>JARZZO010000001.1:42129097-44676597 GCA_030544215.1 Zantedeschia hybrid cultivar | reverse complement strand
ATCTGAACTGAATGAGAAGATTGTTGATTGTGTCTTTAGTTTGGGAGGAGATAAAGCCCCAGAGTTGGATTGTTTCCATATGGTCATTTAGAAGAATTTTTGGGATATCCACAAGGAGGACGTTATCAAGGTGATTTGGGACTGGTTCGGAAGGTGAATGGGTAGTGAATGTGAATCAGATTTCCGTGTCCTCATAACTAAAGAGGAGGAAGCCATTGAATTGAAGGATTTTAGGCCGATATGTCTGCTGAATGAGGCCTACAAGATCTTAACTAAGGTGTTGACAGTGAGTCGGGAAGAGTTATCAGCAAGCTCATTGAAGAGAATCAGATTGCGTTTAGTGCAGGCAGGAAGCTGTTTGATGCTTTTATGATGACTCATGAGGTGCATTATTCAATGAATAAAAGGAAACTACAGTGCTGGTTTGCAAGTTAGATTTTAACAAGGCCTATGACATGGTCTTCTGGTAGTGTGTCCGGAATATTATGCTTCTCCATGATTTTCAAAAGCAGTGGAACAAAATGTTGAGAAATTGTAATACAAAAGAGCGGCAAGGGATGGAGAGAGCGATGGAGAGGGAGAGGGAGATGGACGTGAATGATGGCAAAAACAAGAGAGCGGGGAAGATCTAGGATAACAGGGCTATTCCCAGGGCACAACTAGAAGAATATGTGCAGAAAGAGGTAAACAGAGATTTCTTCAACTTCAGGTAAGCGGAGGTCTTTGTCTGCAAATCATTGTTTCCGTTGTATAGAGAAAGGGCATCATGCTTCTGTATGTCGCAATGCTATCGTTTTTTGGAGGTGTAATACTATCCGCCATCGAAGTTCAATTTGTAAACGTAGGTTTACATCAAATCCAGAAGTAGTCACTTACTTCAAGGGGGAAGCAGAGTTTTCAGATAAGAAGGCTGTCAAAACTGTGGTAGTAGATACATGTCATGTCCAGCATATGATAACAGTATTAAGAGGTTAGAGCTTTGTTTGGTGGGTTCGATTCTCAGTGGGTCATTTGCTAGGAAGGGTGTCACAGCGCTCTGCAATCATATTCGTCGTCAGGGCAACGCTGTAGAATTTGGGTCCTTGATAGCAAGGGATTTATTGCATGAATCTTGCAGATACACAGTCTTTAATAAGCAATTTTTAAGTTCATATATTCAATGGGACGAGTATACTTTGGGTTCTAGTTCAAAATCTGCAGACATTAAGAAAAATTATTGGTGTCCTCTTTGTGGAGTCCCTTTGCAATTATGGACTGAGGAAATGTTTTACAGCACTGTTGAAGCTTTTGGCAATCTATTAGAAGTTCATGAAGCGACTTCAGAATGGGATAGTATGGAGTTCACTCGTATATGGGTGTCAGTTGATCAATTTTCTGATATTCGGAATAGTATGAAATTGAGATGGCGTATATTGGATTTTTTTTAATCCGAATCAGTTGTGAACAAGCATCTTGTTCCAGTTCCATGGACTGGACATATGCAGAAGTTGTAAAATCGTACAAGAGCTACAGAGCCATGCAGGATGGACGATTGGAAGGTCGAATATGTCCGCTTGAAAAGAGCCAAGTTCAGAGGAAGAAGATAACTGACTCTGCCAATTTGAACTCAGCCGAGTCAAGTTCAACTTGGCATTTACAGTCTAGTCATGATGAGTTGGTTCATTCCACAAATGCCGCAGAGTCAAAGTATACATTTTTTATGGCAAATAATAAAGAAAGGGAAAAACTTTTGTCTTCCGCTCATGCTGCATGGAGAGATGCTATTTCCCAATTAGCATCCCAAATTGTAGGTGGTCTCTGTGAATCAAAGGCAGGTAAGAATAGGAGACTTCCGATACAAGCACATCAAAGGAAGAAGAAAATGAGTTGGCAATATATCTTGTGCATCTACAAAGAGTCTTAATATCTCCAGCAATCTTTCTGATTTTGGGAATCAAGGAAGGCGAGATGCTTGTCACAGAAGGATCTCCTTGTCACAAGATTATCTAGAGTCGGCTGCAATCTTTGGAAACTTCTTCACAAAAAAACCAGCATAGTGCCAGCAAATCTTCCGGTGCTAACTGTGGTAATCCTTCAATAGAAACTTACAGACACATGGTTTCAAATTCATGATCCATTCAATTTTCAAATTCAAATTTTCTTACCGATTGGACAGCAAGGTGCCTTATTTAAAGTATACTGTGTTTGATTAAACTTCTAACTAGTGTGATAGTTTAACATTTTATTTTGGCAATATACTAGAATAATATCTAGTTACAAATGAAAGATAAAATACATTTGAAGTAATAGCTCATCATGCAAGGTGCTTTATTTGAGGTTTAAGTAACTCTTTAACTAAATTTCTAATACAAGAGTATAGTTTAACAATGTAGGTAGTTGATATTCAAACTGTAGAATATAGTAGCGTTTTTATGGGACTAAGCCCTCTATAGTTTTGTTTAGGGAGAAGCATCAATGTTTCTGACATTAACATAGATAAGATTTATTTTTCTTATTATACAGTTGGCAGCATCAAGTCAAGGGCAACTCGACAATCTCTTTACAACAACTCAAACTTCGATGAATCTCTTTTTAAGGTGATACATTCATGCCCCTCCTTCGGTTTCTAACCTTAACATAAGATTTTTAGTTCCTAGTAAGTATAAAGCATCAAATTGGGGGCAATTCGACCATATCTCAGTAGCAACTTGAACTTTAATGAATCTTTTTTCTTGGTATGTTGATATATTCCTTCTCCTTTGGTGACATATAAGGTGCCTTTTGATGAGGTCTGAGTAACTCTTTGACTAAAATTATAATACAAGCGTAGAGTGATAGTTTAACAACGTAGGTAATTGATATTCTAAGTTTAACAACGTTAGCAATTGATATTCTAAGTATAGAATACAATAGCCTCATTTTGTAACTAAGCCCTCTATAATCTTTCTTAGGGAGGAGAAGCATCAAATAACTTTAACCTAGGTAGGATTTGTAGTTCTTAGTACATAGTTGGAGGCATCAAATCCAGGAAAACTCAATAATATCTTAGCAGCAACTTGGACTTCAAAAAAATCTTCAACCAGGAAAGGTAATACATTCATACTCCTCATTTGGTTTCTAACTTTACTTTAAGGTTTGAAGTTCCAAGTAAGTAGAAGGCCTCAAATTGAGGAAAATTTTACAGTATCTTAGCATCAACTCGAACTTCAATGAATCTCCCTTTAGGGTCAATGATACTACTGAGACAGATAGATCTTCAGTTGACATTAGGTATAATTAACCATCTGAAGATCCATCAGTGGATCAGTTCAGTGAACATCCTCCCAGGATGAACACCCACACATATGTACTAGTGCCCTGCACCTATGACCGTGAGATTGGTCATCTACACATCATGCGTGCTGATTTACGAGTAATTAATGTCCCAGAGTGATTACTCTCCAATCAGGGATAGTTTAAGGTATGTGTCTACGTACAGTCAAACTCACATTCGAGATCCCATCTCGAAATTAACTTTACAAACACATATTCTAGGGACAACGCAAAGCAATCTACAGATTACAAGTTTACGCTTTAATTACCACTTAATTATATTGAACAAGATTGTATAACACATTGGGCCTACACGGCCCAGAATTGGCCTGTAGGACACCCAAAAACTAACAATTGTGTCATTTTCTGGCAGAAGTCTATGAGAATACAAGGTGCATAGAAACTCTAACAAATATATCATACAATGATATGGCAGAGATCTCAGTCAAAAAGTATGTATAAAATATAACTTGAGAGTACCGACTAATTTAAATTGAATTCAATTAAAGAAATTTGCTAGTCGAAGTTACAAGATAATCAGAACGGCAAATCTTTAATATAAATCATGGACGAACACTAATCTAAGTGAGACTTTGGCCACTTAATCGAAGTCAATAAGTGAGTGTTAGTCTGACTTACAAACAGACTGTTAATCGAAGTACAGCTGGCTCTCACTCAGATCAGAGGAATGACTTGACTTGAAATGCAGGGGGAACAATTAATTGAAGTGATAAGTAAAGGATTAAATGAAGTCTTAATGGATATGATGAAACTTGAGTAGAGTCTTTCGTTAATCGAAGTCTCAATTTTTTCATTAGTTGCAGTGATACTTATGATAAGTAATCGAAGAGATATCGTTAATCGAAGTAAAGCTGCAACCATTAATCGAAGTGAACCTTACAATGTTACTCGAAGTGAAGTTCGAGAGCGAAACTTCGATTAGCGTCATAACAGTAATCGGAAGGATATCTAAACGCTAATCGAAATGAGACTAAAACTTTGTTTCGATTAAGACACAAATGGTAACTCTAAGTTGAGTTTCAATTAACGTTATCAAGGTAATAGAAGTGGTTGCTCAAACATTAATCGAAGTCAGACTTAGACGGGTTCGAAGTGAATACTATAAATAGTAATCGAATGTGATTATAAAATGTTAATCGATAGAGAACTTAAAATGCTATTCTATGGAAGTTTGACATAGATTTCATGAACAATACAAAAAATAATAATGATCAAAATAGTGTCATTGTGAACAAGCAAAAAGAAGTTACATATGACTAAAATATTAAGTGCTTATAAAAAGAATATAGTCTATTGATCATTCTCAACAGTCTAAAAGATTAGAGTTATCAAAATGCATGTCATGCATGTTCATCCTTAATGAATGCATCTGACAATCCCCTAAGAGAATAATAACCCATTTTTTTAATTAATGGATACTACATGATCCTTTATTTTGAATGGAATGTACAATTGTGTATGGTAAAGCTTTGAGAGAGCACTTCTTAAATAATACTTATAAGCATTTGTAACGTTTTCTAATGTGGTCTGCAGCTTGCATCACCTGTGACTGTTGCTAGCAGAGTTGCATTTTTTCTTTTTCAATGAAGCACCTCCATAATTATCATCCCTTGTAAAGACCAATTTAGAGACTAATCTAGGATAACCTTTGCCTTCCTCTTATGGACTTGAGATTAAGAGTTAGTTTTTGTCTTATCTTTGCAGACAATTTTGGAATTTTGTTTGCTAATCTGAGATCTATCAACCCCTTGTATGACATTTATTGACATGGTCTTTTCACCCCTTGAATAAGGTAATGGGGGATTCACCAAATACTTCCCCATTTTTATGACCCTATTTGAGATCATTCCCTCCGCTATGTCTTTGAACATGTGATAATCCTCAAGGATATGACCTGATAAGCAATGGTATTGGCCATAGTTAGGATCATAGACCATATAGATCTCATGTACTCTGCTCGATTTTGGTAGGAAAATAATTATTGTTCTGAGATACAATCAAATAATTCATGAGTTTTATCTTTTAGGAAGGAGTAGACTCTCTGAAGTTTGCAAGCTATAGAGATGTCGTACTAGTGTCAATCTTGACATTGCCTAATCAAGATTCTCTAGAATATGAAATTATGTCTGTCATAGCAAGCAAGTGTTCATAGAAGCTTCGCCTCCTTTTTATAGGAATAAGATGCTCAATAAAGTCTAGAAGGAGTTAGGGTCGCGTCAATAACAATCTTAATTAATGGAGAGATACTATACCTCAGAAGGTTGATGATCGGGGCCCTCGCCGAAGAAGATGAAGAGGGCCTTATAAGGGAGATCTTTTACGAAGTCCTGATCCGATAAATATTATTGATGTGGAGGGATATGGGACAATGCAAACAACTTCTTGAGATGCAGCTTGTGCAGCAAGGGAGGTGGCAAAGATCGAAGCATTCATCCGTTCACATAACAAGAGATCAAAGGGGGCCATATGAAGACTATTGTATACTGCAGGGACTAGCTAGTTGACCCTATTTTCATGATTGAAACATATGTGAGTAGGGGATCTTCTAATGGTATGCTTGAAGAGGACGACATTTGGAAAACATGTCTTGCAAATTTCAGAGAGTTCACTTCTTTTCAAAGGATAAGACTCATAGATTGTTCGATTTGTGTCTCAGAGAAAGAATTCCCATAACCAAGTAAGATATATGAGGTCTATATTGTATATGATCCTAATCATTGTCAATACCATTATTTATTGGGCCATACCCTTGAAGATTGTCATGTGTTCAAAGACATAGTAAAGGGAATGATCTCAAGTGGGGTCATAAAAATAGGGCAATACTTGGCGAACCCGCTCATTAAGACAAATCTAACCGTATGACGATACCAATCATGTCCCTGTGCTAATCATATATGTTAACACAAATATGATGGTCCAATCATTGGGATTGTGACCATTAATACAAATCTAACTATTCAATTGTACTAATCATGTTTGCTTAACACAAATCTAACATTTCGATCATGTTGATTATGTCTGCTCACACGAATCTGATGTCCGATCATCATAATCATGAGCATTATCATAAATCTAACAGTCTGATCATCCTGATAATGCTTATGAACACAAATCTAATGGTCTTGTTATGGAGATCATGCCTATCAACACAAATCTAACCATCTGATCATGCCAATTGTGTCTATTAACACAAGTTTAACGGTCTGATTATCCTGATCCTTTACCATTAACACAAATTTAATGGTCCAATCATTTTGATCATGCCTATTAACACAAATCTAACAGTCCGATATTATTGATCGTGTCTGCAGTGGTTCGATCTTATTGATTGTGTCCTATATACATATGATGGTCTGATCATCCCGATTATAACCATAAAGACAAAGTAACAGTCTGATCGCACCGATCATGATTGTTAACACAAATCTACTAGTCTGATCATATTGAGTATGATCATAAATGCAAATTTAAGGGTTTGATCATGCCTATTGAGACTATGATTATAGGATTGATGGTTCGAGTATGGTGATTGTGAATCACCTTAGAGTTCCAAACTAAGTTCAACTCTTTATTTGCTTTTCATATTTAATAAAAAGTTAATCAATCCCAAAAAAATGCAAAAATTCCAAAAGTCTTAAAATTTCTATCTTTTTTTTAGAAGTTTAGAAACATTCCACACCACCATAGACAAAAGATGCGAACTTTCCACTTTGCTTCAGAAGCTTTGGAGGCTTCCATGATTCCATCCCATATGGTCCAAATAGTTGCATGCAATATCATCTACCAACCATGTCACCCTCTTATCAATCTTAAGATGCTAGGACATGTTCCAACCTTTCATCAACTCCCTAATATAGGAAGTGGGTGTCCACTGAAGTGACGTCCTATCAAAGAGGGATGTCTCCACGCTAACATAGATAAATTTCAATACACCAGCGAGTGGTCAAGGTTCTCATTGTCAAACAAGTAACAAAAGCTCAATCATAACTCTCCAAGCAAGAAATTTGACCTTTAAAGTTGTGTAGGGCTTCCAAATGTGCCGAAGATGAGGCCGTCTGATGCCCCATATGCAATCAATCCATAGGCAGGTTTACTGATAAAGAACCATCTTATTCCTACTTCCAATGATGTTTGTCTTTCCTTCTATTGATAAGATTCCATCTTCCAAGTAAGTTTATCTAAACATTTGGTTGGGAAATCTCCTCCTCATATAAGTTTCTTCTCAGTGTGGAGCCTAACATATACCCCTTTCTTCATTATAAAAGACCTCTGTTAGTGCCACCTTCAGGGCACCCTGTCAGTTCTAAAGAGAAGGGGGTAATTCTGCCAAAGCATATTATCACACTATGCATCCGACCAAAATAAGATCCTCTAACCATTACCAATGAAAGAGAACACTCCTGCCTTCATAACATCCTTCATACTAGTGAATAAACAACGCTCTTCCCATTGCTGGAAGCATAAGCTGTGGAGCAAGGTTCTAGATCCCATATCCTAGCTCTCCTGTAATGCTCCTAGACGTTGATTAATGATTGCTACTGGCAGTGAGCTTTTTTCTTTTGCTATTTTATTATGACTCTTGACTTATGGTGTCCTAGATCGGTCGGGATTGATCGGCTGATGTGATTAGGTTTTTGGCCAGACCGATCTGATCCTAGTCTGGCCTTTGCTAATACAAAGTTGGATCGGTTAGGGTTGGCTGACCAGGGGCTGCCATTGGGGCCCCAACAGCTAGTCAAACTAGATGTTGGAGAGGGCCTCCAAGGTAGTTGGGATCAAGGTTCAGAAACCCGGGATCGGGGCTCGGATCGGCCGGTCCAAAACCGATCGGATCGGCCGATTCCGATCCGAGTCAGTCCGATCCCGGCCGATCCTGGCTGAGTCAGGCTCGGCTGGTTCGGATAGCAGAAAAAAATAGAAAAAAATATGAAAAAATGTGAAAAAAATATAAAACACAAGTATAATGCATAATTGTGTTGAAATACATTGATTTGAAGTACATAAGATGTTGTTGGACAAAAAAACCTTGAATAAACTTACATATATGATTATGAACTTACATTTATTCCAAACGTACATTATACTGAATGAACATATGGCTAACATACTCAGCCCATGACATATAGCTCTGGTAGTATTGTTCATACTGCATCACATACCGGCTATAGTCATCCGTATTGGTATAAATGACTGAAAATTGTGGATATTCTAGACAACCCCCTGAATAGTCGGATGTATCAGAATGTTGAGGAGGGTAAACTACATATCCAGTAGGCTGACTATATGAGGATGCATCTGATAGTTGCTCCTGATATTCCTGAGGAGCTTTACCTTTGTCCTTCCTCCTTGATCTGCTGAATGTTTGAATGGAAGATTCTTCACGTCCTCCTCTGCTACCATGATGTTCATCTTGGGTAGTATGTGTGAATTCTTCTTCTCCAGTGAATTGAATTGGTGGAGCTGGAGCTGGGGCACTGGTAGCATCTCCGCCATCCTCAGAACTGTCGGAGCTCGTCTTTGATGTCGAGTCATTTGAGGTTTGATATTGGACCTCATCACTTGGTTCTGGCGTTTCATCATCTTCCTCGATAGTCTCCAGATCAGCAATTTGAATTCCATGACCACTCTTCCTTCTGCTTGGTACTTGTTTTTTGCTCTTCTTCTGACGTTTTGGAGAAGGAGGTTGAAAATCAGTAAGTAATGGAACATTATCTAACTCACCTTCCGCCCATTCCCGATCATTTGGGTTGAATTCAGGCTCATTTGAGGTACTTGAATCAACCCATGCATTTAGTGGATGTTGCTCCTCGAACAGCTCATCCAAGTCTATGGGTTCTTCTGCATGTGTCGTCTCTGTGGCTTGTCCGGAAATTCTCTCTTTCTCCTGCCTTTGAAGGTTCCTTATGAGCTCCAGATTCTTTAGCTTCAACCTCATGTTATAATGACAGAATACGAGCTTCTCTAGACGGCTCGACTTCAATCTATTCCTTTGCTTGGTGTGAATCAAGCCAAATGTGCTCCAGTTTCTCTCACAGCCTGATGAAGAGGTTGTTTGACTTAAGACCCGAATTGCAACATAGGCTAGATCTTCATACCCATATGTTTTTCCATGATCTAGCCACCAGTCAGCTGTAAATAGAAAATTGGCCATGTCAACAATGTGCAAGTTATAATTAAAATTTAAGTAGAACATCTAGTTAATAATTTTCAAACCTGGACTCAAAATTTTGGCAGCTCTTTGAGCAGTACTTGTCCCAAAGTGGTATAACATCATTCTGTAATCATGCATTTGCTTGCATGCCAATATTGCTCTGTCCTCATCTGCAAGCATACGCTTAATAACAGACTTAGCCCCCATCAACACTTCCGAACAACTATCATAGCTATCCTTCTTCCCATCAGTTCTGAACATGTACTGAGGGTTGAAAAAATAACCTAAATAAATAAGTCGAAGTTAGTTATTACTTAAGAGAAATGTGTATACAAATAATACATATAGAAAGTTAGTAGCTTACCAGCTGCATGAAGATCGTGATGTAAAGTGTGTTCCCAACGTCTGTCTATTATGTCCCACCACTTCACAAAGGTTGTTGGGTTGTTCAGTTGAATGAGCTCCTTAGCTCTGTCCATAGCTTCATATAAAAAACCCATATCCGATCTTCTTTCTCCATCACAAGATCGCAAGACACGGACAAGCGGTTCTACAACATTTAACACCGCTTGCACCCCCCTCCAGAAGGGTCTAGACTGAATTAAATCAGCCACTTTCTTACCTTTCTCTCTGACCTTAGTTGGTACATGCCGCAATATGTGATTCTCCCAATCTTCCGATGCCACCATCCTAATCAAGTTGTTCTTTTGTTGACTTAAACTATCTAGAGAGATATATTGAGATGCAAACCTGGTGGCTCCCGGACGAAGCAATTCTCTTCCATGAGTATGTGTGCGCATGATATCCAGAATGTTGTGGTGGTTGTAGATGAATGTGGTGATAAATCGACCACTCTTGACCACTCCATCTACCATCGGATCAGAGCAAATGTCTTCCAACATCAAGTCAATACAATGAGCAGAACAGGGAACCCAGTATAAATGTTCTCTCTTTTGCATCAACATTTGTCCAGCTAACTTGAACGCCGCTGCATTGTCCGTAACCACTTGGACAATCCTTTTTTCGCCCACTTCTTCCACCATTTGATCCATTAATTCACACAGGTACTGGGCATTCTTTATCTTTCCAGATGCATCAATGGACTTCCAAAATACGGTTCCAGCTTTACAGTAAATTAAGAAGTTGATCATACTTCTTCTTGTTATCCCTGTAAAATTCCAAACGTGATAAGAAATCAGAAAGAGACCTATTCTGATTAAGAAAAAATGAAGATAAGATAAGAAACTGAATATAAGATTTATGTACCTGTCCATCCATCGCACATTAAAGTGCATCCATACTCATCCCAGATCTTTTCAAATGATTTAATGTATGTTCGGATGTCATCAACTTCCATATCCAAGTACTTGTTGTATATCTCATATGGAGAAGGTCCTTCAACTCCTTTGCCAACTTCTTGTATGGTCTCGATCATGGACTCATAATATGGCCCCTTGGCCGCATTAGCAGGGATACTGTTATAGAAAAACCACCTAGATGTAGCTCTCCCTATCTTCTCCTTACAAAGTTTTAAGTTCTTGAATGCAGCACTAATAGAAGGTTGTTTATCCCTCTTCTTGGTGAGCAAGGGATCTATTGGACCTACTCTAGGATCTGCAGCTCTAGTGAACTCCTGAGACAGCTCCTCGCATACATTAGTGCTCATGCCGGCGCTAGTGCTCCCTTGTGCAGAAGGTGTGGAGCCACTTCCTTGTCCTCCGTATCTTCCAGTGTGCCGAAATAAGTCCTCATCTGCAAAGGACCGCCGGCTTGCTTCCATTGCACGTCGCAATTCAGCTTTAAATGTAAAAGTAAAAAAATTAATCTACTATAACTATTTGTCTGAAAACGTTAAGTGAAGAACATGAAAATAAGTTAAATAAGAAACTTACTTGTATCCCAATCATCAACATTTATAGGTTGATTACTTCCACCAAGCCGGACTCCAGCATCAGACCTTCGCGCTGGTTCAGTCAATTCCTCTCGAATTTCCTGTCTTCTTCTGGCAGTACTTGCTTTGCTTGATTCCTTCTCCTTCATGTAAGTTCGAAATTGGATCCTAACCTCTGAAGGAACTCGAGCACATGCTGCAACTTCACCTTTTATTCCAGCAAGATGTTGTTTGAATCGGTAGACCCCGCCAGAGACAACCCGGTTGCAATATTTGCATTGTACCTTTCTTTGGCTCATGTCCACCGGTGTGCAATGACCCCAAGCAGGATCAGCACTAGGAGGATTCCCAGATGACCGCTCAGCAGCACCTTGAGATGCCATTCCTTCACAGCACAAGAAGATGAGAGATCGCGGAGCTTGTAGTAGACTAGAAGTGACCTCGTGGGAGAGATGGAGAGAGAATTCTATGAGGGAGAGAGAGCAAGAATGTTAGGAGGCTCAAAGGGCATTTGTGGAGCCTTAGGAGGGCCTTGGGGGGGTTTAAATAGACCCCCAAGGCCCAAACTAGCCGTTGCTGGCCGTTTGGGAACGGCCAGCAACGGCTAGTTTGACCCCCAACGGCTAGTCAAACTAGCCGTTGGGGGCCGGGTCGGGCCGATCCGAGCCGACTCGGCCCGATCCGGTCCAGGATCGCCCGATCCGGCTCGGACCGGCCGATCCGAGTCCAGGACTCGGCAAGGAACCCCGGAATCGGCACGGTCGGCCAAAAACCTGTCCGACTCGGCCGATCCGTGCCGATCCGAGCCGAGTTTTTAAACCTTGGTTGGGATTTGGGGATGGCTTGGGGCCTATAAATAGCATTAACTTGGCCATTCCTATGCTCATCCCAACTCATTCTCACCCCCCTCTCTCTCTCACACACGCACACACTTGGTTCCAAAGACATCCTAATGACTTCACTATGGCACAAAAAGATGCAATCATCATCATGGCATTGTGCTATAATGAGGCATTAGGATCCTTCAATGACATCTCATGGCAAGGAAGGAAGGATCGGGAATTGTGTATGGATCAGTTTGACTCCAAGTGTCTAAAGAAGACATTCCGATGACTTCATTATGGCACAAGAGCCCATTAGATACGATCACCGTCTCGGCTTGTGCTATGACGAGGCATTAGAATGTCTTCAACGATATGTCATGGCTATCAGATCGATTCCAATGAAGACATTCTAATGAATAGTTGTATGTTTGTTTCTTGTATGTTGTATTGTTATAGTAGATTGTTGTAGCCTTATAATTTTTATATTATTTTGTTAAGGTTACGTATTTATACTTAGGAGTATTACAAAAGAATGTGATGTGGTACATTGTCACACGTAAAGTTGATGCATTATTTGCATCGAATGATGTTCACATTGGAGGCAAATAATTCATTAATTATGAGTGTTGCATATACACAAATTCATATTATTTTGTGATACTTCTATTGAAGGAAACACATGGAAGCGAGACAAAAGAATGTAAATTTTTGAGTCTTTGGATCCAATAGGTTATTTCTGTTCCTTCGAATTGTCCCAAACATTGTAAGCAGCTTTTTTCATATTTTTAGAAGAATTTTTTATTTTTCTAGAATTTGTTCATGTGCCATTTGTTTGCAAGAAGGGTGGGTTGTACTGGATTGGTCGGGATCGGACTGGATTGACCGATCTTATCTATTTGGGCTGGACTGATCTGATTGGTCTTGGCTGGACAAATCCATGTGTGGTTCATGATCCTTCCTTATTTTGAACCACTACTCACCTATACATATGAAATTCCTGTACTCTCTTTTAGTTTTATGCACATGTCAATGTGTCATTTATATTCAAGCTCACAGACCTTGTCCTCTCCTATAATGCTTCTAGACGTTGATTAATCATTGCTATTGGCAACATGGTTTAAAAAAACTGGCTAGTTCAGTCTGGAACTGGGTGAACCAGATTGGAATTGGCTTGACCTAATCCAGTTGTGCCAATTCCTATTTATTCCCTCTCAATCTTCAAGATTCCTATTTCAGTGGCTAAGAAGTTTGAAGCAATTAGAGGGAGGTTCTTTTGGATGGGTAACTATGATGGTCCCCTGAAAGGAGGCTACCCAGTTTCTTGGGGTGGTCTGCAAGGAGCAAAGAGAATGGAGGGCTTGGCCTTAAGGACATCAGGACTTTCAATCTGGCTCTCTTTTCCAAGTGGTTGTGGGAACTTAGTACTGAACCCTAAGGTCCAAGTCCTGGGATTTGTATTTGCATGTAGAATATAATATCTCTTCTACTGGGTGGGGTATTCTTTAGGCATCATACATCATCTTGGTGGTGACCTAGGTCTCCGTAGGTGATGGCAGTCAGTGTCTCTTTTGGATGGCTAAGTGGTGCAGCCCCCAACCTTTATCTCGCCTGTTCTCGAGACTATTCAACATAGCTTCAGATCCTTTGGTGGTGGTGGACCAGGTATTTGATTGAATTGCGTCTGGTACATGTGTTTGGACTTCTAGCTTCAGGAGGAATATTAGGGATGAAGAGATACAAGATTTGCACGGTGACTCCTGAAGGACATATGCCAACTGTTGATCAGCAAAATGCTTGGCGGTGGACATGGGAACCAAAGGAAATATATGTGTCAGATCAGCTTTCCAAGTTATATCTTTCGGTAGTGCGCGGTCACCCTTCTTCCGCCATATTTAGACTCCAAAGTCACAATTGAAGGTCAAGATCCTTGTTTGGAGGATCTCCAACGACATGCTGCCTACCTCAGATACATTGAACCAATTTGGATGTGATGTCCCAGTAGTATGCTCTATTTGTGGGATAGACGAGGAATCCCTGGATCATCTTTTTGTTGGTTGTAGCTTCTCTTTAGAGAGACTTTGAGATCCATTCAGTCCAAACTAAACCAATCGTAACAACAAGAGCTAACCGTGCAGTCTCTTCAGCGACAGTGGCCCCTCATGGTGGCACATAGGGAGGACATCATAATTTGGTGGTTGATCCTTTATGTCACACTTTGAGCCCTCTCGAGAGGAGGAATAAATGAATATCCAAGAAAGAAGCTTTGAACTCAAATAGAATTGGAATTTTTATGTATGAGAAAGTTAGGGAGTGGGTGAAAGCCTTTTAGGCTAATTGTTAGGGGTACACCATTTTGGTGTGTTGTTTGTTTCCCACATGTAGAGGGGTTTCTTTTTGTATTTCCACAGTATAAAATTTTTGTATCATTCACTCTTATTTAATGCAATATAGTGGTACCATCCACTTCAAAAAAAAAGATAAATAGTTTTTGAAAGAATCTTAAATTGGCTGAAAAGGGTTTTAGCCCTCTTGAACGGGCTTAAACCTGCCTAAACCAACCATTAACAAACTTAAAAACTTTGAATTGACCTAAGAATTGGCTTAGAGTTATTTTTTTGAATATACATTTTTAACTTTTTAATTTTTAATGGTTCTTTCTCATTTACTGTGTTATATTTTTCACTTAGTATCAATAATATAATTAATTTGTACAGGTTAGAATTGACCGGCTTGGGCTTGAACCGACTTGAACCTGAACTAGGATTAGAACAGGCATTGCTCAATTCCGGTTCCTTGTTAGAGGGAAAGAGAGAGACTAGTTGTTAGAGGGTGTGGTTCTATGGAGTGGGTTGTGGCACCCAGAGGGAGAGAGAATATATGTGAGAGTAGTTGCTGGATGGTGTGGTCTTGTGGATTTGGCAGTGGTAGCAGCCTATCCTTTTTTGTATCTAAGAGAGAGAGAGAGTAGTTACTGGAGGGTATGGTTCTGTAGATTTGGCACTGGCACACTGAGGGAGTGAGTGAGGGAGGGACTAGTTGATCTTGATAGAGAGAGAGAGAGGGAGAGAATAGTTGCGGGAATGTGTGATTTTGTGGATTTTGCACTGGCATGTAGAGAGAGTGAGTAAGTGAGGGACTCCTTGCTCAAGGGTGTGGTTCTGTCGATTGGGCCATGGTAGCAATGGTAAGTGTTTTTTCTGGGGACCTAAGACCCAAAATTTTAGTTGATCTAGCGTGTTCATTAAATAGAGATATTCTTGTCTCGATTGTCTTTACTGTGCCATTGTGGAGAAGGATCCTACTGTTGGTAGATTGGCTGCACGATCTAGAAACAATGTTTAATGGGGCCATGAGCATCAACAATGGCAACATTTTTTATCAATGAGAGGGTAGTGGTAACGTGCACCCTGTCGACTGCAAATATTGGTTTCCCCAAATAATCAAATACAATCTCTGTCTTTTTTCTTTTTAACTCAAGTGGGATGTGGTTTCCATTATAATAATGGAACTACGACAGCTCCATCCACCCGCTCGAGTAGAGCCTTGCAAAATCTTGACACCTAAGGACAACTTGTCCAATGGTTGGTTGAATTGAGCGAGTTTGATACCCATTGTAGGCCAAGAGCAACTATCAAAGCCCAGGTATTAGCAAACTTTATTGCTGAAAGAGAGTAGCATTTCGGTGTGTTCACGGTTTGGTTTGGTTCGAGGGCAAAATTTAGAAACCAAACCACACCGAAGTAGAGAGTCAAACCGAACCAAACCAAACCATAATAGTTTGAAACCAAACCAAACCAAACCGAAATAATGGGCCACTATAGTTAAATAATCCACTTCAACATTTTTTTTAAAAAATAATTATTAAAAAAATATTATTTAAAATTATTTAGAGGTTTAAGTCTTGAAATGGACTATTATAGTTAAACATCCTATTTTATTAAGGACTCCACCTTTTTTGTACAAGATTATGATCTAAAAGATATTATCTGAAAATAATTTAAAATTTTATATCTTATAATTTTCATAAACTCACACTTCATCTAAGAATTTAATACTTATATTATAGCATTTTAACATAATTTGGTTTATTTAGATTGGTTTGGTTTATGAACAAGATAAACCAAACCAAACCAAACCGAATTGGCCAGTTCGGTTTGATTTTCCGGTTTGAACCGAATAGTGACACCCCTAGTGGCATTTTGTTGTTGAGAGCATCTGCTATGTTTGCTATATAGTCTTGGATTGGTCCCCTTCGCACGACCTAGAAAGAAAGAGGTTCGTACTATTGTAAGGCCTCTAAACTCCTCCCTAAGGACACTGCTGCGTTGCAATGGGAGTGAGGTAGCCTCGACTTCCATAGGTCCTTGGTTCGACCTCCTAATGAGAACTAAGGTCCTTACACGGGCATCTCATCCTTAAGACTTGCTTTCTCTGTATGGAGTGCTTCATTGTTCTTCAAGTTCAAGGAGACCCTTTGGCATGGAGCTTTGTTTATCCCTACTGAAGAAGTGTTGATCGGAGATTTAGTTCAGCTGCTTGCACAAGGAAGAATAAAACCATCCCATGTGGCCGGCCTCCTTTTCTTCTCATCATATCACAAGGGTGAGGCTCCGTGTGAGGCTTGTACTGCAGAGTAAGTTTGGTTGTCTTTCCACTCATTGAATAATAATAATAAAAAAAACTACAAAGAAGTTTGGGAGATACTAAATTAAATATAGTAGCTCTCACTGACATCATCTATGAGAAGGTGAGGTCTCCTTTACTGTTCCAACCTCAAAAGCTAATTTTTCCAACAAGTATCTTGGTGACACTATAGAAAAGATGGGGATATAATAGTAAATTGGTTATAATACGAACATACAAGGGATACACTTCCTAATCCATTAGGTCCAAGTATCACTAAACCCCGTATAGGAGAGAACCTCTAATAAACACTTCCAGCTACCCTATCATAAGCCTTTTCAAAATCCAACTTTAACAAGAAGCCACTTATGTGATGCAGCTTCATAGAATGCAATGCCTCATAAGCAACAAGAAAAATATCTTAGATGAATCTACCCTTGACAAAAGCTCCTTGGTTGTCACTAATTACCCTAGTGTTTGGACATGCACCCAGAATCTCTCCTATCATATTTTTACTTGTTGGTTTTTATTTTATGTGGATAAATATAGGTCGATTTTATTTATTTTGTTTCTTGGATTATGAGAGCTTGGTATTATCCCTCAGGGAGTCCGAGACTTGATTAGGCAAAGATCCGAGTATATGACCTTTCTCTATTGATCTCGATCAGTGTTAATTACATTGAGCAATCACTAGACAACCCTTGATTAAACTGTCCACATGATGCCCTTACACATATGAAGGCAGCTTTTAGGTTAAGCCCAAGTTTAGGATGGGTTTATGATGGCTTGGGGGACTTTTAAAAGGTTTTGGATTGATTCCCAGTTATTTGGATTGATTCCAAGTATTTTAGACCCATAAGGGTATTTATGTAATTATGTCAAGTTGGAGGACATATGATTATCGTGGTCACCTTTGTGTTTGAGATAAGTTTTAATGGTTTAGGAAGGCTTCAAAACCTTAGGAGGCATTTTAGAGTTATTTTAAGTGTGTTTGGGTTGTAGGGGTATTTTGGTAGTTTTAGGTTAATGTGGGTTTTATGGGTATTTATTATGTTTTGAATGATTTGACATTTTTTTAAATTTTTTCTTAGAAGGTTTAATGATTTTTAGGGTATTTGGGGTATTTTGGTAATTTTGCTCATTTTTAGGGTTTTAAGGGCATCATGCAGGATATGCGGGATGATTTTTATATTTTTCTAGGATTTGTCTATGATTTTTACAAATTTTATCATAAAAAGGGTGTTTTGGTCCTTTTTTTAAGGTTCCGGGGGTATTTAAGGAATGTCGGGGGCTATTTATATTTTTTGGATTTTTTTTCTGATTTTTTCTGATTTTTATGGGTTGAGGGGCATTTTAGTCGTTTAGGGTCAATTCTGTAATTAGATGGGTTATTAAAAGAGTATAATGACGTTCATGTATTTTAAACATATTAAGTGTATGTGATTTAAGTTATAGTTTATGAGAGTATTTTTATGTTGTATTAATTAGATTTTAAGGGAGCGGCCAAGGGCCTTTATGTCATTAGGTATATAATTAATTAGGCATATAGTTAATTAAGAATACTAATTACATGCATGTATAATTAATTAGATATGAGATAATGCTTACATACACAATAAACATACATACATATATTAAGTATAAGAGCAACACAAGCAACATTTCATTAAAAATTCAGCAGAATAACAACTTATGTAATGTCAGATTTACAATAAAATTTCTCTAGAATATTCCCTTAAGATAACGTTAAAAGGAAACCCAAAAGAGACTCCTCTTCGTGCACTTGAACTTGTGCGAAGCACTAAGTTTGTGTCTTCAAAATGGTAGAGTTTTTCCTTTAGAAATTTTAGGCCAAACGGGCATACCCTTTCGTCTTCCCCCAAAGGGGTATTTATAGGGCTCTAAGAAGCCCAACAGTAGGGGGTGCCACCGACGCCCCCTACTAGCTAGGGAGCCGGGGGGGGGGGGAACCAGTTGACAAACCGGTGGGGGTTCCGCCGGTTGTTAGAACTGGTTGCCACCCCTCCCCTCTTCTCCTTTGCTTTTTCTTCCTCTTATTTTTTTGCTTCAATGAATAGGGAGGGCCTCATTTAATCTCCCTCTCTCCTCTCTCTCTTACTCATGTAGGAAAAGGGGTTCCCCAATGATTGGCTATTAAGTGCTGCGTTAGTGGAGAATTCACTATCATGGGGAGCCCAAATGGGCATTAAAACCCCATTAACAAAGGCCTTAAAAGGCCACCGGTTTCCCTCTTTTCTTCTGTTGTGGCTTCCACTTGGGCTGCTCTTTTCTCAATTTTTAGGATCCATTGGACTGCATATTGGGCCCTTCTTGATCTGGTTTATGCATCTAAGCCCACTTGGAGTGGGTATTTAGGGGCCCATTCCATCTTTTATTGGACACCTTTGAGCTGCCCTTGGGCCCCTATTGGAGGCATATTGGGCTGCAAATCAGTCCCATTTTTTGGAGCTTATTGGGTGGGCAAGCAGGCCCACTTCCTGAGGTGTATTGGGCTGCAAACTAGCCCATTTTCTGTGGTGTATTGGGCTACAAATTGGACCCATTTTGGAGGTATATTGGGCTGTCTATTAGGCCCACCTTGGAAGTATATTTGGCTGTTTTGGACAACATATTGGAGACCTCGCGGGGTTATTTTGGACAGCATATTGGAGCCTCATGGGAATCTCCATATTAAGGTATAACCTTTGTCTCTTTCTTCTCTTATGTATGCATGCACATGCTCTATGATTGCATGCATATTGCATGACTGCTTGCACGTGCATGTTAAATATCTTTGTCATGCATGGAGCTACTTTTAGGGTCAAGACTTAGCTGCCACCTTCTCAAGTCTGAAGGCCATTGATTTACTAATTATCTTGTAAACACCAATCAACAAGTTGATTGGCCTATAATCTGCTAAGCAATCTACCCCTTCTTTCTTGGGAATAAGAGCAATGAAAGTTTTGTTGATGCACCTGAGATGCACCCAGCTCTCTTGAAAATCAACTCGCACTTGAAGGATATATTCCTTTACAATGTCCCAATAGTGCCGGAAGAAAACAAGGGGAAAACCATCCAGCCTAGGAGAACACCACCCTCCTAATCTCCTCTTCTATGAATGGACTAGATAAGAAATCTCTCTCCTCGACAGAAATAGAGAGGAGAAGAATCATCCTCTCAGAAGATCCCCTGTAATGGAAGGCCTCTAAGCATGGAAGGTAGGATCAACATGGATTGGATTGGTCGATCCGGTCGATTTTAACCTTAGCTGATCCGATAATGTTCCCTGATCTACTGGTCTGGGCCGGGATTGTCTGGGTCGATCCAGGATCAAACCATTTTTTTAAAAATAATTTAAAAAATAAGTGGGGACAATCTAGATCGGCTTAGGATAGATTTGGATTAGATCGGATCGGCCAATTTGATCGGTTTGGATCTGGCCGATCTGTGCCCGATCCTTGATTCTTCCTACCTTGTTTGAAAGAGTCCTCCGAGAAAAGCATAGAGTAGAAGTCATGAACATGCTCCCTTATCTGAGAATCTCCTGAATACACATGGACTCCATCTTTGAGCACCCTAAGCTAATTCATTCTTCTCCTGCCTATAAGCCACTCGTTGTAAGTCGGTTGTATCTTGTCCCCCTCTTTAATCAACCTCTTCCTGGACCTCTGGTTCCAAAAGATCTCTTTCCTGTTAAGAATCTCATTAAAGTCTACTCTCAAGTTTATCTTTGCTCACCTTTTCTTTAGCATCTAACAAACCTACTTCTTCTAGGGGATCCAAAGCCTCCAACTGTCCCACAATCCTATCCTTGGCCACCTTACGGGTTTTAGAGGCTTTCCAACTGCTCAAAGTGTGAGACAATCTCTTGAGCTTCTGAACAAGCTTGACCATAACATTAGGAGCTTGAATATCCTCCTGTCAACTATTAGCAACCAGATAAGAAAAGCTTTCCTCTCTCAACCAGTACCTCTCCAATCTGAATGTTGGCCTCCTAGCAGACGAATAACGAGACTTCAGTAGAATAGGTTTGTGATCCAACACTGTCCTTACCAAGCACGCCGCCTACAGAAAGGGGGAAGTGGTCTTCCTAGTCGATTGATACAAAGAACCTATTTGTCATAGAGAGGAAAGGATCTTCTTTGAGATTGGACCAAATGATAGAGGCATTGGCAGTTACAACATCAACTAGTGCTACTTCTTAAACGAATTCTATGAAATCCTCCATCTCCTTAAAAGGATGAGACCTTCCATTGCTCACTTTAGGTGACTTAATAGCATTAAAGTCCCCTCCTACCCACGACGGCCTCCCAGCTTGATGCTAGAGAGCAATGAGATCTTCCTAAAGAACCTTCTTGGCTAAAGCACTCTGCGGATCATAAACACCTGTTAAGTCCCATTGGAAACCGTCATTGATATGCAAAAAGAAAGAGACACTGAACAAGCTCCGACATGTCCTTCCCTATCCACCACTTTGACTACGTAATCTTTCCATAGTATCGTAATGCCCTATACGCTCCTTACAACTAGGAAGGTCACCCCCTTGGTAAGCCAATTCCCCCCCGACCTCTCTTATAATTGCCTCCCCATCCCCCTCACATTTAGTTTCTTGGAGATATAGCACATCTGGTTTGCATCTCTTGACGAACTCCCTTACAGACCTTATATTCTCCTTCCCGCATCCCTTTATTCCACGTAATAATCCTCATAATGAAAATTGGTTATGAGAGTTCTTTCCCTTCCACCTTCCCATCCTTCTTCCCTCCCTTCTCACTCCCTTTCTCTTTCCTAAAGGACTTCTCATCCTTAGCCGTCTAGGCCAACCCCAGCGGCCACTTCTTCTGGATCTTGAGAAAAAATTGTCTGACATCCTTCTCAATCCCCTTAAAAGAGTACCCACCTTTTCTACCACCTCTCTCACTTGCTCCTATAAGCTGACTAATGACATCCTCCTTCCCAAACCACCCCCTCCATAATCCACTTCGACCCCTCTTCCCCACCTCTCAAGTAGCAAGGAACCAATGACAAGTCTTCGATAGTCAGGAGACCTTCAACATCTTCTTGCGTGCGAGTACCCTATCTTAGGAAACTACTTGTAGGCTCCCTTCCACAAGGTCCTAACTTTTGGATAGTGCCGCCATCTATGGCTACAACAGCCGTCGGTACCTCACCTTAGGCTTCCTGAAAGGCCCCTCCAGAATCACCTGCAGAGTACTCCGGTTGTCGTTCCCGACATCACTATCCTTTCCACCTGAGCCCCACCCCTAAAGGAAGAAAGAAGGGGCAAGATAGAGGCCACCATCGCCTCATTGCTTTCTGACAGATGTGTCCAAGGATCCTGCAAATGCGCTGACAAGCGGGGAGAGGGCAGGTGTGGAGACTAAGGCGATCTAGAACCTCCGGGATAGCTTGGCGTGGAGAGGGGACTAGGGTACGGGCGAGGAGAGGCTCTCGAGGCTCCGAACCCTGACTGTAATGACCCAATCAACTAACTGGCCCAACAACTGTCTAGTTGGTAGACTTCCCAGGAAGGTCATCAATCCTGGGATTTCTCCCAACTGAACACGCTTAACTTCGGAGTTCTTTCCAATTTAAGCTCCGAAAAATGGCTAATTGATGTTGTTGTCAGTCTACTGATTTAGTTTGTTAAACATCTTTTTATACGGGATCTGACAATCTACCTCCCTTGGATAGGCGACGTCTTCATCGTCATACCACAACTATTCCAAATCACTAGGAAGGTAGGATTCTAGAGGTGGCTCCCACAAGTTCAAGAGGTGGCTCCCACTATGTAGCACTTTGTCCTATATGGGTTTGAGAGGTGGCTCCCAAAGTGTAGCACTTTGGCCTATATGACATTTAACTCCCACACTTCTGGCTGTTGTCAGGCTCTGATACCATTTGTAACGATCCAATCAACTAACTGGCCTAATAATTGTACTAGTTGGTAGACTTCCCAGGAAGGTCATCCATTCCAGGATTTCTCGCAACTGAGCACGCTTAACTTCGGAATTCTTTACAACTCGAGATCCGGAAAATGGTTAACCGGTGTTATTAGTAGTCTACTAATTTAGTCTAACATCTTTTTATACGGGGTGTGACAATTTACCCCCCTTAAATAAGCGACGTCCTCGTCGCTATATCACAACTATTCCAAATCATCAGGTAGGTAGGATTTTAGAGGTGGCCCCTACAGGTTCAAGAGGTGGCACCCACCATGTAGCACTTTGTCCCATATGAGTTTGAGAGGTGGCTCCTATAGTGTAGCACTTTGCCCTATATGGCACTTACTTTCACACTTCCGACTGGTGTCAGGCTCTGATACCATTTATGACCTAATCAGCTAATTGGCCCAACAACTGTGCTAATCGGTAGACTTCCCAGGAAGGTCACCTATCTTAGGACTTCTCCCAACCGAGCATGCTTAACTTCGGAGTTCTTTTCAACTCGAGTTCCGGAAAATGGCTAGTCAGTGTTGTTGGTAGTATATTGATTTAGTATACTTAACATCTTCTTATACAGGGTGTTACAATCTACCCCCCTTAAAGGAGGATGGATTCATACAGTGGAATTTCTCCATCACAGTAGCACCTGTCAATCTGTCTGAATGCTCTGGTTGGGCTGCAGCCATCACCTGCAATTGCTCCTGCATCTGAGCCTGGGTCTTGGCCTGGGCCTGCATAGCCTGTGCCAAACTTTGAAAAGTATGTAGGAAATCTCCGTATCCTCTAGTTGTTGTAGCCAATGGGTCACCCCCTTCATATCCCTGGGCCTCTCCATGCCCATTAAAGGGATTCATTCAAGTCGGTCGCTTGTTATTTTGCCTCGACTCTCTTCCTACCATGTATCTATAACACCCAAAAAAATAAATAATTCTAAGCATACATTTAAACTAAACTCGGACCATTTATCTGAAGTAACTTTTCTTGCAAAAATCCTAGCATATAATCTCCGAATGGTAGGTGAAACACAATAGAATCTCAATCAGTGTAACATGGTGTGATTTGTAGATATAGTTTTCTGACTTCATTTGATAGCATGTTAGAACGTGAATTTTAGTAATTTATATGTTTCACAAAATGATCTGAAATTTTTATGACATAGTAGTTGCATTATTATACATCTCCAGAAAAAGTTTCAAGAATTTTCATCTTCATATGATAATATTTCTTGGTGTATGTATCAGGGTTCATTTTCCACTTTGATATTTCGGTAACTCAGGGATAGTATCCTGATGTTTTATTTTCTACTATCTTTGTAGATGGCCATTTGAGTCCAAACTTTTCCACGTTATACCTAATATGAATTAATATAACATGTAAAATTTTCAGGATTTTTGGAAGTACTTTTGTGCATGAATAAAATTAGTGTTTTAAATGTAGGTAGATTACTTCTGTAGAAGATTTGTGATTACCTATGTGTTGCTTGAGTTTATAACAAGTTATATTTTAATTCAAATTGAAACTTGATTTATTTGGCTTTTTAATTATGATTTGGACATATTCTTAGTTTATTAACTTTAGGAAGAAAAGCCACTGAAGTGGTTAATTGTTTTCGTATATACATGTTGTTGTAGTTACATAACATATTCCATTTCAGTACATGTTGGCATTTGATTTCTTAGCATTTTAAGTAGAAATTAAGCATAACTCCAGCACCACATGATTTAGCTTACGACGATAAAAATATGGCATTGCATCTGTACATAAATATTAAATAGAAGTTTTATCTCATAGTTGTATTAACTTTAATGAAGCCTGCTGATCGGACATAGCCGCTATTTGATAATAGTCTTAGGGGAGACATCTGACAAAATTGGAATGATATAGAGAAGATTAGCATGGTCCCTGCGCAAAGATGACACGAACAAAGCGAGAAATGATCTAAATTTTTATTTATAGCGACCCAATCAACTAACTGGCCCAACAATTGTACTAGTTGGTAGACTTCTCAGAAAGGTCACCAATCCTGGGACTTTTCCCAACCGAGCACCCTTAACTTCGGAGTTCTTTCCAACTCGAGCTTTGAAAAATGGCTAATCGGTATTGTTGGTAGTCTACTGATTTAGTCAATTACACATCTTTTTATACGGGGTGTGACAATCTAACTCCCTTAGATAGGTGACGTCCTCGTCGCCATACGACAACTATTTCAAATCACCAGGCATGTAAGATTCTAGAGGTGACCCCACAGGTTCAAGAGGTGGCTCCCAACCGAGCATGCTTAACTTCGGAGTTCTTTCCAACTCGAGCTTTGAAAAATGGCTAATCGGTATTGTTGGTAGTCTACTGATTTAGTCAGTTACACATCTTTTTATACGGGGTGTGACAATCTAATTCACCAGGCAGGTAAGATTCTAGAGGTGACCCAACAGGTTCAAGAGGTGGCTCTCGCCATGTAGCATTTTGTCCCATATGGGTTCGAGAGGTAGCTCCCATAGTGTAGCACTTTGTCCTATGTGGCACTTAGCTTCTACACTTTCGATTGGTGTCAGGCTCTGATACCATTTGTAATGACCCAATCAGCTAACTGACCCAATAATTGTGCTAATTGGTAGACTTCTTAGGAAGGTCACCCATCTTCGGACTTCTTCCAATCGAGCACGCTTAACTTCGAAGTTCTTTCTAACTCGAGCTCCGAAAAATGGTTAACCGGTGTTGTTGGTAGTCTACTGACTTAGTCTATTAAACATCTTTTTATACGGGGTGTGACACCGACGGTCCACCCTTATCGCTTGGGAGGGCGACGGCGACACCTGCAGAAGTGTCGGGAAGGCTGTTGGAGGCAGTCCATTACTGATGGAGAAGCTAGGCCTCGCCAGGGGAGCCACCTATAATGGCCGATCTATTATACGAAAGATCCCATTGGACCGGTCCTCGGGCCTGATAGTGATGGATAAGTCACCAGTTCTACCTGATAACTTAACCCCTTGCTCGTCCAAAATGCATGTGCAAGCTGGTCCACTAGTAGCTTCTGCCTGATCTGTCTGACTACCCGCGCTTGGTCCATCTACACCCCGGCCAAGCTCTCACCCCCAGTGACTGCGTGTTGCTCACGTGGGAGGTGATCGTCTTCAACCTCTAAACTTACCCTTCGTTGAAGCCCTGATCTTCTGCTGCCACTAGTCCAAGTAGGCCCTAGCACACGTACCCTTACCTTTGCTCTCTCCCTTCTAACCACTACCTCTAGCGTCGTGGGAACTAAAGCCAATTAGGAGATGCAAACCTCTAAGCTCACCCCGATGAAAGGTGAGATCTCTGGTGTCTAAGAGCCAACCCCTACCAAGTTGGCAAAGCAGTCGATGAGCTCCATAAGTGGATTCACTTCTAGTGTTACAAGCGGGGCTCCCACAAACAACAATCGGACTCCCACTAGGTTGGGTGGCAGTGAGTACCCTAGACAGAGAAGCAAGCAACCATACCGCTACCTACAAGGCTTCCTACGCTTATAAGTTCCTATGCTATTTCCTTGGAGGCGTAGACAAGGAGGAAGGCTTTCCCGTCAATCCTATGCACAATATTTTAAAAGTGCCTAGGTAGAGCGAGTCGGCCGATCCCCTTCCTACCTAGGTGAACTGTCTAGGCGATGAGGCGGGTGCCGCGAATCCAAGGGAGCTATTTTTTTCAAACATTTTTTTGAATTTCTTTTATATGATGTCTGTTAATTGATAATCATATTGACTATAGACAACTTGTATTTACTTATATAAGCATCATAAGGTATCTAATTCAATTATAAACCTTAATTTGTTGTAAGTTAGTAACTGTACTTTGAAGAATAATATAATATTAAATATGAGAGCTAGTATGCCAGCATTTACAAGCACAAAAGGATTCTCTTTAGAGCCCCATGATTGTCATTGGTTGTCGTTTTTGTGGATGAGGTAAGTATGTAGCCGCAGTCCTCACGGTTGTTGCAATAGGGCAAACGGGGAAGATAAAGAGTCATGTCCTAGGTGCAGACAAAACAAACCTTCCATCATGGATCTTGTGGGCATGCCACATGAATGAGATGTCTTTATATGAAGGACAATTTACAAAGTCACATATAAGTTGTCGGTAAGGGTATAAAGGTCTTTCAACAAGAGGATAAGACTTTCAAGTAAAATCTCACAAAAGAAGATGTGTCGGTTTCTACCTAGGCAGGAATGGGGTGTGAGCCGCCTAGGTGGCCTGCATAGTTGCCTAGGTGGCCAACTTTTAAATCACTGCCTGTGCACCTCCCTCCCTTCACCCAACCATCTGGCCGAGACCAGCTGATGAAGAGCCTCCCCATTGCCAGTCCCGTGCAAAATTTGGCAGAAGCAGCGCGCCTCGCCATCTCCCTCCTATTCGCTAGCACTTCCGATTCACAAGTCCTGACCTGAGGGACCCATTCTGGTAGCATAGAATCCTGCACCACCTGCCCTGACCTCGCTGGTGGAGGCTATGCTCCAATCTGTCCAACTAGAACCTCGGTGTATGAACGCCTCTGTTTGCTCGAATCAAGAATAGTAATGAGTTCCATAAATTGCTGAGTTTCAATCTCAGTAAATATTCTCCTGAAAACCAGATTCCATTGTAAATGTTGACCTGTGTGAGACACCAGATCATATATCTTCTCCTCAGCTGAAAGTGAAATGGCATAGAGATTACAAAATCTGTCTGTAAGAGTTTTCTTTTCCAACCAAGGATCTTCCCAGAACTTTGTTGACCAACTGTTTCCAATGCAGATTTCAGTCGAACATCTGAACAGATCCAGTTGTAAAAAATATGTTTCCAGATGAAAGACAGCCCAGCCTCTGTGAATGTCCAAGAGACCATTAAATATTTCCTTGGAGATACTTATATTTTGCTATCTTGCCTCACAAGGACTAATCTTCTCTTTCCAATCATAGCGATTTTACCAAAAGTGCTTTGTTCACACTGTCAATAGGAACTAAACCGGCTTCAACTTCCTCTCCTCCTTGCTTCTGTACAATGATATCCAATTAATACGATGAAAGCCTTTTCCATCAGGACCCTATGTTTCCAGAACATGCAGATGTAATAGATTCCAAGTTATGATATAGACGAATTTAGGGATTCTGAAAGTAGATAAATGCCAGATTTAGAGAGTACTACTTTGGATGAAATCCATTTACTCCAGCTGAGATTTCCTTTCCATCCTGCTAGTCAATTCTCAAACTTTTTCCAGTACCATTCCAACCTGAACATCTAATCTTTGTATCTGACAGAGGCAGACCCAGACATTTACTCGGAAAGAATGTCCAATAGATCCCATAATCCAAGCTATGTTGAGTTTTTGCTCTTCAGATGAATTCATGCCAACTAGTTTACTTTTAAGAGAATTACTCTTGCACCCTGTAGTTGCCTTGAGGAGTTTTTAAAGGACTTTCCAGTTAACTTCCTTATCACCTGATGTGGGAAAAACTGATATCATCTGTGTATTGTAAATGAGTAACCTCCTTTGCTCTCCTCTACCTACTTTGGCTCCTGCATCATGCTTCATACATGTCCCTAAATAATAGATAAAAAAGGTGAGAGGGGGTCCCCCTGTCTGATCCCTCTAGAACTACCAAAGAACCCTCTCGGGCAACCCTTCACTAGGATAGAAAGTTTATCAGTTCAATACGTCTCATCTATAAGATCCACTTAGCATTGCCCTATATAAACAAGCCCAGGTAACCTTCTCACAGGCTTTCTCAAAATTAATCTCGAAGATAAAACATTCCTCTTTCTGATTTTCTGTTCATGAATACATTCCTCAACTACCATAGAATTGTCAAGAATAAACCTGCCTCTAATAAAAGCTGTTGAACTCCACCAACTTCTCTAAGTCTCAAAGCTAAAGCTTGGGTGATGCTTTTGTGACTCCCCCGGAGCAAGCAAATCAGCCTGTAATAAAAAAATACTTTCAGCATAGGGAAAAGTACCACAATTGTAGATTGCAACACCTTAATACCCCCAGGGTTGATTTCAGATTACTTCCCTGCAGCCATTATATCTACCTTGATAACCCCAGAAATACTGATTAAAACCATACAAATCCTTGGAGACTTGTTAGCATCCATAAAAAAACTGAACTTCTGATTTCTTCCTCCGAGAAAGGCCTAATAAGGAACTGTTCATCGACTGACACAATTGCTTGAAAGAATTACTCTCGATTGAAGGTCTCCATACTCCTCTTCCTGAAACAGCGCCTTGCAACAATCAATCACTGTGTTAGCCATCTCGTCCTCTTTACTCAATAGTTAATTTCTTCTCCTGCTAGCAACCACATGGAAGAAAGAAGTATATCCCTTCCTTGGGCCAAGTTTCCTTGGCTTTCTTGGTCCATTTAATTTCATCCATGATATTGCCTTTTAGTTTCATCCCATCTCATCTTCGTTCAGCAGGCCTTGATCATTTTTCAGTTCAAAACCTTCAATTTTCTGTGATAGCTCGTCTTATTCTAGCAGCATTGCCGAAAGCTTCTTTATTGTCTTCTTTTTTCTCTAACGGACATGCTATTAAAAGCAAGGAGGTAAGTCGGACTAGGGAAAACAGGTTTCTATTTTGGACGAGTGGACTGATTTGCAGATCCAAGAAATAAAAGCAAGGAGGTAAGTTGGACAAGGGAAAACAGGTTTCTACTTTGGACGAGTGGGCTGATTTGCAGATCCAAGAAAAGGCAAAACTTTTGGGTATAAATATCAAAAATAAGGTGGGTCGGTATAGAAGGCTCTGGAGGATTTGTTCAGAAGATCATCAATTGAAGGTTTCTAAGTCTACATGTTCCAGGGAATTGAAGAATCTATTAGAGCAGTCCAGCGGTTGTGTTGCAGGAGATATAATTGCACAGAAAAGGCAGAGCAGGGCTACCAGTAAGAATTTTTGAAATTTGCGGCATGGAATGTGAGAGGTCTTAATGCAAAGAGGAATTAGTTAGCTGTCAAAGAGATAGTCAAAAGATGCAATGTGGAGATCATCTGTCTAATAGAAACTGAAATGGAATTTTTTGATCAAATTATGGCTCTTGGTATTACTGGGTATGCTCAGATTCTGTATTTAGAAGAGCTTATGGCAGCTCCGGAGGCATTTTGTTGGCTTGGGATACAAGTAAATGAGGAGGAAGACTACTGCATTTGGGAGAACATTACAGTTGGACTGACCTCAGTGTTGAATGGTTATGTCTGGATGCTTTCAGGAGTCTATAGTCCCAGCTCTCATACAGATCGAAGAAATCTTTTTGAAGAATTGATAAAATGTAAACTGTTGCATTCCTTGCGATGGTGTATTATGGGTGACTTTAATGAAATTCGTCATCCTGCGGGGAGAAATAGGAGGGCCAATGTCTCTAGAGGAGTGAAGGAATTTAATTAATGGATAGAAGAGTTGGGTCTGATTGAATTACACCTTAACGGCCAACAATTCACATGGAGTAATTCACGGGAAAGGCCTACAATGTCTAGAATAGATAGAGTTTTTGTGGAGGGTGCTTGGGAGGAGCTGTTTCCACTATCCAGGTTAACGGGCGAACCGAGAACAATCTCTGGCCATTCGGCCTTGATAGTTGACACTGGCCAGAATCGAAGAATTAAAAGGCCGTTTCAGTTAGAGAAGGTTTGGTTGGATAATGAAAAATTCCATACTTTGGTGAAGAATGTTTGGCAGAAGGAGATACCCACACAGGGCGGCATGAAGAAACTGGCTATTAAGATAAGAGAACTGAAGAAAGCAATTAAACACTGGGTGGAGAATTGGAGGAATAATAGAACTAAGGAAAAGCAGGATATGTAGCACAGCATTAGAATGTTGGAACAGCTGGAGGAACCACAAGTCTTGTCTGCTCAGCAAAAGACTTCTCGTACTGCGTTGAGAATCAAATTTACAGATTGCAACTTGGAAGAGGAAGCTAAGTAGAAGCAAAGATCTAGAATCCAGTGGCTCAAGGAAGGTGATAATAACACAATATTTTTTTCATACGATAGCTAATGGAAGAAGCAGACGAAATTTTATTTCCAGAATTAAAATTGATGATAATTGGGTGGGTGGTGAAAAGATAATCAAAGCAGAGATTACTGCTTTACAAATCTCTATTCACAGCTAAAGATAGGTGGTATCCACAGTCGAATTGATATAAATGCTGTAAGATTGAATTTGAAGATAAATCTCTGTTGAATTCCTCTATCTCGGCTGCGGAAATTGAAGAGGCAGTTTTCAGTTTAGGAGGGAACAAGGCACCAGGGCCGCATGGGTTTCCAATGTTTTTCTATCAGGTATTTTGGGATGCAGTCAGAGCAGATGTGTTGGACGCTGCACGGCACATAGGTGGTCAATTTGTAAATCAAACCTTTGTGGTTCTTTTGCCAAAGAAAGAGGAGGTAGTGGAATTGAAAGATTTCCATCCAATCAGTTTATTGAATGGTTCATATAAGATTTTCACAAAAAATATTGCCAACAGATTGGGGATGGTCATTGGGAAGTTGATAGAATAAAATCAACATGCTTTTGTGCCAGAAAGGAAATTATTCCATGCTTTTCTCACTGCCCATTAGGTTTTGTATTCAATGAAGCAGAGTCAGTCTCAGGGAATCCCTGTCAAATTAGACTTTAATAAGGCTTACGACAGAGTGTCGTGGAAAGGCCTATTAAATGTTATGCAGCTGCATGATTTACCACAGGAATGGGTTCATCTCATAGTCTGTCCACTGCAACCTTTTCCATGATCTTTAACAGTGAGGTGGTTGCTTACTTCAAGAGTACGAGAGGATTAAGACAAGGAGATCCTCTATCTCCTTATCTTTTTATTTTAGTGGGAAATGTATTCAGTAGGATGTGTAAGAAGACAGAATACCAGGAGTGGTTTAATGGTGTTATTGGACATCTTAAAGTATTTCCCATCTGCAGTTTGCAGATGATACACTCATTTTCTGATTAGGAGGGACTGAGCAAATGCAATCTCTTCTTTTTGTTCTAAAGAGCTTTGGGTGCAGCTCTGGTTTGAAAATAAATTTTTGATAAAAGCTCTATACTTGGTGTCAACACGGAAGATATATTCATTAATGTGTGCTCATCAATTATTGTTAAAACAAGATATGGACTTTAATCTAGTAAAACTATGAAGCCATTGATAATACTCTTCCTTGTGTTTCTTTAAGATCTGAACTTCCTCGGCTGATAACACATCTTGTTCCCTTTTTCATTTCCAATGAATCAATTTCATGAAGAAGCTGTTGCCTAATCTCTCCTGCTCTGCTAAAAGTCTGAAGATTTCATTGTTTAATCTGTTGCCTAACCCATTTAAGCTTGTTAGAAAATGACAAGAAAGCCTGATCAGCAGCCGGAGGTTCTGTCCACCATTTAATCACTGCCTCTTTAAACCCTTCGCAAGAGTGCCAAGCCAGCTCATGTCTAAATATTTTCTTGTGTTAATACTTTTTCCCTGTGCTCAACTGTAAAGGGGTGTGATCTGAAACGGATTTGGGGAGTCCTTTAGCCTGTGTGAGAGGGAAGAGTTTTAACCATTCAGTTGATATAAAAATTCTATCAATTCTGGACTGAACCACCACCTTTTGCTTTCCATTTGAGCAAGTTTCTGTTTGGTAATTACAAGTCAAAAAGTTGACAATCCCTAATCCACTGCCCAAACAATTCCATTTCCTTACTCCATTTGTGACCACCAGACCTTTCCCATGGAAACCTTGCACAGTTGAAATCTCCCAGTGCACACCACCCTTCTGGGAGTAACCCGTAGAGTTTATATAACTCTTGGAAGAACTAAACTCTAAGTTGATCATTATTTGGCCCATATACTGCTGAGATCACCTATGGAGTATTATCAGAGCTGTTGTTATGTTTGAATTTCACCAAAAGAGGACAATCACTCAAATGACAAGGAAAACCTGCCGTTGTAGATTCATTCCACATCAGTAACTGGCCACCTTTAGACCCTTCTGCTGGTAGCTAAGCCCATCCAGTCAATCTGTTGCCACACATTTTTATGACAACCTGATCATCAACACTGGCCATTTTTGTTTCCTGAAGGCATAAGAAGTCAACCTTAAATTTCTGATGTAATCCCTGACCACTCTTGAGTTTAATATCACTGTTAAGACCTCTGATATTCCAAGTGATACCTGTCATTGAGACACAACTTTGAGTCCCTTCCCTTTGTCTCTATTTCCTCTAAGACAGTCCATCACCACGTTATTCTTAACAAAATCTAGCTCCCTTCTCCCAATCTTCACTCCTCCCCCTTGTCTTTCCCCTTCGGACTGCTTCTTAATAAAGCATCAAATATCCTCAGATTTTTAATAACACTAATAATCAAATTTCCCCTTCCTTCAAAGAGACCCCTATCTTTCTTCCAAATGCAATAATGTCCTCACTCCACTCTTCTGATTGAACTCTAGGAACTAGATTACAATCACTATCCTTTGGATCAAAAGGAACAAGAGCCCTTTCTGGAATATGATAATCTGCATATCCAGTAGTAAAAGAAGAACCCAAGCAAGCTGGATCCACAACAAAATGTTCACTGGTAACAACAGCCTTGTCTGCTCCCTTTTCAACCACCTGCAAAGGCAAGACTTGCCCTGCAGCATAGACATCGAAGGGTTTGTCTGCTAATAACAGCCTCGTCTACTAATAACTTTGTTTCTTGTTTTGAAGATGCCATTGGATTATGTACTAGGGTTGAATTTTAGAAATAGGTATTTATTGTATGGACACCAAGTTGAAATTGTATCTTGAAGGGTTCGTATGGACACCAAGTTGAAATCGTATCTTGAAGGGTTCCAGGTTATTTATGTTTAATCTGAGGGCATGTCAAGGATTAATTTAGGCTATTTAGCTTCTCTGATGCCCTTTATTTAGCAGGGAAACAAGGGACTTAAAATCTAAAAGTTTTTAATCTGAAACCCTAGTAGCGAGTGCTTTAAGGAAGACCATTTAACTATTTGAACTAATGTAGAAGCTGTGTTTATCCAGTATCTTGTGTGTGCACTAGTAGTGCTCCAAGGAGGGCACTTATTTAAGTACATTGTGACAGATATTAACTTACATAGAAACAGGTTTAGGGATATTTTACCATGGTTTAGGTGAACTATACCCAAGTATATAGATGTAAAAAATAAATGACTCTGGCCTTTAATGTTGGATAATTTTGGGTCCAATCTGGTTTGGCTAATAAGATGATTTTAATGTAAAGCTAGCATGAGCTACAACCTAAATGTATAAATGTACACTGAGTAAATATTTTGGGATAATGGAAGGGTGCTTAGTGTGTTTGTGGAAGTAATATGATTAGCTTAAAATACTAATGCAGAACCCTTACTCAGTCCACCCTCTGCTATGTCTTGCTGGAAAAGCTTAACTAAGCATGTGTGTTTTCATTTTCCAACATTTATTCTAGTTATTTAGTTCAGCCCAAAATCTATGATAAAATTGTGTATTTAAGGGTATAAACACATGTTGCGAATTAAGTAGGGACATTGACAAAGTTAGTTTAACCTAGCTAAAGATTGTTCTGAAACCTCTGATGTGGGGGGGTGGGGTTGGGGGAAGGTGATGGCTGTACATCCTAGACAAGGTTATTTGCTTTTGGATGAAGAGGTGACAATGGTAGGGAAGATTATTCATTACTAATTGTTAAGTACCATATGACCAGTTAAAGCCTGTTTAAGGATGGTTATTCATTACTAATTGTTAAGTACCATATGACCAGGTAAAGCCTGATTAAGGATGGTTACACAAGGCAAGGAACGTGGAATCAGATCGAGACATCAGATTATCAGGTCCCAGTCCAATCCAGATTGAGATCGGATTTTGCCAACTCTGCCAATCCAAAGGAGGAGAACTGATTCCTAGATATTCTTCATTCTTACTTTAAAAAAATAGAAAGATAATTAAAAAAAAAAGGAAAAATTCAAGAAAGTGTATGTGATACAACAACTTTCAAATGGGGTCTCAAAGTCGATGGGTAGTTGGGAACTTGAGGGATCTCCTTTCATGGACTAAGATCCTAAATCAAAGACTGGATAGGGTTGGATTGTCCTAGGATCGGCCAGTCCAAGTTGGATCGGCCAATCTTAGCCAAGTCTAGGCCATTTTGGTCTATTCTAGGCCAGTTGGACGTGAATTTTCTTATTTTTCTCTGTTTTCAGGAGGGGATCAGGTAAAACTAAAAAATCTGATTAGGAGGGCTCAATCCTGCAATTCATGATACTGGGTGACGTAGACTAGAACTCCACCCAAAATTAATTGGACTCATTATAAAAACTATTTAATCTGTGTTAATGATAGAAGAGTAAAACTTGATGCACCACCAGGCGTTATTATGTCACCTGGCGGCACAGCCAGGGTAAAAAAGAAGAAGAAATTGAAAACTTTTTTGGAAGGCCCCGACCCACCCTACCTGACTGTACAATCCGATCTTGGATCGGATGACCTGAAGAAAGATGAAAATTCGAAAATCGACCCAAATAAATAGTAAAAAAAACGCCATGGGGCCTTCCAAGATCTTTCCTGTTCATTTGGGGGCGATTTTCAAAATTTCATCTTTTTCTGGGTCATTCGATCCAAGATCAGATTGTACAATTGGGTAGGGCACCATGGGGACTTCCAAAAAATGTTTTCTTTTACCCTGGTTACACCGCCAGGCAGTGTAATAACGCTAGCGGTGCAACAAATCAGGTTCAGGATAGAAACATGGAAATGCATATAGATGCATATGATCACAACAGCACTTGTATGGTCCTCCATGTTTCAATGGAAAGTGTGGCTTCTCTAGTTTGTGGTAAAGTGACACTAGTGGACTCCTCTTACTGTTGGTTCCTTAGGGTTGGAAGACCAAATTCACCTATTTGCTATTTGGATCGCAGTCAAAACCTAGGCCATCCTTTTACCAGAGGACTAGAGTCCAAGTCCCAAGTTGTGGGTGGTGTCTTCACTAATGCACACATAGGATCCACTTATGAGTTAGTAAAACAATATGGTGGAGACTGTGTAACCACACCTGCCAAATATAGGGGTGCAAATAAACAAAATTGAGGAAAGCTTTGCTCCATTCAATTTGGGTTATTTATTATCAAGCCGACCTTCTACTAAGCTCGAGTAGAATGGACAATAAATGACAAATTTTTCAAGCTCAACTCATTTAATAGTTAAGCAAAATTCAAGCTCTTTGAATACTAAATATCTGATTATTTTACCCACTTGTTTGAACTACTAAATGAATAAAAATAAATCAAAAGAGGTACTTACCCCATATGCTTAACTAGAATACGAATGGATTCTAAGTTAGCTATTGAATAAAAAGTGTGGAGCCTTGATGCAACGATATAGTTGCCCCATTGGCACCTTACCGATTCAAACAATGAACAACCTAAGTAATGCTATGTACAATTGATCTTCCCTAGACTTCCAGTAATTGGACCCTCATCGCACTGGGCTACTACTCTTTCTAAGTTATCTACTAAACAAACATGACTATATTACTAAAGAAAGATATTCATCAGGCTTATTCATAAACATGAACAGAACAAGCATACCTATGCTCAAGCTCAACGATGTTACTCAGTACCTATATTTTATTTCTAGATGTAATTCAATTTATCCTTGGTATAAATTCTTAGTTCTGTCCTACTTGATTTTGTATATTCTCTTTACCATGCCCAGAGCCATGTCGCCATAGTTATTGAGCTGCCCTTGTCGTAGCAATGCAGGGTAATAGGGTTGTTAGCATGATAGCTTGGTCATGCTGCATCATGCATTCTGCCTGCCTGTGTTAGAAGAAGACCACTAGTTGGGGATACAAATGGCCACTTGATGCAGAATGGCTAAGGAAACTAATGGACTCACTAACGGACTCAAAGGTTAGTAGCAAGCAAATAGAGAAATAATAGATGCAACCTAACCACACAAGTAAAGTAGGAAAACCTCGCCGAATAACAAAAGCTTGCAAGTAACCGTATGTAGGAATGATAAATATAAAATATAAAATAACTTTATTTTTTAATATGAAATTTTTTTTGGTTCGCAACTCATAGATAAAGAGTGAAGTTAATCCTAGGACTTCAAGGTGGGTCCCAACTATAATGTTGAATCAAACGTTTAGATTTATATTTGGACCTCTCTCCATCAACCTGCTAGATGTTAATTACACTAGTGAAGTCACTGGACACCTTTGATTAACCCCTTATATGTGATACTGAAACTAACCATGCAATAAACAAAGTTTGTGAAAAATTGACAAATAATATAATACAAGAGTCGCAAAATGAAGAAATGAACCAATCATTCATTAATCAGAAGTGTAAGATATTACAATGATGCCTATTACAATGAAGGCATTACAATATACCCAAATTCCGAGTATAATAATCAGATTATTTACTAACTCTTGATCAGAATTTCAATCAATTATGACTAAACCATCAAAAATTGATACATCACCTCCACTATGATTGGGGTATCATTCTTGTATCTAATTGGATTGTCAAAAATAACATTAATAATTATGATGAACGAGTTCAGACCATAAAATGTGTGTTAACAGACATGATCGATATGATAAGATCATTAAATGTGCATTAACAAACACAATCAGCATGATCAAACCATTAGAATTGTAATAACAGTTATGATCAAACTGTTAGATCGACAATAATGGACACGATCGGTATGATTGAACCGTTTGGGTTTGTGATAACGGTCATGATCGATGTAATCAAACCGTTGGATTTTTAATAGCACACCTGATCTACACGGTCAGACCATTGGATATACACAACAGACCTGATCAATGCGATCAAACCACTAGATCATGATAAAAGACTTGATTGACACTATCAAACTATTGGATTTATGTTAATGGACTTGATTGAAGCAATTTAAGCGTTGGATTATAATAATGGACTTGATCTCCCGATCAAGCCGTTGGATTTGATAACGGACATGATCGACACGATTGGGCTGTTGGATTTGATAACGGACCTAATAGGCGCATCAGACCATTAGATTTAATAACGGACCTAATTGGCATGATTAGACTGTTGGATTTATGATAACAGTTGCGGTCAATGTGATCGTACCATTAGATTCGTAATATTGGTCCTGATTGGCCCGATCATACTTTTTATTCATGTTTTGATCAAAGTGACAACTAGGCCACATACATGTATCTCCTAAACCAAAAAATCGCAAACTGAAGTCCATGGAATACACTACTTGTCTGCCAGAAAAGATAACCCTCCTATAAAATGTATTCACATAACTCTCTAGAGGATCCTGACAAAAGTGCATCGTGGATTAGACCAAAATCAGGACAACTAGCATACTCCTCTTGGAGCCTCCCAAATCCAGTGACCTCTGCACTGAAAATAGGTAGTAGAGAAGTTCGACAACTCAGCACATTAGCCATATAGTTCTCCGCACCCGCTCGATGTCTGAGAACAAACTTGTATGTTTGGAGAAACTCTACCCATCAACTGTACCTAGGATTAAGCTTCTTCTAGGCTTGGAAAAACCTAAAGGCCTCATGATTAGAGTAGAGGATTAACTTATTAGGCAGGATATAGTGCCACTAATACCGCAAAGTCTGGAGTAACGCATAAAACCGCTTGTCATAGGTAGAATACCTCAACTTAATATCATTCAATTTCTCACTAAAGTATGTAACAAAGTGGCCCTCCTGACTCAACACTTCAATCTGCGAACACTAAAAGCATCACATGACACCTCAAACACCTTAGAGAAATCTAGCAAATAAAAAATAGGTTTATGGGTTATCCACTCCTTGATGTTGCAAAAGGAGAATATGGCAGCCTTAGTCTAAACAAAGGCTACTTTTTAGATGTAATCTGTGATAAGAGCCGTGATCGTGCTGACCCATGTATGCATCGATGTTAGAACATAGCCAAGACAGCAAAAGTATAGACATCGTAGATACTCTGAGGCTCAAGCCACTCTATTATCGTCCTGACTTTTTTCGGGTTAGTGGAGACACCCTCACTTGAAACAATGAACCCTAAGAAGACAATTTTGTAAGTCATGAATGCACACTTCTTGAGGTTAGCATTTTTGTAGTAGGATTCACTCATTTTGACATCACTCTAGCTCCCAAAAGCATACCCTTATTCATTCCCCCTCCTACATCCAAAGAAAATTTAAATTGTAAACTAGATGCCCCTATTCTCACGGGTTCCTAATGCGGCTACTTGAGAAGAGCCCTCACATTAGACCAGAAGGTCTTAGCTTGGCCTAAGAGCTTCATCTTGGCAAATAAGAGCCAACAAGCATTAAACATCTCATACCACTCAAAATAATGGTCCATACTAGCCTCCCAGTCAAAATATATATGAGGATCCAGAGATCCATCATAAATAGCCACTTTAACTTTCACATTATTAGGGGCATAATAATCTGGATGATCACGGTAAGGCCTATGCTCATACTCATGCTCTTGACCACTCTTAAATCAACTTAAGGGCCTCTCTGCATGGGTGGAGCTCTCTGAAACCCATCCACCTTCAGCTTAAAAGGATCATCCTAATGATCAGGTTGATGACCCCTCCAATCATCAACTCTAGAGGCATGAAATGCCGATAGGGGAAGTGAGGATCCCCGACGATCAGTGGCTTTTATAGTATTTTGAGGACATGCCTAGAAAGAGGCAACTTAACTAACTACACCTTAAACCAAATGATTCGTCTTAGTAATCCTATCCTTAACGGCCCTAAGCAAACCCTTGATATGATCAAAGCCCCTCAAAGTGATGTTCCATCTGATTACTCATTCTGTGAGGTCACAGATCATGTGGTTCAAATTGGAATTTGTCTAGGAACCTATATAGGACTCTAACATGGGCATAGATGGACGAAAGTGGGTACCACTATATGTGAGCATGCAAATGACCAAAACATCAACTAGGATTCATGACATTGAACGGACATCCTAGACAAGGAAACCTAATGCTTTGATACTAAAAAGATGATGCGAGATAGCTAACACTAACAAACTCACTAATAGATTGAAAGATTAGTAGCAAGCAAATATAGAAATAATAGATGCAATCTAAACACACCAAGTAAAATAGGAAAACCTAGTCAAATGACAGAAGTTAGCTGAATAACCATTCTTCTCGTAAAGAGGGAATATGGGACCATTTGCTAGTGGAGGAACTCCAAAGTCTCGTTAGAACCTCCATGATTATGTTAACACACTCTCAATCCGGCAACGATGATGAATCATAGGCTAAATGCCCTACCTCACAAGTTGGATACAAATAAAAGTAAATACCAAACTAAAGCAAGCTATGGCAGAACAGAAAAGCGCATAGCTCTGTAGAGGTGCATAGGAGAGGAATGTTCGGTTCTCATGTCCCACCCTAAAAGTACAACCAACAAGGGCCCACTGCTCACAGGGAGATAACATGCAATAATAAAATAACAAGAAATAGGATGGAATTACAGGAGTTGAAAGCCCATAGATGATGTGCGCAAAGCCTGGATGTTGCCTCAAGAAGTGTGCCGAGAAGATGGGTACACTTGGAAATGGGTACGTAAATCAAGGCAATTGGCACAGGCCTCGGAAAACATGTGTAGATGTCCTCAAGATACGTGCAGGGACATGATGCAGAGCGTAAAAATGTAACATTATAGTGATGCCAGTATGATGGACAAGGTTGGCTCATTATAAGGATGAGGGCAATGCTACCAGCATGTCGAACGAAGCACGAGGATGCTCAGAACGAGCAAGGTTCGCCGTCTCGCGGATTCGGATCGGATTGGGTTCTTGCAGATACGAGTCAGATCCGATCTGACTCGGGCCGACTCGTACGAGTCGGTCCGGTTCAGGCCGGTTCATTTTTTTTATTTTTATTTTTAAGAGAAATCTTCAGTTTGTTGACATAAATATACAATTTTATTAATTCTACTAGATGTTTTTATTATGGTAAATGATTATGAGTCATATTTAACAAGAAAACATCAATTTCATGTATTTAATTATGTAAGAAAGATATTCTAGGTCTTTAGCATACTAATTAAGGAGAATTGAATACAAGAAATATCAATTTGCAAAAAAAAGTGTCACACCAAATCTTATAGAAGGATGAAATATAAAATTTCAAACATCAACACTGAAAACTCATAAGTTTTTTAAACATGATATTATATATGACAAAATGACATATGCAGTAGTAACAATACATGAGTCATAAAATCACTCAATCATCCGCATCAAAATCATCAGAAGAAGCAAAAGATCCCTCATCCTCTCCACCAAAGTTTAACTCAATCTGAGTAGGAGGTGGGACATGTGGCTGTCTCTGAATACATCTAAACATCTGAACAAATGATGGTGTATGAACAACAGTAGATGGAACATGAAACTCTAAAAAAAATGCTCTCACAACATCCATGATCTTTGCTCTAGATCCTCTAGTAGACGTAGATGACGATGGACGAGTCGACAATGTAGGCGGCCTGGCTGTCGAGTATGTACGTCCTCTACTAGATGATGGCTCCTCCTACCTCAGAAACTGCTGGAACTGTAGACAGACATCACGAGGGATTGAAGGACATATGATGCTATCTCTACGTATCCCCGTAAGATGCTCCAAAAAACGATGAATACCGCTAACAATGTGTCCACAGTAAAGACAGTGGATCTGTCGATCTCCTGGGACTGTGTACCTATGCTCCCATACTAGATGATGTCGCTCACGTGACATTTGCAAAAGAAGAATTGAAAGAATAATTTAAGAACATGATCTTCATTTGAAAATTTGAACTATTGAACCATATTCAAGTATTAAAGTGAGACAAACACATTAAGATTTAAGGGTTTAAAATCACATCAAAAGTAAAGAATGAAATACCAATAATGGCCCCAATATGGATACGGTGAAGGCATGGCATAGCTATAAGTCCCCGTCGGAGCATCTCTTATTAACTGAACTTGATAGTTTGACGCCATATAGTCTTGATATTGGCTCCAAGTCATATAGGAGTTATATCTCTGATGAAACTCTGCTGAGTACTGCTGATATGCCACATTACTCGGTCTGTATATGATTGGCCGTGGTACTGCAGGAACATAAGATACGCTTTCACCATAACTGTGACCACCATATGGATATGCACTTGAAGTAGAATATCCATACGGAACTAATGTTGGATGATGGTATCCTGAGACTGAATGATCACCACTGTAAGAGGATGTACTATCATATCCTGTCTATGGCCGCTGCTGCGAGTTAGATGAATTAGAACTATAATGTCCCACGCTTGAGCTTCTCTCATCTTGTGTACTCAGCGCATCAAACTCTCTTATGATGTGGTGCAACTCGTACTCATATATGATCATACTAGGGTCAAGATTATAAAAATGCTCATCATCTGAGGATGAGTCAATGCACATCTAATCTGGTATGTCTACCTCATGTTCCCTCCGACAATACAGAACCTTTATCAGAGCACGAGGTAGTGCCTCTACAGCTTCATCTGGCCCACGAGCTCCATGGTCGGTATCCTGAATGGCGTGCGTAAATCCTGCTCCCCAGTATAAAGGACCCTACCTCCCCCACCCCCACTACCACGGTTACCATCAGCTCCACCCCCACTAATATGGCTACCACCAACTCCACCACCCCCCTGCGCCACCATTATTTGTATCATCTCTAGTTGATGAAGAAGATCCACTCTCTGAGACTCAACTATTAGAAGGAGATGGTGTCTCATCTTGAGCATAAGGATCCAAGGTTTCTAAGTCTGCAATGTCTAGTGGATCATCTGGGATTGTATCCTTCTTCTTCTTGCCCTTTTTGGATCATGTTAACACCTTTGACATCTGGGATTTCATGCCACTTCATCCCTTCTTACCTTTGAAGTTATTTCTTTGCCGCTTGCTTGCTTCTACACTACACCAGCTGGGAGACGTACTGGAGGGTGTGCACTAGAATGACGTAAAGTCTGACTAGAAAGCTGTCCCTGTGCAGGTCCACTTTATACAGGCTGAGATCTGGATGGATGTTGAGGTGCTAGTGAAGCTAGAGGATGCTGAGGTGCATGTGCAATTGGAGGACACTGAGGTACAGGACCCTGCATTAGCCGCTCCCACTCTGCTGAGTCATCCCGTGGTACTGCGCTTTTGCCCCTTGTGACCAACTGATCATCATCATCATCATCAGCCTCTAAGTCAACTTCCTGATCATAACCTTCTGCATGCTCCTGATCATGACCTGAACCAACAATATGTTCATCATCTTGCTCTCCACCTGCTATTGCTGCTGATATTTCTGCTACCAAGAAGGTGTTTGGACGAGGGCCCTCATCAGGATCTACTGTCTCATCGAGTTTTGACTCCCCACGATCTGTTGTTCTGGCAACCCAAGCAACTATAGGATCCTCATCATCTCGAAGGTAACTAAGATCAGTGAGATCATAATCACCCTCTCCCTTCTTTGCATCATGTTACAAATATTTAATCCTCAGCCTCATATTGTAGTGGACATACACAAGCTTGTCCAAGCGGATGTGTGCAACTGATTCCTAATCTTTGTATATATCAGTGCAAACGTAGACCAGTTTCGCTCACATCCACTAGAGGAAGAAGTCTGCGACAAGTTTTTGATGGCTATGCCTCTCAACGTTGGTGCAAACTTTCCATAATTCAACCACCAATCAGCTACAAAACAAACAATAGAAGTCTATCAAGATATGAAAATTAGAAAGAACAATATATGTAAGTGTTTTCTAAACAAAGTTCTTTTTATACTAGCATCATATTTCTCATGCCCAGTTGTAGCTGATGGCTCTGCAAATGTGCCTACTGCCTCCCAAAAGATTTTTATCTGCGTAATTAACAATGTTATTACTTTCTTTGCATAACAGACACAAAGAAATGATAGAATAATGGATTGGCCACCTTACATCATTAATTGCCTCTACCGCTGCATTCGGATCACCCACAAGTCGGTCGACCACCATTGTCACAGCTCCAATCAAGTCATCATTGCACGCCAACGAATGAGCGTACTGAAATGCCGGATGTAGATAATACGCTGTAATAAAAGAAAATCACCTATCAAGCATCATTATAAAAGTTAAATATATCACCAAAGGTCATGAAATGTAAATTGTTCACCTGCCATATGCAACTCTCTGTCCATCTAGAAGTCCCACCTCCTTTCTACAATCTTCAATAATTCCTGTGCATATTTTCTTGAGATTTCCTCTTTACAACTTCTAATTCGGAATACACCAACCCTAAGGTTGGTGTCCGATCTCCATCCATATAGCACAATACCTTATATAATGGCTCAATAAGGTGTATAATAAGCTTTATCTTAATCCAGAAATCACTGTTGTTCACCAAGCTTTCAATCTTCTTTCCTTCGTCGGTTCCGGCAAATGTGGAGTGCATCCATTTGTCACTTCTAAACCTTTGCTTCAAGCCTACTTCATGTTTCAACATACTCTGCAAGGTAATGATGTTGGTGGCAAATCTTGTGATTGCAGGCCTTAACAACTCACCATGTGTATGATCCCTCATCAATCTTAATACATAAGAATTGTTGTAAATGTATCGTGTAATCTTCTGTGCTTTGGTAACATTCTTCTTGACAGGATCTAGCTGTCCAATTTCTTTCAACATTAAATCCACACAGTGGGCTGCACATGGGGTTTAGAACAAATGAGGTCTGCGGAGCAATAGCTCCTCTCCTGCCTTCTTGTACGCGGAGCCATTATCTGTCACCACTTGGACAATGTGCTTCTCGCCAATTTTCCTCCACGACACTGTCCATCAATTGCATAATGTATTCATGATTGTATATCTGATTTGATGCATCCACAGACTTATGATAGAACACTTGTCTATCGCAATAGACAAGAAAATTAATAAGATTGCTCTTGGTGGTCCCTGACCAGCCATCACACATCAGGGTAACCCCATATTTCCCCCACTTTTTCTTGAAAGAACCAATGTACTGCTTGATCTCCTTTACCTCACCATCAAGATATTTTCCTGCCAGTTCTTTTGGAGTGGGGGGTTTAACATGTAATCCTTGAATTTATGCTTCATAGATCATACTAGAATAGTAAGGACTGTTTGCTGCATTGAAGGAAATGCCTGCATGATGCCAAAATTTTGCCACAACCCTTTCCAATATGTATCTTGGACCACTCTTCTTATTGTAGCTATCATCAACCCTTGTTTGTTTCCCATATTCCCTATGAAACATATAAGGGTCAACCTCCTCAACAGGAGTGCTTGATTTGTGCTTCTGAGGCTGAGTTGTAGATGCTGGTCCAGTAGTAAGATAAGAGGATACACTCCTCCTAGGTTGAGCCTGCCCCCTAGAAGAACTCCCACCAGCACCTGATGATCCGCGAACACTCTACTGAGCTCTTATAAATTCTCTCTCCCGATGCTTATGCTTACTGAGCTCCAACACTCGCCGAGTACGTGGAGAAGGAGGCTCACGTCCATGTACCTCCTGAACATCATCATCGCCATCAAACTCAGTCCAGCCTCCTTCATCATTATCTCCTCCACCTGCGACTCTATAGATCATACGTTCTTCCCTCTCTTTGTCTGCAACCTTCTTTAAGCGCACTTCCTTCAAACTTTTCAAGTGTTGAGCCATTTACGTCCTGACCTCCCTAGGAACATTTTTACAACCAATCACTTCATTATACCCAACAATTTTTCCTCCTGCAAGGTGCTTCTTCAATCGAGAAACACCACCACCCTGTCCTATAAACTGACAGTAATTGCACTTGAACTTGTGCCTACTGCCATCAACCATGCTACTATCCGATGTCTCTAGACTCCCGACGAGGGGGTGGGGCGGCCATCTAATGACAACAAAGAAAAAAGAAATAAGAACAAACAAATACATTAAATAACAAGTAAGAATAGTATAAAAACATAACTTAACAAATATTAAATAATTATTAAATATTAAATTACGAAAATAAATAAATCATTAACATATACTTAACAAATTACATAAATTACAACATTATTTGAACATATTTATAAAAACATAACTTAACATGTATGAAGAACATAAATATAAGTTGAGGGCATGTCCAAAATTTATATACAAGACTACAAGTATCACATTTAAACATTATTAAGTAATACTATATAATACCATTAACTAATTTAATTACTTAAAAATAAGATTTCAAACTAAAAATTTATACTTAAAACATACAAGTTAAAACATAGATCTAAATCTAATCATTTTTTACTTCTAGAATATAAAATAGACAATTTGTAAATTAATTTATATTTTAAATATTATTTCATATTTTAATAATCACATTAATACATTAATTTTCATAACTTAACATTTTGAATGAAATTTTAAGCAAACATGTGAAACTCATAGATCCATGCCCATCATCATATAAATAGATCTACCTCTTGATTATCTCTTAATACCCTATAGAACATCAAACAACAAGAAAAGAAGAGGAAAATAAAAAAAAACTTAGGGTTCGGATGCTTACCTTGTTGAAACTAGATGAAAACGTTCCAAAGAGCTAGAAAACCCCTTTCCTTTCCAATAAAATCATCTTCAAACCTTAAAAAATGCTTGGATTTTTCAAAAACACCAAGAGAAATGGAAGCAAGAAAAGGGGGGAAGGGGAAGGGTGCGTTTCCTGCTTCTGGTGCGTTTCTATCCGAACAGAAATGTTGCGGACAGTTTTAGGGGTTTAAAGCCCCGCATCATATCGGATCGCAGCGTCTCGGGCCGGATCTGAGCGACTCGACGTGTATCGGGCCGGATCGAACCAGTTCACTGTGAGATGGTGCAATCCGGCCCGATACAAACCGGGTCGATGCGATCCAGTGGCGGTTCAAAGCGACTCGGGCGAGTCGACCGTGCCAGCGCATCGGGTCCGCCCAGATCCAAGTCGGCTTGTACGAGTCGGTACGATCCGGTACGATATGGTTAACCTTGGGAATGAAGGAAGTACAGTATCCTTGCTGTTACACTGCCTTGATGCACAAATGGACCACGGGGATCCGACGTACAGAGGCGCTGGAGCTTTGGTGTATAAGGAGGATGGGCCCGTGGTGGTGTGGTCTAGCCACTGGGCTATGACTGGATCAGTTTTGGACTAGGTCAAGCTCGAGTGTGGTCTAGACAAAACGAGATGGAGGGGCTACGACCCCGGTTCAGTGAGTGGAACCCACAGGTGTTTATGAATAGACTAGCTTGTAAACTTAGAACCTTGAATAGAGAAATCAATGTGTGGGCAACTAAATGGAGGGAAGATTGCTTCAAAGTTAAAAATGAGTTATTGGATTAAACAAGGAAATTGAAATTGGATGAGGAAAGCAATTGTCTTGCATTACAGGAAAAGGTACAACTAACCAACTTAAGATTTGCTTTTGGGGAATTGAACATGGAGGAGAGATTAGGTGGAGAGAAAGATCTGAGACTCTTTGGCTAAAGGAGGGAGATCTCAGTACTAGATTATTCCATATGATTGCCAATGCAAGAAAGCAGAACTTCATATCCTTGCTTAAGGTGGATGGTAACTAGATTGAAGAGGAAGGCATTATTGCAGAACAAATCATAACCTTTCTGTAATTATACAGAGATTTTCAGATAAATAGTGCAGGAAAAACAGCTTTGGTATCTGAACTGAATGAGAAGATTGTTGATTGTGTCTTTAGTTTGGGAGGAGATAAAGCCCCAGGGTCGGATTGTTTCCATATGGTCATTTAGAAGAATTTTTGGGATATCCACAAGGAGGACGTTATCAAGGTGATTTGGGACTGGTTCGAAAGGTGAATGGGTAGTGAATGTGAATCAGATTTTCATGTCCTCATAACTAAAGAGGAGGAAGCCATTGAATTGAAGGATTTTAGGCCAATATGTCTGCTGAATGAAGCCTACAAGATCTTTAACTAAGGTGTTGACAGTGAGTCAGGAAGAGTTATCAGCAAGCTCATTGAAGAGAATCAGAATGCATTTAGTGCAGGCAGGAAGCTGTTTGATGCTTTTATGATGACTCATGAGGTGCATTATTCAATGAATAAAAGGAAACTACAGTGCTGGTTTGCAAGTTAGATTTTAACAAGGCCTATGACATGGCCTTCTCGTAGTTTGTCTGGAATATTATGCTTCTCCATGGCTTTCAAAAGCAGTGGGACAAAATGTTGAGAAATTGTAATACAAAAGAGCGGCAAGGGATGGAGAGAGCGATGGAGAGGGAGAGGGAGATGGAGTGAATGATGGCAACAACAAGAGAGCGGGGAAGACCTAGGATAACAGGGCTATTCCCAGGGCACAACTAGAAGAATATGTGCAGAAAGAGGTAAACAGAGATTTCTTCAACTTCAGGTAAGCGGAGGTCTTTGTCTGCAAATCCTTGGAGACCTAGTGTCTACAGCAATAATTGTTTCTGTTGTATAGAGAAAGGGCATCATGTTTCTCTATGCCGCAAAGCTATCATTTTTTGGAGGTGTAATACTATCCGTCATCGAAGTTCAATTTGTAACCGTAGGTTTACATTGAATCCAGAAGTAGTCACTTACTCCAAGGGGGGAGCAGAGTTTTCAGATAAGAAGGCTGTCAAAACTGTGTTAGTAGATACATGTCATGTCCAGCATATGATAACAATATTAAGAGGTTAGAGCTTTGTTTGAAGGGTTCGATTCTCAGTGGGCCATTTGCTAGGAAGGGCATCATCAGCGCTCTGCAATCATATTCGTCGTCAGGGCAAAGCAGCAGAATTTGGTTCCTTGATAGCAAGAGATTTATTGCATGAATCTTACAGGTATATGCAGTCCTTAGTAAACAATTTTTAAGTTCATATATTCAATGGGATGAGTATACATTGGGTTCTAGTTCAAAATCTGCAGACATAAAGAAAATTATTGGTGTCCTCTTTGTGGAGTCCCTTTGCAATTATGGAGTGAGGAAATGTTTTACAGCACTATTGAAGCTTTTGACAGTTTATAAGAAGTTGATGAAGCGACTTTAGAATGGATAGTTTGGAGTTCGCTCGTATATGGGTGTCAGTTGGTCAATTTTTTGATATTCGGAATAGTATGAAGTTGAGATGGCATACATTGGATTTTTAATCCGAAACAGTTGTGAACAAGCTTCTTGTTCCAGCTCCATGGATTCGACATACGCGGAAGTTGTAAGATCGTACAAGATGATTGGAAGGTCGAATCTGTCCACTTGAAAAGAGCCAAGTTCAGAGGAAGAAGATAACCGATTCTGCCAATTTGAACTCAGCCGAGTCAATTTAACTGGGCATTTGCAGTCTAGTCATGATGAGTTTGTTCATTCCACAAATGCCGCTGAGTCAAAGTATACATTTTTGTGGAAAATAATAAAGAAAGGGGAAAACTTGTATTCCGCTGATGTTGCATGGAGAGACGCTGTTTCCCAATTAGCATCCCAAATTGTAGGAGGTCTCTGTGAATCAAAGGCAGGTAAGAGTAGGACACTTCTGATACAAGCACATCAGAGAAAGAAGAAAATGAGCTGGCAATAGATCTTGTGCTCCTACAAAGAGTCTGAATATCCCCAGCAATCTTTCTGATTTTGGGAATCAAGGAAGGCGAGATGCATTGTCACAGAAGGATCTCCTGGTCACAAGATTATCCAGAGTCACCTGCAATCTTTGGAAGCTTCTTCACAGAAAAACCAGCATAGTGCCAGCAAATCTTCTGGTGCTAATTGTGGTAATCCTTCAATGCTACAAAAGCAGCAAGTGTAGGAGGAGGAAGGATTTATGTCAGATCTGCACATTGAATAGGGTAAAGTCAAGAATCAAGACGCTCATAGACACATGGTTACAAATTCATAATGCATTCAATTTTCAAATTCAGGTTTTCTTACCGATTGGACAACAAGGTGCCTTATTTAAAGTATACTTAAGTGTTTGACTAAGCTTCTAACTAGTGTGATAGTTTAACTTTTTGTTTTGGCAATATACTGGAATTTGAAACCACATTGCCTAGTACGAGACCAAGGTTGTTTGCAGCATGTCTAGGACCTATTACTACTCTATCGTCTATGACCACCTCCTGGCCAATCACGCAGATGCCAAAACTCTGGCACCCCGCTCGCTCTAAGAGATCATGGCATTTGGGTATGTTCAACATTACCCCCTTGCCATAGCAGGTCGTTTCCTGCACCAACCTATAGAGGCCTGGTAGGCTAGTGCAATATAGGGTGGTAGATGAGGGAGGTGGTGGTAGCTGAGCCCACCCAAGGAAGTGGGGGTTGCTACACGGTGTGTTTCTCTAGCCTGTAAGAGAAGATGAATTTTGTGGCAAGGGACCTCTAAGGCTCCAAACCAACCTGGAGTGGGTCGAATATGTGTGGGTCCATCTTGACGGGAGTATGTAGGCGAGCCTCCTTTTCCTGTACAACCCCCCCCAAAGGTGGGATTCATATTTGGGCCTTAGTCCGTCCGACATCGGTTACTTTACAAAAACTTTACCCCACTTTCTCTTTAAATCTCAAGCCTCCCTCTATTGCACCTTCTCGAGCTTAGCGATTTGATTGTTTCTAGTTGGGTAAACTTAGTTTATTGGCTAAGTAAATAGTGCTTTAACAAGCTGAGCTCGAGCTGAATTTGAGCTGAGTTCCTTTCTCGGCGAGCCAAGCTCGAGCCCACAAAATGAGCTTAGGGGAGGTGATGGGAATTCAAAGGCTGCTGAACAGATTTCGGGGCCCATTTTACATTTTGTTTGGCCCATTAAAGGCCCAATTGATGTATTTTCTTTTTTTAAAGATTTAGCCCTGTTTTATTCCTTTTATTTTGAATAAGGGGTATTTTGGTCCTTAGTGTTAGGGTTTCTTTGGGGAGTCTTTATTTATTGTCTTGTAACCCTCCTTTGGGAGGCATTAAGAAGATTTTGAAATGAAGAGCAGCCGCTGTGCATTTTCTCCCGAGATGGGACGAGAACCTATGTGAGGGCACAAAGCCCTAGCTTCTTCTCCAACCCCCTCTCTTCTTCCTTCATCCGGTCTCCTTCCTTACTGTCTCGCATCAAATTGGTATTAGAGCAAGGCTTTTGGGTCATTCCCATGACCCAAGTCCTGTGAAAACCCTCCCTTCATCTCTCTCCTCTCCGTCCCCTTCCAGTTCCTTTCCTTCGGTTGGGTTTGCAGCAACAGAAGAAAAAGGAGAGGAGGGCAGTGACTTACCTGGGGTTGTTGTCGCCGTCGCATGGCTCCACCAGAGCCATCGTCGTCGTCGACTGGCTCCGTTGGAGCCTCCGCCGTCATCCTCCATTGCTGTTGGGACCCCGTCACCTACCCCCACCCTCCATAGATCTCCGACCACAGGAGACCCCGAAGCCACGCGAGAAACTGCGGACAACAGCTCAACGACAAGGCCTCACCGGCGGCAACAGGAGCAGTCGGAGTTGGAGCCACCGCCGCCGTCGATCAGCGCCACCGGCGCCATCGGAGCCACCGTCTGCCTCAACTGCAGACGCCACCAGCGGCAACTGCGGGCAGCATCGTTGCTGCTGCAGGCACCAGCCGGTGCCGTCGGCGCCGTCGTAATCATCGCTGGCCCTCGCCGGCACCGTTGCCACTGTCGTTGCGACCGCTCCTGCCGCTCTTTGATCCCTCTGCAACTAGGGCTACTAGTAGCCCTCGGGGAGGAGAAGAAGACCCCGAATCAGTCGTCTGGCCCTGCCATCGGCGCATTCGCCGGTGCCGCCGATCCGCCGGCCCAGCCCTCTGCCGCCATCGCCTCTCCCTCTCTATCTCCTTGTTAGGGTTGAAGAGGAAATAAGAAAGGAGGAAGAAGAAGGGCACGTGCCCTTTAAAGAAGAGAACCTGGTCAAGCCAAGTCAACCAGGCTGATCGGACCTGGGTTTGAACCCAATCAAGGCCTGGTCTGAGCCATTCTCCCTTAAGAAGAGCCCAGGGTTAAGTTGTTACCGACCTGACCAGGTCTTAAGAAATCAAGGTGGTCCAAGCCATCTGGTTCAGTCCTGGTCTGAGCCAGGGTTCGATCAGGTCCCAGCCAGTCCAGACCTGGTCCAGTGTAGTGTACCCAGTGGTGCAACAAGAGATTGTATCGCATCGCCAGTGCCATGATCTCGTCTATGCTCGGATTTGCGTGCCTTTCGCACCGGCGGATTCGTATCGATGAAGTCTATCTAGATTCAATGTGTTGCCTCTCCGGTCTGCCTCATTTTGTGTGCCACTTCTGCACGCATACCGAAGACCCCGATCACGCATCCTGAGGCCCGCGTCAGTCGCCTTGATTTGCATGCTAGACTCCCGGAGAACTAATTTCGCAGCAGCCAGTGTCCTCTTTACCTCGTTTTATGTGCCACTTTTGCACACATACCAAGGTTGGTGATTTGAGCTCCGATTCTTGCGCCGATCGTACCGTTGGCATCTTTGCAGCAAGGCGGACCTCGTCCAGCGCTGTCTCAGCCTGTAGTGCTTTGTTCTACGTGCCACCTGCTCTTGTAGAACCGATTTGTTCTTACAATTAGGAATCTTAGGTACGTTTCCTCACCATGGATTTTAGCTTTAAGGTAAATCTACCTAATTCCACGCAAGCTCGGGTGTATCTCGATGCAATTCGGTTCGGCAATTCTATTTCACAATCTATTGTAGATTCTATCTCCCAAACGGATTACGTAATTGTCTCTGGAGACCGAGTCTATGTGTCGTTTTTCCATCTCTTAAGGAGCAAAAGCACTTCCCGAACCGTCATGTATTATGATGATGCATGGTGCAAGATTTTACCACGTGGTTCAAATATCAGTTTGGGTAGCGAATGGATGGACGAGCGACAAGTTGTGATTAATCCCACTAGGCGGGATCATCTTATACGACCTGAGGGGTACTAGGCATCCTTTCGTATTCTCAATGCCACTTATCAGGATCGGGAGAAGCTTCAACAGTTGTATTTAGTCTGTTTCCCTAAAGTGATACCATCACCTATTACTGGTTGGGATCACGACTTGTTCATGGTATCGGGACTACATATGACCGTTGATACAGTGTTCGAGGTTGATGCAAGATATATGGTTAACAGTTGGGATCATGCTTTGTTTAGACGGTCAGGATTGAATCGTATCTCTGATGATGTGTTTAGTTATGGTCTACTTGATACTGCACTAGTTCATATTGTCTCATGGGATCATGAATTATTTGTTGAGGCAGGCTTATATCTTATTGCTGAGGATGTTTTTGCTCAATCAAAGCCTCGTCCAACACTTACTGAGAGTGTAATGATAGCTACCCTACATGATGGCACGTATGATTTGTTAACGTCTTCGATGGACATGGTATGACAAGACTTTTATGATTCACATGTAGCAGACCGGTTTGTGGTTCTTGAGATGATCCTCTGCTTGAAGACTCTTACTGATGATCCAGTCGTCCGCATACTTATTCTGACTCACTTTAAAATTCGAGGACGAATTTTTTCGAACCTGGGGAGAATAATGGGAATTCAGAGGCTGCTGAATGGAGTTCGGGGCCCATTTTATATTTTGTTTGGCCCATTAAAGGCCCAATTAATGTATTTTCTTTTTTTTAAAGATTTAGCCCTATTTTATTCCTTTTATTTTGAATAAGGGGTATTTTGGTCTTTAGTGTTAGGGTTTATTTGGGGAGTCTCTATTTATTGTCTTGTAACCCTCCTTTGGGAGGCATTGAAGAAGATTTTGAAATGAAGAGCAGCCGCTGTGCGTTTTCTCCCGAGATGGGACGAGAACCTATGTGAGGGCACGAAGCCCTAGCTTCTTCCCCAACCCCCTCTCTTCTTCCTTCATCCGGTCTCCTTCCTTGCTATCCCGCATCAGGAGGCTCGGACTCGAGCTCGAGCTGAATAATCTTAGTTAAGTTTAACTCGAACGAGTTGTAGCTCGGCTTAGCTCGGCTCGTGGCCACCCCTAGTTGGAGCCAACAAATTAGGGGCAGCTCGACAATATCTTAGTAGCAAATCATTCTTCGACAAATCTCCTTTTCGGTAAGGTAATACGTTTCTGCTCCTCCTTTAACATAAGATTTTATAGTTCCTAGTAGTGAGTAGGAGGTATCAATTTAGGGGCAGCTCGACTATATCTCAATAGCAACTCAGACTTTGGAGAATCTCCTTTCGGGTAAGGTGGTACGTTCTTACTCCTCCTTTGGTTTAGAACTTTAACATAAAAAAAGATTTGTAGGCTTTAATAAGTAGTTGAAGGCATCAAATCAGGGGCAGCTCGACAATATCTCAGTAGCAACTCAGACTTTGGTGAATCTCCTTTTAGGTAAGATGGTACATTCTTACTCCTCATTAGGTTTCTAACTTTGACATAGAAAAGATTTCCAAGTTTTAGTAAGTATTTGGAGGCATCAAATTAGGGGCAGCTCGACAATGCCTCATCAGCAACTTAGACTTTGATGAGTCTCCTTCTAGGTTGCTCCTTTGGTGTCTAACTTTAACATAGTTGGGACCATTAAATTAGGGGCAGCTCAATAACATCTCAACTGTAACTCAGACTTCGATGAATCTCCTCCTTTTAGGTAAAGTGATATATTTTTGCTCCTCTGGTTTTGAGTTTTTGATTAGTTATAAGACCAATAAATTATCTTATATTAGATGTTAATTTTTTAATAAACTAGAATGTTAGAGTGTTTGATTCAAATTTAAACGAAAAAGTATATTGATAGTTTAATAATATGGGGGCCTAGCATATATAATGCATATAAGGTTGATTGCGTTTTTTCGTAGGATATGCATAAGTTTACCATATTAAAATTGTAATTCTCGTGTTTTTATATACTAGGACTATAGTGACGATAAATGGCATATGCATGTGAGTTAAGATTTATAGTTTTGCGTAGGATATCTACATTTCTACTCTTTTTAGCATAAGATTTGTAGTCCTAGTAGTAAGTAGGAGGCATCAATTTGGGGGCAGCTTGACAATATCTCAACAGCGACTCATACTTCAAAGAATCTCCTTTTAGGTAAGGTGATACATTCTTACTCCTCAGGTTTCTGACTTTAGTAAGTAGTTGGAGGCATCAAATCAGGGGCAACTCGACAATATCTCAGTTACTACTCTGTCTTCGATGAATCTCCTTTCAGGTAAGGTGACACATTCTCGTTCCTTTGGTTTCTATCTTTAACATTGATAAGATTTGCATTTTTTAGGAAGTAGTTGGGGCCATTGAATTGGGGGCAGCTCGGCAAAATCTCAGTAGCAACTCAAACTTTGATGAATCTTCTCCTTTCAGGTAAGGTGATACATTTTTGCTCCTTTAGGAGTTTAGAGCTTCTGATTAGTAGACCAAGGAATTATCTTATCAATTTAATAGACTAGAATGGCTAGTTTGTTTGATTCAAATTTAAACAAAAAAGTATACTGATAGTTTAGTAATATAGGAATTAATATTGTGGGCCTAGAATATATAATGCATAAGTCTGCCATATTAAATTTTTACTTAACATGTTTTTACATTTTAGGATTGGTGACGTTAAATGGCATACACATACGAGTTAAGAATCAACAAGATGCAGAGAAAGGCTTGATAAAATTGAGCCACATAAGGAACTACTTAATAAATGTTATCCTTATGAAAGAATTATTGTCTTGAAATGATGAACATTGGATCTTATGTTATTCAAATACTCCTATTATAGAACCCTTTTGAAGCCATAATTAGTTTAGTTCACAGTATTGGCCCACTATATGAATAGACTCTATGTTTTCTTGAGGGTGAAGCACTAGTGTTTCTAGTTATAGGCAAAGAGGAGATTTGTCGTTCTTGGTAAGCAATTCCCAGTTAGGACTGCGCACTAAGTTTGCACATTAAGTTTAGTCGATTGATTGATTTACGATAGAAGTTATACCACATAAGTTCACTCTTGTATGTGTTTTCTCGATGTATCCTAGTATGCAGTCTTATAAGAAAATAGGCCATAAATGACAGTATGGAGCCAATATGTTCTTAAGTTTGTGTTTGCTAAGCAATATCATAATTTAAATAAATAAATACCTAGATGAGTCGACTAACAATGAAATGTATAATTTAACAATGACCTAAAGCGAAGTATATTTTTTTTTATTTGTTTATCGAGAAGTTGAATTCTTGAGAACCTAGATGAGACAGGGAAAAAAAGAGATTACGAGAGGAAAGAAAGATTAAGGGAAGGGAAATAATGAATGTTTAAGTCAGTTTAGTGTGTTTGAAAATGGAAAATAAAGTACATTTGAGGTAATTGATGGTCATGCAAGCTGCCTTTTGATGAGGTCTGAGTAACTCTTTGACTAAAATTGTAGTACAAGAGTAGAGTAATAGTTTAACAATGTAGATAATTGATATTCTAAGTTTAACAATGTTGACAATTGATATTCTTAGTATAGAATACAATAGCCTCATTTTGTAACTAAGCCCTTTATAATCTTTCTTAGGGAGGAGAAGCATCAAATAACATTAACCTAAGTAGGATTTGTAGTTCTTAGTACATAGTTGGAGGCATCAAATCAAGGAAAACTCAATAATATCTTAGCAACAGCATGGACTTCGAAAAAATCTTCAACCAAGAAAGGTGATACATTCATACTCCTGTTCAGTTTCTAACTTTACCATAAGGTTTGAAGTTCCAAGTAAGTAGAAGACCTCAAATTGGGAGCATTTTAACACTATCTTAGCATCAACTTGAACTTTAATGAATCTCCTTTTAGGTACGGTAATAAATGCATTCTCCTCCTTTGGTGGTAAGTTAATAAATGCCTTCTCCTCCTTTAGTGGTAAGGTAATACATGCCTTCTCCTCCTTTGGTTTCTATCTTTAACATAGATATGATTTGCAGTTTTTAGAAGGTAGCTAGAGGCATCCAAGTGAGAGTAGCTCGGCAATATCTTAGCAGCAATTCGGATTTCGATAGATCTCCTTTTAGGTAAGGCGATACATTCTTACTTCTCCTTTGGTTTCTAACTTTAACATAAGATTGTAGTTCCTAGTATGTAGGAGGCATCAAATTGGAGGCAAGTCGACAATATCTCAGCAGCAACTCAGACTTGGATGAATATCCTATTAGGTAAGGTGATAAATTCATGCTCCTCCTTTGGTTTCCAATTTGAACATATGATTTGTAGTTCCTAGTAAGTAAAAGGCCTCCAGTTGGGACAATTTGACAATATCTTAGTAGCAACTCTGATTTTGATTAATATCCTTTCAGGTAAGGTGATACATTCATGCTTCTCATTCGGCTTCTAACTTTAACATAATAAGATTCGTTGTTCCTAGTTAGTAGGAGGCATCAAATTGGTGGCAACTGGACAATATCTCAGCAGCAACTCAGACTTCGATGAATCTCCTTTCAAGAAAGGTGATACTCCTCCTTTGGTTTCTTTAACTTTATCGTAAGATTTTTTGTTCCTAGTAGGTGAAAGACATCATATTTGGGATAGCTTAACAATATCTCAACAACAACTCGAACTTCGATGAATCTCTTTTTAGGCAAGGTCTTACATTCCTACTTCTCCTCTACTTTCTAACTCAAATAGATAATATTTGTAGTCTTTAATAATTAGTTGGAGCTATCAAATTAGGGGGCAACTCAAGAATATTTTAGCAGCAAATTGGAGTTCGATGAATCTACTTTCAAGTAAGGTGATACATTCCTGCTCCTCCTTTGGTTTTTAACTTTAACATAAAATATTTGTAATTTTTAGGAAATAGTTGGTGGCATCAAATCAGGGGCAACTTGACAATATCTAAGCAGCAGCTCAGATTTTGATGATTCTCCTTTCAGGTAAGGTAATACATTCTTGCTCCACTTTTGATTTCTAACTTTAACATAAGATTTGTAGTTTCTTGTAAGTAGGAGGCATCAAATTGGGGGTAGCTCAACAAAAGCTCAGCAACAACTCGGACGTCGATGAATCTCCTTTCTAATAAGATGATGCATTCTTTCTCCTCCCTTAGGTTCTAACTTTAGCATAAATAATATTTGCAATTTTTAATAAGTAGTTGGAGGTATCAAATCGTAGGCAGATCGACAATATCTCTGCAGCAAGTCAAATTTCGATGAACCTCTTTTTAAGTAAACTAATACATTCTTGCTCCTCCTTTGATTTCTAGTAAGTAGGAGGCATCAAATTGGAGGCAGCTTGACAAAATCTAAGTAGTGACTCGGACTTCTATGAATCTACTTTCAAGTAAGGTAATAAATTCGCGTAAGATTTGTAGTTTCTAGTAAGTAGAAGGCATTGAATTGGGAGTAGCTCGACAATATCTCAGTAACAATAGAGAGTTCAATGAATCTCCTTTCAGGTAAGATGATACATTCTTGCTCCTCATTTCGTATCTAACTTTAACATATATAAGATTTACACCTTTTAGAAGTAGTTGCAATCATTAAATTAGGTGCAACTCGATAAAATCTCAGTAGCAACTCGGACTTCAATGAATCTCCTTTTAAGTAAGCTGATACATTTCTACTCATTTGGTTTCTTTTAACTTTAATATATATATATATATATATATATATATATATGATTTATAGCCTTTAGTAAGTAATTGCAGTCACCAGATTGGGTGCAACTCAACAAAATATTAGTAGCAACTTGAACTTCGATGAATCTCCTTCGTATAAAGTAATACATTCTTGCCCCTCCTTTGGTTTCTAACTTTAGCTTAAGATTTGTAGTTGCTGGTAAGTAGGAGGCATCAAATTGGGGGTAGTTTGACAAAATCTACACAGCAACCCAAACTTCGAAGAATCTCCTTTCAAGTAAGGTGATGTATTCTTCCTCTTTCTTTGGTTTCTAACATTTACATAGATAATAAGATTTGTAGTCTTTAGTAAGCAGTTGGAGGCATCAAATCGGGGTAGCTTGACGATATCTGTAACGACCCGCCACCCTATAATCGGGGATCCAATTACTAAATGGCTACCGAATCATTATTTGGAACCAAACCAGGATCTAGATAAGTCTGGGAAATCAATATAATTAACTGTTTGGAAGATTTTTTTTCAAAACCTTCGTCGGGACCTGACCTAGACGTCTCTCTCCTATTCGGATTATTCGGAAATCTATTTTTTTTGTTTTGTTTATTTAGAGAAATATAGGTCGGTTTTATATTTTATCGGACTATGAGAGCTTGGGATTAGTCCTCAGGGAATCCGGGACTTCGAATCAAGCGAAGATTCGAGTATATGACCTCTCTCCACTGACCTCGGTCAGTGTTAATTACGTCGAGCAAATGCTCGACAACCCTTGATTAACCGTCCGTATGATGCCCTTAATCATGCAACACTACTACTACAGGCAACACATGCATATGAGTATGAAGACATATTTTAGGTTGAGCCCTTAGCCTCACCCCAGTTTGGGATAATTTTTATATGATTTAGGATTGATTCCAAGTTATTTGGATTGATTCCAAGTCATTTTGAACCCATGGGGGTATTTTTGCAATTATACAATTTTATGAATTTTTATAAATTATGGAGGTATTATGGAGGTATTATAGCTTATAAGCATACAAGGGTAAGTTTTAAAGGTTTTAAAGCCTTATGAAATTTGTGAAATTGATTTTTTTTTTTTTTTTAAGTGTATGAGGGTGTTTTAGTAATTTTACCCTAAACCGGGCTTACTATGTTTAGAGTCTATTTTTCTATGATATTTTGATTATTTGGAAGGTATTTTGTTTATAAAACGGGTTTTGGTATTTTTAGGGTTATATCTGATTTTTTTTTTTTAGTTTTTTATTATATATGAGGGTATCTTTGTAATTTTTATTAGGTCTTATGTATGTCATTAACCGTTTAAGAAATTTATGCTTTTTAAGATTTAATTCTCTGTTTTTACTAATTTTTAATGATTTTATTTTATTAATTTTACTGATTTTTTTATGATTAATTTAATTAATTAATTAATTAAGTATATGAGGGTATTTGAGTCATTTGGTTTTGATATGGTTTTTAGACTGCATTTCTGATTTTCACTGGTTTTTTTACAGATTTTTACTGATTTTTCCTGGTTTTCCCTGATTTTTAATTAATTTCATGAATTTTTATTAATTAATTAATTAATTATAGATTATTTTAGACTTAAGTATGATTTTATTAAGATTTCTGAACTTATATTTAATTTATTTATGGGGTGAGGTTAAGGTTAAGTTGAAGGTGTATACAGATTTTTTAAGTTGTGAAATTAAGTATATATATGTATTTAGTTTCAAAACATGGTAATAATTATATAATTTAATGACACACAAGCACACAATTTCAGATATGGAAATATGAGTCTTTATTTCGACAGGGGTTCGCTTTATAATAAGGCATTTTTACAAAAATATTCGGCAGAGCTTCCCCTTAGGATTGAACCTTAGGAAGAAGAACTCCTCGAAACGAAAGAGAACTCCGAAGAACGCAGCAAAAATGGGTTAGAAAACCCGAATTTGATCTTCAAGCAGCACCTTCCCTCTCAATTTCACACTCTTTTGAATGTGTATATGCTTGTGTGTCTTTGTTTTGGGGGCCAAGGGGCCCTATTTATAGGCCCGAATTGAGGCCCGGTAGGGGGTGCCACCGGAATGGGCCAAGGTGGGGGGTGCCACCGGTTGCCCTCTCTTCCTCTCCCCCTCTTTTTATTTTTTTTTAATCATATGGGTGAGAGAGGGGTGAGAGAGAGCATGGAAAAGAGAGTGGGGGGGGACTCGGTGGGCACCCCACTGGTTCCAACCGGTGGGGGGGGGGGGGGTGCCATCGGATGGACCCCCCACCGGTTGGGAACCGGTGGGGGGTCTCCCTATCGGTTTTGGGAAACCGGTGGGGGGGGGGGTTCCCCTCCCCCACTTCTTTTCTTTTTTTTTGGTTTTTTGGGCTCTTTAATGAGCCTTGGTTTCAGATTTTGGGGGGGGGGGGGTTTGGCCAATGTGAAAAGGGTTTAGAACTCATTAAATTCAGTTTTGGCTCCCATGTGAAAAGGGTTTAGGATGGGGATTTAATGGGGGTTTACATGGAGTTCTTAACCCATGTGAATGGGGTTAAGAACCTCATTAATTCCCCTTTACTTTAATTAACCCCCCCCATTTGAATTTTAAAATCTGGAAAGAAGGAAGAGGGAGGGAATCCTCCTCCTCCCCCCCACCGGTTTCCTCCTTGGAACCGGTGGGGGGGGGGGGTCCCCCCACCAGTTCCACCTCTCTCTCTCCTCCCTCCCCCTCTCCTATTTAAATAAAGGGGGAAAGAGAGAGGTCCACTTGTGTTTTCTCCATTTTGGGCATCTTTCTACTTTGGGGATTTTGGAGATTTTTTCCTCCCCCTTGGTTGCAGATTTTGGGTGCCCTGTGAGACTGGTTTTTGGGCTTATTTGGGGTCCCTTATTGGGCCACCTATTGGGCCTTTGATCCTTGTCATTGGGCCTCCATTTAGGGCCATTTTGGGTAAGTTTTGGGACTGGTTTTTGACCCATTTCAGGACAGGTTTTGGCCCATTCCGGGACTGATCTTGGCCCTTATTTTGCAGCATTCGGCTCCCCATTTGTTGCTGCACTTAGGGTCTTCCCTTGGGCCTCACCATCGAGGGTTGCAAAGGAGGTTTAGGAATTGATTTCGGAAGCTAAAGAAGGTGACTTGGGGCTATCTTAGGCTTCCTTAAAAATCCCGATCAAGGCCTTTTTGGCCTAAGTATGCTTCCTATCCCATTGCCCTCATAATGTGAGCCTATGGCTTTATGTGTTTTCCATATTCACTTATATCATAGGTACATATTTTGTTTTGCATAACATAGTTCTTCGTGAACATGTCGTTATGCATGTGTATGTATTTTCCTATGGTGAGCTCACATTGATGTGAGTATATGCCATATGCATATGCATGCATACTCAAACGGCATAGGTTTGCATATAAAAAATTTTGGGTTCACCATTCACATCGCATTGAACTGAAAAGGAAGTGCAAAAATTAAAAGTTATTACAATGCGACTGGACACAGCAAATAATTACATACTCCAACAGAAAAGAAATAATTATGCGTACAGGCTAGAAATAAAATAACAACTACGTCGGGGCATACCCCGGAGTAACAACTGCTGGCGCGTAACTCGAAGCAGCACACTCCTCGCTAAGCCTACTTGGAACCCTCACTTGAAAACCGCAGGGGTGAGTCTCAACAAAAAGACTCAGTAGGGATCCTTCGATCCCCACTGCCCACACGCACACCCACAAGTGCAGAAACGCAACTAAAGGTAAAGTAAGCAAGTAAAGCAGCAATTACTACTCCTAAATCTCGATATAAATCAAATGCATTCGAAATATAACATGCATATCTTTGAAATTATTCTACCAGGGAGCCTACAACCAACGTCTCGGCAAAATACGCCAACTACACAAACGTAAGTGGGAAACACCGACCCGCTGAGACCAAACAGTAACCCCTCGGATAGCACGCAAGCTATTCCGGCCCAACTGGCTCAAGTGGTTACTCCTTCCCCCAGCACGAGTGACACTTCACAGGTACCTCTCCGACACCGGTACTAGCTAACCCCGGGGGTTCACCAGGTGACCCTCTCTCACTAGGCGTCACCCCGCCACTGCTCCCACCGGCGCTGTGTCCCTCCCACACCGACACAGGGTATCAAGCGCTACAACTGTCACTCTAGGTCCACAGTAGCACAAAACACAGCACAGTGCGATCCGGTCACGTGAAAAATCCACGGTCGCACGAAACACAAGTAGTGTGATCAGGTCACATCGAATCCATCATCATCGAATATATTTAAAGCATGCATTAACTGAACTATCTAATAGTGTAAACACATATTAATAGCATGAATTACTGTGGTTCTGTCTTGAATCGCGTCGCCCAAGGCCGACGCCATTCAAGCCTTCTAAACTGGTTCATGAAATCTCGGCCTCAGAATATGGCCTAAAAGGCGTCGCTGTAGGTAGCCGCCTATTTAAAACACGTCGCTGTCCTTGGACGCCATTCACAACAGAAGTCCCCTCTGACAGAAACCGTTGCCGGGACAATTTCTGCCTAAATGGCGTCGTGCTGGTCCGTCGCCATTCTGAATGGCGTCGTCCTAGCGCGACGTCATTTAACGCCAGAAACCAGATTTCTGCAGCTCGACCCGAGGGTCTCCTTTAACCCCAAATTTACCCCCAAAACACCAAAAAAGGGGAAAACGAAGAGGGAAACGAATCCATCACATGAAAACCCACAAATCCACATTAATAGAAACCACCCTATCCATCAAGAAAGTCCCTGAACATGTTTATTCTACCCAAAGATCCCTTACACGCATCATGCTTCAAAGCGGGAAAACATGGTTTTTAAATGAAACACTACGGGAATCGTCACCCTACCGGTTGCTTGAACTCCTCCAACCTCCAAGCCGCCAACCTGTCTCGCCCCTACGCCGCCGTCGGTACCGCCAAGGACGTCGTTACTCTACCGGGACGTCGGCCACCGTCCGGAGAGAAAACGCCGCGGAGGAGGTGGTGGTGGTAGTGGTGGGAGTTAGGAGGTCGATGGAGTGGAGGGAGAGACGAAATGGTGGAAGGAAAAGATAGAGGGGGAGGAGGTGTCGCCAGAATCGCCGGAGGAAGGGAGGAGAGAGAGAAGGAAGGAAGAAATGAGGGAAAGGAAGGAGGGTTCGCGGGGTAATCAGAAACTGGGTAAAACGCGTCGTGAGGTATGGACGCCTATCAGTTGATGTGACGGGCCATACTGACAGAAGTCTGAAACGCGTCGCCTATCCAATACGCCGTTCAGATGACAAGACCGGCACCGTACACTGACAACCCAGGGTCGTACTCTGAAAGGCGTCGTCCATCAAAGACGCCATTCAGACGATATGACCGGGGCCGTACTCTCGCGACCCAAGGCCAGCCCACGTGGCACAGCCTAAAACGCGTCTACATTGCTGGACGCCGTTTAAACCGCTGAGTCTCAGCCCCAACAGGGCCCGAACTAAGGGATCCGACCCCGAAAACTAACCCAATAACCGAAACCGAAAACCTCAATCCTTACAATATCTCAGTAGCAACTCGGATTTGGATGAATCTCCTTTCAAGTAAGGAGATACGGTCCTGCTCCTCCTTTGATTTCTAACTTAAACGTAAAGATTTATAGTTCTTAGTAAGTAGGCGCCATAAAATTTAGCGCAACTTAACGATATCTCAGTAGCAAGTCAGACTTTAATGAATCTTCTTTCAGGTTGAGTATGATACATTCTTTCTCCTCCTTTGGTTTCGAAACATAAGATTTGTAGTTCCTAGTAAGTGGAAATAAGACTAAAACTTTGTTTCGATTAAGACAGAAAAGGTAACTCTAAGTTGAGTTTCGATTAACGTTATCAAGGTAATCGAAGTGGTTGCTCAAACATTAATCGAAGTCAAACTTGGACGGACTCGAAGTGAACACTATAAACAGTAATCGAATGTAACTATAAAATATTAATCGATAGAGAACTTAAAACGCTATTCTATAGAAGTTTGACATAGATTTCATGAACAATACAAAAAATAACAACGGCCAAAATAGTATCATTGTGAACAAGCAAAAAGAAGTTATATATGACTAAAATATTAAGTGCTTATAAAAAGAATATAGTCTATTGATCATTCTTAACACTCTAAAAGATTAGAGTTATCAAAATGCATGCCCATGTTCATTCTTAATGAATGCATATGACAGTCCCCTAAGAGAATAATAAGCCCGCTTTTGATTTAATGGATACCATGTGATCCTTTATTTTGAATGGGATGTACAATTGCGTATAGTAAAGCTTTGAGAGAGCACTTCTTAAATAATACTTATAAGCATTTGTATCTATTTTCTAATGTGGTATGTAGCTTGCATCACTTGTTACTGTTGCTAACAGAGTTGCATTTTTTCTTTTTTGATGAAGCATCTCTATAATTATCATCACTTGTAAAGACCAATTTAGAGACTGATCCAGGATAACCTTTGCCTACCCTTTATGGACTTGAGATTAAGAGTTAGTTTTGTCTTGCTTGTCTTTGCAGACAATGTTGGAATTTTGTTTGCTAATCTGAGATCTATCAACCCCTTGTATGACATTTATTGACATGGTCTTTTCACCCTTTGAATGAGGTTACGGGGGATTCACCAAATACTTCCCCATTTTTATGACCCTATTTGAGATCATTCCCTCTGCTATGTCATTGAACACATGATAATCCTCAAGGATATGACCTGATAAGCAATGGTATTGGCCATAGTTAGGATCATAAACTATATAGATCTCATGTACTCTACTTGATTTTGGTAGGAAAATAATTCGTTCTCTAAGATACAATCGAATAATTCATGAGTTATATCTTTTAGGAAGGAGTAGACTCTGAAGTTTGCAAGCTATGGAGATGTCGTACTTGTGTCAATCTTGACATTGCTTAATAAAGATTCTCTGGAAGAAATTATGTGTGTCATGGAAAGCAAGTCTGCACAGAAGCTTCTCCTCCCCTTTATAGGAATAATGTAGAGAGCTCTGCATGTGAGCCTCTACAGGACGTAATAGTGATAAGGATGCTCAATAAAGTCCAGGAGTTAGGGCCACGTCAATATCAATCTCAATTAATGGAGAGATATTATACCTTAGAAGGTTGATGATTGGGGCCCTCGCCAAAGACGATGAAGAGGGGCTTATGAGGGAGATCTTTTAATTGATCTTTTACAAAGTCCTGATCCGATAAATATTATTGATGTTGAAGGATATGGGACAATGCAAAAAACTTATTGAGATGCAGCTTGTACAAGAAGAGAGGTGGCAAAGATCAAAGCATTCATCCGTTCACATAACAAGAGATCAAAAGGGGCCACATGAAGACTCTTGTATACTGCAGGGACTAGCTCGCTTGACCCTGAGAGTTCACTTTTTTTCAAAGGATAAGACTCATGGATTGTTCGATTTGTGTCTTGGAGAAAGAATTCTTAGAATTAAGTAAGATATATGAGATCTATATTATGTATGATCCTAACCATTGTCAATACCATTGTTTATTAGGCTATATCCTTGAAGATTGTCGTGTTTTAAAGATATAGTAGAGGGAATGATCTCAAGTGGGGTCATAAAAATAAGGAAATACTTGGCGAACCCACTTATTAACACAAATCTAACCATATGACGTTACCAATCGTATCCCTCAAAATAAATCTAATGGTCAAATTGTGCTGATCATATATGTTAACAGAAATATGATGGTCCAATCACTGGGATCGCGACTATTAATACAAATCTAACTGTTCAATTGTACCAATCATGTTTGGTTAACACAAATCTAACATTTCGGGTCGGATCGGGTCCCTGAATTGGGACCGATGATTCCGATCCAGATGAAATCTGGCCAGTTCGACTCGGTCGGATTAAAAAAATAAGAAAAAATAAGAAAAAATATGAAACAAATAAAAAAATAGAAAAAAATCAGAAAATTTGTATACATATTATTCAATGAATGTACAATAAAAATGAATGCAATTCATGTACATCTATAAAAAATAAACAGTAAAGACTAACTCACTAATAATTATTATTGTGCACTAATTGAAAAAGACATTATGAAGTATTTCACATGAAATCAATGAAAAATATCTTATAAAGATCACATTTGTGATCATTCATCATCCGGCTTATAAGTTTGAGCTGGCGGGCCATAATCTGCCGACATATGTGCTGGATATCCATAGCCAAACAAAGAGCTAGCGAGATCTTCATCCCCTTTGAATACCTCGAGTGTGTAAGCTTTCTGGTTTGAACTTTTCCCTGATTGTGCTGGAGGGACATAAATGTCATACTGTATTAGTAGAGGTCCAGAGTACCCCTCAGTAGTGCTGCTGATGTCTGAATATGGCAGTATAAGGGGGGGTAAAAAATGGGCAAATAAGAAGATAGATCTTCCCATGGGGGCCAATCATATCTTGCTTGTCTCTGTTGGCCTTTAAATCCTCCTCGTTATCCTTGTCTTTGGCCTTGAGTTCCTTCAGAATGACTCAAAGGTGTGGAGTAATCTTCGTATCCTATATAACTGCTCCCAAGTGCAGAACCTCTTGATAGTCCAGCACCAACAACAACACTATCACCATTACCATCTTCATCATCATCATCCTCAGTGGAGTCATCACTTCCCTTTTGGCTTGTTTTCCTCAACCGCCTTCTTCTACGCCTGTAGGTTTGTCTCTCTGCCTCGTATATGCTGTCCAAGTGAGGTGGTAACGCTGGGGTGTCTTTAAGTGTCTCTCCAGTCTGTTAAACTCTCCCTTGTTCTTTCCGATGGGTCCACTTGTTGTTTAGACTTTTCTTTTGATTGTTTTTTCTTTTTGCTACTAGATGACTGCAATGAAGGTCTCGCTAGCTCTTTCTCCTTTCTTCTATGTAGATCCATCTGAGTAGCTGATCTCTTGAGTGCTGGCTGAGAGGCAAAAGTTGTAACGACCCGCCACCCTATAATCGAGGATCCGATTACTAAATGGGTATCAAATCATTAAAATTTAGAGTCAAACCAGGATCTCGATAAGTCTGAAAAATAAATGATAAACTAAGCTAAACATTACACATCACATCGAATTGTAAAGGAAGTGCAGGAATTAAAAATTATTACAATTCGACTTGACTCAGTAAATAATTACATATTCCAAACTGAAAAGAAATAATTAAGCATACAGGTCTGAAAAGGAAATAACAACTACATCGGGGCATGTCCAAACTAGTCCACTAGTAGCTTCTGCGCCCGATCTGTCTAACCACCCTCACTTGGTCCATCTACACCCCATCCAAGTTCCCCCCCCCCAGTCGAGCCCCCAGTGACTCAAAATTTGAATCATACGCGTGCTGCTCAGGTTGGAGGCGATCGTCTTCAACCTTTAAACTTACCCTTTGTTGAAGCCCTAATCTACAACTACCACTAGTCCAAGTGGGCCCCAGTACACGTACCCTTACCTTTGCTCTCTCCCTTATAACAACTACCTCTAGCATCGTGGGAACTAAAGCCAATTAGGAGATGCAAACCTCTAAGCTCACCCCGATGAAAGTTGAGATCTCCAGCGTCCAAGAGCCAACCCGCACCAAGTTGGCGAAGTACTCGATGAGCTCCGTAAATGGATTCGCTTCTAGTGTTACAAGCGGGGCTCCCACCAACAACAATCGAACTCCCATTCGGTTGGGTGGCTGTGAGTACCCTAGACTGAGAAGTAAGCAATCATACCGCTACCTGCAAGGCTTCCTACACTTATGAGTTTCTATGCTTTTTCCTTGGAGGCGTAGATAAGGAGGAAGGCTTTCCCGTCAATCCAGTGCACAATGTTTTAAAAGTGCCTAGGCAGAGTGAGTCAGCCGATCCCCTTCCTGCCTAGGTGGATTGTCTAGGCAATAAGGCGGGTGCCACAAATCCAAGGGATTTTTCAAACATTTTTTTGAATTCCTTTTATATGTTGTCTGCTAATTGATAATCATATTGACTATAGACATCTTGTATTTACTTATATAAGCATCATAAGATATCTAATTCAATTATAAACCTTAATTTGTTGTAAGTTAGTAACTGTGCTTTGAAGAATAGTATGATATTAAACATGAGAGCTAGTTTGCCAACATCTACAAGTACAAAAGGATCCTCTTTAGAGCCCCATGATTGTCATTGGTTGTCATTTTTGTGTATGAGGTAAGTATGTAGCCGCAGTCCTCATGGTTGTTGCAATGGGGCAAATGGGAAAGATAAATAGCCATGTCATAGGTGCAGACAAAACAAACCTTCCATCATGGCTCTCGTGGGCATGCCACATGAATGAGATGTCTTTAATATGAAGGACAATTTACAAAGTCACATATAAGTTGTTGGTAAGGGTATAAAGGTCTTTCAATAAGAGGATAAGACTTCCAAGTAAAATCTCACAAAAGAAGATGTGTCGGTTTCTACCTAGGCGGGAATGGGGTGTGAGCCGCCTAGGTGGCCTGCATAGTTCCCTAGGTGGCCAACTTTTAAATCACTGCCTGTGCACCTCCCTCCCTTCACCCAACCATCTGGCCGAGACCAGCTGATGAAGAGCCTCCCCGTTGCCGGTCCCATGCAAAATTTGGCAAAAGCAGTGCCTCGCCATTTCCCTCCTATTCGCTAGCGGTTCCGATTCCCAAGTCCTGACCTGAGGGACCCATTCTGGTAGCATAGAACCCTGCACCACCTGCCCTGACCTCGCTGGTGGAGGCTATGCTCCAATCCGTCCAACTAGAACCTCGGTGTATGAATGCCTCTGTTCGCTCGAATCAAGAATAGTAGTGAGTTCCATAAATTGCTGAGTTTCAATCTCAGTAAAGTTTCTCCTGAAAACCAGATTCCACTGTAAATGTTGACCTGTGTGAGACACCAAATCATATATCTTCTCAGCTGAAAGTGAAATGGCATAGAGATTAGAAAATCTGTCTGCAAGAGTTTTCTGTTCCCACCAAGGATCTTCCCAGAACTTTGTTGATCGACTATTTCCAATGCAGATTTCAGTTGAACATCTGAATAGATCCAGTTGTAAAAAATATGTTTCCAGATGAAAGACAGCCCAACCCCTGTGAATGTCCAAGAGACCATTAAATATTTCCTTGGAGATACTTATATTTTGCTATCTTGCCCCACAAGGACTAATCTTCTCTTTCCAATCATATTGATTTTCCCAAAAGTGCTTGTTCACACTGTCAATAGGAACTAAACCGGTTTCAACTTCCTCTCCTCCTTGCTTCTGCACAATGATCTCCAATTGACACGACGAAAGCCTTTTCCGTCAGGACCCTATGTTTCCAGAACATGCAGATCTAAAAGATTCCAATTTATGATATAGACGAATTTAGGAATTCTGAAAGTAGATAAATGCCAGATTAGAGAGTACTACTTTGGATGAAATCCATTTACTCCAGCTGAGATTTCCTTTCCATCCTGCTAGTCAATTCTCAAGTTTTTTCCAGTACCATTCCAACCTGAACATCTAATCTTTGCATCTGACAGAGGCAGACCCAAATATTTACTCGGAAAGAATGTCCAATAGATCCCATAATCCAAGCTATGTTGAGTTTTTTCTCTTCAGATAAATTCATACCAACTAGTTCACTTTTAAGAGAATTAATCTTGCACCCTGTAGTTGCCTTGCGGAGTTTTAAAAGGACTTTCAAGTTAACAACTTCCTTATCACCTGATGTGGGGAACAAACTGGTATCATCTGTATATTGTAAATGAGTAACCTCCTTTGCTCTCCTCTACCTACTTTGGCTCATGCGTCATGCTACATACCTGTCCCTAAATAATAGATAAAAGAGGTGAGAGGGGGTCCCCCGTCCGATCCCTCTAGAACTGCCAAAGAACCCTCTCGGGCAACCCTTCACTGAGATAGAAAGTTTATCAGTTCAATACAACGTCTCCATAAGATCCACTTGTCTGTAAGACCTATCAGTTGCATTGCGCTATATAAACAAGCCCAGGTAACCTTCTCATAGGCTTCCTCAAAATCAATCTCGAAGATAAAACATTCCTTCTTTCTGATTTTCTGTTCATGAACACATTCTTCAAGTGCCATAGAATTGTCAAGAATAAACCTGCCTCTAATCATAGCTGTTGAAATCCACCAACTTCTCTAAGTCTCAAAGCTGAAGCTTGCGTGATGCTTTTGTAACTCCCACAGAGCAAGCAAATCAGCCTGTAATAAAAAAATACTTTCAGCACAGGGGAAAGTACTACAAATATAGATTGCAACACCTTAATACCCCCAGGGTTGATTTCAGATTACTTCACTGCAGTCATTATATCTACCTTGATAACCCCAAAAATGCTGATTAAAACCATACAAAATCCTTGGAGACTTGTTAGCATCCATCCAAAACTGAACTTCTGATTCCTTCCTCCGAGAAAGGCCTAATAAGAAACTGTTCATTGACTGACACAATTGCTTGAAAGAATTACTCTGGATTGAAGGTCTCCATACTCCTCTTACAGAAACAGCCCTTTGCAACAATCAATCACTGTGTTAGCCATCTTGTCCTCTTTACTCAATAGTTAATTTCTCCTCCTGCTAGCAGCCACATGGAAGAAAGAAGTATATCCCTTCCTTGGGCCTGGTTTCCTTGTCTTTTTTATTCCATTTAATTTCCTTCCCTAGAGCCCATCCATGATATTGCCTTTTAGTTTCATCCCATCTCATCTTCGTTCAGCAGGCCTTGATCATTTTTCAGTTCAAAACCTTCTATTTTCTGTGATAGCTCGTCTTATTCTAGTAGCATTGCTGAAAGGTTCCTTATTGCCTTTTAGTTTCATCCCATCTCATCTTCGTTCAGCAGGCCTTGATCATTTTTCAGTTCAAAACCTTCTATTTTCTGTGATAGCTCGTCTTATTCTAGCAGCATTGCTGAAAGGTTCCTTATTGTCTACATTTTTTCTCCAACAGACAAGCACATGTTATTAAAAGCAAGGAGGTGAAGTCGGACAAGGGAAAACAGGTTTCTATTTTGGATGAGTGGACTGATTTGCAGATCCAAGAAAAGGCAGAAATTTGGGTATAAATATCAAAAATAAGGTGGGTCAGTATAGAAGGCTCTGGAGGATTTATTCAGAAGATCATCAATTGAAGGTTTCCAAGTCTACAAGTTCCAGGGAATTGAAGAATCTATTAGAGCAGTCCAGGGATTGTGTTGCAGGAGAAGGGCTACCAGTAAGAATTTATGAAATTTGCGGCATGGAATGTGAGAGGTCTTAATGCAAAGAGGAAGAAGTTAGCTGTCAAGGAGATAGTCAAAAGATGCCATGTGGAGATCATTCGTCTGATAGAAACTAAAATGGAATTTCTTGATCAAACTATGGTTCTTGGTATTACTGGTATGCTCAGATTTTGTATTTCGAAGAGCTGATGGCAGTTCAGGAGGCATTTTGATGGCCTGGGATACAAGTAAATGGGGAGGAAGACTACTTCATGTGGGAGAACATTCTGTTGAATGTTTATGTCTGGATGCTTTCAGGAATCCATAGTCCCAGCTCTCATACAGATCGAAGAAATCTTTTTGAAGAATTGATAAAATGTAAACTGCTGCATTCCTTGCCATGGTGTATTATGGGCGACTTTAATGAAATTCGTCGTCCTGAGGAGAGAAATAGGAGGGCCAATGTCTCTAGAGGAATGAAGGAATTTAATTAATGGATAGAAGAGTTGGGTCTGATTGAATTACACCTTAATGGCCAACAATTCACATGGAGTAATTCATGGGGAATGCCAACAATGTCTGGAATAGATAGAGGTTTTGTGGAGGATGCTTGGGAGGAGCTGTTTCCACTATCCAGGTTAACAGGCGAACCAAGAACAATCTCTGACCATTCAGCCTTGATAGTTGACACTGGCCAGAATCGAAGAATTAAAAGGCCGTTTCAGTTAGAGAAGGTTTGTTGGATGATGAAGAATTCCGTACTTTGGTGAAGAATGTTTGGCAGAAGGAGGAACCACAAGTCTTGTCTGTTCAGCAAAAGGCTTCTCTTACTGCATTGAGAATCAAATTTACAGATTGGAACTTGGAAGAGGAAGCTAAGTGGAAGGAAAGATCTAGAATCCAGTGGCCCAAGGAAGGTGATAATAACACAAGATTTTTTTCATATGATAGCTAATGGAAGAAGCAAACGAAATTTTATTTCCAGAATAAAAATTGATGATAATTGGGTGGATGGTGAAGAGATAATCAAAGCAGAGATTATTGCTTTACAAATCTCTGTTCACAGCTAAACATAGGTGGTATCCACAGTCGAATGATATAAATGCTGTCAGATTGAATTCTGGGGATAAATCTCTGTTGAATTGCTCTATCTTGGCTGCGGAAATTGAGGATGCGGTTTTCAGTTTAGGAGGGGACAAGGCACCAGGGCCGGATGGGTTTCCAATGTTTTTCTATCAGGTATTTTGGGATGTAATCAGAGCATATTTGGTGGATGCTGTACAACAATGGTTTGTCTCTTTAAAAGGTGGTCAATTTGTAAATCGAACCTTTGTGATTCTTTTGCCAAAGAAAGAGGAGGTAGTGGAATTGAAAGATTTCCATCCAATCAGTTTATTGAATGGTTCATATAAGATTTTCACAAAAATTATTGCCAACAGACTGGGGATGGTCATTGGGAAGTTGATAGAAGAAATCAACATGCTTTTGTGCCAGGAAGGAAATTATTCCATGCTTTTCTCAGTGCCCCTGAGGTTTTGTATTCAATGAAGCAGAGTCAGTCTCAGGGAATCCCTGTCAAATTAGACTTTAATAAGGCTTACGGCAGAGTGTCGTGGAAATGCCTATTAAATGTTATGCAGCTGCGTGATTTCCCAGAGGAATGGGTTCATCTCATAAAAGATTGTCTAACTGCTGTAACCTTTTCCATGATCTTTAACAGTGAGGTGGTTGGTTACTTCAAGAGTACGAGAGCATTAAGACAAGGAGATCCTCTATCTCCTTATCTTTTTATTTTAGTGGCAAATGTATTCAGTAGAATGTGTAAGAAGACAGAATACCAGGGGTGGTTTAATGGTGTTATTGTTCTAAGGACATCTGAAAGTATTTCCCATCCGCACTTTGCAGATGATACACTCATTTTCTGACTAGGAGGGACTGAGCAAATGCAATCTCTTCTTTTTGTTCTAAAGAGCTTTGGGTGCATCACTGGTTTGAAAATAATTTTTTGATAAAAGCTCTATACTTGGTGTCAACACAGAAGATATATTCATTAATGAGTGTGCTCACCAATTATATATTTAGGCCTGCCATTACACTTCAAATCTCTTAAGAAGAAGGAATGGGATCCACTTATCATAGAAGAAAGCCATGAACCTAAAGTCTGGGTGGTAGGATTACCTTACTGAATTCTGTTTTATCTTCTATGCCACTGTACTTTCTATCTGTTTTGTGGTTCCTAAGTCAGTTACAGCACAGTTCGACCGCATCAGGTGGAAATTCTTATGGGTAGGGAGGGTACAAGAACTGATACGAAGGCTATTCTGTTAGTAGATTGGAAGAAGGTTTGTAAAAGGGTGATTTGGGAGTTAAGAACCTTACATTCATGAATTTTTCTTTGCTTGGTAACTGGCTTGGGAGATTCTTTTGCAGGATGATTTGTTGTGGAAGAGAATTCTGAGGGACGAGCATTACCATGGCACTGGCAAGTTCTATTTAAAACCTGAAGATCAGACTTTAAGGTCACCTATATGGAAGGGAATTTTGAAAGCTACCATATGGGTTCTAAGGGGCTGTCAATCAAGCTTGGAAATGGGGATAACACATTTTTCTGGTTTGATAAGTGGGCAGGAGATTATGCTCTCAATAATAGATTTCCATCAATCTTCAATCTAGCTAAGGATAAATGGGTTTCAATCAAAGATTCTTACGGAAATCTCAAGGATTCTGAATTTGAAGATTATTTGCAGCTTTTAAAATTGCTGTTGGAAATGGAACCTATACCTAATCAAAAGGATATCTTTGTATGGGGTAGGAATAGGAGTAACTTTTCAGTGAAGTCCCTCTATGAATTGATTGAAGGAAATCTCCCATCCTACAGCCGATACTCAGAAATATGGAAGAATAAGGCCCCCGTCAAAGTGAGAGCATTTATGTGGTTGCTTTTTCAAAGGAGGATTGTTACTAAAGTCTTCAGAAGCAAATGGGCTCATGATTCAAATGTTCTTTGTCCTCTCTGTGGAAAATATGAAAAACTGTTGACCACCTTTTCATACAATGTGATATTAGTAAAGAGGTGTGGAGAATTGTTGCTTCTTTCATGAATATTTCTCTAAACTTTCTCAGAATTTAGAGGAAATGTCCACATGTTTCTAGAAGTATCTGCAGCAGGGAGGTTCTTCTGTTCAGGTTAGAATGCTACTTTTGATCCCACATGCGGTATGTTGGAGCATTTGGAGGCACAGAAATGACAACATCTTAAAGGAAGTAGTATTTATGTTGAGAACATTTGTTTTCAAGCGCCACGTCTTCTCTATCATGGGGCAGATTTATTCTTTGTATTCCATTAGACTAGGTATGAGTCTCTTGTGCTTACCCAGTCCCAAGTCCGGATAAAGAAAGGAGGGTTGCGGTAGGTGACAGCCAGCGTAAAAATCTTGTCATATCTCATGATATGGATTCAATTAAAATTAACGTTGGGGCGTCCTCTATTTACAACGCGCTGCACCGGAGCCCGAGTGTAGTAAGAAATAGGCAAGGGTTGAGGGCGTTCCCCGCAAGCGACGTGCCACGTCGATGCATAGATGTGGTGTTAAATGAGCAAGGGTTCCCATATTAGGGATGGTTGTGGGTAAAGAAGCTAGTCTATGGAATCGAACAGAGAATAGGATACATGACAAACTTAGAGAATAATAGATGTTACTACAGAAAGAATTCTAAGAAAGTGCAGGTTGAGAAGAGGATCAGAGTAGGTTCTTGGAATATAGGGTCTCTTATAGGAAAGTTGATGGAACTTGTTGATACCATGGAGAGAAGAAAAGTCAATATTGCTTACATTTAAGAGGCTAAATGGGTAGGAGAGAAGAGTAAAGAAGTAGGAAATACATGCTACAAATTGTGATATACAGGAAATGAGAGAAATAAGAATGGGGGAGGTATTATCATTGATAAGACTTTGAAGGATGCAGTGGTAGCGGTGAGGAGAGTAAGAGATAGGATTATCTTAGTGCAATTAATTATAGAGGGAGATGTGATTAATATAGTTAGTACCTATACTCCACAAGTTGGATTAGATAGTGAGAGTAAATGAAGGTTTTGTGAGGATATGATGACCTTATGTAGAGTATACTAAATGAAGAGAATATCTTTATTGGTGGGGACCTCAATAGGCATGTAGGAAATAAACGTCAGGGTTATGAGAAGGTTCATGGAAGTTTTGGCTTTGGGACTAGAAATGAGGAGGGAAAAAGTATCCTCGATTTTACTATGGCCTACGACTTTATACTAACAAATACTCATTTTATAAAAAAAGGAATCTCATCTAGTGGCCTTTAAAAGTGGACAAAATAGAAGTCAAATTAACTTTCTTCTCACAAGGAAAATAAATCGCGCTTCATGCAAGGATTATAAAGTTATCCCCGGAGAGGCCTTAATAAGTCAACATAGGTTAGTAGTCTTAGATATTAAGATCAAAAGGTAGTTAGGTACGTTTAGAAGGAAGACTGCTGCTAGAACATGGTGGTGCGAATTTAAATAGATGAAGCAAGTGATGTTTAAGAATGAACTTCTCAATATGGGTGATTAAAAGTCGGATTTGGAGGCCAATACTATGTGGATAGATATAACCTCTAAGATTAGAGAAATACCTGAAAAAGTAATCGGAAAGTCTAAAGGACATGGTCCACCTACGAAGGAGAGGTGGCAGTGGAATGAAGAGGTACAAAAGGTAGTGAAGAATAAAAGAATGGTATAAAAAATTGCCAAAGTGTAATAATAATGAGGCTTATGAACAATACGAGATTGCAAAAAAGGAAGCAAAAAAGACTGTTAGTCGGGCAAGAGTTCAGGCCTTTAAAAAGATGTATGAGAAACTTAAAACCAAGGAAGGAGAAAAAGATATTTATAGATTGGAAAGGATAAGAGAGAAAAGGTGTTAGGATCTTAATTAAGTTAGGTGCATCAAGGATAGTAAAGGAGAGGTTTTGGCGAAAGATGAGGACATCAGATAAAGGTAGAGAAGTTACTTTGACAATCTTTTTAATGATAATCACAGTGAAAACATAGTGGGCATAGACACAACAGAGCATAATGTGAGCTACTAGGAGGATTAGATTTTCAGAAGTCAATGAAGCATTGAAGAGGATGAAAGTAGGTAAAGCTTGTAGCCCTGATGGAATACCTATTGAAGTGTGGAAATGTTCAGAAGATGTAGGAGTGGAATGGTTGACCCGACTGTTTAACAAGATCCTAGTTTCTAAGAAAATGTCAGATAAATGGAAGAAGAGCACTCTTGTACCTATTTTAAAAACAAAGGCGACATCCAGGACTGCTCAAATTATAGATGAATTAAGCTAATGAGTCATGCTATGAACTTGTAAGAGAGAGTTGTGGAACATCGTTTACGTTCTGACACAATTATTTTGGCCAATCAATTCGGCTTTATACTTGGTCGATCAACTATGAAAGTTATCTTTCTCATTATGAGCTTGATAAAGAAATATAGAGATTTAAATAAAGATTTATAGTGTTCATCGATTTGGAGAAGGCCTACGATAGAGTTCCAAGAGATGTCTTGTAGTGGGTGTTGGAACGCAAGAGGAGATCTACTAGGTACATACAAGTATTAAAAGACATGTATGAAGAAGCAACTACTAGTGTCCATATGGTTTGAGGGTGAACAAGAGATTTTCCTATTTATGTTGGAGTGCATCAATGATTAGTAGTAAGTCCTTACCTTTTTGCATTAGTTATGGATGATTTAACAAAAGATATACAAGAGGATATTTCGTGGTGTATGATGTTTGTGGATGATATTGTGTTGATAGATGAGACGTAAGTGGGAGTTAATAGAAAACTAGAACTTTGGAAAAAAAGGAGCACCTTAGTTGTCTAAGGGTTTCAAGTTAAGTAGAACTAAGACAGAATATATGCATTGTAAGTTTAGTGAAAGTCGGATAGGCAAAAGAGAGGGAGTTAACTTGGATGGGATGGCAATACCCCAAAGCACCCATTTCAAATATTTTGGTCCGATCCTCCAAGAAGATGAAGGGTGCAATGAGGATATTAGCTATAGGATTAAAGTAGGATGGTTGAAGTGGAGACTTACCACGGGAGTCTTGCGTGACCGCAAGACCCTAACGAAGTTGAAAGGAAAATTCTACCGTACGGTAAGACCTGCAATGTTATATGGTAGCGAGTGTTGGGCGATGAAGGGGCAACATGTCTCCAAGATGAGTGTTGTCGAAATGAGAATGTTAAGGTGGATATGCGGGCATACTAGGCTAGATAAAATTCGTAATGAGTATATTAGAGAAAAGGTAGGAGTGGTACCATTTGATGATAAATTGAGAGAAGGGAGACTGAGATGGTTTGGACATGTTAGGCGTAGGCCTAGGGAGGCTCCAGTTAGAAAAATGGAGCATATTAGGATAGAGGGGGGGGGGGAGAAAAGAAGGGGTAGACCTAAATTGACTTGGAAGAGGGTAGTACAATATGATTTGAAAGCTTTAAATCTTTTAGAAGATGTAGTCCAAAATCGTTTAGAGTGGAAACAAAGAATCCATATAGCTGACCCCAACTATTTAGGATTAAGGCTTCATTGAGTTGAGTTGAGTATTCCATTAGATGATTGGTCGAGGTTTGTTCATTTTATATAAGAAAGTTGATTTTTTTATTTTCTTTGGGACAATGAAGTTGTAAGTTTACTTGAAGGTTTGGAATCTCTCCTACCTTTGATGCTTGGGTGTACTACCTCTCTTTATTCAATAAAATTGGTGGCACATACCACATTTTCTTTCAAAAAAACTCTCACAAGGGACTTCATATCACCAAGTCCTGACTAGATCCTTGAACTCATCATGAGAAATCTGGCTGATTCATATCTGAATGATTTGTTTTTACTCTTAAGCATGGGCTCATTATTCAAAAGAGTAGGAATACGATCCGACAACACGATTTGGATTCTGTTTGTTGTAGCTTTGACAGATTTTTGAAGCCAATTTGTGTTAAAAGAGAAACCTGTCCACTTGGATTTAGAATTTCTCTCCTTTTTCACTAGTCCATGTAAACATCAATGAGAAAAGTTCCATTTCAATTATCCCAACATTCCAAATCCATTCTCTAGAGATATCCATTTCATTGTCCATACCTTCTGGTTAGATCTCTCTCTAGGGTATTTAGCTGCATCGAAATCACATATGTCCCTTTAACATCGATGCTGTAAACATTAAGATCTGGGTAAAACAACTTCATCCTAGACCATCAGGAGGCCCATAAACTCTTGTAAGTCTCCAACTGAACCCATCGTTAATCATGTTGAAAGTGATTGATAGACTAAAAGAACCAATTTGGCAGTCATAACACTCTAGACTCACCTAGTTCAACATCAATAAATACCCCCTCCTCTTTTTTTTTTTCCCCTCACTTCAGCAGGCTTAGATGACCATCCTGAAGAAATTCCTACCACGGATTGCATATAAAGTCTTGATCTATGTCAGACATCTTGGTTTCTTGTATACATAGAACAACTAGGTTCAATCTCTGCATCACCAACCTTACTTCCTGAATTTTCTCAACCCCATTCAGATTTCTAATGTTTCAACAAGCTATTTTCATTGAGATAAAATTTGTTCCCCCTTCTCTACGCGTGAAGGCCCACACATAGAACTCCCACCTATGGTCATTTCTGTTTAGGGATTTGTATAAATAAGAGTGAAGGAAGTAACCACACACATCAAATAACAATTAAAATACCTAGGATACTACTCAAACCAAATATATTCATTAACTTCAGAGTAAGTTACATAGTCGAGATAAAATAACATGTCCCAAAAAGAGAGACCAACAAGTTTAAACAAAAGTAAAAATACATTAATAAAACTGACAAAATCCCTCACCAGTCAACTATTCTCCAACAACTCTAACTTCTGCCTCCTCTCTTAACACCTTGTGACCCTACCACCTACAAGAAACAAAAAAAGAAAAAAGAAAAGGGCAGCAGTATGATCCTTACTGATCCTTAGCAATCTCTATGAAATATGAGGCGATGACAATAAGTCAGAGGAAGATACTTCTTGCGAAGTAACACCTTCATATCCTTCCATGACTCAATGGACTCCTGATGCCTTTGCTCACGAAGCGCCTTAATATTAGACCAGTAGGTCTGCTTGGCATGTCAGCTTCATCAGAGTGAAGCACGCTCGGCGGGCATCGGTCATGCCCATCCAATCAAAATAACAATTCATGCTAGACTCCCAATCAATATAGATCTTTGGGTTCAGCGACCCGTCAAATGTGGGAGCCTCAACACAAGCGGCCCATCGATCTTCCTGATCACCAGAATCACAGTAGGGTCTTCGCTCATCTCTTAATCCACCATGGTCATCCTGATCTCTCGGGTATCAAGGCTATCTTTGATCATGGCCATAGTCCACTCGATCAAATTGATCATCAAGGCTGAACCGATCACTCCGATCAAGTCGATCAAAGCGGTCAAATTGATCCCACCAACCACTGCGGTCGGGACGATCACCCTGGTGCCATGAACGCCTCCTAAACCCCAATCCAAATCATGTGTCCTATCCTACCTCCTAAATCTATGTGCATCAAATCGATCGACATAACCCATCTCATTGGTAGGTTCATAATCAAACTTATCATCCTCGACTTGCTAGTCAATTGCTTTATCAACTCGAGGAGGTGGGTGCACAAATGGAGATGCACAAATGGAGATGGGTTTGCCGGGGGGCTGTGCGGGGTAGAGAGCTGGGGCTAGGATCTCATCCTGGCAGTCAGCCGCTTGAACTGGACCCTGGCTTGGAGGGTGTCCCGTGAGAGCGGGAGCATGGCCCGCAATCCCCTGGACCGTGCGCTCAGAAACAGACAGTCTATCCTGCACAGTATGAAGCGACTCCTCAAAGTGATCGAGGCGCTTGTCAATTCGGTAGTCCAACTGATCCATCCGGCACATGAGCTGGCCGAATAACTCAGTCATCTTAGGGACAGTTGGTGTACTAGTGTGTGTGATCCAACCATGAAAGTAGAACTGTGAAAGTCAAAGCCACTACGTATGGGCATAAGCTATGAGGTGAACTAAGGGTGCAGTTTATAGTGAGACTAGTGTGAAACTGACCCCAAAATGATATGACATGATGAAATGGCAACTAGCGAATGATGAAAATGAGACTAATAAGATAAAATGCAGTAAGGTAAAGTATAGAAAATGATAAGCCCTTGACACTCAACATGTGGCTCTGATACCAAATATGATACAGGACGATAACCAAAATAGATCTATCACCTACAACCTGAGGTCAACAATCAACACTACAGTGGACTATATTATGCACAATGATCACAATTTTCCATGAGGGCAAATACGTAAATAAATAAGAAACGCAAGCTATATGAACCGTCCCTCACAGTAAATCACGTGTGGATCAATAGTAGTGAGGACTACTACTGGTCTAGGGCGGAAAATAGGCATTCAAACATCACAGAATATAGCCTCGAGACGAGGTCCTCTTAACACACAACCAGCAGTGAGTTAAAAAATAATGGCTAAGCAATCGAAATCCACACACAAGCACATAAACAAGATTTGACCATATAACAAACTAGGCAGACAGAGTGAATGGGGCTACTACGTATTAACCTACATTGGATAGTAGGGCACAAGAAATGAGGGCACTGGACGTACACATACAGTAGCGGTTCTATCTCTGTCCACATATTACTGGTTCGGGTAAGAAATATAGGACCCTACTGGCCCACTAGTACTATTACATTCTGGATCCGGGACGTAACAATATGGTATCAGAGTAATTATGAGAGTTTGAGCATCCACAACTATTTGATCTTAAGCCATACCAATTGATCTTAAAAGATATAATGAAGTTTAAGATTAGTATGATCTTAGCTTTATATTGACAATTAAGGTAGTGCCTAATTTTAAGTTATAGCTTGGAGATTTGGCGATAGGTGATTGTAAATGACGTACTTAGTTGGCTCCTATAATTAGGCTTATATAAAGAGAATTCTTAGTATGGTTGGGGATTAAGATGATTAAATTTTAGGGAGAAAGCCAGCTATAGGATACATAGGTGGCACCTACTTATACCTTTCTACTAAATTTGTTAAACTATTCAAAATTGACCTATTATTCTTGATTCTTTGATAATTAGTATTAAGGATGCCTTGACCACAATATATATTTTTATATTTAATTAACAATCTATTCATTTACATTCACTTCTTTTGGCCATTAATTAGAAAGAATCGGTTAAAACGTTAAAATGCTAGTATAAGATAGTGTACCTCTAAATTATAAGTGACGCATATCTAATTTTATGACATGTGTTGGATTGGATGTCGATGATCCTAAATCTACTTTTAAGGTAGGTAACTACAATCATACTATGCCATCGATCGTTAGTACTTCTACAAAAGTACAGAGACCACATGAGAGATAGGTTCATTTGACAGTGGTACTACACTATAAATGTATTCTCTTAATTTATTAAGAATACTTAAAAGATACTTATAGACATGTACATAATCCTTTCAAAGTGATCCATTAGGCTACCTATTAAGCATATATTTAAGTCCTTCTATGCTATCTTTTAGGTCTTACCCTTGAATATAAATATAGATTACTGAGTAAATTTGCTAAACATATAAAAGAGTGGACCTATAAAGGATAATTGAGACTTAAGTACATTATTATCCTGATTAGGAATTAGATCTATCTTCTTAAAACTCCCAGATTAGAAGCAGAATATCGATGACTTATGATTTTCATTGGATCTCTAAAATATTATAATTGTCTGAAGTATAGATGATTCTGTAATAACATATTGTGAGGTTAGGACTTACGTATCTTAAGTTGAAAACACCCATCGCAGTTAATTGACACACTCTTATGAAATTCAAAGTGCTTTTAGGGAGAAATTATAAGTTATGATAAACTTGTTATGATTGTGATCTGTATCCAAATTATTTTTGTACATACTTAACCATATAAGAGTTAGTTACTCATCGATCTCTTCTCACTCTATGTCCTTAGCTATGTCAGGATAAGTTTATTTATTGATTAATTAGGTTGATTAACTAAATCAAATCTCAAGTGTATAGATACGCCAAATCAAAAATCTCATTACAAATGCTCTACAATTATATATCTATTTATCATAGTGATCTGATCTTGGTTGAGTAATACTTAAATTTATTCTATGGCCTTAGAAATTAGTAGGATAATCTATTAATACAAAGATAGACTGTTAGAATCTATCAAATTTCAAGGACGAAATTTCTTTAAGGGGGAGAGGATGTTATGCCCCGTAACTTTTACAATCTATTAATGAATTTAATTAATTAATTATAAGAGTTAATTAGTGAGTTTAAGTAAATTAATTTAGTCTAATTAACCTAATTATGAAAACTCATTGGCCTAATTATATTACTAAGAATCACTCATGAATTTAGTTCAAATTCTAGGTTGATGTATTAGATAACAACATAGTAAAATAATGATAACTTTATGTAAAAAATTCTGATTAAGACATAATTGGTATCATTGGAAAGAGTATAAAAAGATCTATAATTTTGAATAAGACCATTCATATTAATTCAGATTTTTTAGTGGTCAAAAATATCGATCATAACTAACTTTTAGCAAGGGCTACCCATAGAGAACAAATCCTAATTATACTAGGATTTAAATTAGGAAATGAAAGAGGGTATAATTAAAATTAACTACGACATGAAAAGTTATATATGATATATTTGACTTAAATTAGAAGTAGAACATAATAAATTTAAATATAATTAATATTCTAATTAATGGGTAGAAAGTCATAATTGAAATCCTACTTGAACTAGGATTCTTACACACATATTTATTTGATAAAATACTAGTGTTTTAAGTATAATTTCGTGTATAAAATTCTGAATTAAGTAAGACAACACTCATTAGAATGATGGCTCAAAATTTTAGAAGTTTTATGTAGAGCATATATTTAAAATAAGTCGTTTACTAGTCGGAATAAAGACATCCTTGGACGAGAAGGAAATCTGTCAGATTTCTAAGTTCGGAGTACTCAGGGCAGAAGGTCAGTAGAATAGGCATATCGTTTTGTAAAAATGTCAAAAAATAGTGAAATTAGTGACATTAGAAATATAATAAAAAATTTTAAAACTTTGGAGAAGAAAAAGTTTCCTAATTATGACATTTTAAGGTCGAATTTAAAGGGTTTCAGAAAAGAAAACTGCATGTGATGTGAATAGAGTCTGATTTGTACTAAGAAGTGATATTGACTTAGAGATTAAGTCATGAGAAGTAGGAGTTTGACTCCAGCAAAGAAAGGGGGTGTTAGCGGTTGTATCAGGAATGAAAGTAAGCATAAATAGAGCCTTAGGGTCATGCTCAAGTTCTATGGCATGCAACTCTCTTCTAAAGGGTAAGTTCATATGGTGTTCTTGAGAGAATAGAGTTGATCATTAGTATTTCTTTTACGAATTTGATTCTAATCAATATTTTGTATTATTGGAAGTTTAGAGAATGTGAGAAAGAGCTTAAAGAGTGTGAAAAAGAGTTTAAAGGAAAAAAAAAACCATGAATAGATAGTAAGGAAGCTAAAGGGGAATCAAGAGCTGGTCTTTCTTCAAGAAGTAGGCGGATAATTCTAAACATGATCTATTTTGTATTAAAAATTATATTATTTTTAAAAACTTTCAAAATATAATCAATTGGTAAGAAATTTGATTTATATGTCTACTTTATGATCATCAAGTTTTAGATTTTTGTGATCTTCTTTACTATTTATTCTATTATTCATTTATATGATCGTGATGACTCTTGAAGTGGCTATTTTGTATATAAAAATATGTATTTTAACTCTTATATGTATGTATCAATTTGATAATTCAATTTTCAGATCTATGCTAATCTTTTATCATCATTTGATCTCTGTTATATGATTGTGCCGTATTTATATATCTTTTTTTGGACATTGTTATCTTAAGGAGATATTTGGCTCGACTCCATCTTAAGGAGGTATTTTGTTCAGATCCGAGGGCAAACATGTGGAATCCTGACTTCCGGCCGACTAAACTAGGGGATAACGATATGTAACGTCCTGGTGCTTTAGAGTTGGGTGGGGCTTAGACTCTTCAGTTCTGCGCAGTGATCAAGACCTCTGCATTATTTGCCTAGATGCTTTGATATTTGTTTTGTTGAGCTCCTTATCTTGCGGTTTAGGTACATGTCCATTATGATATGATTTGATTTGTTGATTAGTACATAAATATAAAATCTTTACTCTATATATTCATTTGAATTCAGCTTAGTCATTTGAATCTTTTGATTATCTTGTTTAGATATCCCTTTGCAATTATATGAATTTGTCTTAATTATATGATCTATGATATGAATATGATTCGATAAACTACTATGTCATGATATTCGCTATTTGACATAAGATATACTTAGGAGATGGGGACACGTAACGTCCTAACAATTTGATATATTATGTTCGATATGTAATACGATATGGTCATGGCTAGTAGAATTTGATATATCTGATATGAGTTCAATCATGCCATATATGCTATATGTTAGTTGATCTATTCATACTATTAGAAAATACATTTGATTTGATAAGCTAATATGTAACAATGTTTTGTATCATATTCTTATTTGAGATATATGTATAACTACGTAAGATCATGTTTAGTATAATTGTATAATATGATTTGTAAAATTTATTGTATGTTATGTGGATGGTTTGAAGTCTACTGAGTAGTTGTACTTATAAATCTTATTAACATTTTTAAAGTCTGATAAAAAGAACCTGAAATTTGAAGAGACTTTTGATTGAGGCATTTGACATCTTTAAGAGATTATTTATATTTAAATTTACAGCTTTCTTAGATTTGATATAGTAGAGACAATGAGAGATTGATGTATACTGTAAATTATGAACTTTAGTATTGACTATATTTAGATACTTTGGATTAACTGATAGTTATGTCATTTATTTAAATCGTCTTTTGGTCGTTTAGTTCTCATATCTGTTTGTTATAGTAAAATTTGTTCTGAAATTACGTAGTCGGACTCTAAGTTTAAAAAAATGAACCAAATCTGGAGCGTAACATATACACTCTAAAAGCCCACTAATAGGGCTTTGTTGGGCCGACGACTGCGAATTGGAATAATGGCGGGCTAGTGATGAAATGCAGAAGGGGTCGTGGCACGCCGAAGTGCGATGCCCAGGATGGGCTTGATCGACGAGGTCTGACAGCACGAACATGTCGTTAGCGATGCCTAAAGGGGCAATGATAACTCCGCTGGCAGCCAGGTGGGATTAAGCTGTAGCGACGTCGCGTGGCGCGACGCTGGGCTTTGCTCTGGCACGTTTGATGGTGTAGAAGGGTGGGGGCGAAAATGGTGGCCAATAAGTATCGGTGGCTGATGATGGGGAGATTATGACGATGGCAGGTGGCGAGCGAATGGGGGGTCGTGGAAGGTCGAGCGATTTCGTACAAGGCACGAACAATGAAGAAAGTGGGCGGATCTGTCCTAGGGAGCACCGCATGGCGCGGTTATAATGAAGGTAGAGCGGTGAACAAGCGTTGTTGGGAGGACTGAGCTCGGGTGGCCCTAGAGACGAGCTGTTAGGCATGAAGGGGCGCGAACGGCACGTTTGGCATGGGTAAAGGCGGGCGATCCCCATTCTTATGCCACGTGGAGGCGACAATGATGAGGGATGGAGCGGCGGCGGGGGACCTTGTGGGGATCGTGGTGAGACGGTGTTCTTCGCCCCTGGATCCAATGACGAAGGCGATGGGACCAGGCAGGAAGTTGACACAGGAGACGAGGCAGGCCGTTAGCAACTCATGTGGCGCTGCTGCATGGCCGATAGTAATGAGGACGATAGCGCGTCCAGGTGCCCGCCCTGGTTCGGTCTCGGATAGTGAGCGGAGACAAAAGGGAAAGGAACAAGTGAAGGGGAAGATGGAATAGAACGGCACGGAGGCCAAAGAGGAAGTAGACGAATCGAGGGAAAGAAGAAGATAACCTGGGGCCTCCCACCCCTACGGCTACATAGAACCCCTCATGGGTCTTCACACACTAGCACAAACAAACCTCAGTGGCTAGAAAAGAAACTTTCCATTCCAATCATCATCACCTCCCCTTTTGGGGTATACAAGTATATATATATAGGATCCTAAAAAGACAACCCTAGGTCCATCGAAGTCCAAAATACTCCTAAGTCCTAAAAGAAGAAAAGTGATGAAGAAAAATATAGAAAAAATAGAAAAAAATTATCATTGGCCCATTAATGAGCATGGAGACCTAAAATAAAAGAAGATACATCATTGGGACCTAACAAAAGTCTGATATCATAAAGAGAAGTATAACAAATGTACCAATATGCATCTTCTAGCCACAAAGCTGATCAGCTTGCTGCAGATGTCCTGCGGCGGCGGTAAATGTGGGCCCGGTTGAATCGGAATCGTGCACGGGTGTCCTTACCACTTGGTTTTATATATTTCAAAGGATGCCATTGTACCTCTTTTTTTTTTTTCTTCACATTCAATATTGAGAGGCAGCCAATCATTTGCTAATCTCCAGGTATGGCCCTTTGTTGCTATGCTCGGGGTTGAGATGACAAGCTGCAAATAAACCTCTTCTAAAGAGTTTTCTAGGTAAAGTTTGCATCAAAATATTTAGCTAGTTTTATAGCCACTTATAATTGGCCGCTTTACTAAAGTATCTTCTCCCTCAATTGTAGGTCATGTTGTGTTTGTTTAGTCCCCACAAAGAAAATTTTCTTTTCATCTTACGCAATAAAACCAGGGTTAACTTTTTTTACTTATTAGTTTGGCATTGTGGAAAATGATCTTTTCAGAATGACTTACTTTTTATTCTATGTGGTAGATACCATTAGCAAGCTTGGAATGGCTTCAGAGGAAAGATATTCAAAGGTATTAACTTTCTGAAGGTTATTCTTTTACATAGAGGTTCTTCCATTCTATTACCCCTAGGGGACTAGCTGGAGATCGCCAAGGTGTTGTTCCTACCTCTAGATTTTATTTTAGTGTTCAACAAATTTGAGTTTGTCCCAAAGTATAGGTTATTGGTTTGATTTCTATTTATCTGTTATCTTCAGTCTCGTATGTGGCATGCTGCATATCCCATTGGATGATTGGATCATGATTACAAAGTAAAAAAGTACATTCCCACTGCATATATCTTGGAAATATACTGCTTTTATTGTGTTTAATCTATGTATCTTTGTTACTTGGAACCATATGAAAGAATCACATGTGGTTAGCAAGTGTTGTTTCTACTTTGCTCACATGAACCACCCTATTACATATTCGCGATCGAATCATTCTCAATTTTGGTGTGAAGTTCAAAGCACTGGATAAGACTTTCAGACCGTTGTGTCATCATGTAGTTGGGCTGGCCCAGGAACTCAGCATCCGAACGGCTCCAACCCAGCATGTTGTTGGGTGGCTTTGCTCCCTCGGTCATTAGATGCTTAGTGTTTCCTATGGTCCACCCATCCAACGGCTATAACCATCCTATTACGTATTCACGATCAAATCGTTCTGAATTTTGGTGTGAAGTTCGAAGCACTGGATAAAACTTTCAAACCACTGTGGCATCATGTAGTTGGGCTGGCCCAGGAACCCAGCATTCGAACGGATCCAACCCAGCATGTTGTTGGGTGGCCTTGCTCCCTCGGCCATTAGATGCTTAGGAGTTTGGAAGGTCCACCCATCCAACGGCTATGACCACCCTATTACATGACCGAATGCTCTTCGCTACTCCTCTTGAGTACCTCCTCCATGCTGTAGGGCGTTCCTGTAAGTGCAGGTTTAGATGGGACTGCAAAGAAGTAGGGATGCTAATAGTAACCCATATCATTAGTTTACAAGTCAGTTAGCATATATCCTTTTAAAATTGATTTGTCCTTGGTCCTATGGAATTGTGGATATAATCATAAATCTACCTTAGATTCGCATCGACGACTTGTTTACATGTCTACAGAGAAGAAGGGGAAAGAGTTTTTCCAAAAAAACCTTTTTTGGGGAATGAGTAAAGTTCAATTTCAACGAGTTTTTTGGAACACTTTCAACGTTGCACATACCTGTACTTAGAGAATCCCTTCTCCTTACGCTGGGCAGTTCGAGTCCATAGCGATTGTCACTCTCATTGTGAGTTAAAATTCAGTGAGAGAGTATGTTAGACTTACGCAGTGGAATTCTGAAACTAACACTATCATAAACTTTTAAATATTTTGTTGTTTTATGCTCGTTTCAGGTCTGATGCATGTCTCTTTGGATGTTCAAATGCATGTCTTACAAGTTCAAAAAGCTTAAGCCCAAAATTTATTTAAAAAAATGGGTCCTTGATGCAAGGAATATGTATATCAGCGGTTAAAATGAAACGTCAGATAGTTTAACAATGTTCGATGTCCATGTGTGCTTCATGACTTCTTTTTTACCATAGCTTTCTTAACATTGTTTAATACTGTCTTGATTTGTGTAGTAAAAGTAAAACATTATTTCCTTTTTCTTTGCCTCATTTGTCTTCATAGAAAAGCAAAGTAAGATTGCAAAGTACTACAAGAAACAAGAAAGCCTTGTAAAGGGATTTAGTGACATGGAAACCATAAATGAAACGGGTTCTATGCCAGATGCACCAACAGAGGTACTCCACAAAACTTCTCCACATATGACTTTCATATTTAACTCATTTTTCCTTCTAAAATAGTTCATGTAGCAAAGACAATATCTTGAAGGATCATTCTCTTTATCTACAATTTAACTCAAATAACATCGTATGTTTATATCTTTTCTCATCACACCATTTTATAATACGATATCAAATAAGAATTACCTTAATCATTGTGTATCTATGTTATAAGGATATTGCCATAAGCCAATTAATTTTTTTTTTTTACTTTGAGCATGTACCATGCAACGACGATGGTTTATCATTAAAGATAATATCATTACTCAAGCATCGTTTTTTTTCATCATGATTATTCTAGGATGAATTGAAGCAATTGGCAAAGAGTGAAAGGCTAGCAATTCAGACATCAAATGTGGAAAATATGATCCTTTTCGCTGCAAAAGTATATGCCTCCATTGAAAGTAAATCTCTAGCGGTGATTGCTTCCACATTAGACTCTCTACTAGACCTTCTATCGGGATTTATTCTATGGTTTACTTCGCATGCCATGAGGACTCCAAATCAGTACAATTATCCAATTGGAAAAAAGCAAGTGCAATCTGTGGTAAGTGTGTTCATGCTATCTACTATTTGAAGCATTGGAGTTCTCAATAAAACTTATCGAACATTCCATTCATTTCATTCTCAAGATACTTTAACACAGTTGTGCTTAAAATGGCAAGGCATTAACAACTTGATTTAGATGAATTTATCAATGGCATAATGACTATAGTGGGAAGGCATAAATTTTGTTTCATGTTGCTTAATTACATTTCATTCTTTGTTGCTTAATGCGCACCAATTAATTAGAGTTGTTTGCAAAATATTTATATTCTGCATGAAAGTTGATAAACTAATGGATCAGTAAAGTTTTCCATTTTGCAGTCATCAAGTTTTGTAATTTATCTATAAAATGATAAGGTGAGAACTTACTCCATATAGGAGCATGATTACACAATCAAATAATGATATTGCTTAGTAACAGATTATGGTGTATGAAATTAGCTTTTAGGTGTATAAATTTCTATTAGGCTTTGAGATTTCATGCTCTTAGAGTTAATGCATCTAGTCAATGACGAAGCAGGGAATTGCTTTTCAAAGATCATGTCTTCTATGATATTAGCAAGATTATATACAATGTATAGATTAGTTGGTATGATAAGTACCAAATTTTTTTTGTATTTTTTGATCTATAAATGAAAAGAGTATAAAAACCAAGGATTTTATAGAAATGATGGACAAATTTTGTGCAGGCGAGGTCCAGGGGATGAGGTATAAATAGAGATAGGTTATATTCAAAGTACACATGAACGTATGATTACTTATTATACTTGGGAATCTAAATATAATCATCCTCATTGCCACACAAAATTTCTAATTATAAGAAAATTCAAATATTCCAGAATAGTTTAAAGGACACCAAGTAAACCTTGTGGAGCAAATATTATAGTTTTTTGTTCTTTGAAACTAGAATATAAAGATTCTTCTGACCTTGAAATTTCACTTCATGAGCTATTTGATTATGTATTTGATAAATATTCTGATTACACGGCATCATAGTTTTTGCTTCAGTGATGGCAACTCTTGGCTTCCAAATATTTTTGGAGTTTGGTCGTGAACTTGTCACACAGGTACCTAGACTACTACTCCTATCTATCTCTAGTAATACAACACCTCTAAGTCTTTATATCAACTTAACATTTTTTGGGATCTTTTAATTTATGGCTTTAAGACATACGTAATAGAGGTTGGTTGACATTAGAGTTATTTCTTTATGCATATTCCTTTCATACTATGCAAAAGTATAGCCAATTTATAACCTATAAATTAGAATATGAATGAAGGATTTGGACTACTAGTTACCTCTCTATAAATTTATATAGAGCATATGCAAACATCCTAATGACTAATTTAGTAGTTTTTTTGGTTGTTTTATAGCCATGTTTAAGAAATTTCCATTTTCCATAAGCTGATAATTTTAGTTGGGTTTAAGCATTTTTGTCACCCTAATATTTTCAAGGTGATGGTATATGACTTATATTTTTTTTGTTTTTTGATAGAACAAAATTTTGGTTGGCAGTCCCACCCAAATTTTGATGCAGGAAAGGAGAAATGGGCAATTGGAATCATAGTGTCAGTTACTATAGTGAAATTCATGCTTATGATCTATTGTCGAAGTTTTAAGAATGAAATTGTCAAAGCTTATGCTCAAGACCATTTCTTTGATGTCATCACCAACTCTATTGGTCTAGTAACAGTTGTCCTTGTTGTGAGATTTTGTTGGTGGATGGACCTTGGTGGAGCAGTTTTGGTAAGTGTGTACATTATTTTATATATATTTCCACTACATAGAATCATAAAGACATCTTAATCACACATGCAAGCAAACTTACACATAGATATCTCTAGATTTCTATTTCGATGTTTCTTTGAATATATCATGAATTGATCAAAAGGTACCCTAAATTTTCTCATAACTTCAATAGATAATAGGTTAGAATCTTAATCTAAATCCTATTTGTCTCGATTAGATACCTTATTGAAACACATTCTTTTTCGAAGTTAAGATGCTAATGATAATGTTGAACTCTTGTTTCAGATTGCTTTATACACAATAAGCACGTGGGCCAATACGGTTCTTGAGAATTTACGGTCATTAGTTGGAAAGACCGCACCACCAAATTATTTAGCAAAGCTAACATATCTCATCTGGAATCACCATGGAGAGATAAAGCACATCGATACAGTCAAAGCATATGCCTTTGGTTCACACTACTTTGTAGAGGTAGACATTGTGTTACCAGGAAACATGCCTTTAAGCCAAGCACATGATATTGGTGAAGCACTTCAAGAAAAGCTTGAGCAACTACCAGAAGTTGAATGTGCTTTTGTGCATGTGGATTTTGAGTTCACTCACGGACCCGAACATAAGACACACAAGGTTTGATGACAGTGATGATGAGAAGGATCTATTAATAACTTGAAGTCTCTTTCTTTGTATTAAAAAAGTGGACAAAAATATAACGGACTGATTTCTCATGTTGCTTTTGTCTTCATCTATCGTTGTTTTGAAGAAATAATGTAGGTAAAGTTACATTGTCTAACTAAATACGTGTGTGCTGCATCTCTCTTTGAACATAACATTAAGTTTGTCATGCTTTGAAATACTTTCAATATGAGCATGACAAGCACAAAAAGAAGTGGTAAATTGGAAATGGACCTAGTTACGTGATGAAATCTAGTTAGAATGCACCTAAGAGGGGCAAATGGGTCAAGCAAATATTACCTTATTTGGACTCAACTTGGCTAGTCAAAACTAAGTTTAAATTCAGTTCTACTTCTAGCTAACTTGAGTATTAAGATGTCCTTTACTTTGTTTGACATGTGCTATAGGGTAGTTTTAGTTCTATACAAGTGTTTCTAAAATAAATAACTTCTCTTGTTCTTTATGGCTCACTTTGATAGCAAAAATAATCATTATGAAATGAGTAATTATGGATTGTTATTCTAAAATAAGGGGTGTTTTGATTCATTGTGGGTTTATATTCTAGGCATAATAAGGAGTTAAGGATAAGGTATTCTAGTAGCTTTGAATAGAATTTAGAGAATAAGAGGTGGAATAAGCACATAAGAATAACTGGTTCTAGATGCCTCAATCTTTATTAGTCGAGTGTTGACCAACATAGACTACATATATAATCTTATATATATGGTTTATAATATATACCATAATCATAATTAAATATATATATGTGTGTATGTGTGTGCATGTAATATATATAATCGCCATTATTAATTGATTGTTAACCAACATTGACCACTTATATAATATTTTATATATGTTTTGTAATATATATAATAGTCATTATTAATTAAACAAATATATAATCTAATATATTAGTGTATATATATTTATATTTATCATCTGTAATACTTATATGATAATATATATGCATAGTATTACACACACATGCATATACATTTGTGTATAAATATATGTGAATGTATGTATCCTATATATGTATATTTATTTATTTTCATACATATGTATATAGATATTATTATTCAAATTTCATTATAATACACATTGAAACACAAGAATAAGTAAACATTGATTGGGGCTCTCCATCTGAGATGAGACCTTCTAGAACCCCACACATTTCAATTTCATGCCATACATTTTTAAGTTTGGCATACATGTTAAACATATGTTTGTGCTATGTTAGAGTCGATACAAATTGGAAATGAACCTTTGGTCAAGGGGGTTGAAAGTACTCGTATATTTCTATTTAGGGTATGCCGAAACATGTTTAATTTGGGGTATTGATATAACCAAAACTCTTGTTTCTATCAAAAAATAATGATCATTAACAAAAAGATAAGAAATTACATTCTCATTAGAGGATCAATCCTTTTCTATATCATTAATAGAAACTGAATATGATACAAAATCTCTACATAATATGTGGGTAATGGAGCCAAAGGAACTTTACACTGTGTATCAACAAAAAGTAGACATATAATGCATGGGTAATAAAAAAAAAAAAAAAAACTCTTTCCCACCTTGCCTTTTCTTTGGTGCAAAGATAATTCTTTTTGGTACCACCATTTACGTACATATTTACAAGCCAACCTGTGTGTCGACTATATTTACATGAACAAAGAAAGATCAATATATGACATGAAATCATTTGAAACTTATGCAACCTCCATAATATTCAATACAAATTACTAGTCAATATATTGCATGAAATCATCAGAGCCTCATGCAACAACCAAAGCATTCAAAAAAGACAAAATAGAACCAGTTATAGTTGTGGCATGAAAGTGTAAAAGGCTTATGCAACCTCTATAATAATTACAAACAATGTATAAGTTATTTTACTAGCATAAAATAACCCAAGGCTAGACTAACCCAGAGGGGGGTGAATGGGTTATTAAAAATTACTCTAACTGAGATTAAATGTGGAAGCTAACAAATAGACAGAAGGAGATGGAAACAGGGAAACAATCACACAATAAATGCACATAAAATTTATATTGGTTCAATCTATCCAGACCTATGTTCAGCCTCTAAGAAATCACTTGGGAGTTCTACTAATAGTAAGGTACCAACCCCTTGCAGGTTAACGTCATGTAACTGCAGGTCCTCTCTTTAACAAGAAGACGAACAACATCTTGCTTCCAATAGGCCCTCTCTTTCACAACTAGGAAGAGAAAACAAAACAAATGTAGAATGCAGGGAGTGCTTAAGAAGTAGGCAAATGTTCACAAAGAATACAACACAAACCAAGATAGAAAATAAACACCTATGCTGCAGAGGTCTTGATCTGAAGAAGATCTCCAAGAGCTTTTTGTGAGAATGAAAAGGCACAGGTCTTGAGATCTTCAAACTCTTTCTCTCAGCAGGCTACGCGTGTTTGCTCTTGCTTATACTGGGATGTTTGTATCTCCTGTGTGTCTATGTTCTATATGTCTTTCCTCTAGTGAAGGGTTTCTACTTATATCTCTTCTTCAAAATCAATCTGTTAGACTACTTTACTTTAAGAAGGCTTTCTCCCACTTGTGTCTAACGGTCAAAATCCTAAGAGAGAAGTTGGAGAGGAGAGCGTGGCAAATTTTTGCGATGGCGGACTTAAGGTAACATGAATTAATGCATGGAAGCTTCTTCCGATACAGATCTTGTACTATCAGGTCAGACCTGCAAAAAACACAAACACTAAAAAGGCGAGAACTTTTTTCCTGCCATTATGTCAGTTTCGAGCAGAAGTCTATGCTAGTACAAGGTGCATAGAAATTCTAACAAATGTATCAGATAAAGATATGGCAGAGATCTCAGTCAAAAAGTACACATAAGATATAACCTAAAAGTACCGACTAATTTAAATTGAAATCACTACCTGAAGTTATATGATAATCAAAATGTCAATTCTTAGTCATAAATGAACACTAATCTAGGTGAGAATCTAGCCACTAATCAAAGTGAGTGTAAGTCTGACTCAGACAGACTGTTAATCGAATTATAGGCGGATCTCACTTAGATTAGATGAGTGACTTAACTTAAATCGCAAGAAATAGTTAATTAGAGTGATAACTTAAAGCGTTAATTAGAGTCTGAGTTGATATGAGATAATCGCTAAAGTATCTTACCAATCGAAATCTCAAGTTGTTCAATAATCGTAGTGAGACTTATAATCAGTAATCAAAGAGACATCGTTAATCGAAGCACCGCTGGTAAGGTTGATCTAAGTGAAACTTATAGAGTTACTCGAAGTGAAGCATGAGAGCAAAACTTCAATTAACGTTATAACAATAATTGAAAAGGTATCTCAAAACGCTAATAAAAAAGAGACTTAAAACACTATTTAAATTAAGACACAAAATGTAACGACCAGCCATCCTATGACCGGAGACGTGATCACTAAATGGATGTCGGCCCATTAACTGCGGGTTCACACCCGGATCTCACACAACACATCTGGAGGAGTAAGCGCTAAACAAGGCTAAATATAACAATCACACGGACTACAAAGATATAACAAGTACGCAGGAAGGAAGATAACAATGTCCGTATACAGTCCAACAATAATTACATGGTCCAAAAAATTAAATAAGTACATGCAGAAGTAAAGTACAACAACATCGGGGCATACCCCAGAACTGAGACAGCTGCTGGTCCGCACACCAAGAAGACACCACACGCCACGAGGTCCACACCTGAAACCGCAGGGAGTGAGCCACACCAGAATTGGGCTCAGTAGGGATCATCCGATCCCCTGCCTCCCACTCACACACCCACAAGTGCAACAATACGGATATATGGCAATTAAGTAAGCAGTAAACATAGCATCCAAATCTGATATGAAACATACGCATAAGCAGTGTAGCAGGAACAGTTCTAAGCAATCCGAAGAACCCATCACAAAGTCACGTCTCACAGCCAAAGTCCACAAAGCGACCGAACCACACCGTCGATCGAAGTCAAATGTCGCCTCACAACACTACCACCACTACTCACGCCTGTCCACCCCTACAGTGTTCCGGGGCACCGTAGGGTGAGGCAGTGAGTCAAACTAGGACTAGCTGGGACCAGTGAACCACCACTGCCCAGCTACGTGTGCACACAAGTAGTCTAGACTAGTGTCCTACCGACCGGATTTCCTCCACGCCAGGCCTCGGCGCTTCAGGAGGGCCCTGGGGACCGGCGAACCCCCGTCAAGCCGAAGCTACAGGAACTACCCACAACCCTAACCTCCCGGGCTGCGTCAGGCCAAAGGGCGAAGGGTACCACTCGTAACCTTGATCAAAGGTCACATCAGGCCCAGTGGCTACAGGGGTAAAACAACTCCAACAGTACCACAAACAGCTCCACAGCAAGAAACGCGCCGGAAGCTGCCACGATAAACAGGGAAACCCCGACCCGCTGAGACCAAACAGCAACCCCTCGAGTAGCGCACCGGCTACTCCGGCCCGACGGGCTCAAGGTGGTTCTGCTTCCCTCAGCCAAAGGTAAAACACAACATGTACCCCTCCTCCACCGGTACGGCACAATGCCTCATAGACACCATGGCTCACCCCCATTGGCCCATGGTGACAGACGTAAACCACAGTAGTTCCAATTCCATATCCGCATAAACACACACACATACATGATGTAATTCCATTCACGTAGAAGTCCTCAGTCTCAGTGTACAACTTAAAGCATGCATTCGAACCATCCAATCGTGAAACATGTGTTAAATAACAGGAGTTAAGCAGTTCTGTCTTGAATCGCGTCGACCGAGGCCGACGCCATTCAAGCCCCTAAAACAGGTTCATTAAAACCAGATTATTCCTTAAACCACGTCGACATGGGAAGCCGCCCTTTAAAACGCGTCAGAGTCCACAGACGCCATTCACCCCAGAATTTCAGATTTGCAGAAGCCTCAGTCGGGGTGATTTCCTGCCTAAAAGGCGTCATGATGGTCCGACGTCCTTCTAAAAGGCGTCGTCCATACATGACGTGTAACGACCCGCCACCCTATAATCGGGGATCCGATTACTAAATGGGTACCGAATCACTAATTTGGAACCAAACCAGGATCTAAGTAAGTCTGGGAAATAAATAATAAACTAAGCTAAACATTCACATCGCATTGAATTGAAATGAAAGTGCAGGAATTAAAATTATTACAATGCGACTCGATACAGTAAATAATTACATACTCCAACAGAAAGGAAATAATTAAACATACAGGCCAGAAATAAAATAACAACTACGTCGGGGCATATCCCGGAATAACCGCTGACGGTGCTCAACACACGGCCGCGCTCTCCTCGCTAGGTCTGCTGGGAGTCCTCACCTGAAAACCGCAAGGGTGAGTCTCAAAGACAAGACTCAGTAGGGATCCTTCGATCCCCACTGCCCACGCACACACCCACAAGTGTAAAATACAGCCGACGGTAAAGTAACAAGCACAGTGGTAAGTATAATTCCTAATTTTCAACGTGGAATCACATGCAGTCGAAATGTATTAAACATGCATATTTCGAAACCAGACGACTAAGGAACCTACAACCGCCGTCTCGATAGAACACGCCAACCACGCAAACAACAGTGGGGAAAACCTCGACCCGCTGAGACCAAGCAGTAACCCCTTGGATAGCACTCTAGCTACTCCGGCTCAACTGGCTTAGGTGGTTACTCCTTCCCTCAGCATGAGTGACACTCCGAATGTACTACGCCCACACCGGTACTAGCTGACCCCGGGGTTCACCAGGTGACCCTCTCTCACTAGGCGTCACCCCGCCCACGCCCCCACCGGCGCTGTGCTCCACCCACACCAGCACAGGGTGATAAAGTGCTACAACTGTCACTCCAGGTCCACAGTAACACAAAACCCAGCACAATACGATCCGGTCACGTGAAAAGTCCGCGATCGCATAACACATAACGTAATACCATCCGGTCATGAAGAATCCATCTCCACCGAGTACACTAAGGCATGCATTAACCAACTATCTAGCAGTATGAACACATTTTACAAGCATGAATTAGTGTAGTTCTGTCTTGAATCGCGTCGCCCAAGGCCGACGCCATTCAAGCTCCATGTACTGGTTTATATAAAACACTGGCCTCAGAATCTAGCCTAAAAGGCGTCGACACCAGTGGTCGCCTTTTAAAAGGCGTCAACATCCTCAGACGCCATTCAACACAGAAATCCAGAATTTACAGAAATCATTAACCATGGGATTTCTGCCTTAAAAGACGTCATGGTTACCCGACGCTATTCCGAATCACGTCGTCCACCCATGACGTCTTTTAGACCCAGAATTTCCGAACTGATAGAGCCTTAGTAAGACGATTCCTGCCTAAAAGGCGTCATGATGGCCCGACGCCCTTCAAAAAGGCGTCGTCCATGCACGACGTCTTTCAACGCCAGGAACCAGGTCTGTCATGAGCCCGAGGGCTCCCCTTTTCAACCCCAAAAACCCCAAAATCACCCAAAACAAAGGAGAAAGAGGGGCGTATCCAATCGTCAGGAAACCACATTCATAGAAATCCCCCATATCAACAAGAAGAGCTCCTAAACATGCTTGTCCTACCCCCCCAAAACTAAAGATCCACAACATGCTTTAAACGGGGGAAACATGGTTTGAAACACAATACTACGGGAACCGTCACCCTACCGGTTACTTGAACTCCTCCAAGCTTCAAGCCGTCCACCCGACTCGCCCCACGCCACTGCCGGTACCGCCGTGGTCGTCCTTACTCCACCGTGACGTCGGCCGCCGTCCGGAGAGTAAAACGCCGCAGTGGAAGTGGAGGTGGTAGTGGTGGGAGCTAGGTATGGGATGGAGTGGAGGGAAAGATGAAATGGTGGAAGGAAAAGAGGGAGGAGAAGGGGCACCGCCGGGATCGCCGGAAGGGAAGAGAGGAAGAGAGGAGGAAGAAAATGAGGGAAAGAAGGAGGGCTCGCGGGGTTAACCAGAGACTGGCTAAAACGCGTCGACATAGACGGACGCCTATCAGGTGATGTGACGGCCGCTCTGACAAGACTCTGAAACGCGTCGTTCTACACAGACGCTGTTCAGGAGACTTGTCAGGGCCGTACTCTGACAATCCCAGAGTCGCAGTCTGAAAGGAGTCGTCCCATGCGGACGCCGTTCAGACGACACGACAGGGCCGTACTCTCGCGGCCCAAAGCCAGCCCACGTGGCACCCACGTGGCAGAACCTAAAACGCGTCTGCAACGGTGGACGCCGTTTAAACCGCGTCGAGCCCGCGATATGCGAAACATCACAGAGTCTCTGCTCCACTGGAGCCTGAACTACAGGGTCCGACCCCGAAAACCGAATCCGAAAGCCTTAGTCCTTACATGACGTCTTTTAGCGCCAGAACCTCGTGCGACGAAACCTCGAACAGGGAGGTTTCTGCCCTAAAAGGCATCGTACTGTCCTGACATCCTTCTAAAAGGCGTCGACCAGGCACGACGCCGTTTAGCGCCAGAAACCTGGTTCCCTGGTTCGATCCGAGGGTTCCTCCTTTAACCCCAAACACCCTGAAAACGCCCAAAACAGAAGGGGGAGGAAAGGGAAATCAACTACCACAAGCATGCTACAATTCCACAATCCCTAACACGGCCAATCCCACGAGAAAACCCCCCTAAACATGCTCAGTCTATCCCAAAACATATCATGCCACGCCAAGGAAACCATAAGCAAGATAATCACGATTCATGCAAGGTTCGTCCCCCTACCGGTTCTTGAACTCCTCCAAGCTCCGTGCCGCCGACCCGCCGCACCGCAGACCGCCGCCGGTACCCTCGAGGACGCCGCCACTCCGCCGGGACGTCGGCCGCCGTCCGGAGAATGGAACGCCGCGAAGGAAGTGGTGGAGGTAGAGGTGAGAGGTAGGGAGGCGTTGGAGTGATGGGAGAGGAAGAAGAGGAAGGGAAAGGGGAAAGGGGAAAGGAGGGCGGAGAGAGAGAAGGTGGAGGCGAAGAATGAGGGAAAGAAGGGGAGGCTCGCAGGGTCAATCTGAATCTGGCTAAAACGCGTCGATCGAGACAGACGCTCTAAAACGGTCAATCTGGCCAAGCAGTCTGACAGGACGGGCCGTACTGACAGCGCTCTGAAACGCGTCGCTCACCACGGACGTCGTTCAGACGACAGGACAGGCCGTACTGACAATGCTTTGGCGCCGTACACTGACATCGCAGGGGTCGCAGTCTGAATCGCGTCGACCATTATGGACGCCGTTCAGACGATGTGATAGGGGCCGTACTCTCGCGGCCCGAAACCCGCCCACGTGGCACACACGTGGCACAACAGAAAGCAGACTTAAATGGCGTCTACACAGACAGACGTCTTTTGAAAGACGTCGAGCAGTGCAGACGTCATTCAGTCAGAAATCTCAAGACCCCTCAGGGTCGAAACCAGGGGATCCGGTCCGAACCCGACCCGAATACTGAACCCGAAACCTCAGTCCTTACATTCTCCCCCCCTTAAAAGAATTTCGTCCTCGAAATTGCAACCGCTCACGATAATCTCGGCTAACCATCACCTGCTGGCAACACAGATTACAACAATCATTCTCACCGCTCAGACCCACTGGGCTCCACGTAACTAGCCGAAGAAATTCACACCAAGCTAACCAAGATTCTCGACTATGACAAAAAGCTGATAGGTCAAAATAACCACACATTAGCAAGGCACATATTACAAAACTGATTCTCCACCAAACCCAAATACATAAAAGTGCCACAAGAGTTCACAATCACCTCCGAATAAGACAAGACAAAAGCACTCCTCTAGCCTGATATCTCGAACCTCCACTAAGAGATGCAACACCACTCAACGTCCCGGGCTCCTACTGACCACTCGGCTCCTGATCTGCCTTACTCTTCTGGGGACAGTTTCTCAGAAAATGCCCCTTCTTACCACAGCCAAAACAGCCACTAGTGACCAATGGACACGTCTGACTGCCATGATGACCACCACAATGGGAACAATGACCTACCGCATCCCGCCTCGCTCCCTGCCGCCTGCTAGCCACAGACTGCATCCGATGAATCGAACCGTCTCTACCCTCACCACAAGGCATCTCTTGGGACCTGAACTCAAAGGAACTCGGACCGCCTGACGAAAAGATCGTTGATCTGCTCTTGCCTTGCTGCTTCTCTCGTGCCGAATGCTCCAATTCTCTCGCCATTTGCTGGAATTGAGTCTCCACTGCTGCCGCGCATCGTGCTGCTGACGCCAGATCTCTACAATGCTGAGATGCCACCATTGACCTCAGATCATACCGAAGCCCGCCCACAAATCTCTCTGTTCTAAATTCCTCATGCTCAGAAATATGTGGAACGAATCTTCCAAGAGCCACAAACTTCGCTGGGTATTCTAAAACCGACATATCATTCTGCACCAATTCCGTAAACTCCATTTCCTTCGTCTTCCGAACGTGCCTCGAAAAGTACTGTCTACTAAACTCTCTCACAAATATCTCCCAAGGGATCTCTCTCAAGGACCTATCTACAAACATCATCCCCTTGATGGTAACCCACCAATCATAAGCATCGTCCTTCAGCAAGTAGGTTGCCAACAAGGTCTTGTCATCCTCAACACATTCAAGAACATCAAATGCCTTCTCTACCTCCTTAATCCAATGAGCTGCCGCGTCAGGAACTGGTCGACCTGTGAAAGAAGGGGTCTTCAACTTCAAGAACTGCTCCAATATCGTAGACTGACCGTCTCGGGAATTGGATCCCTCACTTCCAACTCCTTGCTAGTATCTAGACGTTGCCCCAATCATAGCTTCCCTGAAACAATCCACATTATGTCCTTCTGCCCTCGAACTATCATCATCTGCTCTCGAACCACGAGCCAACGGAACTCTCCTCTTTGGCGCCATCACTACCCCACAAACACGAAAATTGAACCAAAACACATCAAAACCTACTAATCTACACCAGCAGCCATCGCCTGTACAGACTCGTACTTATTGTTGGACTATAATATCTAACCCAGTTTACCACATACTCGACCAGATTGAGCTCTGATACCATCTGTAACGACCCGCCATCCTATGACCGGAGACCCGATCACTAAATGGATGTCGGCCCATTAACTGCGGGTTCACACCCGGATCTCACACAACACATCTGGAGGAGTAAGCGCTAAACAAGGCTAAATATAACAATCACACGGACTACAAAGATATAACAAGTGCGCAGGAAGGAAGATAACAATGTCCGTATACAGTCCAACAATAATTACATGGTCCAACAATTAAATAAGTACAGGCAGAAGTAAAGTACAACAACATCGGGGCATACCCCGGAACTGAGACAGCTGCTGGTCCGCACACCAAGAAGACACCATACGCCGCCACACGCCACGAGGTCCACACCTGAAACCGCAGGGAGTGAGCCACACCAGAATTGGGTTCAGTAGGGATCATCCGATCTCCTGCCTCCCACTCACACACCCACAAGTGCAACAATACGGATATATGGCAATTAAGTAAGCAGTAAACATAGCATCCAAATCTGATATGAAACATACGCATAAGCAGTGTAGCAGGAACAGTTCTAAGCAATCCGACGAACCCATCACAAAGTCACGTCTCACAGCCAAAGTCCACAAAGCGACCGAACCACACCGTCGATCGAAGTCAAATGTCGCCTCACAACACTACCACCACTACTCACGCCTGTCCACCCCTACAGTGTTCCGGGGCACCGTAGGGTGAGGCAGTGAGTCAAACTAGGACTAGCTGGGACCAGTGAACCACCACTGCCCAGCTACGTGTGCACACAAGCAGTCTAGACTAGTGTCCTACCGACCGGATTTCCTCCACGCCAGGCCTCGGCGCTTCAGGAGGGCCCTGGGGACCGGCGAACCCCCGTCAAGCCGAAGCTACAGGAACTACCCACAACCCTAACCTCCCGGGCTGCGTCAGGCCAAAGGGCGAAGGGTACCACTCGTAACCTTGATCAAAGGTCACATCAGGCCCAGTGGCTACAGGGGTAAAACAACTCCAACAGTACCACAACCAGCTCCACAGCAAGAAACGCGCCGGAAGCTGCCACGACAAACAGGGAAACCCCGACCCGCTGAGACCAAACAGCAACCCCTCGAGTAGCGCACCGGCTACTCCTGCCCGACGGGCTCAAGGTGGTTCTGCTTCCCTCAGCCAAAGGTAAAACACAACATGTACCCCTCCTCCACCGGTACGGCACAATGCCTCATAGACACCATGGCTCACCCCCATTGGCCCATGGTGACAGACGTAAACCACAGTAGTTCCAATTCCATATCCGCATAAACACACACACATACATGATGTAATTCCATTCACGTAGAAGTCCTCAGTCTCAGTGTACAACTTAAAGCATGCATTCGAACCATCCAATCGTGAAACATGTGTTAAATAACAGGAGTTAAGCAGTTCTGTCTTGAATCGCGTCGACCGAGGCCGACGCCATTCAAGCCCCTAAAACAGGTTCATTAAAACCAGATTATTCCTTAAACCACGTCGACATGGGAAGCCGCCCTTTAAAACGCGTCAGAGTCCACAGACGCCATTCACCCCAGAATTTCAGATTTGCAGAAGCCTCAGTCGGGGTGATTTCCTGCCTAAAAGGCGTCATGATGGTCCGACGTCCTTCTAAAAGGCGTCGTCCATACATGACGTCTCTTAGCGCCAGAACCCCGTGTGACGAAACCTCGAACATGGAGGTTTCTGCCCTAAAAGGCGTTGTACTGCCCTGACGTCCTTCTAAAAGGCGTCGACCAGGCACGACGCCGTTTAGCGCCAGAAACATGGTTCTCTGGTTCAATCCGAGGGTTCCTCCTTTAACCCCAAACACCCCGAAAACGCCCAAAACAGAAGGGGGAGGAAAGGGAAATCAACTACCACAAGCATGCTACAATTCCACAATCCCTAACACGGCCAATCCCACGAGAAAACCCCCCTAAACATGCTCAGTCTATCCCAAAACATATCATGCCACGCCAAGGAAACCATAAGCAAGATAATCACGATTCATGCAAGGTTCGTCCCCCTACCGGTTCTTGAACTCCTCCAAGCTCCGTGCCGCCGACCCGCCGCACCGCAGACCGCCGCCGGTACCCTCGAGGACGCCGCCACTCCGCCGGGACGTCGGCCGCCGTCCGGAGAATGGAACGCCGTGAAGGAAGTGGTGGAGGTAGAGGTGAGAGGTAGGGAGGCGTTGGAGTGATGGGAGAGGAAGAAGAGGAAGGGAAAGGGGAAAGGGGAAAGGAGGGCGGAGAGGGCGAAGAGAGAGAAGGTGGAGGCGAAGAATGAGGGAAAGAAGGGGAGGCTCGCGGGGTCAATCTGAATCTGGCTAAAACGCGTCGATCGAGACAGACGCCAATCAGTCTGACAGGACGGGCCGTACTGACAGCGCTATGAAACGCGTCGCTCACCACGGACGCCGTTCAGACGACAGGACAGGCTGTACTGACAATGCTCTGGCGCCGTACACTGACATCGCAGGGGTCGCAGTCTGAATCGCGTCGACCATTATGGACGTCGTTCAGACGATGTGATAGGGGCCGTACTCTGGCGGCCCGAAACCCGCCCACGTGGCACACACGTGGCACAACAGAAAGCAGACTTAAATGGCGTCTACACAGACATACGTCTTTTGAAAACGTCGAGCAGTGCAGACGTCATTCAGTCAGAAATCTCAAGACTCCTCAGGGTCGAAACCAGGGGATCCGGTCCGAACCCGACCCGAATACTGAACCCGAAACCTCAGTCCTTACACAAAACATAATTCTAAGTTTAGCTTTGATTAATGTTATCAAGGTAATCGAAGTGGTTGCTCAAACTTTAATCGAAATCAGACTTAAACTGACTTGAAGTAAAAATTTAAATGACAATCGAATGTGACTATAAAGTATTAATCGATAGTGAACTTAAAACGCTAATTAATAGAAGACTTATAAAGCTAATCGATAGGAAACTTTAAGTTCTTCACTCAACGTTAATCAAAGTGAAATTTAATCACTTAATCAATAGAACACTTAGAGAAATTGATTCGATTAAACTAAGAAGTGATGTTTCAATTAGTACTGAACTAACTCAAGTTACTTGAAGTCTTGAAGCTTAATCGAAGTTCCAGTTAGCTCTTTAATTAAAAGAGTCAAAGAACCGTGATTAAGACACAGAGCTTATAAAACTAATGATAGAAACTGCTAGCAACTAAGGTAATGAAACAAAAAACAAAGTCATGAATAGTGTGTTATCTCCAAAATATAGAGATTATGAAAATACCAATTACTCAACAATCTCTTCCTTTTTTGTGATGACAAAACTATTTGAAAATGACAAAACTTCTAGAAATAATAAGTCCACTACCAGAAACAATTCAAACATTCAAGAAAATAAAATTGGTATCGGAGCTTAAGAAATAAAGCAATGTAAATAAAATTGTCATGACTAAAACAAGTGGACAATTTATTTCTTCTATATGCAAATGCAGTTTAATGAAAATGTTGGATCATTTATTTCTCTCTTTTTTTATCATTCACACAAAAAGATAATCACATGAAGAGAATAAATGAAGGAGAGACACTAAGATAAGAGAGGATAATAAGATAGATGTATTTAATTTCAAAATTGATATACAAAGTGTGTTTGAGGAGGTACAATAGTGTAGTATAGAAAAAAAAAATTGGGGGGAGGGTACAGTGAATCAGAATTGGAAGAACTTGTCAGGACAGGTCAGTGCAAAGTTAGTGACTATCTCCTAAGTCTTTTGCTCAATGGCCTCTGATCTGGTAATGTACTCTTAGAGAGTCATCTAAATTGATTGCCCTTACTCTATCCTCCTCTGGCAATAATGAGTATAACCTTGTTACATTCTGGTCATATACACTTCGTTGGACACTTATGCCTTAGATATCTAGGCATTGGATTCTTCTATAAAGAATAATACCTTATATCTTAAAGAGAGAAACCATGCCTTCATTCTTCAGTGCCTGCTTCATATTCCTGTAGGTCATGTAGATGCACTTATAATTGAAGGTGTAGAAGGAGAAGGCTGTGGGTTGATGGTCTTCAAATTATCTTATATTGAGAGGACTTTTCCTGAGAAGTCCTCTTTCTCTATTGACTATTAGGAACTGCCAATGTAGTTCAAGATGGGCCTAAGCCCATTCTCCTTCAGTATATCGCTCAGCTTTGGAAAACATAATAGAAAAGGTCTCTGGCTTCACTTTTTCATTTTGAATAGCCAGTTTCAGGAAATCGGAGAAGGGAAGGACAAAGTTGTACTTGGCTGAATGCTTGCCTTTTATCTTCGCATATAGCTCCATGATCTGTGAGCCTTCCTCTATGTCCATCACAAGATAGTGAAGCTAGGAAAACTTCATGGGTACAATGGCTTAATCATGATCAAGATTGACTTGCATAATCTTTCCAGGGTGTTGAGCTCTATGTCTCTAGACTTCATGCTAAAATTGGTTCAAGTGGATCTGTGGTTTGTTAGCTTCTCTTCTCCTGTTATTTTACTGCAAGAAGTACTTGTACTCTCACTTCGCTAACTCTTTGTACCTTCTCCAATAGGCCTCATTCCTTTGAGCTAGCCACTCTACAAAAGCAAGGTTGGCTATCTTTGTTGAGTTCAGGCAGAGTTGTCTTGTAAAAAGAATAGTACAGTTATGAGTGTAAATTACTCTATTCTTGTTCCTTGATTATGACAGACTCATTCCTGACCTGAGTAACTTCTTCCTTGGTCAGATAGTACTGGGCTATGAACTGATCTATGTACATCTCCAAGGAAATAGGAGGTAGCTCCAACACTTTTAGTCTAGCATTCTTCTGCAAGAATTCTATGTACACAAGTCTTCCCTTAGCATATGAGGAGAAGACATCTAAGAATAGAGGGAATAAATGATACTTAGTTTTCCTCTTGGGCCTTTTGGAAACTCTGAATTTCTATCCCTTAGGAGCTGCCCGTTTATAGGAGGAGAACAATTATCATCATCTGAAACTCTGTCCTCTGTGGCAGATGCGTGAGGTTCTAACTTCACTGAAAATGCTGGCACACTGAAGGTGACAAGAGGTTGCTCTGCTTGAGGCTCTGAAGGAGTCTGAGGCACTGGTGCTGCCCTAGGAGGAAGTGGAGGAAGAGGAGGAGGAGATGATGTAGAGCCTGCTTCAAGAAAGAATTCTTGAGTATGGAAGAAATCTGAGCTAGATTTAGGGTAGTCAAAAGAAGAGCTGACTACATCAATTGGTTTGGAGGAAGAGGCTTGAGTTGGAGGAGACGTTGTGAAGGAAGTGAGAATATCTACAGGAGGAGGTGCAAACGTAGAAGTAGAAGCTGCTTCTGGTTGAGGAGAATGAGCTGCTACTAGTGAAGGTGAAGAAGCTAAAGGAGCAACTGGAGATGAACGTGGAATTGTAGATACTGTATCTATTGGACATTGAATAGGAGAAGTGGGAGTTTATTGCTTCATGATAATTATTTATTAGTTTGTGGAGAAAATTGCTGACAAATTTTGAGTACAAGAAATGAAAAAGGTGCAAAGTTTTATTGCAATATTCACAGATCTCACTGTAATTACTGGAACTCATGGTTACCTGTATTTCTTTCATGTATTTGATCTACAACATTACTATATGATAAATATTTATTAGATTATATCAAGGACCTTGTGGTTCTGATGAAATTGGAATTTGAGTTCCCCTCTATCAAAAATAATAATAATTTCAGAGAATTCTTAATCGCACAGATAGACCGTTGTTAATTAATGGGGACGACGGTTCTACTTTGTAAGATAGCGCGCGGACAAAAAGCTTCGAGCACTGAATTGTAGAATTGGATCTTTGCTCATCAATGACAGCTTACTAATATTATCCTTAATTAATTTATATTTTCTTTTATTTTAATTTTTTTAGCCTAACATGTATTCATATAGGATTTTAAAATCATTGTGGTAAGTATTAATTAATGATTAAATTTCAAACCATTTACTCTATTAGTCCTAACAGGATGTGAAATATTCCATTCTGAATTGAGTACTCAATTATTCTCGAAATTTCTTGAAGATATCTTTGGAATTCTTTCTTGTTCGGATCATTATCTTATATTTATTTATTTTCTTTTAAGATCCTTCATAGTTGTAGCACGTTCACATTGGCGAGTAATCACTCTCTATGGTGAAACCTGTAAGGTTTGTAACGTAGGGTACTTCTCCTTATGGAAGTTGATCAACTTTTTTTTTTTAATTTCTTTTGCTTATGTTATCCAGACAATATTAATTTCATTGATCTATTTGAGTCGCTTTATTGATTATTTTGAAAATAATTTCTATCATGTAATGTTGAGCATATGTCTCATCACACCTTGACAGCATTTTTTCAGTTCATTTCGTTTCGTTTCATTCACTATCATTTCATTCTATTTAACTTCACTCCCTTGCAAAGTTGATGCCAAAACAAAGTAGCTATATACATGCTAACTTTAACATCACATTGAGTAAATTTTATGTCACTAATGATGTCCTGAAATGATCTGAATTTTAATCATTGATTATTTTTTACTAATTTTTCTAAAAAAATTCTAATTCACGTTGCCTATAGCCAACATCATATAGATTATTTATACACAAAATTAATTTTGACTCAAATTCCTTAATCGGATAAAGATTTAGCTGAAAGGTGTCATTCATGGTTGATATGATTTAGTTTCTTGATCTTAGTAGATTACTAATTTGAATCTTAATTAATTTTCTATTTATCTGAATTGCGTCTTCATAGGTCGATGCGATCTAGAGATTTTATGATTATCTTTTTTTTTTTTTAGATTAATCTTACTTTAATTAGCTCCTCTAAAAAACATCCGACTAGACCGACACCTTTCTATAAGGCGTCGCCTGTGACCAACGCGATTTAGTGACATAATAATTAACTTAATTTGATCGAGATTATCTAATTTTCTTGGATGAGGGGTCTCTATTCGGCTGGTAATTATCCATGGTAATGTGTGCGTCGAGATAGAAGATTTTTAGGCTTAAAATTCTTGAAAATGTTCTCTATATATAGTGTATCCCTTTGAGCCTTCAAGAGAGTTAGCCAGAGTGCTGTCAAAGAGTCTTTTCGAAGTGTGAAGTGAGTCCTATAGTTCTGAACGTGGACAACATCGGTGGAGCTTCGTCTTCTTCCTCTAAGCTGTTTCATTCATCTTCAAGAAGCTCAGAAATCTGGTGATTTTGGAGGGGCCAAATTTTTCTTTCTTTTTCTTTTTTTATCATTTTTTCTTCATAATAGTTGCATTACATACATCATTCGTTCACTTCTTTCGCACACGTTCATTAGCATTTCATGCTAGATCTTTCCCTTTGTACATAGGAGTTTTAAAGAAAACCAAAACAAGTGAGTATTTTAGTTGAGTTGCATAGAGTTTTTCTTAAAAGAATAAGTACTACACTATTCAAGGCTCTAACTTTAATTTCTCTTTGTCTTATTATCTTTCTTGCGAGGTATCGGAAGAGGAATTCGAAAAGCATTGTTCACTTGCCACGCATCATTTTCAAGAGAGAGTGAACTTTTGACAAGAAGGACTCTTCTTCTTCAGCCAACTAAAGAAGAGAAAATAGAAGAATTGACAGTACTCCTAATTTGGAAAGGTAATTCGCGTCACTTCATTTTCTTTAGAGATCTTCAGTCTCTGGTGATCACATTTCATTGTTATTTATAGCAATATTGCTTTATATCATTGAAAGTACGTTTTTGAGCATGAACAAACTTACTTGCTTAGATGTCGTTGTACTATATTAGAAAATCACTTTTCTGTTATAGTGTCTGCTCTGGCCAACTCTTGTGTATCGTTCCTGTAGCATTCTCTCTGTAATTATCGAGAGTGAATCATCCTGTATTAAAGATTCAATCACCTTGGTAGGCATTCTGCTGAACCGCATCGCTTGACTAATTAGAACCTTGTGGATAGGGAGCCGTGAGCCAATGTCCAAGCTCAAAAGTCTACCGATAAGATGTCTTTGGTGTGTCAGGTCCAAGGATCAATCATACTACTATGACGTTGAATCAAACTAGTTGACAGTTAGGTAAATCACCGTCTAGTACTTCAAGTCAGATTTGTTCAGTGGACTCATTCCTTAATAAACACCTGTGTGTTTGCCCTAGTGTCCCCACACATGTGACAATGAGATCAGTCATGCTCATCATATGAGCAGGCACCTGTCTTTAACATCTTTTGACTGGGAACAATTTAAAGATTATGGTAAAAAATAATGGTCTCTTTATCATAATCTCATTGTGATCCAATATCTTCACATAGTCCTACAAACTTCATTATGCGCAATTAGTTAAATGCTAATCTTATGCTATTATAAATCTATTTTCATATCTTAAGTGGGTGGAAATAGTGATTCGTACATTGTATATATTTATAAGTTCAGATATATAAATATGTACGCTAACATATGGCTAATTTATGAGTTTTTGTAAGGAAGGTTTATAGTGTGCGAGTGTGTGAAAGTTCAAATGCTTATGGCCATCCAACCACTTTAGTTCATGCATTACTACTTTATTAGGACTATTCTGTTAAACTTTAATATTTGTATATTTTAATAAAGTATAACATTTTTAATATAATAAAAATTATATCAATCGCATATACGTTTAGTTTCTTGTTCCTAGAACTATGTTTTTCTCATATTCATTTTCATTAAAGTTATTGATTTTATTTAGCAAGTGGACTATACTTTTGCATATACCTGTCTAATTCCTTCCATTCAAATAATTCAACTTCCTTGGGTTGTTTTAATGATTAATATGTATATGGAGTTTAAATATACATAGATGCAATAGCTGTTAAAAAAATTAATATATGTAGATATAACCAATGCAATGTCGTCACGAATAAAATTCACAAAACTTGCCAAAAATATCTAGAGGTGAAATTCTCAATATCTCAAGATTTATATATGACTAAATTAATTATGAATATAATTATTATTTAATTATGACTTATATATTTAAAAAATAATATTAAAGAAGGAAATACTCGTGCGAAGTGCATTTTATTGACTAGTATACAATAGAAGTCCATGGTTTTTCAATGGGGGTCTTCTGATTGTGGAAAGATGTAGGCCTAATATCCCCCCCTGTGGAATACACTCTAAATTGTGGGGACCTTTGAGTTTGAATGTATGATCTCCCTAAGGAGTTTTTAATCCCCCTTTGTGTTACTCAGGTCAGTTCTGACCCGACTGTATTTTTTTTTTTTCATTTTTTTTTGACATAAATTTTAATTTACGTGTAAAAATTTAAAAACTTTTTTGAAAAAAATTATACAGTCAAGTCGATTTTTGATCGGACGCTCTAAAAAAATTTAAAAAATAAATAAATAATAAATAAATAAAAAAGGCCCCCCAAAAGCCCCCCTAAATCTAGACGTGCTGCACAACAGTGGACGGATGCTGTGCCATGGATTGCAATGCATGACATTAGCAAGTATTACTCCATCAGTAAACTTGCTGGTCAGTTGGGCAATCCCCATCTCCCTCATCCGGGAGGTACTCTCCTGCAGGGTTTGACATATCGGCTCGATTCGTGTGACTCAGGCGACTCGTACCGTATTAGGACGAACCCGAGTCGGTGCGACTCGACCGAGTCTGTACGATATGACCATGTGACTCGTACGAGTCGGCACGAGTCAACCCGACTCGTACCGGATCATGGGAGATCCGAGTCAGCCCGACTCGTCGAGTTGGCGAACCTTGCTCTCCTGTGGGGTACATATGCCAGAATCAAAGCAAGACTAGATGTCTCGAAACCCCTTAAGAACCAGATATTAGCCAAACTCCCAGATGGTAATGTGAAAACGTTTGAAATCGCTTATGAGAGGCTTCCCAGAATCTGTTCTTTTTGTGGGGTGATTGGCCACGAATCTGAAGGCTGTAGTCAGCTTGCTAAATTGAAGACTCACATAAAGGATTCTTATTCCCCTGGTTTGAGGAGCCAAATGTTACAAGCCATCCATTATGACTATGGAGACTGGATGAAAGCCTCAAATAGTTCTCCTAAGCATCAGCAAGAAGATGGGTGCTTTAGCCACTGCCCAATCCTCGGGTACAAGAGTTAGGGACTCAACTCAAAGTTCCTCCACAAGAATTGGTTCAGAGATGGGTTCGATAGACGATCAGATGGCAAAAAGGAAACTTGTTTTCAACATGGACTGTGAAAATTGCTACTCCCCGTTGTCCAACGTTGATGTCAAATCCCTTGAGCAGGTGGATAACCAGGTCATACAGCAGCTGCCACCTACCTAGAATGTACTACAAAGGAATGTGCTACGGTCCTTTTTGGAGTCCCCCTCTCACGAGGATAATTAGAATAAAAATATGACTTCACCTACTCTTAATTTCCTGGCTCCTCATTTGCTCCTACACCTGACTAGGCTGGCCTTCCAATCACTCTGACGCCATCCAAAAGACAGACAGAACAGTTGGAATAGCGTCCTGTTTCAGCTAAGAAGCTGAAGTCTTGACGCTGGTTCGGAGGTTTTCAGCATCACCAATTTATGTGATGCTCCAGGTTATCTGCATCAGCAACAGGGGATTAGTAAACATAAGCAATACAAGTCCAGCCCAATTAGTAAATTGGGCCGACTGGGCTGAGTTTTGTGATAATTTAGATCTAATTCAAATTCAAAATAGTTCGACTTATTTTTTGCCCAATTCAAATTCAGATCAAGTTTAATTCAAATTCAGTTCAAATTCAGCCCAAACTCAATAACAAGTGGGTTGAGTTGAGTTAGGCTGACTCTATTTATAGATAATTTGTTAGAAGTATTTTGCTTTTTTATATGAATTATTGTAAAAGTCAATAAATTAAATTGGGCCAACCTGTTTTGAGCTCAACCCGGTCAAAATTTAACTAATGTCAATTCAAATTTAGTCCAACCCAATTTATATAACTTGAGTCAGCCTAATGCCCTTTAACATGGGTTGGGTCATGGCATGTCCCGCCCACTTGACACCCCTATCTATCTGTTTATATGCCCCTGCTAACCCGGGTAACAGACGTACTTTCTGGCTTTATATGAGTAGCATAGTTGCCTCCATTATTCAGGGTCCTCTTTATATCCTAGGTGACATCAACTCCACTGTCAGTAGCTTGGAAAAATGGGGTGGTGCAGAGTTCAGATATCACCAAGCCCATAGCTTTCAGACTTTCGGTCTGAATGCGGCCCTACATGATCTTGGGCACGAGAGACCGATCTATACATGGGCTAATAACAGGGTAACGGAGTTCCATATTATGGAGAGATTGGATTGGGTCCTGGCAAACTCTGAGTGGCATTTGAAATTCCCTGATGCGAAGGTCCTTCACTGAAGAGTCTCTACAGTAGGGTAAGGAGATCAGTAAAGCACTACAGCAGGCGGTTATAGAAGAAAACGAGGTTTGGAGGTAGAGAGCTAAAAGACATTGGCATACTGACGGGGACAAAAATGTAAAATATTTTTATGTCTATTAGTGGCGGACGCAGCTCATTTTAGTGGGGTCCCAGGACACCACTAAAATTTTAAGATTTTATTACAAGAATCTTAATTTAATAAGGTAAAATTTAAATTTAGGTATAAGGTGACCCCATTGAATTTTTTAGATGATCCATAGGACTCCAATCTCACTCGGAACTCAGTTTCATTGAATTTTTTATATAGTATTATGATTTAATAAAAAATTCGTTGAGTGTATTTAGAAGAAAATTCTTCGTAACGAAGTGTATTATTTTTATTGAGGTATATTATTTTTATAATGATTAAAATATATATATTTTATTTTAATATTTTTAATATAACAAAAATAAAATATTAATATATTTAATAATGATCCGAGTGACCTCACTGGACAAAGTTTCTACGCCCGCCACTGATGTCTATGTCATTAGCCGATAGAAATTTCAACAGGATTTATGGGATTCAAATGCAAGATGGGGCTTGGGTAAACGGCATTCAACTTATCAAAAGTACGTTCACTGGCCGTTTCCAAGACCTATATCAATCGGCTTCACCAGGCTCATCTTCTAACTCTTGCAGTGCCCTTCACTTGAGCAGAGGAAAGTGTCCGAAGCTGATAACACCTGCATCTGCGCTGTTCCCTCGGCCCTCAAGGTCCAGCAGGCAATCTTCAGTACGAGGGGCTCTCTCATTTGATGTTCGCTGACGATATTGTCATGTTTGGCATAGCAAATGAGCAGGAGTTGGAGAGTTTTTACTGTCTTGAGCTATATGGTGGCTGGTCTGGCCAGCACATTAACAGATCCAAGTCTTGTATCGCATTTAGTTGCAATGTTGATTCCTCAATCCAGAATTATCTTTTTCAGAGTTTCGATATCCCAATTATGTCAAAGAAAGAGAAATACCCAGGCGTCCCTTTCTGGCCAAGCAGAGTTAGAGTGGATCAACTCTCCTATTTAATTGAAAAGATGCATGCTAAACTCTCTCAGTGGAAGGCAAACACCCTGTCCCTTGCCGGAAAGGTCACTTTGATCAATTCCGTCCTAGCATTAATCCCAGCTCATGCCATGGGTATGGGGTTCCTCCTGAAGACAACAGTCAGGAAGTTAAATCAGATCCACTGCTCTTTCTTGTGTGCGGGGGGATAGCATAGGAATGTGCATCTCTGATCTCTGTAAGTGGGAGGTTTTGGAGAAGCACAGGGTCTCTGGCAGGTTAGGCCTTAGAGACTTGGAGACTTATAACAAGGCTGCCATTGTGAAGCTGGTATGGTCCTCAATGACCAACATTCTGTATGGGCCTCTATCATTAGAGCTAAATATCTTAGACATACTTCCTTTCAGGAGACGAACAACTCTGTTGGATGCTCCTTCACTTGGGCTGCCCATCTCCAGGTTCGGAATTTTGTCTCCAAGGTCTGTTTTTAAGTCCATCCAAGATGGCCTCACCACAAACATCTCAACTGACCGGTGGTTCCCTCACCACTCCAGGCCTCTTCAACTAAGGGACCATTTGGTGACCCGTAAGTAAAAAAATGACAGGTAGGAAAATATTTCAAGAAACTCTGATACAAAGATTTATTTGGTAGTCCAAAAAACATTAGTCAGCAGAAAAAATAATTTGTTGACTCCATCTAAATCAGGATTTTGGTATCGGAGGAGGAGGTTAGTATGTAGTTTTTCTAGAAAACTTCAAACGCCCCGTGTACGTGCTTGATAAGGATGACTGTGGATGTTGTCCCTCAAAATAAAAGAGACAGCCCTTTCTTTTATGTTGTTAAAATAAATTTTCATCTTTTTTTTTTTTTATGTTCGATCTAAAGTCGAATTAGATAGACATGTAGGACATGCTAGAGAGCTTCCAAAAAAATCAAAAAATATGAAAAAGATAAAAAATCGAGCTGCAATGAATAGTGCACTACTGTTCATTAGGGCTCAATTTTTGACTTTTCATCTTTTTTTGAGATGTCTGATCGAAAATTAAATTATATGAGCATGTAGATCATGTTAGAAGCCTTCAAAACTTTTTTATGAAAATTAAAAAATCGATCCTCAATGAATAGTACATTATTGTTCATCGAGCCTTTGTTTTTAGATTTTTATTATTTTTTAGGATGTTCGATCGAAAATCCAATTACGTAGACATGTCGGGCATGTTGGGTGCTTCAAAATAATTTTTAATTTTTTTTTTAGATCTATTGTACCATCAGGCGACGTAATAACCCCAAGGTGCAGCAAGTTATTCTCCTGTTAGAATTGTTTATATTTATACCCTTAAAATTTAAGATATTATAATTTTACACTTATATCTTTAAAACAAGATGATATTCTTGAAACTTACAAAAGTTTTACTTTATCGGAAAAATAAATAAAAATATTTTTTTCTAAAAATCTATTTTTATAATAAATCTTATTTTTTAAATTATTTTTCTTCTAATTATATGTTAAATACAACCAAATATATAATGTCTAACGTGTAGGGATGTGATATTTTTTTATTTGAACCATCTAATTAGATATTAAGTTAGGGCATTATGGCAACCTTGAACTTTGACAGTGTGGAAACATGATGTTTTTTATTTGAATAATCTAATCTAATGTCGAACAAGAATACTCTCCAAACTAAAAAGAAAATTAATTTTTTTTAAAAAAATTATAATAATTTTTCAAATTTTGATGGTGTGAGGATGTTGTCTTTTTTTATTTGAGATGTACGATCAAAGGTCAAGTTGGTGGTTCTCTTAACTCAGAAAAAAAAAAAGAAAAAAAAAAAGAAGAAGTCAATTTACTATGTTATCTATGTTAATAATCTCATAAGTGTCTGATCAGACAGTTCAATTTTTTTTTACAGGAAAAAAAAAAGTGAATTTTTTTTTAGAAAAATATTGATTGCTTTTTTAAAAAAGTATTTTATAAAAAAATAAATAAATGAAAAGATTTTCAAAAGCACCAAATGATCGATTATATTTTTATCTTCCTTGTAAATTAATTTTCTTAGAAAAAAATTCGGTCAAATATATTTTACGTAGAACCAGATTAAACGTACCCCAAGTAGTAAATTAAAAATTAAAAAAAATATCCTTTAATGTTGCGGTTCGAATTTTGATCATGTGAATATAGTCTTTTTTAGTTGAATTATCCAATCAAATGTTTCTTTCAGTTCAAAAAAATATAAAAAAAATCTTTTGGTTCTACCATATTTATGTTAAAAATTTTGTAATGTGAAAATTCTTTTATAAGCAAATAAATATATGAAATCATTTTTAAGAAAAAATTTTACCGACAAACAAACGAATGAAAAGATTTTCAAGAAAATATTTTCAGAAGTGCCAAATAATCGAATACGCCTTGAAAAATATTTTCATCTGATTATGTTTTACCTACAACCAAACCAAACGGACCTAAAGCAGAATGTCTCGGATCAGCTTCCTTTGTGGGTTTTTCAGCTCGTTACGGTAGTTTTTCTTTTAAGCCTGCATATAGACTTTTATCTAACTGGAACTCTACTGCCTCCGCCTCCTCGCCTGACCCGACTTGGAAAGTTATTTGTGGCTCCAAAATCCAACATTTGGCGCCCCCTAAAGTGGTCCACTTCATTTCGAAGTCTCTGAAATGTGCTACCTGTCTCGCAAATTTTTGCCTCTGGCATCCCTGCTCTTGACAAGATGTGCCAAATTTGTCTAAGCGAGCCAGAATCCATTGAGCATATGCTATTCAAATGTCATTTTGGCAGAGCTATCACTGTGCCAAATTTGCTAGAGCTGTCTGGAAGGCCAGATGTAAGAAGGTCATGGAGAACATCAGTCCAAATCCTTTAGCAATTGTCAACAGTGCCCGTTAGAATTCGAATTCTGGAATCCAAACAAGAAAGCCCATGCTCCTGTGTTTGAGTACCCATAAAATGAACCGCGAAATTAGTACAGATAGTATACTCTTAAATCTATGAATTACTAATCTTAAACTTGATTTATTTTGTATGATTATCTTACTTACAACTGAGAACATTTCCAAGTTGGGATTTAAAATTTTAGATCTATTCATATATTTTTGAAGCGACTGTTGCGTTGCACATGGACAGAACAAGGCGGTCAGACCTAGCGATTAAAAAGTTCTTTGTTTTTTATCCCGAGGAAAGTAGTAATATGTCTCTTATTTGTTTCTCTTTTCGTTAGATTAAAATTTGTCCACTTACTACTTTTTTTTGACAGAATTACACTGACCACTGGTGTTGCACTCCAGCACTCCTTTCATATAGAACATATCAAGCATTTATACTTGCTACATTTAAGGAAGTCGATTTCCCGACGATTAAGGTACCAGTTACAAACGATTGGAAGAGAGACTTAATTAAATCTCAAAACACGAACAACATTTTCAAATAAAAATAGCGTCTCAGTAAGGAGATTTTGAGGGAGAACAAGAACATAAAAGAAAAGGTAAGAGGAGCATTCTCTCCAAAATTTATCTAAAGTTGGTCCATAGTAAAATAACATCGATTTCGAAAGCGAAATGACGGTCAAAAGTTTTAAGAGAGAAAAATATTAATTACCCATCAACAATCTACAATCTAATGAAGGATCCATGAAACGAATAAACAAGACACTGTTTTAGACTCAAGCTTTTCATCGTCGAGAATCTTGTGTTTAAATTTTCATTCTTGCACATCTATAGTTTTTTAAAATTTTTGAAAGAATCCGATCAAGAGCATAGTCCTCAAGCCAATCACCCTTTCAACAAAATACTAATAGCAAATGAACATAGCACATAATCTTCAGATTTTTGGAACGTTTATTAATTCACCGCATGAACTCCTACTAACGGAGGTAAGAACAGAACAACCAACAAGCAACAACACCATTGACAAATCAAACAATTTTTGAAACAAAAGGGGGCTAATTTGACAAAGAGAGCCAGAGAAGCTAGTAGCCACAAATAAGAGTTCTTTTTTACAGCATTTATGGTCCTTTACTTATTTAATAGACAGGAATTAGCAAGTCCCGAGCGAAGCGAAAATTACACGCGCCGAGGAGAGATGCAGCGGCGGTAAGGGCACCGCCTACTCTAAGACGCGCTCCGGCTCCGGCTCGGGCTCCGCGTTCAGGTCGAGGCACACCGCGATCGCGTCGTCCGCCGCGGTTCCCTCCCTCCTCCCCCCGCGGCCCGCCGCCGCGACCGGCGCCGACGTCGCCGACGCCGCTTCCCCTCTCCCGCCGCAGCCGCCGTCGGGGAGCTTTCGGTCGCCCCCCTCCTGGAAGTCCTCCAACTCGAAGGCGGGATGCCACCGACAGATGCCCTTCCCCTCCTCCTGGCCGGGCGCAGTCCTCCGGCGCCCACCGCCGGCGGAGGACTGCGCTGCAGCGGCGTGCATCCTGCGGACGATGGTGAAGAACTCCTCGACCTCGTCCTCCACGTCGCCGTCCGCCGCCACCGCCGCCTCGTCGGCAGCGGTGCGGCCTCTGCAGGGCTTACCCACGTCTCCTCCAAACCCAGTCCTCCGCCTCCTGCTCCTGTCCTCCCAGTCTTCCGCCGGGCGCCTCCTCTTCCTGTCGGCCTCCTCCATTACAGAAAACTCTAATCTGAACCACACTTCTCTGCCTCTTCTCACACGCGGGGGTCACATTTTCTCCTCCTCCTCTTTTCCTTCTTCTCAATCCTGGAGATGGAGAAGGAGATATTTCACGGTAGAGGAAGGGGGTTCTCTCCGGTCGGTAACGCGTCCTTCTTCTCGCGCACTTTATAAAACTCCGCCACGCGAATTACGAGGCAGCTGCTGCTGCTGCTGCCGCCGCACGCTATGAAGCTAATATCGCGTCTTTGACGGGTCATTGTTCGTCTCTCCGGGGTGAGAGTAGATCAGATGTGCCACGCGGCAAGATCTGATCTGGAGAATTGCCCTCCGGTTCGCCGACCTTTCCGAAATCTGAGGACCCTAGGATGATAAAGCCACCTCAAAGGGGGTAACAGCGACCCCACACCTTCTTCGTCTCGCGGGGTTGGGGGTACGTGTCCCGGCGAGAGAAGAGGAAGGGCCGCGGGACGGGAGAGAAGAAACCGTGGCAAGGTGGGAGCAGGCGTCGCTGTCGCGGGTAACAAGGCGAATCCGGCGTCACGAGGAGTCTGCAGGTGACGCCAGCGGCGTGACGTCACTCGAAAGCGGGGGAGGGCTGCGGGCCTGATCTACGCCTTCCGCGCTCTTGCATAAAACGTGGCCCCACGCGTGTAAAGCCCTGTTTTTTTAATTCTCAAGTCGTAAGAGGATCGATCATCGATTGACGTAAAAGAAGTAAGAGTCCTACCTAATTTTATTTTAATAAAAATTAGTTGTAATCTTGTATGATGCACGGTGAATTAATATATTTAAATAAAATAATTATAATTATTATAAGTAAATTTATTTTTTATTTTTTATAAAAATAAGTAAAATAATTACAGCAAAATATATATTAAAAAATATTAGTATTTTTTTGTGAATCATTTGATAAACATTAAAAGTACAAATTTATTATATCTAATTAAAATATGAATTGAGAAAAAAATTAAAAGATAAATTAAAGTTATCATTATTATCGCATGAGATTATTTTAATAAATGTTGTGCTAAAATATAAATAGAGAAAAAAAGAGAGAGAGAGACTAGTCTCGTTAATAAATAAAATTATTATTATTATCTTATGAGACTATCCCAATAATAACAATAAATATTAAAATATATTATTACTATTTCAAGAGAGACTATCTCAATAATAATAATAACAATAACAACGACAATAATAATAAAATATGAGTGAGAAAAATAAGAGAGAGACTGATCTCATTCATATTAATAATAATAATAATAATGCTTTCAATAATAATAATAATAATATCGAAACTAGTTATTATTATTTTATAAGACTATTACAATAATAATATTATTAAAATTAATTATTATTATCTCAATAAATTGCAGCAACAACAACAACAATAATAATAATAATAGGAGACAGAAAAAACAAGAGATAGAAATATTAATAAGGAGAAGAAAAAATATGAAAGAAGAGAAAGAGAGATAATAATAATAATAATAACAAAATTAGTTGTTATTATCCCATTAGACTACTATTCTGATATTAGTTTTTTTAATAATAATAATATCAAAATTAATTATTATTATCTTATGAGGCTTTCTCAATAATAATAATAATAATAGTGTTAAAACTAATTATTATTATTCTATTAGACTGCTTTAATAATAACAATATAATAGTAATAATAATAAATTAGTTATTATTATTCCAAGAGATTATAAAAACAACAACAACAACAACAATAATAATAATAATAATAGTAGGGAACAGAAAAAATAAGAGATAGAAATATTAATAGGGAGAGAGAAAAATGTGAAAGAAGAGAAAGAGAGATGATAATAATAATAATCATAATTTTAATAATAATAATAATATCAAAATTAATTATTATTATATCATGAGACTACCATTTTGTATTATTTTTTAATAATAATATTATGAAAATTAGTTATTGTTATCCTATTAGATTATCTCAATAATAATAAATAATAATAATAATAATGTCAAAAATAGTTACTATTATCCCAAGAAATTACAACAACAATAACAATAATAATGACAATAATATGAGATATAAAAATAAGAGAGAAAAATATTAATAGAGAGAAAAAAAATATGACAAAAAAGAAAGAGAGATGATAATAATAATAATAACAACGACAAAATTAATTATGATATAAAAGAGAGATTGATTATATATATAGTATATAAGAAACTTTTGTTATTATTATAATATATAAGATGTTTTTGTTAGAAATAGAAGGCCGAGAGAGAGGAGGAGGGACAGAGAGAGAGATCGTGAGGGAGAAAGAGAGAGCCGAAAGAGAGAGAGAATTAATGAGAGAGAGGGAGGGAGGGAGAGAGATCGTGAGAGAGAGAAAGAAAGGGCCAAGAGAGAGAGGAAGAGAGAGAAGGGAGAGAGAGATCGTGAGAGAGAGTCAAGAGAGAGAGAAGGGAGAGAGAGATCGTGAGAGAGAGTCAAGAGAGAGAGATAATTAATGAAAGATAGAAAGGGGGAGAGAAAGAATAATGAGAGAGAATTAATATGAGAAAGAGATATTAACAAAGAAGGAATAGCAAATATAGACAGAAAATAAAGAATTTTAGTATTGACATGTGACACTAAAGAACGTTATTTTATATATATAGTATAAATTAGAACCTAATTTATTTTTTAATTGAATTGACTTTCTTGTCAAATCTAAATTATTTAAAAGTTTAAATAAAATTTCTATTTTTATTAAATTTATCTAATTAAAATAATCAAATCTAACTAATCCCAATTTATAGAGCACTAAAGTGATCCACATGGCTTATTTAATATTAATATTTAGGTTGACTTTGAAAAATATTTTGAAGCTTCGATTTAATAAAATATACCTTATAAGAATTAAAAATAAAATTTAAAGTATTCTAAATAAAAAATCTACAATGTCAAATGCTTTTGCGTTTTTTCATCCTCACAAATTGCAAAACGTGAATGGTGAGCACTATATTTGTTTTCATAAAGGAATATACATAATTCATAGAAAAAGAGAAGATGAGAAGGAAATCATAAACAAAAGTTTAAACGTGAGAAAAGTCGGTCAAACTTCCCAAATGTGTTTTAAAACGCACGGTCGAACTAAGGAAAATAGATGAGACCATTCATCTAATGCATTGACATTTTGACGAAAATATTAGACAAATAATGGTTACCAAATCTGTTCATGCGTGCAGGTACATTCGGAAAATACTTGGTGCGGCGAATTTTTTTTATATTCTTATATTTTTTAATTTTTTTTTTATGATAGACCACATCATACTTTGCACGTCTATATAATCTAATTCCTGATTGGACGACCTAAAAAAAATAATCCATGAAAATTATTTTTAAATTTTTTTGGGCCGTCCGACGGGAGATTGGCCTGTACAAAAGGTATCGACTATGATGTGGCCGACCTAAAAAAATTCAAAAAATAAAAAAAATTGTTGCTGCAGCAGCCGTCCGATCTCCGCATGGTGCAGCAAGTCGAACTCATTTATATTCAACATTGTGCTCACTTATTAATGTGAGTTTAGAATATTATTTTAACTTGATTCTTTTTTAGAATGAATGAAATCAAGCTTGTTCCGAATTTGATAACAACATGTTTTGTAATAGGTTTTTTTTCAATATGGATCCCTATAAATGTAGTGAGTTCGAAATAAATCTACATAACTTGCGTATTTTGAGATTAATCTCTATGAACTAATATAATTTAGTAATCATTCATTTTAGGGAAGAATCGTTTAAAAAAAGCAAATTTTCATAGAATATTTCTTCAAACGAATGTTAAAACAAGCGTAAAACTTGAAATGACTATAAAAAATCAACATCGAGTCCTAATGGACAATAAAAATGACTGTAATGAGTTGAGCCTAATAATAATTTTTCTTTTTTTAGATTTTTTTTATCATTTTATTGGGCACCGAATTGTATAAGCATATAGGACATGTTTGGGGTGACAAAAATATTTAACATTTTTATTTTAGTTGCATTGGCAGCTGGTGTACTGATTGCTAGTATTCATGTAAAAAGATTCTTGTCGGGTTGAATACTGACTCTATCCCTATCCTTATCCTTTAAGTATTATATGTATCATTATCCTTATCCTTTAAGAAATACATGTATCTTTATCCTTATCTTTTAAAATTATTGAAAACAGATACATAAAAGATAAATTATCGAACAATACTATGTGTCAATATAAGCTTAATCTTTTATTGCTTCTAGAAAGAATAAAGGAATACTACTTTCAAAATATACATAGAATTAATTTCTGTCTAAGTAGTTCTTATAAATTTACTTATAAATCATGTGACATTTGTGAAAATGAACCTTGCAAACTGGTGAATGAGGGAGAGAATGAATTAAAACAATGGCATGGACAATAAGACACCTAACTATATAACTATATAGGTATAATTAGAGATTTCATTAAAAATTAGAATTTTAAATAAGATATAACCAATAGCAAAGATAAATGAAAGAAAACAGACGGATACTCGGATAATTAGACTAAAAAAACGGTGTATCATTTTCCTTATCCTAAATCATTCGGATATGGATAGTATCCTTATCTTTATCCTTTAAACTATATCTTTTATGACTTTTAAGCTTCATAAACATATGGATAAATGGATTTTCGGGTACCATTTATATCCCTAATTGCTAGTGTAGGAAATAAAACTTAAAAGCTACATAGAGGTATAAGTCTTTTTAGAGTGAGTTAAACTTAAACTCATGTTTAACTAAGATAGAGTTAAGAAAATTTGACAAAAGCAAAGGATAAATATTAAAAGCTAAAAGGTTTAAGTATATAAGTGTAAGGATCCAACGGGGAGAACGAAGAATAATAAATAAACTAGAATGGAGCAGAATTTAAAATTAATTAATTACCTCGCCATTCTCAATCCGTTTCGACATAATAAACAAAATCGGTGATCAAAAATCACCTTGCGCGGGTTTGGATCCGCGACTGTTCGATTCCAATGGAGCGTCACCACTAATCGTGTAGGTGCTCGACCTCCAGTGGTGTCCATAGGATCTTTCGGTTGATGGTTCATCCTCAATCCCTCTGCAGGTTCAGTACGTTCACCGAAATCCTTCTCTGAGACGGTGCCCGTAGCACGTAGACAATATTCTCAACAGGTGGGAATCATTGTAATGGAGGAGAGAGAGGGGGGTGCCCACTTCGATGCGGGTGCCAGCTTGAGAGAGAAGGGGTGGCCTAGTTCAGACAAAGAACCCTAGAGCTTGACCCAGGATTTCCTCATGACTATTATTTATAATAACTTATGTGACTTTTCATGAAAGTCGCTAAATTATTATGAATCTCACTTAATTACCATCGACCGAGAATCTTTGTACGCGTTATCCTCTAGGCCCAAGTGCCAGTCTAATTTTCAACCCAATAAGCCTAGTAACTACTTACTGTCTTAAGGTAATTAATGTAATATCTCATATTAAATTATCACTTAACCGATTTATCATTTTATGATAATCGATCGGGCTTCTAATCAAATTGGGTGTTTAGCAATACCGCATGATCTTGGAAAGCAATAGTGTTTAGCAACCCACTCAAAGATCCTTTCCATCATCAGTTACTGTGACTATAATCCTTCACTCATACTAATGCTCTCGAGCGAACTTAGGAATGGTTAACTGTCAAAACCCACTCACTTGGATCAGATGCTGCAAAACATCATCAAAAAATACCTATTCTGATATGTTGTCTTGCTCTGGCCAGGGACTCCTAGACATCATACTTAGAGCATTCTTTCTTTAATTATCGAGAGTGAATAATCCCGTATTGAACACTCAATCACCTTAGAAGGTATTCTGCTCAACTCGATCTCTTGACTGATTAAGATGCCATAGTTAGAGATCCATTAGCTAAGCTCAAAGCCCATAAAGTCCATTTGACAAGGTGCCTTTGATGTCTTAAGTTTGAGGACTAATCATGCCACTGTAACGATGAATCAAACTAGCCAACAGTTAGGTAATATTACTATCCAATGATTCATGTCAGATCAGTTTAATGAACTTATTAACTAATGAGCACCTATAGGTTCGTCTTAGTGTCTCTATGAGAACAGTTACCCTCATCATATGAGCAGGAGTAATCTGTACTGCTCTTACTAGATAATTAATGTCCTTCTCAAATATCTTCTAATTAGGAATAATTAAGAATACGTATTTAAAAGACGTTAATCTCATTATTATGCATCATAATTTAACATCTATTGCACATATTCATAGAATTTATATTAATCAAATTATACATAATGAATGTAAATGTCTTTATTAATTATATAAGAATAAGATTGTACAAGTCATGTGATTGACTTGATGGATATACATAACTAATAATCTCCTACTTGGACTAAAGCTAATCACCTTTATACGATATACCTATAGATACTAGGTGACTCTCAAATACAATATGAGTCAAAGGCTTTGTTAGTAGATCTGCTATGTTGTCGGCTGAGGGAACCGGTTCCACTACGACATCTCTTCTAACAATGATCTCTCTGATCAAGTAAAAGCGTCCCAGAATATACTTCACTTATGATGAGACTTCGACTCTTTTGCTTGAGCAATAGCCTCATTATTATCAGACAAGAATGGGACTAGATCAGAGATACTTAGAACAATATCAAAGTTTGCGATGAACTTCTTCATCTAGACAACTTCTTTGGCGGCTTTAGTTGTAGCAATGTATTTGGCTTCTATCGTCGAATATGTAGTGGTCTCCTATTTTAAACTCTTCCAGCTTACTGCACCTCCGTTCAAAATAAATACAAATATAGAAGTAGACTTGCTATCATCCAGATCAGACCGGAAGCTCGAGTTTGTGTATCCTTGTAACTTCAAGTCACCTCCTCCATAAACTAGGAACATATCCTTAATTTTTCGGAAGTACTTAAGATTGCATTTTATGGCCTTCCAGTATGTATCATTTGTATCTGCCTAATAGCTACCCGTAGTACTTACTACATCAGACCTTGTACATAGCATGGCATACATGATAGACCCTATTACAAAAGCATAGAGGACCCTATCTATGAATCTCCTCTCTTCAGGAGTCTTAGGAGACTACTCCTTTAAGAGATAAATTTCATGTCTCACCATGTGACCTTTCTTACAATTTTTCGTATCAAATCTTTTGACAGTGGTGTCTATGTTCATAGATTGGGTCAAGTCAAACATCCTTTTCGATCTCTCTTTATAAATATGTATTCTTAATATGTAGGATGCTTTTCCTAAATCCTTTATGGAGAAGTTCTTTGACATCCACACTTTTACCAAGATAACATCACTATATCATTTTCAATGAGTAAAATGTCATCAACATAAAATATGAAAAAAATGACTGCGCTCCTACTGATCTTCTTGTACATATACTATTCGTTTTCAATCTTAATGAAGTCATAAGACTTGATAGCTTTTCAAATCTTATGTTCCAGCTTCAAGATGCCTATTTTAATTAATAAATGGATCTCTGAAACTTTCACATTTTATCTAGAAATTCTTTAGATGTGAAATTCCTAGGTTATATCATATACACCTTTTCCTCAAGATTTTTATTAAGGAAGGCAATCTTCACATCTATCTACCATATTTCAAAATCACTATGTACAACAATGACAAGAAGAATTCTGGTTGACTTTATCGGGGCAACTAGAAGAAAGTCTTATCATAGTCAATTCTTTATCTTTGACGATATCCCTTTGCTACCAACATTGTCTTATAAATGTCGATTCGTCTATCTGCACCAATCGTTCTCTTAAAGATCCACTTGCATCCAATAGGTATAATACCTTCAAGCAAATTTTCCAAGTTCAAAATTTGGATCGTGTACATGGACTGTATTTCATAGTTCATAGCTTCTCGCCATTTCTTAGCTTCTGCCTCTCAGTGGCTACTTAGTAGGTCTTAGGATCATCATCCTCATTGTAAGGCACACTAGATGTACCCTCACTGATATGTCCCACATATCTTTCAGGTTGTCTCAGCATCCTCGCAGACCTACGTGGTTCGTGTGTGTATTCCTAGATAGGTTCTGGAATCGATGGCTCATCTATGAGACTTGTGTAGTTTGTGGATCTAAAACTTCTTTCAAAACTACTTTACTCCCACTGTCCTCTTGAAAAAGGTATTCTTCTTCCATAAATACAACTTTTTAGCAACAAACACATTTCGTTTACAAAGATGGTAAAGTAGTACAAAAAAGTCTCTTTCGAGTATCACACAAATCTACACTTGTCGGTCTAGACTCCAATTTTTTTAGATCATGTTTCTTCACATAGATAGGACAACCCTAGACTTTAACATACTTAAAGTCAAACTTTTTGCCCTTCCACGTCTCATATCAAGTGAAAGGCACAGACTTACTGAAAATCTTGTTCAAAAAATATGCAGTTGACTTTAGCGCATATCCGTACAAGGACATTGATAACTGTAAAACACTCATCATTGACCGCACCATGTCCAACAAGGTGTGGTTTTTCAGATACACCATTTATTTGAGGTATGTAAGGAGGAGTCTATTGAGAAAAGATACTATTACTTTTAAAAATTGTGTAAACTTTATACTCAAGTATTCATCTCCTCGATCTGATCGAAGAATTTTAATATGTTTTTTGATTTTCTTAGTTACTTTATTCTTAAATTCTTTGAACTTCTCAAAAACTTTCGACTTGTACTTCATTAAGTACATGTAGTCGAATCTAGAAAAATCATCAATGAATATGATGAAGTAGGAATGCCATCCTTGGGTAAGATTGACATTGGACCATATACATCATAATGTATTAACTCCAATATATCTTTGGCCTTTTCTCCATATCCAACAAATGAAGACTTATCCAACTTACTTATTAATAGGATTCACAAGTTGCAAATAATTCATAATCAAATAGATCCAAGTATCTATTCCTATGCAACTTTTGAAACTTATTTTTGCTAATATGTCTAAGTTTACAATGCCACAAGTAAACTTGGTTCACTCAATTCTTGCTTCTCTTAGGAGTTTTTTTTTTTTTAAATAAAGCTTAGGAGTAAACTTTGGAGAGCGCACACCACTTCAAGTGGCATGGACCCACTCCACCGAGTCACGCCTAAGATGAAATTTTATCGATAAAGATGAAAAGACAATTCCTTTGGGGCATAACCTTGCAAGTACAAACTAGATAGAAATCAAAACCTAAAACCCTGTTAAAGACAAGACCAATCAAAAAACAAATCCTAATGTCATATAGAAGGGATCCCCAATTTATCCAGAGTTGCTGCTGTTGGGTTTTCTCGAGTTTCTCCGGATCGCTCATGCAGCGGAAAATAAAATTTTAAAAACAGCGATCCGTTCCCGTTTCGAAAAACTAAAAACTACGATTATCGGATAATCGATTCTCACCGTGTGCGGATTCGAATCCGCAACCGTTCGGTTCCGTCGGTGCGACACCGCAAGCCACGCAAGCGCCCGGCCTCTAGCGAAGTCCACGCGATCCTCCCCGCGACGAATATCCTCGCGTTCCTCGTTCTTCGCAGCCCACGAAACCTCCGCCGGTCGCCGCAACGATCGCCGCAACACGGGGACGATTTCCCGTCGAACGTGATTCGGAGAAGCGGCGGAGCAGATTTGGATCTGTCTGGACGCCAGAGAGAGAGAGAAACAGAGGAGGGGCGGCTAGGGTTAGCAGCAGCTTGGCCTGCTCAGCCCGTTCGCTATGTTTTATACTAACCGCGCGGTTTTTCATAAAAACCTCTGGTTTGTATAAAACCCACTTATTTATCCATCGCCTTGAGAATCATTTGCGTGTGACCCTCTAGGCCCAAGTACCAGTCCAGTTAATGGCCCAACAAGCCCAGTGACTCCTCATTGGCTTTATTAATCAATTAATAACCCTTTATTAATTAATTAATCAATCGAATTGATGTCGCACATCGAATTCGACTGGGCCTCCGATCACGTTGGGTGCCAAGCAACACTGCGTGAACCCGAAAGGTATTGGGGTTAAGTAACCCACTCTTGGAACCTTTCCGCCGACAGTTACCGCGTGGATATAATCCTTCATTCTTACAATGCTCTCGAGTCAACTCAGGGTATGGCGAGCTATCAAACCTTAACCGGTCGACTCACTTGGATTGGATGCCGCTGATAAATATCGGAAAACTCCTTTCCCGATATTATCGTCCGCCCTGGCCAGGGACTTCCGCGCATCCTTCCTAGAACATTCTCTCTCTAAGTACCGAGAGTGAATGATTACTTATTGACATACAATTCCCTTCGACGGTATTCCGCTGTACCCAATCCTTGGCGTTTTAGAATCCCATGGCTAGAGATTCGTGAACCAAGGTCAAAGCGCAGAAGTCCACCGACAAGGTGTCCTTGGTATCTCAGGTCCGAGGACCATCCACGCAACTGCGACAATAGAATCAAGCTGGTTGACAGTGATGTACAATACCATCTAGCGATTCAGTCGGATCAGTTCAGTGAACTCATTCTCCAATGAGCACCTACAGATTCGCCTTAGTGTCTCCACACAAGTAACTTATGAGATCAGTCACCCTCATCATATGAGCAAGAGTAATCTGTACTAGTCTAACCGGATATCCGATGTCCTTCTCGGATATCCTCCGACTAGGAACGATTAAGAATATGTGTGTTTAAGTGATCAGTCTCATTAGTATGATCTCATCATAATCTGATCACTATAGCACATATTCATAGACTTCATTATGAAACGATAATTAATGCGATTTACACATAATGAATATTATGCCATTATATTAATAAATGAACGAGATTTACATAGTCAGATTGGCTTGTAGGCCACCTAAAACTAACAGTTGCACCTGGTGGTTTAATTGGAAGGTCACTCCAAGATGAATAGAGAGCATTTGTGTGTGAACCACAAACTTGGTTGCATTCTCTATAAACATGAGAAATAGAGCAATTCATTTGAGCCAAGTGATCAGTAATATAGTGCCACCACAGAAGCAAGGACCAAAGGGAATCTGCATTTTTTATTGAGAGCATTGACGAGGACCTGGCAATCAGAATAGACAACTGAAAGTTGATACCCCTTGTTTTTAGCAAGCCGCAAACCATCACACAATGCCCTTGTCTCAACAACTTGATTTGTCCATAATAGTGAGAGAAAGCAAGTTAGACATTACCAAAAGAAACCCTGATACATCCACCACCCCCACAAGGGCCTGGATTACCTTTACAAGCGAGCCAGCTGCCTAGGGCAGTTGGTTCACCACTTGCCTCCCAATTGGGAGGTCTCAGGTTTGAACTTGGTTGGAGTCTAAAAACTCTCCAGCTATGCAACCTAAAGTGCTGTTGGGATCTTTATCTCCTGGTCCGTAGGATCACTTCTCCAGATAATCAGGTGGACCTGGAATTCTCGCCTAATTAGGCGGACCTCTCGACCGGCATGGAACTATCTCCAACTCTGGAGGATTTCTCGGATTCGATCCCTGGTCACTTGTAAATACTTGTACATACCTAGCCACTGTGCCACTGAACAAAAAAAAGACTTTACAAGCACCATCTACATTGAGTTGATTCACGGTGAGTGGGACTTTAAAAGTTGTGTTGTAAAGCAATGGAGGCACTGTTGGTGATGTGTGAAATCAGGGCCTGTACTGGGGCAAACTTGTTTTCATACCGTGTGGAGCAACAAGCCTTCCATATCTCCCACAGTATAAGAATTAGCAGATATATGGATTACTCATGTTACATTTCTTTAGGAAGTCCCAACATCTGATGGTAATATTACCATTATAATCAACTCCAAGATCAAAAAATGGGCCAAACCACCTCCATAGACTAGAGGCATTATCACCAGAGATGAACAGGTGGTTCAAGTCTTCTTGAGTGGGGTTCATGCAACAAGAGTAGCGAGCGACAAAATGAATTTACCACATTGAACGATTGTACTGTCCACTGGGACAGCTCGGTGTAGTACCTTCCAGCAAAACATGGCCGTTCTGGGTGATAAATTCCTATTCCAGAGTTTGGGCAGGGATGATCGCCGCACAACAGGTTTCAGTAGCAGAGAGTAAGCAAATCCGATCCATCATTTGTGCCAGTCCACACGCATTTGGCTGCTGTGTTTCGCAGTACAGACTTTCGATAGGTTGGAGGAGCTGGAGACTGAATCCATGGTTTAAAATCAAAGCATGAAGATGTGGATTTGTAATAACATCTTTCACAGATGCCTTACTAAGCTCTCCGGTGTTTGTGTGGAAAGGAATGCAAGAGGGGGCCTTCACCGATCCAAACATCCCTTAGAAAGTTAATCGACTGTCCATTACCAAGGATCCAACGTGAGTTTAGATTTCTGGAGATTTGAATTGTTCCCTTTGGCATGGTCGACGGAAATGGCAGTGTGATATCCATGAGTTATTTATACTGCATAAAGCGAAATCTTGCATAGTTTGCCTATGAAGATGAACAGTGAACAATGTGCCAAAGTTTTTTAGCTGCCAAGGATACATGGACTAGGTGAAAAATCTCGCACGCCCAGACCACCTTGATCTATAGGTTTCTAGATATCCTTCCAAGAGACCCTGTGCCGTCATTGAAGACCATCAGCTCCACCCCAGAAGAAATTAGCACAAATTCTATTAATTTGGGTGACGATGCAGTCTGCTATACGGGTAACTGAAGCCAAACAGATGGGGATAGAACAAAGAATAAACTTTATTAATGTGACTCTCCCAGCCTAAGGGCCGGTTTGTTTTGAGAATAGGTGTCGAATAGGACGCGCTATTCCGCTCATTCGGTTTGAGAGTTCAGACGCGTTATTCTTTGTTATTCTGGACGCAGACACGTTATTCTTCGAATAAGTGGAAAAAATTATTCCATATAAAAGGCATGAACTATTTATTCAAGTGAACTACTTATTCCATCTAAAGTGAATTTTTCTTGTTCTAGTAATAAGAAATCCAGGAACAAGAAATCCGGAATACCACATCCTCAAAAGAAACCAGCCCTAAGAGAGGAAGTGCGATTGCCACCCTTCCAACTATTTTCTGAATTTTATCTAGTAGATACTTATAATCCTCAACCTTATTGTTGTTATGTCCTAGAACTTATGTCCATTCTAATTAGTTAATGAGCCATAATTAATTAAGTTACGATGGGCCGAAATCTCATCTATCACGATCAGAACTTTTCGTCTTCGATCAGAGGGATGACATTGGGTGATCCCTGCAAAATAAAACACCATTAGAGCCCCCCCAGCAATAGTTCGAGGGAGCCCCCTCCGATACCTAAGTCAGAAGGCTGGATGTTGCAGGAAAGACTAGGTACACTGAGCTGTAGAAAAGTGTACCTTTGCTAGTTGGACCCCAAGTCCTTATATAGTAATTGGTCCCGTATGAAGGGAATCATAAAAACGTTTTTCAAGACGAATTTCGAGACCTAGTTCCATTCACGAGTCTGCATGTCGAGGAGCTCCAAGCCGCTAGTTTTGATCGAAATAGGGGGATCCTGCCTTAGCAGGAAAGTCTTGATTAGGATCATGTCCGGATTCATGTTCCCTGCATAACTTCTAGCTTGGGCCATCCTTCGTAGGCCACAGTGTTCAACAAATCTAGGGATTAGTGGGCCGGCCCATTAGTACTTTCTGGGTCAAGCGAAACTATCCTCCTTCACTTGCCCCCCTCACTTTTTGCCATGTTTGCATGGCGAGGAGCGAAGAGACATTTGAGGAGATGCCTCTTGGCTTGGTGCCCGTTAGTGATTATCCTCCTTCACTCCTGATAATGGTTCCAGAAAGTCTTATAGACGGTCAAGTTTATTTTGATAATCAATGAGCAACGCTTTGTCTCCCACTCGGGGCCTTTAAAACCTTGGGGTGGGAGGGTGGGGGGGAGGGAGGGGAGGGGTCGAATGGGGAGATTCACTTAAGGAAGCAACATCAGGGATTACATCGGGAAGGTTGTCGAGGACCGCAGTGCCATGGGCCCTTCACGTATGATGCTTGACCCCCTAGTCGAGCTCTGGGCGACCTACCATTTTTTGGATGAGTACCGTCTGTCGCCTAAAGAACGCCTCTTCTCAGAGAGGCCAGGCACGTTCATGGTGTATGCTGGCATGTTTGAAGCTGGCTTTTGGGTCCTGGTGCCTGCCTTCGTCGCCCAGTTGCTGTAGTTTTTCAGGTTCACCCTTGCCCAGGTGATACTGAACTCCTGGAAGACGATTCTAGGGTTCACTACACTAATTCGGGACCTGCATCACCCCAGTGTGACGGTCAACATGTTCCGTCACATCTTTTATGCTAGACGTTGTTCTTCCCTAGGTGTGTGTGACTTCACTTAGCTTGAGGCCATGGACATCATGCCGCTGGCGCTCGGCCTTGGGTCCTTCCATCTGTGGAAGGACTTCTTTTTCTGGGTTGAAGGGGCCCTGCAAGGGGAGTCGCCCTTTCCCACGTCCTGCCAGGACCTCTCTGCTGGTGCATGAATCAAATTAGCATGAACTTGACATTGATGACATATTCTAACAAAATTGTACCAGTCAGATTCCATAGTAATCCAGTAATAACCCTGTCTGATGATTTTCTTAGCTAACATATGACCATTCATATACGCACCGTACACACCATTATGAATCTCTTCCATTACTTTTGAAACTTCATGTTCATCAATGCATCTAAGGAGAATGTTATCATATGGCCTTTTATATAAATGCCCACTACACAATACAAACTGCATGGCCAATCTTTGAATAGTTCTACGGTCATTATATATGATGCATCCGAAAGGAAGATTTTATCTTCTAAGTACCTTTTGATGTCATGGTACTATAGAATTCCATCTTTAGAAGAGATTGGCTCAATTTGAAGACAATAAGCTAGTTCTTCTTGCTTGTTTACTTGAATATGGATAACTCCTCCTCCTGAGATGCTTATCCATATTGTAAGAGTTACAAGGGCATCTGCATATGCATTTCTGACTCTTGACATATATGTAAACTCAATTTCTTCAAATTCTTTGGTCAAATTTTCAAGATGTTTAAGATAAGGGATGAGCTTTTCATCTCGTGCTTGTCATTCTCTTTTAACTCGACTTATGATGAGAAGAGGATCACCAAATACTTAGAGATGATTAACTCCTCGATCAAGGGTCATAGTTAATCCTAAGATGCATGCTTCATATTCAGCCATGTTATTTATACATTCAAAGGAGAGCTTAATTGATGCTAGACATTGATCACTTTGTAGGGATTCTAAGATTACCCATATTCCTCTTCCATGCCAGTTTACTACTCCCTCAAAGTAAACTTTCCATGCAAGTTTTTCACCATTTTCAGACAAATCCTCATTTAGCACAAACAAAACCTTTTCATTAGGAAAACCAGTTCTGAGAGGTTCATAATCACCAATAGATAAAACAACCAAATGGTTAGCAATTGCCTGCCCCTTGATTAATTTTTGGGTGACGTAGATGATATCAAATTCACTCAATAAAAGTTGTCATTTAGCCGTGTGCCCAATAAGTGTCTGTTTCTCAAAGATATATTTCAATGGGTTGAGCTGGGCTAAAAGAATGACGGGATATGATAACCTATAATGGCGAAGCCGTTGTGTAGCCTACATTAAGGATAAACAAGTCTTTTCAATGGATGAGTACTAGACTTCATAGTCTGTGAACTTCTTGCTAAGGTAATATATTGCATGTTCCTTTCTATTAATATCATCATATTGTCCCAAGACACATCCCATTGACGTCTCAGTAGTTGAGAGATAGAGGAGAAGTGGTTTTTTAGGTTTGGGAGGGACAAGTACTGGTGGATTTGCAAGATAAGCTTTGATCTTTTCAAAAGTATGCTAACATTCATCATTCCAACCATGAGGTGCGTTTTTCTTCAAAAAGTTTGAAAATGGGCTCACAGATCGACATAAGTGAGACTATGAATCAGTTGATGTATTGTAGGTGACCCAATAACCATCTTACTTCTTTCTCTGTGTTCGGTGACAACATCTCAATGATGGCTTTAACTTTACTTGGGTTTATCTTAATGCCCCTTCTACTAACAATGAACCCTAACAATTTTCTTGAAGTGACACCAAAAATATGCTTTGTAGGATTGAGCCGTAGTTTATATTTTCGATGGTGGTTGGAGAGTTTTTTGAGATTTATCGAATAATCTTCTAGATGTCGAGACTTAGCAATCATATTATCAACATAAATTTCTATCTCCCTGTAGATCATGTCATAAAATAATGCTATCATTGCCCTTTGATAAGTTGCCCCAACATTCTTTAAGCCAAATGGCATTACTGTGTAACAAAAGACTCCTCATGGTGTGACAAATGAAGTCTTATCCATGTCCACCTCCGCCATGTGGATTTGGTTGTACCTAGAGAAATCATCCATGAAAGATAGCATCCCATAGCCAGCAATATTATTGACAAGAACATCAATATGAGGTAAGGGAAAGTCATCTTTTGGGCTGGCTTGTTGAGATCTCTATAGTCCACACACGTCCGTACCTTTACATCTTTCTTTAGCATAGGAACAATGTTTGCAAGCTATTCTAGATAGAGTACCCCTTTAGAAATCCAACATTATATTGTTTAAGAAGTTCTTCTTTGATCTTCAAAATCCATTCTGGCCATAGTATTCAAAGTCTCTGCTTGACTAATTTTTCCCCTATTTTGAGTGGGAGACGATGAACTATGATATTAGCATCAAGACCAGGTATATCCTCATACGACCATGCAAACACATCAATGTACTTTCTCAAAAAATCAATAAAGATTTGACGTGTATCAGTAGGCAAAGATGCATCAATGTCCACACACTTAGTTTCACCATTAGCTCCCAAGTTCACCTCTTCAGTTTCTACTTGAATAGGTAGAGACTTATTTTCATACTGGATAAGGAGATTAGACAACCTTGAACTCATGAGTTCGTCCTTAAATTCATCATCGGTTTCAATATCTATGAGCTCAAAGCTTAACTCAGAGTCAAAGTTGTCTATATCGAGTTGAATAGAAAGGGAGGCTTATGAGTTAGTCTATCAAGCACAGTGATATTGGAATCAAAAGGGATTTATGTGTCTTTGACAATGTTTGATTCTTTTATATTTTTTTACTTTCTATATTTTTAGAGTTTTCTAACTTTTCTATTTTTTTAGAGTTTTCTAATTTTTCATTTTTTAGATTTTGGAATATATTCTTTTTTAGGATTTTGTGATTTTTTATTTTTTTGGATATTTTGATTATCAGTAAAAATATTTCTGACAAATCGTTTTACAAAGATTTTGGAAGGGTATCTATTGGTTTGAGTTTCTAAGCCTAGTGGGAGTTTTTTTTTTTTTTTTTTTTTTGTGGAGTGCCAGGATCATCTTTATGATTCCATTGGAAGATTAGTGGAGTAGCAAACTAACTCGATGTCTTTTCAAGGAAAGAAGTTATATTCACAATGCATCTGTCAGGAGAAGTTTTTTATTCATCATTACTAATGACATGGGTTGTATCCAAATCAGACACATTAATGACCTCTTTTCCTTTTTCCTGAGATAGGAGAGATTCTTTTCCTTTCATTTGTCAAGCGAATTCTCCGACTTTTTGAGTGGGCATCACCTTTCTCAGCATCCTATACTTAGGAGCGTGCTTTTTGGATGGAACTGGCCTCCATTCCTGCAGTTGTTTCGGTGGCTGATATTTCCTTGACTTAATCCTCTCTTTTATGGCTATCCTTTTTCTCATTTTTTTGTTCATGTATGGCTATCAATTTCAGTCATAACCTTCCATGTAATCATAGTTAAGATCATCATTCTCGGAATCTAAGAGCTTATCAAAAGGATGAAGGTTACTGGAGAGCTGGCATGAGATGTTGAGTCATTTTCAAATGAACTTGACACAGAGCGAGGGATGACTTTCATTAGTTTGTTAGAGGACATCTGCATTTTGATGGAATGAGATAGATCAATATCCCTCTCAATATAATTGATGTGATCGATATTTCCTCTACTAGTGGGATCATTCTTTTGGCGGGGGTGGTTCACTGATTCTGAAGAATGAGTGTCGACATGTAAGGATCCTTTATCAATCATTTCTTAGATTATATTCCTCAAACTTTGGCACTGATTGGTTGAATGACGAGCCCGTTAATGATATTCACAGAAGGATTTTGGATCATAATCAACTCGAAAGGGAGTAAAGGATTTGGAGGTGCAGGTAAAATCATCTTTCCCTTTTATATGAGGCGAACTAGGGGTTTCGTTCAATTGTTTGAGCCTTCCTAATGGTTGCCCGTTCAAAATAGTTCTTGAGGGTATTACTGGATCGACTTTCTATTGAGATGGAAGGCCTAAAATTAGGTCAAGAAAGTCCTCATTGGCATATCCTAATTGAGCTTTTTCATGTTTTCTCTTCTTGTTACTAGAAAAGGGCACCTTAGGACGAGGGATCCAGATAAGGCTTTTTGCCTTAGTCCCTATGTCAATCAGTTTTTCAAATGTTTGGATGTTTTGAATTGCCAAGAATTTTGATAGAGGTGGCAGGGTAGACTTTATGATCGTGTTTATTGCCTCCGTTTTGCTCAGTGGTTGCTCTATTTGCACACTCACTTTCAAGCACTTCTGAATAAAGGTTCTCAGCTTCTCATCTGGGCTTTGCACCATAGCCTCAAGATGCTCTCTTTTTGGCTTAATGTCCCAATTGTATGAGAACTGCCTGATGAAGAGTTTTAGACAACTCTTTCTATGAAGTCAGTTGACTATGATCAAAAGATAGAAACCAATGTAATGTTGTTCCTGAAAGACCATTTTGGAATAAATGGGTGAGCAATTGTTCTCTACCCTTGAGTAGAAGTACTTGACTGGTGTGCTTATCAAGGTGAGCTATTGGACATCGATGACCATCAAATTTTTCAAGATTGAGCGTTTCAAGATGTGGGGGTTGATATGGATTTTGAATTGGTCTTTTCGATGCACTCCTTGTTTTGAATCTTTCTAAGGCTTCTTGCATTGCTTCTAGTTTGGATTGGATAGAGATGAATGCCAGTGAAGGCTTTTATTGGAATTGGAAATGCATAGGACTGAACCGAATCCTTTCAAGTTGGCTAGCATGATGTAAAGGTTTGGATGATTGAGTTGTGGATTAGGAGACTTTCATAGGATGAGCATGGGATAATACTTTCATAGACGCAGTGGAATAAATAAAATAAAACTAGCAATCCCTGTCTATTTCTATAAACAAAAACAAAAATCGGTGATCGGTTATCACCATGTGCGGATTCGAATCTGCGTTTGAATGGTTCTGTTGGTGTGACACCGCCAACCGCGCAGACGCCTGGCCTCTATCGAAGTCCACGCAATCCTCCTTGCGATGGATATCCTCACGTTCCTTGTTCCTCGCAGTCCACAAATGATACGCCGTTCGTCGTAACGATCGCCGCAACATGCAGTTAATTTCTTGTCTCACGGGAGTCGGAGAAGATGGCAAAGTAGACCCAGAGAAGGGGTCGGCTATAGGCGCCAGAGAGAGAGAGAGGGAGAGAGGAGGGGGCGGCTAGGGTTGAGAAGCAGCTTGGCCTGCTCAGCTTACTCGCTATATCATATACTTATCACGCGATTTTTCATAAGAACTCCAAAAAATTATAAAACCCACTTTTAATCCATCGCCTTGAGAATCTTTTGCATGTGACCCTCTAGGCCCAGTTACCAGTCCAGTTAATGGCCCAATAAGCCTAGTGACTCCTCACTGACTTAATTAATCAATTAATAACTCATATTAATTAATTAATCAACTGAATTAATGTCGTACATTCAATTCGGTGGGGCCTCCGATCACGATGGGTGCCAAGTAACTCCGCGTGAACCTGGAAGGTATTGGGGTTAAGCAACCCACTTTTGTAACCTTTCTACCGACAGTTACTATGTGGATATAATCCTTCATTCGCACAATACTCTTAAGTCAACTCAAGGTATGGTGAACCGTCAAATTCTAACCAGTCGACTCACTTGGATCGGATGCTGCCGTACAATATTGGAAAACTCCTTTCCCGATATTATTGTCTGCCCTGGCCAGAGACTCCTACGCATCCTACCCAGAGCATTCTCTCTGTTAGTACTGAGAGCGAATGATTCCTTATTAAACACTCAATTTCCTTCGACGGTATTTTGCTGTACCTGATCCTTGGCTGTTAGAATCCCATGAATAAAGATCCATAAACCAAAGTTAAAGTACAGAAGTCCACCAACAAGATGTCCTTAGTATCTCAGGTCCAGGGACTATCCACACAACTGTGGCAATAGAATCAAGCTGGTTGACAGTTAGGTACATTACCATCTAACGATTCATTTCGATCAGTTCAGTGAACTCATTCTCTAATGAGCACCTACAGATTCGCCTTGGTGTCTCCAAAGAAGTGATTATGAGATCAGTCACCCTCATCATATGAGTAAGAGTAATCTGTACTAGTCTAACCAAATATCTGATGTCCTTCTCAGATATCCTCTGACTAGGAACAATTAAGAATATGTATGTATAAGTGATCAGTCTCATTAGTATGATCTCATCATAATCTGATCACTATTGCACATATTCGCCAACTTCATTATGAGCTGATAATAAAACGAATTACGCATAATGAAATAATGTCATATTATTAATAGATGAATGAGATTATGCATTGTCATATTGGCTTGTAGGCTATCTAAGACTAACAATCTCCCACTTGGACTAAAGCCAATCACCTTTATGCAATATACCTATAGCTACTAGGTTACGCTCAAACACAATTTGAGACAATGGCTTTGTCAGTGAATCTATTATATTATCGGCAGATGGAACTCATTCCACCACTACATCTCCTCTGAAAATTATCTCTCTGATAAGATGAAAGGACCTCAGAATATGCTTCTATTTCTTATGAGACCGCAACTATTTCGCTTGAGCAATTGCCCCATTGTTGTTGTACAACAGTAGAACATGATCAGAGATACTGGGAACTACGTCGATGTCGATGATGAACTTCTTCAACTACACTGCTTCCTTGGCAGCTTCAACTGCAGCGATGTACTCAGCCTTTGTCGTCAAATCTGTAGTGGTTTCCTGCTTTGAATTCTTCCAGCACACTGCGCCTCCATCTAGAGTGAACACAAGAATAGATGTAGACTTGTTATCATCTAGATCTGACTGGAAACTCGAGTCAGTAAAGCCTCGCAGTTTTAAGTCATCTCCTCCGTAGATAAGAAACATATCCTCAGTTCTTCTCAAGTACTTAAGGATATATTTCACTGCCTTCCAGTACTCTTCGCCTGGATCAACCTGAAATCTACTCGTAACATTTAGAGTATATGCTACGTCAGGCCATGTACATAGTATAGCATACATGATAGATCATATGTCAGAGGCATAGAGTACTCTATCCATGAATGCCTCTCATTAGGAGTCTTAGGAGACTGTTCATTTAAGAGATAAATTCCATGTCTCATCGATATGAGACCTCTCTTGGAACTTTTCATGCCAAATCTTTTGACAATGGTATCTATGTATATTGATTGAGTCATTCCAAATATCTTCTTTGATCTATCTCTATAGATCCATATTCCCAATACGTAGGATGCTTCTCCCACATCCTTCATAGAGAAGTTTTTTGACAGCCAAACATTTACCGCTGACATCATAGCTATATCATTCCCAATGAGTAATATGTCATCTACGTAAAGAACTAAGAAGGTGACTGCACTCCTACTAGTCTTCTTGTAGACTAAAGGCTCATCTTCATTCTTAATGAAGTCATAAGACTTGAAAGTCTCATCAAATCTTATGTTCTAGCTCCGAAAAGCCTGCTTCAGTCCATAAATAGACCTCTGAAGCTTGCACACTTTATCTGAAAACTCTTTGGATGTGAAACTTTCTGGCTGTATCGTATACACTTCTTCCTTAAGGTTAACATTGAGGAAGGTAGTCTTCATATCCATCTACCATATCTCATAATCGTAGTGTGCAGCTATGGCGAGGAGAACTATGATCGACTTTATCATGACAACTTGTGAGAAAGTTTCGTCATAGTCAATTCCTTGCCTTTGAAGATATCCTTTTGCCACCAATCTTGCCTTATAAGTGTCGATCCGCCCATCTGTACCAATCTTTCCCTTAAAGATCTACTTGCGCTCAATGGGTATAACACTTTCAGGTAAGTCCTCTAAGTTCCAAACTTAGTTGGTGTATATAGATTTGATTTCAGAGTTTATGACTTCTCGCCATTTCCCAACTTTTGGGCCTTTTATGGCCTCCTGGTAGGATTTAGGATCATCATACTCATTATATTCCACCTTAAACTCACCTTCAGCGATATGTCCCACATGTCGTTCGGGTAGTCTAGGTACTCTACCAGATCTTCGAGGTTCATCTGCGTGTACCTAAACAGATTCAAGAACTGATAGCTCATCTGATAATATCGCTGCTATTTGAGGATCTGGAACCTCTTCCAGTACTATTTTACTCCCACTGTCCTCTTGGAGAAAGTATTCCTTTTCTAAGAAGACAGCTTTCCTGACAACAAATATCTTTTGTTCACCAGGATGGTAAAAATAGTATTCAAATGTCTCCTTTGAATATCCCACAAATCTACATCTATCAGTTCTTAATTTTAACTTGTCTGGATCATGCCTCTTTACATGAGCAGGACAACCCCAGACTTTAACATGTTTAGATTTTGATTTTCTGCCTTTCCATATCTCATATGGAGTAGATGTCACAAACTTGTTGGGTACTATGTTTAGAAGGTATAGTGTTGACTCTAGAGCATACCCCTAGAGGGACACTAGTAAACCCGAAAAGCTCATCATAGATCGCACCATGTCCAACAAGGTGTGATTCCTCCTTTCAGACACACCATTCATATGTGGTGTATATGGAGGAGTCACTTGAGAGAGGACATCATTATCCTTTAAGAATTGTGTGAAACTAGTACTCAAATATTCTCCTCCCCGATCAGATCGAAGAGCTTTAATACTCTTTTCTGTCTGCTTCTCTATTTCATTCTTGAACTCCTTAAACTTCTCAAATGCTTTCGACTTATACTTTATTAAGTACACATAGCCGAATCTCGAAAAGTCATCAGTGAACGTGATGAAGTACGAGAAGCCACCTTTGGCTTGGGTGGATATGGAACCACATACATCCGAATGTATTAGTTTCAAAATATCCTTGGCATGTTCTCTATGTCCAGTAAATGGAGACTTTACCATCTTTTTCATAAGGCGGGACTCATACATTGCAAACAGTTCATAATTGAATGCATTTAAATATCCTTGTTTGTATAACTTTTGTAGCATGCTTTCACTAATGTGTCCAAGTCTACAATGCCACATGTAGGCTTGGTTCACACAATTCTTACTCTTCTTAAAAGTATTATCAATATAGAGATTGTAGTAAGAAACATCAAAAAGATATAAAACGTTGACTAAAGGTGCCGAAGCAATTGATTTATTACCATAATAAATTAAACAAGTTTTGTTCTCAATAGTCAACCTATATCCTATCTTGTCTAAATCAGATACAGAAATGATGTTATTTATTATGCTAGGTACATAATAATAATTATCCAATAATAAGATGTCTCCCGATGGAAGCTTGAGGTTTACTGTTCCTACAGCAGTTGCGCAACTTTTGCACCGTTTCCTAACCTTAGATCCACCTCGCCTTTTCTTCCAATGACCCTTCTATTTGTAGTAGAAGCAATCACCCTTTTCTACTCCTTTGTCATTATCCTTCTTAGGCAAAAACTTTGGCTTTTCCAGCTTCTTGCTTTTACCTTTCTTAAAGGCAACTACTGCTTTCCTCCTTTTATTAGTCTCACCAATTAAGAGGACATTGGGCTTTTCCTTTACAAGGTTGCCGTCTATAGTTATGAGCATATTAAGAAGCTCAGCCAATGAAGTTTGCATCTTGTTCATGTTGAAGTTAACTATGAATGGTGCATACGATGCAAGGAGTGAGGCAAGTACAAGGTCAGTGTGCATCTCATTGGACAAAGGAATCCCAATAGCTTCTAATCTCTCAATCCACTCAATCATCTTCAGCACATAGGTCTGCACTGAAGATCGCCCTGCCATTTGAACTTTAAACAGAGATTTGGATATCTCATATCTCTCTATCCTAGTTTTCTCCTCAAACAGCTCCATCAAATGGAGCAAGATGGCTTCGGCACCCATGTTCTCGTGCTACCTCTATAACTCATTGCTCATAGAGGCAAGCATATAACATTGTGCTAGAGTGGAGCCCTCCTTCCATTTATCATATACGATCATCTCTACCTCAGGGGCATCTAATACCAGTTCAGTAGGAGAATCATCTCCAAGGATGTAGGCAATGTGCTTAGACCTGAGGACAATCTTAAGGTTTTTAAGCAATTTGGAGTAGTTCGGGCTGTCAAAAGATTGGCATCAAGAATGTCATGGAGTGGGTTATTTGATGACATATTTTCCTACAGAAGATAAATGAAATTTATTTTAGCATATGTTAATTATTAAATCTAAAATAAGATATAGACTTTTAATCAAGTTTTAACTTCCACTAATTTTCTACGGACTGTATAACCCTCAGATATATAGAACGAGAGACAACGACAGTCTCCTAGCAGGGATCAGAATCTCAATGACTTACAGTACAACTTTGTGGATAGCACATAATCAAAGAGCACCCATTTCATGAGACTTGCAACTCCTTGCAATATCCGATCATAGCTTTGATCCCCAGAGATTTAATAGTCTTGTAGATAGCACAACAAATTATTAATTCTGGTCTAAGCATTATCATCGTTACGAGACGGACATAGATTTGCATGCATCTCTTGTAGATAGAACAACAAGGTTACATGGTTCCTTTATCCCAATCAATAGGCATCTCATGCCATAGCCAGAGTCCCTCCTTACAATTAGACAGACCTTGTGGATAGTACAACAAACATGGCTAAAGTAATTTGGGTCCGATGACTATAACGATGGAGGACCACGCAATAAGCTCTCAACTACTCATGTTACGGCTTAGAATTTAGTGAGGGTTTTAGATAACTTTTATATTGATCTCTACTAGGTGATAATATATAAACATATCGTATATATTTACTCTATATTATACCTGCTTTGATTCATAATAAAAAATAAAAACATTATATCACATACATGTCAAGTGTGGTCATAGATAGCACAGTGGGTTTGACTAAAGCCAAATAGTCAAACACACATATAATCTAACGTAACATTTATATTAGACAATTTTACAATCACATAGGCAAATGATCTCTATCATGTCGTCTTCCTGGTTGTAACTGTGGATCATCCTCGCTCCTTCTTCGGTTGCCTCGATCAAATTATATTAAATTCTAAATTTACATATAAAATAGAAGAATGCCTTAAGGCGAGTACAAAAGGGAGGGAGGTAGAAGTACATCGGAGTATGAGAGAGAGAGAGGTACGCAGACCTCTATTTATTAACAATTAATAAACATTCAAACATACATCTACGATCCACATTCATGCATCATCACATGAAGTATTTAAAAGTGCATATCCATGACTACGGGGTGTTTTATCCATTCCACATAAGATAAGCGCATCACATGGCTAAAATAAAAGAGTTTCGAAAAATAAATAATTTTGGCTTTCAAAAAGCTCGCTTCCAATCAAAATTGGGATTTGAATTTCGAAAACTCATTTTATTATCTTAATCATGCAATTAAATCAAATTTAAAAGTATTAAAACACACATCACATGTGCACACACTGCAAATTAATATTTTTCAGAATATTCCAACCCATTTAGAACATTTCTAAATATTAAAAACAATCTAACATTTAGATTAATCAATAATTAATAATATGACATTTAGACTATTAATTATTAACCACTAATATAACTCTTATATTAGTCAAATTAAGGTTAATTACTAATTAACACTTAAACTAATAATTAACTCTAATTAATTAACAACGAATTGTTAATTAAAAATTATACAAAATTACTTATAGCCCAATTAAATAAAATTAAATAAATTTTAAAAACTATTTTGAATTTCAAAATTAAAATCCAATTTTAAATAATTTTAATGGGCTTAGTGGGTTTAATTGGAAAAGGGGGAAAAGGGCTCAGCCCCTTGGCTGAGCGAGGGCTCGACCCCTAATGAACTTGGGGTCAGGCCCGGTTCGAGCCCGGGTCGAGCCCGGTCCAGCCAGTGGGGTCGGGCCCAGGCGCCCAACCGTTGGGCGCCTGGTCCAAGCCGCTGGCTGGGGCGGCTCGAGCCCTGGCTCGGGCCTAGCCCAACTAGGGGCTAGACCCTGTCGGGTTCAGCTAGGGCACCAGCGACCTTGAGGCATCTTGCAGGTGGCTTGTCGGTGGCTGGAGTTGCAGGGCTCCCTGGAGGAGCTCGTCCCCTTCGGCGACGCCCCCGGCATCGACGAGCTCACCGGTGATGAGCCCTTGTGGTTTTGGCTGAGTTAACCCCCTATTTTCCCCTCCTTTAAACTGTTGCAACCGTGGAGGAACAAGGAGAGTTCGGCGGTCAGCCGCTGCCAGCCCGCCATATCCGGCATCGGCAGCGAGCCCGGTGGTGACCGGCAACACCCTTAGGAGGATCTGGGGTGCCGGCCCACCTCCCCAACGCTCCGGGATGCGCGAATGAAGCCGCAAAGCCCACCGTTCTTCGTCCCACGAAGAACACGAAAAACCCCAAATAAAAATCTGATTTTCGCAGAACAATAATCTAATTATTCGTGTTCATCTTATGAACACATTTCTATCATTGTAATCGGATAAAACACATGTAAAATTACAAGAAAAATTAATTTGGAGATCGAAACAGAAAAGAAACAATGGAACCTTGCTCTAATACCACTTCTTGGGATCGCGGACGCAGCGGAATAAATAAAATAAAGCCAACGATCCCTGTCCATTTCGTTAAACAAAAACAAAAACTGGTGATCGGTTATCACCTTGCGCGGACTCGAATTCACGTTTGAACAATTCCGTCGGTGTGACACTGCCAGCCGCGCAGATGCCCGACCTCTAGCGAAGTCCACGTGATCCTCCTCGCGAAGGATATACTCATGTTCCTCGTTCCTCACTGCCCACGAACGATACGCCGTTCGCCACAACGACCGCTGCAACGTGCGGTCGATTTCCCTTCTCACGGGAGTCGGAGACGACGACGGAGCAGACCTAGAGAAGGGGGCCGGCCAGGGGCGCTAGAGAGAGAGAGGGAGAGAGGAGGGGGAGGCCAGGGTTGAGCAATAGCTTGGCCTGCTCAGTCACTCGTTGTATAAAACTCACTTTTCATCCATCGCCTTGAGAATCTTTTGCGTGTGACCCTCTAAGCCTAATTACCAGTCTAGTTAATAGCCCAATAAGCCTAGTGACTCCTAATTGACTTAATTAACCAATTAATAACTCATATTAATTAATTAATCAACCGAATTAATGTCTTACATTCAATTTAGTCGGGCGTCCGATCACGTTGGGTGCCAAGCAACACTGCATCAACCCGGAAGGTATTGGGGTTAAGCAACCCAATTTTGGAATCTTTCCGCTGACAGTTACCACGTGGATATAATCCTTTATTCAAACAATGCTCTCGAGTCAACTCAGGGTATAGTGAACCGTCAAACCCTGACCGGTCGACTCACTTGGATTGGATGCTGCCGTATAATATTGAAAAACTCATTTCCCGATATTATTGTCCTCCCTTAGCTAGGGACTCCTGCACATCCTACCTAGAGCATTCTCTCTCTTAGTACCGAGAGCGAATGATTCCTTATTGAACACTCAATTCCCTTCAACGGTATTCTACTGTACCCGATCCTTGGCTGTTTAGAATCCCGTAAATACAGATCTGTAAACTAAAGTCAAAGTTCAGTAGTCCACCGACAAGGTGTCCTTGGAGTGTTAGGTCCGAGGACCATCCACGCAACTACGACAATAGAATCAAGCTAGTTGACAGTTAGGTAAATTACCATCCAACGATTCATTCGGATCAGTTTAGTGAACTCATTCTCTAATGAGCGCCTACAGATTCGCCTTAGTGTCTCTACACAAGTGACTATGAGATCAGTCACCCTCATCATATGAGCAGGAGTAATTTGTACTGGTCTAACCGGATATCTGACGACTAAGAACAATTAAGAATATGTGTGTATAAGTGATCGGTCTCATTAGTATGATCTCATCATAATCTGATCACTGTTGCACATATTGACGGACTTCATTATAGGACGATAATAAAACGAATTATATATAATGAAATAATTCCATATTATTAATAAATGAACGAGATTATACAATGTTATATTGGCATGTAGGCCACCTAAGACTAACAATAACTGCATGAAATTCTTCAAGAGTTTGTATTAAGAGCTTTCTCACGTCTTGATTTTCTCCTAATTGTGCATCTCCACCTTCTTTTGTTGTGTCACCAATATGAATTAGTCTTGAGGTAGAAGGGTCAAGATCCATTTTAGTTATTAGTGCTTCTGGTGGAGGGATTTTAGGATCATCCTCAATCGTATGGACTCTTTCTTATTCTCGTATGGACTCTTTCTTATTCATGTGTCATCTTCTTATAGAATGACAAACCATCTCTTTCATTCATTTCGCCAAATAAGGTGGCAATCCCTTCAGACATATCTTCTTGATCACTTGTCTCTTCATCACCCTCTTAGCACTTGAAAACAAAAGTTTCACTAATATATGGAAGTATTGGCTTAAGTTGATAAGGAATGCTTTCTCCTTCTTCAATCATCTTCTTTTGCATTTATTTGTCTAGAGTAACAAGTTTTTTCCCCCTTTTAGTGTGTTTATAACCTTGGCCTGACGTTCCATGTTGTCTATTTGCTCGAACATCTTCTAATTGGCCTTAGTTTACTTTTTCTAGCCCTTGATGTCATAAATAAAAGTTCCATTGTTTATACAATTGGGCTATCTTCTTGTTAGAATCGCAAGTAGATGACTTGACAACAAGAGAATCCTCATTAGGCACAACATCCACTGTCTCAAATTGAAAGCTGTAGTAAGCAATATAAGAAGGTGAATGTGTGATATCAAGCATTTGGAACTCTTGGGAATCATGAGTGATGTTTACCTCTATTGGGACCATTATGTCTTGTTCAGAGAGGATGAGAATAATTCTCTTACTATGACAAAATTCGAGTCTTTGATGCATACTAGAAGGGATGATCTTATGTGAGTGAATCCAAGGTTGACCTAGAAACAAGTTGAAAGTTGACTTGATATCAACTACTTGGAAAGTGACTTGAAATTTGATAGGGCCAATGAGCTAGATCCAATTCTCCAATGACATCTCTATTTGTCTTATCAAATACTATGACCCCTTGATTGGATTTTTTGAGACCCAATGGGTCAACTCCTAATTTTGTTGAGGTCCTAAGTAGATAAACATTAGACCCATTATCTACAAGAATAAGAGGTATCTTGTAGTCATCATATTAGACTATAATACTTATAGAGCATTTGTGGTTAACGCCTTCCATATAGAATTCATTATCAAAAAATGCAATCACATCAGGTGCCATGACTTGGCCAATCATGTTCTCCAACATTGAAGGCTCAATGTCTTTGGACACTTGAGCTGATTGAAGGACCCTAATCAGGGGTTGGCTATGGGGAGTAGATTTATTTAACAATTCCCAGATAGAAATGTCGACCTTTATCCGTTTGAGCTAGAAAATGGCATCATAACTTTGTTCTCCTCTTTTGAATATGACTTCAGTGTCACATTGGTCTTATGGCTTGGATTTCGTAGGATTTTCAGCTCTGAGATGGGTAAGTTTGAATATCCTCCTTGACCTTGTCATATTTCTCACTTCGGTAAACATAGATGGCGTGAAGCTTCACCCATACACATATGGAACCTTGTACAGATTAAGTTCAGTAGTCAAATCTATAGGCTTTTTTCTTAGTACCTTTATAGGCTTCCTCTTAATGGGATTTTCATTCATAGATGAAGTTATAGACAAAATCATCACCTCGATTGGTCTTCTAGGCTTTATTGGGACTCCAAGAACTTCTAGAGGCTTTTTGAATGCTTGAGGAGGGCCTATCATTACCACTAGTTGTCTAGAATATTGAGGAGATACCCATGCAGGAGCGAGGGCATTGACGTTAGCCTCCTTATATTTTAGCACAAGGTGAGATTGAGTATTATAAAGTGGTGAGGAGTTTCTCATGTAGACACACTCAAAGGGATCGTATGATGAAGTATATCCAACAATGACATTGATAGACTGTGAGGTACTTGCTCTATCAAAATAGTGGACTGGTAAGGGATTTTTAGACTATTTTGACTGTGTTGGTCTCAAGTGCTTTGACTACTATGACTTCTTGATCAATGAGGTTTAAATTAGATGCTTCAAGTTGAAGCACAGATCAGTGGTCTACCTATTACTTCGATGGAAGTCGCAATAGGCTGATGCATTATATGCTTTTGAATGCGAATTCAGCTGTCGAAGAGGGGGTAACCTAATATAACCACTCTCTAAAAGGCGAGATAATATGCAGCTCAAGGATTCACTAAGAGGAGTGAAATTTTGAAATGGACGAGGAGCTTGAGGTTGTATTTAGAGAGTAAGAGGGGGATGTGAGTTTGAAGGTAGATTGGTTGCACTTATAGAAGCTAGTTGAGATTGAAATGTAGCCTGGGTTGGCTTTGAAACTTATACCAATGGATAAGGATGTCTTGCATTCAATGGCTAAAAAGCTTGGCTAAAAAGCTTGGGGATATGCCTTTGTCACATATTGAAAAGTGGTATTGACACTTTCAGTTGAATTCGGCAAGGTGCCTTGTGCAATAGTCTTTTTATCGCTTTTGCCTTTTTTTATTGAGAGGATGTTGGAAGGAGATGACCCTTGAGATACTCCAAGAGTTGAAATTTGGCCTTGTCGGATGGCAGTTTCTATCTTCTACCTACGTTAATGGGAGCAACAAAGTTTTAGTGGCTTTATATTGCTAAAAATTCCAGACAAAGAGGGAAGAGATGTCCTAATGATCATGTCAATTGACTCTTCGTCAGTTGGGCAATGTTTGACATGTGGGGCCATTGCTCTCTACCTCCCAACATAAGTGCCAAATGATTCATTTAGTTTTTAAGATAAGACCTCAAGGTCTTCACCACGGGATTCTATGTCCAAGTTATAAGAGTATTGATCAACAAAGAATCGAGATAGTTTGTAACGACCCGCCACCCTATAATCGGGGACCCGATTACTAAATGGGTACTGAATCATTAAATTTGGAGCAAACCAGGATCTCGATAAGTCTGAGAAATAAATGATAAACTAAACTAAACATCCACATCACATCGAATTGTAAAGGAAGTGCATAAATTGAAAATTATTACAATTCAACTTGACTCAGCAAATAATTACATATTCCAACTGAAAAAGAAATAATTAAGCGTACATGCCAAAAAAATAAACTGACAACTACATCGGGGCATACCCCGGAACAACGGCTGCTGGCGCGCAACCCAAGGCGGCACTCTCCTCGCTACGCCTGCCTGGAACCCTCACCTGAAAACTACAGGGGTGAGTCTCATCGAAAAGACTCAGTAGGGATCCTTTGATCCCCACCACCCACTCACGCACCCACAAGTGCAGCAACACAAATATAGATAATTTAAGCAAGTAAAGCAGTAAACACAATTCCTAAATTTCGATATAAAACGCACGCATTCAAAATATAACATGCACAACTCTGAAACCATTCCATCACGGAGCCCACAACCAGCGTCTCGGCAAAACACGCCAACCACACGGCCGAACGCAGAAAACACCGACCCGCTGAGACTAAACAGCAACCCCTCGGATAGCGCACTGGCTACTCCGGCCTGACAGGCTACAAGTGGTTCTGCTTCCCCCAACACGAGTGACACTCCGAATGTACCACTTCCACACCGGTACTAGCTATACTCCGGAGTACACCAGGTGACCCTCTCTCTAGGCGTCACCCCGCCACTCCCACACTGGCGCCGTGTCACTCCCACACCGACACATGGTACCTAAGCGCTAACAACTGTCACTCTAGGCCCACGATCGCACAAAACGCAACACGGTGCGATCCGATCACGTATAATCTATCGTCCACAAGTATGATTTCAAGCATGCAATTAACTAAACTATCTAATAATGTAAACACGTGTTAATTGCAGGAGTTAATGAGATTCTGTCTTGAATCGTGTCGCCTAAGGCCGATGTCATTCAAGACTCCTAAACTGGTTCATGTGAAATCTGGCCTCGAAAGAAGGCCTAAAACACGTCGTTCAAACGGGTCGCCCTTTAAAAGGCGTCGCTGTCCCTAGTCGCCTAATAACGACAGAAACAGAGATAGGCCTCGGAGTGATCTGAACTTAAAAAGCGTCGTGCACGGAAGTCACCGTTTAAAAGACGTCACTATCTCTGGACATTATTCAATCTAGAGACATAGTCTGTTATATGAGGTAAAATAGCGTCGTGGGTGGAAGCCGTCTTTTAAATGGCGTCGCTATCCCCAGACGCCTTTTAACCCTGACAGACAAGTTCTCCCTCCGCCTTCCCCCAAGTCACAAGGCGGGATTTCTCCCCCATATCGTACAAAAACACCACAAAATAAAGGAGGAGGAGGAGAACCTAAATACCCATTAAAAACCCACAATTCCTCATTACATGCAATTAGTATTTTCACCCCAAAAATCCTCTTGACATGCTCCAAAGCGGGAGAAAACATGGTTTTTAAACAAAATACAACAGGGATCGTCACCTTACCGGTTACTCGAACTCCTTTGAGCTCCAAACCGCCAACCCGCCTCGCCACACGCCGCCGCCGGTACCGCCGTGTACGCCGTTACTCCACCAGGACGTCGGCCGCCGTCCGAAGAGAAATGCGCCGCGGAGGAAGTGGTGGTGGTAGTGGAGGAAGTTGGGAGGTTAATGAACTGGAGGGAGAGGAGGAATGGGGAGAGGAAAGGAAGGAGATGGGAAAAGGGGCGCCGGAGGTTCGGAGGGAAGAGAGGAGAGAGAAGAGAAAGGAGAGAATGAGGGAAAGGAGGAAGAGTTCGCGGGGTCAAACAGAAATTGGGAAAAACGCGTCATCCAAGCCCGACGTCATTCAGACGACAAGTCCGGGCCGTATTCTGACATACCAGGACCGTACTCTGAATGACGTCGACCATGCAAGACGCCATTTAGACGATATGACCGGGACCGTACTCTCGCGGCTCAAAACTAACCCATGTGGCGCCCACGTGGCACAACCTAAAACGCGTCCACCTTGCTGGACGCCGTTTGAATCGAGTCGAGCTTGGCCCTAGCCCCACAAGGGCCCAAACCAAGGGGTCCGACCCCAAAACTGACCCGATAACCGGATCCGAAACCTCAATCCTGACATAGTTGGTCGAAATATGTTATCTTGGATAGATCAAGGGAAGTGTACCACTGAAGGGCTGGACCTGTCAGACTCTTTTAGAAGTAACGAATGAGCAATTGCTCATTTGTTTTAAGTGGAGCCATGTCTCTGCAATAGGTATGAAGATCAGAGATTGGACGTCCATTGCCATCATATTTTTTAAGCTCAGATAGTTTGAATTTTTTATGGAGTTAAGCATTAGGGAATGTGCATAGATCTTAAAAACAGATGTTTTGGGAATCTCTTCCCCGAAGCTTAGCTATCTCCTCTTCTATTTTCTCTAGCCTTGTTTGTACAAGATCAATTGTTAGAGGTGGTGGAGGATTTTTCCAAAAGTTATAAGGAAGAGTTAGAATGTGATTTGATGTCATCCCTCCTACAACATATTGATGTGAGTTTTGAGGAGTAATATTCTCCCTCACTTCTTCTTCATACCTACTATTGGCAACTCCCATGAGTTGAGGAAATGGGTATAAGATTGGTGGGCCATTTGGAGCGAGCACGTGAGTTTGTGGGAGATTGGATCGTGCCAATGGTGCCCCTAGTTGAGATAGTTGAGATTGAGTTATAATTGCCATTTAGGTATGGATTGCTTTCATAGTTTGACCAAACATTTTCCTCAATTGTTGGTCATTATTTGTAATGTTTGATGTCCCACCTTCATTAATAGGTTTTGCACCTACTGGATCTTCCTCAACATATTTTGGAACAGAAGAACTATGTTGAGTCATTTGTGCTTGAGATCGAGTTTGAATTGAACTCACAATAAGAGGATGCCGAGTAAAAGTTCTCAATGAACGACCCATATTAGCTCAAAGGATGAAGTATGAAAATTCACTCGGACTAGGAATGTGAGATGGGCTATGGGAACAGAGAGAAAGAGTGTCAAAATAAAAGTAAAATAAATACACATAAAAAAGGAAACGAGAATGACGTGAGTTAGACAAAGTAAAAAGTTCAAGCTTAAAATGGAAGATTATGTAGAAAATGAATTTATTAACAACTATCACAATAGCGAATAAGAAAATGCTAATATAAAAGAAGAATGTAAATATGTAAATAACCTGTGTGATTAGATTGGGAACTAATAATGCAAAAAATTAAATTGTTCCAAAAATAAAAGATATTCAAGTATGACTACAGTGCTAAAGAAAGAGGAATCCAGGAGACGACAATCTGAAGTAATATACAGGTGAAGTGTGTGCTCACAGGTGAAGAAAGGATTAAAAAGATACAAAAATATAAATTAATAATACGAGAAGTGAAATACAAGAAAGTAGGAAAAGTAAACGTGTAGATTGCATAAATGAAAATATGCGGGTGAAGTGTGATTGACGTGGAGACAGGTGACATAAATTATTAGATTAGATACAAAATAAAAAAGATGACAAAAGGAAAATAACAGTGAAGTAGGTGCGAACAAGTGAGAATAAAAATGTAAAAGAGTAAATTAAACAATACAGGAAAAGAAACCAAAAGTCCAATTCTGTGTGTTTTTCTTTTAGATTTCATTTTGAGTTAAACAAAGACTAAGTCCAAAGGTATTTCTGCCCTCTCAAATAGTTTCCCACTTGCCTTCAAACTTCTAGTAGAGAATCTTTAACTAGACGTAATAATAATAAAAAAAAAAAGAAGCAAAAAGATGGCTAGACACTCAAGTTGAAGAATCTCCAGTAGAATCGCCAGTTGTAACAACCCGATGTTTCGTTCACTAACAAAGGATTTTGAGAGTTACCACCGAAATAAGAGGTTCGAGAACCTAAAAGATTTGAAAGAACATAATAATAAATTTAATTTCAAGACTGGGTCTTAACAGAAGTTATAGATTTGTACTTTAGTTAAGTGTATGTAAGAAGTTGGAGACTTACATACTTATAAGATTGGTCTCTATTAATCTAGCCAATTTTCTAACAAAACGAATTTTACCAACTAGTGATAAGATCTTTTTTGTAAATATACCAATTTAGTAACAAAACAAACTTTATCAACTTGTAATAAGAATCCTTTTGTAAGGGGCACCAACTTGCTAACAAAGGGAACCTTATCAACTGGTGATAAGATCTATTTGTGAAAGACCTAAAAAAAAAAAAAAAAGATAATCAAGGGAGAAAAAGAAAGAGAAAGGAAGAAAATTATGTCGCTAACTTCCACCAACTATCTCATACTTCGATAGTGTTTAGATAGATTAGAACTTGAACTCTATTATTTAGGCTAAGATCTCTCTTCCTCTTGTATTTCTAAAACTTGTAAAAGGGGGGAGGGGTCTCTTTACCCTCTCCCTAGCTTGGAGAAATGAGTAGGATGAGGTGCTCTATTTATAGGTAGATAGATGGTATAATAATGTTGATGATGTGATAATACAAACTTGAATCAAAGAAGATTATTGGATGAGAATGGTTGACGTAATTTAGATGAGACATATCATTAATTCTTAAAGAGATGAAAGATGAGTTCAAAAGAAGAACATGTCGGCATGTTGAACTTTTGACTAAGGGAGATATATTAGTTCTTTAAAGAAGAGAAAGACGAATCCAAAGAGAATGACATATAGAGATGTTTAACTTTTGACTTAGATGAAAAGTAATGTGACATTTCATTAGTTCTTTAAAAAATGTGAAGGAAGAATCCAAAGAGAAGAATATGCAGATAAGTTTAACTTTTGACTTAGATAAAAGAGAATATGTCATCTCATTAGTTTTTTAAAAGAAGCGAAGGAAGAGTCCATCATATCACATATTTTATTTTGTCATGATTTGATAGAGTTGTAGATAGGTCATTGGGCTACTATTGGACCGTAAGGTCATTGTGCTATTGGGCTACGGTTAGACTATGGAGCCATTGGGTCATTAGGCTACAATTGAGCTATGAGGCCATTAGGTTATTTGGCTATAATTAAGCCATTGGACCATAATAGATTGAATAATTTATTTGGATATGCCTATATGGATTTTCAACATTGTACTCTTCTAAATAGATGCTTATTGGATCTTCAATCTATGTCCATCCAAAATAGCGTGTTTACAATTACCAAGAGCGAATAATTCTATATTGAACACTCAATTATCTTCGAAGGTATTATGCTGAACCTAATCCCTTAACTGATTAGGATCCTATATTTAGAAATCTATTAGTCAACGTCAAAACCCAGAAGTCCGTCAACAAGGTGTCTTTGGTGTCTTAAGTCTAAGGACCAACCACGCCACTGTGACAATGAATTGAACTGTCAATTATTCATGTCATATCAGTTCAGTGTACTCATTAACTAATGAGCATTTACAGGTTGTCTTAATATCTCCATACAAATGATTACGAGGCTAGTCACCCTTATCATATGAGTAGGAGCAGTCCGTACTAGTATCAATAGATATTTGATATCCATCTTAAATATCCTTCGACTAGGAACAATTAAGAATGTATGTTTAAAAGATATTAATCTCATTATTATGATCTCATCATATTTTTACATCAATTACATACATTCATAGATTTCATTATGAAATGTTTAATCGAATTACACATAATGAATATAAATGTCTTTATTAGTTATATAAGAATAAGATTGTATAAGTCATATGATTGACTTAATGGACATACATAACTAACAACAAGGACTAAGGTAAAAATATATAAGGTATAGGAGTTAAATTCATTATGTTTATAGGAATTGATGTTGAAAAAACCTTTTATAGTAGTACTTTAAGTTTTACTTTAATAAGGAAATAGTGTCAAAATTGAATTAGTTATTCTAAGAATAATTCTTGTCTGACTTTGATAGTCTAAATTTCTTATTTTTGAGGTTGAATGAGCTTGTTCCGAAATAAACAGAACAAGCCATTTGAGTATGATAGACAAAATATCTTTTTTTAGCAATAAAATCAAAATATCTCATATTTCGATAGAAGCAATTTGAAATAAATAACTCCCGATTAACCAATCCCATTATCAAAGAAAACTTAAGCGGGTCGGAGTTAGAAACAGAAATGTCATCTTATGTTTTTGTTTCCTATAATATTTATCGAAGATAGAAATAAAAATAGAAATGAGTATTTCCACTTCAGCAACTATTTTCGTTTTTGAAAATAGAAATGAACAGAAGTTTTTGATAGCATTATCACTATAATAAGAAGCTATTTTAAATCAGTATAAATGCTACACTTTTAGTAAATATTTTCTAGTAATTGTAAATTTCAACATATAATGTTTTAGTTTATGTAAATTTATGCAATTTATGAACTTTGAATTTTGAAACCTAATTTATCTATCGGTTTAAATCCATGTGTCAATGTATCAAATTCATGTACTATAAAATCACATTAAATTTTAAGAAAGTTTCTTACTTCTCATTATGGTCTTATTTTTATCCAACTATCAAGAGATTTTCTCACTATTGGATGTGAGAGGAATCCATCTAATGAATTTAATTTTTACCTTCTAAAATAATATATATAAGATACATGATAATTTGAAACTAGAATAAATTAATTGATGCGAAAACAACTATTTCTATTTCCAACTCTTATAACCATCGGAGATCCATTTCTATTTTTAATAACCTAACATGTGGTCTTAGTCTTTAATGGTTCTTTATATCCGATCACAAAAATAGAAGCAAGGGGTTAAGTAAAACAACACGGGTATCCATAAGTAACTAATTTTTTTTATATTTCTTCTAAGTCAGCCCCGAGGTACTCTAAATGTACGTACAGTGCAATGCTTGATCGGACGACTTAAAAAAATCTGAAAAAAAAAAAAAAAATTTTGGGCTCTACCCACTAAAGGGTATTTTTCATGTTAGATTATTATTATTTTTATTTTTTTAAATCGTCCAATTAAACATTGCGCTACACTGTACAACTAAGTAGAATATCTCGGGGCGACTTTAAAAAGTTCCAAAAAAAATTTCTTTTACCACCGAGTATTACTCTATATCCATTTACATCTCTACAGAGAACCAAGGGGGCTTAGGAATTGACGAACCAAACAGTAGGCATAATAAAAATGCAATTGACCGAAGACTTGGGAGGAAAGCAAAGGAAGAGATGGGCCGCACACCCCTTTTCCAGCGCATTTTTGGGTTTCTCGGTCTGTCGTAAGCGACATGGAAGTCTGAAACAGGGGAGCAGCGTGGGGATCATGATGGACGCAGACGTCAGACACGCCTCGGTGGCAGTGGTTCGGGAATGTGCTTTGTGCGTGACGGTGGGCCATGACGCCGAATGCTGCCCGGGGCTGCCACCGTGGGCCGCGTTGCGTCATCCACGGTAATTACGCCGAAGGAGGGACCTCTGCCCTGGCGTACCTACGCTACTTTTGCTAACGGAAACTGTCACGGTTGTGACGTCTTCCTACCCCAAATTTGCTGCGCCCAGGCATGGCGTGGTAACTAACATAGAAAGAAAAAGAAAGAAGAAAAGGGTCTACCCAACCTAACACGTGAGGACCGAGCGGGAGGAAGAGCACATGGTCGGTTGTTGACTAGAAGGTTTACATATATATCCGTTTAATGCATGCATGGAAAACTAAGGCGAGCGACGAATATGTACTGCCGCCTGCCGGCCGTTGCCAAGTTCCACTTGGCCTCTCGTTTGCCCTCTGGGACGACTGCCGTGCACCGGTTCTTTATTAGTGCATGTCATGTAAGGCGCAGTAAGGGGATGGAGCCAGATGAGATTCAAATTCTTCAAAGCTCATTTTTTTAATTCAACATGTGTCTGCACAATCAAAACGAAAAATGTCAAGTGTGCTAGAGTTTTTGAATTCCCAACACATGTAAGTCAGGGTATATTCATTTCTTACAAGATCAATGTGATATTTTATTGATCTTAGTTTAAGTGGGCTTTTAATGTTCTCACTCATATATCAGAGAGTTTTAATTATTTAATTAAAATAATACTATAAAAAAATAGAGAACAGTAACCACATCATTCCTCAACTAATTTCTCCAAGTTTAATAAATACGAGTAAAAGTTAGTTATGAATTTAATCTTTATAATCCCATAATGCTCTCTTTTTCTTCGGAATTCACTTTATTTTTCCTTTTTATAGTGAAATATCATTTTTTATGATTTTTTACATTTCGTAAACACTGACCCTTTTCTCACTTTTGACCTTCTTGTAAGGTCATTGATGAGGGGCGATTAAGATCCGGTCTAATCATGCCCATTTAGCCAATGGTCCAAGGACCTGCGGTGCGCAAGTATTTACACGAGGTTACCACATAAACTCTTTTAGTACTCCGACTAGTAAGTTGAAAGTTGGGACCTAGAATACATGGACTCTAAGTCTCAGAAAAGTCAAGCCAAGAAGACTGACATGTTAATCGATGAGCTCCGAGACTACTGATGTTTCGGTCATATCTACCGAGTACCGAGAGGAGTCTTCTCTCTCGATAATCCAGAGTCCGCTCCAACAAGGAGAGGCCAAGCGTCTGGACTCAAAAACTAGAAATTGAAAATTCTTAGGGTCGATTTATAACTCCTCCCCGCCATGAGGTGGATCTTACAGTCTAACAACATAATTGTCCACTTAAGACAGGTCCCCACGATCTGCTCCCTCGATCAATAGAGGAGATCCCTTATTCCCACTCAGTATCCTATGATACCCTCGATCAAGAGGTACGAATCGTGGGCTAATCATAGTGTGCTGTAAGGGCAAGAAGTACTCTGATTAACTTTATCATGGTACATGGTGAGAAAGTCTCATCATAGTCAATTCTTTATCACTAACAATAACCCTTTTCCACCAACCTTGCGTTATAAGTGTGGATTCATCCATCTGTACCTATATTTTCCTTAAAAATTTATTTGCATCTAATGAATATAATAACTTCGGGCAACTCCTCCAAGTTCCAAACTTGATTAGTGTACATGAATTGTATTTCAAAGTTTATGGCTTCTCGTCATTTCTTAACTTCTAGGCCTTCCTTGGCCTTCTGGTAGGTCTTAGTATCGTCATCCTCATTGTAGAATACCTTAGAGTCATCTTTAACAATATGTCCTACATGTCTTTCGGATTGTCTAGGCACTCTACCAGACCTACAAGGCTCCTGTGCGTTCTCCTGAAAAGGCTCAAAAACTGATAGCTCATCCGATGATACCGCAGCAGTTTGGAAATCTTGAACCTCTTCCAGAACTACGTTACTTTCAATGTTCACTTAGAGAAGATATTCCTCTTCTATGAAGATAGTTTTCTTGACTACAAATAATTTTTGTTCGATAGGATGGTAAAAGTAATATCTAAACGTCTCCTTTGAATATCCCACAAACCTGCATCCATTAGTTCTAAATTTCAGCTTGTCTAACTGATGTCTCTTCACATGGGCAAGACAACTCCAGACTTTAACATGCTTAAACTCTGATTTTCTGTCCTTCCATATCTCATATGGAGTAGAGGTCACAAATTTTGTGGGTTCTCTGTTTAGTCGGTATGCAATTGGCTTTAGTGAATACCCCTAGAGGGACATTGGTAAATCTGAAAAGCTCATAATAAACCGCATCATATCCAATAGAGTGTGATTCCTCCTTTATGATATGCCATTCATCTGTGATGTATATAGAGGGGTGAGTTAAAAAAAGATACCATCATCTTTTAAAAACAGTGTGAAATTAATATTCAAGTATTCTCTTCTTTGATCTGATCAGAGGGTTTTGATACTCTTTCTCATATGCTTCTCAACTTCACTTTTGAACTCCATGAATGTCTCAAACTCTTCCAAATTCACTTCATTAATTGTACATAGCCAAATCTGAAGAAGTCATCAGTGAATGTGATGAAATAAGAAAAATCACTTTTGGCTTAGGTGGACATAGGATTACGTACATCCGAATGTATTATTTTCAAAATGTCCTTAGTACGTTCTCTATATCCAGTGAATGGAGACTTTGTCAACTCTACCCTAAGGTAGGACTCGCACGTTGTAAACAATTCATAATCGAATGCATATAGATAACCATGTTTACACAACTTTTGTAGCCTACTTTCGCCAATATTACAAGTCTACAATGTCACAAGTAGACTAAGTAGACTTGGTTCATACTATCTTTGCTCTTCTTAAGAGCTCTATTAAAGTAGAGATTATAAATAGAAACATCCAATAGGTACAAGCCATTGACTAACTTTGCAAAAGCAATTAACTTATCATTCAAATAAAAAGAAGAACCATTATTTATGATAGTCAACTTATATCCTATTTTGTCCAAACAAGAAATATAAATGATGTTTTTAATTATGCTAGGAACATAATAGCAATCTTTTAAAGACAATAAATCTCCAAGCAATAGCTTGAGGTTCGCTGTCCCCATAGCAATCACTGCAACTTTGCGTCGCTTCCTAACCTCAAATTCACCTCGCGCTTGCTCAGTTTGCGTCTACTTGTCTGCACCTTTACATCATAGCAGACATGAGAAGTATATCCATTATCTAATACTCAAGATGTAGAATATCTAAAAGACAAGTTTATATCTATCATCTAGATACCTGAAGTGTCAAGTTGCTTCACATTTTCCTGAGCTTTGTCCTTGAGGTACTCCTTACAGTTCCTCTTCCAATGGCTCTTTTATTTGCAGTAGAAGTAGTCACCCTTTTCTACTATGTTGCCTTTGTCCTTCGTTGGCACCGACTTTGACTTGCTCTGCTTCTTACTCTTACCTTTCTTAAAGGTAGGTGCTACCTTCCTCTTCTTGTTGGTCTTACCAACAAAGAGGACATTGGGCTTTTCCTTCACAAGGTTGCCCTCTGTAATCTCCAGTATGTTGAGAAGCTCAGCTAAGGTAGCATGTATCTTGTTAATGTGAAAGTTCATAATGAACTTTGCATATGAGGCTGGAAGTGAGACAAGAACAAGGTCACATGTCCTTGAGAAATGGAACACTAAGAGCATCCAACCTCTCTATCCACTCAATCATCTTTAGCACATGGTTCTACACTAAAGACCCCTCTACCATCTTAGTTTTGAATAGATTCTTAAATATCTCATACCTTTCGATTCTGCTCTACTTCTTAAAAGGCTCCTTCACATGGAGCATGATGGCCTTGGCATTCATGTTCTCATACTGCTTCTGCAACTCATTGCTTATTGATGCAAGTATGTAATATAAAGCCAAAGTGGAATCCTCCTTTCCTTCCTTATACGCTATCATCACTGCCTCAGGGGCATCCAATGCCGATTCAACAGGAGGATCATCTTCAGGACATAGGCTATTTGCTCAGATCAGAGGACAATCTTTAAGTTTCTGAGTCAATCTGAGTAGTTCGAACTTGTCAAACGATTGACATCTAGTATGCCACACAATAGGTTATTCGACAACATTCTTGCCTATCGGAGAAAAAGTTAAACTCAGCAGATGTTCAATTATTAAAATTTAAAATAAGATTTTAATTTCAATCTAATTTTACTCTCGTTAATTTTTGATGGATTGTATAACCCTTAAATATATAGAATGAGAGACTGACGGTCTCCAAATGGGGATCAGAATCTCACTAACTTGTGTTACAGCGTTGTAGATAGCACAACAAACTGTAACATAATAAGAGAGCATATATCTCATGCGACTTACAACTCCTTACAATATCTGATCGTGCTTTGATCCCTAAACTCTTAATGGCCTTGTGGATAACTCAACAAACCATTAAAGTCCAGTCTAAGCATTACCATCGTTACACAACAGGCATAGATTAGGATGCAATTCTTGTAGATACCACAACAAGACTGCACTGTGCCTCTACCCCGTTTAAAAGCATCTCATGCTATAGCTTTAGTTTCTCCTCCCAATTAGGCTTACCTTGTTGATAGCACAACAAACTTGCCTAAAGAGATTCAAGTCTTGAAACTATAACAATGGAGGACCACATGGTAAGTTCTCAACTACTTGTGCTACGGTTTAAAATTTTAATGAGAATTTTAGTTATTTTATCTTGGTCTCATTCTAGGTGATAATATATGAATATATCGAATATATTTGCTATATATTATACTGGCCTTAATTCATAATCAAAATAAACAATGCATCACATACATGTTTAAAGGTATGATTATGGATAGCACTGTGACTTGACTGGAGCCATTCAGTCAATCACAAGCTCCAGTCAAGTCACAAACAAACATACATTGCAATATAACATTTATATCTAGAACCTGCAAACACAAAGGCATTAGAGATGTCCATCTTCAGGCCTTCTTGTTGCAATAGTGGATCATCCTTGCTCCACGTCTGTTTAGTTAAAATTAATTACATTAATTAATAATTACATGTAATCAAATTACACTATTTGATAAAGATGAAGCCTTATGGCGGAGTACAAATAAGGAGGGAGATAGAAGTACATCAGAGTATGGGAGAGAGGGATGTACGCAGACCTCTTCATTAACAGTCAATTAACCTCAAATACAACCATCCATGATCCACAACCATACATCATCACATGAAGTTTAATGCATATCCATGACCACATGTTTCTTTTTCTCATTTCACACATAGAAGAGCGCATCACATGGCTAAATAAAATAATTTCAAAAATAATAATAATTTCGACTTTCAAAAAGCTAGGATCTAATTAAAATTAGAATATTAAATTTTTTGAAAAGGTTTTTATTTTCTAAATATGCTATTAATTTTAAATCAAAAGCAAGTATCAACACATCTCATATACGCACACTCCAAATTAATAATTTTCATAATATTCCATGCTAATTAGAATATTTCTAAACATCTAATTAATCTAACAATTAGATTAAAAATATAAATTAATAATTAACCTAACTCAGATTAGTAATTAACAACGATTGTAATTTTTAAAAAGAATTCAAAATTCCTTTTATTTGGGACACAATTAAAATAAAAACATTTGATTTAAATTTAAATTCCCTTTAAATAAAAAATAAAAATTAGTTTTTAATTTTAATGGGGTCAGGCTCCAATTTGGCCTCAGGTGGCTCAACCTTGCTAAGCCAAGACTCAGCCCAGTTAAGGCTTGGTCTCGGGCCAGGCTGAGCCTTGGGCTCTGGCCAGGGCCAGGCCAAGGCCCAATGCTGGCCCAGACAAGGTGGCCCCCTTTCGGACCCCTGGTCTAAGCCCCCCGAGCTTACCGGGTCAAACCCCTCTCGGCGCCAAGGGTGATCTCCCCTTCCGACGGCAATGCCGACGCCTGGTGGCCGCTGGCCCATCTTCAGACACTTTTGCAATGGTTCCAGTGTCGTTTGGCCTGCTAGTGACACCTCGTAGGGCATCGAACCCACTCTCTCTCTGGTATTTAATGAATAAAAAGAAGAAGGAGGGCAGCTGGCTGCCCATGCACGCCCCTCCTGACACCGGCAATGAAGCGACGGTGGCCGGCGGCACCGCTCAGATAGTTCGAGGTCGCCTGTCCACCCTCCAAACACATGGTGACGCCGAAAAACGGCAAAAAACATGTCGTTCTTCATCTCATGAAGAAATGAAGAACCCCAAAAATAATACAATTTAAACATGGAATAAACACGATATAATCACCATATTTCATCTAATGAAATCCAAGAACACATTAAGATCGAATCTACCATGGAATATCTTCTAGAATAATTAATTTAGAGATCGAACCAGAGAACCTGGCTCATATACCACTATAAGGATCTCCACGGCGACAACGACCGTACAGTGGAAATAAAAACAAATTAAACTAGATCGTTGTTGCGCTGTTTTGATGAACAAAAACAAAGCCGATGATCGAGTATCTCCTTTCGCAGATTCAAATCCGCATTTGTTCTTTGGTTCCGACATGCACCCGCTAGCCATACAAATGCCTGGCCGTTAGCGGAGTTCACGTGATTCTCCTCGCAATAGATCTCCTCCACTTGCTCGCTCGTCGCCTCGCTCGAAGAAGTCGCCGCTATCTAAGACGATCTCCGCACCATGCAGATGATATCCTGTCTTACAGGAGTCAGAGAAGACGATGGGGCGGAGCCCAGAGAGGGGCGCCCCTAGCACTAGAGAGAGGAGAGAGGAGAGGGGTGGCTAGGGCTGAGATGGAGCTTGGCCCGTTTAGCCCTCTCGCTATATATTTATATTAAGCCGCGTAATATTCATAAAAACCCGCAACTTAACATAAATCCCACTTAATATCCATCGCCTTGAGAATCTTATGCATGTGACCTTCTAGGCCCAAGTACCAGTCTTGTTAATGGCCTAAGAAGCCTAGTAATTATTTATTGGATTAATTAATTAATATCTCTATACTAATCAATTAATTTATCTAATTAAGTTCACCAACTTAAATCGGTCGGACCTCCAATCATTTGTTGGGTACCAAGCAATACCGCATGATCCTGGAAGGTATTGGAGTTCAACAACCCACTCATAGTGTAAGGATTGAGGTTTCGGGTCTGGTTATCGGGTCAGTTTCGGGGTCGGATCCCTTAGTTTGGGCCCTGGTGGGGTTGAGACAAGCTCGACACGGATCAAACAGCGTCCAACAATGTGGACGTGTTTTAGGCTGTGCCACGTGGGCGCCACGTGGGCTGGCCTTGGGCCGCGAGAGTACGGCCCCAGTCTTATCGCTTGAATGGCGTCTTGGATGGACGACGCCATTTAGAGTATGACCCTGATTTGTCAGTGTACGGCCCGGTCTTGTCATCTGTATGACGTCGGGCTTGCACGACTCATTTTACCTAGCTTCTGTTTGACCCCGCGAACCCTCCCTCCTTTCCCTCATTCTCTCCTTTCTCTTCTCTCTCCCCTCTTCCCTCCGACTCTCCGGTGAACCCTTTCCCCCTCTCCTTCCTTTCCTCTCCCCATTCCTCCTCTCCCTCCACTCCATTAACCTACCAACTTCCTCCACTACCACCACCACTTCCTCCGCGGCGCACTTCTCTCCAGACGGCGGCCGACGTCCCGGTGGAGTAACCGCGTTTAGGGCAGTACCGGCTGCGGTGTGTGGCGAGGCGGGTTGGCGGCTTGGAACTAGGAGGAGTTCGAGTAACTGGTAGGGTGACGATCCCCGTTGTATTGTGTTTAAACACTATGTTTTTCTCGCTTTGAGGCATGTTTAGGGGGTTTTCGGGGTGAAAACACTAATTGCATGAAATGAGAAATTGAGAGTTTTAATGGGTATTTAGGTTCTTCTCATCCTTCTCCACTTTTCTTAGTGTTTTACACGATTTGGGGGAGGAAATCCCACCTCGTGGATTGGGAGATGGCGGAGGAAGAACCTGTCTGTGAGGGTAAATGACGTCGGGGGACAGCGACGCTTTTTAGAAAGGCGGCTCCCATATGCGACGCGATTTAGCCCAAATAACGGACTCTGTCTCTGGACTGATGAGCGTCTAGGGACAGCGACGCCTTTTGAACGGCGACTTGCATGCACGACGCGTTTTAAGTGAAATCACCCCGAAGCCTGTCTCTGTTTCTATCGTTATCAGATGACTAGAGACAACGACGCCTTTCAAAAGGCGGCTACATATGACAACACGTTTTAGGCCATTTTTCGGGGCCAATTTTTATATAAACCAGTTTAGGAAGCTTGAATGACATCGGCCTTGGGCGACGTAATTCAAGCCAGAATTCCATTAATCCCTGCAATTAACACGTATTTACATTGTTAGATAGTTTAGTTAATTGCATGCTTAGAAATGTACTCGATGACAATGGGTTCTATGTGATCGGATCACACCGTGTTGTATTTTGTGCGATTGTGGGTCTAGAGTGACAGTTGTTAGCGCTTAGGCACCCTGTGTCGATGTGAGAGTGACACGGCGCCGGTGTGGGAGTGGCGGGGTGACGCCTAGAGAGAGGGTCACCTGGTGTACCCCGGGGTATAGGTAGTACCGATGTGGGAGTGGTACATTCGGAGTGTTACTCGTGCTGGGGGAAGCAGAAACCACCTAGAGCCAGTTGGGCCGGAGTAGCTAGCGTGCTATCCGAGGGGTTACTGTTTGGTCTCAGCGGGTCGGTGTTTCCTGCGTTCGGCCTTGTGGTTGGCGTATTTTACCGAGACGCTGGTTGTGGGTTCTGTGGTAAAATGATTTCAGAATTGTGTATGTTATATTTCGATTGCATGTGTTTTATATCAAAATTTAAGAATTGTGTTTACTGCTTTACTTGCTTAAATTATCTATAATTGTATTGCTACACTTGTGGGTGCGTGAGTGGGCGGTGGGGATCGAAGAATCCCTATAGAGTCTTTTTGATGAGACTCACCCCTGCGGTTTTCAGGTGAGGGTTCCAGGCAGGCGTAGCGAGGAGAGTGTTGCTTTGGGTCGCGCGCCAGCAGCCGTTGTTCTGGGGTTTGCCCCGATGTAGTTGTTATGTTATTTTCTAGCCTGTATGCTTAATTATTTCCTTTCAGTTGGAGTATGTAATTATTTGCTGAGTCGAGTCGTATTGTAATAATTTTTAATTCTTGCACTTCCTTTTTAATTCAATGCGATGTGAATGTTTAGCTTAATTTATTATTTATTTCCCAGACTTACCAAGACCCTGGTTTGTTTTCAAATTAGCGATTCAGTACCCATTTAGTAATCGGATCCCCGATTATAGGGTGGCGGGTCATTCCAGTTGGTATCAGAGCATTCGGTCTGGCAAATAAATGAATAACTAGGTTAAATATTGTAATTTCGGCAAACAATTACATTATCCTGTACAGGCACGACGGTAGTGTAGCTTTTAGGATTCTAATTAGAACTTTTTGATTTTTGTGATTGTAGGCGATTAGATGGCTTCTAGGAAGAGGATGCCAGTTATTAGAGAGCGGGGAGATGTCCCTAGTGGATTTGAGGCCGGTAGGCCGAGTATGGAGCGTTTCATGGAGGCTATGATGGACACAATGGCTAGATACCAGACCTGAGACCCTAGTGAGAGTTCTAGTGCTCGGGGAGGGCCTTCAGCTGCTCTGGAGAGATTCCTAAAGCTGAAGCCGCCTCATTTTACCGGTCGCCCCGACCCTGATGAGGCTGTTCATTGGTTGAGGGAGTTGGAGAAGAATTTTGATACTATAGATTGTGCGGCAGTTGAGAGGACTCCGTTGGCTACCTTCATGTTGAAGGATGATGCCTACGATTGGTGGACCACTTTGAAGAGTTTGTCATATACGGATAGAAATCTCAGGGAGATTCCATGGGAGACATTTGTGAAGGAATTCAATGCACAGTACTTCCCTAGGCATGTCCAGAGGGCCAATGAGAGGGAATTTATGGAGTTGACCTAAGGAAGCATGACAGTGCTTGAGTACCAGATGAAGTTTGTTTCGCTTGGGAGGTTCGTGCCTTTTATCTCAGGAGACGAGGAGCGCCGGACTGAGAGATTTGTGGATGGACTGAGGTCCAATCTGAGGAGTTTTATGGCGTCCCACTGTTGTACAGATTTGGCATCAGCGGTTAGGTGTGCCGCGGCAGTAGAGGCACAGCATGATCAGTCAGCTCGGGAGAGGGGACTGACTACTTAGGGGCCAGCTCATAGCAGGGGAAAGACAGCAGCAGCAGCAACTCCTTCGTCCGGATCAGGATTGTTTTCACTTGGCTCTAGATTCAGGAGGTTCTTTCGAGGAGGTGGCAGCAGCAGTGGCAGCAGCGGTAGAAGCATACCTAGGTAGAGCTAGCAGAGTCAGTCGGTGTCCAGTGCTCAGCAGGAGACAGCTCAGAGGCTTCCGGCAGCCTGTCGGCATTGCGGTGGCACTCACGGTGGGACTGAGTGTCCTGCTTTTTCTGGGAGGTGTTACACTTGTGGCCAGCAGGGCCATTTGGCGAGGTATTTTCCGTAGGGGCATGGTCAAGGGCAGGGGTCGGGTGATCAGAAGAAGCTGAGGACCCAGGGGAGAGTTCTAGCTATCACCAGGAAGGAGGCTCATGCGTCCAACTTGGTGGAAGGTACACTATCTGTCCTTAGAAACTCTGTGCATGTGTTAATTGATTCAGGCGCTTCGCATTCTTTTATTTCTGAGCAGTTCGTAGATATTCTTTCTGCACCTGTTATTGAGATGTCTGATGGACTGATGGTAGAGGTTCCTTCTGGGGATTTCATGTTGTCTTATAACTGTTTGAGTGAGGTTCCCTTGACCATTGATGGCTATGAGTTACATGCCCAGTTAGTTGTGCTTGCTATTTGCGACTTTGATGTCATCTTGGGCATGAACTGGTTGGAAGCTTATTATGCCGAGGTGCACTGCCACAGGAAGAGGGTGCGTTTCTCTATTCCGGACATTCCGACTTTCTACTTCCAAGGTATTAGGCTCTCTTTTCGTGGTATTCTTATTTCTATCTTTAAGGCTCAGAGATTGCTTGTTGGTGGCTGTGAGGCTTTCCTTGCCTCTGTTGTTTTAGCTGATGTTAGTAGTAGTTCCAGTCCTTGGGAGGTGCCTATAGTTTGTGACTTTGTTGATGTGTTTCCTGAGGAGTTGCCTGGCCTTCCTCCTCAGAGAGAGGTTGAGTTCTCTATCGAGCTTGCACTCGGTACGGCGCCCTTGTCTAAGGCCCCGTATCGGATGGCTCCGGCTGAACTCGCTGAGTTGAAGGCACAGTTACAGGAATTGCTGGATAAGGGTTTTATCCGTTCCAGTACTTCTCCGTGGGGTGCTCTAGTTCTATTTGTCAGGAAGAAGGATGGTTCTCTGAGGTGGTGTATTGATTATAGACAGCTGAACCAGGTGACGATGTAGAACAAGTATCCACTTTCGAGGATCGATGATCTGATGGATCAGTTGCAGTCTGCGAAGGTGTTTTCAAAGATTGACTTGAGATCAGGATATTATCAGATGAGGATCCGTGAGGTTGATGTTAGTAAGACGGCCTTTAGGACTCGGTATGGACATTTTGAGTTTTTGGTTATGCCTTTTGGCTTGACTAATGCTCCGGCGGCTTTTATGGATTTGATGAACCGGGTCTTCAGGGCCTACCTGGATCAGTTTGTGGTCGTATTTGTAGATGATATTTTGATATACTCTTCTTCTGAGGAAGAGCATGCCACACATCTTCAGGTGGTATTGCAGGTTCTGAGAGAGCACCAGCTCTATGCCAAGTTTAGCAAGTGTGAATTCTGGTTAGATAAGATGCACTTCCTGGGACATGTCATTTCTTGAGATGGTATTGCAGTGGATCTAGCCAAGGTTGAGGCAGTAATGGATTGCAGCAGACCGACAACAGTAACTGAGATCAGGAACTTCTTGGGGTTAGCAGGTTATTACAGACGGTTTGTCCAGGATTTTTCTTCTATAGAGACCCCCTTGTCGAGGTTGACTCGTAAGGGAGTTCGTTTTGTGTGGACCGAGGAGTGTGAGCGGAGTTTCAATGAGTTGAAGACTCGCCTCACTTCGGCTCCAGTGATGGTGCTTCCATCAGGTTCTGGTGGGTTTGTAGTTTATTCAGATGCATCTCGTCGAGGTTTAGGTGCGGTTTTGATACAGCATGGTAGGGTTGTGGCCTATGCTTCTAGGCAACTGAAGAAACATGAGGAGAACTATCCCACTCATGACTTAGAATTGGCAGCTGTGGTATTTGCACTGAAGATCTGGCGACACTTTTTGTATGGAGAGAAATTTCAGGTCTTTATCGATTACAAGAGCCTGAAGTATGTATTAACGCAGAAGGATCTGAACTTGAGGTAGCGCAGGTGGATGGAATTTATCAAGGATTATGATCTCGACCTTTCTTATCATCCGGACAAGGCAAATGTGGTGGCAGACGCCTTGAGTCGGAAGACGGTCGTGTCATATCTCATGGTTCAAGAATGGAGGCTATATGAGCAGGTGGTGGAATCTTCCTTTAGGATTCTGCGAGAGGCTGACAGAGCCGTGTTGGCCAGCTTAATTGTGAGGCCAACAGTGTACCATGCCGTAATCGAAGCTCAGAGGGCAGATGCAGAGTTATCGTAGGTTCTCCAGACACCAGAGGTGGAGCTGTGGGATGATGGTACAGTCAGGTTTAGAGGCAGACTCTATGTCCCAACTGAGGAGGACATGCACAGGAGTGTCCTGGATGAGGCGCACCGTGCTAGATATGCAGTGCATCCCGGAATGACTAAGATGTATCATTGTTTGAGGAGGCGCTTTTGGTGGCCTAGTATGAAGAAGGACATGGCTGATTATGTGGCAAGGTGCCTGACTTATCAGCAGGTTAAGGCAGAACACCAGAGACTAGGAGGATTGTTGCAGCCTTTGCCGATCCTGGAATGGAAATGGGAACACGTAACTATGGACTTTGTGATGGTATTGCCTGTGTCCCCTGGCAGAAGAGACGCGATCTGGGTCATTGTTGATTGATTGACCAAGTCGGCACACTTTCTGGCTGTTAGGAAGGACTGGTCAGTCGGCAAGTTGGCTAAGTTGTTTGTGGACCGGATCATCTCTCTGCACGGGGTGCCCTTATCCATCGTGTCAGACCGGGATCCGAGATTTACTTCTAGATTCTGGAGGAGTTTTCAGAAGGCCTTGGGCACGCAGTTAGCCTTCAGCTCGGCTTATCATGTCGAGATTGATGGGCAGTCGGAGAGGACCATTCAGACACTAGTGGATATGCTCAGGGCATGTTACCTAGATTGGGGAGGTTCTTGGGAACAACACTTGTCTACAGTGGAGTTTGCCTACAACAACAGTTATCATTCTAGTATCGGCATGGAGCCTTATGAGGCATTGTATGGGCGGCCATGTCGATCTCCTGTGAATTGGCCTGAGTTTGGTGAGCGGCAGATAGCAGGGCCAGAGTTGGTACAACAGTGTGCTGAGGTTGCCAGAGTGGTGCAGCAGAGGTTGACTATAGCTCAGAGCAGACATAAGAGTTATGCAGACATCTGTAGGAGACCGCTTGAGTTTGAGGTTGGAGACCACGTGTTTCTCCGAGTCTCACCCTCCAAGGGTGTGATGAGATTTGGGAAGCGAGGTAAGCTGAGTTCGCGATATGTTGGGCCTTTTCCCATTCTTTCTCGAATTGGAGAAACGGCGTATCAGCTAGTCTTGTCGCCCAGTCTTGCAGGAGTGTACGATGTGTTCCATGTTTCTTTGCTGAAGAAATATGTTCAGGATCCATCTCACGTTTTGTATTTTTCAGAGTTAGAAGTCGCTGAGGACTTGTCTTTTCCAGAAATTCCAGTACGTATTGAGGATCGTAGGGAACAGGTCCTTAGGAACAAGGTTGTTCCTCTGGTTAAGGTGATTTGGCAGCATCGCTCCGGGGGCGAGGCGACCTGGGAGCGCGAGGATGAGATGCGGGAGCAGTTTCCCTACCTTTTCTCATAAGTTCTCTTGTGAGCTTGTACCATTATTTTCAATCTCGTTAATTGGTAGCAGATAATTTCGGAGACGAAATTCTTTTATAAGGGGGAGAATGTAAGGATTGAGGTTTCGGATCCAATTATCGAGTCAGTTTTGGGGTCGGATCCCTCAATTTGGGCCCAAGTGGGGCTGAGACTTAGTTTCCTTTTCGCGTCGAGTTTGCTCGACGCGGTTGAAATGACGTCTAGTAATGTGGACGTGTTTTAGGCTGTGCCACGTGGGCTGGCCTTGGGCCGCGAGAGTATGGCCCCGGTCTTATCGTTTGAATGGCATCTTGGATGGACAACGCCATTTAGAGTATGACCCTAATTTGTCAGTGTACGGCCCGGTCTTGTCGTCTGTATGACGTCGGACTTGCACGACGCGTTTTACCTAGATTCTGTTTGACCCCGCGAACCCTCCCTCCTTTCCCTCATTCTCTCCTTTCTCTTCTCTCTCCTCTCTTCCCTCCGACTCTCCGACGAACTCTTTCCCCTCTCCTTCCTTTCCTCTCTCCATTCCTCCTCTCCCTCCAACCAACTTCCTCCACTACCACCACCACTTCCTCCGCGGCGCACTTCTCTCCGGACGGCGGTTGACGTCTCGGTGGAGTAACGGCGTCCACGGCGGTACCGGCAGCGGCGTGTGGCGAGGCGGGTTGGCGGCTAGGAACTAGGAGGAGTTCGAGTAACTGGTAGGATGACGATCCCCGTTGGATTGTGTTTCAAAACCATGTTTTTCCCTCTTTGAAGCATGTTTAGGGGGTTTTTGGGGTGAAAACACTAATTGCATGAAATGAGAAATTGAGAGTTTTAATGGGTATTTAGGTTCTTCTCATCCTTCTCCACTTTTCTTAGTGTTTTACACGATTTGGGAGAGGAAATCCCACCCCGTGGATTGGGAGATGGCGGAGGAAGAACCTATCTTTGAGGGTTAAATGGCGTTGGGGGACAGCGATGCCTTTTATAAAGGCGGCTCCTATCCGCGATGCGATTTAGCCCAAATAACATAATCTGTCTCTGGACTGATGAGCGTCCAGGGACAACGATGCCTTTTGAACGGCGATTTGTATGCACGACGTGTTTTAAGTGAAATCACCCCGAAGCCTGTCTCTGTTTCTGTCGTTATCAGGCGACTAGGGACAACGACGCCTTTCAAAAGGCGGCTACATATGACGACGTGTTTTAGGCCATTTTTCGAGGCCAGTTTTTATATAAACCAGTTTAAGAAGCTTAAATGACATCGGCCTTGGGCGACACTATTCAAGCCAGAATTCCATTATTCCCTGCAATTAACACGTATTTACATTGTTAGATAGTTTAGTTAATTGCATGCTTAGAAATGTACTCGATGACAATGGGTTCTATGTGATCGGATCACACCGTGTTGTGTTTTGTGCGATCGTGGGCCTAGAGTGACAGTTGTTAGTGCTTAGGCACCCTGTATCGGCTTGGGAGTGACACAACGCTAGTGTGGGAGTGGCGGGGTGACGCCTAGAGAGAGGGTCACCTGGTGTACCCCGGGGTATCGCTAGTACCGGTGTGGGAGTGGTACATTCGGAGTGTTACTCGTGCTGGGGGAAGCATAAACCACCTAGTGTCAGTTGGACCGGAGTAGCTAGCGTGCTATCCGAGGGGTTACTGTTTGGTCTCAGCGGGTCGGTATTTCCCGCGTTCGGCCTTGTGGTTGGTGTGTTTTACCGAGACGCTGGTTGTGGGTTCCGTGGTAAAATGATTTCAGAATTGTGCATGTTATATGTCGATTGCATTTGTTTTATATCGAAATTTAGGAATTGTGTTTAATGCTTTACTTGCTTAAATTATTTATAATTGTATTGCTACACTTGTGGGTGCGTGAGTGGGCGTGTTAGTTTTAGGTGGCCTACAAGCCAATATGACTATGTAAATCTCGTTCATTTATTAATAAAATGGCATAATATTCATTATGTGTAAATCGCATTAATTATCGTTTCTTAATGAAGTCCGTGAATATGTGCTATAGTGATCAGATTATGATGAGATCATATTAATGAGACTGATCACTTAAACACACATATTCTTAATCGTTCATAGTCGGAGGATATCTGAGAAGGACATCGGATATCCAGTTAGACTAGTACATATTACTCCTGCTCATATGATGAGGGTGACTGATCTCATAAGTCACTTGTGTGGAGACACTAAGGCGAATCTGTAGGTGCTCATTGGAGAATGAGTTCACTGAACTGATCCGACTGAATCACTGGATGGTATTGTACCTCACTGTCAACCAGCTTGATTCTATTGTCGCAGTTGCGTGGATGGTCCTCGGACCTGAGACACCAAGGACACCTTGTCGGTGGACTTCTGTGCTTTGACCTTGGTTTACGAATCTCTAGCCACGGGATTCTAATACGCCAAGAATTGGGTACAGCGGAATACCGTCGAAGGGAATTGTGTGTCAATAAGGAATCATTCGCTCTCGGTACTTAGAGGGAGAATGCTCTAGGAAGGATGCGCGAAAGTCCCTGGCCTGGGCGGACAATAATATCGGGAAAGGAGTTTTCCAATGTTCATAAGCGGCATCCAATCCAAGTGAGTCGACCGGTTAGGGTTTGACAGCTCGCCATACCCTGAGTTGACTCGAGAGCATTGTACGAATGAAGGATTAAATCCACGCGGTAACTGTCGGCGGAAAGGTTCCAAGAGTGGGTTACTTAACCCCAATACCTTCCGGGTTCACGCGGTGTTGCTTGGCGCCCAACGTGATCGGAGGCCCGGTCGAATTCGATGTGCGACATCAATTCGATTGATTAATTAATTAATAAAGAGTTATTAATTGATTAATAAAGCCAGTGAGGAGTCACTGGACTTGTTGGGCCATTAACTGGACTGGTACTTGGGCCTAGAGGGTCACACACACATGATTCTCAAGGCGATGGATAAATAAGTGGGTTTTATATAAACCATGGGTTTTTATGAAAAATTGCGCGGTTAGTATAAAACATAGCGAACGGACTGAGCAGGCCAAGCTACTGCTAACCCTAGCCGCTCCTCCTCTGTTTCTCTCTCTCTCTGGCGTTTAGACAGATCCAGATATGCTCCGCCGCTTCTCCGAATCCTGTTCGACGGGAAATCGTCCGCGCGTTGCGGCGACCGGCGGAGGTTTCGTGGGCTGCGAAGAACGAGGAACGCGAGGATATCCGTCGCGGGGAGAATTGCGTAGACTTCGCTAGAGGCCGGGCACTTGCGCGGCTTGCGGTGTCGCACCGACAGAACCGAACGGTTGCATATTCGAATCCGCACACGGTGAGAATCGGTTATCCGATAATCGTAAGTTTTAGTTTTTCGAAACGGGAAAACGGATCACTGTAAATTTTTATTTTCCGCTGCGTGAGCGATCCGGAGAAACCCGAGAAATCCCAACAGGGCGGTAGGGATCAAAGGATCCCTACTGAGTCTTTTCGATGAGACTCATCCCTGCGATTTTCAGGTGAGGGTTCCAGGCAGGCGTAGCGAGGAGAGTGTTGCTTTGGGTTGCGCGCCAGCAGCTGTTGTTCCTGGGTATGCCCCGATGTAGTTGTTATGTTATTTTCTAGCCTGTATGCTTAATTATTTCCTTTCAGTTGAAGTATGTAATTATTTGCTGAGTCGAGTCGCATTGTAATAATTTTTAATTCTTGCACTTCCTTTTTAATTCAATGCGATGTGAATGTTTAGCTTAGTTTATTATTTATTTCCCAGACTTACCAAGACCCTGGTTTGTTTCCAAATTAACGATTCAGTACCCATTTAGTAATCGGGTCCCCGATTATAGGGTGGTGGGTCGTTACACATAGAACCTTTCTGCCAATAGTTACCGTGTGGATATGATCCTCTACTCATCTAATACTCTCGTGTCGACTCAAGGTAAGGTATACTATCAAAACCCTAACTGGTCGATTCACTTGATTTCGATGTTGTCGAACAATATCAAAAAATTGTGTTCATGATATTATATCTGCCCTGGCTAGGGACATTCGCACATCTTTCCAAGAGCATTCTCTCTCTGCATATCGAGAGTGAGTGATTTTGTTGAACACTCAATTTCCTTCAAAAATATCCTGCTGTACCCGATCATTAACTATTTAGAATCTTTCTCATAGAGATCTATGAGCCAATGTCAAAATATAGAAGTCCACCAACAAGGTATCCTTGGTGTCTTAGGTCTAAAGACCATCCACATAACTCTTAGAATTGAATCAAGCTGGTTGACAGTTAGGAACATTACCATCTAGCGATTCAAGTCAGATCTGTTCAATGTACCCATTCTCTAATGAGCACCTACAGACTCACCTTAGTGTCTCTACACAAGTGACTATGAGATCAACTACCCTTATCATATGTGCCGGAGTAGTTTGTATTGGTCTATACGGATGCTTGATGTCTTATCTCAGACATCTTCTGACTAGGAACATTTAGAATATGTGTTTATAAGTGATCAGTCTCACTAGTATGATCTAATCATAATATGATCACTATTGCACATATTCAAGAACTTTATTATAGAGAGTAAGTAATCCAATTATACATAATGAAAAGGTCAATGTTTTTATTAATTGAATAACATTTATATTATCTGATTGGCTTGCAGGAATCCTAAGACTAACACAAAGAACACTAGAAATCATAACCTCCCCAGTAATGGCGTCAAAGATTTGTCGTTGGAGTGATGCGTCGTTAAACATGTATGTACAACCAATCTTAATTTTTCCTGACCCGCAACAAAATAAAAATGTAACATAGTGGTGAGAATGGATCGAATCCACAGAAAGGTTAGATTCTTAAAATTGGAAACCTTGATTTTCTTATCATAGAATAGTGGAAGAATGAAGAGAGAGAGGAAGTTGGAAGTGGATCGCACAACTGGAACTAACACAGGCTCGATGCAAGCACACAAAGAGAACTCCATTATATGTTCTGAAATAGCTCATCTACTAAACTGATATTATCCCTAAAACATTAAGTAAAATAAGAGTACAAAGTGAGTGGTGTCAACAAAAGAAAAAAATAAAGTTGTAGAAGAAAATGATTGAGAAAATGCTATTTTTTTCAAACAAGCTGCTATCAAACGACATCAAAATTTTATAAAATTTTATAGTGTGATTAAAAATAGAACAACAACATAACTCTCAAAAGATGACTTTTATAGAAAATGCTTAAAACACTGTGTAACATAGAGAACTAAAAAACTAGAAAGATTGGAGATAGAGAGAGAAAATTAATGTTTGCAGCCATTGCAATCCTTCGCACATATCTGTGGCATCTCTAGACTCCTGAATATGAAAGCTAGAGAGAAAGATTAAGAGAGAGAATGCGAGCTTTCAAAAATCAGAAAATTAGATATAGAAGGTGTGAAAATTGATGAAGAATAGTGAAAAACCATAGAGAGATTAAGAGAGTTAGAGAGATAGATAGAGGAAGAGAGAGAGAGAATGTGCTATAGTACCCACAGTACTATGGCCGCTACAGTATCCCCGGGTACTATAGCAGAGAGAGGGAGGAAGAAGGAGAGGTAGAGAAGGAAGGGGGAGAGACCTAAAAGAAAACTAAAAGTTAAGCACCCTCTAAATGAAGATGCTAATGATTTTATAGAGCTTTGGGAAATTTCAAATTCAAGTTTTTGGCTCCTTAAATTATTTGAAATTTGAAAATAGGATAATAACTCCCTCCTTAATCCTCTCCTTAATCTTCTCTTCATTTTGAAAATTCAAATCTCATTTAATCTTCTCTTCATTTTGAAAATTCAAATCTCATGCAATCTTCTCTTCATCTTGAAAATTCAAATCTCATTCTCTCCTCTCATTTGAAAAATCTCTCCTTGAATTCCTCCTTTCATATTTCACCCTCTCTTAAGTTGTCATGTGGCAAGGTGGGCCCCACTCTTATTCTACGTGTAAAAATTAATTTTTATCGTTGCTTGGATTTGAACACTAGTCACTCTAGTTGGAGCCAAGTGGTTTAACCAACTAGCCCACAAGTTCTTCATGACCTACATACTATGATCATACACTCATAAAATTATTTAGATGTCCCTCATGCTATAGAAATTATAATAAAGTCCATGTCGAGAAAAAAATTTGCTCAAATATATTGACAATTAGTTTTTCAATAACATTCCGATGTTTTTTAACTCAAAATTTTACAAAATAGATACTATTAGAAAGATAGCTAAATTATCTATCATTTTATGTGGTCTCACATATAAAATTGTGAGTGTAATGCATGAATTTCATCTTTTTAATGAGTAAGAATGCATAGTTATCAATGCTCCGATGTAGTTACACTTTCTATTTTGGGCTTGTGTGTTTATATTTATTTGGTCTCTGTTCGACAATATACTTATTGCTGGACTATGATGGTCTATATTATTCATTATCCTTTATTGTTGCTGCCCTTGTAGTTTGTCATTTGTATAATTATTTAGCTTAGCTTTTCATATATTCCCTAGATATGTGCTTGTGGTCTCGGGTTAGACCCAAAAGTGACAATCCGAGGTCCATTAGATATCAGTTATCCGACCTTTTGATGGCATGTCGTTACAATTTTGGTTCTCCAAGAACTCAACTTCCTTTTCATTCTGGTCAAGATATAATTGAATTGAGCATTAGGATCCCTACTAGAAAATAGAGGGCATCCTAGATACAATTCCTGTTTATTCAGCCCTTTAATACCCATATTCTGACATATGGTTTATTGAGTATGGTAGTGTTTCAGCTAAACAAAAACCATACATACACTTGTTAATTATTTGGCCTCACCAGCAACTATAATTATCCAGAGTTCCAAGAATTGCTTGACTTCATGCTCAGTCGATAAGCCAAAGAGAAGCACATCATCAGCAAACATAATGTGAGTGATGCTAGGAGTGCTTGAGTTGAGTCTGACAGCCTTTATGAGACCAACTTCTTGCTTAAATTTCAGAACATTAGATAGAACTTCGCATACAAAATGTACAGATAGGGGGAAAGTGGATAACCATACCCAAGTCTCCTGGATGGTGAAATAGAGCCAAAAACTTGACACTTGACCAAAATGGAGTAAGTGACAGAAGTCACACAAAGCATAATTAATGATATTGCTTTTAGGGAAAAGCCATAGAATCTAAGGACAGCTTGCAAGTAATTCCACCCAAGAGCATCATATGCATTCGAAATATCCATTTTGAGGCCAAACCAACCTATAGAACACATCTTCAATTTTCATGGGATGAATAATTTCCTAAGGAGAGTAGAGGTTCAACCCTATTAGCTAGGATTTTGGCAATTATCCTGTAAGAGATAATTGATATATCAATGATATATTTGATAACAACCTCATCCATAATCCAGTTCCCACTGTACTATTTGAGTCCTCTAATTCTATTGAAATTTCTTCTATGAGCACTCTGATTCAAAAATAGTTTGTGTGATTTGAAAATAGTTTGTGTTTATGTCTCCGAATTCCAACCATGGGATTTAGCTCATTGGGCGCCAGTATTTCTCCTCTTGAATCATTAACTTCTCTAGCTCCGATTCCAATTGCCTCAGATATTGGAAGACCTCTAAGCTTGGCAAGTTCCATTTTAATTTTCTCCATAGCAATGGTAGGGGTAGAATATTTACCTTTTTCCATGTAAGACCCTGCTGATTTATGAAGCCTTTTCCAACTTTTGTATATCATGGGTTCAAAGCTTGAGTTGCACATCCAGGTAGTCTCTAATTAGAAAGGAGGTTGTTTCCTTCTAGAAGATCCAAGCAGATATATTATTGTGATTACTGGCAATGCGGGGAAAATTTGAATACAATTGCTCTTAGGTACATAAGCCTCTAAGAGAAATTTGCAAAATGTCTATCCAATCTTTCTCAGATGTGGTTATCAGCCCTACGATTGTTTGTCCAAGTAAAGGCAAGGGCAAGGAACCTCAAGTCCAAGAGGCCAGGATCATAGCTAAAATTCTGAAATTTTGAGAGAGTTGGTAATTTTTCAGTGGATTTCCACCTTGTTTATTCTTTCTATTCAATAAAGTGTTCATATCACCACTAGAAGGGTAGGTTGCTAATTGTTCATCATGACTTGAGCAATATCTTCCCATATGAGATTCCTATCTTTCAATCCAGTGGGGCCCTAGACAAAGATAAGTTTTGGGAAGGGTCTTCATGACAGCTGCAGCAATCCAGTTAGTAGACATTTGGATAATGCTCAAGCTATGTTCATGATTCCACCATAAGCAAAGACCACCAGCTTTCCTTTGAGCATCCACGACATGAAACTATTGTATATTGTTGAGTGTTAAAGAAATTGAGAACATTAACAGAAGTTCTTTTTTGTCTTCACCAGGAACATAATGTTGGGCTTCAAGGAGTGGATTAGTTGCTTGATGTAGGAAATTGTCTCAGATCCACCCTTCCCCTGACAATTCCAAGACAATATAGTCATTATCTTCTTTGGGTATTGGGGAGGCAGGAGTTCTAACTAGTCCCTTACAAGAGGGTTTAGAATGATTACCACTATTGGATGTTTCTGAATTATTCCCATAGGCTTGATTGTGGCTATCTATTGATGGGAATATCATTTAAGTTGAAATGAGTGGGAGTAGATTTAGGTTAAGGTATTAGACTTTGCCTCTCTTGTTATCCTTGTCACTAGACTAGGCGGGTGTTCTTCGTTTGAGAGGGGACAAGTTTGTGCCCTGGTTTGGTGCCAAAGGGGAGGATAAAGAATGAATACCTGTCAGTTCTAAGGTAGTACAACTTTTTGAAGAGATAGGGGTTGGAGTGGGATCTTGGAAAAGTTGTAGTTTGGGAGGGGGACAGAAGGCATAGGGTGGTTGGGCAGGCGAGGGACTAGAGGTGGGGAAGAAGAGCTAGGTATGATGTTGGTGTTAGGATATGGACTGGAACTTATGACAAATGTCTAGGCAAGAGGATCGTGTTCAGGAAAACTGTGATTTTCCGTCTACAGGATTTCGGGAGGTGGCATCTAGAGATTTTGCACTGCTTAAGGCCTCATCTCCGGGGAAAGTTTTAATAAAGAGCCTTCTTGATATCCTTCAGCTCAATCCTTTCAAGACTTGATATCTTCTGGTCATTGAGAGGACAATCTTGCTAGTTAATGTAAGATTTTGAACGGGAAGAATGATGGTGCAGTGGACGTTAAAATTTTAATTTCTTCCCTCGAATCTCATACATCAGTTCCCGAGTGTTTGGATCCTAGTAAAATAATATATAAAACATGAAGATCGGATCTTCACCATCGCAGAGATGAAAATCCCTCGTCAAATCAAAGACGAACGAGTGATCGACTTCGGAATCACGAGTTGTTCAAGCGTTCGACCTCTAGACGTATCCACACCAGATGGCAGAGATCTGAGGTAAAAAGTACACATAAAATATATCTTGAGAGTACCAGCTAAATTAAGTTAAATTCAGTAATGTTGGCATGGCAACCCTTTAATACAAATCAAGAGTTTAAGTCATAGACAATCGCTAAACGAAGTAAGAATCTGGCCACTAATCAAGCTTAGTAATTGAGTGTTAATCTAACACACAAACAGACCTTTAATTGATATACATGTGACTCTCACTCAGATTAGAAGAATGACTTAATTTAAACAACAAGAAAACAATAAGTCAATGTGATGACTAAATCATTAAACATAGTCTTCATCGATATGGTGAAACTTAAATGAAGTCCCTTGTTAATCAAAGTTCAATTTGTTCAATAATCGCAGTTAGACTTATGATTAGTAATCGAAATAAAATACATCCTTAATCGAAGTAATGCTAAAAACATGAATCATAGTGAAACTTTCAGTTTTACTTGAAGTGAAGTCCAAAAACAAAACTTCGATTAGTGTTATATTAGTAATCGAAAAATATCTCAGAACGCTAATGGAAATGAAACTTAAAACACTATTTTGATTAAATCACAAAACACAACTCTAAGTTCAGTTTCGATTAACGTTATAAAGGTAATCGAAATAGTCGCTTAAACATTAGTCGAAGTCAGACTTAGACTTGACACGAGGTGAACAACTTATCAATAAACAACTGGAAGTCAGTAACATTAATCGATAGGAAACTTACAATGATAATCGATATGAGACTTGTAAGTATATTCGAGGTGAACCTTTAGTTTTTTAATCGAAGTCACTAAGTTAACATTAATTGAAGTGATATTTAGTCACCTAATCGATATAACATTTGAATAAACTTAAATAGTTCTAGCAGAAAGTATTTCGATTAATGTAGAGAGTAATGTTTCGATTATTGTTGAACTTTCTTTAAGTTACTTGAAGTTCTGAAGCTTAATCGAAGTTCTGGTTAGTTCTTGAATTGTAAGAATTAAAGAACCCTGAAAACGATAAAGTCTCAGAGCTTACATAATTTATGATAGAATATGTCAGCAACTAAACTAATGAAAAAAGGAGATTTCTTTCACTCTCATAGAAATGAAGTCCTAACATTTTCATAGTGTGCTATCACTAAAACATGGGGAATATAAATTCACAAATTACTCAATAATCTCCCCCTTTTGGTGATGACCAAACTTCTTGAAAATATAAGTTCACTGCAAGAAACAATGCAACATTCATTGGAAAATAGGTATTAGAGCAAAGAAACAAAAATTGTTATCAGACCTAAACAAGAAGAGATATTAGAGCTGAATTAATAAGCTATATGCAAGTCCAGTTTTGTTTGGAATGTTGGAAGTTTATTTCTCCCCATTTTTTTCATGCACACAAAAAGGTAATCATACATGGACTGAAATGAGAGAAAGACACAAAAAGAGTGGAGAATAAAAAATATATTGAATTCCAAAATTGATAAGTGTGTTTGAAGAGGTAAAAAGTTGTGGGACAAGGAAATTTGGGAGAGGGAACAATTAATTAGAATTGAAGGAACTTGTCTGGGCAGGTCAGAGCATGAGTTGTGACAATCTCCTAGGTCTTGTGCTTAATTTCCTTTGATCTGGCTATATACTCTTGGAGAGTCATCCTGACTGATTGTCCTTGCTCTGTCTGCTTCTTGACTATGTATGCTTCAATGGACACTTTGTGCCTTAGATACCTAGGCACTAAATTCTTCCCATAGAGAATAAAACCTTGAATCTTAAAGGAGAAATCAGGCCTTCTTGCTTAAGTGTCTGCTTCATATTTTTCTAAGCTAGATAGATTCACTTGTAGTTGATGTATGTGTCAAAGGAGAAGGCAATTGACTACTGGTCTTCAAATTCTCTCAGAGGATCTTTCCTGCAAGGTCCGCTTTCTCGGTTGACTATATAAGGAGCTGTTAATGAAGTTCTGATTATGCATGAGCTCATTCTTCCTATGTGTATCTTTCAGCTTGGGAAAGACAATGGAAACAGTTTATGGTTTTATCTTTTCATTCTAAATGGCCATCTTCGTGAAATGGAAGAAGGGAAGTACAAAGTTGTACTTGGCTGCATATTTTCCTTTCATCTTCCCATATAACTTTGTGATATGAGAGCCTTCATCTGTATCCATAATTAAGTAGTATAACTATGGAAACTTTGTGGGTACAGTGGCTTCATCTAGATCTAGATTGACCTGCACAGTCTCAGTAGGGTGTTGAGCTTTGAGTCTCCAGACTTCATTATGAAATTGGCTCAGACTTATCTCCAGTTTATTAGCTACCCTTCTCCTATCATTGTACTGCAAGAAGTGCTGATTTTCACACTTTGCTGAGTCTTTGTACCTTCCCCAGTAACCTTCTTGCCACTGAGCCAGACACTCTACAAGAGCCAAAGGTAGTTGTCTTTGCTGGGCTCGAGCAAAGTTACCTTGTAAGAGTAAGTAGCATAACTGGGGATTTGAATTGCCCCATTCCTTTTCGGTTTGAATTGCTAATTGATTCCTGACCTAGATAACTTCATCCTTGTTCAGATAGTCTAGTATTCTTATGTAGGAATTCTATATACACTAGTCTTCTCTTAGAAGTAGAGGAGAAGACATCCAAAAATAGTGGAAACGAATGGTACCTAGTTCTCTTCTTGGGCCTCTTAGGAGCTCTGTGCTTGGGAATTTCAAGACCAACCCTTTTCTTAGAGGAGAACAGCTAAGTAAGTGGGGTGTCATCCTCTGAATCTCTGAACTCTTCAATAGGTGTAGATTCCTCAGGTTCTGGCTTGACAAGAAAAGCTGGCACACTATAACTGATAGGAGGTTGTTGAGGCCGCTCTGAAGAAGTTGGAGGCTCAGGTGCTGCCCGGGGAGGAGGTCAAGGAAAGGAGGAGAATATGTAGAGGCTACTTCAAGAAAAAAGTCCTGAGTAGGAAATAAATCACAAGAAGACTTTGGGTAGCCAAAAGATGAGCTGGCTACATCAAAGGGTTTAGAGGAGGAAGAGACTTGGGTTGAAGTTAGAGTGGTGAAAGAAATAGGAATATCTGCAGGAGGAGGTGCAGATGCAGAAGTGGAAGCTGTTACAGGTGTAGGAGAAGGAGTAGTTATAGATCTAGGTTGGATTGAGGATGAGGGACCTATTGGAGAGTTGGTGGGAGTAGTGAGAGGAGCTCCAGTAGGTGAAGAGGTTTGAGCGGTTGGAGGTGGAGCAATAGATGTAGAGGGCTGTACGGGAGGTTCAGAAATAATATGGATGGTGTCAAGAATTGGTACATTGTACATAATGTTTATAGTTTTAGACAATGGAACCTTGAGAAAAAGAGGAGTAGGAGAGGTAGGAGGTACATATAGTTTAGAAGATGAGGCTGGAGGTTGGGAAGAGGTAGTATCTTCTCCAGCTTGAGGTTTTAGAGGCGGAGAAGGTGGCGAAAAAGATGTGGGCGAGGAAGGGAAAGGGCAAGCTGCCCTTATGTATATCCTTCACTACAGTGTCGGATGGTGCGAGATCCAATCTACATATGACACTTGAAGCTTTTGAGCGAGATTCAAGATAAACGTAACAGGACAAAAGAAGCACAAGGTGTAATGACCCAGTCCCCCCCGGTCGAAAAATCAACGTAGCTCGGGTACCGGATCATTACCTTCGGGTCTACACCTAGATCTCAAACTACACATCTGGAGAAGTAAGTGCTAAACATGGCTAAATATAACAATCTAATGGACTAAAAGAAATATAGAAATGAGCAAGAAATACAATACCAATGTCTGTATATAGTCCAACAACAAACACATTGTCCACAATAATATAAATATGTAGAGGTAAAAGAAAAGGAACAACTACATTGGGACATACTTTGAAATTGAGATAGCTGTTGGCACGTGCACCGAAAAGGAAACCACCCGCTTACACTCGTCGAGAGCTCCACACCTAAAAGGCTGGAGAGTGAGCCACACCAAAATTGGGCTTAGTAGGGATCACATGATCCCCACCTCCTAAAATTACTATTAGGCAAATGCAGAAGTAAGGGAAAGCTGTAAACAAAAGTAGTAAAACTACAACTACAATGGTGAAAGTCAAAGGGAAGAAACTAGTAGTAGTACACACAACTCTAAAGTCACTCACGCAACCAGACTTGACACTCCAATCCACAAGCAACATCCCGGCTACACACACAAACCACATACCCCACTAGGATCATCCAACCACTTCGGCCGTCACGCTATCCCAGCACATTGGCTAAAGACGGTTCTACCACCTAGCATCAGAGTGACGATGTCACATTGTCCACTAGCACCACACCATCGAGCGCACACTAATGACATCTTACAACTCAGCCAACACTCACGTTTGTCCACCCCTACAAGCTCTAGACATCGTAAGGTAAGGCAGTAAGTCTCACTAGGACTAACTGTGACTGTGAGTCCTTACCACCCAGTTACGTGTGCACACAAGAAATTAAAACTACTATCCTATCTACTGGACTTCCCTCCACACTTGGCCAAGGCGCTACACGATGGCCCTGGAGATCAGCAAACCCCACTCAAGCCGTAGCTATAAGGACAACCCATAACCCTTACCTCTAGGTAACATAAGGCGAAAGGGTGAATGGGATAGCACCCGTAACCCTGATGTCCTGAGTTACATCTAGCCCAATAGTGAACGGGCATACAACTAGTGGAAGCGTCACTCTCGGGTTCACATACACACAGTCATACGACGTATGAGTGCATAGGAAACCCCATCATAATGCATGATTTCATACATGCAATTATGTAGGAATATAATTAACATTTTATACATGTAAATAGATACATATTTTATAAAGAACAATCATAATAGTTATTAATATACTTATGCAATGCAATTAACTACAATGACCATAGAAATACACCCGCAATCCCTTGTCATCACAGTGGATCGATCACATACAAGATCATTGCTTAATATCATAGCTGGGGTTCATAGGCCGAAACCTCACTCTTAGCCTCAAAACAAAGCATTATGAGCAAATTGGTTACACGAGGCACCTAATTGTACTCTGTATAGTTTTCTACCCAGCTCAGTAAAATCACTCAACTTTCGAGGGATCATATGCATATCAAGTGAAATCTAAATTTAATAAAATTTTGTGAGTAATTAGACACATATGTCCTAAAAACATATCCTAATTTCAGCCAAAGATATTGATAATTGAATGCACCGTAAATCAAAGATTATCACCCTATCAGGAAACTTGTGGACAACCCATCACCTATGAAGATGAGAGTATATCCCTATGATTTCTCAACCAAATACTATGAAATTTGATGGAGACATGTGCTAATATGTCAGCAGTTTCATATATAAATTTCAAGTTAAATGGTGCACTCTATACTTCAAACAAAATTTAGACTTCTTTAGACATAAACTCTTCAATCTATCAGGAAATATGTGAACAGCTATAGCTCGTCACCTATGAAGATGAGAGAACATCCCTATGGTTTCTCAACCAAACACTATGAAATGTGGTGGACACATGTACTAATACGTCAGAAGTCACATATATAAATTTCAAGTTAAATGGTGCACTCTAAACTTCAAACAAAATTTAGACAACTTTAGATGTAAACTCTCCAATATGTTAGAAAAACTATGGACAACCCATCACCTATGAAGATGAGAGCATCTCTCCTTGATTTCTCAACCAATTGATATGAATATATTAGGATTCACATAAAAAATTCCGAAGGTATTTCATGATGGAAATGATGTTTTTAATTATGCTAGGAACATAATAGCAATCTTTTAAAGACAATAAATCTCCAAGCAATAGCTTGAGGTTCGCTGTCCCCATATCAATCACTGCAACTTTGCGTCGCTTCCTAACCTCAAATTCACCTCGCTCTTGCTCAGCTTGCGTCTACTTGTCTGCACCTTTACATCATAGCAGACATGAGAAGCATATCCAGTATCTAATACTCAAGATGTAGAATATCTAAAAGACAAGTTTATATCTATCATCTAGATACCTGAAGTGTGAAGTTGCTTCACATTTTCCTGAGCTTTGTCCTTGAGGTACTCCTTACAGTTCCTCTTCCAATGGCTCTTTTATTTGCAGTAGAAGTAGTCACCCTTTTCTACTATGTTGCCTTTGTCCTTCGTTGGCACCGACTTTGACTTGCTCTGCTTCTTACTCTTACCTTTCTTAAAGGTAGATTCTACCTTCCTGTTCTTGTTGGTCTTACCAACAAAGAGGACATTGGGCTTTTCCTTCACAAGGTTGCCCTCTGTAATCTCCAGTATGTTGAGAAGCTCAGCTAAGGTAGCATGTATCTTGTTAATGTGAAAGTTCATAATGAACTTTGCATATGAGGCTGGAAGTGAGACAAGAACAAGGTCACATGTCCTTAGGAAATGGAACACTAAGAGCATCCAACCTCTCTATCCACTCAATCATCTTTAGCACATGGTTCTACACTAAAGACCCCTCTACCATCTTAGTTTTGAATAGATTCTTAAATATCTCATACCTTTCGATTCTGCTCTACTTCTTAAAAGGCTCCTTCACATGGAGCATGATGGCCTTGGCATTCATGTTCTCATACTGCTTCTGCAACTCATTGCTTATTGATGCAAGTATGTAATATAAAGCCAAAGTGGAATCCTCCTTTCATTCCTTATACACTGTCATCACTGCCTCAGGGGCATCCAATGCCGATTCAACAGGAGGATCATCTTTTAGGACATAGGCTATTTGCTCAGATCATAGGACAATCTTTAAGTTTCTGAGTCAATCTGAGTAGTTCGAACTTGTCAAACGATTGACATCTAGTATGCCACACAATGGGTTATTCGACAACATTCTTGCCTATCGGAGAAAAAGTTAAACTCAACAGATGTTCAATTATTAAAATTTTAAATAAGATTTTAACTTCAATCTAATTTTACTCTCATTAATTTTTGATGGATTGTATAACCCTTAAATATATAGAATAGGAGACACTGACGGTCTCCTAATGGGGATCAGAATCTCACTAACTTGTGTTACAGCGTTGTAGATAGCACAACAAATTGTAACACAATAAGAGAGCATCTATCTCATGGGACTTACAACTCCTTACAATATCTGATCATGCTTTGATCCCTAAACTCTTAATGGTCTTGTGGATAACTCAACAAACCATTAAAGTCCAGTCTAAGCATTACCATCGTTACACAACAGGCATAGATTAGGATGCAATTCTTGTAGATACCACAACAAGACTGCACCGTGCCTCTACCCCGTTTAAAAGCATCTCATGCCATAGCTTTAGTTTCTCCTCCCAATTAGGCATACCTTGTTGATAGCACAACAAACTTACTTAAAGAGATTCAAGTCTTAAAACTATAACAATGGATGACCACGTGGTAAGTTCTCAATTACTTGCGCTACGGTTTAAAATTTTAATGAGGATTTTAGTTATTTTATCTTGGTTTCATTCTAGGTGATAATATATGAATATATCGAATATATTTGCTATATATTATACTGGCTTTGATTCATAATCAAAATAAACAATGCATCACATACATGTTTAAATGTATGATTATGGATAACACTGTGACTTGACTGGAGCCATTCAGTCAATCACAAGCTCCAGTCAATTCACAAACAAACATACATTGCAATATAACATTTATATCTAGAACCTGCAAACACAAAGGCATTAGAGATGTCCATCTTCAGGCCTTCTTGTTGCAATAGTGGATCATCCTTGCTCCACGTCTGTTTAGTTAAAATTAATTACATTAATTGATAATTACATGTAATCAAATTACACTATTTGATAAAGAAGAAGCCTTATGGCGGAGTACAAATAAGGAGGGAGATAGAAGTACATCAGAGTATGGGAGAGAGGGATGTACGCAGACCTCTTCATTAACAATCAATTAACCTCAAATACAACCATCCATGATCCACAACCATACATCATCACATGAAGTTTAATGCATATCCATGACCACATGTTTCTTTTTCTCATTTCACACATAGAAGAGCACATCACATGGCTAAATAAAATAATTTCAAAAATAATCATAATTTTGACTTTCAAAAAGCTAGGATCTAATTAAAATTATAATATTAAATTTTTTGAAAAGGTTTTTATTTTCTAAATATGCTATTAATTTTAAATCAAAAGCAAGTATCAACACATCTCATGTACGCACACTCTAAATTAATAATTTTCATAATATTCCATGCTAATTAGAATATTTCTAAACATCTAATTAATCTAACAATTATATTAAAAATATAAATTAATAATTAACCTAACTCGGATTAATTTACGCAATTAACAACGATTGTAATTTTTAAAAAGAATTCAAAATTCCTTTTATTTGGGACACAATTAAAATAAAAACATTTTATTTAAATTTAAATTCCCTTTAAATAAAAAATAAAAATTACTTTTTAATTTTAATGGGGTCGGGCTCCAATTTGGCCTCAGGTGGCTCAACCTTGCTAAGACAAGACTCAGCCCAGTTAAGGCTTGGTCTCGGGCTAGGCTGAGCCTTGGGCTCTGGCCAGGGCTAGGCCAGGGCCCGACGCTGGCCCAGACAAGGTGGCCCCCTTTCGGACCCCTGGTCTAAGCCCCTCGAGCTTACCGAGTCAAACCCCTCTCGGCGCCAAGGGTGATCTCCCCTTCCGACGGCAATGCCGACGCCTGGTGGCTGCTGGCCCATCTTCAGACACTTTTGCAATGGTTCCAGTGTCGTTTGGCCTGCTAGTGACACCTCCTAGGGCATCGAACCCCCTCTCTCCCTAGTATTTAATGAATAAGAAGAAGAAGGAGGGCAGCCGGCTGCCCATGCACGCCCCTCCTGACACCGGCAATGAAGCGACAGTGGCCGGCGGCACCACTCAGATAGTTCGAGGTCGCCTGTCCACCCTCCAAACACATGGTGACGCCGAAAAATGGCCAAAAACATGTCGTTCTTCATCTCATGAAGAAATGAAGAACCCCAAAAATAATACAATTTTAACATGGAATAAACACGATATAATCACCATATTTCATCTAATGAAATCCAAGAACACATTAAGATCGAATCTAGCATGGAATATCTTCTAGAATAATTAATTTAGAGATCGAACCAGAGAACCTGGCTCAGATACCACTATAAGGATCTCCACGGCGACAACGACTGTACAGTGGAAATAAAAACAAATTAAACTAGATCGTTGTTGCGCTGTTTTGATGAACAAAAACAAAGCCGATGATCGAGTATCTCCTTTCGCAGATTCGAATCCGCATTTGTTCTTTGGTTCCGACATGCACCACCGCTAGCCATACAAATGCCTGGCCGCTAGCGGAGTTCACGTGATTCTCCTCGCAATAGATCTCCTCCACTTGCTCGCTCGTCGCCTCGCTCGAAGAAGTCGCCGCTATCTGAGACGATCTCCGCACCATGCAGATGATATCCCGTCTTACAGGAGTCAGAGAAGACGATGGGGCGGAGCCCAGAGAGGGGCGCCCCTAGCACTAGAGAGAGGAAAGAGGAGAGGGGTGGCCAGGGCTGAGATGGAGCTTGGCCCGTTTAGCCCTCTTGCTATATATTTATATTAAGCCGCGTAATTTTCATAAACCCGCAACTTAACATAAATCCCACTTAATATCCATCGCCCTGAGAATCTTTTGCATGTGACCCTCTAGGCCCAAGTACCAGTCTTGTTAATGGCCCAAGAAGCCTAGTAATTATTTATTGGATGAATTAATCAATATCTCCATACTAATCAATTAATTTATCTAATTAAGTTCACCAACTTAAATCGGTCAGACCTCCAATCATTTGTTGGGTACCAAGTAATACCGCATGATCCTGGAAGGTATTGGGGTTCAACAACCCACTCATAGTGTAAAGATTGAGGTTTCGGATCCGGTTATCGGGTCAATTTCGGGGTCGGATCCCTTAGTTTGGGCCCCGGTGGGGCTGAGACAAGCTTGACACGGATCAAACGACGTCCAACAATGTGGACGTGTTTTAGGCTGTGCCACGTGGGCGCCACGTGGGCTGGCCTTGGGCAGCGAGAGTACGGCCCCAGTCTTATTGTCTGAATGGCGTCTTGGATGGACGACGCCATTTAGAGTACCACCCTGATTTGTCAGTGTACGGCATTTAGAGCCCCAGTCGGGCTTGCACGACGCGTTTTACCTAGCTTCTGTTTGACCCCGCGAACCCTCCCTCCTTTCCCTCATTCTCTCCTTTCTCTTCTCTCTCCTCTCTTCCCTCCGACGAACTCTTTCCCCTCTCCTTCCTTTCCTCTCTCCATTCCTCCTCTCCCTCCACTCCATTAACCTACCAACTTCCTCCACTACCACCACCACTTCCTCCGCGGCGCACTTCTCTCCGGACGGCGGTTGACGTCTCGATAGAGTAACGGCGTCTACGGCGGTACCGGCGGCGGCGTGTAGCGAGGCGGGTTGGCGGCTTGGAATTAGGAGGAGTTCGAGTAACCGGTAGGGTGACGATCCCCGTTGTATTGTGTTTAAAAACCTTGTTTTTCCCGCTTTGAAGCATGTTTAGGGGGTTTTTGAGGTGAAAACACTAATTGCATGAAATGAGAAATATGGAGTTTTGATGGGTATTTAGGTTCTTCTCATCCTTCTCCACTTTTCTTAGTGTTTTACACGGTTTGGGGGAGGAAATCCCACCCCGTGGATTGGGAGATGGCGGAGGAAGAACTTGTCTGTGAGGGTTAAATAGCGTCGGGGGACAACGACGACTTTTAGAAAGGCGACTCCCATATGCGACGCGATTTAACCCAAATAACAGACTCTGTCTTTGGACTGATGAGCGTCTAGGGACAGCGACGCCTTTTGAACGGCGGCTTGCATGCACAACGCGTTTTAAGTGAAATCACCCCGAAGCCTGTCTATGTTTTTGTCGTTATCAGATGACTAGGGACAACGACGCCTTTCAAAAGGCGGCTACATATGACGACACGTTTTAGGCCATTTTTCGGGGCCAGTTTTTATATAAACCAGTTTAGGAAGCTTGAATGACATCGGCCTTAGGCGACGTGATTCAAGCCAGAATTCCATTAATCCCTGCAATTAACACGTATTTACATTGTTAGATAGTTTAGTAAATTGCATGCTTAGAAATGTACTCGATGACAATGGGTTTTATGTGATCGGATCATACACCGTGTTGTGTTTTGTGCGATCGTGGGCCTAGAGTGACAGTTGTTAGCGCTTAGGCACCCTGTGTCGGTGTGGGAGTGACACGGCGCCAGTGTGGGAGTGGCGGGGTGACGCCTAGAGAGAGGGTCACCTGGTGTACCTCGGGGTATAGCTAGTACCGGTGTGGGAGTGGTACATTCGGAGTGTTTCTCGTGCTGGGGGAAGCATAAACCACCTAGAGCCAGTTGGGCCGGAGTAGCTAGCGTGTTATCCGAAGGGTTACTGTTTGGTCTTAGCGGGTCGGTGTTTCCCGTGTTCGGCCTTGTGGTTGGCGTGTTTTGCCGAGACGCTGGTTGTGGGTTCCGTGGTAAAATGATTTCAGAATTGTGCATGTTATATTTCGATTGCATGTGTTTTATATCAAAATTTAAGAATTGTGTTTACTGCTTTACTTGCTTAAATTATCTATAATTGTATTGCTACACTTGTGGGTGCGTGAGTGGGCGGTGGGGATCGAAGAATCCCTATTGAGTGTTTTCGATGAGACTCACTCCTGCGGTTTTCAGGTGAGGGTTCCAAGCAGGCGTAGCGAGGAGAGTGTTGCTTTGGGTCGAGCGCTAGCAGCCGTTGTTCCGGGGTTTGCCCCGATGTAGTTGTTATGTTATTTTTTAGCCTGTATGCTTAATTATTTCCTTTCGATTGGAGTATGTAATTATTTGCTGAGTCGAGTCACATTGTAATAATTTTTAATTCTTGCACTTCCTTTTTAATTCAATGCGATGTGAATGTTTAGCTTAGTTTATTATTTATTTCCCAGACTTAGCAAGACCCTAGTTTGTTTTCAAATTAACGATTCAATACCCATTTAGTAATCGGATCCCCGATTATAGGGTGGCGGGTCGTTACAGTTGGTATCAGAGCATTCAGTCTGGCAAATAAATAAATAACTCGGTTAAATATTGTAATTTCGGCAAACAATTACATTATCCCGTACAGGCCCGATGGTAGTGTAGCTTTTAGGATTCCAATTAGAACTTTTTGATTTTTGTGATTGTAGGCGATTAGATGGCTCCTAGGAAGAGGATGTCAGTTATTAGAGAGCGGGGAGATGTCCCTAGTGGATATGAGGCCGGTAGGCCGAGTATGGAGCGTTTCATGGAGGCTATGATGGACACAATGACTAGATACCAGACCTGAGACCCTAGTGAGAGTTCTAGTGCTCGGGGAGGGCCTTCAGCTGCTCTGGAGAGATTCCTGAAGCTGAAGCCGCCTCATTTACTGGTCGTCCCGACCCTGATGAGGCTGTTCATTAGTTAAGGGAGTTGGAGAAGACTTTTGATACTATAGATTGTGCGGCAGTTGAGAGGACTCCGTTGGCTACCTTCATGTTGAAGGATGATGCCTATGATTGGTGGACCACTTTGAAGAGTTTGTCATATACGGATAGAAATCTCAGGGAGATTCCATATGAGACATTTGTGAAGGAATTCAATGCACAGTACTTCCCTAGGCATGTCAAAAGGGCCTAGGGAAGTACTGTGAGAGGACTCCGTTGGCTACCTTCATGTTGAAGGATGATGCCTATGATTGGTGGACCACTTTGAAGATTTTGTCATATACGGATAGAAATCTCAGGGAGATTCCATATGAGACATTTGTGAAGGAATTCAATGCACAGTACTTCCCTAGGCATGTCCAGAGGACCAAGGAGAGGGAATTTATGGAGTTGACCTAAGGAAGCATGACAGTACTTGAGTACCAAATGAAGTTTGTTTCGCTTGGGAGGTTCGTGCCTTTTATCTCAGGAGACGAGGAGCGCCGGACTGAGAGATTTGTGGATGGACTGAGGTCCAATCTGAGGAGTTTTGTGGCGTCCCGCTGTTGTACAGATTTTTCATCGGCAGTTAGGTGTGCCGCGGCAGTAGAGGCACAACATGATCAGTCAGCTCGGGAGGGGGGATTGACTACTCAGGGGCCAGCTCATAGCAGGGAAAAGACAGCAACAGCAGCAACTCCTTCGTTCGGATCAGGATCGTCTTCACTTGGCTCTAGATTCAGGAGGTTCTTTCGAGGAGGTGGCAGCAGCAGTGGCAGCAGTGGTAGTAGCAGACCCAGGCAGAGCCAGCATAGTCAGTCGGTGTCTAGTGCTCAGCAGGAGGCAGCTCAGAGGCTTCCGGCAGCTTGTCGACATTGCGGTGGTACTCACGGTGGGACTCAGTGTCCTACATTTTCTGGGAGGTGTTACACTTGTTGCCAGCAGGGCCATTTGGCGAGGTATTGTCCGCAGGGGCATGGTCAAGGGCAGGGGTCGGGTGATCAGAAGAAGCTGAGAACCCAGGGGAGAGTTCTAACTATCACCAGGAAGGAGGCTCGTGCGTCCAACTTGGTGGAAGGTACACTTTCTGTCCTTGGAAACTCTGCGCATGTGTTAATTGATTCAGGCGCTTCACATTCTTTTATTTCTGAGCAGTTCGTAGATATCCTTTCTGCACCCGTTATTGAGATGTCTGATGGACTGATGGTAGAGGTTCTTTCTGGGGATTTCATGTTGTCTTATAACTGTTTGAGTGAGGTTCCCTTGACCATTGATGGCCATGAGTTACATGCCCAGTTAGTTGTGCTTGCTATTCGCGACTTTGATGTCATCTTGGGCATGGACTGGTTGGAGGCTTATTATGCCGAGGTGGACTGCCATAGGAAGAGGGTGCGTTTCTCTATTCCGGACATTCCGACTTTCTACTTCCAAGGTATTAGGCTCTCTTCTCGTGGTATTCTTATTTCTGCCTTTAAGGCTCAGAGATTGCTTGTTGGTGGCTGTGAGGCTTTCCTTGCCTCTGTTGTTTTAGCTGATGTTAGTAGTAGTTCCGGTCCTTGGGAGGTGCCTGTAGTTTGTGACTTTGTTGATGTGTTTCCTGAGGAGTTGCCTGGCCTTCCTCCTCAGAGAGAGGTTGAGTTCTCTATCGAGCTTGTACCCGGTACGGCGCCCTTGTCTAAGGCCCCGTATCAGATGGCTCCGGCTGAACTCGCTGAGTTGAAGGCGCAATTACAAGAATTGCTGGATAAGGGTTTTATCCATCCCAGTACTTCTCCGTGGGGTGCTCTAGTTCTATTTGTCAGGAAGAAGGATGGTTCTCTGAGGTGGTGTATTGATTATAGACAGCTGAACCAGGTGACGATAAAGAACAAGTATCCACTTTCGAGGATCGATGATCTGATGGATCAGTTGCAGTCTGCGAAGGTGTTTTCAAAGATTGACTTGAGATCAGGATATTATCAGATGAGGATCCGTGAGATTGATGTTAGTAAGACGGCCTTTAGGACTCTGGTATGGACATTTTGAGTTTTTGGTTATGCCTTTTGGCTTGACCAATGCTCCGGCGACTTTTATGGATTTGATGAATCGGGTCTTTAGGGCCTACTTGGATCAGTTTGTGGTGGTATTTGTAGATGATATTTTGATGTACTCTTCTTCTGAGGAAGAGCATGCCACACATCTTCAGGTGGTATTGCAGGTTCTGAGAGAGCACCAGCTCTATGCCAAGTTTAGCAAGTGTGAATTCTGGCTAGATAAGTTGCACTTCCTGGGACATGTCTTTTCTGGAGATGGTATTGCAGTGGATCCAGCCAAGGTTGAGGCAGTAATGGATTGGAGTAGACCGACAACAGTAACTGAGATCAGGAGCTTTTTGGGGTTAGCAGGTTATTACAGACGGTTTGTCCAGGATTTTTCTACGATAGAGACCCCCTTGTCGAGGTTGACTCGTAAGGGAGTTCGTTTTGTGTGGACCGAGGAGTGTGAGCGGAGTTTCAATGAGTTGAAGACTCGCCTCACTTCGGCTCCAGTGCTGGTGCTTCCATCAGGTTCTGGTGGGTTTGTAGTTTATTTAGATGCATCTCGTCGAGGTTTAGGTGCGGTTCTGATGCAGCATGGTAGGGTTGTGGCCTATACTTCTAGGCAACTAAAGAAACATGAGGAGAACTATCCCACTCATGACTTAGAATTAGCAGCTGTGGTATTTGCACTGAAGATCTGGCGACACTATTTGTATGGAGAGAAATTTCAGGTCTTTATCGATCACAAGAGCCTGAAGTATGTATTAACGCATAAGGATCTGAACTTGAGGCAACGCAGGTGGATGGAATTTATCAAGGATTATGATCTCGACCTTTCTTATCATCCGGACAAGGCAAATGTGGTGGCAGACGCCTTGAGTCGGAAGACGGTCGTGTCATATCTCATGGTTCAAGAATGGAGGCTATATGAGCAGGTGGTGGAATCTTCCTTTAGGATTCCGCGAGAGGCTGACAGAGCCGTGTTGGCCAGCTTAACTGTGAGGTCAGCAGTGTACCATGCCGTAATCGAAGCTCAGAGGGCAGATGCAGAGTTATCGTAGGTTCTCCAGACACCAGAGGTGGAGTTGTGGGATGATGGTACAGTCAGGTTTAGAGGTAGACTCTATGTCCCAACTGAGGAGGACATGCGCAAGAGTGTCCTGGATGAGGCACACCGTTCTAGATATGCAGTGCATCTCGGAATGACTAAGATGTATCATTGTTTGAGGATGCGCTTTTGGTGGCCTAGTATGAAGAAGGACGTGGCTGATTATGTGGCAAGGTGCCTGACTTGTCAACAGGTTAAGGCAGAACACCAGAGACAAGGAGGATTGTTGCAGCTTTTGCCGATCCCGGAATGGAAATGGGAACACGTAACTATGGACTTTGTGATGGGATTGCCTGTGTCCCCTGGCAGAAGAGACGCGATCTGGGTCATTGTTGATCGATTGACCAAGTCGGCACACTTTCTGGCTATTAGGAAGGACTGGTCAGTCGGCAAGTTGGCTAAGTTGTTTGTGGACCAGATCATCTCTCTGCACGGGGTGCCCTTATCCATTGTGTCAGACCAGGATCCGAGACTTACTTCTAGATTCTGGAGGAGTTTTCAGAAGGCCTTGGGCACGCAGTTAGCCTTTAGCTCGGCTTATCATCCCGAGATTGATGGGCAGTCGGAGAGGACCATTCAGACACTAGAGGATATGCTCAGGTCATGTTGCCTAGATTGGGGAGGTTCTTGGGAACATCACTTGTCTATAGTGGAGTTTGCCTACAACAACAATTATCATTCTAGTATCGGCATGACGCCTTTTGAGGCATTGTACGGGCGGCCGTGTCGATCTCCTATGAATTGGCCTGAGTTTGGTGAGAGGCAGATAGCAGGGCCAGAGTTGGTACAACAGTGTGCTGAGGTTGCCAGAGTGGTGCAGCAGAGGTTGACTACAGCTAAGAGCAGACAGAAGAGTTATGTAGACATCTGTAGGAGACTGCTTGATTTTGAGGTTGGGGACCACGTGTTTCTCCGAGTCTCACCCTCCAAGGGTGTGATGAGATTTGGGAAGCGAGGTAAGCTGAGTCCGCGATATGTTGGGCCTTTTCCCATTCTTGCTCGAATTGGAGAAACGGCGTATCAGCTAGTCTTGCCGCCCAGTCTTGCAGGAGTGCACGATGTGTTCCATGTTTCTTTGCTGAGGAAATATGTTCAGGATCCATCTCACGTTTTGGATTTTTCAGAGTTAGAAGTCGCTGAGGACTTGTCCTTTCTAGAATTTCCAGTACGTATTGAGGATCGCAGGGAACAGGTCCTTCGGAACAAGGTTGTTCCCTGGTTAAGGTGATTTGGTAGCATCGCTCCAGGGGCGAGGCGACCTGGAAGTACGAGGATGAGATGCGGGAGCAGTTTCCCTACCTTTTCTCGTAAGTTCTCTTGTGAGCTTGTACCATTATTTTCAATCTCGTTAATTGGTAGCAAATAATTTCGGAGACGAAATTCTTTTAAGGGGGGGAGAATGTAAGGATTGATGTTTCGGATCCGATTATCGAGTCAGTTTTTGGGTTGGATCCCTTAGTTTGGGCCCTGGTGGGGCTGAGACTTAGTTTCCATTTCGCGTCGAGCTTGCGAGGCGCGGTTGAAACGGCGTCTAGCAATGTGGACGTGTTTTAGGCTGTGCCACGTGGGCTGGCCTTGGGCCACGAGAATACGGCCCCGGTCTTATCGTCTGAATGGCGTCTTGGATGGACGACGCCATTTAGAGTACCACCTTGATTTGTCAGTGTACGGCCCGATCTTGTCGTCTGTATGACGTCGGGCTTGCACAACGCGTTTTACCTAGCTTCTGTTTGACCCCGCGAACCCTCCCTCCTTTCCCTCATTCTCTCTTTTCTCTTCTCTCTCCTCTCTTCCCTCCGACTCTCCGACGAACTCTTTCCCCTCTCCTTGCTTTCCTCTCTCCATTCCTCCTCTCCCTCCACTCCATTAACCTACCAACTTCCTCCACTACCACCACCACTTCCTCCGCGGCGCACTTCTCTCCGGACGGCCATTGACGTCTCGGTGGAGTAACGGCGTCTACGGCGGTATCGGCGGCGGCGTGTGGCGAGGCGGGTTGGCGGCTTGGAATTAGGAGGAGTTCGAGTAACCGGTAGGGTGACGATCCCCGTTGTATTGTGTTTAAAAACCATGTTTTTCCCGCTTTGAAGCATGTTTAGGGGGTTTTTGGGGTGAAAACACTAATTGCATGAAATGAGAAATATGGAGTTTTAATGGGTATTTAGGTTCTTCTCATCCTTCTCCACTTTTCTTAGTGTTTTAATGAGAAAAGATTATGCCAAGGTGTGATGAGACACGCTCTCAACACCATATGATTGAAATTTTTCTCAAAATCATCAATGAAGATAGCTCAAGGAGATCAATGAAATCAATCATGTCTAGATGAGGTAGACAAGAAAATAAAATAAGGTCAATCAACCTCCACGGATTGGGAAGTACCCCAAGTCATAGACACTGCAAGTTTCATCATGGAGAGCGATTGCCAACCAATGTGGACGTTCTGTAACCATGATGGATCTTAAAAGAAAATAAGAAATATTGGATAAAGAGTCTAAGAAAGGATAGAATTCCAATGATATCTTTAAGCGAATCTCAAAGATAATCATAATACTCAATTCAGAATGGAATATTTCATATCATGTTTAGATTTATTTGATCAATAGTCTGAAACTTAATCAATAATTAATTCTTATCACAATTATATCACAGTCCTATATGATGCATGCTGGGCTAAAAAAAAAACATAAAGTCAAATAAAATATAAATTATTCAAGGATAATATTTTTAAATTGTCATTAATGGGTTAAGATACCAATTCTTGTAATTCAGTGCTAAGCCGAAGCTCGTTTATTCACGCACTGTTTCACAAAAGTGGAACCATCGTCCTCACTAATTAACGATCAAACGGCCTATCCATGCGATTAAGAATTCTCTGGAATTATCACCGTTTTTGTTAAAGGGGAACTCAAATTCCAATTTCATCAAAACCATAAGGTCCTTGATATAGTCTAATAAATATTTAACATATAGTAATGATGATAATGCAAATTAATCACATGAAATAGTACAAGGGATAGAGATAAACCTTCTTTTTAGCCACGGTCAGGACTCAAACTCCCACAGTGGGATGTTCTTGATATTCTCAGCTTTATTTAGATTTTTCAGAATTACCTGCACTTAAAAATTCATCAGTAACTTCAAGTAAGTGTTTAATTAAGCATCAAAATATGTAAAAACATTGAATTTCAGGTAAATAACAGAAAACCCTGAAATGCGTCATGTCGCGCCGACGCCATTAATCAAATTAAAACGCGTCGCTGTTCAACGATGCCTTTAATTCGCAGAAACAGGTTCTGGTTGTGTTTAATCCGGATTCCAACTCTTTTCATACGTGTATATGAAACTTTTGAGTTTATAGATTTCTGCACTTCAGCTTTGTGCCTTGTGTCTTTAACCTTGTGCCCTGTACATGTCTTAGCAAACATGTTAAGTATCTGTTTAGGCTTAGCCCCTTGTCCGGTTAGGTAACCGGCTATTTGATCCTATACTTGGTAGAAGGGTCAAGGGGCATAGCCTTTATTAACAAAAGTAACATGAATAATCAAACTGTAAGAAAAAATGCAACATGCAAGCGGACAGATGCTCACTGAAAATAAAAGGAATGAAACACACTAGATGCAATAAGTAGATGCTAATTGAAATATTTTTTGTTGTTTTGAAATATTCATTTTTGTTTGGGTTTTGGAACATATATATATTTTTTGAATTTTTGAAATATCTATTTTTTTGTTTTGTTTTGAGATATGTGTTTTTGTTTTTGTTTTGAAATATGTATTTTTTTGGTTTTTTTTTTTTAAAATATGTTTTTTTTTTTTTTAAATATGTATTTTTTTTGGGTTTTGGAATATTGTGCAAACTAAAAGACCAGCATGGTACTCAGATCAAAAGATCATATTCATTTATTAACTTAATTCCCAGATTGTTCTTCAATAATCTAATTTAGACCCATCGTGTTTGAACTTGTGTTTCCATTCGTGATCCCATTTGATGATTTGATCCTTAGTCAATCTAGGCCATTCCTTAAGCTTGGAATACGCCTCTTTAGAAGGAAGGGAAGAATTGGTTTAGAAAGCCAACGAGAAGGTTCCGGAGACCTAAAAAGATGTTCCTTTCTTACCCTAATATCTGTCGGGGTTCAGTTATTTTCTTTTCGGGGTATTTATCGACCTTGCGTTCCCTTTTATTTTATTTTATGGCATTGATGTGACGTTTGCAGTGTAATAGCCTTTTGATTTGACATTTGGCTTTTGCCTTTTGCTTTTGTTTCTCTTTCTTTTCTTGGGACGGATCTCCTCCTTTTTTTTATGACGGCCTCCTAGTAAGATGGCAGGTATTCTTAGTAATCTATTCTAAGCCTCGTTCCGACATCATGGGCCGAGTGTAAAAACAAAATTTTACTTAAAAAGAATGATTTGCACTTTACACCTTCGGTCAAGCTTTCGGTATTCCTTAGGACTTGACATCTCTTGTTATTCACGAATCAAACGTATCAGTGTGTGTAGTAATGTGTTTAAATTAAATTATCCAGACTGATAAGGGAATTCGAGTTTCTAAATTTTTTGATTCCACTGGTCTTTGCACTATGTTGATCGACTCTTTATCCTAAGGGTAGTATTTCTTGAGATACAGACCATTACAGGGGTGAGTCAACTCTTCCCCTTCTGCATTAACTAGACGGTAAGCGTTACTAAGAAAAGCATGTGATACAACATATGGTCCTTCCCAATTGGGTTGGAGCTTAGAACGCGGACCACCAGGTTTTACAAAAATTCTTTTGACAACCATTTCACCAACTTTGAACTTACGTTCGATGACTTTCTTTTGGTAAAAACGTGCTAATCTATTTTGATAAACTCTTGCATGATTAGCAGCTGACCATATTTTCTCGTCTAAGAGTTCCAATTGAGCAAGGAGTATTGAACGATGTTCATCAATGGAAGCTTCCTTATTCAATTGTACTCTTAATGACGGTATAAGGATCTCGTATGGAACTACTGCCTCCATTCCAAATGTTAAGGAATACGGAGTCTGCCTAGTGGGCGTGCAGATTGAAGTTCGGTAGGCCCATAGAGCCTCAATCAATTTTTCTGGCCAGTCTGTGAATTTATTAGACTTGCACGTTTTTTTGATGATTTTTATCGAAGTCTTGTTAGTTGCCTTTGCTTGGCCATTGCCTTGCGGATAATAAGGAGACGAATGATGCAATGCAATTTTGTACCTATTGCAGAGATCTTTCAGTTCTTGTGACACGAACTGAGGTCCATTGTCGGTGACGATTGTGCTTGGAATTCCAAATCTGGTGATGATGTTCTTCATGATGAACTTGCAAACGGTTGATGCTTTGACTTCCGTGTACGCTTCAGCTTCAACCCACTTGGTGAAGTATTCCGTTGCCGTGAGAATGAAGGACTTTTGCTTAATGCCGGAATCAGGATTGCCAAGGGGTCCAATGATATCGAAAGCCCAGATGGAGAAAGGCCATGGGGAGGAAACAGGGTGGAGTGAAGATGCAGGAGAATGAATCTTATCGGCGTGAAGTTGACACTTAGCACACCTACGGACATATCCTACACAATCTTCTTCCATGGTTGGCCAATAGAATCCTTGTCTAAAGATTTTCTTTGCTAACATCTGTCCATTAACATGGTCACCACAAACTCCAGTATGAGCTCCTTCCATAACCTTCCAAAGCTCATCTTCGTCTAAACATCTTAGAAGAAACTCCATCAAAACCTATTTTGTATAATGCTCCCCCAACTAGGGTGTATCTTTGAGCAACTCTCCTGATAGCCCTTTTATCCTTAGCTGTGGCTTCTTCAGGATATGATTGATCTTCACAATATTTAGCAATTTCGTAGTACCATGGTTTCTGTTCATCATCCATCTCTTCTAATAGCTCCATTAACATAATCTCCCTCTTTTCCACGATATCTCCATTTCTAACCTTCTTCAACAACTTCTCCTTAGTTCTAAGGAATGAGAGGTCTTTCACAGCGGGTGAAAGACGTCTATGAACGATGATTGATTTGGATTGTCTGCTGATTGGAAAATTAAGAGAAGATGCAAGCGAGGCTAGAGCATCAGCTAAGATGTTCTTATTCCTAGGAACATGGACGAAGATCAATTTTGTGAAAAGCTTTGCATAAGTAGAAGTAAGTTTTTGATAAGGCTTTAGCTTGGGATCAAGAGTTCGATATTTGGTTAACACCTGGAGAAGAATTAATTGGCTATCACCTACAATTCTGAGTTTGGTGGCACCATGGAGATGGGCAGCCTTGAGGCCAACAAGGAGTGCCTCGTATTCAGCTATATTGTTAGTGATTGGAAAGTCAAGCTGAAAGGCTTGTAGAATGGTGACACCTTCAGGTGATAACAGAACAATGTCGATCCCCTTTCCATGAGAATTCAGAGCTCTGTCAAAATGCAGAGTCCACATGTCATCTTTGACTTGGTCTATAGACATCAGTTCCTCATCCGGAAACTCCGATCGGACTGGATCAAAACGAGGAAGGGGGTGATGAGTGAGATGTTCTGCTATGGCATAATCTTTGATCGCTTCTGCTGAATGTAAGTGATATCAAATTGAGATAGAAAACTTTGTCATCGTGCTAACCTATCTGTAAGGACAGATTTCTCAAGAAAAAACTTGATTGGATTCATCCTAGCGATGAGATGGACTTCATGGGCTATAAAGTAATGCTTCAATTTCTGAACAACCCATACAAGTGCTGCACATGTTTTCTCCATCGCCGTATATCTATGTTCAGCGGGGTTGAGAAGTTTAGAGAGATAGTAGGCTGCCTTCTCCTTTCCTTCTTCATCCTCTTGTGTTAGGACAGCCCCCACCACATCATCTAGGACAGAAATCTATAGTATCAATAGTTTGCCTGGAGATGGTGATCTCAAAACAGGAGGACTTGCCAAATAATTCTCTAATCCATCAAACGCCTCGTGCACTTATCGTCCCAATTGAATGTGACTCCTGGCTTGGTAAGCTCGTAGAACGGCTTACACTTTTGTGAGTGTTGGGAGACAAAACGGCGAATAAATTGCAACCTCCCGATTAATCCTCTTAACTCTTTCAAGTTTTTGGGAGATGACATCTCTCTAATAGCCTTTGCCTTGTTGGGATCGATCTCAATTCCTCGTTTACTGACAACGAATCCAAGTAATTTCCCTGAAGATACCCCAAATACACATTTCTTAGGGTTCATCTTTAACTGATATTATCTTGATCTTTCTAATACTCTTGCCAAAACTTCGGCATGTTCAGCCTTAGTCTTAGATTTCACCAACAAGTCATCCACATATACTTCTAGATCGATATGCATCATGTCGTGAAATATTGCCATCATAGCCCTCTGATAAGTGGCTCCTGCATTCTTTAATCCAAATGGCATGACGACATAGCAATATGTTCCCCAAGGTGTAGTGAATGATGTCTTTTCTTGATCTTCTTCTGCCAATTTAATCTGATTGTATCCTGAAAATCCATCCATAAATGATAAAGTTTCATAGCCAGCAGTATTATTGATGAGTACATCAATGTGAGACAATGGAAAATCATCCTTAGGACAGGCCCGGTTCAAATCTCGAAAGTCAATACGGATCCTGACCTTCCCGTCTTTCTTTATAACCGGGACTATGTTGGCTACCCATTGTGGATAGAGGACAACTCTAATAAATTTGACTTTATGTAACTTATCGACCTCTTCCTTCATCTTTAAAGTCATTTGTGGGTGGAATCGCCTTAACTTCTATTTAACCGAGTTAACTCCATCCTTTAATGTCAACCTGTGTTCCACTAGCGATGAGTCTAACCCCAGCATATCCTCATAACTCCAAACGAAAGTGTCTTTATAATCCTTAAGAACTTGTACCATTGCCTTCTCATCCTTTTCGGAAAGATTCTCGCTAACGAGGACAACCTTAGGTTCGTCTTTAGTCCCTAGATTGATATCTTTGGTGGGCTCTTTTACGGCAGCTGAGGGTTCATCAAATCTTTTTACTCCACTGGCATATGCCTCAGCTGTGTCCTCGTCATCTTCTTCATTTTCAACAATGGGGTCTTTTTCGTGTATCAATTCATACACCCCATATCCATCATTAACTGACTCATCATCTATACAATCTTCTGGCATCTAAATAGGATTCTCTAATAGCTGAGGGATCATAAAGCAAGTAAGACATTTATCAGCTAAATCCTGGAGGTATCTATTTGGAATTTGTTTACCCTTAGATTTTCTAGACTTCCTAACTTAACTAACCTACCTAGAACTAGACTCCCTAACTTCGCTCAACTCCCTATCCTGACCTAATGAGGATGAAGTAGAATGAAAATTATAGGATACAGGCGGAAATACAGGAGAATCCTCCCAAGGGGAGGGGCAGAGTAGATCTAGAAGTGAATCTTGACCGAAAGACCCACGCGATAGGGTACAATCGGACAAGTAAGAAGTTTCCTCAATGAGGATCTAGGAGAAATTTGTTGCCAAATTGGCGTTTTTTTTTGGAGAAAAGATGAATTAATCATAAAACAAGAGTAAAGGTGAATCGGAGGAGAATGGGATGGAGGAAGCGGCACCAAGGCCAAAGGATTTGAGGGATTATACAGCAGTGTGTCCCAGATTAAATCATAAATCCTCTCTGGATCGAAAGGAGGTTGGGGAATGAAGTCCCGTGGGGACAGAGTGATTATGACAGGCGGAACCCGTGGAGTATCTTCAGTAATGACCCGCGACCAAGTCGAGGTCAGAAGCAGAGTGCGGAACAAGGTATGAAGTGTGAAAATGTGAGAAGGATAAGTCCCCCTCCAGAGAAGATCCGTGGTATAACCAGCTTCATAGGGGTCATCTGGCTCCCCTTCATCTGTTTCCTCAGACAACAGTATTCTTTTATCAAAAATGGCACTAGGCCCTTCAATCAGTTCATCGGCGGCCACTTAGGTTCTAAGGGATCAAGAAACAGTCTATTCAATGCAATATACATATCCCTTAAGTCAAACCATATGTACCATTCACACTCAGGGTCTTGAAATTTCCTCATTTTCATTGGGTGCAGAGCCTCCAAGGACTGGTACGTGAGCAACTCTGAACAATGTCTGGCCAGGTCTCTTCCATATATGTCATGGAGGTCAAAACAGGAAGTGATGACAACAGTGTTATCATGACTGATCACGGGCCCCTTGACAAAATGTGTGTATAAAGTCCATGTTAAGGGGTCCCGACCTTCTTTGCATGGCGTAGACATTGTCTCCCATATCTTCTGGCCGTCTTCATTTTCTTCCTGCTGAGTAAGGCCGTGCCTCACTTTTCTTGGCCCATAGCCCAGGCCATTTCCAGGTGTCCTTCGGTTGTCCTTGATGGGTGTAGTTCTTCCTTGTAATTGCGTGCCCAGGCCCTTTCCAGGCGGATAACCACCCTTCATCATTATTTTCCATCCAGGGGTACTCATGCACTTCCCCCGCTTTATGGCATTCAGTGGATAAGGAGTAAGAGTGGCGGCCTTTAAAGGATCAGCCACCGGACGGTAGACCTGTAATACCGACAGAAAAGGTTGTCGGCCAGGTGAAGAAGTTGGCTTGATATTCAAGGAGTGAGCAGCAGCAAGGATCGGCATGCTCGTAACTTTAATGATTCGTCCTTTGTAGGGAAATTTGAGGCACTGATGATTCGTAAAGGGAATCGCCTCGAGGGTTTTCATATAAGGACGACCCAAAATAGCATTCAAGGAATGATCGATTTCCAAAATGTGAAATTTGACCTCGGCATGACATACTAAGCCTAACTCTACTTTTAAATAGACCATTCCCAGAGGGGAACGGGTGGAATTATCATAAGCTGTTACAGAGATAGGACTAGGTAGCCATTTTTCTTTGGGTACACCACACAATTCAAGGGTGTTCGGAGGCAGGACATTAATTGAAGCCCCTGTATCGACCAGACATGCATCTACGACCTTCATGCAGATATTGACCGTAATACTTAGAGCTATGCTCCTGGCTGCTAGCGGTGCTAGTTCCGAGGCATGAAATGAGATAGAGGGTTGATCCCCCTGAGGAACTAGTAGTGCGGCAATCTTCTCTACCGGCACGTCTTCGTTGACCATCACTTTTTGTAGATACTCCATCAAAGCCTCTTGATGGGTCTTCGATCTCTTTATCAATTCAAGCACAGAGATTCGTGCCGGTGTTTTGTCAAGATGTTTCAACAGGTCATATTGAGTGCCTGGTGCACTCTCATCATTATTTGCTTCCTCCGACGGCTGTGATGGGCCGTCTGTGACTGTTGATTGAGGAAAGACCTTATTGAAGATCCTCCCACTCCGGAGTGCATGTTCTTCAGTTGTGGAAGGGTCGGGTGATAACTTGAGCACCGCAGGGCTAGTAGATGGTGTGGAGGGTTGGTATACGGGTGATGGCGTGGGGTTAGTTGGTGGTGGCATGGTACGGATGAGGGGCTTAGATAGTTGGATGGTGGAAGGGTAATTTGTTGGTGTGGATGAAGTGGGGAATGGCATGCGGAGTAGGGGTTTAGATGGTTGTATGGTGTTTGCGTAACTGGTGGTGGTAATGGGTGATGTAGGGAGTGGTACGCGGAGCAGTGGTTTGGATGGCATGAAGGGTGCGTAATTAGCTTGCGGGGGGTTGTTTAATGGAGGCGTAGTGGCGTGGGGATAATGGGTTTGAAGAAAGTGGGCGGTGGTGATGAGTTAGTGGGTTTAAGGAAAGTGGGAGGTGGTGATGGGTTAATGGATTTAAGGAAAGTGGGCGGTGGTGATGGGTTAATGGGCGAGTGATATGCGGGTGTTGGTACTGGCGTGATGGTAACGGGTTGTGGTCTAGGTATATGGAGGGTGCGGCGTGGTGGTTGTTCTGCGGTGTTCGGAGTGTGGCCTGTTGAATAAATAGAAGAAGAGTCCTGTATCTTCCACTGTTGCCCTCGATTAGCCTCAGACCGGCTATTTGTTAAAATGGGGGCAACTTGATTCTGGTTCTGGTGCTCCGGGAGTGGATTTTGCACTATACCCACGTCTGGCGGCGCAGTTGCCTGCGCCGGCGCTCTTAGTTGTTGCCGTTGTTGTTGTTGTTGTTGTTGTGGTCTTCTTGCCTTCAAGGCGGATTTATACTTCTTATTTCTTCCCAATCAATGCCTCCCTGCTCGTTGAGATCATGAATATAATCTCGGAATTGGAAGCAGGTATCTATGGTGTGTCCAGGTTGTCGATGGAAATAACAATACCTAAAAGTGTCGGCATTTTGGGGCCAAACTGCTTTTTCTCTTAACAAAACCAAGGCGTTGGTTGCTATTAAAGCACTGAAGATATCTGATAAGGACTCTGGAAGAACTGGATATTCTGCCCTTTTCAGGCTTGGAGGCTTCCTCTGCGGGTTATAATCAGCAGGAGGAGGCACATTGTGGTATGCCGGCGGTGCGCGCGGCTGGTACTGCTGCTGTTGTGGGGGCTGATACTACTGTTGTGGGGACTGATACTGTAGTTGCGGGGGCTGATACTGTAGTTGTGGGGGTTGATACTATAGTTGTGGGGGCTAATACTGTAGTTGCCGTTGTGGCATCTGCTGTGGCTGTTGGTTTGGCTGCTGAGGCCGCTGGTACTGAGGCTGCTGATACTGTGGGTTCGGCTGCTGCTGTCTGTTACCCTGCTGGTTTGGCTGCTGCGGCCGCTACTGTGGTTGCTGATTCCTCACAAATTGGGGCTGGTTGTTGTTCATGCTACTAACCTGCTCATGGGAGAGCGTACCCTCAGTGGTTGGACATGTGCTAGGAGAATTTGGCACGGCAGGCATCCGAGGTGGAGGCCTGCTAGGGTGGTGAGGATCAAAGATACTAGAGAATGTAGCATCCTTGAAAGCATTCTGACAATAACGTGCTCTTTCATAGAGCTCTGCCATACTGGTCAAGTTGTTCAGGGTGAGGACTAACTTAAACTGAGGCGTAGTATTAGAGATTAACATTTTTACTTGTTCTGACTCAGACAGATGATCTTTTACTTTTTTTGCCATGCCCCTCCATCTATCAGCAAAACTGACGAGCTCCTCGTCGGGCTTCATTTTTTCTACTATCAAATCAGTAATGGACAGAGAGGGGGCAACTCTATCCTGGTATCGTTGAATGAACTTCCGTGATACGATACCGTAGTCCTCTACTTTAGCAGGTTCTAAAGAAAAGAACCACTCGATGGCTGGTCCCTCCAAGGATTTCCTGAACAAAAATGCCAACGACCTCTTGTCGTTTTGCCAGAAAGATGACTTATACATAAACTCCTTCAAATGAGTGATGGGGTTACCAGTACCGTTGTATTTTCGGTATACCGGCATCTCAGAGGGTGGCAAATGGAATACAGGTAGACTTGGCAGGTTAATCTCAGATGCAGCTTTAACTCCCATCATCTTCTGAAGGTTGTTGAACTGTTCGTCCATACGCTCCATCTTTGCAAGCAGAGCTTGTGTTGTTGGATCAACCTAGGGAGGAGGGAGAGGTGGAGGTACATGATAGGCCTGTTGCCTAGAGTATGTAGGGTATGGGGGATAATAGAGCTGAGGTTCGGTACAGCTTCCGCCATGCCCGATGGCATTTTGGTAAGTAGGCGTCAGCGGCCTGACCGGTTGCCTCGAAGAAGAAAGTTGTGGCCCAGCTGGCCGAGAGGTTGAGACTTGATGGCCTTCCATGGCCTGGGGAATGAAGGAAGTATGATGAGGAGGAGGTTGAGGAATGACAGGGAGAGCCGCAGGATTCGGCTCAGCAGACTGCATGGGTGTCTTCCCCTTCAAAATAGACTGGATTGCCTCGAACTGTCGAGGATCCAGACGGGAGGCAAGAACTCCCAAAGCGTTCACTAGATCCGAGGGATCGGAGGATTAGGGATCATTCGGGTTCATGCCCTCCTCGAAAATAGGATTAGGAATCGCATGCACATGCGGAGGAAGATCAGAATATTGATCATGAGCACAAGGAAGAGGGGTTTGTTGGTTTCCCTCGTATCGAACTGGACAAGAATGGGGATTACGAGGGGCATTAGCATCTCCCCCGCTTTCAAAGTGGTAATCAGACTCAAGAGGGGCATTAGCATCTCCCTCGTAGTTGACTAGGGCATTTGGCGCCATACTCAAATCCCTACCTGATCGAAGTAGCATGATATTAGATTTTTTCAAAGATTTGCAGACAAGTTGCACAGAGATTAAGCAATCAAATGGATGTTTAACGTTGTTTCAGGATTCCTTGTTGGGTTATTTGGATTCAATTAATCACAAATCCACTCAAGGGGTAGGATCCTAGTTTCAGTTCAATTTCCACCGTTATACTCTATGGCTTTCTCTCACAACGTTATGAAAATCTAACCAGGACTTCGATTGGTACAACCAGCCCGATGAATAAGGAAGAATACCTTGATTTTGGGGACTTACAGAGGTCTTTAATGCCAACCACTCTAGTCTGATCGAGGGACTGACCCAATCAGAGAGAGGTGAAGACGTCAAGAAAGGTGTTCCTAAGAGAAAAAGGGGGGTGTTAGCCCCTGTACGTATGACATGTAGCCTGGATGGCCTCTAATGCTTATTATGTAATGTGTAGTAGCAAGCAGATCAGAAATCTGAGAACTGAAGAAAAAAAAAAAAGAAACTGTCTGAATCACGTCGCTGTTCGTCGACGCTATTCAAAAAGAAACTTATTTTTTTTCGCAGAATCTCAGGCAACAAACAGCAGAGAATTCGGCCTGAAAGGTGTCTTGGTTAAGCGACGCTGTATGAAACACGTTGCTGCTCCTGGACGCTTTTCAAGTCGCAGAATGAACAATTCAAGAAGAATTTCTAGATCGATTCATCCTCAAACAAACAGGATGAAAGCAGTAAATGATCGGCTCATGCGATTCTTTTTTTTATTTCAATTTTTTTTTAACAAGATGATTTATCATATAAACAACAAAACATTCAATCAATCACACATGTTTCTTATCACAATCACAACTCCTCAATCAATCAAACGGGGAGGGCAAGATCTTGCCACAGGGGTGTGCACGTGGTGCACGTGGGAATAACAACTAAACTAAAAACTCACCGATCGGTGAGGGCGTGTCGAGAGACACAGGTGGTGCACAGAGAGTGCCCGATTGATGAAAAGCATGAACAAAGATTAAAAGATGGCGAGACCAAGTCCCACCGTGATCGCCAAAAAGCTGTGAGTGCTCAAATTGGGTGTGTGATTATCATGAAAATTTATGTTGTTTATGTGACAAATAAACCTATTAAAACTAAGTGAATGTGATCGCCAGAAACTTTTAACTAAAAAGTTCCAAAAGAAAATATTGATCGTCTACCTATTTTGGAATCGGGAGATGTTGGAGTCCTTGACTCCCCTCCTTCAGCCAGTCGAAGAAAGAGAGCCCTTTTGACTTTGTTCTTGCTTTGGATACTTATCGGACTTTGAGAATCATCTAGATTTCCTTGTCTTTGTTATTGATTATCTCTTCTTTATCTTCTTTTGTACCTTGCAAGAAAGTAGAAAGAAAGAGAGAGAAAAAACAATAAGAACTCAAAAAGATGTAGTATCTATTACAGTAGAAATTTTAATCATGTGACTTGAATAAAGAACTCACTTGTTTAATAGTCTTTTAAACATCTTAAACAAATATGTTTGAAATTATGTTAGTGAGTGTGTGTTGTATGGAGTGATGTGATGAATGAGATTTTGAACTAATATAGTGCTAAAAAATTAAGAACTGAGTTGGATGGCCCTTGGAAAGCCTTGGTTCTTGAATGGATCTTGAAAAGACGAAGAAGTGATGAAGAAGGGATGTAGCTTGTTTCAAGACTCCTGAAAGTAGCAGCACCTCGATCCTTCAGCGCCTGGACGTCGTCGCCAAGATTCTTTGCTCCAATTTCACTCAATTATCATTATCATCACTCTCTTTTCAATGACCAAGGGAATGGGTATTTATAGGCTTTACATCCACGGTTATTAATGGATTAACATGAAAGAATTTGAAGTTTATCTAACTAACAAACAGATAAACACAGATTAATTCATCATTATCTGTAATTATCTAAAATGTGTCGCCCATGGGAGACGTCTTTTAGACTAATTTAGATAAGGATAAACATCGGGAAGAAAAGATAGAAACATCTTAGGAGACCTAAATGGCGTCGTGCCTGACAGACGTCTTTTAGCTAATTAATCAATTAATTAAAATTCAAATTTAAATATCAAAATATGAATAAACTCTAAATGACGTCCACACATGTCGACGTCTTTTAGACTTTTTCATATTTGATTAAAATTTGAGTTAAAATCAATTTAATTAATTAACTTAAATTATGTCTGTATGACCCGATACTATTTAGATAATTAATCCGAAAAGATTAACAAAAATTAGCTAATGATTAAATATCAGACCATTTTGAGGCATTATTATATAATATGAAATTTAGTCAAAATGATGTCAAAATTAGCGTGTCTACAACTCTCCGTCAACACCTCACTAATATCTACCAGAGGATCATCACGGAGAGTCGCTACCTTCTTAGCATCCTCTGGAGGGATCAGTGGCAGCGAGAGATCAAGAGAGGGACCGCTAGCGATGTCCCTAAAAATAACAGGAACTGCCAACATCCCCCTTTCCGCTCGCTGACCCAGAAATAATAGTCTTTCCAAAGGACTACTTTGCTGCATTTGGTGAGAGAGAACAATGCCTTTTCCCAGGCTTCAAGTTGAACGAAACCTTGGTTGCCGGCTTTCGCCCCACTCTTCGGCTGGAAGGCAAGTTGTAGCATCGCCGGCGATGGATCAGCATACCTGAGCTCCCTCGCCCGTATGAAAAATGCCAGTATAAGGCGCTAAGAGTTGGGCATAATATGTCTTGACGCTAGTTGAAGATTATTGAGCAGCCGCTCCACGTCTGTGCTCTCTCTGGTGCCCTTGCCTGCACCCTCGCCAGCGCTCTCTCCGGCGCCCTCGCCGGCACTCTCTCTGGCGCCCTTACTGACGCTTTTCTTAGCGCCCTTACTAGCGCTCTCTCCATCGCCTCCGCTGACATTAGAGACCTCTTCGTCGCTCCCTCCTTCCCCGCTCGACTCCGTCGTGGGTACCGAATCCCCTAACACAGGGGAGCCCACTTCGTTTGGGCCACTCGCCCCCTCGTCGAGGAAGGCGGTTCTCCCCTGGAATACATGTGCCAAAGGGAGTCGAGACTCGGAGGAACCCTCTGCTCCTCGAGGGTCCACTTGAGACCCTGCCAGGATGGTGGCAACGTCCTGTTTCCTTTCCCTCCAGCGCCAGCGCGGCTCCTCGGGGCCGGCCCCTGCTATGTGCACCTTTTCGTAACCTGGCCCTGGAGATTCAGGATACAAAACAGGGTCATAAGCAGTCAAGATTGGCCGGTCACCCCTCCGCTTGGACCGCCCCTCCACCTCCGGACGGATAAACTCGTGCCTTACCGGGCTCAGCTATCGTCACCTCAAGGGCCCGGCCAGAGCCCTGAGGCGACGTCGTGGCAGGAGCCTCTCACCTCACATGTTGGGGAGGCTGGGTGGCGATCCCTGAAACAAGAGCAGAACTAGTAAACATCCCATGACAGAGAAGACGATAGAGCAATATATGGTCTAGCCGAAAAATACACACCTATGACCGCCAGGCCACTCAAGCCCACTAACTCCAATTGGCTCTCCGTCAACACCTCACTAATATCTACCAGAGGATCATCATGAAGAGTCGCTACCTTCTTAGCATCCTCTGGAGGGATCAATGGCAGTGAGAGATCAAGAGAGGGACCGCTAGCGATGTCCCTAAAAATGACAGGAACTGCCAACGTCCCCCTTTCCGCTCGCTGACCCAGAAATAATAGTCTTTCCAATGGACTACTTTGCTGAATTTGGTGAGAGAGAACAATGCCTTTTCCCGGGCTTCAAGCTGAACGAAACCTTGATTGCCGGCTTTCGCCCCCCTCTTCGGCTGGAAGACAAGTTGTAGCATCGTCGGAGATGGATCAGCACACCCGAGCTCCCTCGCCCGTATGAAAAATGCCATTATAAGGTGCCAAGAGTTGGACATAATCTGCCTTGATGCCAGTTGAAGATAATTGAGCAACCGCTCCACATACGCGATGACCGGCAAATGGAAGCCCACATCAAACATAGCTTCGTAGGCCATGAACGATCCTGTCCTTCTACTGAAGATATGTTCCCCAGGCTGTGGAACACTCAGCCGATATTCTGCTGGGATCTGGAATTTCACCCGAATCTCCACTAGATGGCCTTCCGAATAGGTGGAAGGTCGCATCGCCACCCGTTCTTCTTCGACCAACTTGGCGTAGGATATATCTATTGACGGCAGTGCTGCACGGCGACTCATCGGGAGATGAACAACAAGAAAATAGGGAAGGAATGGAAGGGAGGAGAGCGGGTCCGAACAGCGGCATCCGCGAAGTATTGCCTGAAAAGTTTGTTCCCTTTGGTATGAGGGATGGTATATATCTTTGGTTGGTGACTCTTGGAAACGCCTGATGAGCCCTTTGCTTCCCCGGGTCGGTGAAAAGCCATTTGCCTCGAACAGATGCGACCGCCGAATCGGCGCTTGTTCGGAGATATGATACGAGTCCTTTTCAAATTATAACCTCCTGTCCTCGTACGAAGAGGTGAAGTGTTTCCTACTCGCATTATATTTGCTAGCCCACCTGGCACTCGACTGCTCCGAAGGCCGTGTATCGCCCCTTGGAGCAAGGGGGCTAGTGAGAGGGCCTATTTCGGTTCGGCCCATTTACCAAGTGGGCTAGCCCATTAGGAGACACTTCTGGAATCTACTGGGCCCCCTGCGGGGCGTTATGACTGTTTCCCCACCCGTAGTTCGTTCGAATTCGTAACAGACTTCGGAGGACTCGAAGCGATCCGCTCCCCTTAGGAAAGTCCTTTCCTAATCCCGTTCCAATCCTCTAATGGAGGAAATCCGTATTGAATGAGGAGGCCGGAATCCTCGGAATCCTGTCTAGCCCAAGATCGAGATTGAGCTTACTCCATTACGTCTTGCCTTCGGACTCTCCAACCTTTCCTATAAGAGGGACCCTCTAGTAACTTCAAAAGGTATGTTCAGAACAATCCCTAAACTCCCTGCAACCATTAGCTGTATTCATCTAGACTTAGGCATCAGAGGGGCTCTCCGAGATCGGAACCGAGGTCTCCTCTAACCTAGTGTCTTTCTTTCTTACAAGAGGTGGAGCAAAAGCTTCGATGGTGTGGGAAAATTCTTGTCGTGCGATTAAGATCGGAGGAGTTTGTGACCCAACACTAACAATTATGAAACCCAGAATCCGTTTTATTTGAAGAAGACATAAAATGAGCTGTCAGCTGGCCGTTGGGGACTCAAATCCCGTCCGTCCGTCCTACACATTCCACACAGCTTCGTCAGCTCCACTAGTTATGCTGTCCTGCGAAATTTTTTTTCTAGTGGCATGATGCGATAGGGAAACGCGTTTTCCGGCGCTAGCACGTGTGTGTGGCTCAATCCACATATATGGAGACGGATGGGGTAGGGGGAGGAGCAAAACCTAGGAAAGGTGGGGTGCCCTGTTGTAGTGTGGAGCTCTTTGTAGAGGAAAAGTTTGGGGGGAAGGGCCAGATGGGAGGAGACAAGGGAGGGAAGAGAGAGAGGCCCCAGAACACCCAGCTGTCCGATCAAGGTGAACCGGTCGTCGTCGATGAGAAGCAATTGGAGAGGTTCTCCGAACTGCTGAGGAGCATGAAGGAAATGACAGAGCAGAGACGATTAGAAGACCGCGCCGGGGAGAAGAGGCCCAGAGTCGAACAGTCACCATGGACGCCGGTGTTCCAGTGGGAAGACTTCGCCGGGGCAGCGGAGCCCCGCGAGAGCACACCGGTGGTTGTCCCGGTCGTGTCCTCGGAAGCCGCACTACAAGGACAGGAGAAGAAGGAAGGGAGCAGCCTGGACCTCAGACTGGCATTGTAAGCGTGGCCGCCTCATGATGCTGGAAGAGGAAGCTTCCTGCTCAATGTACACGTTTATGGCTAGCTTGATGGGCCCGCAAAGACACAATGTTTTGACGCTACTAGTTTACTCAGTGGATTTGGGTGAAGACTAATATCTGTTGCAACGTTTTTAAATTTTTTTAGGTTGGACTCAATATATCTTGTCGGTTCGTATAATATAATGTCTAATCAAACAATCGACAAGAGTTTAAAAAATAGAAAAAGTTATTAGGCTTAACTTATTAAAGTTTTTTTTATATTTAATTTTGAATTTTTAAATTTTTTTAGATCGTCCAATGGAGCATTACATTGTATCGACAGATAAGATATGCCAGATCCTATCTCAAAAAATTAAAAAAAATTGCTTGCCTATAGTAATACCCTATTACAATTAGGCAGAATACTGTGGCAAGTATTACTCTCTCGCGGGAACGTATGTTTTACATGTTTTGTTCGTTTTGAGCACAAACCGTATCTTAATTTTGATATTAATACATCAAGAATTTGAAGTATATATGAAAATTGATATAATATAATTTTTAAGTGTTTAGACGAAGATGTAACAATATTAATATTGATATTAATTTTCACTCTAAAACTAATTAGAATGAAGACCAATTGCCACCCTTCGCTGCCACCTCCATCACGAATAAGCCGAGCCACCGCACCATGCCACTGATCGGGTTATGTTCCGATCCTTCTCCTAAACCACAGCTCCCCTCGTCTTGGGCGTCGACCACGAGCATTTTAGCTACCTATCTCAGATCATCCCATCATCTCCTCTAGTCCCCCCTACTTCCACCCATGGATCTTCGCAGCTTCCCTTTTATTTGAGGAAATTCATTGAATAGGTGGTAGGCAGCCAGTGTGAATGAAAAAGATTCTAAGGCCCAAGGTACATGTTCCCGCTCGGCGGAGTTGTACCCGTAGGGCGCGGGCACACTGTAGCCGTAGTCCCGGGATTGATAGGGGTACGATCCCGTCCCCGACACCGGAGGCGGCGGATCATAGTAGCGCGTCGACTCGCGAACGGCGATCCTGACCTCGAGCTTGCCCTGGGGGCGGCTGGAGGGGCGCTTCAGCTTGACGGTGCGCGTAGAGCGGGCGTGGGCGGAGCCGACGACGGGCTTGGTGCCCTCCTCGGCATTGGCGTGGATGACGTCGACGAAGAGGACGGTGTGATCGAGGCTGGCGTGGCCCGGGGGATGGGGTGTGGGGAGGGAGGGGGATGGTGAGCTTCTCGTCTCAGATGGGGTCCTCACCATCGTTGTTGGCATCGAGGGCGACCTTGGTGGAGCACTTGACGGCGGGATCGACCCAGAGGACGGCATAGGGGCGGAGGGCCAGCAGTGCATCGCATGAGGTGCCCCCATCAATGTAGGCGGGAACAGGATAACCCTCGGGCCCCAGTATTGGATTTAATATAAGTGGAAGGCTGTATCCATTTCGATACAGTTGGAGGGCCACGTATGATAAGAGTTTTAGAGTTAATATAGTCTAACGCATAAAAAAGACTCCATTGATATCAATGTTAAAAGTAACAGTGATACAGCCGCTAGACACTCGAACCAAACAGGCTGTTAGGTATTTGATATAAAATTAAAAATGGACCTGATGGGACATACAAAGATGAAAATAATTTCAGCCCTTTTCATGTTGTGGGCCATTCCTTAGCGTGTTTGTGGAATCAGACACCACCATGCATCCTTCCGTCCTCGTCACCCCACCATGCACGCCACGAGCGCATGTCCCCGGCGTCTATCCTCGCTTTCGTTCTTCGTTCACTCTCCGCCTGCTGGCACTGCTTGTGGGTACCGCGGGGTCTTGTTTAAAATGTAAGTAGTGCGTGTGCCCGAAGGGTTGATCCCTAGTGGGCTGGGTGGTGGAATTAGTCTTAACCATTGGGCTAGGGAGTACTGAAAAAAAAGAGTTTGTCCCCACATTAATTTACATAATTTTCGATCTTTCATCTTTCTTTTTGAGTTCTCAATCTAAGATGTGATATTCGGGTTTGATTGTTGATTTTTTTTTTTTTTTTGGGTTTCTGATCTAGAATTGGATTGTGTGGTCACTTAAGACATTATTCGGATTTCAATTTTTTTTTTTTTTTAAAATTTTAGGCTGCATCCCGTACGGTCCAATAAATATAACTCTTTTATTTTAGCCGAGTGGACGCATTTACCCGGGTGGGATGCCGGTGCCCCCATTCTCTGTGTTCATTCTGGTAGATTGTCGAGATTCAAACTTAGGTCTTCTTCGCAAGTAGAAATTCTGTTTCTCAACTTGCACTGGATTGTTAAAATAAGTAAAGTTTCCTTTTTTTATTTGGTCAAAAATATTTAGGAAGTTTTTTTAATAAAAAAATAGAAATATTTATATTTAAATCAAAACTTTCTTTTAAGAAAATTTTTTGTAACGTCATGACAATTATGTTTATTTTCACATCATCATCACCATCATCATCAAAGTTTTATTTCCTGTTATTTGGAGTTGACTATATGAATAACCTATCAAACGTTAAACTTTTACGGTAACACTTAGTAATGTCATGTCTTTTTTAACAATATCTAATCATCTCATCTTAGGTCCTTTTCGATATCTTCTATTTTTCTCTACTCTAATTCTATCACACCTTTTAACTAATATTAAACTTGTACATGATCAAATCACCGCAACTTATTCTTCTTAAGTTTAACATCAATAGGAACTATATTTAAATCCTTACGTATATATCCCTTCCTAATTTTATCTTTTTCTAATCTTACCATATATCCACCTTAACATCTTCATCTCAGCAACATATAATTTTTGCTAATGATCTTTTCTCACAATCTAATATTCAGAACTATATTATATAGCAGGTCTCATAGCTGTCCTATAAAACTTGTCTTTGAGTTTTAAGGAGATCTGTCGGTTACAAAAGACTTCAGATGCACTTCTCCACTTCAACCAACTTTCTTTCACTTTATGAGTGATAACTTCTTGGATCTCTCAAATATCCTGAATAATAGATCGTAAATATCAAAAATTACTACTTTTAAGAATAACTTGAAATTCGATAATAACTAAATCTATTTGATCAATATTTTGACTACTGAATTTATATTTCATATATTCTGTCTTAACTCGATTAATCCTAAAATTTTTAGATTCTAAAACATATCTCCATTGTTTTTAACTTATGTTTATTTTCAGATGATTACTTTAAACTTAAAAATCTGACTGCACTTGGATAGAACACTCAAGTTTTTTTTTTTTTTTTTTTGAAGGAGAGACGTATATAACACTTGTTGGACATAATTAACTATCACAATTTTATAGGATTCCATGCAAAGTGGAATTTAAAGTGTCAAAAAGAGATTTCACGCATTTGTACTCTTCTCACATGATTTGATACCTCCCAACCCTCAGGCGCCCTTCTTTTGCTGCCTAAAATAAGGTCTAAAAGGGGCTACATGACGCCTTGTACCTAGGTGACATGATGTTTAACTGAGGCATTTTTCTACATTAGAAGGCAATGTTAGATTTCGCAAAGTTTTTGTCCTTTTAATTAAGAGTATAGATCTCATCCATGTGTTTACCGATCGGAGTTAGTTAAGTATAAAGAGATCATTTCTAAAAAAAAATTCTATGTGAATTTATATATATATATATACACATGCACACAAATTTTTATGTCCCTCCTTTTTACATTTATCAGCTATAGTCAGTAAATATAGTGTGAAGGTATCATTTCCCTCCAAATAAAGTGTTCAGCTTGTCATAGATTAAATATTATAAAACATAGTAAAACTCTTCATTTTTGTAAGGAACTTTTGTTTTATGATCTTTTATAATACTTTACATCAACTAAACCACTTCTAAAATCTTCTCATCCTAATGGCGAAGGAGCGTAAAGTCATAACACAACCATCATTGTCTTTATCATCATCGTTATCAGAGTTTTATCCTATCTTTCGAGGTCAATAACATGAATTTTTTCAGTGTTTTAATTTATTAAACGTCATACTTGTACTGACCATCCTATAATTTTAGGCCTCTTATTCTTGTTCATTCTGTTTTGATTACACCTTGGCGTTAAACTTGGACGCCGATGCACGTGATTCAACGATTTGATTATATTTTTTGTATGCTTAATATTAATATAACATCCATATGATTTCTAAGGCCACGTTCAGGCACATTTATAGGAGGGATTCTCATGTAATCTCTAATATCTTTGAGTATTTTCAAATGAGTTCGACGTTTTTAAACTTTTGTAATGAAAAGATTAAGGAAAAGAAGAGAGAGATAAAGAGTAGAGACCAAGGATAACTAAATTCTCAAAAATCAGCTCCCCACGATATTCTAATTATTTTCATTAGATTTTCAGATTATTTTACAATCCTCTCATTTCATAAACAGTTCTGAACGGACTCTTAAGTGTGTAAGCTTTCCTTTCAATCCTTTCACGTATTTATCTTAAAAGATATATCTTGGAATACTTAAAAGCTTGATCACAAATTACTCTTAAATAACAGTATTTCAGCGAAAGTAAGCTTGGGGAATGATGTGCCAAAAAATTCGCTGTCTATAAAGTTTTAGAGACTCCAATATTAGGGTGGGGACTGAGCGATCAAGGTATCATTTCACAGTCTTCTCCCACGATAACAAAGTCAAAAAGTTCAAATATCGATGCACTGTCGAGGCCACACAGCTAGGATCATGGAATACACACAAACTTAAGTAGATTAAGTATTTTTTGATAAAAGGATAAGTTTGAAATCAGGTGAATTGTTTTAAAAATAATCTTAATTTAACTTTAATTGGTACTTTAAATTTTGTATTTTGAAGTCAGATGAGTTGTTCCGAGAATAAATTGAATAAACCATTCGAGTAAAAATGACAAAATTGTTTATCCTGACATAATTTATATAGTGTATCAAACTAAAATACTTCTATAATCATTCACGCTGGTTGTGGATTGGATTGTGCTGAGGTGGAATTGAATTAAGACTATGTGTCCCTATCTATGTGGGAAGAAGATTCCAAAACTACTTTTATATACGGAAGGTTACAAGAGGATTAGAGCAGCACTGCTGCTCGTACCTCTCTCTCTCTCCCACTCTGAGCCTCCTGCCCTCTCTGTTTCTCTTTGGGTATCACCATAGGCTCCAAGATCTTGTTATGTAGATCATGGGAGGTTCTAATAACCTCCCCACCTTAACGAGGATGATCTTGTCGCTTCCACTCCGACTCAGCATGGATCTCCTCTAGACTGCAATTTAGGTAAAATTACTTCACCACTTTTACATACAGTGATATCAGAGTTAAGTTGAAGGTTAACTCTTCCTTACCTAACTTTTGTATACTTTTTTTGTCTTTTCCTTGGTACGACGGCGAAGGAAAGTCTGCAACTGAGGAACATGGAGGCAAGTGTGTTGTACCGCTTGAACACCAGTTCAGATCAATACTTACTATGAAGTCAGGTGCATGTAACAGTAGGAACAATCTAACATAACATAAAGAATATTGAGCAACATCAACACTTAAATTGTAGCAATGCCAAATCCAAATCTCATTTTCAAAATGCTAAATGCCAAAGTCCCAAATGTTTATTCCAAAGCAAAAAATTTCAAATGTACATACTATCTCTCACTTAGCCAAATGAACACAAAATCTCTCTCTCTCAAGTTAAACCCAAAAAGTGAATATCTCTCGTGAGTCAAATACAAAGAGAAATCTCCTACAGAATTTCATAGCCAATCACCTAAAAATATGCAGAAAATCTCATTCCAAGCAGCACGTCATTGTCTTATTCTTTTGACAGCTCACTGACCTAGAAAATCTAAAATTTAATATAAGGTATTTTTTAATGTGTGCATCTTAGCAGATTTCATCCCCTTAGCAAGCTAACAATAAAATAATTGAAAACAGATATTATGATTTTGACGAAGGAACTGAGATTATTTATTTATCTGCAAAAAAAAGTTTAGCTAAGCATTTTCAAATCGGATATTCAGATGATCAGATAATCAAAGTATTTTCTAGATTATTTTTTTAGAATTTTAAATCATTAATCATAGCTAAAATACTCAAGTTTTAAGGAATAAATAAGATATTCGTTTTCTCAAAAGATTAAAGTACATAATCGATTTCAACTAGAACAAATCATTAAACGAGCCATAAATCAAAATTAAGTAGAGTTTAATTGATTATCTTAAATCAGATTATAATTAACAATCTGAACTGGAGTCTTTATAAACTAAACCAATCCTGGTTATATAGATTTCAAAGGATTCTCATGAATCATCAAACAAATATACACATATCCGGACTGTCAGATATCTATGCCGAACATAATATCTCAGAACTGAAACATACCAGATTCATATCAGAATTATTTGCAAATATTCAAAAATATTCAAAACATAACAACTATATAGTAAACCCATCTTTGAGGACCATAACATACCACCAATCACCTAGGAAAATGGTGCATTGATCTTGGATATTGATGTAGCCGAAGCTATCACGACCGGATTCCGAAGCCGGAATCTGAAAAGATGGATCCGGTGCTGGGTCGGATCGGTGTTCAGGGGCCCGACGGGGGTCCGGAAGGCGAAGGAGGCAGAGGTGGAGCCGGAGGTCCGAAGGCCGAGGGGTGCTCGGTCGGTGGCTGGCCTGCTCCGGGAAGTCGGGGCCGAGGCTCCTTCGGCGGACGAAGGGACGGCGCGAGACCGAGTCTCCTCTGTCGCGGGGCAGCCGGCGCACGGCGTCGAGACCAGGGAGAGGAATCCGAGTTCGGCGGTCGAGACCGACTCGGGAAGGTCGGCGATGATTCGAACCGAGCTCCTGCAGGAGGGAAAGAAGAAGAAAACCAGTCAGCAGGAGTCCCGGGCTTCAGTCCTGGAGAACCCCCTCCGACGGTCAAGTTAGCTCCTGAAGAAGATTCGATTCAGAAGGCAACGAGAGTAGCTTTAATGCTTTTCGAACTGTAGTCCTTAAGGGTCTCGGAGGCTTAAGAGAGCATCCCTTTGGCAATAAATAGCGGTGTATTTATAGCAAAGGATAAAGGATGATTAACGGTGGCAGCCGATATAGGACTAAACGCGGACTTACTGGTAAACCGCCATAGTGCCTGATCCGCCACCGGAGTGGGCCAGACTCGGCTATCGGGCCGAAGGGGGTTGGGCCGCTGATGGGCCGAAGCCTGTTGGGCCCTGGGCTGCCACGCTGTTCCCGGGCTGTAGGCTGGTGGGCCGCTGACGGGCTGAAGCCTGTTGGGCCGGGAGCGACGGTGCCGCTTACGGGCCGAGGGCTGTTGGGCCGCTGATGGGCCGAAGGCTGTGTAAGGGCCTTGTACTGCCGCTGCTGGGCTGAGCGGGGTCTGGGCTTGTTTTAGTGGGCCGAATCGGATTCTGCCTCATCACATAGCTCCCAACTCTTGTCTTCCTCAGTTCTGAGATGGCGAGAGTATAGCCCGAAGCTAATAGGAAAATAGCGTAACAGGTGTCTTACTCGAAGCTCTGTTCTTTTTCTTTGAGAAGAGGGTGCCCTCGGTCGGCCGAGGTCTATGCGGTTGCTTCGTCTTCGCTCGGAGTGGCGACGAAGGCTCATGGCTCAGAAGGCGAAGGGCCGAGCCCTCTGACTCGTGTCAGGCTTCATTAAATGGACGGGATGGGCGTCGCCTCGCGAAGAAGCACTGGACACGCGTCGCGCATCCGGCCGCTCCGTCAAAAGCACAAAAGGATCCTGACCGCTCGCGGGTCGCGGATCCCCTCGGCTCTCTGCCCGAGGCTCCACTCGGATTGCCGCCGCTCCCTTCTTCGGCACGCGGATCGGGACACGTGGCGGGCATCCGGGTGATCAGCCGAAGGGTCGGAGCGCTTTCGGCCGTTGATCGCTCTGCTTCAAGTCCCGGAGCCGGCCCGTCATCATTGCCGAAGGACGGTGCACGTGGCGGGCATCCGAGAGGAGCGGTGGGACGAAGGGGACGATCTCGGCCGTTGGCTTCGGCGGGAGGTGCTTCGGATGGGGCTTATAAATACAAGCCCTCAGCAGGGCACTGTTCTTCTTCCTGCTTCTGCGCCTGCGTTGCTCCTGCGATTTTCCGAGCTCTCCCTCCTCCCCGGCGAAAGGATAGCTCTCTGAAGGCTTCGTCCGAGCTCGTCGGCCACCGTGGGAGGATGTCCATCCTTCAGAGCGCCTTGTTGGTGGAGCTGGGTGGCTTGAGAGGCCGCGCTCGGTTCAGGAGAGATTTCCTCCCCCTTCCTGAGAGTAAGCCTTAACCTTCTTTCTTCCCTTCGCGACCTTATGGTCCGGAGTTCCTCTTCTAGTGAGATTACTCCTTCGGACGAGGAGTATACTCCTTCTCACTCTCCCAAATCTTCTCTGTCATCTCCCCTCACCTTGGATTCCCTCGCCTCTGCGATGTCTGAAGAGCCTGAGGTCTCTGGGGCTGAGGGGTCCGAGGCTTCCGGGGCCGAGGTCTCCGGGGTCGAGGTTTCCGGGGCCGAGGCTTACGGGGCCGAGGCTTCCGGGGCCGAGGCCCCCGAAGAGGTCCGGAACCCGGGCCGGGCTTCCACCTCGGGACGCCGTCGTCCCTACATCGCTTCTGAAGCATCCTGCGCGCTTTCGGACGCAGAGATCAGCAACCTTGCTTCTTACTTCAAGCTTCCTTCTTGGACGACCCCTCACCGGCCTGGCTCCGCCACCAGGGCCAACACTCCCTGCCCAGGTTCCTTCTCTATCTATGTAGATAGTTTCCAGGCGGGCTTCCGTATTCCTCTTCCCACTTTTGTCATCAATCTTCTCAGCTTCTACGGGCTGGCCCCGTCTCAGCTTTTTCCCAACTCCTGGCGCACCGTATATGGTTTCTTGGCCGTTTTCGCCCGTATACGGATTACTCCTTCCATCAACGTCTTCCGCTACCTCTTTAAAATCCAGAGGCAGGGGAGATCCGAGTGGTACTGTTTTGTCCCTCGGATCGGCCGAAGCATCTTCTCCGGAAAGCCCTCGTCCATCCATGGCTGGAAGAGGAAATTCATCTTCATTTCTCTGTCGGAGAACGAGAAGGGCGTGTGGCCCTTTCCTACCGAATGGGCGCCGCTGGCCGTAGGCCTCTCGGATCCTCCCGTTCTGACCTCCATCCAGAGCACCCTCGTGGGCCACATCCAGATCATGGCCCCGTACAACATCTGGGGGCTTCTCAGTGAGTCAGAGCGGCTGGTGAATGCCGGGATATGGCCGGACCCTCGGTTCGATCCGGAGCGAGCCTTTCCCTTCCTTCCTCCTGGGGAGACTCCGCGGCGCCGCGAAGGAAGTGCTGCCGCTCCTCCGGCCGCAGCTCCTCCGGCTGAGGAGGCTGATGAAGTTTCGGCCGAGGGTAAGTCGGCTTTGAGTTTGCAACTGGTCGTTGTTTCGTTCTTAACATGTCTTCTATTGCTTGCAGCAATGTCCGAGCTCGACGCCCTCCTCGCCCGGATATCCGATCAGCGCGATCCAGGCCGGTTACCACCCCCGCAGGCGGCAGGCGGGTCCGGCCGAGGCGCTGGAGCTCCGAGGACCCGAGGCGGGGTTCCGAGGACTGCGGCCTCCACCGAGGGCCGTGCTGCCGCCGCCACTCTTGAGAGGGAGCGAAAGACCAAGTTCGCCGCTCGAAGGGGCGGCCGACCGTCGAAGCGCCCCCGGGCGGAAGAGACCGAAGAGGCGGAGCCGGCTCCGCTGATCAGGAGAAGTGCCGGGGCCTGAAGGACTGCAAGGCTAGCGTCTCCTGAGATGCCGAGGGGCGACTCTCCTCCGGCCGTATCGGCAGGGGCAGAGGACGAAGGTGCCGGGTCGCAGGCGCAGCGCGAGTGGTGGCACCCTGAACCGGGGATCTACAAGGACGAGAGCATGGAGGACTCGCAGACGTGCCTCCATCTGCTCCGCAGCCTCACTCTCCATTCGGCTTTCGAAGAGCTGAAGGACCACTCGGTCTCCGACCTGGCGGCGATGAGCGCCCGGTTGGCGGTCCAGGTAAGAAGCTTCTGAGTGTGCTTCAACTTGGCTTTCCTTAGCCGTTCTATGATTTTTTCTGATCCTTGTCTGCTTTCGGTCCGCAGGCCGCGGTAACGGGTAGTGTCCTGATTCACCATCAGGAGCTGCTCCGGATCAAGCTCTTGGAGGCCGAGGGGGAGTCGGCCGGTTCGGGTGAGGGTCCTTCGGCGGGGCCCCGTATCGAGCCCATGATCGATGGGCTGGTAACCGCGAACGCCCGGACGCGGGCGCAACTGGAGGAGAGGGCAGCAGAGGCCCGTGCTTCCGCCGAGGCCAAGATGAAGGCCGAGCGGGAAAGGGAGAAGGCCGAGCGTGAGCTCGCTGCGGCTAAGACTGAGATCCGGGCCCTCAAGGCCCAGATCCAGGAAAAAGACTCCCGGCGGGCTTCGGAGAAACGCCGCCATGCCGAGGAGGTATCGGCTCTGAAGCAGGAGCTGGAGGAGGCGGCGGACTCGGCCGTAGCCGATTATAAGGCCGGCCCGGACTACGCCGAGGAGATCATCCAAGCTCAGCTGCTAGCGGCCTCTTCGGTCTTCGACCTCGGGCTGGCTGTCGCCTAGAGGGCCTGCCCGAGCGTTGATTTAACCGGGGTTGCCCTGCCGATGGGTGAGGAAGCCAAGGAGCTCCTATCCTGGTGGAAGGAGCTTATGGCCGAGAAGGCCTCGATCCCAGCTCCAGGCGACGAAGCCGTGCCCGCCGAGGAGGCCCCTGTCGAGGCTGCCGCTCCTGAGGCTGTGCAGATCGTTGACTCTCCCTCTCCTGGCCGAGACGCAGTCGAAGCGGAGGAGGAACGGGTTGAGGGCTGATACGAGGGTTCCCCCCGGTTTTTGTTTTTACACTTTTTGTAAACCTGCGGCCAGGTGGATGGCCGATTTTGTACTTCCCCTTTTGTGAATACAGGAAGTATTTCTGAATTTTACCTCGTTGTCTTCTGCATGATTTGACCGAATCTGGCCTTTCAGAAGTCCGAGATCCTGCCGTCGCTCGCTATAGTTCGCGAAGCCGAGACCCGATGTAGGTTCGGATAGGAAGTTGGTAAAATATTGCCAGTATATACGGCCGGGGCCTTCGTTAATGTGACTCATAATATCCGAAGGGGTATCCCGCCGCCTTAGATGCGGTTCGTGTGGCCGGAGCCACTCCCGCTTCGCCTTATGCAGATTTAGAGATATATTTCGCCGCTCCCTGATCCGGATTACATGGCCGAAGCCATTCGTCGGATCGAAGGATTCGCAGACTCAGAGAAAATACCATGCCGCTCCCGATACGGTTTGCATGGCCGAAGCCACTCCCGGTACGGTTTACACGGACTTAGAGAAAATACCATGCCGCTCCCGATCGGTACGGGTTACCTGCGGGCTTAAATATACCTTGCCGCTTCCCGATCATGTATACGTGGCCGAAGCCACCCTCGGATCAGGATTACCTGCGGTCTTAGAAATATCGTGCCGCTTCCCGATCGGTACGGGTTACCTGCGGGCTTAAATATACCTTGCCGCTTCCCGATCCGATATACGTGGCCGAGGCCACCCTCGGATCAGGATTACCTGCGATCTTAGAAATACCGTGCCGCTTCTCGATCGGTACGGGTTACCTGCGGGCTTAAATATACCTTGCCGCTTCCCGATCCGGTATACGTGGCCGAAGCCACCCTCGGATCAGGATTACCCGCGGTCTTAGAAATACCGTGCCGCTTCCCAATCGGTACGGGTTACCTGCGGGCTTAAATATACCTTGCCGCTTCCCGATCCGGTATACGTGGCCGAAGCCACCCTCGGATCAGGATTACCTGCGGTCTTGGAAATACCGTGCCGCTTCCCGATCGGTATGGGTTACCTGCGGGCTTAAATATACCTTGCCGCTTCCCGATCCGGTATACGTGGCCGAAGCCACACTCGGATCAGGATTACCTGCGGTCTTAGAAATACCCTGCCGCTTCCCGATCGGTACGGGTTACCTGCGGGGTTAAATATACCTTGCCGCTTCCCGATCCGGTATACGTTGCTGAAGCCACCCTCGGATCAGGATTTCCTGCGGTCTTAGAAATACCGTGCCGCTTCCCGATCGGTACGGGTTACCTGCGGGCTTAAATATACCTTGCCGCTTCTCGATCCGGTATACGTGGCCGAAGCCACCCTCGGATCAGGATTACCTGCGGTCTTAGAAATACCGTGCCGCTTCCCGATCGGTACGGGTTACCTGCGGGCTTAAATATACCTTGCCGCTTCCCGATCCGGTATACGTGGCCGAAGCCACCCTCGGATCAGGATTACCTCCGGTCTTAGAAATACCGTGCCGCTTCCCGATCGGTACGGGTTACCTGCGGGCTTAAATATACCTTGCCGCTTCCCGATCCGGTATACGTGGCCGAAGCCACCCTCGGATCAGGATTACCTGCGGTCTTAGAAATACCGTGCCGCTTCCTGATCGGTACGGGTTACCTGCGGGCTTAAATATACCTTGCCGCTTCCCGATCCGGTATACGTGGCCGAAGCCACCCTCGGATCAGGATTACCTGCGGTCTTGGAAATACCGTGCCGCTTCCCGATCGGTATGGGTTACCTGCGGGCTTTCTTGAGAAGGCCGTGCCGCTCTGATCCGGTACGCATGACCGGAGCCACTCCGAATCAGGTTGCCGCGGACTTTAGAGACTCATTGCTAGACAATCTTTCCAAAAAAAGACTTTCCTTATTTCTCCTAGCTAAATTCCAGGTTAATTTACATGAGGTGCCGAAGGTACCCCGTATTTCAGACATGAGAGGGGATGCGTGTCCGAAGGGGTCTCTAATCCGCGGGCCCCTCGGTTGCTTCTGTTTACAAATACTTCAGTCATTTTAAAGGCATGGCCTCAAAAAAAAAAAGGGATCTCCTCGGATGTTGGCTTACTGCTCCGAGGTCCTCCGGTCGCGCCTCTGTTGAGGCTATTCCTACCGGTATAGTGGCAGTTGGCCCTTTCTGACGAGGCGATCTATCTCCTCCCGAAGTTGCCGGCATTCATCAGTCATGTGGCCGGTCTCCCGATGGTACTCACCATATCTGCTAGGGTCCCTTCGGCGAGGATCAGTTTTCATGCGTTGCGGCCGCCGGAGCATATGTTTTATCTCTACAAGCATTTGGGAAGGGGGAGCAATTAGCAGTAGGTGTCGTGACTGCGGACCCTGTCGCTTGCCTCGGTCCCACTCCCTTCGATTTCGCCTGCGTAGAGGTTCTTGATTTGTAGGCTGAGGGCGAGCCGCTAGAGGGCCAGGCGGTGCCGAGGGCTCGTTGTTCTCCGAAACAACCTCGTCGGAAAAGATTTGTGAAGATACTGGTGGAAGCTCCTCGTATTGCACAGGGCAAAAGGGAGGCGCTTGGTGGGGGAGTTGGCTCAATACCCCTATGTACTGGGCCATGGCAGATACCATGTTTGCCAAAGATATGACAGTGGCAGTCAGCGCGGTCATTTGTCGCTGAAGTTCCTTTATCCGGTTGTCTTCAGCTGTGGACCCTGGCGCGACTAGCCGTACCGCGCTCAAGGGGGAGGACGGAGTGCCTTCGGAGAGTGGTAACTATGCTGAGGCTTCCCGTTCCTCTGTTTCGCTTTGACCGGGTCGTCGGTTTATAAGTCGTTGAGACATGACTTGTTTGTTGGTTTCCCACAGACGGCGCCACGTGATGTAGCCGAAGCTATCACGACCGGATTCCGAAGCCGGAATCCGAAAAGATGGATCCGGTGCTGGGTCGGATCGGTGTTCAGGGGCCCGACGGGGGTCCGGAAGGCGAAGGAGGCAGAGGTGGAACCGGAGGTCCGAAGGCCGAGGGGTGCTCGGTCGGTGGCTGGCCTGCTCCGGGAAGTCGGGGCCGAGGCTCCTTCGGCGGACGAAGGGACGGCGCGAGACCGAGTCTCCTCTGTCGCGGGGCAGCCGGCGCACGGCGTCAAGACCAGGGAGAGGAATCTGAGTTCGGCGGTCGAGACCGACTCGGGAAGGTCGGCGATGATTCGAACCGAGCTCCTGTAGGAGGGAAAGAAGAAGAAAACAAGTCAGCAGGAGTCCCGGGCTTCAACCCTGGGGAACCCCCTCCGACGGTCAAGTTAGCTCCTGAAGAAGATTCGATTCAGAAGGCAACGAGAGTAGCTTTAATGCTTTTCGGACTGTAGTCTTTAAGGGTCTCGGAGGCTTAAGAGAGCATCCCTTTGGCAATAAATAGCGGTGTATTTATAGCAAAGGATAGAGGATGGTTAACGGTGGCAGCCGATATAGGACTAAACGCGGACTTACTGGTAAACCGCCATAGTGCCTGATCCGCCACCGGAGTGGGCCGGACTCGGCTATCGGGCCGAAGGGGGTTGGGCCGCTGATGGGCCGAAGCCTGTTGGGCCCTGGGCTGCCGCGCTGTTCCCGGGCCGTAGGCTGGTGGGCCGCTGACGGGCTGAAGGCTGTTGGGCCGGGAGCGACGGTGCCGCTTACAGGCCGAGGGCTGTTGGGCCGCTGATGGGCCGAAGGCTGTCTGAGGGCCTTGTACTGCCGCTGCTGGGCTGAGCGGGGTCTGGGCTTGTTTTAGTGGGCCGAATCGGATTCTGCCTCATCAGATACTATAGTTTCGGGGAGTCATAATGTCCCACCTTAGAAATACCAAGACACAGGCACAAAGCCCGCAGGGCAATTTGGGATTTATCAACCTATTGCCTAAGATATGGAATTGCCTAAACACATCCTTAAGGAGGTACTGTCTAATTTATAGTTCTTTATATATGCAGAGATTTTAGAATTTCAACAGAACCAACCTTCGAATTGACTAAACATAAGATCTCAAAACTTGATAAACATACATGTTTAATTAAGTAGATAAAGAACATTTAATAAGATGAATAGAACAAACTAATAACATAACCAAACTAAGCGTGTATGTAAACACTAGGATTAACAGAGTTCGAAATATGAGTTAAAATTATGAATTCATCTAAGGAACCTTCTCAATAAATCATAGATCTAGAGCAGATCATCCATGAGTCGAATCACTTGATCAGAATTTAGACATTCACACTTTAGATCATATTCCAATTTGCAGAATAGTTACATATCATGATGCTTACAAAAATCACAAGTTCATCTAAGATTCGAATGATTAACAGATGCAGACCATAGATATAGTTCAAAATAGATTCAAATGTTGAATTCAAAGGTTTAGAATAGATCAAATTGGTGATTAGATTCAAAAGCCAAACTGATGAGTTCGAAATGATCAAACTACTATAGTTTTTCTTAAAAAACATCTCTTGATCAAGAAGATCACATACCTTAATCATAGAGCTCTAGGAACTTTAGGCCACGCTTCTCATTCTCATTCTCATTCTCTGCTCTCACATAAGCAGCAGTCTGCTCCCAGGGAAAAGCCCAGCCAAATGGAGTTCTAATGGCCTTAAGGGTATATTTATAGATTTCAAATACCGTTGGCTTGCCGAAAACCTGAGCATATATTTTATTTCCCACCAAATGCGGATTCCAAATTAGAACTTAATTTAATTTGATCTAAGCTAACTAATTCCACTGCTCCACTACACTCACTGTTGACTTTGCTCATTGACCACCACCAAAAATTGCCACTTGTCTAGGCCCAATCTAATGACACCTACCAAATCTACCAGCTCAATCAGTACTAATTGTTAGTCTTAGGTGGCTTACAAGCCAATTAGACATTATGTAATCTCGTTAAGTTATTAATAAAATAGCATTTTATATTCAATATATATAGTTCATTTGTATCCGTCTCATAATGAAGTTCGTGAATATGTGTAATAGTGATCAGATTATGATGAGATCATATTAATGAAACGGATCACTAATAAATATATATTCTTAATTGTTCCTAGTCGGAGGATATCTGAGAAGCACATAAGACATCTGGTTAGACGAGTACATATTACTTCTATCTATATGACGAGGGTGAATGATCTCATAATGACTTGTGTGAAGACACTAAGGTGAATCTGTAAGTGCTCATTAGAGAATGAGTTTACTGAACTGATCTGACTTGAATCATTGGATGCTAATGTACCCAACTGTCAATCGACTTGATTCAATTATTGCAGTTGTGTGGATGGCCCTAAGAACTGAGACACCAAGGACACGTTGTTCGTGGACTTCTATACTTTAACCTTGGTTAATGGATCTCTAAACACGAGATTCTAAATAGCTAAGGATTGGGTACAAAATACCTTCGATGAGAATTGAGTATTAAATATGGGATCATTCACTTTTAGTATCTAGAGAGAGAATGCGTTATGAAGGATGCGCGGGAGTCTTTGGCTATGGCCGCCACAATGTTGGGAACGAAGTTTTCTGATATTATATAGTAGCATTATATCCAAGTGAGTCGACCGTTTAGGGTTTGACAGTATACCGTACCTTGAGATGATTCAAGAGCATTGCGTGAATGAAGGATTATATCCATGAGGTAATTATCGACGAAAAGATTCCATGAATGGGTTGCAAAACACTAATACCTTCTGGATTCACATGGTGTTACTTGTCACCCAATGTGATCGGAGGCCTAACTAAATTAGATGTGTGACGTTAATTTGGTGAATTAATTAGTTAATATGTGATATTAATTAATTAATTAAGTTGGTAAAATATTATTAGACTTAATGGGCTATGAATTTGACTAGTACTTGGGCCTAGAAGGTCAAACGCACAAAGATTCTCAAGCAATGGGTCGAAAATGGGATTAATATTAAGTTAGGGATTTTTGTGAGAAACTGCCAAGATGACTTGATATATACCTAGTGAGAGTGCAGCCCTACCCAAGATGCAAAGCTACCTTGGTCGTCCCCCTCTCTCTCTCCTCTCTCTATCTCTATCACCAAGGGCGCCCCCTTCTGATCTTCACATCGCCATCTTCGTCAACTTCCATTTGAAGGGAATCTGTCTGCATGTTGTGGAGTCGTCTCGGAGACATACAACTTCTGCGAGTGTTGCACCGAGCGAGGAACTGGAGGAGATCCACCGCCAGAAGGATCGCATGGATACCGTTAGAGGTTGGACGATTGTGCGGTTTACGACGTCACACCATCAGAACCCTATGAAAGTAGATTCGACTCCACGCAAGGTGAAATTTGTTCACCAAATTACTCGATTGTGTTCTTCAAAATGGACCAGGATCAATCTATTTTAATAAAAAAAAAATTCTGCTGCACCGTCAATCCTACCTTAGAGATCTTTTCACTAACAAACTACATTAAATTAGCTACTAGACAAATTAACTAACTAGGTGCAACCACTAAGCTAATGTACACAAAATAACTACTAACTAATTAACCAATTAATTAAATAACGATTAACTGCTAACCATCCCAATTTTGTTATCCACCTAATCGAATGCCTTCTGTCTCCTAATCAATTACAGATCATGGTGCAGGTTATAACATCCTCTCCTACTTAAAGAAATTGTGTCCTCAAAATTAAATACCAGCTTATCAAATAATTGAGGATACTTTTTCCTCATTTCTTCTTCAGTTTCCCATGTATCTTCTTTTGTAGAATAGTTCCTCCAAAGAACTTGTACTAATGAGATCACCTTAGTTCTCATGACTTGCTCCGTGTGATCCAATACCTTCTCTGGTTGCTCAACATAAGACATATCTAGTTGTACTTCCAAAACCATATACTCAATTATATGAGATTGATCTTGAATATATTTTTTGGGCATAGATACATGAAACATTGGATGTATACTTGACAATGCTGGTCGCAAAGCTAACTTATAAGCAACAGATCCAACCCTCTAAAACCTCAAATGGTCCAATAAATCTGGGACTCATCTTACCTTTCTTACTGATGTGCGCGCGATGCGCGTCATTAAACGCTCACGGCAACCAACTTTAAAAATTATCGGGACTTACAATTGATTTGAAAGTAGTAAGTGGTGAGAATCGAGTTGATCTACCGAGAAATAGAATTTTAATTTTGAAAATCTTAGATTATTTTACATCCTTCAAAGAGAGAAAGATTTGAAAAGGACGAGGAATACACTAGAAAACTTGCCTCTAATTGATTTATCCATCCTAATCAATGTAAACTTGCACTTAAAATTAGAAAACTAATGAGACATTTGAAAGAAATTAATTGCACACTTGAGTAAACTCTAGAGCACACATTTACCATTAGAGATTATCGCTAAAGTACACCAAAATAATTAATGAAATTGACAAGATCTTGTAAATCCAACCAACTAAGCTAATCTTAGCAAAGAAATTTAAATAAGCTTACTGAAAAGAAAACAATGGACACTAAATAGACCAATAATTTCACCTTGCTCTTGCATAAAAAAAAGAATAAGTACAATAATGTTCTAATTAGATCTCAATCTACAAAGTGGAGATTTAACACCTACACAACAAAACAAGTTAAATATTTTGTGAAAATAAACAACTAAAATTTAACAAAAATTAAATGATACAATGGAGGAGGGGGCAGCAGCTAGTAGGAGGACGCAGTGTGCCGGAGGAGTAGAGGCGACAGGAGCGCTTATGGAGGGAGAGGGCCGGTGCATTGAACTCGGGCTCAACAATAGAAGCAGGCGGGCATAGTCGGGGGTAGGCGGGAGTGGGCACCGTACGACGCTTGTTAGGCGATGAATGCGCCTTCACATAGCACGTGGCCAGCGGTGAACGGCGCAAAATGAGGCGCTGGCATCAGGCAACAATAGAGACAAGTGCACCATAGAGAATAACGATGGTCACAAAATTGAAACTCAAATCCTACCTATTTTGAGTGCACCATTTCCTAGTTAAAATTCATTTAATCCAACAAGCAACCTCAAAACATCATAGACATCCACTTGCTTGTCTTTGTGTACAAGATTGTTTGAAAGCAAAAGAAACCAAAAAAAAAAAAAACCATTGATTGTTTGAATACGAGCTTCGTTCAGGAAAGGTCGTTGGAATGGCTACTTACTCATATGATAATAATTATGAAGATGACTCTTATGATCCTACTTATAATAACGACAAACAACTTTTGTTCGCTAGGATGATAAAAGTAGTAACCGTAGGTTTCCCTCGGATACCCCACAAATCTATACTTATCAGTTATGGACTCTACCTTATCTGAATCATGTCTTTTAACAAGAGCAGAACATCCCCAGACTTTAACATGCATAAGGTCTAGTTTCCTTCCCTTCCATATCTCATATGGAGTAGATTCAACAAATTTACTGGGTACTCTGTTCAGGATATATATAGCAGAGCTAAGTGCATATCCCATTAGGGGCACTGGTAATTTAAACATGCTCATCATGGATCGCACCATTTCCATCAACGTGCGATTCTTCTTTTCTGATACACTATTCATCTGAGATGTATAAGGAGGTGTAAGCTGAGAAAGGATACTATTAATCTTTAGGTATCGTATGAACTCTATACTTAAGTATTCCTCACCACAATCTGATTGGATGGTTTTGATATTCTTTCCAATTTGTTTCTTCTTAAATTCTCTGAATTTCTTAAAAGCTTTTGATTTGTACTTCATTAAGTACACAAAGCTATACCTTAAGAAATCATCAATGAATATAATGAAATAAGAGAAACCACCAATGGCCTGGGTAGATATAGAACCATATACATTAGAATGTATTAATTCGAATATGTCCTTGGCTCATTCCCCACTTCTAGTAAATGGAGATTTAGCCATTTTACCCATCAAACATGACTCGCAAGTTACATATGATTCAAAATCAAATAGATCTAAATAACAATCTTTATGCAATCTTTGGAGTATGCTTTTTCCAATGTGACTAAGCCTACAATGCCATAAGTAGACTCTATTCACTTCACACTGGCTCTTCTTAAGAGCAATATCGACATTAAAACTATCATGAGATACATCCATCAGGTATAAACCATTGCATAAAGAAGCAGAAGCAACTATTTTATTTCTAAACAAAATTGAACAACATTTATTCCCAATGGATAAACTGTACCCAATATTATCTAAATAAGAAATAGATATGATGTTTCTTATTATGCAAAGTACATAACAACATTCATCTAATGATAAATAGTCTCTAGATGATATCTTAAGATTCACTGTCCCTACAGCGATCATCATAACTCTTGCGCCGTTACCTAGCCTCAGCTCCACCTCGTCGGTCCTCAGCTTACGCCTTCTTGTCAACACCTGCACATTATTACAGTTATGAGAAACACATCTAGTATCTAACACTTATGATGTATAATCTCTAACTGATAAATTTACATCTATCATATAAATACCTGAAGCATCCTGCTGCTTCACCTTTCTTTGAGCCTTGTCTTTGAGGTATTCTCTGCAATTCCTCTTCTAGTGGCCCTTCTAATGACGGTAGAAGCAATCACCCTTTTCATCTCTCTTATCTTTGTCCTTCTTAGCAACCTTTAGCTTTTCATGTCTCTTAACCTTGCCTTTCTTAAAGGCTTGAACTGCCTTCCTCTTCTTGTTGGTCTAACCAACTATAAGGACTTAGGACTTTTCCTTCACAAGGTTCCTTTTGCAGTATTCAGCATATTCAATAATTCAGCCAGACATGCTTGGATCTTGTTTATGTTTAAATTAATAATGAATTGTGCATACGATTGTGGAAAAGAAGGAAGAACAAGATAAGCATGCATCTCATTAGTAAGTGGAACCCCAAAAGCATCCAACCTTTCAATCCACTCAATCATCTTTAGCACCTAGGTCTGTACTGAAGATCCCTCTACCATATGAGCCTTGAACAGATTCTTTGATATCTCATATCTTTCGATTTTGCTCTGCTCACCAAACAACTCCTTTAGATGGAGCATGATGGATTTCGCATCCATCTCTTCAAGCTGCCTCTGCAACTCATTGCTCATAGAGGCAAGTATGTAGCATTGGACCATGGTGGTGTCTTCCTTCTATTTTACATATGACAAGATATCCTCTTTTGGGGCATCTAATGCAAGTTCAGTAGAAGGATCATCTTTCAGGACATAGCCAATCTACTTAGACCTGACGACAATCTTCAAGTTCCTAAGCCAGTCGGAGTAATTCTGGCTTGTCAATCGATTGGCATCTAGTATGCCATGCAATAGGTTAAGGTGTGACATTTTAGACTATAGGAGATAAAATTGTAATTAGCAAATGTTCAATTATTAATATTAAAATAAGATATGGACTTTCATCTAGTTTTACTCCCACTAACTTTCGTCGGAACGTATAACCTTCATATATATAGAATTGGAGACACTGATAGTCTCCTAGCAGAGATCAAAATCTCTAAGACTCATAGCATGACCTCGAGGAAATACAAGTATCATACTATGATCTTAGAACAACCATCTCATAGTACTTACAATTTCTTGCAATATCTAATCATACTTCGCTCCCAGGTCTATAGTGGTCTTGAGAAACACAATAAACCATTATCCCTGGTCTAAGCATTACCATCATTACGTGACGGAATAGATTAGGATGCAACTCCTAAAGAAACACAAGAAAAGATGCATCGTTCCTCTACCCAATCTAAAGACATCATAATGCCATAATTTTTAGTTCCTTCATTAGACGGTGACAGATCTTGGTGAAACACATGAAACTGTCATCATTAAATCGAACTCTTAAAAAACTATAATGACGGAGAGCCGCACGGTGCATTCTCAATGACTCGCACTCCGGCTTAGATTTTTAAGTTGAAGATTTTGTTTAATTTACTTTGGTCTCTTCCTAGGTGATAGTATATAAATATATCACATATATTTACTATATACATAACCTAGACATTTGATTCATAATCAAATAAAAACAAAGTATCACATACATGTAAAGGTGTGGTCATGGATAACACAGTGATTTGACTTGAGCCATATAGTCAAACTCACTTACATTCAATATAACAATTACATTAAATGATCTGCAATCACATAGGCAATTTGAACTCCTTCAAAAACATTATTGGTTGCAGTTGTGGATCATCTTCGCTCTTTCATCAGTTGCCTCGATCATATTACATAATAATTTTTCAATTTACATGTAAATTTAAAGAAGGCCTTGTGGCAAGTACATAATGGAGGGAAGTAGAATTACATCATAGTATGTTAGAGGGAGATGTTTGCAAACCTCTATTTATTAACAATTAATAAAAAAATAACCATACATTCATATATCATCCAATGAAGTATATACAAGTGCATATCCATGATCACAGTGTATTTTATTAACCAAACGACACAAGTAATAGCTCATCATATGGCTAAATAAATATTTTTCGAAAATAAATAATTTTTGATTTTCAAAAATCTTGGTTCCAATCAAAATTGGGATTGAATGTCGAAAATTCATTTTATTAATATTGTCATGCAAATAAATTACATTTAAAGGCATTAATCACACATCTCATATGCATACACTCCAAAATAATAATTTCCAAAATATTCCATACAAATTAGAACGCTTCTAAAGATTTAAATTAATCTAACATTTAGATTAATCTATAATTAGTAATCTAACAATTAGATTATTAATTATTTTCTAAAAATCTAACTCTTAGATCATACAGTTAAAGTTAATTATTAATTTAACCTTTAAACCAATAATTAAAAAAAATTGTTAATTAAAAAAAATTGTTAGTTAAAAAATGATTTAAAATCATTTAAGTCCCATTTTAAAAAATTGAATAAAAATTTTATTTCCAAAACAATTTTAAAAATTAAATTTAAAAAAAATATTTTAAATGGGTCAAGGGTATTAAAAGGGAACCGGGTGGCTCAGCCCAGCTGAGCACTGGGCTTGGACTAGGGTTGCCCCTGGGTCCAGACCAGGCCCAAGCCCTGGCCTGGTGCCTGGCTCGGACCCAGGCGACCCTAAGGGGGCCGCCATGTCCGGGCCGGCCCCGGGACGGGCTCGGACCCCAGTATGAGCAAGGCCCGGGCCGGTTTCGAACACTATGCGGCTAGGAAACCCTAGGTGTACAGGGTGATCCCCTTCCCCCTCCCCCGACGATGCCCTGCAACTAGGAAACTGAGAGTGGAGGGGGAGGGGGTTTCCGACAGCGAACGCGGGGGTCACTAGTCCGTCGTTGGGTACCCCGCCAGCGCACCCCGACGCCGTCCGACTGCCGGCATCGCCCCTTGTCGTACTATCAGCCCCTCCCTCTTGCTCTTTTTGTGTGGTGGCCATGGAGGAAAGATCCCGATCCCGGCCTGCCACTGTCGTCCAGCCCACGCCGATGCCAACGACAATGCCGACGGTGGCCGGTAGGATCCTTAGTCACACCAGGATCCCCTTTGGTCACCTCCCCATCACATGGGGATCAACCAAACAACACCGCAAACCCATTGTTCTTCGTCCCACGAAGAACACGAAAAATCCCATAAAAAAATATTTGATTTTGCAGAATTAAAATTAACTAAGTTATATGTGTTCATCCCATGAACACAGTTCTCGTATCAAAATCGAACTATTTGTATGGAATATTACAATAAAAATAAATTTCGGAGATCAACATGGCGAAGAACATAGTGAAACCTAGCCCTGATACCACTTTTAGGATCTCTTGGCGAGATCGAAAACGCAGCGGAAAATAAAAATTGGATCCTGTGCTGTTTCAAAAAACAAGAACGGATAAGAAGAAAAACAATTTCACCTTGCGCGGATTCAGATCCGCATTCGTGTGGTTCCGTTGGTGTGATGCCGTAAGCCACGCAGGTGTGCGGTCTCTAGTGGTATCCACAGGATCTGCCTCTCGATGGATCGTCCTCGCTTCCTCGCTCGGTGCGGCGTCTGCGGATCCCGATTGGCTGCGCGTAATTCTCCGCCACATGCGGATACAGAGTTCCCATCTGATGGGAGGCGAAGCCGACAGGAGATGGAGCAGAACCACCAACGGCGCCCCATGAAGGGGTGACCAGAGAGAGAGGAGAGAGATAGGGGCTGCTGCACCAGATCAGAGTGCCTGGCCTCTGACCTAGCAGCCGTACTTTTATAATAAGGGACTTTGTGATTTTTCAGAAAAATCCATACTTAATATAAAACCCAATAAATAACCCTATCGACTGAAAATCTTTTACGTGTGACCTTCTACGCCCAAATACCAGTCCAATTAATGGCCCATTAAGCTCAATAACTCTTTACTGACTCACTAAATTAACTAATACAATTAGCCGAATTTAATGTCCCACATTAAATTCGGACGGACCTCCGATCACGTTGTGTTCCAAACAACACTATGTGAACCTGGAAGGCATTCGTGTTTCGCAACCTACTAATGGAACCTTTCCATCATCGGATACCGCACGGATATAATCCTTCATTCGTACAATATTCCCAAATCGACCTGGGGTATGGTTAACTGTTAAACCGTAGCCAGTCGATTCACTTGAATCAGATGCCGCTAAACTATATCAGATAATTCCTTATCGGATATAGTGTCCGTACTGGCTAGTAACTTAAGCACATCATTCCCGGAACATTCTCTCTCCTTTTACCGAGAGCGGATGATCCCTTGTTGACCATATAATTACCTTCGTGGGTATCTTCCTAAGCCCGATCACTTAACTTATTGAGATCCCATAGTTAGGGATTCATTAGTCAAGATCAAAGCTCAAAGACCTATCAACAAGGTATCCTTGGTGTGTTAAGTCCAACGACCAACCATGCAATCGTGACAAAGAATCAAGCTTCTTAACAGTTAGGTAGATACCATCCAGCGATTCATAGTTGGATTAGTTCAGTAAACTCATTCGTCAATGAGCACTTATAGGTCCAACATTGTGTCTCCACACAAGTGACTTATAGGATCAGTCACCCTCATCAAATTAGCTGAAGAAACTTGTATTAGTCTAACCGGATGTTTGATATCCCTCTCAAACATCCTCTAACTAGGAACAATTAAGAACATGTGTTTTACAAGCCTTCAATCCTATAATTATGATATGATCATAATCCAAAGACCATTGCACATATTCATAGGCTTCATCTTGAAACGATAAGCAAATTTGAATTACACACATAATGAATATAAGTCAATTTAATTAATAATTGAACAATACGTAGTATTTGATTGGCTTGCAGGCCACCTAATAGTAACACATATTGCTTTCCATTCTGTCAACGGCCCTCAGTAATGATGAGACTAATTCTTCATTAAGGTTAGAATGTTGAGGAGTACCTTCCTTAATCATGATCCCCTTTTCTATAGGGCCTTGTTCTAGAGTGTTGCCTTTGAATGGAGATGACTCTTTCCTGTCCTTGCTCCCTGTGAACAAGTGAGGGAGGAGTCTTAGTAGGGATTTCTACAGCTTCTTTCTTGACCCAAGTGATCCATCTACAATGTGTAGAGCATTCTAGTCATGGATGGCTTGCTCTTTCTTAATTTCTTGACTATCATCCTCTATCTAGTCTACACTATAGTGTTTGAATATCCTAGTAAGCAAACTTCCATACGGTAATGTGAGACCTCCTAAACTCGCTTTGAACATGTGATACAACATGAAGGAGGGCAAGTCTATTCTTTTCCTAATGGCCACATGTTGCATGAGCTGAAGGTGATCTACCTTCAAATAGTCATAACTTCCTCCCTTAAGCATTACTATATAACAAATGATGAGATGCATGAACTTAAGATCTAAGGAAAGATTTGATGCATTTACCTTCATTCCTGCATTCACCTTGGATCACCTAGTCATTGCCATAATGGTTTCTACCTTGTTGACTGTCTCTATTCGTGTAGGACCTTCTAGCTTCAAATTTGCTAATTTTTCAATGAGCCATCTATTTTCTTGAGTTTTCTTTCCTTTCACAAACCCTACAATCTCGTTGTCTGAATGAACTACTGGAGTGCTATAGAATCTCCTCATTAAATTGAGATAGAATTTATCTTTCTTTGTGCACAGATCATACCATCCCATATCATTTACAATAGGTAAAATATATGGTCCTATTTTTAAGAGAGACTCAAAATCTAGATATCTCCCTAGAAGAATAGTTGCCTTGTTAAATTCCACCTCATACATAGCTACCCGTGGATCACAAATCACTGGAGACTTTGATGAGGAATCTCCCTTCTTGGAGATCCTCCTTTGCTTTTGTGGAGAAGCTATCGTCTTCTTCTTCTTTCCACTTGACTCCACCACTCTGACCCTCTTACGAACAGAATGAGGATAACGGGCAATGGGAATCTCATCCTCACTACTTTCTTCTTCTTCTTCGACTTCTATTTCTTCCTCACTTTTTGACACTTCTTTTGATTCTTCAGAACTTGGAAAGGCCTCCAGATCAACGGTGCCCTTCTCCTTCTCTCTACCTCAGTTAGCCTTTCTTCCTCTTCCACCAGACATGACAAGCGATGAACCATGGCACGAGTGGACAGATAAATGATAGATGAGGGAGAGAGTGTACTAGAGAGAAGAAAAGGCTCAGCCGTTTTCTCTAAAATCCACCAGAGAGGAAAATTGAGGATGTACTGCCGGTGGCCCCTTGGTCGCAGTGGCGGACGTAGGAATTTGGTTCAGTGGGGTCCTCAGATTAAGTATTGCGGGCCAAGTTGAAAGTGGAACAGTCTAAGATGCAAACAGGGCGGATTCAGTGCGAATCTAAAGTACACCAAAAAAGTTCATAGGAGTCCTCAATCTGATTAAATAAATAAATAAATAAATTGTTCTGGACCTTCTGGTTGTGCAACAGTTGCGGCGCGGTGGGGGACCGGCCAGGGCCCGGGCTAGGCTCGGCGGTTGGCAGCTGGCGGCTGGCGGGGCTGCGCGGAGCCAAGCTGGGCTAGGCTCAGCCGCTTAGGGCTGAGCGGGGCTGGGCGGAGCTGCCACGGAGTGGAGGCCCTGGAGGGGCTGTGGGGTGGCAGGCTGCAGCTGGCGGGGCGGGGCGAAGCCACGAAGTGGGTGACCGGCCGGTGGCGGTGGAGGTGGCCGGCCCGGGTGGGCGCCGCTGGCGCTAGGCAGAGGCCAGAGGCCCGGAGCAGCCGAGCAGGGTGGAACTGAGACGGATCGGACTCAAAGGGCAGCACAGTGGGCCGCGACGGTGCTGGGCGGAGGGCGGCGGCACTGGGTGGGCTGCAGCGGCGCTGGGCAGAGGGCGGCGACGTTGGGCAGAGGGCAGGATCCAGCGGGCAGCGGCAGAGGCCGGAGGGGGTGATCGCTTGGGCGACAAGGTGAGGCTGAGGTGGATCCGCAGAGTGACGGAGGCTTGGCTAGCGCCGGATCCAGTGGCGAGGCAGCGGATCCAGGCCCAGCGGAGGCCGGATGGTAAGGGCGTGACTAGACACCAGAGACTTGGCTAGTGGCGAGGCGGCGGATCCAACGGAGGCCGAAGGGAGAGGGAGTGACCGGAGGCTTGGGTCTAGCGGCAGATCCAACGGCGAGGCGACGCATCCAGCGGAGGGCGGAGGGCGAGGCGTGACCGGAGGCTTAACTAGCGGCGAGGCCGATCTAGCGGCAGAGGCTTGGCTTGGCTAGGACTTTGGGAGTCTCGGTCACACACGGATAGTGAGTTCCTGCGTATGGCCAGTGGGGTCCTGGGCACTCAAATTTGAAGTGGGCTTCTAAAATTACTAAAGTTCAGTGGGGTCCTGGGACCCCACACCCTACCTACTGGATCCGCCATTGCTTCGTCGCCCAGCAGTTGGGGGTTCTACGAGGGAAGAAGGAGGGGGAGGAATTGGATGAAACGGTCTCTCCCCCTTTTTTTTGATTTGACTTGATAGGACCCCCGCTCTCTTTTTCTAATCGCACATAAAGACCCCTTTGGAGCACAAGAGGTGGGATGCGTGTAACAGCCAGACCCCTTCTCTCTTTAAAACCCTGACCCACCTATTCTTTTTGAGATAAAATGCCCTGCGGTCCACATTACTTAACCAATTTTCGCACGGGTTGGTCAACCAAGTTTGGTTGTTGGTCAACCAGTAACAGGGAGGTCCACAACTTCCTATTAATTTTCGTTTTCTTCTCTTTTCTAAATAGGGGCTCAATTACCCATAGATTTGATATTTTAACTTTCCATGCCTTGTTGATTAGATTCTCTCAATTTTTTAATCAATAAAAGACAAGATATACCAAGCAATTAACACAACAATTGAAAACAAGAACAAGAGAAATGGTAGACAAGTAAAAGCTTAATTATCCTCAACCAAACATGAAATATGACCAAGTCTATTTTATCAAATCTCTCTAGATCTTGCACACGCCAAGCTCTCTTCGAATTGACATGAATATATCTTCATTAAAGGGCTTGGTGAAAATATCAGTCAATTGATTTAATGTATCAACAAATTCCAGTTCAATGTCAACTTTTTGCACATGATTACAAATAAAATGATTTCTCACTTCAATATGCTTAGTTCTAGAGTCTTGCACGGGATTTTCGGTCAAGTTTATAGCACTTGTATTATCACAATGAATAGGATTATGATCTAAATGCAAATCATAGTCAAGCAATTGATGCTTAATGCAAAGAATTTGAGTACAACTTCCGACAATCATATATTCGGCTTTGGCCGTTGAAAGTGCTACTAAATTTTGTTTCTTAGATGACCATGAGATTAAGCATCTGCCAAAAAAATGACGTATTCCACTAGTGCTTTTCCTATTTACGCTACACCCAGCATAATCTACATCTGAATAGACAATCACATCAAATAAGCATTTTTTAGGATACCATCAAGCCAAATCAACACTACCAACAAGATATATAAAGGTACTCTTTATAGCAATGATATGTGATTCTTTTGATTTACTTTGAAATCTAGCACAGATGCACATACTAAAGAATAAGAGTTAGCCTAAGGCAACAAGATGCCTGGATCAGCTTTGATGGGTAAGGAGGCTAACAAAGCCCCGAACGAATCAGATGGGACCGCGAAAAGATTGTGCAATTACAATGCGACAACACAACCACCAGAGACACCCCGACATGTGGCAAGTAACGGTGCTACGACATGCACACGGACTAATCCTGGTTGATCAGACATCGAATTGCTAGCCCACAAGCGGGGATGCCTAGGTATGTTCGAAAAGCCTTAAATAAAAAGCTGCATATTTTATTGAAATGCCTTGAGGCACTGGGGGGTTACAAAAAAAATAAAACACACAAAGGGGACACCCCGCGCCCCATACTGAGCGACCTACCCACACTTACAAACATCATCCTCTCCGTCGCGCTGTCAATCAACTACTCGAGCCTTCATCAAGTCTTGCTCTCCCCAACTAGATAGCACCGGGGGAGATTGACCTACGTGGTGCAGTGCCTCCTTAGAGAGTTGTGGCTAGATATCCATGGGAGGGCCATACCGAATAACAGCGAGGACGTGCGCATCCTCGAATGGAAGCTCCTTAACCCACCGTTCGAGAGGAGGACCCATAGGGAGGTCTCAGAAGGACGTGGGGAAGGGCCCCTTTTCCTGTGGGGCTCCTTCTGTTAGGAATCGCCAAGAACGCAGCGGAAATAAAAACGATTCCATTGTATCGGTCGCTGGGATGGTAAAACGGACATTAAAATAAATGCGGGAAGAACGGTTCTTCACCTTTGCGGGGTTTCGAATCTCCCGTGGATGATGCCGACTCGGTAATCGCGCACGCGCACGATCTCTAGAGGTATCCACACGAGTTCCCGCAGCAGACGCGATTTCCTCCTCGACTTGAGTGCTCCGACCAGATCTCAAATCCACCATGCGCGGAGAGAGACAGATCTACTCCAAGAGAGAGAGAAGGAGAGAGAGAGAGGAGAGAGAGAATCTGGGGTGTAAAATTCGTCCAACCCACCTTTTTACCCCTCCCCCTTGGCCCTCCTTATATAGAAATAAGGATAAGCACAAGGATTAATCCTCATGATTATCCAAGAGTTTGGCCTTGGATAATTCTCCATTAAATCTTCATGTTTATCCTGCGGCTTTTCATAAAAACCTAGATAAGCATGAAATTTAACGTCTCTCACCGTCTGACGAGAACTCTTATGTGTGTGACCCTCTAGGCCCATATATTAGTCCGGTTGTAGGCCCATTAAACTTAAAACTGTTTCTTGAGTTTAATATTTATTAATTAACATTTAAACATCATATGTTAAATGATTAATTTAATAAACAAGTGAATTATCATCTGATGATCAAATCACTTGGCCTTCTGATCATGAATAGCACCAAACACTACCTCATGATCCCAGAAGATATAAGGGATATTGTTCCCTTCAATTGAACCTTTCTGTCTGCAGATACCGCACATATATAATCCTTCACTCATGCAATGTCCCAATAACACAAGGGTATGGTTTTATAGTCAAACCCTCTATCACATTATTTAGATAGATTCCAGTACACAGTTAATATCTAGAAAGATAACTCTTTCATTTGACCATGGCCAGAGATTTCTGTGTACACATGCATAGGACATTCTCTCTCTAGTCTTATACCAAGAGTGAGTGATCCCTTATTGTTCACTCAATTACCTTCGCAAGCTTTCCACTATATCTGAAAGACCGATTATGGTGGACTTAATGGTTAAAGTCCACAAGTCAGAGAATCAAGGTACAATGGTCCACAAACAAGGTATCATTGGTGACTCAGGTCAAAGGACCAACTGTGCTACTGCAACGATTGAATTCCCTGGTTGACTAATAGGTATAATTCGTCCAACTTCTTTTACCCCTCCCCTTGGCCTCCTTATATAAGAAATAAGGATAAGCACAAGGATTAATCCTCATGATTATCCAAGAGTTTGGCCTTGGATAAATCTCCATTAAATATTCATGTTTATCCTGCGGCTTTTCATAAAAACCCAGATAAGCATGAAATTTAACGTCTCTCACTGTCTGACGAGAACTCTTATGTGTGTGACCCTCTAGGCCCATATATCAGTCCGGTTTCAGGCCCATTAAACTTAGAACTAATTCTAAAGTTTAATATTTATTAATTAACATTTAAACATCATATGTTAAATGATTAATTTAATAAACAAGTGGTTTATCATCTGATGATTAATTCACTTGGCCTTCTGATCATGAACAGTACCAAATACTACCACATGATCCCAGAAGATATAAGGGACACTGTTCCCTTTATTTGAGCCTTTCCGTCTGCAGATACCGCATAGATAAAATCCTTCACTCATCCAATGTCCCAATAACGCAAGGGTATGGTTTTATAGTCAAACCCTCTATCGCATTATTTAGATGGATTCCAGTACTCAATTAATTTCTAGAAAGACATCTCTTTCATTTGACCCTGGCTAGGGATTTCTGTGTACACATCCATAGGACATTCTCTCTCCAGTCTTATACCAAGAGTGAGTGATCCCTTGTTGTTCACTCAATTACCTTCGCAAGCTTTCCACTGTATCTGAAAGGCCGATTATGGTGGACTTAATGGTTAAAGTCCACAAGTCAGAGAATCAAGATACAATGGTTCACAAACAAGGTATCATTGGTGACTCAGGTCAAAGGACCAACTGTGCTACTGCAACGATTGAATTCCCTGGTTGACTAATAGGTATGATTACCATCCAGGAATTCTTATTTGGGTCTGTTCAGTGAACTCATTCTCTAATGAGCACCCACTTGTTTGTCTTAGTGTCACCACACAAGTGAATGTGAGATCATTCACCCTCATCATATGAGCAGACATAACTTGTGTCGATCTTATCGGATATTTAATGTCAATCTCAAATATCCTATGATCGAGAACTGTTTAAGACAATTGACTGAGCATATTGATCTCACTATCATGATCTCATCATGATTCAATATCCCATACATTTGTCTATGGACCTTCATTACGATAGTTAATTTGCGAGAACTATAAATGAAGAAATAATTGCCTTTATTAATAATATGAACTAGAATGTACAATGATTGGCTTTGAGGCCACCCAATTCTAACATTCTCCCACTTGGACTATAGCCAATCACCCATGTGTCTAAGTCCCATAGACTTAAGGTGACGTTCTAAATTGTTTTGAGACAATGGCTTAGTCAAGGGATCTGCTACATTATCTTCAGATGAGACTTTCTCAACTACTATATCTCCTCGGGCGATGATCTCACGAATCAGATGAAATCGTCTCAGAATGTGCTTTGACTTCTGATGTGATCTTGGCTCCTTCGCTTGAGCTATTGCCCCATTGTTGTCACACAATAATGGAACATGATATAAAATGCTTGGAACTACTCCAAGTGCCGAGATGAACTTCTTCATCCATACCGCCTCCTTGGACGCTTCAGCTGCAGTAATGTATTCTGCTTCGGTCGTCGAATCTGCAGTTGTTTCTTGTTTGGAACTCTTCCAACCTACTGCACCTCCATTTAACATGAACACAAATCCAGACATGGATTTGCTGTCATCCAAATCCGACTGGAAACTCGAGTCAGTAAATCCTCGAAGTTCCAAGCAGTTTCCTCCATAGACGAGAAATAGATCCTTAGTCCTTCTCAAGTATCTAAGGATACATTTCACCGCTTTCCAGTGTTCCTCACTTGGATCAGCCTGATATCTACTAGTGACACTTAGTGGGTGTGCCACATCAAGCCTAGTACATAGCATTGCATACATGATAGATCCTATTGCCGAGGCATAAGGAACTCTATCCATGTACGCTATCTCTTCAAGTGTCTTGGGAGACATTTCTTTAGAGAGATAAATTCCATGCCTCATTGGAACGAGGCCTCTCTTGAAATTTTCCATGCCAAACCTTTTGACTATGGTATCTATGTACATAGATTGGGATAAGCCAAGCATCTTTTTGGACCTATCTCTATAGATCCTTATTATCAGAATATAGGATGCTTCTCCTAAATCTTTCATGGAGAAGTTTTTGGATAACCAAGCCTTTACTGATGACAACATTCCTACATCATTCCCAATGAGTAGAATGTCATTAACGTAAAGTACCAAAAAGGTAACTACGCTCCCACTAGCCTTTTTGTATACACAAGGTTCATCTTCATTCTTAATGAAGTCATAAGATTTGATTGTTTCATCAAATCTTAAGTTCTAAGTTCGGGATGCTTGCTTTAATCCATAGATGGATCTTTGTAGCTTGCATACCTTGCTTGAATGCTCTTTGGAAGTGAATCCTTCAGGTTGTATCATATATACCTCTTCTTGAAGGTTCCCGTTAAGGAATGCTGTTTTCACATCCATTTGCCATATTTCATAATCATAGAATGCGGCGATAGCAAGAAGTATTCTGATTGACTTAATCATGGCAACTGGAGAAAAGGTTTCGTCATAGTCAATGCCTTGCCTTTGACGATATCCTTTCGCTACCAGCCTTGCCTTGTATGTGTCAATCTGTCCATCTGCCCCGATCTTTCTTTTAAAGATCCATTTACTGCCAATAGGTACTATATCTTCTGGCAGATCAACCAAGTTCCAAACTTGGTTGGCATACATGGACTGAATTTCAGAATTCATTGCCTCTTACCATTTTTCTGATTCTTGACTATTTATAGCTTCTAGGTAGGTTTGAGGATCATCATCCTCATTTAAGTGCATTTTTGGTTTGCCATCATCGATATGTCCAACATATCTTTCAGGCTGCTTAGGCACTCTACCTGATCTGCGAACCTTTTGTGTATCATCTTGAACAAGTTCTTGAGTCAATGGTTCAGTAGATGAATTAGTGTTGATTTGTGAGTCTAGAATTTCTTCCAGTTCTATCTTGCTCCCACTGTCTTCTTTTGAAATATATTCTTTCTCTAAGAAGACAGCTCTTTTTGCGACAAACACCCTTTGATCGCTGGGCTGATAGAAGTAATATCCAAAAGTCTCTTTTGGATATCCCACAAATCTACATTTCTCTGTCCTGGAATCCAGTTTGTCTGGATCATGTCTTTTGACATGTGCAGGACAACCCCAGACTCTAACATGCTTAAAGTCTGGTTTCTTTCCTTTCCATATATCATATGTTGTGGAAGGTACTGACTTACTCGAAACTTTGTTCAACAGATATGCAGCAGTCAATAGTGCATATCCCTATAAAGAGATTGGAAGTTTGGCATAACTCATCATTGATCGTACCATATCTAATAGAGTACGATTTCTCATTTCCGATACACCATTTAATTGTGGTGTATAGGGAGGAGTCCACTGAGACAAAATACCATTATTCTTTAGATATTCTGTGAATTCTGTACTTAAGTATTCACTCCCTCGATCTGATCGAAGAGTTTTGATACTCTTTCCAATCTGGTTTTCAACTTCGTTTTTAAACTCTTTAAATTTCTCAAAGACTTCTGACTTATATTTCATTAAATATATGTAGCCATATCTTGAGAAATCATCTGTAAATGAAACAAAGTATGAGTAACCACCCATAGCATGAGTGGACATTGGACCACATACATCACTATGTATTAGTTCCAATAAGTCCTTAGCTCTTTTTCCATGTCCTGAGAATGGAGCTTTGGTCATCTTTCCCATGAGACAAGCTTCACAAGTTGCAAATGATTCATAATCAAATGGATCAAGATATCCATTCTTTTGCAACCTTATGATCCTGTTCTCATTTATATGACCTAGCCTACAATGACATAGGTACGAATTATTCACATCCTTATCTAAGCGTTCAAGAGATTTATTTACCAGACAAACATCATATGAAATATCAAGTAAATATAATCCATTAAATAAATATCCGGAAGCAAACAATTTGTCTCCTTGATAAATTGAACAACCTTTATTCTCTAGTTTCATAGAATATTCTTGTCTATCTAAACATGAAATAGATATGATATTCCTAATAATGGTCGGAACATAATAACAATCTATTAATTCCAATGAGTCTCCTGACGGCATCTGAAGTCTTGCTGTCCCCACAGCTAACGCAACAACTTTTGCTCCATTCCCGAGCCTCAGATCCACGTCTCCGCGGTTCAATCTTCTTTTACTTGTTAACACCTACAAGTTATTGCAGATATGAGAAACACATCCAGTATCTAATACCCAAGATGTTGTTTCTCTATAAGACAAGTTAAGATCGATCATGAGAATACCTGAAGCTTCACCAAGCTTCTCCTTTGCTTTTTCTGCAAGATAAATCTTGCAGTTTCTCTTCCAATGACCTTCTTTATGGCAGTGGAAATACTGACCTTTATCATTGACTTTCGCTTTGTCCTTTTGAACCGCCGGTTTGCTTTTCACTAGCTTCTTAGGCTTACCTTTCTTAAAGGTCTGTCCAGATTTTCTTTTCTTGTTGGTCTTACCAACAAGCATTACATTTGGCTTATCTTTCTGGATTGTGCCTTCTGCTGTCTTCAACATATTGAGCAGCTCAGCCAGTGAAACTTCAATTTTGTTCATATTAAAGTTGATAATGAATTGTGAAAATGAATCTGGAAGGGACTGTAGGATTAAGTCGATGCTTAGGTCATTGTTCATAACAAAGCCAAGCACAGCAAGCCTCTCAATCCATTCTATCATCTTGAGCACATGAGTTTGCACAGACGTGCCCTCGCTCATTCTGGTCCTGAACAATTTCTTAGATGTCTCATATCTTTCTGTTCTGGATTGTTCACTAAACAACTCTTGTAGGTGATTCAGAATGGACTTAGGTTCCATGTTATCATGCTGTCGTTGCAGTTCATTGTTCATTGAACCGAGCATATAACACTGGACCTTGACAGAGTCCTCCTTCCAATTTTCAAACATCATTAATTCATCTTCGTTAGCATTATCACCGGATTGCACTGGATCTAGTTGATCCAGGACATAGGCTAGCTTTTCACACATGAGGACAATCTTCAGGTTGCATAACCAGTCAATGTAATTTGGTCCCGTGAGTTTGTTTGCATCAAGTATGCAACAAAGGGGGTTAGGTGACGACATAGCGACCTACATGGAAATATAAATTTAAAAATGAGCAGATAGTTCTTAAAATCTGATTTAAGACTTTTAATCTAGATTTAGGCTCCCACTATTTTTCGGCGATCTGTATGACCCTCTAATATACAGAACGGGAGATTCCGGTGATCTCCTAGTGGGGATCAGAATCTTTCGGGCAACATGCATGTGACCTTGTGGTAGCACAACAAATCACATCAAGTCCCTTAGGCAGTCAACTCTTGACAGTTGCAACATTTGCAATATCCGATCGATTTAACTCCTGAATCAGAATGACCTTGTGGTAGCACAACAAATCAAATGATTCAGTTAAGTTTATCCATCATTACTTAGATGACATGAATTCATAGTGCAATCCTTGTGGTAGCACAACAAAACTACACTATTAGTCCATTCATCTTAATGACATCACATGTCGTAGACCTAGGTTAATTTCTAAATCAAATAGACCTTGTGGTAGCACAACAAATCCATTTGAGATAAGAATTATCCTAAGATCTATAATGATGGTGGGTTACGTAGATTATTCTGAATATCTCACGTTTATAACTTAAATTTTAAAAGAGGGTTTTGAGTTGATTTATAAAAATCGTGCTATCAATAGAATTTCGATTTGAAGTATCATTATACTTAATAGAAATATATATATATGATAGCATAGTCCACAAATATCACATATATGCAGAAACATTAAATAGGGATGATCATGGACTGCTCAAGCTACTATGGAATCATCGGAGCCAAACGATGATCCATAATAGGATCCTAATGTGAAAACAACAACACTGGTTCCATTTGATGTGAGTCCTTCCTCTAGAGGTGTCTTCAGAAAATCACGTCCTCTAAACTTAATCCGAAACATTTAAATATGTAATTCAGGACTCGCAGGTCCATAAATGTACATTTAAAACAATAAGAAACCTTAATCTTATCAAGGGGAGTACAATCTTATAGGGAGGTAGAGAGTACATCTGGATTAAGAGAGAGGAGGACACGCAGGTCCTATTTAAAATACCAAATGAAATAAGCATCGCATTCATCCACATCATTCATCACATGAAAATACTAAGTCCATGATCATCCCATCATAAAACACATCACATGCATCACAATCATCACATAATTGCAGTTTGGTATTAAATTTTATAAATATAAAATTATAATACCAATTAGTTTTCGAAATAAAATTTATTTCAACATAATCAATAATATTCAAAACATTATTGACAAATTAAATAACTAAACCATTCAGTTAATCTAAATCTTCATTCAAACAATTTGAACAGAAAAAGTAATCAAGTTATGCATGAAATCAGTTTAAAACATTTTAAAACTAATTAATTTAACAGGGAAATTAATTATCTAAAATAATTTTAAATAATTAACTAACACCCTATTAACAATAAAACCCTTTAATTGAATAACAGTTATTAAACACTTTAATAAGCTGTTAATAATCATAAAAATAATTAATAACATTTATTAATTATTCCTATAATTATTATGTTTTAAAACAATTTTAAAACAGGCTGAAAAAGGGCTAAAATGGGCTAATAATGGGTTTAATGGGGTTTAAACTGTTATTAAAACAATTTTAATAAACATTAAAATGGGCCCAGCCCATTAGGGCCCATTGGCCCGGACCCAGGGCCTTGGCTCGGCCAGGGTGGAGCCCTGGCTCGGCCAGGGTGGAGCCCTGGCTCAGCCAGGGTGGAGCCCTAGCTCAGCCAGGGGGTCTGGCCTAGCCAGACCCGAGCCCTGGCTCGGCCAGGGTCGAACCCTGGCTCGGCCAGGGCGCCGACCCGGCCCGCGCCCGGTCCGGCCCGCGCCCGGTCCGACCGGGTCGGGACCGGACGGTCCGGCCCCTTCTTCCTACATTCGACCGGGCCCCTCCCAAATACCTGCAAACCCTAGCTGCTGCAGGCCGGCGGCGGTGGAGGCCATGGCAGCGCCGCCAGGCGCCGGCACCGGAGCCGCCAGGCACCGCCGGCAATGCCCCCACCGCCGGCGATCCGCCCGACACCGGTGGGGCAGCTGGCGGTGGCTAAATGGCCCTTGGATCGAGCCCTAAACTTCCCCTTAAAATCTGATTTTGCAGGTTTTAAAAAACCGAGTTTGGGCTCGATTTTCAGCACCTCCAAGGGCACTCCGGCGCCGATCATCATGCCCAATCCGTAGAGGTGACTATCACCAAGAGATTTGGACATTCGGGCTGCCATCCCAACACTTGGGAATCGCGTACGAAGCCGCTAAAGTACCCCGTTCGTCGTCCCACGAAGAACTCCGAAAAATCCAAATAAAATCCGAAAAATTACAGAAAAATAATCAAATTGTTTGTGTTCATCATATGAACACTAATCCGTCATTTTTAATCGGATTAAACACAAGAACACGTACAATACGGGTTCTTCACGCATAACGAGAAAAACACGCAAAACGATGCCGTTTTACGACCGAACCAACAACCTGGCTCTGATACCACTGTTAGGAATCGCCAAGAACGCAGCGGAAATAAAAACGATTCCATTGTATCGATCGTTGGGATCGTAAAACGGACATTAAAATAAATGCGGGAAGAACGGTTCTTCACCTTTGCGGGGTTTCGAATCTCCCGTGGATGATGCCGACTCGGTAATCGCGCACGTGCACGATCTCTAGAAGTATCCACACGAGTTCCCGCAACATACGCGATTTCCTCCTCGACTTGAGTGCTCCGACCAGATCTCAAATCCACCATGCGCGGAGAGAGACAGATCTACTCCAAGAGAGAGAGAAGGAGAGAGAGAGAGGAGAGAGAGAATCTGGGGTGTAAAATTCGTCCAACCCACCTTTTTACCCCTCCCCCTTGGCCCTCCTTATATAGAAATAAGGATAAGCACAAGGATTAATCCTCATGATTATTCAAGAGTTTGGCCTTAGATAATTCTCTATTAAATCTTCATGTTTATCCTGCGGCTTTTCATAAAAACCCAAATAAGTATGAAATTTAACGTCTCTCACCGTCTGACGAGAACTCTTATGTGTGTGACCCTCTAGGCCCATATATCAGTCCGGTTGCAGGCCCATTAAACTTAGAACTGTTTCTTGAGTTTAATATTTATTAATTAACATTTAAACATCATATGTTAAATGATTAATTTAATAAACAAGTGAATTATCATCTGATGATCAAATCACTTGGCCTTCTGATCATGAACAACACCAAACACTACCTCATGATCCCAGAAGATATAAGGGATACTGTTCCCTTCAATTGAACCTTTCCCTCTGCAGATACCGCACAGATATAATCCTTCACTCATGCAATGTCCTAATAACGCAAGGGTATGGTTTTATAGTCAAACCCTCTATCGCATTATCCAGATGGATTCCAGTACACAGTTAATATCTGGAAAGACATCTCTTTCATTTGACCATGGCCAGAGATTTCTGTGTACACATCCATAGGACATTCTCTCTCCAGTCTTATACCAAGAGTGAGTGATCCCTTGTTGTTCACTCAATTACCTTCGCAAGCTTTCCACTATATCTGAAAGACCGATTATGGTGGACTTAATGGTTAAAGTCCACAAGTCAGAGAATCAAGATACAATGGTCCACAAACAAAGTATCATTGGTGACTCAGGTCAAAGGACCAACTGTGCTACTGCAACGATTGAATTCCCTGGTTGACTAATAGGTATAATTACCATCCAGAAATTCTTATTTAGGTCTATTCAGTGAACTCATTCTCTAATGAGCACCCACTTGTTTGTCTTAGTGTCACCACACGAGTGAATGTGAGATCATTTACCCTCATCATATGAGCAGACATAACTTGTGTCGATCTTATCGGATATTTAATGTCCATCTCAAATATCCTATGATCGAGAACTGTTTAAGACAATTGACTGAGGATATTGATCTCACTATCATGATCTCATCATGATTCAATATCTCATACATTTGTCTATGGACCTTCATTACGATAGTTAATTTGCGAGAACTATAAATGAAGAAATAATTGACTTTATTAATAATCTGAACTAGAATGTACAATGATTGGCTTTGAGGCCACCCAATTCTAACACCTTCGACCCATAAGAAGTAGTCCTTCCACCGTAGACATGGAAATCTGAGGCCTAGTGCTAATGACATGATGTCCCTATCCTCAAAATAAACAAAACCGCATGCACCTAGAGCCGAGCAACGCGGGGCATGGAAGACATGGCAGAACATGTTGACGGTCATGCTAGGGTGACGCAGGTCTCGGACCAGCATGGCAAATCTAAGGATTGTCCTATAGGAGTTTGACATCAGCTGGGCAGGGGCGATCCCATAGAATTATAGCAGTTGAGCAGCAAAGGCCGGCACAGGGAGCTAGAAGCCCACTTCGAATATGCCCACGTATACTGCAAATGCACTGGGCCTCTCTGAGAAGAGGTGATCTTCAACTGATGAGACCACAAGGAGGTACTCACCTGGAATGTAGTAGGTTTCCTAAAGCTTAGCCAAAAAATCAAGCGTCACACGCGAAATGCCCAAGGTGCTGCGGTCTTTGGCAATTCTCCTGGCATAATCCATAATACAATTTCCGGGGGTGGATTGCCCTGTTCTCCCCTTCTAATGTTATAAAGCCTCAGCCAGAAGGCGAAGCGTCACTTAGCGATCGCCGTAATAAACGCGACCGTTCGTAGGATTCCCTGAGAACATTACTCGGAAATGAGGAAGGACAACTGCCAGGGGCATTAGCAAGTGGCATCTCTTCAGGTGTCTCTTTGTTCCTCGCCATGTAGGCAAGACAAGGAGCGAGGGGGCAAGTGAATGATGAGGATTTCGTTGGGCCCAAGAACACTAATGGGCCAGCCCATTAACCTTTCTCCCCTCCAATCCACAAGCTTGTTTTACGCTATGGCCCACACAAGCCCAGCCCAGGGCAAGAGACTTTGGGGGAAACTCAAATCGGGTTCAGATTCCAATCGAGACGTTTCCTTCATACTGGAATCAAGACTCCCTATTCCAGTCAAAACCAAGAGCACGAGGCCCCCAAGCCACTCATACTCGTGAGCAGAATTGAGTCCATAAATCCGCCTTGGATATGGCTTTTCCGACCATAATCAATCTTTCCCATGCGTCCGACTGCTATATAAGGACCCCTGGTCCAATCGGTACAAGTATACTTTATGGAACCCAAGCTATCTTGTTTTTCCCTTAACATCTCCAGCCTTATGACTTAGGCATCGGAGGGGAATCTTTTGAACCGCTACCGGGGGCCCCCTCATGGTATTCTCTTTTGTAGGGCATCGCTAGGCAACGCCCCTCCGATCGGAGACGGAGGACCCTGATTATGGTGGGTGAGATTTCGACCCATCACACTCTATAAGCTAGGAACTCCTAGAACCATGCTAGGAACTTGTGTGGAATGCATGTGTGCCCAATGGTGTTTTGGTTTCCATCATTACTTTCATTATTTTCGATTTGATTCATGTGGTCTTTGGGGGTGTGATTGATGTGTGGTAGTTATGAGCATTTCTCTAGTCAGTGTGGTTGGCGTTCGCGGGTGTTTGGGAGGAGTAGGAGAAGGTCAAAAACCTCATTAGGTGTTTGGCTGTAAATGCATCCAAGCATGTGGACTGGAATTGCACAAGGCATCTAAAATGGGGAAGTTAGAAATTTTATTTAAGAGGGCAAAGTTAGAAAAAAAGTTTCTCTAAAGAGCCAAGTTAAAAAAATTATATGTCAAAAAGATTTCTTTGTAAACATATAATATATAAATATAATATACATTTCAGTGGGGCTAGGGGGCCATGGCTCCCTCTTCCCTTCCCCCCGGCACCTAGTCTGCAGACAGGTAACTCAGGTCATCTGAGTTATGTCCAGTAGAGCATATATTTTTACCGGTTGCTGTCATATATTAGGGTGACTCACTGTGAATGCATCTAATGAGGTGGACTCAATATCTGGTAAGAAATATGAGACATCACATCAGACACATAACTCAGGTCAAGCCCATTCTAGTACACACCTTTATAGTGGTTACTCGACTGTGGGGTAACTAACTATGGTCTATGGGTGCATCTAGGTGGATAGATATTTGTATACAATACAGTCGTTCCTTTTTACTTAGATTTGTTGTATAACTTGTTAAATATGTTCCTACTATTCTTCCATCCTTGGCGTGTCAGGAGATGTCTTGTGATTACTTGGACTTCGGAGTCAGGAATTCCAAACGTGGGACTTTCTTTTAGCAAGTATTACTCCAAAAGTTGCATAAGATATCATAAGTATTATTCAAACTTACATACAGTACAGTGAGTAGTACTCCGAAAATTAAAGAAATCGCTTCCTTGACCATTAGCTAACGTCTCCACATAGGGATGAAAAATGAAAAAGACAACCTAAAATATCCAGCTATATCGGTAGCTTATAGAACATGTGAGGATATAAATTTAAGAATAAAGATATTATCTTTATCTTTTTAGTTTAAGATAAGGAAAAGTATCTTTATCCTTTCTATTTAGGATAAGGAAAAGAAAATAATTTTTTATGTGTCATGTAACTTGATTATTCATCTTTTTATATTTTATATTATAATATAACATATTTATGAAAATATATTTGCATTTCATATTATACTATTACATATAACATATTTATAACGACAAAGATAAAGTTAAAGATATACTTTCTATTTTAACAATACAGATAAGAATATAACCATTATCCTCACCGATAAAAAACCATTTTCATTCTTCAGAACGTGTCTTCATTTTCCAAGGAATTGGCCTGGTGCCAACCCTAGAATTGTAATAACCTGTGCATGCATCCCCTTATGCTGAAGTGCTGCGATGCTCTGAGCTTGCAGTTTTAATGTCTTCAATTAAACCTTATGCTTCAACAATGAGAGGATCATGTCACCGTATCTACTGCGTAGCAGGACGTGAATGCGGTCGAGACAGCCCTTTGGCATCAAGATAATATATAGCATCATTCCCTTGTGATTTTGGTCCCCTCAAAGTTATCTTTTTAAGCAGTTCATTTCGAGGTGTGACTGCTGTTTGCTGTGTTGGAGATGTGATCCCCTAGACTTATTTCTTCCCAAGGATCTTATTTCCATGCACTGGAGCTGTTGAGGCATAAGAATCTTTTGGCCCCGTTTGGTAGCCGTCACTATGATGCTCAATTTTCTTGCCCGGCCGCCATAGTAGAAACTGGGAAGCATTTCCTTACCATCCTTGTCATCTTGGACATTTCTGACAAGAAAGTTCCTTCAGCTTCACGGATGCTCTGCCCGTTTTTCCCATGTAAAGATTCCTCACTGCTTGCCAGTTGCCACCAGAATAGGATGGGCCAATCAGGATTCGTCGTGTTCCATCAAATGACATGCCATCACCAAAGTTTCTTATCATAGGTAAGTCTTGAGGAAGAATATTTAGTGGCAACTACATCTGGTCAAAAGAGAATTAGCAACAACTACCCACTAATAAATAGATTTTCCACACGCAGATACCCGACTTGTCACTCTTACAGATGGACGGTTGTTGTACTTCTTCCATCTGATATACTTGTTGCCAAGAAAAGACTACCAAAGAAATTAGTCCTACAGTGCAAGTTTCATAATATTTAAGGGTAGATGACACGAGCAGAAAATGAAAATTTTCTGACAACTTGCAGTAATATGAGAGATATACATCACCTTAATATGACAATGGAACTCCATCTAACTTTGCATCAGCTAACTTCTTTTCACGCTTCTATACTAATATTTGTATGTCTACTGTTCGCAAATTTTTAAGGTAACATTGGAGTAGGATTATGAGAAAGATTAATATAGTGATCACAATTGTTGATATGTTATAATCCTTTCTAGATTAAAAAAGGGGCCTTGAGGTATGGGCTACATGAAAGAAGAGTTTAGCCACTTAGGTGAGAGGAGAGACATGGCATCAAGGAAAGAAACTGAGCGTTTCTCCATAATCCATATTTCTCGAGAAAGATGCATGGAAAGATTTGTTAAAGTATGAAAGGACAAAAAGAGGTCAAGAACAGATGTTTCTTTTTCGAAAAGTAAGGGTATCAAAGTAAAATCAGCGTTAGTAATATTCCTATTCCAACCAATTAACATGCTTTGAGCAACCAAGTAAGATTTTAACTCTGGCTGTTCACCACTAGAATTCTATATAATTTCAAAAGCTCTTTCGAACTATAAGAATAATCCTTAATTCCATCCCATATCTAAAAGTTACCTTGGAAACCAAGTATAGGTATTTCATTGACTTGATCGACATGTGCATATACAATTTATTCATGTCATGGCATAAATGATAGGCTGGATTCAAGTTTCTGTCAGGAAAGTATTCTGACTAAGATACAGACAATACTTTTGGTCGGCGTCAAATATCAAAATGAAAGCATTGATCAGGTAATATGTTAATGTGATGAAGAAATAAGGCTTCAATTGTTCTAGGGCACACAAGTAGCATGAACACACAAGTAGCATGAACCACGTGAACAAGAAGGTAATCCTAACAAAAGCGATGTTGGGCTGCACTTTTGGCCCATGGGTAAGATGGACCAAATCATGGTCCTACATAGCGTAGTGGGCACGAGGAAATCAGGTCAATCTGCTTAGGAGAACATGGCACATGATGCTAGAGAATATTGAAGGATAATCTATTTTACTATTACCAAAGACTTTGAATGGTATCCATTTGAATGCAGCTAAACAATCATCATAATGAAGTTGGAATTAAAAGGAAAATGTCTAATGAATGAGCATGACCTACTTACTTGATTGTGTTGCTTGTTAGGGATCTCTATTTCAAATGGGGAGAGTAGTTCGCTGCCCTTTGCTCCTGGTTGTTGTGTCATGTACTTAGATTTTTGGTGTTATGTACACAGATGAAATGATTCATGGTTTCGATGTTATGTACTTACCTCCACTTTGTTTACTATAAATAAGTTATCATGTGGGGCCCACTGACGGAATAGTGTATACTAGAATAAGGGATATTTCGATTTGATAGTTTTGTTGGATCCGTTGACAGAATAAGTAGTTCTTGGGTCTAAGGTGGGATGACTTATTCTCCTTGTACCCCAGATACTCTATTCTGCACAGTATAAGTCGTTCGGTTTGACAAAGTAAAATTAAATTTATTTTTCTCTTCTTCGCCCTTATTCTCTTCCTATTCTCCGATCACAGTGACACTTAGATTTTTGGCAGCAATCTAATGTATAACATGAATATACTAGCTCGCGGCAAAACGCTTTCAGCTATTGATATATACTTGACAAAGTTGTGTAAAGCCAGCTAAGTTTTAGAAGGTCCTAGCCACTTTGTGCTTACGACCCTGCGGTTAGGTAGTGTTTATTCTTTATTCGCTAAAAGTCAAATGCACATGCTTTAATGTTGGGCTGGTACAAAGATAGTGCTTGCCGGTTTGCCTCAAGGCCGCAATCCTCCTTTTTTTTCCCCTTTTTTAATTTTCGTATGGGGTGGAGGGTAGGGGGCCTTCTATCAAAAATTGAAATAAACAAATATTGAACTACTGAAGGTAGCACGTCCGATACTCTCTTTCATGCCAGAATGATACTTTCAATATATATTATAGATTATTGCTACAAGTTATAGGCTTTGTGCATGGTTCCCCATCATCAAATCAGGGAGAAAAGATCTAGGAGTCAGGATAGCGTGATCTTTAAGTCTTTGCAAGTAGTAGCATCTTTTCTTGTGTCTGTTGTGTGTGAATTATTGATAGGGTACTTAATACATTGTTCTTGCACGAGTGTTGTCATGTGCTTCTTTTGAGCTTGGTTTTTTCCTATTATGTTTCTCCTGGAACTTTTTTGCTTACTATATAGTTTGATAGACTGATCTGATTTTCAAATCCATCAATGCAAATCTCAACGGTTAAACCAAGCACCCTAAATCCTATCCTGTCATTAATTTTTTCTGATTCATTTCTAATTTGCTAACTTCTTGCAATGTTAAGGTCCAAGAGCTCTTAGTTTCAAGTGAACAGGGCCTGAATGTTCAATAGTTTGATTTCTTTGCAGGTTCTCAATTAGTTTTAGCTTCTTATTTTCTTCACAGGTTTTCAAGTTCTGGCATAGACAATAGAACAGTTAGTCCAAAATGCAAAATTAGTATGGCTATATTCCATCATGTTGACAGCACCTGCAGTAAAGGTCGCCCTCTAGCTTTAACGTAGAAGCCGGGAAAACACGATAGTTCATGAATATGCAAAAGTTTCTTGCCCCACTGTTAACTTTGCCTTCCTGCATATGTGCGTTAGAATGTCGTTAACATTAATTACTTTATTCCTTCTATTTTCTAGGATCATTATTTGGTGTTGTCACTAATGTGATCGGCTTAGCTGCTGCTATTCTTGGTGATAAGTTCTACTTGTGGATAGATCCTGCCGGCGCAATTGTTCTTTCAGTCTACACAATTTCAAATTGTTCTAGAACTGTTTTGGAAAATGCAGGTCTTCTTTTTTATGCCAATATTGTTGGCTTTTGTTTGATCTTATATGTTTCACGTAAGGTTATCATATTTATCAATTATAGCTTAATTAATCTCTTTGTTTAGGAATTTATCCTAAATCGGAATTAGTCCGATTTACCATGAGATCCTGTTAGAATGCCTTTCTTATTCATCAATTTCTTCCCCGTACTTTTATTGCTACATGTAATGCTTGCATTTGATGATGCTTGGCTGCTCACTCAACTCTAAAGAGGTAAATAAACAAACTCTATTTATGTTGAGGTTTCAAATAGAAAGATGCCAAGTTATGTGTTATAAGGCATAGTGAAAGAAAGAATACTATTGAGTCAATTATTGTTTTTATTTAATCCCCATATTCTGGTGATAATATACAATGAAAATGTCAAAAATTAGTAATATTTTAACCTAAGTTAAATGATTGAATTAATCGATTACTCACTAATAGATTCACTGCTTGAACATACACTCTTGTGAAACTTAGTCGATTTCAATAGTCCTTTGGTTCTTTCGATTAAAGGTTACTGAAACTTCCATTATATTTATCACTAATCGATTAGCTATGATGATGTTAGCAGATTGATTAGACTTCAAATTGATTAGAGAGCTCCTCATTTCTTTCTTGTAGTCACTATCACTAATTGTTTAAGTCTAAATCTAGGTCAAATCGATTAAAAGTATTAATTATAAGACTATCGTTAAATCAATTAAGAGTCCTAATAATCGATATTGTTAAACACTTTTGTCTTTCCTTAAAGGTAAATCGATTAGCCACATTGATTACTAGACTCAAGAAAAATTGATTAACTCTCTCAATTAACTTAAGAGCTATCGATTTACCGTTGAGTACAAATCGATCAACTATTTTAAACCTAATCGATTTACTCATATGATTCAAATCGATTAACAATGTTTCTAAGTTTCGATTAGACGTTTTTTAGTTAAATTGATTGTGAACAATTCTCATATTAATTTACTGACTATTTTAAACTTCAATTATCCATGTCCATCAAATTGATTAGCCTTGTATTCTTGAATTGATTCATTAATTGTTTTTAAATCGATTATTTATGATGTTTTACTATATCAGTTGCGTGGCGATCAATTGTGTCTTTTAGTTAGCAATTAATGCCTATACGAGGAATCAATTTTTTGGTAAATAAGACATTGTTTCCAGATATATTTAAAGTGAATTTTTTGGTAAATTCTGCTGTAATTTTATGAGCTCTCAGGCCATCTTCATCGACAAAGACCAAAACCATATTCATTCTTCCCTTCTCTTTTGCCTTGATCTTTCTATTTGGTGTTTATTTGTATACATCTGCCTATTTAGAGGCACTACTGTATTCATTTTACAAATACTCTTTCGTTATCTGTTCTTGATTTGGAAGGGAAGACCTACGGTGTGCAGGTGGTTGTATATCTCTTCTGTGGACAGAAGAGAAGACTAGCCATACTTGGTGGTTATGCTGTAAAACTTGCATGTGGTTTGTACCGTATATAGCCTGTGTGCTAGTGAAACTCCTAAGAGTCACCTGGGGACTTGACATAGGTTTGGATAGATCGAACCAATATAAATATGTTGCACCACAAGGGTATGTTTGCTCCTTGTTTCTTCCTCTTTCTGTGATTTACTTTACTATTGCGATTAAATTCCATCCTGCCAATGGACTGTTAAAGTTTTTGATAACCCATTCACCCCTCCTCTAGATTCTTACAGTCTAGGCAACAAGTGGTATAAGAGCCCCATCTCTCGTTGTATAGATGAAATGATCTTAGAGGAATGGCTATGGCTAGTGATTACGGTGAAGGCTAATCTGTCAACTACTCTCCACTGCTCGAAGGGGAGGACTACTCTTATTGGAAGTGCAAAATGGAATTCTTCCTTAAGGGTCATGATCTTGACCTCTGGACTGTGTTTGAAGACGGTGACTACATCATCATTGTACCCAAAAAATGTTAGACAGATAATGATAAGCGTTTAATTTCTTTGAATAATAGGGCTAAGAGTGTATTGTGTTGTGCACTGGAAAAGGAGTTCAACCGGATCCAGCATGCAAGATAGCCTAGGAAATATGGAAGAAGCTCAAGCTCACTTATGAAGGAACCGACAAAGTTAAGGAAACTAGGATTGACATCTTGGTTACACAGTACGAGAAGTTTAAAATGGAGCCCTCATAGACAATCACTCATATGTACAGTAGATTCACTGACATCACTAATGTGTTGATAGCTCTAGGCAAGGAGTACAGATGGAGATCTAGTCAGAAAAATCCTGAGGTCTCTTCATAGCTAGTGGACTCCAAAAGTCGCTAAAATTAAGGAAGCCAATGACCTCACTTGTATAAATCTAGAGAAGGTCATTGGGTCCCTTATGGCCCATGAGATCAATATGGAAAGACTTGGAGAGAGTACTTCTAGGAAGAAAGCCTCCAGTGCTCTTAAAGCAAGTTAGCCAACTCAGATGAAGATTCCTCAGGAGAGGAGAGTGACGGTGACAGTGATGAAGAAGCCTACCTATCTAGAAGGCTGCAAAGAACTGTAAAGAATAAGAAGATGCAGGGTGCTTCAAGTCAGTGGTACCACAAGAAAAAGGGCAACAACTTCAAGAAGCAAGAGTCAACTTGCTATGAATGCAAACAACTCAGACACATAAAGGCAGAGTACCCTCAACTAAAGAATAACTTCAAGAAGAAGGCCATGGCAACAGCATGGGACAATAAAGAAGATTCTTCATGTTCCTTAAGTTTAGAAGAAGAAGAAGAAGCAGTAAATCTGGTGCTCATGGCTAGCAACAGTCCTCAAGATGGGGATTTGGTAAAATCTGACACTGCCTTTGAATCATGTTTAGATTTTGATGAAAAGCTATTATTAGAAGAAGCCCTTGATGAGTTCTATAAAAAACCTAAAATTCTCTCTGAAGAGCTCAACATACTTCAAATAGACTATGAGAAATTGAGTGCTCTAAGTGTTTCGTTAAAATATAAAAACATAGAGTTAGTGCAGTTAATTCTAGTTTAAATATGAAAATTAACAACTCTGTAAGGTTAATAAGACTAATAATTTAAAGCTTCAAGAACTAAATGCTGAAATCTCAAAGATAAATAAGGAAAACATGGTTGTTCATGAAGATAAAAGCAGGAAAATGCAGTAATTCAAGAGAACTAATATTTAAAATCTTATATTGAAAAGCTAACTAAAGGTAAAAAAATTTTGCACATTTGCTTGAAAGGACTGGTAATAGAAAAAATGGACTCAACTTTGTTTTTCCTAGGGCCTCTTTACAAATAAAAGCCCCAGATGAATGTCTTCTCCCTAGATTCGTAAAAGTCTCAACTTCAACAAGCTCAAAGTCAAAGGCTTCGTATTTAGATTGTTGCTCACATTGTGATAGACTGGGCCACACTTCGAAGACCTGCATGTTGAGGGAGTAAGTCTGGGTGCTTAAAGGATCATCTCTTGCCACTGACCTTAAAGGACCCTCAAAATTTTTGTACCTAACATTGTCAAGTGAAAAATATAGGAAAGCCTTGGAGCATCTAAGTGGTACATGGATAGCGGATGCTTTAGGCATATGACAGATGACTTGACCTTGTTTAAAACTATGCAAGCTGAAGGAGGTAGAGTCATTTATGCAGATAATAACAACAACAGAATTATGAGCAGTCGTATATGTTAGTCTTTGGTGGTCTACAAGACAAACAAACAATGTATATTCTCATTCATTTATTAGTAAATTGACACTATTTCATTATGTGTAATTTGTATTCTTATTGTTTCAAAATAAATTTCGTGAATATGTGTAATAGTGATCAGATCATGATGAGATCATACTAATGAGATTGATTACTTAAAAATATATATTTTTAATTGTTCTTAGTTGGAGATTGTCTGAGAAATGTAAGTGCTTAAAATGAGTGTGTGATTATCATGAAAAATCTATGTTGTTTAAGTGCAAAATAAACCTATTAAAGAGAAACTACGTAAAGTGATCGCCAGAAACTTTTGACTTAAAAGTTCCAAAAGAAGATTTTTGATCGCCTACCTGTTTAAACGTAGGAGATGTTGAGCTCTTGATTCCCCTCCTTTAGCTGGCTGAAGAAAGAGAGCCCTTCCTTTTCCTTTGTTCTTCCTGTTGAGTTTGAGTTTGAGGATCATCCAGAGTTCTTTGATTTGCTTGTTGATTTCCTCCCATTTTGATTTCTCTTTGCAGCTTGCAAGAAATAGAAAGAAGAATAAAGAAATGATGAGAACTTAAGCAAAGGTAATATCCATTCTAATTAGAGTTTTAAACATGCAACTAAACATAGAACTCACTTGTTTGGATGGTCTTTGAAACCCCTTTAAATTGATTTTTGAAAATGATGCTAATGTGGTGTGTGTTGCATGGAGTGATGTGATGGAGAATGTAGAATTAATGAAAATATGAATATGAAAAGTGCAGAAATGAATTGAAAAACTTATGCCGATTAGATGAAGCTTTGAATTGGATGAAGATTGGATGAAGAACGGACGCCGACTTCTGGACACAGCAGCACTTCGGCGTTAGGACGTCGTTGCTTCGATCTTCAATCACTAACTCTGATTCTAACTTTTTTTTTTTTTTTTCTTTCATTAAAGATGTAAGGTATTTATAGACTTCTTCTGCGTCCGCGGATTTACAGGGAAAAATCTTAAGATTTATCCATATTAACCAACAGATAAATACATATTAATTCATCTTTATCTGTAATTATCTAAAACGCGTCCACCATGGCTGACGCCTTTTAGATTGATTAAAATAAACATAAACATCCGGGAAAACTTATCTTTATCTGTATTAGCTAAAACGCGTCTACATATATAGACATATTTTACACTAATTAAGATAAGGATAAACATCCGGAAGAGAAGTAGAAATAGCTTAAGAAACCTAAAACGCGTCATGTCTTACAGACGCCGTTTAGCTAATTAATCAACTGATTAAAATTCAAATTTAAACGTTAAAATAAGAATAAACTCTAAATGGCGTCCACATGGATCGACGTCATTTAGACTTCTTCATATTTTAACTGAAATTTGAGTTAAAATCAATTCAATTGATTAACTTAAATATGTCTGTTTGACCCGACACTCAAAAAGATCAATAAAAATTAATCAATGATTAAATATCAGACCATTCTGAGGCATTATTATATGATATGAAATTTACTCAAAATGACGTCAAAATTAGCGTGTCTACAGCTGCCTCACCTTGGCATCGTCTTTGCAAGGGAGTAAAATGAAATGGAATGTACTGAAAAGGTGATGCCAATGTGTGATGAGACACGCTCTTAACATCACATGATTGTAATTTTTTCTCAAAATCATCAATGAAGATAGTTCAAGGAGATCAATGGAATCAATCCTGTCTGGATAAGGTAGACAAGGAAATAAAATAAAATCGATCAACCTTCTCGGAGTGGGAAGTACCCCAGGTCATAGACACTGTAGGTTTCATCACGGAGAGCGTTTGCCAGCCAATGTGGACGTGCTACAGCCATGATGGATCTTAAAGAAAACAAGAAATATTGGATAAAGAGTCCAAGAAAGGATATAATTCCAACGATATCTTCAAGCGAACCTCAAAGATAATCAAGATACTCAATTCATAATGGAATATTTCATATCATGTTGGAATTATTTGATTAATGGTCTGAAACTTAATCAATAATTAATCCTTATCACAATGATTTCAAAGTCCTATATGATGCATGCTGGGCTAAAAGAAAAATATAAAATCAAATAAAATATAAATTAATCAAGGATAATATTGTTAAATTGTCATTAATGAGTCAAAATACCAATTCTTGTAATTCAGTGCTAAGCCGAAGCTCGTTTATCCACGCACCGTTTCACAAAAGGGGAACCATCGTCCCCACTAATTAACAATCCAACGGCCTATCCGTGCGATTAAGAATTCTCTGGAATTGTCACTGTTTTTTTTGTAGGGGAACTCAAATTCCAGTTTCATCAAAATCACAAGGTCCTTGATATGCTCTAATAAATACTTAACATATAGTAATGCAAATGAATTACATGAAATAATACAAGGGTAGAAATAACCGTCTTTTAGACATGGTTGAGACTTCATGAACTCCCCAATGGGATCTTCTCGATATTTCCAGCTTTGTAATCATTTCTTTGAATTTCTGAAATGCATTGTGTCGCACCGACGCCATTAACATGAACCAAAACACGTTGCTGTTCAACAACGCCTTTCAATTGATGAAATAGGTTCTGACTGTCTTCAATCCGTATTCCAACTCTCTTCATGCCTTGTATCCTGTATATGACTTGAACAAACAGGTTAAGCATCTATTCAGGTTTAGCCCCTTGCCTGACCAAATGAACGGTCGATCAATCTTTTTCTTAAATGAAGGGTCAAGGGGCATAGCCTTTATCAACAAAGGTAATTGAATTCAAGCAAAATGCAACATACAAGCAGACAAATGCTCACTGAAAATAAAAGGAATGAGACATACCAAATGCAATAAGCAAATACTAATTGAAATATTTTTGTTGTTTTGAAATATTCATTTTGTTTTTTGTTTTTTTGAAATATGTATTTTTTTTGGTTTTTTGAAATATGTATTTTTTTTAATTTTTGACTAAAAGACCAGCATGGTACCCAGATCAAAAGATCATATTCATTTATAAACTTAATTTCCAAATTGTTCTTCAACAACTTAACTTAAACCCATCATGTTTGAACTTGTATTTCCATTCGTGATCCCATTTGATGATTTGACCCTTAGTCAATCTAAGTCATTCCTTAAGTTTAGAATACGCCTCTTTAGAAAGAAAGGAAGAATAAGTTTAGAAAGCCCACGAGAAGGTTCCGGAGACCTAAAAAGATGTTCCTTTCCTACCCTAGTATCTGTTGGGGTTCAGTCATTTTCTTTCCGGAGTATTTATCGACCTTGCGTTCCCTTTTGTTTCACTTCATGGCCTTGATGTAACGTTTGTAATGTAATGGCCTTTTGATTCGACATTTGGATTTTGCCTTTTTGCTTTTTTTTTTTTTTTTTTTTTTTTTTTTTTTCTTAGGGACGGATCTCCCCCATTTTTTTATGACGGCCTCCTACTAAGATGGCGGGTATTCTTGGTAGCCTATACTAAGTCTCGTTCCGACATCATGGGCCGAGTATAAAACAGATTTTTGTTTTAAAAAGGAATGATTTGTACTTTACACATTTAGTCAAGCTTTCGGTATTCCTTAGGACTTGGGATCTCTTGTTACTCACGAATCAAACGTGTCAGTGTGTGCAGTGATGTGTTTGAAGTTAAATCATCCAGACTAATAAGAAAATTTGAGTTTATAAATTTTCTGATTCCACTGGTCTTTGTACCATGCTGATCGACTCTTTAACCTAAGGGTAGTATTTCTTAAGATGTAAGCCATTCCAGGGATGAGTTAGCTCTTCTCCTTATGCATTAACAAGACGATAAGCATTACCAAGAAAAGCATGCGATACAACATAAGGTCCTTCCCAGTTGGGTTGGAGTTTAGAACGCGGACCACCAGGTTTTACAAAAATCCTTTTGACAACCATTTCACCGACTTTGAACTTACGTTCAATGACTTTCTTTTGATAAAAACGTGCTAGTCTATTTTGATAAACTTTTGCAAGATTAGCAGCTGACCATCTTTTCTCGTCTAAGAGTTCCAATTGAGCAAGGAGTGCTGAACGATGTTCATCAATGGAAAATTCCTTATTCAATTGTACTCTTAATGACGGTATAAGGATCTCGTATGGAACTACCGCCTCCATTCCAAATGTTAAGGAATAAGGAGTTTGCCCAGTGGGCGTGCATATTGAAGTCCAGTAGGCCCATAGAGCCTCAACCAATTTTTCTGGCCAGTCTGCGAATTTGTTAGATTTACACATCTTTTTGATGATTTTTATCAAAGTCTTATTAGTTGCCTCTGGTTAGCCATTGTCTTGCGGATAATAAGGAGATGAATGGTGAAATGCAATTCTATACCTGTTGCAAAGGTCCTTCAATTCTTGTGACACGAACTGCGGTCCGTTGTCGGTGACGATGGTGCTTGGAATTCCAAATCGGGTGATGATGTTCTTCATGATGAACTTGAAGACGGTTGATGCTTTGATCTCCACGTACGCTTCGGCTTCTGCCCACTTGGTGAAGTATTCCGTTGCCGTGAGAATGAAAGATTTTTGCTTGATGCCGGAATCTGGGTTACCAAGGGGTCCAATGATGTCGAAAGCCCACATGGAGAAAGGTCATGGGGAAGAAACAGGATTGAGTGAAGATGCAGGAGAATGAATTTTGTCGGCGTGAAGTTGGCACTTAGCACACCTACGGACATATCTTACACAGTCTTCTTCTATGGTTGGCCAATAAAATCCTTGTTTGAGGATTTTCTTTGCTAGCATCTGTCCATTGACATGGCCACCACAAACTCCACTATGAGCTCCTTCCATAACCTTCCAAAGCTCATCTTCATCTAGACATCTTAGAAGAACTCCATCAAAACCTCTCTTGTATAGTGATCCCCCAACTAGGGTGTATCATTGAGCAACTCTCCTGATAGCTCTCTTCTCCTTAGTTGTAGCTTCCTCAGGATATGATTGATCTTCACAATATTTGGCAATTTCATAATACCATGGCTTCTGTTCATCATCCATCTCTTCTAACAGCTCCATTAACATGATTTATCTTTTTTCCACGATATCTCCGTCTCTGACTTTCTTCAGCAACTTCTCCTTAGTTCTAAGAAATGAAGGGTCTTTCACGGCGGGTGAAAGACGCCTATGAACTATGATCGATTCGGATTGCTTGCTGATTGGAAAATCAAGAGAAGATGCCAATGAAGCTAGAGCGTCGGCTAAGATGTTTTGATTCCTAGGGACATGGACAAAGATCAATTTCGTGAAAAGCTTTGAATAAGCAGAAGTAAGTTCTTGGTAAGACTTGAGTTTGGGATCAAGAGTTCGATACTTGGTCAGCACTTGGCAAAGAATCAGTTGGCTATCACCCACAATCCTGAGTTTGGTGGCACCATGGAAATGAGCAGCCTCAAGGCCAGCAAGGAGTGCCTCGTATTCAGCTATATTGTTGGTGACTGGAAAGTCAAGCTGAAAGGCTTGTGGAATGGTGACACCTTCAGGTGATAGCAGAACGATACCAATCCCCTTTCCATGAGAATTCAGAGCTCCGTCAAAATGTAGAGTCCACATATCATCTCTGATTTGATTTACGGACATCAGTTCCTCATCCGGAAACTCTGATCGCACTGGATCAAATCGAGGAAGGGGATGATGAGCGAGATGTTCCGCTATGGCATAGCCCTTGATCGCTTTCTGCTGAATGTAAATGATATCGAATTGAGATAGAAAGCTTTGCCATCGCGCTAACCTATCAGTAAGAACAGATTTCTCCAGAAGGAATTTGATAGGATTCATCCTAGCGATGAGATGGAGTTCATGGGCCAGAAAATAATGCTTCAATTTCTGAACAACCCAGACCAATGCTGCGCATGTTTTCTCCATCGCCGTGTATCTCTGTTCAGCGGGGTTGACAAGTTTAGAGAGATAGTAGGCTGCCCTCTCCTTTCCTTCTTCATCCTCTTGTGCTAGGACAGCCCCCACTGCATCATCTAGGACTGAAATGTAAAGTATCAATGATTTGCTTGGAGATGGTGGTCTCAAAATAGGAGGACTTGCTAAATAATTTTTTAATCCATCGAATGCCTCCTGACACTTATCGTCCCAATCGAATTTGACTCATGGCTTGGTAAGCTCGTAAAACGGCTTACACCTTTGTGAATGCTAGGAGACAAAACGGCGAATAAATTGCAACCTCCCGATTAATCATCTCAACTCTTTCAAGTTTTTGGGAGGTGGCATTTCTCTGATAGCTTTCGCCTTGTTGGGATCGATCTCAATTCCCCGTTTGCTGACGATGAATCCAAGTAATTTTCCTGAAGATACCCCGAATACACATTTCTTGGGGTTCATCTTTAACTGATACTCTCTCGATCTCTCTAATACCCTTGCCAAAACTTTGGCGTGCTCAGCCTTTGTCTTAGATTTAACCAATAAATCATCCACATACACTTCCAAATCTATGTGCATCATGTCATGAAATATAGCCATCATAGCCCTCTGATAAGTGGCTCCAGCATTCTTTAATCCAAATGGCATGACAACATAGCAGTATGTTCCCCAAGGTGTAGTGAATGACGTTTTCTCTTGATCTTCTTCTGCTAACTTGATTTGGTTGTATCCTGAAAATCCGTCCATAAATGATAAAGTTTCATAGCCAGCAGTATTATCAATGAGTACATCAATATGAGGTAAGGGAAAATCATCTTTAGGACATGCCCGGTTCAGATCGCGGAAGTCAATGCACATTCTGACCTTCCCGTCCTTCTTCATGACCGGGACTATGTTGGCCACCCATTGTGGATAAAGGACAATTCTAATAAATTTGGCTTTATGTAATTTATCGACCTCTTCCTTCATTTTTAAAGCCATTTGCGGGTGGAATCGCTTTAATTTCTGCTTGACCGGGCTAGCTCCTTCCTTTAATGTCAACCTGTGTTCAACTAAAGACGAGTCTAACCCCGGCATATCTTCATAACTCCAGGCGAAAGTGTCCTTATAGTCCTTAAGTACTTGCACCATTGCCTTCTCATCCTCTGTAGAAAGATTTTTGCTGACGAGGACACCCTTAGGTTCGTCTTCAGTCCCTAAATTAATTTCTTTGGTGGGCTCTTCTATGGCAGCTGAGGGTTCATCGAATCTCTTCACTCCACTGGCATATGCCTCAGCCGCGTCCTCGTCATCTTCCTCATCTTTAAAAATGGGGTCTTTTTCATGTGCTAACTCATACACCCCATACCCATCATTGACTGACTCATCGTCCATATAATCTTCTGGCATCTGAATCGGATTTTCTAAACACTGAGGGATTAAAGAGTAAGAAAAGCATCTATCAGCTAAGTCCTGGAGGTATCTATCTGGAATTCGCCTACCCTTAGACTTCCTAGACTTCCTAACTTGACTAACCTGCCTAGAACTAGACTGCCTAACTTCACTAAACTCCCTATTATAACCTAATGAAGATGAAGCAGGATGGAAATCCTGGGATACAAGTGGAAATACAGGAGAGTCCTCCCGAGGGGAGGGGCAGAGTAGATCTAGGAGAGAATCTTGACCGAAAGACCCGCGCAATGGGGTGTGATCGGACAAGTAAGAGGTTTCCTCAATGAGGATCTGAGAAGAATTTGTTGCCAAATTGGCGTTTTTTTTTGGACGGTGGAGGAGTTAAGCATAAAACAGGAATGAATACAAATAGAAGGTGAATTAGATGGAGGAAGTGGCACCAAGGCCAAGGAGTTAGGGAGATCATACAACAGTATGTCCCAGATCAAATCATACATCCTCTCTAGATCGAGAGGAGGTGGTGGAATGAGGTCCCAAGGGGACATAGTAATCATAACGGGCGGAGCCCGTGGAATATCTTCAATAATAACCCGCGACCAAGTCAGGGTCAGGAGCAATGTGCAAAATAAAGTATGGAGCATGAAAACACGAGAAGGATATGTCCCCCTCCAGAGTAGATCTGTGGTGTAACCAGCTTCATAGGGGTCATCTGGCTCCCCTACATCGGTCTCTTCCGACAGCAATATCCGCTTGTCAAAGATAGCACCAGGACTTTCGATCAGCTCATCAATCTGCGGCGGCCACTTGGGTTCTGCCGGATCTAGAAACAGTCTGTTCAGTGCAATGTAGAGGTCTCTCAGATCGAACCACCTGTACCATTCACATTCAGGATCATGAAATTTTCTCCTCTTCATAGGCCGCAGAGCCTCCAAGGACTGGTACGTGAGTAGTTCCGAGCAATGCCTGGCCAAGTCTCTCCCATATATATCATGGAAGTCAAAACACGAAGTAATGACCACCGTGTTGTCATGGCTAATTATGGGCCCCTTTACGAAATGTGTATACAATGTCCATGTTAGGGGATCCCGGCCTTCTTTGGGCGGTGTAGACATTGTCTCCCAGACTTTCTGACCATCTTCATTCTCTGATTGCTGAACAAGATCTTGTTTCAGTTTTCTTGGCCTATAGCCCAGGCCGCTTCCAGGTGCTCCTCGGTGATCTTTGACAGGGGTGGTCCTGCCTTGTAATTGTCTGCCCAGACCTCTCCCAGGCTGATAACCATTCTTCATCATAATTCTCCATCCTGGGGTACTCATGCACTTCCCCCTTTTTATGGCATTTAACGGGTAAGGAGAAATAGTGGCAGTTTTCAGAGGATCAGCCACTGAATGGTAAACCTGTAATATCGACAGAAAAGGTTGTCGGCCAGGTAAAGAAGCAGCTTTGATATTAAAGGTATGAGCAACAGCAAGGATCGACATGCTCGTCACTTTAATGATTCGTCCTTTAAAGGGGAATTTGAGGCATTGATGATTCGTGGAGGGAATCGCCTCGAGAGTTCTTATGTAAGGACGACCCAAAATGGCATTCAAAGAAGGGTCGATTTCCAGAATGTGAAATTCGACCTCTGCATGACTTACAGGGCCTAGCTCCACCTTCAAATAAACCATTCCCAAAGGAGAACGGGTGGAGTTGTCATATGCTGTCACAGAGATGGGGCTAGGCAACCATTTTTCTTTGGGCACACCGCACAGCTCCAGGGTCTTCGGACTGGATCGCCTCGAACTGTTGAGGGTCCAGACGGGAGGCAAGAACTCCCAAAGCATTGACGAGATCCGAAGGATCAGAGGATGAGGGATCATTTTGATTCATATCTCCCTCGAGAATAGGATCGGGAATCGCATACTCATGCGGGGGAGGATCAGAATATTGATTATAAGGATGAAAGAGAAGGGTCCGGACATTCCCATCTTGTCGAAACGGAATGGGGACAGAATTACGGGAGGCATCAGCATCTCTCCCGTTCTCATAATTGTAATCGGAATCACGAGGGGCATTAGCATCTCCCTCGTAGTTAATCATGGCGTCTGGAGCCACACTCAAGTCCCTGCCCGATCGGAGCAGCATGATGTTAGATTCTTTTTCAAGGATTGGTAAACAAGTTGTACAGAGATTTAAACAAACAAGTGGATGCTTAGCGTGATTTTAAGATTCTTTGTTGAGTTATTTGGATTTAATTAAACCACAAATTCACTCAAGGGATGAGATCCTAGTTTCACTTCAATATCCACCGTTATGCTCTATGGCTTTCTCTCACGACGTTTATGGAATCTAACTGGGACTTCAACTGGAACAACCAGCCCGATGATCAAGGAGGAGCACCTTGATTTTGGGGACTTACGGAGGCCTTAACGCCAACCTCTCTAGTCTGATCAAGAGACCGACCTAATCAGAGAGAGTTGATGACGTCAAGTAGAGTGTTCCTAAGAAAAGGAGAGTATTAGCCTCAATGCGTATGACCTATAGCCTGGATGGCCTCTAATGCTTAATACATAATGGGTAATTAGCACACAGATCACAAAAATCTGAGAACTGAAGAAGAAATAAGAAACTGCCTGAATCGCGTCGAGGGTGGTTGACACCTTTCAAATAGAGCCTTAATTTTTCGCAGAAGCTCAGATTGCAGACAACAGAGAAATAAGATTGAAAGGCATCTGGGATAACCGACGAGGAATTTCAAGTCGCAGAAGCAGTTTTGCAGGAGGAATTTCTGGGTTGATTTCTCCTCAAACATGATAAAAACAGTAAACAATCAGTTCATGCAAGATTTTTTTTTGTTTCAGATTTTAACAGGATGATTTTAGCAACTAAACAACTAAGATATCAATCAATCACTCATCATTTTATCACAAAAACAGCTTTCTAAATAATCAACGGGGAGGGCAAGATCTTGCCGCAGGGGTGTGCACGTGGTGCACGTAGGAAATTAACTAAACTAAAAACACTCACCAATTGGTGAGGACGTGTCGAAAGATACAAGTGGTGCACCGTGGGTGCCCGATTGATAACAGCAAGAACAAAAGAACTAAAAGATGGCGAGACCAAGTCTCACCGTGATCGCCAAAAAAGCTGAGAGTGCTTAAAATGAGTGTGTGATTATCATGAAAAATCTATGTTGTTTAAGTGCAAAATAAACCTATTAAAGAGAAACTACGTGAAGTGATCGCCAGAAACTTTTGACTTAAAAGTTCCAAAAGAAGGTTTTTGATTGCCTACCTGTTTAAACGTGGGAGATGTTGAGCTCTTGATTCCCCTCCTTCAGCCGGCTGAAGAAAGAGAGCCCTTCCTTTTCCTTTGTTCTTGCTGTTGAGTTTGAGTTTGAGGATCGTCCAGAGTTCTTTGATTTTCTTGTTGATTTCCTCCCCTTTTGATTTCTCTTTGTAGCTTGCAAGAAATAGAAAGAAGAATAAAGAAATGATGAGAACTTAAGCAAAGGTAGTATCCATTCTAATCAGAGTTTTAAACATGCAACTAAACATAGAACTCCCTTGTTGGGATGGTCTTTGAAACCCCTTTAAATTGATTTTTGAAAATGATGCTAATGTGGTGTGTGTTGCATGGAGTGATGTGATGGAGAATGTAGAATTAATGAAAATATGAATATGAAAAGTGCAGAAATGAATTGAAAAACTTATGCCGATTAGATGAAGCCTTGAGTTGGATGAAGATTGGATGAAGAACGGACGCCGACTTCTGGAAACAGCAGCACTTCGGCGTTAGGACGTCGTTGCTTCGATCTTCAATCACTGACTCTGATTCTAACTTTTCTCTTTTTTTTTTTTCTTTCATTAAAGATATAAGGTATTTATAGACTTCTTCTGCGTCCGCGGATTTACATGGAAAAATCTTAAGATTTATCCATATTAACTAACAGGTAAATACAGATTAATTCATCTTTATCTGTAATTATCTAAAACGCGTCCACCATGGCTGACGCCTTTTAGATTGATTAAGATAAACATAAACATCCGGGAAAACTTATCTATATCTGTATTAGCTAAAACGCGTCTACATATATAGACGTCTTTTACACTAATTAAGATAAGGATAAACATCCGGAAGAGAGTAGAAATAGCTTAGGAAACCTAAAACGCATCATGACTTACAGACGCCGTTTAGCTAATTAATCAACTGATTAAAATTCAAATTTAAACGTTAAAATAAGAATAAACTCTAAATGGCGTCCACATGGATCGACGTCATTTAGACTTCGTCATATTTTAACTGAAATTTGAGTTAAAATCAATTCAGTTGATTAACTTAAATATGTATGTTTGACCCGACACTCAAAAAGATCAATAAAAATTAATCGATGATTAAATATCATACCATTCTGAGGCATTATTATATGATATGAAATTTACTCAAAATGACGTCAAAATTAGCGTGTCTACAAGAAGGACATTAGACATCTGGTTATACTAGTATAGAATACTCCTACTCATATGATGCGAGTGACTGATCTCATAGTCGCTTGTGTGAAGACACTAAAGCGAATCTATAAGTGCTCATTGAAGAATGAGTTCACTGAACTGTCTGACTGGAACCCTAGATGGTAATGTACCTAACTGTTAACCAACTTGATTCAATTGTCGCAGTTGCGTGGATGATCCTCGGACTTAAGACACCAAGGATACCTTATTAGTGGACTTCTATGCTTTGACATTAGTTTAAGGATCTCTAAACACGGGATTCTAAGGATTGGGTATAGCGAATACCTTCGAAGGGAATTGAGTGTTCAATATGGGATTATTCATTCTCGATATTTAGAGAGAGAATACTCTAGGAAAGATGCGCAGGAGTCTCTAGCCAAGGCAGATAATAATATCGAGAAATGAGTTTTTCGATATTATATGACAACATCCAATCTAAGTGAGTCAACCTGTGAGGGTTGACAATTCTGTTAGTATTAAGTGGGCTGAAAGCCAATCCAATACTATGTATCATTCAGTTTATTAATATATTGGCATTAATTTATTGTGTGTAATTAGTTTGATCTTTGATTATCGTATCACGATGAAGTCCATGAACATGTGCAACAATCTTCGGATTATAATGAGATCATAATTACGGGACCAAAGACTTATAAACACATGTTCTTAATTATTCATAGTCGGAGGATGTTTGAGATGGACATCAAACATCCGGATAGACTAGTACAGGTTTCTTCAACTCATATGATGAGGGTGACTGATCCTATAAGTTACTTATGTGGAGACACTATGCTAGACCTGTAGGTGCTCATTACGGAATGAGTTCACTGAATTGTTCCGACCTAGAATCGCTGGATGGTATATACCTCACTGTTAACCAGCACGATTCTTTTGTCTTGGTTGTGTAGATGATCCTTAGACCTGAGACACCAAAGATACCTTGTTGGTACGTCTTTCAGCTTTGACTTTGACTAACGAATCTCTAGCCATGGATTATCAATAAGTCAAATGATCGGGTCCAGAGAAATGCCCTCGAAGGTAATTGTGTGTTCAATATGGGATCATTCGCTCACGGTGTTATGAGAAAGAATGTTCCGGGAATAATGCGCTTAAGTCTCTGGCCAGGGGGGACACTGTATCAGATAAAGAGTTATCCGATATAGATTAGTGGCATCTGATTCAAGTGAATCGACCGGCTAGGGTTTAATAGTAAACCATACCCTAGGTCGATTCGGGAACATTGCACGGATGAAAGATTATATCCGCACGCTAACCGATGACGGAAAGGTTCCAATAGAGGATTGCGATAACCTCAAAACCATCTAGGATCACGCGATGTTGCTTGGCATCCAACGTGACCGGAAGCTTGTCCGAATTTACTGTAGGACATTAAATTCGGCTGATTAATTAATATACGGATATTAATTAATTCAGTGGGTACGTAAAGAGTTATTGGGCCATTAATTGGACTGGTATTTAGGCCTAGAGGGTCACGCGCAAAAGGTTTTCAAGTCGATGGATAATCCGACGGGATTTTGGATAAGTATGGGTTTTTGTGAAAAACCGCAAATATGCTTATTATAAAAGAACGGCCGCTAAATCAGGGGCCAGTAACCCTGACCTAGCCTCCGCCTTCTTTCTCTCTCCTCTCACCTGGGCGCACGACACGAGGCGGCCATCTGGAGGCTCCGCTTCGGCTCCCGACAGCTCCGCCTTCCGTCCGACAGGAGTTTCCGAATACGCATGTGGCGGCAGAATACGCATAGCCAGACGGGATCTACGAACGCCGCATCGAGCAAGGAGGCAAGGACGATCCATCACGAGGAGAATCGCGTGGATGCCGCTAGAGGCCGGGCACCTGCGCGGCTTGCGGCATCGCTCCGACAGAACAGGAGAATGAACACGTCTTCGAATCCGCGCAAGGTAAATCAAATTTCCCAATTTATTTTGTTGATCGAAACGGGACGGATCCGATCCCGAATAATTTATTTCCGCTGTGTTTTCGGTCGGATCCGGGCACAGAGAACCCAACACTGGTATCAGAGTCAGGTTCCACTGTATTCTTTGCCGTTTTTGTCACTAAAATTGTGGTTTTCGAATTTATTCCATGCTTGAACCTATTTTCTTATTAGATTAATATTCATGAGATGTTCACCACGATGAGATCGCGTTATTAATATGTAGAAAATATTTTAATTTGGTTTTTTTTTTTTTTGTCATGTTCTTCGTTGGATGAAGAACAGTGTGTTCTTGAGGTATTCGGATCTATAAGATGGATCTTTGGGGCTATGATCACTGTAAACCATGCCCACTGGCGTTGGACGAGTTGCCGGCGACATGGGGAGCAGGGTACGACTGGCCATGGCCTTCCTTCTTCTTCCTTCAGAGTTTTTGAAACCGCCCTGAAAGAGGATTTGAATGAAGGAATTTTATTTTTTTTAGGCCACCGGAGCCCTTCTCGGGCCTCCTCCGGTTGTCAGACGGCACCGACAACGTCCCCGTTGCCGGCGGACGGGCACCGGTGCTCGGCCGGCGCTAGAAGGGAACCCCAAAAGGGGGTTGCTGCTGTCGGGTTCCCTGCGCAGTAGGGAACCCTCGGGCGGCCCCTGTTGGGCGGCTAGGGTTTCCCTAGCCGCCGACAGGGTCCAGCCCGGTTGGACCCTAGCCTGAGCTAGGTGGCTCAGCTGGGCTGAGCCCTTTAAACACCCCCCCCCCCCCCCCCCCCCACTCCCTTTTATGTTCTTATATTATTGGGTCCCATTAAAAATTAAAATAAATTTGTTTTATTGTTAAAATATGATTTTGATAATAAAATTTAAAATTATTAATTTTTGGGTCCAAATAATAGGATTATGAATTTTCATAATTTATTAACAAATGTTGTTAATTCTAGTTATTAATCTAAGTTGTTAGATTAATCATTAAATTTAATTGTTAAATTACCCTATATATTTGAATAGTTCATATGAAGCATGGAATATTCCTAAACTATTATGTTTAGACTTTATACGCATATGATGTGTTATTATTGCTTGTTTAAATTTGATTTAATGAGCATGAGACAACTGATAATGTTTTTCGAAAATTTTAATTCTCCAAATTTTGTTTGGTCTCTAGTTTATGAAATCAAAATATTATTTATTTTCAAAGAATTTTATTTAGCCATGAGATGTGCACTACATGTGTGGATTGTTTAATTAAAAACTACTTGGTGGTCATGGATAAGCACTTAATATTTAGATTGTAGATGTGAATCGGTTATGGATATGATTGCGTGGTTTATTGTTTATTAATAAATAGAGGTCTGCGAACCTCTCCCTCTCATATTCTATTGTATTTCTACCTCCCTCCCTTTGTATTCACGTTAAGGCTTCTTCCTTTAAATTATTGATGTAATTTAATCGAGGCGGCTGAGCATGGAGCAAGGATGATCCACAACTGCAATCAAGAAGGATGAGAAAGAGTTCCTTAAGCCTATGAGTTTGCAGACTCATGATATAAATTGTTATATTATATACATGTGTTTGACTGTCTGGCTCAAGTCAAACTGCAGTGCCATCCATGGCCACACTAATGACATGTATGTGATGCGTGAGTTTTATTTTGATTATGAATCTATTAACCTAGGTTATTAGTATAATATATATGTGATATATTTAATACTATCACCTAGGATGAGACTAAGGAAAAATAATTAAAACCTTTGTCTTAAAGTCTAAGACATAGTGCGAGTCATTTAGAATACACCGCGTAGCTCTCCATTAATATAGTTATTAAATCACAATTCATTGGTGGCATATTCTTCGTGTTTACCCTAGATTTGCCATCATTTGATGACAGGTCTATTGACTATTGTATTTGATGCCTTTGGATAAGAATAGAGGAACGATATAGTTATCTACGTGTTTACCCGGGAATTATATTTCTACTCTACTCTATCACGTATTGATGGTAATGTTTAGACCGGAGATAATGGTCTACTGTGTTTACCCGGGACCATTAATAACCTGGGAGCCGAAATATGATCGGATATTGCAAAGAGTTGCAATTATCATGAGATGATTGCTCTGAGATAGCGATATGAATGATACTATGTGTTTACCCGAGGTCATATTGTGATGCTTGGAGATTCTGATCCCCGCTAGGAGACTGTCGGCGTCTCCCGTACTGTATATCTGAAGGTTATGTAGTCCGACGAAAATTAGTGGGAGTAAAACTAGATAAACAAAGTCCATGTCTTATTTTTAAAATTAATTGACTGAATATCTGCTAATTGTAATATGATTATCTCCTGTAAGCTAAAATGTCACACCATAACCCGTTGCGTGGCATACTTGATGCCAATCATTTGACAGGTCCAAATTACTCAGATGTTGTACATTTTTTGGAATGCACTTGATCTTGATTTTTTAATTTAAATTTAGATTTATATTTATGCGCTTTACCTGAATCAATCAGATGATTGCGTTGTTCTTAGACCCGATCTCGCTACCCATAAATGGAATAGCGTTAATTACTTCCTCCTAAGAGGAAAACCCTTGATTAATCGTCGGAAGATTAGAATAACACCCATTAAAATGATATAAATGAGATATACAAGATTGCATTTAAAAAATGAATGAATTTCAATTTTTATTTGAGAAGAAAACTCATCTTTTAGTTTTAGAGTTGAGTCTGCGCAGGGGTGCGCAGACTCAGTTGGCTTTTTTATTTTATTTAATTATTCTTTTGGAAAATATGGAAAAAGACTTCATTTCTTGATTTTTATTGATGGATAATGATGAGAGACATTTTTTAGTCTTTTTGGATAGATATATGTGAGTTCATTAAAGATTTGTTTAAGTTTTTATGTTTGGAAATGAATATGAGGTTGAGTCTGCACAAGGATGCGTAGACTCATTTGTTATCAATGAGAATACTTGTATTTGTTTTGATTTTTGATTTGCAAGAGGAGTGGAAATCCTTTTTATGATATTTATGATTGATGAATGACATTTTTTATAGAAATCATGATTTAGAATTTGAATGTCAATTTTAATTATTTTTTATTTAAGAAGAAAGTCTCATTATCATTCTTTATTGTATTTTTCATATTTGAAATGAAGAGGCTTTGGATTTGATTCGCAAGGTATGAAAAATATTTTTTACGTTTTCTAGTTGATTTCACTGAAAAATACTTCAAAGACTTATGCTTTTTATATTTTGAATTTATAGGTTTTGAAGGAAGAGCAAGATGTGCAAACTAAATTGAAGTAAGACCCTTTTTAGGTATTTTTTATATTTTTGCAAAAGGCAAATTTGAGTTTTTATTGATTTTTTTATTTACAGGAAGTATATAGTTTTATCTTAGAGTTTTTTATTTAATTTACAGAGCTTTAAAGGTTAAAAACTTAGATTTTATCAATTAAGGGTTGAGTCTGCGCAGGGGTGCGCAGACTCATATGTCACCAAGCTGGTTTTTGCATTTTTTGGGTAATTTCAAGGGGAAACTTAGCATTTTGTTTGGGTTTTTGATTTGTAGGAATTATGAGGTTTTTCGCCACTTTGATTGGAGAATAGGAGAAGAATAAGGAATAATAAAGGGAGAATAAGCTTAATTTAGTTTTGACAATCGGAATGGCTTATACCGGTGCAGAATAGTCTATTCGGAGAATAAGGAGAATAAGCAATTCGACCCTAGACCCAAGAATTGCTTATCTTTCTTATTCCGCTAGTGGGTCCCACAAAATTATCAAAGCTAAGCACCCCTTATTCTAGTATACGTTATTCCGAACAAGTAATTTCGGATTAACCTATTCTGCAATCAAATTGAGGCTTAGGGTTTTGGCTCGATTTGGGGGGAATTAAATGGCTAAATTTCAGATTTTTAGAATTAAGATTTGAATATGCGCAGGGGTGCACAGACTCAATTGTCATAGAACTTATTTTAATATTTTTTATTTTTTCACAAGGGGAATTTGGGGTTTTATTAGGGTTTTTGACTTATGGGAAGTATAAAGATTTTATTTGAATTTTTTGGTTTAATTTGGAAAGCATTTGAAGCTGAAAATTCAGATTTAGGGAATTTGGGCTGAGTCTGCGCAGGGGTGCCAAGACTCTTTTGTCACCAACTGATTTTAGGTGGTTTTATACAATTTTTTAAGAACAACTTGGTGTTTTTTTTTAATTTCCTGATTAATAAGAATAAATTTGATTTTTAGAGAGCTTTAGATCATCTTGGAGTGGATTGGAAGTTGATTTTTTATTTTTTAAGAATTTCAGGGTTGAGTCTGCGCACCCCTGCGCAGACTCAAATTTGAACTGTGAATTTCTCTTCTGTGAGTTTTTGTGTTGTATTTTTGACTGGATAACTTGATTTCTTGTCTTATTTTGTGATGATTTACATATTTGGAGTTGAAGACAGGATTTAGGGGCCAAGAGATGAGGTTTTGGCCATTTGGTTGATGCACAGACTCAACTTGAAGAAGATTATGAGCAAGATTCTTATGAAGATGAAACCTCCTGAAGTTGGGGAGAATTTCAAGGCTTTTAAAGTGTTGGAGAGCTTACAACAAATGGTTTTTCAAATGGTGGAAGCTTTAGAGCTCAAGGGACAAGATTTGTAAAAAATGGGTTTGAGTCTGCGCAGGGGTGCGCAGACTCAACTGAACTTGTAATTTTTTCTTTGTTTTTAAGGGGATTTAGATCCTTTTTGTAAATAGATTATTTATTTAAATGAAATGGAGTATTTGAGATGTGATTTCAAGAGATTTGTGCAGTTTGATTTATTGTTTATTTGATTTTTTATTTGAACTGAGTCTATAAAAAAGTGTGCAGACTCAAAAATTATTTTAAAAAGAAGTTTGTAAAGCTTTATTTGTATGCCATGGAATGTCATTCTTATCAAAGATTTGACTTGATTAAAACAGCCTTTTTTATCTTTTGAGCCTAGGGTAGGTGCGCAGACTCAACTTAAGTTTGAAGTTTTGTGTTTATTTAAAAGAGAGAATGGCTATCTTAAACTTTTTTTAAGTGAGTTATGAATAAACTTTAGTTATTTGAGTCTTTTGAACCATAAATGGGGTTATTAGTCCATTGAAGGCATCTTTTGATAGTTTTGAGTTGAGTCTACGCAGGAGTGCGCAAACTCAAAACAGTGGTGCAGAGTCAAGTCTGAAAATGGTCTTTAACATTTCCTATATAATTCAAGTCATATTTAAAGCCATCAAGAAGTTAGTTTCAACCAATAAATTTGGAATATAAAATCCGGAGTCGAGGAAAACAAATTGTATCCTATTCTCAATCGAATTTTCATGATTATAGGCGCGCAGACTCAAAAATATGAGCATGATTTCAGGTTTATACGTCTTTCAACTTGAAGTGATTCAAGAATCACCACAAATTTAGGGAGGATAATACTGAGAAATCTCAGAAATTGAGTATGGCTACATAAAGCCTTTTCAAGGAATGTTCCTATTTGGGTTCTTTCAAATGACCTGATTTCTTCATATCTATCCCATTCTTCTTGGATCATTTTACAAGGTATTAAAAATGCTTAATATAATGATTCCAAGATGAATTTCAACCTTTCATTAGGAGAACCCAATAAAGGTTTTAGGATCTTCATGAAGGATCATGCCATGAAGGGACCCGAAGGACCAATTCCCCTAAGAGGGATATGTAATGGCCATGAACCATAGGGGTGGCTGTAAAGGGGGGCGTGCCGAGCACAAGGCACTCACCCAAAGGGTGCCCTTAATGCCTTCAAAATGTAAGAATAACTCACAAGGGGTAATCCAAAACATCTTTACACTTGGGGAGTAAGGAACTCCACCAATTCCCCTAGAGGGTCACATATGGCTATGAACTATGGAGGTGGCTGCCAAAGGGGACGTGCCAAGAACAAGCCACTCACCCAAAGGGTGCCCTTGATGCCTTCGAAATATAAGGATTATCCACAAGGAATCACTCATTACATTTCTACATTTGGGGAGCAAGGAACCCCACCAACTCATTAGGACATTCGGGACATATCATCTAAATAAACCCATAGAAATGGGAACACAAGAATGATGTTCTTTGTATGAGGGCCCTTGATGGGTTACCTAACATTGGATTGTTGGCACCCTTAGATTGGGACTTCCTTGAGAAAACATCGGAAGAAACTTAAAATCTTAAAACATATAACAAGATTTTTACTTAAAACATCAAGGGCTTGATAAAAACTCAACATCCAAGCCATTTAGAACCTTCATTGGGCCTCAAAGAGACAACCCTAGGCCTAAGGACCCCTTAGATAGGTTGAGGGAGGATCAAAGAATCACCTCACACTCAAAACCCAAGCTTAAAGAGGCGCAGACTCAAAATACTGCAACAGGCGTTAAGTCTGCGCAGAGAGGCGCAGACTCAGAATAGTGACTGCAGACTCAGATCACTGTAGCTCGCATAGGCGCAGACTCACTTGAAAATCAGATTTTTGATGAAAAATGGGTTTAAACCTAATCCAAATGATGGAAAATAAAATATAAAAGGTATAAAATCTAAAATATTTATTTAAAATATATTTTAGATGCATTTTCTTAAGAAATATCATGAAGAACTTAAACATGGAACTTATGAAAACTCAAGCATAGTTTTTCTCTTTTTCCATAGATCTTTCCTTTTAGCTTTATGTCAGAGGGTTTATACCCAAAGAAGCTCATCCCCAACTAGTGAGGAGACCTCCTTGATAACCTCTAGGGCCTAAACCCTTAGCCATTGAAGGAAAAAATCTTACCAAAACTGATTCGGTTATGAACTTGAAAACAAAAACTTAGATCATAAGATTCATGAGATTTGGAGGATTTCTCATGATGTTTGGCCTTGGGGGAGTATCATCCATGGAAGGGATGTCCTCCTAAGGGACATGGAAGCCCAAGCCACCTTGAAGAACCTCCAAACCCAAGTCAAATAAATAAAAAACCACTTTTCAGGAAATCTAGACAACAAAGCACATTTCGGATCATAGCTCCATATTTAGGGGGCTTTAAGGCATAAGAAGACCATTTCTATGAATTAGAAAGGCCCCTCTACCATCCCCACACAAAAAACACATGCCTTATGAAGGAAAAAATAGCATAGAAGCAACATAACCAGCAGATTCACAAAACAGACACAGGAAATCTAAACTTGCATTTCTTTGTATGTCACTATCATGGATGAACATTGAGGGGGAGATAAAAGCTCCTATGAACATCAAAAGGAAAGAAAACATTCTAAGAAAGCAAGAAGAACATAAATAAACCCATTCTTCACCCCCACTCTACCTTGGAGAAGGGATGAGAATGGGAGAATGGCTCTAGAAGCCTACTTTCTTGCTTTCTTCTTCTCTAACTCTCTTCCTTTCTTTTTCTCTTCTTCTTTCCTTATTTTTTTCTCTCTTGGGATGCAGGAAATGGAGGGGAAGGAGGAGGGAGACGTTCTCCTACTTGGTCTCTCACTTTTCTTCTTCTTTTTCTTTTTTGTGGGTTTTTGTCTCCAACTCTTTCTTGGAGAAGATGGTGATTCTTTTATAGATAAAGTTGGATTACTTTTGGGGGGTATATTAGGCATCCATTAGCCTTACATTAGGGATAAGAAACCCCACTTAACAGCCACCTAATAGAGCATAAACACTTGGAGGGTCCTCATTGGCTTCCTTTTTACTTTTCACCTACCCTCTTCTAGAAGAATCTTGAAGGGGGGACCACTGTCTTCTCTTCTTATCCACCTTTGGGCAGATTTGAGTATGGGCCAAAGGGGTAAGAATATGACATGGGGGGACCATTTGGAGCCCTTTAATGGCTGCCACGAAATTGGACCTTATCCTTCACTTTTTGGGCCCAAAAATGACCCTATTGAGCTTTTCCTTTCTTGAAATAATGGGCCCGAGTCTTGCCCTTGGATTTTTCTTCATTTGAGTTCAAAGTAACCCCTTTTTAACTCTCTTTGCCTTGCAAAATGAGGACGGTTGCTGTCCATTATATTCCTTTGACTTGGGCCTTCTTTAAACAATTGTTTGGGCTTTTTCTTGCTTGAGATAATGGGCCCGATTGTGCCATTCGATTTTCCTTGACTTGGGCCTTCTTGATTGATCTTTGGGGCTCTTGCCTTGTTCATTTAGGTGACAACATCAGATTGGCTCAGGAACCTGAAGATTGTCCTTAGGTCTGAGCAAATTACTTATGTCTTGGATGATGAACCTCCTACTGAACCAACATTAGATGCCCTAAAGGAGGACATGCTGACATATGAAAAATGGAAGGAAGATTCCACCATGGCCCAATGCTACATACTGGCCTCTATGAGCAATGAGTTGCAGAGGCAGCATGAGAAGATGGATGCTAAATCCATCATGCTCCATTTGAAGGTGTTGTTTGGTGAGCAGAGCATGATCGAAAGGTATGAGATATCTAAGAATCTGTTCAAGGCTTAGATGGCAGAGTGATCTTCAGTACAGACTCATGTACTGAAGATGATTGAATGGGTGGAGAGGCTAGATGCTCTTGGAGTTCCACACCCCAAGGAGATGCATACCAACCTTGTGTTGTCCTCACTTCCACAATCATATGCTCAATTCATTGTGAATTTCAACATGAACAAGATCTAGACCACTTTGGCTGAACTGCTGAATATGCTGAAGACTGCGGAAGGGAACCTTCTGAAGGATAAATCCCAAGTCCTTATGGTTGGTAAGACCGGACGGAAGAGACTAGAAGTCCAAGCCTTTAGGAAAGGTAAAGGTAAGAATCAGAAGAAGCCGAAAGTTGTCAACAAGGACAAAGGCAAGAGTGCTGAGAAGGGTGAATGCTTCTACTGTCATCATTGTGAGTGCTTAAAATGGGTGTGTGATTATCATAAAAAAAAACTATGTTTTTTAAGTGCAAAATAAACCTATTAAAAAGAAACTAAGTGATGTGATCGCTAGAAACTTTTGACAAAAAAGTTTCAAAAGAAGATTTGATCGCCTACCTGTTTGGATGTGGGAGATGTTAAGTTCTTGGTTCCCCTCCTTCAGCCGGCTGAAGAAAGAGAGCCCTTTCTTGTCTTTGTTCTTGCTTTAGCTGCTGTTGAGTTTTGAGGATCGTCTAAATTCCTTGTTGTTCGCTATTGATTCCCTCCCTTTGATTCTCCTTTGCACCTTGCAAGAAGTAGAAAGAAATAAAGAACAATGATGAGAACTTAGGAAGTAGTATCCATTACAGAGAAAACTTTAAACATGCAACTAAACTGGTAAACTCACTTGCTGGGATGGTCTTTAAACCCCTTTAACAAATAGGTTTGGAAAATGATGCTAGTATTGTGTGTGTTGTATGGAGTGATGGGATGAAGAATGTGAAACTAATGGGATGAAAATGTGAGAAATATGCAGAAATGAATTGAAAGCTAATGCTGGATGGCCCCTGGAAGCCTTGGTCTTCAATGGATCTTGGACAGATGAAGAAGGATGACGACTCCTGGAAGTAGCAGCGCTTCGGCGTTCGGATGTCCTCAAGCTTCTTTGCTCTAATCGCTACCAAAATAATTACTAATTATCACTCAACATCACTCTCTCTGTCACTCATTCAAAAGGCAGGGTATTTATAGACTTCTTTGCATCCGCGGATTTACATTGAGAAATTTTTAGATTTATCCAGCTTAACTAACAGATAAATATAGATTAATTCATCTTTATCTATAATTATCTAAAACGCGTCGCCCATGGAAGACGCCTTTCAGATTGATTAAGATAAAGATAAACATCCAGAAAGATTTATCTTTATCTGTAATTAGATAAAACGCATCGTTATACGGAGACGCCTTTTACACTAATTAAGATAATGATAAACATCCGGAAGAGAGGTAGAAACAACTTAGGAAACCTAAATGGCGTCGTTCCATGCAGACGTCTTTTAGCTAATTAATCTACTGATTAAAATTCAAATTTAAACATTAAAATAAGAATAAACTCTAAATGGCGTTTACATATGTCGACGTCTTTTAGACTTCTTCATATTTTAACTGAAATTTGAGTTAAAATCAATTTAATTAATTAACTTAAATCATGTTTGTTTGACCCGACACTATTTAGATAATTAACTTAAAAAGATCAATAAAAATTAACCAATGATTAAATATCAGACCATTCTGAGGCATTATTATATGATATGAAATTTACTCGAAATGATGTCAAAATTAGCGTGTCTACAGCTGCCTCACCTTGGCATCGTCTTTGCAAGGGAGTGAAATGAAATGGAATGTACTAAAAAGGTGATGCCAAGGTGTGATGAGACACGCTCTCAACATCACATGATTGGAATTTTTCTCAAAATCATCAATGAAGATAGCTCAAGGAATCAATAGAATCAATCATGTCTAGATGAGGTAGACAAGGAAATAAAATAAGATCGATCAACCTCCACGGAGTGGGAAGTACCCCAGGTCGTAGACACTGCAGGTTTCATCATGGGGAGCGTTTGCCAGCCAATGTGGACGTGCTGCAGCCATGATGGATCTTAAAAGAAAACAAGAAATATTGGATAGAGTCCAAGAAAGGATAGAATTCCAAGGATATCTTCAAGCGAACGTCAAAGATAATCAAGATACTCAATTCAAAATGGAATATTTCATATCATGTTTGAATTATTTGATTTAATGGTCTGAAACTTAATCAGTAATTAATCCTTATCACAATGATTTCAAAGTCCTATATGATGCATGCTGGGCTAACAGAAAAATATAAAGTCAAATAAAATATAAATTAATCAAGGATAATATTGTCAAATTGTTATTAATGAGTCAAGATACCAATTCTTGTAATTCAGTGCTAAGCCGAAGCTCGTTTATCCACGCACCGTTTCACAAAAGTGAAACCATCGTCCCCACTAATTAACAATCCAACGGCCTATCCGTGCGATTAAGAATTCTCTGGAATTATCACTGTTTTTGTTGTAGGAGAACTCAAATTCCAGTTTCATCAAAACCACAAGGTCCTTAACATGCTCTAATAAATACTTAACATATAGTAATGAAATTATGCAAGTTAACTATATGGAAGAGTACAAGGGTAGAAATAACCGTCGTTTTAGCCACGGTCGAGACTTCATAAAATCCCACAGTGGGATCTTCTTGATATTTCCAAGCTTTTCCTGATTTTCCTACACTAAAAAATCGTTAGTAATTTCAAACAAGTGTTTAATTGAGCATCAAAATATAGAATTTTGGGTAAATGACAAAAAGCTTGAAACGCGTCGTGTCGTGCCGACGCCCTTTAACTGTATAAAATGCGTCCCTGTTCCACGACGCCTTTTCAGTCGCAGAAACAGGTTCTGGCTTATTCCAAACCGGATTCCAACTCCTCCAATGCTCATCCCTTTTCCAATCAGGAAAAGTCTTCCTAGGATCGCAACTGTTTCTATATAAACATCATTAACTTGTTTCCAAGCAATCCTACCACAATCTAGAGATCCAAGGTTGAGTTTTTCTTCAAGGTTCAAGGGTTTTCTAAGGTTTTCAAGGCTTTCAAGCTTCAAGAAGGAAGAAACTCGAAAATAGGATGAGTTCTTCAAACAAAAGGATGAGAAGGTCATTGGAGAAGATCTCCGACGTGGAGAATCACCTTATTGGAAGGGATCCCAACCTCCAAGTAAGTTGAATTAGCTTTTCTTCAATTCTTCTTCTTCAACCTCCTCTTTTTTCCTCCATGTTCTTCAAGTTTTTCAATTGATGCTTTCTTTTATTTTTTCAGACATATCCCATGTTTCCCGGTCCAAGGAGATTCACCTCTCTCCCTTGGATTCGCAAACTCGCTAAGAGTCTTAAGCTTTCCATGCAAGCATTCATCTCTAAATGGAATCTTCAAGGCTTAGTGGTGCATGCTAAGCACTACAAGAGCCCAAACGTGGATTGGGCGGCCATGGGTGCTTTGATCGAGCAGTGGCATCCTCAGACCCACATGTTTCTCTTCCCGGATTTCGAGTGCACTATCCTCTTAGAGGAAGCGGAACTTTTATTGGGTCTCCCAAAGACCAAGGACAAGATGACTTTGACAAGAGAAAGGATCACTGGTCAACAACTGTTGACATCAATCATGAAAGATCCCTTAGAAGCAAAAGGGTGCCTTACCAATAGAGGGATCAACCTTGCAAAGCTCGCTGAATGGACTTTGTATGAGATCGATGATCTAAGGGAGGATGAAGCTGAAGATGTGACGAAAGCTTTCGTCACGTGCCTTGCTGGAGCTCTGTTCTTCCCTGCGCAAGACAACATCTTGGAAGATGACCAAATTAGCGCGATCTGCACGATCTTCGAGGGGAAATCCATTAGCACTGCGATCTTGGCCTACCTCTACAGTGGGCTCTCTGCGGCGTCCACGGGTCGTCCTCCTTACGGGTGCATGCTACTTTTTGCTTTGTGGGTCGAGCTACACTTCAAATTCGAGTATTGCACGAGGATGTCGCCAAGACCGTCTCAAATCTACTTGAACAGCCCGATCCACCACATCTCCAACATCGTGAAGTTCAACAAGCGGATGATCAACAAAGTACCAAAGCTCAAGACCCGGGCCGAGTGGAGGGAGTATCTGAGATGGATGTCGTCCAACGGGTTTGACTTTTCTCCACTTGCCTTTGTTGGAAAGCCCATTAGAGTGCACCATGCATCTGGTGCAGAGCTCAAATTGATCGGGACCACTGAGTTCGTGCTATACAACCCTCACCTTAGTTTGTCTCGCAATGAATTCCCCCAGTTCTCTCATACATCTCCGATCAAGAGGCGATCTTTGGAATCCGATGAGGACTATGAAGCCACAGAACTTATTTCTACTTTGTGGAACCTTGGCTTTAGTTATTGTGTAAAATCCTCTAAAAATAGAGATAGATGATTGAAATTTCTATACCTTCAAGCACTTCATGAACTTCTCCCTTAAGTGTTCCCTTTTCTTTTTCTTTTCCTGATGTAATAAAGGATTTCATTGAATAAAGAATTATTTTTCATGCCTTGAAATCTCCTCTTTACTTCCTGTGATATGCCCATGATTTTTCCTTTAACGAAAACTGGATTTTTCCTTAAAATATGACAGTTCGGGTTTACTAAATCCAAAACGCATCCACTCAGGAAGACGCCTTTCAAAGATAATTCATTTTCCAAAAATTAACTATTAATCCTCAAAATCCCGAATTAAGCTTAAATCGCGTCTACATCCCAAGACACCTTTCAATTCTCTCTCTTACTTTTTCCAGAATTCTGCCATCAATTATGTGATTAATCTTCTGAAATGCGTCTTAGTGGATGGACGCCTTTCATAATCATGCCTTATACGGTTCTGACCAGAATTAGCGGTAACCTGAAACGCATCGTCCTGTGTAGACGCCTTTCACTCAATTTCAAACAGCTGGCCTTACCGCCTCAATTTATGTTTTTTATGCTTCTTTTCATTTTATTATTATCTTAATTTATATTTGTGAATGAGTGTATGTATGTGTGGTATGCAGGATGCATGAGATGCCGTGATCATCGACCTCCAGGCCCGCCTACACGACGCAGAGGCCCAGTTGGAGCAGGTCCAGAAGGAGTTCTTCGACCTGGTATGCATGCATATGAATGGACATTTTACTTAATTAATTGTTTTGACGATTGACCGTTGATGATTGTCTTTTGGTGCAGCGAGCCGTCTACACCCAGACAGCTCCCCCTTCTCATGGAGCATCGTCATCTTCTTCCTCTGCCAGACCTTCAGAGCCAACTCGCCTCCGCCATCCACCGAGCCTCTCTTGCGGAGGAGGATCGTGCCGCTCGAGTAAGTTATTTCCCTTTGACTTCTGAACTTGATTTTGATTGTTTGATTGCCTTGGACTAACCATGACTTCTCCTGCAGGTTGCTGAGCTTCATGAAGCCCTTCAGAGGGCTGAAGCGGATGCGGGTCAGGTTCGCGAACTCGAGGAGCAGGTGGCTCTCCTCTCCACCGGGGATCTTCCTCGGGAGCTTTCACACCTTCGGTCTCGACTGGAGTTCATCACCGAGGAGAGGGAGAGGGAGCGGCTGGAGCGGCAGAGGCTGGACTCGGAGATGACCTTCCTCCGAGTCCAGTTAGGCATTGCCGAGCATGAGCGCCGGAGCGTGGAGGAGAGGTACAGGCGTGCTCGGCAGCGTGCTTATAAGCGCGGGCAGGCGAGCGCTTGCACAGCCAGCGTGGCCATCTCCTCTAGTCAGGCTGACCCTAGTGCCATGGGTCCGCCGCCGCCTAGAGCTCCACTGCCAGATGCCCAGGACGAGGCTCAGAGCCAGATGGATGAGGGGGCAAGAGAGAGCCAGCCTTGAGGGATTATGTACTTTCCTTTCTTTTGTGTATCATGTACAAACACTTTTTGATATATACATGAAATCTTTGCCTTCAACTTGCGTTTCGTGTGTTTGCCTTGCGTCCTGTACGTCACTTAACAAACAGGTTAAGCATCTGTTTAGGCTTAGCCCCTTGCCTGACCAAGTGAATGGTCAATCAATCTCTTTCTTACTGGAAGGGTTAAGGGGCATAGCCTTTATCAACAAAGGTAATCGAACTGTAAGCAAATATGCAACATACAAGCTGACAGATGCTCACTGAAAATAAAAGGAATGAAGCATACTAGATGCAATAAGCAAATGCTAATTGAAATATTTTTGTTGTTTTGAAACATTCATTTTTGTTTGGGTTTTGAAATACGTACTCTTTTTTTGAATTTTTGAAATATGTGTTTTTTTTTTTTGATTTTGGGATATGTATTTTTTTTATATTTTGGAATATGTATCTTTTTTTTATTTTGAAATATGTAGTTTTTTGGATTTTAAAACATGGTGTAAACTAAAAGACCAGCATGGTACTCAGACCAAAAGATCATATTCATTTATGAACTTAATTCCCAAATTGTTCTTCAATAATTTAACTTTAAACCCATTGTGTTTGAACTTGTGTTTCCACTCGTGATTCCATTTGATGATTCGATCCTTAGTCATTCTAGGTCGTTTTTTAAGTTTGGAGTACGCCTCTTCAGAAAGAAAGGAAGAATCGGTTTAGAAAGCCCATGAGAAGGTTCCGGAGACCTAAAAAGATGTTCCTTTCCTACCCTAATATCCGTTGGGGTTCGGTCTTTTTCTTTCCGGGATATTTATCGACCTAGCGTTCCCTTTTGTTTCACTTCATGGCCTTGATGTAACGTTTTTAGTGTAATGGCCTTTTGATTTGACGTTTGGCTTTTGCCTCTGCTTTTTTTTTCTTTTCTTTGGGATGGATCTCCTCCATTTTTTTTATGACGGCCTCCTACTAAGATGGCGGGTATTCTTGGTACTCTATTCTAAGCCTTGTTCCGACATCATGGGCCGACTGTAAAAATAGAATTTTGTTTAAAAAGAATGATTTGCACTTTATACTTTAGTCAAGCTTTCGGTATTCCTTAGGACTTGGCATCTCTTGTTACTCACGAATCAAACGTATCAGTGTGTGTAGTAATATGTTTGGAATTAAATTATCCAGACTGATAAGGAAATTTGAGTTTATAAATTTTCTGATTCCACTGGTCTTTGTACCATACTGATCGACTCTTTAACCTAAGGGTAGTATTTCTTAAGATGCAAACCGTTCCAGGGGTGAGTTAGCTCTTCTCCTTCTGCATTGACAAGACGGTAAGCGTTATCAGGAAAAGCATGTGATACAACATAAGGTCCTTCCCAATTGGGTTGGAGCTTAGAACGTGGACCACCAGGTTTTACAAAAATCCTCTTGACGACCATTTCACCAACTTTGAACTTACGTTCAATGACTTTCTTTTGATAAAAACGCGCTAGTCTATTTTGGTAAACTCTTGCATGATTAACAGCTAACCATCTTCTCTCGTCTAAGAGTTCCAATTGAGCAAGGAGTGCTGAACGGTGTTCATCAATGGAAAATTCCTTGTTCAATTGTACTCTTAATGACGGTATGAGGATCTCGTATGGAACTACCGCTTCCATTCCAAATGTTAAGGAATAAGGAGTTTGCCCAGTGGGCGTGCAGATTGAAGTTCGGTAGGCCCATAGAGCCTCGATCAATTTTTTTGGCCAGTCTGTGAATTTGTTAGATTTGCACGTCTTTTTGATGATTTTTATCAAAGTCTTGTTAGTTGCCTCTGCTTGGCCATTGCCATGCGGATAATAAGGAGACGAATGATGCAATGCAATTTTATACCTATTGCAAAGGTCTTTTAATTCTTGTGACACAAACTGAGGTCCATTGTCAGTGACGATGGTACTTGGAATTCCAAATCTGGTGATGATGTTCCTCATGATGAACTTGCAGACTGTTGATGCTTTGACTTCCGTGTATGCTTCAGCTTCTGCCCACTTGGTGATGTATTCCATTGCTGTGAGGATGAAAGACTTTTGCTTGATGCCGGAATCGGAATTGCCAAGGGGTCCAATGATATCGAAAGACCACATGGAGAAAGGCCACGGGGAGGAAACAGGATGGAGTGAAGATGCAGGAGAATGAATTTTGTCGGCGTGAAGTTGGCACTTAGCACACCTACGGACATATCCTACACAGTCTTCTTCCATGGTTGGCCAATAAAATCCTTGTCTAAGGATCTTCTTTGCTAGCATTTGTCTATTAACATGGCCACCACAAACTCCAGTGTGAGCTCCTTCCATAACCTTTCAAAGCTCATCTTCGTCTAGACATCTTAGAAGAACTCCATCAAAACCTCTTTTGTACAATGCTCCCCCAACTAAGATGTATCTTTGAGCAACTCTCCTGATAGCTCTTTTCTCCTCAGCTGTGGCTTCTTTGGGATATGATTGATCTTCACAATATTTAACAATTTCATAGTACCATGGCTTCTGTTCATCATCCATCTCTTCTAACAGCTCTATCAACATGATCTCCCTCTTTTCCACAATATCTCCATCTCTGACTTTCTTCAACAGCTTCTCCTTTGTTCTAAGGAATGATGGGTCTTTCACGGCGGGTGAAAGACGCCTATGAACTGTAATTGATTCGGACTTTCTGCTGATCGGGAAATCAAGAGAAGATGCAAGTGAGGCTAGAGCGTCAGCTAAGATGTTTTGATTCCTAAGAACATGGACGAAGATCAATTTGGTGAAAAGCTTTGAATAAGCAGAAGTAAGTTCTTGATAAGGCTTGAGTTCGGGGTCAAGGGTTCGATACTTGGTTAACACTTGGCGAAGAATCAATTGGTTATCACCCACAATCCTGAGTTTGGTAACACCATGGGAATGAGCAGCCTCGAGGCCAACAAGGAGCGCCTCGTATTCAGCTATATTATTGGTGACTGGAAAGTCAAGCTGAAAGGCTTGTGGAATGGTGATACCTTCAGGTGATAACAGAACAATGCCAATACCCTTTCCATGGGAATTCAGAGCTCCGTCAAAATGCAGAGTCCACATATCATCTTTGATTAGGTCTATGGACATCAGTTCCTCATCCGGAAACTCCGATTGGACTGGATCAAAACGAGGAAGGGGGTGATGAGCGAGATGTTCCGCTATGGCATAGCCTTTGATCGCTTTCTGCTGAATGTAGGTAATATCGAATTGAGATAGAAAGCTTTGCCATCGTGCTAACCTATCAGTAAGGACAGATTTCTCCAGGAGAAACTTGATTGGATTCATCCTAGCGATAAGATGGACTTCATGGGCTAGAAAATGATGCTTCAATTTTTGAACAACCCAGACCAATGTTGCACATGTTTTTTCCATCGTTGTATATCTCTGTTCAGCGGGGTTGAAATGTTTAGAGAGATAGTAGGCCGCCCTTTCCTTTCCTCTTCATCCTCTTGTGCTAGGACAACCCCCACTGCATCATCCAGGACAGAAATGTAAAGTATCAATGGCTTGCCTGGAGATGGTGGTCTCAAAACAGGAGGACTTTCCAAATAATTCTTTAATCCATCGAATGCCTCCTGACACTTATCGTCCCAATCGAATTTGACTCCTGGCTTAGTAAGCTCGTAGAACGGCTTACACCTTTGTGAGTGCTGGGAGACAAAACGGCGAATAAATTGCAACCTCCCGATTAATCCTCTTAACTCCTTCAGGTTCTTGGGAGGTGGCATCTCTCTGATAGCCTTTGCCTTGTTGGGATCGATCTCAATTCTCCGTTTGCTGACAATGAATCCAAATAATTTCCCTGAAGATACCCCGAATACACATTTCTTGGGGTTCATCTTTAACTGATACTCTCTTGATCTCTTTAACACTCTTACCAAAACTTTGGCATGCTCAGCCTTCGTCTTAGATTTAACCAACAAGTCATCCACATACACTTCTAGATCTATGTGCATCATGTCGTGAAATATTGCCATCATAGCCCTCTGATAAGTGGCTCCAACATTCTTTAATCCAAATGGCATGACGACATAGCAGTACGTTCCCCAAGGTGTGGTGAATGATGTCTTCTCTTGATCTTCTTCTGCCAATTTAATTTTATTATATCTTGAAAACCCATCCATAAATGATAAAGTCTCATAGCCAGCAGTGTTATCAATGAGTACGTTAATATGAGGCAATGGAAAATCATCTTTAGGACACGCCCGGTTTAAATCTTGGAAGTCAATGCAAATCCCGACCTTCCTGTCCTTCTTCATAACTGGGACTATGTTGGCCACCCATTGTGGATAGAGGACAACTCTAATAAATTTGGATTTATGTAACTTGTCGACCACTTCCTTCATCTTTAAAGCCATTTGTGGGTGGAATCGCATTAGCTTCTGCTTGACCGGGCTAGCTCCATCCTTTAACGTCAACCTATGTTCAACTAAGGATGAGTCTAACCCCGGCATATCCTCATAACTCCAGGCGAAAGTGTCCTTATAGCCTTTAAGAACTTGTACCATTGCCTTCTCATCTTCCTCAAAAAGATTTTTGGTGATGAGGACAACCTTAGGTTCGTCTTCAGTCCCTAAATTAATTTCTTTGGTGGGCTCTTCTACGGCAGCTGAGGGTTTATTGAATCTCTTCACTCCACTGGCATATGCCTCAGCTGCGTCCTCGTTATCTTCCTCATCTTCAACAATAGAGTCTTTTTCATGTATCAACTCATACACCCCATATCCATCATTGACTAACTCATCGTCTATATAGTCTTCTGGCATCTGAATGGGATTTTCTAATAACTGAGGGATCATAGAGCAAGAAAGACATCTATTAGCTAAGTCCTGGAGGTATCTATCTGGAATTTGTCTACCCTTAGACTTCCTAGACTTCCTAACCTGCCTAGAGCTAGACTGCCTAACTTTACTAGAGTCCCTATCCTGACCTAATGACGATGAAGCAGAATGAAAATCATGGGATACAGATGGAAATACAGGAGAATCCTCCCGAGGGGAGGGGCAGAGTAGATTTAGAAGAGGATCTTGACCGAAAGACCCGCGCGATGGGGTATGATCGGACAAGTAAGAGGTTTTCTCAATGAGGATCTGGGAAGAATTTGTTGGCAAATTGACGTTTTTTTTTGGGCAATAGAAGAGTTAAGCATGAAATAAGAATGAAGATGAATAGAAGGAGAATGAGATGAGGGAAGTGGCACCAAGGCCAAAGGATTAGGGGGATCATACAGCAGTATGTCCCAGATTAAATCATACATCCTCTCTAGATCGAGAGGAGGTGGTGGAATGAGGTCCCGTGGGGACAGAGTAATCATGACGGGCGGGGCCCGTGGAATGTCTTTAATGATGACCCGCGACCAAGTCGGGGTCAAGAGCAAAGTGCGAAATAAGGTGTGAAGCATGAAAATATGAGAAGGATAAGTCCCCCTCCAGAGCAGATCTGTGGTATAGCTAGCTTCATAGGGGTCATCTGGCTCCCCTTCATCAGTCTCTTCTGACAGCGATATCCTTTTGTCGAAAATAGCACCAGGACCTTCGATCAGCTCTTCTATGTGCGACGGCCACTTGGGTTCTGCAGGATCGAGAAACAGCCTGTTCAATGCGATGTAGAGGTCTCTTAAATCGAACCACCTGTACCATTCACATTCAGGATCTTAGAATTTTCTCCTTTTCATAAGCCGCAGAGCCTCCAAGGACTAGTATGTGAGCAGTTCTGAGCAGTGGCTAGCCAAGTCTCTCCCATATATATCATGGAGGTCAAAACATGAAGTAATGACCACCGTATTGTCATGGCTTATTACGGGCCCCTTTACGAAATGAGTGTATAGGGTCCATGTTAGGGGGTCCCGACCTTCCTTGTGTGGTGTAGACATCGTCTCCCAGACTTTCTGGCCGCCTTCATTCTCTGCTTGTTGAACAATGTCCTACTTCATTTTTCTTGGCCTATAGCCCAGGCCGTTTCCAGGTATTCCTCGGTGGTCTTTGACGGGAGTGGTTCTGCCTTGTAACTGTGTGCCCAGGCCTCTTCCAGGCTGATAACCGTTCTTCATCATTATTCTCCATCCTGGGGTACTCATGCACTTCCCCCTCTTTATGGCATTTAATGGATAAGGAGAAATAGTAGCAGTTTTCAGAGGATCAGCCACTGGATGGTAAACCTGTAATACCGACAGAAAAGGTTGTCGGCCAGGTGAAGAAGTGGGTTTGACATTCAAAGAGTGAGCAGCAGCAAGGATCGGCATGCTCGTAACCTATAACGATTCGTCCTTTGAAGGGGAATTTGAGGCATTGATGATTCGTGGAGGAAATCGCCTCAAGAGTTTTTATGTAAGGATGACCCAAAATGGCATTCAAAGAAGGGTCGATTTCCAGAATGTGAAATTCGACCTCTGCATGACTTCAAGGGCCTAGCTCCACCTTCAAATAGACCATTCCCAGAGGGGAACGGATGGAATTATCATATGCCGTCACGGACATGGGGCTAGGCAGCCATTTTTCCTTGGGCACACCGCACAATTCCAGGGTCTTCGGAGGTAAAACATTGATCGAAGCCCCTGTGTCAACCAGACATGCATCCACGGCCTTTTTGCAGATGTTGACTGTGATGCTTAAAGCCATGCTCCTGGCCGCCGGCGGTGCTAGTTCCGATGTATGAAATGAAATAGAGGGCTGATCCCCCTGAGGAACTAATAGTGCTGCAATCTTTTCCACCGGCACGTCCTCATTGACCATCACCTTCTGCAATATTCCATCAGGGCTTCTTGGTGTGTCTTCGATCTTTTAATCAGTTCAAGCACGGAGATCCGTGCCGGTGTTCGGTCTAGATGTTTCAACAAATCATATTGAGTGCCTGGTGCACTCTCATCATTGTGTGCTTCCTCCGGCGGCTGTGATGGGCCGTCTCGAACTGTTGACTGAGGAAAGACTTTGTTGAAAATCCTCCCACTCCGGAACGCACGTTCCTCAGCCGTGGAAGGTCTGGGTGATACTTTGAGTACCGCAGGGTTGGATGGTGCGGATGGGGTGGAGTGTTGGTACGGAGGTGATGGTGTGGGGTTAGTCGGTGGTGGCGTGGTACGGATTAAAGGCCTAGATGGTTGGATGGTGGAAGGGTAAGTGGTTGGCATGGATGAAGTGGGGAACGACATGCGTAATAGCGGTTTAGAAGGTTGGATGGTATCTGGGTAAGCGGTAGTGGTAGCGGGTGAAGTAGGGAATGGTACGCGGAGTAGGGGTCTGGATGGTAGGAAGGGTGCGTAGTTGGTTTGCGGGGGTGTATTTAGTGGGGGCGTAGTGGCGTGGGGTGTAATGGGTTTGAGGAAAGCGGGTGGTGGTAATGGGTTAGCGGATGCGGGGGAGTGATATGCGGGTGTTGGTATAGGGGTAATGGTAATGGGCTATGGTCTGGGTATATGGATGGTGCGGCGTGGTGGTTGTTCTGCGGTACTCGGAATATGACCCGTTGAATAAATAGAGGAAGAGTCCTCTATCCTCCACTGTTGCCTGCAGTTAGCCTTAGACCGGCTATTTGTCAGAATATGGGCAACTTGGTTCTGATTTTGGTGCTCCGGAAGCGGGTTTCGCACTATGCCCATGTTCGGTGGTGCTGCTGCTTGTGCCGGTGCTCTCACTTGCTGTTGCTGCTACTGTTGTGGTGGTCTTCTTGCCTTTAAAGTAGATATGTACTTTTTTATCTCCTCCAAGTCTATGCCGCCCTGCTCGTTGAGATCATGAATGTAATCTCTAAATTGGAAGCAGATGTCAATAGTGTGTCCAGGTTGCCTATGGAAATAGCAATATCTGGAGGTATCGGCGTTTTGAGGCCAGATTGCCTTTTCTCTTGGCAGGACCAAGGCATTGGCTGCCATTAAAGCACTGAAAATGTCTGCCAAGGACTCCAGGAGGACTGGGTATTCTGCCATCTTCGGGCCTAGAGGTCTTCTCTGGTGGTTATAGTCAGCAGGGGGAGGGGCATTATGATACGCCGGTGGTGCGCGCGGCTGGTACTGCTGCTATTGCTGATACTGCTGTGGCGGAGGCTGGTACTGTAACTGCCATTGCGGGGGCTGTTGTGGCTGTTGCTGTTGCTGATTCGGCTGCTGGGGCTACTGAAACTGGGGCTGCTAATACTGGGGGTTTGGCTACTGCCTGTACCCCTGCTGGTTCGGCTGCTGTGGCCGCTGGTATTGTTGTTGTTGTGTAAGGATCGAGACTTTCGGATCCGGTTTTCGGGGTCGGACCCTGTAGTTCTGGCCCTAGTGGGGTCTGAGGCTCTGTGACGTTTCGCGTTAGGACCTCGAGACGCATTTTGAACGGCGTCCACCGTTGCAAATGCGTTTTAGGTTGTGCCACGTGGGCTGGCTTTGGGCCGCGAGAGTACGGCCCTGTCGTGTCGTCTGAACGGCGTCCGCATGGGACGACGCCTTTCAGACTGCGACTCTGGGATTGTCAGAGTACAGCCCTGACATGTCTCCTGAACGGCGTCTGTATAGAACGACGCGTTTCAGAGTCCTGTCAGAGCAGCCGTCACGTCACTTGATAGGCGTCCGTCTATGTCGACGCGTTTTAGGATGTTGACGCCTTTCAAAAGGCGACCGCTTGTGTCGACGCCTTTTAGGCCAGATTCTGAGGCCAGTGTTTTATGAACCAGTACAGGGAGCTTGAATGGCGTCGGCCTTGGGCGACGCGATTCAAGACAGAACTACACTAATTCATGCCAGTAAAATGTGTTCATACTGCTAGGTAGTTGGTTAATGCATGCTTTAGTGCACTGGATAATGATGGATTCTTCATGACCGGATGGCACTGCGTTGTGTGTCGTGCAATCGCGGGCTTTTCACGTGACCGGATCGTACTGTGCCGGGTTTTGTGTTACTGTGGACCTGGAGTGACAGTTGTAGCGCTTTATCACCCTGTGCTGGTGTGGGTGGAGCACAGCGCCGGTGGGGGCGTGGGCGGGGTGACACCTAGTGAGAGAGGTTCACCTGGTGAACCCTGGGGTCAGCTAGTACCGGTGTGGGTGTGGTACATTCGGAGTGTCACTCATGCTGAGGGAAGGAGTAACCACCTGAGCCAGTTGGGCCGGAGTAGCTAGAGTGCTATCCGAGGGGTTACTACTTGGTCTCAGCGGGTCAATGTTTTCCCCACTGTTGTTTGTGTGGTTGGCGTGTTCTATCGAGACGGCGGTTGTAGGTTCCCTAGTCGTCTGGTTTAGAAATATGCATGTTTAATACATTTCGACTGCATGTGATTCACGTTGAGATTTAGGAATAGTAATTACCACTGTGCTTGTTACTTTACCGGCAGCTGTGTTTTATACTTGTGGGTGCGTGCGTGGGCAGTGGGGATCGAAGGATCCCTACTGAGTCTTATCTTTGGGACTCACCCCCTGCGATTTTCAGGTGAGGACTCCCAGCAGACCTAGCGAGGAGAGTGCGGCCGTGTGTTGAGCGCCGTCAGCGGTTATTCCGGGGTATGCCCCGATGTAGTTGTTATTTTATTTCTGGCATGTACGTTTAATTATTTCCTTTATGTTGGAGTATGTAATTATTTGCTGTATCGAGTCGCATTGTAATAACTTTTAATTCCTGCATTTTCATTTCAATTCAATGCGATGTGAATGTTTAGCTTAGTTTATTATTTATTTCCCAGACTTACTTAGATCCTGGTTTGGTTCCGAATTAATGATTCGGTACCCATTTAGTAATCGGATCCCCGATTATAGGGTGGCGGGTCGTTACATGTTGACTCCTCACAAACTAGGGCGAGTTGTTGTTCATACTGCTAACTTGCTCATGAGAGAGCGTGCCCTCGGTAGTCGGACCTGTACTGGGGGAATTTGGCACCGCAGGTTTCCGAGGTGGAGGCCTGCTAGGTCTGTGAGGATCAAAGACGCTAGAGAACGTAGTGTCCTTGAAGGCATTCTGACAGTACCGCGCTCTTTCATAGAGCTCTGCCATGCTGGTCAGATTGTTCAGGGAGAGGACTAGTTTGAACTGAGGCGTAGCGTTGGAAATGAGCATCTTTACTTGCTCCGACTCAGACAAGTGATTTTTTACTTTCTCGACCAAGCCCCTCCATCTGTCGGCAAAACTGACGAACTCCTCATCGGGCTTCATCTTCTTTGCGATTAGGTCAGTAATGGACAGGGAGGGGGCAACTCTGTCCTGGTATCGTTGAATGAATTTTCGGGAGACGATACCATAGTCCTCTACTTCAGAGGGTTCCAAGGAAAAGAACCACTCGAGGGCTGGTCCCTCTAAAGATCTCCTGAACAAAAAGGTCAACGACCTCTTGTCGTTTTGCTATGACTCGTACATGAACTCCTTCAAGTGGGTGAAGGGGTTACCAATACCATTATACTTTCGGTATACTGGCATCTCAGAGGGAGGTAGGTGGAACACTGGCAGACTTGGTAAATTAATCCCTGGTGTAGCTTTGACCCCCATCATCTTCTAGAGGTTGTTGAATTGTTCATCCATGCGCTCCATCTTTGCCAGCAACGCTTGCGTGGTCGGATCAGCCTGGGGAGGAGAGGGAGGTGGAGGTACTTGATAGGCATGTTGCCTGGAGTACGTAGGACAAGGAAGACAATAAAGAGGAGGTCCGGCAGAGCTTCCGCCATGCCCGAGGGCATTTTGATAAGCGGGCGTCAGCGGTCTGGCCGGTTGCCTAGAAGAGGAAAGTTGCGGCCCAGCTAGCCGAGAAGTTGAGACATGGAGGCCTTCCATTGCCTGATGAATGAAGGGAAAATGATGAAGAGGTTGTTGAGGGATGGCAAGGGGAGCTGTAGGGTTCGGCTCGACAGACTGCACAGGCGTCTTCCCCTTTAGAATGGACTGGATCGCCTCGAACTGTTGAGAGTCCAGATGGGAGGCAAGAACTCCTAAAGCATTTACAAGATCCGAGGGATCATAAGATGAGGGATCATTCTAGTTCATGTCTCCCTCGCAGATAGGCTTAGGAACCGTATGCACATGCGGGGGAGGATCAGAATATTGCTCATGAGGATGATAAAGAGGGGTTGGGACATTCCCCTCATACCGAACTGGAAAAGGAATAGAATTACGGGAGGCATCAACATCTCTCTCGCTCTCGAAATGGTAATCAGAATCGCGAGGGGCATTAGCATCTCCCTCGTAGTTGACAATGGCATATGGAGAAATGCTCAAGTCCCTGCCTGTTTGAAGCAGCATGATGTTAGATTTTTCTTCAGAGATTGGCAAACAAGTTGTACATAGATTAAACAAACAAGTGGATGTTTAACGTGATTTTAGGATTCCTTGTTGGGTTATTTGGATTTAATTAAATCACAAATTCGCTCAAGAGATAGAATCCTAGTTTCAGTTTAATGTCCACCGTTGTATTCTATGGTTTTCTCTCGCAACGTTATGGAAATCTAACCGGGACTTCAATTGGTACAACCAGCCCGATGATCAAGGAGGAATACCTTGATTTTTGGGACTTAAGGAGGTCTTTAATGCCAACTACTCTAGTCTGATCGAGGGACCAACCCAATCAGAGAGAGTTAAAGACGTCAAGAAGAGTGTTCCTAAGAAGAGGAGGGTGTTAGCCTCAATGCGTATGACCTGTAGCCTGGATGGCCTCTAATGCTTAATACATAATGGGTAATAGCACACAGATCACAAAATCTGAGAACTGAAGAAGAAACAAGAAACTACCTGAATCGCGTCGCCGTTGGTCGACGCTATTCAAACAAAATCTTATGTTTTCGCAGAAGCTCAGGCAGCAGACAGCAGAAAAATGAGACTGAAAGGCGTCTGGGTTGGGCGACGCAGTTTGAAATGCGTCGCTGCTCCTGGACGCTTTTCAAGTCGCAGATGCAGTTTTTTAGGAGGAATTTATGGATCGATTCCTCTTCAAAACAAGATAAAAACGATAAATAATCAGCTCATGCAAAGTTTTTTTTTGTTTTAAATTTTAACAGGATGATTTATCAAATAAACAACTAGAATGCCAATCAATCACACAATCTTTATCACAAAAACAACTTTTCAACTAATCAACGGGGAGGGCAGGATCTTGCCGCAGGGGTGTGCACATGGTGCACGTAGGAAATCAACTAAGCTAAAAACTCACCAATTGGTGAGGGCGTGTTGAGAGACACAAGCGGTGCACCGTGGGTGCCCGATTGATAACAACAAGAACAAAGAATTAAAAGATGACGAGATCAAGTCCCACCGTGATCGCCAAAAAAACTGTAAGTACTTAAAATGGGTGTGTGATTATCATAAAAAAAACTATGTTGTTTAAGAGCAAAATAAACCTATTAAAAAAAAACTAAGTGATGTGATCGCCAGAAACTTTTGACTAAAAAGTTTTAAAAGAAGATTTGATCGCCTACCTGTTTGGATGTGGGAGATGTTAAGTTCTTGGTTCCCCTCCTTCAGCCGGCTGAAGAAAGAGAGTCATTTCTTGTCTTTGTTCTTGCTTTAGCTGCTGTTGAGTTTTGAGGATCGTCCAAATTCCTTGTTGTTCGCTGTTGATTCCCTCCCTTTGATTCTCCTTTGCACCTTGCAAGAAGTAGAAAGAAATAAAGAACAATGATGAGAACTTAGGAAGTAGTATCCATTCCAGAGAAAACTTTAAACATGCAACTAAACAGGTAAACTCACTTGCTGGGATGGTCTTTAAACCCCTTTAACAAATAGGTTTGGAAAATGATGCTAGTATTGTGTGTGTTGTATGGAGTGATGTGATGAAGAATGTGAAACTAATGGGATGAAAATGTGAGAAATATGCAGAAATGAATTGAAAGCTAATGCTGGATGGCCCCTGGAAGCCTTGGTCTTCAATGGATCTTGGACGGATGAAGAAGGATGACGACTCCTTGAAGTAGCAGCGCTTCGGCGTTCGGATGTCCTCAAGCTTCTTTGCTCCAATCGCTACCAAAATAATTACTAATTATCACTCAACATCACTCTCTCTGTCACTCATTCAAGAGGCAGGGTATTTATAGACTTCTTTGCATCCGCGGATTTACATGGAGAAATTTTTAGATTTATCCAGCTTAACTAACAGATAAATATAGATTAATTCATCTTTATCTATAATTATCTAAAACGCGTCACCCATGGAAGACGCCTTTCAGATTGATTAAGATAAAGATAAACATTCAGAAAGATTTATCTTTATCTGTAATTAGATAAAACGCATCGTTATACGGAGACGCCTTTTACACTAATTAAGATAATGATAAACATCCGGAAGAGAGGTAGAAACAACTTAGAAAACCTAAATGGCGTCGTTCCATGCAGACGTCTTTTAGCTAATTAATCTACTGATTAAAATTCAAATTTAAACATTAAAATAAGAATAAACTCTAAATGGCGTCTACATATGTCGACGTCTTTTAGACTTCTTCATATTTTAACTAAAATTTGAGTTAAAATCAATTTAATTAGTTAACTTAAATCATGTTTGTTTGACCCGACACTATTTAGATAATTAACTTAAAAAGATCAATAAAAATTAATCAATGATTAAATATCAGACCATTCTGAGGCATTATTATATGATATGAAATTTAATCGAAATGATGTCAAAATTAACGTGTCTACAATCATGTCTTAATGAAAGGTTAATTTATTAAGACATGCTCTTAATTTATTAATTAACAAGTGTTGTTACTAATTTATTAAGATATGATCTTTTATCTTGATTACTATTAATTTAGTAATAAAGGGGTTTTAATTTAGATATGATCTAAATATTTAATGACAAGTGTTGTTAATTTATATGTTAAGATGTGATCTTAATTTATAATTAACAAATGTTGTTATTCATTTAAAATGGGATCTTAATTAATTAATTATGATCTTGTAACTAATTAACAAATGTTGTTAATTATTTAAGTGATTATATCAATATTATGGTTCTAAAATTAATTAACAAATGTTGTTAATTTTATTTTAATTAACTGAATAAATAATAATAATTTCTTAGCAATTGTTGTTAGAGAATTATTATAGTAATTTAGGGACACTTAATAATAGTTGTTAAGTGATTAATTAACTAATTATAATAGTTATAATTAAGTTAATTCTTGAGTAATAAACCTTAATAAAAGTTATTAAGGACTAATTAAGTCATAATAATAGTTATTAAGATGATTAATCAATTTACTCATGTATCCCTTAATTATTGTTTTATTGATCTAATCTACTTGAAATTGATCTTTTAATAAATGTTATTAAGAGATTAATTAAGTATAATTGTTAGACTATTTTAATTAGAAATGTTCTAATTAACTTTTCTTAATAATTGTTATTAAGAAATGTCTTTTAATAAAAGAGGTTCTTAACAATTGGTTGTTAAGGAATTTTAGTTTTATCTAAATGTTAGATTGTTTCGCATTAATAATTGTTATTAATGTGATTTAAATATTTAATTTAAGTGTTAGATTAATTAATTAATTTAGAATTGTTCTAAATGCTGCATGGAATATTTTAGAATTTTAATTTTAGCTTTGTGTACACATGTTGATGTGTTTAATGCTTTAAATTAGATTAAAATGTATGTTAGAAAATATGATTTTCGAAATTCGAATTATCCAATTTTGATTGGTACCCAGGTTTTAGAAAAATCAAAATTATTATATTTTCAAAATTTTAGCCTTCATGTGATGTGTTTTATCATGTGTGGATGGTTAAAATTTGTGGTGGTCATGGACATGTACTTAGTTAACTTTCATATCATGTGATAATGTGTGATTATGTAGATTGTTATAGAATGTGATGTACATTAATTAAGTGTTAATTAATGAGGCATGCGTGCCTCCCTCTCTCTCTCATTCCATTGTAATTCTATCTCCCTCTGTTATTGTACTCGGCCATAAGGCTTTCTCTTACAATTAATTTGTATTTGAAAATGTTTCTAATTCTGTTTTATATTTGTAATTGATCGCGCCGGCCGAAGAGAGGCGAGGATGATCTACAAATACAATCAGGAAGGCAACAGGAGATGAGATCACCAGTGGCTATGTGTTTGCATCTACCCTAAACCCTAAACCCTAAACCCTAAACCCTAAATGTTATATAGTTTTGGTGATTAATTGTTTGACTCCAGTTAATCACCGTGCTGTCCATGACCACATAACGAACATGTATGGTTGATGGCTTTTTAGTTTTTTATTATGAATCGATTGCTAATATCTAGGTATAGTTAAATATATACGATATATTTATAAACTATCACCTAGGATGAGACCAACTTAACATAAACTATCACCTAGGATGAGGCCAAAGCGCGAGTCATTGAGAATGCACCGCGTGGCTCTCCATCAATATAGTTCTTAGAACTTGATTTAGTGATGTGTTTATCCGAGATCTGCCACCATCTGATGGAAGGACTATTAACTATAGCATCTTGATGCCTTGAAATTGGAATAGAGGAACGGTGTAGCTATCCTCGCGTTTACCCGGGAGCTGCATTCTTACTCTAATGTCACGTATTGATGGTAAAGCTTAGACCAGGAATAATGGTCTACTGTGTTTACTCGGGACCATTAAAGACCTGAGAGCCGAAAAAAGATCGGATATTGCAAGGAGTTGCAATTACCATGAGATGGTTGCTCTAAAATAATGGTATGATACTATGTGTTTACCTGAGGTCATACTGTGATTCTTAGAGATTCTGATCCTTACTAGAAGACCGTCGGAGTCTTCCATTCTGTATACCTGAAGGTTATACAATCCGTTGAAAAATAGTGGGAAATAATTCAAGATAAAAGACTATAATTGAATTATCAGAACTATCTGCTTAAATCACATTATTTCCTTCGTTCACTAAAATATCGTCTATTCGAGATGTTGGCATATTGGATGTCAATACTTATCATACTTAGATTGACTAGAAAACTCTAAAGAATATCTTTAGGGGTAAGTGAAAGTCACTCTCTTAATCAGGTATCATGAATCCTCTTACTTGGATAGACCAAAGTGAAGAGGTACTCATGGTATGCCTTTTTGAAAGGCAATCATTGTCATGAAATCTCTTATTTGGATAGACCAAGATCAAGAGATATTTATGATGTGCCTTTGAGAAAGGCAAGTGGTAAGATTTTAAACGATCGAATCTACACCTGAAAGGATGTAGGAAGGTCAGTTGAGATAGAGAAGTAGCAGTTCTCTCACTGCGACCAATATGAGAATATTGATAAAGGCTAAACGAATATGAAAATTGAAAGAAGTTTCAGATATTCTTATTATCAACTTTTGCATGTCTATTGGAGAATTAGCGTCTCCAATATGAGATATTGAAAATGGTTCTCAGAACTGTGATGGTATGCAGACTTAGACAAGCAAAAGGAAATTGAAAAAATGTAAGTGTTGAGTTAGACTCAACAATTATTCATGATATTCATAGGTTACTATCAGATAGTAAATTTTTGTATATCTATAGGAGTCAAATATGAAACTGAATAATTGTTATTTAGTTGTATAAGATATCAAGAATAACATTGATTGAGAAAGAATAATAGTTGATCGAATCAGTCAATGCACTATAGATTCTTGATGTGACATTTCATGTGATGAATGTTCACAGGTCTCCTATAGAAATGAACTGTATGAATCCTGATTATCTATGGTATTGTACACAGGTTTGTACAATAAGGAATTATTCATGCTGATACATACTGATGTAAACAGCTCAATATCCTCTTAAGGCCAAAAATAATCACTCCCATTTTCTTACCTTATAGTTTACTCTTGGAATGATTTGGTTGTATGTACTTAATGTAGTACAGGTCGAATGTATCTGAGAGATTAAGATATAAGATCAATATAAAGTGTTAGAATTTTTTATTTGATCAAAGAACTAATACTTTAGCATATGATTCACATAAATCATTAAAAGGATAATTGTATCCTCGCTCAATTGATCCTCATTATACATCATAGTAATATGATAGAATGAGGAATTGCACCTTATTAAGATATGGTGCAATGCATAATAAGTTTTGCCTAATTCTTATATCATTTTGAACATGAGTATGAACATTAGATGTCCATACTTTACAGATTGTTCCAAATAAGTCAGTGTGTGTGTCCATATAAGATATGGAAATCAAATAATTCATATGAGATGTGAATTATGAACAAACCTGATTTTAAAGTTAAGTTATACCGTGATATGAATTTGTGAAATGTCTAAAGAGTTTGGACATTATATTTATTGGCCAGACGATAATGAAATAATTATCGTCTTAAAAGCTGTCTTCTATGAAGATGAATATGTCCTCAGAGAAGACAGTGGGAGCTGATAAAACTAGAAGATGTTCTAGATTCACAAATCAACATAAGATTATTAGATAATCTTTAAGTTGTTTGGAACCACTCATAACACACATCAGAGAGCTTCATAGATTTTTTGTCATAGATTTTTTGAGATTCTCTCAGTGACTAAAATGATATGTTTGACATATCTGATTTAGCAAGATGAGAGGAGCTCAAAAATAGATTATGATCTAAAATCTATGATAATACTGCTCTCTGTCATTACAACTTTGAGATTGATAAGTTTATTAGAATTCTACTTGCCAATACTGCCTATTATTATGATAGGATGATGATAGTTGGATATTAAAAATGTTCTCTCAATGTGATTGAGATAAAGATGTATATGATACACCTTTAAAGCTTTTAGAATGTCCAGGAAGCAAATTATGATTTCAAAGATCATTTTGTATCAAACTGAAGCTTCCTAAGTTGTAATAAAAGTTTTGACTTAATGGTCAAATACTACGTGATCATTAAGAATGATCATGGATTTTGTGTATGTTCAGAAAGGACAGTGGGAGTACGGTCGTTTTAGTAATGCTTTGTGATAATAACATCAAAATCATTAAGAATGACATCAAGATGTCACTATCAGTGAAAGCATTATTAACCATGTTTTCCTCTATAATAAGTTTAGTTATAATATCCCACGTATTGGAAATACGAATCTATTAAGATAGATCGGTAAAGATATTATATTGACCTGTATGTAAAAATGTTTGGCATAAATTTCATAATAAGTCTCAATTGTTGAGACATGTAATTTATTCCTTTAGGGAAAAAGGTTCCTTAAAGGATACAGGAGTGAAATGCATCACTAAGCACTTGAGATGTAACGATCCGTCACCCTATAATAAGGGATCCGATTACTAAATGAGTACCGAATCATTATTTTGGAACCAAACCAGGATCTAGATAAGTCTGGGAAATAAATAATTAACTAAGCTAAGCATTCACATCGCATTGAATTGAAAAGGAAGTGCAAGAATTAAAAGTTATTACAATGCGACTGGACACAGCAAATAATTACATACTCCAACAGAAAAGAAATAATTAAGCGTACAGGCCAGAAATAAAATAACAACTACGTCGGGGCATACCCCGGAGCAACAACAGTTGGCGCGTAACTCTAAACAGCACTCTCCTCGCTAAGCCTGCTTGGAACTATCACCTGAAAGCCGCAGGGGTGAGTCTCAACGAAAAGACTCAGTAGGGATCCTTCGATCCCCACCGCCCACTCACGCACTCACAAGAGCAGTAGCATAGATAAAGGTAAAGTAAGCAAGTAAAGCAGTAATTACTACTCCTAATTCTCGATATAAACAACGTGTATTCAAAATGTAACATGCATATCTCAGAAACCATTCTACCAGGGAACCTACAACCAACGTCTCGGCAAAACACGTTAACCACACAACCAAATGTGGGAAACACCGACCCGCTGAGACCAAACAGTAACCCCTCGGATAGCACGTTAGCTACTCCGGCCCAACTGGTTAAAGTGGTTACTCCTTCCCTCAGTACGAGTGACACTCCACAGGTACCACTCCAACACCGGTACTAGCTAACCCCGGGGTACACCAGGTGACCCTCTCTCTAGGCGTCACCCCACCACTCCCACACCGGCGTTGTGTCCCTCCCACACCGACACAGGGTGGCAAGCGCTACAACTGTCGCTCTAGGTCCACAATCGCACGAAACACAACACAGTGCAATCCAATCTCATAAAAATCCTTAACCTCGAGTACGATTTCAAACATGCAGTAAACCAAACTATCTAACAGTGTGAAGATATGTTAACAGCATGAATTAATGTGATTCTGTCTTATTCCCTTATTCCGGAATCCTTAATCTTTGCTTTGTTGAATCGTTGGGTTTAGACATTACTTCGGTGATTTTACTCCTTTCAAAACGGCAGCAACATACCCTTTTTTCTTTCTATGGAAAAATTATATGAATGATTGATTCCCTTGTAATACACTTTTGATCAAAATAGTTTGACCAATTCCGACAAGTTTGACTTTTTTATTTCAAATTGTTAGAATTTGAATCTTTCAATTTCTAAATTGAAGATATATTTACAAAGTTGGTCCAGCTTATTGATTGTGGCATTAACCCTAGATTCTTTCCCTAATACAATTTCAAATTTCAAAATCGTTCATTAATTCAAAGTTAATAGTATAGTTAATGGTTCAATTTGCCCTGAATTTTTTAGTCATAAATTCATTTTTTTTACTCTTTTTTTTTTTTGAAAAGAAAGGAAAAGTTTCTAAATGGTATGTATAAATATGTATGAAGACACAATCAATTGAAGAAAATGATCTCAATTAGATCTAATAAAAAAGAGGATTTTTTCTTTAGAAAAGGATAAGTACAACATAATTCAGGATCCAAATCAAATAGGAAAGAAACAAACGTTTATGAAATCTCGGCCTTAGAATATGTCCTAAAACGCGTCGTCCCGGAAAGCCGCCATTTGAAAAGGCGTCGCTGTCCTTAGACGCCATTCACAACAGAAGTCCCCTCTGACAGAAATCGTTGTCGTGACAATTTCTGCCTAAATGGCGTCGTGCTGGCCCGTCGCCATTCTAAATGGCGTCATCCTAGCGCGACGTCATTTAGCGCCAGAAACCAGGTTTCTGCAGCTCGACCCGAGGGTCCCCTTTAACCTCAAATTCGCCCCAAAAATATCCAAAACGGGGAAAATGAAAAGGGAAACCAATCCATCACAGGAAAACCCACAAATCCACATTCATAGGAACCACCATAATCATCAAGAAAGCCCCTTAACATGCGTATTCTACCCAAAACCCCATACACGCATCATGCTTCAAAGTGGGAAAACATGGTTTTTAAGTTGAAACACCACAGGGATCGTCACCCTACCAGTTACTTGAACTCCTCCAAGCTCCAAGCCGCCAACCCGCCTCGCCCAACGCCGCCGCCGGTACCACCGTGGACGCCATTACTCCACCTGGACGTCGGCCGCCGTCCGGAGAGAAAAACGCCGCAGAGGAGATGATGGTGGTAGTGGTAGGAGTTAGGAGGTCGATTGAGTGGAGGAAGAGAGGAAAAGGTGGGAGGAAAATGAGGAGAAAGGGAAAAACGCCGCCGGGTCGCCGGAGGAAGAGAGGAGCGAGAGGAGGAAGGAGAAAATAAGGAAAAGAAAGGAGGGTTCGCGGGGTCAACCAGAAGCTGGGTAAAACGCGTCGTGTACTCCCGACGTCTTTCAGATGACAAGACCGGGCCGTACACTGACAAATCAGGATCGTACTCTGAAAGGCGTCGTCCATCCAAGACGCCATTCAGACGATATGACCGGGGCCGTACTCTCGCGACCCAATGACAGTCTACATGGCGCCCACGTGGCACAACCTAAAACGCGTCTACATTGTTGGACGCCGTTTAAACCGCGTCGAGCAAGCTCGACGCGAAACATAACAGAGTCCCAGCCCCATCAGGGCATGAACTACGGGATCCGACCCAGAAAACTGAGCCGATAACCGGATCCGAAACCTCAATCCTTACATTCTCCCTCCCTTAAAAGAATTTCGTCCCCGAAATTTCCTGCTACAATTAACGAGGGCAAAACATAAAGATACAAGCTCACAAGAGAACTTACAAGAAAAGGTAGGGAAACTGCTCCCGCATCTCATCCTCGCGCTCCCAGGTTGCCTCGCCCCTGTAACGATACTGCCAAATCACCTTAACCAGAGGTACAACCTTATTCCGAAGGACCTGCTCCCTATGATCCTCAATACGTACTAGAAACTCTGGAAAGGACAAGTCCTCAGCGATTTCCAATTCTGAAAAATCTAAAACATGAGATGGATCATGAACATATCTCCTCAGTAAAGAAACATGGAACACATCGTGTACCCCTGCAAGACTAGGCGGCAAGGCTAGCTGATACGCCGTTTCCCCAATTCGAGCAAGAATGGGAAAAGGCCCAACATATTGCGGACTCAGCTTACCTCGCTTCCCGAATCTCATCACACCCTTGGAGGGTGAGACTCGGAGAAACACGTGGTCCCCAACCTCAAACTCAAGTGGTCTCCTACGGGTGTCTGCATAACTCTTCTATCTGCTCTGGACTGCAATCAATCTCTGCTATACCACTCTGGCAACCTCAGCACACTGTTGTACCAACTCTGGTCCTACTATCTGCCTCTCGCCAATCTCGGACCCATTCACGGGGGATCGACACGGTCGCCCGTACAATGCCTCATAAGGCGCCATGCCGATACTAGAATGATAATTGTTGTTGTAACCAAACTCCACTGTGGACAAGTGCTGCTCCCAAGAACCTCCCCAGTCTAGGCAACATGCCCTGAGCATATCCTCCAAAGTCTAAATGGTTCTCTCTGGCTGCCCATCAGTCTCGGGATGATAGGCCGAGCTTAAGGCCTTCTGAAAACTCTTCCAGAACCTAGAAGTAAATCTCGGATCCCGGTCTGATACGATGGATAAGGGCACCCCATGCAGAGAGATGATCCGATCCACAAACAGCTTAGCTAACTTACAGACTGACCAGTCCTTCCTAATAGCCAGGAAGTGTGCCGACTTGGTCAATCGATCAACAATGACCCAGATCGCGTCCCTTCTACCAGGGGACACAGGTAATCCCATCACAAAGTCCATAGTCACATGTTCCCATTTTCATTCCGGGATCAGCAAGGGCTGCAACAACCCTCATGGTCTCTGATGTTCTGCCTTAACCTGCTGACAAGTCATGCACCTAGCCACATAATCAGCCACATCCTTCTTCATACCAGGCCACCAAAAGTGCCTCCTCAAACAATGATACATCTTAGTCGTTCTGGGATGCACTGCATATCTTGAACGGTGCGCCTCATCCAGGACACTCCTGCGCACGTCCTCCTCGGTCGGAACATAGAGTCTGCTTCTAAACCTGACTGTATCATCGTCCCACAATTCCACCTCTGGTCTCTAGAGAATCTGCGGTAACTCTGCATCTGCCCTCTGAGCCTCAATTACGGCATGGTACACTGCTGGCCTCACAGTTAAGCTGGCCAACACGGCTCTATCAGCCTCTCGTGGAACCCTAAAGGAAGATTCCACAACTTGCTCAAATAACCTCCATTCTCGAACCATGAGATATGACATGACCGTCTTCCGACTTAAGGCGCCTGCCACCACATTAGCGTTGCCCAGATGATAAGAAAGGTCGAGGTCATAATCCTTGATGAATTCCATCCACCTGTGCTGCCTCAAGTTCAGATCCTTCTGCGTGAATACATACTTCAGGCTCTTGTGATCAGTAAAAATCTAAAATTTCTCTCCATACAAATAGTGCCGCCAGATCTTCAATGCAAATACCACAGCTGCCAACTCTAAGTCAAGAGTGGGATAGTTCTCTTCATGCTTCTTCAACTGCCTAGAAGCATAGGCCACAACCTTACCATGCTGCATCAGAACTGCACCCAAACCTCGACGTGATGCATCTGAATAAACTACAAATCCACCTGAACCTGATGGAAGCACCAGCATTGGAGCCGAAGTGAGGCGAGTCTTCAACTCAATGAAACTCCACTCACACTCCTCGGTCCACACAAAACGAACTTCCTTACGAGTCAACCTCGACAAAGAGGCCGCTATTGAAGAAAAACTTTGAACAAACCGTTTGTAATAACCTTATAGCCCCAAGAAGCTCCTAACCTTAGTTATTGTTGTTGCCCTGCTCCAATCCATCACTGCCTCAATCTTGGCTGGATCCACTGTAATGCCATCACCAGAAATGACATGCCCCAGGAAGTGCACCTTGTCTAGCCAGAATTCACACTTGCTAAACTTGGCATAGAGTTGGTGGTCTCTCAAAACCTGCAATACCACCTGAAGATGTGTGGCATGCTCTTCCTCAGAAGAAGAGTATATCAAAATATCATCTACAAATACCACCACAAATTGATCTAGATAGGCCTTGAAGACCCGATTCATCAAATCCATAAAAGCCGCCGGAGCATTGGTCAAGCCAAAAGGCATAACCAAAAACTCATAATGTCCATACCGAGTCAATCTTTGAAAACACATTCGCAGACTGCAACTGATCCATCAGATCATCAATCCTCGGAAGTGGGTACTTGTTCTTTATCGTCACCTGGTTCAGCTGTCTATAATCAATGCACAATCTCAGAGAACCATCCTTCTTCCTAACAAATAGAACTGGAGCACCCCATGGAGAAGTACTGGGACGAATGAAACCCTTATCCAGTAGTTCCTGCAACTGCGCCTTCAACTCAGCGAATTCGGCTGGCGCCATCCGGTACGGGGCCTTAGACAGGGGCGCCGTACCCGGTGCAAGCTCCATAGTAAACTCAACCTCTCGCTGAGGAGGAAGGCCAGGCAACTCCTCAGGAAACACATCTACAAAGTCACAAACTACGGGCACCTCCTAAGGACCGGGACTACCACTAACATCAGCTAAAATAACAGAGGCAAGGAAGGCCTCATAACCACCAACAAGCAACCTCTGGGCCTTAAAGGCAGAAATAAGAATACCTCAAGAAGAGAGCCTAATACCTTGGAAGTAGAAGGTCGGGACGTCCGGAATAGAGAAGCGCACCCTCTTCCTGTGGCAGTCCACCTCGGCATAATAAGCTTCCAACCAGTCCATGCCCATGATAACATCAAAATCACGAATGGCAAGCACAACTAACTGGGCAGGTAACTCATGGCCCTCAATGGTCAAGGGAACTTCACTCAAACAGTTATAAGACAACATGAAATCCCCAGAAGGAACTTCTACCATCAATCCATTAGATATCTCATCAACGGGTGCAGAAAGAACATCTACGAACTGCTCATAAATGAAAGAATGCGAAGCACCCGAATCAATTAACACATGTGCAGAGTTCCCAAGGACAGAAAGTGTACCTTCCACCAAGTTGGATGCGCGAGCCTCCTTCCTGGTGATAGCTAGAACTCTCCCCTGGGTCCTCGACTTCTTCTTATCTCCTGGTCCCTGCCCTTGACCATGCCCCTGCGGGCCAAACCTCGCCAAATGGCCCTGCTGGCCACAAGTGTAACACCTCCCCAAAATAGCAGGACACTGAGACCAACCGTGAGTGCCACCGTAATGCCGACAGGCTGCCGGAAGCCTCTGAGCTGCCTTCTGTTGAGCACTGGACATCGACTGACTCTGCTGGTTCTGCCTGGGTCTGTTGCTGCCGCTGCTGCCACCTCCTCGAAAGAACCTCATGAATCTAGAGCCGAGTGAAGACAATCCTGATCTGGACGAAAGAGCTGCTGCTGCTGTCTTTCCCCTGCCATGGGATGGCCCCTGAGTAGTCAGTCCCCTCTCTCGAGCTGACTGCTCATGCTGTGCCTCAACTGCCGCGGCACACCTAACTGTCGAAGCCAAATCTGTACAACAGTGGGATGCCACAAAACTCCTCAAATTGGACCTCAGTCCATCCACAAACCTCTTAGTCCGACGCTCCTCGTCTTCTGAGATAAAAGGCACAAACCTCCCAAGCGAAACAAACTTCATCTGGTACTCGAGCACTGTCATGCTTCCTAGGGTCAACTCCATAAATTCCCTCTCCTTAGCTCTTTGAACATGCCTAGGAAAGTACTGTGCATTGAATTCCTTCACAAAAGTCTCCCATGGAATCTCCCTGAGACTCCTGTCCGCATATGACAAACTCTTCAAAGTGGTCCACCAATCGTAGGCATCATCCTTCAGCATGAAGGTAGCCAACGGAGTCCTCTCAACTGCCGCACAATCCATAGTATCAAAAGTCTTCTCCATCTCCCTCAACCAATGAACAGCCTCATCAGGGTCGGGACGATCGGTGAAATGAGGCGGCCTCAGCTTCAGGAATCTCTCCAGTATAGCTGAAGACCCTCCCCGAGCACTTGAACTCTCACTAGGGTCTCGGGTCTGGTATCTAGCCATCGTATACATCATAGCCTCCATGAAATGTTCCATACTCGGCCTACCGGCCTCAGATCCACTAGGGACATCTCCCCGCTCTCTAATAACTGGCATCCTCTTCCTAGGAGCCATCTAGTCGCCTACAATCACAAAAATCAAAAAGTTCTAATCAGAATCCTAAAACCTATACTACTGCCATGCCTGTACGGGATAATGTAATTATTTGCCGAATTTACAATATTTAACCTAGTTATTCATTTATTTGCCAGACCGAATGCTCTGATACCAACTGTAACGACCCGTCACGCTATAATCGGGGATCCGATTACTAAATGAGTACCAAATCATTATTTTGGAACCAAACTAGGATCTAGATAAGTATGGGAAATAAATAATTAATTAAGCTAAGCATTCACATTGCATTGAATTGAAAAGGAAGTGCAAGAATTAAAAGTTATTACAATGCGACTGGACACAACAAATAATTACATACTCTAACAGAAAAGAAATAATTAAGCGTACAGGCCAGAAATAAAATAACAACTACGTCGGGGCATACCCCAGAGCAACAGCAGCTGGCGCGTAACTCTAAGTAGCACTCTCCTCGCTAAGCCTGCCTGGAACCCTCACCTGAAAGCCGCAGGGATGAGTCTCAACGAAAAGACTTAGTAGGGATCCTTCGATCCCCACCGCCCACTCACGCACCCACAAGAGCAGTAGCACAGATAAAGGTAAAGTAAGCAAGTAAAGCAGTAATTACTACTCCTAATTCTTGATATAAACCACGTGTATTCAAAATGTAACATGCATATCTCAGAAACCGTTCTACCAGGGAACCTACAACCAATGTCTCGGCAAAACATGCCAACCACACAACCAAACGTGGGAAACACCGACCCGCTGAGACCAAACAGTAACACCTCGGATAGCACGCTAGCTACTCCAGCCTAACTGGTTCAGGTGGTTACTCCTTCCCTTAGCACGAGTGACACTCCACAGGTACCACTCCAATACCGGTAGTAGCTAACCCCGGGGTACACCAGGTGACCCTCTCTCTAGGCGTCACCCCACCACTCCCACACCGGTGCTGTGTCCCTCCCACACTGACACAGGGTGGCAAGCGCTACAACTGTCACTGTAGGTCCACAATCGCACGAAACACAACACAGTGCGATCCGATCACATAAAAATCCTTAACCTCGAGTACGATTTCAAACATGCAGTAAACCAAACTATCTAACGGTGTGAAGATATGTTAACAGTATGAATTAATGTGATTCTGTCTTGAATCGTGTCACCCAAGGCCGACGCCATTCAAGCCTCCTAAACTGGTTCATGAAATCTCGGCTTCAGAATATGGCCTAAAACGCGTCGTCCCGGAAAGCCGCCATTTGAAAAGGCGTCGCTGTCCTTGGACGCCATTCACAACAGAAGTCCCCTCTGACAAAAATCGTTACCGGGACAATTTCTGCCTAAATGGCTTCGTGCTGGCCCGTCGTCATTCTGAATGGCGTCGTCCTAGCGCGACGTCATTTAACGCCAGAAACCAGGTTTCTGCAGCTCGACCCGAGGGTCCCCTTTAACTCCAAATTCGCCTCAAAAATATCCAAAACGGGGAAAATGAAAAGGGAAACCAATCTATCACAGGAAAACCCACAAATCCACATTCATAGGAACCACCATAATCATCAAGAAAACCCCTTAACATGCTTATTCTACCCAAAACCCCATACACGCATCATGCTTCAAAGTGGGAAAATATGATTTTTAAGTTGAAACACTACGGAGATAGTCACCCTACCGGTTACTTGAACTCCTACAAGCTCCAAGCCGCCTACCCGCCTCGCCCCACACCGCCGCCGGTACCACCGTGGACGCCGTTACTCCACCGGGACGTCGGCCACCGTCCGGAGAGAAAAACGCCGCGGAGGAGATGGTGATGGTAGTAGTAGGAGTTAGGAGGTCGATGGAGTGGAGGAAGAGAGGAAAAGGTGGGAGGAAAATGAGGAGAAAGGGGAAAACGCCGTCGGGTAGCCGAAGGAAGAGAGGAGAGAGAGGAGGAAGGAGAAAATGAGGGAAAGGAAGGAGGGTTCACAGGGTTAACTTGAAGCTGGGTAAAACGTATCGTGCACTCCCGACGTCTTTCAGATGACAAGACCGGGCCGTACACTGACAAGTCAGGGTCGTACTCTGAAAGGCGTCGTCTATCCAAGACGCCATTTAGACGATATGACCGGAGCCGTACTCTCGCGACCCAAGGCCAGTCCACGTGGCGCCCATGTGGCACAGCCTAAAATGCGTCTACATTACTGGACGCCGTTTAAATCGCATCGAGCATGCTCGACGCGAAACTGAACAGAATCCCAGCCCCATCAGGGCCTGAACTACGGGATCCGACCCCAAAAATTGACCCGATAACCGGATCCGAAACCTCAATCCTTACATGAGAAGTGCTAAGGATACACTCACATATATGGAGAGGATGATTTGAAATTATGAGTTCACACTAACTCAAATTTCAAGTCAAATAATGGATTCAACCTTCTAGAAGAAAGGAATGGATTGGAAGGGTTCCAATCCAGAACTCGATATTAAGATGACGACATAGACAAGTGATACTGTTATTAGAACAATATGGATGAAAAAGTTCATCCCTGAACTAGATGTAGTTTTAAAAGGTCTCTGATAAAATCTCATTGTTGTAGGACAACAGTGGGAGCGATCAATTTTGTGGTCGAGCCATGGTCTCATCAGAAATTGCAGAACATTCTGAGGCTCTTTCACAAGTTCAGAGACAAAGGATAAATAGGAAATAACGTAATAGAAAATATTCCATCTTTAGACAATTTAGCAGATCCCTGACCAAGTCTTAGTCACAGAATTTATGTGAGCATCACCTAGATTTGATGGAGATCAAATGCGAAAGTGATTGGCTTGAGTCCAAGTAGGATATTGATGGATATAGGTGTCCTCTGAGCTAATCATAAGGCACCTATTTCAATCTGGTTCACTAATTAATGGCATTAAATTCATTATGTAGATTGGTATATTAATAATTGCGCATAATGAAGTCCATGAATATGTGCAATAGTCATCAGATTATGATGAGATCATAATAATGAGACTGATGACTTATAAACACATATTCTTAATTGTTCCTAGTCGTAGGATGTTTGAGAAGGACATCAAACATCCGGTAAGACTAGTATAAGTTATTCCAGCTCATATGACGAGGGTGACTGATCTCGTTAGTTACTCGTGTGGAGACACAATGGTAAACCTGTAGGTGCTCATTGGGGAATGAGTTCACTGAACTGATCCGACATGAATCACCGAATGGTAATTTACCTGAATGTCAATCGGCTTGATTCATCGTCACAGTGGCGTGGTTGATCTTTGGACTTAAGACACCAAAGACACCTTGTCGGTGGACTTTTGGACTTTGACCTTGACGTACGAATCCCTATCCACAGGATCTCTAATAGTCAAGGATCGGGTCCAATGGAAGACCTTCGAAGGTGATTGTGTGTTCAATAAAGGATCGTTCGCTCTTAAGTAACTGGAGAGAGAATGCTCTAGAATAGATCGGCAGGAGTCTTTGGCCAGAGTAGAAACAATATCAGAAAAGATGTTTTCCGATATTGTACAGCAGAGTCTGATTCAAGTGAGTTGACCATCTAGGGTTTGACAATTAACCATACCCTAGGTTAACTCGATAGCATTATGCGAACGAAGGATTTTAGCCACACGGCAACTGTGGACGGATAGGTTCTATGAGTGGGTTGCTGAACCCCATTACCTTCCGGGATCATGCAGTGTTGCCTGGCACCCAACTTAATCGGAAGTCTGACCGAATTTACATGCGATGTCAATTCGGTTAAGTAATCAATTAATATATAGATATTAATTAATTACAATAAGTCAATAACTAGTTATTAGACTTAACGGGCTGAAAACCGGACTGGTACATAAGTGGGATTTATATTAACTCGGGGACTTTTGTGAAAAGTCGCGCCGACTTAATATATATACGCGCTGTTGAGAAACCTTGGGCCAAGCTCCAGGGTTTCCCCATACTGGCCATCATCCCCCTTTCTCTCTCCTCCTCTGGGCACCCCGTTCGAGGTGCCGGAACAGTCTCTATCTCTGCCGCACACGATTCTCGAAAGTCGGGAATTCCCGTCCGCGGGTTTCCGGACATCGTTGCGGCGACGGATCTTCAGCGAGCAAGCTGATACGGACGAGGGAACGAGGACGAACCACCGCGGAGGATCGCGTGGATACCGCTGGAGGCCGGACGCTTGTGCGGCTCGCGGCATCGCCTCGACGGAACCGAGATGGAAGCGGATTCGAATCCGCGCATGGTAATCAGATTACAACCCGGGTTTTGATTTTAGTTTTTTATTCCAAATTGGATCAGCGGGCATCGGGCGGGATATTTTATTCGTCGTTTCCGCTGTGTTCTTCGCGTCTCGCCCGGATCCCAACACTATGTCTACCCAAGCCATTGATGGTTTTTCGTACTTCATCGCATTCACTGATGATTACTCAAGATTCGGATTCATATACTTACTAAGGTATAAATCTGAAGCTTTTGAGAAATTCAGAGAATATAGGAATGAAGTAGAAAAACAAACTAGAAAAAGCATAAAAGCCATCCGATCTGATCGTGGTGGTGAATACTTAAGTACAGAGTTCATTAAATACCTAAAGGATAATGGTATCCTGTCTCAGCTTACACCTTCTTATACACCTCAGATGAATAGTGTATCAGAAAGGAGGAATCACATATTAATGGAAATGGTGCAACCCATGATTAGCTTGTCCAAATTACCAGTGTCCTTATGGGGATATGCACTTAGCTCGGCTATGTATATCATGAACAAGGTTCCCAGCAAATATGTTGAAACCACTCCATATAAGATATGGAATGGAAAGAAACTAGACCTTAAACATGTTAAAGTCTGGAGATGTCTTGCTCATGTTAAAAGACACGATGCGGATAAGCTAGAGTCCAGAACTGACAAATGCATATTTGTGGGATATTCAAAAGAAACTTATGGATATTACTTCTATCATCCTGACGAACAAATGGTATTTGTAGTTAGGAGAGCTATCTTTCTGGAAGAAAATTATATTCTCCAGAAAGACAGTGGGAGTAAAGTAACCTTGGAAGAAATTCCAAACCCACAAATTGGTCACGGTTCATCTGATAAGTACACAAGAAACTCGTAGGTCAGAAAGAGTACCTAAACCACCAGAAAGATACATAGGACATATTAATTTGGATGGTTCTAAAATACTCTATATTGAGGATGATGATCCTAAGACTTACAAGGAGACCATTGAAAGCCCAAAGGCCGGAAAATGGCGAGAAGCCTTGAATTCTGAGATTTAGTCCATGCACATCAACCAAGTTTGGAACTTGGTTGACTTGTCCGAAGGTATAGTACTTATCGGCTGCAAGTGGATCTTGAAAAGAAAGATCGGTGTAGATGGACGAGTAGAGACTTATAAGGCAAGGCTACTAGCGAAAGGGTATCGTCAAAGGCAAGGAATTGACTATGACGAGACCTTCTCATCTGTTGCCATGATTAAGTCTATCAGAATTCTTCTCACTATTGTTGCATACCATGATAACGAGATCTGTTCGATGGATGTGAAGACAGCCTTCCTCAATGGAAACCTTGAAGAAAAGGTGTATATGATGCAACCAGAGGGCTTTACATCAAAGGAATCTCTAGATATGGTATGTAAGTTGCAAAGGTCTATTTATGGACTAAAGCAAATTTCCCGAAGCTGGAACATAAGGTTTGATGAGGCAACCAAATCTTATGGCTTCATTAAGAATGAAGATGAGCCTTGCATGTACAAGAAAAACAGTGGGAGCTTAATCACATTCCTGGTTCTTTACGTTGACGATATCCTACTCATTTGGAATTATGTAAGAATGATGTCATCAGTATAGATCTGGCTATCCAAGAACTTCTCCATGAAAGATTTGGGAGAAGCATCTTACGTATTGGGAATACAGATCTATAGAGATAGATCAAAGAAGATGCTTGCCTTAACCCAATCCATGTATATAGAAACCATTGTCAAAAGGTTTGGCATGAAAAATTCCAAGAGAGGTCTCATACTGATGAGACATGAAATTTATCTCTCCAAAGGTCAGTCTCCCAAGACTTCTGAGGAGAGGGCAATGATGGATAAGATTCCCTATGCTTCAACCATAGGTTCCATCATGTATCCCATGCTATGTACTGGACCTAATGTTGTATATGCTCTAAGCGTTATGAGCAGACATTAGGCAGATCTAGGTGATGAACACTGGAAGGCAGTGAAATACATCCTTAAGTACTTGAGAAGAACTAAGGATATGTTTCTAGTCTATGGAGGAGGAGAATTAAAGTTGCAAGGATACACTGATTTGAGTTTTCAGTTTGATCCTGATGACAGCAAATCGACATCAGGTTTTGTCTTCACACTCAACGGGAGAGCAGTGAGCTAGAAAAGTTCCAAGCAGGAAACCACTGTTCATTCGACAATGGAAGCTGAATATATTGTTGTTGTTGAAGCCGCTAAAGAAGCTGTCTAGATGAAGAAATTCATCGACAATCTTGGTATGGTGGAAAGTATCTGTAACGACCCGCCACCCTATAATCGGGGATCCGATTACTAAATGGGTACCGAATCATTAATTTGGAACCAAACCAGGATCTAAGTAAGTCTGGGAAATAAATAATAAACTAAGCTAAACATTCACATCGCATTGAATTGAAATGAAAGTGCAGGAATTAAAATTATTACAATGCGACTCGATACAGCAAATAATTACATACTCCAACAGAAAGGAAATAATTAAACATACAGGCCAGAAATAAATAACAACTACATCGGGGCATACCCCGGAACAACCGCTGAAGGCGCTCAACACACGGCCGCACACTCCGCTCTAGGTCTGCTGGGAGTCCTCACCTGAAAACTACAGGGGTGAGTCTCAAGACAAGACTCAGTAGGGATCCTTCGATCCCCACTACCCACGCACACACCCACAAGTGCAAAGTACAGCCAACGGTAAAGTAACAAGCACAGTAGTAGGTACAATTCCTAATTCTCAACGTGAAATCACATGCAGTCGAAATATATTAAACATGCATATTTCTAAACCAGCCGACTAGGGAACCCACAACTGCCGTCTCGATAGAACACGCCAACCACACAAACAACGGTGGGAAAAACCTCGACCCGCTGAGACCAAGCAGTAACCCCTCGGATAGCACTCTAGCTAGTCCGGCCCAACTGGCTCAGGTGGTTACTCCTTCCCTCAGCATGAGTGACTCTCCGAATGTACCACTCCGACACCGGTACTAGCTGACCCCAGGGTTCACCAGGTGACCCTCTCTCACTAGGTGTCACCCCGCCCACACCCCCACCGGCGCTGTGCTCACGCCCCCACCAGCACAGGGTGATAAAGCGCTACACTGTCACTCTAGGTCCACAGTAACACAAAACACCAAAACCCGGCGCAGTACGATCCGGTCACGTGAAAAGCCCGCGATCGCACGACACACACGTAGTGTCATCCGGTCATGAAGAATCCATTTCTACCGAGTACACTAAAGCATGCACTAACCAATTATCTAGCAGTATGAACACGTTTTACTGGCATGAATTAGTGTTGTTCTGTCTTGAATCGCGTCGCCCAAGACCGACGCCATTCAAGCTCCATGTATTGGTTTAAGTAAAACACTGTCTTCAGAATCAGGCCTAAAAGGCGTCGACACCAGTAGTCGCCTTTTGAAAGGTGTCGACATCCTCAGACGCCATTTAGCACGGAAATCCAGGAATTCCAGGAAACATAAATCAGGGGATTTCTGCCTTAAAAGGCGTCATGGTTACCCGACGCTATTCAAATCGCGTCGCCCGCCCATGACGTCTTTTAGTCCCAGAATCCCCGAACTGGCAGACTTTCAGTAAGGCGGTTCCTGTCTAAAAGGCGTCGTGATGGCCCGACGCCCTTCAAAAAGGCGTCGTCCATGCACGACGTCTTTCAACCCCAGGAACCAGTCTGTCATGAGTCCGAGGGCTCCCTTTTCAACCCCAACAACCCCAAAATTACCCAAAAACTGAGGGGAAAGAGGGCAATTCAATCAACAGGAAACCACATTCATGGAAATCCCCCATATCATCAAGAAGAACACCTAAACATGCTTGTTCTACCCCCCAAAACCAAAGATCCATAACATGCTCAAACGGGGAAAACATGGTTTAAACACAATACTATGGGAACCGTCACCCTACCGGATACTCGAACGCCTCCGAGCTTTAAGCCGTCCACCCGTCTCGCCCCACGCCGCCGCCGGTACCGCCGTGGTCGTCCTTACTCCACCGTGACGTCGTCCGCCGTTCGGAGAGTAAAACGCCGCAGTGGAAGTGGAGGTGGTAGTGGTAGGAGCTAGATAGAGGATGGAGTGGAGGGAGAGATGGAATGGTGGGAGGAAAAGAGGGAGGCGAAGAAATCGCCGCCGAGTTCGCCGGAGGGGAATGAGAGAAAGAAAGAAGGAAGAAAAATGAGGGAAAGAAGGAGGGCTCGCGGGGTTAACCAGAGAGTGGCTAAAACGCGTCGACATCCACGGACGTCTATCAGGTGACGTGACGGCCGCTCTGACAAGAGTCTGAAACGCGTCGTCCAACGCAGACGCCGTTCCTGCGACATGTCAGGGCCGTACTCTGACAATCCCAGAGTCGCAGTCTGAAAGGCGTCGTCCCACGCGGACGCCGTTCAGATGACACGACAGGGCCGTACTCTCGCGGCCCAAAGCCAGCCTACGTGGCACCCACGTGACAGAGTCTCTTCCCCACTGGAGCCTGGACTACAGGGTTCGACCCCGAAAACCGAATCCAAAAGCCTCAGTCCTTACATTCTCCCCCACTTAAAAGAATTTCGCCCACGAAATTGACTGCTAGAATTAATAAGGTCAAAACAGGGATACAAGTTCACAAGGAGACTTACGAAAAGAGGTAAGGGAACTGCTCCCGCATCTCGTCCTCTCGCTCCCAGGTTGCCTCACCTCCGGAGCGGTACTGCCAAATCACTTTGACCAAGGGTACAATCTTTTTCCGCAAGACCTGTTCTCTGCGATCCTCAATACGAACAGGGTACTCTGGGAAGGACAGGTCCTCAGCAAAGAAACATGGAACACATCGTGCACCCCTGCAAGACTGGGCGGCAAGGCCAGCTGATACGCGGTTTCCCCAATTCGAGCAAGAATGGGAAAAGGCCCAATATATCGCGGACTCAGCTTGCCTCGCTTCCCGAATGTCATTACACCCTTGGAGGGTGAGACTCGGAGAAACACGTGGTCCCCAACTTCAAATTCAAGTGGTCTCCGTCGGATGTCAGCATAACTTTTCTGCCTACTCTGAGCGGCGGTCAACCTCTGCCGAACCGTCCTGGCAATCTCAGCACACTGTTGCACTAACTCAGGTCCTGCTATCTGTCTCTCACCGATCTCGTACCAACACACCGGAGATCGACACGGTCGCCCATACAAAGCCTCGTAAGGCGCCATGCCGATACTGGAATGGTAACTGTTGTTATAGGAAAATTCCACTGTGGACAAATGCTGCTCCCAAGAACCTCCCCAGTCTAGGCAACATGCCCTGAGCATATCCTCCAAGGTCTGAATGGTCCTCTCCGACTGCCCGTCAGTCTCAGGATGGTAGGCCGAACTGAAAGCCAACTGAGTGCCCAATGCCTTCTGGAAGCTCTTCCAGAACCTGGAAGTAAACCTCGGATCTCGATCTGATACCATGGACAAAGGTATCCCGTGCAGAGAGATGATCCGATCTACAAACAACTTTGCCAGCTTGCCGACTGACCAGTCCTTCCTAATGGCTAGGAAGTGTGCCGACTTGGTTAGCCGATCAACGATGACCCAGATAGCGTCTCTCCTGCTAGGGGATGTAGGCAATCCCATCACAAAGTCCATAGTCACGTGCTCCCATTTCCACTCTGGAATCGGCAAGGGCTGCAGCAACCCTCCAGGTCTCTGATGCTCGGCTTTAACCTGCTGACAAGTCATACATCTAGCCACATATTCAGCCACATCTTTCTTCATACCGGGCCACCAGAAGTGCCTCCTCAAACAATGATACATCTTTGTTGTCCCAGGATGCACTGCATATCTCGAACGGTGCGCCTCATCAAGTACACACCTGCGCACGTCCTCCTCAGTCGGGACATAAAGTTTGCCTCTGAACCTGACAGTACCGTCATCCCATAATTCCACCTCTGACCTCTGGAGAATCTGTGGTAACTCAGCATCTGCCTTCTGAGCCTCAATCACAACATGATACACAGCTGGTCTCACAGTCAAGCTGGCCAATACGGCTCTGTCATCTTCACGTGGAACCCTAAAGGAAGATTCCACCACCTGCTCGAACAATTTCCATTCTCGAATCATAAGGTATGACATGACCGTCTTCCGACTCAAAGCGTCTACCACCACATTCGCCTTGCCCGGATGATAAGAAAGGTCAAAGTCATAATCCTTAATGAACTCCATCCATCTTCGCTACCTCAAATTCAGGTCTCTCTGAGTGAACACATATTTCAAGCTCTTGTGATCGGTAAAAACCTGAAATTTCTCTCCGTATAAGTAATGCCTCCAGATCTTAAGTGCAAACACCACAGCTGCAAGTTCCAAATCATGGGTAGGATAGTTCTCCTCATGCTTCTTCAGCTGCCGAGAAGCATAAGCAACTACCCTGCCATGCTGCATAAGGACTGTGCCCAAACCTCGATGGGACGCATCTGAGTAAACCACAAATCCACCTGACCCAGATGGAAGCACCAGCACTGGGGCTGACGTGAGGCGAGTTTTTAGCTCAATGAAACTCTGCTCACATCCCTCGGTCCACACAAAACGAACTCCCTTTCGAGTCAACCTCGACAAGGGGGCCGCTATCGAAGAAAACCCCTGAACAAACCGCCTGTAATAACCGGCAAGCCCCAGGAAGCTCCTGATCTCAGTCACTGAAGTCGGCCTGCTCCAATCCATCACCGCCTCGATCTTGGCTGGATCCACTGCGATACCTTTGCCAGAAATAACATGCCCAAGGAAGTGCACCTTGTCTAGCCAAAACTCACACTTGCTAAACTTGGCATAAAGTTGGTGCTCCCTCAGGACCTGCAACACTGCCCGAAGATGAGCGGCGTGCTCTTCCTCAGAAGAAGAATAGATCAGAATATCATCAACAAATACAACCACAAACTGGTCCAGGTAGGTCCTGAAGACTCGGTTCATCATATCCATAAAGGCTGCCGGAGCATTGGTCAAGCCGAAGGGCATGACCAAAAACTCATAATGTCCATACCGAGTCCTGAAAGCCGTCCTACTAACATCAACATCCCGGATCCTCATCTGATAATATCCAGACCTCAGGTCGATCTTGGAAAACACCTTCGCAGACTGCAGCTGATCCATCAAATCATCGATCCTTGGAAGTGGATACTTATTCTTTATTGTCACCTGGTTCAGCTGCCTATAATCGATGCACAATCTCAGAGAACCATCCTTCTTTCTAACAAACAGAACTGGAGCACCCCATGGAGATGTACTGGGACGAATGAAACCCTTATCCAGCAGCTCCTACAACTGCGTTTTCAGCTCAGCGAGTTCGGCCGGGGCCATCCGATACGGGGCCTTAGACAAAGGCGCCGTACCCAGTGCAAGCTCGATAGTAAACTCGACCTCTCGCTGATGAGGAAGGCCAGGCAGCTCCTCAGGAAACACATCTACGAAGTCACACACTACAGGCACCTCCCAAGGACTGGAACTCTCACGGACATCAGAAACAACAACAGAGGCAAGGAAGGCCTCACAACCACCAGCAAGCAACCTCCGAGCCTTAAAGGCAGAAATGAGAATACCTCGAGAAGAGAACCTAATACCTTGGAAATAGAAGGTCAGGATGCCCGGAATCGAGAAACGCACCCTCTTCCTGTGGCAGTCCACCTCAGCATAAAAGGCTTCCAACCAATCCATGCCCAGGATGATATCGAAGTCACGAATGGCAAGTACAACCAACTGGGCAGGTAGCTCATGACCCTCAATGGTGAAAGGAACATTCCTCAAACAATTATAAGATATCATGAAGTCTCCAGAAGGAACCTCTACCATCAAACCATCAGATAACTCATCAACGGGTGCAGAAAGAATATCTAGGAACTGCTCAGAAATGAAAGAATGCGAAGCACCCGAATCGATCAACACATGTGCAGAGTTCCCAAGGACAGAAAGTGTACCTTCCACCAAGTTGGATGCGCGAGCCTCCCTCCTGGTGAAGGCTAGAACTCTCCCCTGGGTCCTCGGCTTTTTCTGATCACCTGAACCCTGCCCCTGACCATACCCCTGCGGGCACTGCCTCGCCAAATGGCCCTGCTGGCCGCAAGTAAAACACCTCCTGGGAAGAGTGGGACACTGTGTCCCGCCATGGGCACCACCACAGTGCTGACAAACTACCGGAAGCCTCTGGGCTGGCTCCTGCTGTGCACTGGACGCTGACTGACTCTGCTGACCCTGCCTGGGCCTGTTGCTGCCGTTGTTGCCACTACTGCTGCCACCACCCCTGAAGAATCTCCTGAATCGGGAGCCGAGTGACGACGATCCCGATCCGGATGAAGGGGCTGCTGAGCAGCAGCTGCCTTACCCCTGCCACGAACTGGACTCTGAGCAGCCAGTCCTCTCTCCCGGGCTGACTGGCTCTGCTGAGCCTCCACTGCTGCCGCACACCTAAGTGCTGAAGCCAAATCTGTGCCACAGTGAGACGCCACGAAGTTCCTCAGACTGAGCCTCAGTCCGTCCACAAACCTCTCCATACGACGCTCCTCGTCCCCAGATATGAAAGGCACAAACCTTCCGAGTGAAACAAACTTCGCCTGATACTCGAGTACTGTCATACTCCCCTGCGTCAGATCCATAAACTCCCTCTCCTTGGCTCTCTGGACATGTCTAGGGAAATATTGTGCATTGAACTCCTTAACAAAGGTCTCCCATGAAATTTCCCTAAGACTCCTGTCCTCATAAGACAAACTCTTCAATGTGGTCCACCAGTCATAGGCGCTATCCTTCAGCATGAAGGTAGCCAACGGGGTCCTCTCCACTGCTGCACAATCCATGGTATTGAAAGTCTTCTCTATCTCCCTAAGCCAGTGAACGGCCTCATCAGGGTCGGGACGACCGGTGAAGTGAGGTGGCCTCAACTTCAGGAACCTCTCATGTGTAGCTGTGGACCCTCCCCGAGCACTAGAACTCTCACTAGGGTCTCGCGTCTGGTATCTAGCCATAGTGTCCATCATAGCCTCCATAAAATGCTCTACACTCGGCCTCCCGGCCTCGGATCCACTAGGGACGTCTCCCCACTCTCGAATAACCGGCATCCTCTTCCTGGGAGCCATCTACTCGCCTATAATTACAAAATCAAAAAGTTCTAATTAGAGTCCTAAAACCTATGCTACCGCCGTGCCTGTACGGGATAATGTATTTATTTGCCGGACTTACGACATTTAACCTAGTTATTTATTTATTTGCCAGACCGTATGCTTTGATACCAACTGTAACGACCCGCCACCCTATAATCGGGGTCCGATTACTAAATGGGTACCGAATCATTAATTTGGAACCAAACCAGGATCTAAGTAAGTCTGGGAAATAAATAATAAACTAAGCTAAACATTCACATCGCATTGAATTGAAATGAAAGTGCAGGAATTAAAATTATTACAATGCGACTCGATACAGCAAATAATTACATACTCCAACAGAAAGGAAATAATTAAACATACAGGCCAGAAATAAATAACAACTACATCGGGGCATACCCCGGAACAACCGCTGACGGTGCTCAACACACGGCCGCACACTCCGCTCTAGGTCTGCTGGGAGTCCTCACCTGAAAACCGCAGGGGTGAGTCTCAAGACAAGACTCAGTAGGGATCCTTCGATCCCCACTACCCACGCACACACCCACAAGTGCAAAGTACAGCCAACGGTAAAGTAACAAGCACAGTAGTAGATATAATTCCTAATTCTCAACGTGAAATCACATGCAGTCGAAATATATTAAACATGCATATTTCTAAACAGCCGACTAGGGAACCCACAACTGCCGTCTCGATAGAACACGCCAACCACACAAACAACGGTGGGAAAAAAACCTCGACCCGCTGAGACCAAGCAGTAACCCCTCGGATAGCACTCTAGCTAGTCCGGCCCAACTGGCTCAGGTGGTTACTCCTTCCCTCAGCATGAGTGACTCTCCGAATGTACCACTCCGACACCGGTACTAGCTGACCCCGGGGTTCACCAGGTGACCCTCTCTCACTAGGCGTCACCCCGCCCACGCCCCCACCGGCGCTGTGCTCACGCCCCCACCAGCACAGGGTGATAAAGCGCTACACTGTCACTCCAGGTCCACAGTAACACAAAACACCAAACCCGGCACAGTACAATCCGGTCACGTGAAAAGCCCGCGATCGTACGACACACACGCAGTGTCATCCGGTCATGAAGAATCCATTTCTACCGAGTACACTAAAGCATGCACTAACCAATTATCTAGCAGTATGAACACGTTTTACTGGCATGAATTAGTGTTGTTCTGTCTTAAATCGCGTCGCCCAAGGCCGACGCCATTCAAGCTCCATGTATTGGTTTAAGTAAAACACTGTCTTCAGAATCAGGCCTAAAAGGCGTCGACACCAGTAGTCGCCTTTTGAAAGGCGTCGACATCCTCAGACGCCATTTAGCACGGAAATCCAGGAATTCTAGGAAACCTAAATCAGGGGATTTTTGCCTTAAAAGGCGTCGTGATGGCCCGACGCCCTTCAAAAAGGCGTCGTCCATGCACGACGTCTTTCAACCCCAGGAACCAGTCTGTCATGAGCCCGAGGGCTCCCTTTTCAACCCTAACAACCCCAAAATTACCCAAAAACTGAGGGGAAAGAGGGCAATTCAATCAACAGGAAACCACATTCATGGAAATCCCCCATATCATCAAGAAGAACACCTAAACATGCTTGTTCTACCCCCCAAAACCAAAGATCCATAACATGCTCAAACGGGGAAAACATGGTTTAAACACAATACTATGGGAACCGTCACCCTACCGGATACTCGAACGCCTCCGAGCTTCAAGCCGTCCACCCGTCTCGCCCCACGCCGCCACCGGTACCGCCGTGGTCGTCCTTACTCCACCGTGACGTCGGCCGCCGTCCGGAGAGTAAAACGCCACTTTGGAAGTGGAGGTGGTAGTGGTAGGAGCTAGATAGAGGATGGAGTGGAGGGAGAGATGGAATGGTGGGAGGAAAAGAGGGAGGCGAAGAAATCGCCGCCGAGTTCGCCGGAAGGGAATGAGAGAAAGAAAGAAGGAAGAAAAATGAGGGAAAGAAGGAGGGCTCGCGGGGTTAACTAGAGAGTGGCTAAAACGCGTCGACATCCACAGACGTTTATCAGGTGACGTGACAGCCGCTCTGACAAGAGTCTGAAACGCATCGTCCAACGCAGACGCCGTTCAGGCGACATGTCAGGGCCGTACTTTGACAATCCCAGAGTCGCAGTCTGAAAGGCGTCGTCCCACGCGGACGCCGTTCAGACGACACGACAGGGCCGTACTCTCGCGGCCCAAAGCCAGCCCACGTGGCACCCACGTGGCAGAACCTAAAACGCGTCCGCAACGGTGGATGCCGTTTAAACCGCGTCTCGCTGGCTCGACACGAAACATCACAGAGTCTCTGCCCCACTGGAGCCTGAACTACAGGGTCCGACCCCGAAAACCGAATCCGAAAGCCTCAGTCCTTACAGTATCTATGGTCATGTCCCACTGTTGTGTGATAACAATGGGGCGATTGCTCAAGCGAAAGAGCCGAGGTCTCAACAGAAGTCAAAGCACATTCTGCGGCGCTTTCATCTGATCAGAGAGATCATAACTCGAGGAGATGTCGTAGTGGAGAGAGTTCCTTCAGCTGACAACATTGCAGATCCACTGACAAAACCTTTGTCTCAAAATGTCTTTGAGCGTCACTTAGAGAATATGGGTATTCTGTATAAAAGTGATTGGCTTTAATCCAAGTAGGAGATTGTTAGTATTAGGTGGTCTGAAAGCCAATCCAATACTATGTATCATTTAGTTTATTAATACATTGGCATTAATTCATTGTGTGTAATTAATTCGATCTTTGATTATTGTATCACGATGAAGTCCATAAACATGTGTAACAATCTTCATATTATGATGAGATCATAATTACGGGACCAAAGACTTATAAACACATGTTCTTAATTATTCCTAGTCAGAGGATGTTTGAGATAGACATCAAACATCCGGATAGACTAGTACAAGTTTCTTCAACTCATATGATGGACCTGTAGGTTCTCATTGGGGAATGAGTTCACTGAATTGATCCGACCTAGAATCGTTGGATGGTATATACCTCACTGTTAACCAGCTCGACTCTTTTGTCTCGGTTGCGTAGATGATCCTTGGACCTAAGACACCAAAGATACCTTGCTGGTACGTCTTTGAGCTTTGACTTTCACTAACGAATCCCTAGCCATGGGTTACAAATAAGTCAAATGATCGGGTCCAAAGAAATGCCCTTGAAGGTAATTGTGTGTTCAATATGGGATCATCCGCTCTCGGTATTATGAGAGAGAATGTTCCAGGAATGATGCGCTTAAGTCCGTGGCCAGGGCGGACACTGTATCAGATAAAGAGTTATCCGATATAGATTAGCGGCATATGATTCAAGTGAATCGACTGGCTAGGGTTTAACAGTAAACCATACCCTACGTTGATTCAGGAACATTGCACAAATGAAGGATTATATCCACGCGCTAACCGATGACGGAAAGGTTCTTATAGAGGGTTGCGATAACCCCAAAACCATCCAAGATCACGCGATGTTGCTTGGCATCTAACGTGATCGGAAGCTCGTCCAAATTTGCTGTGGGACATTAAATTTGTCTAATTAATTAATATACGGATATTAATTAATTCAGTGGGTCCGTAAAGAGTTATTGTGATCAATGGGACATTAACTGGACTGGTATTTGGGCCTAGAGGGTTATACACAAAAGGTTTTCAAGCCGTTGGATAATCCGACGGGATTTCGGATAAGTATGGGTATTTGTGAAAAACCGCAAATATGCTTATTATAAAAGAATGGCCGCTAGATCGGGGGCCAGCAACATTGACCTAGCCGCCGCCTTATTTCTCTCTCCTTTCTCCTTGGCGCACGATACGAGGCGGCCATATGGAGGCTCTGCTTCGGCTCCCGACAACTCCACCTTCCGTCCGACGGGAGTTTCCGAATCCGCATGTGGCGGCGGATTACGCATAGCCAGACGGGATCCACGAACGCTGCATCGAGCGAGAAGGCGAGGACGATCCATCGCGAGGAGAACCGCGTGGATACCGCTAGAGGTCGGGCACATGCGCGGCTTGCGGCATCGCTTCGACAAAACTGGAGAATGAACGCGGATTCGAATCCGCGCAAGGTAAATCAAATTTCCCAGTTTATTTTGTTGATCGAAACGGGACGGATCCATTCCCGAATAATTTATTTATAATGCATTTTCGGTCGGATCCGGGCACAGAGAACCCAACAAATTCACCATACCTTGTGTTGACTCAAGAGCATTGCGCGAATAAAGGATTATATCCACACGGTAACTATCGGTAGAAAGGTTCCATGAATGGGTTGCTTAATTCAATATCTTTCAGGTTCACGCGGTGTTGCTTGACACACAACGTGATCGGAGGCCTAGCCGAATTACATGTGCAACATTAATATCAAGTCAGGGGTTTTTGTGAAAAATCCTAGGGCGTATATACATATATATGTTGAGAAGGTAGCTTTGACCATGCATAAGAGCTGCCCTGGCCGTCCCCTTCACTCTCTCCTCTCTCTCTCTCTGGCGCCTAGAGGGGCACCCCCTTCAGTGCTCTAACGCACCTTCGTCTCTGACTCTCGATCGTCCGAAAATCGTCCGCATGCCACAAAGATCTTTGCGGAGACCGGTGCCATCTGTGAGTGCTACTACATTCGAGTAACCGGAGGAGATCCATCAGGAGGAGGATCGCGTGGATACCGCTAGAGGCCAGACACCTGCACAGTTGGTAGCATCACTCCATCGGAACTGATCGATTGCAGATTTGAATCTATGCAAGGTGATATATGATCACCACTTCTAGTGGTTTTTGTTCTTCTAAACAGACCCGGATCCCTATTTTATTTTAACTATTCTGTTTCCGTTGTTTCTACAATCCCGTCGTGGAGATCCTTACAGTGGTATCAAAGGTAGGTTCCACTATTTCTTCACCCGCTTCGATCTTCAAAATTAATATTTCCAAGTAATTATTCCATGCTTGATTCGGTTTTAATGTGCTCCTTGACTTCATGGGATAAAATATAGTGATTTGATCGCAAATATTTCACATTAAAATTGAATTTTATTTGGGGGTTTTTGTGTTCTTCGTTGGACGAAGAACAGGACTTCACAGCGGCATCAATAGGATGTCCATGAGATGCGGATGTTGGTGGTGACCAGGAACCTCACTGGTGCATCGCCAACACCGTTGCCGGCACCGAAGAGGTCGACTAGTGCTAGACAGGGATATGCATAGCCGCCGGGCCGGCCCCTCCCTTCTTCTTCTTGTGTTGGGGAAGGGGGGGTCAGCTGACCTACATGTGCAAGGGTCACCGCCGCCGAGCCTGGCCTGTGCCGATGCCACCGCGAAAGGCGTCGTATGGCACAAGGAGTCCGACTGAGCCCGAAATCCTCCCCGCCGCCATCGCTTGCTGGGGGGGCGACCCCTTGCCCCGTTGGGCAGCTAAGGTTCACAAGGGTCGAGCTTGACCCCACCCCAGCCTGGGCTCAAGCTAGGCACCCATCTGATGGGCACCTGGGCCCGAGCCCAAGTGCTAAGCTAGGCTCAACCCTGGCTCAAGCATGTGGCTCAACGGGGCTGAGCTAGCCTAGGCTCAATTAAAACCCCAGGCCCATAAATAAAAAAAATAAGATTGGATTTTAATTTTAAATTCAAAATTATTTTTAATTATAAATTTAATGAATTTTTATTTAATCAGGTCATTAATGATTTTGAATCATTATTAATAAAAAAATGTTGTTAATTCAATTAGAGTTAATTATTAGTCTAAGGGTTAAATGAATAATTAACTATAATTGTTTGATATAAGAGTTAGATTAACAGTTAATAATTAATAATCTAATTGTTAGATTATTAATTGTTAATTAATATAAATATTAGATTAATTTTTCAATTATTAGAAGTGTTCTAATTAGCATAGAATATTCTTAAAATTGTTAGTTTGGAGTGTGTACACATGTGATGTATGTATACTGCTTTTAAATGAGATCTAATTGTATGCATAAGAATAATAAAATGAGTTTCTCAAAAATTCAAATTCTCAATTTTGAATGGAAATCAGTTTTAAAAGTTAAAAATTATTTATTTTTGAAACTCTTTTATTCAGCCATGTGATGTACTATTTCATGAGTAGAATGAATAAAAGACATTATGGTCATAGATATGTACTTGTAAATATACTTCATGTGATAATGTATGGTTGTGGATCATCGTTGGAATGGTTGGATGTATGGTTTATTTTATTAATTCTTAATAAATAGAGGTCTGCGTAATACTCCCACTCTCATACTTCGATGTACTTCTACCTCCCTCCAGTTTTGTACTCGCTATAAGACCTTCTTCAAATTGTACATGTAAATTTTGAATTTTATGTAATTTGATCAACCAAGAAGGTCGTTTGATGGAGAACTTATTGCCTATGCCTTGCTTTGTTTGCATAATAGGCCCGGAATAGGCCCGTTTATTCCCCTAAAACCGTTTAACCCACTTTGTTGCAGGGTGTTGCTTAACCCAAGGTACTGTGCTACTATACCCGAGTTAAGCGGAATAGGCTCGGAAGAGGCCCTCGTCCTCCCAACGCTCCCACCAGATCACGGGCACTTCCAACCTGTCCACCATTGTCGTCCAACTCCCAAGCTTCCTTCTTCGTTCTCCTCCCCTCTGTCCGATCCTTGCCTACTGCAGGCGAAGCACATCACGAAGCTCGTTCCAGACGCTTTCTTCTCACCCGATCAAACAAGGCACGGCTAGGGCGTCGAGCCCCCTCTATGTGAGCTCTTCCTAACGGCGGAAGCTGCAGATCTTGCAGCGTCTGGGTGCATCAGCATCTCATCCTTGTCCTCTACCGTGTCGCCTTGTTTAAGAGAGGGTTTCCCCTCCCCTTTCGAGCTTGCGATGATGCAACATCTTCGAGCTCTTCCAACATCAGGCGTTGATGGTTCTCGTTGCGGATCCTTCTCCAGCCATCGTGTTTCTGTCGATCCTCGTTCCCCGGTGGTGACTGTGTCTTCTTCATCCTCCAACGCGGAGCCCAGCTATGCCCAGAACCTACGGTTAGTATTTTACCCCTTTTCCCCTTTTTTTCCGGTTAGAGGAAGAGGTCTTCCCTTTTCCCCGATTCTGTTTTAATAACATGCATGCCATCCATGCTTTGGATCACCGTGGAGGAGCTCTACAAGCAATCACACTCTTCATCAACCTTACTTCACTCCACCATTGATTCTATAGGCGCTTAACTTCAGACCTCTTTTTACTTTGAGTATGGAACACGTCACACTGTTGAACTTACACAGGATCAAAATTATATTTTCAGTTGTAGGAATTCAAGACTTGAATTCATGAAAATATGGAAAACGAGCAAACATGATAGCAAAAATTGCTGATTTATTATCTAGTTTGACAATCTTCAACTAAGTTTCAGTTGCACATATCACAATCGGGAGAAACTGAATCACCGCACAAAATGCTATTTACTTAACCATAAACAAATAGAAAGGTCAAGTAGAATGTTTAAATTGTAAGGACAGCAGTCCAAGAAGCGAATAAAATCCTGCCTATTAACTCTCTGTTCATACTTAAGAAAGTTTGGCAGAGGAAATGAAAGCACTGTCTTTGGAACCAGCAGCTATTTGTTAAACAAATGCTTACACATGCAATAATCCAATGGGAATGAATTGTTTATACTTGTCAGTTTTTTCTCTCCTTCCCCCCGAATATTTTTATGATCTTGTTGTTTGTTAAACTAAGCCTTGCACATTCAAGAATCCAGTGGGAACGAACTTCTATAATGATGTATTTCTTATCCCCCTAACCCCTAATATTTTATGATCATGTTGTTGGGACTTGGGAGAGATTTCGATGACAACAAGAACATGTATTTGGGTCAAGTATGTAGGTTGAAATATGATAATTGACTACTTTTAACAGTATTATTTATGTTTCATTTATTCTCCACATAAAGGGGTTTCTGTATATACACTTTTAGCCTCCCACTGTATATACAATTGAATTCAGAAAAATATGGAAAAGGAGCAAACATGACAGCAAAAATTGCTGATTTATTATCTTTTATTATCTTCTTGACATGTTATTGCTTGGTTAACATTTTATTGCTCTATACAAATTTGTGCATAAAACCTTATATAAAACTCTTCATATTGACATGTTAGCCTATTTTCTTGGCTTTGCCACCATTACAGTGGAGTCTTTTGATCATGTAGTGGTGCTTTGATAAAACAGTTATCTCAAGTTTGTTGAAATGAGATGTGATTTTTCGCATTCCGAATTGTGAGGTCAATTGTGATTTTTTGGACTTCTCTCTCTTAATAAGAAAGTTTTATGGTGCTGAGCCATAAACTTGTTGATAATACCTCTCTCTCTTCCTACATATCATTGTTGTTAAAACAACAACAAAAAACCATAACTTTGAATCATCTACATACATTTAAAAAAAACACCAAGCAGCATACCCAGGGACTTAAAACACTAATACAAAATAATCTTTCAAAACCACATTAATAAGGTCATCCTATAAAAGGAAACAAATAATTGCCACATGAACAGACTAACACAGTCCAAAACCAAATAACCGATCACTCATCTCAGAGGTGAAAAAGGCAAAGCCAATCAGAAACCCCCATCACAATCTACAAAAGCAAAACAGAAAACACAGAAATGGAAGAGGAAAAAAAGAAGATATATTACCTCAGACCCATGAGCCTTACTCAGCAATGATCATTGCCACTCAGCTTGAAGAAAAGCCAAAGTTAGCATGCCAATCAACTGGCTAGCTAGTTGCCCTCCCATGGATTTGTGCATGTTTGAAACCTTGAGAGGAGACTTAGACAAAAGGCTTTGAGGTGGATAACTTTCCCATTTTATAAAACCCATAATATAAATCACTGCAATAAGCTGAAAAATAGGACATACACTATTGCCCTATACTTGGAGACCATGATCACACACACTCATTTGCTTAATGCCTATAGCTCAAGAGTCTAAGTTTGATCCTACCCCATACACATACTTCAGGAAATTTTCCTTTTAGATTAGGTGGTGCTACAGAGAGACATACCAAGGTGCCGAATTCTGAAAACTACTATAATTTTTTTATTCTACTTCAATGAGTACAACTGAAAAGTGCTCCTAGAGGTCTCCGGTCATTAAGCTAGCAAGTATGACCAGCTCTTTTGACCAATAATAAATTACCATAAATCATAACATAACATGAATTGATCTTCAGCCACAAGGTATTGCATATTCGTGTAGCTTGGTTAAATAATGTAATGTCATCCCAAACTCATAAAATTGCACTTTAATTTGGGAAAGGCTGAGAAACCCAGTGGACAAGAGAATAATACTATCTAATCAGGGAATATGGACCTTCAAAAATAGTCACCTTGAGACACTGCTTAATAGATAGCTTCGCCCCCAATATGTCCATTTCTTGGCAGGCCTTCCTGAAGCAAAGCTAAGAGTTCCTGCATGATAAAATGCAGGCCCAACATCAAAGAGCTGTTAGAAAGGAAACTAACAGCACTTGCACCTTTAGCAGAGATGTTAGTAAATATTATATTATTCTGGAATTCTCCCATATTCATAGACAGCAAAATTGATTTGTAAGTTTCTTTTGGGGGGGGGGGGGGGTGGAACTGTGTCACTAGGAGTCACTTTTAATATGTTAGAATGGCAGAAAAAAAGGAAGGGGAGTAGCAAGGGCCGCAAGCATCTTGTATTTACTGTCACTATATATTTGTCAGGAGAACATTTCAAGTAATTAAAAAAGAGTAATATAATTGTAACCAGGTGGTGTCTGTCTAGGGCATTGTTGTAAAGCAACTATTACATCAAGTTTGGCAGAGGAAATGAAAGCATTGTCTATAATCATCCAGCAGCTATTTGTTGAACAAATGCTTACACATACAAGAATCCAATGGGAATGAACTGTCTATACTTGTCAGTTTTTTATCTCCTTCCCCCCCAATATTTTTATGATCTTCTTGTTTGTTAAACTAAGTCTTGCACATCCAAGAACCCAGTGGGAATGAACTGTCTATACTGATGTATTTCTTATCCCCCTAACCCCCAATATTTTATGATCATGTTGTTGGGACTTAGTAGAGACTTTGATGACAGCAAGAAAATGTATTTGGGTCAAGTATGCAGGTTGAAATGTCCAAATTGACTACTTTTGACAGTTTTAGTTATGTTTCATTACTACAGATCTCTACAATATCAGTTGGTTTCAATTCAGTCGTTGGTTTCCTTGGCGTCTCTCTTGCTGCAAAAAGGGTTTCCAACACATCTCAAAACCTAAAAACCAATTCTTAGAAGCCTAAAAACCATCAGCATTATTGACAAGGTAGCATATGTGATTTATGTAAGTCTTGTTGGTTTGTGATTTGTGATTCTTGTTATTGTCATATGTGATTTATGTAAGTCTTTTTTTGGTCCAAAAATATACATTTTTATCTCCTTCTTCCATGTTGCAACATTTTTATCTCCTTGTTATAACGGATATTGTCTAAGTCTTACACTACGCTAAGGCTTATGACAAGATGGACTGGTCCTTTATTTCTTTGGCTCTGGCAAAATTAGCTTTCTCTCACCCTGATTTTGAAAGATCCTCAACCCTTGCCAAACATGGAATTTATAAGAGCCACCTATTTTGAAAGGTCCTTGATAATTGTAGTTCATACTTTGATTGTGTACTGTGATGCTTTGATGGTAGGATGGCATTGAGTTCATACTTGTTATGGCAAAGATCCTCACCCAAAGTTCATACTTGCCAAACATCAAGACCAGACCTTCTTTTGCTTTGTTATTTTCTGTTTCGGACATGATACCCATAACATGGTTTATAACAATAGATGTTCGTTTCATTCGTTCTCAGGATCCATAACATGCTCATTTGTTTTCAATTTTTCAATATGCTTTGATATTTTCGGTTGGATTTTTTCTATTTTTCAATATGATTTGGATTTTTTTCCAGAACATGGTTTGCACATTTGTCTTCTTTTTTTAAAACTGGATTATTTAGACATGCTATCCATACACTACATAAGTCTGTGTTCCACTGCAATTTAATTCCTACCTATTTTCTATGTAGTGCCCTTAACATTACTGTGGACTGCCCATTTTTGAGCACCCACCCTCTCTTACGTGGAATTTAAAAGCTACATGTTTTCTTTATGTGGCCCTTCATATTTTCTTATGTCTTGCTGATTTCTGATTCTTGTGATTGTGATATGTGATTTATGTAAGTCTTTTTTTTTCATAAATGTACCTTTTTTATCCCCTTCTTCCATGGTGCAACATTTTGTCTCCTTGTTATTACATTCTTATCTAAGTCTTATAGTAATGTCGCCCTTGCCTCATGCATGAATATTTTGAGAATGGTCATTTAGGAGGGTGAGAAAGCGGGCAAGGACGATGTCTAACAGTGATGTGTTCTCTTGCGTCCCTCATCTTCGACTTCTTTTCGCACAGTGAACTTATTACTTGTATTACTTTCCTTTTAAATGCATCCTTGTCCTTCATTTAAAATGACATACTTTGATTACATCAATTTTCTACATTTTTGGGATTGTTCTTCGCCCTAATATTAAAGGTGGCGAAACGAAACATCTGTCCTCCGGGCAGGAGAGGACGACTCAGGGCACTCGAGCTGCCAACTTCAGTGAGACCCAAGATCGGGTCCTCATAGGTCTCCTTACGGAGCAGTTTGATAAGCATAACTGCATCGAAGGAACCTTCAAGCCAGGGGTCTGGCGTGAAATCATTGGAGCGTTTAATAGCGCGACGCACCTGGACTACAAAGATTCCACGTTGAAAAATCGATACAAAACCCTTAAGCGCAATTACAACTTTTTGCGTGTACTTCTTGAGCAAAGGACTGGGTGGGGATTGGATGATATAAATAAGATGCCCTTCCCTGGAGTTTAGGACTCTTGAGACAATGTCCTGTCGGTAAGCATCTCCCATGATCAACTTCACTTTTCTGCACACAACATTATATTATCCATACTTTCATACACCATCTTTTTCTTCCTTTTCAGTCACGTCAACAGTACACCTCCCTCAGAGGCAAGCCCTTCCCATTTAAGGCCGAGATGGAATACCTAGCCAGCAATAGCACAGCGTTCGGTCCATATGCTGAGGGAACCCACCATAGATGCAGAGTGCCTGATTACAGTCCCGATCAAGCTAACACTGACTACAATATGCGTAGTCAGTCGCAGCGCACACCCGTCAATGACTTTATTTCCGCACTTCAAGGAGAGCAAGAAGATGACGACTTTGTCATAGGTGTCTCTGTCGCCCAAATGGCTTCCCCTCCTACACCCCAAACTAGAACCATGGCCTCGAACAAGGAGGTCAACTCTCCGCGCAAGAAACGGGCTGCTTTAAACATAAAGGGAAAGGCAATTCAGGACCCTACTGTGATCACAAATTTTATTGATGTTGTTCGAAAGCGGACTGACTCGTAGACACTGATTTTGGACCCCCTTTTGGTCATAACCCCATCATTTTATCCATCTCATTTAGCCCATCAGATTTTCTCACATAATTCAACCCACTAAATAATCAGGCTCATTAACCAATCTCGACTTTCGCCACCTTTTTCGTGGAAGGCCAGCCAGCCCGCCTTCCACCACCCTTCGAAGGCCAACCTGTCCGCCTTCCACCATCCTTCGAAGGCCAACATGTCCGCCTTCCACCACCCTTAGAAGGCCAACCTGTCCGCCTTCCACCACCCTTCGAAGGCCAACATGTCCGCCTTCCACCGCCCTTCAAAGGCCACCCATTGCCTTCCACCACCCTTCGAATGCAAATCGGGACGCCTTCCACCTCTCCGTGGAAGGCGAGCTACCTGGCCTTCCACAGGATTGGAAGGCAAGTTGGCTGGCCGCCCACTCCCCTAACTCCCACCTTGACCTCGTCTTCCCACGATCTCCTCTACTCGCCGCCCTCACCTCCACTACTCTGATCACTCCCCACTCCGGCGACTGCTGTGTGCACCACCTCCTATCCTTGACCACTTCCCATTGGCTCTATGATGATTTACGGGGATTTAGATCCCTATTTTCTCCTATTTTCCCTTCACCTACTTAAACCCCCCATGTCTCCTCGAGCAGGGGGGTTTTTTTTGCTTAGGAGGTTGGCAAGTGGGTTGGCTTTGAGGAATTGAGCGGGCAAGGGGTCAGAGTGCTTCAGGAGGAACTTCAAGCAAGAGAAAGCCTTGGCAGTCGAGAAGCCGGAGGAATCTTTTGCACTCCAAATGGGCTTGTCCTCTTAACCCTCTCTTTACTTTTCTTCTTTCCCACTTCATTGCATTCCCACTCTCCATCCATTCCGTAACATGTCCTTCTCTCACTCCTTTTTTTCTCTTTTAACACATCACTTCACTTTTCACACACGAGCACCCCCATCTGCATTCATGCATGTTAGGATAACCTAGCAACCCTTACTCCCAGAGGTTTTAAACAGAAAAACGGGAGATGGGTGGCCATAACATATGGTTATCTTCCCTCTCCAAACACCCATCCGGTGCGTTTCCAATTCTAGTTGATTTCTATATTTGCATGGATAGATTCTACATATCACAGTCCTAATCGGATTATTTTCTTCCTTTGTCTTGTCTTTTCTTTTCAGGGATCCTTACCGTATTTCTGCGTGCAGACTGCCGAGCTCTCCTCCTCTAGCCGGCCGGAGGAAGAGAAGAGGAAACCGCCATCTCCCGCTCCTTTAGAATGCGATCACTCTCATCATCCTGCAGAGCACAGGGACCGTAAGGTAATGGTCATGGCGATCACACACCTTAATTTCTAACCCTTCCAAATCGCCGCAGTGCTGAGACGAACGGAGAAGCCCTCTTCCGAAGCCCACAGCAGCGGCGGAGGACGTTTCGGGCGCCTACAACCTTGTCATAGATTTATGTGCAGAATGAGCTTCTATGGTGTCCATCCCTGCACCCCCCATCCAGACACAGCCCACAGCCCAAGAGCCAGATCATATTCCTTCTATGAAGGATTGCATAGATGCATTGCAAGAGGTTACTGGCCTACATACAGACTTGTTCGTGAGGTCCTTGGATCTCTTCAAGGATGCGGGAAATCGCGGAATATTTATAAACCTGATTAATGAGGAGAATATCCAGTGGATGTTACACCACGTGGGGTAGTTGATCTGTAATTTCTTGGATGTTGTATTTGGATAATATTTATTTTGAGTCGTTTAATCCCTACGTTCTTCTTCAGACTTGTTGTTAGTGATTTCTTATGTTCACTTGGATTATGTGTTGACTTGTAACATGTATTCGGATTTCTTATGTTCTTATTCATAGTTGTTGAGTACTCATTATGTTTTAGTTCTGTAGGTACTCATCCAAGTAAATGCAGGTATTTGATAACTTTGTAGGTATGGGACGGTACAAATGTTATGTCGTTTGGGTTGGGCGTGAGCCTGGACTTTATTTCACTTGGCCTGAATGCTTTGCCCAAGTGAGTGGGTACCCAAGGGCTTGTTATAAGGGCTTCCATTCAATTGAGGAGGCCGAGTGTGCGTTCTCTGGTATCGTCCAACAACGTCCAGAGAGGCGAACAGAAGTTCCTCGGTATTACAATGTGCCCAGCACATCTGAGCAAGTACTTGCAAGGGCACCTGCCTCGTTTACTCGCATTGCTCAATTTGACTGGCAATCATTTGTTGTAATCATACTGTTGTATGTCATTGTAGTCATCCTTCTCATCATCTTAGTTACCATTCTACTTATGTCCATCTGAACTTTCTAATTTGTATTGTACTTTCTTATGTATGTATTCATTTTAAGTAAGGTTTATGTAACATTCTGTCCCACTTATTACAATGTCTTCCATGTAGAATTTATTGATGCTGTATTGGAGTTCCTGGAAGAGGACGAAGAACTGTTGAATGTGATCAAGGAGACAATTACTGAGCACATTGAGAATGAATGTTGATATGTCTAGATATTGTCTGTATCATAGAGTGTCGGGGCATACAATTTATAACTGCTTCACTTTCAGGGATTGGGTATATGATTTGAATGAGGAAGGCAAGATCAATTGGGGGCACATGAAAGAGGCTATTGAAACCTTGAAAGTCAAAGACCCTCCGCCCTCTCATCAGGTAGCTCAAGATCCATCTAGCTCTCTAGAAAGGGTGAGCACCCTTGTCAAAAATTTGGAACCAAATGTCGATCGCAGAGGACAGTACTGGGAGTATGAAGAGGTTGGGATATGGCATGAGTGCCCCACTAGGATGATCAAACCTAGAAAACCATTGCAAGGAGTCACCACTATTATCCAAGACAAACCTTTGGTCTTGATACGACCTAGGGAACAACCAACAGTCATCAACCCAGTCACTCTGGTCCAAGTTCCCTCAATTTCAATCAGAGAACCTCTTCTATCCATCTTGTGTCCAACACTAAAGCCAGGTCCAGTAACCCAATTCTGCCTAATAAATTCACCACCAGTTCAACCACTAAAGTCAGATCAAGTAGTAGACCCCAGTCCGATTGGTGTTACATTGAGAAATCGTATCATTCCCACAACAAGTCAACCCTTGGACTCCCAAAAGAATTCAAATATGTCTAGAAGGATTACTCATTCCAAGTATGACATCCTACAGCATATAGGGAAAACTCCCGCCAAGATTTCGGTCCTAGAGTTGATTAGAAGATCTCCTACACACAGGGAGATATTGTTCAAATTCCTCCAGCGGATTACAGTCAATAAAGATCTTCCTATTAGGGGAGTCACAAATGCCATTCTCTCAGTCACCCAGACACCTACGATATCCTTCACAGATAAGGATCTAGCTCCCTCTGAGTGCCAATCCTTTCCCTCATGCTTAACTGCAACACTCAATGGTCACTCATTGGACTCCATCCTGTTGGATACCGGTGCATCAATTAATGTTTGTCCACTCAAGACCCTCAAGAAAGTGAGGATTGATCCAGAAAAGATTGAGTCTACCTCCATGATGGTCTCAACCTATGATAATTCTCAAAGACCAGCTAATGGGAAATTGGAAATTGGCCCAGTGGACACGATCTTTGAATTCTACATCCCTAATGTCAAGCCCATATACGACGCCATTCTGGGAAGGCCTTGGATGGACCAGACCCTGGGAGTGCCTTCCACTAACCATCAGTGTTATAAATTCCCATATAATGGGAAGATTGTCAAAATGAAGACTACCCCCTATGTTGAGTCTTTGAACTCACTCTCGACTGAACAAATTCCATCCATGATCACTTCTGGAAAAGGGAAAGAGCCCATCCTTTCATCTGTTGATTCTCAGGCCAAGCCCCGGCCTAGTATAGGTTGGCAGCTTATGGACAAAATGGGGTATGGTTCAGGATCTGGGTTAGGCAAGGAAGAACAAGGAATTCAAGAACCTATCTTTGAAAATCCGACCATTAGGAGATTCAAATTGGGTTACCTACCAACCAAACCAACTGAGGGATCAAGAAAATTGACTCTCTTGGATCACTTTGTGGAGGAAAATCAAGAGGTACTCAAGATACACTATCTTGAGGATGAGTTGAAAGAAGCAATCAATGAAGTTCGAAGAGAAGATGAGGAAGAGTTCGGTACACAGCTGTTGTTCTATGAACCAACCACTCGACGAGAAGGAGCCTCCTTAGTGAGGGATGAACCGGTACCCACTGCTCTCATTCCCTTCCTATTTCACACACCTTCCCTTCTCAGGCTTCTATCACCGGTCGTAGCACATTCTCCTGAGTGTTTTATGCTTGGAGACTACGACCGCCAAAAAGAGGAAAAGTCCAACTCCCATATCAGAGGGTATAAAACCACCAATGAGGAGCCAACATACTAGGGCAATTCTGCCATCATTGGGTCTCTGTCTCAAGGAACCACCTTTGCAACATGTCTGACTCACTCTCAGAGTCTTGTGCATAATCGGTTAGGGATTGGATAGCTTCCTCTTTATCTAAGAGTTGTAGAGGTAAGTAAGTTCTTTCGTTTCTAGTTCAAGAGTTAGCAAATAAGTGTAAATATTTGAAAAATGTTTTTTTTTTTATAGGAGTCTATCTAAAAAATTTCTACCCTTTAAATGCAACAAAAAAAAAAAAAAAAAAATCTCAAAAAAATTGAATATCCAAAAAGCATCAAAATATTTGTACATATGTGCATACCTCAATGAAAACGACAAAAAATTAGAAAAGACACAAAATCCAGTTGTCTGGTGACTGCCACATAATCCCCTGTCTAGGTCTAGTTGCATAATAGATTGGGTCGACATTAAGGTTTGGTTAAGACTTTGATCCACCAGAACCTTGGACGTGTCTACTTTACTTTCATACAGACCCCTATGATCATCATGAGATGCACACATCTACACGTTTTTCAAAGAGAACCTTCTTAAAATGAGTTCGAAGTCTTTAGTATACGGTCAAACTGCAAACCTTTGTTCTTCGTCTCTCGACCGATCAGGACAGTTGGCACCCTTAAACGGTCGAGCTCAGCAAACTGCGGTTCCTCAACAACCCGATAGATGTAACCCCTCAAAAGGGCCCAAAAATGAAATGTAAAGGACCAGAGCATGTGAAGAAGGCAGTGTCCCCGTAGGCGGAATATCAAATAACCCCGAAAAATGTCAAGAGTGGAAAAGAAATATAAAAATAAAAATAAAAAAAGAAAAGGGGTTCAAGCAATCATACAAAAAAGTCTGGTCATGACCGTGCCTGGCCATGAAATCTACCAAAGGCCTGAAAAGTTAAAATAGGGACATCTAGGAGGTCCAAAAGAGGTCCGTTTTGTCATAGTTCGCCCTTTTAACGGTTTTGTCGATCCTCCTGTGAGGTTTGTCTCCAAAATTTCTTCACTTTTTCTCCCTCAAGGTTTAGCACAAGACAGTTATCTAAAGACCGAACATCATTTTAAATGGTTCGTTTTTCAAAAATTGTCACATGCTCACATGATCACAGGAGTCCAAAATGAGTGAAGAGTAATGTCAGTGTTTCTAGTGAATCAATTCCTTAACCATAATCTCAATGAGCACCCTCGAAGACTTCGGACTTAGGTCAATGCATGCGCGTCACCAATAGGTACGACGGCGTCTGATTCCGGGTCAGCGTCGCACGGTTGACCGTTAGGATTCCAAGGTATTCCATCTCATACCTTCTAGATTGTGAGGAAAGAGATCCGGGTCGGGCAAATCATTTACCTCGAAAACTTTTTGGACAAACTTGGTGGTTGGAAGCAGCTGGGAGCCTAAGCATGGCATGACGGTATTGTCATCAGTATGAGTCTTAGCCGGTCAAGGTTAGCTTGAAGAGTCTAGAGGCCCAAATCAATCTAGATGTGTGCTTAGGATACCTGGAAAGTTGAGTGTGCATTTCCCTTTCATCATTCAATCAGGCAAAGTTTGGGCAGTCACCAGATGGTCGGAATAAAAAACATGCTTTCGTTTATCACACACCCCACTTGTTAATATCCACCAGCATTTGCATATTTACTTGTCGCATAAGTTTCAATACTCTTCCTTTTGTCTGGTTAGTAGGACACGGCTCCTTGACCCTATGCGAAGGCTAGGGAAAAGGTAGTTGCTCTTTTTTGGGCAAGGGGCCAAAAGCAGATACTACTAACTATTTTCCCCTCATTATTGTGCATACAGGAAAAAGATTCTATGTCCAAAAGGTGGACACTTTTGCTGTCGAGTCGAAGCCAAAAGCAACCGGATTGGCATTCTACTTTGAGAATGGCCATATCTTCCGTGCTGGCTTCGACTCGACAGTGACCTTTGTCCCTCGTTTCCTTGCAGCTTGTCATTAAGATATTGTGGATCATTGATTATTTACATTTGCTGATATGCGTTCTTGCAGCTGGAGGGAATATGAAGCAAGTAGGATTGAAGATACAGGAGGCTAATAACTTTGGGCGTATAGACTCTGAGTTTCTCTTTAAACAAAACAATGAGGAGTCTATATTCTCCAAGTTATTCGATTGGCCAATAAATCCCTCCTGTTTGCATTAGGAATTTGTTTTTCAATTTTAAACCAGCATGCATTTGCATAAGCATCCATCCTCGCCCTAGGGGAAATGACCATAGTTTATCACTCTGCTTAACCCATTGTTCATCTGTGAGTCTGAAAATTGTTCGTCTGTTAGCCCTTTGAATTGCAAGACCTTACCCTTATCAATTCATGTGCTTGAGATTCTCTCACTTGGCGATCACATGATGTGCCAGGCCACCGTATGACCGTTGTGTCGAGACCATTTCAAGTCACACTCCTCCATCTTTCATGCTTGAGATCCCCTTAGGCCAGATTGTTGCATCCTGGTGCGCCAAGGACTCGCGGTTCCAGCACCCGAGGGTCCCACAGATTGTTATTCTCTAGTCTGAACTTTGTTCCTCTTCTTAGTCACCCTTGCAATTCGAATAGCTAGCTCTCATTCATTTACCACATTCGCATATCATCCTTGGATATAGCTCATTCCTTTTTCGGGCGGTCCAAAATTAGGTTCGATTTCCGGGACACCTATTTATCATTCCGCTCCACTCCACTGCAAAACAGGTGTCCCGGAGTGGCATTTGTAGACACCGATTTTGGACCCCCTTTGGTTATAACCCCATCATTTTATCCATCTCATTTAGCCCATCAGATTTTCTCACATAATTCAACCCACTAAATAATCAGGCCCATTAACCAATCTCGACTTTCGCCACCTTTTTCGTGGAAGGCCAACCAGCCCGCCTTCCACCACCCTTCGAAGGCCAACCTGTCCGCCTTCCTCCATCCTTCGAAGGCCAACATGTCCGCCTTCCACCACCCTTCGAAGACCAACCTGTCCGCCTTCCACCACCCTTCGAAGGCCAACCTGTCCGCCTTCCACCATCCTTCGAAGGCCAACATGTCCGCCTTCCACCGCCCTTCGAAGGCCACCCCTTGCCTTCCACCACCCTTCGAAGGCCAACCGGGTCTCCTTCCACCTCTCCGTGGAAGGCCAGCTACCTGGCCTTCCACAGGATTGGAAGGCAAGTTGGCTGGCCGCCCACTCCCCTAACTCCCACCTTGACCTCGTCTTCCCACGATCTCCTCTACTCGCCGCCCTCACCTCCACTACTCCGATCACTCCCCACTCCGGTGACTGCTGCGCGCACCACCTCCAACCTTTGACCACTTCCCATTGGCTCTATGATGATTTACGGGAATTTAGATCCCTATTTTCTCCTGTTTTCCCTTCACCTATTTAAACCCCCCATGTCTCCTCGAGCAGGGGGATTTTTTTTGCTTAGGAGGTTGGCAAGTGGGTTGGCTTTGAGGAATTGAGCGGGCAAGGGGTCAGAGAGCTTCAGGAGGAGCTTCAAGCAAGAGTAAGTCTTGGCAGTCGAGAAGCCGGAGGAATCTTTCGCACTCCTAATGGGCTTGTCCTCTTAACCCTCTCTTTACTTTTCTCCTTTTCCACTTCATTGCATTCCCACTCTCCATCCATTCCGTAACATGTCCTTCTCTCACTCCTTTTTTTCTCTTTTAACACATCACTTCACTTTTCACACACGAGCACCCCCATCTGCATGCATGCATGTTAGGATAACCTAGCAACCCTTACTCCGAGAGGTTTTAAACAAAAAAATGGGAGCTGGGTGGCCATAACATATCGTCATCTTCCCTCCCCAAACACCCATCCGGTGTGTTTCTTTCCAATTCTAGTTGATTTCTATATTTGCATGGATAGATTCTAAATATCACAGTCCTAATCAGGTTATTTTCTTCCTTTGTCTTATCTTTTCTTTTCAGGGATCCTTACCGTATTTCTGCGTGCAGACTGTCGAGCTCTCCTCCTCTGGCCGGCCGGAGGAAGAGAAGAGGAAACCGCCATCTCCCGCTCCTTTATAATGCGATCATTCTCATCATCCTGCGGAGCACAGGGACCGTAAGGTAATGCTCCTGGCGATCACACACCTTAATTTCTAACCCTTCCAAATCGCCGCAGTGCTGAGACGAACGGAGAAGCCCTCACCCGAAGCCCACAGCAGCGGCGGGGGACGTTCCGGGCGCCTACAACCTTGTCATAGATTTACGTGCAGAATGAGCTTCTATGGTGTCCATCCCTGCACCCCCCATCCAGACACAGCCCACAGCCCAAGAGCCAGATCATATTCCTTCTATGAAGGATTGCATAGATGCATTGCGAGAGGTTACTGGCCTACATCCAAACTTGTTCGTGAGGTCCTTGGATCTCTTCAAGGATGCGGGGAATCGCGGAATATTTATGAACCTGATTAATGAGGAGAATATTCGGTGGATGTTACACCACGTGGGGTAGTTGATCTATAATTTCTTGGATGTTGACTTGGATGTTGTATTCGGATAATATTTATTTTGAGTCGTTTAATCCCTACGTTCTTCTTCAGACTTGTTGTTAGTGATTTCTTATGTTCACTTGGATTATGTGTCGACTTGTAACATGTATTCGGATTTCTTATGTTCTCATTCATAGTTGTTGAGTACTCATTATGTTTTAGTTCTGTGGGTACTCATCCAAGTAAATGCAGGTATTTGATAACTTTGTAGGTATGGGACGGTACAAATGTTATGTCGTTTGGGTTGGGCGTGAGCCTGGACTTTATTTCACTTGGCCTGAATGCTTTGCCTAAGTGAATGGGTACCCAAGGGCTTGTTATAAGGGCTTCCATTCAATTGAGGAGGCCGAGTGTGCGTTCTCTGGTATCGTCCAACAACGTCCAGAGAGGCGAACAGAAGTTCCTCGGTATTACAATGTGCCCAGCACATCTGAGCAAGTACTTGCAAGGGCACCTGCCTCGTTTACTCGCACTGCTCAATTTGACTGGCAATCATTTGTTGTAATCATACTGTTGTGTGTCATTGTAGTCATCCTTCTCATCATCTTAGTTACCATTCTACTTATGTCCATCTGAACTTTCTAATTTGTATTGTACTTTCTTATGTATGTATTCATTTTAAGTAAGGTTTATGTAACATTCTGTCCCACTTATTACAATGTCTTCCATGTAGAATTTATTGATGCTGTATTGGAGTTCCTGGAAGAGGACGAAGAACTGTTGAATGTGATCAAGGAGACAATTACTGAGCACATTGAGAATGAATACGTTCCGCGGGTACGCCGACGTATGCATAACTCTGCTCCGGCCACACATGGATCCATGAGATATTAGACGGTCATGACGAAAGGTCCTACCACATGTTTCAAGTTTTGGGTTCTTGAGTTCCTCCGGATCTTCCACGCAGTGGAAATAAAAATAAAAATGGAGATCCGTTCCCGTTTCGAAAAAACTAAAATTCCGATAATCGGATTATCGAATCTTACCGTGTGCGGATTCGAATCCGCAACCGTTCGGTTCCGTCACTGCGACACCGCAAGCCGCGCAAGCGCCCACCCTCTAGTGGAGTCCACACGATCCGCCTCGCGGTGGATATCCTCATGTTCCTCGTTCTTCGCAGCCCACGAAGTCTCCGCCGTTCGCCGCAACGATCGCCGCAACGTGCGGACGATTTCCCGTCGAACATGAGTCGGAGAAGCGGCGGAGCAGATCTGGGGATCCGATTTCTTCTGAGGCACCAAAGAGAGAGAGAAAGAGAGGAGGGGGCGGCTAGGGTTAGCAGCAGCTTAGCCTGCTCAGCCTATTCACTATATTTTATATTAACCTCGCGATTTTTCATAAAAACCTCCGATTTATATAAAACCTACATGTTTATCCATCGCCTTGAGAATCCTTTGCGTGTGACCTTCTAGGCCCAATAACCAGTCCAGTTAATGGCCCAATGATCCTAGTGACTCCTTACTGGCTTGATTAATCAATTAATAACTCATATTAATTAATTAATCAATCGAATCGATGTCGCACATCAAATTCGATCGGGCCTCCGATCACGTTGGGTCCCAAGCAACACCGCGTGAACCCGGAAGGTATCAGGGTTAAGTAACCCACTCTTGGAACCTTTCCGCCGACAGTTACCATGTGGATATAATCCTTCATTCGTATAATGCTCTCGAGTCAACTCAGGGTATGGCGTGATGTCAAACCCTAACCGGTCGACTCACTTGGATTGGATGCCGCTGATGAATATCGGAAAACTTCTTTCGCGATATTATCGTCCGCCCTGGCCAGGGACTTTCGCGCATCCTTCCTAGACCATTCTCTCTCATCGTACCGAGAGCGAATGATTCCTTATTTACACACAATTCCCTTCGACGGTATTCCGTTGTACCTAATTCCTTATTTACACACAATTTCCTTCGACGGTATTCCGTTATACCCAATCCTTGGCTGTTTAGAATCTTGTGGTTAGAGATTCATAAACCAAGGTCAAAGCACAGAAATCCACCGGCAAGGTGTCCTTGGTGTCTCAGGTCTGAGGACCATCCACGCAACAAAAATAATAGAATCAAGCTGGTTGACAGTGAGGTACAATACCATTTAGCGATTCAGTCAGATTAGTTCAGTGAACTCATTCTCCAATGAGCACCTACAGATTCGCCTTAGTGTCTCCACACAAGTGACTATGAGATCAGTCACCCTCATCGCATGAGCAGGAGTAATCTGTACTAGTCTGACCGGATATCCGATGTCCTTCTCGGATATCCTCCGACTATGAACGATTAAGAATATGTGTGTTTAAGTGATCAGTCTCACTAGTATGATCTCATTATATTCTGATCACTATCGCACATGTTCACGGACTTCATTATGAGACGATAATTAATACGATTTACACACAATGAATATTATGTCATTATATTAATAAATGAACGAGATTGCAAAGTCATACTGGCTTGTAGGCCACCTAAGACTAACATCGAGTGCATCCTTCTATGTTTTTACAACTCCGTGACCTACTTGTGAACCATGGCCTTTTGAGGGACTCGCGGCATGTGACAGCGACGGAGCAACTTGGTATGTTCCTATATGCTGCCGGCCATGGCGTTACAACAAAAGCTATGTGTGAGCGGTTCCAACACTCTTCTCATACGATTAGTCGGTATGTCAACTCGGTCACAAACCAAATAGCTGAGTTAAAGTATGACTTTATTCAGCTGCCTACACACGCTCAAGTTCGTGAGTGTCATCCGCACATCTGGGGAAAGCAAACGTTCTACCCCTACTTCAAGGTGACCATTTTGCTACTGCGCATTTTTTACGTTAGTTGTGATGTACATGTGGACATTGACTGATAAATGTTCTTCCACACACCTTCTTTGTACAACCATGTAGGATGCGATTGGAACCATCAACAGCACGCATGTGTTGGCAAATGTGCCACGGATACTGCATGGACGATTCCAAAACCGCAAAGGTTTCATCAGCCAGAATGTCAACAGCACGTAATTAATTTCTCTGCTTTTCCATTGACTTAAATATTGTACTTAGTACTTTTTTTTTTTCCGCAAGAGGAATTAATATAAATGAGTCTATTGGATGGATGGTTCCACTGCTTGGAGCAACCCCACTGGACAATGATTTTATCGAACCATCCTCCTGTTTTCGAGCCTGCGAACAGTGCATGGGTTATTTGGATAGTAGGAGGGCAAAATTGCACGCTCCTAGTTCACTTATTATGGACAATGATGAAATAATAGAAATGAGTCTATTGGTCGGATAGTTCCACTGGTTGGAGCAACTCCACTAGATAATGATTTCAGTCAACATTAAGTTCCTATTTCTGAGCCTACAAACGGCGCATGTCCATTGAGGATAGTTAATAGTGTGCAAATTTGCAACCGTATCCATTGGTATGCTAGGATTGTGGGATGGCTTCAACACAACCACATCTCAGTAGTGTGTTAACAGGAGGGCAGAATTGCACATTCCTAATTAGGTCATTATGGACGATGATGAAAGAATTTAATTGAGTCTATTGGTAGGATGGCTCCACTGCTTGGAGCAACCCCAGTGGACAATGATATTTTGTATATTACATACATGTTTCTGAGCCTTGAAATGATTAATATTTGACAGTGTACTAATGGATGGTACGGTTATGGCAACGGTAGGTATTGTAATTTTAATGTTCTCTTTTTTTAGTTAAATTTTGTATTTGTTGCATAGAATCTACTATTTTTTTTATGTGTAGAACTTCTAATTTTTTATAAGAGGGATACAATATGTCCATACTTCCAAGAGGCATTTTGCTTGTGGATTTGACTACAAAGGAGGCTCATGAATGATGCATTGTAATTTTTTTCAGTTATAACGGATATTGTAAATTTGAAATTATTTTTATTGGATTAGGGGATTTTTGCAAGTGACTGTTATGGTAGATGTTTTTGTCTATGAAATTTTTAGCATAATTGAGTGTACAATCACAAAATGTTATACAAATTGAGGAAAACATAATTTTAGTCATAAGATGTTGCAAATTAATATATTTTATTATAAATTTATTTTTAACAAGATATTGTGTTAAATCATCGACTTTGAGTTTGAAAAAATATAATAATTTAGCTTTAAAATTAATTTATAGATTACTATTGTAACGTGTGTTAATTTTGAAAATTAAAATAAAAATAGTTGACAAACCCAATAATATTATACAGATTAATAAGTAATTTGAAAAATATAGAAATTTAAAATAACCTATGCAAGGGCAACATGGGTATTTTGAACTCCTTATTCCACTCTTTATTCCCTCCTTTATTCTACTCATTCCTACCAAATCACTTGGAATAGTGCAGTGCAATTTTACTTATTCTGGGTGGAATACCAACTACTTACCAAACTAAAATACCTCTTATTCTGGTTTAAGAAATCTCTTCCTCCTTATTCTGGTTTAAGCTATTCTGCAAACAAAGTGAAACTATGTGTTTGCACGTTATCTAATATAAATGTTATATTAGTTTGTGTATGCATTTTGACTGTTTGGCTCTAGTCAAACTACTGTGCTATCTATGACCACACTTGACATGTATGTGATACATTATTTTATTTTAATTATGAATCAAAATAGGTATAGTATATAGTAAATATATACGATATATTTGTATATCATCACCTAGGATGAGACCAAGATAAAAGTTACCTAAAACCCTTATTTAAATTCTAAGCAGTAACGTGAGTAGTTGAGAACTTACCGTGCGGTCCTCCGTCGTTATAGTCATAGAACTCAAATTACTTTAGGTAGATCTATTGTGCTATCTATAAGGCCTATTTATTCATGAGGAGAGTGCTATAGCTATGACATGAGATGCTTCTGATCAAGGAAGAGGAACTATATAGCCTTTTTATGCTATCTACAAGGGTTGCATACAAATCTATGCCCGTCTCATAATGATGGTAATGCTTAGACCATAATTAATAGCTCATTGTGCTATCCACAAGGCCATTAAATCTCTGGGAACTGAAGCTATGATCAGATATGAAAGACTATGGCTATGGCATGAGATGCCTACTGATCGACGTAGAGGAACCATGTAGCCTTTTTGTACAATCCATAAAGGCTGCATGCAAATCTATGCCCGTCTCATAATGATGATAATGCTTAGACCATAATTAATAGCTTGTTGTGCTATCCACAAGGCCATTAAACCTCTGGGAACCAAAGCTATGATCATATATTGCAAAGAGTTAGATGTCCTATGAGATGGGTTCTCTTTAATTGTATTACAGTTTGTTGTACTATCCATAAGACTAGACTACAAGTTTTTGAGATTATGATCCCCACTACGAGACCATCGGCATTTCTCGTCCTATATATCCGAGGGTTAAACAGTCCGTCGAAAATTAGTAGGAGTAAAACTAGATTAAAGTCCAAATCTTGTTTTAAAACTTAATAATTGAACATATGCTAATTAAATTTTATTTATCTCTTATAGGCAAGAACATCGTGGAATAGTCCACTCTGTGGCATATTGATGCCAATCGTTTGACAGGCCCGAACTACTTAGATTGACTTAGAAACATAAAGATTGTCTTCAAATCTGAGCAAATTGTCTATGTCTTGAAAGATGCTCATCCTGCTGAACCAGCATTGGATACCCCTGAGGCAAAGATGATCACGTATGACAAGTAGAAGGAGGACTCCACTCTCGCACAATGTTATATACTTGCCTCTATGAACAATGAGTTATAGAAGCAGCATGATAACATGGATGCCAACGTCATCTTGCTCCATTTCCAGGAGTTGTTCGAGGAACAGACCAGGGTAGAGAGATATAAGATATCCAAGTCCCTGTTTAAAGCTCAGATGGCAGAGGGATCGTCAGTGTAGACCTATGTGTTGAAAACGATTGAATAGATTGAGAGGTTGGAAACTATTGTAGTTCTTTTACCCAAAGAGATGAATACAGACCTCGTCCTTGTCTCACTCCTTACATCATACACATCGTTCATTATTAACTTTAACATAAACAAAATATAGGCATCCTTGGCTAAGCTTCTAAATATGCTAAAAATTGTAGAGGGCAACCTTGTGAAGGAAAAGCCCAATTTCCTCTTTGTTAGTTAGACCAACAAGAGGAGGAAAGCAGCAGTTGCCTTTAAGAAAAGCAAAAGTAAGAAGTAGAACAAGTCAAAGCCTGTACTAGAGAAGGACAAAGGCAAAGGAATAAAAAAAAGGTGACTACTTTTGCTGCAAACAGAAGGGCCACTGGAAGAGAAACTGCAAGGAGTGCTCAAGGACAAAGCTAAAGGAAAGGTGAAGCAACAAGAAACTTCAGGTATCTATATGATAGATATTAACTTATCGGCTAAAAATTCTACATCATGGGTATTAGATAATAGATGTACTTCTCATATCTGCCATGATGTGCAGGTGCTGATAAGTAGACACAAGTTGAGTAAAGGCGAGGTGGATCTGAGGCTAAGAAACGACGCAAAGGTTGAAGTGATCACTGTAAGGACAGGAAACCCCAAGCTTCCATTTAGAGATGTCTTATCACTAGATCACTATTATTATATACCTAACATAATAAAGAACATCTTTTATGTTTCTTGTTTGGACAAGATTGGATATAGGTTGACTATTAAGAATAAATGTTGTTTTATTTATTATGGTAATAAATTAATTACTTCTACATATTTAGTCAATGGTCTATATCTCTTAGATGTTTATTACCATAGTCTCCATATTGATAAAGCTCTTAAGAAGAATAAGAACAGTATGAACTAAACCTACATGTGGCATTATAGACGTTGACACATTGGTGAAGGTAGGCTATAGAAGTTATATAAACATCGATATTTGGATTCATTCGATTATGAATCGTTTACAACATGTGAGTCATGGCTCATGGGTAAACTGACAAAGTCTCTATTTACTAGACATGGAGAATGCGCTAAGGATATTTTTGAACTTATACATTCTGATGCATATAGTCCCATGTCAACCTAAGCCAAAGGTGGCTTCTCTTATTTCATCATGTTCACTGATGACTTCTTCATATTCAACTATGTGTACTTAATGAAGTACAAGTCATAAGTACTTGAGAAGTTCAAGGAGTTCAAGAATGAAGTTAAGAAGCAGACAAGAAATAGTATTAAAGACCTTCGATCAGATCAGGGAGGAGAGATTTGAGTATTAATTTCACACAATTCTTAAAAGATAATGGTATATTTTCTCAGCTGACCCCTCCATATACACCATAAATGAATGGTATATCAGGAAGGAGGAATCACACGTTGTTAGACATGAAGCGATCTATGATGAGCATCTCAGGTTTACCAGCGTCCTACTGGGGCTATGCTCTTAAGTTAGCTGCATACCTACTGAGTACCTAGCAAGTCTGTAACATCTACTCTATATGAGATATTGAAGGGAAGGAAATTAGAATTTAAGGATGTTAAAGTCTGGTGTTGTCCTGCTCATATAAAGAGGCATAATCCAAACAAGCTGGAATCTAGAACTAATAGATGCAAGTTTGTGGGATATCCAAAGTACTGGAATTGGTTGCCTTACAAGCCAATCACATGAGATGTGAGGGGGCAATTTCAAATACTCGCATTCATTTAATTAATGGTATAATATTCATTAGGCCTATCTATAATCACGTATTGCATTGTTAGACGTAATGAAGTCTTTGAGCGTATGCAATGAAGACTGGATCACAATGAGATTGTGATAATAAGGTCAGTCTTCTATAAACATGAGTTCTAAATATTCCAGATCGTAGGACAATGGAGAAAAAAAGGCATCGATTATCTGGATAGACCGTTACATACTTTATATGCTCATATGATGAGTGTGGCTAATCTTATAGTCACTTGTATAGAGACATTAAGATGAGTGTGTAGGTGCTCATTGGAGAATGAGTTCACTTAATGATTCTCTTGTGAGATTCCTGAATGGTTAATTATGCCTAATTGTCAATCAGAAAACTCATCATCGTAGTGGTGCAATTGGTTCATTGACCTGAGACACCACAGACATCGTGTGTGGAATACTGCACCTTGATACTAGATTCATGAGCCTTAGCCATAGGTCTTATACAATCCAGTTATTAGGTGTGATGGGAAACATACGAAGATGATTGTATGGTCAATAAGGGATCACTCACTCTCCAGTATAATATATAGGAGAGAGAATATTCCATTGGGTCATATACAAGTTAAATCCTCGGCCAGGGTAGATCAATTGGATAGAAAGATGTTTCTGTCTCTGATGATCATTTGTATAAACTCTATCGGATCAGACAATGAGAATTTGACACATGACCATAATCTTAGTCTGATCAGGAATATTATATGAGTAGAGAATTAAAGTTACACGGTAATTGATGACGGACAGATTCTAATAGATTATGAATCTCTGGTATCGTCTGGGGGTCATGGCGCATTGCATGGTATTAACTGTGATTTGTGAGCTATTGTGAATTAATTATGTGATAATTAATTCACTTCGATATAGAATCATGAAAGATTTGATTATGAGATAATTAATTATATTTTCATTTAATTAGTCAAGAGTTGATTAATTAGATGATGGATGAAATAATAAGATTGATTAAAGGAGTTTGATCATTTTATTGGACTCACTGCCAACTCGATATTGGGTCTAGAGGGTCACACACAAAGAATAAGTCGATGCGAGGGTATGAACGCAAAATAGAGATTTCACAGATATTTTTAAAAAATATGATTTTTTTATAAATAAGAAAGCTAGGGAACCTCTTGCTCCAAACAACAAGAAATCATAGTTGTCCTCCTCCCTGGCGGGGCTCCCCCCTTCCTCCTCTCTCTCTCTCTCACTGTCTCTTGCTCTGTCTGGAGAAGGAGATGAAAAATTCGGTTTGTCAAGATTGTGTCGAGCGCAGGCACGAAGAGAGGACCTCGCCATCGACTTGTTCGTGTGGATACGTCTAAAGGTGGGACATGTGCGTGGCTTCAATCTGAGGAACTATCTACATCCCTTGATCGGAAGATGCGCAACCCCCCAAGGGTGAAGATGTGATCTATTCACCATTCTATCCTAGTTTTACCTATATGAACATCTGAAAACGATTATGTCATGTTTCGAGGGATGTAAAATTTTAATCTCCGCTGCGATTGTGCTCTTCCCTCTCGGAATCTTATAGTGGTATCAGAGCTAAATTCTCGGCTCTATTTTGATTGAATTTTTGCTATTTTCCATGATCTTTCCCATCATCGTATGTCTGCATTCCAGGAAGACCTTCATCCGGGACGTACATGCAATGTCGTCACCGTTCCGAGTGCTAGGATGGGTTCCTGGATAGTCGGTTGTATTGTCGAGGTCATGGGCATCACGTTTGTCTACCCCCCCCACCCCAACCTTCATGGGCGCACAGACCTGCGCCTAGCATAGCTGGACCATAACACAGTGCACCCGACGGACCCCTAACGCCCTACAGCCAGCCCATTTACCTCTTTTGGCCCAATTTTAAAATTTTTATGGGGTTTTAAAGGTTTAAATTTTGTTTTAAATTAGTTAAAATTCTAGCATTTGATTAACAAATTTTGAAAGGATGTTTTATTTATTTGTTAATTAAATACCCTATTATTGGGCCCTTAGGGATAATTCTTAACAGATTTTAAAAGGATGTTTTAATATTCTGTTAAGAGATGACTTGTTTAATTATGTTTGAATATGATTCAAACAATTTAATTAATTAGTCATCATTGAATGATTCAATCATTGTATTTGATACAATATTAACAATCTTTAAAATTATTTTAAATTCTTGTTAATTAAGTTTCTATTAAGTGTTAACTTAAACTCTTAAGTGATGACTTATTTAATTATGATTTGAATATGATATAATTAGTTAGTCATTGCAGGGTGATAGAACTTAATAGAACCAAACTAAACAAAATTGGACCGAATTCCAGATTTAAAACAAATGTTATATTTACACAAAAATAACTAAAGAGCATATTATAGATTTAGATAAAGAACAGATTGATCATATTCGAATCCCAAAATAGATACAGATCAAGAACATATGTAGACCTCAAGAACAGATGCAAAGAACAAGTTGATAATTTTTAAAAATATCAAAAGGATAGAGTTTTTACATACAAAATATATCTTGCTTTGGTAAATTCACCTACCTCTCATAACCGAGGCACAAAACTCCAAACCTCAAGCTAAGCCTCCCTCCAGCAGTTGCAGACCTCCAAAATTTCCAATAAATTGGGCGGGCTACCAGTGCTAAAGGGGTCCTATATATATAAGCTATGAGATCCTAGTTTAAACAAAGGGGTCCTATAGATATAGGCTATGAGATCCTAGTAAGCCTAATATGTTTGGTTCCCACCAACCTGATCCCATTCTATTACAGCTACCCATTTTCCAAACCAGAATCCCAGATTTTAAGGGCGATTACTAACAACTTGAGCGAACCTCTAACAGGTTACTAACCGCCTAGACTAACAGCTTATCAATTACTAACTGCCTAATCAAATAACTAACCCGTTACCTAATTAACTATCTGATAACTAAATGACTAACTAATAACTAATTGATAATTAACTAACTGCATTAATAACTAACTAACTAGTTAACTAACTGCCAACTTTCATCTAATCAATTACAGTAGAACAACTTCTGAATGGCTTCTAATTGATTATGGCAAGACAGTTTCTAGTCAAAGGGCGTAATAAGTTAACTCATCTAATCGATTACACAACTATCCTCTACTCATATTGCTTTGAACCTCACCTCTAATCAATTACATAGCTTTGAACCACATGGCATAACATTGTTAGAGAAAAGTGGCAGCACCTATGCTTATCTAGCTGTCCAATGTACGAAGTAACTAAGCAAAATTTGAAAGAATGGAACAAGAAAAAGTTGGGGAATTTGTATGAGAGGAAAGCTGAGATACAGAAAGAAATTGAGCAGCTTCAAATCCTTGAAGATTTCATGGAGTTATCACCTAGGCAGCACGGCAGGTTAAATGAGTTGGCAACGAAATTCCACAATGTGAATAGATGGGAAGAGGTGCTATGGAAGCGAAGGACAAAAGTGAATTGGCTAAAGGAAGGTAATAGAAACACCAAATTCTTCCATACTACAACGTTGATAAGAAGAAGCAGGAACAAAATAAGACAAGTACTGAACGAGGAAGGACGGTGATACAAAAATGAAAGGACATTGCCAAAGCTTTTAGGGAGCATTTCATTAATTAGATTGCCCACGAACATGGGAAGCCTCAACCTGAATTCAGAACTTGCAGATGATAGAGTTTGGATCATGAAGATAGACCACTATTAGATGCAGACTTACCCTTAGAGGAAGTGGAAAGAGATATTAAGGAATTGTCTCTAGATAAAATCACCGAGACCCGACGGTTTTTCTGGTTTCTTTTACAAGAGACAAGCAAAAGACCCATGCGATGCATGGGGAGGAAAAATAAATAAATAAAAAGATTGGTTGATGAGAATTTTTGATATTTCAATAAAGTTATTTTATTTAAAATTAGAAAAGTAAAATTTAAAGAATAAAATAAGTCAAATTAAGATAATAGTAATATTTTAAAAAGTGTAAAAATCAAGATTATGTACAATTATCAATTTAGAAAATACATAAATGTATTATATTTGTTATTTATTAAGTATTTGAATAAGTATATAATAGAAAATGAGAATTAGGATATTGAAATATTAAGAAACTATACTTTCAATTTTAGTTTTGCTATAATTGGAATAGGGATATTGAACATAGTAATACTTTACAAAAATAAAAATACAGAAGTTAAGGTGATCTACAGTTGTTATTTTTCAAGCAAACAAATAGCCATATTATAAGTGTTACTTATAAATTTATTTTAAGTGTAATAGGAAGTGAGAGTTAGGTTATCAAAATAGTTGTTCCAATATCTGAACCTATATTTTTAAATTTTATTTTTGCTCTAATTGGAAGACTATTTTAATTCTAATTTTGTTTTTAATTATTTACATGTAATAGTAGTCAAACAGCACCGAGATGTAGCATAATTAAGATACAAATTCATGATTCTACATGCATATCATATGGAACTAATTTTTGGATGGGGAAGAATTTGGATTACGTGGTGGTAGATAGATTTGTATGAGTCCTCCCATGTAGAAGAAATTATTTGTTGCATAAAAAAGGCTAGACTTTACGGGGCTTATAACTTAGGATCATAATAACCTAATTATTTAATGCTTAATACCATTGCATAAAGTAAAGGTTAAAAAAAGTAGAGTGGGAGATGGTAAATTCCTACGCCAAATTTCTACTTAGATGATATATATTAATTTTGAATGAATAAAATTATCAAAAATTTTAAAATATTAATAGCTAAGTAGCTAATAGATGTACCGGCCATAATAATATGTTGAACAAATATGAAGAGTTCCTATAATTGAAATGCAAATTCATGGTTCCACAGGAGTGGTCCAAGTGACAAATTTTTTAAAAAATTTATGCCATATAACATTTTTAGAGGAGAGATGACCAAGGTACATTCATTAACTCTCACCATAATCACAAATAAAATTTACATGTAAGCTTAAGTTTAGAATGTGACCGGGCATTGATAATTACAATTAGTATGCATGTTATGGAAACATTAAGTAGAAAAGAAATTATTATCTTTTCACATGGAACTTTGAATGTGGTATAAGATATGTACCAAAAGTGGATGCCAAATTCATCATGGTCTCCTAGTAATTAAACACATTTTATCTAAGAAAAGTAATTTAGATAGTTAATACTTATTGAATAAATAATGACAGGAAGAGAATTACATTGTTATTCAACATATTTAATGTAATATGGGTACTATTATTTCTGTTAGAAAAATTACCACCATACCCGTTAAATCATTATGAATAACATGTATATCACTGTGTTCAAAGAACGTATTCTCATGCCACCAAGTTTTTTTTTTAATCCCTATAAGCATAGTGAATTTGAATAAGTTTATGCATCTTGCATATTTTAGACTCAGTCCCTATATATGTAATATTTTTACATTTTAATCCATATCACCAACTTCTATCAACTTTTATTATCTTGACTATAAATAAATTTTATTTAACTTTTACGGGCTGTGGACAGGACACATCTCTCTCTCTCTCTCTCTCTCACGCGCGCGCGCGTGCCAATTTTTGATTTCCTTATGATAAGGCATTGCATTTGCAGCACTGTTTCTTCTGCCAATAAAATAATTTGGTTTATCACAGAGCTATGCAGTGCAAGGAATTAAAGATTTGAAATGTGATTAACCCACACTGGTGAAATCTAGGACTTGAATGGAAAGTTTTGTGGCTCATCAAATCATGCATACTTGAATGCCATTTAAACGGCTTTCTATTTAGCTTTCACCGACGACAGACCTCCCATTCAAAAACTGTGTCCGACAATGCTACCCATCAATATATTATTGATCAAGAGGACAAAAAAATATGTTGGAAATTCCTGATTCAACGATGCATAATTACTCATATAACCATGTGAAAGAAGCACGAAGATAGAGAGGGCAGTGGCTTTGAGTGTTTTGTGGTTGAGATAAGGTTATTGGTTTTCATTTGGATTGGTCATTGGCTTCATTAGCATGAATTTCCAGCAAATTCACATAATAAATGCATGATATGCATGGCAAGAACGGAATGGAGAAATCGTATTCTGATCAAAATTCTCAAGCAAAGTTACAGATCCGTGCAAGTAAAATTTCTAATCTAAAAGAAATGTCATTAAATTATTGTCCAAAAGTATTGAGTACAATAAATTTTAGTTTAGATAAAAAAAAATAAAACATAAACAAACTAAAAGAATGATAATGAGAATATGATTAGAGTCATTAACAATAAACCAATAACCTCACTCTAAATTTCGTGCCGCAAGGCACCCACCCTCAAGAATCCGGAACCATGTCACCATGGAGTAGGGGGATGCCTCCGACTGTCACATCATCTGCTAAAAAACAAAAATCTTCCTTTTCTTCGAAAATATGTAGCTTTGGTACATATGCATGTTCATGTTCCCCACCACTTATCGTTCAGTGCTTTTGGAAGGATCAAATCAAATCAAAACTCACCTGCTGACATTAGTGAACATTATATTACATAGAATAAATTAAGAAATAAATTACTCTTATTATAAAAAGAAATAAAGAAGAATAGGAATTGAAGAGAAACTTACGTAGAATTGTAGATAGTTGGTAAAGAAAAATGAAACTTCAAGTCGAAACTTGAATTCAGAGTGTGCATCCTTACCCCATCATTACACATAGATGGAGAGGTTTTGGGTGACAGACACTCGCAGAAGCGGCAAACATGTGTCATCACTGCCGGGAATATGGAGGCAACATACAAATATAATATCATGCCAAGGAAGTGAACAATGGCCACAAGATAATTAGCATGGGTGTCAATCAAATGCTCTTTGCCATCCCATCTCTCAAGAGAAAGCATGAAAAAATATATGAGGGTCTTGAGAGATATGAACTACCATGCATGCGACTTCAAGAGTGCCTCAACATGCTCCACCGCCACAAAATGGACATTGTCATCAACTATTCTGGTAGGCACCTCAATATCAACAAAATTATTAAGCACGCAGATTTGCATATAAATATCTCTACAATGCCAATTCTATTAATTTAACTTAAATAGAGACAAATTGGACATGCAGCAAGATGTGTGTGTGTGTGTCATGTGAGAGAGAGGGAGAAAGATTACAATCCTCGTATTGATGCTTTCTGTGCCAAAATGGCACCTCTATGCTGCACCTACTGACAATGGTCAAACAAAGAACCCAAAGATGAAATTGAGGGGAATTGTTGTTTTTGTAACTGCAATTAGGGGTGGCATCGAGCCAAGCCGAGTCCGAGCTTTGGTCAGCTCGAGCTTGACTCAACAAAAATATTTCGAGCCCAAGCCGAACTCGAGCTTTGATTCGAGTCCCAAACCAAGCTCAAGCTCGGGCTCGAATAAAATTAAACCGAGCTCGAACCAAGCCAAGCCAACTCGCCAGTTTGGTTTGAAGGCACGTCAACCGGGCTAGAAGAACGTCTAAAGCGAAGGCCTCATGTTTGAATTTGTAACCGCCTAGAGGGAGAGCAGAAAAGTTTTATCCGTTACGCGACTAAACGTCCCTCCCAAGCCCGATGCACTGCTGCGTGTAGTGGACAGACGCTAGGCTAGAGACATTTAGTCCTGTACCAAAAGTTTAAAAATCTGTATGGGATTTATATTAGGTGCGTTAGCCCACAATGTAGTGAATGTTGTCATTAAACGCTGGTGGGTTGTTGGGCTTGTAGGTCAGTGTGGTACGTAAAATCTATGAATGGGAATGCTAGTGTGTAACGACTCGCTATCCTATAATCAGAGATCCGATTACTAAATAGGTATCTGATCGTTTCGAATTGTGCGTCGTTAAACACTCATGAAAATGTTCAATCTAAATTTATCCGGCTCACTCAAATCAGATTTTGAAAATTAATAGTGGTGAGTCCGAGTCGAACCACAGGGAGTTAAATTTTAATTTCGAAAACTTTAGATTTTAATTATCTAAAAAAAAAACTAAAAATTTGAATTGATTAATTAACTACCTAATTAAGTTAAACTAAATTTACGAATTTAACTAACCTAATTTTTTAAAAACACAAATACAATAACATTTTAAAATTGAGAAGAGAGATTAACAAAATATTATAACATAACTTCTATGTTAAACTAAACGAGTTTTATGCAACAACAACTTAATTTAACTAAACTAAAATAAACCAAAAGAAGTACAAAAGAAAATAGATAAAAGATGATAAGAATAGGGCAAGTTTAAGCAGTGGCTGTTTCAATCTTCAAGTGCGCTGGAGTGCTTGGACAAGTGCATTTGCTGGTTGCTTGACGCATGGAGCTGCTGGCTACGTGTGTTGCGCAGATGCTTTGAAGTGTTGCTGGCTTCAACGGTTGCCGCGTGGGAGAGCTGCTGTGAAGGCTTCAATTGCAGGTTTCAGCCGCTGCATGCGCTGGGACAGGTGCTGGTACGTGCAGGCTTCACCGAGCATGCGCATGGGCAGCGCGTGGGGGTGCCGGTTCAGCTGGGACAGCACATGGAGGTGCAGGCTGCTGCTGGTGTGTTGCCGGCTACGTGGACGTGGAGGAGGTGCTGGAGGATGGTGAACGCAGCCGCTGCAGGTGCTGTGATGCTTCAAGCTTGCTGGAGTTTTGATGGAGCTGGACGTGGAGAGCTAGCTGGTTCATGCAGGGACCGTGAAGGAGGTTGTTGCTGGCAGGTGGATGCCCGTGCATGCATGCTCGTGGAGGGTAGGAGGAGGCCGCTGGAGCGTTGCCGGCGCGTGCACGGAGGGGACTGGCTTCAGCCGGCTGCTGGTGCAGGCTTGTAGGTGCGGTGGAGAGGAGGTGCGAAGCTGGTGCTTGAGGAAGCTGCTGGTACACCAGGCTGGCAGCAAGCTTGCTGCAAGTTGCAGGGTAATACGTGGGAGCTACTGTGTGGAAGAGAGCCGGAGGAGGGGAAGGAATAGCCGGCTGCGGGAGTTGGAGGTGCAGACTGCCGGTGCTGCGGCTGGGCTTCACCAGGCGTGTGCTGGTGCTGCAGCTGATAGAAGGAAGTTGTGGGAGAAAGAGAGAGGAGGAGGAGCCAGCTGGAGAGGAGAGGAAGAGAGGACTGCGGGGTTTGAGAGGAGGAAGAGAAGATTGCTTGAAGGAAGATTGGAGACGGAGAGAGAGAATCCGAGAGAGAGAGAGAACAGAACAAGAGAAAGAGATAAAACGAGAGAGAGATAACCGGGGAGAGGGAGAGAAAGTTGCTGAAAAGGAGAGGAAGAGAGGAGGAATTAGAGAGGAGTTCCGTGGGAGGAGAGAAAAACGGGAGAGAGATAATCGGAAAGAGGGATGCTGGAGAGAAGAAGAGAGCTCGGAGAGAGGGAGAGAAAATAGAAGAGAGAGGGCTGCGGGAAGAGAGGTTTGGAAAAGAAGAGGAGAGGGCTGCGGAGAGAAGGTTGGAAAAGGAAGAGGAGGCTGGGAAAAATTAAAAACGGAGAAGGTGGAGAGTAGGGGTTGTGGGAATTTATAGAGAGGAAGAGAGAATCGTATTTAGAAAAGGAAAGAGATTAAAGGAGAGGAAAAAGAAACTGGAGAAGAAATAGGATTCAAATTTCTAAAACGAGAGAGAGATAGAGGATTTTTAAAATAAAGGAAGGGATGTGTTTAGGAAATTGGAGAGACGGAAGGAAATAGTGGGTTTTAGGAAACTCTAGCGAAGGAAGGAATCAAATTGTATGTTTACCCCTGTTTTAGTTGAAATCCGCACACTAGACCTCCCCCAAATTTTCGAATTGTGCGTCGTTAAACACTCATGAAAATGTTCAATCTAAATTTATCCGGCTCACTCAAATCAGATTTTGAAAATTAATAGTGGTGAGTCCGAGTCGAACCACAGGGAGTTAAATTTTAATTTCGAAAACTTTAGATTTTAATTATCTAAAAAAAAAACTAAAAATTTGAATTGATTAATTAACTACCTAATTAAGTTAAACTAAATTTACGAATTTAACTAACCTAATTTTTTAAAAACACAAATACAATAACATTTTAAAATTGAGAAGAGAGATTAACAAAATATTATAACATAACTTCTATGTTAAACTAAACGAGTTTTATGCAACAACAACTTAATTTAACTAAACTAAAATAAACCAAAAGAAGTACAAAAGAAAATAGATAAAATATGATAAGAATAGGGCAAGTTTAAGCAGTGGCTGTTTCAATCTTCAAGTGCGCTGGAGTGCTTGGACAAGTGCATTTGCTGGTTGCTTGACGCATGGAGCTGCTGGCTACGTGTGTTGCGCAGATGCTTTGAAGTGTTGCTGGCTTCAACGGTTGCCGCGTGGGAGAGCTGCTGTGAAGGCTTCAATTGCAGGTTTCAGCCGCTGCATGCGCTGGGACAGGTGCTGGTACGTGCAGGCTTCACCGAGCATGCGCATGGGCAGCGCGTGGGGGTGCCGGTTCAGCTGGGACAGCACATGGAGGTGCAGGCTGCTGCTGGTGTGTTGCCGGCTACGTGGACGTGGAGGAGGTGCTGGAGGATGGTGAACGCAGCCGCTGCAGGTGCTGTGATGCTTCAAGCTTGCTGGAGTTTTGATGGAGCTGGACGTGGAGAGCTAGCTGGTTCATGCAGGGACCGTGAAGGAGGTTGTTGCTGGCAGGTGGATGCCCGTGCATGCATGCTCGTGGAGGGTAGGAGGAGGCCGCTGGAGCGTTGCCGGCGCGTGCACGGAGGGGACTGGCTTCAGCCGGCTGCTGGTGCAGGCTTGTAGGTGCGGTGGAGAGGAGGTGCGAAGCTGGTGCTTGAGGAAGCTGCTGGTACACCAGGCTGGCAGCAAGCTTGCTGCAAGTTGCAGGGTAATACGTGGGAGCTACTGTGTGGAAGAGAGCCGGAGGAGGGGAAGGAATAGCCGGCTGCGGGAGTTGGAGGTGCAGACTGCCGGTGCTGCGGCTGGGCTTCACCAGGCGTGTGCTGGTGCTGCAGCTGATAGAAGGAAGTTGTGGGAGAAAGAGAGAGGAGGAGGAGCCAGCTGGAGAGGAGAGGAAGAGAGGACTGCGGGGTTTGAGAGGAGGAAGAGAAGATTGCTTGAAGGAAGATTGGAGACGGAGAGAGAGAATCCGAGAGAGAGAGAGAACAGAACAAGAGAAAGAGATAAAACGAGAGAGAGATAACCGGGGAGAGGGAGAGAAAGTTGCTGAAAAGGAGAGGAAGAGAGGAGGAATTAGAGAGGAGTTCCGTGGGAGGAGAGAAAAACGGGAGAGAGATAATCGGAAAGAGGGATGCTGGAGAGAAGAAGAGAGCTCGGAGAGAGGGAGAGAAAATAGAAGAGAGAGGGCTGCGGGAAGAGAGGTTTGGAAAAGAAGAGGAGAGGGCTGCGGAGAGAAGGTTGGAAAAGGAAGAGGAGGCTGGGAAAAATTAAAAACGGAGAAGGTGGAGAGTAGGGGTTGTGGGAATTTATAGAGAGGAAGAGAGAATCGTATTTAGAAAAGGAAAGAGATTAAAGGAGAGGAAAAAGAAACTGGAGAAGAAATAGGATTCAAATTTCTAAAACGAGAGAGAGATAGAGGATTTTTAAAATAAAGGAAGGGATGTGTTTAGGAAATTGGAGAGACGGAAGGAAATAGTGGGTTTTAGGAAACTCTAGCGAAGGAAGGAATCAAATTGTATGTTTACCCCTGTTTTAGTTGAAATCCGCACACTAGACCTCCCCCAAATTTTCGAATTGTGCGTCGTTAAACACTCATGAAAATGTTCAATCTAAATTTATCCGGCTCACTCAAATCAGATTTTGAAAATTAATAGTGGTGAGTCCGAGTCGAACCACAGGGAGTTAAATTTTAATTTCGAAAACTTTAGATTTTAATTATCTAAAAAAAAAACTAAAAATTTGAATTGATTAATTAACTACCTAATTAAGTTAAACTAAATTTACGAATTTAACTAACCTAATTTTTTAAAAACACAAATACAATAACATTTTAAAATTGAGAAGAGAGATTAACAAAATATTATAACATAACTTCTATGTTAAACTAAACGAGTTTTATGCAACAACAACTTAATTTAACTAAACTAAAATAAACCAAAAGAAGTACAAAAGAAAATAGATAAAATATGATAAGAATAGGGCAAGTTTAAGCAGTGGCTGTTTCAATCTTCAAGTGCGCTGGAGTGCTTGGACAAGTGCATTTGCTGGTTGCTTGACGCATGGAGCTGCTGGCTACGTGTGTTGCGCAGATGCTTTGAAGTGTTGCTGGCTTCAACGGTTGCCGCGTGGGAGAGCTGCTGTGAAGGCTTCAACTGCAGGTTTCAGCCGCTGCATGCGCTGGGACAGGTGCTGGTACGTGCAGGCTTCACCGAGCATGCGCATGGGCAGCGCGTGGGGGTGCCGGTTCAGCTGGGACAGCACATGGAGGTGCAGGCTGCTGCTGGTGTGTTGCCGGCTACGTGGACGTGGAGGAGGTGCTGGAGGATGGTGAACGCAGCCGCTGCAGGTGCTGTGATGCTTCAAGCTTGCTGGAGTTTTGATGGAGCTGGACGTGGAGAGCTAGCTGGTTCATGCAGGGACCGTGAAGGAGGTTGTTGCTGGCAGGTGGATGCCCGTGCATGCATGCTCGTGGAGGGTAGGAGGAGGCCGCTGGAGCAATTTTTGTATAGATCAAGGTCTGCCAGATAGCCTGGAATCAAGCAAGCATTAAAAGGAGTTAAGGCATCAGCAAGAAATGCCTTGAAAGGAATTGTGAAATGGTTTTTACATGCAGGTGTGCTAGCACATACAGCATCTAGTCCATATTTTCAGACGACGGTGGATGCAATTGCAGATGCTGGGCCTAGTGTAAAGGCCCCCACACCTCGCTACATTTATGATGTTGGGCTTGAAGAAGAGTATAATGACTTGAAGGTATGGGTCGACAACTTCAAAAATGTGTGAAGGGAGCGTGGTTGTACCATCATGTGTGATGGTTGGACAGGGACCACAAGAAGATCCATGATTAATTTCCTTGTGTATTGCAGCGAGGGCACTGTTTTTTTGAAGTCTGTGGATGCCTCAAACAGAATAAAAAATGCTGATTATTTGTACAGGCTAATGGAAGACGTGGTAGAGGAAATTGGTGAAGAAAATGTTATGCAGATAGTCACTGACAACGAAGCAAACTACAAAGCAGCCGGTAAATTGTTGATGCAGAAGAGGCACCATTTGTACTGGGTGCCTTGTGCAGCACATTCTATTGACTTGATGATGGAGGACATAGGTAAAGATCCTTTTGTTGGTGAGGTGGTACAACATGCTCAGATGATCACGGGATTTATTTATAGTCACAACATGATCTTACATATGATGAGAGAACATACAGGTGGACGGGATCTTCTTTGTGCTGGCTCTACTAGATTTGCATCCAACTTCATTTCTTTAGAGAGTCTGAGTAAATACAAGCATCAGTTGGCCCAGTTAGTCCACTCTGACGAGATCTGGCACATATAGGGACACTGAGGGCCAATGCTAGAGAAGTTGCGTTGGTAGTGCAATCGCTAAATGGGGAGAGAAGTTTTTGGGATAAGGTTTCTCGCTATCTGAAAGTGGTTGAGCCTCTGGTATGTGTTTTGAGGTTAGTTGATGGAGATGACAAAAATGACATGAGATATTTGTATGAGGCCATGGATAGAGCAAAGGAGCAATTGAGCGAAAGCCTTCCTACTTCTCATGACAAATGGTGGAAGATCATCGATGATGGATGGGAGTCGACTCTTCATCATGATCTCCATGTTGCTGGTTAATTCTTCATCTATTTAAGTTGATTTTATGTTATTAATTTTTTTCACATTTAGTTTTATAACTAATTAATATTCAATTTATATGCAGGATATTTTTTCAACCCAAGGTATCAGTATAGTGAGAGCGTGCATAATGACGGAGAGGTCCTTCGAGGCACAACTAACGTGATTACTAGAATATCAAGGAATACGAATGAAAGGATAGATGCCTTAGCAGAGGTAACATACAAAATAGGAGTTTATGAAAATACATGCGTCTATCATTAACTTATGATATTTATATTTACTTTGTAGATGGAGATATTTAAATTGAAGATTGACATTTATGGAGATGATGACGTCAGGGCTGTAGTAACGAGGACAACTCCAGGTGAATTACATAATAAATAGTCAAATATTAAATTTAATGATGCTACTAGTCTACAATGTAGACTCTACATATGATTATTGATATCGTCGTCTTCTTTTTTTTCTCAACAGCTGAATAGTAGATCAAGATTAATTACAGACAAGCTGCCACAAATCCTTTGGCGTATGTTGCAGTGCGAGTACTTAGTCAAACCACTTCTTCCAATCAATGTGAAAGAAACTGGAGTACATTCAGTCTCATTCACACGAAGGTTCGTAACAGATTGGGGGTTTCTAGGCTGGAGAAGTTGGTGTACTGTCACTACAACATGCGTCTAAAATCAGGCAGATTCAGGAAAGACAGAGGCTTGAAAGACAGAGATTCATGGAGTTTGCTGGCAGACCAGTTGATGAGCATGTACATCAGATTGATATTGATGAATTGTTAGATGAAGAACACCCACTGCATTCTTGGGTGGAGAGCAGAGCAGCCAGAGATGCACAGCCTGAGTTTGATCCTCAGGATCGGAGTTGGGCAGAAGGTGAATTAGATGTAGTAGTTGCTCGAGATCCTGAATTTCAGACAACACAAGAAGGAGGTGCACTAGTTCTTCAGAGGCGCCGAAAGTCAGCCACACTAGAAGACACTGCTAGAACTTCTGCCTCTCAGCCAGCACTTAGGAGATCAGCTACTCAGGTGGATCTACAAAGAAGAAAGGAGAAAGAGCCAGCGAGACCTTCATTGCAGTCATCGAACAGCAAAAAGAGAAAATAATCAAAAGGAAAGTCTAAACAACGAGTGGAGCCATCGAAAGGAGAAGAATGGAGAGTTCAGCAGACTGAAGAGACACTTGAGGACATCCCAGCTTTACCATCTCACTTAGCCAGCATGTACGAGGCAGAAAGACAAACCTACAGGCGTAGAAGAAGGCGGTTGAGGAAAACAAGCCAAGTGCGGAGTGATGACTCCACTGATGATGATGATGATGATGATGATGATGGTGATGGTGATGGCGCTGCTGCTACTGGACTATCAGGAGGTTCTGCACTTGAGAGCAGTTACACAGGATACAAAGATTACTCCGCACCTCCGAGTCATTATGAAGGAACTCAAGGCCAAAGACAAGGACAAGAAAGGGGATTTGAAGGCCAACAGAGACAGGCAGGATGTGATTGGCCACCATGGGAAGATGCACATTCTTATCCACCTATTTTTCACCCCCCTACACTGCCGTATTCAGACATCAGCAGCACTACTGAAGGGTACTCTGGACCTCCACCTATACAGTATGGTATTTTTGTCCCTCCAATACAATCAGGAGAAAGTTCAAGCCAACAAACTTACACACCTAGAGGTATTCAAAGAGGATTCGAAGACCTCGCTAGTTCCTTATTTGGCTATGGATATGCACCATATATGTCGGCAGATTATGGCCTGCCTGCTCAAACTTATGAACCGGATGATGAAGGATCACAAATGTGATCTTTCTAAGTTATTTTTCAACAACAATGTTTTTTTTAATTAATGCACAACAAAAATTATTAGTTAGTTAGTTGTCTTTAATGTTTATTTTTTATGGATGTACATGAATTATATTCATTCTTATTGTACATCAATTGAATAATATGTATGTAATTTTTTCTGATTTTTTTTTAATTATTTCTAATTTTTTTTGATTTTTTTTTATTTTTTTTTCCGGCCGAGTCAGACCAGCCGGACTTCGTCTGGATCGGCCGACCCGGCTGATCCAGATCGGATCGGGTCGGGATCACCGGGTCCCGATTCCGGGTCCTAACCCGACCCGGAATTTCTTGCTTATGGTGTGTATATGTGCAGTCCAGTAAGCACAAGTGGACCACTAATTTAGGTAAAAATCCAACAGATAATTCTGCTGCAATTCATGCGAGGAGATGCAAAACCGCTCAAATATGGAACTAGGATGCACCTGCGGATCTGCTAAGGATATGATCAGAGGATACCAGACGTAAGCTGGTAATTTTTTCTGATTGTCCTTTTTGTAACAAGCAAAAAAAAAAGAAGAATGAAGAGAGATGAGAACCATTCACACCTGTTGCATTTCCTTTCCTATTAAGAACAGAAGGAAGTACATGACCTGCTACAGATCAACTTTGGAATTCTCCAATGACTACAAAACAAGATAAAAAAAAAACCATTCACTTTGGGACTCGGTTACCCCTTGATCTCCATTTTCCAAGAGATGGAGAAGTTCTTCCCAAGAGGCAGATTGAGCCCACCAACCTCAGCTGTCATGCCGTTCGTCTGGTTTTCCGCTTCTACCTTCTCTGAACTGCTAGGAGAAGTCTCACTGTAGCGAACCCCAGAAAGATCCGAGAGAGGCTCTCCCTCTACCTCAACTGAGAGTCCCTGACCCGCTCCCTCCAAGCCCACCACGGTTATCTTTTCAATCGACAGGCCCTTCTGCAGAACGAAGCTCCCATATGAAACATGAGACCACACCTTCACTGTGCCATTCTGCAGACTGGCATAGAACTCGACATATGTAGACTGCCCATCTTCAAGTTTCATATCTGGTAGCTCGTCGTCATCTATGAACAGATTCCCTTTCGCCTGCGCATCAGTGGCTCCCAGAGGAAAGGCGACTACCAGAGTGAATGGAGTGGTTCTTGTCTCCTTGGACTTCGTCCCCCCTCGCTGCGTGGGAAGAATGTTGTTCTGGTAGACATGGACGTTAACTTCGTTCAAGGGAGCGTCGAGCGTGATGTCTTGTTCACCTGTCGACACCACTGCTTTCGACATGTCGAACAAATTGTACCAAGTTCCGGGTGGGAACAGTGCTTTAACGGATGTCGCGCCCTGCTCGAGCACTGGGGACACCATGACGCTGCTCCCTAGCAAGAACTGAGTACTCAGCCCATAAGCCTTGGTAAAACTGGGGAATGAGAAGAACAGTGGCCTTGCAATTGGGGCACCAGTGGTGTGGGCTTCGTAGTTCAAGGTGTAAAGATACGGGAGCAGCCTGTAGCGGAGACCCAGGGCATTGCGAGCGGACTTGGCCACCGAGTCCCACACATAGAGCTCCTGCCTTGGTGAGTAGTAATTGGCATGGTCCCTCGAGAAAGGATAGAAAGCGCCGAGCTCGATCCATCGGTTGCACAGCTCCTCGGTCGGCGCCGGGTAGAATCCACAGATGTCAGCTCCGACCATGGGCATGCCAAACATCCCAAAGTTGAGCACTGTGGAGATGGAATAACGCAGGTCCTCCCAGGTGCCCTTGTTGTCGCCAGTCCAGTGGGCCGCATATGCGCCTGATCCGACAAATGTGGACCGTGTCAGTATGAAGGGTCGCTTGCCCTGGAGGCCTTGGAGGGCCTTGTGCGTGGCAATCGCTTGGGAGAAGCCATAGAGGCTATGGGCATTGTACTCCAAGACGCCATTGTAGTGTGTGGCACTTGTGGCTATGGTCTTGAAGCCCAAGGGCATCTGAGCCCCCGATGCATTGATCTTGTATGGTGGCTCGTCCCACCTGGTCTTGGTGATGTTCTGGCAATCCAGGCAGCAGACCCACGGGGTTGTGGAATTAGGGTCCGGGCACAGGTGGGTTGTAGGGACCTCACATTTGCCGGTGCAGAAGTTGGAGGCCTCGTTCATGTCGATCCAAAGGCCGTCGACCGGCACGAGCTCGTGGAAGCGGTTGATCTCGTCGACCCACCATGAGACCCCATTGGGGCTTAGGAAGTCCGGGAAGTAGACTGGCCCCGGCCAGACCTGGGCCAGATATGGCTTGCCTTCGTATTTGATGAACACATCCTTGGCTGTTCCCCTGAGATAGACACCGTAAGTGTTGTTCACAGCGATCCCCGGATCGATCAGGACGATATATTTCATTCCCTGTGAATGGATTCTGTCGAGGAAGGCGAGGAGTTTATCCCGGGGATAGTTGACGGGGTCGAGTGTGAAGTCCTTGGCAGCGTCCATATGGTCATCATCGTTCCAGATGACATCGAGGGGGATCTGGGCATTCTTGTAGCCCTCCACCACTGCTTCCACCACAGAGAGATTACGGTATCCCCATCTGCACTGATGAAATCCTGCACACCAAAGCCAAGCATTGTTGGTTAAGCGAAATAACAAAGGATTTAGTTCCCTCGTAACTATCCTTTCTTCTGTTACCTTTCTTTCCTTATACGGAGTCAGATATCTGGGAAATGAGATCAGAAATCGAGCCTTTTCTCATTTGATAACAATTTAATTTTGGACAAAACATGACAAAGCCAGTAAGGCCAGAAAAAGCGGAAACAAACTTAACACCTCTCCGAAAATGTAGGAACGAGATCGTGCAGATCATTTTGTCTAGACCTCGGTGCGCACCAAGATCCAGACAACGAGCTTTATTATATTTCTAAGTGATCAATGAAGTCTCTCACTATCTCCTCAGTGCAGCTACAGACCCAGTCCCAATATATAAAAGAAAACTTTTCTGCTGATGGCAACACGATCAACAGCAGGTTGGAAGAGCAAGAGCGTAAAAGGTGTGACATGATTATTGGAGCCATCAAAGTGGTGATGGACTGGTGTCCATACATTCTGCATTTGCAGGATGGATTTTTTTTTTTTAAATACAAATCAAGAAACATGACCGTTTCTTGTTCACCAGCAATGACAATCCAGATTCCAGAGTAACTAAACACAGAGTGTCCACAGGAGGTTTGGATTATTGGCTACAGAGTTATGAAGGGTCCTCTAATTTGACTTTCGATACACAGTGAACAGAGGTAAAGGGCCGAAGTGGGAAATGTAGTCCAGTTCACAGAAGTCACTGAAGTCATTATAAAGTGGTCTTGCCAACTGCCAGGTGACCTGATCCCCTTTAAACAATACAACACCACCCCACCTAAAGCAGAGTTATAACCTCTCATACGCGGAATCAAGGGCAAGAAATAAGGACACAAGTCCACCCGCTCGGGAAAACATACTTCAAAAAAACAACAGTGCCCTGTAGATTTGCTATTTTGCGTGGGTATGCCGGAAACGATGCCCTCCCTAGTCGTAGCAAGAAAAAGTACAAACTGACGGGGTTTCCTCGGGTGTGCCCTTTAATGTGATGCACACAATAAAATGAGAATTAACAAGCGATGAATAGGAACTTCAACTAAAGAAAACCAAAACTCCAATGCCAAAAGGAACGATGTGTTTAGGAAGTAAAAAAAAGGGGGCGAAAAAAGAAGCCGAATCAGTATCCGTAGGATAAAATGCACGAATTATTTACAAAGATTGCACGACAGAGCGCAACACAACAGATAAAATTAGCATAGTACTAGACGTCGCATTGTTTAATAAGCCTCCACCTCCACCAAACGGATTGAAGGCAAATAAAATAGAATCCAATCAAACAGAGAAGAAGGAAGGAACCCATAAACAAGTCACAGAAACCATTAGATTGGGACTCGCAGAGAAAACAGGAAGAAACAAGACGACAGAAGAGACTCACCTAGAGCCCAGTAAGGCATGGGAGCAGGGCGCCCAACCAGAGAAGTGTACTGATCCACCACCCCGAGGGGGGTCGGCCCGGCGAAGAAGTAGAAGTCGAGCACCCCTCCAATGACCTTGTAGGTGAGGGAGCTCCCCCTGTACGCCACGTCCATGCCGTTGCTGTTCAGCAGCAGCACCCCGTGGGCGGAGCCCTCCCCGCCGTCCACCTGCCGGAGGTCCATGTAGAAGGGGTGCGACCCGTAGAGGTCCGTGTTGAGGTTGATGGCGGAGATGTCGGTAGTGTAGAGAGTGTAGGGGTCGTTGGGCCGCAACCGGATGCCGCCGGGCTGCGTGTTCTCCCCCAGGCCGTAAAGCGCGGCGCTGCTCGGTAGCCGGGTGGACACTTGCAGGTACTGGTCCTTGAACACCATGCTCCCGTAGGGGTCGGAGGGGCGGGCGTTGGTGTCGAAGAGCTTCTGGCCATTGGAGCGCCTCTTCACCGTGAACCCGAAAGGGTCGGACTTGTAGGTGAAGACCAGCTCGTCTCCCTCGTAGTCGGCGGCGGGGAAGGGGACGGAACCACCAGAGGAGGGTTTCGCTTGGGGAACTTGTTCTCTAGGGAGGAGGCTGTATGGGACCTCCCACCTGTCTTGGTCTGCGTCTGTTATGTGAACCCTTAACCGGTCCTTAGTTTCATGCCTGCATTTTTATTTTCTTAACATCAGTGGAGGATCTTCTCGTTTAGCAGGTTGTAAAGAATAGAGTGAGAACAGAGATGGAACAAGTTCTCAAAGAAAACAGAGCGAGGTACATGACGCTGCAATATGGCGATTGTCCAATATACACGGACAACCACTAGAAGGCGAAAGACAAAAGGCTCTAAGCTTTCTCTGTGGCATCAATGGGGAGAAGACCGGAAACGGAGGGAGGAAAACAGAGGTTATCTATTTCAAAATGAATAAAAGAAAGATTTTGATGAAGTATTGGAACAGGGGGAGGAAAACAGAAGTCATTTATTCCAATTTCAAGAAGAGGATATCGCCTTCTCATGCCATCTAAACTCTACAAGAAAGATGTTACAGATCCTTATTATCCATAAACACTATCTCCGCACAGGCTTCTTTCCACGGCGGCCAGAGGAATACAGAACAAAGCGATCGAAAGAAAACGAAAGGGCAATGGAGAGAGAGGATGGAAGGGACTCCCAAAAAAAAATAAAAACCATGGTTTTCCAAAACCTATCACCAGCATACCAATGCCTTCACACCACACTTCGCAAGGAGCTTAAAAAGACTCATGCAGGAAAGTGACAGTAACAAATATCTTAACAGAGATTAATAAGATGGGAAAGAGGCAGGCAGGGCAATAGCATACTTGACGAATAGCTTGAGACGGGGGATGTCGGGGCCGTATGTTGCTGTGGGCTGCTTCACCTGCAGGTAGCCTAGCAGCCCTGCACCATCAGGGCTCTTCCCTACGGAGACCAAACGATATCCGTACCCAATCTTCTGGGCGGACGCCGGAACACAGAGCAGAGAGGCGAGTGCGACCAGTGCTAAATGCAATAGCACCACATGAGAAGGCACCTTTGAAGAAGGAGGTGAACGCATCCTTCTCCCACTTCCTCCTCACTCGCTCTCTCTCTCTCTCTCAGTGCCCTGGTCCGTTTGTGAAGAGATGAAGAAAGGTAGTGGCGGAGTGGTTTGGATGCGCTGCTTCCCACTGCGAAGAGTGCATATATATACACACGAGAAAGGCGGGGTGGAGGTCGAGGGAGAAAATGGAAACGCAAGGGGGTACGTCGGCCCCATGTGGAAGGGGGCTCCACTATAGCGCTTGGCCAATAGGAGTGCGCCACAGCCCTTGGTAGTTTGAGGGCTAGGCAAGTCAATAGGTCCATCTCGCCCATTCGTTGCGTTTCTCTCTCTGTTCCGGTACTTGCGTCCTCGTTTGTGGGTCGTTCGGTAACTCGAAATGATGTAAAATAGTGTAAAATAATATTCTTCTTATGTTTGATTATTTTAAAAATATTTTATATTTTTTAGTAAATTTTGAGTAGTGTGAATTATTGGAAATTAAAATTGGTGGCTTTAGGTAATTCTCTTTTCATTTAATTTGGATTTTCAGTCCAAAATTACAGAAAATCAGAATCCTAGATTTAAAATTAAATGATCTTCAAATCATTACTTTGGGGCATTTTAGGGATATATTTTGAAGTCAAAATCTTAGATTTTCAAAGTTACCAGTAGAGCTTTTTTCATTTCTATCTATTTATTTTTTTCATACAACTTATTAATCTTAGGCTATCATTATTCATCGCATTTTATGACTTATTAATTCTCAGGTAAATAATCTTTTTGTATTGTCAATGTTTGAATCTACGAGTTCCCAAATAAGAGATGATCAAATCCACCAGAGTTCTCTTTTTGGGGAAAGTTTTACATCGAACACCGTATTCTACCCAATAAGGTGTCTATTATCGATCACCTCACTACTATAGGGCATAGGCCTCATGCACGGGTGATGAGGCAGAATCCGATTCGGCCCATTAAAGCAAGCCTAAACCCTTTTTTCAGCCCAACAGCCGCAGTACCAGGCCCTCCGGGAGCCTCCGGCCCATCAGCGGCCCAGCAGCCTTCGGCCCATAAGCGGCACCGTCGCTCCCGGCCCAACAGGCTTCAGCCCGTCAGCGGCCCACCAGCCTACGGCCCGGGAACAGCGCGGCAGCCCAAGGCCCAACAAGCTTCGGCCCATCAGCGGCCCAACCCCCTTCGGCCCGGTAGCCGAATCCGGCCCACTCCGGTGGCGGATCAGGCACTATGGTGGTTTATCAGTAAACCCTCGTTTAGTCCTATATCGGCTGCCACCGTTAACCATCCGCTATCCTTTGCTATAAATACACCGCTATTTATTGCCCAAAGGATGCTTCCTCAAGCCTCCGAGACCCTTAAGGACTACAGTCCGAAAAGCATTAAAGCTACTCTCTTTGCCTTCTGAATCGAATCTTCTTCAGGAGCTAACTTGACCGTCGGAGGGGGTTCCCTAGGGCTGAAGCCCGGGACTCCTGCTGACCGGTTTTCTTCTTCTTTCCCTCCTGCAGGAGCTCGGTTCGAATCATCGCCGACCTTCCCGAGTCGGTCTCGGCCGCCGACCTCGGACTCCTTTCCCTGGTCTCGACGTCGTGCGCCGGCTGCTCTTGCAACAGAGGATCCTCGGCCTCGTGCCGCCCCTTCGTCCGCCGAAGGAGCCTCGGCCCCGACTTCTCGGAGCGAGCCCGCCTCCGGACCTTCGGCTATGCCGCCTCTGCGTCCTCCGTCTTCCGGATCCCCGTCGGGCCCCCTCAACACCTATCCGACCCAGCACCGGATCCCTCTCTTCGGATTCCGGCTTCGGAATCCGGTCGTGATAGCTTCGGCTACATCACGTGGCGCTGTCTGTGGGAAACAAACAAACAAGTCATGTCTCAACGACCAATAAACCGACGATCCGGTCAAAGCGAAACATAGGAACGGGAAGCCTCAGTGCAGTTACTACTCTCCGAAGGCACCCCATCCGCCCCTTTGAACGCGGCATGGCTAGTCATGCCAGGGTCCACGACTGAAGATAGCCGGATAAAGGAACTTCAGCAACAAATGACAGCACTAACTGCCACTGTTACATCATTAGCAGACATGGTATCTGCCATGGCCCGGTACATGGGGGTATTGAGCCGACTCCCCCATCAAGCATCTCCCTCTCGCCCTGTACAGAATGATGAGCCTCGGCCAGCGTCTTCGCAAGTCTTCATCGACGAGGCCGTTTCGGTGAACGACGAGCCCGCGGCACCACCTGCCCTTCCAGTGGCTCACCCTCAACCCGCGAGTCAAGAGCTACTGTGTAGGCGATGTCAGAGGGAGTGGATCCGAGGCAGGAAACGGGGCCCGCAGCCACGGCACTTATCGCTACCTGCTCCCCCTTCCCAAATGCTTACGGAGGTAAAGCATATGCTCCGGCAGCCTCAACGCATAAAAACTGATCCTCGCCGAAGGGACCCTAGCAAATATTGTGAATACCATCAGGAGACCGGCCATATGACTGATGAATGTCGGCAGCTTCGGGAGGAGATAGATCGCCTTGCCAGAGCAGGCCAGCTGCCGCTATACCAGTAAGAACAGCATCGACCAAGGTGCGACCAGAGAACCTCGGAGCAACGAGGCAACAACCGAAGAGATCCCCTTTCCTTTTTAAAGACCATGCCTTTAAAATGACTGAAGTATTTGTAAACGGAAGCAACCGAGGGGCCCGCGGATTAGGGACCCCTTCGGACACGCATTCCCCTTTGTCTAAAATACGGGGTACCTTCGGCACTTCATGTAAATTAACTTGGAATTTAGCCAGGAGACATAAGGAAAGTCTGTTCTTTGAAAAGTGTCTCAGCAATAATTCATAAAAGTCCGCGGCAACCTGATTCGGAGTGGCTCCGGCCACGCGCACCGAATCAGAGCGGCACGGATTTCTCAGTAAAAGTCCGCGGCAACCTGATTCGGAGTGGCTCTGGCCACGCGTACCGAATCAGAGCGGCACGGATTTCTCAGTAAAAGTCTGCGGCAACCTGATTCGGAGTGGCTCCGGCCACGCGTACCGAATCAGAGCGGCACGGTTTTCTCAGCAAAAGTCCGCGGCAACCTGATTCGGAGTGGCTCCGGCCACGCGTACCGAATCAGAGCGGCACGGATTTCTCAGTAAAAGTCCGCGGCAACCTGATTCGGAGTGGCTCCGGCCACGCGTACCGAATCAGAGCGGCACGGTTTTCTCAGCAAAAGTCCGCAGCAACCTGATTCGGAGTGGCTCCGGCCACGCGTACCGAATCAGAGCGGCACGGATTTCTCAGCAAAAGTCCGCGGCAACCTGATTCGGAGTGGCTCCGGCCACGCGTACCGAATCAAAGCGGCACAGATTTCTTTCAAAGTCCGCGGGTCCTTTGATCCGACGAATGGCACTCGGCCATGTAATCCGGATCAGGACGCGGCATGGTATTCTAAGTCCGTGTAAACCGTACCGGGAGTGGCTTCGGCCATGCAAACCGTATCAGGAGCGGCGTGGTATTCTTTCAAAGTCCGCGGGTCCTTTGATCCGACGAATGGCACTCGGCCATGTAATCCGGATCAGGACGCGGCATGGTATTCTAAGTCCGTGTAAACCGTACCGAGAGTGGCTTCGGCCATGCAAACCGTATCGGGAGCGGCGTGGTATTCTTTCAAAGTCCGCGGGTCCTTTGATTCGACGAATGGCACTCGGCCATGTAATCCGGATCAGGACGCGGCATGGTATTCTAAGTCCGTGTAAACCGTACCGAGAGTGGCTTCGGCCATGCAAACCGTATCGGGAGCGGCGTGGTATTCTTTCAAAGTCCGCGGGTCCTTTGATCCGACGAATGGCACTCGGCCATGTAATCCGGATCAGGACGCGGCATGGTATTCTAAGTCCGTGTAAACCGTACCGGGAGTGGCTTCGGCCATGCAAACCGTATCGGGAGCGGCGTGGTATTCTTTCAAAGTCCGCGGGTCCTTTGATCCGACGAATGGCACTCGGCCATGTAATCCGGATCAGGACGCGGCATGGTATTCTAAGTCCGTGTAAACCGTACCGGGAGTGGCTTCGGCCATGCAGACCGTATCGGGAACGGCATGGTATTCTCTGAAGGTCCGCGAGTCCTTCGATCCGACGAATGGCACTCGGCCATGTAATCCGGATCGGGACGCGGCATGTTATTCTAAGTCTGCATAAGACGAAGCGGGAGTGGCTTCGGCAACACGAACCGCATTTAGAGCGGCGGGATACCCCTTCGGACATTATGAGCTACTTTAGCGAAGGCCCTGGCCGTATCTACTGGCGATATTCTGTCAGCACCCTATCCGAACCTACATCGAGTCTCGGCTTCGCGAACTATAGCGAACGACAGCAAGGTCTCGGGTTTCTGAAAGGCCAGATCCAATCAAGTCATGCAGAAAACAACAAGGTAAAGCCAAAAACATTCCTTGTATTCACAAGCAAGAGGAAGTACAAACTCGGCCATATGCCTGGCCGAAGGCTTACAAAAAGGAAAAAAACAAAAACCGGGGGGGGGGGGGGACCCTCGTATCAGCCCTCGACGACCCTTTCCTCCTCCGCTTCGGCAACGTTTCGGCCAGGAGAGGGAGAGGGGGAGTCGACGATCTGCACAGCTTCGGGCGGAGCGGCAGTCTCCTCGGGGGCCTCCTCGGCGGTCACGGCTTCGTCTTCAGGAACTGGAGGCGAGGCCCTCTCGGCCATAAGATCCTTCCACCAGGATAGGAGCTCCCTGGCTTCTTCGCCCATCGGCAAGGCGACCCCAGTCAAATAGACGCTCGGGCAGGCCCTCTGGGCGATAGCCAGTCCGAGGTCGAAGACCGAAGAAGATGCTAGCAGCTGGGCTCGGAGGATCTCTTGGGCGTAGTCACGGCCGACTTTGTAATCGGCTACGGCTGAGTCCGCCACCTCTTCCAGTTCCTGCTTCAGAGCCGACACCTCCTCGGCGTGGCGGCGCTTCTCCGAAGCCCGCCGGGACTCCTTGTCCTGGATCTGGGCCTTGAGGGCCCGGATCTCGGTCTGAGCCGCAGCAAGCTCGCCCTCGGCTTTCTCCTTCTCCCGCTCGGCCTTTTCCTTGGCCTCGGCGGCAGCACGGGCCTCTGCTGCCCTCTCCTCCAGCTACGCCCGCGTCCGGGCGCTCGCGGTTGCGAGCCTATCGACCACGGGCTCGATACGGGGCACCACCGAAGGCCCCTCACCCGAATCGGCAGAGTCCCCCTCGGCCTCCAGGAGCTTGAGTCGGAGTAGCTCCTGATGGTGCATCAGGACGCTACCCGTCACCGCAGCCTGCGGACCGAAAGCAGACAAGGGTCAGAGAAAATCAAAAGACAACTAAGGAGAGCTAAGTCGAAGCACATTCAGGCTTCTTACCTGGACCGCCAACCGAGCGCTCATCGCCGCCAGGTCGGTAACCGAATGCTCCTTCAGCTCTTCGAAAGCTAAAGGGAGAGTAAGGCTGTTGAGCAGACGGAGGCACGTCTGTGAGTCCTCCATGCTCTCGTCCTTGTACACCCCTGGCTCGGGGTGCCACCATTCGCGTTGCTCCCGGGGCGCCTGCGACCCAGCGCCTCCGTCATCGGCCCCTGCCGATACGGCCGGAGGGGAGTCGCCCCTCGGCGCCTTGGGAGACGCCAGCCTTGCGGCCCTTCGGGCTACGGCGCTCCTCCTGATCAGCGGAGCCGGCTCCGCCTCTTCGGCCTCCTCTACCCGGGGGCGCTTCGACGCTCGGCCGCCCCTTCGAGCGGCGAACTTTGTCTTCTGCTCCCTCTCGAGAACAGCAGCGGCAGCGCGGCCCTCGGCGGAGGCCGCAGTCCTCGGGACCCCGCCTCGGGTCCTCGGAGCTCCAGCGCCTCGGCCGGACCTGCCTGCCACTTGCGAGGCCGGTGCCCAGCCTGGACCGCGCTGGTCGGATATCAAGGCGAGGAGGGCATCGAGGTCGGCCATTGCTGCGAGCAAGAAGAGTATGTTAGAAACAAAACGATAAGCAAGTAACAAATTCAAAGCCGACTTACCCTCGGCCGAAACTTCATCAGCATCCTCAGCCGGAGGAGCGGCAGCCCTTCCTCCGCGGCCCTGCGGAGTCTCCCCGGGAGGAAGGTAGGGAAAGACCCGCACCGGATCGGACCGGGGATCCGGCCACACCCCGTCGTTCACCAGCCGCTCTGACGCGCTGAGGAGCCCCCAGATGTCGTATGGGGCCATGACCTGGACATGGCCCACGAGAGTGCTCTGTACGGGGGTCAGAGTAGGAGGGTCCGAGAGGCCTGCGGCCAGCGGCGCCCATTCGGTGGGAAAGGGCCACACGCCCTTCTCGTTCTCCGGCAGAGAGATGAAGATGAACTTCCTCTTCCAGCCGTGGATGGACGAAAGGCTTCCCGGAGAATATGCTTCGGCCGACCCGAGGGACGAAGCAGTACCACTCGGATTTCCCCTGCCTTTGGATCTTAAAGAGATAGCGGAAGACATTGATGGAAGGGTTGATTTGTATACGAGCGAAAACGCTCAAAAAACCGTATACAGTGCGCCAAGAATTGGGAAAGAGCTGAGACGGGGCCAGCCCGTAGAAGCTAAGGAGGTTAATGACAAAGGTGGGAAGAGGAAGACGGAAGCCCGCCTCGAAGCTATCAACATAGATGGAGAAGGAGCCCGGGCGGAGAGTGTTGGCCCTGGTGGCGGAGTCAGGCCGATGAGGGGTCGTCCAGGAAGGAAGCTGGAAATAAGAAACTAGGTTCCTCACCTCTACGTCCGAAAGGGCGCAGGATGCTTCCGAAGCCATGTCCGGCTGACGGCGTCCCGAGGTGGAAGCCTAGCCTGGGTCCCGGACCTCCTGGGTAGCCTCGGCCTCGGAAGCCTCGGCCCCGGAAGCCTCGGCCCCGGAGACCTCGGCCCCGGAAGTCTCAGACCCCTCAGTCCTAGAGTTCTCAGGCTCTTCAGACATCACGGAAGCAAGAGAATCCGAGGCGAGGGGATCTGACAGAGAAGATTTTGGAGAGTGGGAAGGAGTATACTCCTCGTCCGAAGGAGTAATCTCACTGGAAGAACTCCAGACCATAAGGCCGCGAAGGGGAGAAAGAAAGCCAAGGCTTACTCGCAGGAAGGGGGAGGAAGTCTCTCCTGAACCGAGCGCAGCTTCTCAAGCCACCCAGCTCCACCGGCGATGCGCTCTGAGGAATGGAGATCCTCCCACGGTGGCCGGCGAGCTCGGACGAAGCCTTCAGGAAGCTAACCTTTCGCTGGAGAAGGAAGGAGAACTCGGGTGATCGCAGGGGAAACGCAAGCGCAGCAGCAGGAAGAAGAACAGTGCCCTGCTGAAGGCTTGTATTTATAAGCCCCATTCGAAGCGCCTCCCGCCGAAGCCAACGGCCGAGATCATCCCTCTCGTCCCCTCGCTCCTCTCGGATGCCCGCCACGTGCACCGTCCTTCGGCAATGATGACGGGCCGGCTCCAGGACTTGAATCAAAGCGATCAACGGCCGAAAGCGCTCCGACCCTTCGGCTAAACACCCGGATGCCCGCCACGTGTCCCGATCCGCGTGCGACGAAGGGAGCGGCGGCAATCCGAGTGGAGCCTCGGGCAGAGAGTCGAGGCAATCCGCGACCCGCGAGCGGTCAGGATCCTTTTGTGTTTTTGACGGAGCGGCCGGATGCGCGACGCGTGTCCCGTGCTTCCTCGCGAGGCGACGCCCATCCCGTCCATTTAATGAAGCCTGACGCGAGTCAGAGGGCTCGGCCCTTCGGCTTATGAGCTTTGAGCCTTCGTTGCCACTCCGAGCGAAGACGAAGCAACCGCGTAGCCCTCGGCCGACCGAGGACACCCTCTTCCCAGTGAAAAAAGAACAGAGCTTCGGGTAAGACACCTGTTACGCTAATTCTTCTGCCAGCTTCGGGCTATACTCTCGCCATCTCAGAACTGAGGAAGACAAGAGTGGGGGGATATGTGATGAGGCAGAATCCGATTCGGCCCATTAAAGCAAGCCCAAACCCCTTTTTCAGCCCAACAGCCGCAGTACCAGGCCCTCCGGGAGCCTCCGGCCCATCAGCGGCCCAGCAACCTTCGGCCCATAAGCGGCACCGTCGCTCCCGGTCCAACAGGCTTCAGCCCGTCAGCGGCCCACCAGCCTACGGCCCGGGAACAGCGCGGCAGCCCAAGGCCCAACAGGCTTCGGCCCATCAGCAGCCCAACCCCCTTCGGCCCGGTAGCCGAATCCGGCCCACTCCGGTGGCGGATCAGGCACTATGGCGGTTTATCAGTAAGCCCTCGTTTAGTCCTATATCGGCTGCCACCGTTAACCATCCGCTATCCTTTGCTATAAATACACCGCTATTGATTGCCCAAAGGATGCTTCCTCAAGCCTCCGAGACCCTTAAGGACTACAGTCTGAAAAGCATTAAAGCTACTCTCTTTGCCTTCTGAATCGAATCGAATCTTCTTCAGGAGCTAACTTGACCGTCGGAGGGGGTTCCCTAGGGCTGAAGCCCGGGACTCCTGCTGACCGGTTTTCTTCTTCTTTCCCTCCTGCAGGAGCTCGGTTCGAATCATCGCCGACCTTCCCGAGTCGGTCTCGGCCGCCGGCCTGGGACTCCTTTCCCTGGTCTCGACGCCGTGCGCCGGCTGCTCTTGCAACAGAGGATCCTCGGCCTCGTGCCGCCCCTTCGTCCGCCGAAGGAGCCTCGGCCCCGACTTCCCGGAGCGAGCCCGCCTCCGGACCTTCGGCTCCGCCGCCTCTGCGTCCTCCGTCTTCCGGATCCCCGTCGGGCCCCCTCAACACCGATCCGACCCAGCACCGGATCCCTCTCTTCGGATTCCGGCTTCGGAATCCGGTCGTGATAGCTTCGGCTACATCAACGGGCATGCAAATGCCTAGGAAGAGTAGAACCCGTGATCTTCTAAAGTGAAGAGGTCAAAGGATACCATCGAACCAAAAGACTGTTTGGGAGTTCAAGTAAAATAATCTCGTCTACTTAGAAATATGCTTTGGAGATATTTTGAGTCCCATAGTCGTCGTTAGAGAGGTCTTCGTCTTCGTCAAATATACAATAGAGAGCTTTCGTCCTTGATACTTCCATATTGAAGTTGTTGGATCGAAAATTCGTCTAATTTAAATCGGATAATTGAAACTACTTCAACTTATAGAGATCTCTTTACCGTTTCTACAAAATAGAAACTAGGTTAGAGGAGATCTTGATTCCGATCTAGGAGAACTCCTCCGAAGCCTAAGTCAGAACACACGGAAGTCGAGAGAACAAAGACACTAGTGGTAGAATATAGAACATAAATCGTAAAACGTACCTTCTGAAGTTACTGGAGGGTTCTTTTTATAAGGACAGGTTCAAGACAATAAGAGAGTCCGATGAGAGGATGCGTAAGGCAAGTCCGATCCAATCCACAGGAATGACGAGATTCTAGTTTTCTTATTTGACGTTGGTTTTCCTTATCAGCGGATCGGAAGAGGATTCAGAAAACACTCCATTCAGCGGGAAATCATCCTACGCCAATAAGACGTCGAAGTCCGTTTTGGATTCAAAGGCCTCCCGTGGAAACCTATTTATATGGGCCTACTGACTGAAGGACCCACCGAACCTTGAAAGGAGACCTGAGTGCCTCTTATCGGGCTAGCCCACTTAGTAAATGGGCAAGACTAAATGGGGCCCTCTTAGAAGTGATAACTCTACAACTGCTAACTGAATTTTATAGATTTCGCTAAAATAATATAAGATACTATTGTGTATGTATAAATATTAATTTAAAATGCTAAAATAATATAAGATACTATTGTGTATGTATAAATATTAATTTAAAATACCTTTAAGGATAATCTTGTACATGTCATCCCGAATTTATAAAAAGAAATTGAATTATTTTAGAAGAAATGTGATTGGCAATGTGGCTTGGTGTCTTTAACCACTTATTTTGGATAACTATTAAGGATGAGAGCATGTAAAGATAGAAATAAATAAGGACAAAGATTTAAAAGGATAAGAATAAAAATAGAATTTAAATCAAACCAGATAATTATCATTTGACGTCCCTGTTCAGTCGGATAAGATGTTGACCGTGAAAATTGAGGTTATAATCTCCTGATGGGGGGACAAGATGGTTATCCGAGGTTGCATCAGTGATAAGACAAACGGCCTTCGACATCGCACTAGTGGTTATGCGTTACACTCAATTCATCGCAAGATTTTTTTGGACTCAAAATCGTCTTCTATCGTAGAAAAAATATCAAAAAATAATCAAAATTTATATTAAAATTTATCCATAAAATAAAAAAATTACCAATATATATACGGTGTTTAAGAACTTTTCCAACTTAAGCTCAACTATCTAACTCTAAGACGGACTAAGACACTCCCTCTTAAATAATTGTTACGAAGATTAGTACTATAATTCTTTTTAAAAATAAAATCATACATAAAATTTAGAAAAATAGAAGACTTAGGAAACATACTACGAATGATCAAATAAAATATTTATAGACTCCTCTAAATATAATTTACGTTTCAGACAGACTTTGGTGAATTTTCTAGCACAATAAAACTTACGTTGCTCTTGGATTCCTATAAGTATTTGATCGATCAAAGTTCTCCAGTATCCCTTCAGCTGGCACGATTACCAACGAGAAATTTATGTGCTCTGTAGGTGAAGTATTTAATTCAATCAATAGATCATGTGATAGTGGGCACATATATGTGATTTCACGAACATAGACCCTCCTCGGCTTTATTTCTGCACATGTATAATTTTAAATAATGAAAATATTAAATAAAAATTGTTCATAAACTTAAATAATCAAGTATGCTTATGCACAAACTTGGCTTATTTACAAATCAAACTTGAAAACTGATTTGAATTTCGTTCATTTAACCTAACAAAGAACTGAATTAGTAGAGTTTAATTCTTTGGCACCCCTAATTTTCGCAAGTACTTACATGTCAAACGTGACCCAACCATCATGTGAACATCGAATAAGAAATGCTCATTAATTAGTACGAATAAGGTGAAGGATCAGTCATCCGTCTTTCATCAAAGTTCTATCCTATATATGATAAGAGAGTTAATAGGTGTGCGTGCAAGGCTTGCTTACCAGCGCGGAAAAATCCTTCCGCACGCCAAAGGCTACTGTGGCGATCTCATTACAGCGTAATGGCAACTTAGCAAGCGATCTCATTACACACGTCAAGGAAGCTCGAGTTTCCTTGCACGAGTACGACAGATCTTGTCCCGGATTAGAAGAAGACTTCAAAGGCCACAGTGCTCCAATGCCTATCCTCATGCCTGTTTACGGATGCAGTGCTTGTTTGTCGATAGGGCCACTGCCACTGTCACGGATGCAGTATCTCCTTATCCATATCATCTTTAAAGACGAACTTGCCTTCTTGTATACGACTAGACGACGAACTTAGCAACAAGCTAACATGGACAAGCTAGACAAGAACGCTAATTAATGAACGTCCTACGCCATGCAGATAAAGTGGATCGCCTCTGTCTCTATCGTGAGCTTGGCCAAGCTATGATGGTGGAATGTGGCCTTTGGAGTGGGGGGGGCATCAGGCACCACGGCTGTTCTATATAGATCCTTCTACTTTATCCCTCGCCCTAGACTGGTGCGGGTGCGGTCTCTCCTTTGAAAGTGGAACGCCAGCTAAGTGGAAAGACACAAGGAATGACGAACAACAAAGGAAGAAAGAGGAGGAAGCTTACGGCACGTTCCGGATGCTTCAATCGCGGCAGGTATCAAGACGAACAACAACCAAATCTCGCGCTGCACGCGCAAAGAAACTAAGGGTACTTACAGCCAAATTAAGATAACAGTCACCGTGATGTTCGGAGGAAGAGAGACCAAGAGAAGATATTCCTTGCCAGGGATGGGTCGAACAAGGAGAGGACACTGGAAGGATCACCACAGCATAATGCCGTGCGTCCACAGTGATCCTGGCATATTGTTATTGTTGGGTTTACTGTGTCGATCTGAATAAAACGCAACAGAAAAAATTATTAAATCGGATTCATGCCGTTTCGCAGAAATAAATTGGATTGTGAAAATGGTTTTTCATTTTGCGCAGATTCGAATCTACGTTCGTCCGGTTCCGTCGGTATGATGTCGCAAGCCGCGCAAGTGTCCGGTCTCTAACAGTATCTACGCGGTCTTCCTCTCGATAGATCGTCCTTACTTGCTCATTTGGTGCAACATTTGTAGATCCCATATGGTTGCATGTAATCTTCCGCAATATGGGGTTTCGAATTTCCCGTCAAACGGAACCTCCGGAGGGCCGGCTTCTGAGAGGAGCGCCCATGAGAAAGAGAGAGGGGAGAGAGGGGGGCGGCTTGGTCAGCACTGGGTTGCCGGCTCCAGTGCGCGAAGTGGTTCTTTTATAATAAGTGATTTCGTATTTTTTTTGAAAACTTTACACTTATTCAAAATTCCGTCAAATTATCTATCGACTAGAAAACTTTTTATGTGTGACCCTCTAGGTTCAAATATCAGTCCAGTTAATGGCCCATTAAGTCCAGTAACTCTTTACAGATAAATTAAATTAATTAATATTTTTATATTAATTAATCAGCCGAATTTAATGTCCCACAATAAATTCGAATGGGCTTCCGATCACGTTGGGTGTCGAACAACACCGCATGATCCCGGAAGTCATTGGGGTTCATACAACACATTCTTGGAACTTTTCCGTCATCGGTTACTGTGGATATAATTCTTCATCCATGCAATGTTTCGGAATCGACCTAGGGTATGGTTTATCGTTAAATCTTAGCCGGTTGATTCACTTGAATCAGATGCCGCTAATCTACATCAGATAACTCTTTATCTGATATAGAGTCCGCCCTGACCAGAAACTTAAGCATATCATTTCTAGAATATTCTCTCTCTTATTTTCGAGAACGGATGATCTTGTATTGACCACACAATTACCTTCGAGGCTATCTCCTTGAATCCGATCACTTGACTTATAGATAACCCATAGTTAGGGATTCGTTAGTCAAGGTCAAAGATCAGAGACTTACCAACAAGATATTTTTGGTGTCCCAAGTCCAAGGATCATCCACGCAACCGTAACAAAAGAATCGAACTGATTAACAGTTAGGTACCTACCTGTTAGTTTAAGGTGGCCTACAAGCCAATCTGACTATGTAAATCTCGTTCATTTATTAATAAAATGGTATAATATTCATTATGTGTAAATCGCATTAATTATCGTTTCGTAATGAAGTCCGTGAATATGTGCTATAGTGATCAGATTATGATGAGATCATACTAATGAGACTGATCACTTAAACACACATATTCTTAATCGTTCATAGTCGGAGGATATCCAAGAAGGACATCGGATATCCGGTTAGACTAGTACAGATTACTCCTGCTCATATAATGAGGGTGACTGATCTCATAAGTCACTTGTGTGGAGACACTAAGGCGAATCTGTAGGTGCTCATTGGAGAATGAGTTCACTGAACTGATCCGACTGAATCGCTGGATGGTATTGTACCTCACTGTAAACCAGCTTGATTTTATTGTCGCAGTTGCGTGGATGGTCCTCGGACCTGAGACACCAAGGACACCTTGGCGGTGGACTTTTGTGCTTTGACCATGGTTAACGAATCTCTAGCCACGGGATTCTAATACGCCAAGGATTGGGTACAGCGGAATACCGTCGAAGGGAATTGTGTGTCAATAAGGAATCATTCGCTCTCGGTACTTAGAGAGAGAATGCTCTAGGAAGGATGCGCGAAAGTCCCTGGCCAGGGCGGACGATAATATCGGGAAATGAGTTTTCCGATATTTATCAGCGGCATCCAATCCAAGTGAGTCGACCGGTTAGGGTTTGACAGCTCGCCATATCCTGAGTTAACTCGAGAGCATTGTACGAATGAAGGATTATATACATGCGGTAACTGTCGGCGGAAAGGTTCCAAGAGTGGGTTACTTAACCCCAAATACCTTCCGGGTTCACGCGGTGTTGCTTGGCACCCAACGTGATCGAAGGCCCGGTCGAATTCGATGTGCAACAACAATTCGATTGATTAATTAATTAATAAAGGGTTATTAATTGATTAATAAAGCCAGTGAGGAGTCACTGGGCTTGTTGGGCCATTAACTGGACTGGTACTTGGGCCTAGAGGGTCACACGCACATGATTCTCAAGGCGATGGATAAATAAGTGGGTTTTATATAAACCGGGGGTTTTTATGAAAAACCGCGCGGTTAGTATAAAACATAGCGAACGGGCTGAGCAGGCCAAGCTGCTGCTAACCCTAGCTGCCCCTCCTCAGTTTCTGTCCTTCTCTGGCGTCCAGGCAGATCCAGATCTGCTCCGCCGCTTCTCCGAATCCCGTTCGACGGGATATCGTCCTCGCGTTGCGGCGATTATTACGGCGAACGACGGAGGCTTCGTGGGCTGCGAAGAATGAGGAACTCGAGGATATCCGTCGCGGGGAGGATCGCGTGGACTTCGCTAGAGGCCGAGCGCTTGCGCGGCTTGCGGTGTCGCACCGAAGGAACCAAACGGCTGCGGATTCGAATCCGCACACGGTAAGAACTTCGATAATCCGATTATCGTATTTTAGTTCTACGAAACGGGAAAACGGATCGCTATAAAAATTTTATTTTCCGCTGCGTGAGCGATCCGGAGAAACCGAGAAAACCCAACAGTGGTATCAGAGCCAGGTTCCACTGTTTCTCGTCCCGTTTCGGTTTCCGAAATTAATTTTTCTTGAGTTATTCCATGCATTTAATCCGATTAAAATGACGGAATAGTGTTCATAAGATGAACACAAATAATTTGATTATTTTTCTGTGATTTTTCGGATTTTATTTGGGGTTTTCGGAGTTCTTCGTGGGACGATGAACGAGGTGTTTTCGGCGACTTCGTACTCGCTTCTCAAGCGTTGGGATGGCCGGCCGAGACTCCGGATCCATAGAGGATAGTCACCTCTATCCACCGGTCACCAAGATCGGCGTCGGAGTGCCCTTGGAGGTCCTGAAAAACGAGCCCAAACTCGGGTTTTTGAAACTTGAAAAACCAGAAATTTGGGGCTTTTTGGGTCTCGGTTAATACCCCAAACCGGGGCCCACCGGCGTGCCTGCCAGCACCGGGGGCACGGCCGGCGACGGGGGCACCGCCGGCAGGACAGGGCGGCGCCGGTGGCCCGGCCGCCGGAGCCCTGTAGCTCCTCTCCGCCGCCGGTTGCCCTACCCTGCACCTGCAAACATAAGTTAGGGTTAGGGTGGGGGAGACCCGGTCCCGAGCCGGTCGGACCGGCCCGGACCGGGTCTGGGGGCCTGGTCGAACCAGGTTCGAGCCAGGCGCCCACTGTGGGCGCCTGGTCCGAGCCCTGGCTCGGCCAGGGCCCGAGCCCTATAGCTCAGCCAGATGGCTCAACCCATTCAGAATTTAAACCCCTATTTCTGATTTAAAACCCCAAGCCCATTAATTAATTAGAATTAGATTTTAATTTTAAAATCAAAATAGTTTTTGAAAAATTAAAATCATTGTTCAATTTTATTTAATTGGGCTTTTATTAATGATTTTGAATCATTAAGTCAATTAAGGGATTATTAACTAGCAATTAGTTGTTAATTAATTGGGGTTAATATTAATTTAATTGTTAAATTGATTATTAACCTCAATTTAATTAATTTAAATGTTAAATTAGCTATTAATAGTTATTAGCCTAATTGTTAGATTATTAACTATTGTTTCATCTAATTGTTAATTAATTATTTAAGTTAGTTGTTAATTTAATTGTTAAATTAATAATTGAATTAAATGACTAATTTAAGTGTTAAATTAGTAATCTTTAATTATTATTGTTAGTTATTAATTTAAGGGTTAAATTAATGATTAACATCAATCTTCTAATCTAATAGTTAGATTAGTAATTATTAATTAATTAAAGTTAATTATTAATTTAAGTGTTAAGTTAATAATTGATTTTAAATTAACTAATCTAAGAGTTAGATTAGGGGTTAGATATTTAATCTGTGTTAATTACTAGTTTAAGAGTTAAATTAGTCATTAACATTAATTAATTATCTAATCTAAGAGTTAGATTAATTAGTTATTAATTAGTTTGTGTTAATTATTGGTTTAAGAGTTAAATTAATAATTAACATTAATTGGCTAATCTAAGTGTTAGATTAGTAGTTAATTAATAATTAGAGTTAATTAATAATTTAAGTGTTAAATTGTTAATTAACATTGTTGGATTAATCTAAGAGTTAGATTAGTCTTTAAAATAATCTAATTGTTAGATTATTAATGGGGTTTAATCTAAGTGTTAGATTATTAGAAATGTTATAATTTGCATGGAATAATCTGGAATTATTAATTCGGAGTGTGTGCGCATGTGATGTGTGTTTGTTGCTTTTAAATTTGATTTAATTGCATGTTAAGATAATAAATGAGTTTTTCGAAATTCAAATACCAATTTTGATTGGATCCCAGCTTTTTGAAAGCCAAAATTATTTATTTTGAAAACTTATTTGTTTTAGCCATGTGATGCGCTGAATCATGTGTGGGATGTTTAAAACACACCGTGGTCATGGATATACACTTAATTTATTATTCATGTGATGAATGGATTGTGTGGATCGTGGATGTATGATTGTTTATTAATTGTTAATAAATAGAGGTCTGCGCACCTCTCTCTCTCATACTCCGATATATTTCTACTTCCCTCTCTCTTTTGTACTCGCCATAAGGTCTTCTTCAATTTACTTGTAAATTCTAGAATTTAATTGTAATCTGATCGAAGCAACTGAGGAAGGAGCGAGGACGATCCACAACTGCAACCAGGAGGGCGAAAAGATGGAGATCTCTTGCCTGTGTTTGCAGGATATCTAATATAATTATTTTGTTAGATTGTGTGTGCATTTGACTGTTGGCTCCAGTCAAACCCACTGTGCTATCCATGACCACACTAATGACATGTATGAGATGCATTGTTGTTTCTTTTGATTATGAATCAAAGCAGGTTATAGTATTTAGTAAATATATACGATGTATTTATATACTATCACCTAGGAGAGACCAAGATAAAAGTTATCTAAATACCCTCATATAAACTCTAAGCCGTAACGCGAGTAGTTAAGAACTTACCGCGTGGTCCACCATCGTTATAATCATAGGATTCGAATCACTTTAGGCAGGTTTGTTGTGCTATCCACAAGGCCTGCTTAATTGGGAGGAGAAACTGTGGCTATGGCATTAGATGCCTATAGATCGGGGTAAAGGAACCATGTAGCTTTGTTGTGCTATCCACAATGGCTGCATACAAATCTATGCTCGTCGCGTAATAATGGTTAGCTTAGACCAGAATTAATGGTTTGTTGTGCTATCCACAAGGCCATTAAATCTCTAGGGACCGAAGCTATGATCAGATATTGCAAGGAGTTGCAAGTCCCATGAGTTGGGTGCTCTCTAATTGTATTACAGTTTGTTGTGCTATCCACAAGGCTGTAGTGCAAGTCATTGAGATTCTGATCCCCACTAGGAGACTGTCGGCGTCTCCCGTTCTGTATAACTGAGGGTTATACAGTTCGTCGAAAATTAGTGGGAGTTAAACTTGAACAAAAGATCATGTCTTTTTTTGAATTTTAATAAGTGAACATCTGCTTAATAGATTTTACTTATCTCCTGTAGGGAATTATGTCGTCGAATAACCCACTCCGTGGCATACTTGATGCTCTTTTGACTTACCTGATCTACTCGGATTGGTTCAGAAACCTGAAGAATGTCTTCAGATCTGAGCACAATAACTTTGTCCCTAGAGCTGATCCTCTTGTTGAATCGGCATTAGATGCCCCTGAAGCAGAGATGACAGCTAACGATAAAGGATCGAAGGACAAAGGTAAAAGAGTAGTGAAGGGTGACTGCTTCTACTATAAGCAGTATGGTCACTAGAAGAGGAACTACAAGGAGTTCCTTAACGATAAAGCTCATGGAAGAGTGAAGCTATTTGAACCTTCAGATATCTATATGATAGATATCAACTTATCAGTTAGAGATTCCACATCTTGGGTATTGGATACCGGATGTGCTTCTCATATCTGTCATGATGTACATATGCTGACAAGCAAGCACAAGCTGAGACAAGGTGAGGTGGAATTGAGGCTAGGAAACGACGCAAAAGTTGCGGCGATTACTGTTAGGACAACAAACCTCAAGCTTCCATCGGAAGACACCTTACTATTAGAATATTATTATTATGTTCCTAGCATAATAAAGAACATCATATCAATATCTTGTTTGGACAAGATAGGATATAGGTTGACTATTGAGAATAGAAGTTGTTCGATTTATTATGGTAATAAATCAATAGCTTCAGCATCTTTAGTCAACGGACTATATCTATTAGATGTTTCTTATTACAATCTTCAGATTGATAATGCTCTTAAGAAGAGCAAGAATTGTGTGAACCAAGCCTACATGTGGCATTGTAGACTTAGGCACATTGGCGAAAGCAGGTTGCAAAAGTTGCACAAGCATGGTTACTTAACAACATTCAATTATGAATCGTTTGCAACATGCGAATCCTGCCTTATGGGAAAGATGGCAAAATCTCCATTTAGTGGACATGGAGAACGTGCCAAGGACATTTTGGAACTAATACATTCAGATGTATGTTGTCCAATGTCCACCTAAGCCAAAGGTGGCTTTTCTTACTTCATCACGTTCACCGATGACTTCTCAAGATTCGGCTATGTGTACTTAATAAAGTACAAGTCGGAAGTATTTGAGAAGTTCAAGAATGAGATAGAGAAGCAGTTAGGAAAGAGTATTAAAGCTCTTCGATCAGATCGAGGAGGAGAATACTTGAGTACTAACTTCACACAATTCTTAAAGGATAATGGTATCCTTTCTCAGCTGACCCCTCCATATACACCACAGATGAATGGTGTATCAAAAAGGAGGAATCGCACCTTGTTGGACATGGTGCGATCCATGATGAGTTTTTCGGGATTACCAGTGTCCCTCTGGGGGTATGCTCTAGAATCAGCAGCATACCTACTGAACAGAATACCCAACAAGTCTGTGGCCTCTACTCCATATGAGATATGGAAAGGCAGGAAACCATAATTTAAACATGTTAAAGTCTGGGGTTGTCCTGCTCATGTAAAAAGGCATGATCCAGACAAGCTGGAATCACGAACTGATAAATGTAGGTTTATGGGATATCCAAAGGAAACCTTTAGATACTATTTTTACCATCCTGATGAACAAAAGGTGTTTGTCGCCAGGAAAGCTATCTTCCTGGAAGAGGAATACCTTCTCCAGGAGGACAGTGGGAGTAAAATAGTACTGGAAGAGGTTCCAGATCCCCAAACAGCTACATTATCATCAGATGAGATATCAGTTCCTGAATCTGTTTAGGTACACACAGATGAGCCTCGTAGATCTGGTAGAATACCTAGAGTACCCGAACGATATGTGGGACATATTGCTGAAGGTGAGTCCAAGGTGGAATATAATGAGGATGATGATCCTAAAACCTACCAAGAGGCCATAGAAGGCCCAGAAGCCGGGAAATGGCGAGAAGCCATGAACTCAGAAATTCAGTCCATGTATACCAACCAAGTTTGGAACTTGGAGGACTTGCCCGAGGGTATTGTACCCATCGGTTGCAAGTGGATCTTTAAGAGAAAGATCGGTGCTGATGGACGGATCGACACTTATAAGGCAAGGTTGGTGGCAAAGGGATATCGTCAAAGGCACGGAATTGACTATGACGAGACTTTCTCACTAGTTGCCATGATAAAGTCGATCAGAGTTCTGCTCGCCATTGCTGCACATTTTGATTATGAAATCTGGCAGATTGATGTGAAGATTGCCTTCCTCAATGGTAAGCTTGAGGAAGAGGTGTATATGATACAACCAGAAGGTTTCACATCCAAAGAATCTCCAGATAAAGTGTGCAGGCTTCAGAGGTCCATTTATGGACTGAAGCAGGCTTCCCGGAGCTGGAACATAAGATTTGACGAGGCTGTCAAGTCTTATGACTTCATTAAGAATGAAGATGAGCCTTGTGTGTACAAGAAGACCAGTGGGAGTGCAGTCGCTTTTCTAGTTCTTTACGTATATGACATACTACTCATTGGGAATGATGTAGCTATGATGTCATCAGTAAAGATCTGGCTGTCGAAAAACTTCTCCATGAAGGATTTGAGAGAAGCATCCTACGTATTGGGAATACGGATCTATAGAGATAGATCAAAGAGGATACTTGGAATGACCCAATCTTTGTACATAGATACCATAGTCAAAAGGTATGGCATGGAAAATTCCAAGAGAAGTTTCATACCGATGAGACATGGAATTAATCTCTCAAAGGAGCAGTCTCCTAAGACTCCTGATGAGAGGGCATTCATGGATAGAATACCCTATGCCTCTGCCATAGGATCTATCATGTATGCCATGCTATGTATACGGCCTGATGTTGCATTTGCTCTAAGTATTACGAGCAGATTTCAGGCTGATCCAGGCGAAGAGCACTGGAAGGCAGTGAAATGTATCCTTAAGTACTTGAGAAGAACTAAGGATATGTTTCTTGTCTATGGAGGAGGTGACTTGAAACTACAAGGCTTTACTGACTCGAGTTTCCAGTCAGATCCAGATGATAGCAAGTCAACATTTGGATTCGTGTTTACATTGAACGGAGGGGCAGTGTGCTGAAAGAGTTCCAAGCAAGTAACCACTGCAGATTCGACGACTGAAGTTGAGTACGTCGCTGCAGCTGAAGCAGCCAAGGAAGCAGTGTGGTTGAAGAAATTCATCACCGACCTAGGCGTAGTTCCCAGCATCTCTGAGCCTGTTCCACTGTTGTGCGACAACAATGGAGCCATTGCGCAAGCGAAAGAGCCGCGGTCTCATCAGAAATCGAAGCATATTCTGAGGCGCTTTCACCTTATCAGAGAGATCATATCCAGAGGAGATGTAGTAGTGGAAAGAGTTCCATTCGTTGACAATGTAGCAGAAACACTGACAAAGCCGTTGGCTCAAATTGTGTTTGAGCGTCACCTAGAGTCTATAGGCTTATTGTATAAAGGTGATTGGCTTTAGTCCAAGTGGGAGATTGTTAGTTTAAGGTGACCTACAAGCCAATCTGACTATGTAAATCTCGTTCATTTATTAATAAAATGGCATAATATTCATTATGTGTAAATCGCATTAATTATCGTTTCGTAATGAAGTCCGTGAATATGTGCTATAGTGATCAGATTATGATGAGATCATATTAATGAGATTGATCACTTAAACACACATATTCTTAATCGTTCATAGTCGGAGGATATCCAAGAAGGACATCGGATATCTGGTTAGACTAGTACAGATTACTCCTGTTCATATGATGAGGGTGACTGATCTCATAAGTCACTTGTGTGGAGACACTAAGGCGAATCTGTAGGTGCTCATTGGAGAATGAGTTCACTGAACTGATCCGACTGAATCGCTGGATGGTATTGTACCTCACTGTCAACCAGCTTGATTCTATTGTCGCAGTTGCGTGGATGGTCCTCGGACCTGAGACACCAAGGACACCTTGGCGGTGGACTTCTGTGCTTTGACCTTGGTTAAGGAATCTCTAGCCACGGGATTCTAATACGCCAAGGATTGGGTACAGCGGAATACCGTCGAAGGGAATTGTGTGTCAATAAGGAATCATTCGCTCTCGATACTTAGAGAGAGAATGCTCTAGGAAGGATGCGCGAAAGTCCCTGGCCAGGGCGGACGATAATATCGGGAAAGGAGTTTTCCGATATTTATCAGCGGCATCCAATCCAAGTGAGTCGACCGGTTAGGGTTTGATAGCTCGCCATACCCTGAGTTGACTCGAGAGCATTGTACGAATGAAGGATTATATCCACGCGGTAACTATCGGCGGAAAGGTTCCAAGAGTGGGTTACTTAACCCCAAATACCTTCCGGGTTCACGCGGTGTTGCTTGGCACCTAACATGATCGGAGGCCCGGTCGAATTCGATGTGCGACAACAATTCGATTGATTAATTAATTAATAAAGGGTTATTAATTGATTAATAAAGCCAGTGAGGAGTCAGTGGGCTTGTTGGGCCATTAACTGGACTTGTACTTGGGCCTAGAGGGTCACACGCAAACGATTCTCAAGGCGATGGATAAATAAGTGGGTTTTATACAAACCGGGGGTTTTTGTGAAAAACCGCGCAGTTAGTATAAAACATAGCGAACGGGCTGAGCAGGCCAAGCTGCTGCTAACCCTAGCCGCCCCTCCTCAGTTTCTGTCCTTCTCTGACGTCCAGGCAGATCCAGATCTGCTCCACCGCTTCTCCGAATCCCGTTCGACGGGAAATCGTCCGCGCGTTGCGGCGATCATTGCGGCGACTGGCGGAGACTTCGTGGGCTGCGAAGAACAACGAACTCGAGGATATCCGTCGCGGGGAGGATCGCGTGGACTTCGCTAGAGGCCGGGCGCTTGCGCGGCTTGCGGTGTCACACCGATGGAACCAAACGGTTGCGGATTCGAATCCGCACACGGTGAGAACTTCGATAATCCGATTATCGTATTTTAGTTCTTCGAAACGGGAAAACGGATCGCTGTAAAAATTTTATTTTCCGCTGCGTGAGCGATCCGGAGAAACCGAGAAAACCCAACACTACCATCCAGCGATTTATGGTCGGATTAGTTCAATGAACTCATTCGCTAATGAGCACCTACAGGTCCAGCATAGTATCTCCACACAAGTGACTTATAGGGTCAGTCACCCTCATCATATGAGATGAAGAAACCTATACTAGTCTGTCTGGATGTTTGATGTCCTTCTCAAACATCCTCTGACTATGAACAATTAAGAACATGTGTTTATAAGTCTTCAGTCCTTTAATTATGATCTCATTGTAATCCGAAGACTATTGCACATGTTCATGGACTTCATCGTGATTCGATTAATAAGGATCGAATTAAATACACAATAAAATTATGCCATTTTATTAATAAACTGAATAGTACATAGTATCAAATTGGCCTGTAGGCCACCTAATACTAACACAGCTAGGCGTTGGTAGAGGCTAGGTATGTCTACCTAGAGACATTCTGATTCCTCGGTCTTCTCCGACCTTGTTAGGAGTGGAAAACTTAAGCTTCTGTTGTAGGGACGATGGCACGGCAATGAACTTGCCCAAGGTCTCTCTCTCCAGCATGCCGTTCTAAGTCGATGGTACGTCGACCGCCGTGAAATCTATCTTTCGGATGGGAGACTTCAGTGATGTCCCTAGAGTCAAGGGGAGGGTAATGACGCCCTTGACCATAACAGGTTGGTCACAAAAGACATATATGAGCGTCCGGACCCTCCTTATTCTTTTCATCTTCGGGTCGATCTGTTTAAAATAATCAAGAAAAATAATGTCAAAAGAGCTACAATTGTCAACAAACACTGTCTTTATCTTGATGCCTATAATCTTGGGCTCTATCACCAAGGTGTTATTATGAGGTAGTACTAGTCCTTCAAGGTCCATTTCTGTGAACGTGATCGGCGCCTTGGTTAGGGGCCAGTGAGAGGTTAAGGTGACAGGTTGCTTTTTGAGTCTCGGGGGCATAGTTTTGCTCCTCTTGTTGCTATCTCCTCCACTAGCCGATCCTCCATATATAACATGAATTACTCGCTCGGCTTGGGCTGGAGGAGCGCATGTGGCAGCAAGGGGAGACTGATCATGACGTTGTTAATCAAGCTCCAAGTTGGCAACGTACTTCTTCAGGTGCCCCCTCTTGATAAGGTTCTCGATTTCTCTCTTGAGATCATGACATTCTAAGATATAATGCCCATATTCGTGGTGATAGGAACAAAACCTCCCAGACTTCTCTGCCCTAGGGCAGGCTTGATCTTTCTGAGCCACCTGAAATAACCTTCATCTTTGATCTCTCGGAAGATTTGATCGATCGACATGTTGAGAAGGGTATAGTTTTCTTCTCTTCTAAAACTGGGGTGCTCACGCCGATCCTTACGATGCTCCCAACGCTGCCCCTATAGAGGTCAACAGTGTTGCGATTAGAGCGCCTATGTCTCTTGGTCGGTTCTTGGTTCTTCCTCCTATCTTCTCTGGACTCTCTCATCTAGTGGGTTGGATAAGTTCGCAAAGCTCCTCGCTATTGATGCACTGGTTCACCCTCCAAACCAGGTCTAGGAGGTCTACTGGGAGTTGCATACTTAATTCAAATCATACTTGCTAGTTTTGGATCCCAACAATAAAATATTGCGTGGCGTTTGGTACGTCCAGGTTGGAAATTTTGAAAACTACCTCATGGAAACGAGTCTAGAATTTGCGTAGGGTTTCATCTTTCCCCTGCCTCATGAAAAATAGTGTAACGGTCATGGCAAGCGTACGCCGACTAGCCGCAATGTTGCTTCTAAAAATTCTTCTCAACTCGGAGAAGCTGTCGATGAAGCTTGGCTTGAATTAGACGAACCACTATCGAGCAAGCCCTTCTAGGATTGTAGGGAAGGCACGACACCAGAGTATGTCAGGTGCATCCAGTAGGTCAAAGGTGCTTTTAAAGGACTGTAGGTGGTCATCTGGATCTCGAGTACCGTCATATCTCTTCAATGATGGCATCTGAAAATGGTACGGCTGGGGGGCTCTTACTACATTTCTAGTAAAACATGAGCGGGCACCTTCACCGTCATCCAGCCCGACGTTATAATCATGTTAGAGTAGCTTCTTTACGCGCTCCTTCAACTTCCGCACACAATTCTTGTTGGAAGGACGCTTGTGATGCCGGCGATCACTCCTAAGAAGTTACGCCCCGGATCTGGTTCTTTAAAAAAAAACAAAAAAAAAAAACTCATAGTCCGACTATGTAATCTCATAACAAATTGCACTATAACAAATAGATATGAGAGTTAAACAACCACAAGGCGATTTAAATAAATGTCATAATCATCAATTAATCCAAAATATTCAAATATAGCCAATACTAAAATTCACAAACTATAATATCCATTAATTTGTATATAAATTCTCAATCTTATCAAATAAAGAAAAATACATCCATATCTCATTATCCCTACTATATCAAATCTAAGACAATTAACTTTAAATCTAGATAACTTCCTGAAGATGCCAAATGCCTCAATCTGAAGTCTCCTCAAATTCCAGATTCTGTTTCTTAAACTCTGAAAATGTTAATACGATTTATGAGTACCAGTAGGCTTCAAACTATTCACATGACTTAATATATAGTAGATTTTACAAATCACATTATACAATTATACTAAACATGATCTTACATAATTCTACATATAGTTCAAATATGAACATGATATAAAACAAGGTCAGATATAAAGTTATCAAACCAACTGTGTTTTCTAAAAACATGAATAGATCGACTAATATAACATATATGGCATGATCATATTCTTATATAACTGAATAAGTCTACTAGTCTTAATCAAAACATATCATATATCACACTGAACATGCCAAACTAAAGATATAGTAAATTTATCATGGCATGGCAGCTTATCAAATCAGAGTTTATATTGTCAGAATATCTAATCAAAATGAACATAGATTCTCAATCAAATAGGTTGAGATCAAAATCATTGAGCGTAGATGTCAAAAGAACAAACTGAGCAGATCATAAGCTGAATCAAATAGATCTAAATAGAAAAATTATGTTTTATAATTATGTGCCAAACAAATCAAATCTAAACTTATCAAATAGAAACTACTATATAAGGAGCTGAACAAACAAATATCAAAGCATATAGATAAGTATATTAAGATCATGACACATGCATAGACAGCGACTCTATTGTCCCACCTCGGATAACTACAAACAAAACACAATTACCTAGATTTTTCTGTTGCCCACGGGCAGAACTCATCTACGGATGCTTATGGAATGAACTCCAATCTCCTTAAGATGGCAATGTCCAAACATAGATTAAACAAATATGGCACAAATATATTTTCACAGAGTTTATAATGATCATAGATCTAAAAATTAATTTGGCATAGTAATACTTATATATAAGAGTTAAAATACAAATTTTTTATATATAAAATAATCACTTAAAGAGTCAACATAGTCATATAGATGGATAATAAGAGTAAAGTTGATCAAAATAAGTTTCTGAATAGAAGCGTATGCTACTAAAAATTTTTATCAGATTTTTCGGATAAAGAATTATAATTTTTTGTTAATAAAACTAATTTTCAGAGACAAAAAATGAACAAATAAGGCCGAAAATAACAAACAGATCTTTAAAATTATCAAACTTGGTTAACATGTCCAAGAGATCAAAGAAATTATAAAGACAAAGTTTCATGTAATTACGACATCAAACGAATGATTTAGAGTATCAAATGACATATAAATAACTTAAGTCAAATTGAGTCAATCGAATAAATAGTAGAATAATAGGCAAATAAAAATAAAATTTATGAGATTTTACCAGAGGATATAACAGGTCGAAATCAAAGTGTGTTCAAAATTTTAAGTCAATCGGTCAATGAACAAAAGAGTTATGGTTAATTTAAGTTCAAGTTAAAAGATTATTACAACTTTTGAAAACCGCAGGTATAGGTCTTGAAAAACGTAACAATAGGTCCTGAATTTTCAGAATATGGGATTTTGCGAATTTGATCAAAATTCATAGATCAAAGTCGAATCTAAAGTTATGGATTGATAGATTATGGTCCTAGAAAGTATGTTTGACTAATTTTGAAAATCAAAATAAAGTTTTTATATTAATACAAAATATTATTTAATGAGTTATCATCGCCTACATCTTGAAGAAAGATCGGCTTTTGGTTTTTCTATGGTTTCCTTACTATCTATCAATGATTTCTTCCTATTATAAACTCTTTTTCACATTTTCTAAGTTCTTTCCCACATTCTCTAAGCCTCCAATAACACAACATATTGATTATAATCAAATTTCCAAAAGAAATAATTATGAATCAACTATATTCTTTCAAAAACATCATATGAACTTATCTTTGGAAGAGAGTTACATGCAATAGAACTTTGAGTATGATCTCAAAGCCCTATTTATATTTATTTTATTTCCTAATACAACTACTAACATCTCTTTTCTTTTTTGGAGTCAATCTCCAACTCCTTATGACTTAATCTCTAAGTTAAAGTCACTTTCTAGTCCAAATTGGACTATATTCACGTTACCTGCAGTTTCATTTTCTAATAACCTTTACATTAAATTCCTTAAATGTTCGAATTAGGAAACACTTGCTTCTACAACATTTTAGAACTTTGTATTACCTTTATAATGTCTCTAATCTCACTATTTTTGGATATCTATACAAAAAGATATGTCTATTTTACTGGCCTACTGTCCTGAGTATTCCGAATTCAGAAATTTGACAAATTTTCTTTCTGTCCAAAGATGTCTTGATTTCGACTAGTAAACGACTTATTTTAAACATATGGTCTTCATATAGATTCTATAATATTGAGTCATAGTTCTAATGAAAATTATCTTACTTAATTTATAATTTTATACACAGAGTTATGCTTAAAATACTATGACTATGTCAAGTAAATCTGGGTGTAGAATCCTAGTTCAAGTAGAATTTTCATTATGACTTTTTATCCATTAATTAGAATCTTAATTATATTTAAATTTATTATGTTCTACTTATAATTCAACTCAAATATATCGCACATAATTTTTTAGGTCGTGTTTAATTTTAATTATATTATCTTTTATTTCCTAATTCAAATCCTAATCTAATTAGGATTTGTTTTCTATAGGCAGTCTTTTCTAAAATTGATCGTCGATATTTTTGACCTCTAAAATATCTCAATTAGTAAAAATTATCTTCTATAAGGCTATAGATCATTTTATGTTCTTCCCAATAATACCTGCTACACTTTAATCGGTATTTCTTACATAAAATTATCATTATTTTACTATGTTTCTGTCTTATGTATCAACCCAGAATTTGAAATAAATTAGTGGGTACTTCTTATTAGTATAATTGGGTTAATGGACTTTCATAATTAACTTAATTGGATTAAGTCATATTATTTAAACTCACCGATGGACTCTTATAATTAGTTAATTGATCTAATTTAAATTAATTAAATTCATTAATAGATTGCAAAAATACACGATATAACATAGGAAATCGTCAGTTTTGAAAAGTAGAGGACTCCAATGAACAATCGAATGACCTCTTCGGGAAAAGTCTTTCCCGCGAACGCAATAGGAGCGGCGCTCTGAGGATGCTATAGTAGAGTGGTTGGAGGAGGTCGAGGATCATCGGCACCGGTGCCGACCCTTCTCTGACTGCCACTGTGATTGTCTTCGGCTAGTCTGTGGGGTCGGTTGACATATCTTCGACTGCTGGCCTTCTTGGCAATCTCCTCGAGGTCCCTGCAAAGCTTGGGAACCTAGGGAGGAGATAGTTGGCTGGAGCTCTCGTTGTGGGTTGTCCTGTTGGGGGTCGGTTGGCACGCGTTCCTCCTTGATGAAGATCTCCTAATGGAAGCAGGTGTTCGACCCCATCGAGTGGGATGGCAGGTGTCAGGGACATGTTAGCTTGGACAATCGGGGCCTTAATAACAGGAGCTTGAATAGTTGGTGGGACAGAAGGGAGAACGGAAGGGAACACAGGAGGGGCCGCAACGGGAAGGTCGACCGGAGAGGCAACTAGCTGGGCGACTATCGGAGGAGTAGGGGGATCGGTGGGGAGACCGCGCTGAGAGTAGTTGTTGTTCCTTCTAACCATAACTTTTTATTGTTTCCCACAGACGACGTCAAAAAAATGTTGGGTTAAAGATTCGTTCGATCTAGATCAGATGGTTGAGACTCTTCAAATCAAGAAAAACTCTCCACACTCCTATGAGACAATTTTATTTAGGTCAGAGGAGATTCCGATTGTGATTTAGAGAAACCTCTTCCAATGTTTAAGTCAAAATATGTAAGAGCGAAAAGAGGGTAAAGATTAGGGCTCTAGAACTTACCCTCTAAAAGTACCGGGAGGTCCTTTTTATAAGGACGGATCCGAGGTGATAGTCGAGTCCGATCGGAGAACGTATCGGAGAAACTTGGTCCGATCTTCAGGCGAGATTAGACTCTAACTTTTCTTATCTGACTCTAGTTTCCCTTATCTAAAACTTTAAAGTTGATCCGGAGGAGACTTTCTTCGATAGGAAGTCTTTCCATGCCCGCAAGACGTAAAGTCCATCTCCAATTAAGGGGCTCCTTATTGGAGCTTGTACGCATAGATCCGTTGACTGAAAGGTCCATCCGTCCCGGGCAAAAGACTAGGGCATCTTTCAGTGGGCCGGCCCATTTGATAAACGGGCCAGCGAACAACAACCAAATCTCGTGCTGCACGCGCAAAGAAACTAAGGGCACTTACAGCCAAATTAAGATAACAGTCACCGTGACATTCGGAGGAAGAGAGACCAAGAGAAGATATTCTTTGCCGGGAATGGGTCGAACGAGGAAGACTCACCATGGCCGAACGGTACGCAACTGCAAACAAGGAAACTAATTTGGTACCGTATTTTGGTTTGGTTTGATTAGCATTCACACACTCACCATGGCCGAGTAGTACGGGTGGGAACTTGAGGTAGAATTATGGATTGTGGATGCCCCTTGATGATGGGATGAGAGAGACAATTCATCTACTGGTGGTCCACTGGTCCAACGGTAGTGATCGAGTAGCCCCCTCTCCGCCAACCCTAATAATGGCAAATTGACTCTCGGATGCATGCGCCGGGTCCCTTTCATGTCCTGGTCATGCAACTTTCGAACAATGGAACAAGATGACAAAAGGGTTAATTTTCTGATATACTTTGACTATGGAAGTAACAATTCTTATATTAAACTAGTATAATGCCACGTGGAAAGGTTCTTCACGGATCATGCTCCTCTTACCGGGTACACTTGTGGCTCAATTCCTTAATGTCAAAATCTTACACTTCCCCAACTCATTTTCAGTAACTCGATACGTGCTTCTTTTCACATTTTCCTTATATATATATATATATATATATATATATATATATATATATATATATATATATATATATATCAACACTGGCCCGTGATCCCTACAAATTTGCGATGTGGTCCCCAGTCGCTTTGGATTTTCCTCACTAGCTAACTTGATTCGCTAAAAAAATCAGCATCCATCCGATCAAATTAGTCTTATGTTCGACCAATTTCGGCGCCCAAGTATAACGGACAAGTGGTACCTGAGGAATATCTACAAGAACAGCAAAGAAGAAAAAAGGATGGAATTAAATGCGGAGAAAACAAATCCAACCCATGTCGGTTTTTGACCGAACGATTTAAAAAAATATAAAAAATTAAATATTATTATTTAGTTCGACCCATTAAAAGTTTTTTTTACTATTTATTAGCTTAATTTTCTATTTTTAAACTGTTTAGCTTTTTACTGTTTTTAAATTAATTTTTATTTTTAATTTTTTTAAAATTATTCGATCAGAAAATAACTTGTACAGATATATAAAACACTGTCCACCCAAAAAAACTCTAAAAAATAATCTTTTTTTCTCACTGCTGCACTGATCCCTCATATTAGAGTGTGTTACTCTTAACCGCGAGGAGAAATGATTAAAACGGACTCTTTTTTGGGATTTCTTACCCGCTCAATCTAAACTCGGGATGCCCAATAACCGCTAGCCTAATCTGCAGAAAAGGCCGCTCTACGGCGAGACAATGGAAACGTCAGTTCACATGCAAACCCGTCCTTTCTTGGGAGTTGCTGTCCTTCTCGTCAAGTTAGTAGGTGCGTGGAGGCTTGCCGTTTCGTCGAGTAGGCAGCGGGAGGCGTACCATCCACGGCGGGCAGATCAAGAAAGCTGCTACGGATCTGCAGAGCTTGGAAACTTCCCTCTCCCTCCAAGTTAAGAAGGGTTCTCGTGACAAACCTGTGAGCACACCCGTCGGGCACGCTTTTCCATCCCTCCTCATGAAAAGTGGAGGGCGAGCCACGCGTCGTGCCGGCCTAACATGCATGACAGGAGGCAAGTTGCCGGCTTGTCCCTTTTGCCGAAGAGGTCGCACTCCAAAACTTGTGAGCGGCGGGGTTCACAATTAATGGCAATGGAACAGCGAAGGGATGCAGATGAGGCAAACTGTTTGTTCCACCTATTGTTATATAAATTAATTAATAAATGGTCTTTTTAAATTAATATACATAACAGACAAAATTAACGAATACAATTTATTTGTTTTTGACCGGACATATGTAATATACTAAGATCTGATTATTGGAAAATGTACGATCCTTCCTCGTATGCAGGACGAGCATGACATTTGCTGGGATGAATCGCGTTTTACGAGAGTGCAAGAGGCTTTTCTTTCTTCTTCTTCTTCTTATTTTTTTTGATGTATGAACCTTCCCCAAATATGCAGGGCATGCTTGGCGTTGCGTGGATGAGTCACAGCTTACGAGGGTTCGTACTCCTAGTTCGATATATTGACGTTACCTTGTTTTTAACTCTAGCACGAAGGATATTGAACCAACAGAAGTAGTACGGTAAACTGGTAGGATATGAATATCGAAATAAATATTTGTATTTTTCGATTTCGATAACGATAATCTGTTTTTGTTTTTTATTTCGATAAGATCGAAAAATATATATTTTATTTCTGTTTCCGATAAAATTGGAAAGTCTATTTTCCTTTTTCAATTTATTTTCGACTCCAATATCAGAATCGGATATTATTTTCGATAATTACCAAAAGTTATTGATTTCTTGATTTATTTATTTAAAATATATAAAATGAGACCTAAATATAACCAATACACCTTAGTATATTAGATAATGATCAATAAGATTAAAACACAATGAGGGGTATATTAGATAATGATCAATAAGATTAAAACACAATGAGGGTAACCATGTATCCATAAAATTACATTTAAAAATCTTTAATAATAATCGGAATCGAAAATTGGAAAGCAGATAAAAAAACAGGTGTTTCTGTTTCCGATTCCAATAGTTTATCGGAAATATCCGATTCCGATTCCGATAACTATCGGGCGGATATTTTTTATCGAAAATATTTATTTTTTTTCAGTAACGGATTGAAAAACCGGATAATCGGATTTCTGTTGACAGCCCTAAACAGAAGCAGGGCAGGTTCGGTAACTTGAAAACTCCTCCTTTTGTTCAGTCAAACTACACAGGGAGATTATTTTTCTTGGTGTATGTCATTATTTTTTTTGGAGATTGACTTGAATTTAGAATTGTCGTTCATTTAGAAAATTGGGTTTCAATGGACAGTAAAAATATGTTTAATGGATCGAATCTAATAATAATTTTTAAATTTTTAGATTTTTTACGACATCCGATCGATGATCAGCCTATATGAATGTCTAGGACACTTCAGGGACGACGCAAAAAAAATTCAAAAAAAATTTAGTTACCTAATGCCCCTACATGCTGTTGCAGGAGACATTGCATCAAGAATAACTCTTGAATTATTCAAGAAATGGAGGGCTTGGATTTCAGGTTGGGGGGATTTTGAAAATTTGGTGAAAAATTGGAGATACAGAGTCATGTGTTCTTTTTTGTTTTCAAAATAAGAATTCGAATCGATAGAAACACTACAAGGAAGAGGGGATTTGTCTGCGAGTATATGTCGACGGCTATGGATATACATTGACAAAAGAATCATTAGTCGACGACCAAGAGCGGACCGTCTACAATGTAACTACATGTTGACGGCTGTACGAGGTGTTTACATATATTTAACATATGTCAATAGCTAATGTATTAGCCGTCGATATACGTAGTATATGTCAACGGCTACATTGTTAGCCATCGATATATGAGAAATTAAGAAAAAAAAATTCATAAATTATATGTCAACGGCTTAAGTATAGCCGTTGACATACAATCTAAATGTTAATAGCTATATGTCAACGGCTATACTTATAGCCATTGACAAAGGATTTTACAAAAATCGCCGCCGCGCGCCCCCTTCCCTTTCCCTCTCCCCCTCTTTTCCACATCCCGTGCTCTAATCTCCGCTCCTCTCCCATTGCTCGGCCCACGGCTATTCACCACTCCCGTTGTCGCTAGAGGCCTCCCATTAGGCCTACAGTGTAAGGACTGAGGTTTCGAGTTCTGTTTTCGGGTCGGGTTCGGGCCGGATCCCCTGGTTTGGACCCTGTGGGGTCTTGAGATTTCTGACTGAATGGCGTCAGCACTGCTCGACACCTTTCAAAAGGCGTCAGGTTGTGTGGACGCCATTTAGGTCTGCTGGTTGTTGTGCCACGTGTGCGCCATGTGGGCGGGTTTCGGGCTACGAGAGTACGGCCCCGGTCACATCGTCTGAACGGCGTCCATGTTGGTCGACGCGATTCAGACTGTGACCTCTGCGATGTCAGGGTGCGGCGTCAGAGCGTTGTCAGTACGGCCTGTCCTGTCGTCTGAACGGCGTCCATGGTGGGCGACGCGTTTCAGACCGCTGTCAGTACGGCCGTCCTGTCAGACTGATAGGCGTCTGCCTCGATCGACGCGTTTTAGCGGGATTCAGATTGACCCCGCGAGCCTCCTCTTCTTTCCCTCATTCTCGCCTTCACTCTCTCTCTCCTCGCCCTCTCCGCCCTCTTCGCCTCTCTTTTCCCCTTCCCTTCCTCTTCTTCCTCCTCCAATCACTCCATAGCCTCCTTACCTCTCACCTCTACCTCTACCTCCACCACCTCCTTCGCGGCGTTCCCTTCTCCGGACGGCGGCCGACGTCCCGGCGGAGTGGCGGCGTCCTCGAGGGTACCGGCGGCGGTCTGCGGTGCGGCGGGTCGGCGGCGAGGAGCTTGGAGGAGTTCAAGAACCGGTAGGGGGACGAACCTTGCATGTGTTGCTCGTGTTTTCTTTGACGTGGCATGGCGTGTTCGGGCTAGATTGAGCATGTTTAGGGGGGTTTTCCTTGTGGGAATGGCTGTGCTTGTGATCGTGGATTCGTAGCATGCTTGTGACGGTTGAATTCCTCTTCCTCCCCTTCTTGTTTTGGGGCTTTTCGGGGTGTTTGGGGCTAAGGGAGAAACCCTCGGTTCGAGCTAGGGAACCAGGTTTCTGGCGCTAAACGGTGTCGTGCCTGGTCGACGCCTTTCAGAAGGGCGTCAGGGCAGTACGACGCCTTTTAGGGCAGAAACCTCCCTGATTCGAGGTTTTTCGAGTATGGGTTCTGGCGCTAAATGACGTCATGGATGGACGACGCCTTTTGGAAGGACGTCCGGCCATCATGACGCCATTTAGGCAGGAAATCACCCCGAGTGAGGGTCTGTGAATCTGGAATTTCAGTGTGAATGGCGTCTATGGACCTGGACGCGTTTTAAATAGGCGACTCCCTATGACGACGCGTTTCAAGGAATAATCTAGCTTTAATGAACCTGTCTGAGGGGCTTGAATGGCGTCGACATCGGTCGACGCGATTCAAGACAGAACTGCTTAACTCTGGTTATTTAATACATGTTTCACGGCGGGATGGTTCAAATGCATGCTTTGAGTTGTATACTGAGACTGAGGACTTCTGCGTGAATGGAATTACATCATGTTATATATGTGTGTATGTTTATGCGATTTGTGGATCGGACTGACTGTGGTTTCCGATTGTCACCATGGGCCGATGGGAGAAGGGCCATGGTGTCTGTGAGGCATTGTGCCATACCGGTGGGAGAAGGGGTACATGTTGTGATTTACCTTAGGCTGAGGGAAGCAGAACCACCTTGAGCCCGTCGGGCCAGAGTAGCTGGTGTGCTATCCGAGGGGTTATTGCTTGGCCTCAGCGGGTCGGGGTTTCCCTGTTTGTCGTGGCAGCTTCCGGCGCGTTTCTTGCTGTGGAGCTGGTTGTGGTACTGTTGGAGTTGTTTTACCCCTATAGCCACTGGGCCTGATGTGACCTTTGATCAAGGTTACGAGTGGTACCCTTAGCCCTTTGTCCTGACGCAGCCCGAGAGGTTAGGGTTGTGGGTAGTTCCTGTAGCTTCGGCTTGACGGGGGTTCGCCGGTCCCCAGGGCCCTCCTGAAGCGCTGAGGCCTAGCGTGGAGGCAATCCGGACGGTAGGACAGTAGTCTAGACTGCTTGTGTGCACACGTAGCTGGCAGTGGCGGTACACTGGTTCCAGCTAGTCCTAGTTTGACTCACTGCCTCACCCTACAGTGCCCCGGAACACTGTAGGGGTGGACAGGCGTGAGTAGTGGTGGTAGTGTTGGGAGGCGACGTTTGACTGCGGTCGTCAGTGTGGTTCAGTCGCTTCGTGGACTTTGGCTATGAGACGTGACTCTGTGTTGGGTTCTTCGGGTTGCTTAGAATGGTTCTTGCTACACTGCTTATCGTACGTTTCATATCAGAGTTGGGTGCTGTGTTTACTGCTTTACTTAAATTGCCATATATTCCTGTTGTTACACTTGTGGGTGTGTGAGTGGGAGGCAGGGGATCGGATGATCCCTACTGAGCCCAATTCTGGTGTGGCTCACTCCCTGCGGTTTCAGGTGTGGACCTCGTGGCGAGCGGAAGCGTGGTGTCTTCTTGGTGTACGGACCAGCAGCTGTCTTAGTTCCGGGGTATGCCCCGATGTTGTTGTACTTCCTTCTGCCTGTACTTATTTAATTGCTGGACATGTAATTATTGTTGGACTGTATACGGACATTGTTATTTTCCTTCCTGCGCACTCGTTCACCTTTGTAGTCCGTGTGATTGTTATATTTAGCCTGGTTTAGCACTTACTCCTCCAGATGTGTTGTGTGAGATCCGGGTGTGAACCCGCAGTTAATGGGCCGACATCCATTTAGTGACCGGGTCTCCGGTCATAGGATGGCGGGTCGTTACAGATGGTATCAGAGCCCAATCTGGTCGAGTATGTGGTGAAGTGGGATAGATATTATAGTCCAACAATAAGTACGAGTCTGTACAGGCGATGGCTGCTGGTGTAGATTGATAGGTTTTGACGTGTTTTGGTTCGATTTGCGTGTTGTGGGGCAGCGATGGCGCCGAAGAGGAGAGTTCCGTTGGCTCGTGATCCGAGAGCAGATGGTGGTGGTTCGAGGGTAGAAGGACATAATGTGGATCGTTTTATGGAAGCTATGATTGGGGCTATGTCTAGATATCAACAGGGAGATGGAAGTGAGGGGTCCAGTTCCCGAGGTGGCCAATCCATGGTAGTGGAGCGATTCTTGAAACTGAAGCCCCCTTCTTTCACGGGTCAACCTGTTCCAGATGCAGCAGCTCAGTGGATTAAGGAAGTGGAGAAGGTGTTTGATGTTCTAGAATGTGCTGAGAGTGACAAGACCTTGTTGGCAACCTACTTGTTGAAAGGCGATGCGTATGATTGGTGGGTTACCATCAAGGGGTTGATGTTTCCATATAGGCCTTTGAGAGAGATTCCCTGGGAAGGCTTCGTGAGAGAGTTTAGTGGACAGTACTTTCCGAGGCACGTTCGTAGGGCCAAGGAAAGAGAGTTTATGGAATTGGTGCAGGGTGGTATGTCAGTTCTAGAGTATCAAATGAAATTTGTAGCTCTGGGAAGATTCGCTCCACACATATATGAGCGTGAGGATCTTAGGACGGAGAGATTTGTGGATGGACTTCGACATGGTCTGAGGGAGTTTGTGGCGGCCCGTTGTTGTGAAGATCTGGCGTCAACAGTTCAATGCGCGGCAGCAGTGGAGCTGCAGTTCCAACACACGACGAGAGAATCAGAACATTCAGAACAGGGGAAGCAGCATAGCAGGGATAGATCGGCAGTCTTTTCGTCAGGTGGTCCGAGTTCCTTTGAGGTCGGGTCCCAGGAGGTACCTTATGACGAGGATGAGGATGGTTCGGTTCAGCAGATGGAGACAGAGGTCGGCTGGCAGCAGGAGGCGAGGCGGGGCGCTGTAGATCGTTGTCCCCGATGTAGCAGGTTTCATGGCAACCGAATATGTCCCTTGATCACTGGTAGCTGTTTTGCTTGTGGTCGGAAGGGACATCTCGCGAGGAATTGTCCCCAGAAGAACCAGGCAGGTCAGGAGCCGAGCGGTTAGTGAGTGTTCGAGGTGTGATTGGGGTCGCGTCTCTTTGTGGAGGTCCGAGAGGTTGTGCTAGAAGAGCACTTTTATCTTGTCTCTGTCAGAGGTGGTTGTGAACTCGTGTGGCACTTGTATGTACTTGGGCTTGGTGGAGAATCGTTTCTCGTGCATTATGCGCCTTGCTAGTGTGTGGTTATTTTTAATCTATCAGTTTTTGTCAGAATTGAGAATCTTAGTTAGCTTGACGTGATGTGTTGGAACCCTGTGTGGGTGATTGGTGAGAATGATTGTTGTTATTGGTGTGTGTCGGCTTGTGATGGTTAGCCGAGTTGAGCATTGAGCGGTTGCAAATTTCGAGGACGAAATTCTTTTAAGGGGGGGAGATTGTAAGGACTGAGGTTTCGGGTTCTGTTTTCGGGTCGGGTTCGGGCCGGATCCCCTGGTTTGGACCCTGTGGGGTCTTGAGATTTCTGACTGAATGGTGTCAGCACTGCTCGACGCCTTTCAAAAGGCGTCAGGTTGTGTGGACGCCATTTAGGTCTGCTCGTTGTTGTGCCACGTGTGCGCCACGTGGGCGGGTTTCGGGCCGCGAGAGTACGGCCCCGGTCACATCGTCTGAACGGCGTCCATGTTGGTCGACGCGATTCAGACTGTGACCTCTGCGATGTCAGGGTGCGGCGCCAGAGCGTTGTCAGTACGGCCTGTCCTGTCGTCTGAACGGCGTCCATGGTGGGCGACGTGTTTCAGACCGCTGTCAGTACGGCCGTCCTGTCAGACTGATAGGCGTCTGCCTCGATCGACGCGTTTTAGCGGGATTCAGATTGACCCCGCGAGCCTCCTCTTCTTTCCCTCATTCTCGCCTTCACTCTCTCTCTCCTCGCCCTCTTCGCCTCTCTTTTCCCCTTCCCTTCCTCTTCTTCCTCCTCCAATCACTCCATAGCCTCCTTACCTCTCACCTTTACCTCTACCTCCACCACCTCCTTCGTGGTGTTCCCTTCTCCGGACGGCGGCCGACGTCCCGGCGGAGTGGCGGCGTCCTCGAGGGTACCGGCGGCGGTCTGCGGTGCGGCGGGTCGGCGGCGAGGAGCTTGGAGGAGTTCAAGAACCGGTAGGGGGACGAACCTTGCATGTGTTGCTCGTGTTTTCTTTGACGTGGCATGGCGTGTTCGGGCTAGATTGAGCATGTTTAGGGGGGTTTTCCTTGTGGGAATGGCTGTGCTTGTGATCGTGGATTCGTAGCATGCTTGTGACGGTTGAATTCCTCTTCCTCCCCTTCTTGTTTTGGGGCTTTTCGGGGTGTTTGGGGTTAAGGGAGAAACCCTCGGTTCGAGCCAGGGAACCAAGTTTCTGGCGCTAAACGGCGTCGTGCCTGGTCGATGCCTTTCAGAAGGGCGTCAGGGCAGTACGACGCCTTTTAGGGCAGAAACCTCCCTGATTCGAGGTTTTTCGAGTAGTGGTTCTGGCGCTAAATGACGTCATGGATAGACGACGCCTTTTGGAAGGACGTCAGGCCATCATGACGCCATTTAGGCAGGAAATCACCCCGAGTGAGGGTCTGTGAATCTGGAATTTCAGTGTGAATGGCGTCTATGGACCTGGACGCGTTTTAAATAGGCGACTCCCTATGACGACGCGTTTCAAGGAATAATCTAGCTTTAATGAAACTGTCTGAGGGGCTTGAATGGCGTCGACCTCGGTCGACTCGATTCAAGACAGAACTGCTTAACTCTGGTTATTTAATACATGTTTCACGGCGGGATGGTAAAAATGCATGCTTTGAGTTGTATACTGAGACTGAGGACTTCTGCGTGAATGGAATTACATCATGTTATATATGTGTGTATGTTTATGCGATTTGTGGATCGGACTGACTGTGGTTTCCAATTGTCACCATGGGTTGGTGGGAGAAGGGCCATGGCGTCTGTGAGGCATTGTGCCGTACCGGTGGGAGAAGGGGTACATGTTGTGATTTACGTTAGGCTGAGGGAAGCAGAACCACCTTGAGCCCGTCGGGCCGGAGTAGCTGGTGTGCTATCCGAGGGGTTATTGCTTGGCCTCAGCGGGTCGGGGTTTCCCTGTTTGTCGTGGCAGCTTCCGGCGCGTTTCTTGCTGTGGAGCTGGTTGTGGTACTGTTGGAGTTGTTTTACCCCTGTAGCCACTGGGCCTGATGTGACCTTTGATCAAGGTTACGAGTGGTACCCTTAGCCCTTTGGCCTGACGCAGCCCGGGTGGTTAGGGTTGTGGGTAGTTCCTGTAGCTTCGGCTTGACAGGGGTTCGCCGTTCCCCCGGGCCCTCCTGAAGCGCTGAGGCCTAGCGTGGAGGCAATCCGGACGGTAGGACAGTAGTCTAGACTGCTTGTGTGCACACGTAGCTGGCAGTGGCGGTACACTGGTTCCAGCTAGTCCTAGTTTGACTCACTGCCTCACCCTACAGTGCCCCGGAACACTGTAGGGGTGGACAGGCGTGAGTAGTGGTGGTAGTGTTGGGAGGCGACGTTTGACTGCGGTCGTCAGTGTGGTTCAGTCGCTTCGTGGACTTTGGCTGTGAGACGTGACTCTGTGTTGGGTTCTTCGGGTTGCTTAGAATGGTTCTTGCTACACTGCTTATCGTACGTTTCATATCAGAATTGGGCGTTGTGTTTACTGCTTTACTTAAATTGCCATATATTCCTGTTGTTACACTTGTGGGTGTGTGAGTGGGAGGCAGGGGATCAGATGATCCCTACTGAGCCCAATTCTGGTGTGGCTCACTCCCTGCAGTTTCAGGTGTGCACCTCGTGGCGAGCGGAAGCGTGGTGTCTTCTTGGTGTACGGACCAACAGTTGTCTTAGTTCCGGGGTATGCCCCGATGTTGTTGTACTTCCTTCTGCCTGTACTTATTTAATTGCTGGACATGTAATTATTGTTGGACTGTATACGGACATTGTTATTTTCCTTCATGCGCACTCGTTCACCTTTGTAGTCCGTGTGATTGTTATATTTAGCCTGGTTTAGCACTTACTCCTCCAGATGTGTTGTGTGAGATCCGGGTGTGAACCCGCAGTTAATGGGCCGACATCTATTTAGTGACCGGGTCTCCGGTCATAGGATGGCGGGTCGTTACATACAGTCACCCGCCGCTTCCGTCGTTGCCACCGGCCTCCTATTAGGCCCGTTGTCGCCCACTTGCTACTCTCCTTCATGTCGTCTGCCGGCCTCTCGTTAAGCCCGCCGTCTCCCACCTGCTGCTCCCCTTCTTGCCGTCCGCCGGCCTCCCATTAGGCCCGCCATCGCCCACCTGCTGCTCCCCTTCCTGCAGTCTGCCAGCCTCCTGTTAGGGCCGTCGTCGCCCACCTATTGCTCCCCTTCCTGTCGTCCGCCGGCCTCCCATTAGGCGCGCCGTCACCCGCCCACTGCTGCTACTCCCGTTCTTGCCGTTCGCCATCTCCCACTCGGTCATCAGTCTCCCCCTCGACCTGCTCCCCTACTCCTGCTTCTACTCTAACCGACACGCTCGTTAAGGGCAACGCAAGTAAGACATTCGCCCCCATCCATCCCACTTTGGTTTTTCCTTCTTGGTTCTTGGAAGATATGGTGGTCTATCATTCTCTGGGATATCTCCCTCCTTTAGGGCAAAAACAAATTGAGAGGAAGATGAAATGTATGAAAAGGGAGACAGGTAAGACCTTGGAGGGTTGATAATGTGTTTATCAATGTTCCTCTTGATAGAGTGTTCCTCTTGATAGCTGGTTGGTGATGGTAGATCAGAGGGCTGGAGATCAGAGGTCTGTGGCACCTGTTCCCTTCAGGCTTTCGTTTCTTTCTATGTCAGCCCTTGTGCAATTTACACCATATTTTGCTTATCACATCTAGCTGTCCATATGCTCCAGAGTGTTGCAGGTTCCCTGTTAAGTGCTGGGACCCAATTGTCCTGGGAAGATTTTTTGTCTAACTTCGCCCAGACCTGCAACCAGTCATCTACTGAAGCTTCCGTGTAAGTGTTGGTGAGGACTAAACTAGAAGTAAACCATGTGGCTCTTGTGTAGTTGCTGACAGAGAACAAGTGCTCAGTAGTTTCACTATCCTTCCCACACATTGAACATCTTAGATCAGGTTTGCAGTTGTATCTTGTTCTGTGAGCATTGAGTGAATAATGTGTTCGACAACATTCTTCACAAGAAATATGATACTTTAGGCAGTAGCTTGGTATTAAGTTTTTTGTCCCATGTATCTTCCGTATTGGGTTGGGTGATGATGACGAGGGATGGATGTCTTCCATCGCCAGCATTCTATATACAGATTTGGCTGTGAAGGCCCCATCTTTTGTCAGCTTCCAAATAACTTCATCTTTCCTCTTTGATTTGTCTGCCAAGAGTAGGATTGCCAATATCTTGCGAGTTGTCTCCTCATCGAAAGTATGCCTGATCTTTTTCTCATCCCATGTTTCTCAATTTCACTAAGCAATTCATTTACCTTCCTTGGTAGGCCTTGCATTTCCTGTGGAGGTTCAACTTTGTAATGATCTTCCATCCAACTGTCTGTCCAGATATCTATATCCTTGCCATCTCCCACCACCTAATGTGTACCTTTCTATACAAGGTGTCTGATCTCCATAATGCACTCCTCGGTCTACTATTCCATAATGTTTCTTTGCTGTAATATTTACTTTTGAGTAGTCTTGCCCACGTTGTGTCTAGTTCTTGGATAAGCCTCTAACATAGTTTCATGAGTATGGTCTGATTTTACTTTGTCTAGATCTTTTATATCCAACCCTCCCATTCTCTTTGGGGTATTTGAACTTATGTCAGGCTGCCCCATACCAATGCTTTTCCCCTGTTTTGTATCCCCACCAAAAATCCCAAGATCCCAAGATCAATCAATCGAGATGAAAGTGACAAAGGAGATAGTGAAAATAGTGGCAACAAAGCACTTTCATATAGAACTTAGTTACTAGTAGGGGTGCCAATTGGGCGGACTATCCCGTGGCCCTATCCCCAACTTATATTATAGCACATTGAGTTGACCTCAATTATTTAAATTGGATGGGGTTAAATTTAAGTTAACATTAGTCAAATTTGGATTGGGTTAGGTTGAAGATAGGCCGATCCAGTTTGATCTATTGACTTTCATGTTACTTCGTACAAAAGATAGCATATTTTTAACGAACTATCTATAAATAGGGCCAATCCAACCCAACCCAACCCAACCCACTCATTGTTGAATTTAGGCTAAATTTGAGTTGACATACGTATGTCGACCTTGCATAGATTTAATGTTATTTATGTCGACCTTGCATATATTAAGTGTGGATCTTGAAGTTGGATTATATAGTTTCCTCTTTTGTTTTGGTTTTGTATCTGCATATGTCAACGACATGTCTACTACTTTTACTATACATACTTGATTAATGTGGTTGTACTTGTGTGAAGGATGATATTATATTTTTTAAGTAACTTTACCAAAGGTTGATCATTGGTAGATATAGATTTTTTTTTGTTAGATTATATTATTATTTTGGTATATCAAACTAGCAATCCCAGTGCGTAGAGGTTTACCTCCGCTTAGTAACAAAGGGTAATATATAAGTAGATGGATCTATACTTGTAGATGTGCATATGATTTAGAATATAATCTCTCTATCGTGTATGTGGATGTGGATGTGAGACGGATGTATATGGATGTGATTTAATATTTATATGTGGATACAAGAAAATTATTTCTTGCAGGTACGGACGATGATGTGAATGTGTATGTGTATATGGATGTGATTGTGCATATGTAAATACAGTTTTGTATGTGGATGTGGTTGGCCTTTTTTTTATTTTTTGCCCGTTCAAGACTTTTGTTATGATATATGTTTTTACTGTCTTTTTACAGTAATGACATATCGATCATAAAGTCTTGAATTGTCCTGTTGGACAGTCTGTAGATATTTGATCATCTAATGTTCTTTATTATATGTGCTTCATGATTATCTTAAATTTTCAACAGTATCTTCTCACTATTCACCAATATACCTGCTAATTTTGACTACTCTTTTTGTCACTTGTAGTTCATACAAGTGACTTTTTGAGAAAAGTTAAAATTAGTAAATAATAGTGGTATATTAGAGAAGTGTGGGGAGATGCTGCTGAAATTTTAAGATAATCATAAAACACATATAATAAAGAACATTAGATGATCAAATATCTATGGATGGGCATATTATGTGATGTAGGTACCCTTTTTTTATGAGATTATATGAAATCAAATCGGTGTACATGTGTTGAAAATCTACAACTTTCAGAGGAGATGCTGCCCATTTTTTTTAGAAATGTATATATCTATATTTATAAATCTATTAGCTTATATATTTATATCTTTCTATCTATCTATCTACCTAAATATCTATATATCTAGGTCTCCTATCTACCTATTTATATAGTTAAATATGTACGTATCTATGTATATATCTAGTTATCTTGTTATCTATATATTTATCAACTTATCTATTTATATATTTCTATCTATCTATCTAGCTAAATGTCTATATATCTAGGTCTTCTATCTATTTATTTATGTAGTTAAATATGTATAGATCTATGTATATATCTAACTATCTTGTTATTTATATATCTACTTTCTATCTATCTAACTATCTTATCTTTCTATCTATTTATCTGTCTCTATAAATCTATATCTATGTAGCTATCATATCTATCCACCTATCTATCCTATCTATGTAACTATTTCTATCTATCTAGCTATCCTATCTTTCTATCTATGTATCTATCTCTATAAATTTATATCTATCTAACTATCATATCTATTTATCCATCTATCTATGTACCTATCTATCCTATCTATGTAACTATGTTATCTATAGACCTACCTATCTAGTTATGTATATAATTGTCTTACCTATCTATCTATCTATCTTCAAGCTATGTACGTATCTATCTATCTATCTATGCATATATCTATCTATCTATATATAATATTTACATATGGATACAAGTAACTTTTCTTGCAGATACGGATGAGGATGTGGATATGTATATGTATGTGTATGTTATGTAATCTAGGTACCATTTTTTTATGAGATTGTATGAAATCAGACATGTGTACAAATGTGAAAAATGTACAACTTTTAAGGGAGATGCTGTCGAATTTTTTAAAAAAATGTATATATCTATGTCTATAAATATATTTATCTATTTATTTATGTATTTAACTTTTGTAAGTAGCACTTTTGAATTAATTGAATATGATGACGATGCATTTGTCTTTGCAGGTTCTTTGTGTGTGTGTCCTTGGTATTGTGTGTGAAGCGATGATGATGCACTTGGCTTTGCGGCCATTGCAAGCCATCTGCTAATGGCATGGCAGCCCTGGACGGCTATGGTGGGCAATCGGGTTGCAGATGTTTGTGCAGATCGCTGAAGCATACAGAAGCCTCTAGGGGCTAAAAACATTTTCCATCTAAGCCTCCGGTCTCCCCTCTCCTAAACTTTATGGAGAGGCGATTGTGTGTGTTTGTATTTTGCGTGCATGTGCAATGTGTGCAATGTGCTTATTGTAAAAAATTAGACCCCCTCATTTAATCAATGTGCTTCATCGCGAGTTGTGTACTTATTGGCTAAGTTCATACTGTGAAGGAGTACATTGAGGAGGTGAGAGGATCGAGTTTCTTGTGTTTTATGAGGCGATGATGATGTACTTGCTTTTGCAGCCACTATAAGCCATCTCCTAACTGCATGGTAGCCCTGGACGGCCCTAGTGGGTAATTGGGTTGCAGCCGTTTGTGCAGATCGCTGAAGCATACGGAAGCCCCTAGGGGTTAAAAACATTTTCCATCTGAGCCTCCGGTCTCCCCTTTCCTAAACTTTATGGAGAGGCCACTGTGTGTGTTTGTGTTTTGTGTGTGTGTATAATGTATAAGTTATTAATCGATCATATTTGTTAATATGTAGATTAGAGGATACATAGTAATAGCTGGACTTGACAAGAGTTGGATGCAGTTTGTTCATAATCGAGGAGATCCTAGATATGAGAGAGGGGTAGTTGAGTTTTTGGACTTTGCCTTTCATGAAGATAAAACAAATTTTAGGCATGGACAAAACAATGAATTGATACAGTGTCCATGTCGGAATTGTCTTAACAGAGTGAAGTTGACCCGGATAGATGTTGAGACCCATCTTAAGGTAGACAGAGTATAGGTGCATTATACAAATTGGGTGTGTCATGGAGAGACACCATTAGTTGATATGCTCAGATATCAAACCAATATCCCTCCTGTAGAGATGACTGAACAACAACAATCTTTTATTGCTGATAGTACAGTTGAGATGTTGCATGACTTGCAAGAAGCTGGAAGTGTTATTGCAGAAGAAGAGCATGAACCGAATTTCAAAACGAGAGACTTTTATAAACTATTGGAGGATGCTGAAATACCATTGTATCCTGGGTGTCAGAAGGTTTCAAAGTTAACATTTCTTTTAAAGTTATTGCATATTAAGACACTGGATCAGGTAATGGGGGCATATATGAATATGTTTCTTGAATTCATCAGAAAAATATTACTAGAAAGAGCGAATGTGCCTCAAATATAGTATGAAGCAAAGAAGATTATCAAAGATTTGGGGTTGGGATACGAGAAGATAGATACATGTCAAAATAATTGTCTACTATTTTGGAAGGAACATGAAGATAAAGATCAGTGCCCACAGTCTGATGTACTGAGATATAAGGAAAGTATACAAGACTTGAACAATCAATTACAGAATGAGAACATGAGACTTGGCAAATGAGTACCTAACAAATTTTTGCGTTATTTTCCATTGAAAGATAGATTGCAAAGGTTGTTTATGTCATCCAATATAGCCAAGTGGTTGACATGGCATATTGATGGTCAGACTCCTCAACAAAATCGAGAGATGTGACATCCTAATGATTGTAAGGCATGGAAACATTTTGATAATCAGTATCCAGATTTTGCTGCAGAAACTCGTAACTTGAGACTTAGTTTAACGAGTGATGGGTTTAACCCATTCGGAAATATGAGCAACAACTACAGTATATGGCCTGTACTGACAGTTGTTTATAATTTGCCACCGTGGATGTACATGAAACAGACATTTATGATGATGTCATTACTCATTTCTGGTCCTAAAGACTCGAGAAATGACATCGATGTGTACTTGAAACCACTAGTGGAAGACGTAAAAGACTTATGGGAGAATGGTGTTGAAACATATGATACTGCAAAAAAACAGAATTTTAAGATGCATGCTGCCGGCCTTTGGACAATAAGTGACTTCTCAACATATGCCAATTTGTCTGGATGGAGCACTAAAGGAAAATTTGAATGTCCATCCTATAATTATAAAACATGTTCAAGATGGTTAAATAATTGCCAAAAATTCTATTACTTGGGGCACCGACGTTTTTTGCCTTTGCATTACAGATGGAAGAAAAATAATTACAAACATAAATTTGATGGTTCAGTTATATGTGGCAGATGTCTAAGAATTCTGACAGGTTGAGAACTGTAGAACCAACAACAGAGTCTTCCTTATCTGAAATTCGGAAAAAAGTTCAATAGAGATATTGCAGACTTAAAATGATGGAAAAAAATGAGCATTTTATTTAGAGAGTTACAATATTGGTCGAGTCTTCTGATTCGTCACAATTTAGACGTAATGCACATCGAGAAAAATGTATGTGATAATTTGTTGGGCACTTTGAACCTTCTAGGTGGTGAAAAAAGTAAAGACCACTTAAAAGTACGGTTAGACCTAGAAGACTGAAAAATACGGCCAGAATTTTATGTGTCAAAGGACCCCCAGTACAAGAACAAGATACCAGCAGCAATGTACACACTGAAGAAAAGACAACAGTCTCTTGTGTGTGAATTCTTAAGTAACATTAAGGTCCCAGATGGATATTCTTCTAATTTATCTAAAAGTGTAGATATTATGGGTCGAAAGCTGACTGGGTTGAAAAGTCATGATTTTTACGTCTACATGTAAGTGTTTCTGCCCTTAGCAATTCGTGGCATTGTACATGGAGATGTGACTGACCCGATTACGGAGTTGAGTATATACTTCAAAGAAGTCTGTTCTAAAGTTCTTGTACCTGAATGTTTAATTAAATTAGAAAGTGATATCGCAGTGAGATTATGTAAGCTAGAATAGATTTTTCCACCGTCTTTTTTTGATGTAATGATTCATCTGATAATCCATTTGGCATATGAAGCAAGAATTGCTGGTCCTATTCAGTATCGGTGGATGTATCCTGTAGAAAGATTTTTGAAAAAAATGAAAGATTATGTACTCAAAAAGGCACGTCTAGAAGGTTCAATTGTAGAAAGTTATCTTATTGAAGAAACGATGTCATTTTGTTTGATGTATATAGATGACATTGACACTCGATTTAATTGGAGAGAAAGGAATTATAATGGAACTGTTAATGAGACTGATGATAAAAGTTGTTCAATTTTCAAATCTCCTGGACGTTTTCTCAAAGGAAAAGTTGAATCTTGTTTATTATCTGAAGAAAAAAGATATTTGGCCCATATATACATTTTGAAACAGATTGAACAAATAGATCAATTTTTTTCTGAACACAAACAACAAGTGCAAACCTCAAGTATGGTGGAGAAAGATTTTCTGAAATAGTTTCAGAGTTATGTCGAAGAACTGAAAGAAGCAAATGATCCTCGTTGTACTCATAAGATCGAAGTTTTGTCACAGAGATCTTCAAGACTTACATATTCACATTCGGGTTATATAGTAAATGATTTTAAATTTTGTATCAAAGACATTGATGATACTAAGTTGACTCAATTGTCTGGAGTTATTGTGAACGCGGAACTTGAATTTGGATGTGATGGATATTATGGACGTCTGATTGATGTCCTTGAAATATCTTTTGATCATGAAAGTCATATTATACTGTTTAAGTGTGATTGGTGGGATGTTTATAAAAAAGACAGGGGATCTAAGATCGATAAATATGGAATTGCCAGTCTGAACACCCGTTTTAAACTCAACACAAATGGGCCATTTGCTCTTGCAAATCAAGTAGAACAAGTATTCTATGTAAATGATAATATAACAGTAGGGTGGATCATTCCTGTTAGAGCACAACTGGGAGATTATTATAACATGTAGGGTGAAGCAGCTGAAGATGATGCATTACTTCTTGAGGAAGCTTATCAAGAAAACTTAATTGATATTCCTGTTAGGGAAGAAACGATTGATGTGGATATTAGTGAAGGAATTAGCATAAGAGTAGGCAAATACTTAGAGGTTTAGGTGAGGGTAACTTTCAACGACTACTATTTTTTATCTATTTTTACTTCTAACTTTAATCTGATATGGTAGGATTTGAACATATGGCTTTAGGTAGTGGCTCTCGTGGCTCAGGTAGTGGTTTCACACTTCGGAAGAAGCGAAATGTCTTTCAGCAATCTATCCCTGAGTGTTCGACCTCTCAGGCCATTGCCTTTTAGCAACTTATCCCTGAGCTTCCCACTTCTCAGGCCCTTTCCACATGTCAGGCCCTTGTCTCTCAACCTGTTGCTTCTCAGGCTGCTGCGGCTTAGACATCTATATCTGTATCTACATCTTCATCTGCAATATGTATGAATTTTAATTTTAGTCGTTCATTAAATTGATATTTTTATGCTTATAATTCAACATAAATGTCTTTATTATGTATGTTTAACCATGTCCATCTTCTACGCAACCTTGGGGTCGGGGACATGGCCGTCGGGGCCCAACTGGAGGTGTCACCGATGAGAGATTGGAGCAGGGTCAATGATGGAACATGCGGGTGATCAGCGATTACGGCGTTGGTGAGAATGGAAGCAATTTTGTATCTCTTATGGGCGTTGTGGCAAAACTTCATTGCAAGATATGGCAGAAAAAGTTTGTTACTCTTCCTGCAGCGAAACAGGCTGCAATGTTTAGAGATCTCAAGGTAAAAATATTTAAAGTTAATTATATATTTGTCAATTTTGTATGACTAATTAAGTTAACGATAATTTGCAGTTGATGTATCAGTGGGATCGAACTTTTGAGACAGATAGGGAGATGCTTATGCACATGACCTCAATGCATCGCAGCTGGCACGGTGGTTTGAAGAAAAGAGTAAATGAAAATTTTCTTATATTCATTTATAATATATTTTTGTATTATTTTTTCTTATATTCATATATAATGAAGTCAAACTGAAATCATTTCATAGTTTTATACGGGAAAGACTTTGGCGGATGCAATTGCTTTCGTACCGGCGGGTGTTGATCCGTCTGATTGGCAGGCGATGTGCGAGAAATAGAACACTTCAGATGAGCAGGTAAAATAATAATGGACTTTAATAATTTATGTTGATTTGTTCGATACAAATTTGATAACTAATTTTTTTTTTTTCTGTAGAAAATTGCTGATCGTAATAGGAAAAATCGTTCCCATCAGTCTATGCCATATAGGCGGGGCCGAAGAAGTCATTATCCTTTGAAGGATGACTTCGTAAGATTTTCATTTTATTATTGGTCTTTCTATATTATTAAGTTTTTATTAATTTTTTTTTTAGCATAATTTGAACAACATCGTGTTCATCAACGTGATCCCGAGCTTCTTGAGATGTTCAAGATGGGTTGATGTAAGGATCTTCCAGATGGCAGTGAGCAATAGGTAGATGAGGAGAGTAGGAGTCGATATGTAAGTCTTTTTATCAGTTGAATTATTTTATTTAATAATTCTTATTAAATTTAATTTGTATCACTAATAAGAACTTTATTTCTTTATTTTTTTTAGGAGATGTTGACTAAATTAACCACTTATTCTTTGGAGAGTGATGTTGGGAGTACTCCCATTTTTGCTGAAGATGCATTCATTTCGGTTATGTAAAAAGATCGATCTGGCCGTGTTCGTTGTGCGGGAAGTCAAGAGACGTTACGTATATGGTATGGACCGGGAGAAGGGTCGAGCTCTTCCTATCAACGGAAATTTAAGGAGTGAGCTGTAGAGATGTAGACCATGAAAGAAAAAATCAAAGCACAAGGGGAGGAGATGGAATGAATGCGCAAACAAATGGCAGACATGAGCACATTTATGAGCCGATTTCAGGCAATGCAGAGTCCTACTCAGCCTTAGATAGCTGCTGTGAATGAGGACGACACCCAAGGTGAATAAAATGATGAGGGAGATGATTTTGATGGTGATGACGAGGAGTGAGCCGAAGATAATTGATACATTTATTTGTGGTATTTGTCAGCAGCTTTGCAGTTGTTGCCAAATGATATTTGTCAGCAACTACATAGCCGTTGATAAAGCCTTTGTCAGCGGCTACAAAGCCGTTGACAAAGCCTTTGTCAGTAGCTACGCAGCGGTTGATAAACTCCTTGTTAGCGGCTTCGAAGCCATTGATAAAGCCTTTGTCAGCGGGTACGCAGTCGTTGATAAACTCCTTTGTCAACGGCTATGAGGCCGTGGACAAAAGTATTTGTCACCGGCTTTATAGCTGTTGACATATATTTTCATTTGTCAACGGCTAGGAGCCGTTGACATATGTTCTCTTTGTCAACGGCTTGTAGCCGTAGACATATATATTATATGTCAGCGGCTGCTTTTAGCCATTGACAAATATATACCAACGGGACTTTTGTCCACAGCTTTGTCAGCGACTGTTCAGCCGTTGACAGAAACGTTTGTCAGCGGTTGTTTGAGATTCGTCAGCGGCTGTTCAGCCGTTGACATAAACGTTTGTCAGCGATTGTTTGAGATTTGTCAGCGGCTCTTAGCCGCTGACAAATCTTGTATTCCTTGTAGTGAAAATTAAAAGCCACATAAAATTTTGGGAAATATTAATTGTCATTGTATCGTATAAACTTAAAAATATAATATAAAAGCACTAAAGTGTCTTAAAAAGAGATAATTTCGTTAAAAAATACATGATTAAATCATAACAATATACAACATTGCTCCCTCTAATATGAACAAATAACGTGGGAATCGTATTAACTAATAAAATCGTAATGCTAAAGTCTTAACTTATTAGAACTTTTGTACATTGATATCTTAATATTTTGATATCTAATACATTACGATGTTACTACATTATTATATTATTATTTTATTCCTTTTAATACTTTGATGGCCTATTATGAATGGTTAAAAGGAGAGGGTGAAAAATAATATCAAATGGAAAGCAAGGCGTCGAATGGTAAGCGAAAAATTGATAGGGGCAAAATTTAATGTTCGACTTCTAAGGGGTGTTTGCATTCTCTTAATTTCCCTAAGAAATATTTTGTCAATTAACTTCTACAGATTTTGCAAATGCAAGTAAAAGTAGTTAGGAAAATAATCCCAATATTCTCATAATATGGAGCAGAGAGGGGGAAATAAGTCAAACATACAGAGAGAGGAAAGTGATGCCACCTTTCTTGAACCTCCCCTTATGCAAGACAAATTATAAGATGAAAGCATTTAATATCGCAATTGTTGGGTCAAAATCTCGTCTGCTATGATTAGAGCTTTCCGCTCAATATCAGAAGGCTAGAGAATGATGGACCGGCAAAAAAGAATATCGTTAAGAACCTCTGATGATGACCTAGGGGATTCTCCTCTTATGTAATTGTTATGTCTTAAACTTTTACAATACATTAATGAATTTAAGTTGGACTAATTAATTAATTATGAGAGTCCATTAGTGAGTTTAAGTAATTTAATTTAATCTAATTAAATTAATTATTAAAACCCATTAGCTTAATGATACTAGTAAGGGCAACCCACTAACTTAGTTAAAATTTTGGATTTAGGTGTATTAGATAGTAACTTAATAAAATAATAATAACTTTCTATAGAGAACTCGAATTGATGTATAGTTGATATTGTTGGAAAGAGTATAAAAAGATCTATAATTTTGTAAAAGATCAATTTTTATATTTCAAATATTTTAAGGGTCAAAAATATCAATGATCAATGTTAGATAGGCTATTAATGGGAAACAAGTCCTAATAGGACTAAGATTTGAATTAGGAAAGAAAGGATAAGTATAATTAAAGTTAACCATGACTTAAAAACTTATGAAAGAGAACTTTGAGTTAGATTTTAAGTAGACCACAATAAATTTGAGTATGTTTAGGACCCAAAATCGTAGGTAAGAAAGTCATAGTTTGAATCTTCCTCGAAGTACGATTCTGCGTACATATTTACTTGAGATAGTCCTGATATTTTAAGCATAATTTTGCGTATAAAATTCTAAATTAGATGAGACAAATTCCATAACTTAAAGTTCTATAACTTTTTACGAAGATCATATTTTTAAAATAATCACTTACTAGTCAGAATCACAACATCTTTGGACTGGAACATAACTTGCCACACTTCTGGGTTCGGTGTACGCAGTGTTGCCCAAGGCTAAACTAACCCAGAGAGGGAGGGGGGGGGGGGGTGTGAATGGGTTAATAAGAAATGTAGGACTAGAAACATAAATGCGGAAGCTTAAAAGTGTATAGAAGAAGAGGGAAGAAGGAAATAATCACGCACAATAACTGCACATAAGATTTATACTGGTTCGGTCTATCTAGACCTACATCTAGTCCCCAAGTAACTTATTAAGAGTTTTACTCCACAAATATCTGACTCTTGTTGGTCAATCAACACACAAAGTATTGACCCCTTGTTGGTCTTACAACACTACAAGGTACTGACCCCTTGTTAGTCTTACAACACCCAGATTTAGCTGGTCTATCCTTTAACTCACTAAAGGGAAACAACCACTTGTCCGCGAACAGGTCATCTCTTTCACACACTGGAAGAGGAATAATCAAAGAGCTGAAATAAAATAAAAGAGTCACTGTTGTTGGGATCTGGGCGGAACGCGAAGAACACAGCGGAAACAAAATAAAAGTTCCCGCCCGATGCCCGCAGATCCATTTCGGAACGAAAATCGAAAATCGAAAAAAATAGGTTGTGATCACAATCGTCCGGCGTCCAGCGGTATTCACGTGATCCTCTGCGATGATTCATCCTCAATCCCTCGTCCAGATCAGCGCGCTCGTTGAAGAATCCTCACCGCAACGATGTTCGGATCACCCGGACGAGAATTCCCGACTCTCCGAAAATGCGCGCGGCGGAGACGGGAAATGTCCCAGCGCCTCGAGAGGGGCGCCCAGAAGAGGAGAGAGAGAGGGGGACGGCTAGCCTTGAGAGCTCTTAGAGGTTGGCCCAGAGTTTCTCAACAACGCATATATATGTTAAGTCGGCATGACTTTTCATAAAAGTCCCCGAGTTAATATAAATCCTACTTAAGTACTACTGACTGAGAATGATTTTGCATATGACCCTCTAGGCCCATTAACCAGTCCGATTTTCAGCCCGTTAAGTCTGATAACATTTTATTGACTTATTGTAATTAATTTATATATGATATTTAATTAATTACTTAATCAAATTAACATCTCATGTAAATTTGGCCGGACTTTCGATCAAGTTGGATGCCAAGCAACACCACAAGATCCCGGAAGGTAATGGGGTACAACAACCCACTCATGGAACATGTCCATCCACAGTTACTGCGTGGCTTTAGTCCTTTATTCGCACAATGCTCTCAAGTAGACTTAGGATATGGTCAACTGTCAAACCCTAGACGGCCAACTCACTTGGATTAGATTATGCTGTACAATATTAGAAAATCTAATATTGTGTCCGCTCTGGCTAGAGATTCCTGCAGATCTATCCTATAGCATTTTCTCTCTAGTTATCTTAGAACGAATGATCCTCTATTGAACACACAATCACCTTCAAAGGTCTTCCGCTGGACCCGATCCTTGACTATTAGAAATCTCGTGGATAGGAATTCATAAGTCAAGGTCAAAGTCCAGAAGTCCACCGAAAATATGTCTTTGGTGTCTCAAGTCCAAGGACCAACTATGCCACTGTGACGATGAATCAAGCTGGTTGATAGTCAAGTAAATTACTATTCTGTGATTCATATCGGATCAGTTCAGTAAACTCATTGTAGTGCTCAAATAGTGTGTGTGACTATCATGATATCATGTGTCAACATAAGAAATAAATAAAATAACTAAGTGTGATCGCCAGAAATCGAAGGCTTCAATGAAAGGGATGATCACTTACTAACCTTGTAGAATCAGGAGGATTGTGATTCCTTTGTTCCCTTTCTTTTGCCGGCCAAAGAAAGAGAGCCTTTTCTTTTTACTCTTGTCTTTTTGTTGTTTGGTTGTCCTTCTTTTCCTCTTCTTCAAATTTCTTCAAATCTCCAAACCTCGCACAAGCAACAAAGAAAATATAGATTAGAACTAAAGTAGTGTAGTATCTATTCTATCAAACCAATCTAACATGAACTAAATTACAAGAACTCACTTACTTTTTTTTTGTCTTTTTAAACCCTTAACAACATGTATAGGTATGGAAAATATGATGTGGGGGTGTGTATAATGAAGTAGTGCTATGAAAAGTCTAATAAAAATAACTAGAAAACTAAGAAAATTAGCAAAGAAAGAAGAGGGGAAGAATAGAATTGGCCCCTCCATAGCCTTGGTCTTCAAAGATCTTCAAAGGATGTAGAGGATGAAGAAACTCAAGCTTCAAGGTCATTCCACGTTTTCTACAAAAGGAGCCTCCAAAACCCTTGCTATGAACTCTAATGCTTTAATTTTTTTCAACCTCTTTTAAAGGCCAAAGGGGTAGTGTATATATAGAAGTCTTAATTAAGGTTATTTGGCCTTTTGAAACCTCTCCCACGGCCTTTGGATTACCTTGGATGAGTATTCAAGAGTTGGAAACCCTTCCAACCTCTAGAACTAGATTATCTAGGCCAAATCAAGCTTATCAGAAAGGTACTTAAATCGTGTCACCCATCAGGGACGCCACTTGGCTAATTAAAGGGGCCAAAAAAGAAAGAAAATCCATGAAAGAAATCGGAAACAATTATGAAACCTAAAATACGTCTCCCATGAGCGACGTTATTTAGATAATTAAGAAATTAATTCGAATTCAAATCGAAAATCCAGACGGATTAGAGACTAAATGGCGTCGTCTATGGGCGACGCTATTCAGTTAAGTCTATCCATATTTAGGAATTTAATTCTGAATTGATTTCAACTAGAAACTTAAAAGGCATTGGCCATGGTCGACGTTAATCAACGAATATCTCAAAAAATCAATAAAAATTAATTAATGATTAAAAATCAGATCATTTCGAGACATTGTAATTGTGACATGAAATTTACTCAATATGAAGTCAAAATTAACATATTTACACTTATTCCCTAATGAGCACCTATAGGTTCTCCATAGTGTTTCTACATAAGTGACTAAGAAGATCAGTCACCATCATCATATGAGCTGGAATAACCTGTACTAGTCTAACTGAATGTTTGATGTCCTCTTCAAACATCTTATGATTAAGAACAATTAATAATATGTGTTTATAAGTCATCAGTCTCATTATTATGATCTCATCATAATCCGATGACTATTGCACACATTCAAGGACTTCATTATGCGTACTTATAAATACACTAATTTACATAATGAAATAAATGTCATTTTTTAATGAATCAAATTGTAATTGGTGTCTTATGATTGGCTTAGTGGATACCTATATCCATAAATATGCCACTTGGATTCAAGCCAATCACCTTCGCATTTGATCTCTATCAAATCTAAGTGATGCTCACATAAAGTCTGCGACTAAAGCTCGATCGGGGATCTACTAAATCATTCATAGATGGAATATTTTCTATTATGTTATTTTTTCTTAATCATTTGTCTTTGAACTTGTGAAAGAGCCTCAAAATATTTTTACAACTTCTGATGAGACCATGGCTCGACCACAAAATTGATCGCTCCCACTATTGTCCTACAACAATGGGACATGATCAAAGACTTTTTCGAATTACATCTAGTTCAAGAATGAACTCTTTCATCCATACTATTCCAATAACAATATCACATGTTTATGTCGTCATCTTAATAGCGAATTCTAAATTGGAATCCTTCTAATCCACTCCATACTGTTCTAGCAACAGTATCAACTATAATTATGTTACTAGTGGTTTCTCTTCCAATCCACTACTTTTTGATTAAAAGATAAAATCCAAGTCTGACTTGAAATTTGAGTCAGTGTGACTCATGATTTTAAATCATCCTCTCCATATACAAGAGTGCATCCTTAGTACTTCTCAAGTACTTAGTGATGTATTTCACTCCTTTTATCAAGGTTTCTCTTTACTCTTTAAGGAACCTTTCCTTTAAAAAATAAATTCTATGTCTCAATAATTGAGACTTATTATGGAATTTATTATTATGTCAAACATTTTGACATACAAGTTAAGATAACATTCTCATCGATCTATCCTAATAGATTCGTATACTTAATACACTGGATGTTACATCTAAACCTATTATGAAGAAGAATATAGATAATAATGTTTTTACTAATGGTAACATCCTGATGTCATCTCCAATGACTTTAATGTTATTATCACAAAGCATTAATCAATCAGACCGTACTCCCACTATCCTCCTTGTACACACACAATTATTGGTCATTCTTAGTGATCACTTAGTGTTTGACTATGAGGTCAAAACTCTGATTCCAACTTTGGAGAGCATTAGTTTGATTCAAAATTGATATTTGAAATCATAACATGCTTCTAAAAGCTTTAAAGTTGTATCAAATACATCTTTTCCTCAATCACATTAGGAGAATGCTTTTTAATATCCAACTACCTTTATCTCATCATCATGATAGGTAGTTTTGATAAGTAGAATTTTAATAAACTTATTCATAGTAACTGCTGAGGAAAAACTTATCAAAATCAACACTTTGACCTTGAGCATTTTCTTTAGTTTGCCATATAAGCCTTAAGTAGTCCATTTGTGCTAATCTTCATTTGAAGATTAAGTTGCTTCTGATAGGTGTAATACCCTCAAGCAATACTATCAAGTTCCGAACTTGATAGGTGTTATGGACTATAACTTAGAATTCTTAACATACTTGCCAATCTCAAAGTTATATTTATAATAGAGAGCTTTCTCATAGATTTAAGATCATGATCCACATCTTTTAGCTCCAATCATTCTGCTATCTCTGATATGTCAAACATATCTGACTAACCATTGAGAGAATCCCAAAATCTATGATGCTCTCCTATGTATGTTATGAATGGTACCAAATATATAAAGATTATCTGATAATCTTGTGTTAATTTGTAGGTCTAGAATATTTTTTAGTTTTATTAGCTCTTACTGTCTTCTCTGAGAACATATTCCTCTTCATAGAAGACAGCTTTCAGGACGATAATTATTCTATTATCGCCTGGCCAATAAATGTAATGTCCAAACTCTTTGGACATCTTACAAATTCACACTACACTATGTCCTTTTTTGATCCAACTTCTTTGGATCATGTCTTTTTAACAAGACCAGAACATATCGTGACTTTAATATACTTAAAATCAAGTTTTTCTTATAATTCATATCTCATATGAATTATCTTATCTCTATATCTTATATGGACATACTGACTTATTTGGAACTATATATAAAGTATGGACATCTAATGTTCATATTCATATATATAAGGATATAACAATTAATCAAATCTTATTATATATATAGCATTATATCTAATAAAGTGCAATTCCTCATTATATCATTTTGCTATGATATACAATGAGGATTAATCGAGAGATAATACAATTATCATTTTTAATGATTTGTGTGAATCCCATACTTAAGTATTAATTTCCTTGATCAAATCAAATAATTCCAATACTCTTTCCTTTTAGTCACTTCATCTTGATCTTCTATTCCTTAATCTCTCAGATGCATTCGATTAATACTTTAGCAAGTACACACAGCCAAATCTTTCCAAAAAAATTTTATTAAGATAAGTCAATAGAAATGATTATCTTTGGCCTTAACAAGTTATTGGGCTATTTAAATCAATATGTATAAGTACCAATAACTTTTTATTACACAACCTAGTGTACAATGCCATAGATTATCAAGATTCACACTGTCCTTTTCAATAGGAGACTTGTGAACATTCATCTCATGATATGTCACATCAAGAATTTATAATGTATTGACTGATTTTAAAATCATTCATTTTATTTCTAAAACTATATAGAACAACGCTTGTTCCTTCTCAGTCAATGTTATTCATTTTTATAACAATTATTTAGTTTCATATTAGTCTCCCAAAGATGTACAAAGATTTACTGTTTGACAGTAACATATGCATCATTTTGAACTATTGTTGAGTCTAACTTAACACTTTCATTTTTTCGATTTTCTTTTACTTGTCTAAGTCTATATACCATTGCAGATTTGAGAACCATTTTCAATATCTCATATTGGAGACGTAATTCTCCAATAGATATGAAAACGTTTGATAATAAGAATATCCGAAACTTCTTATAACTTTCATATTTTTTTGTCTTTACCAATATCCTTATTGGTTGCAATGGGAGAACTGCTCCTTCTCACTTTCAACTGATTTACCTTTATCCTTCTCAGGTGTGGGTTCGATCGTTTAAGATCTTACCTTTTGTCTTTCTCAAAGACATACCATGAATACCTCTTCACCTTGGTCTATCCAAGTAAGAGATTTCATAATTTCCGATTACAATAGTGGCTATCACTTGGTCCTGAAGACATTGTTCAGAGTCCTTTAGCTAATCTGAATATGAGAAGTATTGGCATCCAGTATGCCAAATCTCGGATTCATAGACGAGATTACATGTGATAGAGGAAATAAAGTGATTTAGGCAGATGGTTCTTATAATTTAATTATGGTATTTTATCTTGAATTATTTCTCACTATTTTTCGATGGACTGTATAACCCTCAAGATATACAGAACGAAAGGTTGCGATGGTCTCCTAGCAGGGATCAGAATCTCAATGACTTGTAGTACAACTTTATGGATAGCACAACAAACTACAATACAATTAAAGAGTATCTATCTCATGATACTTTCAACTCCTTGCAATATCTGATCATAGCTTTAGTCCCTAGAGATTTAATGGTTTTGTAGATAGCACAACAAACTATTAGTTCTGATTTAAGCATTACCCTCGTTACGAGATGGGCATTGATTTGCATGCAACCCTTGTGGATAGCACAACAAGGCTACATGGTTCTTCTATCCCGATTAATAGGTATCTTATGTCATAGTTAAAGTCTCTCCTTACTATTAGATAGGCCTTGTTGTAGTACAACAAACCTGCCTAAGATAATTTGAGTCTTATGACTATAACGATGGAGGACCACGCAATAAGTTCTCAACTACTTACGTTGCGGCTCAGACTTTAGCGAGGGTCTTAGATAACTTTTATCTTGGTCTCTTCCTAAGTGATAGTTATAAATATATTGAATATATTTAACTATACCTAGATAATAATAATTGATTCATAATTAAAAGTAAAACATGCATCAACCATACATATTCATTATGTGGTCATGTACAATATGATAATTAACTAGAGCTATACAATTAATCACCATAACTATATAATCAAAACTTACAAACACATAGGCACTGGTGATCCCATCTCCTGACACCTTCTTGCTTGCACTTGTGGATCATCCTCGCCTCTACTCGGCCAGTGCGATCAATTACAAATAATATTGATTGTTGAAATATTTTTCAAACACATATTAATTGTAAGAGGAAGCCTTATGGCCGTGTATAATAATAGAGGGTGATAGAATTACATCGGAATGAGAGAGAGAGGGAGGCACACAGGCCTCATTGGTTAACATTTAATTACCCACATCACATTTCATAATAATCCACATTATGACACACCATCGTACGATATGAAATTAATTAAGTGCAGGTTTATGACCACCACAAATTTTAACCATCCACACATGATCAAACACATCATTTGAAGGTAAAAATTTTAAAAAATAATTATTTTTTATTTTTTTAAAACCTGGGTACCAATTAAAATTGGATAATTTGGATTATCAAAAATCTCATTTTCTATTATGTATTTAAATATAATTTAAAGTATCAAACACATCAACATGTGCACATAAGACTAAAATTAAAATTTTAAAATATTTCATGCATAATTTAGAACATTTCTAAAGTAATTAATCTAACACTTAGATTAATTTTAAATCACACTAACAACAATTATTAATGTGAAATAATCTAAAATTATAAATCCATCAATAACTCTTACAAAGGAATTTATATTTCTTATTATAATTCATTAACAACTCCTTGTTAAGAAGTCCTTTTATTAAATAATATTTATCAAGAATAATTGATAAGAAGTATTAATTAGAACATTTCTAATTAAAATTAGTCTAACAATTAGACTGAATTAAATCTCTTAATGACTTTTATTAAATAGATCATTTTAAGTAGATTAGATCTTCAAAATTTTTAATTAAGAGATCTTTGAGAATAATAATTCACTATCTTAATAACTTTTATTAAGAGTTAATTAATCCTTAACAACTTTTATTAATGTTTATTCTCAAGAAATAATTAACTCCAAATAGTTAATTAATCGCTTAATAACATTTTATTAAGTGTCCCTTAAAAATTAATAATAATAACTTCATAACAACAATTGTTAAGAAATTAAATTATCTAATCACCTAATAAAATAAATAAAATAAGAACATTTGTTAATAAATTTTAAGGTCACAACTTAATAATAAATTAGGAACACTTGTTAATAAAATTTAAGATCACATCTTAATTAACCCCTTGAATCGCTTAATTAAAAGTGATTTAACAACACTTGTTAATTACAATTAAGATCATATCTTAAAGGACCCATTTTAACTGAAAATAACAAATTTAAATTGAAAACATATTTTAAACAAAAATTAATTATGTTTTATGGTTAAGTGGGTGGGGTTTTATTAATAAAAGTGTTATTGGGGAACAACTGGTTTAATGGGCTGGGGTTCAAATGGGCTTGGCCCAATGAGCCTAGGCTAGGGTCTGGGCTCGGACCCGGCCAGGTGCCCACCCACGCCCACCAAGTCGAACCAAGCGCTGGGCTGGGCTTAGGCTCTTTATTGAGTCGGCACGGGGCCGACCGGTTCAGCGCCCTGTGCGCCAATGCGCGGGCCGCTTGGGACCGCCCGGTCCAAGCGCCCTAGCGGCTGGCTCGCCCCGGTCCTAGGGCTAGGGTTTCTGCTCCCACCGTCGCTGGATGCCTGATGCCGCCCTTTGCAAGTTCCTTCTTCGGCGTTAGGAGGGGGAAGCTGGGTGGCCGGACATTGCAGGGGGGGTCCCCTTTCCATCCCCGTCGCCGGCAGTGGCCGTTTGACGTGCCCTTGTCGCCAGTAGCTCCCCAAAAACTGTGGTTATATGGTTTTGAAACCGTGGCCTTTCCCTTCCTATCTCTTCCAACATTTGGAAAACTAGAGAGAAGGGGGCTATGCCACCGACCGCCGACGACTACTGGGGACTGGGAGATATGACTGGTCATACCAGCATATTAATATTGTGGTATTCCATCATCATGGAAGCCCCATTCGAACCCATGAAGCCGGTTCTTCATCACCATGAAGAACGCGATGAAAAACCCAATTTTTTTTTTCATTTTAACATAGAAAAATTAAATTTAAAACTTGTAGTTCATCCTATGAACAATTTCTATGAGAAAAATGAATTAAATGAATGAAAATAATTTTCGAATGTTAATTTAGCATTCAGAAGCAGATCAAAGCGGAACCTGGCTCTGATACCACTGTTGGGATCCGGACAGGACGTGAAGAACGCAACGGAAACAAAATAAAAATTCTCGCCTGATATCCGCAGATCCGTTTCGAAAAATACAGGTTGTGATTACATCACCTTGCGCGGATTTGAATCTGCGATCGTTTCGGTTCCGCCGAGGCGATGCCGCTAGCCGCACAATCGTCCGGCCTCTAGCGGTATCCACGCGATCCTCCGTGGTGATTCATCCTCAATCCCTTGTCCAGATCAGCGTGCTCGCTGAAGAGTCCTCGCTGCAACGATGTCTGGATCACCCGGACAGGAATTCCCGACTCTCGGAAAATGCACGCGGTAGAGACGAGAAGTGTCCCAGCGCCTCGAGAGGGGCGCCCAGAGGAGGAGGAGAGAGAGAGGAGGACAGCCAGCCTTGAGAGCTCCTAGAGCTTGGCCCAGGGTTTCTCAACAACGCGTATATATATTAAGTCGGTGTGACTTTTCATAAAAGTCCCTGAGTTAATATAAATCCCACTTAAGTACCACCGACTGAGAATCATTTTGCGTGTGACCCATTAGGCCCATTAACCAGTTTGATTTTTAGCCCGTTAAGTCCAATAACATTTTACTAACTTATTGTAATTAATTAATATCTGATATTTAATTAATTACTTAATTGAATTAACATCTCATGTAAATTCAGCCGGACTTTTGATCAAGTTGGGTGCCAAACAACACCGCATGATCCCGGAAGGTAATGGAGTTCAGCAACCCACTCATAGAACCTATCCGTCTACCGTTACCGTGTGGCTTTAGTCCTTCATTCGCACAATGCACTCTTGTCGACCTAGGGTATGGTCAACTGTCAAACCCTAGACGGTCAACTCACTTGGATTAGATTCCACTGTACAATATCAGAAAAGACCTTTTCTGATATTGTGTCCGCTCTGGCCAGAGACTCTTGCAGATCTATCCTAGAGCATTCTCTCTCCAGTTATCTGAGAGCAAATGATCCTCTATTGAACACACAATCACCTTCGAAGGTCTTTCGCTTGACCCGATCCTTAACTATTAGAAATTCCGTGGATAGGGATTCATAAGTCAAAGTCAAAGTCCAGAAGTCCACCGACAAGATGTCTTTGGTGTCTCAAGTCCAAGGACCAACCACGCCACTGTGACGATGAATCAAGCCGGTTGACAGTTAGGTAAATTACCATTCGGCGATTCATATCGGATCAGTTCAGTGAATTCATTCCCCAATGAGTACCGATAGGTTTTCCATAGTGTCTCCACACAAGTGACTAACAAGATCAGTCACCCTCATCATATGAGTTGGAATAACATGTATTAGTCTTACCGGATGTTTGATGTCCTCTTCAAATATCCTACAACTAGAAATAATTAAGAATATGTGTTTATAAGTCATTGGTCTCATTATTATGATCTTATCATAATTCGATGACTATTGCACACATTCAAGGACTTTATTATGCGTAGTTATAAATACACCAATTTACATAATGAAATAAATGTCATTTTTAATGAGTCAGGTTGTAATAGGTGCCTTATGATTGGCTTAGTAGACACTTATATCCATCAATTGTTTTACAACAGTCAAGTGTTCTTCTCAAAGAACAGAACACAGATCAAGACAATAAGTAATGAAACAGTAAAGAGCACTGGTCTTGATCAAAGGAAGATCTTCAAGAGCTTCTTGTAGAAAATGTTGAAGCAGAGCCCTTGAAATCTTCACACAAGACTTTTTCTTAGGCGATTAGGCGCAACTCTCTCTCTTGAATTCACTTGTGGTCAATATTAGGATTTCTCTAAGCTTGGTTCTTGACATATCTACTTCTCTCTGGTGAAGATCTCTATTTATACCAGGTCTTCAAAAACTTACCAGTTAGACTGATGAAAAGGGATATGCAGGATTCCCACTTTTTTAGAGACAGAATGGAGAGAGAGAGAGAGAGAGAGAGAGAGAGAGAGAGTATCTTTGGACTTCTGTTCGGGATATCTAAAGCAGTGCTTGGAAGCTTCCTCGGATGTAGAACCTACTTCTTGGTCAGGATCCTACAAAAATATTTTAAACACAAGAAAGGAAACTGGCTTTTTTCTACCTTGTGTCAGTTAATTAGCAAAAATCTATAAAAAAGATAATTTATTAAACTAAATAGCTTTTCGGTCTAACAGACATAGATAAAAATTGAAGCAACATAGCTATAAGGAAATCTGTTAGTCAGAGATTCGGCATGATTAAAGATAGTACATAGTAGCATCGAAAAGGTATACAATCTGTCATCTAAAGATATGACAGAGATCTCAGTCAAAAAAATATATAAAATAGTTAGCTAGTATAATCGATGATGTAATCGTTGTAAGTCATTGACTAATTGAAGAGAGAATTTAACCATTAATCGAAGTTAAGCCGTTAGTCAACTCTCACTTATATTAGAGATATGACTAGAGTTAAGGCGTTGTAATCGTTAACTGAAACGGTTGTTAATCGAACGAATCGATATAACGTTAATCAAAGACATAATCGAAGTGATATAACATAGATTGATAAGGCATTAATTGATGTAACACTTAAGTGCAAATCGATCTCTGCTCACTGAGTTAATCGAAATACATATAAAGCGTTAATCAATGGCGAAGATAAAACGATAATCAAAGTGGTTCTGGAAACATTAATTGAACTGATTCTTACAGCGCTAATCGAATCAGCACTTAAAGTGTTAATCGATATGTGTCTAAAGGCACTAATCGAAGAGTCAATCAATATAAGACTTGAGTCGTTAATTGAAGCATTAATCGATTGTGAAATTTACATTGGTAATCGATAGGGCTAACCAATTCAAGACTTAAGGCAATAATCAAAGAGCTAATCAATATAAGACTTAAAGTGCAATCGATACTCAAGTAATAGTGGTAATCGAAATGCCACTTACATTAATCGACATGGAGGTGTTAATTGAAGAGGCATTCAAAGTGTTAATGGATAGAATACTTAGTAATTTTCTCATAGAATTGAAGCGATTAAACCAGAATACAGTTAGAGATAATAAATAGTTAAAGTCAAATCATTTATACTGACATTTCTAAGGTTTTGTTATCACTAAAATATGAAAAATAATATAAATCCACAAATTACTCAACACCTAGGACATCATATTAGTAAAATAGGGATGACTTTTGGTATAGAACTCCAAATAGTGAGATTGGTGTCATTAGAAAGTTATAAAACTTTGTAGAAGAATATTTTTCCTAATTAGGATATTTAAGAGGTCAAATTTAAAGATTTTCAGAAAAATAAACTACATACTACGAAAATAGAGACTGATTTGCACTAGGATTGCTACTTTAATTTGAAGAGAAAGTCTTGTAGGGTGAAGCTCCGACCCCAAGGAAGAAGGTAAAGTTAGTATTAGATGTGAAAAGAGAAATTGATTATAAATAAGCTCTTAGATTTTTACTAGAGCCATTAAGGGGCGCAACTCTTCTTAGAAGGTATGTTTATAGTGTTGTTCTTGAGAGAAAAGAGAGAAGGGAGGGTTAAACTTCATGGGAGTTGGTTCTAGCGCTTGATGGTGGTTCCAGCAGACTTAGAGAATGTGGAAAAGAGCCTAGAGAATTTGAAAAAGAGCATAGAAGATGAAGACACTATGGATAGATAGAAAGGAAGTCATAGGAGAACCAAGAACTGATCTTTCTTCAAAAGGCAGGCGTATAATCTTAAGTATGATCTATTTTGTACTAAAAATTATGTTATTTTTAAAATTTTTAAAATGCTAATAAATTGGTAAGAAGCTTGATGGATATGTCTGATTCATTATCATAAACTTTCATATTTTTATAATCTTATTTACTATTTATTCTATGATTATTCCGTTAGCATATACAATCTATCAATTTAGTTTGTTTTATCTTCAACTATGATCACCTGAGTTACAGATATTTGTTCTTATTAGTCCGATGTCCAATTGATTTAAGTTTTTGACATAAGCGTAGTTTGAAAGTTATCTTAATATACAATAAATTTGATAAATTTTTGAATTCGTTTGATATTTATTTTATAATTTATTTGTCAGACTATGTAATCTATCGTGGCAGTTTTGAGATCTTAAATTGTGGACCTTCTATCTCACTCGATCCATGTTAACATCATAAAAATTTTGTGAAGACCTTTATCATATTGTCATTGACCTTTGACACTATTTGATATTTCTTTGCCCTCTTTTTTCATTTGCTAAAATTCTATTAAAGTCAAATTTTTGGATTCAAAGTGAGAGTCCAAAATCATATTAACCTATCTAGAAATTGATTAAACTCTGTACACGCTTCATATATGACCTATGTATCATGTTCATCAGGTTTGACTAATTTCTTAATATGTTTGTTATTTTTCATCCTAGTTATTAAATTTTCTGCTCCAAAAAATAGATTTTAGTACTTGAAAATATGATTTTTGATCCAAAAATTCTGAGAAAATTCTAAGAGCTTAATTTTCACTCCAGTAATATGTTGACATCATATTTACTCTAATTGTCTTCTTATATTACCATGATGACTCTTTAAGTGTGTATTTCGTGTAGTGCATTTTTGTGTATGAAATCCGAGGGCAACAAGTACAATCACAGTCATGCAGTAGGTACAAAGTGCCATATTGAACAAAGTACTATGCTGAGTTGGAGCCACCTCTTGAATCCATGGGGGTCACCTTATTTGCCATTTGTATGGTTGTGGTAGAACATAAGCTCTCTGATTCTATATAAGATTAAGACCTTTACATCATTTGGCTAGATATTTTGATATTTTTTTGTTCGACTCCTTATGTTTTGGTTTTAGTGAATGTCCGTTATGATATGATTTGATATGTTTGAATGGCACATAAATTTAAAATCTTTGCTCTATATGTTTATTATTCAACTTAATCATTTGATCATCCTACTTAGTTATTCCTCTAAAATCATATGAATCTATCTTAATCTTATAATACATGATATGAATATGATATGAAAATCTACTATACCATATTATTCGTTATGTGATATGTGATAAGTGAAGGAGTTAGGGTGTCCTAATCCAATCACGGACTTAATTCCTTAATTCTTATTCAGTAATAAATGGTATTTCTCATATATATATATGTGTGTATATGTGTATAATTGTGCATCCAATTATGCGATATATATATATATATATATATATATATATATATATGATGTCTCATGACTTTTGCAATGAGAGTAAAATCACAAAGAGTTGTGATAATGAGATTAACCTTCTATAAACATAAGTCCTAAACTATTATCAGCCATAGAATGCTCGAACCGTCGGACAGATTGATGCATGTTGTGTCTGCTCATGTGATGAGAGTGGTTGGTCTCATAACCACTAGTGTGGAGACATTGAGACAAGTATGTAGGTGCTTATTGTTTGAATGAGTTCACAGAACTGATCTGCTCTAAAATTCCTAAACGGTCTTAACTGTCAACCAGGATATTCTGTGTTGCACTAGTTTAGTAGGTCCTTTGACCTGAGATGCCAATGACACCTTGTGCGAAGACCACTACTACCTGGCTCTTGATTAAGGATTCAGAGTATACGGGTTTGAATATTCAAGTGACCGTTAGCAGTGGAAGTCCTACGAAGGTGATTGAGTGGTCAAAATGGAATCGTCCACAATAGTCTATGCTCGTTTAAGTTCATGGCCAGGATTAATGGAATTATTGGAAAAGAAGTTTTCCGATATATCATTGAGCGATTGATCCACGTAAATGATTGAGGAGTTTGACAATTAACTATGCTCTGTCATTAGTTCTGTGGACGAAGGATTATTTTTATACGATAATCTGTAGATATATAGGTTTCGATAGCGGGATGATGATCTCCGACATCTCCTGGGATCACGAGGTGTTGCTTGATGCTGTTCATGTTCATGTCAGTGCTTAGGTATCAGATGAAGTTCATTTCCTTGGGGAGGTTTGTGCCTTTCATATCAGAGGATGAAGAGCACAGGACCGAGAGGTTCGTTGACGGGCTGAGATTTGATTTGAGAAGTTTGGTGGCATCACATTGTTATTTAGACTTAGCTTAAGTAGTGAGGTATGCGGCAGCATTGGAGGCACAACACGATCAGATGGCTCGAGAGCGGGGACTGGAAACTCAGGGATCGGCATACAACAAAGGCAAGACCGCAATAGTAGCTCCTTCTTCTAGTTCAGGATCGTCTTCGCCCAGCTCCAGGTTCATGAGGTTTTTCCGTGGTGATGATGGTAGCAACGGCAACAGACCCAGACAGACCAGCAGAGTCAGCCAATGGCCAGTGTGCAGCAGGAGGTAGTCTAGAGAGTTTCGGTGACTTGTCGTTATTGTGGCGGTGCACACGGTGGGACTCAGTGTCACGTATTCTCAGGCAAGTGTTACACTTGTGGTCAACATGGCCATTTGGCGAGGAGTTGTCCCTAGAGGTACACTCAGGAGCAAGACCCAGGAGATCAGAAGAAGTAGAGGACCTAGGAGAGAGTTCTTGATATCACCAGGAAGGAGGCTCAGGCATCTAACTTGGTGGAAGGTACACTTTCTGTTCTTGGTAAGTCCGCTCGTCTGCTGATTGATTTTGCTGCATCACATTCTTTTATTTTCAAGCACTTCATGAATGTTCTTTCTATGCCTGTCGAAGAGATTTCTAATGGGATGATGGTTAAGGTTCCTTCTGAAGATTTTATGTTGACTTATAGTTGTTTGAGCAAGGTTCCCTTAGCCATTGAGGGTCATCAGCTACCAGCCCAGTTGTATGTTCTCGTCATTCAAGACTATGTTGTCATTTTTGGCATGGATTGGTTGGAGGCCTATTATGCCAAGGTGGATTTGATAGATATAGGTGGCCTCTAAGCCAATCACGAGGCACCTATTTCAATCTAATTCAATAATAAATGGCATATATATTTCATTATGTAGATTGGCGTGTTTATTATTATTGCGCATAATGATGTCCATGAATATGTGCAACGGTCATCGGATTACGATGAGATCATAATAATGAGACCGATGACCTATAAACACATATTCTGAATTGTTCCTAGTCATAGGATGTTTGAAGAGGACATCAAACATCCGGTAAGACTAGTACAGGTTATTCCAGCTCATATGATGAGGGTGACTGATCTCGTTAGTCACATGTGTGGAGACACAATGGTGAACCTATAGGTGCTCATTGGGGAATGAGTTCACTAAACTGATCCGATATGAATCGCCGAATGGTAATTTACCTGACTGTCAACCGGCTTGATTCATCGTCACAGTGGCGTGGTTGGTCCTTGGACTTGAGACACCAAAGACACCTTGTCGATAGACTTCTGGGCTTTGACCTTGGTTTACGAATCCCTATCCACAGGATTTCTAATAGTTAAGGATCGGGTCCAGCGGAAGACCTTCGAAGGTGATTGTGTGTTCAATAGAGGATTGTTTGCTCTCAGGTAACTGGAGAGAGAATGCTTTAGAATAGATCCGCATGAGTCTCTAGCCAGTGCAAACATAATATGAGAAAAGGTATTTTCGGATATTATACAGCGGAGTCTGATTCAAGTGAGTTGACCATCTAGGGTTTGACAATTGACCATACCCTAGGTTAACTCGAGAGTGTTGTGCGAACGAAGGAATATAGCTACGTGGTAACTGTGGACGGAAAGGTTCCATGAGTGGGTTGCTGAATCCCATTACCTTCGGGATCATGCGGTGTTGCTTGGCACCCAACTTGATCAGAAGTCTGATTGAATTTTACATGAGATGTTAATTCAGTTAAGTAATTAATTAATATCTAGATATTAATTAATCACAATAAGTCAATAATTAGTTATTGGGCTTAACAGGCTAAAAATCGGACTGATTAATGGGCCTAGAGGGTCACACACAAACATATTCTCAATTTGTGGTACTTAAGTGGGATTTATATTAACTCCGGAACTTTTGTGAAAAGTCGCACCGACTTAATATATATACGCGCTGTTGACAAACCCTAGGCCAAGCTCTAGGAGCTCTCAAGGCTGGCCGTCCCACCTCTCTCTTTCCTCCTCCTCTGGGCGCCCTGATCGAGGCACTGGGAGACTTCCCGTCTCCGCCACGTGCATTTCCCTAGAGTCGGGAATTCCCGTCTAGATGATCCAGATATTGTTGCGGCGAGGATTCTTCAGCGAGCATGCTGTTCCGGACGAGGGATTGAGGACGAACCACCGCGGAGTATTACATGGATACCTTTGGAGGCCGGATGCTTGTGCGGCTAGCGGCATCGCCTCGACCAACAGAAACGGTCACGGATTCGAATCCGCGCAAGGTGATGTGATCACACGACTCGGTTTTTTGATTTCCGGTTTTGTTCCGAAACGGATCTACGGGCATCAAGCGGGATTTTATTTTGCGTTTCCGCTGCGTTCGTCGTGCCCCGCCCAGATTCCTACGATGGTATCAGCGCCAGGTTCCGCTCTGATCTGTTTCAGGATAACAAAATTATTATTCTGAAATTAATTTCCATGCATTGATTTATTTTTCTCTCGCGGATTTTGTTCATGAGATGAACATGCAATGATGTGGAATTTATTTTGTGGAGAGAAACCAAATTTTTGGGGTTTTTTTGGAGTGTTCTTTGTGGAGTTGAAAAGCCCGATTTTCAAGAGCTTGGAAGGGCATTGATGGTGATCGTCACCATTGTTGAGCATGCTGGTGTGACCAGTTGTGTCTACTAGTGCCCAATGAACCCTTGTCATCACCGACAGCCGGCGGTGCTTTTCTTTCCTTATTTTTTCCAAAAGTTGGAAGAGAAAGGAGGAGATGAAAAGGGGCATAGATCCAAAGTAAACACGCACCGCCGGCAATGAGGACCTTCGGCGGTGCTGGCTTCGCCGGCAGGCTCGCTGGCCTGGTCTCCGGCGGTGGAAAAAGGGGATCCTTCATCTTGGTTTTTCCTACCAGCGTCGGGATAGAAGATTGGGGCATCGGGTGTACAATAACAACAGGAGGGCTCGCCGGAGCTCCACTGGCGTCGGGCCTGTCGACCGGCCTCACTGGTCAGATTAGGGGTGGCCGGGGAAGGCCGGCGGCGCCGCCCCGTTCCCCCCTCCACCTTGCCGGCATCGGGCAGGGACGCTGGTAAACCAGGTAGCGGCGGCGGCAAGGGTTCAGCCCTAGCCGCACGGACCCGGCACGGGTCCTGCCGGGCTGGCCCGCATAGGGCGGTCCAAACCGGACCAGGCTCCAAGCCATAGCGGGCTAGGCCCAGGCTCGGGCCAGAAGCCACCCCAACCCCTTTTTGACAGCCCCTCTTAAACCCAAGCCCATTTAACCCCTAATCCGAATACCCTTCTTAATCCCCAAGTATTGATAATAAGATAAGTTAATTGAGATTTTGTTTTAAAATGTTTAAAAACTAAGATTTCAATTTACAAAATATTAAAGTGTTATCTTAAATTTGTTTTCAGACCAATATTTAATATCTCCATGTTTAAGAAACAAATTGTTTTAAAACTGAAATTTATTTATCAAGATATTAATTGAGGTATTGTCTTAAAATAGTTTTAAGACTAATATTCAATTAACAAATTTTAGATATTAATTAAGGCAACGTTTTAAAATTGTTTTAAGACTTATACTTAATTAAATCTCATTTTTCCATTGAGGTTCAAATTAAAGATATTGATCTTTATTAGTATTAACATTTGTAGTTATATATCATTATTTATTGATCTAATTGTAAGTTTGATAATTGATGAATTTTTATTATTATTTATTATTAGTCTAAATGTTAGATTAATATTAAATGAAATATAAAAAAAATTATTATTTCTTTATCAAGGGTTGTTAAAGAAATACTTGTACCTTAAGGACCATTAACAAGAGTTGAAATGGTATTTGCTAAGAAATTATTAATATCTTGGTGATTTTCTTTAACAATAGGTTGTTAAGAGAATTTTTAAAATTTGGGGATAACTTAGTAAGAGTTGTTAAGACAATTTCAATTAATCTAAATATTAAGTTAATTGAGTTAGAAATGTTTTTAATTAATATTTCTTAACATGTTGAGTAATATTGTTTAATAAAAGAGGTTCTTAACAAAGAGTTGTTAAATAATTAAAATTAGAATTATAAATTCTTTTATAAGAGTTATTAAGAAAATTTTAATTCAATCTAAATGTTAGATTGTTTCACATTAATAATTGTCATTAATGTGATTTAAGATTAATTTAAGTGTTAGATTAATTAAGTTAAAAATTTTCTAAATTATGCATGGAATATTTTAGAATTTTAATTTTTTAGTCTTGAGTGCACATGTTGATGTATTTTAATACTTTAAATTAGATTTAAATACATAATAAAAAATGTGATTTTCGAAAACCTAAATTATCTAATTTTGATTGGTACCCAAATTTTTGTGAAAAATTAAAACTATTATTTTTCAAAATTTTAGCCTTCATGTGATGTGCTTTATCATGTGTGGATGGTTAAAATGTGTAGTGGTCATGGACATGCACTTAGTTAAGTTCATATCATGTGATGGTGTGATTATGTGGATTGTCATGGAATGTGATTTATGGGTTAATTAAATGTTAATTAATGAGGCCTGCATGTTTTCCTCTCTATATCATTTCAATATAATTCTATCCCCCTCGATTATTGTATTTGGCCATAAGGCTTTCTCTTACAATTTATTTGTATTTGAAAATATTTCAAAAATCAACATTATTTGTGATTGATCGTGTTGGCCGAGGAGAGGTGAGGATGATCCACAAATGCAATCAGGAAGGTGACAGGAGATGAGATCACCAGTGTCTATGTATTTGCATGTTTTAATTATATAATTGTTATATAGTTGTGGTGATTAATTGTATAGCTCCAGTTAATCACCGTGCTGTCCATGACCACATAATGAAGATGTACGATTGATGTATGTTTTTCTTTTTGATTAGGAATCAATTACTATTATCTAGGTATAGTTAAATATATATGAGATATATTTATAAACTATCACATAGGAAGAGACCAAGATAAAAGTTATCTAAGACCCTTGCTAAAGTCTAAGCTGTAACATGAGTAGTTAAGAACTTACTGTGTGGTCCTCCATCGTTATAGTCATAGGACTAAAATTACCTTAGACAGGTTTGTTGTGCTACCACAAAACTTGTCTAATTGTAAGGAGAGACTCTGGCTATGGTATAAGATACCTTTTGATCGGGGTAGAGGAACCATGTAGCCTTGTTGTGCTATCCACATGGGTTGCATGCAAATCTATACCCGTCTCGTAATGTTGGTAATGCTTAGAGCATAATTAATAGTTTGTTGTGCTATCCACTAGGCCATTAAATCTCTGGGAGCCAAAGCCATGATCAGATGTTGCAAAGAGTTGCAAGTCCCATGAGATGGGTGCTCTTTGATTGTAGTAGAGTTTGTTGTGCTATCCACAAGACTGTACTACAAGTCATTGAGATTCTGATCCCTGCTCAGAGATCATCGGAGTCTCCCGTTCTGTGTACATGAGGGTTATACAGTCCGTCAAAAAATAGTGGAAAATAATTCAAAATAAAAGTCCATAATTGAATTATAAGAACTATCTGTTTAAATTATTTATTTCCTCTATTAACTAAAATGTCGTCAATTAATCTGAGACTTAGCATATAGGACGCCAATACTTCTCAAATTCAGATTGGAGAAAGGACTTTGAATAATGTCTTCAGAGGCATGTGATAGCCACTATCCTAGTTAGATCCCTTACTTGGATGAAACCATGAAGAAGAGATATTCATGATATGCTTTTGAGAAAGGCTAGAGTTAAGATCTTAAATGATCGAACCTACACCTGAGAAGGATAAAGGCAAGTCACTTGAAAGTGAGAAGGAGTAGTTCTCCCACTGCAACCAATATAAGGATATTGGTAAGGGTAAAAAAAATATGAAACTTGTAAGAAGTTTCGGATATTCTTATTATAAAATTTTTGCATGTCTATTGGAGAATTAGCGTCTCCAATATGAGATATTAGAAATGATTATCAGATCTGCAATAGTGTGCAAACTTAGATAAGCAAAACAAAATCGAGAGTATGAAAGAGTTGAGTTAGACTTAACAATAGTTCAAAAGATGCATAGGTTACTGTCAGACAATAAATCTTGGTACATCTTTAGGAGACTAATATGACATTAAATAATTGTTATTTAGTCAATAATTTTAAAAGTGAATAACATTGACTGAGAAGGAACAAGCGTTGTTCCATAAGGTTTTAAAATAAAAATAAAAGATTTTAAAATTAGTCAATGCACTATAGATTCTTGATGTGACATATCATGTAATGAATGTTCACAAGTCTCTAATAGAAATGAACTGAGTGAACCATGATTATCCATGACATTGTACAATAAGATGTATAAAAGGAAATTATTGGAGCTTATATATATTGATATGAATAGCTCAATATCTTCTTAAGGCCAAAGATAATCACTTCTATTGACTTACCTTAATAGTTTTCTCTTTAAAAGATTCGACTATGTGTACTTACTGAAGTACTAGTCGAATGCATCTAAGAGGTTAAGGTATAAAAGATCAAGATGAAGTAACTAACAAAAAGAGTATTATAATTTTTTGATTTGATTAAGGAAATTAATACTTGAGTACAGGATTCATACAAATTCATTAAAAGGATAATTGTATCCTATCTCGATAAATCCTCATTGTATATCATAGCAATATGATATAATGAGGAATAACACTTTACTGGATATAGTGTTATATGTAATAAAATTTGTCTAATTCTAATATCTTTGTAAATATGAGTATGAACATTAGATGTCCATACTTTACATATGGTTCCAAATAAGTCAATATATCCATATAAGATATGGAGATACAATAATTCATATAAGAAGTGAATTATAAACAAACATGATTTTAAGGATGTTAAAGTCAAGTTATGTCTTAATCTTTTGGAAAAGACATGATCCAAAGAAGTTGGATCTAAAAGGACACGGCGTAATGTGAATTTGTGAGATGTCCAAGGAGTTTGGACATTATTTTGATTGGCCCGGCGATAATTGAATAATTATCGTACTGAAAGCTGTTTTCTATAAATAGGAACATGTCCTCAAAGAAGACAGTGGGAGCTAATAAAACTAGAAGATGTTTTAAACTCACAAATTAACACAAGATTATTAGATAATCTTCGGATGCTTGGAACTGTTCATAACACACATAGGAGAGCATCATAAATTTTGAGATTCTCTCAATGGCTAGTCTGATATGTTTGACATATCAGAGATAGCAGAATGAGCGGAGCTTAAAGATGGGGATCATGATCCTAAATCTATGAGGAAGCTCTCTTTCATAATTATAACTTTTAAATTAACAAAATGTTAAGAGTTCTAAGCTATAGTCCATAACACCTATTAAGTTCGGAACTTGATAATATTGCTTGAGGGTATTGTACCTCTCAAAAGCAAGTAAATCTTTAGAATGATGATTAGTACAAATGGACTACTTAAAAGTTATATGGTAATCTATAGGAAATGGTCAAGATCAAAGTGTTGACTTGGATGAGTTTTCCTCAAAGGTTACTAAAATAAGTTTATTAGAATTTTACTTGCCAATATTGTCTGTCATGATGATTAGATGGCAGTTGGATATTAAAAGCATTCCCTCAATGTGATTGAGGAAGAGGTGTATATGATACAAATTTAAAACTTTTAGAATATCTAAGAAGCAAGTTATGATTCAAAGATTAATTTTGAATCAAACTAAAACTTCCCAGAGTTGCAATAAGAGTTTTGACTAAATGGGCAAATACTCACTGATCATTGAAAATTATCACGGATTGTGTGTGTACAAGGAGGTCAGTGGGAGCACAGTCACATTAGTAATGCTTTGTGATAATAGCATCAAAGTTATTGAGAATGACTTCATGATGTTACTATCACTAAAAGTATTATTATCTATGTTCTTCTTCATAATAGGTTTGGATGCAACATCCTGCGTATTGAGAATACAAATCTATTAATATAGATCGATGATGATATTACCTTAATCTGTATGTCAAAATGTTTGACATAAATTCCATAATAAATCTTAATTGTTGAGATATGGAATTTGTTTATTTAAGGAAATGTTCCTTGAAGGATACAGGGAAACCATGATAAAAGGAGTGAAACATATCACTAAGTACTTGAGAAGTGCTAAGGATGCACTCCTGTATATAGAGAGGATGATTTGAAACAATGAGTCACACTGACTCAAATTTCAAATCAGGCATGGGTTTAACCTTTTAATAAGAAAAGAATGGATTGGAAGGGTTCTAATCCAGAACTCGATATTAAGATGACGACATTAACAAGTGATACTGTTATTAGAACAATATGCATGAAAGAGTTCATCCTTGAACTAAATGTAGTTCTAAAAGGTCTTCGATCTTGGCCCATTGTTGTAGGACAACAGTGGGAGCGATCAATTTTGTGGTCGAGCCATGGTCTCATCAGAAGTTGTAGAACATTTTGAGGCTCTTTCACAAGTCCAGAGACAAAGAATTAAGAGGAAATAACGTAATGGAAATTATTCCATTTATGAATGATTTAGCAGATCCTGGACCAAGCCTTAGTCATAGATTTGATGTGAGCATCACTTAGATTTAATGGAGATCAAATGCGAATGTGATTGGCTTGAGTCTAGGTGGGAGATTGATAGATATTGGTGGCCTCTAAGCCAATCACGAGGGACCTATTTCGATCTGGTTCAATAATAAATGGTATATATATTTCATTATGTAGATTGGCGTGTTTATTATTATTGCGCATAGTGATGTCCATGAATGTGTGCAACAATCATCGGATTATAATGAAATCATAATATTGAGACCGATGACCTATAAACACATATTCTGAATTATTCCTAGTCGTAGGATGTTTGAAGAGGAGACATCAGACATCTGGTAAGACTAGTACATGTTATTCCAGCTCATATGATGAGGGTGACTGATCTCGTTAGTCACATGTGTGGAGATACAATGGTGAACCTGTAGGTGCTCATTAAGGAATGAGTTCACTAAATTGATCCGATATGAATCGCCGAATGGTAATTTACTTGACTGTCAACCGGCTTGATTCATCGTCACAGTGGCGTGGTTGGTCCTTAGACTTGAGACATCAAAGACACCTTGTCGGTGGACTTCTGGACTTTGACGTTGGCTTACGAATCCCTATCCACGGGATTTCTAATAGTCAAGGATCTGGTCCAGCGGAATACCTTAGAAGGTGGTTGTGTGTTCAATAGAGGATCGTTCGCTCTCAGGTAACTGGAGAGAGAATGCTCTAGAATAGATCAGAAAATGTGTTTTCGGATATTGTATAGGGTAGTCTGATTCAAGTGAGTTGACCATCTAGGGTTTGACAGTAGACCATACCCTAGGTTAACTCGAGAGTGTTGTGCGAACGAAAGATTATAGCCACGTAGTAATTGTGGACGAACAGGTTCTATGAGTGGGTTGTTGAACCTCATTACCTTTCGGGATTATGCGATGTTGCTTGGCACCCAACTTGATTGGAAGTTTGATCGAATTTTACATGAGATGTTAATTCGGTTAAGTAACTAATTAATATCTAGATATTAATTAGTTACTTAGATATTAATTAATCCCAATAAGTCAATAACTAGTTATTGGACTTAACGGGCTAAAAATCGGATTGATTAATGGGCCTAGACGATCACATGCAAACAGATTCTCAATCGGTGGTACTTAAGTAGGATTTATATTAACTCGGGGACTTTTGTGAAAAGTCATACTGACTTAATATATATACGCGTTGTTAAGAAACCCTGGGCCAAGCTCCAGGAGCTCTTAAGGCTGGCCGTTCCACCTCTCTTTCTCCTCCTTCTCTGGGCACCCTGTTCGAGGCACCGGGAGACTTCCCGTCTCCACTGCACGCATTTCCCGAGAGTCAGAGATTCCCATCCAGATGATCCAGACATTGTTGCGGTGATGATTCTTCAGTGAGCGCGCTATTCTGGACGAGGGATTGAGGACGAAACCACCATGGAGGATTGCGTGGATACCACTGGAGGCCGGATGTTTGTGCGGCTAACGGCATCGCCTCGATGGAACAGAAATGGTCACGGATTCGAATCCGCGCAAGGTGATGTGATCACATGACCCAATTTTTTGATTTCCGATTTTGTTCCGAAACGGATCTCCGGGCGTCGGGCGAGATTTTATTTTGTGTTTCCGCAGCGTTGGTCGTGCCCCGCCCGGATCCCTATAGGATTGCCACAGGAAGAGAGTGCGCTTCTCTATTCCGGGTGTCTCGGCCTTCTATTTCCATGGTATTAGGCTCTCATCTGGTGGGATTCTCATTTTTGCTTTTAAGGCTCGGAGATTGCTCGTTGGTGGTTGTGAGGCTTTCTTCGCTTCAGTGGTTGTTGCTCATGGTGATAGTGTTTTTAATCCTATGGATGTGCCTGTAGTCGGTGATTTTCCCGATGTATTTCGTAAGGAGTTGCTAGGCTTTCCTCCTTCGCGGGAGGTTGAGTTCACTATTGATCTCGCACCGGGTATAGCACCCTTGTCTAAGGCTTCGTATCGGATGGCTCTGACCGAACTCGCTGAGTTGAAGGCGCAATTACAGGAGTTGCTGGATAAGGATTTTATTTGTCCCAGTACTTTGTGAGAAAGAAGGACGGTTCCTTAAGACTATGTATTGACTATAGACAGCTGAGCCAAGTGACGGTGAAGAACAAGTACCCACTTCATAGGATTGATAATTTGTTGGATCAATTGCAATCTGCTAGGGTGTTCTCGAAGATTGACTTGAGGTCAGGATATTATCAGTTGAGGATGCATAAGTCAGATGTGAGTAAGACAACTTTTAGGACTCGGTATGGGCATTATGAATTGTTGGTTATGCCTTTTGGCTTGACCAATGCTTTAGCAACTTTTATGGATCTGATGAACTGGATTTTCAAAGCTTATTTAGATCAGTTTATGGTGGTGTTTGTGTATGATATCTTAGTGTATTCTTCTTCTGAGGAAGAGTATGCTAGACATCTTTAGGTGGTGCTGCAGGCCCTGAGGGAGTACCAACTTTACGCCAAATTCAACAAGTGTGAATTTTGGCTAGTTAAGGTGCATTTTCTGGGGCATGTAATTTATGGTGATTGTGTTTCAGTGGATCCAGCTAAGATCGAAGTAGTAACGGAATGGGGGAGATTGATGACAGTGACAGAGATCAGAAGCTTCTTGGGATTGGTAGGATATACATGCAGTTTATTCAAAAATTTTCTTCCATAGCAACACCCTTATCGAGGTTGACTCGCAAGGGAGTTCATTTTTTGTGGACTGAGGAGTGTGAGCGGAGCTTTGCTGAGTTAAAGGCTCATCTCACTTCAGCTCATGTTCTGGCTCTTCCTTTCGATTCGGGTGGGTTCATGGTCTATTTAGATGCTTCTCGTCATGGTTTAGGTGTGGTCCTGATGCAGCACGAAAGGGTCGTAGACTATGCTTCTTGGCAGCTGAAGCAACATGATAAGAATTGCACCACTCATGATTTAGAGTTGGCAGCTGTAGTATTTGCACTGAAGATTTGGCGGCACTATTTGTATGGGGATAAGTTTCAAGTTTCACTGACCATAAGAGCTTGAAGTATGTGTTCACTTAGAAGGATTTGAACTTGAGGCAGTATAGGTGGATGGAGTTCATTAAGGACTATGATCTCGACCTTTCTTATCACCCGGGCAAGGTTAATATTGTGGCGAACGCCTTGGGTCGGAAGACGGTCGTGTGATATCTTATGGTCAAGAATGGAAATTATATCAACAGGTTGTAGAGTCTTCCTTTAGAATTCCTCGAGAGGTTGGCAGAGTAGTGGTGGCCAGTTTGACTGTAAGATAGGCGGTGTACCATTCAATGATTGAGGCTCAGAGGGCAGATCTAAAGTTGCAGCAGATTCTTTAGATATTAGAGGTGGAACTTTAGGATGATGACACAGTCAGGTTTAGAGGTAGACTTTATGTTCTAGCAGATGAGGAAGTATGCAGGAGTGTTCTTGATGAGACACATCGTTCTAGATACGCCCTGCACTCCTGAGCCACCAAGATGTACCATTATCTAAGGAAACATTTTTGCTCCAGAGCCACCAAGATGTACCATTATCTAAGGAAACATTTTTGGTGGCTAGGGATGAAGAAGGATGTGGTTGAATATGTGGCAAAGTGCCTGATTTTCCAACAGGTGAAAGCAGAGTATTAGAGGCCAGGGGGTTTATTGCAGCTATTGCCGATACTAGAGTGGAAATGGGAGCATGTGACCATAGATTTTGTGATGGGATTTCCCGTGACCTCCAATAGGAGAGACACGATTTGGGTGATTGTTGATTGATTGACCAAGTCAGTTCACTTCCTAGCCATTAGGAAGGATTGGTCAGTCAGCAAGCTGGCCAAGTTGTTTGTGGATCGGATCATGTCTTTGCAAGGTGTGCCTTTGTCTATTGTCTCGAACTGGGATCCGAAGTTCACCTCAAGGTTTTGGAGGAGTATCTAGAAGGCCTTGGGTACTCAACAGGCATTCAGCTCCGCTTACCACAGTAAGACTGATGGTCAGTCAGAAAGGACCATTCAGACTCCGGAGGATATGCTAAGAGCTTGTTGCCTAGAGTGGGGAGGTTCTTGGGAACATTACTTACCCATTGTGGAGTTTGCATACAACAATAGCTATCATTCTAGCATCGGCGTAGTGCCGTATGAGGCACTGTATGGGCGATCGTATCGATCTCCATTGTATTGGTTTGAGATTGGTGAGAGGCAGATAGCAGGGCTAGAGATGGTACAACTATGTATAGAGGTTGATGGACTAGTGCAACAGAGGTTGACTACAGCTTGGAGCAGGCAGAAGAGTTATGCTGATGTTCGTAGAAGATTGCTTGAGTTTGAGGTTGGGAATCACATGTTCCTCTAGGTCTCACCCTCCAAGGGTGTGATGAGATTCGGGAAGCAAGGAAAACTGGGTCTGTGATTTATCGGACCATTTCCCATTCTTGCTCGAGTTGGGAAGACAACGTATCAGCTAGCCTTGCCATCTAGTACTATTGGAGTCAACGATGTGTTCCATGTATCGATGCTAAGGAAGTATGTGCAGGATCTATCCCATGTCTTGGACTTTTTAGAGTTGGAGGTCGAAGGACTTGTCTTTCCCAATGTATCCAGCGTGCATTGTGGATTGCAAGGAGTAGGTCCTACGGAACAAGGTTGTTCCTCTGGTAAAGGTAATCTGGCAGTATCACTCCAGAGGTGAGGCGACTTGGGAGCGAGAGTAGTTTTCCTACCTTTTCCAGTGAGTTTTCTCCTCTTAGCATTGTATTCTCCCTATATATTATGTAAATTAGATTTTTGTATATTGTTAGATAACTTTGTTAAATGCATGCTTGAAAATCATATATTGGGGCGGAATTTTCCACATGCTCGAAATCACATTGCTTTGTAATTATGTGATTGTGGACCTAGAGTGATGGTTCAGTTAGTGTTTTATACCCTGTGTCGGTGTGGGAGCAACATAGTGTCGGTGTGGGAGTGACACGGTGGCGCCTAGGAGGCAAGGGCCACTAGGTGTACCCCGGGGTAATAGTTAATGCCGGTGTGGGAGTGACACATTTCGAAGTTTGTCACTCGTGGCTGGGCGGAGGCAAAATCACCTAGAGCTAGATAGGCTAGAGTAGCCAGCATGCTATCTGAGAGGTTTCTGTTCCGTTGCAGTAGATCGGTGTTTCCTGTTCGACTTGGCAGTTTTGTGTGTGCTTCTTACTATAAACATGTGGTTTCATTCATTGCTTATTTAGTGCATATATTGCCTACACTTCCTTGTTACGCCGTGGTTGTGTGGGAGGTGGGGATTGTAGGGTTCTTGGGATTCTCAGGATCGTAAACGCAGCAAAAATAAATAATAATTAATGATGTGATCCCTGTCCATTTATAATAAACAAAATCGATTAACGAGTAATCGAATATTACCTCGCGCGGATTCGAATCCGCGTCCGAACGGTTCAGTCGGTATGACACCGCCAGCTGCGCAAATGCCTGGCCTCTAGTGAAGTTCACGCGATCCTCCTCACGGTGGATTTCCTCACGTTTCTCATTCTTCGCAGCCCACAAATAGTTTGTCGTTCGCCGCAACGATCGCCACAACGATCGCCGCAACGCGCGGTTGAATTCCCGTCGGACGGGAGACGGAGAGGACGACGGTGCAGTCTCCAGAGAGGGGGACGGCCAAGGGCGCCATAGAGAGAGAGGGAGAGAGGAGGGGGCGGCCAGGGTTGAATAGCAGCTTGGCCTACTTAGCCCGCTCGCTATATTTTATATTAATCGTGTGGTTTTTCATAAAAACTCCAGAATAATATAAAACCCACTTTTAATCCATTGTCTTGAAAATCATTTGCGTATGACCCTCTAGGCCCAATCACTAGTCCGGTTAATGGCCAAATAAGCCCAACGACTCCTCATTGACTTAATTAATCAATTAATAACTCATATTAATTAATTAATCAACCGAATTAATGTCGCACATTCAATTCGGTCGGGCCTCTGATCACGTTGGGTGCCAAGCAACACCGCATGAACCCGGAAGATATTGGGTTAAGAAACTCACATTTGGAACTTTTCCACCGACAGTTATCACGTGGATTTAATCCTTTATTCGTACAATGCTTTCGAGTCAACTTATAGTAGGTGAACTGTCTAACCCTAACTGGTTGACTCACTTAGATTGGATGCTACCATTTAATATCGAAAAACTCCTTTCCCGATATCATTGTCCGCCTTGGCTAGGGACTCCTACGCATCCTACCTAGTGCATTCTCTCTCTAAGTACCGAGAGCGAATGATTCCTTATTAAACACTCAATTTCCTTCGATGGTATTCCGATGTAACCGATCCTTAGATATTTGGAATCCCGTGAATAGAGATCCGTAAACCAAAGTCAAAGTACAAAAGTCCACCGACAAGGAGTCCTTGGTGTCTCAAGTCCGAGGACCATCCACGTTACTGCGACAATATAATCAAGTTGGTTGACAATTAGGTACAATACCATCCAGCGATTTAGTTAGATCAGTTCAGTGAACTCATTCTCTAATGAGCACCTACAGATTCGCCTTAGTGTCTCCACACAAGTGACTATGAGATCAGTCACCCTCATTATATGAGTAGGAGTTATCTATACTAGTATAACCGGATATCTGATGTCCTTCTTAGATATCCTCCGACTATGAACAATTAAGAATATGTGTATACAAAGAAAATTGGGATCCTTTGACTTGGACTCTCTGTACACATTTCATCAAAGGACCCGTGATCAACTATAATGATGACAACACGGTGGTGATCACCTCTCATTTCGACTTATATGATATTTATGGGAGAGATCTGGCCAGACACTGTTCTGAATTGCTGACATACCAGTCCTTAGAGGCTCTGTGGCTGATGAAAAGGAGAAAATATCAAGACCTGGAATGTGAATGGTATCGGTGGTTCGACCTGAGGGATCTATACATAACACTGAACAGATTATTCCTTGATCCCTCGGAGCCAAAGTGGCCGCCACTGATAGATGAGCTGATAGAGAGTCCTGGGGCTATATTTGATAAGAGAATTTTAATGCATGAAGAAACTGATGAAGGGGAGCCGGATGACCCCTATGAAACCGGATTCACCACTGATTTTCTCTGGAGGGGAACATATCCCTCTCGTATTTTTACCCTCCACACTTTGTTCCACACCCTACCTTTGACCCTGACTTGGTTGGGGGTCATCACTGAAGACATCCCACGGGCTCCGCCCATTATTGTTACTCTGTCCCCACGGGACCTTATTTCTCAGATTCCTCTCGATTTTGAGAGGATCTACGATTTGATCTGGGACATACTATTGTATGATCCCCCCAATTCCTTGGCACTGGTGCCGTTACCTCCATCATTTCATTCTCCCCTTATTCATATCAATTTCTGGTTTATGATAAACATAGATAATTCACAAAAAAGGGCCAATTTGACAATTTCTTCCTCTCACATCTTCATTGAGGAAACATCATGCTTGTCCGACTGTACCCCATCGCGCGGGTCATTCGAGCAAGATTCTCTTCTAGATCTGCTTTGTCCCTCCTCTCGGGAGAATTCACCTGTATCACTTCATGTATCCCATGATTTTTATCTTTCTTTGTCCTCACTAGATCAGGATAGGGAGTCTAGTTGTAGGGAGTCTAGTTCTAGGCAGGTTTGTCAGGTTAGGAAGTCTAGAAAGCCTAAGGGTAGGCAAATTCTGGGTAGATACCAATAGGATCTAGCTTTAAGATACCTTTCTTGTTCTCAGATCCCTCAGCAGTTAGAAAATCCCATTCAGATACTAGAAGAATGTGAAGTTGATGAGTCAGTCAATGATGGATATGGGGTGTATGAATTGATACACGAGAAAGACCCCATTACTAAAGATGAGGAAGATGACGAGGACGCAATTGAGGCGTATGCCAGTGGAGTGAAAAGATTCGATGAACCCTTAGCTGCCGTAGAAGAGCCTACCAAAGAAATTAATCTAGGAACTGAAGACGAACCTAAGGTTGTCCTCGTCAGTAAAAATCTTTCTGAAGCAGATGAAGAGGCAGTGGTCCAAGTTCTCAAAGACTATAAGGACACCTTCGCCTGGACTTATGAAGATATAGCGGGATTAGATTCTTCTTTAGTAGAACATCGATTGACATTGAAAGATGGAGCTAGCCCGGTTAAACAAAAATTAAGGCGGTTCCACCCCCAAATGGGTTTGAAGATGAAGGAAGAGGTCGATAAGTTACATAAAGTCAAATTTATTAAGGTTGTCCTCTATCCGCAATGGGTGGCCAACATAGTCCCGGGCATGAAAAAGGATGGGAAAGTTAGAATTTGTATTGACTTTCGAAATTTGAACCGGGCATGTCCTAAAGATGATTTTCCACTGCCTCATATTGACGTACTCATTAACAACACAGTTGGCTATGAAACATTGTCGTTTATGGATGGATTCTCAGGATATAATTAAATTAAATTGGCGGAAGATGATCAAGAGAAAACATCATTCACCACACCTTGGGGAACATATTGTTACGTCGTCATACTTTTTGGATTGAAAAATGCTGGAGCCACTTATCAAAGAGCTATGATGGCAATATTCCATGACATGATGCACATTGATTTAGAAGTGTATGTGGATGATTTGTTAGTGAAATCTAAGACTAGAGCTGAACATGCCAAAATTTTGGCAAGAGTTCTAGAGAGATCAAGAAAATATCAGTTGAAGATGAATCCCAAGTAATGTGTATTCGGGGTATCATCAGGAAAATTATTGGGATTTATTCTCAATAAGTGAGTTATTGAGATCGATCCCAACAAGGCAAATGCTATCAGAGAAATGCCACCTCCCAAGAACTTGAAAGAGTTAAGAGGATTGATCGGGAGGTTGCAATTTATTTGTCGATTTGTCTCCCAACACTCACAAAGATGTAAGCCGTTTTACGAGCTTACTAAGCCAGGAGTCAAGTTTGATTGGCACGATAAGTGTGAAGAGGCATTTGATGGACTGAAGACATATTTGGCAAGTCCTCCTATCTTGATACCACCATCTACAGACAAACCTTTGATTCTATATATTTTTATCCTAGATGATGCGGTGGGGGCTATCTTAGCACAAGAGGATGAAGAAGGAAAGAATATGGCAGCCTATTATCTCTCCAAACTTCTCAAGCCTGCAGAAAAAGATACACGGCGATGGAGAAAACATGTACAACACTTATATGGGTAGTTCAAAAATTGAAACATTATTTTCTGGCCCACGAAGTCCTTCTCATTGCTAGAATGAATCCCATTAAGTTTTTCCTTGAAAAGTCCATCCTCACTTATAGGTTTGTACGATGACAAAGCTTTCTATCTCAATTTGACATCATCTACATTCAACAGAAAGCAATCAAAGGCTATGCCATCACTGAACATCTTGCTCATCACCCTCTTCCTCGTTTTGACCTAGTCCGATTAGAGTTTCCGGATGAGGAACTGATGTTCATAGATAGAATCAAAGATGATATGTAGACTTTACATTTTGACGGAGCTCTGAACTCTCATGGTAAGGGAATCGGCATTGTTCTACTATCACCTGAAGGTGTCACAATTCCACAAGCCTTTCAGCTTGACTTTCCTATCACCAACAACATTGCTGAATATGAGGCCCTTCTGGCTGGTCTCGAGGCCGCTCACCTCTATGGTGCCACCAAATTCAGGATTGTTAATGATAGCCAACTAATTTTTCGCCAAGTATTCACCAAGTACCGAACTCTTGATCCTAAACTCAAGCCTTATTAAGAACTTACTTTTACCTATGCCAAGCTTTTCACCAAATTGATCTTCGTCCATGTTCCTCGGAATCAGAACATCTTAGTTGACGCTCTAGCTTCTCTCGCATCATCCCTGAATTTCCCAATCAACAAACAATCTGAATCTATCATCATTAATAGGTGTCTCTCACCCGCCATGAAAGACCCTTCATTCCTCAGGACTAAAGAGAAGTTGCTAAAGAAGGTTATAAATGGAGATATAGTGGAGAAGCGAGAAATCATGCTATTATAATGGCAAGAGGAGATGGAAGATGAAGAAAAACCATAGTACTATGAGATTGCTAAATACTGTGAAGATCAATCATATCCTGAAAAAGCCACAGCTAAAGAGAAGAGGGCTATCATGAGAGTTTCTCAGAGATACACTCTAGTTGGAGGAGCGCTTTATAAAAGAGGTTTTGATGGAGTTCTCTTGAGATGCTTGGACGAGGATGAGCTTTGGAAGGCTATGGAAGGAGCTCATACTGAAGTTTGTGGTGGCTATATTAACGGACAAATTTTATCAAAGAAGATCTTTAGAAAATGATTCTATTGGCCAACCATGGAAGAAGATTGTGTAGAGTATGTTCATAGGTGTGCCAAGTGTTAACTTCACGCCGACAAGATCCACTCCCCCACATCTTCACTCTATCATGTTTCCTCCTCATGGCCTTTCACCATGTGGGCTTTCGACATCATTGGACCCCTCGGTGATCCCAACTCCGACATTAAGCATAAATCCTTCATTCTCTCGGCAACATAATACTTCACCAAGTGTGCAGAAGCCGAAGCTTATGCGGAAGTCAAAGCGTCTATAATCTGCGAATTCATCATGAAAAACATCATCACAAGATTCGGATTTTCAAACACCATCGTTACCGACAATGGACCACAATTTGTATTACAAGAGTTGTAGGACCTTTGCAACTTGTATAAAATTGCATTGCATCATTCATCCCCATATTATCCGCAAGGCAATAGCCAAGCAGAGGCAACTAATAAGACTTTGATAAAAATCATCAAGAAAACGTGCAAATCTAATAAATTCACAGACTGGCCAGAGAAACTGATTGATGCTCTATAGACATATCAAACTTCAATCCGCACGCCCACTGGGCAGACTCCGTATTCCTTAACATTTGGAATGGAGGCGGTAGTTTCGTACGAAATCCTCATCTCGTCATTAACAGTACAATTGAACAAGGAATTCTCTATTAATGAGCATCTCTCAACACTCCTCGCTCAGTTAGAACTCTTAGACGAGGAAAGATGGTCAGCAGCCAATCATGCACGAGTATATCAAAATAGATTAGTATGTTTTTATCAAAAGAAAGTTATTGAAAGAAAGTTTAAAGTTGGTGAGATGGTTGTTAAAGAATCTTTGTAAAACCTGGTGGCCCGCATTTTAAGTTCCAATCCAATTGGGAAAGACCTTATGTTATCTCGCATGCTTTTTCTGGTAACGCTTATCACTTAGTTAATGCAGAAGGGCAAGAGTTAACTCACCCCTGGAACGGTCTATATTTTAAGAAGTGCTATCCTTAGGTTAAAAAGTCGATCAGCATAGTGCAAGGAGCAGTGGAGTCAGAAAAATTGGCAATTCAAATTCCCTCATCAGTCTGGATAATTTAATTCAAACGCATTACTGCACACACTAACACGTTTGGTTCGTCAGTAACAAGAGATGTGAAGTCCAAAGAATACCAAAAGCTTAACCAAAAGTGGAAAAGTACAACTCATTCCTTTTAAACAAAACTTCTGTTTTACTTTCGGCCCACGATGTCGAAACGAGACTTAGAATAGACTACTGAAAACATCCGGCATTTTAGTAGGAGGCCGTCATTAAAAAAAAAAAGGGAGATCCGCTCCACAAAAGCAAAAGAAAAGAGGCCAAAAGTTGATACAAAGTCAAAGGCCATCACATTACAAACGTTACACCAAAAGGCCACAAAATCAAAGAAAAGAGAAGTGCAATGTCGTTAAATACCCTATAAAGTGAAAATGACCGAACTCCAATGGATATTAGGGTAAAAGAGGGACATCTTTCTGGGTCTTCAGAACCCTCTTATGGGCTTTCTAGACAAATTCTTCTCTTCTTGCTAAAGAGACGTACTCCAAACTTAAGGAACGGCGTAGGTCGACTAAGGGTCAGACCATCGAATGGAATCACGAATGAGAACACAACTCAAGCACGATGAGTTTAAGTTGGATTATTGAAGAACAATTTGAGAATTAAGTTAATAAATGAATATACTCTTTTGATCTAAGTACCATGCTGGTCTTTTAGTTTATGTCTTATTCGAAAGCACAAAAAAATGAATATTTTAAAAGTACAAAAAAAGGATATTTCAGAAGCACAAAAAAATGAATATTTAAAAAAAAAACACAAAAAAAATTGATTGTTTCAAAACTACAAAGAAATTGAATACTTTATTTCAAAACTATAAGAAATTGAATATGGCAAAACCCCCCAAAAAATTAGATATTTCTAAAATTGCAATTGCAAAACAAAAATATTTCAATTAACATATGTTTGTCACATTATGTATGTTGCATTTCTTTTATTTCCAGTGAGCATCTGCTTGCTTGCATGTTACATTTTACTTTGTTATTTCCTTCGATTATTTTGCCTTCATTAAATAAAAGCTTCGCCCTTTGACCCTTCTATCGAGATAAAATCAAGTAGTCGGTTATTTAACCGGGTAAGGGGCTAAGCCAGAACAGACATTTAACTTGCTTGTTCAAGTCATGTATAGGGCACAGGTATGTAAGTCAAAGTAAAAGTCAAAAGAAGTGCGGAAAAGAGTTTCATCTATATTTCAAAAGTTCCATGTACATGTGTGAAAAGATGAAGAGTCCATCAACATCAGGACTCACAAAAAGAAAAGAGATATATAATGCAGCCATCAAGGCTGGCTCTCTCCTGCACCCTCATCATATTGGCTCTACGCCTCGTCTAGTCCCTCTGGTGCTCGGCTAGGTGGAGGTGGTGGACCCATGGTACTCGGACTGGCCTGGCCGGAAGATATCGCGACACTCATAGTGAAAGCACTCTCGTGTCCCCGCTCCTGAGCCCGCTGACGTGCTCTCCGGTATTGTTCCTCCACACTACGGCGCTTGTGCTCGGCGATGCCTAACTGGACCCAGAGAGAGGACATCTCCGTGTCCATCCAGTGCCTCTCCTACCGCTCACGTTCCCTCTCCTTAGTAATAAACTCCAGACGTGACCGGAGTCGTGAAAGCTCCTAAGGGAGGTTGCCGGTGGAGAGTCTCGCTAGTTGATCCTCCAACTCAGTGACACGGGGCACTGAACCCCGAGCTTGCTCCAAATCAGCCTCGCTCTTCTGGAGGGCTTCATGAATCTCAGTAACTTGCAACAGAAGACATTATTAGTTAAGCAAGCAAAGAATATCATGCAGAAATGAAGGAAGTAAGTTAAGGATTTATTTGGGCAGTAGCGTCCTCTTCGGCCTGAGCGGCCCGTCGTATGGCCTGAGCCAACTGGCCCCGTAGATCGGTCACAAGGAACTCGTGAGTGGCGCTAGAAGAAGAAGCTCCGGCAGAGGAGGGAGGAGGAACCGCCTGGGTGTAGACGACTCGCAGTACCAAGAACACAAACCATCAGTGGCTGAACGTCAAAACAATTTAATTAATAAAATAGATAAACATGCATTCATACATACCAGATCAAACAGTTCCTTATGAACTTGTTCAAGCTAGGCCTCCGCATCTTGTAGGCGGGCCTGGAGGTCGATGATGATCGCGTCACGTGCATCCTGCATAACATACATACGTACATACATTCATTCAGAAATTTAAATAAAGATAATAATTAAAATGAAAGACGCATAAAAGCATACTTATATCTAATGGACGGAGGAGCCGTAGCTGATCGGCGTAGTATGTCCGGTACTGCTGGAGGTAGGCTGCGCTACTCTCCGCATTGGACTGTACCAGAACACCTTGGCGATGCCAGTCCTCGTACTGCTCCGGAAACTTTGCTCGCCAATCCGTGAGGGCTTGCTTCCCCCTCATCGACTGTCCAATTCCCTCCGGGACCTCCTCTTCCACCCATTCTTGGTGGAGGCGCAGGGTCCGCATTACGAGGCAAAGGCGGAGCGGCTCGATCTCATTGGGGCAGTGGACCCACATCTGCCGCCTGAACCTCCTCCAACCAGTCGTCACCCACGGCTGGCCTGCCTCACCCATACCCATGTACGGGAACCAGATCACTTGCATACTGTAACGACCTGCCACCCTATAATCGGAGATCCGATTACTAAATGGGTACCGAATCATTAGTTTAGAGCCAAACCAGGATCTAGATAAGTCTGTGAAATAAATAATAAACTAAGCTAAACATTCATATCGCATTGAATTGAAAATGAAGTGCAAGAATTAAAAGTTATTACAATGCGACTCGACACAGCAAATAATTACATACTCCAACTGAAAAGAAATAATTAAGCGTACAAGCCAGAAAATAAAATAACAACTACGTCGGGACATACCCCGGAACAACGGCTGCTGGAGCGTAACCCGAAGCAGCACTCTCCTCGTTAAGCCTGCCTGGAACCCTCACCTAAAAACCGCAGGGGTGAGACTCAATGAAAAGACTCAGTAGGGATCCTTCGATCCCCACCGCCCACTCACGCACCCACAAGTGAAGTAACATAGATACAAGTAGAATAAGCAAGTAAAGCTGTAATACAATTCCTAAATTCCGATATAAAACACATGCATTCGAGATGTAACATGTACAACTCCGAAACCATTCTACCAGGGAGCCTACAACCAGCGTCTCGGCAAAACACGTTAACCACACAGCCGAACGCGGGAAACACCGACCCGCTAAGACCAAACAGTAACCCCTCGGATAGCACGCTAGCTACTCCGGCCCAACTGGCTCTAGGTGGTTTCTGCTTCCCCCAGCACGAGTGACACTCCACAGGTACCACTCCCACACCGGTACTAGCTAACCCCAGGGTACACCAGGTGACCCTCTCTCTAGGCGTCACCCCACCACTCCCACACCGGCGCTGTGTCCCTCCCACACCGGCGCTGTGTCCCTCCCACACCGACATAGGGTGGCAAGTACTACAACTGTCACTCTAGGTCGACGGTTGCATGGAACACAACACGGTGCGATCCGGTCACGTAAAAATCCTCATCCTCGAGTGCGATTTCAAGCGTGCAATTAATCAAACTATCTATCAGTGTGAAGATATGTTAATAGCATGAATTAATGTGATTCTGTCTTGAATTGCGTCGCCCAAGGCCGACGCCATTCAAGCCTCCTAAACTGGTTCATGTGAAATATGGCCTCGGAAGATGGCCTAAAACGCGTCATTCATGGATGATGCCATTCAAATGGCGTCGCTGTCCCTGGACGCCATTCAGTTCCAGAGACAGAGTCTGTTACCTAGGTCAAATCGCGTCGTGGGTGGAAGCCGCCTTTCTAAAAGGCGTCACTGTCCCCCGACGCCATTCAACCTTCACAGACAGGTTCTCCCTCCGCTTCTCCCTATCCACTGGGTGAGATTTCCTCCCCGACAATCGTGTAAAAACACGAAAAACATGGAGAATGGGGAGAAGAACCTAACTACCCATTAAAACACCCAATTTCTCATTACATGCATTTAGTATTTTCACCCTAAGAACGCCCCCTGAACATGCTCCAAAGCGGGAAAACATGGTTTTTAAATGAAACACTACGGGGATCGTCACCCTACCAGTTACTCGAACTCCTCCAAGCTCCAAGCCGCCTACCCACCTCGCCCCACGCCGCCGCCGGTACCGCCGTGGGCGCCGTTACTCCATCGGGACGTCGGCCGCCGTTCGGAGAGAAAGACGCTGCGGAGGAGATGGTGGTGGTAGTGGTGGGAGTTAGGAGGTCGATGGAGTGGATGGAGAGATGAAATGGTGGGAGGGAAAAGGAAGGAGGGGGAAAAGGAGCCGCCAGCTCGCCGGAGGAAGAGAGGAGAGAGAAGAGGGAGGAGGAAATGAGGGAAAGGAAGGAGGGTTCGCAGGGTCAACTAGAAGCTGGGTAAAACGCGTCGTGCACGCCTGACGTCTTTCAGATGATAAGACCAAGCTGTACACTGACAAGCCAGGGTCGTACTCTGAAAGGCGTCGTTCATCCAAGATGCCATTCAGACGATATGACCGGGGCCGTACTCTCGCGACCCAAGGCCAGCCCACGTGGCGCCCACGTGGCATAACCTAAAACGCGTCTACATTGCTAGACGCCGTTTAAACCGCATCAAGTAGGCTCGACGCGAAACAGAACTGAGTCTCAGCCCCATCAAGGCCCGAACTAAGGGATCCGACCCCGAAAACTGACCCGATAACCGGATCCGAAAACCTCAATCCTTACACATACAGATTAGATGCATTCATAATAAATAAATTGCATTTAACAAATGAAAGATTGCATTTAATGAATAAAATTAAATAAATGAATAATTAAATTAAAAACTCACTAATAGCTCAGGATAATCTAGGAACTGTTGGCGGAGGGCCGTCAGTGGATGCTGTTGGGGAGCTATGTCCATAGTTGGCTGCTAGCAGCGAGCCAATGGGAAAACATCCGAACTCACGATCCTCGTACGACCAAGTGGAAAATAAAGATAACTCCATACCTGCATACCTGCGCATATAAGTTAGAAATCATCATGTCATCATATCATTTGCATAGACAATAATTAAAATGATTCATACCTGGAAAAACGGCAAAAAGCCGTTGATGGTGGTCTCGCGGTCCGGCGTGACCGTGGATAAATTTGTGAACAGGTGGGCCAGGAGGGCCGCACCCCAGGCGTACTCATGCAAGTGGTCGAGATCATCTAGCAAGCTATGGAACCTACAATGGATATGGTCACCCTTCATACCAAAGAGTAATCGACCAAAGAAAAAGGCTAGAAAGACTCTAAGCTGCCTATCTACCTCCTCCTCCTGACTAGGGTCACTACAGTACATTGCGGAGGATGACCTGGCTAACTTATCCGTAAAGGCCTCCCGGGTCTCGTCTGATCGCCGTCTGGGCTCAACTAACCCTAGGGCTGCCTCTACCTCTAAGTTAGATAGGGACTGGCGGAGACTCCCTATCTAAGCTAGATACCTCTATACCTAGAATGCTCTCCGCCAGTCCACGGTAATCGGGGTAGGTCACCCCATTCACTGCCTGACCCTCTACGCGGAGACCGGTGATCCTCGCTACGTCCTCTAAGCTCAGGACAATGTGTCCCTAAGGCATTAGAAAAGCCCTGCTCTCCGCATGCCACCTCTCCCGTAGCACCTGTAGAAGCACTAGGTCGAGCTAGAATGGCTCAATATCGAGGATCTTGCCGAACCCCATCTGGCACAGCCGCACCTTCTAGAAGTTGGACAAGGCACGGTAAGCACCGATGACTAGATCCCATGATATCCTGGCCCTCATCGTTCCCTGCAAATAATTCAATAAGTTTCATCATATAATGGGCATTAAAAATTAATTTTCAAAAATAAAAATATTATGTCTAAATGGCATCGGACATGGTGGACACCCATTGAAAGGCGTCCACATATCTTGACGTTGTTTTCCTTCTTCATTTTCTAAATTAAAGAAGGAACCACTGCCTTGAATGGCGTCAGACCTGGTCGAAGCCCTCTGAAAGGCGTCACCTGGTCTCGACGCCGTTCAACACAGTGATCCGAAGACATGAGACCTCATTTCACTTGCTCGTCTCTATACAAACACATCCATAGAGAGCTTATCAGGTGGGAGCCGCCTTTCGCTTCTACTTTTTCATCCACCGCTGCGGGTGGAGCCTCTTCCTCGTCCAAGAAGGCCGTCACCGCCGCAAGGTCGGCCAGCGCTAGCTCGGGAATCTCCTCCTCCACCGCCACCATTGAGAGGGGTGCGGTCCGTCGGCATTTCACGACGGCCTTGGTCTTGCTCGGTTGCCCCTTCTCCATGGCGAGGTTTGGGTGTTTTTGGATGGGGAGGAAGAAAGAGCTTGAGAGGGTCGGAACCTGAGAGAGAGAAAGATAATGAGAAAGAGTAAGAGAGTAGAGATGGTAAGGGTGGTCACCGGAGATCACCGGAGTTGAAGCCCGGAGTTCGTCAAGATCGCCGGAGAAGATTGCCAGAGAGGGAGCTCGAGTGATGAGAGAGAAAAAAGCAAAGAGAGAATGAGGAAGAAGGAGGGGCTCGCGCAAGTTCTGTTTGGGAAGTTTAAAATGCGTCGAGGGACAGCGATGCCTTTCAAAGCACATAAATTGAGGCGGCAATGCGGAATTTTGAAATTGTGTGAACTGCGTCCACATGTCACGATGTGTTTCAGATTAAACTGTCAATTCTGGTCAGAGTCGTTCCAGACAGATTGATTAACCGCGTCCTCACTATACGATGCGTTTCAGTGGATTAATTACAAGATTAATGGTAGAATTTTGTGAAAAAGTAAGGGAGAGAATTGAAAGGCGTCTACCTATGCGGACGCGTTTTAGGCATAATAAGGGGTTTTAAGGAATTAATCTTTTCAATTTCGAAAATTAATAAAGGCTGAAATGCGTCTTTCTGAGTGGACACGATTTACATTTAGTAAATCCGAAACTTGATGTTTTAAGGAAAAATCATGATTTTAGTAGAGGAAAAATTATGAATAAATCACAGAACATTAAGGGATGATTTCTATTGTATAAAGGATGAATTATTCATTGAAAATAAAATTGAAATTACATTAAATGGAAGATAAGGGAGAGCTTTCAAGGACGAATATTCTGAAGCTCCTTTACATATATGTCTGATAGTCCTTTATTGGCTTCATAAGAAGGTTGTACACAATGGGAGAACCTGATGTTCCACAGAGTAGCAATGAGCTCAGTCGCCTCATAATCTTCGTCAGTTTCCAATGCCCGCTTCTTTATTGGAGAGAGATTGGAAAACTCAGGAAATTTGTAGCATGGCATGCCAACTTGTGGATGACAATGATGAGGATTATATAGAACAAACTCAGTAGCCCCGATCAGTCAGAATCTGTACCAGTACTACGGCGCACACGAATTGGCTTCTTTATGAGAGCCTGTGGTGAAGATTCAAATCCGTACTTTGGTATTTTCTGCAAATAAGCATGCCAGTCAGCTCGAGTCTTGAGATTGGGCACGCGATTGATTATCTTGTCATTGAACTTCACAATGTTGGAGATGTGAAAGATGAGACTTTATTCATATATTTGAGATATCCTAAGAACAGTTCTCTCATTGTGATGGAACTTGAAGTGGAATTCAACCCATAGTGCAAAGAGTAACATACAACCATGAAGAGCCTGACCTATAGAAGTTGCAGAGAGTCCGCTGTAGAGATAGGCTAGGACCGCTGTGCCGATTAGCTTTTTCTCAAAGATCTCATTGATTGTGCTGATTTGATCATCTTCTAGGATATTATTTTGGGAATGGAATAGTAAAGCTCCAGCTAAGCACATGGTGAACGCTTTCATCATGTTCTCTGTTTCTTCATCCTTGAGATACTTCAATCTTTTTCAAAGTCCATTCTGCTAACTTTTTAAAATTAATTCCTTTTTTCATAAAGACAACCTTGAACTTCCTTTGAACTTTTCATAATCATTTTTAGCAATTGTTGACCAGTAACTCTGTCCCTCATAAGCATCATATCACTCAAATATGGTTAATCATTGTTCATCTTGAGTTTAGGAAGGCCCAATAAGAGTTCAGCTTCTTCAAAAAGGATAGTGGCTTCAAAAGTGTGGAAAAGAAAGGTATGAGTTTGTGGATGCCACAACTCAACTAAAACTCCCATAGCCGCACAATCCATGTTTGCGCTCTTGTAGTGTTTGGCATGAACGATCAACCCTTGGATATGCCACTTGAAAATATATGATTGCATGGATATGTTGATCTTGTTTACAAGCTTTTGGATCCAAGGAAGTGAAGAGAATCTTCTTGGATCAGGGAAGACAGGATATCCCTAAGATGAATAAAAAAGAATAGTTTGTTCTAACCTTAACATGAAGAACATGGAAAAGGATTTGAGTAGAAGGATAGAGAGAATAACTTACTTGTAGGTCAGGATCTCTCCCGTTAAGATGATCTTTCACTTCAGAAATCTTCTCGAGTGTTTTTATCATCCTCTTATTTGAAGAATCCATCTCTTTTCTCAACCTTGAGCTTTTTCCTTTTGAAATCTTGATTGTTCTTGAGCTTTTGGAGAGAATCCCTTACTTTGATCTCTAAATTGTGTATGGATTTGCCTTGATACAAGTCATAGAAGCTTATGTATAGTGGTTTGCGAGATTGAAGAGTCTTTTCCGAATTGGAGAGAGGATATGCATTGAAGAGAATTGGAGTCCGGCTTGAACATAGGGAAACCTATTTCTGCGACTTAAAAGGCATCTAGGGACAACGATGTCATTCAAATGACATCAACTCGACACAACGCATTTCAGGGATTTCCTGTTATTCGTCCGAAATTCCATGTTTATCCATGGTTGATGCATAATTGAATATTTGATTCTAATGGTGTCGACGCGACACGACGCGTTTCAAGCTTTTCCTGTTATTTGCCCGAAATTCCATGTTTGATGCTTAATTGGATATTTGCTTGAAATTATTGATGATTTCTGAGTGCAAGAAATTAAAAGAAATGGCAATAAAGTTGAAAATCTCAAGAAGGTCCCACTGTGGGAATTCATGAGTCTTAACTGTGGCTAAAAAGACGGTTATCTCTATCCTTGTATTCTATTATGTAATTGATTTGCATTAGCATTACTATATGTTAAATATTTATTAGAGTAAATCAAGGACCTTGTGGTTTTGATGAAACTGAAATTTGAGATCCCTTTCAACAAAAACAGTGATAATTCCAGAGGATTCTTAATCGCACGGACATATCGTTGGATTGTTAACTGATGGGGATGATGGTTCCACTTTTGTGAGACGGTGCGTGGATAAACGAGGTTCGGTTTAGCACTAAATTGCAGAATTGGTATCTTGACTCATTAATAACAATTTAACAATATTATCCTTAATTAATTTATATTTTATTTCATTTTATATTTTTCTTTTAACCCAGCATGCATCATGTAGGACTTTGAAATTATTATGAGAAGAATTAATTTTTGATTAAGTTTTAGACCATTGATCTATATAAATCCCAATCTGATATGAAATATTCTATTCTGAATTGAGTATCTTAATTATCTTTGAGGATTTTCTTGAGGATATCTTTGGAATTCTATCCTTTCTTGGATTATTTATCTTAAAATTTTCTTATTTCCTTTTAAGATCTATTATGGTTGCAGCACTTCCACATTGACTGGTAACCGCTCTCCATGATGAAACCTGCATGGTTCGTGACCTAGGGTACTTTCCAATCGTGGAGGTTGATCGATCTTATTTTATTTCCTTGTCTACCTCATCCAGAAAAGATTGATTCTATTAATCTCTTTGAGTTATTTTCATTGATCATTCTGAGAAAATTTTTTGTCATATGATGTTGAGAGCGTGTCTCACTACACCTTGGCATCACATTTTCAGTATATTCCATTTCATTTCATTCTCTTGCAAAGTCAATGCCAAGGTGGGGCAGTTGTAGACACGTTGATTTTGACATCATATTGAGTAAATTCCTTATCATATAATGATGCCTCAAAATGGTCTGATTTTTAATTAATAATTAATTTTTATTAATTTTCTACATTAATTGTCTAAATGACATTTCGATTTTTGATAATTAACTAAAACATGTCTTGTTTCCATGACGCCATTTAGGTTTCCTACTTGTTTTGGTTTCCTTTTGCAGATTATCATTAGATTTAATTTAGCTAAAAGACATCTCCCTCGGGCGACGCGTTTTAGTTAAATACAGATAATGATGAATTGACCGAGATTATCTTCTTATCTTGATTGGATTGGCTTCAAACTCTTTCAAGTTGATCCATAAGCGGCCGCAGAGGCGCGTGAGAGCCTTGACACTACTTCTATATAAACCCAAGCCCTTGATTATTGAAAGAGTTAGAAAAGGAGTTGTTTAGAAATCAAGTGGGAAAATCGTTTTGAATTGAGTTAGAAAAGGAGGTTAAGGAGTCAAGTTAGAAAGAGTGGAAAAATCATTGAAGAAGCTTCATTCTCTTCATTCTTCATCCTTCAAGATTCATTCAAGACCTAAAGCTTCAAGGGGCCATCTAAAGCTTTTCTTTCATTAATTTATTCATCATCATTATATTCATTCCACTTCATGTTCACACACTCGCTCACATAGTCTTTTCAAATCCCACACATGCTATAGGGGTTTAAACAACATCAAACAAGTGAGTTTCTTGTTTTAGTTGCATGATCAATGATTTTTTCAGGATAGATTCTACACTCCATTAGTTATAATTGGCTTTCCTCTTTCCTTTCTTCACTTTCTTGCAAGGAGTATCAAAGGATCAAGTGGAGATCAAGAAAAGAAGGAATTCTGGAGCGAAAAGGATGATCCCCAAATCAAGCAAGAATAAGAGCAAAAAGGGCTCTCTTTCTTCAGCCGGTTGAAGAAAGGGAATCAAGAACATCCATATCTCCCACGTCTCAAACAGGTAAGCGATCAATCTTTCTTTTGAAACTTTTTAGTCAAAAGTTTCTGGCGATCACATGTTAGTTTTTAATTGTTTTTATTGTCATTTAACAACACTATTTTCATGATAATCACACACCCAATTTGAGCACTCACATGTACGGACATTATGAGTTTTTGGTTATGCCTTTCGGCTTGACCAATACTCCGGCGGTTTTTATGGATTTGATGAACTGGGTCTTCAGGGCCTATCAAGAACAGTTTGTGGTGTGTTTGTAGATGATATTATGATATATTCTTCTTCTGAGGAAGAGCATGTCACGCATCTCCAAGTGGTATTTCAGGTTCTGAGAGAGCACCAACTCTATGCCAAGTATAGAAAATGTGAATTATGGCTAGATAAGGTGCACTTCTTGGGGCAGACCGATGATAGTAACTAAGATCAGGAGCTTCCTAGGGTTAACAGGGTATTACAGATGGTTTGTCTAGGATTTTTCTTTAATAGCGACCCCCTTGTCGAGGTTGACTCGTAAGGGAGTTCGTTTTGTGTGGACCGAGGAGTGTGGGCGGAGCTTTACTGAGTTGAAGACTCGTCTCACTTCGGCTCCAATTCTAGTGCTTCCATCTAGTTTTGGTGGATTCGTGGTTTACTCATATGCATCTCGTCGAGATTTGGGTGCGGTTCTGATGCAGCATGGTAAGGTTGTGGCCTATACTTCTAGACAACTAAAGAAGCATGAGGAGAACTACCCCACTTATAACTTGGAGTTGGCGGCTGTAGTATTTACATTGAAGATCTAGCGGCACTACTTATATGGGGAGAAGTTCCAAGTCATCACTGATCATAACAGCCTGAAGTATGTGTTCACTCAGAAGGATATGGACTTGAGGCAGTGTAGATGGATGGAGTTCATAAAGGATTATGATCTCGACCTTTCTTATCACCTGGGCAAGGCTAATGTTGTGGCAGACGCCTTGAGTCGGAAGACGGTCGTGTCAAACCTTATGATTCAGGAATGGAGGTTATATGTGCAGGTTGCGGAATCTTCCTTTAAGATTCTTCGAGAGGCTCATAGAGCCATGTTGGCCAACTTGACTGTGAGGCCAGCAGTGTACCATGCAGTGATCGAAGCTCCGAGAGTGGATACAGAGTTACTCTAAATTCTCCAAATACCAGAGGTAGAGTTGTGGGATGACGACACGGTCAGATTTAGAGACAGACTGTATGTTCCAGTAGAGGAAGAGGTGCATGGGAATGTCCTTGATGAGGCACACCGTTTTTGATATGCATTGCATCCCGGAACGATTAAAATGTATCATTATTTGAGGAGGTACTTTTGGTGGCCTGGTATGAAGAAGGACATGGCTGAATATGTGGCAAGGTGCCTGACTTGTCAACAGGTTAAGGCAGAGCACCAGAGACCAGGAGGATTGTTGCAGCCATTACCGATTCCAGAATGGAAATGGGAACATGTGACTATGGACTTTGTAATGGGATTGCCTGTATTACCTGGTAGGAGAGACGCAATCTAGGTCATTGTTGATCGATTGACCAAGTCAGCGCACTTTCTACCTATTAGGAAGGACTAGTCAGTCGGTAAGTTGGCTAGGCTGTTTGTGGACCGGATCATCTCTCTGCATGGGGTTCCCTTGTCCATCATGTCAGATTGAGATATGAGATTTACTACTAGGTTCTGGAGGAATTTTCAGAAGGCTTTGGGTACACAATTAGCGTTCAGCTTGGATTACCATCCTGAGACTAATGGGCAGTTAGAGAGGACCAGTTAGATACTGAAGGATACGCTCAGGACTTGTTGCCTAGATTGGGGAGGTTCTTAGGAGCAGCACTTGTCTACAGTAGAGTTTGCTTACAACAATAGTTATCATTCTAGTATCAGCATGGCACCATGTGAGGCATTGTACGGGCGGCCGTGTCGATCTCCTGTGAATTGGTCTGAGATTGGCGAGTAGGGCCAAAGTTGGTACAACAGTGTGATGAGGTTGCCAGAGTGGTACAACAGAGGTTGACTATAGCTCACAGCAGGCAGAAGAGTTATGCAGATATCCGTAGGAGACTGCTTGAGTTCGAGATTGGGGAGCATGTGTTTCTCCGAGTCTCACCCACCAAAGGTATGATGAGATTCGGGAAGCGAGGTGTAACGACCCGCCATCCTATGACCGGAGACCCGGTCACTAAATGGATGTCGGCCCATTAACTGCGGGTTCACACCCGGATCTCACACAACACGTCTGGAGGAGTAAGTGTTAAACAAGGCTAAATATAACAATCACACGGACTACAAGGTGAGCAAGTGCGCAGGAAGGAAAATAACAATGTCCGTATACAGTCCAACAATAATTACATGTCCAACAATTAAATAAGTACAGGCAGAAGGAAGTACAACAACATCGGGGCATACCCCGGAACTAAGACAGCTGCTGGTCCGCACACCAAGAAGATACCACGCTACCGCTCGCCTCGAGGTCCACACCTGAAACCGCAGGGAGTGAGCCACACCAGAAATGGGCTCAGTAGGGATCATCCGATCCCCTGCCTCCCACTCACACACCCACAAGTGAAACAACAGGAATATATGGCAATTAAATAAAGCAGTAAACACAGTACCCAACTCTGATATGAAACGCACGGTAAGCAGTGTAGCAAGAACCATTCTAAGCAACCTGAAGAACCCAACACAGAGTAACGTCTCACAGCCAAAGTCCACGTAGCGACTGAACCACACTGTCGACCGAAGTCAAACGTCGCCTCCCAACACTACCACCACAGCTCACGCCTGTCCACCCCTACAGTGTTCCGGGGCACTGTAGGGTGAGGCAGTGAGTCAAACTAGGACTAGCTGGAACCAGTGTACCGCCACTGCCAGCTACGTGTGCACACAAGCAGTCTAGACTACTGTCCTACCGTCCGGATTGCCTCCACGCTAGGCCTCAGCGCTTCAGGAGGGCCCTGGGGACCGGCGAACCCCCGTCAAGCCGAAGCTACAGGAACTACCCACAAACCCAACTCTCCCGGGCTGCGTCAGGCCAAAGGGCTAAGGGTACCACTCGTAACCTTGATCAAAGGTCACATCAGGCCCAATGGCTAAAGGGTAAACCAACTCCCACCAGTACCACAACCAGCTCCACAGCAAGAAACACGCCGGAAGCTGTCACGACGAACAGGGAAACCCCGACCCGCTGAGGACAAACAGCGACCCCTCGGATAGCACACCGGCTACTCCGGCCCGTCGGGCTCAAGGCGATCCTTCTTCCCTCAGCCAAAGGTAAAACACACATGTACCCCTTCTCACCGGTACAGCTCACAGACACCATGACCCTGTCCCCATCGGTCCATGGTGACAAACGTAAACCACAGTCATTCCGATTCCATATTCGCATAAGCACACACACATACAAAATGATTCCATTCACACAGGAGTCATCAGTCTCAACGTACAACGTGAAGCATGCAATTGAAATCATCTCACGGTGAAGCACATGGTGAAAATCAGGTTACACATCTCTGTCTTGAATCGCGTCGACCGAGGTCGACGCCATTCAAGTCCCTCGGACAGGTTCATTTAACAGACAGAAAATTCCCTGAAACGCGTCGTCATAGGGAGTCGCCTATCTAAAACGCGTCCAGGTCCACAGACGACATTCACACTTAAATTCCAGATTTACAGACCCTCACTCGGGGTGATTTTCCTGTCTAAATGGTGTCAGGATGGCCCGACGCCCTTCTGAAAGGCGTCGTCCATCCATGACGTCATTTAGCGCCAGATCCCCTATTTCGCGAAACCTCGAACAGGGAGGTTTCTGCCCTAAAAGGTGTCGTACTGCCCTGACGCCCTTCTGAAAGGCGTCGACCAGGCACGACGCCGTTTAGCGCCAGAAACCTGGTTCCCTGGTTCGAACCGAGGGTTTCTCCCTTAACCCCAAACACCCCGAAAAGCCCCAAAACAAGAAGGGGGGGAAGAAGAATTCATCTAACCCAGGCATACTACGAAACCACGATCACAAGCACAGCCATTCCCACAAGGAAATCCCCTAAACATGCTCAATCTAGCCCAAACACATCATGTCACACCAAGGAACACACGAGCAACACATGCAAGGTTCGTCCCCCTACCGGTTCTTGAACTCCTCCAAGCTCCTCGCCGCCGGTACGCCGCACCGCAGACCGCCGCCGGTACCCTCGAGGACGCCGCCACTCCGCCGGGACGTCGGCCGCCGTCCGGAGAAGGGAACGCCGCGAAGGAGGTGGTGGAGGTAGAGGTGAGAGGTAAGGAGGCTATGGAGTGATTGGAAGAGGAAGAAGAGGAAGGGAAGGGGAAGAAGAGAGTCGGAGGGGGTGGAGAGGGTGAAGAGAGAGAGAGTGAAGGCGAGAATGAGGGAAGGAAGGGGAGGCTCGCGGAGTCAATCCGAATCCAGCTAAAACGCGTCGATTAAGGCAGACGCCTATCAGTCTGACAGGACGGCCGTACTGACAGCGGTCTGAAACGCGTCGCCCACCGTGGACGCCGTTCAGACGACAGGACAGGCCGTACTGACAACGCTCTGGCGCCGCACCCTGACATCGCAGAGGTCACAGTCTGAATCGCGTCGGCCAACCTGGACGCCGTTCAGACGATGTGACCGGGGCCGTACTCTCGCGGCCCGAAACCCGCCCACGTGGCGCAACAACCAACAGACCTAAATGGCGTCTACACATCCTGACGCCTTTTGAAAGGCGTCGAGCAGTGCTGACGCCTTTCAGTCAGAAATCTCAAGACCCCCCATAGGGTCCAAACCAAGGGATCCGACCGGAAAACAGAACCCGAAATCTCAGTCCTTACACGAGGTAAGCTGAGTCCTTGATATATTGGGCCTTTTCCCATTCTTGCTCGAATTGGGGAAGCGGCGTATCAGCTAGTCTTACCACCCAGTCTTGCAGGAGTGCACGATGTGTTCCATGTTTCTTTGTTAAGAAAGTATGTCGAAGATCCGTCTCATGTCTTGGACTTTTTGGAATTGGAGGTCGCTGAGGACTTATCCTTTCCAGAATTTCCAGTGCGTATTGAGGATCGCAAAGAGCAGGTCCTTCGGAGCAAGGTAGTTCCTCTGATCAAGGTGATTTGGCAGCATCGCTCCAGAGCGAGGCGACCTAGGAGCGTGAGGATGAAATGCGAGAACAGTTTCCCTACCTATTCTTGTAAGTTCTCTTGTGAGCTTGTACCATCATTTTCATTCTCATTAGTTTTATAGCAACAATTTCGGGGACAAAATTCTTTTAAGGGGGGTAGAATGTAAGGACTGAGGTTGAGGATCTAGTTAGGGTCGGTTACGATGTCGGTAGGGTTTGGGCCCCTGTGGGGCTGGGGCATGGGATTTTGAACAGTGTCGGCCTTAGGGGATGCCATTTAGGAGCTTTGCAGGGGTGTCTTCCACCACTCCATCAACCTCCTAACCTTCACCACTACCACCACCATCTCCTCCGCGGCGCATTGCTCTCCGGACAGCGGCCGACGTCTCGGTGGAGTGACGGCATCCACGACGATACCGGCGGCGACTCGTGGCGATCTTTGTTGTATGTGTTTAAAATCATGGTGATTTGGCGGCTAGGAGCAAGGAGGAATTCAAGTAACTGGTAGGGTGACGTTCTTTGTTATATGTGTTTAAAATCATGTTTTTCCCCGCTTTAAAGCATGTGTTGTGTGTGGAGGTTTTTGGGTATGTTTTAAGAGATTTTTGATGAAAATAGACATTTTTGGGTTTTTGGGAAGTAAATTGGTTTGTTGGGCCTCTCCCCTTATCTTCCTTATGTTTTTTTTGAGTGTTTGGGGGGAGAAGAGGGACCCTCGGTTTGGTTCGGTGGAACGCAGTTTTGGGGGTTAAATGGCGTCGGGACTAGGTGACGCCATTTAGAATGACGTCAAGACTAGGTTACACGATTTAATGGCCCAATTTCTCAGTTCCCAAGGCCAGTATAGGATAAAGAGCTGAATGACATCAGCCATGGGCGACGCCATTCAGGCCAGTATCCCTGGGTCCCAACACTTGCGAGAAACTGAACCAATTTAGGGTTCTTGAATGATGTTGGCAACGGGAGATGCGATTTAAGACAGAACCCCATTAATTCATGCAATTAACATGTGTTTACATTATTAGATAATTCAGTTAAATGCATGTTCGATACTGTACTTCGAGGACAAGGGTTTCCACGTGACCGAATCGCACTGTGTTGTGTTTTGTGTGATCGTGGACCTAGAATGACAGTTGTTAACACTTAGGCCCTGTGTCCGTGTGGGAGTGACACAATGCCAGTGTGGGAGTGGTGGGGTGACGCCTAGAGAGAGGGTCACCTGGTGTACCTCTGGGTATAACTAGTACCGGTGTATGAGTGGTACATTCGGAGTGTCACTCGTGACTGAGAGGAGCAGCACCACCTAGTGCTAGACAGGCTGGAGTAGCCAGCGCACTATCCGAGGGGTTGCTATTTCGTCCCAGCTGGTCGGTGTTTTCCGCGTTTGGCTGTGTGGTTTGTGTGTTTAGCCAAGGCGTTGGTTGTCGAATCTGTGGTGGAGTGGTTTCAGAGTTGTGCATGTTGCATTTACAAATGCATGTGTTTTATATCAGAATTTGGGAATTTTTGGGAGTTGTGTCTACTGCTTTACTTATTTAATTGCCTATATTTGCGTTGTTGCACTTGTGGCTACATGAGCGGGTGGTGGGGATTGGAGGATCCCTACTAAGTCCATTTCGATGAGACTCACCCTGCGATTTTTAGCTGAGGGTTCTAGGAGGCGTAGCGTGGAGGATTTCATCTCGGGTTGCGCGCCAGCAACCATTGTTCCAAGGTATGCTCTAATGTAGTTGTTATTTTCCTTTCAGGCTTGTACGCTTAATTATTTTTTTTCAGTTAGGATATGTAATTATTTACTGAGTCGATTCGAATTGTAATAATTTTTAATTCCTGCACTTCCTTTACAATTCGATGTGATGTGGAATGTTTAGCTTATTTTATCATTTATTTCATAGACTTATCGAGATCTTGGCTTGCCTCCAGTTTTTAATGATTCAATACCCATTTAATAATTGGATCTCCAATTATAGGGTGGCGGGTCGTTACAGTACATGAGTGAGGTACCTTATGCCTCAGCTATTGGGTCTATCATGTACGCAATGTTATGTTATTGGCCTGATGTGGCGAATGCTTTGAGCATAGTAAGCATATATTAGGCTGATCCAGGTCCACAACATTGGACAACTGTGAAATGTACCCTTAAGTACTTAAGAAGGATTAAAGGTATATTTTTGGTCAATGGAGGTTTTGATTTGAAGGTTGTGGGTTACACAGGTTCTAGCTTTCAAGCTGATCATGATGACAACAAGTGGACATCAGGATATATCTTTACCGTGAATGGTGGAGCGATGAGCTAGAAGAGTTCCAAGCAGAGTACGATAGCCGATTCTACTACTGAGGGAGAATACATTGTAGCCTCAATAGTAGCAAAGAAAGTGATATGGATGAAGAAATTCATCACTGAGCTCGGGATTGTGCCCAGTATCTTTGATCCTGTGACCTTATTTTGTGACAACAATAGGGCAATAGCACAAGCTAAGGAACGTAGGTCTCCTCAAAGGTCAAAACATATTCTACGGAAGTTCCAATTGATCAAAGAGATGATTGCTCGAGGAGATATTCTCATGGAAAGAGTTTCATCTGAAGATAACATTGCAGACCCACTAACAAAGCCTTTAGTTCAAGAAGTGTTTGAACGTTACCTACAGAAGATGGGGATCAAACGTGTTGGTTATTGGTTGTAGTCCAAGTGGGAGAACAAAGGAGTTAGGGTGTCCTAAGCCAATCATAGACTTAATTCTTGTAATTCTTGTTTAGCAATAAATGGCATTCTCATATATACGTATATGTGTGTATATGTGTATAATTCTTTATCTAATTACGCGATATATATAGATATATATGATGTCCGTGGACATATGCAATGAGAGTTAAATCACAAGGAGTTGTGATAATGAGATTAACTCTCTATAAACATAAGTCCTAAACTGTTCTCAGTAATTGAATGCTCGAATCAAACATCGAGCATTCTGACATATTGACACATGTTGTGTCTGCTCATGTGATTAGAGTTGTTGATCTCATAACCACTAGTGTGGAGACATTGAGACAAACATATAGGTGCTCATTGGTTGAATGAGTTCACTGAACTGATCCACTCTAGAATTCCTAGATGGTCTTAAATATCAACCAGAATATTATGTGTCACACTAGTATGGTAGGTCCTTTGACCTGAGACACCAAGGACACCTTGTGTGAGGATCGCTGCTACCTCGATCGAGATTAAGGATTTAGAGTATAAGGACAAATATTCAAGTGACCATTAGTAATGGAAGTCGTACGAAGGTGGTTAAGTGGTCAAGATGGAATTGCCCACCAGAGTCTATGCTCGTTTAAGTTCCTGGCATGGATTAATGAGAATATCGGAAAATAAGTTTTTTATGTATCATTCAGTGATCGATCTACTTAAGCGATTGAGGAGTTTGACAGTTAAACATAATCTATCATCACTATTAAGTTCTATGGACGAAGGATTATCTCCGTACGATAATCTGTGGATATATAGGTTTCGATAGCGAGATGATGATCCTCAATATCTACTGGGATCACGAGGTGTTGCTTGATGTTGTTCGTGATTGGAAGGCTTAATTCATTTGATCATGAGATGATAAATGAAATATCAAATGAATCAATTTAATTTTAAAAGATATTTTAGTTAGTATTAGATGGTCTCAAAGACAATCCGATACTATGTACTGATTCAGATTATTAATAAATGGCAATAATTCATTGTGTGTAATTAATTCCATTTATGTTTATCGTATCACGATGAAGTCCATGAACATGTGCAACAGTCTTCGGATTATGATGAGATCATAATTACAGGATCGAAGACTTATAAACACATGTTCCTAATTGTTCCTATTCATAGGATGTTTGAGATAGGACATCGAACATCCGGATAGACTAGTATAGGTTACTTCAGCTCATATGATGAGGGTGACTAATCCTATAAGTCACTTGTGTGGAGACACTATGCTGGACCTGTAGGTGCTCATTGGCGAATGAGTTCACTAAACTGATCCGACTCTGAATCGCTGGATGGTAAACACCTCACTGTTAACCAGCTCGATTCTTTTGTCACGGTTGCGTAGATGATCCGTGGACCTGAGACGCCAAAGATATCTTGCTGGTAAGTTTCTGGACTTTGACCTTGACTAACGAATCCCTAACCATGGGTTATCAATAAGTCAAGCGATCGGGTTCAGGAAAATGTCTTCGAAGGTAATTGTGTGTTCAATACGGGATCATCCGCTCTCGGTAGTTTGAGAGAGAATGTTCCGGGAATGATGCGCTTAAAGTCCCTGGCCAGGGCAGACTCTATATTCGATAAGGAGTTATCGGATTTAGATTAGCGGCATCTGATTCAAGTGAATCGACCAAATAGGGTTTAACAGTAAACCATACCCTAGGTCGATTCGGGAACATTGCACGGATGAAGGATTATATCCGCGCGCTAACCGATGATGGAAATGTTCCAATAGAAGGTTGTGATAACCCCAGTGCCATCTAGGATCACGCGATGTTGCTTGGCATCCAACGTGATCGGAAGTCCGTCCGAATTTATTGTGGGACATTAAATTCGGCTGATTAATTGAATATGAGTATATTAATTAATTCAGTGGGTCAGTAAAGGGTTACTGGGCTTAATGGGCTATTAACCGAACTGGTATTTGGGCCTAGAGGGTCACACGCAAATGGTTTTCAAGTCGATGGATAATCCGATAGGATTTCGGATATGTCTGGGTTTTTACGAAAAACCGTAAACAGAATTATTATTAAAGAACGGACGCTACGTCGGGGGCCAGCAACCTTAACCTAGCCGTCGTTCCATCTCTATCCTCCCTTCCAGACGCATGACGTGAGGCCGGCCCTCTGGAGGCTCCGCTTCGATTCCCGACCGCTCCGCCTTCCATCCGACGGAAGATTCTGAATCCGCATGTCGCGGCAGATTACGCGAAGCCAGACGGGATCTACGAATGTCGAATCGAGCGAGGAAGCGAGGATGATCCATTGCGAGGAGAACCGCGTGGATACCGCTAGAGGTTGGGCATCTGCGCGACTTGCGGCATCTCTCCGATGGAACCGAAAAACGAACGCGGATTCGAATCCGCACAAGGTAAATACGATTTACTCCGGTATTATTTTAATCGTTCGAAACGGGATGGATCCGATCCCGAAAAATTTATTCCGCTGCGTTTTTGGTCGGATCTCAACACAACGAACCCAACAGTGGTATCAGAGCCAGGTTCCACTGTGTTTTTACCGTTTCGATCTCCGTATTTGATAATTTTATAATTTGATTCTATGCCCAGTTTTGATTTTAATTACATGCAAAGCGTTCATGTGATGAACACTGTGAATTAAAATTATTTTTCGCACCAAAAATCATTTTTTTTGGTACCCTTTTTCGTGTTCTTCGTCCAACGAAGAACGGACGTGGACCGGTAGTTTTAGGGGCACCCCAAAGGTCGGGGATGCCTCACCGGAGCATGGGAACACCACCCATGGGGTCTTCGGTCGCCGGAGAACCATGGCCGACCTTCCTTCTCTCTTTTTCTCCCTTGAATATGCAGGAAAGGGGGGGGAGGGTTTCGGATTTATGCTGAAAAAGGGGGGTGATTTGGGGTGACCGCTGGCTGCCAGGGCCACCGTCGCCGTTGCCTGGACCCCTGGTCGCTGGGGGGGGCCACCCCAGTGCCGGCCCACACCTGCCGCCGCCGCCTGCGGGGCAGGCCGGTGGCGGCTGGGGGGCCGCCCCGTTCCTGCCTGCAACGCATCTAGGAAACCCTAGCTGCGTCGGGTAGGGAAAGGGGAGGCGGCCGGGCCGGGCCTGACCCTGGGTCCGAGCCAGCCCGGTCTAGGGGCCAGCTGGCTCAGTCTAGCCGTCGAACCGGGCCCGGTTCGCCAGGCCCATTACCCATTTTCTTGTTATTTTTGTATTTAAACCCCATTTTTCTTATTTAATGCCATAATTAAATTACAAAATTTAGTTTAAATATAAAATGGGATTTTTTATTTAATTATATTCTATTTTTAATTGTTTATGGCTTTTAAATAAGATTATGGGGTTATATTAACAATTGTTGTTAATATTTTTCATTATTCTAAAATTTAGAATAAATGACATTAAAGGGAGTTGATTTAATTGTTAAATTAAAATTTAATGTGTATATTTTTAAGGGCATGGTATGTTATAAAATTTTCAATTTGTAGTTATTGTGCATTTATGTTAAAGTGCATTAGCGTGCTTATTTAAATTGGATTTAAATTAGCATGCTTAAAAGTGTTGATTAATATTTCGAAAATCTAAATCCAAAGTTTGTTTGGTCCCTGGTTTTATGAAGCCTAAAATTAATTATTTTCAAAAATTTTAATTTAGCCATTTGATGTGCTATATCGTGTGTGGATTGTTTAATTAAAACACATGGTGGTCATGGATGTGCATTTACTTGTGGATGTGGAATCTGATTGTGTGGTTTATTATTCATTAATAAATAGAGATATGCGAACCTCTCCCTCTCATATTCCAATGTATTTCTACCTCTCTCTCTATGTATTCGTCATAAGGCTTCCTCTTTTAAATTATTGATGTAATTTGATCGAGGCGGCTGCACACGGAGCGAGGATGATCCACAACTGCCGACCAGATGAAAATGAAGGAGTTCATTGAATCCATGGGTTTTGCAGACTCATGATATAAGTTGTTATATTGTGTATGTGTGTGCGTTTGACTGTCTGGCTCAAGTCAAACCACAGTGCCATCCATGACCACACTAATGACATGTATGCGATGCGTGTGTTTGATTTTTGATTGTGAATCAAATTTGCTAGGTTATTAGTATTTATATATATATATTTGATATATTTAATACTATCACCTAGGATGAGACCAAAGAAAATAAATAAAAACCTTCGTAACAAATTCTAAGCCGTAGCACGAGTCATTGAGAATGCACCGTGTGGCCCTCCATCAATACGATTAATAGAACTTAATTCAGTGGTGGAAGATACTATGTATTTACCCAAGGTTTGCCATTGACTGATGAGAGAACTATTGATCATGGCATTAGATGCCTTTGGATAAGAGTAGAGGAACGATATAGTCATCCATATGTTTATCCGGGAACTATATTTCTACTCTACTTTATCACGTATTGATGGTAATACTTAGACCGGGGATAATGGTCTACTGTGTTTACCCGGGACCATTAATAACATTGGAGCCGAAATATGATCGGATATTGCAAGGAGTTGCAATTATCATGAGATGATTGCTCTGAGATAGCGATATGTGTTAAGTCCACGATTTTACATAAATAACAGATCAAATTTACATAATTTGCTATCAATTTAACGGACAAAATCACATGGAATGATAAGATAAACCATTTGCGCATTCAGAATCTGAATTTTAAAATTTCATCACTCCATGGATGGAATAAGGGTAGCAATTCCATTTTCTCAGCAATTATTTAATGCGCAGTTGAATGATTTATGGCTAATGAGAACTTAACTGTTATTTTATGTGAAACAGGACATGAACAAGTAGATGGCATAGTGGTTGGACCACCCGAACGTCAAGGAAGCAACCAGGGTTCGAATCCTGGCAAAAGCAACATTTTATTTTCGTATTTTAGCTTCAAATGGGGCCCACATGCCAACTAAGAGAGAAAGGAGGAGGGAATTCTGAAATTCGAAGAAAGGAGGATCCATCTAAAAAATTCGAATTTCAAATCACCAATTAATGTTTTTTATGAGGATCCCCTAATCAAAGGGGACTTAATGAAATGATTTCAAAATCTCTTTTTGAAATTTCAAAACCCCCCTCTTTTCTATAAAACTAAGGGAGGAGGTCAAGGAGAGGAGGACTCCAATTTTTTCAGAATTTTCTTATCCCTCTCTCTCCCACAGATTTCTCTCCCTCATTTCCCACTGTTCTCCATCTCTCCCTACGCATCTCTCTCTTTGCTTTTCCTATTTCTCTCTCTGTCATTTTCTCTCTCTCGCTCTGCTTTTCCTCCCTCTCTCGCAGCCTCTTTCTCTCTCTCCCTTTCTCTTTCTCTCTCTGTCAGTCCCTGCTCTTCCTCAGTGCTCTTTCTCTTCTCTTTCTCTCGCTGAAGCCCGCCATCCCACGTCAACGCCTGCACCGGAGACATGCGGAAGCCCCCGGTTCGTGCCAGCCGCCATCGAAGGGCCCACCGGCAACACGCGTCGCCCCTGCGCGTTTCGCAGGGGCCGTTCTCGTCGCCCGTGCCCGCTGCGCAGGCGTTTCCCGCCCGCCGCCGTCGTCTGCCGGGCCCGCTTCCGCCACGCGTCAGCACTCGGTCGCCTGCCGCCTGCAAGCCGGCCCCGCCAAAGCCACGCGGCAGCACACCGTTGCGTGCGGGGTTGCGCATCGTCGCCCGTGCCGGCACGGGCCGTGCTTTGCTCGCAGCCGCACGCCACGCGGCGTCTCCCGGGCACTTCCCGCCCAGCCGCCTCCACGCCTCGTGTGCAGCGCCGCTGCACCTCGCCTGCCGAGCCGCTGCACCTCGCCTTTCGCGCCTGCCGCCTCGTCTGCAGCGCCTGCCGCCTCGGCCCACTGCGCCGAGCCTCGCCCATGCCCACAGAAGCCCTCGGTTCCCTGATTTCAATTTAACTACTTTGTTTGAGTGTTAAGCAATTAGTTAACATATTTGTTGTTAAATTTTTTTGAACCATTGTAATAATTGTTACTCTATTAACAGTGAGCAAGTTGTCGTTTCTCTTGTGGATACTCCTATTTTTTCTAAACTTGAATTATTTAGTTAGGTGCATATATTTTGTTTAATTTGATTAATAGTGTCTTAAATAGTAGTTCCTTAACAAGAATTAGGTGTTTTAAACCTGTTAGTGAATTTTGGTAATTACCTTTTCTAGATTTGTTTTTAAAATCACACCTATGAACCAATTTGGCTAAAAATCTCAAAGTTTTCAAAATAAGAATTCTAGTTCTCCGTGGATCGACCCGGTCTCAACCATGCACTACCTTGTTATTTTTAATTGAGATTCGGAAATTAAGATTGATGTTGTTTGTGTTTTAACGACGGCATTTAAACACGCATCAATATGATACTACGTGTTTACCCGAGGTCATACTGTAATGCTTGGAGATTCTAATCCCCACTAGGACACAGTCGGCGTCTCCCGTTCTGTATATCTGAAGGTTATACGGTCCGTCGAAAATTAGTGGGAGTAAAACTAAATAATAAAAGACCATATCTTGTTTTAATTAATCTGAATATATGCTAATTATCATTTGATTATCTCCTGTAGGCTAGAATGTCGCACCATAACCCGTTGCGTGGCATACTCGATGCTAATCGTTTGATAGGCACCAATTACTCAGATTGGCTCAGGAACATGAAGATTGTCCTTAGGTTTGAGCAGATTGCCTACGTCTTGGATAATGAACCTCCTTCTGAATCAGCATTAGATGCCCGAGAGGAGAAAATGATAGGGTATGAAAAATGGAAGGAAGATTCTACCATGGCCCAATGCTACATGTTAGCCTCTATGAGCAATGGTTGCAGAGGCAACATGAAGAGATGGATGCTAGATCCATCATGCTCCATTTGAAGGAGCTATTTGGTGAGCAGAGCAGAATCGAACAATATGAGATATCGAAGAATATATTCAAGGCTCAGATGGCAGAGGGAACTTCAGTACAGAATCACGTGTTGAAGATGATTGAGTGGGTGGAGAGGTTGGATGCTCTTGGGATTACACTTCCCAAGGAGATGCATACAGACCTCGTGTTATCTTCACTTCCACAGTCATATGCTCAGTTCATCGTTAACTTTAACATGAACAAAATCCAGACTACCTTAGCTGAACTGCTGAACATGTTAAAGACTGCAGAGGGGAACCTTGTGAATGATAAACCCCAAGTCCTCATGGTTGGTAAGACCAATAGAAAGAGACTTTCAGCCCAAGCTTTTCGAAAGAATAAGAATAAGGTTCAAAGAAAGGCAAAGGTTGTCAAGAAAGACAAAGGCAAGAATGCTGAAAAAGGTGATTGCTTCTACTGTCCTTATTGGGATATGCACTTAGCTCGGCAATGTATATCCTGAACAAGGTACCCAGCAAGTTTGTTGAAACCACTCCATATGAGATATGGAATGGAAGGAAACCAGACCTTAAACATGTAAAAGCCTGGGGATGTCCTGCTCATGTTAAAAGACATGACGTAGATAAGCTGGAATCTAGAACTGACAAATGCAGATTTGTGGGATATCCAAAGGAAACTTATAGATATTACTTTTATCATCCTCGCGAACAAAAGGTGTTTGTGGCCAGGAGAGCTGTCTTTCTAGAAGAAGATTATATTCTCCGGAAGGACACTGAGAGTAAAGTAACTGTGGAAGAAATTCCAGACCCACAAACTAGTTCATCAGATGAACCATCAGTTTCTGAACCTGTTCAAAATGATACACAGGAACCTCGTAGGTCTGAAAGAGTACCTAAACCACCAGAAATATATGTAGGACATATTAATTTAGATGGTTCAAGGATACCCTATAATGAGGATGATGATCCTAAGACTTACCAGGAGGCCATTGAAAGTTCAGAGGCCGGAAAATGGCGGGAAGCCATGAATTCTGAAATACAGTCTTTGTACATCAACCAAGTTTGGAACTTGGAAGATTTACCCGATGAAATACTACCTATCGGCTGCAAATGGATCTTTAAAAGAAAGATCGGTGCAGATGGATGTATTGAGACTTATAAAGCAAGATTAGTGGCGAAAGGCTATCGTCAAAGACAAGGTGTTGACTATGACGAAACCTTTTCACCCGTTGCTATGATTAAGTCTATCAGAATTCTTCTCGCCATTGCTGCCTACCATGATTGTGAAATCTGGCAGATGGATATGAAGACTGCCTTCCTCAATGGAAACCTTGAGGAGGAGGTATATATGATACAACCAGAAGGATTCACATCCAAAGAATCTCCAGACTTGGTATGCAAGTTGCAGAGGTCTATTTATGGACTAAAGCAAACTTCCCGAAGTTGGAACATAAGATTTGATGAGGCAATCAAATCTTATGGATTCATTAAGAATGAAGATAAGCCCTGTGTATACAAGAAAATAGTGGGAGCGCAATCACATTTCTGATTCTTTACGTTGACGACATCCTACTCATTGGGAATGATGTAGGAATGATGTCATCAATAAAGATATGGCTGTCAAAGAACTTCTCCATGAAGGATTTGGGAGAAGCATCTTACGTATTAGGAATACGGATCGATAGAGATAGATCAAAGAAGATGTTTGCTTTAACCTAATCTATGTACATAGAAACCATTGTCAAAAGGTTTGGCATGGAAAATTCCAAAAGAGGTCTCATACCGATGAGACATGGAATTTCACTCTCTAAAGGTCAGTCTCCCAAGACACTTGAAGAGAGGGCTGTGATGGATAAAGTCCCCTATGCTTCTGCCATAGGGTCCATCATGTATGCCATACTATGTACCAGACCTGATGTAGCATATGCTCTAAGTGTTACGAGCAGACATCAGGCAGATCCAGGTGATGAACACTGGAAGACTGTGAAATACATCCTTAAGTACTTGAGAAGGACTAAGGATCGATTTCTAGTCTATGGAGGAGGAGACTTAAAGCTGCAAGGATACACTGACTCGAGTTTTCAGTTTGATCCTGACGACAGTAAGTCAACATCAGGTTTTGTTTTCACACTCAACGGGGGAGCAGTGAGCTGGAAAAGTTCAAAGCAGGAAACCACTGTTGATTCGACAACGGAAGCTGAGTATATTGCTGCTGCTAAATCCGCCTAGGAAGCTGTATGGATGAAGAAATTCATCGGCGATCTTGGTATGGTGGAAAGCATATCTGGTCCCGTCCCACTGCTGTGTGACAACAATGGGGCGATTGCTCAAGCGAAAGAGCCGAGGTCTCATCATAAGTCGAAGCACATTTTACGGCGCTTTCATCAGATCAGAGAGATTATAGCTCGAGGAGATGTCGTGGTGGAAAGAGTTCCTTCAGCCGACAACATAGCTAATCCACTTACAAAGCCTTTGTCTCAAAATGTCTTTGAGCGTCACTTAGAGAATATGGGTATTCTGTATAAAAGTGATTGACTTTAGTCTAAGTGGGAGATTGTTAGTATTAGATGGTCTCAAAGCCAATCCGATACTATGTACTGATTCAGATTATTAATAAATGGCAATAATTCATTGTGTGTAATTAATTCAATTTATGTTTATTGTATCACGATGAAGTCCATGAACATGTGCAACAGTCTTCGGATTATGATGAGATCATAATTACAGGATCGAAGACTTATAAACACATGTTCCTAATTGTTCCTATTCATAGGATGTTTGAGATAGGACATCGAACATCCGGATAGACTAGTATAGGTTACTTCAGCTCATATGATGAGGGTGACTGATCCTATAAGTCACTTGTGTGGAGACACTATGCTAGACCTGTAGGTGCCCATTGGCAAATGAGTTCACTAAACTGATCCGACTATGAATCGCTAGATGGTAAACACCTCACTGTTAACCAGCTCGATTCTTTTGTCATGGTTGCGTAGATGATCCTTGGACCTGAGACGCCAAAGATATCTTGCTGGTAGGTTTCTGGACTTTGACCTTGACTAACGAATCCCTAACCATGGGTTATCAATAAGTCAAGCGATCGGGTTCAGGAAAATGTCTTCGAAGGTAATTGTGTGTTCAATACGGGATCATCCGCTCTCGGTAGTTTGAGAGAGAATGTTCCGAGAATGATGCGATTAAAGTCCCTGGCCAGGGCAGACTCTATATTCGATAAGGAGTTATCGGATTCAGATTAGCGGCATCTGATTCAAGTGAATCGACCGAATAGGGTTTAACAGTAAACCATACCCTAGGTCGATCCGGGAACATTGCACGGATGAAGGATTATATCCGTTCACTAACCGATGACGGAAATGTTCCAATAGAAGGTTGTGATAACCCCAGTGCCATCCAGGATCACGCGATGTTGCTTGGCATCCAATGTGATCGGAAGTCCGTCCGAATTTATTGTGGGACATTAAATTCGGCTGATTAATTGAATATGAGTATATTAATTAATTCAGTTGGTCAGTAAAGGGTTACTAGACTTAATGGGCTATTAACTGGACTGATATTTGGGCCTAGAGGGTTACACGCAAATGGTTTTCAAGTCGATAGATAATCCGACAAGATTTCGGATAAGTCTGGATTTTTATGAAAAATCGTAAAAAGAGTTATTATAAAAGAACGGACGCTACGTCGGGGGCCAGCAACCCTAACCTAGCCGTCGTTCCATCTCTATCCTCTCTTCCAGACGCACGACACGAGGCCGGCCCTCTGGAGGCTCCGCTTCGATTCTCGACCGCTCCGCCTTCCGTCCGATGAAAGATTCTGAATCCGCATGTCGCGGCGGATTACGCGAAGCTAGACGGGATCCACGAACGTCGAATCGAGCGAGGAAGCGAGGACGATCCATCGCGAGGAGAACCGCGTGGATATCGCTAGAGGTCGGGCATCTGCGCGACTTGCGGCATCGCTCCAACGGAACCGAAAAATGAACGCGGATTCGAATCCACGCAAGGTAAATATGATTTACTCCGGTATTATTTTAATCGTTCAAAACGGGTTGGATCCGATCCCGAAAAATTTATTCCGCTGCGTTTTCGATCGGATCTCGACACAGCGAACCCAACCATTTTAAAGTTAATGGGCCTACAACTAGGTTGATAGTCGAGCCTAGAGGGTCACACACATAAGGATTTACATGAGACTGGATTTATAGAGGTTTATATATATTTTCTGAACTTTTGTGAAAAGGTTGAGTGAATATATATAATAGAGGAATGTAGAGAAAAATCCTAACGAATACGTGGATTTCTTCCCTGGCCGTCCCCCTCTCTCTCACTCTCTAGCTTTCCCTCTCCTCTCTTCGGCGGTGGAAGGCGACACCGACGATGTAAAGGAGATCTCGTCTGTGCATCGATCCATATGGATGCTACATCTAGAGGCCGTGTACATGTGCGGCTACCCCGTCCCGTAGATCATCTGCTATTTGAGGAGATTCTCGATCTCAACTCGTTTGTCTCCAATTATCGGGAGAACTTTCTTGACCCTGCAAAGGTGAAAAATCCATTCTCTCTATTGTTTTAATTTCCAACGGCAAGAACATCACGTCCCGATCTCATCGCTTGTTTATTTCTTTCTTCCGTTGTGTCTCGCGAGTATCTTACAATAAGCTCAGTTTGATATGAGCTATGTTCAATTCGATATGTGATAAGTTTTGTTCATAGTTAGTAGAATTTGATACATCATATATGAATATAATCATACTATGTAAAATTATATGTTAGTCGATCTGATCATGTTTATTAAAAAATATATTTGATTTAGTAAATTCTAAATTTGACCATATTTTGTATCATGTTCTTATTTGAGCTATATATAGAACTATGTAAAATCATATTTGGTATAATTGTATAATGTGATTTACAAATTTACTATCATGTAGATGGTTCGAAGCCTACTAAGTGGTGGGCTCATAAATCTGACCAACTATCTTTCAAGAGAAACCATTTCAAGATCTATCTAGGTGGGGAATCAAGCATGTTAAATTTTAAGAAGAGTTTTTAGTTATCAAATTAGTAGTTTGATGTAGTAGGGAATGATGAGAGATTGATGAAGTTTTCTTTATTTGGTGAGACTAAGAATTTAGATACTAATTGATAGATATTGTAATTTGTAAGCTTTGGTATTGACTATACTTTGAATATTTTGAATTAATTGATAGTTATGACATTTATTTAAATCGCCTTATAGTTATTTAGCTCTCATATCTATTTGTTATGATGGGATTTATTCCTAGATTACCCAGTCTGACTCTACGTTTAAAAAAAAAAAAAAACGATTCGAGACATAACGATATGGTACCAGAGCAATTATGAGAGTTTATAAAATTCTTTTAAAAACTAACTAGGGGCAAAACATCTCTACACCCTTTTTTAAAAGGATTTAGGGCTAATAATAGAAAATATAGACTTGGTTATGTACCTCCTAAAGCCTCTCAGCTAATAAAGTCTACATAAAATTATCCTCTACTAGGATTCATAAAAGCATCAACTTCAACAAGCTCACATAAAAAGGCACCTTATATAGATCGTTGCTCACATTACTGCAGGTTGGACCACACTTCTAAAACTTGCATATGGAGGAAGTGGGTTTGAGTACCTTAAGGATTTGCATCAGCCAATAACTATAAAGGACCCAATAGGCTTTGGGTACCTAAAACCATGATCTTAAAAGGAAGCTTAGGAGCATCCAAATGGTACATAGATAGTGAATACTCCAGGCATATGACTAGTAACTGGTACCTATTGAAGACTTTGTGAGCAGATGGAGGGACAGTTACCCATGGAGACAATGGAAAAGGAACAATAATAGGTAGTGGTCCTGTTGAAAGTAAATCAGTAGATCTAATAGAGGATGTTTTATGTGTTGATGGGCTGAAGCACAACCTGATAAGTATCAATCAGTTGTATGACATAGGTCACAAAGTCATCTTTGAAGCAATAGAATGCATCATAATCAAGGATGATGAAATTACCTTCAAGGCTCACAGAGATAAGAATTTGTATGTACTGCATATAAATGAACTAAAGGAACAAAATGTGTGCCTAACAATCAACAACTCTGAAGAAGCAGATCTGTGGCATAGAAGGCTGGATCATGCCAGTCATGGTGTGATTCAGAAGTTGATCAAGTATAACCTAGTTAAGGGATTGCCTAAGATGAAGCTAAAAGCTTCAGGCATCTGCACAACGTGTGCCAAAGGGAAGCAGACAAAGACCTCATGTCAGTCCAAGATAGTTGTGACAACTTCTCAACCTCTGGAGTTGTTTCACATGGATCTATTTTGACCAATGAAGACAACCAGCCTAGAAGGGAAGAACTATGGGTTTGTCATAGTTGATGATTACTTTGGTTCACTTTGTTTGCAGAATAGCTTAAACTAGAATAAGATTTTGGGAATTTCTTAAACCAAAATAAGAGGTATTTTGATTTGGTAAGTTGTTGGTATTTCACCTAAAATAAGGAGAATTACACTGTGCTATTACAAGTGATTTGGTAGGAATAAGTGGAATAAGGAGTGAAATAAAGGGTAAAATTGGGGGAATTAGGCATTCCAGGTAGAGTTTGGGGAGTTGGGGGAATTAGGCATCCCCGCAATCAAATCATAATAGGACCTTTATACCAATTATTCCGGCCCTATTCCACAAACAAAGTGAGCCTTAGGGTTCACCTTGGTGGCATTCTTGGAAAACAAGTCAGATACCTTTGAAGCTTTTCAAAAGTTCAGCAAAACTATGCAAAGGGAGCAGATGCTCAGTATAGTAGTAATCAAATCAGATCATAGAGGTGAATTTTAGAATGATGAGTTCTCTAGATTTTGTGATGAACAAGGAATTTTGCATAATTTCTTAACTCCTAGGACACCTCAGCAAAATGGTATAGTAGAAAGGAAGAATAGGACGCTGCTAAACGTGGCCAGAATCATGCTTCAGAAAACAATATGCCTAAATATTTTTAGGCAAAAGTAGTCAACGTAGCATGCTACATTATTAACATAGCAAAGATCAGACCAACCTTAAAGAATACTCCTTATGAGTTGTATAAGGGGAGGAAGCCAAAAGTCAACCATTTGAAACTATTCGGGTGTAAATATTTCATCCTCAACAATGGAAAGGATAACCTTGGTAAGCTAAATGCAAAATTAGATGAAGGTTTGTTCTTATAGTATATCTCTTAACCTCATGGTTACATGATTTTTAATAAAAGAACATTTTGTTAGTTGAACAAATTGTACATATTTTATTTGATGAGGCTAATCCATCTTCCAAAGGAAGAGAAAAGTTTGATGATGTTGATGCAAGAGAATTAAGCAAAAAGATGGACAAAATAAGCTTAGAACTAGAAGAAAATGATGATCTACCTTTATAAGATCTACAACACATTGAAGAAACACATGAAGATCTATCCAAGGAATGGAAGTATCATAAAGATCATCCAAAAGAAAACATCATTGGAGATTCTATGGAGTAAAAACTAGAAGTAAAATTATTCTTTGTGATTATATAACTTTTGTTTCTCAAATTGACCCAAAGATAGTCAATTAAGCGCTTGCAGATGAATCTTGGATCGTAGTCATGTAAGAGAAACTAAATCAGTTCTAGAGAAATAAGGTTGCGTCCCTTGTATGTATCATCAGACCATCATGTCATATGCCCCAAATGGGTATTTCAAAACAAGATGGATGAGTCTGAAGTTATAGTTATGAATAAAGCCAGATTGTTGGCTCAAGGCTACTACCAAGAGGAAGGCATAGATAATGATGAAACTTATGCTCAAGTTACTAGACTTGACAGAATCAGAATTCTACTAGCATATGCATCTGCACTAGATTTAAAATTATTCCAAATAGATGTTAAAAGCGCATTCTTAAATAGTTTGATAAAGGAGGAAGTATATGTTAAACAACCTCCTAGTTTTGAAGATCATACATTTCATAATCATTTATTCAAACTACATAAGGCATTGTAAGGTCTGAAAGAAGTTCCTAGAGCTTGGTATGAAAGACCTAGTGCTTTTCTCATTTAGCATGAGTTCACTAGAGGAAAAGTAGATAGCAGTATATTCATGGTACTTTAATAGTTCAAATTTATATAGATGAGGTTATATTTGGTGCTACTAATGAGTCTGTCTACGAGGATTTTGAAGAGTTGATGCAGGAAGAATTCAAGATAAGTATGATGGGAGAACTAAGCTACTTCCTTAGACTACAAATCAAACAAGTGAAGAAAGGAATTCATGTCTATCAAGTCAAATACACTAAAGACTTGCTGAAAAAATATGGCTTTGACAAGGCTAAGGCTCTAAAAACTCCCATAAGCACCTTCACTAGGTTAAATATGGATCCAAAAGGTAAAAAGATAGATCAAAAGATCTACTACAGTATGATTGGATCCTTATTAAATCAAACTGCTAGTAGACTTGATATCTTATTGAAAATTTAGATATTAATTGATGGATATTATAATTTATAAATTTTGGTATTGACTATGTTTTGAATATTTTACATTAGTTGATAGTTATAGTATTTATTTAAATTGCCTTATAGTTGTTTAGCTCTCATATCTGTTTGTTATGATGGAATTTATCTTGAGATTATGCAGTCGGACTCCGAGTTGAAAAAAGAAAAGATCTAGATCTAAAGCGTAACAGCAGGCACCTATGGATGACCTGATGGACGATACAGGGGATGAGGACCAGAGGAACAAGGAAAAATATGATGAGGTTGATTAGTTTTTAGGTAATATATAAAAAATAAAAGAGACTATTAAAATAGTCGTAAGTAACAAATATTTATATTATGACATTTTTTTATTTATGTAATATACAATAAATAAAAAAATATTATTCACGATGGCTAATAGAAGCCGTCGCTAATATTGATTATTAGCATTGGTTTCATTTGAGAACCATCGCTTATAGTTACCTAATAGTGACGATTAAATTGTAAATTGCTGCTAATATTTTAGTTATTAGCAATGGCTATAGTTTTAGCGGTCACGAATACTTATGTATTAGCGATGGCTACGATTTAATCATCGCTAGCGACGAGCTAATTGTAGTTGTTTGCTAATAATCGAAGTTATTAGTGATGGCTCTTGAAAACCTGTCGCTAACATTCACGACAAGTATTTTAGCAACTACATTAGCGGTGGTGCTTCGTTATGTTCCGAACTTTTACAACCCATTAATGAATTTAATTAATTTAAATGAGATCAATTAATTAATTATAAGAGTCGATGGTGAGGTTAAGTAAATTTATTTAGTCCAGTTAACTCAATTATGAAAACCCATTAGTCCAATTATACTACTAAGAATAGTCCACTAATTTAGTTCAAATTCTCAGTTGATACATTAGACAGTAACATATTAAATAATCATAACTTTCTATAGAAAATTTTGATTAAGGCATGGCTAGTATCATTGGAAAGAAAATAAAAATATCTATAACTTTGTAGAAGACTATTTTTACTAATTCACATATTTTATAAGTAATAAATATCGATGATCAATTTTAGAAAGGGCTGCCCATAGAGAACAAGTGCTAATTAAATTAGGATTTGAATTATGAAATAAAAGATGACATACTTAAAATTAATCACGACCTAAAAAGTTATGTATGACATATTTGACTTGAATTAGAAGTAGAACATAATAAACTTGAATATAATTAAGATTCTAATTAATAGGTAGAAAGTAATAATTAGAATCCTACTTGAACTAGAATTCTGTACATAGATTTATTTGGCACAGTCTTAGTATTTTAAGTATAACTTCGTATACAAAAATTAAATTAAATAAGTCAATTCTTATTATAACAATGACTCAAATTATAGAAGTTTTATGGATAATATATGTTGAAAATAAGTCATTTACTAATCGGAATTAAGATACGTTTGGATGGGAAGAAAATCTCCCAAATTGCTAAGTTTTGAGTACTTAGGATAGCTGGTCAGTCAAAGAGACATAACTTTTTGTAAAAATATCAAACAGTAGTGATATTATAAAAATAATAAAAAGTTAGAAAACTTTGTAGAATAGAGCTGTTTCTAATTATTGAACGGAGTCCGATTTGCAGTGGAAAGTGACTTCAGCTTGTAGATTAGTCATAAGGAGTAAGAGTTCGACTCTAGTATAAATGGTTGTATTAGGAATGAAAATAAGCATAAATAGAGCTTTGGGATCGTGCTCAAAGCTTTATTTCATGCAACTCTCTTCGAAAGGTAAGTTCATATGGTGTTCTTGAGATAATATAGTTTATTCATTATTATTTTTTTGGGAAATTGATTTTAATTATTGTTTTATGTTATTGGAGAATTAGAAAATGTGGGAAAGAACTTAGAGAATGTATAAAAGAGTTTAGAAGAGGAATAGACTTTGGATAGATAGCAGGTAAGCCATAGGGGAATCAAGAGTCGATCTTTTTTCAAGAGATTAGTAGATAATTCTAAATATGATATATTTTGTATTAAAAATTATATTATTTTTAAAGGCTTTACAAAACTAATCAATTAGTAAGAAGTTTGATCTATATGTATACTTCATGATCATCAAGTTTCAGATTTTTTTGATCCTTTTTACTGTTTATTCTATGATTATTAGCTCAGCTTAAGTAATATGTCCGTTCAATCTATTTTATTTCTAATTATGATCACATGAGTTATATATATTTGTTCTCTTGCGTACAATGTCCAATTGAGCTAATATTTTTATAAAAGACTATTTTTCATGTTATATTTATTTCAAATATATTTCATAATTTTTTGAGTTTTTTTTTATGTTTATTTCGTAATATTCTTCTCAGACTATATAATTTGTCATGACAGTTTCAAAATCTCAACTTGTAAATATTTTATATTGCTTGATTTATGTCCAAATTGTACAAAATTTTGTGAAGACCTGTTTTATGTTATATTTTACTTCTATGTAAAGTTTGAGAATTTTATAACCTCATTTTTTATTTAATTTGATCTCTGTTTTGATTTGCTGAAATTCTATTTAAGTAGGATTTTCGGAATTGAAGTGGGAATCCAAAATCATATCAAACCAATCCAACAATTGATGAAACTTTGTACACACGTTAAATGTGACCTATTTGATATGTTCTTCAAGTTTAATAATTTTCAGAATCTGTTTGATATTATTGAGCCTATTTGTTAATTATTCAGTTCTGAAAATTAGTTTTAATAGCAAAAAAATATGTTTGTAATTTTGAAAATTCTAAAAAAAAATTATTTGACTATCGTTTCTGTCCAGCAACCTATTTTGATCATATTTACTCTTATTATCCATCTATATGACCATGTTGACTCTTTAAACGATTATGTTGTATATCAAAATATGTATTTTGACTCTTATATATAAGTATCACTTTGTCAAATTAATTTTCAGATCTATGACCATTATGAAATCTATAAAAATATAATTGTGCCATGTTTGTTTTATATATGTTTGGACATTGCCATCTTAATGAGATTGGGGCTCATTTCATAACTGTCAATAGATGAGTTCTGCCTGTGGGTAATGGAAAATTTTCAAGAATTGTGTTTTGTTTGCAGTGATCCGAGGTGGAACAACAGACTTCCCAATTATGCATGCACTAAGTTCTTAGCATACTTACCTATACGCTCTGCTATTTGTTTATTCGGCTCCTTATGTGGTAGTTAGATGTATGTCTATCTGATATGTTTGAATTTGATTTGTTTCTCACATAATTATGAAACATAATTTACTATTTAGATCTATTTGATTTAACTTATGATCTACTCAAGTTGTTCTTTTGTCATTTATGCTCAGTGATTTTGATGTCAACTTATTTGATTAAGAATTATTGTTAATTTTGATTAGCTATTTTGATAATATAAACTCTGATTTGATAAGCTAGTGTGCCATAATAAATTTGTTATATGTTCAGTTCGATATGTTTAGTTTGATATATGATATGTGTAAGGAATCGCCATGAACGCAGCGGAAATAATAATGATTCCATTGTATCGGTTGCTGGAGTCGTAAAACGGATATTAAAACTAACGTGGGAAGAACAGTTCTTCACCTTTGCGGGGTTTCGAATCTCCCATGGATGATGCCGACTCGGTAATCGCGCACGCGCATGATCTCTAGAGGTATCCACACGAGTTCCCGCAGCAGACGCGATTTCCTCCTCGACTTGAGTGCTCCGACCAGATCTCAAATCCACCATGCGCGGAGAGAGACAGATCCACTCCAAGAGAGAGAGAAGGAGAGAGAGAGAGGAGAGAGAGAATCTGGGGTAAAAATTCATCCAACTAACTTTTTACCACTCCCCCTTGGCCCTCCTTATATAGAAATAAGGATAAGCACAACAGTTAATCCTCATGATTATCCAAGAGTTTGGCCTTGGATAATTCTCCATTAAATCTTCATATTTATCCTGCAGCTTTTCACAAAAACCCAGATAAGCATGAAATTTAACATCTCTCACCGTCTGACGAGAACTCTTATGTGTGTGACCCTCTAGGCCCATATATCAGTCCGGTTGCAGGCCCATTAAACTTAGAACTATTTCGAATTTAATATTTATTAATTAACATTTAAACATCACATGTTAAATGATTAATTTAATAAACAAGTGAATTATCATCTGATAATCAAATCACTTGGCCTTCTGATCATGAACAGCACCAAACACTACCTCATGATCCCAGAAGATATCAGGGATACTGTGCCCTTCAATTGAACCTTTCCGTCTGCCGATACCGCACAGATATAATCCTTCACTCATGCAATGTCCCGATAACGCAAGGGTATGGTTTTATAGTCAAACCCTCTATCGCATTATCCAGATGGATTCCAGTACACAGTTAATATCTAGAAAGACATCTCTTTCATTTGACCCTGGCCAGGGATTTCTGTGTACACATCCATGGGACATTCTCTCTCCAGTCTTATACCAAGAGTGAGTGATCCCTTGTTGTTCACTCAATTACCTTCGCAAGCTTTCCACTGTATCCGAAAGACCGATTATGGTGGACTTAATGGTTAAAGTCCACGAGTCAGAGAATCAAGATACAATGGTCCACAAACAAGGTATCATTGGTGACTCAGGTCAAAGGACCAACTGTGCTACTGCAACGATTGAATTCCCTGGTTGACTAATAGGTATAATTACCATCCAGGAATTCTTATTTGGGTCTGTTCAATGAACTCATTCTCTAATGAGCACCCACTTGTTTGTCTTAGTGTTACCACACGAGTGAATGTGAGATCATTCACCCTCATCATATGAGTAGACATAACTTGTGTCGATCTTATCGGATATTTAATGTCCATCTCAAATATCCTATGATCGAGAACTATTTAAGACAATTGCCTTAGGATATTGATCTCACTATCATGATCTCATCATGATTCAATATCCCATACATTTGTCTATGGACCTTCATTACGATAGTTAATTGCGAAAACTATTAAATGAAGAAATGATTGCCTTTATTAATAATCTGAAATAGAATGTACAATGATTGGTTTTGAGGCCACCCAATTCTAACATTCTCCCACTTGGACTATAGCCAATCACCCATGTGTCTAAGTCCCATAGACTTAAGGTGACGTTCTAAATTGTTTTGAGACAATGGCTTAGTCAAGGGATCTGCTACGTTATCTTCAGATGAGACTTTCTCAACTACTATATCTCATCGGGCGATGATCTCACGAATCAGATGAAATCGTCTCAGAATGTTCTTTGACTTCTAATGTGATCTAGGCTCCTTCGCTTGAGCTATTGCCCCATTGTTGTCACACAATAATGGAACATGATCTGAAATGCTTGGAACGACTCCAAGCGCCGAGATGAACTTCTTCATCCAAACCGCCTCCTTGGCCGCTTCTGCTGCAGCAATGTATTCTGCTTCGGTCGTCGAATCTGCAGTAGTTTCCTGTTTGGAACTCTTCCAACTTACTGCACCTCCATTTAACATGAACACAAATCCAGACATGGATTTGCTGTCATCCATATCCGACTGGAAACTCGAGTCAGTAAATCCTCGAAGTTCCAAGTCGTTTCCTCCATAAACGAGAAATAGATCCTTAGTCCTTCTCAAGTATCTAAGGATACATTTCACCGCCTTCCAGTGTTCCTCACCTGGATCAGCCTGATATCTACTGGTGACACTTAGTGGGTGTGCCACATCAAGCCTAGTACATAGCATTGCATACATGATAGATCCTATTGCCGAGGCATAAGGAACTCTATCCATGTATGCTCTCTCTTCAGGTGTCTTGGGAGACATTTCTTTAGAGAGATAAATTCCATGCCTCATAGGAACGAGGCCTCTCTTGGAATTTTCCATGCCAAACCTTTTGACTATGGTATCTATGTACATAGATTGGGACAATCCAAGCATCCTTTTGGACCTATCTCGATAGATCCTTATTCCCAGAATATAGGATGCTTCTCCCAAATCTTTCATGGAGAAGTTTTTGGATAACCAAGCCTTTACTGATGACAGCATTCCTACATCATTACCAAAAAGATAACTGCGCTCCCACTAACCTTTTTGTATATACAAGGTTCATCTTCATTCTTAATGAAGTCATAAGATTTGATTGCTTCATCAAATCTTAAGTTCCAAGTTCGGGATGCTGATAAGTCCACAATTTTACATAAATAACAGCTGAAAACTACATACTTTGCTATCAATTTAACAAACAAAATCACATGGAATGATAGATAAACCATTTGCGCATTCAAAATCTGAATTTCAAATATCACCACTCCATGGATGGAATAAGGGCAGCAACTCCATTTTCTCAGCAATTATTTAATGTGCAGTTGAATGATTTGCGGCTATAAGAACTTAACTGATATTTTATGTGAAAACAGGACATGAACAAGCAGATGGCATAGTGGTTGGACCACCCGAACTTCAAGGAAGCAACCAGGGTTCGAATCCTGACAAAAACAACATTTTATTTTCGTATTTTAGCTTCAACTGGGGCCCACATGCCAACTAAGAGAGAAAGGAGGAGGGAATTCTGAAATTCAAAGAAAGGAGGATCCATTTCAAAAAATTCGAAATTCAAAATACCAATTAATGTTTTAAAGAGGATCCCCTAATCAAAGGGAGCTTAATGACAGGATTTTTAAATCTATTTTTGAAATTCAAATCCTCCCCTCTTTCTATAAAACCAAGGGAGGAAACCAAAAGGGGGAGCCCGGAAATTTTCAGAAATTTTTTAATCCCTCTCTCTCCCACAGTTTTCTCTCCCTCACTCCCACTGTTCTCTCTCTCCCCCTACGCATCTCTCTCCCTTTTCTTTCTCTGTCATTTTCTCTCTCTCTCTGCTTTTCCTCCCTCTCTCTATTAGTTTCTCTCTCTCCCTTTCTTTCTTTTACTTTCTCTCACCCGCACACTGTCGCTCTCCCCCTTCTCTCTCGGTCAGTTTCTCTCTCTCTCTTTCTTTCTTTGCACGAGTTGGTCCCACCTCGCCGAACGAGCCAACCACGTGGCAGCACCCAGGAGCACGACGAGCTCCACATCGTCGCCTGTGCCAAAGAGCGGCCCACCCAGCCATTGTAGCTCGCGCAGCCCCCGCCACGCGGCGTGCCCACGCGCAGCAGCGCCTGCGGTCCTGGGCCCGCCAACGTCGGCCGCCGCCACGCTCCGCCACGCGGCAGCGCCGGCGGATTCGCGCCGCCGCGCCTCGTCGCCCGTGCGCACCGGAGCGGAGGTTCCCGCTCAGCCGTCGCCACGCGTCAGCCGCCCCCGCTCGGCCTCGCCTGCCGCGCTCGAGGTCCCACCAGTGCCTCGCCTGCCGCGCTGCTGCCTCGCCTGCCGCGCCGCTGCCTCGCCTGCCGCGCCGCTGCCTCGCCTGCCGCGCCGCTGCCTCGCCTGCCGCGCCGCTGCCTCGCCTGCCGCGCCGCTGCCTCGCCTGCAGCGCCCTCGTCTGCAGCGCCGCCCCGGTCCAAAGCGCCCCCGCTCCCATCTGTTGCCACGTACCCCCTCGCGGTTCACTGCACCGCTCCACACGCAGAAGCCTCTTGGCCAGAAGCCCCTTTGCTGCGATTCTTGCCACTGTTGATGTTTGAGTTTGTTCTTTGTATTTTTTTTAGTGTGTTTAGTTCAATTAGTCTTGAAAACTCTCATTGTAATTTTTCCTTAAATATCTAATTTTGTATCAGTTTTCTTTTATGCAGTAGCTTGATAATTTAGTCTTATAGAAATAGCTACCTTCTTAAGGATAGTATATTTATAATGTTTATTATTTAGACATTTAGTTAGATTTACATATTTTAGTTTAGGTCATTAGTGGGGTCTTATTAGTGTTGTCTTAATAAAACCTAGGCGATTTAGTGTTTTAGAAGTGTGGGTAAATTCCGGTAATTAATTGGTCATCTTTTCAAGATTTGCATCTCAAAGTCACACTTGTTAACATTGTTTCCACTAAAAAACCATGATTTTCAAAGTTAAAAACTCTATTTCCCCGTGGATCGACCCGGTCTCATCCATGCACTACCTTTTTATCTTTAATTGAGACTCGGAAATTAAGATTGATGTTATTTGTGTTTTAACGACGGCATTTAAGTACGCATCAATTTTTGGCGCCGTTGCCGGGGAATTAGAATTTTAATTTTGATTATTTTGGGTCCATTTGTATAAATCCATACTCACATTCATTTTCTCTTTTTGCAGGAATTTAAAAAAAAAAGAAGACAAAAGGAAAGCTCAACTTGGTGAGTTTGTTCCAATCTTTTTGATATTTTTATTTTTAGATTTGCTTAAAATAGATATAGCCCTCATTAAATAATAAAAAAAAAAATCAGAAAAACAAAATTAAAAAAAAATTGCATTTCAAGATTAGAAACCAAACTACCATGTTTTTAGGACATGCATCATTTAGGAATGCATTAGTTTTAAATTTTTGTCATTTATTTCATGTTGAAGAGTGCGGGAGGCAAGGTAAGTCTTTCTAAATTGTGCAAATAACATGTTCATGCATTGTCATTTCATTATTGCACAAAACAAACTTGATTGAATTGTGGTGTGCATCTCATTGATAAAATAATTTAAGGGCATCTTCATAACAAGATAAGGTGGGGATTTCATCACCCTTCCTTGGCCCACAAACCACAAACACTCCATCTTGCATTGTCCCAAGCACAATAAAAATCAAGTAGCAATTGCACCTAGGGTTCACACTATGATTGGACCGAGCTTTGAATTCATTTCTACTTTGGACAACGGTGTCTAGGCTAGAAGTTACAAAGGCAAACGCCTAAGTGGACAAGTGGTTATTTAATTAGGTCCCTACGAAAGTAGGGGGAGCCTCCCACTATCCCACCTCTTACCTGGCCGATTGATCTATTGTAGGGGTGATTCATAGTGAATTCTAGCCATTTTGTGAGAAATCTCATCCTTAAGTCTAGGATACACTTAGGTCATTAGGAATTTGTTATTAACTTGTTTGTCTTTGCATAAATAAACATAAAAAATATATAAAAATAAAAATCACAAAAATAACCATTCTCATCTCATCTTGGTCTAGTGTATGCTAGGTAGATGATCTCAAAAGCCATATATTATCAAACCCATTCAAGAAATTGAGAGATACCTACATCACCAAACCAATATTCAACATCAAATGGCTGGAAACAATCAACAAATGCCAAAACAAATGAAGGAATACTTCATTCCTCAAGACTATAATCCTTCATCTTGTATCCAATTGCCTAATATCCATGTTAGCCATTATGAGATCAAGCCAAGCACCATCCAAATGCTCCCATCTTTTTATGGGAATACCAATGAAGATCCATATAAACATTTGTATGAATTCTTTGAAATTTGTTCAACCGTGAAAATTCAAGATTTCACAGAAGATGCCCTTCGACTTACCCTATTCCCTTTTTCACTTAAGGACAAAGCCAAATATTGGCTTGGAACGATAGGGAAGCCCATTAAGACTTGGCCCGAAATGCAACAAGAATTCCTAAAAAAATTCTATCCTATTGGGAGAACAAATACAATGAGAAGGGCTATAACTGGATTCTCACAACTACCAGGAGAACAAATTCATGAATCTTGGGAACGATTGAAAGAATTGTTGAGAAAATGTCCACACCATGGATTGTCTAGATGGCAAATTGTGCAAGCATTCTATGAAGGTTTAGATGCACAATACAGGCAAATGGTTGATGCATCTTGTGGAGGAGCATTCATGAGCAAAAGTGAGGAAGAAGCTTATGATTTGTTTGAAATGCTAAGTGAAAATTCAATAAATCATGCTTCACTTTCATCATATGAAAGATCTGTGGGAACATCCAAACGGACTGGAGTTTATGAAATAAGAAATAGAGGAGAATTTGAACCTAAGATGGATATCAATGCCTTGGCTCAAAAGTTGGATAAGGTGGACCTTCTGGCCCAACAAATGAGCAAAATGGATCTTATGGCCTAAAAGCTAGACCAAGTCCTAGGTTCGAATAACCAAGGATCTAATAGCCATGCACAATCAAGACCTTACTCCGAATCTTCTCCATCTTATCAAGAAGCTTGTAGTCTTTGTGCCAGCCCAACTCACCATGTCAGTGAGTGTCCTACAGTAGCCCAATTGCCACCATTCATCCAAGAACAAGTCCAAGCAGCCCAGGGTTATTCAAAACCCAATCATGATCTATATTCTAACACCTACAACCCTGGTTGGAAGAATCATCCTAATTTTTCATGGAAATCTCAACAAGCCCAAGCTCCAAATCCACAAGCACAAAATTTTCAGAACAGGGCCCATCAACAGAATTACTATCCAAATCAATCTTTCAATAAAAGCCAACCTATCCAGTCCCAAGCTCAAGCTCCTTACTTTCAGCCAAATAACAACCAAAATATATTCTCTCAACCTCCATATCAAATCCCACAACATCAGCCATCAAATCAAAATGATGACAAATTCAATATGCTGCAACAATTACTCATGAATCAACAACAACAACAGCAACAATTGCAACAATTGGTCATCTCTCAACAACAATCCATTTCAAAATTGGAAGCCCAATTGGGTCAAATGGCTGATACAACCATGAGGAGGGAAGTGGGCCCATTACCAAGTCAACCCATTGCAAACCCGCGAAACTATCCTCCGGGTTTCCAACATCAACCAATCCTACCTAACCCTCAAGCCCAACCTCAAATGGCCACAAATCTACCAAGAGGCCCACAGTTAGAAAATGCGAAAGCAATTTTGGCCTTAAGAAGTGGTAAAGTCTTGCTGGATCCTTACCCAAATCAAGGATCTAGTCAGCCCAATCCTGAACAAAATGAAGAAGAAAAAGAGGAAGAAGATGAAGATGGGAATGAACAACCCAATATCATTCAAGGAAAAGGAAAAATGGAGGAATATCCTGAGAATTATAAACCAAAAATCCATTTTCCACAAACTTTAGAAAATGGCAAAGAACAAAGAAAGCATCAAATCCAAGCCAAAAATGAACAGTTAATGGACTTATTTAAACAAGTCAACATTAACATACCATTGGTTGATGCAATCCAACATGTGCCGGCCTATGCCAAGTTTTTGAAAGAACTTTGCACTCACAAGAGAGAGCCTAAAGCAAATCCCAAAAAAGTCTTTTTGTCTGAAGAAGTGAGTGCCATTTTGCTCAACCAACTGCCTAAAAAGATGAAAGACCCTGGAGCACCACTTATCTCTTGTGTTGTTGAAGGAACCACCTTTGATAAGGCATTATTGGACCTTGGAGCAAGTGTGAACCTATTACCCACCTCAGTTTATGAAAAATTTGGGATAGGAGAATTGAAACCAACTCCGGTGATCCTACAATTGGCCGATAGATCTCTTAGGACACCGAAAGGAATGGTGGAAGATGTCATTGTCAGGATTGATACTTGCTACTTCCCAGTTGATTTTGTCATCCTTGACATGGAGCCCGTTCAACATCTGAGAAATAGCCCAATCATATTGGGCCGACCTTTTCTAGCTACTGCAAATGCCATCATCAACTGCAAATCTGGATTAATGGATATCTCATTTGGAGACCACAAATTATCTCTCAATATTTTCAAAGCTTCTGGCCATATGCAGGATGGAGAAGATTGCTTTGCAATTGATGTGATTGATAAGATTGTAGAAACATCCCCTTCGGCCCAACTTGAAGAGGAAGAAGAGTTAATGGCCATATCAGATTTGAATAAAAAGACCTGGCAGCCCAACAAGGTTGAGCCTTTACCTGAACTCAATCTAGAACCTACTCCTCCATCTCTCCAGGTTCCTCCTCAGTTAGAGCTCAAACCTTTGCCGGAATCTCTCAAATATGTCTTTTTGGGCCCATCTGAAACTCTACCTGTGATCATAGCTACGGATCTTAACCCTACCCAAGAAGAACAACTCATTGAAGTTCTTCGAACTCATAAAGAAGCCATAGGGTGGTCAGTAGCTGATTTGAAAGGAATAAGCCCAACCACATGCATGCATCATATTTATCTTGAAGATAATGCAAAACCAAGTGGAGAAATGCAAAGGAAATTGAATCCTATTATGATGGAAGTGGTTAAAAAGGAAGTGGTGAAATGGCTAGATGCGGGTATCATATACCCGATATCTGATAGCAAGTGGGTAAGCCCAACCCAAGTAGTGCCAAAGAAGTCTGGCTTAACTGTGGTAACAAATGAAAAAGGTGAAGAAATGCCCACTAGGCTAACCACGGGGTGGAGAGTTTGTATTGATTACAGAAAATTGAACACAATGACAAAGAAAGATCATTTCCCACTCCCGTTTATTGATCAGATTTTGGAAAAGCTAGCGGGTCAGAAATATTTCTGTTTCTTAGATGGATATTCGGGATATAATCAAGTGGCTATATACCCAGAAGATCAGGAGAAAACCACATTCACATGTCCATTTGGCACGTTTGCATTCCGAAGAATGCCATTTGGACTATGTAATGCACCAGCAACTTTCCAAAGGTGCATGTTGGCCATCTTTTCAGATATGGTGGGAGAATTCCTTGAAGTATTCATGGATGATTTTTCAATATTCGGGGATTCATTTGAAATTTGTCTGGAGAATTTGAAAAATGTACTGGGAAGATGCATAGAGACCAATTTGGTTCTAAGTTGGGAAAAGAGCCATTTCATGGTTAAAGAGGGCATAGTTTTGGGCCATATAGTGTCTGGAAGAGGTATCGAAGTGGATAAAGCTAAAGTTAGCCTAATCGCCAATCTTCCTCCACCCACTTCGGTAAAACAGATTCGATCATTCTTGGGCCATGCCGGCTTCTACCGCCGGTTTATCCAAAATTCCTCCCAAATTGCCCGACCATTAACCCTTCTCTTAGCCAAAGATGTCCCATTCCATATTGATGAGAAATGCTTGGAAGCATTTAAATCTTTATTAGAGGCTCTGATCAAAGCCCCCATTCTCCAATCGCCTGATTGGTCATTGCCATTTGAGATAATGTGCGATGCTTCTGATTATGCTATGGGGGCAGTACTGGGACAAAGAATCAATAAAAAGCCTGTGGTGATTTATTATGCAAGTCGTACACTTGTAGATGCTCAAATGAACTATACCACCACAGAAAAAGAATTGTTAGCTGTTGTTTTCGCTCTGGAGAAATTTCGATCTTACCTTTTGGGGGCAAAAGTGATTATTTATTCTGATCACTCGGCATTGAAATATTTGTTAACAAAGAAAGATGCCAAACCAAGATTAATCAGGTGGATCCTACTCCTCCAAGAATTTGATTTGGAGATCCGGGACAAAAAGGGATCCGAGAATGTGGTGGCTGACCATCTCTCCCGAATCATGAATTCAGATAATGAACCAATGAGAGACTCATTCCCTGATGAACACCTCTTAGCCATTTCCCACATGTCACCACCATGGTATGCACATATTGTGAATTTTAAGGTGACTGGTCAAATCCCACAAGGATGGACAAAAAATGAAAAAGATAAATTCTTCTCTCAAGAGAAGTATTATTTTTGGGAAGACCCTGAACTCTTCAAAATTTGTCCAGATCAAATAATCCGGAGATGTGTGCCTGAAGAAGAACAACAAAGTGTTTTGAACTTTTCCCATAACCTTACTTGTGGAGGACATTTCTCTGGAAAGAAAACCGCAGCAAAGGTTTTACAAAGCGGTTTCTACTGGCCCACACTTTTCAAGGATGCTTATGAGTTCAGCAAAACATGCCTAAGATGTCAAGCTGTTGGAAATATGACTAATAGAGATATGATGCCTCTAAATCCAATCTTAGTGGTTGAGATTTTTGATGTTTGGGGAATAGATTTCATGGACCCTTTTCCACCATCTTTTGGATGCGAATACATCTTGGTGGCAGTGGACTATGTGTCTAAATGGATTGAAGCAATAGCCACCCGAACCAATGATCACAAAGTGGTAATGAAATTTGTACAGAAGAATATCTTTTCTAGGTTCGGATGGCCAAAGGCTATCATTAGTGATGGGGGTTCGCACTTCACTCATTCTCAATTTCGAGCATTGCTCAAAAGATATGGGATTACTCATAAGCTTGCTACCCCTTACCATCCCCAAACTAGTGGCCAAGTAGAGATATCCAATAGAGAAATCAAGAATATCTTGCAAAAATCTGTTAGGCCCGACAGAAAATATTGGTCCGAAAGGTTATATGATGCTTTGTGGGCCTATCGAACTGCTTATAAAACTCCTATTGGCATGTCACCATACAGGCTAGTCTTTGGAAAAGCCTGCCATCTCCCAGTGGAATTAGAACATAGAGCTTATTGGGCTATCAAACAGGTCAATTTTGATCTAGTCAAAGCAGGCTCACACCGAACCTTACAATTGAGCGAACTAGATGAAATAAGAAATGAAGCCTATGAGAACTCGAAAATCTATAAAGCCAAGACTAAAGCTTTTCATGATAAACATATTGTGAGAAAATCTTTCTACCATAATCAAAAAGTCTGGCTATTTAACTCAAGGTTGCGTTTGTTCCCTGGGAAATTGAAATCAAGATGGGATGGGCCATTCTTGGTAATTAAAGCTTTTGACCATGGTGCAGTCAAGATCATGGATCCAAAAAATGGACAGACATTTACTGTTAATGGGCAACGCTTAAAATTGAAAACCTTCAAAATTGCCCATTGGAATCCGTACAGCTAAGTGATCCACAATGAACATAATTCTGTCCGGCTGAAGACAATAAACTTAGCGCTTATTGGGAGGCAACCCAATCTTCTCATTTCTGTTCTAATTATTCTTTTTTTTTTTCTTTTCTTTTTAGAAAACTCATAAAATCCACCTTGGAGAACAGAAAGAAGCTTCGTCACACCACAGGTTGTATCTCTCCTCATCATGAATTCCATATTAAATTTGTGCATTTCTATGCCATTGAGGACAATGTCATTCAAGTTGGGGGGAGAATCATAGTGCATATTGAATAAAATCGTTTAAAATGAACAGAAGTTTTGAAATTTTTTCAATTTTAACACAAATTTTCAAAAGAAAAAAAATTGTTTCATTTTCACACTCCAACAGAAATTCATATCTATCACACTTCATTTAGGGAATCTTGATCAAAAAAAAAAAAAAAAAAATTGAGGTAAGAAGTTGAGAAAAAGTTTGAATTAACCCCCCTCTCTACAAAGAATCACGACGGGATGATTTTCACACACACACGGTAACTTGGAAAGAGTGGAAGATCCTGAAAGTGTAGAGTTGCTGGAGTTACCCGAAGTGTAGAATTACCCATTCTACTTTTACTTTTAGGTCAAACGAACGGAAAGTTAGGATTTGTAATAGGAGATCAAACCACTTAACACTTTAAGGAGGCGGTCACTTCGAAAAAAAAAAAAAAAAAAAAAGGGACAATCAGAAGCATAAAAATCAAATAAATATGCTTCAAAAGAGTCAAAGGAAGGACGGTGGCAAAAAGTATGCACCTCCCCTCAGACAAAAATAAAGAGGGTGGCAAAAAGTACGCACTCTCAAAGCACAAAACAATCGTGCTAAAGTCCTTCACAGCAAAATAAGACCAAATCCTAAAAAGTTTTAAGTCGGGGCGAAAATCGAAAAGCGAACCTAGCCAACTAATCCAGAGATCTCTTTTTCTGTTCTCTCCCCTGGGTAATTCTACTCCAAGAATCAGTGAAGGCAACGATATACCAAACATGATAGAAATGAACTCCAAGCACCTCAAATGATATGCACAATCACTTGTCATGATTTTAAGTATGGTGGGCGGGAGAACGAAAACTTGAATTCCAATTACCTACCATTTGCAATAGATATCCTTTAAAATGAAGTGTGATTCTTTTTACTAATCACGGTAGTCCTAATTTTTCAAATGATTGTATTGCTAAGAGACTAGCAATGATTAAGTTGGGGGGTGTGATAAGTCCACAATTTTACATAAATAACAGCTGAAAACTACATACTTTGCTATCAATTTAACAAACAAAATCACATGGAATGATAGATAAACCATTTGCGCATTCAAAATCTGAATTTCAAATATCACCACTCCATGGATGGAATAAGGGTAGCAACTCCATTTTCTCAGCAATTATTTAATGCGCAGTTGAATGATTTGCGGCTATAAGAACTTAACTGATATTTTATGTGAAAACAGGACATGAACAAGCAGATGGCATAGTGGTTGGACCACCCGAACTTCAAGGAAGCAACCAGGGTTCGAATCCTGGCAAAAATAACATTTTATTTTCGTATTTTAGCTTCAACTGGGGCCCACATGCCAACTAAGAGAGAAAGGAGGAGGGAATTCTGAAATTCAAAGAAAGGAGGATCCATTTCAAAAAATTCGAAATTCAAAATACCAATTAATGTTTTAAAGAGGATCCCCTAATCAAAGGGAGCTTAATGACAGGATTTTTAAATCTATTTTTGAAATTCAAATCCTCCCCTCTTTCTATAAAACCAAGGGAGGAAACCAAAAGGGGGAGCCCAGAAATTTTCAGAAATTTTTTTATCGCTCTCTCTCCCACAGTTTTCTCTCCCTCACTCCCACTGTTCTCTCTCTCCCCCTACGCATCTCTCTCCCTTTTCTTTCTCTGTCATTTTCTCTCTCTCTCTGCTTTTCCTCCCTCTCTCTGTTAGTTTCTCTCTCTCTCTTTCTTTCTTTTACTTTCTCTCACCCGCACACTGTCGCTCTCCCTCTTCTCTCTCGGTCAGTTTCTCTCTCTCTTTCTTTCTCTGCACGAGTTGGTCCCACCTCACCGAACGAGCCAACCACGTGGCAGCACCCAGGAGCACGACGAGCTCCTCATCGTCGCCTGTGCCAAAGAGCAGCCCACCCAGCCATTGGAGCTCGCGCAGGCCCCGCCACGCAGCGTGCCCACGCGCAGCAGCGCCTGCGGTCCCGGGCCCGCCAACGTCGGCCGCCGCCACGCTCCGCCACGCAGCAGCGCCAGCGGATTCGCGCCGCCGCGCCTCGTCGCCCGTGCGCACCGGAGCGGAGGTTCCCGCTCAGCCGCCGCCACGCGTCAGCCGCCACCCGTCAGCCGCCACCGCTCGGCCTCGCCTGCCGCGCTCGAGGTCCCACCAGTGCCTCGCCTGCCGCGCTGCTGCCTCGCCTGCCGTGCCGCTGCCTCGCCTGCCGCGCCGCTGCCTCGCCTGCAGCGCCCTCGTCTGCAGCGCCGCCCCGGTCCAAAGCACCCCCGCTCCCATCTGTTGCCACGCACCCCCTCGCGGTTCACTGCACCGCTCCACACGCAGAAGCCTCTTGGCCAGAAGCCCCTTTGCTGCGATTCTTGCCACTGTTGATGTTTGAGTTTGTTCTTTGTATTTTTTTTAGTGTGTTTAGTTCAATTAGTCTTGAAAACTCTCATTGTAATTTTTCCTTCAATATCTAATTTTGTATCAGTTTTCTTTTATGCAGTAGCTTGATAATTTAGTCTTATAGAAATAGCTACCTTCTTAAGGATAGTATATTTATAATGTTTATTATTTAGACATTTAGTTAGATTTACATATTTTAGTTTAGGTCATTAGTGGGGTCTTATTAGTGTTGTCTTAATAAAACCTAGGCGATTTAGTGTTTTAGAAGTGTGGGTAAATTCCGGTAATTAATTGGTCATCTTTTCAAGATTTGCATCTCAAAGTCACACTTGTTAACATTGTTTCCACTAAAAAACCATGATTTTCAAAGTTAAAAACTCTATTTCCCCGTGGATCGACCCGGTCTCATCCATGCACTACCTTTTTATCTTTAATTGAGACTCGGAAATTAAGATTGATGTTATTTGTGTTTTAACGACGGCATTTAAGTACGTATCAGATGCCTGCTTTAATCCATAGATGGATCTTTGCAGCTTGCATACCTTGCTTGAATGCTCTTTGGAAGTGAACCCTTCAGGTTGTATCATATACACCTCTTCTTGAAGGTTCCCGTTAAGGAATGCTGTTTTCACATCCATTTGCCATATTTCATAATCATAGACTGTAGCGATAGCAAGAAGTATTCTGATTGACTTAATCATGGCAACTGGAGAAAAGGTTTCGTCATAGTCAACACCTTGCCTTTGACGATATCCTTTTGCTACAAGCCTTGCCTTGTATGTGTCAATTTGTCCATCTGCCCCGATCTTTCTTTTAAAGATCCATTTACTGCCAATAGGTACTATACCTTCTGGCAGATCAACCAAGTTCCAAACTTGGTTGGCATACATGGACTGAATTTCAGAATTCATTGCCTCTTGCCATTTTTCTGATTCTTGACTATTTATGACTTCTTGGTAGGTTTGAGGATCATCATCCTCATTTAAGTGCACTTTTGGTTTGCTTTCATCGATATGTCCAACATATCTTTCAGGCTGCTTAGGCACTCTACCTGATCTGCGAACCTTTTGTGTATCATCTTGAACAAGTTCTTTAGTCAATGGTTCAGTGGATGAACCAGTGTTGATTTGTGAGTCTAAAATTTCTTCCAATTCTATCTTGCTCCCACTGTCTTCTTTTGAAAGATATTCTTTCTCTAAGAAGACAACTCTTTTTGCGACAAACACCCTTTGATCGCTGGGCTGATAGAAGTAATATCTAAAAGTCTCTTTTGGATATCCCACAAATCTACATTTCTCTGTCCTGGAATCCAGTTTGTCTGGATCATGTCTTTTGACATGTGCAGGACAACCCCAGACTCTAACATGCTTAAAGTCTGGTTTCTTTCCTTTCCATATCTCATATGGAGTGGAAGGTAGTGATTTACTCGGAACTTTGTTCAACAGATATGTAGCAGTCAACAGTGCATATCCCCATAAAGAGATTGGAAGTTTGGCATAACTCATCATGGATCGTACCATATCTAATAGAGTACGATTTCTCCTTTCCGATACACCATTTAACTGAGGTGTATAGGGAGGAGTCCACTGAGACAAAATACCATTATCCTTAAGATATTCTGTGAATTCTGTACTTAAGTATTCACCCCCTCGATCTGATCGAAGAGTTTTAATACTCTTTCCAGTCTGGTTCTCAACTTCGTTTTTAAACTCTTTAAATTTCTCAAAGACTTCTGACTTATATTTCATTAAATATATGTAGCCATATCTTGAGAAATCATCTGTAAATGAAACAAAGTATCAGTAACCACCCATAGCATGAGTAGACATTGGACCACATACATCACTATGTATTAGTTCCAATAAGTCCTTAGCTCTTTCTCCATGTCCTGAGAATGGAGCTTTGGTCATCTTTCCCATGAGACAAGCTTCACAGGTTGCAAATGATTTATAATCAAATGGATCAAGATATCCATTCTTTTGCAACCTTATGATCCTGTTCTCATTTATATGACCTAGTCTACAATGTCATAGGTACGATTTATTCACATCCTTATCTAAGCGGTCAAGAGAATTATTTACCAGACAAACATCATATGAGATATCAAGTAAATATAATCCATTCAATAAATATCCGGAAGCAAACAATTTGTCTCCTTGATAAATTGAACAACCTTTATTCTCTAGCTTCATAGAATATCCTTGTCTATCTAAACATGAAATAGATATGATATTCCTAATAATGGTTGGAACATAATAACAATCTATCAGTTCCATAGAGTCTCCTGACGGCATCTGAAGTCTTGCTGTCCCCACAGCTAACGCAACAACTTTTGCTCCATTCCCGAGCCTCAGATCCACGTCTCCGTGGTTCAATCTTCTTTTACTTGTTAACATTTGCAAGTTATTGCAGATGTTAACACTTGTTAACATCCAGTATCTAATACCTAGGATGTTGATTCTCTATAAGACAAGTTAAGATCGATCATGAGAATACCTGAAGCTTCACCAAGCTTCTCCTTTGCTTTTTCTGCAAGATAAATCTTGCAGTTTCTCTTCCAATGACCTTCTTTATGGCAGTGGAAACACTGACCTTTATCATTGACTTTAGCTTTGTCCTTTTGTGCCGCCGGTTTGCTTTTCACTTGCTTCTTAGGCTTACCTTTCTTAAAGGTCTGTTCAGCTTTCCTTTCTTGTTGGTCTTACCAACAAGCATTACATTTGGCTTATCTTTCTGGATAGTGCCTTCTGCTGTCTTCAACATGTTGAGCAGCTCAGCTAGTGAAACTTCAATTTTGTTCATATTGAAGTTGATAATGAATTGTGAAAATGAATATGGAAGGGACTGTAGAATTAAGTCGATGCTTAGGTCATTGTTCATAACAAAGCCCAGCACAACAAGCCTCTCAATCCACTCTATCATCTTGAGCATATGAGTTTGCACAGATGTGCCCTCGCTCATTCTGGTCCTGAACAATTTCTTAGATATCTCATATCTTTCTGTTTTGGATTGTTCACCAAACAACTCTTGTAGGTGATTCAGAATGGTCTTAGGTTCCATGTTATCATGCTGCCGCTGCAGTTCATTGTTCATTGAACCGAGCATATAACACTGGACCTTGACAGAGTCCTCCTTCCAATTTTCAAACATCATTAATTCATCTTCGTTAGCATTATCACCGGGTTGCACTGGATCTGGTTGATCCAGGACATAGGCTAGCTTTTCACACCTGAGGATAATCTTCAGGTTGCGTAACCAATCAATGTAATTTGGTCCCGTGAGTTTGTTTGCATCAAGTATGCAACGGAGGGGGTTAGGTGACGACATAACGACCTACATGGAAATATATAAAATGAGCAGACAGTTCTTAAAATCAGATTTAGGACTTTTAATCTAGATTTATGCTCCCACTATTTTTCGGCGATCTGTATGACCCTCTAAGATACAGAACGGGAGATTCCGGTGATCTCCTAGTGGGGATCAGAATCCTTCGGGCAACATGCATGTGACCTTGTGGTAGCACAACAAATCACATCAAGTCCCTTAGGCAGTCAACTCTTGACAGTTGCAACGTTTGCAATATCCGATCGATTTAACCCCTGAATCAGAATGACCTTGTGGTAGCACAACAAATCAATTTGATTCAGTTAAGTTTATCCATCATTACTTAGATGACATGAATTCATAGTGCAATCCTTGTGGTAGCACAACAAAACTACACTATTTGTCCATTCATCTTAATGACATCACATGTCGTAGACCTAGTTTAATTTCTAAATCAAACAGACCTTGTGGTAGCACAACAAATCCGTTTGAGATAAGAATTATCTTAAGATCTATAATGATGGTGGGTTACGTGGATTATTCTGAATATCTCACGTTTTCAACTTAAGTTTTAAAAGAGGGTTTTGATTTTGATTTGTAAAAAATCGTGTTATCAATAGTATTTCAATTTGAAGTATCAATATACATAATAGAAATATATATATATGATAGCATAGTCCACAAATATCACATATATGCAGAAAAATTAAATGGGGATGATCATGGACTGCTAAAACTACTATGGAATCATCGGAGCCAAACGATGATCCATAATAGGATCCTAATGTGAAAACAGCAACACTGGTTCCATTTGATGCGAGTCCTTCCTCCAGAGGTGTCTTCAGAAGATCCCGTCCTCTTAGCTTAATCCGATACATTTAAATATGAAATTCAGGACTCGCAGGTCCACAAATGTACATTTAAACACTTAGAAACCTTGATCTTATCAAGGGGAGTACAATCTTATAGGAAGGTAGAAGGTACACTTGGATTAAGAGAGAGGAGGACACGCAGGTCCTATTTAAAATACCAAATGAAATAAGCATCGCATCCATTCACATCATTCATCACATGAAAATACTAAGTCCATGATCATCCCACCATAAAATACATCACATGCATCACAATCATCACATAATTGCTGTTTGGTATTAAATTTTATAAATTTAAAATTATAATACCAATTAGTTTTCGAAATAACATTTATTACAGCATAATCAATAATATTCAAAATATTATTGACAAATAAACTAACTAAATCATTCAGTTAATCTAAATACAAATTCAAACAATTTGAACAGCAAAAATAATCAAGTTATGCATGAAATCAGTTTAAAACAGTTTTAAACTAATTAATTTAACAAGAAAATTAATTATCTAAAACAATTTTAAATAATTAACTATCACCCTATTAATAACAAAGCCCTTTAAGTAAATAACAGTTATTAAACACTTTAATAAGCTGTTAATAATCATAAAAATAATTAATAACATTTATTAATTATTCCTACAATTATTCTATTTTAAAACAATTTTAAAAACGGGCTTAAAAGGGCTAATAATGGGTTTAAAGGGGGTTAAACAGGCATTAAAAAATAATTTTTAAAAAACCAGAAAATGGGCCCAGTCCATTAGGGCCCAATGGCCCGAACCCAGGGCCCTGGCTCGGCCAGGGTCGAGCCCTGGCTCGGCCAGGGGGTCTGGCTCAGCCAGACCCGAGCCCAGGCTCGGCCAGGGTCGAACCCTGGCTCAGCCAGGGTCGAACCCTGGTCGAGCCAGGCACCGGACCTGGCCCAGCCAGGTCCAGGCCCAAGCCGGGTCCGGTCCGAACCGGTCCGAACCTGCTCGGGACCAGCCGGCTCGGCAGATTCCTGCAACCCTAACCCTTGCCTTTTCTTGCAGAATCTGCGGCTGGGAGGATCCGGCGCCGCCGCCGGCCGGCCCCCGGCGACGATTGGCACCGGCCTGCGATGCCCCCGGCGCCGGCATGGCCGCCGGTGGGGCCCCCGAAGCAGCAACCCGAGCCCTTGAAAGTATCCCTTAAATCTGTTTTTTCAGGGTAAAATCCGTATTAGGGCTTCAAATTTGCAGCTCTCCAAGGCCACTCCGGCGCTGAAAAATGTGTCTAATGTGTAGTGGTGACTATCACCTAATGATCCAGACATCCGGGCCGCCATCCCAACACTTGGGATGCACGTACGAAGCCGTCGAAGTACCCCGGTTCATCATCACATGAAGAACTCCGAAAAACCCAAATAAAAATCCGAAAAATACAGAAAAATAATCAAATTGATCGTGATCATCATATGAACACTAATCTATCATTTTTAATCGGATTAAACACAAGAACACGTACAATACGGGTTCTTCACGCATAACGAGAAAAGCACGCATAACGGTGTCGTTTTACAACCAAACCAGCGAACCTGACTCTGATACCACTGTAAGGAATCGCCATGAACGCAGCGGAAATAATAATGATTCCATTGTATCGGTTGCTGGGGTCGTAAAACGGACATTAAAACTAACGCGGGAGGAACAGTTCTTCACCTTTGCGGGGTTTCGAATCTCCCGTGGATGATGCCGACTCGGTAATCGCGCACGCGCACGATCTCTAGAGGTATCCACACGAGTTCCTGCAGCAGACGCGATTTCCTCCTCGACTTGAGTGCTCCGACCAGATCTCAAATCCACCATGCGCGGAGAGAGACAGATCCACTCCAAGAGAGAGAGAAGGAGAGAGAGAGAGGAGAGAGAGAATCTGGGGTAAAAATTCGTCCAACTAACTTTTTACCACTCCCCCTTGGCCCTCCTTATATAGAAATAAGGTTAAGCACAACAGTTAATCCTCATGATTATCCAAGAGTTTGGCCTTGGATAATTCTCCATTAAATCTTCATGTTTATCCTGCAGCTTTTCACAAAAACCCAGATAAACATGAAATTTAACATCTCTCACCGTCTGACGAGAACTCTTATGTGTGTGACCCTCTAGGCCCATATATCAGTCCGGTTGCAGGCCCATTAAACTTAGAACTATTTCTTGAGTTTAATATTTATTAATTAACATTTAAACATCACATGTTAAATGATTAATTTAATAAACAAGTGAATTATCATCTGATAATCAAATCACTTGGCCTTCTGATCATGAACAGCACCAAACACTACCTCATGATCCCAGAAGATATAAGGGATACTGTTCCCTTCAATTGAACCTTTCCGTCTGCCGATACCGCACAGATATAATCCTTCACTCATGCAATGTCCCGATAACGCAAGGGTATGGTTTTATAGTCAAACCCTCTATCGCATTATCCAGATGGATTCCAGTACACAGTTAATATCTAGAAAGACATCTCTTTCATTTGACCCTGGCCAGGGATTTCTGTGTACACATCTATGGGACATTCTCTCTCCAGTCTTATACCAAGAGTGAGTGATCCCTTGTTGTTCACTCAATTACCTTCGCAAGCTTTCCACTGTATCCGAAAGACCGATTATGGTGGACTTAATGGTTAAAGTCCACGAGTTAGAGAATCAAGGTACAATGGTCCACAAACAAGGTATCATTGGTGACTCAGGTCAAAGGACCAACTGTGCTACTGCAACGATTGAATTCCCTGGTTGACTAATAGGTATAATTACCATCCAGGAATTCTTATTTGGGTCTGTTCAGTGAACTCATTCTCTAATGAGCACCCACTTGTTTGTCTTAGTGTCACCACACGAGTGAATGTGAGATCATTCACCCTCATCATATGAGCAGACATAACTTGTGTCGATCTTATCGGATATTTAATGTCCATCTCAAATATCCTATGATCGAGAACTATTTAAGACAATTGCCTTAGGATATTGATTTCACTATCATGATCTCATCATGATTCAATATCCCATACATTTGTCTATGGACCTTCATTATGATAGTTAATTGCGAGAACTATTAAATGAAGAAATGATTGTCTTTATTAATAATCTGAACTAAAATGTACAATGATTGGCTTTGAGGCCACCCAATTCTAACAATATGTTCAGTTAGATAAGAATCTGATTATGCCATATATGCTATATGTTAGTCGATTCATTAATGCTATTAGAAAATACATTTGATTTGATAAGCTTATATCTGATCATGTTTTGTATCATGTTCTTATTTGAGCTATATGTAGAACTCTGTAAGATCATGTTTAGTATATTTATATAATATGATTTGTAAAATTTACTATATGTTAAGTCATGTGGATGGTTTGAAGCTTACTGAGTGGTTGTACTCATAAATCTTATTAATATTTTCAGAGTCTGAGAAAGAGAATCTAGAATTTGAGGAGTCTTCTGATTGAGGCATTTGACATCTTCAGGTGGTTATTTAGATTTAAATTTATAACTTTCTTAAATTTGATGTAGTAGGGATGATGAGAAATTGATGTATTTTTCTTTATTTGGTGAGATTGATCATTTATATACATATTGATAGATATTGTAATTTGTGAACTTTGCTATTGGCTATATTTGGATATTTTGGATTACTTGATGGTTGTTTAGCTCTCATATTTGTTTGTTAAATGGTAAAATTTGTTCCGAGATTACGCAGTCAGACTCCGAGTTGAAAAAAAAAATTTTGAAACGCATCTAGAGCGAAACAATATAGTATCAGAGCAATTATGAGAGCTTGTGCATCTACAACCATCTGATCTTAAGCCATACTAATCGATCTTAAAGGATATGATAAAGTTTAAGATTAGTATAATCTTGGGTTTATATTAGTAATTAAGGTAATACCTAATTTCAAATTATAGCTTAGAGATTTGGAGATAGATGATTATAAATGATGTGCTTCCTACAATTAGGCTTGTATAAAGAGAATTCTTAGTATGGCTGGGGATTAAGATGATTAAATTTTATCCTTTTAAGGGGAAGAGTCAACTATGATATATAGATGTCACCTACTTATATCTTTCTAATAGGTTTGTTAAACTATTAAAAATTGACCTATTCTTAATTCTGATTCTTTAATAATTAGTATTGAGGGATGCTTTGATCACAACATGTATTTTTATATTTAATTAATAATCTATTCATCTACATTCACTTGTATTGCCCATGAACTAAAAAGAATCGGTTAACACATTAAAATACTAGTATAAGATAGTGCCTCTAAATTTTTTAAGTAACTCATATCTAATTCCATGACATGTGTTGGATTGATGTTGATGATTCTAAATCTACTTTTAGGGTAAATAAGTAGAATCATACTATGCCGTTGGTCGTTAGTACTTATACAAGAAAGTATAGAGAACACATTGGATATGAGTTCATTTTATAGTAGTGCTATACCATAATTATATTCTCTTAATTTATTCAAATACTAAGAAGAGATACTTACGGATATGTAAATAATCTTTTTAAAGTAATCCATTAGGCCACCAATAAGCATATAATTAAGTCTTTCTATATATCCTTTAGGCCTTACCCTTGAATATAAATATAGATTACTTTTAGTTGTATAATGAGTAAATTTACTAAGTATACATAATATGTAAATTAGTTAGGAAAGTGGATCTGTGAAGGATATTTGAGAGTTAAGCACATTACCCTGATTAGGGATTTAATCTATCTTCTTAAAACTCTCAGATTTGAAGTAGAACATTGATGACTGATGGCTTCCATTGGATCTCTAACATATTATAATTGTTTGAAGTATAAATGATTCTTTAGCAATGTACTATGATGTTAGGACTCTTGTGTATCTCAAGTTGAAAGTATCTGTAAGAGTTAATTGAAATATTCTTATGATATTTTAAGTATTTTTATAGAGTAATTATAAGCCATGATAAGGTTGTTATGATCATGATCTGTATCCTAATTATTTTAGTACATATTTAACTATATGAGAGTTAGTTAGTCATCGATCTCTTTTCACCCTATGTCCTTAGTTATATCAGGATAAGTTTATCTATTGATTAATTAGGTTGATCAACTAAATCAGATCTCAAGTCTATAGACACATTAAATCAAAAGTGTATATTAATCACATTACAAATGCTTCACAAATATAGATCTATTTATCGTAATGATCTGATTTTGATTGAGTAATCCTTTAATCTTATTCTATGACTTTAGAAATTAGCATAAGTAATCTATTAATACAAAGATAGATTGTTAGAATCTACCAAATTTCGAAGAAAAAATTTCTTTTAATGGTGAGAGGATGTTATGTCCTGCACTTTTATAACTTAATAATAAATTTAATTAATTTAAATTAGATCAATTAATTAATTATAAGAGTCTATTAGTGAGTTTAAGAAAAAAATAATTTAATCCAATTAATCCAATTATGAAAGTCCATTAGCCCAATTATACTAATAAGAATAGCCCACTAAATTAGTTCAAATTATGGGTTGATGCATTAGACATCAATATATTAAAATAATGATAACTTTCTGTAGACAATTCTGAGTAAGAATAGCCCACTTATTCATATGTTTTAGTGATAAAAATATCGATGAACAGTTTTAGAAACGGTTGCCTATATAGAACAAGTGCTAATTAGACTGGGATTTGAATTAAAAAATAAAAGATGACATAATTAAAATTAACCACGACCTAAAAGGTTATGTATGATATATTTGACTTAAATTATAAGTAGAACATAATAAATTTGAATATAATTAATATTTTAATTAATTGGTAGAAAGTCATAATTAGAATCCTACTTGAATTAGAATTCTGTAGAAAGATTTATTTGACATAGTCCTAGTGTTTTAAATATAACATTGTATATAAAATTTTAAATTAAGTAAGACAAATCCCATTAGAACTATGACTCAAAATTATAGATGTTTTATGAAGATCATATGTCCAAAATAAGTTGTTTACTAGTCGTAATCAGGACACGTTTGGATGGGAAGAAAATCTGCCAAATTGCTGGGTTCGGAGTACTCAGGATAGCAGGTCAGTAAAAGAGGCATAACTTTTTGTACAAATATTAGAAAGAGTGATATTGGTGGCATTAGAAATATAATAGAAAGTTATAAAATTTCATAGCAGAGAGTGTTTTCTAATTAGGACGTTTAAAAGGTTGAATTAAAAAGTTTTCAAAAAATGAAACTACAGGTGGCATGAAGAAAGTCCGATTTACCTAGGAACTGACTTTAACTTAGAGATTAAGTTATGAGGAGGAGGAGTTCAACTTCAGCAAACAAAAGGGATGTTAGTAGTTGTATTAAGAATGAAAATAAGTATAAATATAGCCTTGAAGTCATGCTCAAAACTTTATTGCATGCAACTCTCTTTCATGGATAAGTTCATGTGGTGTTCTTAAGAGAATATAGTTGATTCATAATTATTTCTTTTGAAAATTTGATTTTAATCATTGTTTTATGTTATTGGAAACTTAGAGAATGTGAGAAAGATCTTAATGAATGCATAAAAGAGTTTATAAAATAAAGAAACTATGGATAGAGAGGAAGGAAGCCATAGGAGAACCAAAAGCGGATCTTTCTTCGAAAGGTAGGTAGATAACTTTATGTATGATCTATTTTGTATTAAAAATTATATTATTTTTAAAGACTTTCTAAAACTAATAAATTGGTAAGAAGATTTATCTATATGTATACATCTTGATCATCAAGTTTTAGATTTTTTTGATCTTTTTTACTATTTATTTAAGAATTATTATCTCAACCTATGTAATCTGTTCGTTTAATCTATTTTGTTTTCAATTATGACCACATGAGTTACAGATATTTGTTCTCCCTTATTTGATATCCAATTAAACTACGATTTTGGTAAAAGTCTATTTTTCATGTTATTGTTATGTACAATATATTTTATAATGTTTTGAATTATTTTGATATTTATTTCGTTATATTTTTTTCAGACTATATAATCTGTGTTGACAGTTTTGAAATCTTAACTTGTTAATCTTATATATCATTTGATTTATGTACAAATTATACCAAATTTTGTGAAGACTTTTTTTATATTTTCTTTGACTCTATGTAAAGTTTGAGAATTTTATGACTCTATTTACTATTTATTTTGCTATCTTTTTTGATTTTCTAAAATTATATTTAAGTCGGATTTTCGGAATTGAAGTGAGAATCCAAAATTATATCAAACCAATCCAGAAATTAATAAAACTTTCTCCACACTTTAAGTATGATCTATTTGACATGTTACCCAGGTTTGATAATTTTTTGAATCTGTTTGATATTATTGGGCTTATTTGTTAAACTTTCAGCTCTAAAAATAAGTTTTAATGGCCGAAAAATATATTTGATATTCCAAAAATTTTAAGAAACTTTATTTGGCTATATTTTATGTATAAAAACCTATTTTGATCATATTTATTCTGATTATCCATCTATATGAACATGTTGGCTCTTTAAATGATTATTTGGTATATCAAAACATATATTTTGATTCTTATATATAAGTATTACTTTGTCAAATTAATTTTCAGATTTATGATCATTATGAAATCTATGAAAGTATGATTGTGCCATATTTGTTTGATATATGTTTGGACATTGTCATCTTAAGGAGATTATAGTTCATTTCATAAACATCCGTAGATGAGTTATGTCCGTAGGCAACAAAAAAATTCCGGTGATTATGTTTTGTTTGCAGTCATCCGAGGTGGGACAATAGATCTCCGAGTATGCATGTACCAAGATCTCACCATACTTAACTATATGCTCTGATATTTGTTTGTTCGGCTCCTTATATGTAGTTGGATGTATATCTATTTGATATGTTTGGATTTGATTTGTTTGACATATGATTATGAAATATAATTTGCTGTTTAGATCCATTTGATTCAGGTTATGATCTACTTAGTTTGTTCTTTTAACATTTATGCTCAGTGATTTTGATCTCAACCTATTTGATTAAGAATCCATGTTCATTCTGATTAACTATTCTGATAATATAAACTATGATTTGATAAGTTATCATACTATGATAAATTTGTTATATATTCAATTTGATAAGTTGAGCTTGATATATGATATGTTCTGATCATGACTAATAGACTTATTCAGTTAGATAAGAATTTGATCATGGCATATATACTATATATTAGTCGATCTATTTATATTATTAGAAAATACATTTGATTTGATAAGTTTATATTTGATCATGTTTTGTATCATGTTCTTATTTAAGTTATATGTAGAACTATGTAATATTATGTTTAATATAATTATATAATATGATTTGTAAAATTTACTATATGTTAAGTCATGTAGATAGTTTGAAACCTATTGAATGGTTGTACTTGTAAATATTATTAACATTTTCAGAGTCTGAGAAAGAGAATATGAAATTTGAGGAGACTTCTAATTGGGGCATTTGATATGTTTAGGAGGTTATCTAGATTTTAATTTATAGCTTTCTTAAATTTGATGTAGTAGGGATAATGAGAAATTGATGTATTTTTCTTTATTTGGCAAGATTTAAAATTTATATACAAATTGATGGATATTGCAATTTGTGAACTTTGGTATTGACTATATTTAAATATTTTTAGATTACTTGATGGTTATGATATTTATTTAAATATCCATGTAATTGTTTAGCTTTCATATATGTTTGTTAAATGGTGAAATTTGTTCCGAAATTACGCAGTTGGACTTCGAGTTAAAAAAACAATGAAACGGATCTGAAACATAACAACATTAGGCATTGCTATTAGTATTAATGGTGATCTTTTTATTATTCATGACAACTTTCAGCCGTCACGAATACTTCGCTTCCTACTAGTGTAAGCAAGTTGAACCCGGTCTTATATTGCCGTGTTTGAATTCGACTTCATTCCTTTAAACGGAGTTCGAACTTTTCTTGAACTCAAGTAATGAAGCTTGGTGTTCAAACGTTACTCAAATGCCAAATAAGCGGGTCCATATGTTTTTTTATTATTTTAATGTGCATTGATCTGATCAATTAAGGGCCCAACCTACTCAAGCCCAGTCCCCAAAGAGCTTGCAGCAGGAAGGCCTAAAAGGCCACAAGAGCTTAGAACTGCCCGGCTAACTCCAGCTCAAGCCATAGTTGAGCCACGAGCCAGCTCGCTTTGAGCTGCTCACGGAGTGTGGTGGGGCAAGAATGTTGGGAGCACAAGATACCTCTTTGGCTCAATGCAAGGTGCGGTCCTGGTGCAGTCGTGTGATGGCAACATTGGGCTTAAGGGTCTTTACTCTGTATAGTTCCCTTAAGGATCCCTAGAGGTGTGTTTTAACTTAGAGGATCATTTGGCATTTCACCAACTCAGTTCGCACACAGTTGTAGTAAGGGTGGAAGTCTAGTAAGAAGGTTGTCGAAATGTATTTGACTTTGAAAAAAGGAAAAGAAAGGGTCTCTAATCTCTAGAACTTTCGCGTGAAGTAATTGGAAGGAGATGTTTGTGTTTTTCAAGATTTTTTATGAGAAATAGAGAATCTTAGAAAATATTTTTTCTTAAAGCAAAAACTATAACGAGTATTGATGGGAGAAAACTCATTTGGGCCCAGGAGCTGGCCCCAATCCCAAATTCAAGAATGGGTCGAGCGCGATTCGTCTATACTCGGAGGCGCAGTATTGTATTAGGCCGAGATAGATCCGGCCCTATCATCAAATTAAGCCACATTCAGCCCAAGTGAGTACTGGGCCAACATGGGTCCAGCCCAACTCAATCAGACACTTATGGGCCTCTGGCTTATTTGCACTTGGGGCATACTCAGAATTTCATCTCAAACTCCTAGGAATAATCCTACATCAACTGCCACTGGAAAGGAACCCTCATCCCTCACTATAAAAGGAACACTATTCGCTGCAGTAAAGGTACACAAGCTATTAAGCCTCTCTCTCTCTCTCTCAATACTAAAATCTCTCATCAAGTCCCTTGCTAACTTAAGCGTCGGAGGGGTTTCCCCTGGGCCGAGACCCGGGACCCTTCTTGACTTGTTCCTTCTTCTTGTAGGAGCTCTTGCCTTCGTCTCCAACTCGTTCTCAGCTTGGATCCCCCTTGGCTCTCGATCATCTGCTGATTTTTTGGATTCCAATTCAGGAGTTCAACAGTGATTGCCTTGGCTACATCACTTGGCGCCGTCTGTGGGAAACAAACAGCCTTGTCTCATCGACCAATGACGAGACGATCCAGCCAAGAGGAGACAGAGGTATGGGTAACCCCTGCCCAGTCATTCCTTCACACCGAAGGAGTCCCAGCCAATCTTCCACAAGGATCGGCCCTCCCGGTGGTACCTGCGCCCCTTGTCCTCAGGGACGACCGAGCGGAAGAACTCTCGTAGCAGGTAGCTACGCTCACGGCTACCGTCACCTCTCTGGCCCCACTACACGACATGGTCTCGGCCATCGCCCAACACATGGGTATGTTGGATCAAACGGCAAGGCCAGTACCAACCCAGCCATAGTATTGCCCAGCCGCTTAGTTTTCAAAGGGGCAGCCAAGGCCCTCGCGGGCATTTTCCCCTGAAGGAATCTCGGCTCATGGCGAGCCATATGGACCACAAGGCCATATTCCGTGCACCAGTCACGTACCGACAAAGCCGGACAACGCTTCGTCTGGAACCCACCCCACGGGAGCCGAAGGATGCTTGGCTGCCATTACTACTGCTACCCCAGAGCTGGACCAGAGATTCACTGAGATGAGGAAGGAGATGCAGCAGATGCTGTCCCAGCCATATGGAGCGCCTTTGGATAGCACGATTCTAGAGCAAACCCCCTTCTCTCCGGAAATTCTGGCCACATATGTACCTCCCCACTTTAAACTGTCGAAGGGTCCTCTTTACAATGGCCTGACGGATCCAATCAGCCACTTTCAAAGGTTCAATTCGTACCTTTCGGCTGAGGGGATCCTGAGGTAGTTTGCTGTCGTCTTTTCCCCCTCACCTTGGAGAAAATTGCTTCCACCTGGTTTGAAACCTTGGTTCCTAATTCCATCCACTCTTTGGTACAACTGGGTCAACTATTCATTGACCAATTCTATGATGCTACTTGGCAATGCAAGACTTCGGCCAGTCTGCTTGCCATTCGTCAGAAGCCAGCCGAAACACTCCAAGATTACTTCACTAGGTTCCAGACCGAAGCAGCCCAAATTCCTAATCTGGATAGCTCCATTGTGGTCTCAGCCATAATCAGTGGCTGCACGGACATGGGGCTTCTCAGTTCCACTGAGAAGAAGCATCCCCCAACCTTTTAAGACCTGGTAGTCCGGGCACATAAGTACATCAACCGGGAGGCGTTGATGTTGTCCAAAAGCAAGGGCGTCGCCGTAGTAGTATCGGCCGCTTCCTTGCCAACAACGCGCCCTTAAGCCGAAGACTAGGAACCTTCTTACAAGAGGTACATGAGGGAGGAAGATTGGGGACGAGACAGGCGTTGGGCTCCTCAGTAGCAGTACCTGCTGTTACCAGTACCTCCCTCCCGGATGCTCACAGAGGTGAAAGGCATGCTTTGTCAGTCAGAGCGCATCATGACCGACCATCGTCAAAGGGACTCCCAGAAATATTGTGAATACCATCGGGAGATGGGACACTCAACAGATGAGTGACGACACCTTCGGGAAGAAATTGACCGCCTCATCCGAGAAGGGCGCCTGCGGCAATACAATCGGACATGGCCTCCGCAGTAGCCTCAGGGCCGAGACCCTCAAGCAGCACCCAGGCATATTCAACCTCTAGCTAAGAAAGTACCTCAGCCGAAAGTCACCCTGGTGGCAAAGGCATCGCACCAGCGGCCTAGTGCTAGGTCTGTCATGGTTATCTCTGGGGGTCTACGAGAAGCTTCTTGGCAGCGTCATCGCACCAACACGTCGTCGGACATAGCAACAATTGATGAAGAGCCGAAGCATTTCGGTCAGGAGGATATCGTCTTCAGCAAGGATGATCTCGAGGACATCCAAGTCCCGCATGACGATGCTCTCGTCGTGAATGTTGTAATGAGAAACTACGATGTTCATCGTATTTTCGTTGATAATGGGAGTGCACCCAATGTGCTTTTCTATGACTGTTTCTTAAAACTCGGTATGACCGAAGCCGATATGAAGGCCCATCGGAGACCCTTGTTTGGCTTCAATGGAGCCCTGTGCTGAGTAGAAGGCATTGTCCAACTGTCCGTAACCCTCGGTACGGCCCCAAAATAGCTGACGATTGAGACCGACTTCACAGTTGTAAAATTGACTCGGACTACAATGCCATCTTTGGTCGAAGGCTGATCAGAGGAATTGGTGTTGTACCCTCATCATGCTATCAAAAGCTAAAGTTCCACACCAGCCATGGAGTCGGCGAAGCTATGGGGAACCAGGAAGTGGTCCGGCAATGCTATATGATCTCGGTGAAGGATAAAGTTGCGGCCGAGTCCCTTTCAATTGAGTCTGCAGCTGAGGCCTCCCGGGGTGAAAAACTTGTAACCATTTTAGTCCCAAGAGGAGAAGGCCGAACATTATTGATAGGTTCCGGTCTTGAATTAGCTGAACCTAAAAGGCTAGTTAGTTTCCTAAAAGAGAATCTCGATGTCTTCCCATGGTCCCCTTCAGACATGTCGGGAGTCAATCCAGAGGTGGCGGAGCACCGTTTGCATGTTGATCCAAATCACAATCTAGTCAAACAGAAGCGGCGTACCTTCAACCAGGAGAGAAGAATGACAATCCAGGCCGAAGTACAGAAAGGCCTGGACGCGGGACACCTTTGGGAGGTTCATCATCCTGATTGGGTAGCCAACGTGGTAATGGTACCCAAGAAGGACGGTAAGTAGCAGATGTATGTGGATTTCACTAACCTTAACAAAGCTTTTCCGATGGATAGTTTCCTGCTGCCTCGGATAGATCAAATGGTGGACGCCACCTCCGGCCACAAACTACTTAGCTTCCTCGACGCCTACTCGGGGTACCATCAGATTCGGATGCATCCGGAGGACTAAGACAAGACAAGCTTCTCAACAGACCTCGGCTTGTACTGCTATACTCGAATGCCCTTTGGTTTGAAGAATGCAGGAGCAACCTATCAACACCTAGTCAACAAGATGTTCGCTCCCCAACTAGGCCGAAGCATGGAAGTCTACATCGACGATATGCTGGTGAAAAGTCGAGCTTCTACTGACCATTTGGCCGATTTAGCCGAGACCTACCCACACTGCGTAGGTACCAAATGAAGTTGAATCCTGCGAAATGTGCCTTCGGTGTGGCCTCCAGGTAGTTTCTTGGTTATATGGTCACTCGCCGGGGGGTGGAAGCAAACCCCGCAAAGGTTTCGGCCATACTTCATATGCGTCCGCCCGTAAATATCCGGGAGGTTCAAAGGCTAAGCGGGCGGGTGGTAGCCCTAAGCCGTTTCATGTCAAGAGCCGCAGATTGTTTTTTTCTCTTCTTCAAACTGCTGAAGAAGACTAACAACTTCTTATAGACGGACGAGTGCCAATCGGCCTTCGAGCAGCTAAAGGCTTATCTTTCTGAAGTCCCCGTACTATCCAAGCCTGTCGAAGGAGAGAAACTATTTATATATCTTGCAACATTTGAAGCTGCCTTAAGCGTTGTCCTTGTCCGAGAAGAAGACGGTGTCCAAAAACCTGTCTACTATATTAGCCGAGTGCTTCACGAAGCGGAGCTTCAATATCCGGCTTTAGAGAAGCAGGCCCTAGCATTACTCGCATCCGCAAGAAGGCTTCGGCCTTACTTCCTCGCGCATCCTAAAAAGGTATTCTCTAATGAACCTCTGCGACATATTCTCTCTCGGCCAGAGGTATCCGGAAGGCTAGCCAAGTGGGCAATCGAGCTGGGAGAATTGAACATTTCTTATAGGCTGCGGGCTGCGATCAAGGCATAAGCTCTATTCAATTTCATTGCGGAGTTAACATCCGAAGGATCCCTGGCTAATCCTATGAAGAAGCAGCATCTGTCTCCACGCAAACCTACTCGCAATCTGAAAAGGCTTTGGCTCAGGCGCCTGATTCAATCAATAAATGGCAACTATTCGTGGATGGGTCTGTGTGCTCGTCGGGTAGTGGTGCCAGAGGGATCTTGACATCTTTGGATGGGGTAATCGCGGAATATGCTCTCCACTTTGCCTTCTCAGCAACCAACAACGTGGCCGAGTACAAAGCCTTAATATCAGGCCTTCAAGCCGCAAGGAGGTTCGGCGCGCTCGAACTGGAGACATTCAGCGACTCCCAACTGGTCGTCAGCCAAATCACTGGAAAATATGAGGCTCGAGATGCCCTTATGATGTCCTATCTATATGTAACAAGAACTATCATATCTAAATTCAAATTCTTCGGCATTTTTCAGATTCCACGATTCGAGAATACTCGGGCCGATGCCCTCTCCCGGCTAGCCTCTACCCATGGTGGAGGAGGGAGTCGAATGATTCTCGTTGAGGAACTTTCTGAACCAAGTATTCATAATTCCGAAGTAATGCAAGCTAATACTTCTGAAGACGAGACATGGATGACTCCAATAGTGGCCTTTATTCTTCAAGGACAACTCCCATCTGAAGTAGGAGAGGCAAGACGTATCCAACGGTGTTCTTCTTAGTTCCTCATTCTAGAAGAAGTATTATATAAAAGGTCTTTTGGCCGGCCACTCCTCAAGTGTCTCGGCCCCGGTGAAGCCAATTATGCCCTCGGAAAGTCCACGAAGGCGTATGTGGAGCACACGCAAGGGGCTGAGCCTTCGCATACAAACTCATACGGCAAGGATACTGGTGGCCAACCCTTCGGGAGGACGCAGCCAGTCTCGTCCACCACTGCGACCAGTGCCAGAGGTACAACTCTCTTATTCATCAGTCAGCAACCATACTGATGCCGTTATCAGATCCTTGGCCTTTCACTCAATGGGGAATCAATATTCTCGGTCCATTTCTTATGGTCACTGGCCAAAGGAAATTTCTTATCGTAGCAGTTGATTATTTTACCAAGCGGGTCGAAGCCGAACCCCTTGCATCTATAACTGACAATAATGACTGGAATTTCGTATGGAAGTCTATCATTTGCCGTTTTGGTATCCCTCAGGTCCTCATATCAGACAATGGCAAGTAATTTGATAGCAAACACATGAACGAAAGGTCTATATTTCAAAAATGGGATCTAAGAGTCCCGAAGTACAAAAGACATCGGCTAAACTTAAAGTAGCCGAAGTAGTCACCGGTTGTAGAGACAAAAAATTACTATTCAACTAGCTCTTCGTCTGAAACAAGGATAGAGTTGCCCTGAGTCAAAGAAGTTCGTGGCATGCCAACACGCTCAGGACTGGACACGATCACCACCGGAGCAGCCAAGGACTTCGTGGCCTTCAGCCCCTTCCACTGTAGACGCCCGATTTTGGACACCTCATTGGTCATAAACCCCACATTACCACCTTAATCCATCTAATTTTCTCACATAATTCAGCCCACTAAATAATCAGGCCCATAACCAATCTCCACTTCCTCTCACACCTGGAAGGCCAAATGGGCCACTTTCTACCACCCGTGGAAGGCCAACCCCCGCCTTCCACTACCCGTGGAAGGCCAACCCTCGCCTTCCACTATCCGTGGAAGGCCAACCAGGCCGCCTTCCACCACCTGCGGAAGGCCAGCTATCTTGCCTTCCACCTTTTGGCAAATTTTTTCACTTTTCACCACCTTTTTGTGGAAGGCCAAATGAGCCGCCTTCTACCACCCGTGGAAGGCCAACCCTTGCCTTCCACCATCCGTGGAAGACTAACTGGGCGGCCTTCTACCTTTTCGTAGAAGGCCAGCTACCTGGCCTTCCACGGAAGTGGGAGGTAAGATAGTTGGCCTTCCATTCCCCTAACTTCCACCTTGACCTCGTCTTCCCATGATCTCCTCCACTCGCCTCCCTCATCCCCCACTACTCCGATCACTCCCTGCTCCGGCGACTGCCACAGCCACGGCCTCCGATCTCTGACTATTTCCTATTGGTTCTAAGGGATTTACAGGGATTTAGACCCCTATTTTACTATTATTTTCCCTTCACCTATTTAAACTCTCCATGTCCCTTCAAGAGGGGGGGGTTTGGCAGAGGATGGAAAGGTTTCAGTTTTGCGAGGCTGGAGATTGAAGAGCTTCAAGTGGGAGAAAGCCTTAGCAGTCGACGAGTCAGAGGAAGTAGAGGAATCCTCTGCATTCCAAATGGGCCTGTTTTCTTAACTCTCTCCTTACTTTTCTCCTTTCATTTTTCGTTGCATTCCCACCATTCATCCACTCGGTAGCATCATCTTCTCCTCCTGCTCTTTTCCTTTTACCATATTACTTCTACTTTTCACTATTACCACGTACGAGCATCCCATCTGCATGCATGCATCTTAGGATGACTTAGCACCCTTCACCCCCAGAGGTTTCTAACAAAAAAAATGGGAGGTGGGTGGCCATAACATATGGTCACCTTCCCTCCTCAAACACTCATCCGGTGCGCCCCCTTTCAATTTTAGTTTAGTTACATATTTGCATGAATAGACTCTACATATCACAGTTCTAATCGGTTCTCTTTACTTTGTTCTGTCTTTTTTTTCTTATAGGGGCTCTTACGACATTCTGCGCGTGGACTACCGAGCTCTCCCCCTTCGGTCGGTCAGAGGCAGAGAAGAGAAACCCACTATCCCCCACTCCACCAGAACGCGATCAACCTCATCATCTTGCGGAGTATAGGGACCGTCAGATAATGCTCCTGGCGATCACACTTTCCAATCCTTAACCTAGTCTAAATAGCCGCAGTGCTAAGACGAATGGAGAAGGCCTTGCCGAAAGAGATGGCAGCGGCGGGGACGTTCCGGACACCTATAGCCTTCTAGCGATCATGGTGCGACCTCTACTTGCTCACTGTGCGTACATCAAAGGTAAGAGCCCTAGCACCTGCATCCGGTTGCTTAATAACCTGGACAGCCAACCAACTGGCTGCCCAATAACCTGGACGCCCAGCCAGCTAGCCGCCCAGTATTCTGGACGGCTAGACACCTCGCCGTCCAATCTTCGGACGGCCAAGCACATGGCCGTCCAGCACTTGGACGGCCAACTTCGTGGCCGTCCAAAGCAACTTCCTCATTCCTGTTGTTTTGATTTTGTTTACTGTTCACTTGTATGTTTAACTGTGGGTCAATTCTAGGGTACTCTCCGCGGGGGTCTTAGAAAGAGCTGGCATCACACTTCTTGTTACCTCTCCCACAGTATTTGACTCTCCACCTGAGGATTCTCACTCAGGTGTGACTAGTCTTATTCTGTTGCGAACCTCCGTGAGTCTCCGTGAGCTAGGGATTCCCACTTGGCCGCCGAACAAGTTGTACCTAAACCACCTAATAGGATCTCGGGTTTGTGTGAGGAATTAAGCCTTCCCATTCAAAATTGTCCACCCAAAGGCGTCACTGAGAGAATTATTTCAAAATCAAAGGCACCTAACTAAACTTTGGTGGAACCGGTTTTGAAAGAAAAGTACAGGGTCGCTAAGGGTTTGAACTTAATTTGTTAGAAACCAACACTCATAATATACGGTTAACTTTTCAAGTAAAATATAAAATCTTTTAGGATTTGTGTTTCATAATGAATCGAATGTATGTTAACACTGTGTATGATGACATGGATGAGTTTGGTAACAATGTCACACACAGCCCTCTGTTCGAAATTGAAGAGGATCCACAACAAACCTTCATAAGTATGCTCCAAACATCCAGAGAGGAACTTACGAGGAAGGATTCTGATGAGTCTTCTACCTCGCAAGGGGAAGATGATCCGGTAATTTCAAATAGAACATTTTAGAATCCTGGAGAAGATCTGGAACTCATTGCCGTATTATCGCAGTATACTCCTGATCAACTCATTCAATTAGTCTCCCGTGGTAAAACGCAAGATGCTACTCTTCGGAAGACTCAATTCCAAGGATCTTCTAGCCGACCCCAGGCTAATCAGACGATGCCAGCTCAAACAATCCCATCTAATTTCATCAACCAGATCACACCTCCCAAGTAGGAGGAGTTCATTTACAAGAATGAGGTCGAGACTTGTGTGCGGCAGCTCATGGCCTAAAATCTTATCTTGAGACAACCTCATTCCCTTTCGAGCTATTGTAAGCTCCCTTCAGCATACTTTCCATCAGGATTCAAAGTACCCATGTACAAGAAGTACGATGGTACTACAGACCCACATCATCACCTATCAGGGTTTCTCATGGATTCTCACCAGTGGCTCTATGATAGAGTCCTCCTTGTCCACCTCTTTTAGAAGTCTCTAGAGGGTGAGGCTTTGAAGTGGTTTTCTTCCCTACCCGCCACGGACCTAATCAATTTCGATATGGTCTTAGAAAGATTCGTCACCCATTTCAATCACATGGCAGCCTTGCCTCCCACCTTATTCGATCTCGTAATGGAGAAAATGAAGTCTGACGAAGAGTTCACTCACTTGACTAATAGGTGGAGAGCGATGGCCTCTAGAGCAGAGGTTATCATCCCTGAAGCCCAAGTTGTCACTATGCTTGCCAACAACGCCACCCCACAGCTCCGAGCTATTCTCATGCTTAGCGAACTTCAAACATTCGCTCAGTTATATAATCGAGTTAGGGTAATTCAGTCTCAAATCCGGGATTCCACTTTGCCTTGTTCTTCGAGAATAGAAACCGGAACAAGAAAGCCACACCAACTCCCACCACAGAAGGAGTCACCATCAATGAGCAGGTTAGGATGCTAGCACAACCAATCAGGTTTCCCAATTCTCAACCCAAGTCTGATGCTCAGTCCAATCAGAAGCAATACTCAGCTGTTCCTCCCCCGACTAATTATAGTCGTCCCATGGCTAAACGCACATCATATCCACCTTTGCCAGAATCACTAGCAGACATTTTTTATGCCTTGCTAGCTTGCAATGCCATCCAACTCCCGCCACAACGAGAAGGTGTTCCGCGCAGTACGAACATGTCTAGGTACTGCCCCTACCATAGGATCCCAGGTCACACAATCTACAACTGCTTTACCTTCAGGGATTGGGTGTATGATCTGAATGATGAAGGTAGGATAAACTGGGAGGATATGAAGAAGGCCATTGATGCCTTAAGGGCTAAGAAGGAGTTAGGAATCGTGAAAGATCCGTTACCCTCTCATCAAGTAGTTCAAGATCCATCTAGTTCTCAAGGTAAGGTCAACACCTTGAACAGAGACCTAGAACCTAGAGTGGTTCGCAGAGAGTAATATTGGGAGTATGAAGGATCTGGGATACAACATCAGGTTCCCATTTGGCTGAATGAGACTAGAAGGTCCACCCCAGAAGTCTCCATAATCTCTCAAGACAAACCTTTGGTCATAATCTGACCTAAGGAACAACCGGCAATCCTCAAGCCAGTCACCCTCATTCAGATCCCTTCAATCACAGCTGAGGGACCCCCTCTATCTGTCTTCTGCCCAACCAAGAACCAGGGGTCGATGACCCGTTTCAATCCTATAAGGTCACCAGTGAAAGAGGCAAATCCAATTTTGGTGGGGGTAATACTTAGGAACCGTATCATTCCTCCAAGCCAGCCTTTAGACTCCCAAGATAACTCAATTCCGATTGTGGGAAGTGCTCAATCTGAATACGACATCCTCCAGCATTTGGAGAAGACTCCTGCCAAGATCTCTATCTAGAACTGATCTGGAAATCTTTCACACATAGGGAAACACTGTTCAATTTCCTACAACAAATCACATTCAATAAAGATCTTCCTATTGGAGGAGTCACCAATGCCATTCTCTCTGTCACTCAGGCACCCATGATATCCTTCTCAGAAAAGGATCTAACTCCCCCCGAGTGCCGATCTCTTCATTTGTGCCTAACTGCCTCTCTCAATGGTCACTCAGTAGACTTCATCCTACTGGATACTGGAGCCTCCATTAATGTCTGTCCCCTCAAAACTCTCAAGAAGATAGGGACAGATCCAGAAAATATTGAGTCCACCTCCATGATGGTCTCAGCCTATTGTAGGTGCTGAAAATGCTCGTGTGATTAACATGAAAAAGCTATGTTGTTTAGTGTAAACTAACTTATTAAAAACAGTAACTAAAGTGCAGTGATCGCCAGAAACTTTTAACTAAAAAGTTTCAAAAGAGATATGATCGCCTACCTGTTTGAACGCGGAAGATATCGAGTCCTTGATTCCCCTCCTTCAGCCGGCTGAAGAAAGAGAGCCATTTCTTTGTTCTTTTGTTCTTGCTGTTGAGTTTGAGGTTGAGGATCGTCCAGAAGTCCTTCTGGCTTTGTGCTTGATTTCCCCTTTTGATCTCTTGTGGTTGTTGAGTGCAGCAGAGATATAAAACAGAAAATAAAGAAGAATGATGATGAGAACTTAAGTAGAAGTAGTATTTAAACTAACCATGATTATAAACATGTAATTGAACAGCAAACTCACTTGTTTAAATGTCTTTGAAACCCCTTAAAACAGATAGGTTTTGAAAGATTGATGCTGTAGTGTGTGTTGTATGAAGTGATTATGAAGAATGAAATGAATGAAGATGTAAAATGAATGCAGAAATGAAACACTTATGCCCAATTGGTTTGAAGCCTTGAAAGGATGAAGATCTTGAAAAGGGACGCCGACTTCTGGAAATGGCAGCGCTCCGGCGTTACGACGTTGTTGCTTCGATCTTCAACTCGCTATAATAACGCTATGGCTCAACTCAACTCAATTCACTCTTTTTTTTTAACTCCCTTCAACATGTAAGGTATTTATAGGCATTTTCTGCGTTCGCGATTAACATAGAAAAATCTAGGATTTATCTATCTTAACCGACATATAATTACTAATTAATTCATCTTTATCTGTAATTATCTAAAACGCGTCCAGCATGGCTGACGCCTTTCAGATTTAATTAAGATAAGGATAAATATCCGAAAAAACTTATCTTTATCTTTATTAGCTAAAACGCGTCCACGTGTGTAGACGTCTTTTACACTAATTAAGATAAGGATAAACATCCGGAAGAGAAGTTAAAATAGCTTAGGAAACCTAAAACGCGTCGACCATAGCAGACGCCTTTTAGCTAATAAATCAATTAACTAAAATTCAAATTTAAACACTAAAATAGGAATAAAGTCTAAATGGCGTCTACATGGGTCGACGTCTTTTAGAATTATGCATATTTTAACTGAAATTTGAGTTAAAATCAATTTAATTGATTAACTTAAACATGTCTGTTAAACACGACACTCAAAAATATCAATAAAAATTAATTAATGATTAATTACCAGACCATTCTGAGGCATTATTATATGATATGAAATTTACTCGAAATGACGTCAAAATTAGCGTGTTTACAGCTGCCTCACCTTGGCATCGTCTTTGCAAGGGAGTGAAATAGAATGTAATGCACTGAAAAGGTGATGCCAAGGTGTGATGAGACACGCTCTTAACATCACATGATTGGAATTTTTCTCAAAATTATCAATGAAGATAGCTCAAGGAGATCAATGAAATCAATCCTGTCTGGATGAAGTAGACAAGGAAATAAAATAAGGTCGATCAACCTCCTCGGAGTGAGAAGTACCCCAGGTCGTAGACACTGTAGGTTTCATCATGGGGAGCGTTTGCTAGCCAATGTGGACGTGCTGCAGCCATGATGGATCTTAAAAAGAAAACAAGAAATATTGGATAAAGAATCCAAAAAAGGATAGAATTCCAATGATATCTTCAAACGAACCTCAAAGATAATCAAGATACTCAATTCAGAATGGAATATTTCATATCATGTTGAAATTGTTTGATTAATGGTCTGAAACTTAATCAATAATTAATCATTATCACAATGATTTCAAAGTCCTATATGATGCATGCTGGGCTAAAAGAAAAATATAAAATCAAATAAAATATAAATTAATCAAGGATAATATTATTAAATTGTCATTAATGAGTCAAGATACCAATTCTTGTAATTCAGTGCTAAGCCGAAGCTCGTTTTTCCACACACCGTTTCACAAAAGTGGAACCATCGTCCTTACTAATTAACAATCCAACGGCCTATCCGTGCGATTAAGAATCCTCTGGAATTATCACTGTTTTTGTTGTAGGGGAACTCAAAATCCAGTTTCATCAAAATTACAAGGTCCTTGATATAATCTAATAGATATTTATCATATAGTAATGCGAATGCAAAATTAACTACATGAAATAATACAGGGGTAGAAATAACCGTCTTTTTAGCCACGGTCAGGACTTCATGACTCCCACAGTGAGATCTTCTTGACATTTCTAACTTTACTCAGGTTTTCTTGAATTTTCTTGCAACCAAAACTATTAGCTCCAAACAAATATCAAAATCCACAGAATTTCGGGTAAATTATAGAAAAGCTAAAACGCGTCGTGTCGAGCAGACGCCATTCAACGTTGAAACGCGTCAGTGCTCCTCGACGCCTTTTACTCACAGAAACAGGTTTCTGGTTGTTCTCTATTCGAATTCCAACTCTATCAATGCACATCCCTTTTCCAATCCGGAAAAGTCTTCCTAGGATCGCAATTCCTTCTATATAAACACCCTTAGGTCGTTCCCAAGCAATCCTACTACAATCCAAAGATCAAAAGTTGAGTTTTCTTCAAGGTTTCTTCAAAGTTCCAAGGTTTCCAAGGTTTCCAAGCTTCAAGAAGGAAGAACTCCGAAAAAGGGAGGATGAATTCTTCAAGCAAGAAGATGAAGATGTCTTTGGAGAGTTTTTCTGATGTGGAGAATCACCTCAATGGAAGGAATCCCAATCTCCAAGTAAGTTCAATCAACTTCCTTTCAATTCTCTTCATGTTCTTCATCATGTTCTTCATGTTCCTCATCATGTTCTTCGTCTTTTCTTTTGGTTTTCAGAACTATCCCATGTTTCCTGGCCCAAGAAAGTTTACCTCCTTACCTTGGATCCGTAAACTTACAAAAAGTATCAAGCTTTCTATGCAAGTATTCATATCCAAGTAGAATCTTCAAGGTCTTGTAGTGCTTGCCAAACATTATAAGAGCGCGAACGTAGATTGGGCGGCTATGGGTGCCTTGATCGAGTGGTGGCATCCCCAAACTCATACGTTCTTCTTTCAAGACTTTGAGTGCACGATCCTTTTGGAGGAGGTGGAGCTTCTTTTAGGTCTCCTAAAGACCAAAGAGAACAAAGAGAAGATAGCTTTGATGAAAGAGAAAATCACCTGTCAACAATTGTTGACATCAATCATGAAAGATCCTTCAGAAGCTAAAGGATGTCTTACTAAAAAGGGGATCAATCTCACCAAGCTAGCCGAGTGGACGCTGTACGAAATTGATGATCTAAGGGAGGATGAAGCGGAGGATGTAACAAAAGCCTTAGTTACATGCCTTGCCGGTGCCTTGTTCTTCTCTGCGCAGGATAACATCTTAGAAGATGACCAAGTTAGTGTCATATGCGCAATCTTCGAAGGTAAATCCATTAGCACTGCACTCTTAGCATATCTTTATAGTGGGCTTTCCGCAGCGTCTGTGGGCCGTCCTCCTTATGGATGCATGCTACTATTTGCCTTATGGGTTGAACTTCACTTCAAGTTTGAGCATAGCAAGAAAAGGCCTTTGAATCCATCTCAAATCTACTTGAATAGCCCAATTCATTGCATAGCTAATATTGTAAAGTTCAATGAGCATATGGTTAACAAGGTTCCAAAACTGAAGACCCGAGCCGATTGGAGAGAGTATTTAAAGCTCATGACGTCCGACATATTCGACTCGTCTCCACTTGCTCTGGTTGGAAAACCTGTTTGGGTGCGCCGTGCAGCAGGAGCGGATCTCAAATTAATTGGAGCCAGTGAATTCGTGCTATACAATCCACACCAGTGCCTTACTCAACTTAGCTTGGGCCGTCATGAATTCCCTGAGTTCTCTCCCACACTTCCAATCAAGAAGCGCGACTTGGAATCCGACGAAGATTATGAAGCCGTACAAATCATCACCACTCTATGGAATCTTGGCTTCAGTTACCGTGTAAAATCCTCCAAAGATAGAGATAGAGGATTGAAATTTCCCTACCTTAAAGGTCTTCATGAAATTCTTCCTTAAATGTCCTCTTTCTCTTTGTTCATGATGTAATAAAGAATTTTATTGAATAAAGAAGTTTTTTTTATGCTCAAAACCTTTCCTCAACTTTCTGTGATGTGCACATGATTTTTCTTTTAGAAGAAACTTGATTTTTCCTGAAAATTCAACAGTTCGAGTTCTGTAAATGTAAAACGCGTCCAGTCAGAAAGACGCCTTTCAACTACAATTTCTTTTCCATAAATTCAATTTAATCCTCAAAAATCCGATTTAAACATTAAAACGCGTCTGCACAAATTGACGCCTTTAAACCATAATTCTTTTCCAGAAATTCAATTTAATCCTCAAAAACCCGATTTAAACATTAAAACGCATCTGCACAAATTGACGCCTTTCAACTCTCTCTCCTACTTTTTCCAGGATTCTGTCATTAATTCCATGATTAATTGTCTGAAACGCGTCAACCCACTAAGACGCCTTTCACCATTTTCCTCTGTACGGCTCTGACCAAAAGATTGAAAAGCGTCCACCTAGGTAGACGTCGTTCATTCAAATTCAAACATCTGTCCTTGCCGCCTCAACTTTTGCGCCCTAAAAAGCGTCAGCCTGAGTCGACGCCTTTCAGCCTTTCGTTAACAGACCCGCGAAGGCCCCTTTCTTCCTCACTTTTCCAAAAATTTCTCTTTCTTCACCGGCGACGATCTCCGGCGATCTCTCCCTCAAAACCTCAAAAACTCTCCCTTCTCAAGCCATGGAGCACGGTGAGGGCTCAAGGAAGACTAAGACGCTAGCTAAGAGGCGGCGAAGGCAAGAAGAAGAAGCCCCCGAGGAGATCCCGGCGTTGCTAGCCGAGGCGGCGGCCTTCTTGGAGGAAGAACTCCCTCCACCGGTACCTATGGCGGTGGAAGAAGAAGAGGAGGGCGACCTCCACACGGTAAGCTTCCTGTGGGTGTGATTGGACGAAGAAAAGAGGGAGGACGGGGTTCTTCAAAGAACCCGAAATCTGGACTTGAAAGGCGTCCAGACCAGGTGACGCCATTCAAAAGGCGTCATCATAGGTCGACGTCTTTCAAGATAAATTCCGGATTTTTTATTAGGAATAAACATTTTGAATCGCGTCAAGTCATGTTGACGTGTTTTAAAAGACGTCCATGTGGGCTGACGCCTTTCAAGACAGAACTGATTTTTCCTGTTTTTATTAATTACTGACCCTTATTTTTATGTTCTTATTTGCAGGGAGTGATGAGGGCTAGGATTAGCTGGGATCTTGTTATAGGGGCTTATAGAGGGCTCCCGGATTTCCAAAAGGCGCGCCTGCGTCGGATGGGATTCGGTGAGGTATTGGACATCGAGCCATTCTGGCTCGATCTAGTCCTCCTGCAGGTGTTGAGGGAGAGGTGGCATGCGGAAAGCCGTGCTTTCCTAATGCCGTGGGGGCATGTGATCCCCACCCTAGAGGATGTGGCCAGGATCACTGGCCTAAGGGTAGAGGGTCGTCCAGTTAGTGGGGTTACTTACCCCAACTATCAGGGACTAGCTGAGGCTCTATTAGGGATAGAGGTGTCCAGCCTAGGCAGAGAGTCTAGGATGGTCCCCAGGGTAGAGGTAGAGGCTGCATTAGGATTAGATGAGCCCCGGCGTCGGTCTGACGAGACCCGGGAGGAGTTTAGGATTAGACTAGCCGAGTCATCTTCCTCAGTCTACTGTAGTGACCCTAGTCAGATAGAGGAGGTAGATAGACAGCTGAGGGTCTTCTTAGTTTTCTTCTTCGGTCGGTTGCTCTTCGGTACGAAGGGCGACCATATCCATTGTAGGTTTCTTTATTTACTAGATGACTTAGATAGCTTAGGAGATTATGCCTGGGGTGCGGCCCTTCTGGCCCATCTCTTTGCCGATCTATCCGCGGTCACGCCGGACCGTGAGACTACCATCAGTGGCTTCTCGCCATTTCTTCAGGTATTAACTTGTTTAATTATTTGTTAAATGCAGTGCAATATGATATGATGCTTTTTCTAACCTATATGTTCATGAATGCAGGTGTGGAGCTACTACTACTTCCCGCTTGGCAGAGCGCGGATCGTTCGACCAGATGCTGTCCCTTTTGCCTGCCGTTGGCAGCCGATTGTGGACACGGCTCCACAGCATCATCAGCTGACGGCCCTCCGCCGTCAATTCCTGGACTATCCAGAACTCCTGGTAAACTTTAACTTGTTCAATTTCATTAAATGCAATCTTTTTATTCATTAAATGCAATTTATTTATGAATGCATCTATCCTATATGCAGGTGATCTGGCGCCCGTACTTGGGCATGAATGAGGAGGGTCAGCCGTGGGTGACGGCTGGCAGGAGGCGGTTCGGGAGGCAGATGTGGGTACATTGGCTCAACGAGATCGAGCCCCTCCGCCTCCGGCTCGTGATGAGGACGTTGGGTCTCCACCAGGAGTGGATAGATGAGGAGGTCCCGGAGGGTGTGGGCAGGAGCATGAGGGGGAAGCAAGCCCTCACCGACTGGCGTGCCAAATTCCCGGAGCAGTACGAGGATTGGCACCGTCGGGGCGTACGGGTGGAGTCCCGTGCGGTGAGTAGCGAGGGCTACCTCCAGCAGTACCGGGCCCACTACGCCGATCAGCTTCGGCTCCTTCGACCACTCGATGTAAGTATGAATTCATGCATCTTTAATTTTATTATTATCTTGATTTATATTTGTGAATGAATGTATGTATGACATGCAGGATGCGCGTGATGCGGTCATCGTCGACCTCCGGGCCCGCCTACATGATGCGGAGGCCCAGCTAGAACAAGTCCAGAAGGAACTATATGACCTGGTATGTATGAATGCTTATGAATGCTTGTTTTAATTAATTAATTGTTTTGGCGATTAACCACTGACAGTTGTCTTCCGGTGCAGTGAGCCGTCTACACTCAGGCGGCTCCTCCTACCTTCGGGGCGTCATCATCTTCATCATCCGCTCACGATGCTGCTCTGGCTGACCTTCAGAGTCAGCTCGCCTCCGCCATCCACCGGGCCTCTCTCGCGGAGGAGGACCGTGCTGCTCGGGTAAGCTCTTCAACTTTTGAATTCTGAACTTGATTTTAATTACTTGATTGCTTTGGACTAACAACGACTTTCTTTCAGGTTGCTGAGCTTCAGGAAGCCCTTCAGAGGGCTGAAGCGGAGATAGAGCATGCCCGTGCTGCAGCAGCTCGTGCCGAGGCTGATGCAGAGCGGATCCGGGCCTTGGAGGAGCAGGTGGCCCGTCTCTCGACTGGAGATCTTGCACGCCTCCAGATTTGCCTGGAAGTTGTGACTGAGGAGAGAAACCGCGACCGCCTTCGACTGGAGAGCGTGCAGGGTCGCTTGTCGGTCGCGGAACATGAGCGCAAGATGGTGGAGGAACGGTATCAGCGTGCTCGGCAGCGTGCCCATGAGCGTGGTCTGACCAGCGCCTTCACCGCCAGTGCTGCTGTATCTTCCGGCCATGCAGGGCCGAGCACGATGGGACCACCTCCACCTCCTAGTCGAGGACCAGCACCGGATGCGCCTGACGAGGCCCAGAGCCAGTTGGACGAGGGCGGAGGGGAGAGCCAGCCTTGAGGGCTCATGTATCTTCTTTTTCTTCATGTATCATGTACAAAAACTCATTTTGATGATATATGTGAAACTTTTGGCTCCAATCTTGTGTTCCTGTGCTTATCTTGCATCCTGTACACACTTAACAAACAGGTTAAGTATCTATTTAGGCTTAGCCCCTTGCCTGACCAAATAAATGGTCAATCAATCTTTTCTTCAATAAATGGTCAAGGGGCATAGCCTTTATTAACAAAGGTAATGAGAATAATCAAACTTAAGCAAAGTGCAACATACAAGCAGACGGATGCTCGCTGAAAATAAAAGGAATGAAAGACACTAAATGCAACAAGCAAATGCTAATTGAAATATTTTTGTTGTTTTGAAATATTCATTTTTGTTTTGGGGTTTTGAAATATGTGCCCTTTTTTTAAATTTTGACATATGTATTTTTTTTGAATTTTTGAAACATGTATTTTTTTTGGATTTTTAAAATATGTATATTTTTTTTGGATTTTTGAAACATATGTATTTTTTTTGGATTTTTGATATATTTATTTTTTTTGGATTTTTGATACATGTATTTTTTTTGGAATCTTAACTAAAAGATCAGCATGGTACTTAGATCAAAAGATCATATTCATTTATTAACTTAATTTCCAAATCGTTTTTTAACAACTTAACTTAAACCCATCGTGTTTGAACTTGTGTTTTCATTCGTGATCCCATTTGATGATTTGACCCTTAGTCAATGTAAGCCATTCCTTAAGTTTGAAGTACATCTCTTTAGAAAGAAAAGATGAATAAGTTTAGAAAGCCCATGAGAAGGTTCCGGAGACTTAAAAAGATGTTCCTTTCCTACCCTAATATCCGTTGGGGTTCGGTCATTTTCTTTCGGGGTATTTATCGACCTTGCGTTCCCTTTTATTTCATTTCATGACCTTGATGTAACGTTTGTAGTGTAATGGCCTTTTTTATTTGACATTTGGCTTTTTGCCTTTTGCTTTTGCTTTTTTTTTTTTTTCTTTTCTACGGGACGGATCTCCCCCTTTTTTTTTATGACGGCCTCCTACTAAGATGGCGGGTATTCTCGGTAGTCTATTCTAAGTCTCGTTCCTACATCATGGGCCGGGTTTAAAACAGAATTTTGCTTTAAAAAGAATGATTTGTACTTTACACTTTTGGTCAAGCTTTCGATATACTTTAGGACTTGGCATCTCTTGTTACTCACGAATCAAACGTGTCAGTGTGTGCAATAATGGGCTTGAAATTAAGTTATCCAGACTGATAAGGAAATTTGAGTTTATAAATTTTCTGATTCCACTGGTCTTTGTACCATACTGATCGACTCTTTAACCTAAAGGTAGTATTTCTTAAGATGTAAACCATTCCAGGGATGTTTTAGCTCTTCTCCTTCTGCATTAACAAGACGATAAGCGTTACCAGGAAAAGCGTGCGATACAACATAAGGTCTTTCCCAGTTGGGTTGGAGCTTAGAACGCGGACCACCAGGTTTTATAAAAATTCTTTTGACAACCATTTCACCGACTTTGAACTTACGTTCAATGACTTTCTTTTGATAAAAACGTGCTAGTCTATTTTGATAAACTTTTGCATGATTAGCAGCTGACCATCTTTTCTCGTCTAAAAGTTCCAATTGAGCAAGGAGTGCTGAACGATGTTCATCAATGGAAAATTTCTTATTCAACTGTACTCTTAATGACGGTATGAGGATCTCATATGGAACTACCGCCTCCATTCCAAATGTTAAGGAATAAGGAGTTTGTCCAGTGGGCGTGCGGATTGAAGTTCGGTAGGCCCATAGAGCCTCAACCAATTTTTCTGGCCAATCTGCGAATTTGTTAGATTTGCACGTCTTTTTGATAATTTTTATCAAAGTCTTATTTGTTGCCTCTACTTGGCCATTGCCTTGCGGATAATAAGGAGATGAATGATGCAATGCAATTTTGTACCTGTTACAGAGGTCCTTCAATTCCTGTGACACGAACTGCGGTCCGTTGTCGGTGACGATAGTGCTCGGAATTCCAAATCGAGTGATGATGTTCTTCATGATGAACTTGCAGACGGTTGATGCTTTGATCTCCACGTACGCTTCAGCTTCTGCCCACTTAGTGAAGTATTCCGTTGCCGTGAGAATGAAAGATATTTGCTTGATGCCGGAATCTGGATTACCAAGAGGTCCAATGATGTCGAAAGCCCACATGGAGAAAGGCCATGGGAAGAAACAGGATGAAGTGAAGATGCAGGAGAATGAATTTTGTCGGCGTGAAGTTGACACTTAGCACACCTACGAACATATCCTACACAATCTTCTTCCATGATTGGCCAGTAAAATCCTTGTCTAAGGATCTTCTTTGCTAGCATCTGTCCATTGACATGGCCACCACAAACTCCACTATGAGCTCCTTCCATAACCTTCCAAAGCTCATCTTCGTCTAGACATCTCAGAAGAACTCCATCAAAACCTCTCTTATACAATGCTCCCCCAACTAGGGTGTATCGTTGAGCAACTCTCCTGATAGCTCTCTTCTCCTCAGTTGTAGCTTCCTCAGGATATGATTGATCTTCACAATATTTTGCAATTTCATAATACCATGGCTTCTGTTCATCATCCATCTCTTCTAACAGCTACATTAACATGATTTCTCTTTTCTCAATGATATCTCCGTCCCAATGAAGGATCTTTCATGGCGGGTGAAAGACGCTTATGAACTATGATTGATTCGGATTGTTTGCTGATTGGAAAATCGAGAGAGAATGCAAGTGAAGCTAGAGCGTCAGCTAAGATGTTTTGATTCCTAGGGACATGGACAAAGATCAATTTCGTGAAAAGCTTTGAGTAAGCAGAAGTAAGCTCCTGATAAGGCTTGAGCTTGGGATCGAGAGTTCGATACTTAGTCAGCACTTGGCGAAGAATTAGTTGGCTATCACGTACAATCCTGAGTTTGGTAGCACCATGGAAATGAGCAGCCTCGAGACTAGCAAGGAGTGCCTCGTATTCAGCTATATTGTTAGTGACTGGAAAATCAAGCTGAAAGGCTTGTGGAATGGTGATACCTTCAGGTGATAACAGAACGATACTGATCCCTTTTCCATGAGAATTCAGAGCTTCGTCAAAATGCAGAGTCCACATATCATCTCTGATTTGATTTACAGACATCAGTTCCTCATCCGGAAACTCTGATCGCACTGGATCAAAACGAGGAAGGGGATGATGAGCGAGATGTTCCACTATGGCATAGCCCTTGATTGCTTTCTGCTGAATATAAGTGATATCGAATTGAGATAGAAAGCTTTGCCATCGCGCTAACCTATCAGTAAGAACAGATTTCTCCAGAAGGAATTTGATCGGATTCATCCTAGCAATGAGATGGACTTCATGGGCCAGAAAATAATGCTTCAATTTCTGCACAACCCAGACCAATGCTGCACATGTTTTCTCCATCGCCGTATATCTCTGTTTAGCGGGGTTGAGAAGTTTAGAGAGATAGTAGGCTGCCCTCTCTTTTCCTTCTTCATCTTCTTGTGCTAAGACAGCCCCCACTGCAGCATCCAGGACTGAAATATAAAGTATCAATGGTTTGCCTGGAGATGGTGGTCTCAAAACAGGAGGACTTGCCAAGTAGTTCTTTAATCCATCGAATGCCTCCTGGCACTTATCGTCCCAATCGAATTTGACTCCCGGCTTGGTAAGCTCGTAAAACGGCTTACACCTTTGTGAGTGCTGGGAGACAAAACGGCGAATAAATTGCAACCTCCCGATTAATCCTCTCAACTCTTTCAAGTTTTTGGGAGGCGGCATTTCTCTGATAGCCTTCACCTTATTGGGATCGATCTCAATTCCCCGTTTACTAACAATGAATCCAAGCAATTTTCTTGAAGATATCCCGAATACAGATTTCTTGGGGTTCATCTTTAACTGATATTCTCTCGACCTCTCTAATACTCTTGCCAAAACTTTGGCGTGCTCAGCCTTTGTTTTAGATTTAACTAATAAGTCATCCACATACACTTCCAGATCTATGTGCATCATGTCGTGAAATATTGCCATCATAGCCCTCTGATAAGTGGCTCCAGCATTCTTTAATCCAAATGGCATGACAACATAACAGTATGTTCCCCAAGGTGTAGTGAATGATGTTTTCTCTTGATCTTCCTCTGCCAGCTTAATCTGATTATATCCTGAAAATCCGTCCATAAACGATAAAGTTTCATAGCCAGCAGTGTTATCGATGAGTACATCAATATGAGGCAATGGAAAATCATCTTTAGGACACGCCCGGTTCAGATCGCGGAAGTCAATGCAAATTCTGACCTTCCCGTCCTTCTTCATAACCGGGACTATATTGGCCACCCATTGTGGATAAAGGACAACTCTAATAAATTTGGCTTTATGCAATTTGTCGACCTCTTCCTTCATCTTTAGAGCCATTTGTGGGTGGAATCGCCTTAATTTCTGCTTGACAGGGCTAGCTCCTTCCTTTAATGTCAGCCTGTGTTCAACTAAAGATGAGTCTAACCCCGGCATATCTTCATAACTCCAGGCGAAAGTGTCCTTATAGTCCTTAAGTACTTGTACCATTGCCTTCTCATCCTCTGTAGAAAGATTTTTACTGACGAGGACAACCTTAGGTTCGTCTTCAGTCCCTAAATTGATTTCTTTAGTGCGCTCTTCTACGGCAGCTGAGGGTTCATCGAATCTCTTCACTCCACTGGCATATGCCTCAGCCGCGTCCTCGTCATCTTCCTCTTCAACAATGGGGTCCTTTTCATGTACTAATTCATATACCCCGTACCCATCGTTGACTGACTCATCGTCCATGCAATCTTCTGGCATCTGAATTGGATTTTCTAAAAGCTGAGGGATCAAAGAACAAGAAGAACACTTATCAGCTAAGTCCTGGAGGTACCTATCTGGAATTTGCCTACTCTTAGGCTTCCTAGACTTCCTAACCTGACTAGACTGCCTAACTTCACTATCATAACCTAACGAAGACGAAGCAGGATGAAAATCCTGGGATACAAGTGGAAATACAGAAGAATCCTCCCGAGGGGAGGGACAGAGTAAATCTAAGAGAGAAGCTTGACCGAAGGACCCGCGCGGCGGGGTGCAATCGGACAAGTAAGATGTTTCCTCGATGAGGATCTGGGAAGAATTTGTTGCCAAATTGGCGTTTTTTTTTGGACAATGAAAGAATTAAACATAAAGCAAGAATGAATACAAATGGGAGGAAAATCAGACGGAGGAAGTGGCACCAAGGCCAGAGGATTAGGGGGATCATATAGTAATATGTCTCAGATCAAATTATACAACCTCTCTAGATCGAGAGGAGGTTGTGGTATAATGTCCCGAGGGGACAGAGTAATCATAATGGGCGGAGCCCGTGGAATATCTTCAATTAGGACCCGCGACCAAGTCGGGGTCAAGAGTAGTGTACGAAAAAGAGTATGGAGCATGAAGACATGTGAAGGATATGTCCCCCTCCAGAGCAGATATGTAGTGTAACCAGCTTCATAGGGGTCATCCGGCTCCCCTTCATCGGTTTCTTCAGATAGCAGTATCCGCTTGTCAAATATGGCACCAGGGCTTTCGATCAGTTCATCAATCTGCGGCGGCCACTTAGGTTCTACAGGATCTAGGAATAGTCTGTTCAGTGCAATATACAGGTCCCTCAGATCGAACCACCTGTACCATTCACATTCAGGATCATCAAATTTCCTCCTTTTCATAGGCCGCAGAGCCTCCAAGGATTGGTACGTAAGCAGTTCAGAACAATGTCTGGCCAAATCCCTCCCATATATATCATGGAAGTCAAAACAGGAAGTAATGACTACCGTATTGTCATAGCTAAGTATGGGCCCTTTCACAAAGTGTGTACATAGGGTCCATGTTAGGGGATCTCGGCCTTCTTTGAGTGGCGTAGACATTGCCTCCCAGATTTTCGGACCTTCTTCAATCTCTGCTTGTTTCAGTTTTATTGGCCTATAGCCCAGACCACTTCCAGGTGCTGCTCGATAATTTCTGACAGGAGTGGTTCTGCCTTGCAACTGTGTGCCCAGACCTCTTCCAGGCTCGTAACCGTTCTTCATCATAATCCTCCATCCTGGGGTACTCATGCACTTCCCCCTTTTGATAGTATCTAATGGGTATGGAGAAATAGTGGCGGCTTTTAGAGGATCAGCCACTGGACGGTAGACCTGTAATACCGACAGAAAAGAAAAGGTTGTCGGCCAGGTAAGACAGCAGATTTGATGTTCAAGGTATGAGCAGCCGCAAGGATTGGCATGCTCGTCACTTTAATAATTCGTCCTTTATAAGGGAATTTGAGGCATTGGTGATTCGTAGAGGGAATCGCCTCAAGAGTTTTAATATAAGGACGACCTAAAATGGCATTTATAGAAGGGTCGATTTCCAGGATGTGAAATTCGACCTCCGCATGACTTACGGGGCCCAGCTCCACCTTTAAATAAACCATTCCCAGAGGGGAATGGGTAGAATTGTCATATGCTGTCACTGATATGGGGCTGGGCAGCCATTTTTCTTTGGGCACACCGCACAGCTCCAGGGTCTTCGGAGGTAAAACATTGATTGAAGCCCCTGTGTCGACCAGGCATGCATCCACGGCCTTCTTATAGATATTGACCGTGATACTCAGAGCCATGCTTCTGGCTGCTGGCGGTGCTAGTTCCGATGTATGAAATGTAATGGAGGGCTGATCCCCCTGAGGAACTAGTAGTGCTGCAATCTTCTCTACCGGCACGTCTTCATTGACCATCATCTTCTGCAGATATTCCATTAAAGCTTCTTGGTGACTCTTGGATCTTTTGATTAATTCTAGTATAGTGATCCGTGCCGGTGTCCGATCCAGGTGTTTCAACAAGTCATATTGAGTGCCTGGTGCACTCTCTTCATTATGGGTTTCCTCAGTCGGCTGTGATGGGCCGTTTCTAACCGTGGACTGAGGAAAGACTTTGTTGAAAATCCTTCCACTCCGGAGCGCGTGTTCCTCAACCGTGGAGGATCCGGGTGACACTTTAAGTACCGCAGGGTTGGATGGTGTGGATGGCGTAGAGGGTTGGTATGTAGGTGATGGCGTAGGGCTAGGTGGTGATGGCGCGGTGCGGATTAAAGGCCTAGAGGGTTGGATGGTGGATGGGTAAGTGGTTGGTGAAGTGGGGAATGGTACGCGTAATAGCGGTCTAGATGGTAAGGGCATATCTGGGTAGGTGGTGGTGGTAGCGGGTGAAGTAGGAAATGGTATGCGTAATAATGGCCTAGATGGTAGGAGGGGCGCGTTATTGGTTTGCGGGGGGTTATATGATGGAGGTGTAGGAGTGCGGGGTGCAATGGGTCTAAGGAAGGTGGCTAGCGGTAATGGGTTATTGGGTGTGGGTGAGTGATATGTGGGCGTCGGTAGAGGGGTGATGGTAACGGGTTGCGGTCTAGGTATGTGGATGGTGCGGCGTGGTGGTCGCTCTGCGGTACTTTGAACGTGACCCGTTGAACAAAGAGAGGAAGAGTCCTCTACTCTCCATTGCTGCCCACGACCAGCCTCAGACTGGCTGTTCGTCAGAATGGGAGCAACCTGGTTTTGGTTCTAGTGCTCCGGGAGTGGATTCTGCACTATGCCCACGTTGGGTGGTGCTGCTGCTTGTGCCGGTGGTCTTGCTTGCTGCTGCTGCTGCTGCTGTCTCCTCGCCTTCAGGGCTGATATGTACTTTTTCATCTCCTCCCAGTCTATGCCGCCCTGCTCATTGAGATCATGAATATAATCTCTGAACTGGAAGCAGGTGTCAATGGTATGCCCAGGTTGCCTGTGCAAGTAGCAATACCTGGACGTATCGGCATTTTGAGGCCAGACGGCCTTTTCCCTCGGCAAAACTAAGGCATTGGCTGCCATTAAAGCACTGAAGATATCTGCCAAGGATTCTGGGAGGGCCGGGTATTCTGCCCTCTTCGGGCCTGGAGGTCTCCTCTGCTGGTTGTAGTCACCAGGAGGAGGGACATTATGGTACGCCGGCGGTGCGCGCGGCTGGTACTGTGGCTGTTGCTGCTGCTGATACTACTGCTGAGGGGGCTGCTGGTACTGCTGTTGCCGTTGCGGCTGTTGTTGTAGCTGTTGCTGTTGCTGGTTCTGATTCGGCTGCTGGGGCCGCTGATACTGCTGTTGATAATGGGGGTTCTGTTGCTGCCTATACCCTTGTTGGCTCGGCTGCGGTGGCCTCTGGTACTGCTGTTGGTTCCTCACAAACTGGGGCGAGTTATTGTTCATGGTACTGACTTGCTCGTGAGAGAGCGTGCCCTCAGTAGTTGGACCTGTGCTGGGAGAATTCGGCACTGCAGGCTTCCGAGGTGGAGGCCTGCTAGGTCTGTGAGGATCAAAGACGCTAGAGAATGTAGCGTCCTTGAAGGCATTCTGGCAGTACCGTGCTCTTTCATAGAGCTCTGCCATATTAGTCAAATTGTTCAAGGAGAGGACTAGCTTGAACTGGGGCGTGGCGTTAGAAATTAACATTTTCACTTGTTCAGATTTGGACAAGTGATCTTTCACCTTTTCAGCCAGGCCCCGCCACCTGTCAGCAAAACTGACAAACTCCTCATCCGGTTTCATTTTTTCTGCAATGAGGTCCGTGATAGACAAGGAGGGTGCAACTCTGTCCTGGTATCGTTGGATAAATTTGCGTGAAACGATACCGTAATCCTCTACTTCGGAGGGTTCCAGAGAAAAGAACCACTCGAGGGCTGGTCCCTCTAGAGATCTCCTGAACAAGAAGGCCAATGACCTCTTATCATTCTGCCAGAAAGAGGATTCGTACATGAACTCCTTCAGGTGTGTGAAGGGGTTACCAGTACCGTTATACTTCCGATACACTGGCATTTCAGAGGGTGGCAGGTGGAATACTGGCAGGCTCGGTAGACTGATCTCTGGCACAGCTTTAACCCCCATCATCTTCTGGAGGTTGTTGAACTGCTCATCTATGCGCTCCATCTTGGCCAGCAACGCTTGCGTGGTCAGATCTGCCTGGGGAGGAGGAGGAGGAGGAAGTACTTGATAGGCCTGCTGCCTAGAGTACGTTGGACAGGGAGGACAATAAGGAGGAGGTCCGGCAGAGCTTCCGCCATGCCCGAGGGCATTTTGATAAATAGGCGTTTGCGGTCTAGCCAGTTGCCTAGATGATGAAAGCTGTGGCCCAGTTGGCCGAGAAGCAATATGAAGGCCTTCCATGGCCTGATGGATATAAGGAGGAGGAAGAGGAGGTTGTTGAGTAACAACAGGGGGAGCCATAGGGTTCGGCTCAGCAGGCTGCGCGGGTGCCTTCCCCTTCAGAATAGACTGGATCGCCTCGAACTGCTGAGGGTCCAGTAGGGAGGCAAGAACTCCCAGAGCATTGACAAGATCCATAGGATCGGAGGATGAGGGATCATGCTGATTCATGTCCCCCTCTAGATCAGGATTAGGGATCGCATATTCATACGGGGGAAGATCAGGATATCGATCCTGTGGATGAAAAAGAGGAGTCCGGACATTCCCATCATGTCGATATGGAATGGGGGCAGAATTACGGGAGGCATCAGCATCTCTCCCGTTCTCATAGTTGAAGTCTGAATCGCGAGGGGCATTAGCATCTCCCTCGTAGTTGATGATGGCGTCTTGGGCCATACTCAAGTCCCTGCCTGATCGCAGCAACATGATGTTAGATTCCCTTTTCAAAGATTTAATCAAACAAGTTGTACAGAGATTAATCAAACAAGTGGATGCTTAACGTGATTTTAGGGTTCCTTGTTGAGTTATTTGAATTGGATTAAACCACAATTTCGCTCAGGGAAGGATCCTAATTTCAGTTCAGTTTCCACCGTTATTCTCTAGGGCTCTTTTTCTCACAACGCTTTCGGAATCTAGCCGGGACTTCAATTGGTACAACCAGCCCGATGATCAAGGAGGAATACCTTGATTTTGGGGACTTATGGAGGTCTCAACGTCAACTTCTCTAGTCTGATCAAGGGACCAACCCAATCAGAGAGAGTTGCTGACGTCGAGTAATGTGTTCCTAAGAAGAGGAGGGTATTCGCCTCAATGCGTATGCCCTACGGCCTGGATGGCCTCTAATGCTTAGTAAATAATGGGTAGCTAGCACTCAACCACAGAAATCTGGAAACTGAAAAATAATTAAGAAACTGTCTGAATCGCGTCGATGGTGGTCGACGCTATTCAACACAGAACTTAATTCTTTCGCAGAAATAGATCTGAAAAATAACTAAGAAACTGTCTAAATGGCGTCGATGGTGGTCGACGCTATTCAACACAGAACTTAATTCTTTCGCAGAAACAGATGCAAACAGCAGAGAAAGTTTGAAGACTAAAAGGCGTCTGGGTGTGCTGACGTGGTTTTGAAACGCGTCAATTCTCCTGGACGCTTTTTAGTTCGCAGAAACAGTTTTGCAGGAGGATTTTCTGGGTTGAATCCTCCTCAAACAGGGTAAAAAGCAGTAAACAATCGACTCATGCAAAAAAATTTTAGTTCCAGGTTTTAAACAGGATGATTTACTAACTAAACAACTAGGAAAACAATCAATCACACATCATTTTTATCACAAAAACAACTTTTTGAACTAATCAAGGGGAGGGCAAGATCTTGCCACTGGGGTGTGCACGTGGTGCACGAGGGAAATTAATTAAACTAAACACTCACCAATTGGCGAGGACGTGTCGAGAGACACAAATGGTGCACCGTGGGTGCCCGATATGATGATAGCAAGAACAAAAGGAAACTAAAAAAGGGCGAGACCAAGTCCCACCGTGATCGCCAAAAGAGCTGTAGGTGCTGAAAATGCTCGTGTGATTAACATGAAAAAGCTATGTTGTTTAGTGTAAACTAACTTATTAAAAACAGTAACTGAAGTGCAGTGATCGCCAGAAACTTTTAACTAAAAAGTTTCAAAAGAGATATGATCGCCTACCTGTTTGAACGCGGAAGATATCGAGTCCTTGATTCCCCTCTTTCAGCCGGCTGAAGAAAGAGAGCCATTACTTTGTTCTTTTGTTCTTGCTGTTGAGTTTGAGGTTGAGGATCGTCCAGAAGTCCTTCTGGCTTTGTGCTTGATTTCCCCTTTTGATCTCTTGTGGTTGTTGAGTGCAGCAGAGATAGAAAACAGAAAATAAAGAAGAATGATGATGAGAACTTAAGTAGAAGTAGTATTTAAACTAACCATGATTATAAACATGTAATTGAACAGCAAACTCACTTGTTTAAATGGCTTTGAAACCCCTTAAAACAGATAGGTTTTGAAAGATTGATGCTGTAGTGTGTGTTGTATGAAGTGATTATGAAGAATGAAATGAATGAAGATGTAAAATGAATGCAGAAATGAAACACTTATGCCTAATTGGTTTGAAGCCTTGAAAGGATGAAGATCTTGAAAAGGGACGCCGACTTCTGGAAATAGCAGCGCTCCGGCGTTACGACGTTGTTGCTTCGATCTTCAACTCGCTATAATAACGCTATGGCTCAACTCAACTCAATTCACTCTTTTTTTTTTACTCCCTTCAACATGTAAGGTATTTATAGGCATTTTCTGCGTTCGCAATTAACATAGAAAAATCTAAGATTTATCTATCTTAACCGACAGATAATTACTAATTAATTCATCTTTATCTGTAATTATCTAAAACGCGTCCAGCATGGCTGACGCCTTTCAGATTTAATTAAGATAAGGATAAATATCCGAAAAAACTTATCTTTATCTTTATTAGCTAAAACGCGTCCACGTGTGTAGACGTCTTTTACACTAATTAAGATAAGGATAAACATCCGGAAGAGAAGTTAAAATAGCTTAGGAAACCTAAAACGCGTCGACCATAGCAGACGCCTTTTAGCTAATAAATCAATTAACTAAAATTCAAATTTAAACGCTAAAATAGGAATAATGTCTAAATGGCGTCTACATGGGTCGACGTCTTTTAGAATTATGCATATTTTAACTGAAATTTGAGTTAAAATCAATTTAATTGATTAACTTAAACATGTCTGTTAAACCCGACACTCAAAAATATCAATAAAAATTAATTAATGATTAATTACCAGACCATTCTGAGGCATTATTATATGATATGAAATTTACTCGAAATGACGTCAAAATTAGCGTGTCTACACCTATGATAATTCTCAAAGGCTGGCAGACGGAAAAATCTTTCTACACCTGGAAATTGGTCCAGTGACCATGATTTCGGAGTTCTACATCTTGGATGTTAAACCCATCTACAACGCTATTTTAGGGAGACCTTGGATGGACCAAACTCTAGGGGTCCCATCCACCAACTAGTACTATAAGTTCCCGTACAACGGGAAAATTGTGAAAGTCAAAAGCACTCCCTATATCAAGTCACTGGACTCAGTAACAGCAGAGCAGATTCCATCTATGATAACTTCCAAGAAAGGCAAAGAACCCATACTTTCGTCAGTTAGTTCTCATCCCGTGCCCAGGCCTGGCATAGGTTGGCAACTCATGGGTAAAATGGGGTATAGTTCAGGCTCTGGATTAGGAAGGGAAGAACAAGGGATGTAAGAGCCCATTTTAGAGAACCCTATCATCGGAGGATTCGGACTTGGCTACAAGTCAACTGATCAAGCAAAAAGGACAAAAAAGTGGTCTCTCATGAATCACTTCGTGAAGAAAAAGTAGGAGTTGCTCATGATAGAAGAAGGAGTACAAGAAGAGAACGAGGACGTTCAAGAGGAAAATGAAGAGGACTTCGGCATAACATCCTTGTTTCATGATCCAGACAGCCTATAGGTAGGGCTCTTTTTGGTCAAGAATGAACCAGCACCTACCATGTTCATTCCTTTCTTATTCCACCCACCTTCCGTTCTTATGCTCCCAGCTTCGGTCATAACACAATCTCCCAAATGTTTCGTGTTCGAGACATTTGGTCACAAAAAAAAAAGCCCAATTCCTACACCCAGGGATGTGAAGTCACTTTCGAAGAAATGGCATGTTGGAATAAATCTTCCGTCACTGGGTCTTTGTCTCAAGGATCCACCCTTGTCCCGGCAGGGACAATTCTAAATCATCCTCCAAGTCATGTACATAGTAGTTCAAGATTTAAGCTTAGGCAAGTTCCATCTTTCTTAGTTCAGGAATTAGCAGACAGGTGTAAATACTTAAAAGGGGCTATCAAATTTCCTCAAGAAGGGGTCATCTCTGAACCGATAGAGCCATTGCAAGGTGAGTCTTGCAATGATGGCTTAGGTGTGTTTGAGCTTAGTGAAGATGAGGAGCAAGAAGATAATGAGTTGGCCAAACCTTTTGTGAGTGGGATGAGACGGTTTGACGAGCCTTCGTCAGCCGTCGATGAGCCCACTAAAGAAGTCAACCTCGGAACTGAGAAGGATCCGAAGGTAGTGCTAATTAGTGCTAAATTGAGTCAAAAAGAGGAAAAATCCATAATAGTCGTACTCCGAGAATATCTTGACGGGTTTGCTTGGTCATATGAGGACATGCCCAGACTAAACATAGAATTGGTGGAGCATCGGCTAAACCTCAAATCTACTGCAAGACCTATGAAACAAAAGTCGAGATGGCTACAGCCAGAATTAGCACTTAAGGTAAAAGAAGAGGTTAACAAATTACACAAGGCCAAGTTCATTCGGGTAGTGCTCTATCCTAAGTGGATGGATAATATTGTCCCCGTGGCAAAAAAAGACGAAAAGGTTAGGGTTTGCATAGACTTCCGTAACCTCAATCAAGTATGTCCGAAGGATGATTTCCCACTTCCTCACATAGACTTGCTGGTCGACAATACGGCTGAATTTGAAATGTTGTCCTTCATAGATGGTTTTTCAGGATATAATCAAATACGACTAGCTAAATAAGACCAAGAGAAGACATCTTTCATAACCCCATGTGGAACTTATTGCTACATGGTCAATGGTCATACCGTTTGGGCTTAAGAATGCTGGAGCCACCTACCAAAGGGAAATGATGACAATCTTTCATGACATGATTCACACCGACATGGAGGTTTATGTGGATGACATCCTAGTGAAGTCTAAAACCAGGAAGGAGCATGGTCAAATTCTTAGGGCTGTAATGCAGAGGTCAAGAGAGCACCAACTGAAAATGAACCCAAAGAAGTGTGTATTCGGTGTCTCCTCTGACAAATTGCTAGGGTTTATGGTTAGCAGGAGAGGGATTGAGGTTGATCCGGACAAAGTGAAGACGATAGAGGAAATGCCACCCCCTAGGCCGTCTACAATTTATCAAACGGTTCATATCTCAACATTCTGTGAGATGTAAACCCTTTTATGATTTATTGAAAGGAGTGGCAAAGTTCATTTTGAGTGACATGTGTTAAAAGGCCTTCGACGAATTGAAGTGTTATCTCCTCAATCCACCAGTTCTTATGGCTCCTATCATGGGGCGGCCTTTATTGCTATATGTCTCCACCACTGAAGAATCAGCTGGAGCAGTATTGGCCCAACTTGACGACGAGAAGAAAGAAAGAGCAGTGTACTATCTTTCCAAGCTCTTCAACAACGCTGAAAAGCGATACATAGCTATGGAAAGAACATGTGCGGTCGTCGTCTAAGTAGTGCAGAAATTGAAGCACTATTTCCTCACCCACGAGGTTATACTTCTAGCTAGAATGGATCCGATCAAATATTTGCTAGAGCGGCCAGTTGTAACAGATAGGCTGGTGCGTTGGCAGACCTTCTTCAACCAATTTGACATCACCTATGTAAGACAGAAGGCTGTAAAGGGACAAGCAATTGCCGAGCACCTAGCTCACCATCCGCTACCTACATTCGCACCCACCAACGATGAGTTCCCAGATGAGGAGTTGGGCCTAATAGTGGATGATACTCCCTCCTAGGTAATTTACTTCGATGGGGCACTTAACTCTCAAGGCAGTGGGGTAGGAGTGGTCCTCGTATCCTCAGAAGGGGTAAGTATTCCGCATGCTTTCCAACTCTCCTTCTCAGTGACGAACAATGTCGCTGAATATGAGGCCCTCTTAGCTGGCTTAAAATTGGCATTGGCTCTCAAAGTCATAGAATTGAGAATCATTGGAGATTCTCAATTGATCCTCTACCAAACTGTGGGCAAGTATCAAACTCGAGACCTTAAGTTGAAGCCATATCAGGAATTGGTAAGTTTGCTAGCTAGGCACTTCAGAAAGATTACCTATGTACATGTTCCTAGGTCCTAGAACATTCTAGCAGATGCCTTAGCCTCCTTATCTTCAGCACTAGAAATTCCCATCACCAGAAGCTCAATAGCCATCACTGTACAAAAGCAAGACTCACCCTCTTTCGGGACCCCTGGTTCCAACAGTTCCTCCTCTCATCTGAGCATGTCTCTGTCATCACGGAGGAACTCACTCCCGATTGGGATGATGGAAATCCATGGTATTTTGATATCATAAACTACCTTCGTAATGAATCCTTCCTGTCTTATGCCATAGCTTATGATCGCAAGGCAATCCGCCGTGCATCTCAACGCTATCTCATCTTAGGCAGACTTCTTTTCAGAAGATCCTTCACTGGAATACTCCTTCGGTATCTAGATGATGCTAAGATCCCTCATATCATCAAGGCAGCTCATGCAAGCGATTGCGGTGGTCATATCAATGCCCGTGCCTTAGCTCAGAAACTTCTCATGTCCTATTATTGGCATTCAATGGAAGCTGACTGTTCCATATTCGTTCGGAGATGCTTGAAATGTCAGTTACATGCTAACAAGATTCATGCACGTTCATCATCCCTCAATCCTATCATTTCCCCTTGGCCCTTCGCCATGTGGGCATTCGATATTATAGGACCTCTAGAAGATCGATCAGGCGAAATGAAAAATAAATCATTCATCTTAACTGCCATTGAGTATTTCACTAAATGGGCTGAAGCTAAAGCATTCGCGGAGATCAAAGCATCCACGGTGGTGAAGTTCATCAAGCGCAACATTCTCGCCAGGTTCGGGACACCGTACGATCTCGTGACCGACAATGGATCACAATTCATTTCCCAGGAGCTCTATGACATGTGTAGTAAGTATGGTATTAATTTGCATCACTCTTCGCCTTACTACCCACAAGGAAATGGTCAAGCGGAAGCAACCAATAAAACCCTCATTCGAATCATCAAAAGAACTTGCAGATCTGACAATTATTCAGATTGGTCTGATCGCCTAGTTGAGGCTCTTTGGGCGTATCGCACTTCTGTCCGAACTCCCACCGGACAAACACCTTATGCATTAACATTCGGGACAGATGCTGTACTTCCATACGAGATCCTTCTCCCTTCTCTAAGAGTGCAGTTGGATAGTGGAATCAGCGACGTTGAACGTCATGAAGCCATGTTAACCCAACTAGAACTATTAGATGAAAGAAGGTTAATGGCGGCAAACCACGCTCAAGTTTACAGAAACAGGATCGCGAGATTCTATGCAAAAAAGGTTCTCGAAAGAAAATTTGAAATTGGAGAAATGGTACTCAAAAGAAAAATGACCAAAGCTTCTGGTCTCAGGAATAAATTGCAAGAAAATTGGGAAGGTATGTTTGTAATCAAGGAGGCATACCCAGGTAATGCATATCGTCTAATTAATGAAAATGGAGAAGAATTACCTCATCCTTGGAATGGGGTGTATCTGAAGAAGTTTTATCCTTAAAAAACTAATTAATATTTTTTTTCCAAAATAAAAAAAAATTGAATATTCCAAAAAGCAGCAAAAATATTTATGTACATACTTTAATGAAAAGCACAAAAAAAGTAGAAAAAACACAAAATCCAACCATCTGGTGACTGCCATGTAACCCCCTATCTAGGTCTAGTTGCATGATAGATTGGGTTATCATTAGGGTTTGGTTAAGACTTTGGTTTATCAGAACCTTGGACGTGTCTGCGTTACTTTCATATGGATCCCTATAATCATTACGAAATGCACACATTTGCACGTTTTTTCAAAGTGAACCTTCTTAAAATGAGTTCAATGTCTTTAGTACACTGTCAATTACAACCTTTGCTCTTCGACTCTCGACTAATCAGGACAGTCGATGCCTTTAAACGATTGAGCTCAGCAAGCTGCGGTTCCTAACAACCCGATAGATGTAACCCTTCAAATCGGCCCAAATATGAAATGTAATGTACTAGAGCACGTGAAGTGGACAGTGTCCCCGCAGGCGGAATAAGAAATGAAAAGCAACTAACCCTGAAAATGCCAAGAAAAATGAAAAGGGTTCAAGTAATTGTACAAAAAAAGCTTGGTCGTAACCGTGCCTGGCCATGAAATCCATCAAAGGCCTGAAAAATCAAAAGTAAATAAGGGCATCTAAGAGGTCAAAAAAGGATCCGTTTTGTCATTAGCTCTATCTTTTAACGGTTTTGTTGGTCCTCTTGTGAGGTTTGCCTCTAAATTTCTTCACTTTTTCTCCCCTAAGGTTTAAAATGAGATAGCTAGCTAAAGACTGAACAACATTTTAAAGTGGTTCGTTTTCAAAAATCATCACATGCTCATATGATCATAGAGGTTCAAAATGGGTAAAGAGTAATGTCCGTGTCTCTGGTGAATCAATCTCTTAACCATAATCTCGATGAGCACCCTTAAGACTTCGAGCTTAGGTTAATGGAAGCGCGTCACCTATAGGTGCGACGGCGTCTGATTCCGGGTCAGGGTCGTGAGGTTGACCGTTAGGGTTCCAAGGTGTTCCACCTTATATCTTCTAGGTTGTGAGGAAAGAGATCCAGGTCGGGCAAATCATTTACCTCGAAAACTTTTTGGGCGAACTTGGTGGTCGGAAGCAGCTGAGAGCCTAAGCATGGCATGACGGTATTGTCATCAGTATAAGTCTTAGCCAGTCGAGGTCAGTTTGAGGAGTCTAGAGGCCCAAATCAACCTAATTGTATGCTTAGGATACCTCGGAAGTTGAGTGTGCATTCTCTTTCATCATGCAACTAGACAAAGAATGGGCAGTCACCAGGTGGTCGGAATCAAAAACATATTTTCATTTATTAAAAACATCTATACCACACACCTCATTTGTTAATATCCCTCAGCATTTGAATGTTTTATCGCCTCATTACTTTTGTCTGGTTAGTAGGACACGGTCCCTTGACCCTATGCGAAGGCTAGGGAAAAAGTAGTTGCTCTTTTTTGGGCAAGAGGACGAAAATAGATACTACTAACCATTTCCCCTAATGTTGTGCATACAGGAAGAACATGTGTAAACAGAAGCAAAGCAAGAAATGCCCAGACATCCAACAGTGAAATATGCAAGCATAACGTAAAGTTCATACATCATAAACTAGGGGCATACTCCTGTAACAACACTCAATCTCTCTTCTCTCCCTCTGCCTCATCCTCTTTCCTTTCACGAGAGGAGTGTCTCATTTGACTCTCGGCGTCGTCCTCTCGAGCACGGCGATGGGCCGATGCCGGCCGCATGGAACCCGAAGATCCAGCAGGTCGGAGAGCCCTCCATGCATCCTCAGCAAGTAGGGAGTCAAGGTCCCTAAAGATAGAACTCCCAGCGGGTGCCTGCCCAACCGATGGAGCAAGGATAGGCGGACGAGCTCTTGGACTCTGCGCACTAGATCTCGTGGCTCGTTCTCGCCCTTTCTTCATTACTCGGTCCCACAAAGTCCGGTACTTGAAATCAAGTTCCCTTACCTCTGTCTGAGACCTCGTCAACTCCTCTCGCAGGTCGGCTATCTTTCCCTCCCAGTACACATCTGGGTGGGATCCCTCTACTGTTCTTGCTCGAGCTAACCATTCCTCACGCACTTGATCTCTTAATTGTTGATTGAGGTTCTCCAATTCCTTCGCCCTGGCTAAGGCGGCCTCCACCTCCTGGTGCTATAATAGGACTTAGCGTTAGGCAAGATCAATCAAGATAACATAAGGATAAACAGCTCTCACCTTCTGTGCCAAGTCCGCCTCCCGGGCCTCCGCACGATGGAGGGCATCCTGTAACCTAGCCTCCCAATCAGCAAGGGCAGCTGGTCCCTGGGATGATGAGCCTGCGCCAGGATCCCCTCGCTGCCCTTGGCGTGCTAGCATTTCCCTCTGAATCACAAAAATTCCACAAAGATAAAAGGGCAATACCACTCCTGAATCCAGAAATCAAATTACTCACTAGCTCTCCAATCTGACAAAGCAAGTCACCCATCTGCAGAACCAAAATCTCGTTTTCATTCCTTAAAATATGCACAGCTTCGGTCTCTAGCATCTGTTACAAGTGCACGATTAGGTTTGGTCAGTAAGAAGAAAATAAAATGAAAGGCAAGTGAATTGCAAAGATTGAATTAACTCACCCGACAAGTATCTAGATACATGCAATTCGCATACCGTCTGGCATAATCCCCCAAGTACGCATGGTTATCTCGAAGGGTCTTATCATCCTGCATGGCATCTCCCGTGTGGTGCCATACCTCGATCTCAGCTTGCCTTATCAGTCGCCAATCTTGATCGATTGTAGAAGAGCAGCGACGGCCGCGATTCATATCAGGATAAGTCGGCAAAGCAAGTAAGGGCTGATGCCATCCCCACGTACGGAAAGCCATCCAAACAAAGAGGCCATCACAGATATTCACACATAGTAGGGGCACTTCTCGTCGGAATTGGGGAAGGCTTTGGGTCACCCACGGATGATCAGTGAGATCCTCCTCTGCATACAGCATCCACACCACCTGTTTGAACTTGAAAGTTAGACTTAAATATTGATCAGAAGGAGCATATCATGAATCACTCACCATATGAGGAGGAAAGGTGTCAAGCTAGGCACGGATGTCCTCCACGCGGTATAAGACGGGACGATAATCCCGAATCACCTCCCACCGCGCCATGAGAGGAGTCCATCCCTCACGATCCGTGGAGACTGTCCCACGGTCAATGGGGAAACGAGTGTAACCCCAAATCTGCAGAAAATAACGCAGTCAGCACCAAATCATATGAACAAGGAAGGTCAAGGATCTACGATCAAGAAGGATTACCTGAATGAAAGGCGTGAACCCGCCCAAATATCTGGATCCTTGGCGAAAGCTCACTAGGTGAGAGAAAAGGTGGCCCAACATCGCTGCCCCCCATGCCATCCTCTTCGCTGCTTGGAGATCCTCCAGTAGCGGCAAATACTTCAGGTTGACCTTGTCAGAGGCCATGGTAAATAGTAGTCTCCCAAAGAAAAACAGGAGGAAGATCCGCAGATTCTCGTCATGTGAGTGGCCATCCAAATCTAGCATAGTCTCCACCCTCTCGGCGAACGCCTTAAGAGTCTCGCTTAGCATCCTCCGTGCCCGACTCAACCCCACAAACCGGGAAAAATGGCCAAGAGGTATATGGGATAATGCTCCTTGAACTCAGTAATACCCTTCACCTAGTAATCGATCCAAAAGCTGCTGGTAATCCCTGAGCTCGGGACCCACCATTGGATCACCAATAACTGGCAGGCCCATCAGGAAGGATACATCCTCCAGCATGGGCAGCATGTGCCCCTAAGGCATAATGAAGGCCCGACATCTGTCATCCCAGCGCTCCCGTAAAGCTACTAAGAATGGTGCATCCACTATGAATGGACGGATCCGGAATAGCGGCCCGAATCTGAATGCATCCACCTGAAATAGGAGCCGATTGGGTAGTGCATGGTACTAGGTCCAGACCATCTCCTAGGAAACTCTACCCTGAACTCTCTGTGGACCCTGCAAATCCAACAAAAAAGAACAAAAGTTATGTACATATGCAAAAAGTGCCCTACGGACGGCCGAGTGGCCCGCCGCCCAACTCGGTGGGCGGCCGCGCGGCCCGCCGCCCACCGAGTCCGCCGTCCTTTCAAAAAACTAATAAAATGAAATAATTTTTACCTTCTTCTTCCTTGGGGGTGCCTCTTCGTTGCCTCCGTCTCCTTCCTCATCTTCTTCTTCCTCTTCGCCGGCGTCTTCTTCCTCTTCACCGGCATCTTCCCCCTCTTCTTCAACACCTTCCATCCCTCTTCCTTCTTCTCCCTCCTCACCGCCACTGAGCACCTCCTCATCGGCATCCTTGCCGCCGCCGTCACCGCAGCCGCCACCGCCGCCGGCGGTCACTGCCTCACCATTACCACCATCATCTCCACCGACCCTTCTTCTCCTAAGAGAACGGGGTAGCCACACACGAGCCATGAGAGGGTCGGGAGGAAGCTGGGGTAAGGGGAAGGGGAAGGAGAAAGAGAAGGAGAAGGTAACAAAAAAAAGGGGGTTTGAGGGTCTTTTGAAATGCGCGGTCTGGCCACGGCCCGGACAGCCACACCTGTGGTCGTCCGAATGCCGGTTCGGACGGCTACCGCCGTGGACGTCCAACTGTGCGGACAGCCACGGCTTTGGCCGTCCGCCCGTACGGACGGCCACGATTGTGGCCGTCCGCACATCCAGTCTACACTACTGTTTTTTGGGGACTTTAGAATTCAAAGAGACTTTGTTTATTCACTGAATTTTAATAAAATACATCATTCTAGGGCTCTACGACCCATGAAAAAGGCAGAGACAGCAGGTCGTACATTTTCCAAATAATTCACATATTTTTCCATGTGTTCGGGAGTCTCCACTACATCAATGCAGGCCTTGGTGAATCTAGAATGATGGCGCCATGCACGTCGGAGTCGCTCTGTCGCCTTCGCTTCCTACGCATACCCAGTATGCCTCGGTACAATCAACATATCATATGAAGCAGGAAACAACACTTGTCTTGGAACTCCAATTTGGAGATGGCAGCGATGCCCTTGATACAAGGCTAACTCGTCAAGTCCGATTAGCCATAGCTCACGTTTACGGGAAGCGCTTGTGGTAAATTCCATACTCCGAACGATCATCGGAACATAGACGAACCTTTCCACAGCCAAGAAATTCAGGTAGTCACTCCAGTCATCCCTCGTCTTGAGATGAGCCGTGAGACATTTGATTTGATCTTCTGGACCAAGAAGAGAGCGTGCATGATACCACGAACTGTGCTGAAAGATTCTAGAAGTGGAGGTCACCTTCTCATCAAAATCAAAAATCAAGTGCATCTCCATCCACAACTGCAGAGTGGACAAACTCCCTCTCGCAGATTGCCCCATGTTCATGTGACTGAGGCCGCCATAAAGATGTAACAATATCAATGGGGTAAGGGATTGACCTCTCCACAGCAAGCTCAGCACACCCATGTACTCTCTTTCCAGCACAGAGCCTGAAGTTGGAAACCACAAGACACCCCCGAGGACTAAGCATAGCCCCCGCATCAGTCTTGCAGGCTTGGCCGTCTTGTGTTTGATTTCTTGGATCAACCAACACGCAAGACGATCAACAAGAATTCCTCACTTGTCACTCATACGGCACACCTCCCGCTTGTCTTGCACTATGTCAGCAAAGATCACCTCCCAGGCAGGCAAATCAGAGGGATCACCAATTGCTAGACCATCCCAGCCATAGAAAAGTTCTACTTCTTCCATCAGCACGGTCGCTTCGAACTCCCGAAATGCGAATGTATGCGTCTCCGGATGCCATAGTTCGAGTAGAGCGCCCAGACCCTCCCAATGCCAGTGTACGGAGTTGAACCACTTCGCGAACACAATAGACCGGTTCAGATTCCACTAGCGCATATACACCCTCATGTCCAGTGTGATCACGTCCATCAAGTCTGCAAGCCATGCATACCTCCGAGTATGCCGCACATCAGGGAATCTAGGGACAGGCTGCAGGTCAACCCAAAGTCAAGGAAGTGAAAAGACAATCAAAATAAAGAACATAAAAACTTGAGCTTACTTGTCCATGGGCCAGTAGGTTGATGAGATGGCCTTCAACATCGGACAGAACCTGAGGTTCTCTGGCAATCGCATGAGCAGAAGACGAGGCCATAGTCATCGAAAGAAAGTTTGAAGATTTCAGAAGGGGCTTTGGGTCAACCCTATCCTTTTAAAGTCACAAAGATAAACTTTGGCCCCTTCCACTTTCCTTAAGAGATGGAGGGCATGCACATCCACCCTTTCATGGCCAGCCTATTCCCTGGCCTTCCACCTTTTTGTGGAAGGCATGCTAGTTGGCCTTCCACCTTTTCATAGAAGGCATGTTAGTTGGCCTTCCACCATTTCATGAAAAGCACACTCCGTAGCCTCTCACCTCCTTGGAAGGCATGCTAGTTGGCCTTTCTCCACTTCTTACAATTGAGAGGTAACTTCACCATGGTTTCAGGAGATCTGTTTGCTTAACATTAACGAATTAATGGTTATTCCTAAAAATTGAGTTTCAGGAGATCTCTTTGCTTAACATTAACGAATTAATGGTTATTCCTAAAAATTGAGTCGAAGCCATATCGGATTGACATTCTACCATTAGAATAGCCATATCTTCCATATTGGCTTCGACTCGAAACTAGATTTTGCTTCTCATCCTTTTGTAGTTTAAATACTTGAATGTTGTGATCGTTGAATATATGAACTTTGCTAATGTGCGCTATTATAGCTACAGGGAATCCAAAGTAAGTAGGATTGAAGACATAGGAGGCTAATAACTTTGGGAGTATAGACTCTGAGTTCCTCTTTAAACAATACAATGAGGAGTCTATATTCCCCAAGTTATTCGATTGGCCAATAAATCCCTCCTGTTTGCATTTAGATTAGGAATTTGTTTTCCAATTGTTAAACCAGCATGCATTGCATAAGCATCCATCCTCGCCCTACGGGCAATGACTATAATTTATCACTCTACTTAACCCATTGTTGATTTGTGAATCTGGCATTTGTTCATTTGTCAGTTCTTTGAATTAGAAGCCCTTGCCTTTTCTCCTAATCCACGCGCTTGCGAATCTCTCACTTGGCGATCGTGTGATGTGCCAGGCCACCGTACGCCCATTGTGTTGAGACCTTTTCGAGTCATGCTCCCTCCATCTTCCTCGCTTGAGATCCCCTTGGGCTAGATCACCTTGCATCCTAGTGTGCCAAGGCCTCGCGGTTCCAGCACCCGAGGGTCCCACGGACTGTAATTCTCCGGTATGGATTTTGTTCCCATTCCAAATCACCCTTGCAGTCCAAATAGCTAACTCTCGTCCATTCACCACATTCGCATATCATCCTTGTGTTAGTTTTAAGTGGCCTACAAGCCAATCTGACTATGTAAATCTCATTCATTTATTAATATAATGGCATAATATTCATTATGTGTAAATCGCATTAATTATTGTTTCATAATGAAGTCCGTGAATATGTGCTATAGTGATCAGATTATGATGAGATCATACTAATGTGACTGATCACTTAAACATGCATATTCTTAATCGTTCATAGTCGGAGGATATCTGAGAAGGACATCAGATATTCGGTTAGACTAGTACAGATTACTCCTGCTCAAATGATGAGGGTGACTGATCTCATAAGTCACTTGTGTGGAGACACTAAGGCGAATCTGTAGGTGCTCATTGGAGAATGAGTTCACTGAACTAATCCGACTGAATCGCTGGATGGTATTGTACCTCACTGTCAACCAGCTTGATTCTATTGTCGCAGTTGCGTGGATGGTCCTCGGACCTGAGACACCAAGGACACCTTGACGGTGGACTTATGTGCTTTGACCTTGGTTTACGAATCTCTAGCTACGGGATTCTAAAACGCCAAGGATTGGGTACAGCGGAATACCATCGAAGGGAATTGTGTGTCAATAAGGAATCATTCGCTCTCGGTACTTAGAGAGAGAATGCTCTATGAAGGATGCGCGGAAGTCTCTGGCCAGGGCGGACGATAATATCGGGAAAGGAGTTTTCCAATATTTATCAGCGGCATCCAATCCAAGTGAGTCGACCGGTTAGGGTTTGACAGCACGCTATACCCTGGGTTGACTCGAGAGCATTGTATGAATGAAGGATTATATCCACGCGGTAACTGTCGGTGGAAAGGTTCCAAGAGTGGGTTACTTAACCCCGATACCTTGCGGGTTCACGCGGTTGTTGCTTGGCACCCAACGTGATCGGAGGCCCAGTCGAATTCGATGTGCGACATCAATTTGATTGATTAATTAATTAATAAAGGGTTATTAATTGATTAATAAAGCCAGTGAGGAGTCACTGGGCTTGTTCGGCCATTAACTGGACTGGTAATTGGGCCTAGAGGGTCACACGCAAATGATTATCATGGCAATGGATAAAGAAGTGGGTTTTATACAAACCGGAGGTTTTTATGAAAAACCGCGCAGTTAGTATAAAACATAGCGAACATGCTGAGCAGGCCAAGCTGCTGCTAACCCTAGCCACCCCTCCTCTGTTTCTCTCTCTCTCTGGCATCCCAGACATATCTATATTTGCTCCGCCGCTTCTCCGACTCCTGTTTGACGGGAAATCGTCCGCGCGTTGCGATGATCGTTGCGGCGACCGGCGGAGGTTTCGTGGGCTGCGAAGAACGAGGAACGTGAGGATATCCATCACGAGAAGGATCGCGTGGACTTCGCTAGAGGACGGGCGCTTGTGCGGCTTGCGGTGTCGCACCGACAAAACCGAATGGTTGTGGATTCGAATCCGCACACGGTGAGAACTGATTATCCGATAATCTGGTTTTTCCGATTTTCAAAACGGGACCAGATCTTCGTTTTTAGTTTTATTTCCGCTGCGCCGGAGATCCGGAGAAACCCGAGAACCCAACACCTTGGATATAGCTCATCCCTTCTTTGGGCTGTCCAAAATTAGGTTCGATTTCCGGAACACCTATTTATCATTCCTTCCACTCCACTGCAAAACAGGTGTCCTGGAGGGGCATTTGTAGACGCCTGATTTTGGATACCTTATTGGTCATAAACCCCACACCTTAATCCATCTAATTTTTTCACATAATTCAGCCCACTGAATAATCAGGCCCATTAACCAATCTCCGCTTCCTCTCACCCGTGGAAGGCCAATTGGGCCGCCTTCTACCACCCGTGGAAGGCCAACCCCCGCCTTCCACGACCCATGGAAGGCCAACCCTTGCCTTCCACCACTCGTAGAAGGCCAACCCTCGCCTTCCACCATCCGTGGAAGGCCAACCAGGCCGCCTTCCACCACCCGCGGAAGGCCAGCTACCTTGCCTTTCACCTTTTGGCCACCCTTTTCACTTTTCGCCACTTTTTCGTGGAAGGCCAAATGGTCCACCTTTTACCACCCATGGAAGGCTAACCCCTGCCTTCCACCACCCGTGGAAGACCAACCCCTGCCTTCCACCATCCATGGAAGGCCAACTGGGCCGCCTTCCACCTTTTCGTAGAAGGTCAACTACATGGCCTTCCACTGAAGTGGGAGGCAAGATAGTAGGCCGTCCATTCCCCTAACTTCCACCTTGACCTCCTCTTCCCATGATCTTCTACACTCGCCACCCTCCACCCTCATCCCCCACTACTCCGATCACTCCCTGCACCGGCGACTGCCACGACCACGACCTCCGATCTCTGACTATTTCCTATTGGTTCTAAGGGATTTACGGGGATTTAGACCCCTATTTTACTATTATTTTCCCTTCACCTATTTAAACTCTCCATGTCCCCTCGAGAGGGGGGGGGGGTTGGCAGAGGTTGGAAAGGTTTCAGTTTTGCGAGGCTGGAGATTGAAGAGCTTCAAGTGGGAGAAAGCCTTGGCAGTTGACGAGTCAGAGGAAGCAGAGGAATCCTCTGCATTCCAAATGGACTTGTTTTCTTAACTCTCTCCTTACTTTTCTCCTTTCATTTTTCATTGCATTCCCACTATTCATCCACTTGGTAGCATCATCTTCTCCTCCTGCTCTTTTCCTTTTACCACATTACTTCTACTTTTCACTATTACCACATACGAGCATCCCATTTGCATGCATGCATCTTAGGATGACTTAGCACCCTTCACCTCTAGAGGTTTCAAACAAAAAAAACGAGAGGTGGTAGCCATAATATATGGTCACCTTTCCTCCCCAAATACTCATCAGGTGCGTCCCCTTTCAATTTTAGTTTATTTACATATTTGCATGAATAGACTCTATATATCACAGTTCTAATCGGTTCTCTTTACTTTGTTCTATCTTTTTTTTCTCATAGGGGCTCTTACCACATTCTGCGCCCGGACGACTGAGCTCTCCCCCTTTGCTCGGCCGGAGGCAGAGAAGAGAAACCCACTATCCCCTGCTCCACCAAAACGTGATCAACCTCATCATCCTGAGGAGCACAGGGACCGTAAGGTAATGCTCCTAGCGATCACACATTCCAATCGTTAACCCTGTCTAAATAGCCGCAGTGCTAAGATGAACGGAGAAGCCCTCACCGAAAGGAGACGGCAGCGGCGGGTACGCTCCGGGCGCCTACATCCACCACTCCATAATTCCGGTACATAGTGACTCCTCTGGGAGCTCGAAGCCGATAAGATCTGCTCCGGGGCAAGCCTTCTGTGTGACCGCCAGCCCAAGGTCGAAGATTGATTCCGAGGCCTCGGCCTGGGCTTCCAGAAGCATCTCGGCAAACTCAGGGTTGGACTTGAACTTCTTAATGGCCAGGCAAGCCCTGTCATCGGCCGCTCTCTCCATTTCCTCAGCCTTAGCCTTAGCAGCGGCAAGAGCATCAGCATGTTGCCTCTCTTCCTCCGCATGCTCCTCCGGCAGCCGAGACATGGCTTCGGTCTTTAGACTGAGGGCTGACCGAAGATTCTCGGATTCTTTACGGAGCTCCTCAGATTTTTTGCGGAGCCTTTCCGACTCCCTTTCGGCCCTTTCTTAGGCCTCGGCCGCCAAGCGGGCTGCCTCCTTTTGCCTACTTAACTCGGCTCCGAGTTGAGCATTCACGTCCAGGAGGGTGTCAATGTTTCCCTCCAAATCCCTCTTGGCTGAGGCAACCTTGCCTGCGGCCAAGTGGTCTGTAGCTTCATCCACGTCCCGCAACTTCTCTTGGATGTGAGTGTATCGATGGATGAGAGCCCCTGCGATAGTTGCAGTCTGACAAAAAAACAAAGAATGGAACAGTTAGAGAGATAGATGAAAACTAAGCTGAAAGAAGCTAAGTCGAGAACTCTTACATGGACTATGTAGCACACGCATTGCGCTGTGAGACCCTCGGTGGAGAGGGTTACGAGCTCGTCTCAGATCAGAGGGAGAGTATAACCCTGGGCCAGCTTCGTGCAAGTCTTGGATGTTGGGTTCTCGGGTTGAGTCATCCAGGGTGTCGTCCTCAAAGATGCCGAGATCTGGACACCAGGGCTTGTGAGCGTACTCCCTTGACATGTGACTCCCTGCGACCCTGCAGGGGAAGGACAGATCTGTAACTTCCACCAATGCCGAATCCAGGCGAGAGGGCTCGAGAGGCACTACTGCCGAGAGGGGTGCGTCCCTCTCAGCCACAACCCTCTTGTCAACATGAGACTCCTCTCGGTTAGCTTTCCTCTTCAGCTTCTCGACATGGCTGCCTCTGCGAGACACCTCCTTCCCCTTCTCCGCTCGGATTCGCTCCATGGCGGCAGCAGCGGCGCGGCCTTCCGTCGAGGCCGCGGTTTGTTCAGCCGAAGGCGGAATGACACTAGGCGCCAGAGGAGTGACACTCTGCACCATGAGTTTCTTGCGCAGTTGGATCTTCGACACTAGTGATCCGAGTCCGGACAACATTTCTGCAAGTAGAACGAATAGATAAGCCGAAAGATTATCAGTAATTACTGGTAGACACCAACAATCCGATGCTGACTCACCCTCGGCACTGGCAACAGTATCCTCTTCGCTAGACGGGTCATAGCCAGTGGTCTCAGCGGAGTCTTCAGTTACAACCACCGCTTTACGAGCCGAGGCAGTCTCGGAGGCGCGCCGATCGACACGCACTCCCCGTTCTTGTCCGAGAGGCAAGTAGGGGGCCTCTCGGACCGGCATCTTATCCGGATCCAGCCACGCCCCTATGCTTATCAGCCTCTAATATCTCATTCATGTCTACGGGTGAGTAGTCGATAAGTTTCAGGGCCTCCGCGACTTCCTTCGGAAGTGACCCCCACTTGACAGGGAAGGGCCAGACACTATTATCCTCCTCCGGGAGGGTAACAAAGAAGAATCCCTCCTTCCAATGGTAAATGGAAGAAGGCTTCCCAGAGAAGATGCTTCAGCCAGATCTGGTGGTGAAGCAAAACTAGGAGAATTTCATTGGGGTTTCATTTTGAAGAGGGATCGGAAAATGGGTACCAAAGGGGTAAGTTTCATAATAGAACAAACAAGAAGGTACCCATAAACTATCTACCATGAGTTTGGAGAGAATTGAGACGGAGCGAGACCGTAGGTAAGGAGAAGATCAATGATAAAAGGATGAAGGGGAAGCCGAAACCTTGCCCTAAAGTTGTGGTCATAAATGGAGAAACACTCTGGCCGATAAGTATTGGCTCGAGTATTTTCCCGAGCCCTGATCAGCCGAATCCATTCGAGAATATCATATCTACCCCACATCTCCTCAACTGCCTCCCGGTAGAGGAAGGAAGCCACATCCGAGACTTGCTCGGCCAGCTTGTGGCTGGGTACCCCCTGTTCCGGGTGGGTCTCAGAAGGCTGAGAAACGGGAGGAACCGAAACGGCTTCGTCCGCCATATTGGAAGCAAAAGAGTTGATCGAGAAGACCGATGTGAGTGAAAGCTCTAGAGGAGGTAGTTTAGAAGAAGAGCAGGATGAGCTGCTCAAGAAGAGAGAGGAGCTAAGGGACATCAAACAGCAAAGGCCGAAGGGCAGAAGCTTGCCCTTTGATAAGCTGAGTATCCCCACTTGACAAGACACGCTCTCCTAGTGCACCCGCTGGACAAGATACTCTCGGGAAGACTCTTAATACGCTCCGCTGTTGAGACCTCGAGGGGAAAAGCGAGAAACAGAGTTTCTCTGGGGGGGGGGGACGGGTATTTATAGGAACCCTTAGGAGGGCCTGAAGGATGATTGACGGCCTAGATTGCCAGACCCTTCGGTGCTACCCCTCTCGGATGCCCGCCACATGTCCCATCTTTCCGAATGATGACATGAGCGGCGATAGATTCGAAGCGAGGCGATTGACGACCAAGCTCCTCCGACCTTTCGGCTATCATCTCGGATGCGTGCCACATGTCCCGGATCTTGGTGCAGCAAGCCGAATGGCGGAATTCGTGTCAGAACGATTAGCAGTTGAGATCCTCAGACCTTTCAGGTATCATCTCGAATGCTTGCCAAGTGGCTCAGACTTCTCGCAAGCTGAGCTACTTGTCGGGAAATTGAAGTTTATTGCCGCCTTCACTTGGCGCCATTCGCTTCAATTTAATGAACCCCTCGGTTTTGGACGAGAGTCATCTTTAGTCCTCGAGGATTGGTCACAATCATTTGGTTTCGGACGAGAGTCATCTTTAGTCTGTGAGGATTGGTCACAACCCCTTGGTTTCCGACGATAATCATCTTCAGTCTGCATGCTTTGGTCGTACACTCTCGGCTAAGAGTGCTTGCTCGTCTTCCTAGGCATTCATCCAAAGATTGACACCTTCAGGTACTTTTCCGCAAGGATTCGAATGTACTATCGACATCTTACCTTAATGAAACATGCCAAAAGTAGGGGGCCAAGTGATGGGGGAAAACTCATTTGGGCCTAAGAGCTGGCCCCAATCCCAAATTCAAGAATGGGCTGAGCGCGATTTGTCTATACTCGGAGGCCTAGTATCGTATTAGGCCGTTATAGATCTGGCCCTATCTTTAAATTAAGCCACATTTAGCCAAGGTGCGTACTGGGCCGATCATGGGTCCGGCCCAACTCAATCATACACTTATGGGCCTCTGGCTTATTGGCACCTGGGGCATACTCAGAATTTCATCTCAAACTCTTAGGAATAGTCTTACATCGACTGTCACTGGAAAGGAACCCTCATCCCTTACTATAAAAGGAACACTATTCGCTGCAGTACTGGTACACAAGCTATTAAGCCTCTCTCTCTCTCTCTCTCAATACTAAAATCTTTCTTCAAGTCCCTTGCTAACTTAAGCGTCGGAAGGAGTTCTTCTGGGCCGAGACCCGGGATCCTTCTTGACTGGTTCCTTCTTATTGTAGGAGTTCTTGCCTTTGTCTCCAACTCGTTCTCGGCTCGGAAAAATTTTAAAAATTATTTTTAATTAAATTTTACACGTATTTACAAAATTTGTAAAAAATAGTTAATAAAACGTTGATCAAAAAAATTATTGAGCCATCTCCATTCCGCAGCCACCCTTTCGGATAAGCCCTTGTTGAACAAAGCATACAAGCTAGAGAGTAGAGATGGTGTCCAACCCCATGGAATCAAGAAGCGGATAGATGGATTAAGAGGAAAGTTAGAGGAAAGGTTGAGGTGGACATCCCCGTGGGGAAACGGGTGAGAGGGGCCTGTAGAAATCGCGGGCAGAAGGCGGGTGGGACCTCCCAACGGTCAGCTCGTCGTCATAACTATATATATCATGCTCGTTGGCACGTTGTCGAACAGGAGAAAACATGGGCTGCGTTGGGCGGATGTCGCCCTCAATCTCCGGTCGCCCTTGCCTTAGCCCATCATTCATACATAAGGTTAAGCTCATCATTCGTCTATTGATCTTTTGCACAGGCGAACCTTTGATCACCTATGCTACACATGTTTTTCTGCAAAGGAGCAGCACTTTCCTGTGAAGCTATAAATGTTTCAAACCATCTAGTTGATGTGTCCCATGGAAGTCCCATCAAACCACGGTGCATGTTTATCTTTTCGCCATCTGATATATAATAAGATGCTTCCGATCAAAAAAAAGAAAAAAAAGAAAAAGATATATAATAAGATGCCACGTACGCCAGGTTAAAATCGAAATTGTCTACGATCAAATACCTCCTCCACCTTTTTTAAACTACATATGAGGTCCTCATTATCTATCTACAAGACAAAAAAGAGTAGAAATAATGAAGTTGTCCATAGGTAATTTGAGAGGGAGGAGGAGGGTCTAACACATTACGGTTGGAACGAGTTAACCCGAGTCGAACTTTGAATAGCTTAATCTCGGTTTAAAGAAAAAAATTTCGAACTCAAACCCAAACCGAACCCTGTGTTGATCCCAAAGAATGACTCAAGCTCGGCTCGATTAGGAGAGAACCGGATGGGTCAACTAAACGGCTTGGGCAGCTAGACGGGGTGAGAGAGCGAGTGCAATATTTATAAGCAGGATTTCTAAAACGTCCGCGTCTCTCGCCCGCCCATTCACCCGCGTGGGCAAGAGGGGGCAAGCACCGGGGTCTTCGTCCTGCATGGTCTGAAACACTTTTACCTCCTTGCCCCACATATTCTGCGGTAAAAGCCCTTACGCAAAAATAAGATTTTTACTACTTAAACATCATATAACGCCAAATCATAGGCTAAAAAGCTCACCTTTTCATTTACATAACTCATAATTTGTTTAATAATTATTTGTTATATAATTAACTTGTTATTTTAGCTTTATAAACATCTTGATAAAAAAATTTATAAATATCTCACAGCAACTTTTCTAACCTTTTAATTGTTTGACCGGATTTTTGATTGACTTATTTGAATTTTAGACTAAATCATAGCCGAACATATTTTTGCCATATAATACCCACATCATATGTAACACACTATGTTCTAGATAGGATATACTTTAGCAGGAAAATTAATAAATTTTAATTTAGATATTTTATTCTTGTGGACTTCCAAGCCTGCCGAGCTGAGCTTTACTTAATTGCTTCTGTGGTTGGCGGGCTCCTGGGTCCTGGCCAGCCCTAGCTGCAGGTGGAGATTTTTGGAAATTGTTATTATTGGCCCGTAGGTTAGATAGTAAAGAATGACCTTTTTAAATATAAAGTTGAATATTCGAGGACCATTGGATGCGTAAAAATATGCTTTCACATGATGTGTGCCGGTCATGAGATTTCTTCTTCAGTAATTATTTTGGATCTAGAACGTTCGTCCAAATAAGATGAAAAAAATCATATGTAAATTTGTCTCGAAATTGTGGGAATAGTTTCTTGAGATTTGGATCCTGCCTGTTTAGGAGCCATATTACATGGTTAGCCAACTAACCTACCATTTTTTAAAATGAGGTCCATTTTGTTGACCAAGTAAGATTTAGTAAGAGATAATTAATTCAGGATCCGTGTAAGTGGCTGAGAGTTATTTTCCAATCTCTATCAGAAAAGAGAGAGATAGAAAGTTCTGCTTTTCACGGGACTTATTTTCTAGTCCCTTATAAAGCGTTTCTAGTTCTAGCTGTCTATATTTTTCTTTCATGTTTTACCCCTCCATCCAATTTAATGCATTTAATGAGAATCCTAATGCCCTTATTTTATCTCCTTCCTTTACTACCTTCGACTGTCGTCGCAGTCAATAATCTCCCAATGCACCGTCTGCCTAGCCAATCGTTGACTAAAGTCTTTTCCGACTCCACGGGAGTAGATGTCTTGTGCTCTAGCTAACTCTAGCGCTAAGTCTCCTAGCTCCGTTCGACAATCTTGTTCTTCCTTATCGACAACCATGTTCCTCCTGTTTGCAACTATATTCTTCATTAAACATTTAAACTCACTTTTTTTAAAATTTCCTTTTAGATGCAATGGAGAAGATCGCAATGAGATGTATATTTGGTGATGATGCATTCATATTTTTTATTCAACAGATTATGACACAAGATGAAATAAGAAAGGAAATTTTGTGAAGATGGAGTTTTATTGGACGAAAATGGTCTATAACATACTTATGACCTAGATCATTGAGCTATCACACATTCTTGTCTGTCGACGATGATGTGGATATCATGCTTGAATTGCATAGGATGTATGAACGTAAATATATTTTTATGCAATTGAGTTACAAAGAAAGATACATTTTTGGATCAAAGAGGTAAGTTGGAGTGTATGTAGCTCCTTGAAGAGGCCAGCCGAACATTTGTACACTTGCTCACGCTGTAGGGGCGATGGCTATAAGTAGAGAAGTTTCAAACGTTACAAATTGCATTGAAATATGTGACATTTCGGTGTTGTTGAATTTTAATTAGATTTAAAAGTGTTTGTTATTTCGTCTATGTAATAAGACTGACTGTTGTATCATAGTAGGCAATAATTTTAAAGTAAAATGTTATATATGATTTCGATTGAAGAATGACTTTAACAAAAACATATGTATTATTTTAAAGTGAAACAAAAATGTCTAAAGTAAAACCGCTATTACCTTAAAGTCTACATTTAGTTTAAATTTTGGACATTTAATTTAAAACATTTGAACATTTGCTATAAAATGTAAAATATTTCTTTAAGGCATATTAACTTTTACTTTAGGATATGTGAATATTTACTTTAAGCGTTTCTTTAATGTCACTTTAATGTGACCTTAGAATGGAACATGTATGACCTTTAAACTGAAACACACAATTATTAAAAGTGAAAAAGATATGACCTTAAAGCAAAACGCATATTACCTAAAAGTGGCTATTGTATCATATTACGTTAAAATTTGAAGATTCACTTTAAGACATCTGAATATTAACTTTAAAATATATTAACATTTACTTTAAGGAATATGAATGTTTACTTTAAGACATGCGATCATTTACTTTAAACAATACTTAAGCTCACATTAAAGGGACCATAAAATTGAACATATATGACGTTAAATTAAAACACACATTTATTTAAAGTAAAAAAGATTTGACTTCCAAGCAAAATAAGGCCTTCCAACTTACTAGACGGCCAGATTACTAGCCTTCTAATAAATTGGACGGCCAAAGTGCTTGCCTTCTACTGGCCCTCTCTTGTTTGACTGGTTCAACCCACATTCTCCCTAAGACCCGTCAGATATGTCCCACTAATTCGAATACGGACCACCAATCTAATTCTTACGACCATGCCTCCTCATCGACCATCTCTGATTGGTCCTTTACTCATTAACGAGGATTTAGACCCCATTTCATGATTTTTCAGACATGTCTATAAATACCTCTCCTAGACTAACGGGATAGGGGTTACAAGAGATTGCGTGGGATAGAGGGTTGCGAGGTTAAGTCTCAAGGAGGAGGAAAGAAATGACATTCTGAAGAGGAGTCCTTGTGCTCATTCATGTTCATCCGACCAGAGTCTCCAACAGGCTTGCTTTCTCAACTCCATCTCTGCCTTTCTTTCATTCCTTGCATCCTCGCAAGACTTGCATCATTTTTTTTTCCCCTCATTCTGACTCACTGTCACACATGCACTTGCATGCATCATATAGGATATCCTTAGCACCCATTTTCAAGAGGTTTTTTTCAAAACAAAAAAATGAGAGGTGAGTGGCCATACCACTTAGTTACTTTCCCTCTCAATCACCCAACCGGTGAGCTCCCTTCCAATTGTCTTTTGATTTCATTTTGCATCGATAGTTACTACTCTATTGAGTACCAATCGGGTCCCTTTTTCCTTTTTTTTTTTAATTCACAGGAACCACACGTGTAGAAAACCTGGTTCTTTGTCTTGGCCAGCTGGAGACGAAAAGGAGGAACCTTCAATCCCTGCGAGTTCAAGACACGATCATTTCCTTCCTCCCGTGGAGCACGGGTCCCAAGGTAATGCTCTTGGCGATTTTGATTAATTCCTTTTCTCACTGTGTTGTAGTCCTGTAGTCCTTTAATGTTCAAAAGGAGAAGGCAGAGAGAGGGGAGGACATTTTGGGCACCAACAACCCTTTGGCGATCATGGTAGGACCCTTTGACACTGTTGGACGCATGGTAAATTATGTGGACTTTGCCTTTTTTGGGTGTTTTCAAGTTAACGGCCAGACATATGGTCGTTAGGTTTTCTAAACGGCCAGATACCTGGTCATCAGGTTATTCTGAACGGCCAGATACATGGCTGTCAACTTTTGTAAATGGTGATATACATGGCCATCAGGTTACTAATCGGCCAAATACTTGGCCGTTTACTTTAGTGGATGGCCTAATTTCTGACCGCCCATTGATCTTTGTTTTTCTTTTGTTCCTATTATTTATAGGCTATGTGGCAACCCTGTTGAGCTTATTTGGGGTTATATTACATGGGTTGAGAAGAGCCGGCACCACCTCTTTGAGAGACACACTCCTTCTAGATCTGACTCTCCGCCTTGGGATTCCCACCTCGGTGTAACGAACTTCCATAAGTCTTCGCAAGCCAAGGACTCCCACTCGGCCGCCGAGCAAGTTGTACCTAGACTATCCAGTGAGAACCTTAGGGGTTTGAGTAATAATGAAGGGCATAAAAAATACAGATATTCAAGTACATTCAACTCTGATCAGTCTCAAAATTGTGGGGTGATAAGGGTTGAACTAGTTTTGTTAAAAATCAATCCTCCCAATAAGATATAATTAACCACAAAAACAAATTTAAAATTTATAGGATTTTGTGTCTCATAATGGATAACATGGGTTCCTATCCCATATATGATCATATGGATGGATTTGATGATAAATTTGCTTACAATCCTTGGAGCAAGTGTTGAGGACCAAGATGATTCCTCTCGTGAAGGTCCTGTGGCATCATTATTCTATATAAGAAGTCACATGGGAGACCGAAGAAGACATAAAGAAGAAGTATCCCTATTTATTCGGTGAGTTATATTGATTTAAATTTTGAAGACAAAATTTCTTTAAGAGGGATTTATTCGGTGATTCTTACTTATGGATTGAGGTGTCATAAGTGTTAGTTTTAGGTGGCCTACAAGCCAATCTGACTATGTAAATCTCGTTCATTTATTAATATAGTAGCATAATATTCATTATGTGTAAAGCACATTAATTATCGTTTCATAATGAAGTCCGTGAATATGTGCTATAGTGATCAGATTATGATGAGATCATACTAATGAGATTGATCACTTAAACACACATATTCTTAATCGTTCATAATCGGAGGATATCCAAGAAGGACATCGGATATCCGGTTAGACTAGTACATATTACTCCTGCTCATATGATGAGAGTGACTGATCTCATAAGTCACTTGCGTGGAGACACTAAGGCGAATCTGTAGGTGCTCATTGGAGAATGAGTTCACTAAACTGATCCGACTGAATCGCTGGATGGTATTGTACCTCACTGTCAACCAGCTTGATTCTATTGTCGCAGTTGCGTGGATGGTCCTCGGACCTGAGACACCAAGGACACCTTGTCGGTGGACTTCTGTGCTTTGACCTTGGTTTACGAATCTCTAGCCACGGGATTCTAATACGCCAAGGATTGGGTACAACGGAATACCGTCGAAGGGAATTGTGTGTCAATAAGGAATCATTCGCTCTCGGTACTTAGAGAGAGAATGCTCTAGGAAGGATGCGCGGAAGTCCCTGGCCAGGGCGGACAATAATATCGGGAAAGGAGTTTTCCGATATTCATCAGCGACATCCAATCCAAGTGAGTCGACCGGTTAGGGTTTGACAGCACGTCATACCCTGAGTTGACTCGAGAGCATTGTACGAATGAAGGATTATATCCACGTGGTAACTGTCGACGGAAAGGTTCCAAGAATGGGTTACTTAACCCCAATACCTCCCGGGTTCACGCGGTGTTGCTTGGCACCCAACGTGATCGGAGGCCCGGTCGAATTCGATGTGCGACATCAATTCGATTGATTAATTAATTAATAAAGGGTTATTAATTGATTAATAAAGCCAGTGAGGAGTCATTGGGCTTGTTGGGCCATTAACTGGACTGGTACTTGGGCCTAGAAGGTCACACGCAAATGATTCTCAAGGCGATGGATAAATAAGTGGGTTTTATATAAACCGGGGGTTTTTGTGAAAAACCGCGCGGTTAGTATAAACCATAGCAAACGGGCTGAGCAGGCCAAGTTGTTGCTAACCCTAGCCGTCCCCTCTCTGTTTCTCTCTCTCTCTGGTGTCCAGACATATCCAGATCTGCTCCACCGCTTCTCCGAATCCCGTTCGACGGGAAATCGTCTGCGCGTTGCGGCGATCATTGCGGCGACCGGCGGAGGTTTCGTGGGCTGCGAAGAACGAGGAACGTGAGGATATCCATGGCGAGGAGGATCGCGTGGACTTCACTAGAGGCTGGACGCTTGCGCGGCTTACGGTGTCGCACCGACGGAATCGAACGGTTGCAGATTCGAATCCGCACACGGTGAGAACTTCAATTATGCGATAATCATTTTTTGATTTTTGAAACAGGAACGGATCACTGTTTTAATATTTTATTTTTCACTGTGTGAGCAATCCGAAGAAACCCGAGAAACCCAACAGTGGTATCAGAGCCAGGTTCCACTGTTTCTTGTCCCGTTTCGGTCTCCGAAATTAATTTTTCTATGCGTTCTTCCATGCATGAGTTTCGATAATTGCCAGGGTCCATGTTCATACGATGAACAGAAAAATAATTTGATTATTTTATTACTGCAATTTTCAAAATTTTATTTGGGTCTTTTCGTGTTCTTCATGTGATGAAGAACTAAGGTTAATGGAGGCTTCAATCGGGTGTCCCCATGTGTTGGGGAGGTGGCCGGGGATCCTGGTATGACCAGGGACCTCCCAGTCATCGCTGACATCTGTGACAGGAGCCAGAGAAGCTTTGAGGGGCGATTGCAGGTGGCCGGTTGGAGAAGATATCCCTTCTTCTTCCTCCAATTTCACGGTTGCAACTACATAAAACCAGGTTTTTGGAGGTCTCGGCCGGCCTTGTTGGGCTTCTCCGGAATGGATGCCGGCGCCGGGAGGCTCACTGACGCTGCAGCCATCGCCGGCCAGAACTGGGCCGCCGGCCACCGGCGTGGGACGCCGCCGCCGACCCTGGCAAAAACCCCCTCCCGCCGCCTGAAACCTGCAAACCCAGGTTAGGGTTTCGGAGGTAGCAGTCGGGCGGTTCGGGGCAGGCGAGCCGGTCCGACCGGGCTAGGCCCTGGCCGGACCGGGCCTGAGCCCAGGCGCGCCTGGCTCGGGCCCAGGTGCGCCTGGCTCGAGCCCAGGCCCTGCTGGGCCCGGGCCAGCTTGGCCCTATTGGGCTGAGCCTTCTTAAACCCCATTTCCCACTTAAACCATTAAACCCCTATTACCCTATTATTAATTAAATTAGATTTGAATTTAAAATTTAAATTTTTTTTAAATTTTAAATTAGAATTCTAATTTAGTTAATTCTTTAATTAATGATTTTGAATCATTATGTTAATTAAGGATTTTTTATTAACTAGCAATTAGTTGTAAATTAGTTGGGGTTAATATCAATTTAAATGTTAAATTGATTATTAACCTCAATTTAACTAATTTAAAATGTTAAATTAGTTATTAAATTAGTTATTAATAGTTATTAGTCTAATTGTTAGATTATTAACTATTATCTCAGTTAATTGTTAATTAATATTTGAGTTAGTTATTAATTTAAGGGATTTTGAATCTGCAGTCCAAAAAGTAAGCCACCTATAATTTTTGGTCCTTTTAGTAAAAAACATCACATTAGGTCCACTGTTTAAGATTCGTTTAACTTTAAATCCATTCCGTTCGCTTTTGCTGTTTAAGACTGTTTTGAAAAAAAGAAACCCCAAAATACCCTCCAATCCCACTCGTGACGCCCGTTTCCCCCAACCCGTGACTCCCCTCTCCCCTCCTGTTACCCCCTCTCCCCCAATCTCCCCTCCCAACTCGGTGACGACAGTAGGGCTGGCGAGTGCGACGGCGACGTTAGGGCCGGCGCGACGACGACGTTAGGCGGGAGGAGCGGCGGGGGCGGTGACGATCTGCGTGGTAGCGAGGCCGTGAAGGACCTTTCGGCGGCAACCTGCTGATCTGCGCGGTAGCGAGGCCGTGAAGGACCTTGCGGCTTCCTCTTGATGTTAGGGCCGGCGGTTGCAACGACGACGTGAGGTGGGAGGCGCGACTGCGGCGGCGGTGAGGAGGACCTGCCGATCTGCGCAGTAGCGAGGCCGTGAAGGACCTTGCGGCTTCCTCTTGATGTTAGGGCCAGCGGTTGCAACGACGACGTGAGGTGGGAGGCGCGGCTGCGGTGGCGGCGAGGAGGACCTACCGGTCTGCGCGGCGGCGAGGCCGTGAAGGACCTGCTGAGAGGTGTGCCCTTGTCGCTCTCTTGCGGCTTCCTCTTGACTTGCTGGGAGGTATGCAGTTTCTTTGCTCCTTTGTTCCCCATTCGAGTGCTTTTAGCTTTTTTGATCTTTTTTTTTGTTTGTAATGGTTAGAATTTATGGTTATTTTTTGTTCACGTTGATGTTTTTGGTTTAGGTTTTGGAGTGCACGTCCTTTTTACAAAGTTTTTTTTTGGTATCTCCATTTTGATTAAGATGATCTAACATGTATAAAAGCTACCTATCACTCTATTTATTTTGAACTCTAAATAGTGAGAAAAAAAATCGATTGATCTCTTGATGTCGAATTTTGAACTTTACATGTATAAAAGCCCCTGTTGTCTATTTCTCTCATGTTATCTGTTTGGAATGTGACAGGGAAGGCTATAGCTCTTTTTTTCTTCCAATCTAGCCCAACGATAGTTCCGTTTCTTCTGTAGCATCGAAGCAGGTACAACATAAATAACAATGGATATAAGGATCAAGGCTAAAAGGTATAGGATGGATGTGTTAAATTACTCACTGCATGCTGTTAAACAAGACTAAGATAGGCGGTAGGGAGTCCTACCGGCTAGATTGGAAGCATCATCAAGGATAACAGGAAAAGAAACATTTCATTTCAGGGGATCCTCCTGCCTTCTAGGATTAGTTCTAATCATGATATGTTCACCACATTTGCCTGGTAATACATGTCTTCAATTGGCATATATAGTTAGATTATAGTAGGTGATCTGATGTCTTGTTGATTTCTTTCACAGAAAGAACACCAGGTAACATGACAAACAACTTTTTTTCCAACTCTCTCTCTCTCTCTCTCTTAACGGTGTTAAGAACAAGAGGCAGCATAAGGCAGACAAAACCAGCATTAAAATTGAAAAGCAATTATTTCTGAACCTAGCACTACATTATGCAGAAACTAAAAAACTGCAAATATTATCTCTCTCTCTCTCTATATATATATATATATACTCTCTCTCTCTCTCTCTCTATATATATATATATATAGAGAGAGAGAGAGAGATGTTAGTGGTGTTTTAGATGGACTGCTTGCTGATATGTGCACAAACTAAAACTGTTAACCTCTTCCTTCACTCATTTTGTGGTTGGAACTGGATTGACTCATCATGGGAGAGATTGATAGCAGAGGAAAAAAAAAAAAAAGGGATTAGAATTTAAATTAAGCCCCAAACAAACTGGAAGACCACTGACCTGTGGGCACCCAGCTAGCTAGAATCCATTTTGAAATATCCCCAGATTCTTTCACACAAACTTTCGACATTTTGTTTTTAAATTTTTATTAATTGTTAGATTTAAATCTATCGGCTGTGATGCAACCCTGTGGTTCATCCTGTGAAATGTCTTGCCATCTTAGTTTATTTTCTAGATTAGGGTTAGAGTTATCAAATCTACTTATGCCTTTGATGGTATATAGGTTTTACTTGTTAGTCACGCGTATTATATATTGTGCCAGGTGTATGATATGGAACGACTTCCTGCAATTTTTACTTACAAGGATGAGGCTTATGTGATTCACTTATATAGAGGCATAGGATTAGATGAAATTGTTAATGATGTTAGTGTTAGATGGACGTTGAGTGCCGAACAAGTGGAACTTAAATGTGCCATTCCAGAGAGACCTAATTCATCAATGAGAATGTTGAATGGAGATGATGTTGACAGGATGATTGATATGCATACTATACTTGGATCAAAAGTAATGAATGTGGAGGTAATTGTACGTGGTGATGAAGAAGTGATAAGCCTCAGGTAAATGAAATGTGTATGCATATAGTTTCATTCACTTGATCATATATTATTATTATTTAGTATGATTATAATAAGCAATGAATCTTTGCAGACCATATGGCACACAATCTTCTGGAAGTAACAATATGATTTTGAACAATTCTGGTGATTCAAGTCAAGATTCAAGAAAAATGACTGATCTATGGTATGACATCATTCACTCTGTTGGTCAAATACTGAATACTGTTGAGCATCTTCGTGGAGATTTAACTAGATATGCTATATCAAGGGGATTTAATTACATTTTCATTAAGAATGACTCGACACGTCTCACTGTACACTGTACAATTCCTCAATGTGATTGGTCTCTTCATGCAATTAGAGTGGGAAGAGGACCTCACTTTCAAATCAAGAACTTACATAATGTGCATACATGTGGAGGTGGTTTGAGCACACAGAGACATCCAAGAGCGTCAAAAAAATGGGTTAGTTCTGTCATAATGGAAAAGATTGAGGATACTCCATTATACCGACCTAGAGATATTAAAAAAGATATTTTTAGAGAGTATGGTGTTGATATACCTTATCATCAAGCATGGCTTGGGAAGGAGTCTGCATATAGTGAGCTTCATGGTGATGATATGTGTTCTTTTGATTCTTTGCGTTGGTACAAGGAAGCTCTAGAAAGGTCCAACCCAAATAGCATTGTAGACCTTGATGTCTCTACTGATGGTCGGTTTAGAAGGTTTTTTGTGTGCTTTCATGCTTGTATCATTGGCTTTCAGATGGGATGCAGACCTATGTTGTTCCTTGATGGCACATTTAAAAAGGACAAGTACAAGGGTGTTCTTCTTTCTGCAACTGCACTCAATGGGGAGAATGAGTTATTTCCACTTGCTTATGCAGCATGTGATGTTGAAAATGAAAATAACTGGGAGTGGTTTTTATTACAACTTAGGAAGGCTATAATTGATACTCGGAGGATTACATTTGTCTCTGATAGATGTAAAGGATTGCTAGAGGCCATTCCAATTGTTTTCCCTGAATCTCATAATGCATATTGTTTGAGACACTTGAAAGCAAATTTTCAAAACAAGTTGCAGGAAAATATCGTGGTACTACAAAGAAAACATTGCTTTCCTTATTTGATGAGGCAGCATATGCATATAGAGTGGAAGAGCATGAAGCAGCCTTACAAACAATGGGCGGAATATCACAAGAGGCTGAAATGTGGGCTAGACAATCAAATCCAAATTATTGGGCAAATGCTTACTTTCAAGGTGAAAGATATGGTGAAATGTACTCAAATGCTGCAGAGTCATTTAATGCATGGGTCCTTGAAGCACGGAATCTCCCAATTTTACACATGGTGGAGCGTATTCGAACACAAATCATGGACTTAGCATATAGAAGAAGAAATGAATGTACCAAGTGGCAAACAAGATTATGTCCCTCGATTGATACGAAGATGAAAAATTTGATGGACACCTCTCGGGGTATTCTTGTTAATTGTTCGAACGGCATTGTGTTTGAAGTTATGACTCGGCCTTCTACTGTAGTGAACCTGCAGGACAATACTTGTTCTTGTAGAGGATGACAAATTTTAAGATTGCCATGTAAGCATGTGTGTGCAGTGATTCACAAAATAGGAGAGAATGTTGAAAATTATTGTTCATTATATTTCACTTCTACTTTATATCGCAACTGTTATGAGAAGACTGTTCAACCAATTCCAAATATTGATAAACCAGAAGCAGATGTTGGTGATATTGAGATTAGGCCTCCTGAAACAAAAAGACAGCCTGGAAGGCAAAAGAAGAATATAATTGCATCACAACAATCACTAGAACCATATAAGATGGTATATAATTGTTCACGATGCAAACAACCAAGTCACAACAAAAAATCATGTTCTAATCCAATAACTGAGTAGGCATGAACTTTTTACCCAAATGTATATTTATTTAACTTAAACTTATATTCTTTTTCTTAGCTTTTAATTCCGAACTTGATTTTGCTATACAGCAATGGCACACCATCCTCCCATCCCTCTCATGCAGTGCATAGCTGGACATGGTTACTGTTTACTTAGGACAAGTCAAACTGAAAGAAATCCAGGGCGACATTACTACAGATGCAAGGTATAAACTTAATTTGTTATTTTATTTTACTTTTTAGTAGTACTAATTTATACTTTATTTTTTAAGCATAATAAAGATTGCAATTTTTTCATGTGGTGTGACGAGCTCCAAAATTTTGTGGCATCTTCTTCTTCAAGTTGTTGTTGTCACAAGGATGATCGGATCAGATGTTTAGAGATCCACGTTGATGTTTTAGAGCAGGAATTAGAGCGTTGCAAGGCTCTCTTGAAGAAATCTAAGATGGTTGCCCAAGCTTTACCCAAGGCATTTTCTTTTCTAACCGTGTCGGATGCTAATGGTGGGAGTGATGGTGATTCATATGAAGCAGAGATTGTATCGAGACTTGTATCCTTATGATGTTTAGGAGACTACATTATCTTCAGTATGTTTGTTTTGTGATGTTATCAGATACTATGTAGGCTTTAGTATGTTTGGAAACTTATGACAATTTTTGGACAATTATTATTTATGATTTTAATTTTAACAGGATGATGTGTGTGTTTAATATGTCTGATGCATTTTAAACAGATTTTTTAATGTGTGTGATGCACTAGTGTGACCTCTGCTCATTTGGCTGTGTGGACAACGTCTGAATTAATGTTGCCTTTCCGTCTTAATTAATTACTCTGGGCTTTGTAAAATTAGGAATTGTTCAAGTTCTGTTCTTGGGAGAGTCTAGTAAATCTGAGAGTTTTGTATTTTCTTCCTTTTTTGATAACCAAGTACTGAGGAATGAAAGCTCTTCGTCATAGATGTTCATAGGTCACCTTGGAAAACATTGAGATTTAAAAATTGAAAGTATGTGTGCACTATAACATGGTAGTCCTCAAAAATTGTTGGTACATATTTCATTAAAGATTTTGTGCGAGTTGGGTGCAAATCATGCGAATTCCCCAAGCATATCAGGGCAAAACATCTAGCCATTTTATTTATGGAAACTGTGAAGGTGCCAGCATTGAGGATCACTTGTCATGGTTGACTTGGAAGTTTTGGTGAACATCATTTGATCTGCATTCATGGTGTTTCTCTCATCTTGTTTTAACTGCTTGCACATGTGCCAGGTTGAATGAATTGGTTATCATGTAAAAATAATGCTCATCTTTGATGATCTGCCAGTAAAGGAAGACCCAAACTAGCTAAACATCTCTCCCACAAAAATCTTGCATGGAGTTTGTAAAGCTTTAAATTATAAGCTATTCCATGTCCACACGATTAAAATCCGTCAATATCCCAGTATCCCTTGCTTCACAAGTGAGAGAACACTGAATGTCTTTAGATACAGCATGAAATAGGAAATTGTCAGCTTGTCTCTTGACATTTTGATAGAATATACAGTCACTTTCATTCGTTTTGTTCCAAAAGAGGAATAAAATCAGTGAAATGAATGAGAAAAGGAATTTATAACTGGAGAATGCTGATAGTTCTCTTGAGAGTTGAGCAGCTATTTCAGGGTTGTAGTTCCCAAATCATCTACTTGATAATCGCTTTGGAATGTTTACAAATTTGTGCATTGATCCCTTTTTGTTCTCTCATTTGCCCATCAACCCTTATTATTTTTTGTTTGCTGTGTATATTTGATTCAGTTCCCCCAGACAAGGAGGAAATCCCCAAGCAATGATGAATACGTGGATCCATTGAACCCATAGTACCAGTCAAACAACCATCACTAAGGACTCACAACTCAAAAGCATCATCAAACTCGTCCCTCTCAATCCATTGGCTTGATTTTTGGCACTTTTTTTCTTGATGTCTTTATTGTTTGGGCCATTAGATTGACAAGTAGCTTTAGAGAATGCTCAAACCATTTCTGGATTTCATTTGATAGATCATGAATTAAGACTGTCCTAGGTTTATGGGACAAAGCTGGATGATGACAGTGTTGGGGCGCTAAAGATTATAATGATTGCTCTTAAACTATTTTTAGGACTGTATTTCTCATACTTTAATGGCTGGTTATTACTGAAGCATTATGTGTTAGCTATAACAATTCTGTCTGCATATTAGCTTTTGAGCTTTGAGCAGAAAACATAAAGGAATTTGATCAGTGGTCTCATGGTGCGTGATAAACTAGGAACCAGTTGCATCTTCGCGGACTGTCTCTGTGAGAGTTGAAAATCTGCTTAAGGCATACCAGACACTTGCATCATGAAGTAATCACAGCTAGTATCTAACTTCTGTAAAGATTATTCTTATCCAGGGTGGGCAACTAGAAAAGATCATAACAGCTGCTTCCTTTTCCGTTTTCCTATTTTACAAATTATACGTTTACTTAAGCATCATCCTAACCAAGGCATCATTTATCCAAAATGTATGCATTTTCCCCAAAAACTTTCTACTTAATCTGTGCCATTTATACCTCAGTCATTGTGCACTGTTGTTAATGCTGTAAGTGTAGTTTCCTGGGATTAATTATCCAATGGCATAATCATGATTATAGAGGAAGCAAGGTCTCTGACCTGTGCAAGAGACAACTTAATTTTAACCATTTCCAGACTCATGTTTCTTGTTTGCACGGCAAGAGTTTGAGGGAGGGATGGGTGACTCGAGGGGAGAGGCTTCTCGAAGTTCACAGGCAGGCAACAAGCACTGGGCGTTTTGGGGATTTTAGGTCTCCTAAATAGCCCAAAATGACAGTAGTTAACAGAATGGATATACAATTTAGAAGTTTCTAACTTTTGGACCTAAACTTAAGTTTTTTGGTCAATGGACCGGAAATTAAATTTGACCTGTTTCTTGGACTGCATATTACGTCATGTAGTTAAAATGTAGTTCCACATCAACTATTGTGTGCCAGCAGCCAACTCAGAGCCGAACAAGCCATAGGGTAATCTTGTCATTTAAGACTTCTAACATCAACGTCCGTTAACGGAAAGGTGTGTCTTGGACTGGAAATTAAAAAATGACAAACAGGAGGACCGGCTGTAATGAAATGTGGGAAGAGGACCAGGAATAAAACTGCATGTTCCCTTTTGGACTGCAGGTGAAATTCTCCTTAATTTAATTGTTAAATTAATAATTAACTTAAATGACTAATTTAAATGTTAAATTAGTAGTTCTTAATTAATTACTGTTAGTCATTGATTTAATAGTTAAATTGATGATAACTTTAATTATCTAATATAAAAGTTAGATTAATTAATTATTAATTAGTTAGTGTTAATTATTGGTTTAAGAGTTAAATTAATAATTAACATTAATTGGCTAATCTAAGTGTTAGATTAGTAGTTAATAATTAATCATAGTTGATTATTAATTTAAATGTTAAATTATTAATTAACTTAGTTGGATTAATCTAAGAGTTAGATTAGTCTTTAAATAGTCTAATTGTTAGATTATTAATAGGGTTTAATCTAAGTGTTAGATTATTAGAAATGTTCTAATTTGCATGGAATAATCTTGAATTATTAATTTGGAGTGTGTGCACATGTGATGTGTGTTTTGATGCTTTTAAATTAGATTTGATTGCATGACAAGTTAATTAAAAGTGTTTTCGAAATTCAAATACCAATTTTGATTGGATCCCAGCTTTTTGAAAACCAAAATTATTTATTTTGAAAACTCTTTTATTTTAGCCATGTGATGCGCTGAATCATGTGTGAGATGTTTAAAACACACCGTGGTCATGGATATGCACTTAATTAATTATTCATGTGATGAATGGATTGTGTGGATCGTGGATATACGATTGTTTCTTAATTGTTAATAAATAGAGGTCTGCGCACCTCTCTCTTTCATACTCCGATGTATTTCTACCTCCCTCTCTCTCTTGTACTCGCCATAAGGCCTTCTTCAATTTACTTGTAAATTCTAGAATTTAAATGTGATATGATCGAGGCAACCGAGGAAGGAGCGAGGACGATCCACAGCTACAACTAGGAAGGCGAAAAGATGGAGATCTCTTGCTTATGTGTTTGCAGGATATCTAATATAATTGTTGTGTTAGATTGTGTGTGCGTTTGACTGTTGGCTCCAGTCAAACCCACTGTGCTATCCATGACCATACTAATGAACATGTATGAGATGCATTGTTTTCTTTTGATTATGAATCAAAGCAGGTATAGTATTTACTAAATATATACGATATATTTTTATACTATCACCTAGGAGAGACCAAGATAAAAGTTATCTAAATACCCTCACATAAACTCTAAGCCGTAACGCGAGTAGTTAAGAACTTACCGCGTGGTCCACCATCGTTATAGTCATAGGATTCGAATCACATTAGGCAGGTTTGTTGTACTATCCACAAGGCCTGCTTAATTGGGAGGAGAAACTGTGGTTATGGCATTAGATGCCTATATGATCGGGGTAAAGGAACCATGTAGCTTTGTTGTGCTATCCACAAGGGTTGCATGCAAATCTATGCTCGTCGCGTAATGATGGTTAGCTTAGACCAGAATTAGTGGTTTGTTGTGCTATCTACAAGGCCATTAAATCTCTAGGGACCAAAGCTATGATCAGATATTGCAAGGAGTTGCAAGTCCCATGAGTTGGGTGCTCTCTGATTGTATTACAGTTTATTGTGCTATCCACAAGGCTGTAGAGCAAGTCATTGAGATTCTGATCCCCACTAGGAGACTGTCGGCGTCTCCCGTTCTGTATAATTGGGGGTTATACAGTCCGTCAAAAATTAGTGGGAGTTAAACTTGAACAAAAGATCATGTCTTGTTTTAAATTTTAATAATTGAACATCTGCTAAATAGATTTTACTTATCTCCTGTAGGGAATTATGTCGTCGAATAAACCACTCCGCAGCATACTTGATGCCCTTTTGACTTACCTGATCTACTCGGATTGGTTCAGATACCTGAAGAATGTCTTCAGATCTGAGCACATTGACTTTGTCCCTGGAGCTGATTCTCCTGCTGAATCGACATTGGATGCCCCTGAAGCAGAGATGATAGCTAACGATAAAAGATCGAAGGACAAAGGCAAAAGAGTAGTAAAGGGTTACTGCTTCTACTATAAGTAGTATAGTCACTGGAAGAGGAACTGCAAGAAGTTTCTTAACGATAAAGCTCATGGAAGAGTGAAGCTGTCTGAAGCTTCAGATATCTATATGATAGATATCAACTTGTCAGTTAGAGATTCCACATCTTGGGTATTGGATACCGGATGTGCTTCTCATATCTGTCATGATGCACAGATGCTGACAAGTAAGCGCAAGCTGAGACAAGGCGAGGTGGAATTGAGGCTAGGAAACGGCGCAAAAGTTGCGGCGATTGCTGTTGGGACAGCAAACCTCAGGTTTCCATCTGGAGACGCCTTACTATTAGAAGATTATTATTATGTTCCTAGCATAATAAACAACATCATATCAATATCTTGTTTGGACAAGATAGGATATAGGTTGACTATTGAGAATAGAAGTTGTTCGATTTATTATGATAATAAATCAATAGCTTCGGTATCTTTAGTCAACGGTCTATATCTCTTAGATGTTTCTTATTACAATCTTCAAATTGGTAATGCTCTTAAGAAGTGTAAGAATTGTGTAAACCAGGCCTACATGTGGCATTGTAGACTTGGGCACATTGGTGAAAGCAAGTTGCAAAAGTTGCACAAGCATGGTTACTTAACTGCATTCGATTACGAATCGTTTGCAACATGTGAATCCTGCCTTATGGGAAAGATGGCAAAATCTCCATTTACTGGATATGGAGAACGTGCCAAGGATATTTTGTAACTAATACACTCAGATGTATGTCGTCTAATGTCCACCCAAGCCAAAGGTGGCTTGTCTTACTTCATCTGGTTCACCGATGACTTTACAAGATTCGGCTATATGTACTTAATGAAGTACAAGTCGGAAGCATTTGAGAAGTTCAAGGAGTTCAACAATGAGGTAGAGAAGCAGTTAGGAAAGAGTATTAAAGCTCTTCGATCAGATCGTGGAGGAGAATACTTGAGTACTAATTTCACACAATTCTTAAAGGATAATGGTATCCTTTCTCAGCTAACCCCTCCATATACACCACAGATGAATGGTGTATCAGAAAGGAGGAATCGCACCTTGTTGGACATGGTGCGATCCATGATGAGTTTTTCGGGATTACCAGTGTCCCTCTGGGGTATGCTCTAAAGTCAGCAGCATGCCTACTGAACAGAGTACCCAGCAAGTCTGTAGCCTCTACTCCATATGAGATATGGAAAGGCCGGAAACCAGAATTTAAACATATTAAAGTCTGGGGTTGTCCTGCACATATAAAGAGGCATGATCCAGACAAGCTGGAATCACGAACTGATAAATGGAGGTTTGTGGGATATCCAAAGGAAACCTTTGGATACTATTTTTTCCATCCTGGTGAACAAAAGGTGTTTGTCGCCAGGAAAGCTGTCTTCCTGGAAGAGGAATACCTTCTCCAGAAGGATAGTGGGAGTAAAATAGTACTTGAAGAGGTTCCAGATCCCCAAACAGCTGCATTATCATCAGATGAGATATCAGTTCCTGAATCTGTTCAGGTACACACACATGAGCCTTGTAGATCTGGTAGATTACCTAGACTACCCGAACGATATGTGGGACATATCGCTGAAGGTGAGTCTAAGGTAGAATATAAAGAGGATGATGATCCTAAAACCTACCAGGAGGCCATAGAAGGCCCAGAAGCCGGGAAATGGCGAGAAGCCATGAACTCAGAAATCCAGTCCATGTACACCAACCAATTTTGGAACTTGGAGGACTTGCCCGAGGGTATTGTACCCATCGGTTGCAAGTGGATCTTTAAGAGAAAGATCGGTGCTGATAGACAGATCGACACTTATAAGGCAAGGTTGGTGGCAAAGGGATATCGTCAAAGGCAAGGAATTGACTATGACGAGACTTTCTCACCAGTTGCCATGATAAAGTCGATCAGAGTTCTACTCGCCATTGCTGCACATTTTGATTATGATATCTAGCAGATGGATGTGAAGACTGCATTCCTCAATGGTAACCTTGAGGAAGAGGTGTATATGATACAACCAGAAGGTTTCACATCCAAAGAATCTCCAGATAAAGTGTGCAAGCTTCAGAAGTCCATTTATGGATTGAAGCAAGCTTCCCGGAGCTGGAACATAAGATTTGACGAGGCTGTCAAGTCTTATGACTTCATTAAGAATGAAAATGAACCTTGTGTGTACAAGAAGACCAGCGGGAGTGCAGTCACCTTCTTAGTTCTTTACGTAGATGACATACTACTCATTGGGAATGATGTAGCTATGATGTCATCAGTAAAGATTTGGCTGTCGAAACACTTTTCTATGAAGGATTTGGGAGATGCATCCTACGTGTTGGGAATACGGATCTATAAAGATAGATCAAAGAGGATGCTTAGAATGACCCAATCCTTATACATAGATACCATAGTCAAAAGGTTTGACTTGGAAAATTCCAAGAGAGGTTTCATACCGATGAGACATAGAATTAGTCTCTCAAAGGAGCAGTCTCCTAAGACTCCTAATGAGAGGGCATTTATGGATAGAATACCCTATGCCTCTGCCACATGATCTATCATATATGCCATGCTATGTACACGACCTGATGTTGCATTTGCTTTAAGTGTTACGAGCATATTTCAGGCTGATCCAGGCGAAGAGCACTGGAAGGCAGTGAAATATATCCTTAAGTACTTGAGAAGAACTAAGGATATGTTTCTTGTCTATGGAGGAGATGACTTGAAACTACGAGGCTTTACTGACTTGAGTTTCCAGTCGGATCCAGATGATAGCAAGTCTACATCTGGATTCGTGTTTACTTTGAACAGAGGCGCAGTGTGCTAGAAGAGTTCCAAGTAAGTAACCACTGCAGATTCGACGACTGAAGCTGAGTACATCGCTGCAGCTGAAGCCGCCAAGGAAGCAGTGAGGTTGAAGAAATTCATCACCGACCTCGGCGTAGTTCCCAGTATCTCTGAGCTTGTTCCACTGTTGTGCGACAACAATGGAGCCATTGCGCAAGCGAAAGAGTCGCGGTCTCATCAGAAATCGAAATATATTTTGAGGCACTTTCACCTTATCAGAGAGATCATATCCTGAGGAGATATAGTAGTGGAAAGAGTTCCATCCGTCGACAATATAGCAGATCCACTGACAAAGCCGTTGGCTCAAATTATATTTGAGCGTCACCTAGAGTCTATAGGCTTATTGTATAAAGGTGATTGACTTTAGTCCAAGTGGGAGATTGTTAATTTTAGGTGGCCTACAAGCCAATCTGACTATGTAAATCTCATTCATTTATTAATATAATGATATAATATTCATTATGTGTAAATCGCATTAATTATTGTTTCATAATGAAGTCCGTGAATATGTGCTATAGTGATCAGATTATGATGAGATCATACTAATGAAACTGATCACTTAAACATACATATTCTTAATCGTTCCTAGTTGGAAGATATCTGAGAAGGACATCGGATATCCGGTTAGACTAGTACATATTACTCCTGCTCATATGATGAGGGTGACTGATCTCATAAGTCACTTGTGTGGAGACACTAACGCGAATCTGTAGGTGCTCATTGGAGAATGAGTTCACTGAACTGATCCGACTGAATCGCTGGATGGTATTGTACCTCACTGTCAACCAGCTTGATTCTATTGTCGCAGTTGTGTGGATGGTCCTCGGACCTGAGACACCAAGGACACCTTGTCGGTGGACTTCTGTGCTTTGACCTTGGTTTACGAATCTCTAGCCACGGGATTCTAATACGCCAAGGATTGGGTACAGCGGAATACTGTCGAAGGGAATTGTGTGTCAATAAGGAATCATTCGCTCTCGGTACTTAGAGAGAGAATGATTTAAGAAGGATGCGTGGAAGTCCTTGGCCAGGGCGGACGATAATATCGGGAAAGGAGTTTTTCGATATTCATCAGTGGCATCCAATCCAAGTGAGTCGACCGGTTAGGGTTTGACAGCACGTCATACCCTGAGTTGACTCGAGAGCATTGTACGAATGAAGGATTATATCAACGCGGTAATTGTCGGCGGAAAGGTTCTAAGAGTGGGTTACTTAACCCCAATACCTTTCAGGTTCAAGCGGTGTTGCTTGGCACCCAACGTGATCGGAGGCCCGGTCGAATTAGATGTGTGACATGAATTCGATTGATTAATTAATTAATAAAGGATTATTAATTGATTAATAAAGCCAGTGAGGAGTCACTGGGCTTGTTGGGCCATTAACTGGACTGATACTTGGGCCTAGAGGGTCACACGCAAATGATTCTCAAGGCGATGGATAAATAAGTGGGTTTTATATAAACCGGGGTTTTTTGTGAAAAACCACGCGGTTAGTATAAAACATAGCGAACGGGCTGAGCAGGCCAAGCTGATCCTAACCCTAGCCGCCCCTCCTCTGTTTCTCTCTCTCTCTGGCGTCCAGACAGATCCAGATCTGCTCCGCCGCTTCTCCGAATCCCGTTCGACGGGAAATCGTCCGCGCGTTGCGGCGATCGTTGCGGCGATCGTTGCGGCGACCGGCGGAGGTTTCGTGGGCTGCGAAGAACGAGGAACGTGAGGATATCCGTGGCGAGGAGGATCACGTGGACTTTGCTAGAGGCCGAGCGCTTGCGGTGTCACACCGACGGAACCGAACGGTTGTGGATTCGAATCCGCACACGGTGAGAACTTCAATTATCCGATAATCATTTTTTAATTTTCGAAACGGGAACGGATCGCTGTTTTCATATTTTATTTTTCGCTGCGTGAGCGATCCAGAGAACCCCGAGAAACCCAACAATAAGCCTATGGCTACAATTATGAGCACCTTTGATATGGTTATTAGGATCTTTTGCTACAATTTTTTGAACTTGTGACCAATTTTCAACTTGAATGTAGATTGGCGATAACTCCTTTGTTCCTAGGCCGATTGACCTGAAATTTTGATCACACTTTGATTTTGACCTCTAATACTTTCTGATGATATTTTATAATTCTTAAATTTTATTTACTTATTATTCTTCTATTTATTCGATTGGCCTAATTTAACTTAAGTTCTTTATATGTCATTTGATACTCAAAATCATTCGTTTGATGTCTGAATTATATGAAAATTTCTCCATATGATGATTTTGACATTTTAGACATGTTCACCAAATTTGATCAATTTCTGAATCTTTTTGTGATTTTTGATCTTATTTATTGATTTTTCAGCTCTAGAAATTAGTTTTAATAGCCAAAATATACATGTATTATTCCATAAATTTTGAGAATATTCTTGTGACATATTCTTATATCGAAATATCTTCTAGCATCAGTTTTGTTCCGATTTTTCACGTATATGACCATGTTGACTATTTAAGTGACTTTTGTATAAAAAGACATGTATTTTAACTTCTATCTATATGTAGTACTTTGATAATTTAAATTCTAGATCTATGGTCATCCTTTGTCATCATTTGATCTATGTTTTCTAATTGTGCCATAATTATTTGACTTCATTTGGAGTAAATATTTGGTCCGATTCTATGATAAGCATCCATATTAGATATGATATTTTGTTTGGAACCCGAGCATAAACAGGTGGAATCCTGATTTCCTTCCGGCTAAATCAGGGGATGGAGATACATAATGCTCTAGCGATTTGGATTTGGTGGGACTTAGACTCTTCAATTTTGCGTAGTAACCAAGACCTCTGTATCATTTGCCTAGATATTTTAGTATTTGTTTTGTTAAGCTCCTTATCTTATGGTTTGGATGCATGTCTGTTATGTTTGATTAGCATATAAATTTGAAAATATTTGCTCTGATATGTTTATTTAAATTTAATTTAGTCATTTGAATTATTTGATCATCCTAATTAGCTATTTCTTTGAAAACATATGAATCTGTCATAATCCTGTGATCCATTATATGAATATGATTTGATAAGTTACTACACAATAATATTTATTATTTGATATGAGATGTGCTCAGGGGACGGCGATGCATAATGCCCTGACAATTTGACAAATTTGATATGTTCTATATGTGATACATTCTATTCATAGTTAGGAGAATTTGATATGAATTTGATCATGATATATATGTTATATGTTTAGTCGGCCTACTTAAAATTATTAGAAAATATATTTGACTGGATAAATTTATATCTAACTATATTTTGTATGATGTTCCTATTTGAGATATATGTATAAATGTAATTCATGATTAATCAGTTATCATCACTTTTCAACTATTATATTGTTTAGTATTTGGTGGGCCTCTTTTCTTACTGTGTGATTGTACTCATAAATCTTATTAACATTTTCAGAGTCTCCTAAGGAAGAAGAGATAGACTCTTGATTGATGGAAATCTTTATATTTGAAGAATTCCACTATTATCTAGGTAGATTCACTTATTTGCCTAGAAGATTAATGTAGTAAGGATAAAGAGAGAGATATGTATTTTTTTATTTCTTTAGTGAGTTCAGTAATTTTATTTCATATGTATATTTGGTATCTTTGAGATCTTGTTATTGATGTAACACATTTGTGAAATTATAGTATTGACAAATAAAAATTTTATTTGGATATTTTGATGGTAACTTGCATGTGATTTGATTCCGTTGTTACGTAGCTTGAATTCGAAGTAAGTCTGAATGACTAAACTGGATCAGAGACGTAACATTCAGTCCCAACGTAATATGAGATGTTCTATTCTGAGTTGAGGAGGGATATCTTTGAAGTCGTTCTCAACTGTCTTTTAGAAATTAACCTTTGTTTGGATACCTCATCCTCATTCATCTTTATTTTTTTCTTAAGATCCATCATGATTGTAGCATATCCACATTCACTGGTAATTACTCTCCATTGTAAAACTTGCAGGGTTAATGACCTGTCATGCTCCGGCCCGGTAATCCATAATATACAAGGTAATTATAGAGATGGCCAAAGTGCAACAAGGGGAAAAGACCCCTCAGAATAGATAATTGGGAGGATACTATGTTTCAAATAGAAGCGTAGTATAAAAATTTGTAAGAGAAATCTAAATACTAAAGAAGTTCCACCATTCACAACATTATACCAAAGCGCTGCATAGTAGATTGTCATTTTTACATGTCATGATCTTCATTGTGTTAGTCTTAGGTGGCCTACAAGCCAATATGACTTTGTAATCTCATTCATTTATTAATAAAATGGGATTATTCATTATATGTAAATGCGTATTATTATCGTCTCATAATGAAGTCCGTGAATATGTGCAATAGTGATCAAATTATGATGAGATTATACTGGTAAGACTAGTACAGATTCTTAATAGTTCATAATCGGAGGATATTCGATAGACATCGGATATCCAGATAGACTAGTACAGATTACTCCCGCTCATAAGATGAGGGTGACTGATCACATAGTCACTTGTATGGAGACACTAAGGTGAATATGTAGGTGCTCATTAGAGAATGAGTTCACTGAACTAATCCGACTGAATCGCTGGATGGTATTGTACCCCACTGTCAACCAGCTTGATTCTATTGTCGTAGTTGTGTGGATGGTCCTCGGACCTGAGACACCAAGCACACCTTGTTGGTGGACTTATGTGCTTTGACCTTGGTTTATGAATCTCAAATCACGGGATTCTAAATAGCCAAGGATCGGATACAGCGGAATACCGTCGAAAGGAATTGAGTGTCAATAAGGAATCATTCACTCTCAATACTTAGAGAGAGAATGCTCTAGGAAGGATGCTCGGAAGTCCCTGACCAGGGCGGACGATAATATCGAGAAAAGAGTTTTTCGATATTATTCGGCAGCATCCGATCCAAGTGAGTCGACCGGTTAGGGTTTGACGGTTTACCATACCCTGAGTTGACTCGAGAGCATTGTACGAATGAAGGATTATATCTACGCGATAACTGTCGGCAAAAATGTTCTAAGAGTGGGTTACTTAAGCCCGATACCTTCCGGGTTCACACGGTGTTGCTTGGCACCCAACGTGATCGGAGGCCCAATCGAATTCGATGTACGACATTAATTCGATTGATTAATTAATTAATATGAGTTATTAATTGATTAATCAGGCCAGTAAAGAGTCACTGGGCTTATTGGGCCATTAACCAGACTGGTTATTGGGCCTAGAGGGTCACATGAAAATGATTCTCAAGGCGATGGATAAATAAGTGGGTTTTATATAAATCGGTGGTTTTTATGAAAAACCGCATAGTTAATATAAAATATAGCAAATGGGCTGAACAGGCCAAGCTGCTGCGAACCCTAGCCGCTCCCTTCTCTCTTCCTCTCTATCTATGGCATCCCAGATGAGCCCGGATCCCCACGTCTGCTCCGCTGCTTCTCCGACTCCCATTCGATGAGAAATCGTCAGCGTGTTGCGTCGATTATTGAGGCGAACGGCGGAGGCTTCGTGGGCTGAGAAGAACGAGGAACGTGAGGATATCCGTCGCAAGGAGGATCGCGTGGACTCCGCTAGAGGCCGGACGCTTGCGCGGCTTGCGTGTCACTCCGACGGAACCGATCGATTGCGGATTCGAATCTGCGCACGGTAAGAATTGATAATCAGATTATCGATTTTTAGTTATTCGAAACGGGAACGAATCGCAAATATTTTATTTTAATTCCTACTGCGTTTGCGATCTAGAGAAACGCGGAGAACCCAACAGTGGTATCAGAGTCAGGTTCCATTGTTTCTCGTCCCGTTTCGGTATCCAAGTTAATGTTTCCTTGAATTTATTGCATGCGGAAGTTCGATATTTTTGCTGGATCCGTATTCATGCGATGAACACGTATTATAAGAATAATTTTAATTATTTTTATTTTGCAAAATTCGAATTTTAATTTGGGGGTTCTTTTAGTGTTCTTCGTGGGATGAAGAGCGACGGATTTTTTGCGGCTTTAATTCGATGTCCTCATATGATGGGGAGGTGGCCGGGGTCCTGGTATGACCAGGGACTTTTCGTTTACCCCGGCACTGGTCATCGGCGTCGGAGAGGTGGCCGGAGAAGGGGATTAATTCATCTTCTTCACGGCTTTTTGGAAAACCATGAAAAACCAGTTTTTTTTAGGGTCATAAAGGGGTTGGCTTGCTGCTTTTAAAGGGGGCCACTGGCACCGGCGACGTCGCCGGCGTTGGGGCAATGCCGACGGCGCCGAGTGCCGGCCACCGGCAACGCTGCACCCCTTTCCATTCACCTGCAACCTGCTTATTTGGGCTAGGGTTCGACTGCTTCGGGTGTGTTGGGTTGGGGAAGAAAGGGGACCGGCCCCGACGTGGACCAGACCGACCGGGTACCTGCTGGACCGAGCCGAGCCCAGGCACCCAACTGTTGGGCGCCCGGTTCGAACCCTGGCTCCGCAGGGTCCAATCCAGGGCTCGAGCTTGATGGGCTAAGCCCAGTTCCCCCTTTTTATTCCCCTATTAAAACCTCTAATTTCCCATTAAATCCTTAAACCCCAAGCCCATTAAAATATAAAATGAATTGGATCTTAATTTTAAAATTTAAAATTGTTTTGAAGTTATTATTATTCAAATTTTATTTAATTGGGCTTATTTATGATTTTGAATCATTTGATTAACAATTAGTTGTGAATTTATTAGGATTAATTATTCGTTTAAATGTTAAATTAATAGTTAATCTTAATTTAACTAATTTAAGGGTTAAATTAGTGATTAATAATTATTAGTCTAAGTATGAGATTATTAAATATTAATTCATCTAATTGTTAATTAATGAGTTAGTTATTAATTTAAGTGTTAAATTAATAATTAATTTAATTGACTAATTTAAGTGTTCAATTAGTAGTTATTAATTAATTAATTAGTATTAATTATTATTTTAAGAGTTAAATTAATAGTTAACATTAATTATCTAATCTAAGAGTTAGATTAGCACTTTAAGTTAATTAGAGCTAATTATTAATTTAAGTGTTAAGTTAATGATTAATTTTAAATTAACTAATCTAAGAGTTAGATTGTAAGTTCTAATTAATTAGTGTTAATTATTAGTTTAAATGTTAAATTAGTAATTAACATTAATTGACTAATCTAAGAGTTAGATTAGTAGTTAATAATTAACTTTAATAGACTAGGCTAACAGTTAGATTAGTTATTAATTATTAATAGTCTAATTGTTAGATTATTAATATGTCTTAATCTAAATGTTAGATTGTTTAATTATTAGAAATGTTCTAATTTGTATGGAATAATCTTGAATTATTAATTTGGAGTGTTTGCACATTTGATGTGTGATTTAATTCTTTTAAATTAGATTTAATTACATGCTTAAGTTAATTAAATGAGTTTTTTCAAAATTCAAATACCAATTTTGATTGGATCCCAGCCTTTTGAAAGCCAAAATTATTTATTTTGAAAACTCATTTGTTTTAGCCATGTGATGCGCTTATCATGTGTGGAATGTTTAAAACATACCGTGGTCATGTATATGCACTTATTTAAATTATTCATGTGATAAATGTCTTGTATGGATCGTGGATGAATGATGGATATTTATTAATTGTTAATAAATAGGGGTCTGCATACCTCTATCTCTCTCACACTCCGATGTACTTCTACCTCCCTCTCTCTTGTACTCGCCATAAGGCCTTCTTCTATTTTACATGTAAATTTAGAATTTCATTGTAATATGATTAAGGCAACCGAGGTAGGAGCGAGGACGATCCACAGCTGAAACCAGGAAGGCGAAAAGATGCAGATCATTTGCCTATGTGTTTGCAGAATGATCTAATGTAATAGTTATGTTAGATTTTGTGTGCGTTTGACTGTTAGCTCCAGTCAAACTCACTGTGCTATCCATGACCACACTTGACATATATGAGATGCATTGTTTTAATTTTGATTATGAATCAAATCAGGTATAGTATTTATTAAATATATACGATATATTTATATACTATCACCTAAGAGACCAAGATAAAAGTTATAAATACCCTCGTCTAAACTCTAAGCCGTAACATGAGTAGTTAAGAACTTACCGTGTGGTCCACCATCGTTATAGTCATAGGGTTCGAATCACTTTACGCAGGTTTGTTGTGTTACCACAAGGCTTGTTTAATTGTGAGGAGAGATTGTGGCTATGATATTAGATGCCTATATGATCGGGGTAAAGGAACCATGTAACTTTGTTGTGCTATACACAAGGGCTGCATGCAAATCTATTCTTGTCGCATAATGATGGTTAGCTTAGATCAGAATTAGTGGCTTGTTGTACTATTCACAAGGCCATTAAATCTCTGGGAACCGAAGATATGATCGGATATTGCAGTTTGATTGTATTACAGTTTGTTGTGCTATCCACAAGGCTGTATTGCAAGTCATTGAGATTCTGATCCCTACTAAGAGACTGTCGGTATCTCCCGTTCTGTATAGCTGAGGGATATACAGTTCGTCGAAAATTAGTGGGAGTTAAAACTTGATTAAAAGACCATGTCTTGTTTTAAATTTTAATAATTAAACATCTTCTAAATAGATTTTATTCATCTCCTGTAGGGAATTATGTCGTCAAATAACCCACTCGGTGGGATACTTGATGCCAATCTTTTGACTAGTCCGAACTACTCAGTTTGGCTCAGAAACCTGAAGAGTGTCTTTAAATCTGAGCACATTGCTTATGTCCTTGGAACTGATCCTCCTGCTAAACCGACATTGGATGCCACTGAGGCAGAGATGATCGCGTAGGATAAAAGATCGAAGGACAAAGGCAAAGGAGTAGTAAAGGGTGACTGCTTCTACTGTAAGCAGAATGGCCACTAGAAGAGGAACTGCAAGGAGTTCCTCAACGATAAAGTTTATGGAAAAGTGAAGCTGTTTGAAGCTTCAGATATCTATATGATAGATATCAACTTGTCAGTTACAGATTCCACATCTTGGGCATTAGATATTAGATGTGCTTCTCATATCTGCCGTGATATGCAGATGCTGACAAGTAAGTGCAAGATGAGAAAAGGCGAGGTGGAATTGAGGCTAGAAAACGACGCAAAAGTTGTGGCAGTTGCTGTTGGGACAGCAAACCTCAGACTTCCATCGGAAGACGTCTAATCATTAGAAGATTGTTGTTATGTTCCTAGCATAATAAAGAACATCATATCAATATCTTGTTTGGACAAGATAGGATATAGGTTGTCTATTGAGAATAGAAGTTGTTCTATTTATTATGGTAATAAATCAATAGCTTCGGCATCTTTAGTCAACGATCTATATCTTTTAGATGTTTCTTATTACAATCTTCACATAGAAAATGCTCTTAAGAAGAGCAAGAAGTGTGTGAACCAAGCCTACATGTGGCATTGTAGACTTGGAGATATTGGTGAAAGCATGTTGCAAAAGTTGCACAAGTATGGTTATTTAACTGTATTGGATTATGAATCGTTTGCGACATGTGAATCCTACCTTATGAGAAAAATAGCAAAATCTCCATTTACTAGACATGGAGAACATGCCAAGGATATTCTGGGATTAATACATTCAGATGTATATGGTCCCATGTCCACCCAAGCCATTGGTGGCTTCTCGTACTTCATCACGTTCACCAACGATTTCTCAAGATTCAATTATGTGTACTTACTGAAGTACAAGTCGGAAGCATTTGAGAAGTTCAAGGAGTTCAAGAATGAGGTAGAGAAGTAGTTAGGAAAGATTATTAAAGCTCTTCGATCAGATTGGGGAGGATAATACTTGAGTACTGATTTCACACAATTCTTAAAGGATAATGGTATCCTTTCTCAGCTGACCCCTCTATATACACCATAGATGAATGGTGTATCAGAAAGGAGGAATCGCACCTTGTTGGACATGGTGCAATCTATGATGAGCTTTTCGGGATTACCAGTGTCCCTCTAGGGATATTCTCTAGAGTCAACAACATACCTACTGAACAGAGTACCCAGCAAGTCTGTGGCCTCTACTCTATATGAGATATGGAAAGGCAAGAAACCAGAATTTAAACATGTTAAAGTCTGAAGTTGTCTTGCTCATGTAAAGATGCATGATCTAGACAAGCTGGAATCACGAACTGATAAATGCAGGTTTGTGGAATATCCAAAGGAAACCTTTGGATACTACTTTTACCATCCTAGTGAATAAAAGGTGTTTGTCGTCAGGAAGACTATCTTTTTGGAAGAGGAATACCTTCTCCAAGATGACAGTAGGAGTAAAATAGTACTTGAAGAGGTTCCAGATCCCCAAACAGCTGCAATATCATCGGATGAGATATCAGTTCCTGAATCTATTCAGGTACACACAGATGAGCCTCATAGATCTGGTAGAGTACCTAGATTACCCGAACAATATGTGGGACATATTGCTGAACGAGAGTCTAAGGTAGAATATAATGAGGATGATGATCCTAAACCTACCAGGAGGCAATAGAAGGCTCAGAAGCCGGGAAATGGTGTGAAGCCATGAACTCAAAAATCCAGTCCATATACACCAACCAAGTTTGGAACTTGGAAGACTTGCCCGAGGGTATTGTACCCATCGGATGCAAGTGGATCTTTAAGAGAAAGATTGGTGCTGATGGATGGATCGACACTTATCATGCAAGATTGGTGGTAAAGGGATATCGTCAAAGGAAAGAAATTGACTATGACGAGACTTTCTCACCAGTTGCCATGATAAAGTCAATCAGAATTCTACTCGCCATAGTTGCACACTACGATTATGAGATCTGGCAGATGGATATGAAAACTACCTTTCTCAACGGTAACTTTGAGAAAGAGGTGTATATAATACAACTAGAAGATTTCACATCCAAAGAATCTCCAGATAAAGTGTGCAAGCTTCAAAGGTCCATTTATGGACTGAAGCAAGCTTCTCGGAGCTGGAACATAAGATTTGACGAGACTGTCAAATCTTATGACTTCATTAAGAATGAAGATGAGCTTTGTGTGTACAAGAAGACCAGTGGGAGCGCAGTCACCTTCTTAGTTCTTTACGTAGACGACATACTACTCATTGGGAATGATGTAGCTATGATGTCATCAGTAAAGATCTAGCTATCGAAAAACTTATCCATGAAGGATTTGGGAGAAGCATCCTACGTATTGGGAATATGGATCTATAGAGATAGATCAAAGAGGATGCTTGGAATGACCCAATCCTTATACATAGATATTATAGTCAAAAGGTTGGACATGAAAAATTCTAAGGGAGTTCTCATACTGATGAAACATAGAATTAATCTCTCAAAGGAGCAGTCTCCTAAGACTTTTGATGAGAGGGCATTTATGGATCAAGTACCCTATGTCTCTGCCATAGGATCTATCATTTATGCCATGCTATGTACACGGCCTGATATTGCATATGCTCTAAGTGTTACGAGTAGATTTCAAGCTGATCTAGGTGAAGAGCACTAGAAGGCAGTGAAATGTATCCTTAATTACTTAAGAAGAACTAAGGATATGTTTCTGGTCTATGGAGGAGATGACTTGAAACTGCTAGGCTTTACTGACTTGAGTTTCCAGTCAAATCCATATGATAACAAGTCTACATCTGAATTTGTGTTTACTTTGAACGAAGGCGCAGTATGCTGGAAGAATTCCAAGCAAGCAACCACTGCAGATTCGACGACTGAAGCTGAGTACATCGCTACAGCTGAAGCTGCCAAGGAAGCAGTGTGGTTGAAGAAATTCATCATCGACCTAGGCATAGTTCCCAGCATCTCTGAACCTGTTCTACTGTTGTGCGACAACAATGGAGCCATTGCACAAGCAAAAGAGCTGCGGTCTCATCAGAAAGCAAAACATATTATGAGGCACTTTCATCTTATCAGAGAGATCATATCTAGAGGAGATGTAGTGGTAGAAAGAGTTCCATCTGTCGACAATGTAGTAGATCCACTAACAAAGCCATTGGCTCAAAATGTGCTTGAGCATCACCTAGAGTCTATAGGTTTAGTATATTAAGGTGATTGGCTTTAGTCCAAGTGGGAGATTGTTAGTCTTAGGTGGCATACAAGCCAATATGACTTTGTAATCTCATTCATTTATTAATAAAATGACATTATTCATTATATGTAAATTCGTATTATTATCGTCTCATAATGAAGTCCGTGAATATGTGCAATAATGATCAGATTATGATGAGATCATACTAGTGAGACTGATCACTTAAACACACATATTCTTAATAATTCCTAGTCGAAGGATATTCGAAAAGGACATCGGATATCCGGATAGACTAGTACAGATTACTCTCGCTCATAAGATGAGGGTGACTGATCTCATAGTCACTTGCGTGGAGACACTAAGGTGAATCTGTAGGTGCTCATTAGAGAATGAGTTCACTGAACTGACCCGACTGAATCGTTAGATGGTATTGTACCTTACTGTCAACCAGCTCGATTCTATTGTCGCAGTTGCGTGGATGGTCCTCGGACCTGAGACACCAAGCACACCTTGTCAGTGGACTTCTATGCTTTGACCTTGGTTTATGAATCTCTAACTATGGGATTCTAAATAGCCAAGGATCGCGTACAGCGGAATACCGTCGAAGGGAATTTAGTGTTAATAAGGAATCATTTGCTCTCGGTACTTAGAGAGAGCATGCTCTAGGAAGGATGCTCAGAAGTCCCTGGCCAAGACGGACGATAATATTGGGAAAAGAGTTTTTCGATATTATTCGGCAGCATCCGATCCAAATGAGTCGACTGGTTAGGATTTGACGGTTTACCATATCCTGAGTTGACTTGAGAGCATTGTACGAATGAAGGATTATATCCACGCGATAACTGTCGGCGGAAAGGTTCCAAGAGTAGGTTACTTAACCCCGATACCTTCTGGGTTCACGCGGTGTTACTTGGCACCTAACGTGATCATAGGCCTGATCGAATTCGATGTACGACATTAATTTGATTGATTAATTAATTAATATGAGTTATTAATTGATTAATCAGGCCAATGAGGAATCACTGGGCGTATTGGGCCATTAACCAGACTGGTTATTGGGCCTGGAGGGTCACACACAAATGATTCTCAAGGCGATGGATAAATAAGTGGGTTTTATATAAACTGGGGGTTTTTATGAAAAATCGCGTAGTTAATATAAAATATAGCGAACGGGCTGAGTAGGCCAAGCTGCTGCAAACCTTAGACGTCCCCTCCTCTCTTCCTCTCTATCTCTGGCGTCCCAGACAAGCCCGGATCCCCGGATTTGCTCCGCCGCTTCTCCGAGTCCCATTCGATGGGAAATCGTCTGCGTGTTGCGGCGAACGGCGAAGGCTTCGTGGGCTACGAAGAATGAGGAACGTGAGGATATTGTCACACCAACGGAACCGATCGGTTGTAGATTCGAATCCGCACACGGTAAGAATCGATAATCCGATTATTAGTTTTTAGTTATTCGAAACAGGAACGAATCGCAAAACCCTGAATGAGATATCGTCTTATGCAAACCTTGAATGACCCCACTTCATACTCACTCTGCTTCTCCGTCTGTCCGATCACCTGAAAAATAGCGTGAGTACCAAAGAAATGGTAACTCAGTAGGCAGATGAGGCTGCCTTTATAAGAATTTGTCATCTAAATAATTGAAATAGAATATGTACATTGCATAAGAACATTAAACATAACAGAAAACAAAACTATTACATAATACATATGTGCATCAGAATTGTATTCTAATAAAGAAATTGAGATACATGATTCATAATATCATGCCAACTCTGAATCAAAGCTACACAAACTTGTCAATATATGAATAGGGCCAGAATACAGAACTTAATATTATTAAGTTGATTTACTGAAATGACATATAGATTGCAAGATATAAAATTTATTTATTTTTAGACCATAGGTTCTCACTTATTATAGAAGTGTCCGGACACACATCTAACCTCCACTATGAGCTAGAAACATAATACAGAAACTAAGCTCCTAGGCACGTACAGAGCCAAGTCATGGGCGTAGCGTTACCCCGAGAGTCGTCACCCCACCTTAACAAAGGATTTCTACCTACGACCTTCGGGTAATAGAGCTAATGGGTTCTGGAGGTGGCTCCCATGTTTTTTGGTGTAGCACGCAGCCCCAAAATAAATAGGTCCTGGTGGGTATGTTGCCACCATTTCCTCATAACTATTCTCATATAGCAGCTATGTCCGATCGGTAGGCTTCATTAACATTATGAGAATAAACTTAATGTTTCTGTAACAACAACAATATAAACATACAAAAATGACTAACTATTTTAGTGATTTTCTTTCAGGAGTTCATAAATTAAGAATAGCTCGAAATCATAATTTAAAAGGTAAATAAATCATATTCTAAACTGAATTTAAATACAACTTGTTATAAACTCAAACAATACATATAAGTAATCACAAATCTCCTATAGAAGTAATCTGCCCACATTTAAAACACTGATTTTATTAATATAGAAAAGTACTTCCAAAAATTCTGAAAATTTCACATATTATACTAACTCACCTTAGATATATCCTGTAAAAGTTTTGACTCAAATGGTTCTCGACAAAGATAACAGAAAATCAAACATCAGGGTACTATCCCTGAGTTTCTGAGATATCAGAGTGGAATATGAACCCTGCTACACACACCAGGAATCATTATCATATGAATATAACAATTCATGAAACTTTTTATGAAGATGTAAAATAGTATAATTATTATTTTATAAAACATTTACAGTATTTTGTGATACATATAAATTACTAAAATTCACGTTCTAATATACTATCAAATAAAATATGAAAATTGTATCTACAAATTATACCATGTTATCCAACCAAAAAGCATCATCATATGAAGATAATAATTCATGAACATTTTATTGAATCTGTATAATGGTATGAGTATTATGTCATAAAAATTTTAGATTATTTTGTAATATACATAAATTACTAAAATTCACGTTCTAACATGTTATCAAATGAAGTTTGAAAACTGTATCTACAAATTATATCATGTTACTCGACCAGGAAGCATCATCATATGAATACTAAAATTTATGAAACATATTTTGACAATTTATACTAGTATGAGTATTATGTCATAAGAATTTCATATTATTTTGTGAAACATATAAATTACTAAAATTCATATTCTAACATGCTATCAAATGAACTCAGAAATCTATATCTAGAAATCACAGTCTTGTTCATGACCTAGAAGTATCACCATATGAATATGAAAATTTATAACGATTTTTTGGGAGATGTCCAATAATGTGATAGTTATGTAATAAAAGTTTCATAAGTTTTCTATACAAAATAAAATCAAAAACATTTTAAGGTTACCCTACTGTCATAAGAGTTATAGAAAAATCTGGGTTGGAGAAATTTATGTTCTACTATGCTTAATCTATTTTAGGCTTTTAAAAATTTAAATCCCTACATCATTCAACTATTTCACACTTTAGAACTTTACAAGAACATATAATTTGAAGATATAAAAATATATATATTAAAGATTTACTTATTTCTTATGATTAACTAAGCTAAACTCTTATGAAACTAGCACCCATGCTACCTACCTTCTTCGAAAACAACAAGAACACTTAAAGAATGGCCTCCCAAATCCTTCCCTTGCTGATCCCAATGTTTTGGTGCAGAGAAGATGCCAAACCAAAACCAAAACCCAAGTTAAGGTCCTCAAAATATGATGGGTTTAGTTAGTCTGACTATGGTTACTTAAATGACTTTAAAATTTATTAATTCTAACCATCCAAGTTACATTAACTTAACCATCCCACTAACACTAACCATGGTTAATACTAACTTTGACCATCCCACTAACTTTAACCAAGGTTAAACTGACGCGAAACGTCGACGTGGCGGTGGGTCGGAGGCGAGATGGACGACACGAACACGGGCCTCATGCCCACGGCCTCTCGTCGGAACCTCTCTCAGGCGACCTCCGTGGAGGGACGGGCTCTCATCTCACACTATGAGGATGGGAGAGGACACAATAACACAAATTCTCATTCATTCTAGCATGCCTACAAGGGAAGAGATGACCCCTTTATATAGGGAATGACATCTCTTAGTCAAGACAAGAATGACCTCATTAAAACAAAGAAATACCAAACATGTCCTAGGGGTAGGAAATGACAGCAATAGCCCTTAAGGCTAGACTAAAATAAAATACATAACTAGACTCGATCCTAGATAAGGAGCTCGTCGCCAAGCCACAAAGACGTCTGCGTAGCACGTGCTCGATGTCTGCTCTTCTGCTGTTCGGTGTCCCCACCAACTCTCCCGGGGTGCTGGGAACTCGACCCCATCGAGTAAAGGTCCACGCCACTCTGGTAGCACTCAAGAAGGTCTGGATCAAGGAGTTGTAAGTCCTCTCGGCTGATCCACATGTCTTCGGATGGTGGCTGATCTCGCCAGCGGACAAGGAAGCGCTGATACTCCCTGCTCCTGGTGGTGATTACCTGTTCATCCAGTATTCGCTCAATTTGCTCGCGCCGTGCAAGGGGTTGGGCTGGTGGACACTCCGTAGGGGGGTCGCTCTTAATGGACGGCAAAGACCCAAATGGATCACTAGGAATTGCTGTGGGCTCCTTGTAAGCTACAAGGTCTGCCACGTTAAATGTGGGACTGATCCCATAGTCTGTCGGTAAGTCCACAACATAAGCATTCCACCCGATCCTTTTTAGGATCTAGAATGGGCCAGCATCGCGGGCTTACAACTTTTTAACGACCCTAAGGGTAATCGTTCAGGCCGCATCCTGACCATGACAAGGTCACCCTCCTGAAATTCCTGCACTCGTCTGTGAGCATCAACCAATCTTTTGTAGAGCTGGTTGCTCTCATCAATTTGCTTGCTAATGTGCTTGTGTAGGTCCTGAATATGTTGGGCAAATGACTCAGCCGACTCGGAGATGCGAGCATGCAAGGGAAGGGGAATGAGATCCACAGGCTGGTTGGGCTTGTATCCATGCACGACATCAAAAGGGCTCATCCCGGTGGTCCTATTGACTGAACTATTATAGGCGAACTCAGCTCAGGGCAAGATCGAATCCCATGTCCCTATGTGCTCCCCTACTAAGCACCTCAAAAGGTTCCCTAGGCTTCTGTTGACCACCTCGGTTTGGCCATCAGTTTGAGGGTGATAAGCAGTAGAAAAGTTGAGTAGGGTGCCTACTCGGTGCCAAAGGGTCTTCCAAAAGTAGCTGGTAAATCTTACATCCCTATCTGAGACTATGGTCTTGAGAAGACCATGTAAATGGACAACCTCATCAAAGAAAAGACAAGCCACCCTAGATGCATCTGAAGTTTTGGAGCAAGGGATGAAGTGGGCCATTTTCAAGAACCGATCAACCACTACGAAGATGGAGTCATGCTTACGAGGGCTCTGTGGTAGGCCAAGCACAAAATCCATACTCACGTCTTGCCAAGGACGATCAGGGACGGGAAGGGAAGTGTAGAGGCCAGTGTTCTAGCATTTTTGCTTGGCAGTGGCGCAAGTACGGCGTTGGGCCACTAAACGAGCTACATCGCGCTTTAGGCTTGGCCAATAGAATTGGCTTTCAATAGCCTCAATGGTTTTTTTTCGACCAAAGTGCCCACCTAGACCGCCCGCATGTACCTCTCAAATTAAAAATTCGCGAACGGAGGTGCGTGGCACACAAAGCTGCTGACCTCTAAATAAGTATTCGTTCTGCAGGAGATACTCACTCGTACCCCTAGAGGATCCGGCTTTAAGCGTGGTATAGATCTCTCCAAAATCAGGACATCCCTCATACAATTCCTTGAGTTTATCATACCTAGTCACCTCAACACTCATGATGGAAAGAAGGGATACTCGTCGACTGAGGGCATCTGCAACCCTATTCTCGACTCCTGCCTTGTGCTTCAGCACAAAAGTGTAGGCCTGCAAGAACTCTACCCATCGACCATGCCTGGGATTCAGCTTTTTTCGAAGTGCCTCATGATCGGAGTACAAGACAAATTCCCGCGGCAACAAATAATGCCGCCAATAGCGAAGAGCTTGGACCACGGCATAGAACTCTTTATCATAAGTTGAATATTTCAGCTTAGCATCAGCTAGCTTCTCGTTGAAATACGCCACAGGGTGCCCTTCTTGACTTAACACTCCTCCTATACCGACCCCAGAGGCGTCACAAAAGACCTCAAAGACTTTGGAGAAATTGGGGAGGCGAAGTATGGGGGCCTGAGTGATTCGATTCTTGACCTCTGCGAAGGCTTTGGAAGCGGCCTTCGTCCACCTAAAAGGTTCCTTATGGATGCAATCCGTAATTGGGGCCATCACAGTGCTGAATCCCCTAATGAATCGCCTATAAAAAGATGCTAGTCCGTGGAAACTGCGAACATCATGGATGCTCATAGGCTAGGGCAACTCAACGATCGCCTTGACCTTTTTAGGGTCTGCAGAAACTCTCCTATGTCATACTATGAAGCCTAAGAAGGTTACTTGATCAGTAAAAAATACGCACTTCTTAGGATTTGCATACAAGCTCTCTTTTCTCAGCACTTCGCAAACCTGACAGAGGTGGCCCAAGTGGTCCTCCTTGGTCCTACTGTAAATAAGAATGTCATCGAAGTAGACAACAACAAAGGAGCCCATGAAGGGTCGGAGGACCTAAGTCATTAGCCTTATGAAGGTGCTGGGGGCATTTGATTGCCCAAAAGGCATGACGAGCCACTCGTAAAGACCATCCTTGGTCTTAAAAGTAGTCTTCCACTCATCCCCTGACCGGACACGGACCTGATGGTATCCACTCCTTAGGTTAATCTTGGAGAAAATGGTGGCTCCTGCCATCATGTCAAGCATGTCGTCTTGTCGGGGAATGGGGAACCTATATTTCACAGGGATTCTATTGATGGCGCAGCTGTCAACACACATCCGCCAGGTGCCATCCTTTTTGGGGGTCAGGAGGGCTGGCACAGCACAAGGGCTGGTGCTGATTCGCAAAAAACCCTTCCCAATGAGCTCCTCAACCTGCCTTTGTAGTTCTACGTGCTCGGTGGGATTTAAACGATAGTGAGGCAGGTTGGGCAAGGTGGACCCAGGGACGAAATCAATAGCATGTTGTATGTCATGCATGGGCAGCAGATGAATCGGAAGATCCTTGGGAAAGACATCGTGATACCTATGCAAGACGGTTTCCACTTCCTCAACTCGTGGAGTAGAGTAACCTTCAGATGGATTACTCATGACTAGCCCAAACTGAGGCTCCCTCGGCAACCTCGCCCTCAAATGCACTTGCTTTGATTATATGAAGGGATACCCTCGCTTTTGACTTTGTGGCCAGTTCTGGGTTGGGTGGGTTGGATGGGGAAGGAACGGGTGGGGAGGGACTAGGTGAAGGTGTGGAAGGCAAATTTACCCGAGATGGGATCTCCCCCTTGGCGGGGATCATAGGTGGGGAGGGATGCAAGAGAATCTTCCTGCCATGTAGGGTAGCATCCTCATCATAGATCCATGGCCTACCCAAGATGATGCTTCCTATTTCCATGGGAAGGACGTTACACCAAATCGGCTTCTGATAGGATTGAAACTCAAGGGGTACCAGGCAGCAGGTCCTAATGGGTAATGATGAGGCATTAATCCACGAGACTTGATATGGCTCCGGGTGAGTCTCAGGATCCAGGCCTAAACGAGAGACACAATCAGTAGAAATTGCATTGATACAACTTCCACTATCAATTATGATCTTGCATGATTGATCGGCTATCCTAGTGTAGGTGTGGAAGATGGAGGTTCGATGCCAGTCCTCCTCTTTGGTTTGTGTGAGAATGCATCTCACTACACCAAGCCTAGTGTCCCCGTGTGAGTCCACAATGCCCTGGACTTTGGTGTACCCCCTATGGCACCATTCTCCTCAAATTCCTCAGCTAAGGCTGGGTCAGGTATGTAGTTCTCCTCTTCTTCATAAGTGGAGGGCTCAATTAGTAGGGCCCTGGTGGGACACTGACTGGCATAGTGGCCAACCCCATGACACCGAAAGCAGTGATTACGAGAGCTCCCTGCCTGTTGGCTATCCCTACTAGCTAATCCTGTCCCTTTATCATCTCTCCTCTCAGCCCGTGGTATGGTGGAAGCCTGAGCCGGGGTGGTCGGAGGTAGGGGTGAGGGAGGGCTTGGGGTGGTGGCAGTAGGGACCCTTGCAGAAGTGACGGGGGTAGTTCCGGACCGCTCGGGGAAATGCATGGGGCGATTGGTAGCCCCTTGGGAGTCGGGTTGTCGGAAAATAGGGGGCCTAGTGGGCTTCTGAAACCGTTCCACATCTAAGGCTATCTGGTAGGCATGTTCAAGTGTGATCACCTCACGTAGGAATAGCTCACGTTGGATGCTCTTATGCAACCTTGCCTGAAACCTTGATAAGGTGACCCTACTATCTTCGCTAACGCCACACCTAAGACAATAGTCATCAAATTCGGCTATATACTCAGACACCGTCCGGCCGTCTTGAGTTAACCTCTGCCACTGGTCTAGGAGGCAGTGCTTATAAGATGGAGGCACATATTTCTCCCACAATTTCTCTCTCATATCCCCCCATGTGGAGATAGGTCTCAGCCGCCTTGCAGCACGAAGATGCTCCACGTTGAGCCAATAGGTTTTGGCTTGACCCACAAGCCTCATAGAAGTAAGGCTCACCTTCCTCTCTTCACTCATGGTATACTAGGTAAAGTACTGGCTCATCCCCGCCTCCCAGTCAAGATAGGCCTTGGGGTCTAGGGTACCATCAAAAGTCGGAGCATCTACCTTTACATTTCGGAGGATGTGATCATCAATGTCGGGGTAATCCCTAGGCCATCTATCAAACGGTCCACTCTCTCGGCCACGCTCATAGGCATTCCTAACCTGTGGTGGGTTGGGGATATCATGTTCGCCTCTCCCACCCATGCCCCTATACCCATGTGGAACTCTCTCAAAGCGTCCGAGAACCCGTTCATGTTCATCAAAATAATAACGGGGGCCTCTCGCAAAGGGTGCGCGGTCCCTCCTATAGCCGTAGACCTCCCCTCGTACCCGTGGTGGTTCGGGGAATGGGTCGTATTCGTCATACTCACCATAGCCTCGGGGAACTATGTCGCAGGGCACATGATTCTGTCCACGGCCATGGACACCCATCCCATCCCAACGTAGGTCGGGATATCGTTCTTCGGCTAACCCGTCGTCAAACTCTACTCTCCTGCGCAGCACTCGCTCTGGAGGCGCGCGATCGGGCTCGTGGTCAAGGACATCCTCCCGACCCTGGGGTGGGTTGGGAGCCCTAACTTGCTCTCCTTGGCGATTATCTAGGTCATCACGCACTCCCGCACGTTCCTCCGCCTCTTGTGGTCTATCTAGGGGATTCTCTAGATTATCCACTCGTCCTACCATGACTCTCATGGACTCTCCCAAGGCAATGAGTTTCTCGTCCACGTGTTGGGTTAATCGCCCAAATTGATCGGTGATGTCTTGCAAAGATTTGCCTAAGAGGGTCTCTATGGTGTCTATAAGTGCAGGATCCATGAGAGGGTTGTGTCGAGATGTGAAGTGGGATGAGTGCTCTCTACGGGCTGACATGCAAGGCTTGGTAGATTAGCAAGGCGCAGAGATCCTAGACTTGTAGCAAGCAAATTAGATGCAAGATTGACGTCCTCACTCAGTGAACAAGAAGCTCAAGACGTGAATTCGTAGTGGTGAAGGGTGTTGAGCACCCGCGGCGTTAGCCCACTAAGTGCGTGGGATGAATCGAGGTAGCTGTGGAGCTACCGACAGATGTAAGGCTTGTCCACACTTGGCGTGCCGACTTTGCGCTAATTGGAGCGTTGGGTTTCGCAGACACTCTCTCACCGCCACAGCAATAATCACTCAGTGTGGTGGAACGCTCTCTCACTCCGGCGCTACGCAATTGATGCAAATACTAAACGAACAAATAATATTGGAGCAGAGTTCAGCACTTACCTAGCCGGCCTGAAAGACCGACTCCGACCGGAGACGAGGGCGAGCGGGGATGCGTGGGACACCCACACAGTGGCGGTGTCGCTTTGGTACCTGTGTACAATCACCTTACGCCTCGCGCAGGAGGGAAATAAATCATTAGTTACACGACTTAATCCTATTCCCCATGCAAGAGGGCAAATCAATAAGTTTTCCTTTCTCCACGTAGGAAGAATAATCTACCAAAATCCTCTAGAAAGTCCAAAGCAATCCCCAAAAATCTGTCCCACTAGATCTGCCAAGATTTCCTTGGCCCTGCAGACTCCGTCAAGATCTTGGTTACATAAGTAACCTATCGTGTCTCGCATGCATCAAGGTACACTAGGAGGCGAGCGGATATCTTGAGTAGCACGCGCTGGGGCCTCGGTCAGGTGGGGTAGTACATGCCTGCAGGGTGCGACGCTCGAGCATGCCATCTACGTGCGTTTAGGCCTGCAGGCACTGGGCGTTGGGGTAGCTTGCAAGAGACGGTTTGTCCTTTTGGGGTCTATGTGGGGTGGCCCACTACACCGGGTACACTGGGGCACGCTGGCGGGATCTCGTGGGCCTGAGGAAGAGGGCGGGTCGGGGTACGTGGCCAACGCCCCACGTTTGTGAGGGGCACGGGCGACGATGTTGCCGTGCTCTTTTCCTCTTCGTCGCACACGGCCAGGGGCGGTAGCGGTGGCGAACCGACGGGGAGGGGGGCTCCGGGCTCCTGCTGGCGTGGCTAGGGCGCCGTTGGGGAGGCCGCTCTGATCTCCTCCGTCAGTAGAGGGTGTGCCGCTGCTGTTGTTGCTGAAACGAGAAGGAAGGGGCGCCAAGACACCGCCGACGAAGAAGGCTTTGGGGTTCACATAGGCCCGATGGAAGGGGGCATGTGGGTACGTGGCTATCGCGCTGGGTCTCCTTCATGCGCGGCTGCTTCGAGGGTGGCAACAGTGGGCGGCGGGGTGGGGGCGGACGCCAGCCCACCGTTTGCGATGGGTGGGCCGGCTTGACGGTCGCCAGACGACGGGGTGCTGCTGGCGGCAGCCGCTGGCACCCCAGTTCACTCGAGCCGATGCGCTGGATTGTGGGCCAGGTGCCGCCGGTGCTGACCGAATTAACACACAGGAGGGAGGGGGGGGCGATGGGGTTGGCCACTAGGCAGCGAAGGAGTGCCGCCTGCAATCAGACACTAGGCAGCGGGAGAGAGACGCTAGAGAGAGGGAGAGAGGGAAGGAGATGGTGCCAGTGACAGGCCTCACCGGGATCGCGCGGTTTGGGCCAAGCAGGATAGTTGATGGTGGGCTTGGTGCCGTCGTGGTCACGGTCGAGCGAGGAAGGAGACCGTCTGTTGATGGTGTTTCCTCCCAACGCTAGCCACGGCGGTAGGTGAGAAACGGCGGAGAGAAGGACGATAGAGGAGGAAGGGGGGGTAGAGAGAGAAAAGGTGGCAGGAGGACAGAAGGAGATGGGCAACTGGGCACATCAACGACGAGCGCATGAGCCTCGGTCAGTAGCTTAGGTCGATGCCGTGGTTACTGTGGTGCTGGTCGCCCGGTTTGTGGCGGCCCCAGGCATCCTCATCGCCAAGCAACAGAAAAGGAAGGGGGATTCAAGAGAGAGAGAGGGTGGTGGTGAAAAGAGAGATGAAAGGTGGTAGACTGTGGGAGCACGCTGTGCACGAAGACGACGTGGTCAGCTTGTCTTGCCGCCGCTGGTGGTGGTGCTACTGGTGAACATCCGCGGACGATTGGGCAATGCACGCGATCAAGGATCTCGAGGTCGTGAGGACGTCCTCAAGGCCTGCTCTGATACCAAATTTGATGCGGAACGTCAGCGTGGCGGTGGGTTGGAGGCGAGAGGGACGACACGAACATGGGCCTCACGCCCACGGCCTCTCGCCGGAACGTCTCTCAGGCGACCTCTGTGGAGGGAGGGGCTCTCATCTCACACTATGAGGACGGGAGAGGACACAATAACACAAATTCTCATTAATTCTAGCATGCCTACAAGGGAAGAGATGACACCTTTTTATAGGAAAGGGCATCTCTTGGTCAAGACAAGAATGACCTCATTAAAACAAAGAAATACCAAACATGTCCTAGGGGTAGGAAATGACAGCAATAGCCCTTAAGGCTAGACTAAAATAAAATACATAACTAGACTCGATCATAGATAAGGAGCTCGTCGCCAAACCACAAAGACGTCTGCGTAGCACGTGCTCGATGTTTGCTCTTCTGCTGTTCGGTGTCCCCACCATAAACTAACTTTACTATCCCACTAACTTTAACCCAAGTTAATACTAATTATGACCACCCCACTATCTAATATAATACTAATATTTCTAGGATAAGCACTAATTAATAAAACACAAATTTCTAACCATAGGTTTTAATTTTATATTATATAAAATAATTATTCATCAAATGGTCATCCTACTTTTAATAATTGCATACTTACCCTTAATCTCCAATTAATCATTCTAATCTAGATCCAATTATGATTTACACTAAGTTTTCTATCACAATTGATCATATGTAATTATTTTATGGGATTTAACCAACCAAGTTTAATCTTTGTGCATATCTTAATTTATATAATGTATTAGCTCAAAATTAATTAGTAACATAATTATGCTAATTACATACTAATAATCGAATGTTACAGTGACCTAGGGTACTTTCCCTACATTGAAGTTAATTTGTTTCTATCCTTATCGTGCCCACATGCACATTTTTCTTTTATCTTTCATTCAAACAATTGTTGATCTCTAAAAGATTGCTTAAAATCACTTTGAGGATTGCTTTTGAAAAATTCTCATCATGTGATGTTAAACATGTATCCCATCACATCTTAGCATCACTTTTTCAGTACATTAAACTTCATTCTATTCATCGTCATTCATTCCATCTCCCTTCATTTCGTTGCAACGTCGATTCCAAGTCGATCCCGCTTCTAATTTTGACCTCACATTGAGTAAATTTTACATCACATTTATGATGCCCCAAAATGATCTTCAGTTTAATCATTGATCAATTTTGCCCATTTTTCTGGAAATTCACTAATTCATGTCGCCATGGATGACACTATTTAGATTTCTACATGAAATTAATTTCGGCTCAAATTTTTAATTGGATAAGGATTAATCTGAAAAGCATCATCCTTGGACAATGTTATTTAGCTTCCTAATCTTGACCGATTACTAAATTTGAATCTTAATAAATTTTCTATTTATTTAAATCGTGTCTTTCTAGGTACAAATGTTTTAGAGATTTTATTATTATTTTTTATTTTCTAGAGATTATCTTACTTTAATTAGCCCTTCTAAAAGATGTTTGAGTAGGCCGACGCCTTTCTAAAAGGGTCACTGTGGCCGACGCATTTCAGTTATGCATTGCTTAAGTTCACTCAACCAAGATTATCTAAGTTCCATAGATAGGAGGTCTCTATGGGGCTAGTAATTATCTATGGTGATCTGCTCCGAAATAAAGAGATTGTTAGACATAAAAATCCTAGAAAATATTCTTTATATATAGGGTACCTCTTGGAGCCTTCAAGGGGATGGCCGAAACACTAGTTGAGTATTTCTCTACAATGAGAAGAGAGCCATTTAGTTCTAAATGCGGTTAACATCATTAGAGCTTCATCTTCTTCCTCCAAGTCTATTCTTCCAACTTCCAAAAGCCTTGGAAGTCCGATTGTAGACACCGATTTTAGACCATCCTTCTAGTCATAAATCCCCTCCATCATTAGCCCTTTACCACCAAAATCCCCGCATTTGGCCATCTCAGCCCACTAACAACCAAGCCCATTAACTAAACCCCGTCTTTCACTACCTTTTTCGTGGAAGGCCAGCCAGTCCGCCTTCCACCCCCTTCGAAGGCCACCCCTCGCCTTCTACACCCTTGGAAGGCCAGCCACCTTGCCTTCCACCCTTTTGGCCACCCTTTTTACTTTTTCCCAGTGGAAGGCCAGCCCCCTTACCTTCCACCTCCTTCGAAGGCCACCCCTCGCCTTCTACCCCCTTCGAAGGCCAGCTACCTTGCCTTCCACCCTTTTGGGCACCCTTTTTCACTTTTTCCCACCTTTTCGTGGAAGGCCAGCCCCCTTGCCTTCCACCTCCTTCGAAGGCCACCCCTCGCCTTCTACTACCTTCGAAGGCCAGCCACCTTGCCTTCCACCCTTTTAGCCACCTTTTTCACTTTTTTCCACCTTTTCGTGGAAGGCCACCCCTTGCCTTCCACCTCCTTCGAAGGCCACCCCTTGTCTTCCACTGCCTTCGAAGGCCAACCGGGCCGCCTTCCACCACTTCATATGGAAGGCATGTTACCTGGCCGTCCACTCCTTAACCACCCCCTTGACTCCGTCTTCCCCACGATCTCCTCTACTCGCCGCCCTCGTCCCCCACTACTCCGACCACTCCCCACTCCGGCCACTGCCGTGTCCACTACCTCCGACCCTTGACCACTCTCTATTGGTTGAAGGTTGATTTACGGGGATTTAGACCCCTATTTTCTCCCTTTTTTCCCTCACCTATTTAAACCTCCCACATCCTCTCGAGCAGGGGGTTAAGGATTTTCTAGGGTTAAGAAGTGGCTTATTGGAGGGAAGGCTCAGAGGATGTTGGCAAGCGGTCAGGAGGAGTCTCAGAAGAATCCTTCGCACTCCAAATGGGCTTGTTTTCTTAACCCTCTTCTATTTTCTCTTCTTTCACTTTCAACACATCATTTCACTTTTCACACACGAGCACTTATCTGCATGCATACATCCTAGAATGACTTAGCAATCCCTATTTACCCCCAGAGGTTTCAAACAAAAAATCGGGAGGTGGGTGGCCATAACATATGGTCACCTTCCCTCCCAAACACCCATCCGGTGCGTCTCCCTCTAATTTTAGTTAATTTTTATGTCTGCATGGACGGATCCTACATGTCACAGTTCTAATCGGGTTATTGTCTTTTCTTTGTCTGTCTTCTCTTTTCAGGGGCTCTTACCAGATTCTGCGCGCGGACCGAGCTCTCCTCCTCTGGCCGGCCGGAGGAAGAGAAGGGGAAACCACCATCTCCCGCTCCCTCAGAACGCGATCACCTCACCATCCTGCAGAGCACAAGGACCGTAAGGTAATGCTCCTGGCGATCACATCCTTTATTTCTAACCCCCTTTAAATCGCCACAGTGCTAAGACGAACGGAGGGACCCTCGGTCGGAAGCCCGCAGCGGCGACGGGGGGGGACGTTCCGGATGCCTACAGCCCTTTGGCGATCACGGTGGGACACTCTCTTGCTCGCCGCGCAGGTAAGACAACTTAAAATACAAGGGCTCCTGTGGACGGCCAAGCACTTGGCCGCCCAGGGTCCTGAACGGCCAAGCGCTTGGCCGCCCAGACCGGACGGCCAAGTGCCTGGCCGTCCAGTAGATCGGACGGCCAAGTGTCTGGCCGTCCAGCCCAGCCCGGACGGCCAAGCACCTGGCCGTCCAGAGCCCAGGACGGCCAAGCGTCTGGCCGTCCAGGCAGGACGGCCAACGGCCTGGCCGTCCAGGTCTAGGACGGCCAGGTAGCCTGCCGTCCAGGCTCCGGCTTTTCTGGCTGCCTGATTTTTAAGTGTCCTTTTTTAATTTGTTGCGGATTCTAGTTTGCTTTTTTGTTTACTGTTCTCTTGTCTTTTCTTTCCTTTTCTATCTGCTGGACTGTGGATTAATTTCAGAGTATTCTCCGCAGGGGTTTTAAGGAAGAGCCGGCATCACACTTCTAGTTACCTCTCCCGCAGGATCTGACTCTCCACCTGAGGATTCCCACTCGGGTGCGACTAGTCTTATTCTGTTGGGAACTTCCGTCAGTCTCCGCGAGCCAAGGATTCCCACTTGGCCGCCGAGCAGGTTGTACCTGAAACCACCCTGTAGGAACCTCGGGTTTGTGTGAGAAATTAACTCTACCTTTCCATTTACAATCACCCACCTATAGGTGTCACTGAGAGAATCATTTCAAAATTTAAAGACACCTAATTAAACCTTGGTGGAACATGTTTTGAAAGAAAAATTCCAGGGTCGTTAAGGGTTTGAACTTGATTTGTTAGAAACCGACTCTCATAATACACAGTTAACCTTCCAAGTGAAATATAAAACCTCTTAGGATTTGTATTTCATAATGAACCGAATGTATGTTAACACTGTGTATGGTGACATGTATGAGTTTGGTAACAATGTCACACACAACCCTCTGTTTGAGATTGAAGAGGATCCACAACCAACATTTGTGGGCATGATCCAAACACCTAGAGAGGAACTTAAGGGAAGATACTTGGATGAATCTTTCTCTTCAGAAAGTGACCCTGTAATCTCCAACAGAAACTTACAAAACCCGAGGGAGGATCCGGAACTTCATGCCGTGGTATCATGGTACACCCCTGATCAACTCATTCAGTGGGCCTCCTGTGGCAAAACTCAAGATGCCACTCCTCGGAGAACTCACCTCCAAAGATCTTCCAACAGAGCTCAGACCCGCATCAACAAGGCAACTCCTACTCCAGTTGCTCCACCTGTCATGCCGATTCCAGTCTCTCCAACTACACCTCCTCCCGAGCAGAAAGAATTCATTTACAAAAGTGAGGTTGAAACCTGTGTGCGTAAGCTCATGGCCGAGGAAATTACCCTGAAACAACCGCACTCCCTCTCGAGTTATTGCAAGCTCCCACCGGCCTACTTTCCACCAGGATTCAAAGCCCCCGAGTACAGGAAATATGATGGCACCTCTGACCCTCATGATCACCTGTCAGGTTTCCTCATGGATTCCCATCAATGGCTCTACGACAGAGTCCTCCTTGTCCATCTGTTCCAAAAATCCTTAGAAGGTGAGGCCTTAAGATGGTTTTCTTCCTTACCCGTCACAGACCTAATCAATTTTGATATGGTCTCCGAAAAATTCATCACTCAGTTTAGTTATATGACAACCATGCCTCCCACCTTGTTTGATCTTATGATGGAGAAGATGAAGCCTGAAGAGGAGTTTACATATTTTGCCAATAGGTGGAGGGCAATGGCCTCTAGGGCGGAAGTGGAAATCCCCGAATCTCAAGCTATCACCATGTTGGTCAACAACGCTACCCCGAAGCTTCGAGCTATTCTCATGCTGAGCGAATTTCACACATTCGCACAACTTTATAATCGAGCTCGGGTAGTTCAATCTCAGATCTGGAGTTCCACTTTGCCATCCTTCTTTGAAAACCAGAACAGAAATAAGAGGACTTCACAAATTCAACCAATAGAGGAACAGGTGAGTACCTTGGGGCAACCCTTTAGGTCACCCAGTCCTATGTCCAGATCAGACAACCAATCCAATCAGACACCATATTCAGCAGTTCCCCCTTCCTCTAGCACCAAAATCAATTGGGAGCACGTGAAAGAGACTACTGAAACCTTGGAAGTCAAGGGCCCTCCACCCTCTCATCAGGTAGCCCAAGATCCATTTAGCTCTCTAGAAAGGGTGAGCAACCTTGACAAAAATTTGGAACTAAATGTCGATCACAGAGGACAGTACTGGGAGTATGAAGAGGTTGGGGTATGGCGTGAGTGCCCCACTAGGATGACCAAACGTAGAGAGCCGTTGCAAGGAGTCTCCACTATCATCCAAGACAAACCTTTGGTCTTGATACGACCTAGGGAACAACTAACAGCCATCAACCCAGTTACTCGGGTCCAAGTTCCTTCAATTTCAATCAGAGAGCCTCCTCCATCCATCTTGTGTCCAACACCAAAGCCAGGTCCAGTAACCCAACTCTGCCTAATAAATTCACCACCGGTTCAACCCCTAAAGTCAGATCAGGCAGTGGACCCCAGTCCGATTGGTGTTACACTGAGAAATCGCATCATTCCCCCAACAAGTCAACCCTTGGACTCTCAAGAGGATTCAGATCTGTCTAAAAGGATTACTCAATCCAAACATGACATCCTACAGCATCTAGGGAGAACTCCCGCCAAGATTTCGGTCCTAGGGTTGATTAGGAGATCTCCTACACACAGGGAGACATTGTTCAAGTTCCTCCAGTGAATTTCAGTCAATGGAGATCTTCCCATCAGGGGGCTCACAAATGTCATTCTCTCAGTCACCCAGACACCTACGATACCCTTCACTGATAAGGAACTGGCTCCCCCTGAATGCCAATCCCTTCCCTCATGCTTAACTGCAACACTCAGGGGTCACTCATTGGACTCCATCCTGTTGGATACTGGGGCATCAATCAATGTCTGTCCGCTCAAGACCCCCAAGAAAGTAGGGATTGATCCAGAAAAGGTTGAGTCTACTTCCATGATGATCTCAAATGGGAACCTGGAAATTGGCCCAGTGGCCATGATCTTTAAATTCTACATCCTTGATGTCAAGCCCATATACAACGCCATTTTGGGAAGGCCTTGGATGGACCAGACCCTGGGAGTGCCCTCCACTAATCATCAGCACTATGAATCCCCATACACTGGGAAGATTGTCAAAATGAAGGGTACCCCCTATCTTGAGCCTTTGGATTTAGTCTCGACTGAACAAATTCCATCCATGGTCACTTCTGGAAAAGGGGCAGAGCCCATCCTTTCATTGGTTGACTCTCAGGCCAAGCCCCAGCCTGGCACAGGTTGGCAGCTTATGGACGAAATAGGGTATAGTTCGGGATCTGGGTTAGGCAATGAAAAGCAGGGAATTCAAGAACCTATCTTTGAAAATCCGACCAGTGGAGGATTCAAATTGGGTTACACACTAACCAACCAACTGAAGGATCAGGAAAATGGAGTCTCTTGGATCACTTTGTGAAGGAAAGTCAAGAGGTACTCAAGATACACTATCTTGAGGATGAGTTGAAGGAAACAAGCACTGAAATTGCAGAAGATTTCGCTACACAGCTGCTGTTCTATGAACCAACCACTCGACGAGAAGGAGCCTCCTTAATGAGGGATGAACAGGTACCCACCGCTCTCATTCCCTTCCTATTCTACACACCTGCCCTTCTCAGGCTCATATCACAAGTGATAGCCCACTCCTGGGGCAATTCTGCCATCATTGGGTCTGTGTCTCAAGGACCCACCTTTGCACCATGTCTGACTCACTCTCTGAGTCTTGTACATAATCACTTAGGGATAGGATAGCTTCCTCTTTATCTACAAGTTGTAGAGGTAAGTAGGTTCTTCCGTTTTTAGCAAATAAGTGTAAATATTTGAAAAATATTTTTAAATGCAAAAAAATCAAAAATTTCAAAATCTCAAAAAAATCGAATATCCAAAAAGCATCAAAATATTTGTAAATATGTACATACTTTAATGAAAATGACAAAAAAATCAGAAAAGACACAAAATCCAACTGTCTGGTGACTGCCACGTAACCCCCTGTCTAGGTCTAGTTGCATGATAGGTTGGGTTGACATTAAGGTTTGGCTAAGACTTTGGTCCACCAGAACCTTGGACGTGTCTACTTTACTTTCATACAGATCTCTATGCTCATCATGAGATGCACACACCTGCATGTTTTTTCAAAGAGAACCTGTTTAAAATGAGTTCAAAGTCTTTAGTGCACTGTCAAATGCAACCTTTGTTCTTCGTCTCTCGACCGATCAGGACAGTTGACGCCCTTAAACGGTCGAGCTCAGCAAACTGCGGTTCCTCAAAAACCCGATAGATGTAACCCCTCAACAAAAAAAAAGGGGCCCAAAAATGAAATGTAAAGGACCAGAGCATGTGAAGAGGGCAGTGTCCCCGCAGGCGGAATATCAAATAACCCCAAAAATGTCAAGAGCGGAAAAGAAATACAAAATAGAAAAAAGGGGTTCAAGCAATCATGAAAAAAGCCTGGTCGTGACCGTGCCTGGCCGTGAAATCCAATAAAGGCATGAAAAGTCAAAATAGGGGCATCTAGGAGGTCAAAAGGAGTCCGTTTTGTCACAGCTCGCCTTTTTAACGGTTTTCTTGATCCTCCTGTGAAGTTTGTCCCCAAAATTTCTTCACTTTTTCTCCCCCAAGATTTGACACGAGATAGCTATCTAAAGACTGAATATCATCTTAAAATGGTTCGTTTTTCAAAAGTCGTCACATGCTCACATGATCACAAGAGTCTAAAATGGGTAAAGAGTAATATCGATGTTTCTGGTAAACTAATTTCTTAACCATAATCTCAATGTGCACTCTCACAACTTCGGGCTTAGGTCAATGCATGCGCGTCACCAATCGGTGCGACGGCGTCTAATTCTGGGTCAGCGTCGCGCAGTTGACCGTTAGGGTTCCAAGGTGTTCCATCATATACCTTCTAGATTGTGAGGAAAGAGACCCGGGTGGGGCAAATCATTTACCTCGAAAACTTTTTGGGCAAACTTGGTGGTCGGAAGCAGCTGGGAGCCTAGGCATGGCATGACGGTATTGTCATCAGTATGAGTCTTAACCGGTCAAGGTTAGTTTGAGGAGTCTAGAGGCCCAAATCAACCTAGATGTGTGCTTAAGATACCTGGGAAGTTGAGTGTGCATTTCCCTTTCATCATTCAACCAACCTAAGTTTGGGCAGTCACCAGGCAGGCGGAATCAAAAATATGTTTTCATCACACACTCCACTTGTTAAATTCCACTATCATTTGCATATTTACTTCTTGCATCAGTTTTGATATTCTTCTTTTTGTCTGGTTAGTAACACGGCCTCTTGACCCTATGCAAAGGCTAGGGAAAAGGTAGTTGCTCTATTTTGGGCAAGGGGCCGAAAACAGATACTATTAACTGTTTTCCCCTCATTTTGTGCATACGGGAAAAGGATTCTGTCCAAAAGGTGGACACTTTTGCTGTCGAGTCGTAGCCGAAAGCAGCCGGATTGGCATTCTACTTTGAGAACGGCCATATCTTCCGTGCTGGCTTCGACTCGACAGGGACCTTTGTCCCTCGTTTCCTTGCAGCTTGTCATTAAGATATTGTGGATCATTGATTATTTACATTTACTGATGTGCGTTTTTGCAGCTGCAGGGAATCCGAAGCGAATAGGATCAAAGACACAGGAGGCTAATAACTTCGGGCGTATAGACACTGAGTTCCTCTTTAAACAAAACAATGAGGAGTCTATATTCCCCAAGTTATTCGATTGGCCAATAAACCCCTCCTGTTTGCATTAGGAATTGCATTAGGAATTTACTTTAATTTTAAACCAGCATGCATTTGCATTCATCCTCGCCCTAGGGGCAATGACCATCATTCATCACTCTGCCTAACCCATCGCTGATCTGTGATTCTGGCAGTTGTATGTTTGTTAGCCTTTTGAATTGCAAGACCCCTTCCTCCCTTTTTTAACACGTGTGCTTGAGATTCTCTCACTTGGCGATCCCATGATGCGCCAGGCCACCGCGCGCCCGTTGTGTTGAGAGCTCTTCAAGTCACAGTCCTACACCTTTCATACTCGAGATCCCCTTGGGCCAGATCGCTACATTCTGGTGCACCAAGGCCTCGCAGTTCCAGCACCCGAGGGTCCCACGGACTGTGATTCTCTAGTACTGAACTTTGTTCCCTTTCTTAAACCACTCTTGCGACTCAAATAGCCAGCTTTCATGCATTTGCCGCATTCGCATATCATCCTTGGATATAGCTCATTCATTTCCGGGCGGTCCAAAATCTGGTTCGATTTTCGGAACACCTATTTATCATTCCGTTCCACTCCATTGCAAAACAGGTGTCCCGGAGGGGCATTTGTAGACACCGATTTTGGACCACCCTTCTAGTCATAAATCCCCTCCATCATTAGCCCTTTACCACCAAAATCCCCGCATTTGGCCATCTCAGCCCACTAACAACCAAGCCCATTAACTAAACCCCGTCTTTCACTACCTTTTTCGTGGAAGGCCAGCCAGTCCGCCTTCCACCCCCTTCGAAGGCCACCCCTCGCCTTCTACACCCTTGGAAGGCCAGCCACCTTGCCTTCCACCCTTTTGGCCACCCTTTTTACGTTTTCCCAGTGGAAGGCCAGCCCCCATGCCTTCCACCTCCTTCGAAGGCCACCTCTCGCCTTCTACCCCCTTCGAAGGCCAGCTACCTTGCCTTCCACTCTTTTGGCCACCCTTTTTCACTTTTTCCCACCTTTTCGTGGAAGGCCAGCCCCCTTGCCTTCCACCTCCTTCGAAAGCCACCCCTCGCCTTCTACCCCCTTCGAAGGCCAGCCACCTTGCCTTCCACCCTTTTAGCCACCTTTTTCACTTTTTTCCACCTTTTCGTGGAAGGCCACCCCTTGCCTTCCACCTCCTTCGAAGGCCACCCCTTGCCTTCCGCCTCCTTTGAAGGCCACCCCTTGCCTTCCACTCCCTTCGAAGGCCAACCGGGCCGCCTTCCACCACTTCATATGGAAGGCATGTTACCTGGCCGTCCACTCCTTTACCACCCCCTTGACTCCGTCCTCCCCACGATCTCCTCTACTCGCCACCCTCATCCCCCACTACTCCGACCACTCCCCACTCCGGCCACTGCCGTGTCCACTACCTCTGACCCTTGACCACTCTCTATTGGTTGAAGGTTGATTTACGGGGATTTAGACCCCTGTTTTCTCCCTTTTTTCCCTCACCTATTTAAACCCCCCACATCCTCTCGAACAGGGGGTTAAGGATTTTCTAGGGTTAAGAGGTGGCTTATTGGAGGGAAGGCTCATAGGAGGTTGGCAAGCGGTCAGGAGGAGTCTCAGAAGAATCCTTCGCACTCCAAATGGGCTTGTTTTCTTAACCCTCTTCTATTTTCTCTTCTTTCACTTTCAACACATCATTTCACTTTTCACACACGAGCACTTATCTGCATGCATACATCCTAGAATGACTTAGCAATCCCTATTTACCCCCAGAGGTTTCAAACAAAAAATCGAGAGGTGGGTGGCCATAACATATGGTCACCTTCCCTCCCAAACACTCATCCGGTGCGTCTCCCTCTAATTTTAGTTAATTTTTATGTCTGCATGGACGGATCCTACATGTCACAGTTCTAATCGGGTTATTGTCTTTCTTTGTCTGTCTTCTCTTTTCAGGGGCTCTTACCAGATTCTGCACGCGGACCGAGCTCTCCTCCTCTGGCCGGCCGGAGGAAGAGAAGGGGAAACCACCATCTCCCGCTCCCTCAGAACGCGATCACCTCACCATCCTGCGGAGCACAGGGACCGTAAGGTAATGCTCCTGGCGATCACATCCTTTATTTCTAACCCCCTTTAAATGGCCACAGTGCTAAGACGAACGGAGGGACCCTCGGTCGGAAGCCCGCAGCGGCGACGGGGGGGGGACGTTCCGAGCGCCTACACCGGTGTCTTTGGAGGAACCAATTCTATATTACTTTTTTCTTTGGCTTTTGTTTTCATTAATTTCTTCACTTAAGTTGCATTGCATGCGTCATCATGATCACCGTTTTCACATACGCTTACTAGCATTTCATGCTACATCTTTTCCTTTGCATATAGGGGTTTCAAGAAAACACTAAACAAGTGAGTGTTTTTAGTTTAGTTGTATGACGTGCTTCTCTAAAGAATAGATGCTACTTACGCGATATATGTGTGTGATTGTACATCTTATTACGCGATATATATATAGAGTTAAATCACAAGGAGTTCTGATAATGGGATTAACCCTCTATGAACGTAAACCCTACACTATTCTTAGTCATAGAATACTCGAACTGGACATCAAGTATTCAGACAGAGTGATACATGTTGTGTCTTGCTCATATGATGAGAGTGGTTACTCTCATAACCACTAGTGTGGAGATACTGAGACAAACATGTAAGTGCTCATTGGTTGAATGAGTTCACTGAACTGATCTGCTCTAAAATTTCTAGATGGTCTTAACTGTCAACCAAGATATTCCGTCATAGTAGTACGGTAGGTCCTTTGACCTGAGACGCTAAGGATATCTTGTACAAGAACCACTGCTATCTGGCTCTTGATTAAGGATTCAGAGTATCTGGATCCGAATATTCAAGTGACCATTAGCAGTAGAAGTCGCACGAAGGTGATTGAGCTGTCAAGATGGAATCGCCCACAATAGTCTATGCTCGTTTAAGTTCCTGGCCATGATTAATGGGATTATCGAAAAAGGAGTTTTTCGATATATCATTGAGCGATCAGTCCACTTAAGTGATCCAGGAGTTTGATAGTTAACTATACTCCGTCATCATTATTAAATTTTGTAGACAAAGGATTATTTTCATACAATAATATGTGGATATACAGGTTTCATCGCAGGATGATGATCCCCGACATCTCCTGGGATCACGAGGTGTTTCTTGATGCCATTCGTGATCGAAAGGCTTAATTCGTTTGATTATGAGATGACAAATAAGTTAATTTAATTTTAAAAGATGTTTTAAAGTTAATGGGCCTACAACTAGGTTCATAGTGGGGCTTACAGGGTCACACACATAAGGATTTATGTAAGATTGGGTTAATAAAAGTTTATATATATTTTCTGAACTTTTTTGTAAAAGTCATGATAATATATATAATAAAGGAATGTAGAGAAAAACTATAACCAGCACATGGGTCTCTCTCTGGCCGTCCCCCTCTCAGTCCCTCTTTGGTTGTCCCTCTCCTCTCTCCAGTGGTGGAAGGCAACGCCGACGACGTGAAGGAGATCTCGTCTGCATGTAGATCATTGTGGACACTACGTCTAGAGGCCATGTACGTGTGCGATTACCCCACCCACGGATCGTCATTTGAGGAAATTTTTGATCTCCATTCTTTTGTCTCCAATTTATGGGAGTTTTTTTCTACCCCGCAAAGGTGAAATCTCTCTCTCTCTCTCTCTCTCTCTCTCTTGTTTTGAGTTGTGACAGCAAGAACATCATGTCCAGATCCCATTGCTCGTCGTTTTTCATTCTTCCGACGAGCATCTTATAAGGGCTTCCCATCCGAAGATGGAATAAAACTTGATCGATCTACTACCTCTGTCGAGCCAAGCCAAGCCTCATAGAGAAGGAGCTCCCCACCCAAAGATGGGATAAAACTCGATCGGTCTACTATCTCTGTTGAGCCTCTCCTCGCAGAGAAGGTGCACTCAACCTAAAGATGGGATAAACCTTGGTCGATCTACTACCTCTACTAAGTCTTGTCTCGTAGAGAAGAAGCTCCCCACCTGAAGATGGGACAAAACTCAATCAATCTACTATCTTTGCCGAGTCTCATCTCGCACAGAAGGGGCTCTCCACCTAAAGATGGGACAAAACTCAATCAGTCTGCTACCTTTGTCGAGCGTCGTCTCGTAGAGAAAGGGATCCCCACCTGAACATGGGACAAAACTGGATCAATCTACTACCTCTGCCGAGCCGAGCCTCCCATAGAGAGGACTCCCCACACGAAGATGGGATAAAACTCAGTCAGTCTATTACCACTGTTGAGTCTTGGCTCGCAGAGAAGGAGCTCCCCACTTAGAGTTGAGATAAAACTCGATCGGTCTACTACCTGTGCCGAGCCGAGCCTCACAAAAAAAGGACTCCCTACCTGAAGATGACACAAAACTCAATTAGTCTATTCAAATTCAATTGGCCTACAACCTCTGTCGAGCCTCGCCTTGTAGGGAAGAGGTTCCCCATCCTCAAATGGGACTTGTCTTGATCAGCAAGCTTCACCTCGTACAGAAGGGGCCACCAACTATGGAATCCCTCACATCCCCTACATACAAGCATGCAGTCTAAGTTGCCAAGCCAAACTTGGCCTGTCCAATTTGGGGGAAGAAGGCGAAGGCACATACCACACAAAGGTATATATTATACATTTGTCGATAGATACTTGGACAAATTCGCAATGATGTAACATACTACACAAAGGAGCATATTACATAAAGGCATGTACCACTACACAAAAGTATGTACTCAAAAGCCAACATAAAAGACTTGACCGAAATAGGACAAGAGACAAGATGGACTATGAAACTGGGAAAAGGCTAGAGACCCGACCACCGTCAAAAACCAAGCCACCTTGTAGTTGTGCCGCTGGGGGCCTATCCCCCGAGCTCTATCCTCGTTGCGACCTTCAAATGGAACACACCTCAAGAAGCGCCCCCCTTAGCTTCAGCGACCAGCTGTGTGTACTCAAATTAGAATGTGATTATCATGAAAATTTATGTTGATTATGTGACAAATAAACCTATTACAAACTAAGTGAATGTGATCGCCAGAAACTTTTAACTAAAAAGTTCCAAAAGAAAAGATTGATCGCCTACCTGTTTTGGAATTGGGAGATGTTGAAGTCCTTGATTCCCCTTCTTCAGCTGGCTGAAAAAAGAGAGGCCTTTTAACTTTGTTCTTGCTTTGAATGCTTATCGGACTTTGTGGATCATCCAGATTCCTTTTCCTTGTTATTGATGATTCTCTCCGCTTTATCTCCTTTTATACCTTGCAAGAAAGTGGAAAGAAAGAGAGAGGAAACAATAAGAACTCAAATAGATATAGTATCTATTCCAGTAATAATTTTAATCATGCAACTTGAACAAAGAACTCACTTGTTTGATGGTCTTTTAAACCCCTTAAACAAATAGGTTTGAAATTATGCTAGTAAGTGTATGTTGCATGGAGTGATGTGATAAAAATATGATGCTAATGTAATAAAAATATGAGAAAGATGTAGAAATTAATTAAGAACTAAGTTGGATGGCCCCTGAAAAGCCTTAGTTCTTGAATGGATGATGAAAGGACGAAGAATGGATGAAGAAAGGATGTAGCTTGCTTCAAGACTCTTGGAAGTAGCAGCACATCGATCCTTCAGCGTATAGACGTCGTCGCCAAGATTCTTTGCTCAAATTTCACTCAATTATCGCTATCATCACTAACTTTTTAATGACCAAGGGGTTGGGTATTTACAGGCTTAAGTTTACGCATCCGCGGTTACTTAAAGATTAACATGAAAGGGTTTAAAGTTTATCCAACCAATAAACAGATAAAGACATATTAATTCATCAATATCTATAATTATCTAAAACGCGTCGCCCATGGGAGACGTCTTTTAGACTAATTAAGATAAGGATAAACATCTGGAAAAAGAGATAGAAACAGCTTAGGAAACCTAAATGGCGTCGTGCATGGCAGACGTCTTTTAGTTTATTAATAAATTAATTAAAAACCAGATTAATAATCAAAATAAGAATTAAATCCTAAATGGCGTCTACACAGGTCGACGTCTTTTAGAATCTTTCATATTTGATTAAAAATTCGAGTTAAAATGAATTTATTTAATAAACTTAAATTATGTCTGTCTTACCGATGTCATTTAGACAATTAATCCAGAAAGATTAATAAAAATTAACTAATGATTAAATATCAGACCATTTTGAGACATTATTATATGACATGAAATTACTCAAAATGATGTCAAAATTAGCGTGTCTACAGCTGCCTCACCTTGGCATCGTCTTTGCAAGGGAGTGAAATGAAATGGAATGTACTGAAAAGGTGATGCCAAGGTATGATGAGACACGCTCTTAACATCACATGATTGGAATTTTTCTCAAAATTTTCAATGAAGATAACTCAATAATATCAATGGAATCAATCTTGTTTAGATGAAATAGACAAGAAAATAAAATAAGGTCAATCAACCTCCACGGATTGGGAAGTACCTCAGGTCATAGACACTGTAGGTTTCATCATGGGGAGCGATTGCCCGTCAATGTGGACGTGCTGCAGCCATGATGGATCTTAAAAAGAAAGCAAGAAATATTTGAGATAAAGAATTTAATAAAGGATAGAATTCCAAGGATATCTTCAAGCGAACCTCAAAGATAATCAAGATACTCAATTCAGAATGGAATATTTCATATCATGTTGGGAATTATTTGATCATTGGTTTGAAACTCAATCAGTAATTAATTCTTATCAAAATGATATCAAAGTCCTACATGATGCATGCTGGACTAAAAGAAAAATGTAAAGTCAAATAAAATATAAATTAATCAAGGATAATATTGTTAAATTGTCATTAATTAGTCAAGATACCAATTCTTGCAATTCAGTACTAAGTTGAAGCTCGTTTATCCATGCACTGTTTCACAAAAGCTGAACCATCGTCCTCATTAATTAACAATCCAACGGCCTATCCGTGCAATTGGGAATTCTCTGGAATTATCACTGTTTTTTTGTTAAAGGGGAACTCAAATTCCAGTTTCATCAAAATTACAAGGTCCTTGATATACTCTAATAAATATTTAACATATAGTAATGATGATACAAATTAATTACATGAAAGAATACAAGGGATAGAGATAACCGTCTTTTTAGCCACGGTCGGGACTCATAAACTCCCACAATGGGATCTTCTTGAGATTTTCAGCTTCATTTGGATTTTCCTGAATTTCCTGCACTCAAAAATTCATCAGTAACTTCAAGCAAGTGTTTAATTAAGTGATCACAGGTCAACAATGAAGTGATCATAGGTCAACAATGAAGTGATCAAAAATAAGATGGCTCTGATGAAGGAAAAGATCACAGGTCAACAATTGTTGATGAAGATCATAAAGGATTCAAAAGAAGTTAAAGGATGTCTCACCAAGAAAGGAATCAATCTTGCCAAGCTAACAGAGTGGACTTTGTACGAGATTGAAGATCTTAGAGAGGATGACACTGATAACATGATGAAAGCATTTACCACGTGCCTAGCTGGAGTTTTGTTCTTTCCTGCTCAAGACAACATACTAGAAGATGATCAAGTCAGTGCAATCTGCGAAATCTTTGAGGGAAGACAGATTGGCACAGCGATTCTAGCCTATCTCTACAGTGGGCTTTCTGCAGCGTCCACAGGTCAGCCCCCCTATGGTTGCATGCTACTCTTCGCTCTATGATTTGAGTTGCACTTCAAGTTTGAATATCACACTAGAAATTCTGTAAGACCATCTCAAATATATCAGAATAGACCTATTTTCCATATCTCCAACATTGTGAAATTCAATGAGAAGATGATCAATCGAGTACCAAAACTTAAGACTCGAGCTGACTGGAGAGATTATCTGAGAACAATGTCAGCAAATGGGTTCGACTCTTCTCCTCTTGCTCTTGTAGGAAAGCCAATTCGGGTACGTCGTGTAGTGGGTGTAGAGCTTAAACTGATCGGGGTTACTGAGTTCGTGCTATACAATCCTCATCGCTACTATACTCAACTTAGCCTGCCTCGCCATGAATTCCCTGAGTTTTCCTATATATCTCCAATCAAGAAGCGTACTTTGGAATCCGATGAAGACTATGAAGCTAGTGAACTTATAGTCACACTATGGAATATTAGCTTCAATCATCGTATAAAATCCTCTCAGAATGCTCATAGAGGCTTAACCTATCTATATGTAATGGGGCTTCAGGAAATTCGTCCTTGAAAGCTCTCTTTTTTTTTTCCTTTTATGATGTAATAAAGAATTTATTTCAATAAAGAATTGCTCCTTTATGTCTTGATATCTATCCTTAAAGTTCTGTGACTTGTCCATTTCCTTGAGTAAAAACTTGATTTTTCCTTAAAATATGACAATTCTGGTATACTTTAATACAAAACGCGTCCACTCAGAAAGACGTCTTTTAACCATAATTCATTTTTCAAAAATCAAAGATTAATCCTTAAAATCCCGAATTAATCTTAAACGCGTCCATATGTGTAGACGTCATTCAGTCAAAAATCCTTTTCCAAAGTTAAAAATTAATCCTGAATTATCCTTGAAACGCGTACACCTGTTAAGACACCTTTCAATCAAAAGTCTTTTTTCAAAAATCAAAGATTAATCTTTAAAATCCTGAATTATCCTTGAAACGCGTCTAGATGTGTAGACGCCTTTCAATTATCTCTCTTACTTTTCTTCAGAATTCCGTCATTAATTCAGTGATTAATCCACTAAAACGCGTCGTTAAGTGTGGACGCGTTTAATCATCATGCCTTGTACTGGTCTGACCAGAATTGGCGGTTTAAACTGAAACGCGTCGTTCTGAGTAGACGCGTTTTACCCAATTCAAACCTTTGCCTTGCCGCCTCAGTTTATGCACCTTAAATGGCGTCGCTGTACCTCGACGCGTTTCAACTTTCTCTATCAGAAGCCGCGAAGGACTCTTTCTTCCTCATTCTTCCCAAAAATTCTATCTTTCCCTCCACCATCTCCGGCGATCTCCACCTTGTTCTCCGGCGATCTCTCTTCTTCCCTGGCAATCCTAGCTCTACTCCGGCCATCCTCTGATGACTTCTTCCATCTCTCTCCTCTCATTCAAACTATCTTTTCCACCCGAGCCCCATCTCTCTCAAACTCTCAATGCCACGGAACGCGGGCAACCAAGCAAATCCAAGGTAGTGGTGAAACGGCGGCGAACCACATCACTCTCCGTGGTGCCGGTGGAGGAAGTCCCCGAGGTGCCACCGGCTGACCCTTGCGGCGGTGGCGGTGTTCCTAGAGGAAGAGGAGGCTCCTCCGGTGCCCATGGCCGAGGAAGAAGAAGGGGAAGAAGCTCTACACCCGGTAAGTCTTCTATGGTTTGAATGGGGTGAATAAAAGAGGGAAGGAAAGGGGTTCTTTGGAAGAGCCCGGAATCGGGTTTGAATGGCGTCTAGACCAGGTAACGCCTTTCAAAGGGCGTCGCCTTGGTCCGACACTATTCAAGACAAAATTCAATTTTTTAAATAGGACAGAAATAGGTTTAAGTGGCATCAAGGATGGTGGACGCCTTTCAATGGACGTCCACATAGCTTGACACCTTTTAAACAGAATATTTTATTGATTTATTAAGTCCATTAACTGATGAAATCTTCTTGTTTTTATTTGCAGGGGACGATGAGGGCTCGCATCTCGTGGGACCTAGTTGTAGGTGCATACCGGGGACTCCCGGACTTCCAGAAGGCACGCCTACGCCAGATGGGGTTCGCGAAGATTCTCGAGATCGAGCCATTTTGGCTCGATTTGGTCCTCCTGCAGGCGCTGCGGGAGAGGTGTCATACGGAAAGGAAGGCTTTCCTAATGCCCTGGGGACATATGGTCCCCAGCTAAGAGGACGTGGCCAGGATCACTGGCCTTAGAGTAGATGATAGGCCGGTGAGCGAGGTGACCTACCCCGATTATCGAGGGTTGGCAGAGGCCCTATTAGGTATAGAAGTCTCTAGTTTAGAAAGAGAGTCTAGGACCATTCCCAGGGTAGAGGTAGAGGCTGCCCTAGGACTGATAGAGCCCCGGCGTCGGTCGGATGAGACCCAGGTAGAGTTTAGAGATAGATTAGCTGAGCCTTTTGCCGCTGTATACTGTACAGACCCGAGTCAGGTAGAGGAGGTAGATAGGCAGCTTAGGGTTTTTCTCGTCTTTTTCTTCGGTCGGTTGCTCTTCGGTACGAAGGGCGACCATATCGACTGTAGGTTCCTTTTCTTTCTAGATGACTTAGAGAGTCTGCATGAGTATGCATGGGGTGCGGCCCTCCTGGCCCACCTGTTCGCTGATCTCTCCGCGGTCAGGCCGGACCGCGAGACGACTGTCAGTGGCTTCTCGCCGTTCCTCCAGGTATAAAGTTATTTTAATTATTTATTTATGATATGAAATGCAATGATATGATGCTTTTCTAACTTACATGTTCATGTATGTAGGTGTGGAGCTACTATTACTTCCCGCTCGGCCGAGCGAGGATTGTGAGGCCTGACGTTGTCCCTTTGGCTCGCCGTTGGCAGCCAATAGTGGATACGGCCCCACAGCACCATCAGCTGACGGCCCTCCGCCGTCAGTTTCTTGACTACCCAGAGCTCTTGGTGAGTCTTTTAATTTGTTCAATTTTGTTTATTAAATGCAATCTTTCCATTTATTAAATGCAATTTATTTATGTGAATGCATCTAACCTGCATGCAGGTAATCTGGCGCCCGTACTTGGGCATGGGCGAGGAGGGCCAGCCGTGGGTGACGGCTGGCCAGAGACAGTTCGGTCGGCACATGTGGCTCCACTGCCTGAACGAGATCGAGCCTCTCCGCCTCCGCCTAGTCATGAGGACGCTGGGCCTCCACCAGGAGTGGGTGGATGAGGAGGTCCTGGAGGGTGTCGGGTGGAGCATGAGGGGCAAGCAAGCCTTCACGGATTGACGTGCCAAGTTCTCCGAGCAGTACGAGGACTGGCACCGCCACGGTGTACGGGTGGAGTCCCATGCAGAGAGCAGCGAGGCTTCTCTCCAGCAATACCGGGCCCACTAAACCGATCAACTTCGGCTCCTCTGACCACTTGATGTAAGTATGATTTATGCGTCTTTCATTTTATTATTATCTTTAACTTATATTTGTGAATGAATGTATGCATGTGTGGTATGCAGGATGCGCGAGACGCAGTCATCATTGACCTCCGGGTCCGCCTCCAGGATGCTGAGGCTCAACTGGAGCAGGTCCAGAAGGAGCTCTTTGATTTGGTATGTATGCATGCCTATGAGTGTTTTAATTAATTATTTGTTTTTACGATTAACCGCTGACGGTTGTCTTTTGGTGCAGCGAGCCGTCTACACCCAGGCGGCCCCCCCTACTTATGGAGCCTCATCTTCTTCATACTCGGCTACTCACGAGGCTGCCCTTGCCGACCTCCAGGGCCAACTTGCCTCTGCCATCCATCGGGCTTCTCTCGCAGAGGAGGACCGTGCCACTCGAGTAAGTTCTATCCTTCTTCTTCCATTGTTGAACTTTGATTTACTTGATTATCTTGAACTGATAAGGTCTCCTCTTGTAGGTTGCTGAGCTTCAGGAGGTTCTTCAGAGGGCTGAAGTGGAGTTGGAGCATTCTCGTGCAACTGCTGCTCGTGCCGAGGCCGATGCTGCACATATCAGGGCCTTAGAGGAGCAGTTGGCACGCCTCTCCAGCGACGATCTTCCTCGAGAGCTTACACGTCTCCAGTCCCGACTGGAGTTCATCAGCGAGGAGACGGAGCGCGAGCGGCAGCGGATGGATACAGAGCTGTCTTCTCTTCGGGTTCAGTTGGACGTTGCCGAGTATGAGCGTTGGAGTGTCAAGGAGCGATACAGACGTGCTCGGCAACGAGCTCAGGAGCGCGGTCAGGCGAGTGCTTTTATTGCCAGCGTGTCCATCTCCTCAGGTCAGGCTGGCCCAAGTACCATGGGCCCAGGATGAAGCCCAGAGTCAGTTTGACGAGGGGACAGGAAAGAGTCAGCCGTGAGGGCTGCATCATGTATTTTCTTCTTTTTGTGAGTCCTGTACAAAAATAGATTTTGATATATATATGAAACTTTTGCCTTCAACCTTGTGCTTTGACTTTCATATATGTGTTCTGTACATGACCTAGCAAACAGGTTAAGCATCTATTCAGGCTTAGCCCCTTACTCAGTTAAGTAACTAATCAATCAATCTTTTTCTTGATAAAAGAGTCAAGGGACATAGCCTTTATTAACAAAGAAAATAATAATTGGACTGAAGAAAACAACGGAATAAGATGCAACATAGAAGCATGCAAATGCTCGTTGAAAATAAAGGAATGAAACACACCAAATGCTACAAATAGATGCTAATTGAAATATTCTTGATTTTCGAAATATTCATTTTGTTTGGGTTTTGGATCATGTAAATTTTTTTTTGGATTTTGACATGTCTATTTTTTTGGACTTTGAAATATGTATATGTATTTTTTTTTGGAATATGTATTTATTTATTTATTTTTGGAATATGTATTTATTTATTTATTTTTGGAATATGTATTTTTTTTTATTTTAAGAATATGTATTTTTTTTTATTTTGAGAATATTATGCAAACTAAAAGACCAGCATGGTACTCAGATCAAAAGATCATATTCATTTATTAACTTAATTCCTAAATTGTTATTCAATAATCTAACTTAGACCCATCGTGCTTGAACTTGTGTTTCCATTCGTGATCCCATTTGATGATTTGATCCTTAGTCAATCTAGGCCGTTCCTTAAGCCTGGCATTCCCTTTTATTTCATTTCATGGTCTGGATGTAACGTTTGTAGTATAACCTAAAAAGATGTTCCTTTCTTACCGTAATATTTGTTGGGGTTCAGTCATTTTTTCTTTCCGGGGTATTTATCGACCTTGCGTTATCTTTTATTTCATTTCATGGCCTGGATGTAACGTTTGTAGTGTAATGGCTTTTTTATTTGACATTTGGCTTTTGCTTTTTTGCTTTTGCTTTTCTTTTCTTTTCCTTTTCTTGGGACGGATCCTCCCCTTTTTTTTTATGACGGCCTCCTATTAAGATGGCGGGTATTCTTGATAGTCTATTATAAGCCTCGTTCCGACATCGTGGGCCGAGTGTAAAAACATAATTTTGTTTAAAAAGAATGATTTACACATTACACCCTTGGTCAAGCTTTCGGTATTCCTTAGGACTGGGCATCTCTTGTTACTCACGAATCAAACATGTCAGTGTGTGTAGTAATGCGTTTGAATTAAATTATCCAGACTAATAAGAGAATTCAAGTTTCTAAATTTTCTGAATCCACTGGCCTTTGCACCATGCTGATCGACTCTTTAACCTAAGGGTAGTATTTCTTAAGATACAAACCGTTCTAGAGGTGAGTTAACTCTTGCCCTTCTGCATTAACTAGACGGTAAGCGTTACCAGGAAAAGCATGCGATACAACATAAGGTCCTTCCCAATTGGGTTGGAGTTTAGAATGCAGACCACCAGATTTTACAAAGATTCTTTTGATGACCATTTCACCAACTTTGAACTTACGTTCAATGACTTTCTTTTGATAAAAATGTGCTAATCCATTTTGATATACTCTTGCATGATTAGCAGCTGACCATCTTTTCTCGTCTAAGAGTTCCAGTTGAGCAAGGAGTGTTGAACGGTGTTCATCAATAGAAAATTCCTTATTCAACTGTACTCTTAATGACGGTATAAGGATCTCGTATGGAACTACCGCCTCCATTCCAAATGTTAAGGAATAAGGAGTCTGCCCAGTGGGCGTGCGGATTGAAGTTCGGTACGCCCATAGAGCCTGAATCAATTTTTCTGGCCAATCTGTGAATTTATTAGACTTGCATGTCTTCTTGGTGATTTTTATCAAAGTTTTGTTAGTTGCCTCTGCTTGGCCATTGCCTTGCGGGTAATAAAGAGACGAATGATGCAATGCAATTTTGTACCTGTTGCAGAGGTCTTTCAGTTCTTGTGACACGAACTGCGGTCCATTGTCGGTGACGATGGTGCTTGGAATTCCAAATCTCGTGATGATGTTCTTCATGATGAACTTGCAGACGGTTGATGCTTTGACTTCCGTGTATGCTTCAGCTTCCGCCCACTTGGTGAAGTATTCCGTTGCCGTGAGGATGAAGGATTTCTGCTTAATGCCGGAATCAGGATTGCCAAGGGGTCCAATGATATCGAAAGCCCATATGGAGAAAGGCCATGGGGAGGAAACAGGGTGGAGTGAAGATACAGGAGAATGAATCTTATCGGCGTGAAGTTGGCACTTGGCACACCTACGGACATATCCTACACAATCTTCTTCCATGGTTGGCCAATAGAATCCTTGTCTAAGGATTTTCTTTGCTGGCATCTGTCCATTAACATGGCCACCACAAACTCCAGCATGAGCTCCTTCCATAACCTTCCAAAGCTCATCTTCTTCTAAACATATTAGAAGAACTCCATCAAAACCTCTTTTGTATAATGCTCCTCTAACTAGGGTGTATCTTTGAGCAACTCTCCTGATAGCCCTTTTCTCCTCAGCTGTGGCTTCCTCAGGATATGATTGATCTTCACAATATTTAGCAATTTCGTAGTACCATGGTTTCTGTTCATCATCCATCTCTTCTAACAGCTCCATTAACATAATTTCTCTCTTTTCCACTATATTTTCATCTTTGACCTTCTTTAGCAGCTGCTCCTTAGTTCTAAGGAATGAGGGGTCTTTCGCGGCAGATGAAAGACGCCTATGAACGATGATTGATTCGGATTGTCTGCTGATTGAAAAATTAAGGGAAGATGCCAGTGAGGCTAGAGCGTCAGCTAAGATGTTCTGATTCCTAGGAACATGGATGAAGATCAACTTTGTGAAAAGCTTTGCATAAGCAGAAGTGAGTTCTTGATAAGACTTGAGCTTTGGATCAAGAGTTCGATATTTGGTTAACACCTGGCGAAGAATCAACTAGCTATCACCCACAATTCTGAGTTTAGTGGCACCATGGAGATGAGCAGCCTCGAGGCCAGCAAGGAGTGCCTCGTATTCAGCTATATTGTTAGTGACTGGAAAGTCAAGCTGAAAGGCTTGTGGAATGGTGACACCTTCAGGTGATAACAGAACAGTGCCGATACCCTTTCCATGGGAATTTAAAGCTCCATTAAAATGCAGAGTCCACATATCATCTTTGATTTGGTCTATGGACATCAGTTCCTCATCTGGAAACTCCGATAGTACTGGATCAAAACGAGGAAGGGGTTGATGAGCGAGATGTTCTGCTATGGCATAGCCTTTGATCGGTTTCTGTTGAATGTAAGTGATATCGAATTAAGATAGAAAGCTTTGCCATCGTGCTAACCTATCAGTAATGACAGATTTCTTAAGAAGAAACTTGATTGGATTCATTCTAGTGATGAGATGGACTTCATGGGCTAGAAAGTAATGCTTCAATTTCTGAACAACCTAGACCAATGTTGCACATGTTTTCTACATCGCTGTGTATCTTTGCTCAGTGGGGTTGAGAAGTTTAGAGAGATAGTAGGCTGCCCTCTCCTTTCCTTCTTCATCCTCTTGTGCTAGGACAACCCCCACCGTATCATCTAGGACAGAAATGTATAGTATCAATGGTTTGCCTAGAGATGGTGGTCTCAAAACATGAGGACTTGCCAAATAATTCTTCAATCCATCGAACGCCTCATGACACTTATCGTCCCAATCGAATTTGACTTCTGGCTTAGTAAGCTCGTAGAACGGCTTATATCTTTGTGAATGCTGGGAGACAAAACGGCGAATAAATTGCAACCTCCCGATCAATCCTCTTAACTCTTTCAAGTTCTTAGGAGGTGGCATCTCTCTGATAGCCTTCGCCTTGTTGGGATCGATCTCAATTCTCCGTTTACTGACAATGAATCTAAGTAATTTTCCTGAGGATACCCCGAATACACATTTCTTGGGGTTCATCTTTAACTGATATTCTCTTGATCTTTCTAATACTTTTGCCAAAACTTTGGCATGCTCAGCCTTAGTCTTAGATTTCACCAACAAGTCATCCACATACACTTCTAGATTTATATACATCATGTCGTGAAATATTGCCATCATAGCCCTCTGATAAGTGGCTCCAGCGTTCTTTAATCCAAAAGGCATGACGACATAGCAGTATGTCCCCCAAGGTGTAGTGAATGATGTCTTTTCTTGATCTTCTTCTGCCAATTTAATCTGATTGTATCCTAAAAATCCATCCATAAATGATAAAGTTTCATAGCCAGCAGTATTATCGATGAGTACATCAATGTGAGGCAATGGAAAATTATCCTTAGGACACGCCCGGTTCAAATCTCGAAAGTCAATACAGATTCTGACCTTCCCGTCTTTCTTCATAACCGGGACTATGTTAGCCACCCATTGTGGATAGAGGACAATTCTAATGAATTTGGCTTTATGTAACTTATCGACCTCTTCTTTCATTTTCAAAGCCATTGTGGGTGGAATCGCCTTAACTTCTGTTTAACTGGGCTAGCTCCATCCTTTAATGTCAACCTGTGTTCCACTAGTGATGAGTCTAACCCCGGCATATCTTCATAACTCCAGGCAAAAGTGTCCTTATAATCCTTAAGAACTTGTACCATTGCCTTCTCATCCATTTCAGAAAGATTCTTGCTAACGAGGAAAACCTTAGGTTCGTCTTCAGTCCCTAGATTGATATCTTTGGTAGACTCTTCTACGGTAGCTAAGGGTTCATCGAATCTTTTTATTCCACTGGCATATGCCTCAGCCGCGTCCTCGTCATCTTCCTCATTTTCAACAATGGGGTCTTTTTCGTATATCAATTCATACACCCCATATCCATCATTAACTGACTCATCATCTACACAATCTTCTGGTATCTGAATAGGATTCTCTAATAGCTGAGGGATCATAGAGCAAGAAAGGCATTTATCAGCTAAATCCTGGAGGTATCTACCTGGAATTTGTTTACCCTTAGATTTTCTAAACTTCTTAACTTGACTAACCTGCCTAGAACTAGACTCCCTAACTTCGCTAGACTCCCTATCCTGACCTAATGAGGATGAAGCAGAATGAAAATTATAGGATATAGGCAGAAATACAGGGGAATCCTCCCAAGGGGAGGGGCGGAGTAGATCTAGAAAAGAATCTTGACCGAATGACCCGCGCGATGGGGTACAATCGGACAAGTAGGAAGTTTCCTCAATGAGGATCTAAGAGAAATTTGTTGCCAAATTGCTATTTTTTTTTGGAGAAAAGATGAATTAATCATAAAACAAGAATGAAGGTGAATAGGAGGAAAATGGGATGGGGGAAGTCGCACCAAGGCCAAAGGATTGGGGGGATCATACAGTAGTATGTCCCAGATCAAATCATAAATCCTCTCTGGATCGAAAGGAGGTTGAGGAATGAAGTCCCGTGGGGACAGGGTGATCATGATGGGCGAAGCCCGTGGAATATCTTCAGTAATGACCCGCGATCAAGTCGGGGTCAGAAGCAGAGTGCAGAACAAGGTATGAAGTGTGAAAATGTGAGAAGGATAAGTCCGCCTCCAGAGAAGATCCGTGGTATAACCAGCTTCATAGGGGTCATCTGGCTCCCTTTCATCTGTTTCCTCAGACAGCAGTATTCTTTTATCAAAAATGGCACTAGGCCCTTCAATCAGTTTATTTATTTGTGGCGGCCACTTAGGTTCTGAGGGATCAGGAAATTGTCTATTCAATGCAATCTACAGATCCCTTAAATCGAACCATCTGTACCATTCACACTAAGGGTCTTGGAACTTCCTCCTTTTCATTGGCTGCAGAGCCTCCAAGGACTGGTACGTTAGCAATTTTGAACAATGTCTGGCCAGGTCTCTTCCATGTACGTCATGGAGATCAAAACATGAAGTAATTACCACCGTGTTGTCATGACTGATCACGGGTCCCTTGACGAAATGTGTGTATAGGGTCCATATTAAAGGGTCCCGACCTTCTTTGCATGGTGTAGACATTGTCTCCCACACCTTCTGGCCGTCTTCATTTTCTTCCTACTGAGTAATGTCATGCTTCACTTTTCTTGGCCTATAGCCCAGGCCATTTCCAGGTGTCCTTATGTTATCCTTGATGGGCGTGGTTCTGCCTTGTAATTGTGTGCCTAGGCCCTTTCCAGGCTGATAACACCCTTCATCATTATTTTCCAACCAGGGGTACTCTTGCACTTCCCCCGCTTTATGGCATCTAGTGGATAAGGAGTAAGAGTGGTGGCCTTTAAAGGATCAGCCACCAAACGGTAGACCTATAATACCGACAGGAAAGGTTGTCGGCCATGTGAAGAAGTTGACTTGATATTCAAGGAGTGAGCAGCAGCAGGGATCGGCATGCTCGTAACTTTAATGATTCATCCTTTGTAGGGAAATTTGAGGCACTGATGATTCGTAGAGGGAATCGCCTCGAGGGTTTTTATATAAGGACGACCTAAAATAGCATTCAAGGAATGATCGATTTCTAAAATGTGAAATTCGACCTCGGCATGACATACAGGGCCTAACTCTACTTTTAAATAGACCATTCCCAGAGGAGAACGGGTGGAATTATCATATGCTGTTACAGAGATAGGGCTAGGCAACCATTTTTCCTTGGGTACACCACACAATTCAAGGGTCTTCGGAGGCAGGACATTAATTGAAGCCCCCGTGTCGACCAGACATACATCTACGGCCTTCTTGCAGATATTGACTGTAACGCTCAGAGCCATGCTCCTAGCTACTGGTGGTGCTAGTTCCGAGGCATGAAATGAGATAGAGGGCTGATCCCCCAGAGGAACTAGTAGTGCGGCGATCTTCTCTACCGGCACGTCTTCGTTGACCATCACTTTTTGTAGATACTCCATCAGAGCTTTCTGATGGGTCTTCGATCTCTTTATCAATTCAAGCACATAGATTCGTTCCGGTGTTCTGTCTATTGGGTTTCTCGGGTTTCTCTGGATCGCTCACACAGCGGAATAAAATATTAAACAACGATCCGTTCCCGTTTCGAAAAACAAAAGTCGATTATCGGATAATCGAAGTTCTCACCGTGTGCGGATTCGAATCCTCAATCGTTTGGTTCCGTCGGTACGACACCGCAAGCCGCGCAAGCGCCCGGCCTCTAGCGAAGTCCACGCGATCCTCCTCGCGACGGATATCCTCACGTTCCTCGTTCTTCGCAGCCCACGAAACCTCCGCCGGTCGCCGCAACCATCGCCGGAACGCGCGGACGATTTCCCGTCGAACGGGATTCGGAGAAGCGGCGGAGCAGATCTAGATCTGTCTGGATGCCAGAGAGAGAAAGAAACAGAGGAGGGGCGGCAAGGGTTAGCAGCAGCTTGGCCTGCTCAGCCCGTTCGCTATGTTTTATACTAATTGCGCAGTTTTTCATAAAAACCCCTGGTTTATATAAAACCCACTTATTTTTCCATCGCCTTGAGAATCATGTGCATGTGACCCTCTAGGCCCAAGTACCAGTCAAGTTAATGGCCCAATAAGTCCAGTGACTCCTCACTGGCTTTATTAATCAATTAATAACACTTTATTAATTAATTAATCAATCGAATTAATGTCGCACATCGAATTCGACCGGGCCTCCGATCACGTTGGGTGCCAAGCAACACCGCGTGAACCCAGAAGGTATTGGGGTTAAGTAACCCACTCTTGGAACCTTTCCGCCAACAGTTACCGCGTGGATATAATCCTTCATTCGTACAATGCTCTCGAGTCAACTCAGGGTATGGCGAGCTGTCAAACCCTCACCGGTCGACTCACTTGGATTGGATGCCGCTGATGAATATCGGAAAACTCCTTTCTGATGGATATAGGTGTCCTCTAAGCCAATCATAAGACACCTATTTCAATCTGGTTCACTAATAAATGGCATTAAATTCATTATGTAGATTGACATATTTATAATTGCGTATAATGAAGTCCATGAATATGTGCAATAGTCATCAGATTATGATGAGATCATAATAATGAGACTAATGACTTATAAACACATATTCTCAATTGTTCCTAGTCGTAGGATGTTTGAGAAGGACATCAAACATCCGATTAGACTAGTACAGGTTATTCCAGCTCATATGATGAGGGTGACTGATCTCGTTAGTTACTAGTGTGGAGACACAATGGTAAACCTGTAGGTGCTCATTGGAGAATGAGTTCACTGAACTGATCCGACATGAATCGCCGAATGGTAATTTACCTGACTGTCAATCGGCTTGATTCATCGTCACAGTAGCGTGGTTGATCCTTGGACTTGAGACTCCAAAGACACCTTGTCGGTGGACTTCCGGACTTTGACCTTGACCTACGAATCCCTATCCACGGGATCTCAAATAGTCAAGGATCGGGTCCAGCGGAAGACCTTCGAAGGTGATTGTGTGTTCAATAAAGGATCGTTCGCTCTCAGGTAACTGGAGAGAGAATGCTCTAGAATAGATCCGCAGGAGTCTCTGGCCAGAGCAGAAATAATATCAGAAAAGTGGTTTTCGGATATTGTAAAGCGGAGTCTGATTCAAGTGAGTTGACGATCTAGGGTTTGACAGTTAACCATACCCTAGGTCAACTCGAGAGCATTGTGCGAATGAAGGATTATAGCCACGTGGTAACTGTGGACGGACAGGTTCCATGAGTGGGTTGCTGAACCCCATTACCTTCCGGGATCATGCGGTGTTGCTTGGCACCCAACTTGATCAGAAGTCCGACCGAATTCACATGCGATGTCAATTCGGTTAAGTAATTAGTTTATATATAGATATTAATTAATTACAATAAGTCAATAACTAGTTATTGGACTTAACGGGCTGAAAACCGGACTGGTAAATGGGCCTAGAGGGTCACACGCAATAAGATTCTCAGTCGGTGGTACATAAGTGGGATTTATATTAACTCGGGGACTTTTGTGAAAAGTCGCGCCGACTTAATATATATACACGCTGTTGAGAAACCCTGGGCCAAGCTCCAGGATTTCACTTGCTGGTCATCATCCCCCCTTTCTCTCTCCTCCTCTGGGCGTCCCGTTCGAGGAGCCGAGACAGTTTCCGTCTTCGCCACGTGTGATTCCCGAAAGTCGGGAATTCCCGTCGGCGGGATTTTGGCAATCGTTGCGGTGACGGATCTTCAGCGAGCGAGCTGATGCGGACGAGGGATCGAGGACGAACCACCGCGGAGGATCGCGTGGATACCGCTGGAGGCCGGACGCTTGTGCGGCTCGCGGCATCGCCTCGACGGAACCGAAACGGAAGCGGATTCGAATCCGCGCACGGTAATTAGATTCCAACCCGGTTTTTCGGTTTGAGTTTTTCGTTCCGAATCGGATCAGCGGGCATCGGGCGGGTTTAATTTTTGTTCTTCGTTTCCGCTGCGTTCTTCGCATCCCGCCCGGATCCCAACACTTTCCCGATATTATCGTCCGCCCTGGCCAGGGACTTCCGCGCATCCTTCCAAGATCATTCTCTCTCTAAGTACCGAGAGCGAATGATTCCTTATTGACAAACAATTCCCTTCGACGGTATTCCGCTGTACCCAATCCTTGGTGTATTAGAATCCCATAGCTAGAGATTCGTAAACCAAGGTCAAAGCACAGAAGTCCACCGACAAGGTGTCCTTGGTGTCTCAGGTCCGAGGACCATCCACGCAACTGCGACAATAGAATCAAGCTGGTTGACAGTGAGGTACAATACCATCCAGCGATTCAGTCGGATCAGTTCAGTGAACTCATTCTCCAATGAGCACCTACAGATTCGCCTTAGTGTCTCCACACAAGTGACTTATGAGATCAGTTACCCTCATCATATCAGCAGGAGTAATCTGTACTAGTCTAACCGGATATACGATGTCCTTCTCGGATATCCTCCGACTAAGAACTATTAAGAATATGTGTGTTTAAGTGATCAGTCTCATTAGTATGATCTCATCATAATCTGATCACTATAGCACATATTCACGGACTTCATTATGAAACGATTAATTAATGCAATTTACACATAATGAATATTATGCCATAATATTAATAAATGAACGAGATTTACATAGTCAGATTGGCTTGTAGGCCACCTAAAATTAACAATCTCCCACTTGGACTAAAGCCAATCACCTTTATACAATAAGCCTATAGACTCTAGGTGACGCTCAAACACAATTTGAGCCAACGGCTTTGTTAGTGGATCTGCTACATTGTCGACGGATGGAACTCTTTCCACTACTACATCTCCTCTGGATATGATATCTCTGATAAGGTGAAAGCGCCTCAGAATATGCTTCGATTTCTGATGAGACTGCGGCTCTTTCGTTTGCGCAATTACTCCATTGTTGTCACACAACAGTGGAACAGGCTCAGAGATGCTGGGAAGTACGTCAAGGTGGGTGATGAATTTCTTCAACCACATTGCTTCCTTGGCGGCTTCAGCTGCAGCGATGTACTCAACTTCAGTCGTCGAATCAGCATTGGTTACTTGCTTAGAACTCTTCCAGCACACTGCGCCACCGTTCAATGTAAACACGAATCCAGATGTAGGCTTGCTATCATCTGGATCTGACTGGAAACTCGAGTCAGTAAAGCCTCGTAGTTTCAAGTCACCTCCTCCATAGACAAGAAACATATCCTTAGTTCTTCTCAAGTACTTAAGGATACATTTCACTGCCTTCCAGTGCTCTTCTCCTGGATCAGCCTGAAATCTGCTCGTAACACTTAAGCAAATGCAACATCAGGCCGTGTACATAGCATGGCATACATGATAGATCCTATGGCAGAGGCACAGGGTATTCTATCCATGAATGCCCTCTCATCAGGAGTCTTAGGAGACTGCTCCTTTGAGAGACTAATTCCATGTCTCATCGGTATGAGACCTCTCTTGAAATTTTCCAGGCCAAACCTTTTGACTATGGTATCTATGTACAAGGATTGGGTTATTCCAAGCATCCTCTTTAATCTATCTCTATAGATCTGTATTCCCAATACATAGGATGTTTCTCCCAAATCCTTCATGTAGAAGTTTTTCGACAGCCAGATCTTTACTGATGACATCATAGCTACATCATTCCCAATGAGTAGTATGTCATCTATGTAAAGAAATAAAAAAGTGACTGCACTCCCACTGGTCTTCTTGTACACACAAGGCTCATCTTCATTCTTAATGAAGTCATAAGACTTGACAGCTTCGTCAAATCTTATGTTCTAGTTCCGGGAAGCCTGCTTCAGTCCATAAATAGACCTCTGAAGCTTGCACACTTTATCTGGAGATTCTTTGGATGTGAAACCTTCTGGTTGTATCATATACACCTCTTCCTCAAGGTTACCATTGAGGAAGGCAGTCCTCACATCCATCTGCCAGATTTCATAATCAAAATGTGCAGTAATAACGAGAAGAACTCTGATCGACTTTATCATGGCAACTGGTGAGAAAGTCTCGTCATAGTCAATTTCTTGCCTTTGACGATATCTCTTTTCCACCAACCTTGCCTTATAAGTGTCGATCCGTCCATCAGCACCGATCTTTCTCTTAAAGATCCACTTGCAACTGATGGATACAATACCCTTGGGCAAGTCCTCCAAGTTCCAAACTTGGTTGGTGTACATGGACTGGATTTCTGAGTTCATGGCTTCTCGCCATTTCTCGGCTTCTGGGCCTTCTATAGCCTCCTGGTAGGTTTTAGGATCATCATCCTCATTATATTCTACCTTAGACTCACCTTCAGCAATATGCCCCACATATCGTTCGGGTAGTCTAGGTACTCTACCAGATCTACGAGGCTCATCTGTGTGTACCTGAACAGATTCAGGAACTGATATCTCATGTGATGATAATGTACTATTTTACTCCCACTGTCCTCCTGGAGAAGGTATTCCTCTTCCAGGAAGACAACTTTCTTGGCAACAAATACCTTTTGTTCACCAGGATGGAAAAAATAGTATCCAAAGGTTTCTTTTGGATATCCCACAAACCTGCATTTATCAGTTCGTGATTCCAACTTGTCTGGATCATGCCTCTTTACATGAGCAGGACAACCCCAGACTTTAACATGTTTAAATTCTAGTTTCCTGCCTTTCCATATCTCATATGGATTAGAGGCCATAGACTTGCTGGGTACTCTATTCGGTAGGTATGCTGCTGACTCTAGAGCATACCCCCAGAGGGACACTGGTAATCCCGAAATGCTCATCATGGATAGCACAATGTCTAACAAGGTGTGATTCCTCCTTTCTGATACACCATTCATCTGTGGTGTATATGGAGGGGTTAGTTGAGAAAGGATACCATTATCCTTTAAGAATTGTGTGAAATTAGTACTCAAGTATTCTCCTCCTCGATCTAATCGAAGAGCTTTAATACTCTTTCCTAACTGCTTCTCTACCTCATTCTTGAACTCCTTGAACTTCTCAAATGCTTCCGACTTGTACTTCATTAAGTACACATAGCCGAATCTTGAGAAGTCATCGGTGAACGTGATGAAGTATGAAAAGCCACCTTTGGCTTGGGTGGACATGGGACCACATACATCCGAATGTATTAGTTCCAGAATGTCCTTGACACGTTCTCCATGTCCAGTAAATGGAGATTTTGCCATCTTTCCCATAAGGCAGGATTCACATGTTGCAAACGATTCATAATCGAATGCAGTTAAGTAACCATGCTTGTGCAACTTTTGCAACCTGCTTTCGCCAATGTGCCCAAGTCTACAATGCCACATGTAGGCCTGGTTCACACAATTCTAGCTCTTCTTAAGAGCATTATCAATTTGAAGATTGTAATAAGAAACATCTAAGAGATATAGACCGTTGACTAAAGAAGCCGAAGCTATTGATTTATTACCATAATAAATCGAACAACTTCTATTTTCAATAGTCAACCTATATCCTATCTTGTCCAAACAAGACACTGATATGATGTTCTTTGTTATGCTAGGAACATAATAACAATCTTCTAAAAGTAAGGCGTCTTATGATATGATGTTCTTTTGCGCCGTTTCCTAGCCTCAATTCCACCTCACCTTGTCTCAACTTACGCTTACTTGTCAGCATCTGCACATCATGCCAGATATGAGAAGCACATCGAGTATCTAATACCCAAGATGTGGAATCTCTAACTGACAAGTTGATATCTATCATATAGATATCTGAAGCTTCAGACATCTTCACTCTTCCATGAGCTTTATCGTTAAGGAACTCCTTGCAGTTCCTCTTCCAGTGACCATACTGCTTATAATAGAAGCAGTCACCCTTTACTACTCTTTTGCCATTTGTCCTTCGATCTTATATCGTTAGCTATCATCTTTGTTTCAAGGGCATCCAATACCGGTTCAACAGGATGATCAGCTTCAAGGACAAAGTCAATGTGCTCAGATCTGAAGACATTCTTTAGGTTTCTGAACCAATCTGAGTAGATCAGGTAAGTCAAAAGGGCATCAAGTACGCCACGTAGTGGGTTATTCGACGACATAATTCCCTACAGGAGATAAGTAAAATCTATTTAGCAGATGTTCAATTATTAAAATTTAAAACAATACATGGTCTTTTGTTCAAGTTTAACTCCCACTAATTTTCGACGGACTGTATAACCCCCAGTTATACAGAACGGGATACGCCGACAGTCTTCTAGTGGGGATCAGAATCTCAATGACTTGCACTACAGCCTTGTGGATAGCACAACAAACTGTAATACAATCAGAGAGCACCCAACTCATGGGACTTGCAACTCCTTGCAATATCTGATCATATCTTCGGTCCCCAGAGATTTAATGGCCTTGTGGATAGCACAATAAACCATTAATTCTGGTCTAAGCTAACCATCGTTACGCGACGAGCATAGATTTGTATGCAGCCCTTGTGGATAGCACAACAAAGCTACATGGTTCCTCTACCCCGATCATATAGGCATTTAATGCCATAGCCACAGTTTTTCCTCCTAATTAAGCAGGCCTTGTGGATAGTACAACAAACCTGCCTAAAGTGATTCGAATCCTATGACTATAACGATGGTGGACCATGCGGTAAGTTCTTAACTACTCACGTTACGGCTTAGAGTTTATCTGAGGGTATTTAGATAACTTTTATCTTGCTCTCTCCTAGGTGATAGTATATAAATATATTGTATATATTTACTAAATACTATACCTGCTTTGATTCATAATCAAACATAAAACAGTGCATCTCATACATGTCATTAGTGTGGTCATGGATAGCACAGTGGGTTTGACTAGAGCCAACAGTCAAACGCACACACAATCTAACACAACAATTATATTAGATATCCTGCAAACACATAGGCAAGAGATCTCCATCTTTTCGCCTTCTTGGTTGCAGATGTGGATCGTCCTCGCTCTTTCCTCGGTTGCCTCGATCATATTACATTAATTCTAGAATTACATGTAATTAGAAGAGAGCCTTATGGCGAGTACAAGAGAGAGGGAGGTAGAAATACATCAGAGAATGAGAGAGGGAGAGATACGCAGATCTCTATTTATTAACAATTAATAAACATCCATCATTCATCCACGATCCACACAAACACATCATTCATCTCATGAACAATTAAATAAGTGTATATTCATGACCACGGTGTGTTTTAAACATCCCACACATGATTCAGCGCATCATATGGCTAAAATAAAAGAGTTTTAAAAAATAGATAACTTTGGCTTTCAAAAAGCTGGGATCCAATCAAAATTGGTATTTGAATTTTGAAAATTCATTTTATTAACTTAACATGCAATCAAATCAAAATTTAAAAGTATTAATCACACATCACATGCGCACAGACTCCAAATTAACAATTCCAGATTATTCCATGCAAATTTGAATATTTCTAATAATCTAACACTTAGATTAAACCCCATTAATAATCTAACAATTAGACTATTTAAAGACTAATCTAACTCTTAGATTAATCCAACAAAGTTAATTAATAATTTAACACTTAAATTAATAATCAACCAAATTAATTATTAACTACTAACCTAATATTTAGATTAGTCAATTAATGTTAATTATTAATTTAACTGTTAAACTAATAATTAACACTAAGCAGTTAATAATTAATTAATCTAACTCTTAGATTAAATAATTAAAGTTATCATTAATTTAACTATTAAATTAATGACTAACAATAATTAATTAAGGACTACCAATTTAACATTTAAATCAGTCATTTAAGTTAATTATTAATTTAACAATTAAATTAATAACTAACTCAAATTAATAATTAACAATTAGATGTATTAATAATTAATAATCTAACAATTAGATTGATAATTATTAACCATTAATTTTAACTCTTAAAATTAGATAAATTAAGGTCAATAATTAATTTAACACTTAAACTAATATTAACCTCAATTAATCCACAACTAATTGCTAATTAATAAATCCTTAATTAACTTAATAATTTAAAATCATCAATATGCCTAGTTAAATAACATTGAATAATAATTTAAAGATTTTAAAACAATTTTAAAATTTAAAATCAAAATCCAATCTAATAAATCAGGGTAATAAGGGTTAAGGGGTACAAGGCTGAGCCAAATAGGCAGCCTGGCTCGAACCCTGGTTCGGCCAGGCTTGAGCCCTGGCTCGAACCAGCCCCCCTGGCCCGGTCCGACCGGGTTGGGACCGGGCGGTCCGCCTGGTCTTCTTCTTCCCCAAACCGACGCAAGAACCCTAACCTGCATCTGATGGAGGCGGCGGCAGGGAATGGCCAGCGGCGGCCGGCAGCCGGCGGGATGGCGCCGTCCGGACCTGCCAGCGAATTCCCTGGCGCCGGTGGGGCAGCCGGCGGTGGCCTGTGCTCCCTTATATACCTTTTTTATTCCCACTTTTTGACCCAAAAAAAACTGTTTTTCTGTTCAAAACCATGGGAAAGAAAAAGAGGAGAGAGCTCCATCTCCCTCTCCGGCGCCGGCTACAGGCCTGGTGGTGACCGGCGATACATTAGAGATGATTTGGGGTGCCGGCCCACCTCCCCAACGATTGGGGTTACCCGAACATCGGCGTTACTCGTCTCACGAAGAACACCAAACCCCAAATAAAAAATATTTCGAATTTTTTGCTGAATTATAATAATTAAAATTATTATAAAATCTGTGTTCATCTCATGAACACGGATCCAGCAAAAAGATCGAATCTTTGCATGGAATAATACACATAAGAATTAATTTCGGAACCCGAAACGGGACGAGAAATAGTGGAACCTGGCTCTGATACCACTGTTGGGATTTCTCGGGTTTCTCCGGATCGCTCACGCAGCGGAATAAAATATTAAACAACGATCCGTTCCCGTTTCGAAAAACAAAAGTTGATTATCAGATAATCGAAGTTCTCACCGTATCCGGATTCGAATCCGCAACCGTTCGGTTCCGTCGGTGCGACACCGCAAGCCGCGCAAGTGCCCGGCCTCTAGCAAAGTCCACGTGATCCTCCTCGTGAAGGATATCCTCACGTTCCTCTTTCTTCGCAGCCCACGAAACCTCCACCGGTCGCCGCAACCATCGCCGCAACGTGCGGACGATTTCCCGTCGAACGGGATTCGGAGAAGCGGCGGAGCAGATCTAGATCTGTCTGGACGCCAGAGAGAGAGAGAAACAGAGGAGGGGCGGCTAGGATTAGCAACAGCTTGGCCTGCTCAGCCCGTTCGCTATGTTTTATACTAACCGCGCAGTTTTTTATAAAAACCCCCGGTTTATATAAAACCCACTTATTTATCCATCGCCTTGAGAATCATGTGCGTGTGACCCTCTAGGCCCAAGTACCAGTCCAGTTAATGGCCCAACAAGCCCAGTGACTCCTCACTGGCTTTATTAATCAATTAATAACCCTTTATTAATTAATTAATCAATCGAATTAATGTCGCACATTGAATTCGACCGGGCCTCCGATCATGTTGGGTGCCAACCAACACCGCGTGAAGCCGGAAGGTATTGGGGTTAAGTAACCCACTCTTGTAACCTTTCCGCCAACAGTTACCGCGTGGATATAATCCTTCATTCGTACAATGCTCTCGAGTCAACTCAGGGTATGGCGAGCTGTCAAACCCTCACCGGTCGACTCACTTGGATTGGATGCCGCTGATGAATATCGGAAAACTCCTTTCCCGATATTATCATCCGCCCTGGCCAGGGACTTCCGTACATCCTTCCTAGAGCATTCTCTCTCTAAGTACCGAGAGCGAATGATTCCTTATTGATACACAATTCCCTTCGACGGTATTCCGCTGTACCCAATCCTTGGCGTATTAGAATCCCGTGGCTAGAGATTCGTAAACCAAGGTCAAAGCACAGAAGTCCACCGACAAGGTGTCCTTGGTGTCTCAGGTCCGAGGACCATCCACGCAACTGCGACAATAGAATCATGCTGGTTGACAGTGAGGTAAAGTACCATCCAGCGATTCAGTCGGATCAGTTCAGTGAACTCATTCTCTAATGAGCACCTACAGATTCGCCTTAGTGTCTCCACACAAGTGACTTATGAGATCAGTCACCCTCATCATATCAGTAGGAGTAATCTGTACTAGTCTAACCGGATATCCGATGTCCTTCACGGATATCCTCCGACTAGGAACTATTAAGAATATGTGTATTTAAGTGATCAGTCTCATTAGTATGATCTCATCATAATCTGATCACTATAGCACATATTTACGGACTTCATTATAAAACGATTAATTAAAGCAATTTACACATAATGAATATTATGCCATAATATTAATAAATGAACGAGATTTACATAGTCAGATTGACTTGTAGGCCACCTAAAACTAACACTGTCAAGATGTTTCAACAGGTCATATTGAGTGTCTGGTGCACTCTCATCATTATGCGCTTCCTCCGTCGGCTGTGATGGGCCGTCTTTGACTATTGATTGAGGAAAGACCTTATTGAAGATCCTCTCACTCTAGAGTGCATGTTCTTCAGCTGTGGAAGGGCTGGATGATAACTTGAGCACCGCAGGGTTAGTGGATGGTGTAGATGGTGTGGAGAGTTGGTATACGGGTGATGGCGTGGGGTTAGTTGGTGGTGGCATGGTACGGATGAGGGGCTTAGATGGTTGGATTGTAAGGACTGAGGTTTTCGGATCCGGTTTTCGGGGTCGGACCCTGTAGTTCAGGCCCTGATGGGGCTGAGACTCTGTTCTGTTTCGCTCGACGCGGTTTAAACGGCGTCCAGCATTGTTGACGCGTTTTAGATTGTGCCACGTGGGTGCCACGTGGGCTGGCTTTGGGCCACGAGAGTACGGCCCTGTCGTGTCATCTGAACGGCATCCGCGAGGGACGACGCCTTTCAGACTGCGACCCTGGGTTGTCAGTGTACGGCGCCAGTCTTGTCGTCTGAACGGCGTCTTGGATGGACGACGCGTTTCAGAGTTCTGTCAGAGCGGCCCGTCATGTCGACTGATAGGTATCAATACAGCTCGGCGCGTTTTAGCCAGTTTCTGATTACCCCCGCGAACCCTCCTTCCTTTCCCTCATTTGTTCCTTCTCTCTCTCTCTCCTCCCTTCCTCCGGCGATTCCGGCAATTCCGGCGACGCCTCCTTCCCCTCCCTCTTTTCCTCCCACCATTTCATCTCTCCCTCCACTCCATCGACCTCCTAACTCCCACCACTACCACCACCACCTCGTCCGCGGCGTTTTCTCTCCGGACGGCGACCGACGTCCCGGTAGAGTAACGACGACCTCGGCGGTACCGGCGGCGGCGTGGGGCGAGACGGGTGGGTGGCTTGGAGCTTGGAGGAGTTCAAGTAACCGGTAGGGTGACTATCCCCAGTGCATGTCGTTTGAAAAATCATGTTTTCCAACATTTGAAGCATGCTTTGGGGTGCTTTTTGGGGTGAAAACGCTAATTGCATGTATGAGAAATTGGGTGTTCTAATGGGTAGATGGATTCTCCTCCTTCCCCTCTATGTCTTGTGCCTTTTCTACGTGTTTTGGGGGAGAAATCCCACCTCGAGGATTGGGGGAAGCAAGGAGAGAACCTGTCCGTCGGGGCTAAATGGCGTCGAGGTGAAGCAACGCCTTTTAGAAAGGCGGCGCCCACACACGACGCGATTTAACCCATTAACAGACCCTGTTCCCGGACTGATAAGCGTCCAGGGACAGTGACGCCTTTTCAATAGGCGACTGGCGTCAATGACGCGTTTTAGTGAAATTATCTCATTTCCTGTCCCTGTTTTCGGTCGTTAAAAGGCGACGAGGGACAGCGACGCCTTTCAAAAGGCGTCTACTTGTTGCGACACATTTTACGCCAGGTTCTATGGTCGAGTTTCTGTGAACCAGTTTAGGAGACTTGAATGGCGTCGGCCTTGGGCGACGCGATTCAAGACAGAATCACACTAATTCATGCCATTAAAACATGTTACACTGTTAGACAGTTGTTTAGTTAGTTAAATGCATGCTTTAAATTATCCTCTATGGTGATAGATTCATTGTAACCGGATCGTACGCGTGGTGTTGCATGCGACCGTGGACTTCTTACTGTGCTGTGTTTTGAGTTACAGTGGACCTAGAGTGACAGTTGTAGCGCTTTATACCCTGTGCTGGTGTGGGTGGAGCACAGCGCCGGTGTGGGTGTGGCGGGGTGACGCCTAGTGAGAGAGGGTCATCTGGTGGACCCCGGGGTTAGCTAGTACCGGTGTGGGTGTGGAACCTTTAGAGTGTCACTCGTGCTGAGGGAAGGAGTAACCACCTGAGCCAGTTGGGCCGGAGCAGCTAGAGTGCTATCCGAGGGGTTAGTGTTTGGTCTCAGCGGGTCGGTGTTTCTCACCTTTGCTCGTGTGGTTGGCGCGTTTGGCCAAGACGTTGGTTGTGGGCCTGGTAGACTGGTTTTAGAGTTATGCATGTTATGTACTTCGAAGGCATGTGATTCATATCGAGATTTAGAAGTAGTAATTACTACTGTACTTGTTACTTTACCTTCAGCTATACTTTGCACTTGTGGGTGTGTGAGTGGGCAGTGGGGATCGAAGGATCCCTACTGAGTCTTTTCGTTGAGACTCACCCCTGCCGTTTTCAGGTGAGGACTCCAGGCAGACTTAGCGAGGGGTGTGCTGCTGTGTGTCACGTGCCGTCAGTTGTTGTTCCGGGGTATGCCCCGACGTAGTTGTTATCTTTATTTCTGGCCTGTATGCTTAATTACTTCTTTTCTGTTGGAGTATGTAATTATTTGTTGTATCGAGTCGCATTGTAATAACTTTTAATTCCTGCTTTTTCCTTTCAATTCAATGCGATGTGAATGTTTAGCTTAGTTTATTGTTTATTTCCCAGACTTACTTAGATCCTGGTTTGGTTCCAAATTAATGATTTGGTACCCATTTAGTAATCGGATCCCCGATTATAGGGTGGCGGGTCGTTACAGTTGGTATCAGAGCATTCGGTCTGGCAAATAAATGAATAACTAGGTTAAATGTCGTAAGTCTGACAAATAATTACATTATCCCGTACAGGCACGGCAGTAGTGTAGGTTTTAGGATTCAAATTAGAACTTCTCGATTTTGTGATTGTAGGCAATTAGATGGCTCCTAGGAAGAGGATGCCGGTTATTAGAGAGTGGGGAGATGTCCCTAGTGTATCTGAGGCTGGTAGGCCAAGTGTAGAGCAGTTCATGGAGGCTATGATGGACACGATGGCTAGATATCAGACCTGAGACCCTAGCGAGAGTTCCAGTGCTCGGGGAGGGTCTTCAGCTGCACTAGAGAGATTTATGAAGCTGAGGCCGCCTCATTTCACCGGTCGTCCCGACCCTAATGAGGCTGTTCACTGGTTGAGGGAGATGGAGAAGACTTTTGATACTATGGACTGTGCGGCAGTTGAGAGGACTCCTTTAGCTACCTTCATGCTGAAGGATGATGCCTACGATTGGTGGACCACTCTGAAGAGTTTGTCTTATGCAGATAGGAGTCTCAGGGAGATTCCATGGGAGACTTTTGTGAAGGAATTTAATGCACAATACTTCCCTAGGCATGTTCAGAGGGCCAAGGAGAGGGAATTTATGGAGCTGACTCAGGGGAGTATGACAGTACTCGAGTACCAGGCGAAGTTTGTTTCGCTTGGGAGGTTTGTGCCTTTCATTTCAGGGGACGAGGAGCGTCGGACTGAGAGGTTTGTAGATGGACTGAAGTCCAGTCTGAGGAATTTTGTGGCATCTCACTGTTGCTCAGATTTTGCATCGGCAGTTAGGTATGCAGCAGCAGTGGAGGCACAACAGAATCAGTCGGCTAGAGAGAGAGGACTGACCACTCAGGGACCAGCTCGTGGCAGGGGAAAGGCAGCAGCAACAGCTCCTTCGTCCGGATCAGGATCGTCTTCACTCGGCTCCAGATTCAGGAGATTCTTTCGAGGCGGTGGCAACAGTAGTGGCAGCAGCGGTAGCAGCAGACCCAGGCAGGGTCAGCAGAGCCAGTCGGTGTCCAGTGCCCAGCAGGAAACAGCTCAGAGACTTCCAGCAGTCTGTCAACATTGCGGTGGTACTCATGGTGGGACTCAGTGTCCTTCTTTTCCCAGGAGGTGTTTCACTTGTGGCCAGCAGGGTCATTTGGCGAGGCATTGCCCGCAGGGGCATGGTCAGGGGTAGGGTTCAGGTGATCAGAAGAAGCCGAGGACACAGGGGAGAGTTCTAGCTATCACCAGGAAGGAGGCTCGTGTGTCCAACTTGGTGGAAGGTACACTTTCTGTCATTGGGAACTCTGCACATATGTTGATTGATTCAGGTGCTTCGCATTCTTTCATTTCTGAACAGTTCATAGATATTCTTTCTGCACCCGTTGATGAGCTATCTGATGGATTGATGGTAGAGGTTCCTTCTGGGGATTTCATGTTATCTTATAATTGTTTGAGGGATGTTCCCTTGACCATTGAGGGCCATGAGTTACCTGCCCAGTTGGTTGTGCTTTCCATTCGTGACTTTGATATTATCCTGGGCATGGATTGGTTGGAAGCTTATTATGCTGAGGTGGACTGCCACAGGAAGAGGGTGCGTTTCTCTATTCCGGACATCCCGACCTTCTACTTTCAAGGTATTAGGCTCTCTTCTCGAGGTATTCTTATTTTTGCCTTTAAGGCTCAGAGGTTGCTTGTTGGTGGTTGTAAAGCCTTCCTTGCTTCTGTTGCTGTTTCCGATGTCAGTGATAGTCCCAGTCCTTGGGAAGTGCCTGTAGTGTGTGACTTTACAGATGTGTTTCCTGAGGAGTTGCCTGGCCTTCCTCCTCAGCGAGAGGTCGAGTTTACCATTGAGCTTGCACCGGGTACGGCACCCTTGTCTAAGGCCCCGTATCGGATGGCACCAGCCAAACTCGCTGAGTTGAAGGCGCAGTTGCAAGAATTGCTGGATAAGGGTTTCATTCGTCCCAGTACTTCTCCGTGGGGTGCTCCAGTTCTATTTGTCAGGAAGAAGGATGGTTCTCTGAGGTTGTGCATTGATTATAGACAGCTGAACCAGGTGACAATAAAGAATAAGTACCCACTTCCAAGGATCGATGATTTGATGGATCAGCTGCAGTCTGCAAAGGTGTTTTCTAAGATTGACTTGATATCTGGATATTATCAGATGAGGATCCGTGAGGTCGATATTAGTAAGACAGCTTTTAGAACTCGGTATGGACATTATGAGTTTTTGGTCATGCCTTTTGGCTTGACCAATGCTCCGGCAGCTTTTATGGATCTGATGAACCGAGTCTTCAGGGCCTATCTAGATCAGTTTGTGGTAGTATTTGTAGATGATATTTTAATATATTCTTCTTCTGAGGAAGAGCACGCCACTCATCTTCGGGTGGTGTTGCAGGTCCTGAGAGAGCACCAACTCTATGCCAAGTTTAGCAAGTGTGAATTATGGCTAGACAAGGTACACTTCTTTGGGCATGTCATTTCTGGCTAGGGCATCGCAGTGGATCCAACCAAGATCGAGGCAGTGATGGATTGGAGCAGGCCAACTTCAGTGACTGAGATCAGGAGCTTCTTGGGGCTAGCAGGTTATTACAGGCGGTTTGTTCAGGGGTTTTCCTCGATAGCGGCCCCCTTGTCGAGGTTGACTCGAAAGGGAGTTCGCTTTGTGTGGACCGAGGAGTGTGAGCGGAGTTTCATTGAGTTAAAGACTCGCCTCACTTCGGCCCCAGTGTTGGTGCTTCCATCAGGTTCTGCTGGGTTTGTGGTTTATTCAGATGCGTCTCGTCGAGGTTTGGGTGCAGTTCTAATGCAGCATGGCAGGGTCGTGGCCTATGCTTCTAGACAGCTGAAGAAGCATGAGGAGAACTATCCCACCCATGATTTGGAATTGGCAGCTGTGGTATTTGCACTGAAGATGTGGAGACATTATTTGTATGGAGAGAAATTTCAGATTTTTTCTGATCACAAGAGTCTGAAGTATGTTTTCATGCACAGGGATCTGAATTTGAGACAGCGTAGGTGGATGGAATTCATCAAGGATTATGACCTCGACCTTTCCTATCATCCGGGCAAGGCGAATGTGGTGGCAGACGCCTTGAGTCGGAAGACGGTCATGTCATACCTTATGATTCGAGAATGGAGATTATTTGAGCAGGTTGTGGAATCTTCCTTTCGGGTTCCACGTGAGGATGATAGAGCCGTGTTGGCCAGCTTGACTGTGAGACCAGAAGTGTACCATGCTGTGATTGAGGCTCAGAGGGCAGATGTAGAGTTACCGCAGATTCTCCAGAGACCAGAGGTGGAGTTGTGGGATGACGGTACAGTCAGGTTTAGAGGTAGACTCTATGTTCCGGCCGAAGAGGACGTGCGCGGGAGTGTCCTTGATGAGGTGCACCGTTCTAGGTATGCAGTGCATCCCGGGACAACTAAGATGTATCATTGTTTGAGGAGGCACTTTTGGTGGCCTGGTATAAAGAAGGATGTAGCTGAGCATGTGGCTAGGTGCTTGACTTGTCAGCGGGTTAAAGCCGAACATCAGAGACCAGGAGGGTTGTTGCAGCCCTTGCCGATCCCGGAATGGAAATGGGAGCACGTGACTATGGACTTTGTAATGGGATTACCTGTATCCCCTGGCAGGAGAGACGCAATCTGGGTTATTGTTGATCGGCTGACCAAGTCGGCACACTTCCTGGCTATTAGGAAGGATTGGTCAGTCGGTAAGTTGGCTAAGTTGTTTGTAGATCGGATCATCTCTCTGCACGGGTTGCCTTTATCCATCGTATCAGACCGGGATCCGAGGTTTACTTCCAGGTTCTGGAAGAGTTTTCAGAAGGCCTTGGGCACGCAGTTGGCCTTCAGTTCGGCCTATCATCCCAAAACTGATGGACAGTCGAAGAGGACCATTCAAACTCTGGAGGATATGCTCAGGGCATGTTACTTAGATTGGGGAGGTTCTTGGGAGCAACATTTGCCTATTGTGGAGTTTGCCTACAACAGCAGTTATCATTCTAGTATCGGCATGGCGCCTTACGAGGCTTTGTACGGGCGACCGTGTCAATCTCCGGTGTGTTGGTCCGAGATTGGTGAGAGGCAGATAGCAGGGCCAGAGTTAGTTCAGCAGTGTGCTGAGGTTGCCAGGATAGTACGGCAGAGACTGATCGCAGCTCAGAGCAGGTAGAAGAGTTATGCTGATATCCGGAGGAGACCGCTTGAGTTTGAGGTTGGAGACCACGTGTTTCTCTGAGTCTTACCCTCCAAGGGTGTGATGAGATTCGGGAAGCGAGGCAAGCTGAGTCCGCGATATATTGGGCCTTTTCCCATTCTTGCTTGAATTGGGGAAACCGCGTATCAGCTGGCCTTGCCGCCCAGTCTTGCAGGGGTGCACGATGTGTTCCATGTTTCTTTGCTGAGAAGATATGTTCAGGATCCATCCCATGTTTTAGATTTTTCAAAGTTGGAGATCGCTGAGGACTTGTCCTTTCCAGAGTTTCCAGTTCGTATTGAGGATCGCAGAGAACAGGTCCTTCGGAACAAGGTTGTGCCTTTGGTTAAGGTGATTTGGCAATACCGCTCCGGGGGCGAGGCAACCTGGGAGCGTGAGGACGAGATGCGGGAGCAGTTTCCTTACCTTTTCTCGTAAGTCCCCTTGTAAGCTTGTATCTCTATGTTTTGACCTCGTTAATTCTAGTAGGCAATTTCGGGGGTGAAATTCTTTTAAGAGGGGAGAATGTAAGGACTGAGGTTTTCGGATCCGGTTTTCGGGGTCGGACCCTGTAGTTCAGGCCCTGATGGGGCTGAGACTCTGCCCGCTCGACGCGGTTTAAACGGCGTCCAGCATTGCTGACGCGTTTTAGATTGTGCCACGTGGGTGCCACGTAGGCTGGCTTTGGGCCGCGAGAGTACGGCCCTGTCGTGTCGTCTGAACGGCGTCCGCGAGGGACGACGCATTTCAGACTGCGACCCTGGGTTGTCAGTGTACGGCGCCAGTCTTGTCGTCTGAACGGCGTCTTGGATGGACGACGCGTTTCAGAGTTCTGTCAAAGCGGCCCGTCATGTCGACTGATAGGCGTCCGTACAGCTCGACGCGTTTTAGCCAGTTTCTGATTACCCCCGCGAACCCTCCTTCCTTTCCCTCATTTCTTCCTTCTCTCTCTCTCTCCTCCCTTCCTCCGGCGATTCCGGCAACGCCTCCTTCCCCTCCCTCTTTTTCTCCCACCATTTCATCTCTCCCTCCACTCCATCGACCTCCTAACTCCCACCACTACCACCACCACCTCCTCCGCGGCGTTTTCTCTCCGGACGGCGGCCGACGTCCTGGTGGAGTAATGACGCCTCCTTCCCCTCCCTCTTTTCCTCCCACCATTTCATCTCTCCCTCCACTCCATCGACCTCCTAACTCCCACCACCACCTTTCTCTAGCGGCGGCGTGGGGCAAGACGGGTGGGCGGCTTGGAGCTTGGAGGAGTTCAAGTAACTGGTAGGGTGACTATCCCCAGTGCATTTCGTTTGAAAAACCATGTTTTCCAGCATTTGAAGCATGCTTTGGGGTACTTTTTGGGGTGAAAACGCTAAGTGCATGTATGAGAAATTGGGTGTTCTAATGGGTAGATGGATTCTCCTCCTTCCCCTCTATGTTTTGTGCCTTTTCTACAAGTTTTGGATGAGAAATCCCACCTCGAGGATTGGGGGAAGAAAGGAGAGAACCTGTCTGTTGGGGCTAAATGGCGTCGAGGTGAAGCGACGCCTTTTAGAAAGGCGGCGCCCACACACGACACAATTTAACCCATTAACAGACCCTGTTCCCGGACTGATAAGCGTCCGGGGACAGTGAAGCCTTTTCAATAGGCGACTGGCGTCGACGACGCGTTTTAGTGAAATTATCTCATTTCCTATCCCTGTTTTCGATCGTTAAAAGGCGACGAGGGACAGCGACGCCTTTCAAAAGGCGTCTACTTGTGGCGACGCGTTTTACGCCAGGTTCTATGGCCAAGTTTCTGTAAACCAGTTTAGGAGACTTGAATGGCGTCGGCCTTGGGCGACGCGATTCAAGACAGAATCACACTAATTCATGCCATTAAAACATGTTACACTGTTAGACAGTTGTTTAGTTAGATAAATGCATGCTTTAAATTATCCTCTATGGTGATAGATTCATTGTAACCGGATCGTACGCGTGGTGTTGCATGCGACCGTGGACTTCTTACTGTGCTGTGTTTTGAGTTACAGTGGACCTAGAGTGACAGTTGTAGCGCTTTATCACCCTGTGCTGGTGTGGGTGGAGCACAGCGCCGGTGTGGGTGTGGCGGGGTGACGCCTAGTGAGAGAGGGTCACCTGGTGGACCCCGGGGTTAGCTAGTACCGGTGTGGGTGTGGAACCTTTGGAGTGTCACTCGTGCTGAGGGAAGGAGTAACCACCTGAGCCAGTTGGGCCGGAGCAGCTAGAGTGCTATCCGAGGGGTTAGTGTTTGGTCTCAGCGGGTCGGTGTTTCTCACCTTTGCTCGTGTGGTTGGCGCGTTTGGCCGAGACGTTGGTTGTGGGCCTGGTAGACTGGTTTTAGAGTTATGCATGTTATGTACTTCGAATGCATGTGATTCATATCGAGATTTAGAAGTAGTAATTACTATTGTACTTGTTACTTTACCTTCAGCTATACTTTGCACTTGTGGGTGTGTGAGTGGACAGTGGGGATCGAAGGATCCCTACTGAGTCTTTTCATTGAGACTCACCCCTACGGTTTTCAGGTGAGGACTCCAGGCAGACTCAGTGAGGGGTGTGCTGCTGTGTGTCACGCGCCGTCAGTTGTTGTTCCGGGGTATGCCCCGACGTAGTTATTATCTTTATTTCTGGCCTGTATGCTTAATTACTTCTTTTCTGTTGGAGTATGTAATTATTTGCTGTTTCGAGTCGCATTGTAATAACTTTTAATTCCTGCTTTTTCCTTTCAATTCAATGCGATGTGAATGTTTAGCTTAGTTTATTGTTTATTTCCCAGACTTACTTAGATCCTAGTTTGCTTCCAAATTAATGATTCGGTACCCATTTAGTAATCGGATCCCCGATTATAGGGTGGCGGGTCGTTACATGGATGGTGGAGGGGTAATTGGTCGGTGCGGATGAAGTGGGGAATGGCATGCGGAGTAGCGGTTTAGATAGTTTTATGGTATTTGGGTAAGCGGTGGTGGTAGTAGATGATGTAGGGAATGGTACGTGGAGCAGTGGTTTGGATGACATGAAAGGTGCGTAATTAGCTTGCGGGGGGTTGTTTGATGGAGGTGTAGTGGCGTTGGGGGTAATGGGTTTGAGGAAAGTGGGCGGTGGTGATGGGTTAATGGGTACGGGCGAGTGATATGCGGGTGTTGGTATAGGCGTGATGGTAACGGGTTGTGGTCTAGGTATATAGAGGGTGCGGCGTGATGGTTGTTCTGCGGTGCTCGGAGTGTGGCCTGCTGAATAAATAGAGGAAGAGTCCTCTATCTTCCACTGTTGCCCTCGATTAGCTTCAGACCGGCTATTTGTCAAAATAGGGGCAACTTGATTCTGGTTCTGGTGTTCCGAAAGTGGGTTTTACAGTATACCCATGTTTGGAGGCGCCACTGCCTGCGCCGACACTCTTGGTTGTTGTTGCTGCTGTTGTTGTTGTTGTGGTCTTCTCGCCTTCAAAGCGGATATATACTTCTTCATTTCTTCCCAATCAATGCCTCCCTGCTCGTTGAGATCATGAATATAATCTCGGAATTGGAAGTAGGTATCTATGGTATGTCCAGGTTGTCGGTGGAAATAACAATACCTGGAAGTGTCGGCATTTTGGGGCCAAACTGTTTTTTCTCTTGGCAAAACCAAAGCATTGGCTGCCATTAAAGCATTGAAGATATCTAACAAGGACTCTGGAAGAACTGGATATTCTGCCCTTTCGGGCCTGGGGGCTTCCTCTGCTGGTTATAATCAGCAAGAGGAGGTACATTGTGGTATGCCGGCGGTGCGCACGGCTAGTACTGCTGTTGTTGTGGGGGTTGATAATGTAGTTGCCATTGTGGCTGCTGCTCTGGCTGCTGTTGTGGTTGCTGGTTCGGCTGCTGAGGTCATTAGTACTGAGGCTGCTGATACTGTGGGTTCAGCTGTTGTTGCCTGTAACCCTGCTGGTTTGGCTGCTACGGCCGCTGGTACTGTGGTTGCTGATTCCTCACAAATTGGGGCTGATTGTTGTTCATGCTACTAACCTGCTCATGGGAGAGTGTGCCCTCAGTGGTTGGACCTGTGCTAAGAGAATTTGGCACGGCAGGCTTCCGAGGTGGAGGCCTGCTATGTCGATGAGGATCAAAGACACTAGAGAACGTAGCATCCTTGAAAGCATTTTGGCAATACCGTGCTCTTTCATAAAGCTCTGCCATGCTGGTCAAGTTGTTCAGGGCGAGGACTAGTTTAAACTGAGGTGTAGCATTGAAAATTAACATCTTTACTTGCTCTGACTCAGACAGATGATCTTTCACTTTTTCTGCCATGCCCCTCCATCTATCAGCAAAACTGACGAATTCCTCGTTGGGCTTCATATTTTCTGCTATCAAAACAATAATGGACAGAGAGGGGGCAACTCTATCCTGGTACCGTTGAATCAATTTTTGTCACACGATACCATAGTCCTCTACTTCAGCAGGTTCTAAAGAAAAGAACCACTCAAGGGCTGGTCCCTCCAATGACTTCTTGAACAAAAATGCTAACGACCTCTTGTCGTTCTGCCAGAAAGATGACTCATACATAAACTCCTTCAAATGAGTGAAGGAGTTACCAGTACCGTTGTATTTTCAATACACTGGCATTTCGGAGGGTGGCAAATGGAACACAGGCAGACTTGGCAGGTTAATCTCAGGTGTAGCTTTAACTCCTATCATCTTCTGAAGGTTGTTGAACTGTTCATCCATACGCTCCATCTTTGCAAGTAGAGCTTGTGTCGTTGGATCAACCTAGGGAGGAGGGGGAGGTGGAGGTAGATGATAGGCCTGTTTCCTAGAGTATGTAGAGCACGGGGGACAATAGGGATGAGGTCCGGCAGAGCTTCCGCCATGCCCGAGGGCATTTTGGTAAGTAGGCGTCAGCGGCCTGACCGGTTGCCTCGAGGAAGAACGTTGTGGCCCAGCTGGCCAAGAGGTTGAGACTTGATGGCCTTCCATGGCCTGGTGAATGAATGAACCATGATGTGGAGGTGGTTGAGGAATAACAGGGGGAGCGCAGGATTCGGCTCGGCAGACTGCATGGGCGTCTTCCCTTTCCAGATAGACTGGATTGCCTCGAACCGTCGAGGATCCAGACGGGAGGCAAGAACTCCCAAAGCGTTCACTAGATCCGAGGGATCGGAGGATGAGGGATCATTCGGGTTCATGCCCCCCTCGAAAATAGGATTAGAAACCGTATGCACATGCGGAGGAAGATCAGAATATTGATCATGAGCACAAGGAAGAGGGGTTTGGTGGTTTCCCTCATATCGAACTAGACAAGAATGGAGATTACGGGGGGTATCAGCATCTCCCCCGCTTTCAAAGTGGTAATCATACTCAAGAGGGGCATTAGCATCTCCCTCGTAGTTGACTAGGGCATATGGAGCCATGCTCAAATCCCTACCTGATCGAAGTAGTATGATATTAGATTTTTTCAAACATTTGCAGACAAGTTGAACAGAGATTAAGCAATCAAGTGGATGTTTAACGTTATTTCAAGATTCCTTGTTGGGTTATTTGGATTCAATTAATCACAAATTCACTAAAGGGATAGGATCCTAGTTTCAGTTCAATTTCCACCGTTATACTCTATGGCTTTCTCTCACGACGTTATAAAAATCTAACCGGGACTTCGATTGGTACAACCAGCCTGATGAATAAGGAGGAATACCTTGATTTTAGGGACTTACGGAGATCTTTAACGCCAACCACTCTAGTCTGATCGAGGGACCGACCCAATCAGAGAGAGTTGAAGACGTCAAGAAAAGTGTTCCTAAGAGAAAATGGGGGTGTTAGCCCCAGTGCGTATGACCTGTGGCATAGATGGCCTCTAATGCTTATTACGTAATGTGTAGTAGCAGGCCGATCAGAAATCTGAGAACTAAAGAAAAAACAAGAAATTGCTTGAATCGCGTCGCTGTTAGTCGACGCTATTCAAACAGAACCTTATTTTTTCGCAGAATCTCAGGCAGCAAACAACAGAGAATTTGGCCTGAAAGGCATCGTAGGTGGGCGACGCGGTATGAAACGCATCACTATATCTGGACGCTTTTCAAGTCGCAGAATGGATATTTCAGGAGGAATTTCTAGATCATGCGAATAAAAGCGGTAAATAATTGGCTCATGCGAATCTTTTTTTTTATTTCAAATTTTTTTAACATGATGATTTCATCAAATGAACAACTAAAATATCAATCAATCACACAATCTTCTTATCACAACCACAACTTTCAAATCAATCAAACGGGAAGGGCAAGATCTTGCCACAAGGGTGTGCATGTGGTGCACGTAGGAATAACAATTAAATTAAAAACTCACCGATCGGTGAGGGCGTGTCGAGAGACACAAGTGATGCACAAAGAGTGCCCGATTGATGAAAGCAAGAACAAAGATTAAAAGATGGTGAGACCAAGTCCCACCGTGATTGCCAAAAAGCTGTATGTGCTCAAATTAGAATGTGATTATCATGAAAAATTATGTTGATTATGTGATCGCCAGAAACTTTTAACTAAAAGTTCCAAAAGAAAAGATTGATCGCCTACCTGTTTTGGAATTGGGAGATGTTGAAGTCCTTGATTCCCCTTCTTCAGCCGGCTGAAGAAAGAGAGCCCTTTTGACTTTGTTCTTGCTTTGAATGCTTATCAGACTTTGAGGATCATCTAGATTCCTTTTCCTTGTTGTTGATGATTCTCTCCTCTTTATCTCCTTTTGTACCTTGCAAGAAAGTGGAAAGAAAGAGAGAGGAAACAATAATAACTCAAATAGATGTAGTATCTATTCCAATAATAATTTTAATCATGCAACTTGAACAAAGAACTCACTTGTTTGATGGTCTTTTAAACCCCTTAAACAAATATGTTTGAAATTATACTAGTGAGTGTGTGTTGCATGGAGTGATGTGATGAAAATATGATGCTAATGTAATAAAAATATGAGAAAGATGTAGAAATCAACTAAGAACTAAGTTGGATGGCCTCTGGAAAGCCTTGGTTCTTGAATGGATCTTGAAAGGACGAAGAATGAATGAAGAAAGGATGTAGCTTGCTTCAAGACTCATGGAAGTAGCAGCACTTCGATCCTTCAGCGTTTGGACATCATCGCCGACATTCTTTACTCAAATTTCACTCAATTATCGCTATCATCACTAACTTTTTAATGACCAAGAGGTTGGGTATTTATAGGTTTAAGTTCACACATCCGCGATTACTTAAAGATTAACATGAAAGGGTTTAAAGTTTATCCAACCAATAAATAGATAAACACATATTAATTCATCATTATCTGTAATTATCTAAAACGCGTGGTCTATGGGAAACGTCTTTTAGACTAATTAAAATAAGGATAAACATCCGGAAAAAGAGAGAAACAGCTTAGGAAACCTAAATGGCGTCATGCATGGCAGACGTCTTTTAGTTTATTAATAAATTAATTAAAAATCAGATTAATAATCAAAATAAGAATGAAATCCTAAATGGCGTCTACACAGGTCGACGTCTTTTAGAATCTTTCATATTTGATTAAAAATCTGAGTTAAAATGAATTTCTTTAATAAACTTAAATTATGCCTGTCTTACCGATGTCATTTAGACAATTAATCCAGAAAGATTAATAAAAATTAACTAATGATTAAATATCAGACCATTTTAAGGCATTATTATATAACATGAAATTTACTCAAAATGATGTCAAAATTAGCGTGTCTACACCAGTCACTGCCTCAAACTAGTCAGCTAGAAGGACTCGCCGATAACTCTATTTGAAGAAAGGCCGCCTCGAGTCTCCTTAGAGCAAAAGCCACCTAAAGTCGAGCAACCACTCAGAAGCAGTCTGTCCGAGAAGGAAAGAGGAAGTCTAAGGTTGGATAGCAACTTAAAAGCTTGAGAAAAATAAGTTCCTGACGCAAAGGAACCAAAACGACAACAAGTACCTCTCGATGAACCCCAAATAGACATGATTTTTCCACTAGGATATGAAGAGCCTTGGCTCCATGTCGAGAAAACACACTGAATCGCGCCACGTAAAGGTTCGCCTCCACTACCTTCGAGTCTCCGGTAGGAAAAGACTACCCCTTCGGGAGCGACACTCTTCTTAAGAAGAAAAGAGTCCTCTATGACTGAGGATGAGAAACATGGTGGTGAGCTTCTCCCTTTTAAAGAAGAACTGATCCTCACCAAGGGAAGATCTGAAGAAGACTACTCGAAGGCATGTCCTACCTAAGAAATCACGAGTGATGGTCCAAAAAACAGATAGCCGATGGAATCTATCAAAAAACGTACAAGTCACACCTCTGCAATATGTGAGACCCCCCTTTCTTTTTCACTATGACTGACAAAGTTGCTTCGCAAGCGCAAATAGACAGCCTAGAGTGACAAGGCATCAGGCCAGGTTTGACTGACTTTGAGGCTGACGAACGCTATGGACCAGTTGGACTGGACTCGCCATGACACGATCTAACCCCAAATCGATATGTCCCGTCATGATCTGACACATCCATAATCACGGGTGCATAAAAAAAAGTGACTATTTGTTCCATTAATGTACCAAAATGTGCGACAAAATTACAAAAATCGAAGGGGAGCAGTAAACAAGATAACAAAAGTCATAGAGGGTCAGCCTCCCCCCTGCGCCGACCAATGCAGGCCCGCCTAAATCCACTGTCCTCGCCATCCCACCGTTGATCGGCCACTAGGACCCACATCAGGATCCTCCTCCCTTCTGCGAGCATGTTCGGAGAAGACAGCCCTGCGCACTATAGTACCTCGTCCAAAAGCTGTAGCCTGATGGCCACAGGAGGGCCTTACTGAAGGATGACAAGAACATGCACGTCCTCGTCAAGAAGCTCCTCAACTCAACGCTTGAGAGGGGGATACATGGAGAGGTCTCGAAAGGACATGGGAAAAAGCCACTCCCCCTGCAAAGCCATTTTGACCAGAAGAAGAAATCCTTCCATCGACGAGAGAGCCCGAGGCCGAGTTCCAATGGCATGACGTCTTGAGCTTCGGATTTAATGAAGCCGTGCACACCCAGGTTATGGCAATGCCGGACTTGAAAAACATGGTAGAACATGTTGATTGTTGCACCCAGATAACGTAGATCACAAATAAGTATAGCAAATCCCCATAACCACTCGCTAGGAGTTCGGCTTCACATGGGCAGGAGCAATACTGAAGAACTACAATAGCTAAGCGACAAAGGCTAGCACCGGCAACTAAAACCTAGCCTCAAACATGCCCGAGTACCTATGAACTCTCGTGGCCTCTCCGAGAAGAGGTGATCTTTAGGCGACGGCAGTACGAGGCGATACTCGCCCAGAACACGGTAGAGCTCCCAGAGCTCGGCCAAAAGGTTGGTTGTCACATGCGAAGGGTCCATGGCATTACGGTCCTCAACAATCTTTCCAGCATAATTTATAATGTCGTTTTCAAAGGTGGACCCTTTGGTTCACACCTCCTGGGAGTTTTAAGGCCTCAGCCAAAAGGCGAAGCATTGCCTATCACCAAGACGGATGCAATCGTTGCGCGATGTCCAAGAGCCACTGCTCGGGGAAGAGGAAGGACAACTGCCAAAAAGCATTAAGTTAGGAGGCATCTTTCCAAGCATCTCTTCGCTCCTCACCATTTAGACATGGCAAAGAGCAAGGGCGGCAAATGAGGGAGGAAAAATTTCCCCTGTCCAAAAGCTTGATTAGGCTGAACCACAAAACATTTCTCCCTCCAAGCCCGTGGATTCACTAAACCCCACGGCTTACAAAAGGACAGTCTAGAGACAGAAGCTTCGGGGCAAAAGTCGGAGTAGGAATTGGATCCTCATCAAGAGTCTCTCAGTCGTGCAAGAGCCCCTATTTCGACGATAAACCCAAGGCCCCTAATCATACAGACTAGGGAACATAGTTGAATCTCATAATACTCCTCGAACAAGACTTTCCAAGCCAGGAGTTATCCCTTCACTGCGTACGACTAATGAATTCTCTCAATCTACTTTCCCCGATACGACTAATGAATTCTAGCGTCCAAGCTTATATAATCTTTCCTCCAGTCTTTCTAGTCTTCTGACTTAAGCATCGGAGGGAGCTCTCCTGATATTGCCGCTGGGGGCCTTCTAACAGTATTCTATTTTACAGGGATTACTTAGTGACGTCCCTCTAATCGGAAATAGAGAATCTTGATCGTGGTGGACGAGATTTTAGTCTATCATAATAAAAATATTTTAAAAAACATTTTTGATAAACATCATCAAAATATATTTGGATAGAAAAACTCTTCATTAAGTATGATAAGAAAAGAAAGGGGACAGACCCTTTTTTTTTTTTTTTTCCTGTCATGACGACTATGATGCAACTATAATTGAAACCGCGGGAACAAGTCCCTCCCATCCTGCGATGCCTCGTGTAGGATCTACTCATCCACCATGCCAGCATCCTCAGTGGCAATTACCAAGATCCACACATCCAGAGTGTCGACGTCCTTACTGGCAAGCAGAGTGCTGAAATGGATTTGGAATAGGGCGTCAGCTTCTATACCGCAGAGCGCTGTTGTCGCAAGAGACCCTTATTTGGATCTTGAATAAGGGTTGGACAGTAGGAATAAGAGGTTGGCATTGTCACTGGAGGTTGCATCGTTGGCTACAAACATAGGGATGCCGTTGTTGTCGAAGGCCCTGATTTGATCTTGAATAGGGCGTTCGCTGCTATGAACAGGGGGCATCGTTGTCATCAGAGCCCTCATTTAGATCTGGGATAAGACCTAGTTACCTCCTGAGCATGGCTAGAGGCAGTGGCAAAGGAGCTGTGGTCTCGGAGGACAAGTGTTAGAGGCAGGTGGGGTTGAGGGTGAAGGAGGAGATGTCCGATCATGCAAAGAAGAAGAAGAGGAGCAGACGAGAGAAAAAGAAACGAGGACGAGGGTTGAAAGCTTCCCCCACGTAACACTGTTTTAAAAGTTATCATGTTTTTACCAAACATGATTACTGTTTTTTATTTTTAAAAAATATTCTGAATTTCTATTTTAATATTATTTTTTATAATAAAAGTGTATAAAATAAATTAGTGCAAACATACTCCAGATTAAGTTGATGTTTGATAACTCTTAATTAACCTCTTACTACTGAAGGGGTAAGAGGTGGTCTAATTAAGGCTGTGTTTGGCCCAGTTTTTATTTGGAAGTATTTTTGCATTTTTGTGTAGTTATTTTTTTTCGAAGTCATTAGATTTTGAAAGTCATTTATGTGATATTTTACTTGTGTTTTGACTCTCAACCAAAAGCTACAAGAGAGGAGTTTTCAAGATTGGAGAAAAAATGAAGTTGTTATGAAAAAGTTGACTTTTGTAACAAATCAAAGTTAGTTATAACCTCTCTCCTCAACTTATTTTATGTAAGAAGTGAAAGTCAAAAGTAACTTTCAAGTAAAAGTTTTGCCGAACATGCCAGTGTTTGATGAAGTGTTCAACTTCAGCTCTTAATTGTAGTTATTCTTTTAATCACTGAGCAACAAAAACTAGCCGAAAATTTTTGTTACTGTTGTGAGACCAACATAATCACACCACCAAAGATCAAGTATTAAAGACCATGTGGATTCACGAAAATTTTTGTTACTGTTGTGAGGCCAACATAATCACGCCACCAAATATCAGGTGTTAAAGACCATGTGGATTCATTAAAATATTTATCAACGTGATCTTAGAGGGACTACATGGAACATGTAAAAACGCCACATATTTGAGTTATATTATTTGTTACTCATAATATATGCATCATTCATATTTATATTTATGGTTATTTATTATATATATGTATATTAATTTATTAAATAAATTAATAATATAATTAAAATTAAAATTCTAAAAGTATAACTTATTTACAAAAAAAAATTTATTATATAACTATTTCTGAATAAGTCCTCACAATCTCGCCGTTAATTAGTACAAAGTGTTCAAAAGAGACTTTCTGTAAAAAAGTTGATATTGCAAGGACTTTTCTATAAATACATGAATTGGAGAATTATCTATAATATCCAAAAATTTTGAGGGTTGATAATACTTTTTGATAAACTATTATAATTAATTATAAGAGTAAAATAATAATCATGTCATTTAGTCAGATGTTGTTTTTGAAGTTATCAAATGGTTTACTTTATTCGGTACTTAGGTCTCTTTCACTATCTACTCAGATCTAAGATGTGAATCGCAACTTTTAAACTTAAGTTTTCATTGTTGTTGGGTTTCGCTCCAAATCAAATGGCCTAAACTCAATAAGGACGGATCAGAGGTAGTGACCTAATCCGAACGGGGAACGTATTGTGAGAAGTTAGGCATGTTCCTAGTATGGAACGGAACTCTAGCTTTTCCTTATCTATTCCGGAGTTGATCCGGGGGCGGATTCTTACAGAAAGAAGGCCTCCTGGCATCCCCAGAACATCGGAGTCCGCCTTGGACTAGGGGCACCCCGCTTGGAGTCTAGGGCCTATGGGCCTATCGGTCTAGAGGACCATTAGACTAGATAGTGGGCACAAACTGTTATTAGCGGGCGGTGTAGGTGCTCAAATTGTGTGTGCTATCACCATGATATCATGTATTGTATTATTAACAAATCTAATTAAATCGTGATCGCCAAAAATCAAAGGTTTCAAAATAATAAGTTGATCGCTTTACTCACCTTGTGAAAAACTGGGAGATTGGTTCTTTGTTCCATTTCTTTGACTGGCCGAAAAAAAAGAACCTTCTTTTTATTTACTCTTGTTGTGCTTTTGATTTGCTCCTTTTCGATCTTCCTTCCAAGCTTCCAAGAGCCTTCAAACCTTACATAAGAATTAAATAGAGAAGAAGAAAGAAAAATGGATTAGAGCTCTGATAGTGTAATAATTATTCTAAATATTGATTTAAACATGTAACTAAACTAAAATCACTCACTTTTATAATTTTCTTTTAAACCTCTATCATAAACATGGGTTTGGAGAAGATGAAGTGGGTGTGTGTACGATGGATTGACATGATGAAACATTATATAAAAACAATAAATAAATGATGAAAATTATGAAGAAACTGTTTGCTTCTCGACGTTTTTCCGGATCGCAAAACGCAGAGGAATGAAATATCTACGATCTAATTCCCGTTTCCAAAATCTAAAAACCAGATTATCAAATAATCGGTTCTTACCGTATGCGGATACGAATCCGCGACCGATCGGTTCCGTCGGTGTGACACCGCAAACCATGCAAGCGTCCGGCCTCTAGCAGATTCCATGCGATCCTCCTCGCGATGGATATCCTCACGTTCCTCGCTCATCTCTGCCCACGAAACCTCCACCGTTCACCGCAACGATCGCCGCAATACGCAAACAATTTCCCGTTCAACGGGAGTCGGAGAAGCGGTAGAGCATATCTTGAGATACGGGCTCGTCTGGGGGGCGCCAGAGAGAGAGAGGAAGAGAGGAGGGGGCGGCTAGGGTTAGCAGCAGCCTGGCCTGCTCAGCCCGTTCGCTACATTTTATACTAACCGCGCGGCTTTTCATAAAAACCCCCGATTAATATAAAACCCACTTATTTATCCAACGCTTTAAGCATCATTTGCGTGTGACCCTCTAAGCCCAATAACCAGTCTGATTAACGGCCCAATAAGCCCAGTAACTCCTCACTGGCCTGATTAATCAATTAATAACTCATATTAATTAATTAATCAATCGAATCAATGTCGCACATCAAATTTGATCAGGCCTCCGATCACGTTGGATGCCAAGCAACACCGCGTGAACCAGGAAGGTATCGGGGTTAAGTAACCCACTCTTGGAACCTTTCCGCCGACAGTTACCACGTGGATATAATCCTTCATTCGTACAATGTTCTCGAATCAACTCAGGGTATGGTGAACCGTCAAACCCTAACCGATCGACTCACTTGGATCGAATGTTGCCGAATAATATCAGAAAACTCTTGTCCCGATATTATCGTCCGTCTTGGCTAGGGACGTCCGCACATCCTTCCTAGAGCATTCTCTCTCTAAGTGCCAAGACCGAATCATTCCTTATTGACACTCAATTTCCTTCGACGGTATTCCGCTGTACCCGATCCTTGGTTGTTTAGAAACCCGTGGTTAGAGATTCATAAACCAAGGTCAAAGCACAGAAGTCCAACGACAAGGTGTCCTTGGTGTCTCAAGTCCGAGGACCATCCACGCAACTGCGACAGTAGAATCAAGCTGATTGACAGTAAGGTACAATACCATCAGCGATTTAGTCGGATCAGTTCAGTGAACTCATTCTCTAATGAGCACCAACAGATTCACCTTAGTGTCTCATCACAAGTGACTATGAGATCAGTCACCCTTATCGTATGAGTAGGAGTAATATGTACTAGTCTAACCGAATATCTGATGTCCTTCTCGGATATCCTCCGACTAGGAACTATTAAGAATATGTGTTTAAGTGATCAATCTCACTAGTATGATCTCATTATAGTCTGATCACTATCGCACATATTCACCAACTTCATTATGAGACGATAATAATACGAATTTACACATAATGAATAATGCCATTATATTAATAAATGAACGAGATTACAAAGTCATATTGACTTGTAGGCAACCTAAGACTAATAGAAACTAACAAAGGAAAACAAAGGGGATGAATATGGTTGGCCCCTCTATAGCCTTAGTCTCCAATAGCTTTAATGGAGAAGGAAAAGGAAGAAGAAGAAGTTTTCAAATCTCTTCCACGTTTTCTACAGTAAATGGCTCCTTTTCACCTTGAATTTAACTCCAAAACACCAATGGCCAACCTTTTTCAATGGTCCTAAGGGTATGGTATATATAGAGGCTTCAATTAGGGTTGTTTGGCCTTCAAAAGGGCTCTCCCGCAGCTGAGACTTGCCCTGGATAGACATGAAGGAGTTGGAAACCCTTCCACTCTTTGGAATCAGATTATCTCGGCCAAATCATACTTATCAAAAAAGTGCCTAAAACGCGTCATGATCAAGAGACGCCATTTAGCAAATTAGGAGGGGCCAACATAGAAAAAATTTCGCGAAGGAAACTGAAAAACATTAGGAAAGTTAAAAGGCGTCGACTATGGGAGTCATGATTTAGATAATTAGGAAACTAATTTGAAATCAAAAATCGGAAACCGAGACGGATTAGGACCTAAAAGGCGTCTTCCATAGGCGACGTCATTAAGTTAGTCCTATCTGAATTTAGGAATTTAATTTGGAACTGATTTCTGCTAGAAATCTAAATAATGTCGACTATGGTCGACGTTAATCAATGAATTTCGAGAAAAATTAATAAAAATTAATTAATGATTAAAAATCAGACCATTCTAGGACATTGTAAGTGTAACATGAAATCTACTCAATATGAAGTCAAAATTAGCGTGTCTACAACTGCCCCACCTTGGCATTGACTTTGCAAATGAGTGAAATGGAATGGAATGTATTGAAAAGGTGATGCCAAGGTGTGATGTAACACGCTCTCAACATCATATGATGGAAATCTTTCTCAAAATAATCAATGAAGATGACTTAAAGAGATCAATGGAATCAATCCTGTCTGGATGAAAGAGATAAGGAAATAAAATAAAGTCGATCAACTTCCACGATTGTGAAGTACCTTAGGTAACAAACCTTGTAGGTTTCATCATGGAGAGCAGTTACCAGCCAATGTGGACGTACTACAACCATAATGGATCTTAAATGGAAACAAGAATATTTGGGATAAAGAATCTAAGGAATGATATAATTCTAAAGATATTTTAAAGAAAACCTCAAAGATAATTAAGAGATCAATTCAAAATCGAATATTTCACATCACGTTGGAATTTATTTGATCAATGGTCTGAAACTTAATCAATAATTAATTCTTATCACAATAATTTCAAAGTCCTACATGATGAATGCTGGGCTAAAATGAAAGTTTAAAATGAAATAAAATATAAATTAATCAGGATAATATTGCTAAACTGTTATTGATGAGTCAAGACACCAATCATATAATTCAGTGCTAAGCCGAAGCTCATTTGTCTACGCACTGTTTCACAAAAGCGGAACCATCGTCCCTATCAATTAACAATTTAATGGTCTATCCGTGCGATTAAGCATTCTCTAGAATTATCAATGTTTTTGTTGGAGGATAACTCAAATTCCAATTTCATCAAAACCATATGGTCATTAATATAATCGAATAAATATTTAATATATAATAATGATAATATAAATCAAATACATAAAGGAATACAGGGATAGAGATAACCTTCTTTGTAGTCACGGTTGGGACTCATGAACTCCCATAGTGGGACCTTAGTAAAATTCTCAGCTTCATTTTCTTTTCTTGAATTTATCCTACACTCATATTTTATCAGTAACTTTATGTAAAGGAATAAACATGAACAAATAGCAGATAATATACAGTTTCAAAAAATGTCAGAAAATTCCTAAAAGGGCGTCGCTCTGAATCGACGTCATTTAAATGATGTCGCCCCATCCAGACGCCATTTAACTTATCGAAACAAGCTGCTCTAACTCCAATCTGGACTCTACTTTCCTCCTTCAAACTCCCTCTTCCAACTCGAAAAGGGCTTCCCAACTTCGCAAATCACTCTATATAACCTCTCTCTCTTCAATTCAATTCAACATAACAAGCAATCAAGACGAAAAGCTAGAGAATTCTCTTCAAGACTCAAGGAAAAAGAAGGAAAAGAGGAAGAAATCAAGCAATCAAGGAGGGAATCAATTTTATTCAAAGAAGATGGATAGCTTTGCTAAGGACTCCTCAAACAAGAGGGCAAGGAAGATGATTAAGAGGCTTTCTGATATGGAAGGCCATCTAAGTGGGAGAGATTCTAACCTACAAGTAAGTTACTATGTCTTTCCTATTCAATTTTTATTATTTTCTTTATTCTTTTACATGAATTCTCCACACTCTCAATTCCTTAAGAAGTAAGATAGAACTATTCTAAATTCTTTTCTTTATCTAGGGATATCCTTTCTTCCCTAGTCCAAGACGATTCTCTTCACTTCCATGGATCCAAAAGCTAGTTGAAAAAATCAATCTCTCCATGCAATCCTATATATCTAAATGGCACATCCAAGGATTGATTATCCATGCTAAACATTACAAAAGCACACTCATGGATTGGGCTTCAATGGGCGCTTTGATCGAGTTGTGGCACCCTCAAACTCATCTTTTCTTTTCTCCACATTCGAAGCAACTATCCTCTTAGAAGAAGCCGAACTCCAATTAGGCCTTCCTAAGCTCAATATCAACAATGATGAATCGAATTTGAGTGATATGATTTCATGAGGGAAAATATCACAGGTCAACAATTATTGAATAGGATTATGAAGAATCAAAAGTAAATTTAAGGCTGTCTTACTCAAAAAGGGATCAATCTTGCAAAGTTAGCTGAATGGACCTTGAAAAGAGTAGAAAATCTCAAGGATGAAGAAACAGAGAACGTGATGAAGGCGTTCACTATGTGCTTAGCTGGAGCTCTACTGTTCCATGCCCAAAATAATATTTTGAAAAATGATCAGATAAGCGCAATCAATGGGATTTTTGAAGGAAGATAGATCAGCACAGCAGTTCTAGCCTATCTATACAGTGGGCTCTCTACAGCTTCTACAAGTCAACCTCCTTATGGTAGTATGCTTCTCTTAGCTCTATGAATAGAGTTCCACTTTAAGGTCAACCATAATGAGGAAAAAGTTTCAAGGATATTCCAAATATACCATCATAGTGCTATGTCCACATTGCCAACATTGTGAAGTTCAATGACAACATGACCAATCGAGTGCCTAACCTCAAGACTCGAGCTGACTGGCACACTTAGTTTAAGACTATGCCCAGGACTGGATTCAAATCCACGCCGCTTGCTCTCATGGAAAAGGCGGTTCGAGTTCGTTGTGGTGCTGGCACAGAGCTCCGACTGATCGGGGCAACCGAGTTCATCTTATATAATCCACATCACTGTCATCCTTAACTTGGTATGCCTCGCTATGAATTTCCATAAATATCTTCTCTTTTTCCAATCAAGAAGCGGGCATTAGAAACTGACGAAGACTTCGAGGCGACAGAACTCATTGCTACTTGTGGAACATTGGGTTCATCCGTTGTGTAAAAACTCCTCAGGAAGCCAATCGAGAATTGTGGAAAGCTTATGTAAAAAAGCTTCAAAAAATCTGGCCTGAAAGCTCTCAACTCTTGCCCAAAGTTTAATGTAATTCTCAATTTATTTTCAATAAGAATCTTTCCTTTATTTCAATAAAGATCTATCCTTAATATCGTGCAATTTTTCGGAATTTTTCTTCAAGCAAAACTGTTCATTTTCCTCAAAATAGCAAGTTTTGGAGCTCATTAATATAAATAGCGTCAACACAGTCAGATGCTTTTCAACCAAACTCAATTTCCGAAAGATCAAAATTTAATCCTTAAAGAGCATGAAACACGTCGCCTATAGACGACGCCAATAACTTCTCTCTCCTACTTTCCAGACATTTCTGAACATTAAATTGTCTAAATCACGTCGACCATGTCCGACACTAATCACTGATTTCTCCAGATTTCTTCTAAATTTCCATAGACTCCATGGTACGGCTCTGACTGCCAAAGACGGTAAATCCTAAAACGCGTCGACCATGGGCGACGCTTTTATCTGATTTTTAAATTTCAAATCGCCTACCTCAGTTTGTGCACTACTGAAACACGTCTCCCTGAGTCAACGCCATTTAACCAATTTACACAGGGTTCGCGAATCTGAGCTCTTCCTTCCTCATTTGGCTCCTGCATTCTCTCTCTCTCTTCCTCTACATTCCTCTCCGGCGACACCGTAAGGCTTCCGACGATTGGATCATTTTCCGGCCAACTCCGGCAATCTCTCTCATCGCCAACCACTTCTTCTCTCACCTCCTCTTACTCTCTCTCTTGTTCTCTCGAGCTTTCAAGCTCTCCCCTCCATTCTTTCAGGTTCTCTTTCTCTCTCTCTCTCACCCATGGAGCATGGCGGACCAAGCGGTCCAAGTAGGAAGCGACAAAGGATCCTGGCCGTGCCGGAGTTAGAGGGTGATGAGGATGTTCCTCTCCCCACTCAAGAGGAGATCCTAGCAGACGTGGTAGGCCGAAGAGTTCATGGAGGTGGAAGACCCTTTACCGGCGCTGGCACTAGCGGCGACACAACCCCAAGAAGCGCGTCCTTCGATGTTAAGTCTCGAAACCTTCTTATTTATAGCACTTGGGGAACTGAAGGAGGGAAAGCCACGGGTCTGGGGACCCATGGTTGAATGGAGTCGGAACCAGGTGACGCCGTTCACACACGGCATCGACCATGGCCGACGCCATTCAAGACAGAATTCTTATTCCAAATTTAATTTCGAAAATTGATTTTAATTGCCTATTTAATAATTTTCCTAACATTTTCTTGGCAATTTAAGGGAACGATGAGGACCCACATTTCGTGGGATTTGGTGACGGAAGCATACAGGGGGCTTCTGGACTTCCAGAAGGCCCGCCTCAGGGGTATGGGGTTCGAAGAGCTGCTAGATATCGAGCCCTTCTGGCAGGACTTAGTCCTCCTTCAGGTTCTGAAGGAGAGGTGGGATCCGAAAGGCATGACATTCCTGATGCCGTGGGGACATATGGTCTCCAGCCTCGAGGATGTGGCGAGGATCACTTGACTTAAAGTGGAGGGCCGGGTAGTGAGCGGGATTACCTTTCCCGATTACCTTGAGATGGCAGGGCGTCTATTAGGATTAGATGTGTCAGGGCCACCGGACAAGGAGTCTAGGACCCTCCGGTGGGTGGAGGTAGAGGATGTCCTAAGACTAGAGGACCCTAGGCAGGACCAGGGGGAGTCCAGAGAGGGTTTCATTGATAGGTTATCCAGGTCAGTTGCCGGCTCATATTGCTGGGATGAGAGCTAGAGAGAGTTGGTGGATCGGCAGCTCAGGCTTTTCTTAATGCAATTATGTTTCTCTTTAATTAAATGCAATTCATTGATTATGAATGCAACTAACTTAGATGCATGCAGGTCATCTGGCACCCCTATCTGGGCATGGACGAAGCACGGCAGCCGTTGGTGATAGCTGGAGAGGCGAGGTTCGGCAGGCAGGTGTGGATCCATTGCCTGAACGAGATCGAGCTGCTCCACCTGTGGCTAGCCATGAGGACCTTGGGCCTCCACCAAGAGTGGGTCCAGGAAGAGATCCCGGAGGGGATAGGGCGTTCGATGAGGGGAAAACAGGCGCGTACGGACTAACGTGTCAAGTTCCGCAACCAGTTCGACGACTAGCACCATGGCGGTATCCCGGTAGAGTCACGCGTGGAGAGTAGCAACGCCTACTTCCAGCAGTATCGGGTGCACTACGCTGCCCAGCTGCAACAGCTACGCCCCTTCGATGTAAGTATGCTTTCATGCTCCTTGCATTTTATTTTCATCTTTATTTAATTTGTGAATGCATGAATGACATGTGTGAAAATCCAGGATGCACGTGACGCAACTATCATCACCCTCCAAGCTCGAGTGCAGGATGCCGAGGCCCATTTGGAGCAGGTTCAAAAGGAGCTCCATGATCTGTTATGTATGAATGAATTATGATATGAATGAATTCTTTTATTACATGTTTTGATGCTTAGCCACTGACGATGTTCTCGTTGATATAGCCTACCGCTTATACCCATGCAGCCCAGCCTTCTCCGCATGGAACTGGGGCTTCTTCTAGTGCATCCCACGACATCACCCTTACCGATCTCCGCGACCAGCTGGCCCAAGCCATTCGCCGGGCTTCTCAGGCTGAAGAGGATCGCGCCACCCGAGTAAGTCTTCAACCCTGACTTCTCATTCTTGTATTGTAACCTTGCTTGCTTGGTTGGCTTAGTTAACATCATCTTTTCTTGTAGGTTTTTGAGCTCTACGAAGTCCTTCAGAAGGCTGAGGCAGAGCTGGAGAAGACACGAGCTACGGCAGCTCGTGTTCCCGCGTTGGAAGAGCAACCGACGTGCCTCTCAACCGGCGATCTCCCTCGAGAGTTAGCACGACTCTAGATGTGTCTGGAGGTAGTTACCGAGGGGAGAGATAGGGAGCGGGTCCAGATGATGGCTGACCTCCTATCTCTTCAAGGTCATCTGTCCGTCGTGGAGCATGAGCGGCGGAGTGTGGAGGAGAGATACTAGCGTGCCCGGCGGAGGGCCCGTGAGAGAGGTCACGGCAGTACGTTCACTTCGAGTATTGCTATGTCTTATGCTCAGGTCGAGTTGAGTACCATGGAGCCACCGCCACCACCAAGCCGAGTGCCAAAGGGACCGAACGAGGCCCAGAGTCGGTACGACGAGGGCGCTGGTGGGAGGCAGCCATGAGGAGTGACTGATGATGTACTGATGTTGATGTACTTTTCTTTTGAGTCCTCTTGATGGGCTTTCATCTTTATATGTACAAATCTTGGAAACATGAATGGAACTTTTGGACTTGAACTATCTCTTCGCCATCTTGAACTTTTTTGCATGCATGTACCTTGTACATGACTTGAACAAACAGGTTAAATATCTGTTCCAGCTTAGTCCCTTGCCCGGCTAAATAACCGACTACTTGATCCTGTCCTTGGTAGAAGGGTCAAGGGGCGAAGCCTTTATTTAACGAAGGCAAATAAAGAGGATTAAAGGCAATAATTAAAATGCAACATACAAGTATGCAAATGCCCACTGAAAATTAAAGACATGCAACATTCATGATCTAAATGCTAATTGAAATGTTTTTGTTTTGCAATTGCAATTTTTGAAATATCCAATTTTTTTTGTGGTTTTGTCATATTCGATTTTTTTGTGGTTTTGCCCGATTCATTTTTTTTTTTTTTTTGAAATTTTCAATTTTTTGTAATTTTCAATTTTTTGTGATTTTGAAATATTCAATTTTTTTATGATTTTGGAATATTCAATTTTTTTGTTTTCAAATATTCAATATTTTTTATTCTTAAAATAAGACATCAACTAAATAAACTAAGGATCAGTATTGAACTTAGATCAAAAGAGCATATTCATTTATTAACTTAATTCTCAAATCATTCTTTAATGACCTAATCCAGACTCATTATGCTTGAATTATGTTTATGATCGTTATCCCATTCGATGGTCCGACCTTAGTCAACCTAGGCCATTCCTCAAGTTTGGAGTACGCCTCTTTAGAAGGAAAGGAAGAATTGGTCTAGAAAGCCCACGAGAGGATTCCGGAGACCTAGAAAGATATCCCTCCTTTACCCTATTATCTATTGGGGTTCAGTCATTTTCACTTATACGACGTATTTAACGACCTTGTGCTCCCTTTTATTTGATTTTGTGACCTTTTGATGTAACGTTTGTAATGTTGAGTGGTCTTTTGATGTTGTTGGCTTTTTGCCTTTTTTCTTTTGCTTTTTGTAGGGCGGATCTCCCCCCTTTTTTTTTATGATAGCCTCCTACTAAGATTGTGAGTACTTTCGATAGTCTATTCTAGGCCTCGTTCCGACATCGTGGGCTAAGAGTGAAAACATAAGTTTTGTTTAAAAAGAATGAGTTGTACTTTTCCACCCTTAGTCAAGCTTTCGATATTCTTCGGGCTTCGCATCTCTTGTTACTCACGAATCAAACGTGTTTGTGTGCAATAATGCGTTTGGATTAGATTATCAAATACTAATAAGGGAATTTGACTTTACAGACCTTCAAACTCCAATGGTCTCTTGTTACTCACGAATCAAACGTGTTTGTGTGCAATAATGTCTTTGGGTTAGATTATCAAAGACTAATAAGGGAATTTGAGTTTTCAGACTTTCAAACTCCACTGGTCTTTGCACCATGCTAATCGACACACTTATCTAAGGATAGTATTTCTTAAGATACAAACCATTCCAGGGATGAGTTAATTCTTGCCCTTCTGCATTAACTAAGAGATAGGCGCTGCCAAGAAAAGCATGCGAGATAACATAACGACCTTCCCAATTGGGTTGGAGATTAGAACGCGGACCACCAGATTTTCCAAAGATTCTTTTAACAACCATTTCACCAACTTTGAATTTTCGTTCAATGACTTTCTTTTGATAAAAACATGCTAATCTGTTCTAATATACTTGTGCATGATTAGCGGTTGACCATATTTTCTCATCTAAGAGTTCCAATTGAGCCAGGAGTGCTAAGCGGTGCTCATCAATGAAAAATTCCTTGTTCAACTATACTCTTAAGGACAGGATGAGGACTTCGTATGGAACTACTGCCTCTATTCCGAATGTTAAAGAAGAAGGAGTCTGCCCAGTAGGTGTGCGGATTGAAGTTCGGTATGCCCATAAAGCCTCCATTAATTTCTCTGGCCAGTCAGTATATTGGTTAGATTTACATGTTTTCTTGATAATTTTTATCAAAGTCTTGTTAGTTGCCTCTGCTTGGCCATTGCCTTGCAGATAGTATGGAGACGAATAATGCAATGCAATTTTATACCTGTTGCAGAGGTCCTTCAACTCTTGTGATATGAACTGTGGTTCATTGTCGATGACGATGGTACTTGGAATTCCAAATCTTGTGATGATGTTCTTTATAATAAACTTGCAAACGGTAGACGCTTTGACTTCCGTGTAAGCTTCGGCTTTTGCCCACTTGGTGAAGTATTTTGTTGCCGTAAGAATAAAGCCCATATGGAGAAAGGCCATGGAGAGGAAACAGGATGAAGTGAAGATGCGGGAGAATGGATCTTGTCGGCATGAAGTTGACATTTAGCACACCTACGAACATACCCTACGCAGTCTTCTTCCATAGTTGGCCAGTAGAATCCTTGTCTAATGATCTTCTTTGATAACATCAGTCCATTAACGTGACCCCTACAAATTCTAGCATGAACTCCTTCCATAACCTTCCAATGCTCATCTTCATCCAAGCATCTCAGAAGAACACCGTCAAAACCTCTTTATAAAATGCTCCTCCAACTAGGGTGTATCTCTGGGAAACTCTCCTGATAGCCCTTTTCTCCTCAGCTATGGCTTCTTCAGGGTACGACTGATACTCACAGTATTTGGCAATCTTAAAATACCATGGTTTCTCTTTATCTTCCATCTCTTCTTGCAATTCTAATAGCATGATCTCTCGCTTCCCCACAATATCTCCATCTCTAACCTTCTTCAGCCACTTCTCTTTAGTCCTAAGGAATGAAGGGTCTTTCACGGCGGGTGAAAGAAGCCAATGGACGATGATCGATTCAGATTGTTTGCTGATCGAAAACTTCAGGGATGATGCAAGAGAAACTAGAGCGTCGGCTAAGATGTTCTGATTTCGAGGAACATGGACAAAGATCAATCTAGTGAAAAGCTTGGCATAAGCTGAAGTGAGTTCTTGGTAAGGGTTGAGTTTAGGATCAAGAGTTCGGTACTTGGTGAGCACTTGGTGAAGGATTAGTTGACTATCACCTACAATCCCGAGCTTGGTGGCTGTTGGGATCCGGGCGGGACGCAAAGAATGCAGTGGAAACAAAAATAAACTCTCACCCGATGCATGTAGATCAGTTTCGGAACGAAAGCGGTAAACCAAAAATCCGGTGTAATCAGATTACCGTGTGCGGATTCGAATCCGCTTCCGTCTTGGTTCCGTCGAGGTGATGTCGTCAGCCACACAAGCATCCGGCCTCCAGCGGTATCCACGCGATCCTCCACGATGTTCGCCCTTGCTTCCTCATCCGTATCAGCTTGCACGCTGAAGATTCGTCGCCGCAACGATGTCCGAAAACCTACAGACAAGAATTCCCGACTTTCGGGAAGCGCGCGCAGTGGAGACGGAGACTGTTCCGCTGCCTCGAAGGGGGCACTCAGACGAGGAGGAGAGATAAAGGGGGGACGGCCAGCATAGGGAAGCCCTGGAGCTTGGCCCAGGGTGTCTCAACAACGCGTATATATATATTAAGTCAGCGCGACTTTTGACAATAGTCCCCGACTTAATATAAATCCCACTTAAACACTACCGACTAAGAATCTTATTGCGTGTAACCCTCTAGGCCTATTAACCAGTCTGATTTTCAGCCCGTTAAGTCCAATAACTAGTTATTGACTTATTGCAATTAATTAATATCTAGATATTAACTAATTACTTAACCGAATTAACATCTCATGTAAATTCGGTCCGACTTCCGATCAAGTTGGGTGCCAAGCAACACCGCTTGATCTCGAAAGGTAACGGGGTTCAGCAACCCACTCATGGAACATGTCCGTCCACAGTTACCGCGTGGCTATAATCCTTCGTTCGCATAACGCTCTTGAGTTAACCTAGGGTATGGTCAACTGTCAAACCATAAATGGTCAACTCACTTGAATCAGACTCCGCTGTACAATATCCGAAAACACCGTTTCTGATATTATTTATGCTCTGGCCAGAGACTCCTGCGGATCTATTCTAGAGCATTCTCTCTCCAGTTACTTGAGAGCGAACGATCCTTTATTGAATATACAATCATCTTCGAAGGTCTTCCCCTGAACCCGATCTTTGACTATTGGAGATCCCGTGGATAAGGATTCGTAGGTCAAAGTCAAAGTCCAGAAGTCTACCGACAAGGTGTCTTTGGCGTCTCAAGTCCATGGATCAACCATGCAACTGTGACGATGAATCAAGCTGGTTGACAGTCAGGTAAATTACCTTTCGGCAATTTATGTCGGATTAGTTCAGTGAACTCATTCCCCAATGAGCACCTATAGGTTTACCATTGTGTCTCCACACAAGTAACTAACGAGATCAGTCACCCTCATCATATGAGCTGGAATAACCTATACCAGTCTTACCTGTTGTTTGATGTCCTTCTCAAACATCCTACGACTAGGAACAATTAAGAATGTGTTTATAAGTAATCGGTCTCATTATTATGATCTCATCATAATCCGATGACTATTACACACATTCATGGACTTCATTATGCGCAATTACAAATATGCTAATCTACATAATGAATTTAATGATATTTATTAGTGAATCAGATTGAAATAGGTGTCTTATGATTGGCTTAGAGGACACCTATATCCATCAATCTCTCACTTGGACTCAAGCCAATCACCTTCACATTTGATTTCCATCAAATCTAAGTGATGCTCACATAAAGTCTGTGGCTATGACTTGGTCAGGGATCTACTATAGTATCTATAGATGGAATATTTTCCATTACGTTATTTCCTCTTAATCCTTTGTCTCTGAACTTGTGAAAGAACCTCAGAATATTCTGCAACTTCTGATGAGACCATAGCTCGACCACAAAATTGATCGCTCCCATTGTTATCCTACAACAATGGGATGTTATCAGAGACCTTTTAAAACTACATCTAGCTTATGGATGAACTCTTTCATCCATACTGTTCTAATAATAGTATCACTTGTTTATGTCGTCATCTTAATATCGAGTTTTGGGTTAGAACATTTCCAATCCATTCTTTTTTTATTTGAAGGTTAAGCCCATGATTTAACTTGAAATTTGAGTCAGTGTGACCTCATAGTTTCAAATCATCATCTCCATATACAAAAGTTCATCCTTAGCACTTCTCAAGTACTCAGTGATGTGTTTCACTCCTTCTATCAAGGTTTTCCTGTCCTTTAAAGAACTTTTCCTTAAAGAAATAAATTTCATATCTCAACAATTGAGACTTTATTATAGAATTTATGTCAAATATTTTGACATACAGGTCAATGTAACATCCTTATCAATCTATCTTAATAGATTCGTATTTCTAATACATGGGATGTTATAACCAAACCCATCATGAAGAAGTACACGGATGACAATGCCTTTACTGATAGTAACATCTTGATGTCATTCCAAATGACTTTGATGTTATTATTACAAAGCATTACTAATACGACCGTACTCCCACTGTCCTTCTTGAACACACACAATCCGTGATCGTACTTAAAAGATCACGTAGTATTTGACCATTTAGTCAAAACTCTTATTACAACTTTGAGAAGCTTTAGTTTGATTCAAAATAATCTTTGAAATCATAACTGGCTCTCTGAATATTCAAAAGGTTTTAACGTGTATCATATACATCCTTTTTCTCAATCACATTTAGAGAACACTTTTAATATCCAATTGTCATCTCATCATCATGATAGGCAATATTGCCAAGTAGAATTATAATAGACTTATTAAAGGTAACCACTAAGAAAAACTTGTCTAAGTCAACATTTTGACATTGACTATTTCCTTCAGTTGACCATATAAGTTTTAAGTAGTCAATTTATGCTAATTTTCATTCTGAAGATTTGTTTGCTTTAGGTATAATATCCTCCAATAATACTATTAAGTTTTGAACTCAATAGTAGTTATGGACTATAGCTTAGAATTCTTAACTTCTTGTCAATCTTAAAGTTGTAATGACATAAAGCATCACCATAGATTTTGGATCATAATCCACATCTTTGAACACCTCTCATTCTGCTAAATCTGATATGTCAAACATATCCTTCTAGTCATTGAGAGAATCTCAAAAATCCATGAAGCTCTCTAATGTGTGTTATGAGTGGTTCCAAACAACTAAAGATTATCTAATAATCTTATGTTAATTTGTAAGTCTAGAACATCTTCTAGTTTTATCAGCTCCCACTATCTTCTCTAAGTACATATTCCTTTTCATAGAACACAACTTTCAGGACGATAATTATTTCATTATCGCCTGGCCAATAAAAGTAATGTCCAAAATCTTTGGACACCTCAGAAATTTACACTAGGGTATAACTTGACTTTAAAATCAGGTTTGTCTATAATTCACATCTCATATGAATTATTTGGTTTCCATATCTTATATGGACGCACACTAACTTATTTGTAACTATTTGTAAAGTATGGACATCTAATGTTGATGCTCATGTTGAAAAAGATATAAGAATTAGGTAAATCTTATTATATATTGCACCATATCTTAATAAGGTGCAATTTCTCATTCTATCATATTACTATGATATACAATGAGGATCAATCGAGGGAGGATACAATTATCCTTTTAATGATTTGTGTGAATCATGTACTTAAATATTAATTTCTTTGATCAAATCAAAGAATTCTAATATTCTTTTCTTTTTGTCACTTCATCTTGATCTTATACCTTAATCTCTCAAATGCATTCGACTAGTACTTTAGCAAGTACACACAGTCGAATCTTTCCAAGATAAAACTATTAAGGTAAGTCAATAGAACTGTTTATCTTTGACCTTAAGAAGATATTGGGCAGTTTACATCAATATGTATTAACACCAATAACTTCTTATTGCACAACCTAATATACAATCTCATAAATAATCATGATTCATATAGTTCATTTCTATAGGAGTCTTGTGATCATTCATCACATGAAATGTCACATCAAGAATCTATAATGCATTGATTGATTTTCAAATCTTTTCGAACAACTATTGTTCCTTCTCAGTCAATGTTATTCACTTTTATAATTCTTGATATCTTATGGAACTAAATAACAATTATTCAGTTTCATATTAGACTCCTATAGATATACAAAGATTTACTGTCTGACAGTAACCTATGCATATCTTGAACAATTGTTGAGTCTAACTCAACACTTATACTTTCTCGACTTTCTTTTTCTTATCTAAGTCTGCATACTATCGCAGATCTGATAATCAATTTCAATATCTCATATTGGATACGTTAATTCTCCAATAGACATGCAAAAGTTGATATTAAGAATATATGAGATTTCTTTAAAGTTTCATAATCATTTTACTTTTATCAATATCCTTATATTGGTCGCAGTGGGAAAACTGCTACTTCTCTATCTCAGCTGACTTTCCTTTATCCTTTCAGGTGTAGGTTCAACCATTTGAGATCTTACCTCTAGGCTTATCAAAGGCACACCATGAATACCTCTTCTTCTTGGTGTATCCAAGTAAGAGATTTCATGACAACCACTGCCTTTCAAAAAATCATACCATAATCACCTCTTCACCTTGGTCTATCCAAGTAAAAGATTTCATGATATTTGATTAGGATGTTGACTTTCAGTAAAGACATTTTTCAGAGTTTTCTAGTCAATCTGAAAATGAGAAGTATTGGCATCTAATATGCCGAATCTCGAATTAATAGACGACATTTTAGTGAACGAAGGAAATAACGTGATTTAAACAAATAGTTCTTATAATTCAATTATGGTCTTTTATCTTGAATTATTTCTCACTATTTTTCAACGGACTGTATAACTTTCAGATATACAAAACGGAAAACTGCGACGGTCTCCTAGTGAGGATCAAAATCTCCAAGAATCATAGTATGACCTCGGGTAAACACATAGTATCATACCATTACCTTAGACTAACCATCTCATGGTAATTGCAACTCTTTGCAATATCCGATCTTATTTCGGCTCTCAGGTCTTTAATGGTCCCGGGTAAATACAGTAGACCATTATCCCTGGTTTAAGTTTTACCATCAATATGTGACAGAGTAGAATAAGAATGTAGCTCCCAGGTTAACGCGAGGATAGCTACACCATTCCTCTATTCCAATCTCAAGGCATCTCAATGTCATAGTTAATAGTTCTTTCATCAGATGGTGACAGATCTTGGGTAAACACATAGAAACTGTCATCATTGAATAAAGTTCTAAAAACTATATTGATGGAGAGTCACACGGTGCTTTCCCAATGACTCGCACTCTGGCTTAGACTTTATGTTGAAGGTTTTGTTTATGTCAAGTTGGTCTCACCTAGGTAATAGTTTATAAATATATCGTATATATTTAACTATGCCTAGATAATAGCAATTAATTCATAATAAAAAACTAAAAACATGCATCAACCATACATGTTCATTATGTCGTCATGGACAGCACGGTGATTAACTAGAGCCATACAATTAATCACCATAACTATATAACAATTATATATTCAAAATATGCAAACACACAGGCATTGGTGATCTCAACTCCTGTCGCCTTCCTAAGTGCACTTGTGGATCATCCTCGACTCTCTTCGGCCAACGAGATCAATTTCAAATATAAAATAGAATTTGAAACATTTTCCAATACAAATTAATTGTAAGAGAAAGTCTTATGGCCGAGTACAATAATAGAGGGAGATAGAATTACATCGGAATGAGAGAGAGAGGGAGGCACGCAGGCCTCATTAATTAACCCACTAAAATTCTAAAAGGATCCACACAAATCATATACCATCACATAATATAAAATAAACAAAGTACATGTCTATGACCACTTCAAATTTTAATCATCCATACATGATCAAGCACATCACATGAAGGCTAAAATTTTGAAAAATAATAATTTATAGTTCTCTTAAAACCTGGGTGCCAATTAAAATTGGATAATTTGAATTTCGAAAATTTTATTTTCTAATCATACATTTAAATTTAATTTAAAGCATCAAACACATCAGCATGTGCATAAAAGACTAAAATTAAAATTATAAAATATTCCAAGTATTAATTAGAAAAATTCTAAATTAATTAATCTAACACTTAGATCAATTTTAAATCACATTAACAACAATTATTAATGTGAAATAATCTAACATTTAGATAGAATTAAAAAATTCTTAATAACTCTTACAAAAGAACTTATAATTCCAATTTTAATTCATTAACAACTCCTTGTTAATTAACCCCTTTAATTAATTAATATTTGTCAATAACAATTATTAAGATATATTAAATTAGAACATTTCTAAATTAGTCTAACAATTAGACATAATTTAATCTCTTAATAACCTTTATAAAAGATTATACTAAGTAGATTAGATCTTTTAAAAAAAAATTAATTAAGATATCATTGAGAAAATTAATTATCTTAATAACAATTATTAAGATGTTAATTAATCCTTAATAACATTTATTAAGGTGTATTCTCAAGAAACAAGGTTAATTATTTCTTGAGAATACACCTTAATAAATGTTATTAAGGATTAATTAACATCTTAATAATTGTTATTAAGATAATTAATTTTCTCAATGATATCTTAATTAATTCTTTTTTAAAAGATCTAATCTACTAATTAAAAATAATTTCAAACAACTATTGTAAGGAAATTAAATATAGAATCACCTTAGAAGAATCACCTAATTAAAATTAATTAACAAGATTTGATAATTAATATCTAGGTCACAACTTAAAAATTAATTAACAACACTTGTTAATATTTATTTAAGATCATATCTGAAATATAAACCCCTTTAAACACTTGAATAAAAGTAATTTAACAACATTTGTTAAAAAAGATTAAGATCACATCTTAACAATAAAACCCCTTCAAACTCAAAAATAAATTTAATGTTTAAAACATATTTTAAACAAAAAATTTAATTTCTTTTTTTAAGTTAAACAGACTGGGGTTTATTCCTTTTTTAATAAAGGTTTTATGGGGTAAAAAGGGTTTAAATGAATTAAAGTGGTTTAAATGTGCTAACTGGGTTAAATGGGTCCAAAAAGGGTTTGGGTGGGCCATCTTGCTCGGGCCAGACTGGCCTGGGCCGGCCCATGCACCTGGGCGCGAGCCAGGCTTGCCTACAATGGGCCTGGCCAAGCTCGCCGGACCGTCCAGGCGGGCCGGCCCGGGTCCAGACCCGTATGGGGTATGCGGCTTTACCTTGCTCGACGCCGGCAAGGGTGGGGGGGGGGGAACCAGGTCAGTGCCGCCAGCCCTCCCCACCCCTCGTGACGAGGCCGGCGAGCCCGGCGCCGACGGAGCTCCGGTGACCCCCTTTTTCAGGTCCCAAAACGAGCCTGGTTTGTAAGGATAATTGGGCACCGCCGCCGTTTGCATGCACAAGGGATCGTCGGGACTAGCAAGGGGGGGTTTTCCATTCTCCCACGGCACTGGTGAAGGCCCCCTTGTGCCGCCAGTGGTCTCCACGAACAGCGGTTGAAGGGTTTCAAATCGTGGCCTCCCCTCCCCTTATTTCTTACAACCTTTGTAAAATAAAGAAAGGGCATGTTCCACCGCCGGCCACTAGCCACCCCCGCCCTACTGGGGCCGGTGAGGTCACCGCCCATCCCGGTCTCACCGGCGAGGAGGTGGATGGCCGGAGGTGACCCAAAATCTTTAATTACAAGCCCTTGACCCGGTTCTTCATCCCATGAAGAACACCATTAAAACCCCAAAACAAAAAATCATTTTTCTTCATAAAAAAAATTAAAACTAATTTTTAATGTTCATCGCATGAACAATTTTACGAGGAAAAGCGAATTAATTCATAGAATTACTTTAGAATAATAATTTCGTCGTCCCGAAACGGATCAGAGTGAAACCGGCCTCTGATACCATTGTTGGGATCCGGGCGGAACGCGAAGAACGCAACGGAAACAAAAATAAACTCCCGCCTGATGCTTGCAGATCCGTTTCGGAATGAAAGCGATAAATCGAAAATCGAGTGTAATCAGATTACCGTGCGCGGATACGAATCCGCTTCCGTCTCGGTTCCGTCGAGGTGATGCCGCGAGCCGCACAAGTGTCCGGCCTCCAGCGGTATCTACGCGATTCTCCGCGATGGTTCATCTTCGCTTCCTCGTCCGTATCAGCTCACTTGCTGAAGATCCGTCGCCGCAATGATGTCCGAAAACCTATGGACGGGAATTCGCGACTTTCAGGAATCGTGCGCGGCGGAGATAGAGACTGTCCCAATGCCTCGAAGGGGGCGCCCAGAGGAGGAGAGGGAAAGGAGGGACGGCCAGCATGGGGAAACCTAGAGCTTGGCCCAGAATTTCTTAGCAGTGCGTATATATATATTAAGTCGGTGCGACTTTTTACAAAAGTCCCCGACTTAATATAAATCCCACTTAAACACTACCGACTGAGAATCTTATTGCGTGTGACCCTCTAGGCCCATTAACCAGTCCAGTTTTCAGCCCGTTAAGTCCAATAACTAGTTATTAACTTATTGTAATTAATTAATATCTAGATATTAACTAATTACTTAACTGAATTAACATCTCATGTAAATTCGGTCGGACTTCCGATCAAGTTGGGTGCCAAGTAACACCGCATGATCCCGAAAGGTAACGGGTTTCAGCAACCCACTCATGGAACCTGTCCGTCCACAGTTACCGCATGGCTTTAATCCTTCGTTCGTACAATGCTCTCAAGTTAACCTAGGGTATGGTCAAATGTCAAACCCTAGATGGTCAACTCACTTGAATCAAACTTCATTGTACAATATTTGAAAACACCTTTTTTGATATTGTTTCTGCTCTGGCCAGAGACTCCTGCGGATCTATTCTAGAGCATTCACTCTCCAGTTACCTGAGAGCGAACGATCCTTTATTGAATATACAATCACCTTCGAAGGTCTTCCGTTGGACCCGATCTTTGACTATTGGAGATCCCGTAGATAGGGATTAGTAGGTCAAAGTCAAAGATCAGAAGTCCACCGACAAGGTGTCTTTGGCGTCTCAAGTCCAAGGATCAACCACGCAACTGTGACGATGAATCAAGTCGGTTGACAGTCAGGTAAATTACCATTCGGCAATTCATGTCGGATCAGTTCAGTGAACTCATTCCCCAATGAGCACCTACAGCTTTACCATTGTGTCTCCACATAAGTAACTAACGAGATCAATCACCCTCATCATATGAGCTGGACTAACATGTACTAGTCATACCGGATGTTTGATGTCCTTCTCAAACATCCTACGACTAGGAACAATTAAGAATATGTGTTTATGAGTAATTAATCTCATTATTATGATCTCATCAAAATCCGATGACTATTGCACACATTCATGGACTTCATTATGCGCAATTACAAATATGTCAATCTACATAATGAATTTAATGTCATTTATTAGTGAACCAGATTAAAATAGGTGCCTTATAATTGGCTTAGAGGACACCTATATCTATCAGTGGCACCATGGAGATGAGCAGCCTCGAGGCCGGCTAGAAGAGCTTTATATTCAGCTATATTGTTGGTGACAGGGAAGTCAAGCTGAAAGGCTTGTGGAATGGTGACACCTTCAGATGATAGTAGAACAATGTCGATACCCTTACCATGAGAGTTCAGAGGTCAGTCAAAATGTAAAGTCCACATATCGTCTTTGATTCTGCCTATGGACATCAGTTCCTCATTTGGAAACTCCGATCGGACTGGATCAAAACACGGAAGAGGGTGATGAGCAAGATATTCTCCAATGGCATATCCTTTGATTGATTTCTGCTAAATATAAATGATATCAAATTGAGAGAGAAAGCTTTGCCATCATGCTAATCGATCGGTGAGAACATATTTCTTAAGGAGGAATTTGATGGGATTTATCCTAGCGATGAGATGGACTTTATTAGCTAAGAAGTAATGTTTCAGCTTATGAACTATCCAGACCAATGCAGCACAAGCCTTCACCATCGTTGTGTATCTCTGTTCCATGGGGTTGAGGAGTTTAGAGAGATAATAAGCTACCCTCTCTTTTCCTTATTCATCATCTTATGCTAAGACAGCCCCCACCGCGTCATCCAGGATAGAGATGTAAAGAACTAAATGCATGTTCGGAGATAGTGGTCTCAAAACAGGAGGACTTGCAAGATATTTCTTCAATCCGTCGAATGTCACCTGACACTTATCGTCCCAATCAAACTTGGCCTCTGGCTTAGTTAGTTCGTAGAACGGCTTATACCTTTGTGAGTGCTAGGAGACAAAGCGGCGAATAAATTGCAACCTCCTGATTAATCCTCTTAATTCTTTCAAATTTCAGAGAGGAAACATTTTTTTGATAGCCTTAGCCTTGTTGAGATCGATCTCAATGCCCTGTTTACTTACGATGAATCCTAACAACTTCCCCAATGATACACCAAATACGCACTTTTTGGGATTCATCTTCAATTGATATTCTCTTGACCTTTCCAAAACTCTCGCCAATACCTTGTCATGCTCAGCCTTAGTCTTGGATTTCACTAACAGATCATCTACATACACTTCTAAATCAATGTGCAACATGTCATAGAATATGGCCATCATAGCCCTTTGATAAGTAGCTCCAGCATTCTTCAGTCCAAATGGCATGATAACATAACAATAAGTTCCCCAAAGTGTAGTGAACGACGTTTTCTCTTGGTCCTCTTCAGTCAAACGAATCTTATTATACCATGAGAATCCATCCATGAATGATAGTGTTTCATAGCCAGCCGTGTTGTCGATGAGTACGTCTATGTGAGGCAGTGGAAAATCATCTTTAGGACTTGCCCGATTCAAATCTCGGAAGTCAATTCAAATCCTGACCTTCCCATCCTTTTTCATAACCGGGACTATATTTGCCACCCATTGTAGATAGAGGACAATAATAAATTTGGCTTTATGCAACTTATCGACCTCTTCTTTCATCTAATCGCCTTAATTTCTACTTGACCGGGTTGACTCCTGATTTCAACGTTAATCGGTGCTCCACTAAGGAAGAATCTAATCCCGGCATATCTTCATAGCTCCAGGTAAAAGTGTCCTTATAGTCTTTGAGAACTTGAACCACTGCCTCTTCATCTGCTTTAGAAAGATTTTTACTGATGAGGACAACCTTAGGTTCGTCTTCAGTTTCTAGATTAATCTATTTGGTAGGCTCTTCTATGGCAGCTAAGGGTTCATCAAATCTCTTCACTCCACTAGCGTACGCCTCAGCCGCTTCCTCGTCAACTTCCTCATCTTCAATAATAGGGTCTTTTTCGTGTAACAATTCATATACCCCATACCCGTCATCGACTAACCCATCAATTTCACATTCTTCCGACACCTGAATGGGATTCTTTAAGAGCTGAGGAATCTAAGAACAAGAAAGGCATCTTAAAGCTAGATCCTAGAGGTATCTATATGGAACTTGTCTACCCTTATACTTCCTAGACTTCCTAATTTGACTAACTTCACTAGACCTCCTAACTTCATTGAATTGCCTACTGCTATCTCACTATCTTGACCTAGTGAAGACGAACTAGGATAAAAATCAAGGGATACAGGATGTGAGACAGGTGAATCCTCCCGAGAGGAGGGGCAAAGTAGATCTAGAAGAGAGTCTTGCCCGAGTGACCCACACGACAGGGTATATTTGGACAAGTAATATGATGTTTCCTCGACGAGGATACGAGAGGAGAGAGTTGACAAATTGGCATTTTTCTTTTGGAGATTATTGGAGTTGATCATAAAACAAGAGTGAATCTGGAAAGGAGGAGGATGAAGGGGTAACGTCACCAAGGCCAAAGGATTGGGAGGATCATATAGCAATATGTCCCATATTGAATCATAGATCCTCTCAAGATCGAGAGGAATCTGAGGAAGTAGGTCTCAAGGGGACAAAGCAACCATGATGGGTGGAGCCCGAGGAATGTCTTCAGTGACGACCCTCGACCAGGTCGGGGTCAGAGGCAGAGTGCGGAACAGGGTATGAAGGGTGAAAATATGATGGGAATAGGTTCTCCTCCAGAGAAGATCAATGGTGAATCTAGGCTGATAAGGGTCATCAGGCTCCCCTTCGTCTGTCTCTTTACCTAGCAAAATTCTCTTATCAAAGATGGCCCCAAGCCCTTCAAACAACTCATCAATCAACGAAGGCCACTTTGGTTCTGAGGGATCAAGGAACAGCTTGTTCAGTGCAATGTACATGTCCCATGTGTCGAACCAGCAGTACCACTCACACTCCTGATCTTGAGTCTTCCTCCTCTTCATTGGCCACATAACCTTCAAGGATTGGTATGTTAGCAGTTCAGAATAGTGCTTGGCTAAGTCTCTCCCATATATGTCATGTAGGTCGAAGTGGGAAGTGATCACCACCGTATTGTCATTGTCATGATTAATCACAGGTCCGTTAATGAAGTGTGTATATAAGGTCAAAGTTCAGGGATCTCGATTTTCTTTCCATGGGGTGGTCATTGTCTTCCAGACTTTCTGACCGTCCTCACCTTCCCGCTGCTAAACAATATGGCGTTTTAGCTTCGCTGGCCTATAGCCCAGACCATTACTAGATATCATTCTATTGTCTTTGATAGGCTTGGTTCTGCCCAGCAGTTGTGTGCCCAGGCCTTTTCAAGGTTGGTAACCACCCTTCATCATTATGTCCCAACCAGGGGTACTCATGCACTTCCTCCTTTTAACAGCATCAACTGGACAAGGAACAGGTATAGTGGCTTTCAAAGGATTGTGAGTGCTCAAATAGTGATGTGTGATTATCATGAAAATTTTGTTGATTAAGTGACAAATAAGCCTATTAAACACTATGTGATCGTCAGAAATTTTTGACTAAAAAGTTTCAAAAGATAAAGATTGATTGCTTACATGTTTTGGACGTAGGAGATGTTGAAGTTCTTGATTCTCCTCCTTCAGCTGGCTGAAGAAAAAGAGCCCTTCTGACTTTCTTCTTACTTTGAATGTTGATCGGGCTTTGAGGATCGTCCAAATTTCCTTGTTGATTCCTTCATTTTGATCTTCTTTGTACCTTGCAAAAAATAGAAAGAAAGAAAGAGGGAAAGAACAATAAGAACTCAAATAGTGATAGTATCTATTCCAGTAATGATTCTGATCATACAACTTAAACAGATGAACTCACTTGTTTGTGGTCTTTGAAACCCCTTAACACATGGATTGGAAATTAATGCTAGTGAGTGTGTGTAACATGGAGTGATGTGATGAAATTATGAACTACTATGATGAAAATACGAAAAAGATGCAGAATTAATTAAGAAGAATTGATTTGGATGGTCCCTGGAAAGCCTTGGTTTTTTAATGATCTTGAAGAAAGGACGAAGAAAAGACGAAGCTTGCTTCAAGACTCTTAGAAGTAGTAGCAGCGCCTCGATCCTTCAACGTTTGGACGTCGTCTCTTCAAATATTTCCACTAATTTGCTAACAATTTCCATACTAACCTGCTAATGACCAAGGACTTGGGTATTTATAGGCTTAAGTTCGCGCATCCGCGGTTACTTACAGACTAACATGAAGGAGTTTGAAGCCAATCTAATTAAGAAATAGATAAATACAGCTTAATGCATCATTATCTGTAATTAACTAAAATGCGTCGCCCATGGGAGACGTCTTTTAGCTTAATTAAGATAAGGATAAACATCGGGAAGAAGAAACAGAATCAGTTTAGGAAACCAAAATGGCGTCGTGCATGGTAGATGTCTTTTAGTTTATTAATAAATTAATTAAAAATTAGATTAAAAATCGAAATAAGAATAAAACCCTAAAAGGCGTCTGCATAAGTCGACGTCTTTTAGAATCTTTTATATTTTGATTAAAAATCTGAGTTAAAATATATTTCATTAATAAACTTAAATTATGTCTGTCTGACCCAATGTCATTTAGACAATTAATCCAGAAGAATTATAAAAATTAATTAATGGTTAAATATCAAACTATTTTGAGATATTATTATATGACATGAAATTTACTCAAAATGATGTCAAAATTTGCGTGTTTACAGCTGCCTCACCTTGGCATCCTCTTTGCAAGGAAATGAATGAAATGGAATGTACTGAAAAAGTGATGCCAAGGTGTAATGAGACACGCTTTCAACATCACATGATTAGATTTTTTCTCAAAATCATCAATGAAGATAACTCAATAATATCAATGAAATCAATCCAGTTTGAATGAGATAGACAAGGAAATAAAATAAGGTCGATCAACTTCCACGGATTGGGAAGTACCCTACGTCATAAACCCTGTAGGTTTCATCATGGGGAGCGATTGCCAGCTAATGTGGACGTGCTACAACCATGATGGATTTTTAAAGAAAACAAGAAATGTTAGATAAAGAGTGCAAGAAAGGATAGAATTTCAAGGATATCTTTAAGCAAATCTCAAAGATAATCAAGATACTCAATTCCGAATGGAATATTTCATATCATATTAGAATTATTTGATCAATGGTCTAAAACTCAATTAATAATTAATTCTTCTAACAATTATATCAAAGTCCTATATGATGCATGCTGGGCTAAAAGAAAAATATAAAGTCAAATAAAATATAAATTAATCAATAATAATATCGTTAAATTGTCATTAATGAGTCAAGATACCAATTCTGCAATTCAGTGCTAAGCCGAGGCTTGTTTATCTACACACCGTTTCACAAAAGCGGAACCATCGTCCTCACTAATTAACAATCCAATGGTCTATCCATGCGATTAAGAATTCTCTAGAATTATCACTGTTTTTGTTGAAGGGGAACTCAAATTTCAGTTTCATCAAAATCACAAGATCCTTGATATACTCTAATAAATATTTAACATACAATAATGATTATGTAAATCAATTACATGAAAGAATACAAGGGATAGAGATAACCGTCTTTTTAGCCACGGTCAAGACTCATAAACTCGCACAATGGAACCTTCTTGAAATTTTCAACTTTATTGTCATTTCTTTGAATTTCATGTACTCAGAAATCATCAGTAACTTCAAGCAAGCATTTAATTAAGCATCAAATATGGATAATCATGGAATTTCGGGAAAATAACAGAAAACCTGGAACGCGTCGTGTCGTGCCGACGCCATTAAGTCCAATTAAACAACGTCGATGTTCAACGATGCCATTTAAGTCGCAGAAACAGAATCTGGCTATTTTCAATCCGGATTCCAACTCTCTCCATGCACATCCCTTCTCCAATCCGGAAAAGTCTCTTTAACTTCGCAAATCTCTCTATATAAGGTTCCTTAACTTGTTTTAAGGTAAATCCAACCCAATTCTAGAGATCGAAGAAAGGAATCCTTTCCAAAGTTCAAGGACAATCAAGGTTTTCAGGGTTTCAAGGGGAAAAAACTTAAGGACAAGATGGATTCTTCAAGCAAAAGGATGAAGAAGATGCTAGAGAAGCTTTCTGAGGTGAAGGATCATCTTAGTGAGAGAGATCCTAACTTCCAAGTAAGTTAAATCCCCTCTTCCTTCAATTCTTCTTCTTCAATTTCCCTTTTTCTCCATGTTCTTCATGGAATTATAGAATTATAGCAACTCTCCATTTTTGTTCTTCTAGGCATATCCTTTGTTTCCTGGCCCAAGAAAATTCACATCTCTTCCTTAGATTCGTAAGCTTGCTAAAAGTATCACTATTTCCTTGCAAACTTTTATTTCCAAGTGAAATATCCAAGGTCTAGTTGTCCATGCAAAGCACTACAAGAGTTCAAACGTGGATTGGGCGACTATGGGTGCTTTGATTGAGTTATGGCATCCTCAAACTCATATTTCCTCTTTCCTGATTTTGAATCCACTATACTTCTTGAAGAGGCCGAACTCCTATTGGGCCTTCCTAAGATCAAGTTGAACAACAATGAATTGATCCTGAACAAGATGGCTCTGACGAGGGAAAAGATCATAAGTCAACAATTGTTGATGAAGATTATAAAGGATTGAAAAGAAATTAAAGGATGCCTCACTAAAGAAGGAATTAACCTCGCAAAGCTAGCAGAGTGGACTCTATACGAGATTGAAGAACTCAGAGAGAATGACACTGAGAACGTGATGAAAGCGTTCACTACGTGCTTAGCTGGAGCTCTATTCTTTCCTACCTAAGACAACATAGTGGAGGATGATCAAGTCAATGCAATCTGCGAGATCTTTGAAGGAAGACAGATCGGAACAACGATTCTAGCCTATCTCTACAGTGGGCTCTCTGCAGGATCTATAGGTCAGCCTCTTTATGGTTGAATGCTTCTTTTCGTTCTGTGGGTTGAGTTTCACTTCAAATTTGAATATCACATTAGAAATTTTGCAAGACCATCTCAGATATATCAAAATAGCCCAATCTTCCATATTTTTAATATTGTGAAATTCAATAAAAGGATGATCAATCAAGTGCCCAAACTCAAGACTCGAGCTGATTGGCGAGCTTATTTGAGGACAATGCCATCATGTGGGTTTGACTCTTCTCCACTTGCTCTTATAGGAAAACCAATCCGAGTACGCCGTGCAGCGGGTGTAGAACTTAAACTGACTGGGGCAACTGAGTTTGTTATATACAATTCTCATCGATGCTATACTCAACTCAGCCTGCCTCGCTATGAATTCCCTAAGTTTTCCCATACATCTTCAATTAAGAAGCGTGCCTTGGAATCCGATGAAGACTTTGAAGCAACTGAACTTATAGTTATATTATGAAATATTAGCTCCAATCATCGTGTAAAATCCTCTCAGGAAACAAATAGAGGATTATCATATCCATATGTAATGGGACTTCGGAAAATTCTTTCTTGAAAGTTCTTTTTATCTTTTGTTTTGATGTAATTAAGAATTTATTTCTAATAAAAAATCATTCTTTTCATATCAGTGAAATTCATCCTCAATCTTTTGTGACTTGTCCAAGATTTTTCCTTAAGTAAAGTCATGATTTTCCTTAAAATATGATTCGTGGATGTAAATAGCGTCATCCAATCAAGACGCCTTTCTATCATAATTATTTTCCAAAATTCAAAAATGAATTCCTTAAAAACCCAGAGTATGTCTAAAACGCGTCCACAGTTGTAGATGCCTTTCAATTCTCTCTCCAACTTTTACCTAGAATTCTGCCATTAATTTTATGATTAATCCACTGAAACGCGTTGTGTTAGCTGGATGCGTTTAATCATTATGCCTTGTACGGTTCTGAACAGAATTGGCGGTTTATTCTTAAATGTATCTACCTATGTGGACGCCTTTTAAGAATTTCAAATTTTCTACTCTGCCGCCTCAATTTAAGCGCTTTTAATGGCATCACTGTTTATCGACACGTTTTAAACTTTCCAAACAAAAGCCGCGCGAGCCCGAGCCCTTCTTCCTCATTCTCCCCAAATCTCTTCTCTCTCTTCACCGTCTCCGGCGATCTCCATTCCTCCGGCGATCTCCTAACTCCGGCGACCTACAAGGCTCCTAGCGATCACCTTCCATCACCGCCCTCCCCTTCATCTTTTCTCTCTCTAACTCTCTCTAACCCGAGCTTTCTCTCTAGCTCTCTCTCTTACCCGAGCCTCATCTCCCTCTCTCTCAAACTTTCTCTCAAATCCTTAAAGCCATGGAATGTAGGGGATCTAGCAAAGCCAAGGCGGTGGTAAAGAGGCAACGGACCGCTTCCCTCTCAGTAGTGGCGGTGGAAGAAGCTCCCGCAACGGCACCGGCCGACCTCTAGGCGGTGGCGGCGTTCTTGGAGGAGGAAGAGGCTCCACATGCGGCCATGGCCAAAGAAGAAGGAGGGGAAGGCAACCTTCATCTGGTAAGTTTTCTATGTGATTGAATGGAATGAGAAAAGTGGGGGGGAAAGGGACTTTTGGGAAAAGTCCGAAATCGGCTTTGAACGGCGTCTAGACCAGGTGACGCCTTTCAAAAGGCGTCCCCATAGTCCGACGCCATTCAAAGCAAAATTTCATTTTTTTATTAGGATAGAAAATGAGATTAAATGGCGTCAAGGCATGTAGATGCCTTTCAATGGGCGTCCATGTTGCTTGACACCTTTTAGTTATAATATTTTATTGATTTTCTATGTCCAAAGTCTGATGAAATTTCTTGAATTTATTTGCAGGGGACGATGAGAGCTAGAATATCTTGGGACTTGGTAATAGGGGCCTACCGGGGACTCCCGGACTTCTAGAAGGCATGCCTGCTCCAGATGGGGTTCAGCGAGATTCTCGAGATCGAGCCATTTTGGCTCGATTTGGTACTACTGCAGGTGCTGAGAGAGCGTTGGCACGCAGAGAGTTGGGCATTTCTAATGCCCTGGGGCCACATGGTCCCAAGCTTAGAGGATGTGGCCAGGGTCACTGGCCTGAGGGTAGAGGCTAGGGCGGTGAGCGGGGTGACTTACCCCAATTACCGTGGGTTGGCTGAGGCCCTACTAGGTATAGAAGTCTTCAGTCTAGATAGAGAGTCTAGGACCGTCCCTAGGGTTGAGGCAGAGGCAGCCCTAGGTTTAGTTGAGCCCCGGCGGCGATCAGACGAGACCCGCGAGGCATTTAGAGATAGGTTAGTCGAGTCCTCCTCCGCCATCTATTGTAGAGAGTCTAGCCAGGTAGAGGAGGTAGATAGACAGTTGAGAGTTTTCTTAGTTTTCTTTTTGGTCGGTTGCTCTTCAGCACGAAGGGAGACCACATCCACTGTAGGTTTCTTTATTTACTAGATGACTTAGATAGCTTGCACGAGTATGCCTGGGGTGCGGCCCTCATGGCCCACCTCTTTGCAGACCCGTCTACGGTCACGTCAGACCGTGAGACGACCGTCAGCGGCTTCTCGCCGTTTCTCTAGGTATTAAATTATTTAATTATTTGTTTATGCAATGAAATGCAATGATATGATGTTTTCTAACTTATATGTTCGTGTGTGCAGGTTTGGAGCTACCACTACTTCCTGCTCGGCCGAGCGCGGATAGTGAGACCGAGCGCCGTCCCATTGGCCTGCCGATGGAAGCCAATTGTGGACACCGCCCTGCAGCACCATCAGCTGACAGTCCTCCACCGTCAGTTCCTTGATTATCCAGAGCTTCTGGTAAGTTGTTAAAATTTAGTTTTATTTATGAAATGCAATCTTTTATTTATTAAATGTAATTTATTTACCATGAATGGATCTAACCTGTATGCAGGTGATCTGGCGCCCATACATGGGCATGGGCGAGGAGGGTCAACCGTGGGTGACGGCTGGCTAGAGACGATTCGAGCGGCAGATGTGGATACATTGCTTGAACGAGATCGATCCACTTCGTCTCCTACTCGCGATGAGGACTCTAGGCCTCCACGAAGAATGGGTGGATGAGGAGGTCCCGGAGGGAGTCGAACGGTCCATGAGGGGAAAGCAGGCCCTCACCGATTGGCGTGCTAAGTTCCCGAAGCAGTACGAGGACTGGCACCGCCGAGACATACGGGTGGAGTCCCACGTTGAGGATAGCTTTGCCTATCTTCAGCAGTACCGGCCCAACTACGCCGATCAGTTACGGCTCCTCCGTCCGCTCGATGTAAGTATGCATTTATGCTTCTTTCATTTTATTATTATCTTTATTTATGTTTGTGAATGAATGTATGTATGTGATGCAGGATGCGCGTGATGCTGTAATCATCGACCTCTTGGCCCGCCTACATGATACGGAGGCCCAGCTCAAACAGGTCCAAAAAGAACTCTTTGATCTAATATGTATGTATGCATGCATGAATGTTCATTTTGATTAATTAGTTTGTTTTGACGATTAGCCACTGACAGTCATTCTTTTGGTGCAGCGAACCGTCTATACCCAGGTGGCTCCTCCTTCCTATGGCGCTTCATCATCTTCAGTTGCACACGAGGCCATCCTCGCTGATCTTCAGGGTCAACTTGCCTCCACCATCCACCGAGCCTCTCTTGCGGAAGAGGATCGGGTCGCTCGGGTAAGTTCCAATCTTTTTGACTTGAATTTGATATTGATTGTTTGATGATCTTGAACTGACAATATCTTCCCTTGTAGGTTGTTGAGCTTCAGGAAGCCCTTCAGAGGGCAGAGACAGATGCGGAGCAGTCTCGTGCAACGGCTGCTCGAGCCCAGGCTGTAACGACCCGCCACCCTATAATCGGGGATCCGATTACTAAATGGGTACCGAATCATTAATTTGGGACCAAACCAGGATCTCGTAAGTCTGGGAAACAAATAATAAACTAAGCTAAACATTCACATCGCATTGAACTGAAATGAGAGTGCAGGAAATTAAAATTATTACAATGCGACTCGATTACAGCAAATAATTACATACTCCAGCTGAAAGGAAATAATTTAACGTACAGGCCAGAAATAAATAACAACTACATCGGGGCATACCCCGGAACAACTGCCGAAGACGCACAACACGCGGCCGCACACGCCGCTCTAAGTCTGCTGGGAGTCCTCACCTGAAAACCGCAGGGGTGAGTCTCAAGAACAAGACTCAGTAGGGATCCTTCGATCCCCACTGCCCACGCACACACCCACAAGTGTAAGGTACAGCTAACGGTAAAGTAACAAGTGTAGTGGCAGGTACAATTCCTAATTTTCTACGTGAGAATACAAGCAATCGCAGCTATAATAATCTTGCACACTCTAAACCAGCCGTTAGAAAATATGCAATCGTTATCTCAATAGAACTCGCCGACCGTGCAAACAACGGTAGGGAAAACCTCGACCCGCTGAGACCAAGGAGTAGCCCCTCGGATAGCACGCTCGCTACTCCGGCCCAACTGGCTCAGGTGACTACCCCTTCCCCCAGCATAAGTGACTCTCCGAATGTACCACTCCGACACCGGTACTAGCTGACCCCGGGGTTCACCAGGTGACCCTCTCACACTAGGCGTCACCCCGCCCACGCCCCCACCGGCGCTGTGCTCACGCCCCCACCAGCACAGGGTGATAAAGTGCTACAATATCACTCCAGGTCCACAGTAACTGAAAACCCAACACAGTGCGATCCGGTCACGTGAAAAGGCCGCGATCGCATAACACACATAGAACCATTCGATCATGAGGAATCCATCTCTATCGGGTGCGCTAAAACATGTGCTAACCATCTATTTAGCAGTATAAACACGTTTTACTGGCATGCTTTAGTGAGATTCTGTCTTGAATCGCGTCGACCGAGGTCGACGCCATTCAAGCTCCAAGTACAGGTTTTAAATAAATCAGTCTTCAGAATCTGGCCTTAAAAGGCGTCGACCCCCATGGTCGCCTTTTAAAAAGGCGTCGACATCCTCAGAAGCCATTCAACACCGAAATCCAGAATTCTCGAGGTCTTATCCAAGGGATTTCTGCGGCTAAAACGCGTCATGGATGCCTGACGCCGTTCAAAAACGCGTCGCTTACCCATGACGTCTTTCAGCCACAGAAACCTCAACCTGGCAGACTGTCTGTCAGTCAATTCCTGTCTAAAAGGCGTCGTGATGGCCCGACGCCCTTCAAAAAGGCGTCGTCCATGCACGACGTCTTTCAGTCCCAGGAACCAGGAACGCCCTAAACCCGAGGGCTCCCTTTCCAACCCCAAATAACCCCAAAAATCATTCAAACTGGAGGGAAACGAAGAGCAAGACAATTCATAGGAAAAATACCCCCATAGAGAACCTAAACATGCTCATTTTAACCCCCAAAACCGAAGATCTACCACATGCATATCGAGAAGAACATGGTTTAAACACAACGTTACGGGGAATGTCACCCTACCGGACACTCGGACTCCTCCAAACTTCACGCCGTTCACCCTCCTCGACCCACGCCGCCGCCGGTACCGCCGTGGTCGTCCCTGCTCCACCGTGACGTCGGCCGCCGTCCGGGGAGTAGAACGCCGCAGTGGAAGTGGAGGTGGTAGTGGTACGAGTTAGGTGGAGGATGGAGTGGAGGGAGAGGCGGAATGATGGGAGGAAAAGAGGGAGGAGGAGGTGGTCGCCGCCGGTCGCCGGAGGAGGAGAAGAGAAGGAGGGTAGGAGAAAATGAGGGGAAGAAGGAGGGCTCACGGGGGTAACCATAAACTGGCTAAAACGCGTCGACATCCATGGACGCCAATCAGGTGATGTGACAGCCGCTCTGACAAGATTCTGAAACGCGTCTTCCTACACAGATGCCATTCAGACAACTTGTCAGGGCCGTACTCTGACACACCCAGAGTCGCAGTCTGAAAGGCGTTGTCCTTCGCAGACGTCGTTTAGACGACCTGACAGGGCCGTACCCACGCGGCCCAAGGCCAACCCCCGCGGCACCCACGTGGCAGCACTTGAATTGCGTCTGCCAAGGTAGACGCCGTTAAAAACGCGTCGCCAGGTCCTGACGCGATTCAACTCAGAACATCCGCCCCCCACAAGGGTTAGAACAACAAGATCTGACCCGAAAACCGGATCCGAAAGTCTCGGTCATTACAATCTCCCCCCCTTAAAAGAATTTCGCCCACGAAATTGAATGATAGAAATAACAAGGTTAAGGCAGGGAACTCACGAAAAAAGATAAGGGAACTGTTCCTGCATCTCATCCTCTCGCTCCCAGGTTGCCTCACCTCCAGAGCGGTACTGCCAAATCACCTTGACCAACGGTACGATCTTGTTACGCAAGACCTGCTGTCTGCGATCCTCAATACGAACCGGGTACTCTGGAAAAGACAGGTCCTCAGCGACCTCCAATTCTGAAAAGTCCAACACATGGGACGGATCCTGAACATACTTCCTCAACAAGGACACATGGAACACGTCGTGCACTCCTGCTAGATGGGGCGGCAAGGCCAACTGATACACGGTTTCCCCGATTCGAGCAAGAATGGGAAAAGGTCCAATATAACGCGGACTCAGCTTGCCTCGCTTCCCGAATCTCATCACACCCTTGGAGGGTGAGACTCGGAGAAACACGTGGTCCCCAACCTCAAACTCAAGTGGTCTCCGTCGGATGTCGGCATAACTCTTTTGTCTACTCTGAGCTGCGGTCAACCTCAGCTGAACTGTCCTGGCGACCTCAGCACACTGCTGTACCAACTCAGGTCCTGCAATCTGCCTCTCACCGATCTCAGACCAACACACCGGTGATCGACACGGCCGCCCATACAAAGCCTCATAAGGCGCCATGCCGATGCTGGAATGGTAGCTGTTGTTGTAGGCAAATTCCACAGTGGACAAATGTTGTTCCCACGAACCTCCCCAGTCTAGGCAACACGCCCTGAGCATATCTTCTAAGGTCTGAATAGTCCTTTCCGACTGCCCGTCAGTCTCGGGATGATAGGCCGAGCTGAAAGCCGACTGAGTCCCCAACGCCTGCTGAAAGCTCTTCCAGAATCTGGAAGTAAACCTCGGATCTCGATCTGATACAATGGACAAAGGGACCCCGTGCAGAGAGATGATCCGGTCTACAAACAACTTAGCCAGCTTGCCGACCGACCAGTCCTTCCTAATGGCTAGGAAGTGTGCCGACTTGGTCAGCCGATCAACGATGACCCAGATAGCGTCTCTTCTGCTAGGGGTTGCGGGCAATCCCATCACAAAGTCCATCGTCACATGTTCCCATTTCCATACAGGAATCGGCAAGGGTTGCAGCAACCCTCCAGGTCTCTGATGCTCGGCTTTAACCTGCTGACATGTCATACATCTAGCCACATACTCAGCCACATCTTTCTTCATACTGGGCCACTAGAAGTGCCTCCTCAAACAGTGATACATCTTTGTTGTCCCGGGATGCACTGCATACCTCGATCGGTGCGCCTCATCAAGAACACATCTGCGCACATCTTCCTCAGTCGGAACATAGAGTCTGCCTCTGAATCTGACGGTACCATCATCCCACAACTCAACCTCAGACCTCTGGAGTATCTGGGGTAACTCTGCATCTGCCCTCTGAGCCTCAATCACAGCATGGTACACAGCCGGTCTCACAGTCAAGCTGACAAGTACTGCTCTATCTTCTTCACGTGGAACCCTAAAGGAGGATTCTACCACCTGCTCAAATAATTTCCACTCCCTAACCATAAGGTATGACATGACCGTCTTCCGACTCAAAGCGTCTGCCACCACATTCGCCTTGCCCGGATGATAGGAAAGGTCAAAGTCATAATCTTTAATAAACTCCATCCACCTTCGCTGCCTCAGGTTCAGGTCTCTCTGAGTGAACACATATTTCAGGCTCTTGTGATCTGTAAAAACCTGAAATTTCTCCCCATACAGGTAATGCCTCCAGATCTTCAGTGCAAACACCACAGCTGCAAGCTCCAAATCATGAGTAGGATAGTTTTCTTCATGCCTCTTCAGCTGCCGAGAAGCATAAGCAACTACCCTGCCATGCTGCATAAGGACTGCTCCCAATCCTCGACGGGACGCATCCGAGTAAACCACAAATCCACCTGACCCAGATGGAAGCACCAGCACTGGGGCTGACGTGAGACGAGTTTTTAGCTCAATAAAACTCTGCTCACAATCCTCAGTCCACACGAAATGAACTCCCTTTCGAGTCAACCTCGACAAGGGGGCCGCTATCGAAGAAAATCCCTGAACAAACCGTCTGTAATATCCGGCAAGCCCCAGAAAGCTCCTGATCTCGGTCACTGAAGTCGGCCTGTTCCAGTCCATCACTGCCTCTATCTTCGCTGGGTCTACTGCGATACCTTCACCAGAAATAACGTGCCCGAGAAAGTGCACCTCGTTCAGCCAAAATTCACATTTGCTGAACTTGGCATAAAGTTGGTGCTCCCTCAGGACCTGCAATACTGCCCGAAGATGAGCAGCGTGCTCTTCCTCAGAAGAAGAATAGATCAGAATGTCATCAACAAACACAACCACAAACTGGTCCAGGTAGGTTCTGAAGACTCGGTTCATCAGATCCATAAAAGCCGCCGGAGCATTGGTTAAGCCAAAGGGCATAACCAGAAACTCATAGTGCCCATACCGAGTCCTGAACGCCGTCTTACTAACATCCACATCTCTGATTCTCATCTGATAGTATCCAGATCTCAGATCGATCTTGGAAAACACCCTCGCGGTCTGCAGCTGATCCATCAAGTCATCGATCCTAGGAAGCGGGTACTTATTCTTTATCGTTACCTGGTTTAGCTGCCTATAGTCAATGCACAATCTCAAGGAACCATCCTTCTTTCTGACAAACAGAACTGGAGCACCCCATGGAGATGTACTGGGACGAATAAAACCCTTGTCCAGCAACTCCTGCAACTGCGCCTTCAACTCAGCGAGTTCGGCTGGCGCCATCCGATACGGGGCCTTAGACAAGGGCGCCGTACCTGGTGCAAGCTCGATGGTGAACTCAACCTCACGCTGAGGAGGAAGGCCAGGCAGCTCTTCGGGAAAAACATCTACGAAATCACAAACAATAGGCACCTCCCAAGGACTAGGACTAGCACGACTATCAGAAACAACCACAGAGGCTAGGAAAGCCTCACAGCCACCAGCAAGCAACCTCTGTGCCTTAAAGGCGGAAATAAGAATGCCTCGGGAAGAAAGCCTAATACCTTGGAGGAAGAAGGTCGGGGTGTCCGGAATAGAGAAGCGCACCCTCTTCCTGTGGCAGTCCACCTCTGCATAATAGGCTTCCAACCAATCCATACCCAGGATGATATCAAAGTCACGAATAGCAAGTACGACCAACTGGGCAGGTAGCACATGACCCTCAATGGTCAAGGGAACACTCCTCAGACAATTATAGGATATCATGAAGTCCCCAGAAGGAACTTCCACCATCAGACCATCAGATAACTCAACAACGGGTGCAGAAAGAATATCTAGAAACTGCTCAGAAATAAAAGAATGCGAAGCACCCGAATCAATCAACACATGAGCAGAGTTCCCAAGGACAGAAGGTGTACCTTCCACCAAGTTGGACGCGCGAGCCTCCCTCCTGGTGATAGCTAACACTCTCCCCTGGGTCCTCGGCTTCTTCTGGTCGCCATGACCCTGCCCCTGACTATGCCCCTGCGGGCACTGCCTCGCCAGATGGCCCTGCTGGCCGCAAGTAAAACATCTCCTGGGAAGAGTGGGACACTGAGTCCCGCCATGGGCACCACCACACTGCTGACAAACTGCCGGAAGCCTCTGAGCTGGCTCCTGTTGTGCACTGGACACTGTCTGACTCTGCTGCCCCTGACTGGGCCGGCTGCTGCCGCTGCTGCCGCTACTGCTGCCACCACCCCTGAAGAATCTCCTGAATCGGGAGCCGAGAGAAGACGATCCCGATCCGACTGAAGGAGCCGGTGCCGCTGCTTTACCCCTGCCTCGAGATGGCCCCTGGACAGTCTGCCCTCTCTCCCGGGCCGACTGGATCTGCTGAGCCTCTACAGCTGCTGCACGCCTAACTGCTGACGCCAAGTCTGTACAACAATGGGACGCCACGAAGTTCCTCAAACTGAGCCTAAGCCCATCCACAAACCTCTCCGCGCGACGTTCCTCATCCTGAGATATGAAAGGCACGAACCGTCCCAGCAAAACAAACTTCGCCTCGTACTCAAGCACCGTCATGCTTCCCTGTGTCAGATCCATGAACTCCCTCTCCTTGGCCCTCTGAACGTGTCTAGGGAAATACTGAGCATTGAACTCCTTGACAAAGGTCTCCCAAGATATCTCCCAAAGACTCCTGTCCCCATAAGACAAACTCTTCAGTGTGGTCCACCAGTCATAGGCGCTATCCTTCAGCATGAAGGTAGCCAGCGGGGTCCTCTCTACTGCCGCACAGTCCATGGTATCAAAAGTCTTCTCGATCTCTCTAAGCCAATGAATGGCCTCGTCAGGGTCGGGACGACCGGTGAAGTGAGGTGGCCTCAGCTTCAAGAACCTCTCCAGTGTAGCTATGGTCCCTCTCCGAGTACTAGAACCCTCGCTAGGATCTCGTGTCTGATATCTAGCCATGGTATCCATCATGGCTTCCATAAACTGCTCAACACTCGGCCTCCCTGCCTCGGACCCACTAGGGGCATCTCCCCTCTCTCGAATAACTGGCATCCTCTTCCTGGGAGCCATCTACTCGCCTACAATTACAAAATTAAAAGTTCTAATTAGAAACCTAAAACCTATGCTACCAACGTGCCTGTCCGGGATAATGTATTTATTTGCCGAATTCACAACATTTAACCTAGTTACTTATTTATTTGCCAGACCGTATGCTCTGATACCAACTGTAACGACCCGCCACCCTATAATCGGGGATCCGATTACTAAATGGGTACCGAATCATTAATTTGGGACCAAACCAGGATCTCGTAAGTCTGGGAAACAAATAATAAACTAAGCTAAACATTCACATCGCATTGAACTGAAATGAGAGTGCAGGAAATTAAAATTATTACAATGCGACTCGATTACAGCAAATAATTACATACTCCAGCTGAAAGGAAATAATTTAACGTACAGGCCAGAAATAAATAACAACTACATCGGGGCATACCCCGGAACAACTGCCGAAGACGCACAACACGCGGCCGCACACGCCGCTCTAAGTCTGCTGGGAGTCCTCACCTGAAAACCGCAGGGGTGAGTCTCAAGAACAAGACTCAGTAGGGATCCTTCGATCCCCACTGCCCACGCACACACCCACAAGTGTAAGGTACAGCTAACGGTAAAGTAACAAGTGTAGTGGCAGGTACAATTCCTAATTTTCTACGTGAGAATACAAGCAATCGCAGCTATAATAATCTTGCACACTCTAAACCAGCCGTTAGAAAATCTGCAATCGTTATCTCAATAGAACTCGCCGACCGTGCAAACAACGGTAGGGAAAACCTCGACCCGCTGAGACCAAGGAGTAGCCCCTCGGATAGCACACTCGCTACTCCGGCCCAACTGGCTCAGGTGACTACCCCTTCCCCCAGCATGAGTGACTCTCCGAATGTACCACTCCGACACCGGTACTAGCTGACCCCGGGGTTCACCAGGTGACCCTCTCTCACTAGGCGTCACCCCGCCCACGCCCCCACCGGCGCTGTGCTCACGCCCCCACCAGCACAGGGTGATAAAGTGCTACAATGTCACTCAAGGTCCACAGTAACTGAATACCCAACACAGTGCGATCCGGTCACGTGAAAAGGCCGCAATCGCATAACACACATAGAACCATTCGATCATGAGGAATCCATCTCTATCGGGTGCGCTAAAACATGTGCTAACCATCTATTTAGCAGTATAAACACGTTTTACTGGCATGCTTTAGTGCGATTCTGTCTTGAATCGCGTCGACCGAGGTCGACGCCATTCAAGCTCCAAGTACAGGTTTTAAAAAAATCAGTCTTCAGAATCTGGCCTTAAAAGGCGTCGACCCCCATGGTCGCCTTTTAAAAAGGCGTCGACATCCTCAGACGCCATTCAACACCGAAATCCGGAATTCTCGAGGTCTTATCCAAGGGATTTCTGCGGCTAAAACGCGTCATGGATGCCTGACGCCGTTCAAAAACGCGTCGGTTACCCATGACGTCTTTCAGCCACAGAAACCTCAACCTGGCAGACTGTCTGTCAGTCAATTCCTGTCTAAAAGGCGTCGTGATGGCCCGACGCCCTTCAAAAAGGCGTCGTCCATGCACGACGTCTTTCAGTTACAGGAACCAGGAACACCCTAAACCCGAGGGCTCCCTTTCCAACCCCAAATAACCCCAAAAATCATTCAAACTGGAGGGAAACGAAGAGCAAGACAATTCATAGGAAAAACACCCCCATAGAGAACCTAAACATGCTCATTTTAACCCCCAAAACCGAAGATCTACCACATGCATATCGAGAAGAACATGGTTTAAACACAACGTTACGGGGAATGTCACCCTACCGGACACTCGGACTCCTCCAAACTTCACGTCGTTCACCCTCCTCGCCCCACGCCGCCGCCGGTACCGCCGTGGTCGTCCCTGCTCCACCGTGACGTCGGCCGCCGTCCGGGGAGTAGAACGCCGCAGTGGAAGTGGAGGTGGTAGTGGTACGAGTTAGGTGGAGGATGGAGTGGAGGGAGAGGCGGAATGATGGGAGGAAAAGAGGGAGGAGGAGGTGGTCGCCGCCAGTCGCCGGAGGAGGAGAAGAGAAGGAGGGTAGGAGAAAATGAGGGGAAGAAGGAGGGCTCACGGGGGTAACCATAAACTGGCTAAAACGCGTCGACATCCATGGACGCCAATCAGGTGATGTGACGGCCGCTCTGACAAGATTCTGAAACGCGTCTTCCTACACAGACGCCATTCAGACAACTTGTCAGGGCCGTACTCTGACACACCCAGAGTCGCAGTCTGAAAGGCGTCGTCCTTCGCAGATGCCGTTTAGACGACCTGACAGGGCCGTACCCACGCGGCCCAAGGCCAACCCCCGCGGCACCCACGTGGCAGCACTTGAATTGCGTCTGCCAAGGTAGACGCCGTTAAAAACGCGTCGCCAGGTCCTAACGCGATTCAACTCAGAACATCCGCCCCCCACAAGGGTTAGAACAACAAGATCTGACCCGAAAACCGGATCCGAAAGTCTCGGTCATTACACAGGCTGATGCTGCCTACATCAGGGCTTTGGAGGAGCAGCTGGCACGCCTCTCCAGCGACGACCTCCCTCGAGAGCTTACGCGCCTCCAGACTCGTCTGGAGATACTTACTGAGGATCGGGAGTGCGAGCGGCAGGAGCGACAGCGAGTTGATGCTGAGGTGACCTCCCTCCAGGTCCAGCTTGGTGTTACGGAGCATGAGCGACGCAGCGTGGAGGAGCGTTACCGACGTGCCCGCCAGCAAGCGCAAGAAAGGGGGCACAGGAGTGCGTTCACTACGAGCGTCGCCATTTCATCGGGCCAAGCTTAATGGGACCACCACCGCCACCTAGCCGAGGACCAGCACCGGATGCCCCAGACGAAGCTCAGAGCCAATTTGACGAGGGGGCAGGGGAGAGCCAGCCTTGATGGCTGCATATCATGTATCTTCTTCTTTTTTGTGAGTCCTGATGTTGATGGACTTTTCATATGTACATGAAGCTTTTGAGTTTATAAATGCAATTTCTGCACTTCAGCTTTGTGCCTTGTGTCTTTGATTCTTGTGCCCTATATATGTCTTAGCAAGTAGGTTAAGTATCTGTTTAGGCTTAGCCCCTTGCCCGGTTAAGTAACCGGCTACTTGATCATATCCTTGGTAGAAGGGTCAAGGGACATAGGCTTTATTAACAATGGTAGTAATAATTGAACTGAAGGAAATAACGGAGTAAGATGCAACATACAAGCATACAGATACTCGCTAAAAATAAAGGAATAAAGCACACCAAATGCTACAAGCATATGCTAATTGAAATATTTTTATTTTTTTTTTGAAATATTCATTTTGTTTGGGTTTTAGAACATATATATATTTTTTTTTATTTGGACATATCTATCTTTTTTTGGATTTTCGAAAGATCTATTTTTTTTTTAGATTTTGAATTTTCAAAATATCTTTTATTTTTTGCATTTTGAGATAGGTATCTTTTTTGGATTTTGAAATATATATATATATATTTTTTTTTTTTTTGATTTTGTACTTTTTTGGATTTATACTTTTTTTGGATTTTGAGATATATACTTTTTTTTTTGGATTTTGTGATATATACTTTTTTTGATTTTGAGAATAATGCGCAAAATAAAAGACCAACATGGTACTCAGATCAAAAGATCATATTCATTTATTAACTTAATTCCCAAATTGTTTTTCAATAATCTAACTTAGACCCATCGTGCTTGAACTTGTGTTTTCATTCGTGATCCCATTCGATGGTCTGACCTTTAGTCAATCTAGGCCGTTCCTTAAGCTTGGAGCACGCCTCTTTAGGAAGAAGGGAAGAATTTGCTTAGAAAAACCCACGAGTAGGTTCCGGAGACCCAAATGGATGTCCATTTCTTACCCTAATATCTGTTGGGATTCTGTCATTTTATTTCCGGGATATTTATCGACCTTGCGCTCCCTTTTCATTTCACTTCATGGCCTTGATCTAACGTTTGTAGTGTAATGGCCTTTTGATTTGATATTGGCTTTTGCCTTTTGCTTTTCCTTTTTTCTTTTCTTGGGACGGATCTCCCCTTTTTTTTTTTCTTTTTTTTTCCTTTTTATGACGGCCTCCTACTAAGATGGCGGGTATTCTTGGTAGTCTATTCTAAGCCTCGTTCCGACATCGTGGGCCGAGTGTAAAAATAGAATTTTTTTTTAAAAGAATGATTTGTACTTTACGCCCTTAGTCATGCTTTCGTTATTCCTTCGGACTTCACATCTCTTGTTACTCACGAATCAAACGTGTCAGTATGTATAGTAATGTGTTTGAATTAAATTATCCAGACTGATAAGGGAATTTGAGTTTCTAAATTTTCTGATTTCATTGGTCTTTGCACTATGCTGATCGACTCTTTAACCTAAGGATAGTATTTCTTAAGATACAAACCGTTCCAAGGATGAGTTAACTCTTGCCCTTCTGCATTGACTAGACGGTAAGCGTTACCAGAAAAAAACATGTGATATGACATATGGTCCATCCCAATTGGAATGGAGCTTAGAACGCATACCACCAAGTTTTACAAAGATTCTTTTGACGATCATTTCACCAACTTTGAACTTACGTTCGATAACTTTCTTTTGATAAAAACGTGCTAATCTATTTTGATATACTCTTGCATCATTAGCAGCTGACCATCTTTTCTCATCTAAGAGTTCCAATTGAGCGAGGAGTGATGAGCGATGCTCATCAACGGAGAACTCCTTGTTCAATTGTACTTTTAATGATGGTACGAGGATCTCGTATGGAACTACCGCCTCCATTCCAAATGTTAAGGAATAAAGAGTGTGCCCAGTGGGCGTGCGGATTGAAGTTCGGTAGGCCCATAGAGACTCAATCAATTTTTCTGGCTAGTCCGTGAATTTATTAGACTTGCACGTCTTTTTGATGATTTTTATCAAAGTCTTGTTAGTTGCCTCTGCTTGGCCATTGCCTTACAGATAATATGGAGATTAATGATGCAATGCAATTTTATACTTGTTGCAGAGGTCCTTCAGCTCTTGTGACACGAACTGCGGTCCATTATCGGTGACGATGGTTTTTGGAATTCCGGATCTTGTGATGATGTTCTTCATGATGAATTTGCAGACAGTTGACGCTTTGACTTCCGTGTATGCTTCGACTTCGCCCACTTGGTGAAGTATTTTGTTGTCGTGAGAATGAAGGATTTTTACTTAATGCCGGAATCAGGATTGCCAAGGAGTCCAATGACGTCGAAAGCCCACATGGAGAAAGGCTATGGGGAGAAAACATGATGGAGTGAAGATGCAGGAGAATGAATCTTGTCGGCATGAAGTTGACACTTGGCACACCTACGGACATATCCTATACAATCTTCTTCCATAGTTAGCCAATAGAATCCTTCTCTAAGGATCTTCTTTGCTAGCCTTTGTCCATTAACATGGCCACCACAAACTCCAGCATTAGCTCTTTCCATGATCTTCCAAAGCTCATCTTCGTCTAAACATCTTAAAAGAACTCTATCAAAACCTCTTTTATATAGTGCTCCCCCAACTAGGGTGTACCTTTGAGCAACTCTACTGATAGCCCTTTTTTCCTCAGCTGTGACTTCTTCAGGATATGATTGATCTTCACAATATTTGACAATTTCATAGTACCATGGTTTCTCTTCATCATTCATCTCTTCTTGTAATTCCAATAACATTATCTCTCGCCTTTCCACAATATCTCCATCTCTGACCTTCTTCAGCAGCTTTTCCTTAGTCCTAAGGAATGAAGGGTCTTTCATGGCGGGTGAAAGACGCCTATGAACAATAATCGACTCGGATTGCCTGCTGATTGGAAAATCGAGGAAAGATGCGAGAGAAGATAGAGCGTTAGCTAAGATGTTCTGATTTCGAGGAATATGAATGAAAATCAATTTAGTGAAAAGCTTAGCATAAGCATAGGTGAGTTCTTGATAAGGCTTGAGCTTAAGATCAAGAGTCCAATATTTGGTTAGCACCTGGCGAAGAATCAATTGGCTATCACCTAAAATTCTGAGTTTGGTGGCACCATGGAGATGAGCAGCCTCGAGGCTAGCAAGGAGTGCCACGTATTCAGCTATATTGTTAGTGACTGGAAAGTCAAGCTGAAAAGCTTGTGGAATGGTGACACCTTCAGGTGATAACAGAACAATGCCGATACTCTTTCCATGGGAATTCAAAGCTGTGTCAAAATGTAGAGTCCACATATCATCTTTGATTCTGTCTATGGACATTAGTTCCTAATTTGGAAACTCTGATCGGACTGGATCAAAACGAGGAAGGGGATGGTGAGCGAGGTGTTTTGCTATGGCATAGCCCTTGATCACTTTCTGCTGAATGTAAGTGATATCAAATTGAGATAAAAAGCTTTCCCATCGTGCTAACCTATCAATGAGGATAGATTTCTCAAGAAGAAACTTAATGGGATTCATCCTAGCGATGAGATGAACTTCATGGGCTAAAAAGTAATGTTTCAATTTTTGAACCACCCATACAAGTACTGCACATGTTTTCTCAATCGTTGTGTATCTCTGTTCAGCGGGGTTGAGAAGTTTAGAGAGATAGTAGGCTGCCCTCCCCTTTCCTTCTTCATCCTCTTGTGCTAGGACAGCTCCCACCGCATCATCCAGAACATAAATGTATAGAATCGAAGGTTTTCCCGGAGATGGTGGTCTCAAAACAGGAGGACATGCCAGATAATTATTCAATCCATCAAACGCCTCCTGACACTTATCGTCCCAATCGAATTTGACTCCCGACTTGGTAAACTCATAGAACGGCTTACACCTTTGTGAATGCTGAGAGACAAATCGGCGAATAAACTGCAACCTCCCGATTAATCCTCTTAACTCTTTCAAGTTCTTGGGAGGTGGCATTTCTCTAATAGATTTCACCTTGTTGGGATCGATCTCAATTCTCTGTTTACTGACAATGAATCCAAGTAATTTTCCTGAGGATACCCCGAATACACATTTCTTGGGGTTCATCTTCAACTGATATTCTCTTGATCTTTCTAATACTCTTGCCAAAACTTTGACATGCTCAGCCTTAGTCTTAGATTTCACCAATAAATCATCCACATACACTTCTAAATGTATATGCATCATGTCATGGAATATTGACATCATAGCTCTCTGATAAGTGGCTCCAGCGTTCTTCAGTCCAAAAGGCATGACGACATAACAATATGTCCCCCAAGGTGTAGTGAATGATGTCTTTTCTTGATCTTCTTCTGCCAATTTGATCTGATTATATCTTGAGAATCCATCCATAAATGATAAAGTTTCATAGCCAGCTGTATTATCGATGAGTACATCAATGTGAGGCAGTGGAAAGTCATCCTCAGGACATGCCCAGTTAAAATCTCGGAAGTCAATACAGATTCTGATCTTCCCATCCTTTTTCATAACTGGGACTATGTTGGCCACCCATTGTGGATAGAGGACAACTCTAATAAACTTGGCTTTATGTAACTTATCGACCTCTTCCTTCATCTTCAAAGCCATTTGTAGGTGGAATCGCCTTAACTTATGTTTAACTGGGCTAGCTCCATCCTGTAATGTCAATCGATGTTCCACTAGTGATGAGTCTAACCCCGGCATATCCTCATAACTCCAGGCGAAAGTATCCTATAATCCTTAAGAACTTGGACCACTGCCTTCTCATCCATTTCAGAAAGATTTTTGCTGATGAGGACAACCTTAGGTTCGTCTTCAGTCCCTAGATTGATCTCTTTGGTGGGCTCTTCTACGGCAGCTAAGGGTTCATCAAATCTTTTTACTCCACTGGCATACGCCTCAGCTGCATCCTTGTCATCTTCGTCATCTTCAATAATGGGATATTTTCCGTGTATCAATTCATACACCCCATATACATCATTGACTGACTCATCATCTACACAATCTTCTGGCATCTGAATAGGATTCTCTAACAACTGAGGGATCATAGAACAAGAAAGGCATTTAAAAGCTAAATCCTAGAGGTATCTTTTTGGAATTTGTCTACCCTTAGACTTTCTAGACTTCCTAACATGATTAACCTGCGTAGAACTAGACTCCCTAACTTCACTAGACTCCCTATCCTGACCTAATGAGGACGAAGAAGGATAAAAATTATGGAATACATGAGGAAATACAGGAGAATCCTCTCAAGGAGAGGGACAAAGCAAGTCTAGAAGAGAATCTTGCCCGAATGACCCACGCGATGGGGTACAGTCGAACAAGTAGGAAGTCTCCTCAATGAGGATCTGAGAGAAGGAAGTTGCCAAATTGACGTTTTTTTTGGAGAAAAGAGGAGTTAATCATGAAACAAGAATGAATTTGAATAGGAGGAGAATGGGATGGAGGAAGCGGCACTAAGGCCAAAGGATTGGGGGGATCATACAGTAGCATGTCCCAGATTAGATCAAAAATCCTTTCTAGATCGAGAGGAGGTTGAGGGATAAGGTCGCGTGGGGACAGAGTGATCATGATGGGCGGAGCCCGTGGAATATCTTTAGTGATGACCCGCGACCAAGTCAAGGTCAGAAGCAGAGTACGGAATATAGTATGAAATGTGAAAATGCGAGAGGGATAGGTTCCTCTCCAGAGAAAATCAGTTGTGTGACCAGCTTCATAGGGGTCATCTGGCTCCCCTTCATCTGTTTCCATGGACAGCAGAATCCTCCTGTCAAAAATGGCGCCAGGTCCTTCAATCAGCTCGTCTATCAACGGTGGCCACTTCGGCTCTGAGGGGTCAAGAAATAATCCGTTTATTGCAATGTACAGATCCCTCAGGTCGAACCACCGGTACCATTCACATTCTGGATCTTGGAATTTCCTCCTTTTCATCGGCCGCAGAACCTCCAAAGTCTGGTATGTCAGCAATTCTGAGCAATGTCTGGCCAAGTCCCTTCCATAGATGTCATGTGGGTCGAACTGGGAAGTAATTAGCACTATATTATCATCATCATGACTGATTATGGGTCCCTTGACAAAATGTGTATGCAGGGTCCATGTCAGGGGATCCCGACTTTCTTTACATGGCGTGGTCATTGTTTCCCAAGCCTTCTGGCCGTCTTCATCTTCATGCTGCTGAATGATATCATGCCTAACTCTTCTTGACCTATAGCCCAGGCCATTACCGGGTGTCCTTCGGCTATCTTTAATGGGCGTTGTTCTGCCCTGCAATTGCGTACCCAGCCCCTTTCCAGGCTGATAGCCACCTTTCATCATAATTTTCCAACCAGGGGTACTCATGCACTTCCCCCGCTTTATGGCATCAATTGGACAAGAACTATGTGTGGCAGCTTTCAAGGGATCAACCACAGGATGGTAAACCTGTAATACCGACAACAGAGGTTGTTGGCCAGGTAAAGAAGTCGGCCTAATATTCAGGGAATGAGTGGTAGCAAGAATCGGCATACTGGTGACTTTAATGATTCGTCCCTTATATAGAAATTTGAGGCACTGATGATTTGTAGAAGGAATTGCCTCAAGGGACTTGATGTAAGGGCGGCCAAGGATACCCTTCAAAGATGGATCGATTTCCAAGATGTGGAACTCGACCTCATTATGACAAACAAGGCCTAATTCTACCTTCAAATAAATCATTCTCAGAGGGGAACGGGTAGAATTGTCATAAGTTGTAACAGAAATTGGGGAAGGCAGCCACTTCTCCCTAGGTATACCATACAATTCAAGGATCTTCGGTGATAGGACATTGATTGAGGTCCCTGTGTCAACCAGGCATGCGTCTACGGCCTTCTTGCAGATGTTGACCGTGATGCTCAAAGCCATGCTTCTGGCTACTGGAGGTGCTAGTTCCGAGGTATGGAATGTAATGGAGGGCTGGTCCCCCTGAGGAACTAACAGTGTGGTGATCTTCCACCGGCATGTCTTCGTTGACCATAACCTTCTGCAAATATTCTATCAGAGTTTCCTGATGGGTCTTAGATCTCTTGATCAACTCGAGCACAGAAATTCGTGTCAGTGTTCTGTCTAACTATTTCAATTGGTCGTATTGGGTGCCTAGTGCACTCTCATCATTATTAGCTTCCTCTGGCGGCTGTGATGGGCCGTCTCTGACTGTAGACTGAGGAAAGACCTTGTTGAAGACCTCCCGCTCCAGAGCATATGTTCTTCAATCGTGGAAGGTGTAAGTGATAGTTTCAACACTGCGGGGTTGGTGGGTGGTTTAGATGGTGTGGGGGGCTGGTAAACAGGTGATGGCGTAGAGTTGTTTGGTGGAGGCATGGTGCGGATGAGGGGTTTAGATGGTTGGATGGTCTGAGGGATAAGTGGTTGGTGCGGGTGAAGTGGGGATTGGCATACGGAGTAGCGGTCTGGATGGCTGAATGTCACCGGGGTAAGTGGTTGTGGTAGATGATATGGGAAATGGAATGCGGAGTAATGGTTAGGAAGGCAGTAGGGGTGCATAATTGGTTTGCGGATGGTTGTTTAATGGTGGCGTGGTGGTGGATGGTGTAATGGGTGTGGGTAGAAGGTATGCGGGTGTTGGTACGGGTGTAATGGTAACGGGTTGCGGTTTGGGTATGTGAAGAATGCGGCGTGGTGGTTGGTCGGCGGTGCTCGGTTGATGGCCTGTTGAGTAAATAGAGGAAGAGTCCTCTATCTTCCATTGCTGCCCTTGATTAGCCTCAGACTGGCGATTTGTCAAGATGGGGGCAATTTGATTTTGATGTTGATGCTCCGGAAGTGGATTTTGCACTATACCCATGTTTAGAGGTGCTGACGCTTGTGCTGGCGCTCTCTGTTGTTGTTGTTGCTGCTACTGTTGTGGTTGTTGTTACTGTTGTTGAAGTCTTCTTGCCTTCAAGGTAGATACGTACTTCCTCATCTCCTCCCAGTCAATGCCTCCTTGATCATTTAGATCATGGATGTAATCTTGGAATTGGAAGCAGGTATCTATTATATGTCCAGGTTGTGTGTGAAAGAAGTAATACCTGAAAGCGTCGGCATTATGGGGCCAGACTGTCTTTTCCCTGGGCAGGACTAAGGCATTGGCTGCCATCAGGGCGTTGAAAATGTCCAGTAAAGATTCTGGGAGTGCTGGATATGTCATCCTTTTGAGGCCTGGAGGCTTCCTCTATTGGTTGTAATCATTTGGGGGAGGTACATTATGGCATGCCGGCGGTGCGCGTGGCTGGTACTGCTGTTGGTTCTGCTGCTGGTACTGGGGCTGTTGATACTGTTGTTGGTTCGGTGGTTGCTGCTGTGGCGGGTACTGTGGCTGCTGGGGTCTATAACCCTGCTGGTTCGGAGGTCTATAACCTTGCTGGTTTGGAGGTCTATAACCTTGCTGGCTTGGTGGTTGCTGGTTTCTTGTGAACTGGGGCTGATTGTTGTTCATGGTGCTGACCTGCTCGTGAGAGAGCGTGCCTTCGGTTGTCGGACCCATGCTAGGAGGATTTGGCACGGCAGGCTTCCGAGGTGGAGGTCTGCTGGGTCGGTAAGGATCAAAGACATTGGAGAAAGTGGCATCCTTGAAGGCGTTCTGACAGTAACGCGCCCTCTCGTAAAGTTCTGCCATGCTGGTCAAGTTGTTCAAAGCTAGGACCAGTTTGTATTGAGGGGTAGCATTGGAAATCAGCATCTTGACTTGTTCAGATTCGGACATATAATCCTTAATCTTCTCCGCCATGCTCCTCCATCTATCAGCAAATGTGATGAAGTCCTCATCGGGCTTCATCTTCTTAGCAACAAGATCAATGATGGATAGTGATGGTGCGACTCTGTCCTGGTATCGTTGAATAAATTTTTGGGATACGATATCGTAATCTTCCACCTCATAAGGTTCCAATAAGAAGAACCACTCAAGGGTTGGCCCCTCTAATGATTTCCTGAATAGGAATGCCAACGACCTCTTGTCGTTCTGCCAAAAGGATGACTCGTACATAAACTCCTTCAAATGATTGAAGGGGTTACCAATACCATTGTATTTTCTATATACTGGCATTTCCGAGGGCGGCAAATGAAACACGGGCAGACTCGGAAGACTGATCTCAGGTGCAGCCTTAACTCCCATCATCTTCTAAAAATTATTGAACTGTTCATTCATACGCTCCATCTTTGCGAGCAGAGCTTGAGTCGTTGGATCAGCCTGGGGAGGAGGTGGTGGTGGTACATGATAGGCTTGCTGCCTAGAGTAAGTGGGGCAAGGGGGGCAATAGGGTTAAGGTCCGGCAGCGCTTCCGCCATGTCTGAGGGCATTTTGATAAGTTGGCGTGGGCAGCCTAACCGGTTGCCTTGAGGAGGATAGTTGTGGCCCAACTGGCCGAGAAGTTGAAACTTGAAGGCCTTCCATGGCCTGATGAATGAAGGAAGCATGGTGGGGAGGAGGTTGAGGAACGGTAGGGGGAACCATAGGATTCGGTTCAGTAGACTGCACAGGCGTCTTCCCCTTTAAAATGGATTGGACTGCCTCGAGCTGTTAAGGATCCAGGTGGGAGGTCAGAACTCCCAGAGCATTGACTAGATCATTCGGGTTCATGGCTCCCTCAAAGACAGGATTAGAGACCACATGCACATGCGGAGGAAGATCAGAGCCAGAATTATGTTAATCATGAGCAAAAGGAGGAGGGATTTGGTGGTTTCCCTCATGTTGAAATAGATAAGAATGGGGGATCACGGGGGGCATTAGCATCTCCCCCGTTTTCATAGTGATAATCAAATTCAAGAGGGGCATTAGCATCTCCCTCGTAATTGACTAAAGCATCTGAACTCATGCTCAAATCTCTACCTGATCGAAGCAACATGGTATTAGATTTATTTATTTTTTTCAACAAAGATTTGCAGACAAGTTGTACAGAGATTAGTCAAACAAGTGGATGCTTAACGTTATTTTGAGATTCCTTGTTAGATTATTTGGATTCAGTTAACCACAAATGCATTCAATGGGTAGGATCCTAGTTTCAGTTCAATTTCCACCGTTATATTCTAAGCTTTTTCTCACAACGACATGAAAATCTAACCAGGACTTCAATTGGTACAACCAGCCCGATGAACAAGGAGGAATACTTTGATTTTGGGGACTTACGGAGGTCTTTAACGCCAACCACTCTAGTCTGATCGAGGAACCGACCCAATCAGAGAGAGGTGAAGACGTCAAGAAAGGTGTTCCTATGAGAAAAGGAGGGTGTTAGCCCCAGTGCGTATGACCTGTGGCCGGGATGGCCTCTAATGCTTAATATGTAATGGGTAACAGCAAGGAAATCAGAAATCCGAGAACTGAAGAACAAAACAAGAAACTGCTTGAATCGCGTCGTTGTTCCTCGACGCTATTCAAATCAGAACCTTATTCTGCTTACAGAACCTCAGACAATAGGGAATTTTACCTGAAAGGTGTCAGGGTAGAGCGACGCAGTATGAAACGCGTCGTTATTCCTAGACGCTTTTCAAGTCACAAAGTCAACAATTTAGAAGGAATTTAAGGGTCAATTCCCCCTCAAACTAACAGGATAAAGCAGTAAATAATCGGCTCATACGAATCTTTTTTTTTTTTAATTTTTAACATGATGATTTATCATGTAAACAACTAAAACATTCAATCTATCACACATGCTTCTTCTCATAATCACAACTCTTCAATCAATCAAACGGGGAGGGCAAGATCTTGCCACAAGGGTGTGCACGTAGTGCACGTAGGAATAACAATTAAACTAAAAAAAAATCACCGATCGATGAAGGCGTGTCCGAGGGACACAAGTGGTGCACCGTGGGTGCCCAATTGATAAAAGCAAGAACAAAGATTTAAAAGATGGCGAGACCAAGTCCCACCATAATCGCCAAAAAGTTGTGAGTGCTCAAATAGTGATGTGTAATTATCATGAAAATTTTGTTGATTAAGTGACAAATATGCCTATTAAAAACTATGTGATCGCCAAAAACTTTTGACTAAAAAGTTTTAAAAGACAAAGATTGATCGCTTACCTGTTTTGGACGTTGGAGATGTTGAAGTTCTTGATTCTCCTCTTTCAGCCGGCTAAAGAAAAAGAGCCCTTCTGACTTTATTCTTGCTTTGAATGTTGATCGGGCTTTGAGGATCGTCCAAATTTCCTTGTTGATTCCTTCCTTTTGATCTTCTTTGTACCTTGCAAAAAAATAGAAAGAAAGAAAGAGGGAAAGAACAATAAGAACTCAAATAGTGGTAGTATCTATTCCAGTAATGATTCTGATCATGCAACTTAAACAGATGAACTCACTTGTTTGTGGTCTTTGAAACCCCTTAACACATGGATTGGAAATTAATGCTAGTGAGTGTGTGTAACATGGAGTGATGTGATGAAATTATGAACTACTATGATGAAAATACGAAAAAGATGCAGAATTAATTAAGAAGAATTGAGTTGGATGGTCTCTGGAATGCCTTGGTTTTTTAATGATCTTGAAGAATGGACGAAGAAAAGACGAAGCTTGCTTCAAGACTCTTAGAAGTAGTAGCAGCGCCTCGATCCTTCACCGTTTGGCCGTCGTCTCTCTTCAAGTATTTCTACTAATTTGCTAACAATTTCCGCATTAACCTGCTAATGACAAAGGACTTGGGTATTTATAGGCTTAACTTCGCACGTCCGCGGTTACTTACAGATTAATATGAAGGAGTTTGAAGCCAATCCAACTAAGAAACAGATAAATACAGCTTAATACATCATTATCTGTAATTAACTAAAATGCATCGCCCATGGGAGACGTCTTTTAGCTTAATTAAGATAAGGATAAACATCATGAATAAGAAATAGAATCTGTTTAGGAAACCTAAATGGCATCGTGCATGGCAGACGTCTTTTAGTTTATTAATAAATAATTAAAAATCAGATTAAAAGTCAAAATAAGAATAAAATCCTAAAAGGCGTCTGTATAGGTCAACGTCTTTTAGAATCTTTCATATTTTGATTAAAAATCTGAGTTAAAATGTATTTCATTAATAAACTTAAATTATGTCTGTCTGACCTGATGTCATTTAGACAATTAATCCAGAAGAATTATAAAAATTAATTAATGATTAAATATCAAAGCATTTTGAGGCATTATTATATAACATGAAATTTACTCAAAATGATGTCAAAATTAGCGTGTCTACAAGGATCAGTCGAGGGAGAACAAACCTGTAACATAGATAGAATGGGTTGTCGGCCAGGTAAAGGAATCGGCTTGATGTTCAAAGAATGAGCTGCAGCGAGGATCGGCATGCTCGTTACTTTAATAATCCATCCCTTATAAGGAAACTTGAGGCATTGATGGTTTGTGGAAGGTATGGCCTCAAGGGATTTGATGTAGGGACGGACAAGGATGCCTTTTAATGAGGGGTCGATTTCCAAGATCTGAAACTCGACCTCGGCATGACAAACGGGACCTAACCCTACCTTCAGGTAAACCATTCCTAGAGGGGAACGAGTAGAGTTGTCGTAAGCAGTAACAGAGATGGGTGAAGGCAACCATTTCTCCTTGGGTACACCACAGAATTCCAGGGTCTATGGTGATAACACATTAATAGAAGCCCATATGTCAACTAGACATGCATCCACAGTCTTTTTGCAAATATTTACTATAATGCTGAGCGCCATGTTCCTAGCCACTGGTCGTGCTAGTTCAGATGTGTGAAATGTTATAGAGGGTTGATCCCCCTGTAGAACTAGCAGTGCAGTTATCTTCTCTACTGGCACATCTTTATTGACCATAACCCTTTTGAGATACTCCATTAAAGCTTCTTGGTGGGTTTTATATCTTTTGATCAGTTCAAGTATGGAAATGTGTGCCGGTGTTTTGTCCAGTTGCTTCAGTAAGTCGTACTGAGTGCCAGGTGCACTCTCTTCAATCTGAATTTCTTCTGACGGCTGTAATGGGCCATCTCTTACTGTGGACTGAGGAAAAACCTTATTAATGATTCTCCCGCTCCAGAGCGTGTGCTGCTCATCATTGGAAGGTGATATCTTGAGTACTGCCGGGTTGATGAGGGGTTTAGAGGGGGTGATGGGTTCATATGTGGGTGATGGTAGGTTATTTAGTGGAGGTACTAGAATGCGGATGAGTGGTTTGGAGGGTTGTATCGTATTAGGGTGAATGGTTGGTGCAGATGACGTGGGAAATGGTATGCGTATCAATGGTTTGGATGGCATGAGTGGTCCATAACTGGGTGGTGGGGGGTTATTTGGTTGAGGTATGGTGGCGGAGTGGGTAATGTTTTTAGGGAAGGTAGGTGGTGGAGTGGGTCTATGGTAGGCGGGTGTTGGTATGGGAGTAACAGTTATGGTTTCTGGTTTGGGTATGTGGAGAATGCGGCGAGTCGGTTGTTCGGTGGTCCTCGGAACATGGCCTGTTGAATAAATAGAGGAGGACTCCTCTTCCTTCCATTGTTGCCCCCTGTTAGCCTCAGACTGGCTATGGGTAAGGATTGGGGCAACCTAGTTTTAATGCTCCGGCAACGGGTTCTGCACTATTCCTTGTTCGATGGTGCTACTGCCTGTGCTGGTGCTCTCTATATCTGTTGTTGTTGTTGTTGTGGCTGTTGTTGATATTGTGGCTGCGATCTCCTTGCCTTCAGGGTGGCTATATATTTTCTCATATCTTCCCAGTCAATACCCCCTTGCTCATTCAGATCATGGATATAGTCCATGAATTGGAAACATGCATCCACTGTGTGCCCAAGTTGTCTATAGAAGACGCAATACCTGGAGGCATTAGCATTCTGGGGCTAGACTGTTTTCTCTTTTGGCAAAACCAAAGCATTGGCTGCCATAAGGGCGTTGAATATGTCTACTAGAGATTCCGAGAGTGGAGGATAAGATGCCCTCTTTGGGTTGGAGGTTTTCTCTACTGATTGTAATCGCCTGGGGGGGGGTACATTGTAATATGTTGGCTGCTGACGTGGCTGGTTGAACGTCTGTTGATACTGCTGCTGAGGCTGACTGTAGGCTGGCTGGTATGGTTGTTGAGGCTGCCTAAAGCCCTGCTGATTTAGCGGTCTCTGCCCTGTATAATGTGGCTGTTGCTGTTGGTTTCTCATGAACTGCGGTTGGTTATTATTCATAGTATTGATTTGTTCATAGGAGAGTGTGCCCTCAGTAGTAGGACCCATGTTAGGAGAGTTTGGCATGGCAGGCTTTCGAGGTGGAGGTATGTTGGGTCTATGGAGGTCAAAGATGCTGGAGAAGGTTGAATCTTTGAAGGCGTTCTAGCAATAACGCGCATTCTCATATAATTCTGCCATGCTAGTCAAATTATTCAACGTAAGGACTAGCTTGTACTAGGGGGTTGCATTGAGAATCATCATTTCCACTTGTTCTGACTCAGACATATGATCCTTTATTTTCTCTACCATACCCCTCCATCTATCAGCAAAGGTGATGAAGTCTTCATCAGACTTCATCTTTTCAGCCACCAAATCAGTTATTGATAAGGACGATGCAATTCTGTCATGGTATCGCTGGATGAATTTCCGCGATACAATTTCATAATCCTCTACATCAGACAAATCCAGAAAAAAGAACCACTCGAGGGCTGGTCCCTCTAGTGATTTCCTGAATAAGAATGCGAGCGACCTTTTGTCATTCTGCCAAGAGGAGGATTCATACGTAAACTCCTTCAGGTGGGTGAAAGGGTTACCAGAACTATTATACTTACTGTACACTGGCATTTCAGAAGGCAGCAGATGAAATACTGGCAGACTGGGGAGAGTGATCTCAAGTACGGCCTTAACTCCCATCATTCTCTTAAAATTGTTAAATTGTTCGTCCATCCGGTCCATCTTCGTGAGTAGAGCCTGCGTCACTGGATCGATTTAGGGAGGAGGTGGTGATAGACCATGATAAGCTTGTCTTTTGGAGTAATTAGGGCAAGGAGGGTAGTACGGTTGAGGTCTGGCAGCGCTTCTGCTATACCTGAAGGCATTTTGGTGAGTTGGCGTATGCGGTCTAGCCGGGTAACTCGAAGAAGATTGTTGTAGCCCAGATGGCCGAAGAGTGGAGATATGAAGACCATCCATGGCTTGATGAATAGGGGGGACAGGGTGAGGGGGAGGGACTTGATGAGCAGCGGGGGGAACCGCAGGATTTGGTTCATCATAACGCAAAGACATCTTCCCCTTGAGAATGGACTGGATAGCCTCAAGTTGTTGAGGATTCACGTGGGTAGCCAGGGCTCCCAAAACAGTAACAAGATCAGGAGGATTGATAGACAAAGGCTCAGCTTGATCTTGAGCCTCCTCATAAGTGGGATTGGAGATTACGTATACATGAGGATGATTGGTACCAGGATCATACTGGTCATGGGTAAACTGAGCCTGATGAGGGACATAGGTGTCTCCCTCGTTCTCAGCGTGAAATAAGTTGGAGTCATCGGGGGCATTAGCATCTCCTCTATTCTCAGAATGATAATCATAATTGCGAGGGGCATTAACATCTTCCTCGTATTCAAACACATCTTCTTGTTCAATTGCGACCATGCCGACGGATCTACCTGATCGGAGCATCATGATGTTAAATATTGACAGAGATTCAAACAAGTTGTGTAAAGAATTAGCAAACAAGTGGATGGTTACGTTATCTTAGGATTCCCTGTTGAATTATTTGGATTTTTAAACACAAATTCACTTAATGGGATAGGATCCTAGTTTCAGTTCAATTTTTCCACCATTATACTCTATGGTTCTCTCACAATGGTATGAATGACTAACAGGACTTCAATTGGTACAACCAGCCCAATAAACAAGGAGAAATACCTTGCTTTTGGGGACTTACGGAGGTCTTAACACTAACCACTCTAGTCTGACAGAGGGACCGACCCAATCAGAGAGAAGTGAAGATGCTAAGATAGATGTTCCTATGAAGGGGGGGTGAGCCCCCCAATGCAAATGACATGTGGCCTGAGTGGCCTCTAATGCAGTATAGTAAATATAGGTAATCAACAAATGATCAAAAATCCGAGGACTAATGGCCAGAAGAAAAATTGCCTGAAACGCGTCAACTTGAGTCGACGTTATTCAACACAGTGACTTCTGATCACAACAGTTGGGGCAACCAGACCAACAAAATATGTAGGTTGAATGGCGTCGTTCACGGGCGACGTCCTTTCTAAAGGACGTCGCTCTGTGTCGACATTATTCAAGCCCGAGGAACAATAAACAGTAAAGCTATTAAGGGAATTCCCCTCCCAGCTAAACAAGATGAATAGAGGATCAAATATTCTTGCGAAAATAATTTAAACAGATAAGTTAATCATGCAACATCATGGATATCAATTCAAACAAGACACACTTTCCAATACCATAACTCAAGGCAATCAAGGGGAGGCAAAAATTTGTCAAAGGGGTGTGCACGAGGTGCACGTGGGGATAGTAATCAAATAACCAATCAAACGATCAAAAAACGTGTCCGATGGACACAAGCGGTGCACCAAGGGTGCCCAATGGAAAGTAACAAGAGTAAAATAAAAAAGAACAGCAAGACAAGTCCCACCGTGATCGTCAAAAAGCTGTAGATGCTCAAATTGTGTGTGCTATCACCATGATATCATGTATTGTAATATTAACAAATCTAATTAAATCGTGATCGCTAGAAATCAAAGGTTTCAAAAGAATAAGTTGATCGCTTTACTCACCTTGTGAAAAACTAGGAGATTGTTTCTTTATTCCCCTTCTTCGGCCGGCCGAAAAAGAAGAGCCTTCTTTTTATTTACCCTTGTTGTGCTTTTGATTTGCTCCTTTTCGATCTTCCTTCCAAGCTTCCAAGAGCCATCAAGCCTTGCAAAAGAATCAAATAGAAAAGAAGAAAGAAAAATGGTTTAGAGCTATGATAGTATAATAACTATTCTAAATATCGATTTAAACATATAACTGAACTAAAATAGCTCACTTTTATGGTTTTCTTTTGAACCCCAATCATAGACATAGGTTTGGAGAAGATGAAGTGGGTGTATGTATGATGGATTGATATGATGAAAAATTATGTAAAAACAGTAAATAAATGATGAAAATTATGAAGAAACTAGCTAAGGAAAACAAAGAGGATGAGTATGGTTGGCCCCTCTACAGCCTTAGTCTTCAATAACTTCAATGGAGAAGGAAAAGGAACAAGAAGAAGTCTTCAAATCTCTTCCACGTTTCTGCAGTAGAGGGCTCCTTTTCACCTTGATTTTAACTCCAAAACACCAATGGCCAACCTTTTACAAAGGTCCCAAAGGTATGGTATATATCGAGACTTAAATTAGGATTGTTTAGCCTTTAAAAGAGCTCTCTTGTTGCTCAGACTTGCCCTAGATAGACAAGAAGGAGTTGGAAACCCTTCCACTCTCCAGAATCGGATTATCTCGGCCAGATCATACATATCAGGAAAGTGCTTAAAATGTGTCGTGATCAAGAGACGCCATTTAGCTAATTAGGAGGGGCCAACATAGAAAGAAATTCGCGAAGCAAACCGGAAAACATTAGGAAAGCTAAAAGGCGTCGACCATAGGAGTCGTTATTTAGATAATTAGGAAACTAATTCGAAATTAAGATCGGAAATCCAGACGGATTAGGACCTAAAAGGCGTCGTCTATAGGCGGCGTCATTAAGTTAATCCTATCTGAATTTAGGAATTTAATTCGGAACTGATTTCAACTAGAAATCTAAATAATGTCGACCATAGTTGACATTAATCAATAAATTTTAAGAAAAATTAATAAAAATAATTAATGATTAAAAATCAGACCATTCTTGGGCATTATAAGTGTGATATGAAATTTACTCAATATGAGGTCAAAATTAGCCTGTCTACAGGCGGCCCATCCAACTAGTGGGCCTATGAAATCGGACCCTCACACTAGACCCCCTGCTCTGAGGGGTGGAGGCATGGCCCTCAGAGTAATCAAGCCAAGAGTGGGCCGACGTGTCAATGTCAACATGGAACATCCGCCCTTTCGCCTCCTAAGACAAGGCGAGAGGTTATAATTTGAAAGATGCACGTAGGACGCCCGAGCAAGGGCATCTATTCAGTAGTCGCCCCTGCTTAAGGCGGGATTTCATTTCATCTGTCAAGGTCGCCAGAACGTTGCTACTCATGGATGTATCTCGTAGGGTACACGAGGGTATATAAACCCTTCAAGGAAAGAACAATGCATTATCTCATACTAAGTTCCTGGCCGGAATCTTCCACTTGAGTCCTTCTCCTTCGAGTCCCCTGAGCCCATCTTCCTCCTAGTTTTCAATGTTCGGAATGGCTCGCCACGCCACAGAAGCAACAAGGGACATGTGTTGGGTTCTTGGGTTTCTCTAGATCTTACGCGCAGCGGAAAATAAAATAAAAACGGAGATCCGTACCCGTGTGCGGATTCGAATCTGCAAATGTTCGGTTCCGTCGGTGCGACACCGCAAGCCGCGCAAGCGCCCGACCTCTAGCGAAGTCCACGTTATCCTCCTCGCGACGGATATCCTCACGTTCCTCGTTCTTCGCAGCCCACGAAATCTCCGCCGGTCGCCGCAACGCGCGGACGATTTCCCATCGAACGGGATTCAGAGAAGCAGCGGAGCAGATCTGGATCTGTCTGGATGCCAGAGAGAGAGAGAAACAGAGGAGGGGCGGCTAGGGTTAGCAGCAGCTTAGCCTGCTCAGCCCATTTGCTATGTTTTATACTAGCCGCGCGATTTTTCATAAAAACCCCCTGTTTGTATAAAACCCACTTATTTATCCATCGCCTTGAGAATCATTTGCGTGTGACCCTCTAGGCCCAATTACCAATCCAGTTAATGGCCCAACAAGCCCAGTGACTCCTTACTAGCTTTATTAATCAATTAATAACCCTTTATTAATTAATTAATCAATCGAATTGATGTCGCACATCGAATTCGACCGAGCCTCCGATCACGTTGGGTGCCAAGCAACACTACGTGAACCCGGAAGGTATTGGGGTTAAGTAACCCACTCTTGGAACCTTTCCGCCGACAATTACCGCGTGGATATAATCCTTCATTCGTACAATGCTCTCGAGTCAACTCAGGGTATGGCGTGCTGTCAAATCCAAACCGGTCGACTCACTTGGATTGGATGCCGCTGATAAATATCGGAAAACTCCTTTCCCGATATTATCGTCCGCCCTAGCCAGGGACTTTTGCGCATCCTTCCTAGAGCATTCTCTCTCTAAGTACCGAGAGCGAATGATTCCTTATTGACACACAATTCCCTTCGACGGTATTCTATTGTACCAAATCATTGGCGTTTTAGAATCCCATGGCTAGAGATTCGTAAACCAAGGTCAAAGCACAGAAGTCCACCGACAAGGTGTCCTTGGTATCTCAGGACTGAGGACCATCCACGCAACTGCGACAATAGAATCAAGCTAGTTAACAGTGAGGTACAATACCATCCAGCGATTCAGTCGGATCAATTCAGTGAACTCATTCTCGAATGAGCACCTACAGATTCACCTTAGTGTCTCCACACAAGTGACTTATGAGATCAGTCACTCTCATCATATGAGCAGGAGTAATATGTACTAGTCTAACCGGATATCCGACGTCCTTCTTGGATATCCTCCGACTAGGAACGATTAAGAATATGTGTGTTTAAGTGATCAGTCTCATTAGTATGATCTCATCATAATCTAATCACTATAGCACATATTCACGGACTTCATTATGAAATGATAATTAATGCGATTTACACATAATGAATATTATGCCATTATATTAATAAATGAACGAAATTTACATAGTCAGATTGGCTTGTAGGCCACCTAAAACTAACAATCTCCCACTTGTACTAAAGCCAATCACCTTTATACAATAAGCCTATAGACTCTAGGTGACGCTCAAACACAATTTGAGCCAATGGCTTTGTCAGTGGATCTGCTACATTGTCGACGGATGGAACTCTTTCCACTACTACATCTCATCTGGATAAGATGAAAGCGCCTCAGAATATCTTTCGATTTCTGATGAGACCACGGCTCTTTCACTTGTGCAATAGTACCATTGTTGTCGCACAACAGCGGAACATAATCAAAGATACAGGGAACTATGTCAAGGTCGGTGATGAACTTCTTCAACTACACTACTTCCTTGAAAGCTTCAGCTGTAGCGATGTGCTTAGCTTCAGTCGTCAAATCTGCAGTGGTTGCTTGCTTGGAACTCTTCCAGCACACTTCGCCTCCGTTCAAAGTAAACACGAATCCAGATGTAGACTTGCTATCATATGGATCTGACTGGAAACTCGAGTTAGTGTAGCCTCGCAGTTTCAAGTCACCTCCTCCATAGACAAGAAACATATCCTTAGTTCTTCTCAAGTACTTAAGGATATATTTCACTGCCTTCCAGTGCTCTTCGCCTGGATCAGCCTGAAATCTGCTCGTAACACTTAGAGCAAATGCAACATCAAGCCGTGTATATAGCATGGCATACATGATAGATCCTATGGCAGAGGCATAGGGTATTCTATCCATGAGTACCCTCTCATCAGGAGTCTTAGGAGACTGCTCTTTTGAGAGATTAATTCCATGTCTCATCGGTATGAGACTTCTCTTGGAATTTTCCATGCCAAACCTTTTGACTATAGTATCTATGCACAAGGATTGGGTCATTCCAAGCATCCTCTTTGATCTATCTCTATAGATCCGTATTCCCAATACGTAGGATGCTTCTCCCAAATCCTTCATGGAGAAGTTTCTTGACAGCCAGATCTTTACTGATGACATCATAGCTACATCATTCCCAATGAGTAGTATGCCATCTACGTAAAGAACTAAGAAGGTGACTGCACTCCCACTGGTCTTCTTGTACACACAAGGCTCATCTTCATTCTTAATGAAGTCATAAGACTTGACAGCCTCGTCAAATCTTATGTTCCAGCTCCGGGAAGCCTGCTTCAGTCTATAAATGGACCTCTAAAACTTGCACACTTTATCTGGAGATTCTTTGGATGTCAAACCTTTTGGTTGTATCATATACACCTCTTCCCCAAGGTTACCATTGAGGAAGGCAGTCTTCACATCCATCTGCCATATTTCATAATCAAAATGTGCAGTAATGGCGAGTAGAACTCTGATCGACTTTATCATGACAACTGGTGAGAAAATCTCGTCATAGTCAATTCCTTGCCTTTAACGATATTCCTTTGCCACCAACCTTGCCTTATAAGTATCGATCCGTCCATTAGCACCGATCTTTCTCTTAAAGATCCACTTGCATCCGATGGGTACAATACCCTCGGGCAAGTCCTCCAAGTTCCAAACTTGGTGTACATGGACTGGATTTCTGAGTTCATGGCTTCTCGCCATTTCCTAGCTTCTGGGCCTTCTATGGCCTCCTGGTAGGTTTTAGGATCATCATCTTCATTATATTCTACCTTAGACTCACCTTCAATGATATGTCCCACATATCGTTCTGGCAGTCTAGGTACTCTACCAGATCTACGAGGCTCATGTGTGTGTACCTGAACATATTCAGGAACTGATATCTCATCTGATGATAATGCAGCTGTTTGGGATTCTGGAACCTCTTCCAGTACTATTTTACTCCTACTGTTCTCCTGGATAAGATATTCCTCTTCCAGGAAGACAGCTTTCCTGGCGACAAACACCTTTTGTTAACCAGGATGGTAAAAATAGTATCCAAAGGTTTCCTTTGGATATCCCATAAACCTGCATTTATCAGTTCGTGATTTCAGCTTGTATGGATCATGCCTCTTTACATGAGCAGGACAACCCCAGACTTTAACATGTTAAAATTCTGGTTTCCTGTCTTTCCATATCTCATATGGAGTAGAGGCCACAGACTTGCTGGGTACTCTGTTCAGTAGGTATGCTACTGACTCTAGAGCATACCCCCAGAGGGACACTGGTAATACCGAAAAGCTCATCATGGATCGCACCATGTCCAACAAGGTAGATTCTTCCTTTATGATACACCATTCATCTGTGGTGTATATGCAGGGGTTAGCTGAGAAACGATACCATTATCCTTTAAGAATTGTGTGAAATTAGTACTCAAGTATTCTCCTCCTTGATCTGATCGAAGAGCTTTAATACTCTTTCCTAACTGCTTCTCTACCTCATTCTTGAACTCCTTGAACTTCTCAAATGCTTCCGACTTGTACTTCATTAAGTACACATAGCCGAATCTTGAGAAGTCATCGGTGAACGTGATGAAGTATGAGTAGCCACATTTGGCTTGGGTGGACATAGAACCACATACATCCGAATGTATTAGTTTTAGAATGTCCTTGGCACGTTCTCCATGTCCAGCAAATGGAGATCTTGCAATCTTTCCCATAAGGCAGGATTCACATGTTGTAAACGATTCATAATCGAATACTGTTAAGTAACCATGGTCGTGCAACTTTTGCAACTTGCTTTCGCCAATGTGCCCAAGTCTACAATGCCACATGTAGGCTTGGTTCACACAATTCTTGCTCTTCTTAAGAGCATTATCAATTTGAAGATTATAATAAGAAACATCTAAGAGATATAGACCGTTGACCAAAGATGCCGAAGCTATTGATTTATTACCATAATAAATCGAACAACTTCTATTCTCAATAGTCAACCTATATCCTATCTTGTCCAAACAAGATATTGATATGATATTCTTTATTATGCTAGGAACATAATAACAATCTTCTAATAGTAAGGCATCTCCTGATGGAAGCCTGAGGTTTGTTGTCCCAACAACAATCGCCACAACTTTTGCGTTGTTTCCTAGCCTCAATTTCACCTCGCCTTGTCTCAACTTGCGCTTACTTGTCAACATCTGCACATCATGGTAGATATGAGAAGCACATCCGATATCTAATACCCAAGATGTGGAATCTCTTACTGACAAGTTGATATCTATCATATAGATATCTGAAGCTTCAGACAGCTTCACCTTTCTATGAGCTTTATCGTTGAGGAACTCCTTGCAGTTCCTCTTCCAGTGACCATACTGCTTACAGTAGAAGCAGTCACCCTTTACTACTCTTTTGCCTTTGTCCTTTGATCTTTTATTGTTAGCTATCATGTCTGCTTCAGGAGCATCTAATGCCGATTCAGTAGGAGGATCAGCTCCAAGGACAAAGTTATTGTGCTCAGATCTGAAGACGTTCTTCAGGTTTCTAAACCAATCCGAGTAGATCATGTAAGTCAAAAGGGGATCAAGTATGCCGCGGAGTGGGTTATTCGAGGACATAATTCCCTACAGGAGATAAGTAAAATCTATTTAGCAGATGTTCAATTATTAAAATTTAAAACAAGACATGGTCTTTTGTTCAAGTTTAACTCCCACTAATTTTCGACAGACTATATAACCCTCAGTTATACAGAACGGGAGACGCCAACAGTCTCCTAGTGGGGATCAGAATCTCAATGACTTGCACTGCAGCCTTGTGGATAACACAACAAACTGTAATACAATCAAAGAGCACCCAACTCATGGGACTTGCAACTCCTTGTAATATCTGATCATAGCTTCGGTCCCCAGAGATTTAATGGCCTTGTGGATAGCACAACAAACCACTAATTATGGTCTAAGCTAACCATCGTTACGCGACGAGCATAGATTTGCATGCAGCCTTTGTGGATAGAACAACAAAACTACATGGTTCCTCTACCCCGATCATATAGGCATCTAATGCCATAGCCACAGTTTATCCACCCAATTAAGCAGGCCTTGTGGATAGCACAACCAAACTTGCCTAAAGTGATTCGAATCCTATGACTATAACGATGGTGGACCACGCGGTAAGTTCTTAACTACTCGCGTTACGGCTTAAAGTTTATCTGAGGGTATTTAGATAACTTTTATCTTGGTCTCTCCTAGGTGATAGTATATAAATATATCGTATATATTTACTAAATACTATACCTGTTTTGATTCATAATCAAAAGAAAACATTGCATCACATACATGTCTAGTGTGGTCATGAATAGCACAGTGGGTTTGACTGGAGCCAACAGTCAAACCCACACACAATCTAACACAACAATTATATTAGATAACCGGCAAGCACATAGGCAAGAGATCTCTACCTTTTTGCCTTCCTGGTTGCAGCTGTGGATCATCCTCGCTCCTTCCTCGGTTGCCTCGATTAGATTACACTAATTCTAGAATTACATGTAATTGGAAGAGAGCTTTATGGCGAGTACAAGAGAGAGGAAGGTAGAAGTACATCGGAGTATAAGAGAGGGAGAGATACGCAGATCTCTATTTATTAACAATTAATAAACATCAATCATTCATCTACGATCCATACAAATACATCATTCATCACATGAACAATTAAATAAGTGCATATCCATGACCACAGTGTGTTTTAAACATCCACACAAGATATAGCGCATCACATAGTTAAAATAAAAGAGTTTTCAAAATAAATATTTTTGACTTTCAAAAAGCTGGGATCTAATCAAAATTGGTATTAGAATTTTGAAAATACTTTTAATTAACTTAACAAGCAATTAAATCAAATTTAAAAGCAATAAACACACATCACATGTGCACACACTCCAAATTAATAATTCCAGACTATTCCATGCCAATTAGAACAATTCTAATAATCTAACACTTAGATTAAACCCCATTAATAATCTAACAATTAGACTATTAATAACTAATCTAACTCTTAGACTAGTCCATTAAAGTTAATTTACAATTTAACGCTTAAATTATTAATTAACTTTAATTATTAATTAACTACTAATCTAACTCTTAGATTAGTTCATTAATGTTAATTAGTAATTTAACACTTAAATTATTAATTAACACTAATTAATTAATAACTATATTCTAACAATTAGATTAGTTAATTTAAAATTAATTATTAACTTAACACTTAAATTAACAATTAACTTTAATTAATTAATAATTACTAATCTAACAATTTGATTAGAAGATTAATGTTAATCATTAATTTAACCCTTAAATTAATAACTAACAATTAATCATTAAAGACTGACACTTAAATTCGTTATCTAAGTTAATTATTAATTTAACTCTTAAATTAACAATTAACTTAGATATTAATTAACAATTAGTTGAAGTAATAATTAGTAATCTAACTGTTAGACTAATAATTATTAATTACTAATTTAACCATTAAATAAGTTTTATTAAAATTAATTATTAGTTTAACCATTAAACTAACAATTAATATTAATCAACTAACAACTAAATTTTAATTAAAGTGATTCATAAATCATTAGTAAGCCCAATTTAAATTACAAAACACTTTTGAATCTATTAAAATTAAAATCAAATTTTAATTCATTTTAAATGGGCAAAGGGCAATTAAATTGGAAAATGGGGTGGGGTTGGTCCAGCCGCATGGGCTGTGCCCTGGGCTCGAGCCTTAGCCGAGCCAAGGCTCGGACCAGGCGCCCACATTGGGTGCCTGGTTCGATCAGGCCCTAGACCCGGCTCGGACAGGCCCGCACCAGCGGAAAATAAAATAAAAACAGAGATCCGTACCCGTTTCAAAAAACTAAAAACTACGATTATCGGATAATCGATTCTCACCGTGTGCGGATTCGAATCCGCAACCGTTCGGTTCCGTCTGTGCGACACCGCAAGCCGCGCAAGCGCCCGGCCTCTAGCGAAGTCCACGCGATCCTCCTCGCGATGAATATCCTCACGTTCCTCATTCTTCGCAGCCCACGAAACCTCCGTCGGTCGCCACAACGATCGCCGCAACGCGCGGATGATTTCCCGTCGAACGGGATTCGGAGAAGCGGCGAAGCAGATCTGGATCTGTCTGGACGCCAGAGAGAGAGAGAAACAGAGGAGGGGTATCTAGGGTTAGCAGCAGCTTGGCCTGCTCAGCCCGTTCGCTATGTTTTATACTAACCGCGTGATTTTTCATAAAAACCCTCGGTTTGTATAAAACCCACTTATTTATCCATCGTCTTGATAATCATTTGTGTGTGACCCTCTAGGTCTAATTACCAGTCCAGTTAATGGCCCAACAAGCCCAGTGATTCCTTACTGGCTTTATTACTCAATTAATAACCCTTTATTAATTAATTAATCAATCGAATTGATGTCGCACATCGAATTCGACCGGGCCTCCGATCACATTGGGTGCCAAGCAACACCGCGTGAACTCGGAAGGTATTGGGGTTAAGTAACCCATTCTTGGAACCTTTCCACCGACAGTTACTGCGTGGATATAATCCTTCATTCGTACAATGCTCTCGAGTCAACTCAGGGTATGGCGTGCTGTCAAATCCTAACCGGTCGACTCACTTGGATTGGATGCTGCTGATAAATATCGAAAAACTCCTTTCCCGATATTATCGTCCGCCCTGGCCAAGGACTTCCGCGTATCCTTCCTAGAGCATTCTCTCTTTAAGTACCGAGAGCGAATAATTCCTTATTGACACACAATTCCCTTCGACGGTATTCCGATGTACCAAATCCTTGGCGCTTTAGAATCCCGTGGCTAGAGATTCGTAACCCAAGGTCAAAGCACAGAAGTCCACCGACAAGGTGTCCTTGGCATCTTAGGTCCGAGGACCATCCACGCAACTGTGACAATAGAATCAAGCTGGTTGACAGTGAGGTACAATACCATCCAACGATTCAGTCGGATCAGTTCAGTGAACTCATTCTCGAATGAGCACCTACAGATTCGCCTTAGTGTCTCCACACAAGTGACTTATGAGATCAGTCACTCTCATCATATGAGCAGGAGTAATATGTACTAGTCTAACCGGATATCCGACGTCCTTCTCGGATATCCTCCGACTAGGAACGATTAAGAATATGTGTGTTTAAGTGATCAGTCTCATTAGTATGATCTCATCATAATCTGATCACTATAGCACATATTCACGGACTTCATTATGAAACGATAATTAATGCGATTTACATATAATGAATATTATACCATTATATCAATAAATGAACGAGATTTACATAGTCAGATTGGCTTGTAGGCCACCTAAAACTAACAACATGCTGTATGCAAGGGGGGTCAAGGCCAACACCAAGCGATGCAGCCATCGTCCTGTTCAGAAAAATGCATGGCGAAGATAAGCATGAAATTCATCATTACCCCGGAGTACCATCTGAGTATGCCTAGTGGCGACGAGTGGATCTTTGATAAGAGAAGCTTCTCGTTCATGGCTTATAAGGCCATGTCCAAGGCAGGCTTCCGGTTGCCGCTACCAACGTGCGTGGAGCAGCTTCTGAACTACCTCAACTTGGCGCCGAAGTAGTTAATGCCAAACTCCTTGCACCTGATCTTTGAGTTTTTTTATCTGAGCGAAGGAGTTTGAGTGCCCAAATCCTTTACCGTAGATGCTCCACCTCGCCTTCTAGCCAAAGAGGGGTACAAAAGTGGGCAACCGTAGATTCATTCAGCTTGAGACTCGTGACAAGGCCTTGTTTCACTTAACCAGCTACAGCAAAATTCTGCACTGGAAGGATTGTTTCCTCTTGGTGACGGAGCAGAAAGGAAAGCGATGGCCTTTCCCCATCACCTTCTGCAATCTCTCCGTCGAGCCGTCGGTAGACCTGCCACTTGCCCCTGTGCCAGTGGACGACTCCCATCTGGTTGCAGACATCCAGTAAGGGCCTCCCTCAGAAATTGTCGATGTAGTGAAGGAGGAGAAGTTGCGGGCAGCTGGTCTTAGTAGTTTACCGGTCCCTGGTAAGTACTTTTCCTTGGGCATGTGCTGATCTTCCTTTTCTTCACTCAGTACTGATCCGTAATCATCCCTATTTCTAGAAGTCGAAGGCCGTCCTCCAAAGTCTGGGAGGAGGGACGTCCCAGTTGCAGTGCCCCTTTGGGACTCGAGAGGGGCCCTAGCGGTAATAGTGGAATCGCCTGGGGAAATACGGGGATACATCTGCCCTAACGTCGAAAGGCGGAGCAAACGGCGGGGAGATAAGGTGGCCACAGGTAAATCCAATCCCTTCCTGCTCCCCCATGCCCTGGACCGGGTACGAACAAGCGTTAATCTCTAACCATGGTCCAGACTGTTGGGATCACTGTGTCGGGATCCGACCGAAAAACGCAGTGGAATAAAAATAATTTCGGGATCGGATCCATCCCGTTTCGATGAACAAAACAAGACCGGAGTAAATCGGATTTACCTTGCGCGGATTCGAATCCGCGTTCGTTTTCCGGTTCCGTCGGAGCGATGCCGCAAGTCGCGCAGATGCCCAACCTCTAGCGATATCCACGCAGTTCTCCTCGCAATGGATCGTCCTCGCTTCCTCGCTCGCTGCGTCGTTCATAGATCCCGTCTGGCTGCGCGTAATCCGCCGCGACATGCGGATTCGGAATCTCCCGTCAGACGGAAGGTGGAGCAGTCGGGAATCAAAGCGGAGCCTCCAGATGGCCGCTTCGTGTCGCACGCCCAGAAGAGAGAGAGAGAGAGAGAGAAAGAACGACGGCTAGGTCAGGGTTGCTGGCCCCCGACGTAGAATCCGTTCTTTTATAATAAGTGTGTTTGCGGTTTTTCATAAAAACCCAGACTTATTCGAAATCCTGTCGGATTACCCATCGACTTGAAAACCATTTGCGTGTGACCCTCTAGGCCCAAATACCAGTCTAGTTAATAGCCCATTAAGTCCAGTAACCCTTTACTGACCCACTGAATTAATTAATATCTTTATATTCAATTAATCAGCCGAATTTAATGTCCCACAATAAATTCGAACGGACTTCCGATCACGTTGGATGCCAAGCAACATCGCGTGATCCTAGATGGCACTGGGGTTATCGCAACCCTCAATTGGAACCTTTATGTCATCGGTTAGCACGCGGATATAATCCTTCATCCGTGCAATGTTCCCGAATCGACCTAGGGTATGGTTTACTGTTAAACCCTATTCGGTCGATTCACTTGAATCAGATGCCGCTAATCTGAATTCGATAACTCCTTATCGAATACAGAGTCCGCCCTGGCTAGGGACTTTAAGCGCATCATTCCCGGAACATTCTCTCTCAAACTACCGAGAGCGGATGATCCCGTATTGAACACACAATTACCTTCGAGGGCATTTCCCTGAACCCGATCGCTTGACTTATTGATAACCCATGGTTAGGGATTCGTTAGTCAAGGTCAAAGTTCAAAAACCTACCAACAAGATATCTTTGGCGTCTCAAGTCCAAGGATCATCCACGCAACCGTGACAAAAGAATCGAGCTGGTTAACAGTGAGGTATTTACCATCCAGCGATTCATAGTCGGATCAGTTCAATGAACTCATTCGCCAATGAGCACCTATAGGTCCAGCATAGTGTCTCCACACAAGTGACTTATAGGATCAGTCACCCTCATCATATGAGCTGAATTAACCTATACTAGTCTATCCGGATGTTCGATGTCCTATCTCAAACATCCTATGACTAGGAACAATTAAGAACATGTGTTTATAAGTCTTCGGTCCCGTAATTATGATCTCATCATAATCCGAAGACTATTGCACATGTTCATAGACTTCATCGTGATACGATAAACATCGATCGAATTAATTACATATAATGAATTATTGCCATTTATTAATAATCTGAATTAGTATATAGTATCGGATTGGCTTTCAGACCATCTAATACTAACACAGACTAGCCCCGATGGCGATGGTGGGAGAGGGACTAGGTTGCCGCGACCATCTTGGCGGTGTTTCGGGTGATCCCGCCAATGGAATAGAGTGAGGGGTCGATGGGATCTCATATTCCCCTTGCCCAACTAATTCAGAAGAGGCTCATGCCTGAGGACCTCAAGGCGGGCAGCCCAAGAGTAGGGAGCTCTTTTGCCTCGCGCGATCTAGCATTGGCCTCCGCAGTGATGTTGGATGAGGATGAGGAATGCGAAGAGGAACGCACGGATAGAGGGAGCACCATAGCTATGGAGGAGATCCAGTTCTCCTCCTCGGAGAGCCACGGGGATGAAGGGGAAGAATTGGCTGCATCCCCGTCGGAGGCGATCGCGCACTCTCCCGCGACGGCAAATTAACCGTCTCCGAGCCCCCCGCTGAAAAGACTTCTTCGGGGCGATCGGCGAATAGGTACGTACACCGACTCCTCTAAAGTAGGTGTAGTTAACAAGTCGATCAATCCTATCATTTAGTACAAATCTCCTACAGATGAAGTAGCCAGCGATTGACTAGGAACTGGGGCGGACAATCCCCTAACCACGACACCTGGGGGACCGACGGTCAACGAGAGTAGAGTGGGTGCTCTATCGAGCCCCCAAGCAACGATGAGACTGCCGCTCAAGGAAGAGGGTGATGCGAGTATCTGCCCTTTAGTGCTTCTCGCTGCGGCAGAGAGCGGGGACGTACTAGCCGCAATGGTTGCAAAGGTAGAGGCTCATACTGAGGCATTTCATCTAGCGCATCTCAGAAGCCTGAAGATCCCCGTGCGGTCTTTGCGATTGGGCTCTTCACCCAGCAAGAACCAGGGGACTTCTCCTCGCTGCCCTGTCACTTAGGGCGAAGCACTTGGAGGAGAGGTCTTGGCCTCGACTACCAGGGAGGAACCGGTGATAGATGCGTAGTGGGACACTAGCCCAGACTCTTTATCAAACTACCAATGGATTCCTAGTCCTAGAGCCCGTCTGGCAACACACTGACTACGGAGCTCTCCTTGTTAGCGTCCTAGGTTATCTTCCATGCGGCGGCCTTGAGTGAATGGTGGTGGGAGGAAGTCTGCTGGGCCAAGGCCTTACGAAAGGAGCTATCAGATTCTTCGGCGGAAGTCCTCCTGCTCCAGGAGCATCTGTCAGAGGCTGAGGTTGCATCAAGGACATTGGAAGAGGAGTTGGGCGAACTCTAGCGGAGACAGATGCCTTGCACCAAGAAGCCAACGCTCGTGTTGCCGCTACTCGCGAAGACGGCCTTGTTGAGGGGGCCGCTGCGTACAAATCTTCTGAAGAGTTCCAGCAGGAGTAGGACAAATATGCGAAGAAAATAGGTGTTGAAAGCACGGCCCTTGCTTACAAAACGGGGTATAGCAAGGGTCTGGCTGATGTAGAAGCGGCCTGGAGCAAGCAGGCAACAGCTCCCGATGAACGCTCCAAGGAGGATGATGACGCGGGCCGGCAGTAGATTTATTCCTTCACTCGTCAGAGCTCCCCTTTGTATCTACTTTGTTGTTCGGTCGGTCTTCCAATCAAAAGAATGTAATACAATTTCTGAATTTGTGCGTACCCCTTCTACCGTTTCCAGCTTTTCCTTTCGTTTTTTTCTTAATAACTTTTCCTTTTGACCTAATAAAAAATGGTTGTTGTTTTTCCCTACTACAGTTAGTCAGTATGAATGAGCAGTGCTCGATCTTGGGCTTATACAAGATGGGACGTGGGGAGAGGTCCACCCACCGCTAGTTGTGCGGTATACTTCCTCGTAGTTTCTGTAAGGTTCTCATGTTTCTCGGGATCGCGGATGCAGTAGGATATAGTGATCCCTGTTCGTTTCGATAAACAAAAATCGAAAAGCCAAGTGATCACTATATCTTATACTTACTGAGCGATTTTCCATAAAAATCCTGGAAAAGTATAAAACCCACTTTTAATCCATCACCTTGAGAATCTTTTGCATGTGACCCTCTAGGCCCAACTATCAGTCTAGTTAATGTCCTAATAAGCCCAGTGACTCCTCACTGGCTTAATTAATGAATTAATAACTCATATTAATTAATTAATCAACCGAATTAATGTCGCGCATTCAATTCGGCCGGGCCTCCAATCGTGTTGGGTGCCAAGCAACACCGCGTGAACCCAAAAGATATTGGGGTTAAGCAACCCACTTTTGGAACCTTTCTACCGACAGTTATTACATGGATTTAGTCCTTCATTCGCACAATGCGGTCAAGTCAACTCAGGATATGGTGAACTGTCAAACCCTAACTAGTAGACTCACTCGGATCATATGTTGCCGTATAATATCAAAAAACTCCTTTCTCGATATTATTGTCCGCCATGGCTAAGGACTCCTGCGCATCCTACCTAGAGCATTCTCTCTCTGAATACCGAGAGCAAATGATTCCTTATTGAACATTCCCTTCGACAATATTCCGCTGCACCTGATCCTTAGCTATTTTGAATCCCATAAATAGAGATCCGTAAACCAAAGTCAAAGTACAGAAGTCCACCGACAAGGTGTCCTTGCTGTCTCATGTCCGAGGACCATCTACGCAACTACGATAATAGAATCAAGCTAGTTGGCAGTTAGGTACATTACCATCCAGCGACTCAGTCGGATCAGTTCAGTAAACTCATTCTCTAATGAGCACCTACATATTCACCTTAATGTCTACACGCAAGTGACTATGAGATCAATCACCCTCATCAATATAAGTAGGAGTAATCTATACTAGTCTAACAGGATATCCGATATCCTTCTCAGATATCCTCCAACTATAAACAATTAAGAATATGTGTGTATAAGTGATCAGTCTCATTAGTATGATCTCATCATAATTTGATCACTATTACACATATTCATGGACTTCATTATGAAACGATAATAAAACGAATTACACATAATAAAATAAAGCCATATTCTTAATAAAAGAACGAGATTATAGAAAGTCATATTGGCTTGTAGGCCACCTAAGACCGACAGTTTCTTCATTGTCTCTTGACTAGGATGACCTCAGATTACGCCTATGGGGTAGCAGCGAACCGGGCCAGTCATAGGGCTTCTGTGGTTACCATTGACTCCCTTAAGATGCTAAGGGATTAGTACCGGATTCCGACCGAGTTCAGGCTCCATATGCCTTCGGCTTAGGATCACCTTTATTCCTACAACCCCCAATCCTTCATGGACACCGAGGCTATGTTTAAGGTGGGCATTTGTCTCCCTATCTCTAATTTTATCATGAAGATACTCCAATTCTTCACCGTTGTTATGGTCATGTCAGAGCTTTAGTTAATGTGTTCTATCATGTTTTCAGCTTTCGCTAATGTGCGATCCCTGGTACATGCGGCTTCTTTCAGTTCCTTAGCTAGAGGGACCAAGGACCCTTCATCATCTGTCCGGGTTTTCCCCTATAAGGGTGGAAGGAGGTGTCCTTTTGGGTCGATTGCTTGGCAGGTGGGAGTGGTCGTTCCCCACAACTTGGCGGGACTTTGTTTCCGATCCCATTCCTGAGGGGTTACGCCAGGGCTTTCTGATGACAACGCCAACTTAGTGGCAGGACTCTGAGATGACAATCCCGCCAACGTCAACCATTTCCTTGGTGAGGCCATCTTGCATTCGACTAGCCTTGCTCCACCATCAGAGCTTCATGTCGAGGAACAACTACCTATCAGGGGAAGAGGTCGTCATGGTCGACGAGGCGGTCAGCATGGCCATTAAGGGGGTTTTGCTGGGGTTTTTCATGGAAAAAAAGACTGGTATCTATTGTAATGATCTTTGCTTTAATAAATCATCTTTTGCTTATTATCTCCCCTTCTTCCCCAACCGCACAAGCTAAATCGACATTCGTTGGTTTAGTCTTTGGCTATAGTGTGTTTGTTGTTGAATGCTTTGGCAAGTTTTATCCCATCTTCGGGTGGGAAGCTCCTTCCCTGTTGTGATGAGAGCCAGGGGGATCAGACAAGTTTTATCCTATATTTGGGTGAGGAGCCCCTTCCCTGTAGTGGTGATCACTAGGAGGATTACACAAGTTTTATCCTATCTTCAGGTAGGGAGCCCCTTCGTTGCGGTGGTGACCGCCAGAGGGATCAGATGTCCTTGATGAGTGCCGCCTCTTTGTGCATGATCAACTGGTGCTGAACAATTCAAAACGCAAGGTTACATTTTATTGATAATAATGGAGGAAAAAGGACATCGATTAACTCAAGGAAAAAAAATATATATAAAAGGGAAACAAATGCTCTACATTCTATTTATTTTCAATCAACCGGCCGTCTAGGCGGGTTAGCCTGTATGCTCGTTTCCCATAGTTTTTTGAAATCTTGTACGGTCCCTCCCAATTGGGGGCCAACTTTCTTCCCGCCTCAAGTGGCCTGGAAGCACGCATGCTCTGTAGGACTAGATCTCCAGGATGGAAGATCCTCAGTCTGACTTTGTTGTTATACCAGTGTGCAACCGCTTACTGGTAGTCGATGGCTCGTACTTTGGCTGCAGACAGATAATATGATGTTTCTCTTATGGCTATCCTAGTCATGGTCTGAAAGGACCATACGATCTTAGGGAGGGCTTCTATCTAGTTTCCTCCTGTTTGTAAGTGAGTTTTGATCCCTTTCATGATTGTCCTGTTTGTATTTTCTACCTGTTCATTGGCTTGTGGATGTGCCACTGAGGAGAACCGATGTTGGATATTAAAGTCTTTGTAGTGGTTGGCGATCCACAAGCTAGTAAATTGCCGACAGTTGTCGGTAACAAGTACCCTGGGTATGCCGAACCTGAAGATGACATTATGTAAGAAAAACTTCCATACCATATGTTAGCCAAGGCTTCTGCTTCAGGCCACTTGGTGAAATAGTTGATGGCGATCCCCACAAATTGTCGTTGTTCTGTGCTTTTGGGGACCCAGGATGTCGACCCCCACATGGTGAATGGGTAGGGCTCAATGATACTTTGTAATTCACTCGCAGGGAGCCTGGGGATCGGGGCATTAATTTGGCAACCCACACACTTCCTCGTATATTCCACGCAATTGTGGGCAAGGGTTGGCCACCAGTAGCCATGCCAAAGAAGAGCCTGGGCTAAGGCACGCGGTTTGACATGGCTACGCATATTCCTTCATGTATTTCCGCAATATCTTGTGAGGCCTATGTCGGCCCTAAGCATCTGAGAAGAGGAGTGGCCAGAGATCTCCAGTACAGGTCTTCGCCAGCCTATGTGAACTTTGGGGCCTAATACTGGATACTCCTTGAGTCCGTCCAATCCGCAAGCAGCGGACCGTTGTGTAGGTACTCAATAATAGGGTCATCCAGTTTTCTTCTTGGTCGATTTGGGATACCAACACCGAGTTGATTGCGGGCTTCATTACTTCTTCGATAAAGATCGACCGACCGATCAACTGGGTCGAGGAAGCCAACTTGGCTAGCTTGTCTACTTTTTGGTTCTACTCTCTTAGTATGTGGATAATGTCGAATCCTTCCAAGGAAGAGACCAGTTGGAGGACCACATCCTTATATTTTTTCATAGTAGCTCCTTTGCTTCATATTCTCCTTTGACTTGCTTTACAAGGAGTTGAGAATATGAGTATGCTTAGATATGCGTCGCCCCGAGGAGCATAGCCATGCAAATCCCAACGATCAGGACTTCATACTCAGCCTCATTATTGGTTACTTGAAACAAGATCTTAATGAAAATTGGAGGTTCTCCCCCTCTCGGAAATCAGGGGGTATCAAAATGAGATCGGACCGGCAACTTACCACCCGGGCCGAACCATCTGCGAAGATCTGCCAGATGGGTTCCGACTTCAACTCGATCGCCCACTTTATCATATGACCGAAAGCATTTGTCGCTGGAGCAATTTACGAAGAGGGATGTCGATAACCACCTCGATTAGGTGGGCCTGGAATTAAGATCGCAACTTTATTTCCACCATCACCAAGGCTAGCGCAGTCTTCTCCACTACTTGGTATCTTGTTTCTGGGCCTTGAAGGAGTCAGTTGACATAGTATACTAGTTTTTGCTTTCTGCCATCTTCCCTGACAAGGACATAGCTAATAGTAGAGGGTGTTACTAATAAATATATTAACAGCTGTTCACCTGCGATCGATTTCGAAAGCACCAAGGACGTCTGAGGTAGTCTTTCAACTCTTCGAATACCTTTTGACATTCTATTGACCAGTTGATATTTTCTCGTCGGTCAAGAGTGTTCTCTCTTACCCTCAGTGGCTTGAAAAATGGGAAGCAAAACTCGGCCGCTCTGGAAAGGAATCTGCTCAACACTGCCAGTCATTTAGCAAGCCTTTGGACGTCGTTGAGATGGATCGGCGACTTCATTGAGAGTATGGCAGAGATTTTGTCCGGGTTGGCCTCGATTCCTCTTTGGGTGACTAGGAATCCCATGAATTTTCCTATAGTAACTCCGAAGGCACATTTGGTAGGATTCAATTTCATGTTGTACCTCCTCAAAGTATCAAAGGTTTCTAGGAGATCCTCTAGGTGGTCAACCTCTTTGAAAGATTCCACCAGCAAGTCATCAACATAGACTTCTATATTACGTTCAATCAGCCGATGGAACATTTGATTGACCAACCTCTGGTAAGTCGTGCCCGCATTTTTCAACCCAAAGGGCATGCAGGTATAGAAATATAATCTAGTCTCGGTAACAAAATGGTGTGCTTTTCGTCTGCCTTATTCATTTGTATATGATGGTAGCTGAAGAACGCATCGAAGAAGCTCAGGTGCTCGTGACAGGGAGTTGCGTCGATCAGCTGATCGACGTTAGGCATGAGAAAATAGTCTTTTGGGGTCGCTTTGTTGAGGTCGATAAAGTCTACGGATATGAGCCACTTGCCATTTGCCTTTTTTACCAAAACCACATTAGCGACCCAAACAGGGTATTGGACGTGGCGAGTAGTGCCCGTCTCCAAAAGATGTGTGACTTACACTTTAACTATCTCTTATTAATCGCGGGCGAGACGCCTCTTCCTCCGCTTCCCAAAGGGTGGCTGGGATCCAAGTTGAGTGAGTGCATAGTGATTCCGGAAGGTACTCCTAGTGGAGGGGCCCCCTCCCAAGCAAATATGTCTAGGTTCTGCAAAAGGAACTGTTGGTACTCAAGCTTTTGTTGATCAGACAATGAGGCCTCTATCATCAATTCTTGGTCGAATGTAGGTCCAACTTTAACAGTGACCAATTTCTCTAATGGTTGCGCATATTTCTCTAATTCCTCCACGACTTCTCTAACGACCATAACCGGCTTCTTCAGCGAAGCATTGGTGGAAGCCAAGTACGTCTGTCGAGAGACGTTTTGGCTTCCTCGTTCTTCGTTGATCCCATCCGGAGTGGGGAACTTGAGCTTTTGATGAAGTTACTGTTAGTCTTAGGTGGTCTACAAGCCAATCCGACTCTGTAATCTCGTTCATTTATTAATATAATGGCATAATATTCATTGTGTGTAAATTGTATTAATTATCGTCTCATAATGAAGTCCGTGAATATGTGCGATAGTGATCAGATTATAATGAGATCATACTAATGAGACTGATCACTTAAACACACATATTCTTAATCGTTCCTAGTCGGAGAATATCCGAGGACATCGGATATTCGGTTAGACTAGTACAGATTACTCTTGCTCATATGATGAGGGTGACTTATCTCATAAGTCACTTGTGTGGAGACACTAAGGCGAATATGTAAGTGCTCATTGGAGAATGAGTTCACTGAACTGATCCGACTGAATCGCTGGATGGTATTGTACCTTACTGTCAACCAGCTTGATTCTATTGTCGCAGTTCCGTGGATGGTCCTCGGACCTGAGACACCAAGGACACCTTATTGGTGGACTTCTGTGCTTTGACCTTAGTTTATGAATATCTAACCACGGGACTCTAAACAGCCAAGGATTGGGTACAGCAGAATACCGTCGAAGGGAATTGTGTCAATAAGGAATCATTTGCTCTCGGTACTTAGAGAGAGAATGCTCTAGGAACGATGCCCGGAAGTCCCTGGCCAAGGCGGACGATAATATCGGAAAATAAGTTTTCCGATATTCATCAGCGGCATCCAATCCAAGTGAGTCGACCGGTTAGGGTTTGATAGCATGCCATACCCTAGGTTGACTCGAGAATATTGTACGAATGAAGGATTATATCCATGCGGTAACTGTCGGCGGAAAGATTCTAAGAGTGGGTTACTTAACCCTGATACCTTCCGGGTTTACGCGGTGTTGCTTGGCACCCAACGTGATCGGAGACCCAGTCGAATTCGATGTACGACATCAATTAGATTGATTAATTAATTAATAAAGTTATTAATCGATTAATAAAGCCAGTAAGGAGTTATTGGGCTTATTGGACTATTAACCGGATTGGTAATTAGGCCTAGAGGGTCACACGCAAATGATTCTCAAGGCGATGGATAAATAAGTGAGTTTTTTATAAACTGGAGGTTTTTATGAAAAACCGCGCGGTTAGTATAAAATGTAGCGAACGGGTTGAGCAGGCCAAGCTGCTACTAACCCTAGCCGCCCCCTTCTCTGTTTCTCTCTCTCTCTAGCGTCCAAGACAGATCCGGATCTCTGGATCTGCTCCGCCGCTTCTCCCACTCCTGTTTGACGAGAAATCGTCCGTGCGTTGCGGCGATCGTTGCGGCGACCGGCGGAGCTTTCGTGGCTGCGAAGAATAAGGAACATGAGGATATTCGTCGCGAGGAGGATCGCGTGGACTCCGCTAGAAGCTGAGCGCTTGCGCGGCTTGCGGTGTCGCACCGACAGAACCGAACGGTTGCGGATTCAAATCTGCACACGATAAGACTTTTATTATCCGATAATCTGGGTTTTAGATTTTTTCGAAACGGGAACGGATCTCCGATTTAATTTTATTTCCGCTGCGCGGGAGATCCGGAGAAACCCGAGAACCCAACAGTGGTATCAGAGCCAGGTTCCACTGTTTCGCGTCCCGTTTCGGACTCCGAAATTGATTTTTTCTTGATTCATTCCATGCATTAATTTGATTGTTTGCTAGACCCGTGTTCATACGATGAACACACAATAATTTGATTATTAATATTCTGCAAAATTCGATTTTTTTTTTTTTGTTCTTCGTTTGACGACGAAGAACAGTGGCCGTTTAGGCTTCAGGTATGCATCCCCAAACGTTGGAGAGGCAGGGCCAACAGCCTGGATCATCCAAGGGGTTGCTAGGCACCACCGGGCAGCAAGGCCATCGCCGGAGAACATGCTGGAAGTGGCTGGATTGGGCCCTTCTTCCTCATCCTTTCTGTTTTGAGAAAACAAAAAAAAATAGGAGCTTTGAAAAGGGGTTTGGGCTGCATGTTTAGGGAGGCCTGGGAATGTGGTTTCCGGCGACTCCACTGGCGGTGGAGGGTCGGCGGCGACGCTGTCTGGCAGTGGGCGCTGGGGAGCCCGGATACCCTGCCGAAGGAGAGATCCCCACCGCCCTAAACTCCCTGCGTGACAGGGAGTCTCGAGTGGGGGGGATGAACCCGTCGGGTGCAGGGAGCCCTAGCCCGCACCCGATGGGTCCAGGCCCACTGGACCGTGGCCCGGCCCAGTGGGTCCGAGCCAGGCCCAGCAGGGCTCGGGCCAGGCTCCTGGGCATGGTCCGAGCCCACCGCCGGACCTGGTTCGGCCCTGGTCCGAACCAGGGTGCAGTGGGTTGGGTCCTTAATGGGCCCTTTTTCCCCCTATTTCCTAAACCCCAATTAAAACCCAATTAAATTTAATTTAATTTAATTTAAATTTTAAATTTGTTTTAAAATTATTAAATTGTTATTATTTTTCTTTAGTTGGGCATTAATGATTAACAATCATTATTATTGACAAATTGTTGTTAATGAAATAAAATTAGTTGTTAATTTAAAAGTTAAATTAATAATTAATTTCAGTTGACTAATTTAAATGTTAAATTAGTAATTTTTAGTTGATTAGAGGTCATTGTTCATTTAAATGTTAAATTAATAATTTATTTCAATCAACTAATCAATGAATGATATTAACAATTAGTTGTTAATGTATTAGTGTTAATTATTAGTTTAATAGTTAAATTAATAATTAATCTTAAATAACTAATTTAAGAGTTAAATTAGTTGTTAATAATTATTAGTCTAAGTGTTAGATTATTAATTATTATTCTTCTAATTGATTAATTAATGTCTGTTAGTAATTAGTTTAAGTGTTAAATTAATAATTAACTAAATTGACTAATTTAAGTGTTAAATTAGCATATATTAATTAATTACTGTTAATTATTAGTTTAAGAGTTAAATTAATAATTAACATTTATTAATTAACTAGTCTAAAAGTTAGATTAGTAATTAATAACTAATTAGAGTTGATTATTAATTTAAGTGTTAAATTAATAATTAATTTTAATTTATTGATCTAAGAGTTAGATTAATAATTAATTTTAATAGTCTAATTGTTAGATTATTAATGGGGTTTAATCTAAGTGTTAGATTGTTTAAATTATTAGAAGTGTTCTAATTTGCATGGAATAATTTTGAATTATTCATTTGGACTGTGTACATATGTGTTGTGTGTTTTGATACTTTTAAATTTGATTTAATTGCATGCTTAAGTGATTAAAAGAGTTTTTGAAATTCAAATACCAATTTTGTTTGGATCCCGGCTTTTTGAAAGCCAAAATTATTTATTTTTGAAAACAAAACTCTTTTATTTTAGACATGTGATGCGCTGACTCATGTGTGGAATGTTTAAAACACACCGTGGTCATGGATATGCACTTATTTAATTATTCATGAGATGAATGATGTGTTTGTGTTGATCGTGGATGAATGATGGATGTTTATTAAATTGTTAATAAATAGAGATCTGCATATCTCTCCCTCTCTCTTGTACTCGCCATAAGGCTCTCTTCTAATTACATATAATTCTAGAATTATTGTAATATGATCGAGGCAACCGAGGAAGGAGCGAGGACGATCCACAGCTGCAACTAGGAAGGCGAAAAGATGAAGATCCTTTGCCAATGTGTTTGCAGGATAGTCTGATATAAATGTTATGTTAGATTGTGTGTACGTTTGACTGTTGGCTCCAGTCAAACCTACTGTGCTATCCATGACCATACTAGACATGTATGTGATGCATTGTTTTTAATGTTTGATTATGAATTAAAGCAGGTATAGTATTTAGTAAATATATACGATATATTTATATACTATCACCTAGGAGAGACCAAGATAAAAGTTATATAAATACCCTCAGCTAAACTCTAAGCCATAACGCGAGTAGTTAAGAACTTACCGCATGGTCCACCATCGTTATAGTCATAGGATTCAAATCACTTTAGGCAGGTTTGTTGTGCTATCCACAAGGCCTATTTAATTGGGAGGAGAAACTGTGGCTATGGCATTAGATGCCTATATGATCGGGGTAAAGGAACCATGTAGCTTTGTTGTGCTATCTACAAGAGCTGAATGCAAATCTATGCTCATCGCGTAACGATGGTTAGCTTAGACCAGAATTAGTGGTTTGTTGTGCTATCCACAAGGCCATTAAATCTCTGGGGACCGAAGCTATGATCGGATATTGCAAGGAGTTGCAAGTTTCATGAGTTGGGTGCTCTTTGATTATATTACAGTTTGTTGTGCTATCCACAAGGCTGTACTGCAAGTCATTGAGATTCTGATCCCCACTAGGAGACTGTCGGCGTCTCCCGTTCTGTATAACTGAGGGTTATACAGTCCGTCGAAAATTAGTGGGAGTTAAAACTTGAACAAAAGACCATGTCTTGTTTTATACTTAATAATTGAACATCTGCTAAAAGAGTTTTATTCATCTCCTGTAGGGAATTATGTCGTCAAATAACCCACTCCGTGGCATACTTGATGCCCTTTTGACTTATCTAATCTACTCGGATTGGCTCAGACACTTGAAGAATGTACTCAAATCTGAGCAGATTGCCTACGCCCTTAATGCTGATCCTCCTGCTGAATCGACATTAGATGCCCCTGAAGCAAAGATGATAGCTAACGATAAAAGATCGAACGACAAAGGCAAAAGAGTAGTAAAGGATGACTACTTCTACTGTAAGCAGAATGGTCACTGGAAGAGGAACTGTAAGGAGTTCCTCAATAATAAAACTCATAGAAAGGTGAAGTTGTTTGAAGCTTCAGATATCTATATGATAGATATCAACTTGTCAGTAAGAGATTCCACATCTTGGGTATTAGATATCGGATGTGCTTCTCATATCTGCCATGATGTGCAGATGCTGACAAGTAAGCTCAAGCTGAGAAAAGGTGCGGTGGAATTGAGGCTAGGAAACGGCGCAAAAGTTGCGGCGATTGCTATTAGGACAGCAAATCTCAGGCTTTCATCAGGAGACGCCTTACTGTTAGAAGATTGTTATTATGTTCCTAGCATAATTAAGAGCATCATATCAGTATCTTGTTTGGACAAGATAGGATATAGGTTGACTATTGAGAATAGAAGTTGTTCGATTTATTATGGTAATAAATCAATAGCTTCGGCATCTTTAGTCAACGGTCTATATCTCTTAGATGTTTCTTATTACAATCTTCAAATTGATAATGCTCTTAAGAAGAGCAAGAATTGTGTGAACCAAGCCTACATGTGGCATTGAAGACTTGGGCATATTGATGAAAGCAGGTTGCAAAGGTTGCACAAGCATGGTTATTTAACGGCATTCGATTATGAATCGTTTGCAACATATGAATCCTACCATATGGGAAAGATGGCAAAATCTCTATTTACTGGACATGGAGAACGTGTCAAGGATATTTTGGAACTAATATATTCGGATGTATATGGTCCCATGTCCACCCAAGCCAAAGGTGGCTTTTCTTACTTCATCACGTTCACCGATGACTTCTCAAGATTCGGCTATGTGTACCTAATGAAGTACAAGTCGGAAGTATTTGAGAAGTTCAAGGAGTTCAAGAATGAAGTAGAGAAGCAGTTAGGAAAGAGTATTAAAGCTCTTCGATCAGATCGAGGAGGAGAATACTTGAGTACTAATTTCACACAATTCTTAAATGATAATGGTATCCTTTCTCAGCTAACCCCTCCATACACACCATAAATGAATGGTGTATCAGAAAGGAGGAATCGCACCTTGTTGGACATGGTGCGATCCATGATGAGCTTTTCGGGATTACCAGTGTCCCTATGGGGGTATGCTCTAGTGCTCTAGAGTCAGCAGCATACCTACTGAACAGAGTACCCAGCAAGTCTGTGGCCTCTACTCCATATGATATATGGAAAGGCAGAAAATCAGAATTTAAGCATATTAAAGTCTGGGGTTGTTCTGCTCATGTAAAGAGGCATGATCCAGGCAAGCTAGAATCACGAACTGATAAATGTAGGTTTGTGGGATATCCAAAGGAAACCTTTGGATACTATTTTGACCATCCTGGTGAACAAAAGGTGTTTGTCGCCAGGAAAGCTATCTTCCTGGAAGAAGAATACCTTCTCTAGGAGGATAGTAGGAGTAAAATAGTACTGGAAGAGGTTCTAGATCCCCAAACAGCTACATTATCATCAAATGAGATATCAGTTCCTAAATCTGTTCAGGTACACACACATGAGCCTCGTAGATCTAGTAGATTACCTAGACTACCCAAACGATATGTGGGACATATCGCTGAAAGTGAGTCTAAAGTTGAATATAATGAGGATGATGATCCTAAAACCTACCAGGAGGCTATAGAAGGCCCAGAAGCCATGAACTCAGAAATCCAGTCCATGTACACCAACCAAGTTTGGAACTTGGAGGCCTTGCCCGAGGGTATTGTACCCATCGGATGCAAGTGGATCTTTAAGAGAAAGATCGGTGCTGATGGACGGATCGATACTTATAACACAAGGTTGGTGGCAAAGGGATATCGTCAAAGGCAAGGAATTGACTATGACGAGACTTTCTCACCAGTTGTCATAATAAAATCAATCAGAGTTCTACTCGCCATTGCTGCACATTTTGATTACGAGATCTGGTAGATGGATGTGAAGACTGTCTTCCCCAATGGTAACCTTGAGGAAGAGGTGTATATGATACAACCATAAGGTTTCACATCCAAAGAATCTCCAGATAAAGTGTGCAAGCTTCACAGGTCTATTTATGGACTGAAGCAAGCTTCCCGGAGCTGGAACATAAGATTTGACGAGGCTGTCAAGTCTTATGCTTTCATTAAGAATGAAGATGAGCCTTGTGTGTACAAGAAGACCAGTGGGAGCGCAGTCACCTTCTTAGTTCTTTACGTAGATGACATACTACTCATTGGGAATGATGTAGTTATGATGTCATCAGTAAAGATCTGGCTATCGAAAAACTTCTCTATGAAGGATTTGGGAGAAGCATCCTACGTATTAGGAATACGGATCTATAGAGATAGATCAAAGAGGATACTTGGAATGACCCAATCCTTGTACATAGAAACCATAGTCAAAAGGTTTGGCATGGAAAATTCTAAGAGAGGTCTCATAACGATGAGACATGGAATTAATCTCTCAAAGGTGCAGTCTCCTAAGACTACTGATGAGAGGGCACTCATGGATAGAGTACCCTATGCCTCTGCCATAGGATCTGTCATATATGCCATGCTATATACACAGCCTGATGTTGCATTTGCTCTAAGTGTTACGAGCAGATTTTAGGCTTATCCAGACGAAGAGCACTAGAAGGCAGTGAAATATATCCTTAAGTACTTGAGAAGAACTAAGGATATGTTTCTTGTCTATGGAGGAGGTGACTTGAAACTGCGAGGCTTTACTGACTCGAGTTTCCAGTCAGATCCAGATGCCAGCAAATCTACATCTGGATTCGTGTTTACTTTGGACGGAGGAGCAGTGTTGTAACGACCCGCCATCCTATGACCGGAGACCCGATCACTAAATGGATGTCGGCCCATTAACTATAGGTTCACACCCGGATATTATACACACATCTGGAGGAGTAAGCGTTAAACAAGATTAAATATAACATTCACACGGATTACAAGGAGGTACAGTGCGCAGGAAGTAAAGTAATAATGTCCGTACACAGTCCAACAATAATTACATGTCCAACAAATTAATTAAGTACAGGCAGAAATAAGGTACAACAACATCGGGGCATACCCCGGAAACTGAGATAGCATCTGATCCGCACACCAAGGGGAACACCATGCACAGCCACACGCCACAAGGTCCACACCTGAGAACGCAGGGAGTGAGCCACACCAGAATTGGGCTCAGTAGGGATCATCTGATCCCCCGCCTCCCACTCACGCACCCACAAGTGCAATAACAAAGATACAGGAGATAAAGCAAGTAAAGCTGTAACACACTACTCCTAAAATCTCAATATGAACCATATGCATTCGAAATGTAACATGCATATCTCTAGAATCATTATATCAAGGAGCCTACAACTCGCGTTTCGGCAAAACACGCCAACCACGCCTCCGAAAGTGGGAAACACCTACCACACAGCTGAAAGTGGGAAAAACACCGACCACACAACCGAAGGTGGGAAACACCGACCCGCTGAGACCAAACAGTAACCCCTCGGATAGCACGCTAGCTACTCCGGCCCAACTGGCTCAGGTGGTTACTCCTTCCCTCAGCACGAGTGACTCTTCGAATGTACCACTCCGACACCGGTACTAGCTGACCTCGGGGTTCACCAGGTGACCCTCTCTCACTAGGCGTCACCCCGCCCACGCCCCCACCGGCGCTGTGCTCACGCCCCCACCAGCACAGGGTGATAAAGCGCTACAATGTCACCCCAGGTCCACAGTAACACAAAACACCAAAACCCGACACAGTACGATCCGGTCACGTGAAAAGCCCGCGATCGCACGACACACACGCAGTGCCATCCGATCATGAAGAATCCATTTCTACCGAGTACACTAAAGCATGCACTAACCAATTATCTAGCAGTATGAACACATTTTACTGGCATGAATTAGTGTTATTCTGTCTTGAATCGCGTCGCCCGAGGCCGACGCCATTCGAGCTCCCTAAACTGGTTCATAAAACTCCGGCCACGAACTCTGGCCTAAAATGCGTTGACACCAGTGGTCGCCTTTTGAAAGGCGTCAACATCCTCCGACGCCATTCACACCGAAAATCCCGGAATTCCAGAAAACATTAATCAGGGGATTTCTGCCTTAAAAGGCGTCATGGTTACCCGACGCTTTTACGAATCGCGTCGCCCACCCACGACGTCTTTTAGTCCCAGAATCCCCGAACTAACAGACCCTCAGTCGGGGTGATTTCCTGCCTAAATGGCGTCATGATGGCCCGACGTCCTTCTGAAAGGCGTCGTCCATTCATCACGTCATTTGGCGCCAGTATCCCTACTCTTAAAACCTCGAACAGGGAGATTTCTGTCCTAAAAGGCGTCGTACTGCCCTGACGTCCTTCTGAAAGGCGTCGACCAGGCACGACGCCATTTAGCGCCAGAAACCTGGTTCCCTGGTTCGATCCGAGGGTTTCTCCCTTAACCCCAAATACCCCAAAAAAAGCTCCAAAACAGAAGGGGGAGGAAAAGAAGTTCATCCACCACAAGCATGCTACAAATCCACATTCACGAGCACGGCCATACCCACAAGAACACCCCCTAAACATGCTCAATCTAGCCCAAAACACGTGATATCACGCCTAGGAAAACACGAGCAACACATGCAAGGTTCGTCCCCCTACCGGTTACTTGAACTCCTCCTGGCTCCGTGTCGCCGAACCGCCGCACCGTAGACCGCCGCCGGTACCCCCGAGAACGTCGCCACTCTGCCGGGACGTCGGCCGCCGTCCGGAGAATGGAACGCCGCGAAGGAAGTGGTGGTGGCAGAGGTGAGAGGTAGGGAGGCGTTGGAGTGGTGGAAGAGGAAGAAGAGGAAGGGAAAGTGGAAGAGTGGGATCGGAGGAGGCGGAGAGGGAGAGGAGAGAGGGTGGAAGGGCGAGAATGAGGGAAAGAAAGGAGGGCTCGCGGGGTCAATCAGAAACTGCCTAAAACGCGTCGAGCGAGAAAGACGCCTATCAGATGACAGGACGGGCCGTACTGACAGCTGTCTGAAACGCGTCGACCACCACGGACGCCGTTCAGCTGACATGTCAGGCACCGTACACTGACACCGCAGGGTGGCAGTCTGAATCGCGTCGTCCATCATGGACGCCGTTCAGACGACGAGACAGGGCCGTACTCTCGCGGCCCGAAACCCGCCCACGTGGCTTCCACGTGGCACAACAGCAATTCATCTAAATGGCGTCCACCTATCAAGACGCCGTTTGAAAGGCGTCGTGAAGTGTAGACGTCATTCAGAAGAAACTCTCAAGACCCCTCAAGGTCCAACCCGGGGGATCCGGTCCGAAACTGACCCGAAAACTGAACCCGAAACCTCAATCCTTACAAGTGTGCTGGAAGAGTTCCAAGTAAGCAACCATTGCAGATTCGACGACTGAAGCTGAGTACATCGCTGCAGCTGAAGCCGCCAAGGAAGCAGTATGGTTGAAGAAATTCATCACCGACCTCAGCGTAGTTCCCAGCATCTCTAAGCCTGTTCCGCTGTTGTGCGACAACAATGGAGCCATTGCACAAGCGAAAGAGCCGCAGTCTCATCAGAAATCGAAGCATATTCTGAGACGCTTTCATCTTATCAGAGAGATCATATCCCGAGGAGATATAGTAGTGGAAAGAGTTCCATCCGTCGACAATGTATCAGATCCACTGACAAAGCCGTTGGCTCAAATTGTATTTGACCGTCACCTAGAGTCTATAGACTTACAATATAAAGGTGATTGGCTTTAGTGCAAGTGAGAGATTGTTAGTCTTAGGTGGCCTACAAGCCAATCTGACTTTGTAATCTCGTTCATTTATTAATATAATGGCATAATATTCATTGTGTGTAAATCGTATTAATTATCGTCTCATAATGAAGTCCGTGAATATGTGTGATAGTGATCAGATTATGATAAGATCATACTAATGAGACTGATCACTTAAACACACATATTCTGAATCGTTCCTAGTCGAAGAATGTCTGAGAAGGACATCGGATATCCGGTTAGACTAGTACAGATTACTCCTGGTCATATGATGAGGGTGACTGATCTCTTAAGTCACTTGTGTGGAGACACTAAGGCGAATCTATAGGTGCTCATTGGAGAATGAGTTCATTGAACTGATCCGACTGAATCGCTGGATGGTATTGTACCTCACTGTCAATCAGCTTGATTCTATTATCGCAGTTGTGTAGATGGTCCTCGGACTTAAGACACCAAGGACACCTTGTCGGTGGACTTCTGTGCTTTGACCTTAGTTTATGAATATATAACCACAGGATTCTAAACAGCCAAGGATTGGGTACAGCAGAATACCGTCGAAGGGAATTGTGTGTCAATAAGAAATCATTTGCTCTCGGTACTTAGAGAGAGAATGCTCTAGGAACGATGCGCGGAAGTCCTTGACCAGGGCGGACAATAATATCGGAAAAGGAGTTTTCCGATATTCATCAGCGGCATCCAATCCAAGTGAGTCGACCGGTTAGGATTTGACAGTACGCCATACCCTAGGTTGACTCGAGAGCATTGTACAAATGAAGGATTATATCTACGCGGTAACTGTCGGCGGAAAGGTTCCAAGAGTGGGTTACTTAACTCCGATACCTTCCGGGTTCACGCGGTGTTGCTTGGCACCCAACATGATCGGAGGCCCGGTCGAATTCGATGTGCGACATCAATTTGATTGATTAATTAACTAATAAAGAGTTATTAATTGATTAATAAAGCCAGTAAGGAGTTACTGGGCTTATTGGACTATTAACCGGATTGGTAATTGGGCCTACAGGGTCACACGCAAATGATTCTCAAGGCGATGGATAAATAAGTGAGTTTTTTATAAACCGGAGGTTTTTATAAAAAATCGCGTGGTTAGTATAAAATGTAGTGAACGAGCTGAGCAGGCCAAGCTGCTGCTAACCCTGGCCGCCCCCTCCTCTGTTTCTCTCTCTCTCTAGCGTCCCAGACAGATCCGGATCTCCGGATCTGCTCCGCCGCTTCTCCGACTCCCGTTTGACGGGAAATCGTCCGCGCGTTGCGGTGACCGGCGGAGGTTTCGTGGCTGCGAAGAACGAGGAACGTGAGGATATTCGTCGCGAGGAGGATCGCATGGACTCCGCTAGAGGCCGGGTGCTTGCGCGGCTTGCGGTGTCGCACCGACGGAACCGAACGGTTGCAGATTCGAATCCGCACACGGTGAGACCTTGATTATCCGATAATATGGGTTTTAGATTTTTCGAAACGGGAACGGATCTCCGATTTAATTTTATTTCCGCTGCGCGGGAGATCCGGAGAAACCCGAGAACCCAACAGTTACGAAGGCACAACAAAACATTTTCCCAGGGATTTCCTCCCCAAGATTCGGTTGTATGCTAACGGCACATCGAACACCTTGAATTCCACTTCCAAGGTAAGAATTTTCGGTGGTATCCCCAAAGTTAATGGGAGGGTAATGACACCTACGGCCATAACGGGCTGGCCGCTGAAGCAATAAATGGGTGTTCGGATTCTCCTTAATCTTCTCATGTTAGGGTCAATTTGTTTAAAACAATTAAGAAAGATAATATCTATAGAGCTACCATTATCTACAAACACCCTTTTTACCATGAAATCGACTATCCTGGGCTCTATCACTAAGGCATCATTATGAGGTAAAACCAATCCTTCAAGGTCCGCTTCTGTGAACATGATTGGCTCCTTTGTTAGAGGTCGGTGAGAGGTTGAGGCGACCTCCCACGCTGCCTTTTGTATTTCGGAAGCATAAATGTGCCTCCTCTTGTTGATGTCTCCTCTACAAGACAATCCTCTGCATATAACATGGATCACTTGCTCTGCTTGAGCCAAAGGGTCGTGCTCGGCGGTAGGAGGGGACCAGTCTCAACACTCCTAATCGGGCTCTGACTTCGCAATGTACTTCTTCAAATGCCCCCTTTTGTTAAGATTCTCTATATCTCTCTTGATGTCATGTCATTCTGAGGTGAAATGCCCATACTCATGGTGATACGCACAGAACCTACCTGATTTCTTTGCCCCCGACGGGCTTAATCTTCATAGGCTACTTGAGATATCCCTCATCTTTTACCTCTTGGAGTATCCAGTTGATCAACATGTTGAGAGGAGTATAATTCTCTTCTCTCCTATAGTTGGGATGTCCACACCAGTCTTTACGTGCCTCCCGACGCTATCCCTTAAGGGGTCGGTGGTTACTGTTACGATCAAAGCGCCTTTTTCCCCGGGTCAGCTTCGGGTTTCTCCTCGTGGCTTCTTAAAACTCAATCGGCCGGTGGTAGGTAGGGTAGGCCCGCAGAAGTTCTTCGCTGTTGATACACTGGTTCACCTTCCAAACGAGGTCCGGAATATTTATCGGAAGTTGCTTGCTCAGCTCAAATCGGACCTGCTCCTCATTGATCCTATCAATGAAATATTGTGCGGCATTCTGCACATCCAAATTGGGAAGTTTGAGAGCCGCTTCGTGGAAGTGAGTCTAGAACTTTCGAAGAGTTTTATCTTTCCCCTGCCTCATAGAAGACAATGTAAGAGTCGTGGCAGGCGTGCGTCCGACTGGCGACGAAGTTACTCCGAAAAGCCCTCCTCAACTCTGAGAAGTTGTCGATGGATCCGGGCTTGAGTTGGACAAGCCATCGTCGGGCAGGTCCCTCCAGGGTTGTAGGGAAGGCGCGACACGAGATCACGTCGGATGCATCTAGCAGATCAAAGGTACTCTAAAAGGATTGCAAGTGATCATCAGGATCCCGAGTTCCATAATACCTCTTTAAGGATGGCATCCAAAGCAGTGTGGCAGAGGTGTCTTCAATACGTGCCTGGTGAAGCACGACCGAGTACACTCTCCGTCATCGAGCCCGATACTGAAGTCATGTCAGAGTAGCCTTTCCACATGTTCTTCCTGCTTCCGTCCACGATCTTCGTTGGAGGGACGCCTATGGCGGCGGTGGTAACTCCTATAAGTGCGTCGGCTCAGGGAGGTAGAAGATTCTGACGATCAGTCAGATGACCTCCCTCAGGAAGAGCCTCTCTCCCGACCTCGATAAGAGCGACGTTTCGAAAACTCCATTATAGAACAGCCAGATGAGGTTGTTGACTGCCAGTGTTGATACAACCCCACTCCGAGCACCGATGTGACTGTCAACGACTTGCTTGGAGGGTCGGTTGACGTCTCTTTGGTTGTTGATCTTTTGGGCCAAGTTCACAGGCTCCTAGTAAAGTTTGTGAACCTGGGGGGACAATTGGCTGAAGTTCTTGTTGTGGATTATCTTGCTGTTGGTCGGTCGGCTCTAGGCCACCCACCTAATGGCCTTCCACATGGTCAAACCATTCCTCAAGTCGTCGCAATAGGGCTAGAACGGCCGGGAGCCCTTCTTACTGAGGATCTCCTAAAGGAGATAAGTTTTCTAACTCTAGCTCCGACAGATGAAGCATCAGGAACAAGGGGTATATCAGGGCCAACTTGAGTAGCAGGGAGAACGGAAGGGAGGGAAATGGGTGGAGCGATAGGAAGAGCGAATAGAGGGACGATTTATTTAACAACTAGAGAAGGACAGGAGGGTCAGCAAGGAGACATCGCTGGGATCAGCTACTTATGTTTCTTCTAGCTATAACTTTTGTTGGTTTTTCACAGACGACGCCAAAAAGATATTGGGTCTGAGATTCGTCCGCTCTAAATCAGACGTCATGAACTATCCTAATCGCCAAAAATATACTCGTCCTTGTAAGATGAACATCAGGTCATAGGAGACCTCTGGTTGTGATCCGAAAGAACGCCCCGATGCCTAAGTCAGGAAGTGCAGAAGTAACCGGAGAGTAGAGGGCTAAGTGCAGAACTTACTTTCCTGGGAGTCTCAAGAGTCCCTTTTATAAGGACGGATCTGAAACAGTGACCGAATCTGATCGGAAATGTATTGCGAGAAGTTAGACTCGCTTTTGATACGGACCGGGACTCTTCCTTCCGAAGTTGATCTGGAGGCAGACTCTTACATAAAGAAGGCCTCCTAACGTCCCAAGAACATCGGGTTCCGCCTCAGATTAAGACACCTTTTCTTGGAGTCTAGCGCCCATAAATCTATCGGTCTAAAGACCACTACACTGGATAACAGTCACGAACTACACTGGATAATAGTCACGAACTGTTATTAATAAGTCGGTTCATCCAACTAATGGGCCCGTGAAAGCGGACCCTCACAACTATTATCAAACAACACCTAAATTACTACTCCGTGTCTGATCGCCACGCCCGCCTAAGATTATTAAGAACACCGCCACCTAACCGGTCGGATCATGTAGGGCTGACGACCAAACATGATTTATTAGCCACTTTAAAAAGGCAAGATCGTACAAGTAAGAATAGGGTCCCTATCACAACCCAGTCAGTGTTTCTTAAATAATTTTTAATTGGTTTCGGTACGCATGGCCTCCAGGCTCAACGCTCGGTCCCACTACCGGTCGCCCAGGCGGTGAGCCAGTGAGGACCACCCGAGTCTAGATTGTTCTATTCCCTCAATTGATATGTTTTGTTTTTGCGTTGTAATCGATTGATTGGTCAGACAAATATGTATAGAACAATAATTCTTCTTCTTTGGAATTGCTTTGTTGCACCCATGAAGCCACCTGTGGGCAGCGCATGCAAGGACAGTTCCAGTGATATAATCGCATGCACGTTAGACTGCGGCGTGGCATCAAGAGACGAGTGCCGTTCAGATTCTGGCCAATGTCATCTCCACCGTCCACGCCCAAGAGATCTTTAACGCATCACGGCTAGTGTCCTTTGCATCATCGCGCAAAAGGGGATCCGAACGGCCGGCAAAAAAATTGAGCGACAAATAAAGAAATAACTCAGAAAGCATAAAAATATTGAGGGACGAGGAACTATAGTTTTTGCATCCCATTTTCTCGACATATTTCGTTTTTTGTTCATCTTTGAGATTTTTCATATTCTTCTGTTGCAAGTTATGGTTAGAAATCTACAAAGCAGTCCTTCCGTCTGCCAGCGAACAAGCCAAGCGTCCGGGCGGCACTACCATATGCCCGCAAAACCCATCAGACGGCCGGCAGGGACTCCGGCTGCCACGAGCAGTCGGGCAAATCCGGATACCCGAACAACCCACCGTCGAAAACAACCGCGTCGCCGGCGGCCCTGTCGTCCACCAGACCCAACCCCCCGAAGCCCAGCGCGTCATAGTAGCTCGGGATCTCGTCGTCGAACCCCCAGATCTGCCCAAGCCCCGCGGCACCCTGGATCCCATCCTCCACCGGGAGGCCCTCGGCGGCTTCCCCCTTGTCCGGCGACGGGGCTGTGGGAGGGAGGCCCAGCTCATCGTCCGAGGCCTCCAGGAGGTAATCCAAATCGGACTGGCGAGGCTCGTCCGAGTCCGATGTGGATGTCGTCAACGGCGGCTGTGAGGGTTCACCCTCCGCCTGCTGTTGCTGCTGCGGAGACACCGCGGCAATCTCTTCCTCGAAGCTCTTCAGGACGACAGCGAGATCCCCGGCGGCGGGGACGGCCAGGCTCCGGTCCGCCGAGTCGACGTCATCCAGGATGTCCAAGAGGATGAGGTCGGCGGCCCGGATCCGCTTCGCCTCAGGCGACTCGTCCGACTCGCCTCTGACTCGCTTGGCGGCACTGTTGGCGCACGCGCCATCGTTAGTGTCACCCATGCCGGAACGGAACAACTCAAAGGCAACCAAGGCTAGAGAGAGAGAGAGAGAGAAGAGCAAGTGGTTAAAAAGCGAAAAGAGCTCGACAGAGAGAGGGAGCGACGGAGAGTGGATTTATATAGGAGGGGGTGATAGGGTTTCCCTGAAAAGAAATATCTTAAAATATTATTATATGTGAAGTTTGATAGAAAAAGCATAAAGAAGGGACAAGCGGAAAGAGAGAGATAGCGAGGGGGAGCGGGGAGGACAGGCGCGTGTACTGTATTGATCCCAACTTCTGTCACGGGTGGCCTGCCTTTTTCTCCTCTCTCTATCTCCCACTCCCCCCAAGCACACCCGCCTTTTGCTTTTGTTGCATCCTCTGCTATTTATGAATTGGCTCTGGAATCCGGGGTTTGGAGTCCGGGGAGGACGGCGGGCAGAGGGAAGGTGGCGGTGAGCTGTAGCCTTTAGCCGACTGATCTTCATGTGAGCCGGCTCGCTCGCGCCGACCGACCGGCCGCTGGCACGTGACTACGTGAGGAGGTAACCGTTGTTCTCTCCTCTCTCCTTCTCCCACCGTCTCTTCCTGCCCGGTAGGTCCGTCATTAAATTTATTTTTTAAAAAGAGTTTTATTTATTATTATTTGGCTTGGGGCTGATTCGGTGGCGAGCAGACGTTAAGGTGGGGGACAAGTAGTGTTGCGTGGGATGGGGAAGGGCATCTGGTCTTTTGCTTCGTATGGGAGGAGATTACTAAAAGTATCTTCCTCGGTCCTTTCAACCTCTCCTCTGCACGGCTCTTCGGCGCGATGCGTGGACAGGGAAAAAAAATAAAATAAATAAATAACAATTTCAACAGAAAATAATTATAATAAAATTTTTAAATATTTTTAAATTTAATATAAATAAAATTTAAAATTAAATTAAAATTTATTAAATATTAAAAAATGACATGCCAATTGATGGGATTAATAGATTAGGAATTAATCTTTTTATATAAAAGGTTATTAAATACTTTACATGATGCTAATATGTTGTGCACGCTAAAAATAGTCTTGAAAAAGGTCAAATTTTATCATAGGTGGTTTTTCACAAAGGACGTGCAATCAATTAATGAAATAAAAGATATATATATATATATTTATTTATTTATTGATGAAGTTGATATAATAATCTAGCACAAATTGTAAATTAATTTTTAAAAGTTCATATAATCACCATTTTTTTTTGTAAAGAGTAAAAAGTTTTAAATATATTAAAGCATTCACACAAATTATTCTAAGAATAAATATGAGAGACATAAAGATGTAGCAGGGAGAGAGAAAGGAAATTTATTATTTTTATTTTATATTTTTTAAGCAAATGAAATTTTTGTGAAGTAATTATATCAGTTTATTTATAGTTGATCTCATGAAAATATGTTATTTATGAGGATATTGTTGGGTTCTCGCGTTTCTCTGGATCACTCATACAACAAAAAGTAAAATAACCCAGTGATCTGTTTTCGTTTCGGAAAAACTAAAAATCGGAAATACGATAATAAAAAATTACCACACGTGGATTCGAATTCGCGACCAATTAGTTCCGTCGGTGTGACACCCCGCTAGCCGCGCAAGTGCCGGCCCCTAGCGAAGTCCACGCGATCCTCCTCACAGCGGATATCCTCACAGTTCCTCGTTCTTCGCATCCCACGAAACTTTCGCCGTTCGCCGCAACGATTGCCACAACCCGCATATGATTTTCCGTCGAGCGGGAGTCGGAGAAGACAACGAAGCAGACCTGGTAATCCGGGCTTGTCTAGGGCACCAGAGAGAGAGAGGAATAGAAGAGGGGGCGGCCAGAGTTGAGTAACAGCTTGGCCTGCTCAGTCCGTTCGCTACATTTTATACTAACTGCGCGATTTTTTATAAAAACCCCCGGTTAATATAAAATCTGTTTATTTATCCATCGTCTTAACAATCATTTGCGTGTGACCCTCTAGACCCAATAACCAGTCCGGTTAATGGCCCAATAAGCCCAGTAACTCTTCATTGGCCTGATTAATCAATTAATAATTCATATTAATTAATTAATCAATCGAAATAATGTCGCACATCGAATTCGATCAGATCTCCGATCACGTTGGGTGTCAAACAACACCGCGTGAATCCGGAAAGTATTGGAGTTAAGTAACCCACTTTTGAAACATTTCCACCAACAGTTATCGCGTGGATATAATCCTTCATTCGTACAATACTCTCGAGTCAAATCAGGATATGATATACTGTCAAATCTTAATCGATCGACTCACTTGGATCAGCTGCTGCCGTATAATATCGGAAAACTGTTTTCCCGATATTATCATCCGTCGTGACCAGGGACTTCCGCGCATCCTTCCTAGAACATTCTCTCTCTAAATACCGAGAGCGAATTATTCTTTATTGACACTCAATTTCCTTCGACGGTATTCTAGTATATCCGATCCTTGGCTGTTTAGAATCCCGTAGTTAGAGATTCATAAACCAAAGTCAAAACACAGAAGTCCACCGACAAGATGTCCTTGGTGTCTCAGGTTTGAAGATCATCCATACAAATGCGACAATAAGATCAAGCTGGTTGACAGTGAGATACAATACCATCCAACGATTCAGTCGGATTAGTACAGTGAACTCATTCTCTAATGAGCACCTGCAGATTTACTTTAGTGTCTCCACACAAGTGACTATGAGATTAGTCACCCTCATCTTATGAGCGGGAGTAATATGCACTAGTCTAACTAGATATCTAATGTCTTTCTAGGATATCCTCCGACTAGGACCTATTAAGAATATGTGTATTTAAGTGATCAGTCTTACTAGTATGATCTTATCATAATCTGATCACCATCACACATATTTACGGAGTTCATTATGAGACGATAATAATACGAATTATACATAATGAAAATAATGTCATTTTGTTAATAAATGAACGAGATTTACATAGTTAGATTGGCTTGTAGGCCACCTAAAAGTAACAATCTCCCACTTGGACTAAAGTCAATCACCTTTATGTACTAATCCTATAGACTCAAGGTGACACTCAAACAAATTTTGAGCCAGTGGCTTCGTCAGTAGATATGCTACATTAACGGCAGATGGAACTCTTTCTGCTACTACATCTCCTCTGGAAATGATCTTTATGATAAGATGAAAGTGCTTCAGAATATCTTTCGATTTCTGATAAGACCACTGCTCTTTCACTTGTGCAATAGCTCCATTGTTGTCGCAACAGCAGAACATGATCAAATATGCAGGGAACTATGCCAAGGTCAGTAATGAACTTCTTCAACCACACTACTTCCTTAGCGGCTTCAGCTGCAGCGATGTGCTCAGCTTCAGTCGTCGAATCTGCAGTGGTTTCTTGCTTGGAACTCTTCCTGCACACTGCGCCTCCGTTCAAAGTAAATGCAAATCCAGTTGTAGACTTGCTATCATCTGGATCTGACTGGAAACGCGAGTCAATAATGCCTCGCAATTTTAAGTCGCATTCTCCATAAACAAGAAATATATCCTTAGTTCTTCTCAAGTACTTAAGGATACATTTTACTGTCTTCCAGTGCTCTTCGCCTGGATCAGCCTAAAATCTACTCGTAACACTTAGAGCATAGGCAACGTCAGGCCGTGTACATAGCATGTCATACATGATAGATCTTATGACAGAAGTATATGGTACTCTATCTATGAATGCCATCTCATTAGGTGTCTTAAGAGACTACTCCTTTGAGAGATAAATTTCATGTCTCGTCGCTATGAGACCTCTCTTGAAATTTTCCATGCCAAATCTTTTGACAATGGTATCTATATACAAGGATTGTGTCATTCAAAACATCCTTTTTTATCTATCTCTATAGGTCCGTATTCTCAATACGTAGGATGCTTCTCCCAAATCTTTCATGAAGAAGTTTTTCAACAGCCAGATCTTTACCGATGACATCATAGCTACATCATTCCCAATGAGTAGTATGTCATCTATATAAAGAACTAAGAAGGTGACTGTACTCCCACTGGTCTTTTTGTACACACAAGACTCATCTTCATTCTTAATGAAGTCATAAGACTTGATAGCCTCGTCAAATCTTATGTTCTAGCTCTGGGAAGCTTGCTTCAGTTCATAAATGGACCTTTGAAACTTGCACACTTTATCTGGAGATTCCTTAGATGTGAAACCTTCTGGTTGTATCATATACACCTCTTCCTCAAGTTTACCATTGAGGAAGACAGTTTTCACATCTATCTGCTAGATTGCGTAATCATGGTGTACAGTTATGGCGAGTAGAACTCTGATCGACTTTATCATGGCAACTGGTGAGAAAGTCTCGTCCTAGTCAATTCATTGCCTTTGACGATATCCCTTTGCCACCAACGTTTCATTATAAATGTCAATCCGTCCATCAGCACCGATCTTTCTCTTAAAGATCCACTTGCATCCAATGGGTACAATATCCTCGGGCAAGTCTTCCAAGTTCCAAACTTGGTTGGTCTATATGGACTGGATTTATTAGTTCATAGCTTCTCGCCAATTCCCGGCTTGAGCTTTCTATGACCTTCTGGTAGGTTTTAGATCATCATCCTCATTATATTGAACCTTTAACTCTTTTTTAACGATATGTCTCACATATCGTTCGGGTAGTCTAAGTACTTTACCAGATCTGCAAGGCTCATATGTGTGTACCTGAACAAATTCATGAATTGATAGCTCATCTGATGATATCGCAACTGTTTGGAGATCTGGAACTTCTTCTAGTTCTATTTTACTCCCATTATCCTCCTAGAGAAGGTAATCTTTTTTCAGGAAAACAACTTTCCTGGCAACAAATACTTTTTGTTCATCAGGATGGTAAAAATAGTATCCAAAAGTAATCCCACAAACTTGCATTTATCAGTTCGTGATGCCAGCTTGTCTGAATCATGCCTCTTTACATGAGCAGGACAATCACAAATTTTAACATGTTTAAATTCTGGTTTTTTGCCTTTTCATATCTCATATGGAGTAGAGGTCACAGACTTACTGGGTACTCTGTTCAGTAAGTATGCTGCTGACTCTAGAGTATACCCCTAGAGGGACACTGGTAAACCCGAAAAGCTCATCATGGAGCGCACCATGTCTAGCAAGGGGCGATTCCTCCTTTCAGATACACTATTCATTTGTGGTGTATATGGAAGGGTCAGCTAAGAAATGATACAATTATCCTTTAAAAATTGTATAAAATTAGTACTCAAATATTCTCCTCCCCGATCTGATCAAAGAGTTTTAATACTCTTTCCTGTCTGCTTTTCTATCTCATTCTTGAACTCCTTGAACTTCTCAAATGCTTCCGACTTGTACTTTATTAAGTACATATAGCCGAATCTTAAGAAGTCGTTGGTGAACGTGATAAAGTATAAGAAGTCACATTTAGCATGGGTGGACATGGGACCACATACATCCGAATGTATTAGTTCCAAAATACTCTTGGCACGTTCTCCATATCTAGTAAATGGAGATTTTGTCATTTTTCCCATAAGGTAGAACTCACATGTCACAAACGATTCATAATCGAATGTAGTTAAATAATTATGCTTGTGCAACTTTTACAGCCTGCTCTTACCAATGTGTCTAAGTCTACAATGCCACATGTAGGCTTGATTCACACAATTCTTGCTCTTCTTAAGAGCATTATCAATGTGAAGATTGTAATAAGAAATATCTAAAAGATATAGACCGTTGACTAAAGATGCCGAAGCTATTGATTTATTACCATAATAAATCGAACAACTTCTGTTTTCAATAGACAACCTATATCCTATCTTGTCCAAACAAGATACTGATATAATGTTCTTTATTATGCTAGGAACATAATAACAATCTTACAATGATAAGGCATCTCCTGATGGAAGCCTAAGGTTTGTTGTCCAGACAACAACCGCCACAACTTTTGCGCCGTTTCCTAACTTCAGTTCCACCTCGCCTTTTTTCAGCTTGCGCTTACTTGTCAGCATTTGCTCATTATGGCAGATATGAGAAGCACATCTGGTATCTAATACCCAAGATGTGAGATCTCTAACTGACAAGTTGATATCTATTATATAGATATCTGAAGCTTCTAATAGCTTCACTTTTCCATGAGCTTTATCGCTGAGGAACTCCTTGCATTTCCTCTTATAGTGACTATTCTGCTTATGGTAGAAGCATTCATCCTTTACTACTCCTTTGCCTTTATCCTTCAATCTTTTATCGTAAGTGATCCTTTCCTCGGTTGTCTCGATCAGATTACAATAATTCTACAATTACATGTAAGTTGAAGGAGGCCTTATGGCGAGTACAAGAGAGAGAGAGAGAGAGATAAGTACATCAGAGCATGAGAGAGGGAGAGGTACGCAGACTTCTATTTATTAAAAATGAATAAATATACAAACATACATGCACGATCCACATGCATCATGCATTACATGAATAATTTAAAAATGCATATCCATGACCACCGTGTGTTTTAAATATTCCACATATGATAAGTGCATCACATGACTTAAACAAAAGAATTTTTTAAAATAAATAATTTTGGTTTTCAAAATGCTAGGATCTAATCAAAATTGACTTTTGAATTTCAAAAACTCTTTTAATTATCTTATCATGCAATTAAATCAAATTTAAAAGCATAAAATACACATCATATGTACACACACTCCAAATTAATAATTCCATATTATTCCATGCCATTAGAACAATTCTAATAATTAAAAAAATCTAACATTTAGATTAAATAATATTAATAATCTAACAATTAGACTATTAATAATTAATTACTAATCTAACTCTTAGATCAGTAACTTAAAATTAATCATTAATTTAACACTTAAATTAATAATCAACTTTAATCTAACTCTTTGATTAATTAATTAATGTTAATCACTAATTTAACTCTTAAACTAATAATTAACACAAATTAATTATTAACTACTAATCTAACACTTAGATTAGTCCACTTAAGTTAATTATTAATTTAACTCTTAAATTATAATTAACTATAATTAATTATTAACTACTAATCTAACTCTTAGATTAGTTAATTAATGTTAATCATTAATTTAACATTTAAACCAATAATCAACACCAATTAATTAATAAATGCTAATTCTAACTCTTAGAATAGTTAATTTAAAATTAATCATTAACTTAACACTTAAATTAACAATTAATTCTAACTAACTAAAAAGTGCTAATCTAACTCTTAGATTAGATAATTAATGTTAATCATTAATTGAACTCTTAAATTAATAATTTACACTATTAATTAATGCCTACTAATTTAACACTTAAATAAGTCAATTAAAATTAATTATTAATTTAACATTTAAATTAATAACTAATTCTAATTAATTAACAACACTTTGTTAATTAGAATGATTACAAAAACGTTAATGCCCAATTAAAATAAAAATTGAAAATCAATTTAAATTTACAAAACAATTTGAATTTAAATTTAATATCCAATTTAATTTTAATTGGTCAATGGGGTTAAGGGGTTAATCAGCTCAGCCAGTTGTTGAGCCATGGCTCGGGCCATGGTTCGAACCAGGCACCCCTTGGTTCGGGTCTTGGCTCATGGCTAGGGCCATCTGAATCAGGCCCGGCTTGGCCCGGTTCACCCCCAGACTGGCTAGGCCGAGCCCTAGATCCCCCCAACCAGCCACCCAAAACCCTAACCCCCTTTAACTTTTGCAGGTAGTCTTCATGGCGACGGGAGGGGGACAGCAGCGCCGCCGGCCCTACGCCGGCATCATCCCAGCGCCGGCGACGCCGCCGGTGCCGGCAAGGCCGCCGGTGCGCCCTCACTAAGCATCAGCCGAGCCCCTTTATCTCCCAAAATCTGGTTTTAAACGCGAGGAAGAAGAAGGAGATGAAGCTCCCTCCAGCCACCTCCAGTGGCCTCTCCGGCGCCAGCAAGGGGTGCCGCTTGTGACTGGTGGGGTCCCTGGTCATACCAGGACCCCTGGCCACCTCCCCATCATATGGGGACGCCCGATTGAAGCCGTCACAAACCCCGGTTCTTCGTCCAATGAAGAACACAAAAACCCCAAAATTAAAAATTTGAATTTTATAGAAAAATAATCTAATTATTTGTGTTCATCTCATGAACATATTTCTATTGGATTTAAACGCATGGAATAACTCAAGGAAAATATTAATCAGAGGTAGAAACGGGACAAGAAATAGTGGAACCTGACTCTAATACCACTGTTGGGTTCTCGCGTTTCTCCAGATCGCTCATGCAGCGGAAAATAAAATAAACCAACGATCCATTCCCGTTTCGGAAAAACTAAAAACCGAAAATACGGTAATCAGACATTACCGCGCGTGGATTCGAATTCGTGACCGATTGGCTCCGTCGGTGTGACACCGCTAACTGTACAAGTGCCCATCCTCTAGCGAAGTCCACTCAATCATCCTCGTGGCGGATATCCCCACGGTTCGTCATTCTTCGCAGCCTACGAAACCTTAGCCGTTCGCCACAACCTGCGGACGATTTCCCGTCGAACAGGAGTCGGAGAAGACGGCGGAGTAGACTCGGTAATCCAAGCTTGTATGGGGCACCAGAGAGAGAGAGAGAGGAATAAAGGAGAGGCGGGACAGGGTTGAGCAACAACTAGGCCTGCTCAGCCCGTTCGCTACATTTTATACTAACCGTGTAGTTTTTTATAAAAACCCCCAGTTAATATAAAACACACTTATTTATCCATCGCCTTGAGAATCATTTGCGTGTGACCCTCTAGGCCCAATAACCAGTCCAGTTAATGGCCCAATAAGTCCAATGACTCCTCACTGGCCTGATTAATCAATTAATAACTCATATTAATTAATTAATCAATCGAATTAATGTTGCACATCAAATTCGATCGGATCTCCAATCACGTTGGGTGCCAAGCAACACCGCGTGAACCCGAAAGGTATTGAGGTTAAGTAACCCACTCTTGGAACCTTTCCGCCGACAGTTATCGCGTGGATATAATCCTTCATTCGTACAATGCTCTCGAGTCAAATCAGGGTATGATATACTGTCAAACCTTAATCGATCGACTCACTTGGATTGGATGCTGCTGTATAATATCGAAAAACTCATTTCCCGATATTATCATCCGCCCTAGCCAGGGACTTCCGCGCATCCTTCCTAGAACATTCTCTCTCTAAATACCGAGAGCGAATGATTCCTTATTGACACTCAATTTCCTTCGACGCTATTCCAGTGTACCCAATCCTTGGCTGTTTAAAATCCCGTGGTTAGAGATTCATCAACCAAGGTCAAAGCACAGAAGTCCACCGACAAGGTGTCCTTAGTGTCTCAGGTTCGGGGACCATCCACGCAACTGCGACAATAGAATTAAGCTTGTTGACAGTGAGGTACAATACCATCCAGCGATTCAGTCGGATCAGTTCAGTGAACCCATTCTCTAATGAGCACCTACAGATTTATCTTAGTATTTCCACACAAGTGACTATGAGATCAGTCACCCTCATCTTATGAGCGGGAGTAATATGTACTAGTCTAACCGGATATCCGATGTCCTTCTCGGATATCCTCCGACTAGGAACTATTAAGAATATGTGTATTTAAGTGATCAGTCTCACTAGTATGATCTCATCATAATCTGATCGCTATCGCACATATTTACGGACTTCATTATGAGACGATAATAATACGAATTATACATAATGAAAATAATGACATTTTGTTAATAAATGAACGAGATTTACATAGTTAGATTGGCTTGTAGGCACCTAAAACTAACAAATATATATTGAAGTAATCTAATGCTAGTGTTCCAACATAATAAAAGAATAAAAAGTTTTCAAATAACACGACGATGTCCATACAATGTCTCATTTAATCAAAGAATACTTAAATAAAATGATATTCAGATTACATTTGTCAGTTCATTCGTACGGAAGCATCTCTTACACTAGGTATTTTCTTATTTCCAATGCAAAGCGATATTAGATTATTAAATATTACTATATTTAAGAAATATTATTGATCAAACAAGCTGAAAGTCATCATTCACTAGTTCATCATTGATTTATATTCTTTCAATTTAATTTATAGGATAATGAGTCGCCTCAATAGCATCCACCTCAAAATTATAATAATTTTTTAATAAGAATATATGTATGTAATATGAAGAGGGAATGTAAATTTGATTTTTATCTATGGGCAACATGTGGATATATAACAAAAGTTTGAAGGAATTTCAATAACTTTAATATAGTATATAGTGATAGAAATAACAAATATTTAATTAATGTTTGTCAAAGAATAATTAATACATAATTTGGTCCTAAAGTGAAGAGAAAATACATGCAACCAATACACCTTAATATTTTAATCTCTACCAATTTTATGAAATTTTTTATTATTTTTTTAACATGAAGAGGGTGGGTTTTCAGATGAGGGTGAGTGCATTGAATCCTTTATATATATATATATATATATATATAAAAATCCACTATAAAGTATAATTAACGATATTAAAAATACCTTCTCATTGGAACATCGAAGACAATTGGGAGTGAAAATTGACCGATTGAAGTGAGTTGTGATAATGCAAGCGTAGTGCAATCCTCAAGCAAACATGATCACTTTCACCATTATCATTTCATGTTTCATTGAAAATACAAAATAATTTAGTTGACATGGTATTCAAACAAAAAGGACTCATTGAAATAGTAGGTATATATATCTACTTTGGGAGAAATAGAATTTGTGGAGAAGGATATTATACCCGGTGACAGTAGAGAGCTAACTTGACGACGACAACGAAGAGGCCGTCGATGTTGTGGACGTGCTTTAGTTGTTTGGAACTTCAACAACTCCTCAATGATCGCATGGCTGTCTCAAAGAGAGAACATGGTGGGAGGGAGAGTTGTGCGTGCGTGGGCGATAACTATATATAAGAGAGAGAGCAATGACGGGATCTAGGGAGGGCACGTTATAGGAGTGAGAGAGAGAGGGAGTAAGGACTAAGGAGTGTGTGTGAGCGTGCATGAGAGAGAGATCCAGCAGAGAAAGAAGCATTTAATGTGAGTACCTTATTTGAATCTCCAACATTTTTTTCTAAAAAAAATCTAATAAAGTAAAGGAGAAAAAAGGAGCAATATCAATTGCGTTCTCCTTCCCCAAAAGTTTACCTCTCCATAGAAGTTACCTCTAGCTCTAGGATCAAATAGCTACAACTCGACTACTCTACCATGATATCTTATCCATAAGATATAATGTGGACGCCCGGAGTGTTCCCGCTCTCCTTCGGTGGAGGAAGTCTCCGTCCGTCGCGCAACTAGAGCGATAATGGAGTTAGAATGTAAATTATGTGATCGCCAGGAGCATTACCTTGGGGTTAGTATACTATATATTTATATTAATATATTTAGCTAATATATTTACTTACCAAACTATAATATAGTTAAGTTACATAAGTATGTCATAATAATTGGTAAGTTAGTATAACTATATTTAAGTATACAAAATATTTACTATTATATCAATTAAATTTGTTAATTAAATATTTAACTATATTAGTAACATGCTTAATTGGTTAGGTATATTATTTAATTATATATATTTAGCAACATTTATGTTAAGTAAAAATATAGTTAAATATATAGTATATGTTGGGTTTTGCTGTGTCGGATCTGAACAAAACGCAGCGAAAAATAATTTCGGATCCATGCCGTTTCGTAGGAATAAATCAGAGAAGGAAAAACAATTTTCACCTTATACGGATTTGAATCCGCTTTCTTCCGGAGATAAGGAAAAATGATTTTCACCTTGCGCCGATTCGAATTCGCGTTCTTCCGATTCCGTCGGTGTGATGCCACAAGCCGCGCAGGTGTCTGGCCTCTAGCGGTATCCACGCGGTCTTCCTCTCGATGAATCGTCCTCACTTCTTCTCTCGATGCGACGTCTGCGGATCACGTCTGGCTGCGCGTAATTCTCCGCGACATGCAGTTTCAAATTTCTTGTCGGACGGGAAGCGGAGCAGGCAGGAGTCGGAGCGAAGCCTCCAGGGGGCACCCAGGAAGAGAGGGGGGTGGCTAGGTCAACACTGGGTTGCTGGCCCTAGTGCACGAAGCGGTTCTTTTATAATAAGTGGTTTTGTGGTTTTTCATAAAAACCCACACTTATCCGAAACCTCGTCAAAATATCTATCGACTTGAAAATCATTTGCGTGTGACCCTCTAGGCCCAAATACCAGTCTAGTTAATGGCCCATTAAGTCCAATAACTCTTTACGGGCGCATTGAATTAATTAATATCCTTATATTAATTAATCAGCCAAATTTAATGCCCCTCAATAAATTCGGACAGGCTTCCAATCACGTTGGGTGCTGAGCAACACCTCATGATTTCGGAAGGTATTGGGGTTTATGCAACCCACTATAGGAACCTTTGTGTTATCGGTTACCGCGCGGATATAATCCTTCATCTGAACAATGTTTCCGAATCGACGTAGGGTATGGTTTACTGTTAAACCCTAGCTGGTCGATTCACTTGAATCAGATGTCGTTAATCTATATCAGATAACTCTTTATCTGATACAGAATTCGTCCTGACCAGGGACTTAAGCACATCATTTCTAGAACATTCTCTCTCCTATTACCGAGAGTGGATGATCCCGTATTGACCACACAATTACCTTTAAGGACATCTCCTTGAACCCGATCACTTGACTTGTAGATAAACCATGGTTAGGGATTCATTAGTCAAGGTCAAAGCTCAGAGACCTACCAACAAGGTATCCTTGGTGTATCAGGTTCAATGACCATCTACGCAACCGTGACAAAAGAATCGACCTGGTTAACAGTTAGGTAGCTACCATCCAGCGATTTATGGTTGGATTAGTTCAGTGAACTCATTCACCAATGAGCACTTATAGGTCCAGCATAGTGTCTCCACACAAGTGACTTATAGGATCAGTCACCCTCATCATATAAGTTGAAGAAACCTGTACTAGTCTATTCGTATGTTTGATGTCCTTCTCAAACATCCTCTAATTAGGAACAATTAAGAACATGTGTTTATAAGTCTTCGGTCCTATAATTATGATTTGACTATAATTCGAAGACCATTACACATGTTCATAGACTTCATCGTGATATGATAAACAAGGATCGAATTAAATACACAATAAAATTATGCCATTATATTAATAAACTGAATAGTACATAGTATCAGAATGGCTTGTGCGACACCTAATACTAACAATTTCCCACTTGAACTAAAGCCAATCACTCTTATGTAGAATACCCAGATTCTTTAAGTGATGCTCAAATATATTTTGAGACAATGGCTTCGTCAGTGGATCTACTATGTTGTCGACTGAAGGAACCCTTTCCACCATGACATCTCCTCGAACTATAATTTACCTGATCAGGTGAAAGCGCTACAGAATGTGCTTTGACTTCTGATGTGACTTCGGCTCTTTCGCTTGAGCAATCCCCCCATTGTTGTCACATAGCAATGGGAGGGGACCAGAGATGCTTTCCACCACACCAAGATCGCTGATGAATTTTTTCATCTAGATTGCTTTTCTGGCGGCTTTAGCAGCAGCAATGTACTCAACTTCTGTTGTCGAATCAGTAGTGTTCTTGTTTGAAACTTTTCCAGCTCATTGCTCCACCATTGAGTGTAAAAACAAATCCTGATGTTGACTTACTATTGTCCAGATCAGACTGAAAACTCAAGTTAGTATATCCTTGCAGCTTTAAGTCTTCTCCTCCATAGACTAGAAACATATCCTTAGTTCTTCTCAAGTACATAAGGATATATTTCACAGCCTTCCAATGTTCATCACCTGGATTTGCTAGATGTTTGCTCGTAACACTTTGAGCATATGCTACATCAGGTCTAGTACATACCATGACATACATGATGGAACCTATGGCTGATGCATAGGAAAATTTATCTATCATTTCCCTCTCTTCAAGGGTCTTAGGAGATTGACCTTTAGAGAGATAAATTTCATATCTCATCGTTATGAGACCACTCTTGGAATTTTCCATGCCAAATCTTTTGACAATGGTTTCTATGTACATAGATTGGGTTAAAGTAAGCATCATTTTTAATCTATCTCTATAGATCCGTATTCTCAGTACGTAAGATGCTTCTCCCAATTCATGGAGAGATTTTTAGACAGCCAAACCTTTACTGATGACATCATCCCTACATCATTCCAATGAGTAGGATGTTGTTAACGTAAAGGACTAGAAATGTGATTGCGCTCTCACTGTTTTTCCTATACACACAAGGCTCATCTTAATGAAACTATAAGATTTGATCGCCTCATCAAACCTTATGTTCCAGCTCCGGGAAACTTGCTTCAATCCATAAATAGACATTTGCAACTTGCATACCATATCTGGAGATTACTTTGACGTGAAGCCCTCTGGTTGTATCATATACACCTCTTCTTCAAGTTTTCCTTTGAGGAAGGATGTCTTCAAATCCATCTACCAGATTTCATAATCATGATATGCTGCAATGGCGAGAAGAATTCTGACTGACTTAACCATGGCAACGGGTGAGAAGGTCTCGTCATAGTCAATACCTTGCCTTTAACGATAGCCTTTCACCACTAATCTTGCCTTATAAGTCTCAATTCGTACATCTGCACCGATCTTTCTTTTAAAGATCCACTTGCAACCGATGGGTACTATACCCTCGGGCAAGTTGCCCAAGTTCCAAACTTGGTTGATGTACATGGACTGAATTTCAGAATTCATGGCTTCTGGCCATTTCCCGGCCTCTAGACTCTCAATGGCCTCTTGATAAGTCTTAGGATCATCATCCTCATTATAAAGTATCCTAGAACCATCCATATTGATATGTCCCACATATCTTTTGGGTGGTTTAGGTACTCTTTCCAGTTTGTTTTTCTATTTCATTCTTAAGTTTTCTGAATTTTTCAAAGGCTTCTGATTTATACTTCATTAAGTACACAAAGCCATACCTTGAGAAATCATCAGTGAGTATAATGAAGTATGAGAAGCCACCAATCGTCTGTGTAGACATAGGACCACATACATTAGAATGTATTAGTTCTAATATGTCCTTAGCTCTTTTTTCACTTATAGTAAATAGAGATTTAGCCATTTTACCCATCAAATATGACTTACAAGTTGCATATGATTCAAAATCAAATAGATCTAAACATTCATCTTTATGCAACTTTTGGAGTCTGGTTTCTCCAATGTGGCCAAGTCTACAATGCCATAAGTAGCTCTATTCACTTCACACTTTCTCTTTTTAAGAACTCTGTCAACATGAAGACTATTATAAGACATATCCATCAAGTACAATTCATTGACTAAAGAAGCAGAAGCACCTAATTTATTTTCAAAATAATTTGAATAACATTTGTTCTCAATAAATAAACTGTACCGAATATTATCTAAACACGAAATGGATACGATGTCCCTTATTATGCTAAGTACATAACAATAATCATCTAATGATAAAGAGTCTCCATATGGTAGCTTGAGATTCACTGTCCCTACAACGATGGCCGCAATTGTTGCGCCGTTACCTGACCTCAACTCCACCTCACCAGTCTTCAACTTACGCCTTCTTGTCAGCGCCTGCATTTTATTGTAGATATGAGAAACATATCCAGTATACCTATGATATATAATCTCTAATCGACAAATTTATATCTATCATATAGATGCCTGAAGCGTCTGTAGACACGCTAATTTTGACATCATTTTGAGTAAATTTCATATCATATAATAATGCCTCAAAATGGTCTGATATTTAATCATTAGTTAATTTTTATTAATCTTTCTGAATGAATTATCTAAATGTCATTGGTCAGATAGACATAATTTAAGTTTATTAATGAAATTCATTTTAACTCAAATTTTTAATCAAATACGAAGAATTCTAAAAGACGTCGACCTGTGAAGACGCCATTCAGAGTTCATTCTTATTTTGATTTTTAATCCGATTTTTAATTAATTTATTAATAAACTAAAAGACGTCTACCGTGCACGATTCTGTCTCTTCTTCCTGATGTTTATCCTTATCTTAATTAAGGTAAAAGATGTCTCCCATAGACGACGCGTTTTAGTTAATTACAGATAATGATGAATTAGGATGTATTTATCTGTTTCTTAATTGGATTAACTTCAAACACTTTCATGTTAATTTTTAGTAACCGCGGATGCGTGAACTTAAGCCTATAAATACCTAGCCCCTTGGCCATTAAAAGGTGAGTGATAATTTTGAGTGATTATTAGTGATAATTGGTGATTATTGAGTGATTCTTTGAGAGAGACGACATCCAAATGCTGAAGGATCGAAGCGCTGCTACTTCCAGGAGTCTACATCCTTTCTGCATCCGTTCTTCGTCTATTCAAGAGCTTTCAAGACCAAGGCTTCCCAGGGGCCATCCAAATTAGTTCTTTTTATTAATCTATGTTGGTTTCATCATCATATTAGTTCAAAATCTCATTCATTACATCACTCCATGCAACACACACTCACTAGTATAATTTCAAACCTATTTGTTTAAGGGGTTTAAAAGACCATCAAAACAAGTGAGTTCTTTGTTTAAATTGCATGATCAAAATTTCTATTGGGATAGATATTACATCTATTTGAGTTCTTATTGTTCCTTCTTTCTTTCCACTTTTTTGCAAGGTACAAAAGGAGATCAAGAGGAGAGAATCAACAAGGTAAGGAAATCTGGACGATCCTCAAAGCCCCATAAGCATTCAAAGTAAGAACAAAGTCATAAGGGCTCTTTTCCTTCAGCCGGTTGAAGGAGGAGAATCAAAGACTCCAACATCTCCCAATTCCAAAATAGGTAGGCGATCAATCTTTTTCTTTTGAAACTTTTTAGTTAAAAGTTTCTGGCGTTCACATTCACTTAGTTTTTAATAGGTTTATTTGTCACATGATCAACATAAATTTTCATGATAATCACACCCTAATTTGAGCACTCACAGCTTTTTGGCGATCACAGTGGGACTTAGTCTCGCCATTTTTTAATCTTTGTTCTTGCTTTTTATCAATCGGGCACCTATGGTGCACCACCTGTGTCTCTCGACACGCCCTCACCGATCGGTGAGTTTTTAGTTTAGTTGTTATTCCCACGTGCACCACGTGCACACCCTTGCGACAAGATCTTGCCCTCCCCGTTTGATTGATTGAGGAGTTGTGATTGTGATAAGAAGCATGTGTGATTGATTGAATGTTTTGTTATTTACATGATAAATCATCTTGTTAAAAAATTGAAATAAAAAAGATTCGCATAAGCCAATTATTTACCGCTTTTATTCTATTTGTTTGAGGAGGAATCGATCCATAAATTCCTCCTGAATTATTCATTCTGCGACTTGAAAAGCGTCTAGGAGTAGCGACGCGTTATGAAACGCGTCGCCCTACCCAGACGCCTTTTAGGCCAAATTCTCCGCTATCTGCTGTCTGAGCTTCTGCGAGAAAATAAGGTTTTGTTTTGAATAGCGTCAAGGCACAGCGACGCGATTCAGACAATTTCTTATTTTTTCTTCAGTTCTCAGATTTATGATTTGCTTTCTACTACACATTACGTAATAAGCATTAGAGGCCATCCCGGCCACAGGTCATACGCACTGGGGCTAACACCCCCCTTTTTCTCTTAGGGACATCTTTCTTAATGTCTTCAACTCTCTCTGATTGGGTCGGTCCCTCGATCAGACTAGAGTGTTTGGCGTTAAAGACCTCCGTAAGTCCCCAAAATCAAGGTATTCCTCCTTGTTCATCGGGCTGGTTGTACCAATCGAAGTCCTGGTTAGATTTTCATAACGTTGTGAGAGAAAGCCATAGAGTATAACGGTGGAAATTGAACTGAAACTAGGATCCTACCCCTTGAGTGAACTTGTGATTAACTGAATCCAAATAACCCAACAAGGAATCCCAAAATAACGTTAAACTTCCACTTGTTTGCTTAATCTCTGTACAACTTGTCTGCAAATCTTTGAAAAAAAATCTGACATCATGTTACTTCGATCAGGTAGGGATTTGAGCATGGCTTCGGGAGCTATGGTCAACTATGAGGGAGATGCTAATACCCCTCCTGAATCCAATTATCACTATGAAAATGGAGGAGATGCTAATGCCCCCCATGATCCTCATTCTTATCCATCTGAACATGAGGAAAACCTTCATATCCCTCCTCCTTTTGTCCATGATCAACACAATTCTGGTGCTGATCTTCCTCCGCACGTGCATGTGGTTTCTAATCCTGTCTTTGAGGGGGCCATGAACCCGAATGAGCCCTCATCTTCCAATTCATCTTGTAAGGACTGAGGTTTTCGGATCCGATTTTCGGGGTCGGACCCTGTAATTCAGGCCTTAGTGGGGCTGAGACTCTGTCCAGCATTGCAGACGCATTTTAGTTTGTGCCACGTGGGTGCCACGTGGACTGGCTTTGGGCCGCGAGAGTACGGCCCTGTCGTGTCGTCTGAACGGCGTCCTCGAGGAACGACGCCTTTCAGACTGCGACCCTGGGTTGTCAGTGTACGACGCCAGTCTTGTCGTCTGAACGGCGTCTTGGATGGACGACGCGTTTCAGAGTTCTGTCAGAGCGGCCCGTCATGTCAACTGATAGGCGTCCGTACAGCTCGACGCGTTTAAGCCAGTTTTTGGTTAACCCCGCGAATCCTCCTTCCTTTCCCTCATTTTCTTCCTTCTCTCTCTCTCTCCTCCCTTCCTCCGGCGATTCCGGAGACACCTCCTTCCCCTCCCTCTTTTCCTCCCACCATTTCATCTCTCCCTCCACTCCATCGACCTCCTAACTCCCACCACTACCACCACTACCTCCTCTGCGGCGTTTTCTCTCCGGACGGCGGCCGACGTCCCGGTGGAGTAACGACAACCTCGGCGGTACCGGCGGCGGCGTGGGGTGAGACGGGTGGGCGGCTTGGAGCTTGGAGGAGTTCAATTGACCGGTAGGGTGAGTATCCCCAGTGCATTTTCTTTTGAAACCAGGTTTTCCAGCATTTGAAGCATGCTTTGGAGTGCTTTTCGGGGTAAAAACGCTAAGTGCATATATGAAAAATTAGGTGTTCTAATGGGTAGATGGATTCTCCTCCTTCCCCCTCTATGTTTTGTGCCTTTTCTACGCGTTTTGGGGGAGAAATCCCACCTCGAGGTTTGGGGGAAGCAAGGAGAGAACCTGTCTGTCGGGGCTAAATGGCGTCGAGGTGAAGCGACGTGTAAGGATCGAGACTTTCGGATCCGGTTTTCGGGTTAGACCCTGTTGTTCTAACCCTTGTGGGGGGCGGAAGTTCAGAGTTGAATCGCGTCAGGACCTGGCGACGCGTTTTAAACGGCGTCCACCTTGGCAGACGCATTTCTGGTGCTGCCACGTGGGTACCGCGGGGGTTGGCCTTGGGCTGCGTGGGTACGGCCCTGTCAGGTCGTCTGAACGGCGTCTGCGAAGGACGACGCCTTTCAGACTGCGACTCTGGGTGTGTCAGAGTACGGCCCTGACAAGTTGTCTGAATGGCGTCTGTGTAGGACGACGCGTTTCAGAATCTTGTCAGAGCGGCCGTCACATCACCTGATTGGCGTCCGTGGATGTCGACGCGTTTTAGCCAGTTTCTGGTTAACCCCGTGAGCCCTCCTTCTTTCCCTCATTTTCTCCTACTCTCCTTCTCTCCTCCTCCTCCGGCGACCGGCGGCGACCACCTCCTCTTCCCTCTTTTCCTCCCACCATTTCGCCTCTCCCTCCACTCCATCCTCTACCTAACTCATACCACTACCACCTCCACTTCCACTGCGGCGTTCTACTCTCCGGACGGCGGCCGACGTCACGGTGGAGCAAGGACGACCACGGCGGTACCGGCGGCGGCGTGGGGCGAGAAGGGTGGACGGCGTGAAGCTTGGAGGAGTTCGAGTGTCCGGTAGGGTAACGTTCCCCGTAGCGTTATGTTTAAAATCATGATTTCCTCGATATGCATGTGGTAGATCTTCGGTTTTGGGGGTTAGAATGAGCATGTTTAGGTTCTCTATGGGGGTGTTTGCCTATGAATTGTCTTGCTCTTCGTTTCCCCTCCAGTTTGAATGATTTTTGGGGTTATTTGGGGTTGGAAGGGAGCCCTCGGGTTTAGGGCGTTTCTGGTTTCTGGGGCTGAAAGACGTCGTGCATGGACGACGCCTTTTTGAAGGGCGTCGGGCCATCACGACGCCTTTTAGACAGGAATCGACTGATAGGCAGAATGCCAGGTCGGGAATTCTGTGGCTAAACGGCGTCATGGGTAATCGACGCATTTTTGAATGGCGTCAGGCATCCATGACGCGTTTTTACCACAGAAATCCCCTGAATAAAGCTCTTGGAATTTCCGGATTTTCGTGTTGAATGGCGTCTGGGGATGTCGACGCGTTTTAAAAGGCGACTACTGGTGTCGACGCCTTTTAAGGTCAGAATCTGAAGACTGATTTATATAAACCTGTACTTGGAGCTTGAATGGCGTCGACCTTGGTCGACGCGATTCAAGACAGAATCTCACTAATGCATGCCAGTAAAACGTGTTCATACTGCTAGATAGATGGTTAGCACATGTTTTAGTGCACCCGATAGAGATGGATTCCTCATGATCGGATGGTTCTATGTGTGTTATGCGATCGCGGGCTTTTCACGTGACCGGATCGCACTATGTTGGGTTTTCAGTTACTGTGGAACTGGAGTGACATTGTAGCACTTTATTACCCTGTGCTGGTGGGGGCGTGAGCACAGCGCCGGTGGGGGCGTGGGCGGGGTGACGCCTAGTGAGAGAGGGTCACCTGGTGAACCCCGGGGTCAGCTAGTACCGGTGTCGGAGTGGTACATTCGGAGAGTCACTCATGCTGGGGGAAGGGGTAGTCACCTGAGCCAGTTGGGCCGGAGTAGCGAGCGTGCTATCCGAGGGGCTACTCCTTGGTCTCAGCGGGTCGAGGTTTTCCCCACCGTTGTTTGCACGGTCGGCGAGTTCTATCGAGATGACGGTTGTAGATTTTCTAACGGCTGGTTTAGAATGTGCATGATTATTATAACTGCGATTGCATGTCTTCTCACGTAGAGAATTAGGAATTGTACCTGCCACTACACTTGTTACTTCACCGTTAGCTGTACTTTACACTTGTGGGTGTGTGCGTGGGCAGTGGGGATCGAAGGATCCCTACTGAGTCTTGTTCTTGAGACTCACCCCTGCGGTTTTCAGGTGAGGACTCCCAGCAGACTTAGAGCGGCGTGTGCGGCCGTGCGTTGTGTGTGTTCGGCAGTTGTTCCGGGGTATGCCCCGATGTAGTTGTTATTTATTTCTGGCCTGTATGTTTAATCATTTCCTTTCAGCTGGAGTATGTAATTATTTGCTGTAATCGAGTCGCTTTGTAATAATTTTAATTTCCTGCACTTTCATTTCAATTCAATGCGATGTGAATGTTTAGCTTAGTTTATTATTTATTTCCCAGACTTACTAGATCCTGGTTTGGTCCCAAATTAATGATTCGGTACCCATTTAGTAATCGGATCCCCGATTATAGGGTGGCGGGTCGTTACAGTTGGTATCAGAGCATACGGTCTGGCAAATAAATAAATAACTAGGTTAAATGTTGTAAATTCGGCAAATAAATACATTATCCTGTACAGCCACGTCGGTAGCATAGGTTTTAGGATTCTAATTAGAACTTTTTGATTTTGTAATTGTAGGCGAGTAGATGGCTCCCAGGAAGAGGATGCCAGTTATTCGAGAGAGGGGAGATGCCCCTAGTGGGTCCGAGGCAGGGAGGCCGAGTGTTGAGCAGTTTATGGAAGCCATGATGGATACCATGGCTAGATATCAGACACGAGATCCTAGCGAGGGTTCTAGTACTCGGGGAGGGACCACAGCTACACTGGAGAGGTTCTTGAAGCTGAAGCCACCTCACTTCACCGGTCGTCCCGACCCTGACGAGGCCATTCATTGGCCTAGAGAGATTGAGAAGACTTTTGATACCATGGACTGTGCGGCAGTAGAGAGGACCCCGCTGGCTACCTTCATGCTGAAGGATAGCGCTTATGACTGGTGGACTACACTGAAGAGTTTGTCTTATGGGGACAGGAGTCTTAGGGAAATATCTTGGGAGACCTTTGTTAAGGAGTTCAACGCACAATATTTCCCTAGACATGTCCAGCGAGCCAAGGAGAGGGAGTTTATGGATCTGACGCAGGGGAGCATGACGGTGCTTGAGTACGAGGCGAAGTTTGTTTCGCTGGGGCGGTTCGTGCCTTTCATATCTCAGGACGAGGAACGTCGCGCGGAGAGGTTTGTGGATGGGCTTAGGCTCAGTTTGAGGAACTTCGTGGCGTCCCATTGTTGTATAGACTTGGCGTCAGCAGTTAGGCGTGCAGCAGCTGTAGAGGCTCAGCAGATCCAGTCGGCCCGGGAGAGAGGGCAGACTGTCCAGGGGCCATCTCGGGGCAGGGGTAAAGCAGCGGCACCGGCTCCTTCAGTCGGATCGGGATCGTCTTCTCTCGGCTCCCGATTCAGGAGATTCTTCAGGGGTGGTGGCAGCAGTAGCGGCAGCAACGGCAGCAGCCGGCCCAGACAGGGGCAGCAGAGTCAGACAGTGTCCAGTGCACAGCAGGAGCCAGCTCAGAGGCTTCCGGCAGTTTGTCAGCAGTGTGGTGGTGCCCATGGCGGGACTCAGTGTCCCACTCTTCCCAGAAGATGTTTTACTTGCGGCCAGCAGGGCCATCTGGCGAGGCAGTGCCCGCAGGGGCATAGTCAGGGGCAGGGTCATGGCGACCAGAAGAAGCCGAGGACCCAGGGGAGAGTTCTAGCTATCACCAGGAGGGAGGCTCGCGCGTCCAACTTGGTGGAAGGTACACTCTCCGTCCTTGGGAACTCTGCGCACGTGTTGATCGATTCGGGTGCTTCGCATTCTTTTATTTCTGAGCAGTTTCTAGATATTCTTTCTACACCCGTTGATGAGTTATCTGATGGTCTGATGGTGGAAGTTCCTTCTGGAGACTTCATGATATCCTATAATTGTCTAAGGAGCGTTCCCTTGACCAATGAGGGTCATGTGCTACCTGCCCAGTTGGTCGTGCTTGCTATTCGTGACTTTGATATCATCCTGGGTATGGATTGGTTGGAAGCCTATTATGTGGAGGTAGACTGCCACAGGAAGAGGGTGCGCTTCTCTATTCCGGACATCCCGACCTTCTTCTTCCAAGGTATTAGGCTTTCTTCTCGGGGCATCCTTATTTCTGCCTTTAGGGCACGGAGGTTGCTTGCTGGTGGCTGTGAGGCTTTTCTTGCCTCTGTTGTTGTTTCTGATGTCCGTGCTAGTCCCAGTCCTTGGGAGGTGCCTGTTGTCTGTGATTTCGTAGACGTGTTTCCGGAAGAGCTGCCTGGCATTCCTCCACAGCGTGAGGTTGAGTTCACCATCGAGCTTGCACCAGGTACGGCGTCCTTGTCTAAAGCCCCGTATCGGATGGCGCCAGCCGAACTCGCTGAGTTGAAGGCGCAGTTGCAGGAGTTGCTGGACAAGGGTTTTATTCGTCCCAGTACATCTCCATGGGGTGCTCCAGTCCTGTTTGTCAGGAAGAAGGATGGTTCTTTGAGATTGTGCATCGATTATAGGCAGCTGAACCAGGTGACAATAAAGAATAAGTACCCGCTTCCTAGGATCGATGACTTGATGGATCAGCTGCAGACCGCGAGGGTGTTTTCCAAGATCGATCTGAGATCTGGATACTATCAGATGAGAATCAGAGATGTGTATGTTAGTAAGACGGTGTTCAGGACTCGGTATGGGCACTATGAGTTTCTGGTTATGCCCTTTGGCTTAACCAATGCTCCGGCGGCTTTTATGGATCTGATGAACCGAGTCTTCAGGACCTACCTGGAACAGTTTGTGGTTGTGTTTGTTGATGACATTCTGATATATTCTTCTTCTGAGGAAGAGCACGCTGCTCATCTTCGGACAGTGTTGCAGGTCCTGAGGGAGCACCAACTTTATGCCAAGTTCAGCAAATGTGAATTTTGGCTGAACGAGGTGCACTTTCTTGGGCACGTTATTTCTGGTGAAGGTATCGCAGTAGACCCAGCGAAGATAGAGGCAGTGATGGACTGGAACAGGCCGACTTCAGTGACCGAGATCAGGAACTTTCTGGGGCTTGCCGGATATTACAGACGGTTTGTTCAGGGATTTTCTTCGATAGCGGCCCCCTTGTCGAGGCTGACTCGAAAGGGAGTTCGTTTCGTGTGGACTGAGGATTGTGAGCAGAGTTTTATTGAGCTAAAAACTCGTCTCACGTCAGCCCCAGTGCTGGTGCTTCCATCTGGGTCAGGTGGATTTGTGGTTTACTCGGATGCGTCCCGTCGAGGATTGGGAGCAGTCCTTATGCAGCATGGCAGGGTAGTTGCTTATGCTTCTCGGCAGCTGAAGAGGCATGAAGAAAACTATCCTACTCATGATTTGGAGCTTGCAGCTGTGGTGTTTGCACTAAAGATTTGGAGGCATTACTTGTATGGAGAGAAATTTCAGGTTTTTACAGATCACAAGAGCTTGAAATATGTGTTCACTCAAAGAGACCTGAACCTGAGGCAGCGAAGGTGGATGGAGTTTATTAAAGATTATGACTTTGACCTTTCCTATCATCCGGGCAAGGCGAATGTGGTGGCAGACGCTTTGAGTCGGAAGACGGTCATGTCATACCTTATGGTTCGGGAGTGGAAACTATTTGAGCAGGTGGTGGAATCCTCCTTTAGGGTTCCACGTGAAGAAGATAGTGCAGTACTTGTCAGCTTGACTGTGAGACCGGCTGTGTACCATGCTGTGATTGAGGCTCAGAGGGCAGATGCGGAGTTACCCCAGATTCTCCAGAGGTCTGAGGTTGAGTTATGGGATGATGGTACCGTCAGATTCAGAGGCAGACTCTATGTCCCGACTGAGGAAGATGTGCGCAGATGTGTTCTTGATGAGGCGCACCGATCGAGGTATGCAGTGCATCCCGGGACAACAAAGATGTATCACTGTTTAAGGAGGCACTTCTGGTGGCCCGGTATGAAGAGAGATGTGGCTGAGTATGTGGCTAGATGTATGACGTTTCAGCAGGTTAAAGCCGAGCATCAGAGACCTGGGGGGTTGCTGCAACCCTTGCCGATTCCTGAGTGGAAATGGGAACATGTGACGATGGACTTTGTGATGGGATTGCCCGCATCCCCTAGCAGAAGAGACGCTATCTGGGTCATCGTTGATCGGCTGACCAAGTCGGCACACTTCCTAGCCATTAGGAAGGACTGGTCGGTCGGCAAGCTGGCTAAGTTGTTTGTGGACCGGATCGTCTCTCTGCACGGGGTCCCTTTGTCCATTGTATCAGATCGGGATCCGAGGTTTACTTCCAGATTATGGAAGAGCTTTCAGCAGGCGTTGGGGACTCAGTTGGCTTTCAGCTCGGCCTATCATCCCGAGACTGACGGGCAGTCGGAGAGGACTATTCAGACCTTGGAGGATATGCTTAGGGCGTGTTGCCTAGACTGGGGAGGTTCGTGGGAACATCATTTGTCCACTGTGGAATTTGCCTACAACAACAGCTACCATTCTAGCATCGGCATGGCGCCTTATGAGGCTTTGTATGGGCGGCCGTGTCGATCACCGGTGTGTTGGTCTGAGATCGGTGAGAGGCAGATTGCAGGACCTGAGTTGGTACAGTAGTGTGCTGAGGTCGCCAGGACAGTTCAGCAGAGGTTGATCGCAGCTCAGAGTAGACAGAAGAGTTATGCCGACATCCGACGGAGACCACTCGAGTTTGAGGTTGGGGACCACGTGTTTCTCCGAGTCTCACCCTCCAAGGGTGTGATGAGATTCGGGAAGCGAGGCAAGTTGAGTCCGCGTTATATTGGACCTTTTCCCATTCTTGCTCGAATCGGGGAAACCGCGTATCAGTTGGCCTTGCCGCCCAATCTGGCAGGAGTGCACGATGTGTTCCATATATCCTTGTTGAGGAAGTATGTTCAGGATCCGTCTCATGTGTTGGACTTTTCAGAGTTGGAGGTCGCTGAGGACCTGTCATTTCCAGAATACCCGGTTCGTATTGAGGATCGCAGAGAGCAGGTCCTGCGGAACAAGGTCGTACCGCTGGTCAAGGTGATTTGGCAGTACCGCTCCGGAGGTGAGGCAACCTGGGAGAGAGAGGACGAGATGCGGGAGCAGTTCCCTTACCTCTTATCGTGAGTCTTATTGTAAACTTGTATCCTTGTTTTGACCTTGTTGATTCTAGCAGTCAATTTCGAGGACGAAATTTCTTTAAGGGGGGGAGAATGTAAGGATCGAGACTTTCGGATCCGGTTTTCGGGTCAGACCCTGTTGTTCTAACCCTTGTGGGGGGCGGAAGTTCAGAGTTGAATCGCGTCAGGACCTGGCGACGCGTTTTAAACGGCGTCCACCTTGGCAGACGCATTTCAGGTGCTGCCACGTGGGTACCGCGGGGGTTGGCCTTGGGCCGCGTGGGTACGGCCCTGTCAGGTCGTCTGAACGGCGTCTGCGAAGGACGACGCCTTTCAGACTGCGACTCTGGGTGTGTCAGAGTACGGCCCTGACAAGTTGTCTGAATGGCGTCTGTGTAGGACGACGCGTTTCAGAATCTTGTCAGAGCGGCCGTCACATCACCTGATTGGCGTCCGTGGATGTCGACGCGTTTTAGCCAGTTTCTGGTTAACCCCGTGAGCCCTCCTTCTTTCCCTCATTTTCTCCTACTCTCCTTCTCTCCTCCTCCTCTGGCGACCGGCGGCGACCACCTCCTCCTCCCTCTTTTCCTCCCACCATTTCGCCTCTCCCTCCACTCCATCCTCTACCTAACTCATACCACTACCACCTCCACTTCCACTGCGGCGTTCTACTCTCCGGACGGCGGCCGACGTCACGGTGGAGCAAGGACGACCACGGCGGTACCGGCGGCGGCGTGGGGCGAGAAGGGTGGACGGCGTGAAGCTTGGAGGAGTTCGAGTGTCCGGTAGGGTGACGTTCCCCGTAGCGTTGTGTTTAAAATCATGATTTCCTCGATATGCATGTGGTAGATCTTCGGTTTTGGGGGTTAGAATGAGCATGTTTAGGTTCTCTATGGGGGTGTTTGCCTATGAATTGTCTTGCTCTTCGTTTCCCCTCCAGTTTGAATGATTTTTGGGGTTATTTGGGGTTGGAAGGGAGCCCTCGGGTTTAGGGCGTTTCTGGTTCCTGGGGCTGAAAGACGTCGTGCATGGACGACGCCTTTTTGAAGGGCGTCGGGCCATCACGACGCCTTTTAGATAGGAATCGACTGATAGGCAGAATGCCAGGTCGGGAATTCTGTGGCTAAAAGGCGTCATGGGTAAACGACGCATTTTTGAATGGCGTCAGGCATCCATGACGCGTTTTTACCACAGAAATCCCCTGAATAAAGCTCTTGGAATTTCCGGATTTTCTTGTTGAATGGCGTCTGGGGATGTCGACGCGTTTTAAAAGGCGACTACTGGTGTCGACGCCTTTTAAGGTCAGAATCTGAAGACTGATTTATATAAACATGTACTTGGAGCTTGAATGGCGTCGACCTTGGTCGACGCGATTCAAGACAGAATCTCACTAATGCATGCCAGTAAAACGTGTTCATACTGCTAGATAGATGGTTAGCACATGTTTTAGTGCACCCGATAGAGATGGATTCCTCATGATCGGATGGTTCTATGTGTGTTATGCGATCGCGGGCTTTTCACGTGACCGGATCGCACTATGTTGGGTTTTCAGTTACTGTGGAACTGGAGTGACATTGTAGCACTTTATCACCCTGTGCTGGTGGGGGCGTGAGCACAGCGCCGGTGGGGGCGTGGGCGGGGTGACGCCTAGTGAGAGAGGGTCACCTGGTGAACCCCGGGGTTAGCTAGTACCGGTGTCGGAGTGGTACATTCGGAGAGTCACTCATGCTGGGGGAAGGGGTAGTCACCTGAGCCAGTTGGGCCGGAGTAGCGAGCGTGCTATCCGAGGGGCTACTCCTTGGTCTCAGCGGGTCGAGGTTTTCCCCACCGTTGTTTGCACGGTCGGCGAGTTCTATCGAGATGACGGTTGTAGATTTTCTAACGGCTGGTTTAGAATGTGCATGATTATTATACCTGCGATTGCATGTCTTCTCACGTAGAGAATTAGGAATTGTACCTGCCACTACACTTGTTACTTCACCGTTAGCTGTACTTTACACTTGTGGGTGTGTGCGTGGGCAGTGGGGATCGAAGGATCCCTACTGAGTCTTGTTCTTGAGACTCACCCCTGCGGTTTTCAGGTGAGGACTCCCAGCAGACTTAGAGCGGCGTGTGCGGCCGTGCGTTGTGCGTCTTCGGCAGTTGTTCCGGGGTATGCCCCGATGTAGTTGTTATTTATTTCTGGCCTGTATGTTTAATCATTTCCTTTCAGCTGGAGTATGTAATTATTTGCTGTAATAGAGTCGCATTGTAATAATTTTAATTTCCTGTACTTTCATTTCAATTCAATGCGATGTGAATGTTTAGCTTAGTTTATTATTTATTTCCCAGACTTACTAGATCCTGGTTTGGTCCCAAATTAATGATTCGGTACCCATTTAGTAATCGGATCCCCTATTATAGGGTGGCGGGTCGTTACACGACGCGTTTCAGAAAGGCGGCGCCATCACACGACGCGATTTAACCCATTAAGAGACCCTGTTCCCGGGCTGATAAGCGTCCAGGGACAGTGACGCCTTTTCAATAGGCGACTGGCGTCGACGACGCGTTTTAGTGAAATCACCACATTTTCCTGTCCCTGTTATCGGTCGCTAAAAGGCGACGAGGGACAGCGACGCCTTTCAAAAGGCGGCTACTTGTGGCGACGCGTTTTACGCCAGGTTCTGTTGCCGAGTTTCTGTGAACCAGTTTAGGAGACTTGAATGGCGTCAGCCTTGGGCGACGCGATTCAAGACAGAATCACACTAATTCATGCCATTAAAACATGTTACACGGTTAGACAGTTGTTTATTTAGTTAAATGCATGCTTTAAATTATATTCTATGGTGATGGATTCATTGTAACCGGATCGTACGCATGGTGTTGCATGCGACCGTGGACTTCTTACTGTGCTGTGTTTTGAGCTACTGTGGACCTAGAGTGACAGTTGTAGCGCTTTATCACCCTATGCTGGTGTGGGTGGAGCACAGCGCCAGTGTGGGTGTGGCGGGGTGACGCCTAGTGAGAGAGGGTCACCTGGTGAACTCCGGGGTTAGCTAGTACCGGTGTGGGTGTGGTACCTTTGGAGTGTCACTCGTGCTGAGGGAAGGAGTAACCACCTGAGCCAGTTGGGCCGGAGTAGCTAGAGTGCTATCCGAGGGTTTACTGTTTGGTCTCAGCGGGTCGGTGATTCTCGCCTTTGTTCGTGTGGTTGGCGTGTTTTGCCGAGACGTTGGTTGTGGGCCTGGCAGACCGGTTTTAGAGATATGCATGTTCTGTACTTCGAATGCATGTGATTCATATCGAGACTTAGGAATAGTAATTACTACTGTACTCGTTACTTTACCTTCAGCTATATTTTGCACTTGTGGGTGTGTGAGTGGGCAGTGGGGATCGAAGGATCCCTACTGAGTCTTTTCGTTGAGACTCACCCCTGCGGTTTTCAGGTGAGGACTCCAGGCAGACTTAGCGAGGGGTGTGCTGCTGTGTGTCGCGCGCCGTCAGTTATTGTTCCGGGGTATGCCCCGACGTAGTTGTTATCTTTATTTATGGCCTGTATGCTTAATTATTTCTTTTCTGTTGGAGTATGTAATTATTTGCTGTATCGAGTCGCATTGTAATAACTTTTAATTCCTGCATTTTCCTTTCAATTCAATGCGATGTGAATGTTTAGCTTAGTTTATTGTTTATTTCCCAGACTTACTGAGATCCTGGTTTGGTTACAAAGTAATGATTCAGTACCCATTTAGTAATCGGATCCCCGATTATAGGGTGGCGGGTCGTTACACATCTGATCTGGTCAACGCCCTGGGAGTTCTGGCCTCCCATTTGGATCCTCACCAGCTCGAGGTAATCCAGTCTATTTTGAAGGGGAAGACGCCCATGCAGTTTGCCGAGCCGAATCCAGCGGCTCCCCCTGTTATTCCTCAACCACCTCCCCATCATGCTTCATTCATTCATCAGGCCATGGAAGGCCTTCAGGTTTCAACTTCTCGGCTAGTTGGGCTCCTCGAGGCAATCGGTCAGGCCGCTGGCGCCTACTTACCAAAATGCCCTCGGGTATGGCAGAAGCTCTGCCGGACCTCAACCCTATTGTCCCCCTTTCCCCACATACTCTAGGCAACAGGCCTATCATGTATCTCTACCTCCCCCTCCTCCAGTCGATCCGACGACTCAAGCTCTGCTCGCGAAGATGGAGCGTATGGATGAGCAGTTCAATAATTTTCAGAAAATGATGGGAGTTAAAGCTACACCTGAAATTAACTTGCCAAGTCTGTCCGTGTTCCATTTGCCGCCCTCCGAAATGCCAGTGTACCGAAAATACAACGGTACTGGTAACCTCTTCACACATTTGAAGGAGTTCATGTATGAGTCATCTTTCTGGCAAAACGACAAGAGGTCGTTGGCATTTTTGTTCAGGAAATCCTTGGAGGGACCAACCATCGAATGGTTCTTTTCCTTAGAGCCATATGAAGTAGAGGACTATGGTATCGTATCATGAAAATTTATTCAACGATACCAGGATAAAGTTGCACCCACTCTGTCCATTATTGATTTGATAGCAGAAAAAATGAAGCCCGACAAGGAATTCGTCAGTTTTGCTGATAGATGGAGGGGCATGGCAGAAAAAGTTAAAGATCATCTGTCTGAGTCCGAGCAAGTAAAGATGTTGATTTCCAATGCCACACCTCAGTTTAAACTAGTCCTCGCCCTGAACAACTTGACCAGCATGGCAGAGCTCTATGAAAGGGCGCGCTATTGTCAGAACGCTATCAAGGATGCTACATTCTCTAGTGTCTTTGATCCTCACCGACCTAGCAGGCCTCCACCTCGGAAGCCAGCCGTGCCAAATTCTCCTAGCACGGGCCCGACTACTGAGGGCACGCTCTCCCATGAGCAGGTTAGTAGCATGAACAACAATCAACCCCAGTTTGTGAGGAACCAGCCACCATCACAGTTCGTAGGCCAAAGACCATCGAACTAGCAGGGTTACAGACAACAATAGTCACAGTATCAGCAACCCCAGTAGCCAAATCCACAGTATCAACCGCCATAGTACCAGCGGCTACAGCAGCCGAACCACCAGGGTTACAGACAACAACAGCCACAGCAGTAGCCACAGCGGGAGTTACAGACCAGCCCACACAACAATAACAGTACCATCCACGTGCACCGCCGGCATACCATAATGTACCTCCTCCTGCTGATTATAACCAGCAAAGGAAACCTCCAGGCCCGAAAAGGGTAGAATATCCAGTCCTTCCAGAATCCTTGTCAGATATCTTCAATGCTTTAATGGCAGCCAATGTCTTGGTTTTACCAAGAGAAAAAATAGTTTGGCCCCAAAATGCCGACACTTTCAGGTATTAGTACTTTCATAGACAACCTGGACACACAATAGATGCATGCTTCCAATTTCGAGATTATATCTATGATCTCAACGAGCAGGGAGGCATTGATTGGGAAGAAATGAGGAAGTATATATCCGCCTTGCAGGCGAGAAGGCCCCAGCAACAACAGCAACAACTCCAACAACAGCAACAACCAAGAGTGCCGGCACAGGCAGCAGCACCTCCAAACATGGGTATAGTGCAGAACCCACTTCCGGAACACCAGCACCAGAATCAAGTTGCCCCCATTTTAACAAATAGCCGGTCTGAGGCTAATCGAGGGCAATAGTAGAAGATAGAGGACTCTTCCTCTATTTATTCAACGGGTCACACTCCGAGCACCACTGAGCAACCACCACGCCGCACCCTCCATGTACCTAAACTACAACCTGTTACCATCACACCAGTACCAACACCCGCATACCGTTTACCCACGCCCATTAACCTATCACCACCGCCCACTTTCCTTAAACCCATTACCCCCCACGCCACTACGCCTCCATTAAACAACCTACTGCAAGCTAATTACGCACCCCTCATGCCATCCAAACCACTGCTCAGCGTACCATTCCCCACATCATCTACTACCACCAACGCCTACCCAAATACCACACAACCATCCAAACCATTACTCCGGGTACCATTCCCCAGTTCAACTACGTCAACCACTTACCACACCACTATCCAACCCTCTAAACCCCTCATTCGCACCATGCCATCATCAAATAACCCTACGCCACCACCCGTATACCAACCATCCAAACCATTTACGCCATCTACCAATCCCGCGGTGCTCAAGTTATCACCCGGCCCTTCCACTAGTGAAGAACATGCACTCCGGAGTGGGAGGATCTTCAATAAGGTCTTTTCTCAATCAATAGTCAGAGACGGCCCATCACAGCCGTCGGAGGAAGTGCATAATGATGAGAGTGCACCAGGCACTCAATATGACCTGTTGAAACAACTGGATAGAACATCGACACGAATATCTGTGCTTGAGTTGATCAAGAGGTCGAAGACCCATCAGGAAGCTCTGATGGAATACCTACAAAAAGTGATGGTCAACGAAGACGTGCCAGTAGAGAAGATCACCGCACTACTAGTTCCGCAGGGAGATCAGCCCTCTATCTTTTCATACTTCGGAACTAGCACCACTAGCAGCCAAGAGTATAGCTCTTAGTATTACGGTCAATATCTGCAAAAAGGCCGTAGAAACATGCCTGGTTGATATGAGGGTTTCAATTAATGTCCTGCCTCCAAAGACCCTTGAACTATGTGGTGTATCTAAGGAAAAATGGCTGCCTAGTCCCATTTCTGTTACAGCATATGATAACTCTACCCGTTCCTCTCTGGGAATGGTCTATTTAAAAGTAGAGTTAGGCCCTGTATGTCATGCCGAGGTCGAATTTCACATCTTGGAAATTGATCCTTCCTTGATGGCTATTTTGGGTCGTCTTTATATTAAAACCCTTGAGGCGATTCCCTCTACGAATCATCAGTACCTGAAATTTCCCTACAAAGGACGAATCATTAAAGTTACGAGCATGCCAATCCTTGCTGCTGCTCACTCCTTGAATATCAAGCCAACTTCTTCACCTGGCCGATAACTTTTTCTGTCGGTATTACAGGTTTACCGTCCGGTGGCTGATCCTTTAAAGGCCGCTACTCTTACTCCTTATCCACTAGATGCCATAAAGCGGGGGAAGTGCATGAGTAACCCTGGTTGGAAAATAATGATGAAGGGTAGTTATCAGCCTGAAAAGGGCTTAGGCACGCAATTACAAGGTAGGACCACGCCCCTCAAGGACAACCGAAGGACACCTGGAAATGGCTTGGGCTATAGGCCAAGAAAAGTGAGGCACGACATTACTCAGCAGGAAGAAAATGAAGACGGCCAGAAGATATGGGAGACAATGTCTACACCATGCAAAGAAGGTCGGGACCCTTTAACATGGACCTTATACACACATTTCGTCAAGGGGCCCGTGATCAGTCATGATAACACAGTGGTTATCACTTCCTGTTTTGATCTCCATGACATATATGGAAGAGATCTGGCCAGACATTGTTCATAATTGTTGACGTATCAGTCCTTGGAGGCTCTGCGGCCAATGAAAAGGAGGAAGTTCCAAGACCCTGAGTGTGAATGGTACATATGGTTTGACTTAAGGGATCTGTATATTGCATTGAATAGATTGTTTCTTGATCTTTCAGAGCCAAAGTGGCTGCCACAAATAGATCAGCTAATTGAAGGGCCTGGTGCCATTTTTGACAAGAGAATCTTGCTGTCTGAGGAAACATATGAAGGGGAGCCAAATGACCCCTAGGAAGCTGGTTATACCACGGATCTTCTTTGGAGGGAGACTTATCCCTCTTACCTTTTCACACTCCATACCTTATTCCGCACTCTGCTTCTGACCCGACTTGGTCGCGGGTTATTACTGAAGATATTCCACGGGCTTCGCCCATCATGATCAACCTGTCCCCACGGGACTTTATCCCTCAACCTCCTCTCGATCTAGAGAGGATTTATGATTTAATCTGGGACATACTACTGTATGATCCCCCTAATCCTTTGGCCTTGGTGCCGCTTCCTCCATCCCATTCTCCTCCTATTCACCTTCATTCTTGTTTTATGATTAATTCATCTTTCCTCTAAAAAAGAATGCCAATTTGGCAACAAATTTCTCTCAGATCCTCATTGAGGAAACTTCTTACTTATCCGATTATACCCCATCACGCGGGTCATTCGGTTAAGATTCTCTTCTAGATCTACTCTGCCCCTCCCCTCGGGAAGATTCTCCTGTATTTCCTCATGTATCTTATAATTTTCATTCTGCTTCGTCCTCATTAGGACATGATAGGGAGTCTAGCGAAGTTAGGGAGTCTAGTTCTAGGCAGGTTAGTCAGGTTATGAAGTATAGAAAATCTAAGGGTAAACAAATTCCAGATAGATACCTCTAGGATTTAGCATTTAAATGCCTTTCTTGCTCTATGATCCCTTAGCTGTTAGAGAATCCTATTCATATGCCAAAAGATTGTGTAGATGATGAGTCAGTTAATGATGGATATGGGGTGTATGAATTGATACACGAAAAATACCCCATTGTTGAAGATGAAGAAGATGACAAGGACGCAGCTGAGGCATATGCCAGTGGAGTAAAAAGATTCGATGAACCCTCAGCTGCCGTAGAAGAGCCCACCAAAGAGATCAATCTAGGGACTGAAGACGAACCTAAGGTTGTCCTCGTTAGCAAAAATCTTTCTGAAATGGATGAGAAGGCAGTGGTCCAAGTTCTTAAGAATTATAATGATACTTTCGCCTGGAGTTATGAGGATATGCCGGGGTTAGACTCATCACTAGTGGAACACAGGTTGACATTAAAGGATGGAACTAGCCCGGTTAAACAGAAGTTAACACGATTCTACCCACAAATGGCTTTGAAAATGAAGGAAGAGGTCGATAAGTTACATAAAGCCAAATTCATTAGAGTTGTCCTCTATCCACAATGGGTGGCCAATATAGTCCCAATTATGAAGAAAGATGGGAAGGTCAGAATCTGTATTGACTTCCGAGACTTGAACCGGGCGTGTCCTAAGGATGATTTTCTAGTGCCTCACATTGATGTACTCATCGATAACACAGCTGGCTATAGAACTCTATCATTTATAGATGGATTCTCAGGATATAATCAGATTAAATTGGCAGAAAAAGATCAAGAAAAGACGTCATTCACTACACCTGGGGGACATATTGTTATGTCATCATGCCTTTTGGATTAAAGAACGCTGGAGACACTTATCAGAGGGCTATGATGGCAATATTTCACGACATGAGGCATATTGATCTAGAAGTGTATGTGGATGACTTGTTGGTGAAATCTAAGACTAAGGCTGAGCATGCCAAAGTTTTGGCAAGAGTATTAGAAAGATCAAGAGAATATCAGTTGAAGATGAACCCTAAAAAATGTGTATTTGGGGTATCCTAAGATAAATTACTTGGATTCATTGTTAGTAAACGGAGAATTGAGATCGATCCCAACAAGGCAAAGGCTATTAGAGAAATGCCACCTCCCAAGAACTTGAAAGAGCTAAGAGGATTGATCGGGAGGTTGTAATTTATTTGCCGTTTTGTCTCCCAACATTCACAAAGGTGTAAGCCGTTCTACGAGCTTACCAAGCCGGGAGTCAAATTCAATTGGGACGATAAGTGTCAGGAGGCGTTTGATGGATTAAAGAATTATTTGGCAAGTCCTCCTGTTTTGAGACCACCATCTCCGGGCAAACCTCTAATTCTATATATTTCTATCCTAGATGATGCAGTGGGGGCTATCCTAACACAAGAGGATGAAGAAGGAAAGGAGAAGGCAGCCTACTATCTCTCTAAACTTCTCAACCCGCCGAACAGAGATACACAGCGATGGAGAAAACATGTGCAGCATTGGTATGGGTGGTTCAAAAATTGAAGCATTACTTTCTAGCCCATGAAGTTCATCTTATCACTAGAATGAATCCAATCAAGTTTCTTCTTGAGAAATCTGTCCTTATTGATAGGTTAGCATGATGGCAAAGCTTTCTATCTCAATTTGATATCACTTACATTCAACAGAAAGCGATCAAAGGCTATGCCATAGCAGAATATCTCGCTCATCATCCCCTTCTTCGTTTTGATCCAGTCCGATCGGAGTTTCCGAATGAGGAACTGATGTCCATAGACAGAATCAAAGATGACATGTGGACTCTGCATTTTGACGGAGCTCTGAATTCCCATGGAAAGGGTATCGGCATTGTTCTGTTATCACCTGAAGGTGTCAGCATTCCACAAGCCTTTCAGCTTGACTTTCCAGTCACTAACAATATAGCTGAATACGAGGCACTCCTTACTGTCCTCGAGGCTGCTCATCTCCATGGTGCTACCAAACTCAGAATTGTGGGTGATAGCTAATTGATTCTTCGCCAGGTGTTAACCAAATATCGAACTCTTGATCAAAAGCTCAAGCCTTATCAATAACTTACTTCTGCTTATGCAAAGCTATTCACAAAGTTGATCTTCATCTATGTTCCTCGAAATTAGAACATCTTAGCTGACGCTCTAGCTTCACTTGCATCATCTCTTAATTTCCCAATCAGCAGACAATCCGAGTCGATCATTGTTCATAGGCGTCTTTCACCCACCGTGAAAGACCCCTCATTCCTTAGGACTAAGGAGAAGCTGCTGAAGAAGGTCAAAGATGGAAATATTGTGGAAAAGGGAGAGATTATGTTAATGGAGCTGTTAGAAGAGATGGATGATGAGCGGAAACCGTGGTACTACGAAATTCCTAAATATTGTGAAGATCAATCATATCTTGAAGAAGCCACAGCTGAGGAGAAAAGGGCTATCAGGAGAGTTGCTCAGAGATACACCCTAGTTGGGGGAGCACTATACAAAAGAGGTTTTGATGGAGTTTTTTTAAGATATTTAGATGAAGATGAGCTTTGGAAAGTTATGGAAGGAACTCATGCTGGAGTTTGTGGTGGCCATGTTAATGGACATACGCCAGCAAAGAAAATCCTTAGACAAGGATTCTATTGGCCAACCAGGGAAGAAGATTGCGTAGGATATGTCCGTAGGTGCGCTAAGTGTCAACCTCACGCCGATAAGATCTATTCTCCTGCATTTTCACTCCATCCTATTTCCTCCCCATGGCCTTTCTTCATATGGGCTTTTGATGTCATTGGACTCCTTGGCAATCCTGATTCCGACATTAAGCAGAAGTCCTTCATCCTCATGGCAACGGAATACTTCACCAAGTGGGCGGAAGCTGAAGCGTACATGAAAGTCAAATCATCAACCGTCTGTAAGTTCATCATGAAGAACATCATCACAAGATTTGGAATTCCAAGCACCATCATCACCGACAATGGACCGCATTTCGTGTCATAAGAGTTGAAAGACCTCTGCAATAAGTACAAAATTGCATTGCATCATTCGTCTCCTTATTATCCGTAAGGCAATGACCAAGCAGAGACAACTAACAAGACTTTGATAAAAATCATCAAAAAGATGTGCAAGTCTAATAAATTCATAGACTAGCCAGAAAAATTGATTGAGGCTCTATGGGCCTATTGAACTTCAATCTGCACGCCCACTGGGCAGACTCTTTATTCCTTAACATTTGGAATGGAGGCGGTAGTTCCATACGAGATCCTTATACCATCATTAAGAGTACAATTGAATAAGGAATTTTCTATTGATAAATACCGTTCAGTACTCCTTACTCAATTGGAACTCTTAGACGAGAAAAGATGGTCAGCTGCAAATCATGCAAGAGTATATTAAAATAGATTAGCACGTTTTTTATCAAAAGAAAGTCATTGAACGTAAGTTCAAAGTTGGTGAAATAGTCGTCAAAAGGATCTTTGTAAAACCTGGTGGTCCGCGTTCTAAGCTCCAACCAAATTGGGAAGGACCTTATGTTGTACCACATGCTTTTCCTGATAACGCTTACCGTCTAGTTAATGCAGAAGGGCAAGAATTAACTCACCCATGGAATGGTTTGTATCTTAAGAAATACTACCCTTAGGTTAAAGAGTCGATCAGCATGGTGCAAAGACCAGTGGAATAAGAAAATTTTGAAACTCAAATTCCCTTATTAGTATGGATAATTTAATTCAAACACATTACTACACATACTGACACGTTTGCTTCGTGAATAACAAAAGATGTGAAGTCCGAAGGGATACCGAAAGCTTGACTGAGGGTGTAAAGTGCAAATCATTCTTTTCAAAGCAAAATTCTATTTTTACTCTCGGCCCACGATGTCGGAACGAGACTTAGAATAGACTACCAAGAATACCCGTCATCTTAGTAGGAGGCCGTCAAAAAAAAATAGGGGAGATCCGTCCCATAAAAAGAAAAAGAAAAAGCAAAAGGCAAAAGTCAAATAGGGGAGATCCGTCTGCTTGTAATATTTGGTATGTTTCATTTCTTTATTTTCAGTGAGCATTTGCATGCTTGTATGTTGCATCTTACTCTGTTGTTTCCTTCAGTTCAATTATTATTATTACCTTTGTTAATAAAGGCTATGCCCCTTGACCCTTCTACCAAGGATAGGATCAAGTAGCCAGTTACTTAACTCGGCAAGAGGCTAAGCTTGAATAGATGCTTAACCTATTTGCTAAGTCATGTACAGGACACAGGTATGTAAATCAAAGACAAAGACAGAAGAAGTGCGAAAAGTTTCATCTATAAACTCAAAAGTTTTATATACATGTGTGGAGAATATGAAGAACATGAAGAAAAGGGAATTGAAAGGAGGATTTAACTTACTTAGTCTTTTCCAAGTTGGAGAAGGGATGTGCATGAAGAGAGTTGGAATCCAGATTGAACACAACAAGAACCTGTTTCTGCGACTTAATGGCGTTGGCTCGACACGATGCGTTTCAGGCTTTTTTGTTATTTGCCTAAAATTCATTGTTTATCCATATTTGATGCTTAATTAAATGTTTGCTTGAAGTTACTAATGATTTTTAAAGTACAGGAAATTCAGGAAAATCCAAATGAAGCTGAAAATTCAAGAAGGTCCCACTATGGGAGTTTATGAGTCCCGACTGTGGCTAAAAAGACGGTTATCTCCATCCCTTGTATTCTTTCATGTAATTAATTTACATTATCATTACTATATGTTAAATATTTATTATAGTATATCAAGGACCTTGTAATTTTGATGAAACTGGAATTTGAGTTCCCCTTCAACAAAAACGGTAATAATTTCAAAGAATTCTTAATCGCACGGATAGGCCGTTAGATTATTAATTAGTGAGGACGATGGTTCCGCTTTTGTGAAACGGTGCGTGGATAAACGAGTTTCGGCTTAGCACTGAATTACAAGAATTGGTATCTTGACTCATTAATGACAATTTAACAATATTATCCTTGATTAATTTATATTTTATTTGATTTTATATTTTTCTTTTAGCCCAGTATGCATTATGTAGGACTTTGAAATCATTGTTATAAAAATTAATTATTGATTAAGTTTCAGACCATTGATCAAATAATTCCAACATTATATGAAATATTCTATGCTGAATTGAGTATCTTGATTATCTTTGAAGTTCGCTTGAAGATATCCTTAGAATTCTATCCTTTCTTGGACTGTTTATCCCAAACATTTCTTGTTTTCTTTTAAAGATCCATCATGGCTACAGCACGTCCACATTTGGCTGGCAATTGCTCCCCATAATGAAACCTGCAGTGTCTATGACCTGGGGTACTTCCCAATCGTGGAAGTTGATCGACTTTATTTTATTTCCTTATCTATCTCATCTAGATAGGATTGATTCCATCGATATCTTTGACTTATCTTCATAGATGATTTTGAGAAAAATTCCAATCATGTGATGTTGAGAGCATGTCTCATCACAACTTGGCATCACCTTTTCAGTACATTCCATTTCATTTCACTCCCTTGCAAAAACGATGCAAAGGTGAGGCAACTGTAGACACGCTAATTTTGACACCATTTTGAGTAAATTTCATATCATATAATAATGCCTCAAAATGGTTTGATATTTAATCATTAGTTAATTTTTATTAATCTTCCTGAATGAATTATCTAAATGTCATCGGTCAGATAGACATAATTTAAGTTTATTAATTAAATTCATTTTAACTCAGATTTTTAATCAAATACGAAAAATTCTAAAAGACGTCGACCTGTGAAGACGCCATTCAGAGTTTATTCTTATTTTGATTTTTAATCCGATTTTTAATTAATTTATTAATAAACTAAAAGACGTCTATTATGCACGACGCCATTTAGGTTTCCTAAGCTGATTCTATCTCTTCTTCCCGATGTTTATCCTTATCTTAATTAAGCTAAAAGACGTCTCCCATAGGCGACGCGTTTTAGTTAATTACAGATAATGATGAATTAGGATGTGTTTATCTATTTCTTAATTGGATTAACTTTAAACTCTTTCATGTTAATCTTTTAGTAACCGCGGATGCGTAAACTTAAGCCTATAAATACCCAGCCCCTTGGCCATTAAAAGGTGAGTGATAATTTTGAGTGATTATTAGTGATACTTGGTGATTATTGAGTGATTCTTTGAGAGAGACGACGTCCAAACGCTGAAGGATCGAAGCGCTGCTACTTCCAGGAGTCTGCATCATTTCTTCATCCGTTCTTCGTCTATTCAAGAGCTTTCAAGACCAAGGCTTCCCAGGGGCCATCCAAATTAGTTCTTTTTATTAATCTCTGTTGGTTTCATCATCATATTAGTTCAAAATCACATTCATTACATCACTCCATGCAACACACACTCACTAGCATAATTTCAAACCTATTTGTTTAAGGAGTTTAAAAGACCATCAAAACAAGTGAGTTCTTTGTTTAAATTCCGTGATCAAAATTTCTATTAGGATAGATACTACATCTATTTGAGTTCTTATTATTCCTTTTTTCTTTCCACTTTTTTGCAAGGTACAAAAGGAGATCAAGAGGAGAGAATCAACAAGGAAAGGAAATATGGACAATCTTCAAAGCCCCATAAGCATTCAAAGTAAGAACAAAGTTAGAAGGGCTTTTTTCCTTCAGCCGACTGAAGGAGGAGAATCAAAGACTCCAACATCTCCCAATTCCAAAACAGGTAGGCGATCAATCTTTTTCTTTTGTAACTTTTTAGTGAAAAGTTTCTGGCAATCACATTCACTTAGTTTTTAATAGGTTTATTTGTCACATGATCAATATAAATTTTCATGATAATCACACCCTAATTTGAGCACTCACAACATCCTGCTGCTTCACTTTTCTTTGAGCCTTGTCTTTGAGGTATTCTTTGCAATTCTTCTTCCAGTGGTCCTTCTGATGACAATAGAAGCAATCACCATTTTCTACTCCTTTTTCTTTGTCTTTCTTTGCAATCTTTGGCTTATTCTGCTTCTTGCCCTTGCCTTTCTTAAAAGCTTTGATTGCCTTCCTCTTTCTGTTGGTGTTACCAACCATAAGAACTTGGAGCTTTTCCTTCACAAGGTTGCCCTATGCAATTTCAGCCTATTCAGTAGCTCAGCCAAGGACGCTTGGATTTTATTCATATTAAAGTTAACAATGAATTGAGCATGTGATGGTGGAAGAGAAGCAAGAACAACGTCATTATTCATCTCCTTGCGAAATAGGACCCCAAGAGCATCCAACCTTTCACTCCACTCAATCATCTTCAGTACATAGGTCTATACTGAAGATCCCTCTGCCATAATTGTTAGTTCCTTCATCAGACGGTGACAGATCTTAGAGAAGCACAAGAAATTGTCATCACTGAATCGAATTCTAAAAACTATAATAATAAAGAGCTACGCGATACATTTTCAATGACTTGCGCACCGGCTTAGAATTTTAAATTGAAGGTTTTGACTATTTTCGTTTGATCTTAGCTTAGGTGATAGTATATAAATATATCATATATATTTATGATATACATAACCTAGACATTTGATTCATAATCAAATAAAAGCATGCATCACATACATGTAAGGTTATGGTCATGGATACCACAATGGTTTAACTTGAGCCACATAGTCAAACTCACTCATATTCAACATAACAATCACATTAAATGGTCTGCAATCACATAGACAATTTGAACTCCTTCAAAAACCTTGCTGGTCGCAGTTGTGGATCGTCTTTGCTTCATTCACTATAGCCTTGATCAATTTATAATTGAAATTAAAGATACAATATCATGAATTTACAATTTGTAAACATAAGAGTGTCTTATGGCGAATATACTATAGGAGGGAGGTAGAGTCACATTGGAAGGTTGAGAGGAAGAGGTACATAGATTCTTATTTATTACAATTAATAAATCATCTATCACATCCCACCATGATTCACATACATACATCATCACATTAAGTACATCCATTTATAAGTGCATATCTATGAGCACGGTTTACTTTATTATCCAATCTACATATGGAAGAGCGCATCACATGGCTAAAGAAAAGTTTTTCGAAAATAAATAATTTTTTATTTTAGAAACCAAGGAAAAATCAAATTGGAAAATTAGATTTTCAAAAAATTATTTTATTAGTTAAGCATGCAATTAAATCGTATTTAAAGCATTAAACACATATTTGATGTGCACACACTCCAAATTGATCGAATTTAGAATATTCCATGCAAAGTACAACAATTCAAATTAATTAAATTAATCTAACAATTAGATTAATAATGGTTAATTGAAATTAATCTAACGACTTAGATTAATAACTAATTAAAAAATTTTTGTCAATTAAGCAAAAAGTCATAAACATAATGGACCAAATAACTCAATTAAATAGATAATTTAAATTTTGAAAACAATTTTACAAAAGCAAATAATAGAGTTAAAGTAGCTTTTCTGTTTATTGTATTTTAATTGGCGTTGGGGGCAGTCCATATGGACCATGGGGCTCTGCCCTACTGAGCCCAGGCCCAGCCAACAGTTGGGCTTGGACCCAGCCCCACCCAATTGGGCGGGCTAGTCCGAGCCAGTTATTGGGCTTGCTTGGTCCCAAGGCTCGGGCCCGGCCTAACAGTGAGCTCTCCCCCCTACATGTAGCTAGGGAAACCCTATCCGGGCAGAGTGAGGTGCCCTGCCCAGCAGGAGCCAGGCGGTGAGGGGGACTCCTCCTCCAGGGAGGAGATCGGAGGAGGAGTCCGATCGTCGGTAGGGCACCGCCCGGTGGCTAGGCGGTCCGGCACTATCGCCGGTGCCCCCTGCATGCCGGTGGTGACCTGCGGGGCACCTTGCCCCCCCCCCCCCCCCCCCCAATTTTCTTGACGTAGACAAAGAAGAAGGAGGAGAAAAGGGGCCAGCTGGCCGCGCTCTTCAGCACTGGTTCCGAGGCCGATAGTGGCCGACGATGACTCAATCCAGGGTGCCGACTCACCAGTCCAACTCTTGGGGTACCCCTGAATGAGATTAAAAAATACACCGTTCTTCGTCTCACAAAGAACACGAAAAAGACAAACAAAAAAATATTTTTTACGTCAGAAAAATGATCTAATCATCTGTGTGCATCGAATGAACATCGTTCTAACTTATAAATTAGAACTATGCATGGAATAATAACCAAAACGTTCAATTTGGAGATCAAAATGGTGAAGAACACGTTGAACCTTGCTCTGATACCCCTGTAAGGATCTCCCAATGGGATCGAAGAACCCAGCATAAAATTAAATTAAACGATCCCGTGCCGTTTCTAAAATAAACAAAATTACGGTGCACAAAATTCACTTTGCGCGGATTCAAATCCGTGTTTGAGTGGTTCCGTCGGTGCGATGCCATAAGCCGTCCAGGTGCTCGGCCTCTAGTGGTATCCACAAGATCTTCCCCGCGACGGATCATCCTCTCTTCCCTTTTCAGTGTGATATCTGCGGATCCCATCTGGCTTTGCATAATCCTCCGCGACATGCAGAGATGTTCTCCCGTCGGGCGGGAAGCGGTGCAGGCAAGAGGTAGAGCAGAGATCAGAAAGGCGCCTCCTTGGAGTGGGACGTCTAGAGAGAGGAGAGTGAGGGGGGAAGCTACTAGGTCAGAGTGCTTGGTCTCTGACCTAGCAACAATCTTTTATATTATGTAGTTCGCGCGATTTTTCAGAAAAACTCGAACTTAATATAAACCCATTTTTTGACCCGTCAACTGAAGATCTTTTGCGTGTAACCCTCTAGGCCTAAATGCCAGTCCAGTTAATGGCCATTAAGCTCAATAACACTTTACTGACTTACCAAATTAACTAATATCCATATATTTATTAATTAGTGGAATTTAATGTCGCACATTAAATTCGGACGAACCTCCGATCACATTGGGTGCCAAGCAACATTGCGTGAACATGGAAGACATTGGGATTCTGCAACCCAATAATGGAACCTTTCCATGATTGGTTACTGTGTAGATATAATCCTTCATCTATTCTCCAATCGACCTAGGGCACGGTGAACTGTTAAACCTTAGCTAGTCGATTCACTTGAATCGTATGCCGCTAAACAATATCAGATAACTCTTTATCTGATAAAGTATTCGCCATGGCTAGGGACTTAAGCACATCATTCTTGGAACATTCTCTATCCTTTCACCAAGAGCAGATGATCGCTTGTTGACCATACAATCATCTTCGAGAGTATTTCTTTGACCCCGATCACTTAACTTATTGAGATCGCATAGTTAGGGATTCAATAGTCAAGGTCAAAGCTAAAAAATCTACCAACAAGGTGTCCTTGGTGTCTCAGGTCCAAGGACCAACCACGCAACCGTGGCATTGAATCAAGCTGGTTAAAAGTTAGGTAAATTACCATCTAGCGATTCAAGGTCAGATCAGTTTAGTAATCTCATTCGTCAATGAACACCTACAGGTCTAACATAGTGACTCCACACAAGTGACTTACAAGATTAGTTACTCTCATCACATGAGCTAAAGTGACTTGTACTAGTCTAACTAGATGTTTGATATCTTTCTCAAACATTCTCCGACTAGGAATAATTAAGAACATGTGTTTACAAGTTTTCAGTCCCATAATTATGATCTCATCATAATCCGAAGACCATTGCACATATTCATGGACTTCATCATGAAAGGATAATTAAAGTCAAATTACACATAATGAATTTGAGTTATTTTATTAATAATCAAACAAGATAATATATAGTATTTGATTAGCTTGCAGGCCACCTAATACTAACATAACTATTAAACTCCTTAATCATTAAGTGGATCAGTCGCTCAATGAGATATTATCGGAAAACTCTTTATCCGATAATCCCATTAACCCTAGTCAGGGATTTTATTAAGCATATACAACTGCAAGCGATTCCATCTTGACAACTCAATCACCTTTGTACGGATTCCACTGCTAATGCAGGCGCAAATATTTTGCATCCTTAATCAATAGCCATGAAACAGTAATCCTTGTACAAGGTGTCCCTAGTGTCTCACATCAAAGGATCGACTGAACTATTGTGACAAAAAATGTCCTAGTTGACAGTTAAAACCGTTCAAGAATTCTAAAGCAGATCAATTCAGTGAACTCATTCCACCAATGAGTTCCTACATGTCTATTTTAATGTCTCCACACAAGTGGTTATAAGATCAACCACTCTTATCATATAAGCAACCACAATATGTGTCAATCTATTTTAATGCTCGATGTCCAGTTCGTGCATTTTGACTGAGAACAAATTAGGACTTTTGTTTATAGAGGATTAATCTCATTAGCACAACTTCTTGTGATTTAATCGTCATTGGATAGGTCCATGGACATCATATATATGTATCAAGTAATTAAACACACACACACACACACACACACACACACACACACACACACACACACACACACACACACACACACACACACACACACACACATATATATATATATATATGAGAAATACTATTTATTATTGAAAAAGAATGCCAGGAATTAAATCTGTTACATCTAATGTGATTGGCTTAGGACACTCTAACTCCTTCATTCCCCCACATGGACTACATCCAATCACCTACATGCTTGATCCCTATCCTATGTAAGCGACGTTCAAAGACATCTTGAACCAAAGGCTTTGTCAGTGGATCTACAATGTTATCCTTAGATGGAACTCTTTCCATAACAATATCTCCTCGAGCAACTAAAACTTATGTAGGATATGCTTCGACCTTTGATGAGATATGGATTCCTTAGCTTGCGCTATAGCCCCAATGTTGTCACAAAACAAGGGCACTAGATTAGAGACATTGGGTACAATCTCGAGATCAGTGATGAATTTCTTCATTTAGATCGCCTCCTTCGCTACTTTTGAAATTGCAATGTACTCTGCCTCGGTAGTAGAATCAATCGTCGTACTCTATTTGAAACTGTTCTAACTCACCGCTCCACCATTCAAGATAAAGATGTATCCTGATGTGGATTTATTGTCATCATGATCTGATTGAAAGCTGGGATCTGTGTATCCTACAACTTTTAAGTCAGATCCTCCATAAACAGAAAATATATCCTTAATTCTTCTCAAATACTTGAGGATGCATTTCACTGCTATCCAATGTTGTGGACCCGGATTAGCTTGATATCTACTCACTATGCTTAAAGTATTTGCTACATCAGTCCTAGTACATAGCATCGTGTATATGATAGATCCAATAGTCAAAGCATAGGGTACCTCAATCATGTATTCTCTCTCCTCAGGTGTCTTTGGTGACATGTTCTTGGAGAGATAGATTCCACGCCTCATTGGAATGAGACCCCTCTTGGAATCTTGCATGTTAAACCTTTTAACAATTGTGTCTATGTACAAAGATTGGGACAATTTAAGCATCCTATTAGATCTATCCCTATAGATCTTTATCCCTAAGATATAGGGTGCTTCTCCCAAGTCTTTCATGGAGAAATTAGAGGACAACCAAGCTTTCACAGAGGATAACATTCCTATGTCATTCCCAATGAGTAGAACGTCATCAACATAAAGAACGAGAAAAGTCACTACGCTCCCATTGACTTTCTTGTACACACATGGTTTGTCTTCATCTTAATGAAGTTGTAAGATTTGATTGCTCTATCAAATCTCATGTTCCAGCTGCAAAATGTCTGCTTCAATCCATTTATGGATTTCTGTTGCTTGCACACTTTGTGGATATGAAACCTTGAGGTTGTATCATATACGCCTCTTCCTACAGCCTTCCATTAAGGAAAGTTGTATTCACATCCATTTACTACATTTCATAATCATAGTGTGCTACTATCGCCAGCAGGATTATGATGGATTTGATTATAATGACTGGCCAGAAGGTTTCCTCATAGTCAATGCCTTGCTTCTGAGTGTACCTTTTCGCCACTATCCTTTCTTTGAAGGTCTCCACTTTTTAATTAAATCCAATCTTTCTTTTATAGACCCACTTGCATCCAATTGGTAGAATACCCTTCGGTGGATCTATCAAGTTCCAAACTTGGTTGGAATACGTCGATTCCATTTTAGAGTTCATAGCTTCCTACCACCTTTCAGAGTCAATACTGTTTATTGCCTCCTCATAGTTTTGAGGATCCTTATCCTCAATATGGTGTACATTTTGATTTTCCACATAAATATGTCCCACATATCTCTCAGGTTGTCTAGGTACCCTTTCTGACCTGCGTACAACTAGATCTAATCTCTGCTGAATTGGAGTGTGTAATTATTGATCCGACTGCTAAGTTAACTAAGTGTTGACTTGTGGATCTAGAATCTCTTCTAGAACCACCTTGCTCCCACTATTCCCATCAAGGATGTATTCACTCTTAAAGAATTGGGAGCGTTTAGCAACAAACACACTTTGTTTGCTAGGCCGGTAGAAATAGTATCCAAAAGTTTCTTTGGATACCCTACAAGTCTACATCTTTAAGTTCTGGACTCCAACTTGTCCGAATCATTCCTCTTAACATGTGTAGGGCATCCCATATTCTGACATGTTTAAAATCTGACTTCTTCCCTTTTCATATCTCATATGATGCGGAAGAAACAAATTTGGTTGAAACTTTATTTAGGAGATAAGAAGCTGTCTCAAGGGTATACCCCCAAAGAGACATAGGAAGAGAAACAAAGTTCATCATGGACTGTACCATGTCTAACAAGGTACGATTCCTCCTTTTAGCAACTCCAATTAATTGAGGCATGTAAGGAGGAGTCCATTGTAATAGAATCCCATTGTCTTTGAGTTATTGAGTGAATTTTGTACTTAAGTATTCACCACCTTAATCTGATCGAAGTGCCGTAATACTTTTTCCAGTTTATTTTTCCACTTCATTCCTGAATTCTTTGAATTTCTCAAATGCTTCGGATTTGTACTTCATTAAATACACATACCTGTACTGAGAAAAATCATCAGTGAAAGTTATGACGTAAGAAAAACTACCCTTGGCCTGTATGGACATCGGTCCACCTACATCTGAATGTATGAGTTCTAGTAACTCATAGGCTCTCTCTCTTTTCCCACTAAAAAGAGCTTTGGTCATCTTACCAACAAGGCATGATTCACATGTTGCATATGATTCATAATCAAATGGATCAGGGTATCCATTTTTATGCAACCTTGTGAGCCTACTCTCATTGATGTGACCTAGCCTATAGTTCCAAAGATATGCCACATTTACCCCATCTCTGGTATTTTTCATGGGTTTATTAACTGACATCATAAAAGGAGTGCAATCTAAAACATACAAACCACTATATAAATTCCTATATGTAATCATATTGCTAAATAATGAATAACCATTGTTCTTAATAGAAATGTCATATCCTATCTTGTCCAAACCAGAAACAGAAATAATGTTCTTAACAATACTGGAACCATAATAGCAGATGTCTAGAAACAAAGTAACTCCAGAAGGTAAACTGAGGTTGATCGCCCCTACGATAAGTGCAACAACTCTTGCTCCATTCCCCATGTGAACCTCGACCTCTCCTTTGACAAGCCTCCTACTGCCCTGTAGCACCTGTAAGTCATTACAGATATATGAGGCACATTCACTGTCTAAGACCTAAGATATAGATATGTAAGAAAGGTTCATGTCTGTCATATAGATACTTGCAGTCTTTACTTGCTTCATCTTAGCCTTCGCTTCAAGGTACTTCTTGCAGTTCCATTTTAAGTGTCCTTCCTCCTCGCAGTGGAAGCACTTTTTGTAAGGATTGAGGTTTCGGATCCAATTATCGGGTCGGTTCCGATGTCGGACCCCTTGGTTTGGGCCATTGTGGGGCTGGGGGCATGAGTTCTTTTTGCGTCGAGTTTGCGAGACGCGGTTCAAACAACGTTCGATTGGGGGGATGTGTTTTAGAATGTGCTACGTGGGCGCCACGTGGGCCAGTTTTGGGCCGCAAGAGTACGGCCCCGGTCATATCGTCTGAATGGCGTCTTGCATGGTCGACGCCATTCAGAGATCTGTCAGTGTACGACCCCGTCTTGTCGTCTGATTGGCGTCGGTCTTGGACGACGCATTTTAGCGAGTTTTGGTTGATGCTCTGAAGCCCTCCTTCCTTTCCCTCATTCTCTTCTCTCTCTTCTTTCCCTCTGACGCATCTGCGCCCCCTTCCCCTTCTCTTTCCTTCCCTCTCCCTCCACTCCATTAACCACTACCACTACCATCTCCTCCATGGCGCATCTCTCTCCGGACGGCGGCTGACGTCCTGGTGGAGTAACGGCGTCCACGGCAGTACCGGCCGCGGTTCGTGGCGTGGCAGTTCGGCGGCTAGGAGCTAGGAAGATTTCAAGTAACTGGTTGGGTGACGATCTCCATTGTGTTTTGATTAAAATCATGTTTTCCAGCTTTGGAGCATGTTTAGGGGATTTTTGGGTGAAAATGTTAACTGTATAAAATGAGAAATGGTGGGCTTTTAACGGGTATTTGGATTATCCTTCTCCTCCCTTATTTTGATACATTTTTATGCAATTTGGGGGAGAAATCCCACTTTGTGATTCGGGGAAGCCGGAGGGGAGAACCTGTCTGTGAGAGCTAAATGGCGTCTGGGGACAACGACGCCATTTAAAAGGCAGCTTCCACCCGAGACGTGATTTAGCCCAGATAAGGGATTCTGTCTCTATCTTGAATAGCGCCCAGGGACAATGACGCCATTTAAATGGCGGCTGCCAAGGGCAACGCGATTTAGGTTATATTCCGAGGCCAATTTTCGTTTGAACCAGTTTAGGTGTCTTGAATGACGTCGGCTATGGGCGACGCGATTCAAGACAGAATCTCATTAATCCATGTAATTAACATGTGTTTACATTGTTGGATAGTTTGGTTAATTGCATGCTTGAAAACGTACTTGAGGATGAGGATTTCTACGTGATCGGATCACACTGTGTTGTGTTTCGTGCGACCGTGGACCTAGAATGACAGTTGTTAGCACTTAGGCACCCTGTGTCGGTGTGGGAGTGACACGGCGCCGGTGTGGGAGTGGTGGGGTGACGCCTAGAGAGATGGTCACCTGGTGTACCCCGAGGTATAGCTAGTACCGGTGAGGGAGTGGTACATTCGGAGTGTCACTCGTGCTGGGGGAAGCAGAACCACCTAGAGCCGGTCAGGCCGGAGTAGCCAGCGCGCTATCCGAGGGGTTGCTGTTTGATCTCAGCGGGTCGGTGTTTTCTGCGTTCGTCCATGAGGTTTGTGTGTTTAGCCGAGACGCTCGTTGTGGACTCCGTGTGAAGTGGTTTCAGAGTTGTGCATGTTACATTTATGAATGCATGCGTTTTATATTGAAATATGGGAGTTATGTTTACTGCTTTATTTATTTAAATTACCATATTTGTATTGTTGCACTTATAGGTGTGTGAGTGGGTGGTGGGGATCAAAGGATCCCTATTGAGTCCATTTCGATGAGACTCACCCCCTACGGTTTTCAGGTGAGGGTTCCACGCAGGCATAGCGAGGAGAGTGTTGTCCCAGGTTGCGTGCCAGCAGCCACTGTTCTGGGGTATGCCCCGATGTAGTTGTTATTTTCCTTTCAGGCATGTACGCTTAATTACTTCCTTTTCATTGGAATATGTAATTATTTGCTGAGCTAGGTCGAATTGTAATAATTTTTAATTCCTGTACTTCCTTTACAATTCGATGTGATGTGAATGTTTAGCTTAGTTTATCATTTATTTCCCAGACTTATCGAGACCCTGATTTGGTTCCAAATTTTAATGATTCGGTACCCATTTAGTAATCGGATCCCCAATTATAGGGTGACGGGTCATTACACTTTTTCTTTTTTTTTTTCTGCTTTGGTTGAGGTTTCTTGACAACCTTGGTCTACTTTGCCTTCTTGCCTTTTCCCTTCTTAAGGGGGTTATGATACTTTCTTTTTTTGTTAGTCTTACCGACAAGCAAGACTTATTTCTTATACCTTTTCACTATGATCTTAGCTATCTTTAACATGGTCAGGAGTTTAACCATGGTGGCATTAATCATGTTCATCTTGAAATTCATCACGAAATTGGAGTAAAAATCTGGAAGGGATTGTAAGATCACATAAATCTGAAGTTCACAGACTATTGGGAAACCAAGTCCTTCAAGTCTTTCAATCCAGTCGATCATTTTTAGGACATGAGCCTGAATGGGTGATCCTTCTGCCGTCTTTGCACGAAAAAGACTCCGAGATATCTCATACCTCTCACTCCTACTCTTGTAAGCGAATGAGCTTGGAGTAGGCACTCATCTTCCCATGCTACTTTTGCAATTCATTGGCCATTGAGGCCAACAAGATGCATTAAGCAGTGACAACATCTTCTTTTGATTTCTTGTTAGCCTCCCTCTCAACTCTTGAAGGGTTCTCGGCAAGCTCGCGCACTTTCTCTTCGAGGACATAGGCTATCTTTTCATTGGTGAGGATTGTCCTCACATTCATCAGGCAGTCAATAAAGTTCAGACCTGTGAGCTTGTTAGCATCTAGTATTCTACGAAACAGATTGATTGACAACATTATTGTGATCTGTAGAGATAGAGAAAAGTGTGATAAGCATACATACATTCAAAATTTTAATCACATTAACAATGGATGTGAAGAGTTAATGTAATCTCGCACTAATTTTTGATGAATCATATAACCCTGATTATGTGAAACCAGAGATTCCGATGATCTCCTTGTGGGTACTGAGATCCTATTAACTTAATGTGTATAGCGTTGAGGTAGCTCAACAAAGTATACTATTCTTAATAGATAGGCAACTTTTGTCAATTGCAACTCCTTGCTTCGGATAGTTTGGCCTCCAAATTACCATGATCTTGTTGTAGCACAACAAATTATGGAATTTGATCAAGTTCAACTATCGCAACATTATGAGCATAGATTAAGGATGCACCTCTTGTGGTAGCTTAACAAAGATACATCCGGAATCCATCCCAAGATAAGGAATCTTATGCCATAGATTAAATTCTTACCCTTTTAATAGATAAGCCTTGAGGTAGCTCAATAAGCAAAACCTGACTGAGAGTAATTTTTTAATCTATTACGATGGAAACGTGGGTCGTGTTCTCAACTTACTCGCCTTAATTAACTCGAATTCAAATCGATGGATTTCTTCGGTTAAGATTTTAATGTCTCAACATAAAAATGCTATTGACATATTAAATAAGGTGGGAATATATCATATATATAGCCAATATAGATAATATGTCCTACGCAGCACAAGATCTAAGATGCCAAATATGTCAATAATGAAATTAACTAAATGATCATGGACCTATGTCTACATAGGATTTATCGTAGCCAAACAGTAATCCATTACTAATAATATAGTGAATCATGGTGCATAACATGCCATAGAAGGTGTGCCACTCGCTGCAATGAATCTTCCAGAGGTCCTCTTCAGTCTTGTACCATCAATCAAATAGATCCTACACTAGATCTAATCAAGAAATTATATTAAATAAATATGGATACGCAGACCCACAAATTTACATTAATGTTATAAGAAACCTTGATCAGCAGTCAATGGGGATTACATTTCAGAGGGAGATAGAATGTACAAATTGGATATGAGATAAAGAGGGAGGTGCACAGACGCCATTACCAAATTCATCACACACATCCATTCATAGATTAAACAGTCCCATTTTAGAAGTCTATGATCATCGGGATCAGCCCATTAATAACAAACATCACATGTATCATGAATGCATGAAAGATGGAGATCAACTTTTGATCATTATTAATTAATTTAGAAATAATTTTTTATTTCTAACATAATTATATTATCAAAATATAATTTTTTTAGATTAATCTCTGTAAAAACATTATTGGCATGCGTAGTGATCAAATCATAAAAGCATTAAAATAACAAGTCACATCTCATGTGAAAACAAACAAGTAGAGATAAAATTTTAAATTTCTTGTGCAAATTCATTTATGAAACAATTTCATAAATAAAGATTTCATTTCATTATTCTAAAATGCCCACATAAGGAGGAGGAATTCAAAAATAAAATTTCAGTTTTAAAACTTGACAAAACTGGGCTTTAAACAAGGTTTTTTAAAAGAAAACAATTTAAAGAAAATCTGCCAAAGGCCCCTGAACTGGCTGGCCTGTGTAGCCCACATGACCCAGGCACGTAGGTCAGTCATAGGTCGGACTTGTAAGGGGTCTAGGTGTCCTAGCCTGCCCGCGCTCCGAAGCAGTCCCGTAATCCCCCTCCCCTATTACTTGTTAGGGTTTCAGGAGAGGGGGGGGGGGGGGGGGGGGGGGGGCACCTGGCGACAGAGCAGCCACCCCGGCGCCGGGCCTGGCAGCCCCGCACGGAGGCTGCAGACCCACGCAGTGGTGCCGTCCCCGCTAGGCGATCCTATGCTGCCGGTCGGTTGGTGCGGCTTGGCTTGAAGCCCGCACGGTATAGTTGACCATCGTGTTGGCCTGCACAGATGTTGCTAGCCTCGGTGGGCTTTGCGGTGCCAGGAAAGTTGGTTGGAGCCAGCCAGCCCCACCCCCCCTCCCCCCCCATCAAATGTGACGAGGAACCAAGTTTGGTATCTTATGCCTAGGCCATCAGATCATCCAATAATAGGCATCAAATGAATGTTTAGAAACAAAATGGATGAGTTTGGTGTAATTGATAGTCTTAGGTGGCCTACAAGTCAATTTGACTATGTAAATCTCATTCATTTATTAAATAAAGTGGCATTATTTGATTATGTATAATTTGTTTTAATTATCGTCTCATAATGAAGTCCATGAATATGTGCGATGGTGATCAGATTATGATGATATCATACTAATGAGACTGATCACTTAAACACACATATTCTTAATAGTTCCTAGTCGGAGAATATTCGAGAAGGACATCGGATATCTAGTTAGACTAGTACAGATTACTCCTGCTCATACGATGAGGGTAACTAATCTTATAGTCACTTGTATGGAGACACTAAGGCGAATCGGTAGTTGCTCATTAGAGAATGAGTTTACTGAACTGATCCGACTAAACTGCTGGATGGTATAGTACCTCACTGTCAACCAGCTTGATTCTATTGTTGCAGTTGCGTGAATAGTCCTTGGACCTGAGAATCATTCACGGGATTCTAAATAGTCATGGATCGGGTGCAGTGGAATACCGTCGAAGGGAATTGAGTGTCAATAAAGAATCATTTGCTCTATATACTTAGAGAGAGAATGCTCTAGGAAGGATGTGCAGGAGTCCTTAGTCAAGGCAGACGATAATATCGGGAAAGGAGTTTTTCGATATTATACGGCAACATCTGATCCAAGTGAGTCAACCGGTTAGGGTTTGACGGTACACTATATCCTAAGTTGACTCAAGAGTATTAAACGAATGAAGGATTATATCCATGTGGTAATTGTCGACGGGAAAGTTCCAAAGTGGGTTGCTTAATCCTAATACCTTCCGGGTTCACGAGGTGTTGCTTGGCACCTAATAAGATCGAAGGTCTGACCGAATTCAATGTGCGACATTGATTCGGTCAATTAATTAATTAATATGAGTTATTAATTGATTAATTGAGTTAGTAAGGGGACACTGGGCTTAATGGGCCATTAACCGGACTGATAATTGGGTCAAGAGGGTCACACACAAAAGATTCTTAAGACGATGGATTGAAAGTGGATTTTCTATTAAACCGGAGGTTTTTATGAAAAACAGTGCGGTTAATATAAAATGTAGGGAACGGGTTGAGCAGGTCAGGCTACTGCTCAACCCTAACTACCCCCTCCTCTCTCCCTATCTCTCTCTGGCACCCGAGCTCTCTCCCCTCTCTAAAGACAGCTCCGCCGTCTTCTCCGACTCCTGTTTGACGGGAAATCATCCGCGCATTGTGGCAATCGTTTCGGCGAACGACGAAGGTTCGTGGGCTGCGAAGAACGAGGATCGTGAGGAAATCCACCGCGAGGAGGATCGCGTGGACTTCGCTAGAGGCCGAGCATTTGCGCGGCTGGCGGTGTCACACTGACGGAACCATTCGGACGCGGATTCGAATCCGCGTGCGGTAATGTCCGATTACCCATTCTAATCGGTTTTAGATTATTCGAATCTGGCAGGGATTGCAGTCGTTTTAATTTTTATTTTTTTGCTACATTTGTGATCCCGAGAAACATAAGAAGAACCCAACAGTGGTATCAGAGTCAGGTTCCACTGTTTCTCGTCCCGTTTTGATCTCCATATTAATTTTTCCATATTATATTCCATGCCTTTAATTATATTATAATGATATAAAAGTGTTCATAGGATGAACATAAATAATTTGATTATTTTTCTATGAAAATCAGATTTTTATTTAGGGGTTTTCGTGTTCTTCGTGGGACGAAGAACAACGGATTTTTGCAGCTTCGTTCTGGCAACCCCAAGTGTTGGGGAGGCCTGTTAGCACCCCGATCCTCTCGGGGATGTCTCTAGTCATAGTTGGACCTATGGCTGGCGCCGGAGAAGGAGGGCTACAAGTTGGATGGCCGGTCTTCTTCTTCCTCTTCCATTTTGAACAAGAAAAAGCTAAATATTAAGGGGGAAAAGGGGGTCAGCCGGTTGCTTTAAAAGGGGCCACCGGTAGCGCTGCTGGTGCTGGTGGCGCCGTCGGCGTTGGGGCGACACCGGCCATCGAGCGGCCCTACAACCGCCCACTGCCGCCGGGCCTCCACCTGCAACATGCATATAGGGGTTAGGGTTTCGATTGATCTGGGAAGAAAGGGGCCAACCCCGAGCCAGTCCAACTAGCTGGATCGGCCGACCAGGGGTGTCAAGGGCCGCGTTCATCCCTGGTCTGAGCCATGGCTCAATATAGGGAGGCCCTGGCTCGGACCTTGGCCGAGCCCTGGCTCGGGCTAATGGGCTGAGCCATCTTCCCCCCTTAATTCCCTAATTAAAACCTCGGTTTTCTATTAAACCCCCAAACCCCAAGCCCATTAAAAATATAATGTGAATTGGATTTTAATTTTAAAAATTCAAAAATATTTTGGAAATTAAAATTATTGTTCAATTTTATTTAGTTAGGCTATTAAATGATTTTGAATCATTTTAATTAATAATTAGTTATTAATTAATTAGAGTTAATTATTAGTTTAAGTGTTAAATTAATGATTAACCTTAATTTGACTAACTTAAGAGTTAAATTAGTGGTTAATAATTATTAGTCTAAATGTTAGATTATTAATTATTAAGTCATCTAATTGTTAATTAATTAGAGTGAGTTATTAATTTAAGTGTTAAATTAATAATCAATTTTAATTGACTAATTTAAGTGTTAAATTAGTAGATATTAGTTAATTGGAGTTAATTATTAATTTAAGTGTTAAATTAATAATTGATTTTAATTAACTAATCTATGTATTAAATTAGAAAACATTAATTAATTAGTGTTAATTAGTGATTTAATTGTTAAATTTGTAATTAACATTAATTTACCAATCTAAGAGTTAGATCAGTGATTATTAATTTATTAGAGTTGATTATTAATTTAAGTGTTAAATTAGTAATTAACTTTAATGGACTAATCTAAGAGTTAGATTAGTAAATTAATTATTAATAGTCTAATTGTTAGAATATTAATATTGATTAATCTAGAACGTTAGATTGTTTTTAATTATTAGAAATGTTCTAATGTCATGAAATATTATGGAATTATTAATTTTGAGTGTGTGCACATGTAATGTGTGTTTTATATGCTTTTAAATTTGATTTAATTACATGTTAAGATAATAAAATGACTTTTCAAAATTCAAATGTCAATTTTGATTGGAATCTAACTTTTTGAAACCCAAAATTATTTAATTCTGAAACTCTTTTATTTTAGCCATGTGATGTGCTTCTCTTGTGTGGATTCATATAAAACACACTGTGGTCATGGATATGCACTTTTAAATTATTCACGTGATGAATGATGTATGTGGATCGTGGATGTATGTTTGTATATTTATTAATTGTTAATAAATAGAAGTTTACATACCTCTCCCTCTCTCATACTCCGATGTACTTCTACCTCCCTCTCTCTTGTACTTGCCATAAGGCCTTCTTCAATTTACATATAATTTTAAGAATTAATTGTAATATGATCGAGGCAATTAAGGAAGGAGCGAGGATGATCTACAGCTGCAACCAGGAAGGCAAAAGGATGGAGATCCTTTGCCTATGTATTTGCAGGATTGTCTAATGTAATAATTATGTTATATTTTGTATGTGTTTTACTGTTGGCTCCAGTCAAACCCATTGTGCTATCCATGACCACACTAGACATGTATGTGATACAATGTTTTCCTTTTGATTATGGATCAAAGTAGGTATAGTATGTAGTAAATATATACAATATATTTATATACTATCACATAGGTGAGACCAAGATAAAAGTTATCTAAAAATGCTCGCCAAAATTATAAGCCGTAACGTGAGTAGTTAAGAATTTACCGCGTGGTCCTCCATCGTTATAGTCATAGGATTCAAATTACCTTAGGCATGTTTGTGCTATCCATAAGGCCTATCTAATTGTAAGGAGAGACTATAGCTATGGCATAAGATGCCTATTGATCGGGGTAGGAAAACCATGTAGCCTTGTTGTACTATCTACAAGGGACGCATGCAAATCTATGCTCGTCACGTAATGATGGCAACGCTTAGACTAGAATTAACGGTTTGTTGTGCTATCCACAAGATCGTTAAATCTCTGGTGACTAAAGATATAATAGGATATTGGAAGGAGTTGCAAGTCCCATGAGATAGGTGCTCTTTGATTACATTATAGCTTATTGTGCTATCCATAAGACTGTACTGCAAGTCAGTGAGATTCTGATCTCCACTAGGAGACTGTTGGCGTCCCCCGTTCTATATAAGTAAGGGTTATACAGTCCGTCGAAAATTAGTGGGAGTTAAAACTTGATTAAAATATTATGTCTTATTTTAAAATTTTAATAATTGAACATCTGCTAAATAGATTCTATTTATCTCCTGTAGAAAATTATGTCATCGAATAACCCACTCTGTGGCATACTTCATGCCAATCTTTTGACTGGCCTGAACTACTCGGATTGGCTTAGAAACCTGAAAAATGTCTTCAGATCTAAGCACGTTGCCTACACCCTTGGAACTGATCCCCCTGCTGAACTGGCATTAGATGCCCCTGAGGCAGAGATGATCGCATATGATAACTGGAAGAAGGACAACGGCAAAGGAGTAGTAAAAGGTGACTGCTTCTACTGTAAGCAGAATGGTCACTGGAAGAGGAATTGCAATGAGTTCCTTAACGATAAAGCTCATGGAAAGGTGAAGCTATCGGAAGCTTCAAATATCTATACGATACATATCAACTTGTTAGTTAGAGATTCCACATCTTAGGTATTAGCTTATGGATGTGCTTCTTATATCTGTCATGATGTGCAGATGCTAACAAGTAAGCGCAAGCTAAGAAAAGGCAAGGTGGAACTTAGGCTAAGAAACAGCTCAAAAGTTGCGGCGGTTGCTGTAAGGATAGTAAACCTTAGGTTTCCATCGGGAGACGTCTTATCATAGGAAGATTTTTATTATGTTCCTAGTATAATAAAGAACATCATATCAGTATATTGTTTGGACAAGATAGGATATAGGTTGACTATTGAGAATAGAAGTTGTTCGATTTATTATGGTAATAAATCAATAGCTTCGGCATCTTTGGTCAATGATCTATATCTCTTAGATGTTTCTTATTACAATCTTCAAATTGATAATGCTCTTAAGAAGAGTAAGAATTGTGTGAACCAAGTCTATATGTGGCATTATAGACTTGAACACATTGGTGAAAGCAGGCTGCAAAAGTTACACAAACATAGATATTTGAATGCATTCGATTATGAATCGTTTGCGACATGTGAGTCTTGCCTTATAGGAAAGATGGCACTATCTTCATTTACTGGACATAGAGAACGTGTCAAGGATATTTTGGAACTAACACATTCAGATGTATGTGGTCCCATGTCACCCAAGCCAAAGGTGGCTTCTCATACTTCATCACGTTCACCCATGACTTCTCGAGATTCAGCTATGTGTACTTAATGAAGTACTAGTCGAAAGTATTGAGAAGTTCAAGGAGTTCAAGAATGAGGTAAAGAAGCAAGCATGAAAGAGTATTAAAGTTTTTCGATCTGATCGGAGAGGAAAATACTTGAGCACTAATTTCACATAATTCTTAAAGGACAATAGTATCCTTTCTCAACTAACCACTCCATATACATTACAGATGAATGGTGTATCTGAAAGGAGGAATCGCACCTTGTTGGACATGGGACGATCCATGATGAGCTTTTCAGGTTTACCAGTGTCTCTTTGGGAGTATGCTCTAGAGTCAGTAGCATATCTACTGAACAGAGTACCCAACAAGTCTGTGACCACTACTCCATATGAGATATGAAAGGCAGAAAATCAGAATTTAAACATGTTAAGGTTTGGGGTTGTCCTGCTCATGTAAAGAGGCATGATCCAGACAAGCTGGAATCACGAACTGATAAATGCAGGTTTGTGGGTTATCCAAAGGAGACCTTTGGATACTACTTTTACTATCCTAGTGAACAAAAGGTGTTTGTCGCCTGGAAGAGGAATACCTTCTTCATGAGGACAGTAGAAGTAAAATAGTATTGGAAGAGGTTCCAGATCACCAAACAGCTGCAATATCATCAAATGAGATATTAGTTCATGAATCTGTTCAGGTACACACAGATGAGCCTCATAGATTTGGTAGAGTACCTAGACTACCCGAACGATATGTGGGACATATCGCTGAAGGAGAGTCTAAAGTTGAATATGTTAGTCTTAGGTGGCCTACAAGCCAATATGACTTTATAATCTCGTTCATATTTATTAATATAATGACATAATATTCATTGTATGTAAACCGTATTAATTATCGTCTCATAATGAAGTCCCTGAATATGTGCTATAGTGATCAGATTATGATGAGATCATACTAATGAGACTGATAACTTAAACACATATTCTTAATCGTTCATAATCGGAGGATATCCGAGAAGGACATCGGATATCCAGTTAGACTAGTACATATTACTACTGCTCATGCAATGAGGGTGACTGATCTCATAAGTCACTTGTGTGGAGACACTAAGGCGAATTTGTAGGTGCTCATTAGAGAATGAGTTCACTGATCTGATCTGACTGAATCGCTAGATGGTATTGTACCTCACTGTCAACCAACTTGATTCTATTGTCGCAGTTGCGTTGATGGTCCTCGGACCTGAGACATCAAGGATACTTTGTCGGTGGACTTCTGTGCTTTGACCTTTGTTTATGAATATCTAACCACGAGATTCTAAACAGCCAAGGATTGGGTACAGCAGAATACCGTCGAAGGGAATTGTGTGTCAATAAGGAATCATTCGTGCTCGGTACTTAGAGAGAGAATGCTCTAGGAAGGATGCGCGGAAGTCTTTGGCCAAGGCGGACGATAATATCAAGAAAGGAGTTTTCCGATATTCATCAGCGGCATCCAATCCAATTGAGTCGACCGGTTAGGGTTTGACAGCACGTCATACCCTGAGTTAACTCAATAGCATTGTACAAATGAAGGATTATATCCACGCAGTAACTGTCGGCGGAAAGGTTCCAAGAGTGGGTTACTTAACCCCGATACCTTCCAGGTTCACGCGGTGTTGCTTGGCACCCAACGTGATCGGAGGCCCGATCGAATTCGATGTGCGACATTAATTCGATTGATTAATTAATTAATAAAGAGTTATTAATTGATTAATAAAGCCAGTGAGGAGTCACTGGGCTTATTGGGCCATTAACTAGACTGGTAATTGGGTCTAGAGGGTCACATGCAAATGATTCTCAAGGCGATGGATAAATAAGCGGGTTTTATACAAATCGGGGGTTTTTATGAAAAATCGCGCGGTTAGTATAAAATGTAGTGAACAGGCTGAGCAAGCCAAGCTGCTGCTAACCCTAGCCGCCCCTCCTCTGTTTCTCTCTCTCTCTGGCGTCCAAGACAGATCCGGATCCCCAGATCTGCTCCGCCGCTTCTTCGACTCCCGTTCGACGGGAAATCGTCCGCGCGTTGCGGCGACCGGCGGAGGTTTCATGGCTACGAAGAATGAGGAACGTGAGGATATCCATCACGAGGAGGATCGCGTGGACTCTGCTAGAGGCTGGGCACTTGCGTGGTTTACACTGTCGCACCAACGGAACCGAACGGTTGTGGATTCAAATCCACACACGGTAAGACTTCGATTATCCGATAATCAATTTTTGATTTTTCGAAACGGGAACGGATCTCCGTTTTTATTTTATTTTCCGCTGCGCGGGAGATCCGGAGAAACCCGAGAACCCAACAGAATATAATGAGGATGATGATCCTAAAACCTACCAAGGGGCCATAGAAGGTCTAGATGCCAAAAAATGACGAGAAACCATGAACTCTGAAATCCAGTCTATGTACACCAACCAAGTTTGGAACTTGGAAGACTTGCCCAAGGGTATTGTACCCATTGGGTGCAAGTGTATCTTTAAGAGAAGGATCGGTGCTAATGGACGGATCGACAGTTATAAGGCAAGGTTGGTGGCAAAAGGATATCGTTAAAGGCAAGAGACTTCCTCACTAGTTGCCATGATAAAGTCGATCAGAGTTCTACTCGCCATAACTGCACACTTCGATTATGAGATATGGCAGATGGATGTGAAGAGTGTCTTCCTCAACGAGAACCTTGAGGAAGAGGTGTATATGATACAACTTGAAGGTTTCATATCTAAAAAATTTCCAGATAGAGTGTGCAAGCTTCAGAGGTCTATTTATAGATTGAAGCAGGCTTCCCGAAGCTGGAACATAATGTTTGACGAGGCTGTCAAGTCTTATGATTTCATTAAGAATGAAGATGAGTCTTGTGTGTACAAGAAGACCAGTGGGAGTGTAGTCACCTTCTTAATTTTTTACGTAGATGACATACTACTCATTAGGAATGATGTAGCTATGATGTCATCGATAAAGATCAGGCTGTCAAAAAACTTCTTTATAAAAATATTTGGGAGAAGCATCCTATGTATTGGGAATACGGATCCATAGATATAGATTAAAGAGGATGCTCGGGGTGACCCAATTCTTATACTTAGATACCATAGTCAAAAGGTTTGACATGAAAATTCCAAGAGAGGCTCATATCGATGAGACACGGAATTTATCTCTCGAAGGAGTAGTCTCCTAAGACTTTTAATGAGAGGGCATTCGTAGATAGAGTACCCTATGCCTCTGCCATAGGATCTATCATGTATGTCATGCTATGTACATGACCTGATGTGGCTTATGCTCTAAGTGTTACATGTAGATTTCAGGATGATCCAAGCGAAGAGCATTGGAAGGCAGTGAAATATATCCTTAAGTACTTGAGAAGAACTAATGATATGTTTCTTGTCTATGGAGGAGGTGACTTGAAACTGCGATGCTTTATTGACTCGAGTTTCCAGTCAGATCCAGATGATAGCGAGTCTACATCTGGATTTGTGTTTACTTTAAACGGAGGCGCAGTGTGCTCGAAGAGTTCCAAGCAAGACACCACTGCAGATTCAATGACCGAAGTTGAATACATCTCCGCAGCTGAAGCCGCCAAGGAAGCAGTGTGGTTGAAGAAATTCATTATCGACCTCAGCGTAGTTCCCAGCACTCTGAACCTGTTCCGCTGTTGTGCGACAGCAATGGAGCCATTGCACAAGCGAAAGAGTCGCGGTTTGATCAGAAATCGAAGTATATTATGAGACGCTTTTATCTCATCAGAGAGATCATTTTCAGAGGAGACGTAGTGATGGAAAGAGTTCCATCAGCCGATAATGTAGCAGATCCACTGACAAAACTTTTGTCTCAAATTGTGTTTGAGGGTCACCTAGAGACTATATGTTTAGTGCATAAAGGTGATTGGTTTTAGTCCAAGTGGGAGATTGTTAGTTTTAGGTGGCCTACAAGCCAATTTGACTATGTAAATCTGATTCATTTATTTAATAAAGTGGCATTATTTCATTATGTATAATTCGTTTTAATTATCGTCTCATAATGAAGTCCGTGAATATGTGCGATGGTGATCAGATTATGATGCGATCATACTAATGAGACCGATCACTTAAACACACATATTCATAATAGTTCCTAGTCAGAGGAAATCCGAGAAAGACATCGGATATCCGGTTAGACTAGTACAGATTACTCCTGCTCATACGATGAGGGTGACGGATCTCATAGTCACTTGTGTGGAGACACTAAGGCGAATCAGTAGGTGCTCATTAGAGAATGAGTTAATTGAATTGATCCGACTGAATCGCTAGATGGTATAGTACCTCACTGTCAACCAGCTTGATTATATTGTCGCAGTTGCGTGGATGGTCCTCTGACCTGAGACACCAAGGGCACCTTGTCGGTGGACTTTTGTGCTTTGACCTTGGTTTATGGATCTCTGTTTACGGGATTCTAAATAGCCAAGGATCGGATGCAGTGGAATACAGTCGAAGGAAATTGAGTGTCAATAAAGAATCATTTGCTCTCAGTACTTTGAGAGAGAATGTTTTAGGAAGGATGTACAAGAGTCTCTGGCCAGGGCGGACGATAATATCGGAAAAGGAGTTTTCCGATATTATACGGCAGCATCCGATCCAAGTGAGTCGACTGGTTAGGGTTTGACGGTACACCATACCCTGAGTTGACTCGAGTGCATTGAACGAATGAAGGATTATAACCACGCGGTAACTGTCGACGGGAAGATTCCAAAAGTGGATTGTTTAACCCCACTACCTTTCGGGTTCATGCGGTGTTGCTTGGCATCTAACATGATCGAAGGTCCGACCGAATTTAATGTGCGATATTGATTCGGTCAATTAATTAATTAATATGAGCAATTAATTAATTAATTAAGTCAATGAGGAGTCATTAGGGTTAATGGGCTATTAACTGAACTGGTAATTGGCCATAGAGGGTCACACGTAAATGATTCTCAAGGTGATGGATTAAAAGTGAATTTTATATGAAACCGGAGATTTTTTTGAAAAACCACGCGGTTAATATAAAATGTAGCGAACGGGCTGAACATGCCATGTTGCTGCTCAACCCTAGCTGCTCCCTCCTCTCTCCCTCTCTCTTTTTGGCGCCCCAGCTCTCTCCCCTCTCTGGAAACAGCTCCGCCGTCTTCTCTCACTCCCGTTTGACAAGAAATCGTCCGCACGTTGCGACGATCGTTGCGGTGAACGACAAAGGTTCGTGAGTTGCAAAGAACGAGGATCGCGAGGAAATCCACTGCGAGGAGGATCGTATGGACTTCGTTAGAGGCCGGACGTTTGCGCAGCTGGTGGTGTCACACCGACAGAACCATTCGGATGTGGATTCAATTACCCGTTCTAATCGGTTTTAGATTATTCGAAACAGATAAGGATCACATTCATTTTAATTTTTATTTTTTCGCTGCATTTGCGATCCCGAGAAACATGAGAAGAACCCAACAATAATTTCTAGAAAGAAAGCCAGATTGGTTGCTTAAGGCTATAGTCAGGAGGAAAACATAGACAATGATGTAACCTATTCCCCAGTTGCCAGACTTGAGGCAATTCATATTCTATTTGTATATGCATCTGCATTCAATTTAAAATTATTTCAAATAGATTTTAAAAGTGTATTTTTAAATGATTTTATAACGAATGAAGTTTATGTTGAATAACCTCTAAGTTTTGAAGATTATGCTCTACCAAACTATGTTTTCAAATTGCATAAAATATTGTATAGTGTGAAACAAGCTCGTAGAGGCTGGTATGAAAGACTGAGTGTTTTTCTCATCCATCGTGGTTTCACTAGAGGCCGATTAGATAGTACTTTATTTATTCAGAATAATAAAGAAGAGACTTTCATAGTTCAAATATATATAGATGATATTTTTTTTGGAGCAACTAATGAATCTCTTTGCAACAAATTTGAAAAGTTAATGCAAGGAGAATTTGAGATGAGGTTAATGAGAAAACTAAGCTACTTCATTGAATTGCAAATCAAACAAATGAAGGAAAGTATCCATATCACTTACTGAAGAAGTATGGCTTTGACAAAGTTAAAGCATTGACAACTCACATGAGCACCTCCACCAAACTAGATGCAGATCCTCAAGGTAAAAGTATAGATCAAAAGATCTATAATGGTATGATAGGATCTCTATTGTACTTAACTATTAGTAGACCAGAGATCTTATTTAGTGTATGCATGTGTGCTAGGTTTCAAGCAGATCCTAAAGAATCTCATTTGATCTATGTCAAACAAATCTTTAAATATCTGGTTAGTACCACTGAATTAAGAGTTTGGTATCCTAGATGATGTGATTTCGATTTACTTGGATATTTTAATATTGACTACGCTGGTTACAGGATAGATAAAAAAAGCACCAGTAGTACCTGTCAATTTCTTGCAGATTGCCTAATCTCATAGTACTACAAGAAGCAGAATTGTGTAGCCTTGTCAATAGAAAAAGCAGAATATGTAGCAGCTAGAAGCTACTGTGCTCAACTACTATGGATCAAGCATCAAATTGCGGACTTTGGATTCAAATTAGATGCAATTCTAATGATGTGTGACAAGACCAGCACCATCAACCTAACAAAGAATCCAATTCACTATTCCATAACTAAGCACATCGAGGTCAGACATCATTTCATTAGAGACCATATAGCAAATAATAGTATTAATATGGATTTATTAATACTGAACATCAACTAAGTGATATCTTCACAAAATTCCTTCCTGAAGATAGATTCACTTCTACCAAAAGAGAATTGGGCATGTGCAATTTGTGAGAATATTAATTAGTTTTTAAATAATCAAAACATGGATAGACTCTTAAGGGTATGAGTAGATTGATCACTCATGTCTGCCTAATTGAAACTTCCCTGTCAATCGATTCATTCGTTGACTTAATTGTTACCTTAATTGCTTCTCTGTTTAAGGACATTTTATCGATTTGACTTAAATATTTAACCGATTAACTCTTTATTCAGTAACCTGAGCCTAATCACTTTGATGCTAATCGATTATATCTTAGTATTCTTATATTGATTCATTCTGCTAATCGATATTTCACATTAATTGATTTTCTTAGCTAATCAATTACCTTTGTTGTCTACTAATCGATTTGTTCTGTTAATCGATGTCTTGCCTTTAATTGATATTGTTCATTAATCGATGTGATCACCTAATCGATTATTCTCTCCCTAATCGATTATAGATGCCAGTTATATTCCATTGTAGTTTGTTCTGTAATCGATTATCCTTCAGATTGATTACACTTCTCTTCAATTATAGTTCCATTGATTAATCGATTATAACACGAAAAGCAATCGGTATCCTTTCATCCTACGTCTATCAAAATCTTTTTGATTTATCAAATCTGACAACATGTCAGTAACTTACTTTTTGACCAACTGACAGGGGTACTCTTACATGTTTAGTCTACGTCATTTTTTTTACTTTCTTGTAACCAACTTGTACGAGAATGACATTTTCTTTGAGTTTCCTTGGTCTATAAAAGGTTTGAGTAGCTCAACTTCATTATTACTTGCATTTCAACCTTGAACTACATAGACGACATTCCTGAGCTCTCTTTCTCTTTCAGTTTTTAGAGACGCTATTCTTCCTTCTCTTCTACCTTTAGTGTTCCTTGAATCCTATATGTCAGTTACATGGATTTCTCCTCAATCGTTTGGTGTTCTACCCTGATGAGATTTTGGCATGCTTTTGGATGTGTGTGGAGTGAAGGCCGAGGAGAAGATGAAATCTACCTCATCCAGCTTTGGAAGAACTCATCCTTATAAGCAAACGATTCTCTGTTAAGACTCTCTAAGGAGTTCCTCCACACACCATCCAGACATAATTTTCATTCTCACCTTTATCGGTGACTTCCTCCACACACAATCCAAATATTCTGGTGGAGGGTCTCACATATTCTAACACTGGGATGGTGAGAATGGAAGCTTCTCCTTCCTTATGTGAGGGCTACACCTTCATGTTGTGTTCTGCCACCAACAAAGTGAAGAACTTTCTTCGTAGACGCAACAGAAGGAACAACACCAATAGCTCAGGTGGCATTTGGAGAAAATGCAGACCGAAAAGCTCACCAGAGAAGGAGCCACAGAGTGAAGGGGAGTAAGAGGCTAAGAGGAAAGAGAGTCTGCATCATTGATTACCGATGCAGAAGTTTCCACTCGGTTCTTTTCGGACATCAAACCCTTTTGTATTTTGTTTTATTATTTTTCTTTGTTGAACATCTACAGTGAGAGCAATTGTTCCGTAAATTTGTCTCCTTCATTCAATAAAGATCATTTTATATTCCTTTCGCTCCTTACTGCTTGGTGCAAAAATTCATTGAACTCTTCATGCACTTCCTATAAGAATAATCATACTATACTCTCCCCTTCTTCTTTTTGGTTGATTGACAAAAAGGAGGAGAAATATAGTCTATCTAACATTCTAAATACTTTTATATTTTGCTATATTGTATTGTTTGTTAATACATAAGGGGAGAAATACCTCCTACATTCTAACCTTCTGTTAACACAAATAGGGGAAGACTGGTATTTTATGTGACATGATTTTATTTCTGTATGTGACATGTCTTCTAGCATCAGTGCTTTTACAATATGCTATATTCTTGTATTTTCAGAAGTTTTATCATCATCAAAAAGGAGAAGATTATTGAGCAATTTGTGTCTTTATTTTACTCTTATATTTTGGTGATAAGAAACAATGAAAATGTTAGCAATAAGTATTATTCATATTTATCTTGATAGATTAACTGAATATGTTTTTATGTTGTCAGTTTCATGGTTACATATTCAGTTCTAGACTTGTCGATTTTAGGAGTTCTATGATTCTTCGATTATAGACTTAACTGATAATTCGATTAAGTCTCTATTGTTAATCGATTAACGTTTTGATTTTTAGTATTGTCTAAGTTAATCGATTCTATTTTAATTTTGATTCCATATGTTTAATCGATTATCATTAAAGCCTTAATCAGTCATCAACTTCGATTATACTTAAATTGATTAAGTGTTTAATCGCAACTCTGATTAATCAATTCACTTCGATTATCGATATACTTCTAATCGATTATATGATTGAGTTTCAATTTCGATCAAAGTTAGAATTCTAATCAATTAGTGAGTCCTCACTTCGATTATTGATGCATATCCAATAGATTAGTTCTAATAGCTGCATAATTGATTACCAAGTTTCCAACTTCGATTATTGATTTTAACTTTATTGCTTCTATCCACAAGGATTCTAATGGTCTTCTAGGAGGGATTCAGATCGCCGTAATTGATATCTCTTCTACTTCCAGATCCAATATGGATTTGACTTCCAAAACATGACGACTCTGCCTAGGATCATGATTTCCTCGATTGCAAATCGAATCACGATCACGAACTTACCAAAAAAGGTAACTAGGAGCCCGTATGGATATAGACTCCCCCCGCAACACAAGTCCTTCCCGTTTAAGATTCGAGTAATAAATCTTTCGAGATCCTGCCTTCTTGATCAGAATCGACCACTAATAGGATCTTTGCTACTATACAAGGACACTCAGTCCAGCAGGCCAAGGTAGACAAAAATCAGCCGAATTTTCCTTTGCTTCTCTCTAGTATCTCCTAGCTTTTTGGCATAAGCATTGGAGGGGGATCCTCCGGACTGCTGCTGGGGGCTCTTGATGGTATTCTCTTTTGCGGGAGCAGTTGATTTTCTCCTCTAATTATTGACAGAAGATTCTGATCATAGTGAATGAGATTTTGACCCATCAAAACCCTTTATTAAATTAGGACATCTACACTTCATTCTAATCACTAGTCAAATGCATGTGCTTAGCATGTGTATTTTCTAAGAATATAATTTATTTAAAAATTAATAACAGATTAAAATACAAATGTCGTACGACTCTCACCCAATATTGTAACAAAATTGATAAAATCACCTCAATTGTTTGAATTACTAAAGTTTGCAAAGCTTTCGTCAGATACTTCTTTTATGATGGCACTGTATTTTGGCTTTTTCCAGTCTCATCCAATTCCTAAACGTCCATTTAGTCTATTTTAGCTTCCCATCTACATAAAGAAGCGACTCTTATGGTGATAGTCCATGGTGAATAAATGCCTTTGCAAAATAAATCGTTAGTTAGCAATGTAGAGAAAGTTTGCTTCTCTTCTCTTGGACACTCGTCCAGAACTGACATGCCCTCTAATTGTTGGAAGGAATTACTTTTAGTCTCTTCTCATGCATTGCAGTCTATCAGTTTACTTATTAATAGTTAATCACAACGCAAAGCAGTTGTCTTCATCTAATGTCAAGTTGTTAAAAATCAAATCTCTCTCACTGTTCAGAACGGTTCATACAAGCAGAGGTAAGACAATACGATGGTAGGGCATTGGCTAACGTGCATGTCCCAAACCTATGACCAGGTCCTAATCATTTGTGGGTGTAATACTATAAAAGGATTAAACTTCTAAATGCTCAAACCAAGCAATGAGTGCAGGAAAAGCTTAAGGTGGGTGTCCTCAATAATCAACTCAAACGCAGTGGTAAGTAAAAACGCCCTTAGATTGATCAAAATTTATGTGCTGGAAAATTTAGAGAGAAAATAATCGGATAGGATGGTTGGTTTCACTCCTTACCTGAAGATCATAGATTTGAATCGGTTGGGAGCAAAAATTCTCCCCGTTGTTTAGCCGTAGGTGTGCCATGAAATTGTGTGCCCAGGTTAGATTTACTTCCTTGAAAAAACAGTTGGGCCAACATTATTGTCTAATTAGGTGGAAATTGTTAGTTCAGACAAAATTATCGTTCTATTGGAAAGAAAATATGGGAATTTATCCGGATTCAAATCCTAGTCCCCTGTGTTTAAATGTTAGGACAAAAGGAACAAAAACTGGCTACATGGAAGGAGGGATACAAACAAATACAAAGATATTCGTTTCGTGTTCATATTCACATCCGATTTTATCGTATATGAATAGATATTTTACATCTATTTTCAATATGGATACAAATATAGTTATTCTAAAATATCCATATATATAGTTCTAAAGATCCATATTCAAATACAAATTACTCGTATCCACATAATTCTTGTAAAATAAGGAAAATCATATATTAACATGATTTTTATTCTTTAAAATTTGTTCACACATTTTATCTTTTAAGGTCATTTACTCCTCTTTTTACCATATCTGACTTATATCCGCATTCATTTATTACAAATATGAATATTAATTTTACAATTCAATGATTATTCACATTTGGATTTGTATTCGTATATAAAATATTAAAATAAATATGGTTATACATATATTCGATCAGTATTTGCTCTATTTGCATCCCTAAATGGATGTAAAACTCTTTAAACTTGGAGAGAGAAATACTTTAACCCACTGTGTTCCTTTGGAAGATAGCCCACGGAACCCACTGTCCAAGTGTTCCTTTGGAAGATAGCCGGCAAGAGGTGCAGAAGAGACCGAGTTATACAAGAGGTGCAGAAGAGACGGAGAAACCTTAGAACACTTTTTTGTTTTCTACTAAAATGGGGAAACTAAGCTCTGGAGTAGCCAAGATCACCTTCCAATGCGGGAACAAATCTGTTGAGCAAAACCTGGAGAGAGCCAAGATCACCTTCCAGGTTTGGCTTAAAGAATAAACAAAACCAGGTTTGGCAAGATCACTTTCCAAAGGAGATTATCCATCTTAGTAAGATGTATTCGTCTCATATTTGGTCCGTCAATGGCACAGGTCTAGGTAGACTCATACTATATTAGACCCAATAAGGTTGATGAATAAATGTATGAACGGGCTGGGTAATGGTCTACTCATTAAATTTCTTCCTATTAAAAATAATCGGGCCTATGTAAAGGAAGAATCTAATTATCTTAAATTTTAGTATGCTTGAAAAATAGACTAAACATGGCCCCAAAGATCACATGTTTGAAAAACAATTTAATTAGAAACTACCTTTGGCTTCCACTTTTAACATAGACAATCTTGAGTTAGAATGGTTATAGCTAACTTCAAAAATCAGACATTCTCTAACAATTTTATTTTTTCTTTAATTTAGGAAAGTTCAGCTTATAGCTTCTGGTTAAAAACTAAAAAATAAACAAAACACTATGTAAATGGCTTTCAAAGGCTCATTTCTTTCCCTTGAAATAATTAGGTGAAAACCTAAAAGGTGCTTCTAATTGAAGGCTCTTCCAAACATGGCCAAAATTTGTTGCTAAAAAATAAGTGCAACCAAAGAATCAGAACTCAATATAACTCATTAAGATACACTTGCTACATCACGTGCATTGCATGGTGCAGCCGCACCGCGCGTAGGTAGCCGTCCGATCAATATGATCAGACGGCTGCAACAGTAGTGGTCCTTTTTTATTTTTTGAATTTTTTTTAGGTCGGTCCAACTATGACTGACACTTTTTGTGCAGGCCGATCTCTGATCGGACGACTCAAAAAAATCTAAAAATTTAAAAATCGTGGGCTCGATTTTTGAAATTTTAGATTCTTTTTAGATCATTCGATCGAAGATTGGATTATATGAGCATGTAGAGCATGATGGAGCCCACCAAAAAAAACTTCAAAAATTCAAAAAATAAAATTAGACTGCACCATGTGCGGTGCAGCGAGTCGTAGTGCAGCAAATATTACTCTAACTCATTTACACACCAAATGAAACCAATCATTTTCTCAAAAATCAGAAATCAGTCACTTTTCATAATCTTTCAACAGGCATAACTATACATCTTATAAAAGATCTATAGCACTGCAGCTCATTAACTTAAAGAAAAAGATACGCGTGGATGATGTATCCTCAGAAACAATCTTAACAAAGTTGCAACATAAAAACCAAGTGCTATAACTAGAGAACACCACCCAAGAATGGCACACAAAAGAATACCAAATATTACTCTTTTCACTTCAAATCACAGCAATCTGTCTAGAATCTCAATGGAAGGCCAACGAGAGAATTCCAAAGTAACCCACAACGGAAAATGGCATTGCCATGAGATAACTTCATCATGACTAGGAAAGGTGGAGAGGAAGGACAGGAGGGAGGGAGGGAGAATGAGAGTAGGAAAATGTTGACAACAATTTAGGTTCAAAATAGAACTTATAATGGGGTGTTTGGTTGCGTTATATTTTTTGATATAGTTCCATGATAAAAATATAAGAAGAGGAATTTCATGACAATTTTTAAAATTGTAACATGTCTAATTATCATGTTTGGCAAAAATATTATAATTTTTAAAAATTATTGCAATCGGTTTGGTATTGCTTTTAAATTAAACAGTATAAGTAAAAAAAATAATTTAAAAACACAAAAATATTTCATAAAAAATAACATCACCATAATATAGATTTTCAACCATTACCCTTTTTATACAAACTTATACATCAGCATTTACTTGTAATTTCAAAGTGAAAGCATTAACAAGAACTATTCATCATCAAACTTTCGTACACGTCACATTATGATACAACATCGTCACTACTAAAAAAGGACAATGTTTTGCGAATGGAACAACAATATGGCAAGCTAAAATATACACCATGTCAAAAGTTCTAACATGACCCTCTAAACATTTAGCCATCACTCCTTGGTTAACCATCATTCTTCATTATATGTTACCATGATATAAGAACCTCCAATGGATGAGAGTGTGCACACTGCAAACCTATCAATTTGAGGAATTCTCCAAACAAACCTTTGATGATCTTCCAAATCCCTATACAAAAAAGAAATAAGTCATTAAAAAAAATTGAGGTGTACTATTTAGAAAGGTCAATTATCTTACATGAAACTATAACTTGCATACATGAACCATGAATTTTATCTAGGTCCATGTGACCTCACATTACAAGTATGAAGGGAAAGACCACCTTATTAGCACAAAACTCTAATTTAAGGGGAGAACATTAAAGTTTGAAGCCATTTGTTTGTTAGGCATATCCCCCTCTAGATCAAAAGTAGTTGCAAAATTTGCCCATAGGCTGACTATGTTACCCATCATGAGTAGGAATTCAACATGAACTCTAAAAGCCAAAACCTTATAGTATTACATGCAACAATAGAGACAGCTACAACAACAAAAGCAAGCATTTCTACGAGAGGGATGTTGGCCTACCATAAACAAAAACTAATAAGATATAATCTGCAATATGATCACCTGCTGCAATAAGTAGCAGCAACGTTGATGTTGATATACGTAAGGGGTTTTTGCAAAGAACCCCCTAAAGAATGTCATATTTGTAGATAACCCTCTATATGATTCATATCTACATATAACCCCCTTAATTATGATGTTATTTGTATATAATCTCTTCAACTATGTGAGCTTATTTTGAATTTCACTTAAATTAAAATATTATTACCTATATAGAATATGTGAAAGCTATTAAATAAAAATAATAATAGTATCTTCAATTAAAATACGTACATCTCACAAGAAAAATCACATAAACATCTATTCATAAGCTTGTTGTATATATATAACATAAAAAAACTATTTTTATTTTTACGTGGAGTAAAAATACTTTAACTCATGTAAAATTCAAAACAAATCACATAGTTGAGGGAGTTATATGTAAATACCCCCCCAAAAATTTAAGGGGTTATATGCAAATATAAATTACGTAGGGGTTATCCATAAATATTGCATTTTTTAGGGGGTTATTTGTAAAAAAACCCTATAACTAAATATGGCCACTATTGGCCGGCAAGATGCTAATTAAGAAAATAGTAAATGTGGCCAAGTCATTATGGTGTCTGCAACAAGAAAGAAAATAAAAGAGATTAGTTGGGAACAACAAGTTGAAATACGTGGGTTGACACTAAAGGCACCTTCCTTTTAGATTGACACTAAAAAGATCACCCCTAGAAAGTAGTAGTGTTGCTCAACTTTTCTATTGCGACCCAGTTTTTGATATCATGCACAGGAAATCAATTCGACATATGCATCATGGATATGGCACCAGAATTAGGATGTTTACAAAAGTAAACAATAGCTTGTGAGACAATGTCAATTGTCTAATTTCTTAGGTGATCAGTATATCCACCTCATCCTGCTCCCATGAAGCTATACAAATGAAAATATATGAATGCTTAAAGAGAGTTTTTCCAACTTTTTCATCCCTTGATGATAAGCTAATATTCGTTTTTCAAGCAATCATAAATTGGCACATATCAGAGCAATGAAATAGGAGCCATCTTTCCCCAAGATGACCCTAATAATTAACATATATGTTGTACCTTGAAGAATCTTAAACCCCTATTAGGAACATAGTATAAACATTCCTTTCTCAGTGCTCAACTAAAGTAGGTAAACAAAACCAATGCTCCACATTTTACCGCCTCCTACAACAACTCTACCACTTTCTATCATCTAATCCAAATGTGTACACATAGGAAGAATCAAAATATTCACAGCTCTCTTCAAACATCTGGAACACAAATTTTAAAAATGGAGAAAAAAAGAGGAATTTTTCTGCAAATGTACTAACAATAAGTGCGAGTATAATTTGCAAATTATACTCGCACTTATTGTTAGTACATTTGCAGAAAATTCCTCACTTTTTCTCTACCTCATTCACTCATATCATATATATATAGGTACATGAAGACTCTTCAAACTCTTAAAGCTAGCACAATAAAGTGAAGACATATCTTTTCTTCTATCAGCAAAGTAATGGGTCGCACTGCTGCACTAGCTTATCCACTACTGCAAGCACTCACAAAACATCAATGACCTTAGCTCACCAGCAACTCTTGGCAAGGAAAAAAAATAATAATCTCTCACTGCATATACAAATGTAAAGCAAATGGGCACTTACTAAGAGAGCAGTGATGCTCAAATCTCAAACAGAGTGGAACAACTCAACATAAAAAAAAGAGCAATCAACAAGAAACCCAAACTACACATAAGAAACAAAGCTCTTTTGGAGAAGTGACAAATCTAATGACACTGAGGTACAAAACCAACATCAAAGGATTTAGTTTCATGAATGAAGCAAAGGGAAATGAGGTGCAGGAAGGTCACATAGGAAGCAAAGGTATGTCAAAATAAAAAGAAAATATGAAATTTTTGCGAGAACAGATGTAATACCTGATATTTTTTAAACATAAATAATAATCAATAAATAAATAATAATGATAATAATAATTAAAGGGTCAAATAGAGTATAATACGGCTAATTAAGTAAGCCCATTAACTTAGTTTCATAGGCAGTTTAGCCCAATAAATTAGAGAAATCTTTTAGGTTCGGATTCCAAGGATTGCAGGTCGGTATTTCGGCAATAACATTAGTGAATAACTCGGATTTTGGCTTGGTTGGTACCATTGGAAAGAGTTCGAAGAGATCTAGAACTTTCTAAAGATCATTTTTGCTGATTCGTTCGTTTACTAGACCGAAAAATTGAAAGTTCAGTTTAGGAAGGTAGAGTTTCTGCATAGGACTCTGATTTGGAGTCGGATTCTCTCTAATTCGTGGAAGGATAGATTAGTCCGATCCAAAAGTGGTTTATAGAGGTTGTTTTAGATCATAAGTTAGGTATTAATTCTATATATATGTGGTTGGGGATATGGTTAAACCTAGCCGTCGTTCTACATTGCGAAAGGTAGTTGTTTTGTTCTTATTATTGAAGAAAGAAAAGAAGATGAATGTTGATCTTCAAAAAAGCATAATTTTGTGATTTTCTTGTCTTATAAGAGATTTGAAGGTCAAAGAGGAAGGCTAAGAAGTAGTGATTTGTGTTAGGAGTCAAAATCTCCTGGCGGATTTTGGATTTGAGGTTCTAGCATAAGAGGTAGGCGATGATTACCCTTTCACATGGTTTAATTTATATATAGAAAAATATAAATATTTTTGATGATTTCAAAGTTTAAATTCATGTATGAATATTTTTATTTTTATTTGCAATCTTTTGTTTTGGAAAAAATTCCAAAAACCCATAAATAACTAAGTTTTAGTGTGTTCGTACGCGTCTGATGGCATAGTGCCCGTTAGCATCAGATGGCCACCTCGATGGCTGTCTGATGCATCCGACAGCTAGCTATATGGCCCCGTATGATGCTCCACTAGACCATCATGCAGCCAACTAGGTGGCCGTTTGTTCGGTCAGAAGGCCAGCAGTATGGCCGTCTAATATGGATTTTTGTCTCAAGTTTTGGAGATTGGTTCCCCCTTCTCTGACATCAGAATGACTTGAAATTTTGACTATAGGTCTTTCTATTTACTCACAAAATTTTTATAGTTTTTGAATTTATTTAATAATTATTTAGCTAACCTATGCAATCTGATAATAATCTATCTGCCTAGTTTTTCCTATCTTATGTTCAGAAGTTTATAACTCAAATCATTTTTTATCCAGATACTTTCAAAATTTGAACAATTGTTTCCCATCATTTCTAGTTTTAATTTTTTAAAATTTATTTAGTATTTATTTAGATATTAAATTCAGATCTGTCGCACTATAGACTATGTAGCTTAAAATCGAAATTTGACTTTGAGTTCGAATTTGAGTCAAATGGGTTCAAAAAATTATAAAAATTTGTAGACATGGCCTATATGATATTTCTAACATGTCTCACAAATTTCAAAATTTTTTGAATGTATTTGATATTTATTTCAGTAAATAATGTATTTCAATTTAAAAAAATAAGATTTTATGTTAAAAAATTATAAAAATATAATTTCAAAAATTTTATAAAATTTTTAAAATACTCCAGAGGTCATTTTTAATTGTTGGAATATGTTTCATATGAAAACTTGCAACAAAGATACATGTTGCTTTAATTATTTAAAATTTATTATTTTGACAAATTATACCATTAGCTATGTGAATAGTTAAATTTTCAGCAATCTAATGATTTTTAATTTTCGTAATTCATGTGAGATTAATTGAAAATGTGTGATTATAGATATTGCCATCTTGAGGGGATTATGTGGCCCGCTTCCAATATAAGTGTCTTTGTTGGATAAAGTATTATGTGATCCAAGGGTAATAGGTAAAATATATGAAACCTACTTCAATATGATATAGTGGTGGGATATGTGTGATCTTCGATTCTGCAGTAGCCAAGACTTGGTACTATTATATAAGTACCCGATATATGTGTATGTGTGGCCCCTTATGTTGTGGTTAGGATGTTTGTCCGATTAAGATATGGAATTGTGATAATTTGACACATACATGTAAATCATTTGAACTTATTGTAAGACATTATAAATCTATTTTATGATGTGAAATTTTTAAAAATCTGAACTTTGAAATACTTAACTTGATTATATGCTACTAATTATATTTTAAGTCATATGCTATGTGATATGTGTCTCCGTATGTGTTAGATGAATTATGTGATATGTTTATGGCTAGTAGTTTATTTTCAAGCAAAATAAGAAAGTTTGATATATGTAATAAGTATTATGAGTTAGCATATTTGATCAGATTATTAGAAAATGTATCTAATTGATATGAGATATATTTAAGATCTTGTTTTGTATCATTCTTTTATTTGATTTATATGTAACATTGTCAGTTGTTCATGATATGATTTAATTAGCATGCGAATTTCAATTATCATATGTTTAACCTGTGGAGGGGATAATGTCTACTGAGTTTTGTATTCAGTAAGTTTGTTGGATAATTTTTTACGTGAGGTGGCCAAAAAATTAGACTTTGATTATGACTATGAGGCATAGGAGTTGTTTAGAACTTTTAGATTCAAGGTTAGTTGTGAATTTATGAGTCTTTTCATTTTAGTAGATTGATGTAGTAGGAGTAATTGAGTCTAGTATGTAATTTGTGAGATCCAAGGGAGTTAAGAGATGTTAATTATGTTATGTTGAGACAATTGCTATTATGAAACTTTTGTAGATTGTATTGGCTTATTATTATTTGAAATTTACAATGAACAACTATTTATTTTGCCTTGTGGACTCTTATTCTCTCATTTCCGTTATGTATATACTATGTTCCATACTTGTACTGTCTCTGAATTATGCCAAAAGTCAGATATGATTAGACATGGGGTTCGGGGCTTTACAGAACATGGTATCAGAGCAATTTTGAGAGTTTTGAATTCCACACCATCGGATCTGTTAAGTGTGGGTAGTTGATTGATAGATTGGAATCTTAGGTTGAGTATAAGTTATAGAATGGCTAAGTTTTGATTTGAGATAGAAGTAGAAGTGTTTAACTATTGGATTTAAGAGCTTATTTAAGGTATTTGGATTTTCAGGATATGTCGAGGTGTGGTCATCTTGCTATGTTTCATCCTGTTCAGTCTTGTCTTCTGAGGATACCACTGTACAGGGAGGTTCTTCTGCAACCCAAGGCCAATGTGTGGTCAGTGCACCGCTGATAAATATGGACTTTAGTGGGTTCATGTAGACTTTTCAAGGGCTTTGAAGACTCAAACTCAAGCTCAGCCCCAATCGCGTTGGGGAGGTGTGCCGGTGCCCCAGATTGTCCGGGGGGGTCTCCGACCGCCGCCAGTCACGTGGTCGGCGCCAGAGAAGGTGGCCGGCTAGCCCCTTGCCTCCTCCTTCTTCTTCCCTTCCATGCAAGTAAGAAAGTGGGGGGGGGGGGGGGGGATCGGGCTCGGGTTGGCCACGCAGGGCACTATCGACGAACCAGGGGCATCGACGCCGGTGTCGGGAGCCTTGGCCGCCGGGCAGTGCTCCGCTGGGGACCAAACTCCTCCCTGGTGGAGGAGTCCTCCTGTCGGCCGACTCTTGTCGGGGGGGTGCCGACAGCGGGGCGCCCCCGTGCGCACGGCTAGGGTTTCCTGGCCGCGCGTAGGGGAGCAGACCTCTGCTGGGCCAGGTTCGGGCCATGGGCTTAAGCTAGCACAGCAGCTAGCTTGGACCAACTCGCTCCATTGGGTGGGGCTGGGTCCGAGTCCAGTTGCTAGCTGGCCCACTGGCCGAACCCAGACATAGCAGGGGCTGAGCCCATTGGTCCATGCGGACCGGAACTCAAGGGCCCATTTAATTAAAAAAGAAACTAAAAGGACCACAAAATTTAATTTCTCTTTAAAATATGATTTTAAAATTATATTAAAATTTGATTTTATGTTATTGGAAAACCCTGCACCTACTACCTTTGTTACCAAATTTGCAAGAAAATGATAAAAAATGATAGATCTAAATACATTACTATTAACCCCTAATAGATCTACGCAATAAATAAAGGAAATAGAGCCTGAAGAAGATGGAATATTCTGAGTATGCTCCCTCTCTTGATGCTGATCGGCTCGAACCTAAAGAAGATGGAACAAGTCCCGCCACTCTCCTCTGGCATGGATCTGCTTGTTTTCTACTACTAACAGCAGTGGGAACAAGTCCTGCAACTACCTTCACTGTAGTAGCTGCAACAAAAAAGAGAGAGGGAGCGCTAGGGGGAGGAATCGGGTTCGGGAGTAGGGGGGCACAGTCGTTTGTGTCAAGATAAAAGAAAAAGAGAAATGCTTGTTGCATCACTATCGGTGCAAAAATGGTGAGCTTGAATGAGTTCCCCAATGCCCATTTCCCACCTAGAGAACTCACATGGCCCCTGTTGTCCTATTAAATATACCTGACGTCATCCGCACATTAGCATACATGAGGGGAGCCAGATTAAAAAGAATAATAATAAAAATTACATGTTAGACTATTTTTTGAGAGTATCCTTACACTCTCAAGAGCATCATGCTCTCGAGATCATCAGGATGCGCTCGAGAGCATCTTGGAGCTTTCAAGAGCATGATGCTTCATTTTCTTGAAAGCTCCAAGATGCTTTTGATATAGTCTAGATGGACAATTTTTCTTATTTTTTTAATCTAACCTTCCATGTACGCTGACGTGTGGATGATGTCAAGACGCATTTAATGAGAAACATAATCTATGTGGACTTTCTAAGTGACAAATGGCATGGGGGTCTCATTCTAGCTTACTGTTTCTTTCTGCCTTTGCAGTAGTGCAACAAGTATTACTCAAAGAAAAAATAGGGTCTAGGCACTTTTTTTTCTTGTTACAATTTGTGATGGAGAACTTTATCAAGACACATGTTAAAAATCCTAACCAAACACCTCTTTCAACACGTTTTTGTTGTCAAAATATATTTTTATAAAAAATATGTACTATAATGCAACCAACAGCTCTATATTGAATGACGCTGATGAGTAAATGATTATACATAATGATTAAGTTTATAAATATTTTAAGAATTCTTTGAACAAAGCATAAATTATTCATGTAAATATATTAAGAAGAAAAAGCGTGATGAAATTCTGATATTTTTAAGAAAAGTGATCCAGATCTGTACTCCGCTCGGTGCTGGCCCACTTAATCATCCGGCAACACTGCTCTCGAATCGCTGCTTCCCTCCCTTTGCTGGGTCTGGGCCGTCTGGCTTCTCGAATCTCTTGGCTGGGTCTGGGCATGGGGGATGGGTCAAGGCGGGGCCCCACCGGCCACCCCTCTCTTTTCGGGTCCGACTTCTACTTGGAATTGGAAAAGGAAACCTGGACCCCAGTGCACGCTTCCTTATAAGAACGCAGAGAGACCCTTGCGCACTCTCCTTGGATGCACAGAGCCATGGACGCCCGGCCCTCCTCCTCCACCACCACCACAGCACCTGTTCTCCCCAGTCTCCAATCTCCCGTCCCCAGCGCCTGTTCTTGCACTGCCTCCACACACAATGCGGGGATCCGTGGTGACGTCCGGCCATCGAAGCGGCGGCGGCGGCAGAAGTCCCAGGCGGGGCGTCCTCGGCTGCCGTGCCCGCGGTGCGGCTCCTCCGACACGAGGTTCCTCAAGAACCTGTCCAAGGGCCGCACCGGGCCGCGGCATTTCTGCTTCTCCTGCGAGCGGTGCTGGGTCGTGGGAGCCGCCCTGCACGGGTGGAAGTGGGTTGCGGCTGTGGCGCCGCCGCGGTGCCTGCGGTGCGACTCGCCCTGCACCAGGAGCAGCGGCTACTGCGACGCCGGCCGCGCGAAGCTGCTGCACAGAGAACCAAGCTACGGCTGGATCAGCACCGACGAAGAAGACGACGACGACGACGACGGCGCTGTGCCGGCCATGGAGTCGTCGTCTTCTTCTTGTTCCGCTTCGGCCTCCCAACCAGTGGAAGAAGTTTCTTCTCCTTGTGGGACGAGTGGTGGTGATGCCTCCACCACAGAGACTGCTGCCGGTGTCGCTGCTGCTGCTGCTCAAGATGCTACCAGAGTTGATACAAAGCTGCCGGAGGCCGGCTTTCTTGATCTGGATGGGAACGTCCTTGGAGGAGAGAGGGAGCTGACTTGGGAGGACATAGAGTTGATAGATTGTGCTCTGCAGTGCTACCTAGAAGAGGAGTTCAGGGCTGCCTACTTCCATCTGGAGGGACGGTGATTCGAATCCGTGGGTGGGAGATCAGATGGCTAGCTGCTCATGTTGCCCTTTCTGCATGTACTGCTTGCTCTCCGTCTCCATACATACCGGCTGCCCTCCCAGCAGCTGGGTTTTTTGACGTTCTTGTTCCTAGCAATTTGCTATGATGTAAATGGATTTGTAGCGTTGCAGAGGTGTCCGGTAGAACAACTATGTAGCCTGCCGGACACCTGAATTGTTGTTATTGCCTAATTCCCTAGTATGAGCTTAAGAAATTGTGATTTCAGTTCCCTTGTCGTCACGGGCTTCCATCACCGACCATGTGGGATCTGCACCATTTGTTTGTGAAAATGCTACAGTGCGGCATTAGTAAATTTCTGGGATGGGACAATGTGTATACGCTTATCAGATTTTGTTTCCTAGGTGAACACAGGATCACGGGAGGAATTGTAGAAGCATGACTACACGGATTAATTAGTATATGCCCTTTTAGAAACCTGGGTGTATGGACTGGTTAGATTACAGAGCACATTCTAAACTTTCATAGCAAAATTTCATAGAGTTACTCTACCAATCTTTTGCACCTTTGTTGTCTCTAGTTTTCATCTTGTGTGGATCCTTGTTGTGTAATGTGTGAAATTACTCGGCAAGATATGTTCGCTAGTTTATTTTCTACTCCTGGCTCTCTCTTGGAACCCAGGATACGAACTATGAAGGCATGCCTTCTTAACATGTCTAACACCGTCTAAGCCAAATAGTTTGAATACATCAATGTACTCACGCTTAGGGCTTTAAGTTTGCCTGGATGGTGTCAACTTAGTGGAGGAAAACAGCTAATGGCTCTCTATGTAAATGCAGGCATTGTGGATCCATGAAGATGTGCCTGGGGTAAAGATTATTTCTGGCCAAGTGCATTGAAAAACTTATCAAAAAACAGGGGATTCCACCTAACTTTTCTGCATTTTTCTCTTCTACTAGACTTAAGATCTTTCAATTCTACATAGAACTTTGTACTCTTACTACATATAGAAATATTTTGATTCCTAGCAACCACTGTAACAATCTTGTTTTAAGTAGGTCTGTAAGCTGGTTGTGTGTTTGAACGTATCCAATCTTGTTTTTTTCCTGCTTCCTTCAAAGTTCAAACATTTAATTCCTAGCAAATTGAAAATATGCCTTAAGTTTGAATAGTCAAATATACGATCTTTTCCCTGTTTCTAGCATTCTATGAATCTTCCACTCAAACCATTCTGGATACGAATTGTGTACAACGGTCTATGACTCAATAAGGTCATGCTCAACAACAAAACTTTCTTTTGCTTTTTAGCTGTCGATCTGATGATCACATTCAAAGTAATTTCAAACTCTAGCGTTGTAAGCTATGCCAGAATGGACCATGCAAGTGAGTTTGTAAGGCTTATAGGTAAATTCATGGAAACCTTGGCTCTTCCTTTATTGCTAGTTAATCTGCAGATATTGAGATGTGATCATTCTCGAGTAATTGATCTATGTGATAGAGTTCAACAATATATTAGTCTTTATACAATTTAGAAAGGCTCAGCCTGGCCTGCTTGCCCTACATGATTGGCACTTCAAAACGTGAAGTAATTTTATTTTGGTCGTCTGAATAAGTTGCATGATCATGCTTTGCAGCTCAATACCTGGAGCAGAAAAGCATTCACATTCCTTATAGCCAATTTTCGTTTGGGGTATGGAAGAAGTCCCCATTACTCCAGGGAACTGTATCCCTTGAGAACAATGTCATGTTCACTGTTGCTCATCAACTAAGGCAGCGTTTGGTGGTGATTTTCAAATGCCGGATTCTGTAAAAATCTGATTTCTCTGCAGGTGTCAGAAAATGTCGGATTCCTTATCTCGTGTTTTGTATACAATGTTGACGTTTGGGTTCGACGGATCGAGCATGGCCACTTTTACACATTTGCCCCTTAATAACCTCACTCTACCTATTCCCACGGGCCACTGTTCATCTCTCTTCCCCTGGTCACGCCCTTCGCCAGATCGGGGGACAAAGACAGCTTTCGCGAAGGTGATCTTCGGTTAAGAGGAGTCTCGCGGCAGTCAGCAGGCGATGTTCATGTACACGGCGGCGATACACTGCCCGACACCTGTGCAGAGGCAGCTCGAGCAGAGCGGAAGGAGGATGACGGCAGTTGGGTTCCTACGTAGCCAACAGAGATTTCGTTCTTCCATCTCATTCGCCGCCTGCAAACGTATGATCTTCATCCTTCAATCCATCATCATTCTTGTACATTGAATGGTGTTGCTAAAAAGGAAAATAGAAGGTTAGCGTTAGGTTTTTCTTCCTCTCGTATGTAACAATAAGGTTTCAGATTATAGACATTTGCTTCGAGTGTCTTGAATGGTTTGCCAAACACACCTAGGGTTTATGCAACCGGCTTTCTCACTCATGGGTTTTCAATTTCTCATGTGCTCGTCTCATTCTGTGGGGGAAAGCAACCTCTGAACTGGCTTTACCTTATATACCTCTGACCTCGTGCGCACAAATGCTCCATATTATTTAACAAATGCCCTATAGATTTTGGAAGAGACTTCTTTTTAAAAAAGCTATGTTTATGAGTAAAAGTGATACTTGGATGTGATGCCCCCCCCCCCTCTTTGTTGCATGTGTGGAGTTTCTGATGAGTCTGTGGATCATATTTTTGCGGGTTGTTCTTCTGCCAAGGAGGTTTGGCAGCTCCTTTTTTACGAGCTTCAGCAGGACAAACATTTGGAGAATTTGGTGGAGGCTTTGATCAAGTCTTGGAGTTCCTATTTACATGGTAGAGGTGATCGCATACTGTGGTGGCTGGTCCTCCACGCCACATTATGGGCAATATGGTTGGAAAGGAACAAGAGGATCTTTAGAAGGGAGGCAGCTACTCCACATGGAGTGGTCTCTTTTGTTTGTGCTAGAGTCAGAGAGTAGATGACAGCTTTTTGTAAAGATGCTGCCCTTTCTTTTCCGTTTTCTAATTTTTTGATGGTTTCACAGTGAGACACCTTCTTGGTGTATTGTAGAGGGTCCTCCTCTCTTTTGTACATCTTATAGTTTTCTTTAATACAATGGTGGTACCATCCACTTTCAAAAAAAGAAAAAAAGGTAAAAGTGATACTTTGGGAAGCTTTATATAATGAACAGATTACAGGAAATTTTTACTGAATGGAGCAGGTTATAGGCTAGTGTTTAGAAAATTAAACTGGTTGTAACTCACCCATCTGGCTCACCTTCAAGCAACCAAAGGGAATGTAAATTTCCCTGACCCAAGTTGAGCAGGTTTGAGGGTAGAGTTTACAAATTTATTTGTCAAACTAGGTGAGAAATTGGAATGGCCAGTGTATTCGTCGAACTTTGGATTTACTAGTACAGTCCTCCGGAGCTCAAACAGATGCCCTACAAACAAGAAATTCCCAGACCATTACTTTTTCGTTTTCACATACTCCATATCTGTCCTTGGCCTTATCTACCACAGACAAACTAGCAAAGCTCTCCTTCTTTTCCCATCTGTCATTTCTTATTATGTTATAGATTAAACTAAAAATAAAAGGTACCGTTAAAGTATGGTACAAGAATATTCCTTTCTTATTTTATCCATCCGCTTAGTCCCACCTCATCATGAGAAGAAAGTCACAAATATCATCACCATGAATACACAAAATTTACCACCTTCAACTCTCCAAGCCGAGACAAGGAACAATGCCCTTCACTAAGAGGCCATTTAGATTGCTATAAAATACTGCAATAAGATGAATCCCATATTTCTGACTCCAAATTAAATGAAGAGGATAATGTATAAAGCATGGGAGGCCAAAAGTATGACTCATAAAGCACCCTAATGGTGAGCAGTCATATCCTAAAGATCTGAATGATAAGAATCCCTAAAGCACTTGAGGATCCACTTATCACCCTTGCAATTCCTTCTTTATAAAGCCACCCTTCTGGAAACACCATAAAACGCAACTAATGCTTTGTCAGGAAGATTGACCCACGGACTTATAGATGCTTAAGTCAACAGAAAATATAAGAAAAAGATTACAGTTAAGTAGAGGTTTGACAACATGGGCTCTCTAGACAACCCAACCTTGGATAAATTAGTCCAGCTTTTAAACCAACTCAATCATTAGTACCAAGCTCCATAAGTAAAAACTTATCATCACCCAAAAAATAGTTTGATTGAGTTGTTGAATTTAGGCAACCTCACAGCAGAAGGGATATGTACCTACATAAATTGGAACAAAGGAAAAGGCAACAACAAGAAGAAGCACTGCCAGTAAGCAGCAAGAACAGCTAGGATTTTATTTGCAGTCCATCCAGGGCCCAAAACAGTCCAGAAATACATACACAAAAACCACTTAATTCCTAACAAATCCAAGAAAATATATGGATACAGATGGAACATAAAAAATAGAGAACTTACAGGTTCCACTGACAACACCAGTTTATCACTTAACACCATGCACTACCTTTTCTGCATGCTGTGTCTTTTCTCTGTGAGCTCTGCTTTGGCATATTGCAAAAGGGGAAAACCCACCAAGAAAAATCCTGATTTGAATGTTATTGCAGTAACACAAAACCCTGGTTTTAGATTCTTTAGAGATGTTTCAGGCACCAAGGACTCCCTTGTTCAGAGGTATAAAAGCTAAGCCAGTCCCACCTTCCAGACCTTTATTTCCCCCACACAATGTGACAAAACCGTAGAGAAATTACATACCCTTGATATATAATAGATAGATAGATAGACAGAGAGAGAGAGAGAGAAGGGTGTAAAACCCAGAAAACTCACAAAAACCTAGCAAATCCCATTCTACAAACTTGATAGAGAAAGGGAAAACCTACCTTGACCCAAATCTTAAGTTCATTCATCTTTGATCTGGCAATTACCCAATGAGTAATCTCTTCAAATAGAAAGGTAAATCCACATAAAAACGAACTCGAAGGAAATTCAAAAGGAACAATGTAAAACCTGTGCAAAACTGGTTGCAGACAGCCTGTACGATTTCTACATGAGTCAACCTACATGTTAATGTTACTTCCCTTCGAGGTGGGGGGAGGATACTATCTCCATGTTAGTAATGCAACTTTCTCTTTTATACTCTCAAGCACCTGCTGTTTTGTACTCATGTGGAATTTACCCTTTTTTTGCTCATAAAATGGTGGTTCAGAGCAATTTTCTCTTTTATACTCTCAAGCACCTGCTGTTTTGTACTCATGTGGAATTTACCCTTTTTTTGCTCATAAAATGGTGGTTCAGAGCAATGTCCCCTTTTATACTCATTTCTACCAAAGCCATATCCTTTACATTAAGAAATCTGTCCTACAACATCAATGACCTCCATGTATGTAAAGGAGACTGCTGAGTCAAAGAGCAGGTTCAATAACACAGTTGGCGCTTCTTTCATTGGCTGAACTTGAGGTAAGGTTGGTCATAAAGGTAAGTTGATCATTATATTGCAGTTAAACAATGTAGTGGCCTTAGTCATCTTAAAATTTTATGTTATTTAAGTGCCCTTTTAACTTTTATTTTATTTAAGTGCCCAAAGTTAACGCATGTAGGGGATTAGGATAAGCAACAAATGGACATAAATGCATTCCATGGGGCTCTGAATTTTCATAATTTTACATTCGTTGCAGTTCTGCCCTGAAATCTTCCTAAGCTAGCCATGAGTGAGCATACTAGTGTGCAGTCCACTAGTCGCCAGTCTTAGAAGTCTCTTGTTGATGTCTCAGACTGCTATTGCAAGAAGAGATGCAGAACCTATACGTCAATGCAAGAAACAAGCAAGGGCAGGCATTTTTATAAGTGTCCACGTTGGAATGTAAGTTATGCAGAAAACTTGTTTGTTAAAATTTTCTAGGTGGCATGCTATTCGCTAATTTTGTAGGATGATGCCAGCTGTGGATTTTTTCAATGGGTCGACGATGCCCACCACATGACAGTAGATTTGAAGTATCAACTGCTGGCTGCTGAAGAGATGATTGAACAGAGATTTCATTCATTGGAAGTTGACTTGAAGTCGCTGAAAAGGAAGATCGACAAGCTACATACAACGATTAATATGCCGACTCTAGACAACAAGCAAGACATGGCGACTACTAAACGGCCAAACGTTGTGAAAAGTATTGTCATTTATTTTTGTGGGAGGATTATCTTGTATGCTGTGCTCCAATTTGTCATCGACTGGGTGTAATGTGATCATCACTTTAAACTACTTGTCTGTAATATTTTGATCAATTGACATGTGTGTCCTTTTGGGAGCTCCTTCTAGAGCTGAATACACTACTGTATATCGCGGGGCTGAATATTTCTTGTCTTCTGTTATGATGCAATCAAATGTGAATGAAATGGCTTTCCAAATTCCCAAATAGTTTTTAGTTCCCACCTGTAAGCATGTATGTTCTATAATTTCTGAGCCTTGAGCTGATCCACAGGGCAGCTGTAACCACAGAACTACTTTGATGGTGCATTTGACACGATTTTTGTTATCACATGGATGATCTTCAGACTTGTGTTTGGCAATGTTTAGTCTGACATGAGCATTTGGAAAGACAATGTTTAGTGTCTTTTTACCAAAGTTAGTTACTTTTTCTTGTTGTGCGGTATCTCCATGGTCCATAAGAAAAATTCAATGCACAGGATTCCCAAGTTTATTTCTCGAACTCAAACCCCACATTGTTGCATACTTTCTCGAAATCATACTTTACATACTTTACAGGGAGTCTCTTATTTCAGCAACGTTTAGAAAAAAAAAAGAGTATCAAATTTCTTGGCTTGAAGCTTATACGTTCCGTATATTTCTTTGGGCCTTGTAAGATTTCAAGCTTTTGACTGAATTAGGAAATGATGCTGTGATACTCTTTCTTTATTATTGATGGCTAGTCTAATATATTTTGGAGTCAAGTACTCTGATTGCTAATGGATGCATGATGCTACACGGTGGTAGCTTTAATGGCAGTGAAAATGTTTGCATTGATTCAGCATGCGTGATGCTGCACAGTGGTAGCTTTAAAGGCAGCGAAGATGTTTGCATTGATTCAACTCATGATGAGATTATGTCTGCTCAAAGGTCATGTTATTGGTCTATTCTTGCAGTATTTTTAACCATTTACTCAAGTCATGTAAGTTGGGGGAATGAAGATAGTTTAGAAGGTTATGTTTCTGTTTAGAACAGGGATGAGTACTGATATTCCATCTGAGCCCAAATTTAACAATTTGAAATTGAGTCTTTTTGAACTTTTGTGATATAACAATAATATTATTCCAATATAAGTTAATATGCTAACTATGGGTGAGGAGCACTTTCGCAGAAGGGAACTCATATCTCATATGCACGTGTAAGTTTTATATCCAACACGTACATCGGACCCAGAACCCAGCAACTCCCGAAGCTGTGAATGCTCATGATCCACTAATAATGAATGTCCAAACAAGTATGCTGATCATTAATTTGTTAAACAAAAATGTCTCATAAAAAACCTCACAAAAGCCAAAATTTTAGGAGAGGAAAAAGATGCACTAATCTCTGATGATGAAGTCCCAAATATATCTGCCGCAGAACTGCCCATTCATGTCATAACAACCATGTCATATGGTCAATTAAGACTTCAACCATGCACCAACTACACACACAATTGCTCACATATGCACCCCAGATTTTAAAATAGTTAAAAGGTTTTCACTCTAGGGTAGGCATAAGTCAGTGACAAAAGCACATTTAACAGAACTATTTTACCCTGTTCATAAACAAGGGCGTATCTTACACCTCGTACTAAAGTGCAGAGTTAAGTACAAGCAACTAAAGAAAATGAGATTTGAAAGTGCATAGCAAGCATTAGCCAACAAAGTTGTTGTCATGTCTCTGCTTTCATCCTCTTGTCCTGGTGGATGTTGTATGACACACTGTTGCCCCCCTTTCACTGCCTCCTGTAATGCAAGCAATGTCATTCAACTCAGCAGGAAGGAAGGACATGTTTTACATTGCACATAATAGAATCAAAAGATGAAACAAACGAGGGAAATGGTAAAAGGTGATAACTAACATGGTAGGGAATGATAGATAGCAATGGCTTCCCTAATGCGATCTCGAACCTCAACCATGTCAACTGAATCTGCAAACAGTGCAATAGCCTCATCATTTTGAACAGCCCTTTGCTGGTTGTCATGTTCAGTCCCCTCCATCATTTGTCTCTCAAACCTCTCTTCATCTGCAAAGTCCTTAAAATTTTTATCGTTCATTCTTTATTCTATGAGAAAATCGTGAAAGGTCATTGTTGCAACCACAATTTTGACTTGTTTCGAGTACGAATATGAGGGCATGCAATTGAGAATTGACCACCGACGCTTTAAAAGTCCAAATGTACGCTCTATGACATTCCTTAGAGATGAGTGCAGCATATTAAAGTACTCATTTCGGTTCCTTGCTTCAGCATTACGAAATTGAGGGATATGGTATCGTGTGTTTCTGTATGGTGCCAAGAATCCCTTCCTATTTGCTTACCCACCATCCTAGCCTACACCCAAGACAAACTCAAGTACTAAACAGTTAGAAGTGTTCGAACAACTATTACTTTAATTACTACTAACTCCAAAAGACAATAGTATGCCTAACCTGGTGGGGGAATTGGGAAATTGTTTTGGGGATCACACATTGACTGCGTTAACACCTTTGAATCGTGTGCAGTTCTTTCCATCTAGCCGCAACAAATGTGAACCTCATGTCAAAGTCATAGACAACTAACATGTTTTGCGTACATGTCTTCCCATCCCGACCACTTCGAAAAGCTATTTGACGCTCTTTAGGCACACGTGCATTAACATCTGTGACATCAAGCGTGCTGATACAATCGTTGAAGAAGGGCCAATACTTTCCTCCACCACAGTGCCTTACATGTGGGGGAAGAGTCCAAAGACTTAATAGGATGGATCATGTCAATGGCCCAAACACAAAACACTTGTAGCACAGTGTTAAAATATCTACTAATGGTTTCACCAGACTGATGCAATTTATCTTGTATATTATAGTTTCTCTCATTATGTGCTAAGGTTTGAAGGAAAATGCAGATTTGCTCCTTAACTGATAAACTGCAGATGCTGCACAATAAACCTTTCTCTCTAAAAATTGCAGACAAGATCTTAAATATATCCGGAAACGTACGTCAAGTACTATAGCATGGCTTCCAACAACCAGATAACATCTTGTGCACTATAGTGTTACCTCGACAAGGATCATCATAGACAGGTTGCTTCCCTATGGACCGATGATAGTACACATACAAGCTCGCTAACATCAATACCAGCAATGCATCAATTAGCATGTCCTCAGGCTGATCAATGTCCATTTCATCAGATTCAGTCTTCCATCCAACAGGGAATAAAATAAAGTGAGCCTGCTATGATCATGCATTGTACACCAAACAAAACAAAAGTATCATAGAAAATCACACAAATAAACATCATATGGATGATCATTACATTATCGAAGTGTACACCAATACATGACACAAAGCTGAAAAGTTGATTACATGACATCTAGGTAGTGATAGGTGAGTACATCATCCAAGTTATAAACACATAAGCTGATTACATTACATCTAGCCACCATGCTTGCTGATTACATCATCCTAGGATATCTATATTCAGGAGGGGACATCCTAAAAAATTGGACGCAACTTCCCCATCCTGTGAGGGAGCAATCCTCAAAAATCTAGATGCTACGTACCCACCCTCGTGTAGGGGACATCCACAAAAACTTTCCCTAACATCCCTTTCCTTAGATACTGCACTCATCCTAGTGAGGACCATGCATATTCTGGCCCTTCTCACATACTCCCGTACAACCTACAATTCTCGACTCAATGGACAGTTCAGTGCAATAATAAGCGGCAGGTGTTTTCATTCTTGAAACAATCAATGGCATCGAACCACTGTGGAGATCCCCTTACCACTCCAGAAGTGTCATCTAAAATTTGTAGAACCCTCTCAATGAAATATGGGTCCTCTTTCACTAAGTTAGTGCTCGATGTTACTCACGTCTTAAGAATATCACATACTTCTCTCATAGTTGCTTTAATTTTGTCCCCAGTGGACAACTTCGACTTCTTCTCGTATTCTCGGCCCGAACCCGAGCCATCACGTGGACGACGTTTAATATTTGGCTTAAGATCACAATCTTCTTCTACTCTGGCTAGGGAGTCATTGGTGATTGTGTTATGCTCGAGACCCTAAACCCATTTTATGTTATTAACACTACAAAGAATTGACAACTAACGACGGCTGAGAAGTCGTCTCAAAAGGTCAACATCCGTCGCAAAAACCTCTTTGCGACGGCTACCAATCGTCGCAGCAGCCGTCTCAAAAAATCCCGTCTCAAAAAGTATGCGATGGTTACAACTGTCGCAAAACGTCTCTTTTGAGCTGGCTATATGAATTGTCTAAAATATTGATTATTTTGGACGGATATTTAACTTATCCCGAAAAATACCATTTGAGATGAAGATGAACTTTATCCTAAAAACTTAATGCGACGAATACAACCATCCCAAAAAGTACATCTCAATAATTTATTATATATATATATTTTTTTTGCGACGGATATAATTGTCTCAAAAAATATTTAAACATTTGAGACAACTAGTGAATTGTTTCAAAAATAAATTTTAAATTATTTTTGAGATAACTATGACTCATCTCAAATAGTCATGTTTATCATTTGAGACGATTGTTGACCGTCCCAAATTTTTTTTTCTATAATATTTGAGATGGGTGACATCTGTCCCAAAAACATTTCGTATGATTATTCGAGACAACTATCAGCCGTCTCAAAAAGTCTTAATAAAAATATGTTTAATATTTTATTAATATATTTTACAATCTATTTCACAACTTTATAACCTGTATGAAAACTTGTTTAATATAGAAATAACAATACAAAATATACACATACCAATAATAATCATCCATTTCGATATAAAAATTCAAACCTATTTAGCATCAAGATAACACCGGATAACATACATATACTACTAATCATCATCGATTCAATTACCATCATAAAAATTCAAATGTCTACAAAACAACATAAAAGTCATCACAAATTACCTTAACATCATCCCAAGTACAATCACATAATGAAATAAGTTAATATAGTCATCTGATCAAATAAAAAATAATTATAAGTTATTAGAAATCAGTTTGAACATCATCCCAAGCCTCCTCATCCTCCTCCTCATCTCCCTCTTCATCCCCCTCATCTAGATTCTCCTCGATAGGTGGAAGTTGAGCAGTAAGTACCGCTTGGAGTCAGCGCTCGATCGCCTCCATATGTTGTTGTTGCATCTTTAATTGTATTTGTAAGCTTGCTTGTGCTTATTCTTGTGCTTGTTCTCGTGCAGCCGCCTGCTCTTGTTGCTCCACAATAACAACTTCAATTCATCAATTTGAGTCTCAAATACTGCAAAGTTGCCCCACTGCTGCTCTCTCCGTGCAAAGACTTATACCATATTGTTAATGTTTGGCCTCGTCCTCCGCATCGAATACAACTCGGTCGATCGTGTCCCATAACTCTAATTAAAGCTTCATCTGGTGTGAGTGGAGGACCAGCAACATCACTACTATATGAAGGAAGATCTATCAACTGTGTCATCTTTTCCTATATCATGTAAAATATTATGTTAAAAATAACAACTTTAATAATTAAATATAAATTTGAAATAAGTTTATAGATTTCTTACCATATTCTCTTTACTTTGATCATCAATTGAAATTGATGATGATACTAATTATAAGTTTATAACAACAATCAAATAATATTACTTACGAATGTATAATGCAGCTGATTTATACTTGTTCGTCCTTTCCTATAAGTATAGATAAGATGAGAATGATTTTTTTTATTTTTCTTATCAATATCCTCTAATCATTGAACAAAGTCAGTTATAAATAATTTTATAATAATTATATAATATAAAATGATAAGTAAATATTTTAACTCAATAATTATTTACCTTATCGTCCTCTGTAATCCAAAGCTCACATCATCTATTTTTTGAGGTACATTTTTAATTACTTCCTCGAAAGTCAAATTTTCAAAGTATTGTTATAAAGAAATGAAATATACACAAAGAGTCAAATAATATAGAAATAATACTTTAAATAAAAATATAAATACAATCACCTTCTATTTAAGATTCTAACGACACTTGTGATGCTGATCGTCAATTTTTCTCAAAATTTGATTATCTATCTCTTCACTCCGCGAAAAAGTGAAATATTACTGCATATTATAAGACAATTACCAATGTTAAGAAATACTATAAAGAATGCTAAATTACAAAAAATAAGTTTTAAGAATATATCACCATTAAATCTCTAAAGATTGCATCCTTGATTTCTGAAGATAACTTTCTAAAATCCTTTTGCCATATTTTGTAATGCAATTTACCCAAAATTCCTAACTTGTGAAAGAACCCATACTTCCTCTCTTGTTAACTTCTTAGTATTAATACTCTTATTCAATCCAGCCATCTTTACCTAATGAAAAAGAAAACACTTGTACGTCTTAGTAAATTTTTTTGCAATATATCCCATGTTTATATGTCTATACCACATATACATAGAAATTTCAACAACAATTTCACAATTTTCAAAGATACGAAATGACATACATCAAAAATATAATAATATATAAATGATCCACCACCCAGACTTACTGGATAACAATGATTTAACATCAAATCAAAGATATAAGAATATATAAATGAGCCACCACCTAGGCTCACTGGATCACAAATTCACAAACATTTACTATTAAAGTACAAACATAATAATATAAAAATGAGCCATCACCCAGACTCCCTGGATCAAAAAATTAAAGAGAATCTTGTGGATTCGATACCTTGAATTAACCACTTTACGAGGAAGAAATCTTTTGCAGTCTTCAGATGCCAGTAATCTAAAAGTGAAGAGGAAGGCAGGCACATCACTTTATTGTTTATAGAAAGTATACATGATATTGACAATGGATTCCCCATGGTAAATACATCTAATCAAAGGCCAAAAAATGGACATAAATGCCATTTATTATTCTAGAATTTCCTATGACACTGAAAAGCCAGCCATTTGATAATCAGGACTATTATACAGCTACATTGGGAAGCCCAAAGCCCTTTTTTTGTAATATCTGACCAACCTTGGACAAGTTATGAAAGGGAAAAATGGATATCTGCATATACATAAATATATTTATATAGACACAAACACATATGCATTTAAAAGAAGGAATTTTACAATTAACATTCTTGTAAGTTAAGTTGTAACTGAATTTGCACACAAGCACTTTAGTGTGTGAAAATAGTTTCAAATTTGTCCTTCAAGTTACACATTCTATTCATATGCTAGGTAATTTTTTAATCACCAATCTAAACCCCCACAAGAGATGAATTTAAAAGGACAGCTAAGAACTAACCCAAGCATGGTTAAGTTAAGAAGATGAGATTTATAGCAAGGGAAAATCTGAAGCTACTTTCATGCAATGGGCATATATAAGCTAGAGTAATAATTTGGTGGTTTCTTCTATAATATGGACATGCCCATATAAAATCCCACACCAAAAGTCTATTTTTATTCCAAGTATCTCTTTGTGACTGGTAGAAGATATCAACCATGACAAACTAAAAATGGATACTTTTGAAAGACAAATGGATGGGGTGGCATTTGATATAAAATGATAAGAAAGTACATCCAGAGCAATTGAAGAAAAGTAAAATAACAATATCGGAGTATGGTAGTCAGAAAGGTGCAAAGACACATGACATTGGCCCAATGGTTGTCCATGTATGGACCTTAACTACATATATATATATATATATATATATATATATATATATGTCTTTGCAGCTGGGGGTCAGAAAGGTGCAAAGATATTTTCTTTGGCACACCAAACCTGAAATGTATGAAATGTTTCACATGATCCTTCATTCAGTATGGTTCAATAGGTTGAATAGGATGAAATAAGATGATTATGTCCGATTTTCCATGTGTAGTTTTGGAGATCTATAGAGATTAAATGGTATAAAGTTTTTAGAAAGAACCATTTAGCATGGGTCTTGTCATTCAAGGAAGTGTGAAGAGGAGCTAGTATAGCTGAAAGAATACTGGATTCTGATTGCAATTTTGGTTAGCATTTTCATCTGTAGAGTCATCTCTTAGTTTTCACAGAGTGATTTAACCTGTGATTCGGATGTAGGAACAATATTGTGAAAGACATTATTGCTTCAGTGGCTCTAAGTTGTATCTTATGAAGGGAAATTTTGTTTCTGTGACTAACCCCACGTCTAACTATTTTTAGATCCTCTATAAGAAGGTTTTTGTGTATGCAAATTTGAATAATAGAATTGGTGTTGCAAGAAATACAGCTTTCAGCCTTCTGATTGTGCAGCAATGTTTGCAAATAAGTTGGCATCGTAACCTGGTATTTCCTTAACCCCACTTAAGTTAACCTTTAATCAAGATTAAGATGGGTTAAAAATGACTTTACCCTAACTTCATTCGAGTGTATTATAAACTTAAAACTTTCCTCATAATGCATTTTCCATAGACTTACTTGGAATTCCTGTATGCGTGGTCTCATAAGCTCATTCAGGTCTGTTAGGAGGACGCCTCTTGTAAACTCAATTATATTTACACAAAAATAAAGCATGAGTTTACGAAAAATGTATTCATGATAAATAAATTTATGATAAATATGATTACGAATCCTTATAGAGATTATTAAAATGTGTACACTGACATCACAATCAATTTTACTTGTTTACATATATATCTTCTTCCACTTCAGTCCAATTCGATTTAAATAACCCTAGTTACTCCAATTCAATTTAAATAAGCCTAGTTAAGTTAACTAATGAGATAAAATGATTTAAACATATTTAATATTTATTTAATAATATAATAATGAATTTATAATGGGTAAGTCCTTAGTCAAGTCTAATAAGACCCAATAAGCCAACTAGTGACCCAATTAAGAAACTAGTTGGTTTCCAACACTTAGTCAAATCTGAGGCATTGTAAACTGTATGACAATAGCATATTAGAGATGCGATAACTTCGCGTACAAAATTTCAAAATTTATATAGTGGGTGTGGCTAGAAAGAGGGTACAAGGGACTATAACGTTTTCTAAAATACTTTTAGCTAATTCGGCTATTAAAGGGGTCAAATTCGGAGAGTTTAAGAAAATCCACTGTGTGCAAAAATCTGGGTTCTTAGTTGCAAACGGATTCACTTGTTGATTAAGATGCCATCTATTGGAGTTTGACTCTGCAACAAAGATGGTTCAATTTGAGAGGTGTATAAATAGAACCTTGGGATTGTGCATGAGTCGCTTGTACACAACTCCAAGTTTAAGGTAAGAACATGTTGCTCTTTGGTGATTCTTTTGAAAATTTGATTCTAATCAATGTTTTTTATTATTGGAGGTGTAGCGGACATTAGAAGTAGCTTAGATAAGGGAGAAATCATGGGTAATTGCAAGGGAAGCTAGGATTTGAGTTCGGTTCTTCGCATTCTAAATGTAGGTGATGATAACCCTGATAACCCATTAAGTGACTATAAACTAAGAAATTAGAGATGCAAATGAGATTTGTCTCGCCCTTTTAAGGGGAATATCAAGCTAGAGAAGAATTAAGTGTCACTCACTCACACTTTTTCATTAGGATTGTTAAGTTATGAGAAAGTCGATCTATTATTACCATTAACCCATAGTATTACCTTAGGAGATGCCCTATTGTTACGCCTATGATCCGGTTCAGTCACTTGGACTCACTTCGAATACAATCTATGTAACTATGAAACCAGATAGCATACAAATCAAAGATGAATGATGAGAGATAAATAACTAAAATAATATAATGCCAATTATCATCAAATACCACATATAAATTTTTATTGCCAAATCCATTGTTCCACAACATATAATATCAACCTCAAAGATCTACATAGTACATCAAGTACCCAAATGAAATAAGTATACTCAACTCAGTAGAGAAATAGAAAAGAACATATCTCGCTCATTATCCCTACTACTGGATGTTCTGATTCCGAGAAACGTAGACGAAGATCAACTTAGAGAACAACTTGGCATAAACATGTGTAAGTTCTTGATAAGGCTTGAGCTTTGAATCAATAGTGCATTATTTGGTGAGCACTTGGCGAAGAATGAGTTGACTATCTCCTATAATCCGTAATTTGGTAGCACCATGAAGATAAGCAGCCTCGAGGCTGGCAAGGAGAGTCTCATATTCAGCTATATTCTTAGTAACTGGAAAAGCAATCTGAAAGGCATGAGGAATGGTGAAACCTTCTGGTGATAGGATAACAATGCCAATACCTTTACTATGAGAATTCAGAGCTCTGTCAAAATACATAGTCCATATGTCATCAAGTGATTTATTTACGGACATCAGTTCCTCATCCGAGAACTTTGATTAAACTGGATCAAATTTAGGGAGAGAGTGATGAGTAAGATGTTCTACTATAGCATAGCCCTTGATTGCTTTATACTGAATGTATATGATGTCAAACTAAGAAAAGAAGCTCTACCAACGTGCTAATCTATCTGTGAGGACAGATTTTTTAAGGAGGAATTTGATAGGATTCATCTTAGTGATGAGATGGACCTCATAGGCTAGAAAGTAGTGTTTCAGTTTCTAAACCACCCATACCAGTACATCACAAGTTTTCTTCATCCCTATATATCTTTTCTCTGTAGAGTCGAAAAGTTTAGAGAGGTAGTAGGCTGCCCTCTCTCCTTCCCTTCTTCATCTTCTTACGCCAAGACAGCCCCTACCAAGTCATCCAAGACTGAAATATATAGAATCAAATGTTTTCCTAAAGATGGTAGTCTCAAGACCAGAGGACTTGCCAAATATCTCTTCAATCTATTGAAGCCTCTTGACACTTATTCTCTCAATCGAATTTGATTCATAGCTTAGTAAGCTCATAAAACAGCCTACACCTCTTTGATTGTTGGGAGATAAAGTGGTGAATAAATTGCAACCACTCGATCAATTCTCTTAACTCTTTAAGATTCTTGGGAGGTGGCATTTCTATGATGGCCTCTGCCTTGTTCGGATCAATCTCAATATCCCGTTTACTAACAATAAATCCTAACAATTTTCTCGAAGAGACATTAAATATGCACTTTTTCGGATTCATCTTCAACTGGTATTTCCTTAGTCTTTGCAATACCTTAGTTAAGACTTTAGCATGATTAGCTCTAGCCTCAGATTTCACTATAAGATCATCCACGTACACTTCCAAATGAACATATATCATGTTATAAAATATTGACATCATAGTCCTTTAATAGGTGGCTCCAATATTTTTTAGTCCAAATGGCATGACCACATAACAATAAGTTCCTCAAGGCGTAGTGAACGATGTCTTCTCTTGTACTTCTTCTGCCAAGCAAATCTGATTATATCATGAGAAGTGAAATGTACATATTTTTAGATAAATAATAGATGAAATTTACATACTATACTGTCAATTTTATGTACAAAATCACATGAAATGATAGATAAATAGATTATGCTTCCAAAATATTAAATTTGCAAAATTCGAATGCCAAATATCATCATTTCATGGATTAAGTAAGTGTAAAAATTTCATTTCCAATAAGAGCTTCTAGGCAATTATTTAATATGCATTTGAATAATTCATTGATTGCCGTATGAACTTAACTGTTATTTTATGTGGATATAGGACATGAGCGAGCAGATGGCATAGTGGTTAGACCACCTGAATTTCAGTGAAGTGACCAGGGTTCAAATCCTAGAGAGACTTTATTTTTTTGTATTTTCGCTTCAAAAGGGACCCACATGCCAACTAAGAGAGAGAGAGAGGAGGAATCTTGGAATTCAAAGAAATAAATATCTCTTTCAAAATTCAAAATAACATTTATTATTTTTAAGAGGATCCCCTAATCAAGGGGGAGCTTAATGCAAAGAATTAATAGCCTCTTTATTATTCTTTTGAATTTCAAAATTTTCCCCTCTTTTCTATAAAACCAAGGGAGGAGGAAGCAAAAGGGGATTCAGACTTTGGAATTTTTTAAACCTTTCTCTCCCTGCTTTCTTTCTCTCATATTTCTCTCTCTCTCCCCTACGCATCTCTCTCTTCTCTCTTTGTTAGTATTTTCTCTCTCCCTCTTCTCCCTCGGCATCTCTCTCTCCCTTTTCTCCTTTACTTTTTCCCTCTCTCTATCTCTTGTTCCCTACCTCTCTCTACCTTTTCCTCTCTCTCTCCAGCGCCTCTCTCTCTCTCTCTCCGTCTCCTACGTGCTCTGTAGGGAATAGCCGGGCCCGTGCTGCCAGCCACATGCACGCACCGCCCACTTGAGCCGGCCCTCCTCGCCACGCACCAGCACCGGACTCGCCAGCCGCCAAACGCGAGCCCGCCCAGCGATGCGTGTCGCCCCTGCACAGTTTGCAGGGGTTGACTTCGTCTCATGTGCCGCTGACGCGGGCGTTCCCTCTCGCCAACCGTCGTACCTCGCCTGGCGCGCCGGTACGAGGACCACACCGCCATACGCATGCGTGCCTCGGAGCCCGCCCGCCTCGTTTGCCGAGCATCGTCTGCCACGCCCTGGGCTCGCCTCGTCTGCCACGCCTAGCAGCCCCCGCTGTACGAGTACACTACGCCGTCCCGCCTACAAACCCCAGTCCTGCCGCGGCGGTTCAGTGCACCACAACCTCCCATCACTACCGCCAGCGTCCCAAAGCGCCCCTGCGTCCAGCTGCGGCCACGAGCCCCGCTCGGCTCATTACACCAGCCCCTTTACAGAAGCCACCTAAGCCGGGCTATGGCTATTCATTGTTTGCATTATTTTTCTTTGTGTTATTTGCTTTTATTAGTTAACTTGTAATTCTATAAATAAAATTTTGTTGTTTTCAAAGTTATTGTAATTTTAATTTCTATCTAATGATAGTTTTGTGTGTTCAAACGTCATAATAATCTTTTTAGAAATCAATAAACTTAGTTAAATTGAAGGAATGTTTTGGGTTGTGTTTGGGTGATAATTTCTACATTTTATTAGTGATTTTAGATATTTAGGTATTTTAATATTGAATTAGCTAGCTAATTTTAACTTTCAAAGTTTCTTTGGCACCAAACACTTCATATCTTCTGATTTTCAATTAAAATTCAAGATTTTCAAAGTTAAAAATTCTATTTCTCCATGGATCGACCTGGTCTCAACCATGCACTACATTGCTATCTTTATTTGAGATTCGAAAATTAAGATTGATGTTATTTGTGTTTTAACGACGGCATTTAAATATAAATCAAGTTTTGGCGTTGTTGTCGGGGAAGTTGATTTTTTATTTTGATAATTTTGGGTCCATTTGTGTATTTCCACATTCACATTGATTTTCTTTTCTTGCATGTATTTTTAAAAAAAAGGAAAAAAAAAAGGAAAGGAAAACTCCTAGTTGGTGAGTTTGTTCCAACTTATCATTTATTTTATTTTTATTTTCAGATTTGGTTAGAATTGTGATAAAATACTTAATTAAAAAGAAAAAAAATCAAAAAATCAAAATAAAAAAAAATCATTTCAAGATTAAAAATCAAACCATCATGTTTTAGGACATACATCATTTAGGAATGGATTAGTTTTCAATTTTTGTCATTTTAATTTATGTTGAAGAGTGCGGAAGCAAGGTAAGTTTCTCTCAAATGTGCCAATAACATGTTCATGCATTGTCATTTCATTTTTGCATAAAACGAACTTATTTGAATTGTGGTGAGCATCTCATTGCTAAAATAACTTAAGGGCATCTTCATGACAAGATAAGGTGGGGATTTCATCACCTCTCCTTGGACCACAAACCACCAACACTTAATCTTGCATTTCCCCCAAGCCTAATAAAATCAATTAGCAATTGAACCTAGGCTTCACACTGTGATTGGACCAAGTTGTGAATTTGCTTCTACTTTGGACACTGGTGTTTAGGCTAGAGGTTACAAAGGTAAACACCTAAGCAGAAAAGTGGTTATTTAATTAGGTCCCTACGAAAGTAGGGAGAGCCTCCCACTACCCCACCTCTTATCTGGCCATTGATCCTTTGTGGGTGTGTTTTACAACGAATTCTAGTTGCTTTGTGAGAAAAATCATCTTTAGGTCTAGGTTTCACTTAGGTCATTAGGTTAATTGTTTTCAACTTGTTTGTCTTTGCATAAAAAATTAAAAATTAAGAATTAAAAAATAAAAACAAAAAATAAATCATCTTCTTTCTCTTCGTCCAGTGTATGCTAGGTAGAAGATCTCAAAATCCATATATTATCAAACCCATTCAAGAAATTGAGAGATATCTACATCACCAAATCAATCTTCAAAATCAAATGGCTAGAAATAATCAAGAAATACCTAAGCAGATGAAGGAATATTTCATTCCTCAAGACTATAACCCTTCATCTTGTATTCAATTGCCCAATACCCATGCATGTTATTATTAAGTCAAGCCCAGTACTATCCAAATGCTCCCATCTTTCTATGGGAATATCAATGAAGATCCATATAAACATTTGGATGAGTTCTTTGAGATTTGTTCTACCATAAAAATTCAAGATTTCACGGAAGATGCCCTTCGTCAAACCCTATTTCCTCTCTCTTTCAAGGACAAGGCCAAATACTGGCTTGGTACAATAGGGAAGCCCATTAGAACTTGACATGAAATGCATCAAGAGTTCTTGAAGAAATTCTATCATATAGGAAGAACCAATACCATGAGACGGGCCATAACCGGGCTTTCACAATTACCCGGTGAACAGATCTATGAGTCATGGGAAAGGCTAAAAGAATTGCTTAGGAAATGTCTACATCATGGACTATCTAGATGGCAAATTGTGCAGGCATTTTATGAAGGTTTGGATGCACAATATAGGCAAATGGTGGATGCATCTTGTGGAGGAGCATTCATGAGCAAAAGTAAGGAAGAAGTATATGATATGTTTGAAATGCTAAGTGAGAATTCAATAAATCATGCCTCACTTTCATCATATGAAAAATCAGTAGGAGCATCCAAACGGACTGGAGTTTATGAAATCAGAAACCGAGGATAATTTGATTCTAGGATGGATATCAATGCACTACCTCAAAAGTTGGACAAAGTGGACCTTCTGATCCAACAAATGAGTAAAATGGATCTAATGGCCCAAAATTTAGACCAAGTTCTAGCTTCGAACAATCAACGATCTAATATCCAATCACCATCAAGATCATACTTAGAGCCTTCCCCATCTTATCAGGAAGCTTGTAGTCTTTGTGCTAGCCAACTCACCATATTAGTGAGTGTCCTACAGCAGCCCAATTACCACCTTTCATCTAAGAACAAGTCCAAGCAACCCAAGGTTACTCAAAGCCCAATCATGATCCATATTCTAACACCTACAACCCGGGCTGGAAAAATCACCCAAATTTCTCATGGAAACCTCAACAAGCCCAAGCTCCAAAACCATAAGTACAAAACTTTCAAAACATGGCCCACCAACAGAATTATTATCCAAATCAAGCCTTCAATAAGGGTCAATCTACCCAATCCCAATCTCAAACTCCTTATTTTCAGCCCAATAACAATCAAAACATGTTCTCTCAACCTTCATATCAAATTCCACATTCTCAGCCACCAAATCAAAATGATGAAAAGTTCAATATGCTGCAACAATTACTCATGAACCAACAACAATAGTAGCAACAATTACAACAATTGGTCATCTCCCAACAACAATCCATTTCAAAATTAGAAGCCCAATTGGGCCAAATGGCTGATACAACTATGAGGAGAGAAGTGGGCCCGTTACCCAGCCAACCCATTGCAAACCCATGAAACTATCCTCCAGGTTTCCAACAACAACCACTTCTGCCTATTCCTCAGGCCCAACCTCAAATGGGTCCAAATCCACCAAAAGGCCCACAGTTAGAAAATGCGAAAGCAATTTTGGCTTTAAGAAGTGGTAAAACTTTGCCAGATCCTTATCCAAATCAAGGATCTAATCAGGCCAATGATGAGCAAACTGAAGAAGAAGAAGAGGAGAGTGAAGAACCTGATATCATTCAGGAAAAAGGGAAGCAAAGAATTGAAGAATCTCCTGAGAATTATAAACCTAAAATCCCTTTTTCACAAGCTTTAGAAACGGGTAAAGAAAGAAGGAAGTATCAAATCCAAACCTGCAATGAAAAGTTAATGGACTTATTTAAACAAGTCCACATCAACATACCTCTGGTAGATGCCATCCAACATGTGCCAGCCTATGCCAAATTTCTGAAGGAACTTTGTACTCATAAGAGAGAGCCCAAAACAGTTCCTAAGAAAATCTTTTTGTTTGAAGAGGTGAGTGCCATTTTGCTTAACCAATTGCCCAAAAAGATGAAAGATCCTAGGGCTCCACTTATCTCGTGTTATTGAAAGAACCAAGTTTGATAAGCATTATTAGACCTTGGGGCAAGTGTGAATCTATTACCCACTTTAGTTTATGAAAAATTTAGGATAAGAGAATTGAAACCGACTCCGGTAATCCTACAACTTGCTGACATATCTCTCAGGACACTGAGAGGAATGGTGGAAGATGTCATTTTCAGGATCGACTCTTGTTACTTCCCAGTTGATTTTGTCATCCTCGATATGGAACCCGTTTAGCATTTGAAAAATAGCCCGATTATATTGGGCCGTCCTTTTCTGGCTACTGCTAATGCTATCATTAACTGCAAGTCAGGGTTAATGGATATTTCCTTTGGGGATCAAAAAATATCCCTTAATATTTTCAAAGCATCCGGACATATGCAAGATGGGGAAGATTGCTTTGGAATTGATTTAATTGATAACATCTTAGAAATATCCCTTTTGACCCAATTTGAAGAAGTAGAGGAGCTAATATCCACATCTGATTGGAGTAAAAAGGTATGGCGGCCCAATAAAGTTGAACCTTTACCTAAACTCAATCCATAACCTACTCCCCCATCCCTCCAGGTCCCTCCTCAGTTGGAACTTAAACCTTTACTGGACTCCCTTAAATATGTCTTTTTCGGCCCGTCTGAAGAAACAACTCAACTCATTGAAGTCCCCCGAACTCACAAAGAAGCCATAGGGTGGTTTGTAGCTGATTTGAAAGGAATAAGTCCAATCACATGCATGCATCACATTTATCTAGAGGATAATTCTAAGCCTAGCAGAGAGATGCAAAGAAAATTGAATCCCATCATGATGGAGGTAGTCAAGAAAGAAGTGGTGAAATAGTTAGATGTGGGTATTATATACCCAATATATGATAGTAAGTAGGTAAGCCCAACCCAAGTGATACCAAAGAAGTTTGGAATAACTCTAGTGAAGAATGATAAAGGTGAAGAAATGCCCACTAGGTTGACCACAGGGTGGAGAGTTTGTATCGATTACAGAAAATTGAATACAATGACAAAGAAAGATCATTTCCCACTCCCGTTTATTGATCAGATTTTGAAAAAACTAGCAGGTCATAATTATTTTTGCTTTTTAGATGGATACTCAGGCTACAATCAAGTGGCTATCTATCTAGAAGATCAATAAAAGACCACATTTACATGCCCTTATGGCACATTTGCTTTCCGAAGAATGCCATTTGGACTATGTAATGCACTAGCAACTTTCCAAAGATGCATGTTGGCAATCTTTTCAGACATGGTGGGAGAGTTCCTCGAAGTATTTATGGATGATTTTTCGATATTTGGGGACTCATTTGAGATTTGTCTGGAAAATTTTTAAAAAGTACTTGGAAGATGCATAGAGACCAATTTGGTTCTTAGTTAGGAGAAGAGTCATTTCATGGTAAAAGAAGGTATAGTTTTGGGTCATATAGTTTCTGGAAGAGGTATTGAGGTGGACAAAGCAAAGGTTAGCCTAATTTCCAATCTTCCTCCACCTACCGCGGTAAAGCAAATTCGATCCTTTCTAGGCCATGCCGGCTTTTATCGCCCATTCATTCAGAATTCCTCTCAAATTGCTCGACCATTAATACTTCTCTTAGCCAAAGATGTCCCATTCCATCTTGATGAACGATGTTTAGAGGCATTCAAATCTTTAAAGGAGGCTATGATCAAGGCTCCCATTCTTCAATCTCTTGATTGGTCATTGCCCTTTGAAATAATGTGCGATGCTTCTGATTATGCTATGGGGGCAGTACTAGGACAAATAATCAATAAAAAACCCGTGATGATTTATTATGCAAGTCGTACACTTGTAGATGCTCAGATGAACTATACCACGACAGAGAAGGAATTGTTAGCTATCGTTTTTGCCTTGGAAAGATTTCATTCCTACCTTTTAGGGGCAAAAGTGATAATTTATTCTGATCACTCGGCATTGAAATATTTGTTAACCAAGAAAGATGCCAAACCAAGATTAATCAGGTGGATCCTACTCCTCCAAGAATTTGATTTGGAGATTCGGGACAAAAAGGGATCCGAGAATGTAGTAGCCGACCATCTCTCCCGAGTTATGATTTCAGATAATGAACCAATAAAAGATTCATTCCCTGATGAACATCTATTGGCCATTTCTCACACTTCACCACCATAGTATGCACATATTGTGAATTTTAAGGTGACCGGCCAACTTCTTCAAGGATAGACAAAAAATAAAAAAGATAAATTCTTCTCTCAAGAGAAGTATTATTTCTGGGAGGACTCTGAACTCTTTAAAATTTGTCTAAATCAAATCATCCGTAGATGTGTCCCTGAAGAAGAACAACAAAGTGTCTTAAACTTTTGCCACAACCACTACAGAAAGAAGGTGAATTAGTGACAATGTTTTTACAGCCTCACGTACTTTTGTTGTAAAAGGTGGATTTCATGTGGCCTCAAACCAAATGGCCAGCACATTTAATTCTTTAACAGGTGGCTAAACCTCCAAAGTCTATGTAAGAGCCAAAATGTGAACCACAATGACACTTAAAATATTATATATAATATATAATATATATATTGAACCCTCCCTTTCCAAGACAAACCCATTTGGTGTGCCCTACCCTCTCCAATACGAACCCCTCTCTGCAAAATGGACGACGACGGAAGTGGAGGAGCTCCCCCTCGCCCCCTCCACCGGCCGTAGCAGCTCCCCCTCGTCCCCTCCATCGGTCCTCTCTGATATCTTCGTCTCTCGTTGCCTTCCCCATATGCCGGCGGCGACACCATCTTTGTCTTTCTATCGCCTCCCCATTCTACCGACAGTGCCATTTGCATCTCACCATCGCAGTCGAGGTCGTGGTCAAGCTGCCGGAGCCCTCCATCTCAATTCCCCCCTACCTGATCACCATTTTCTAGTTGCATTCCATCAGGTAAACATGATCTTCCCTACCCGCCCTCCCACATCTCTGCCATACTTCCGCTCACATCCCGTTGTTACAATGCAGTAGAGAATGTCGAACACATAGTATTTCATTGTCGAATTGCTCGGGTAGTATGGTTTGCTTCCCCTCTCAACCTCTGATCTGATCAGATTTCTAGCCTCCTGATGGAGGTAATCCACTTTGGCATCCCGAATACGGATCAGCTAACCTCCATTCTGCAGATGGACAACACCTTATCATCTCCAAATTCGACATCCCTTTGGCACCTCTGGAAGGCCATGTACACGGGTGTTATAGAGGGAAAGAGAATTCACCCCATGTGCATCCTCATTGGAGCACTAACTGATGTTCAATCTTGGGAAAATTGTACGGCCATTGACTCAAGCTCGTAGTCTGTCAGTAAGAATCCCTCCAACATGCCTCTAGCTGGTCTAATCCTCCTCAATCACAGTCTTATGATCAATTTAGATGGAGCCTTGAAAGAAGACATCAACGTCTTGATTGGCCGATTAAGGTTCCTGCTTGAATGTCTTTTAAACACAGTCCACCCTTCCTTTTGTTGGAGCAAACAATCCTCCATTTCCTAATATGTATTCCTCTGGATCCTGTCCTATTTTCCCATATGAAGTCTTTGTAGATCTTCTCAATTTTCTCTGTCGTGTTCTTAGGAATGACTCCTAATGCTGCCCAATACAGTGAATGGCATTTAGGCAATGTCTAGCAGATGAAATTCTACCTGCTAGGTTCAATGTACCCCTCTTCCAACCTGCAAGTCTCTGTTCTATTCTTTTTAATATTTTTTCCTCCAATGCCTTGCTATTTTGTCTACCCAAGATAGGTACTCCAAGATAGTTTTTGATACCTTCCTCCTCGTTCAACCCCATCAATTCTCTGATCTTCCTCTTTTTAATCCTGTCAACATGAGGACTAAACATGATAGATGATTTGCTCAAGTTGATAGACTGACTAGATCTCTTATAGTAATCTTCTAGAATGTCTTTCAGTGCCTTGGTCTCACATTCTCTAGCTTATTTTTGTGGCCTAGTTTACCCTTCAATGTAGTAAGTAAAAAAAAATGATGTTTTTTAGTTTGACCGTGAATATAGCACCTAATAGAATAGAATGGTAAGATACAATTCATAAGTTTGATATAAAACTTTGCTTTTTGTAGGAGAACATAGTTGACATGCCAATAGATAAGAAGTGGATGTCTTTTATGAGGAACACCCTGGAGTTTGAGAAGGAATTAGATGAGTTTCTAGATTTTGCATTCACAAGGGTTGCCATATGAGATAAAATTCTTTGTCCCTGCATGCGATGCCTCAACTCTGAGTATCAATTTTGGAATACTGTGAAATTTCATATTTTCAAACATGGAATTGATCAGAGATATACATTATGGGATTTTCATGACGAAAGCTCTAATTCTTTCGATGAAGATATGCTTGACAATGAAATAAGCAGTCATGACAAGGATGATACTGCAACATGGGCACTATTGCAGGACATGATGACTGCAGAGGGTTTTGTTTGTGCAAATGTTGCTGAAGAATCCACAACAAATGATCCTAGAGAGACATCAACTTCAGTTCCTCCTATACCCGAGGAACCTAACCCAGGAGCTCAAAAATTTTACAGACTAGTTGAGGATGCGAAAGCCAAGATCTATCCAGATTGCAAGGACTTTTCCAAATTGTCATGTATGGTAGAGTTATTTCACTTGAAGTGCTTATATGGTTAGAGCAATGCTTCATTTGATGCATTACTCAAATTTTTGAAGAAACTTCTCCTTGAGGGTAATACATTGCCAGAGTCTATATACGAAGTGAAAAAAAGCATTCGAGACTTAGGACTTGGATATGAAAAGATTGATGCATGTATTAATGATTGCATCCTTTATCGAGGTGACTATGATGACCTTGATCATTGTCCAACATGTGGCATGTCTAGATGGATATCAAGTTTAGGTGGTGAAATAGATCTGCAAGCTGAAGGGAAGGCAAAGATACCATGCAAGGTATCACGTCATTTTCCATTAATCCCGCGGTTGCAGCGCATGTTTATGACGAAAGAATTAACAAAAGACATGAGGTGGCACAAGGAAAAGCGTGCTGATGATGGAATTTTGAGACATCCTACTGATTCACCTTCATGGAAGACATTGGATGCTTATGATCCATCATTTGCTAATGACTGTCGAAATGTTAGACTTGGCTTAGCAAGTGATGGATTCAATCCATTTCGTACATTGAGTTCAACACATAGTACATAGCCTATTGTACTTATTGTATATAATCTTCCACCTTGGTTATACATGAAGCAGCCATTCTTCATAATGTCACTATTAATTTCTGGTCCTAAAGCTCCTGGAAATGATATCGATGTATATTTGCAACCTTTGATAAATGAGTTGAAAGAATTGTGGAATGTTGGGGTGAGAACATATGATGCTTTTAAAGAAAAAATTTTTAATATGCGGGCGGCATTGTTATGGACTATCAATGATTTTCCAGCATATGCAGTTCTTTCTGGCTGGAGTATGAAAGGGGAGTTAGTTTGTCTAGAGTGTCACAAAGACACATATGCAACCCCGCTAAAATATGGAAGGAAATTTTGCTATCTTGGTCATTGTCGTTGGTTAGGTACTAATCATGCATGGAGAAAGAACAAGAAGGCGTTTGATGGTAAGAAAGAGCTACGGGATGCACCGACACCATTGACTAGAGATGAAGTATTAGCTCAATATGCTCATTTTTCACAGGTATCCTTTGGGAAGCTAACTAGAAAGAGAAAACGAGATGAACTTCTATACAATTGGAAGAAACACAGTATATTTTTTGAGTTGCCTTATTGGAGTAAGTTGCTGATACGTCATAATCTTGATGTTATGCATATAGAGAAGAGTGTATGTGACAAACTTATAGGGACATTGATGAACAACGATGGAAAAACAAAGGACAATATTAAAGCCCGCCTTAATATGCAGGAGATGGGGATTAGGAAGGAATTGCATGTGAATAGAGTAGGGGACAAAGTTGAATTACCACCTGCAGAGTACACATTATCCACCAATGAGAAGAGGATTATATGTCAATTCTTGAAAGAGGTGAAAGTTCCAGATAGTCATGCCTCAAATATATCTCGATGTGTTCATGTAAATGAATGTGACTTGAAAGGATTGAAGAGTCATGATTATCATGTTCTCATTCAATGGTTTTTTCCACTTGTACTACGTGGAATACTAGACAAAGATATTTGTGATCCACTAGTTGAGTTAAGTAAATTTTTCTCAGAATTATGTGCTAAAGTACTGAAGGTTGACTTGATCAAGCATCTTGATTCTCAGATACCACTAACTTTATGCAAGTTGGAAAAGTTGTTCCCACCTAATTTTTTTGATGTAATGGTGCATTTAGTAGTTCATCTTGCGCAACAATCGATTATTGCTGGTCCAGTGCAATTTCATTGGATGTATCTAGTTGAACGGTATAATCATTTTATAAGTCATATTCATTTTGATATGGAGATTTCAAATATTTACTTATTATAATGTTGTTATGTGCGTAATAAGGCACGTCTAGATGGGTCTATTGCAGAGGGATATATTTCAGAAGAGTGTATGACATTTTGCTCAAGATATTTGCAAAGTGTGGAAACTAAGTTGAATCGACCAGGAAGGTTTGTAGATGTCAATGAAGCATCTCCATGCTCAATGAGCATATTCAAACAAAATGGTCGAGGTGTTAAGAATGGTAGACTTGATGAGCTTACAATACTTGAGCTGAAACAAGCAAGATTATATGTTTTAAAAAATAACGATGAAGTTCAGCCCTTCATAAAGTAAGATAACTTTATTCCCCCATCCTTTTACTCAATTCATAGTTAAGGTTGAATTTTCCTAATAGTTTGAAAGTAAATTAAATTTCCTTACATGACATATGATCTTTATATATAGGGAGCATATAGATGAGTTGCAAAGCAAAATATTTCAAAATGTAGAGAAGAAGCACAATGATGAATTTTCTCAATTGTTTGAAAGTAAAGTAAGTTTTCTTAGTACATTTGACTACTATTACATAGTAGAACAGTACATATTACTTCTTCTAATCGGTAATATGTTAAATATAGGTATCTTATCTATACACAAGAGAAGTAAGTGAGGAGTTATATGCATTAGCTAGAGGTCCAAATAGATAGATTTTCTCTCACAATGGATGGTGCATAAATGGTTTTCGATTTCATACAGTTCAGTCGGAGAGACATTTGAAGACTCATAATAGTGGGGTTATTGTGCAAGGGGACCAAGAAGCTGGCAATACTACATATTATGGTCAACTCACTCATATTATTCTTCTTTAATATATAGGATGAAGACATGTGACTTTGTTTAAGTGTGACTGGTTTGAAGTCTCTTCTCAAAATCGAGGATATAAAGAAGATAGATATGGTTTCATTAGTCTTAACTTTGATAGGCATCTAAAGACAAAAGAGCCTTATATTCTGGCATGTTAGGAAGGACAAGTATACTTCACTAAAGATGTCAAAGAGTCTAATTGGTACACTGCTGTAAAGGTCAGGCCACGACATGTCTATGATGTCCCTTATGTTGAAGAAGCAAATGAAGAGGACATTGATGATGAGCCATACCAAGGCAATGAAGTTGGAGCTCTCACACGATTGTCTACAATAATTCTTGAGGCTATTGATAAATTGATGTTGTTGAATCGATGTGATATTGATGGTGTAAGGATGGATGCTATATTACTTGGTGAAGTGGAAGAGGAAGGAAGAGACAATGATATAGAAGAGGACTTCTTGACAGAGGATGAAATAGATTCTGATAAAGACGATGACAATCAAGAAATTATTATAGATGATGATTAAAGATATAATGTTTGTTATTCTAGTAGTGCCCATCTCATAACTTGCGAAAATTAAGTGCATTTTTTCCTCTCAATTGCCAACTTGCTATTAAATATAAAGCACCCTTGCATACAGATCTGTAATTTCAGTTTACTTATTAATGGGAGTACCAGCCCTTTAGTACTTATCTAACCAACATCAACACCCACCCACCTACACATCTCCCTTGAGTGGCCTGGTAGGGGCAAAGGATGACGTTTCTCCTTGATGTAGAGGAGGCTATACACCTTCTGAAGAAGCCATGGCAGGCTCTTAGAGGATCCGAAGAATGAGAGGACCTTACATCTGTATGCAAGGGTATTCTTATATGCAAGGCACATCCTGCAGCCATGATGGTTGTGGGCCTAGAGGCTAGCGAGAATGGAATCCCCTCTCTTCCCCCCTCCCCAAAATAGTATTTATTTTAGAAACGTTTCCCAATGCAGTCAGTAATCAAGCATATTTTTAAGGTCACAGAATGATCCCTTTCGAAGCAATTTACATTATGCCAAAAACTAAAGTATAGGATTTGCATATTTAAATCTTAAGATAGATTATTTATTGTTGGCTAATGGACTTTCATCTTTGTTTTTATAATACCTAAAGGGCTGATTATGGATCAGAAAGTGAGGCAGATGATCATGATTTAGTTGCTGAAACTGATTTTTTTTTTGTTCTTTCCTTGTCTCTTCATTTTTCAACAGCATGGTTTAGTTGCTGAAACTGATTTCTTTACATGTACAAATTCAAGTCTTGACTGTGCAGTAGATACATCTCATGTAACATCCATCGAGCTTGGTTGCACAGTTAAACTAACAATTCTTGCCTTGAATTGGGCAACATTGGTTTTGACAGCCGTAACTCTCTTTTTCGTGGTTCTTGCTCAAAAATTGTCTTTGTGGATGCTTCAATAAGAGCATCATCTGAACGGCCGGCTGACCATTTTCATGTTTCAAGTGCGTAAAACATGTTTGATCGCTGCTCTTTTGCCCAGGACAAATGACAACACCCTCAGTGCCCTTTCTTATGTGATCTTCTGTTTGTTGATGTCACATTTAATTAGAAGCCGGTTTTCCTGAGCTTGACAATCATGGAAACATTTTCCATTAGTTTTCTAGTTGGGTAACTATCATTTAGACATTGAATTGTCACTATTAATTATATTTTGTTTTTTATTATATACAGATTATCAATGGTGGGTAAACAACAAAACAACCCCAAATCTGTTCGAGTTGAATCATCTCAAGGTGAAATATCTCTCATTTGAAAATTTTATTTCCTCAATTTAGAAGTACAATGTTGTTTTCACTGACATGATATAATGTTTTTCTTTAAACAGGTTCCGCATCTAGCACGAATAGAAAGGGACGGGGAAAGTTTAAAGGTCTTAGAACACTAAAAAAAATGAGGGCATATGGCAATGCAAAGTTGCCGGTGCATATTGATATGACATTCAGGAGACCATTTTGGGACAATACGGATGATCTCATTGGTGAGATCTCTCGATTGGTAAAACTTTGTATTCCTTTAAATGTGCTTACATGGAAGAAAGTTCCAAAAGATGACAAGGCAAAAATCTACGAAAAGCTTTTGGTAATTTTATTATCAATATATGTTCATTTTATTTTATCTATATTAGTAATACATGTTTTGTTTACTTTATTTAATATTTAGGACAAGTTTGATTTTCAAGTTGGAGAGGAGGTTCGTAATGATGTCAATACTCGTGAAATCATTGATGACCTTGCAAATAGGGGATATCGAGGTTATCGGCATAGCTTGTACAATCATTACTACTCATTTGAGGATGATTAGATCCGTCTGCATAATGCTCCTGATGGTGTTACTGCTGAGGATTGGGCATGGCTGCTCAATTATTTTGGATCTCCAAAATATCAGGTGATAATAATGTACTTTATTTCTTTATTGCATGCCTGTCCTAAAATTTATTTAATTGTTCTTTATACTATAGGCTATGAGTGGGAGAAATAAGGCTAATCGTTCGAAGCAAGTGATCAGCCACAATACAGGCCGAAAATCATTTAAACAAGTTAGTTGGATAGAGGTAACGTTACTTTAATTTCTTAATGAATTTATGTATAATTTTATCTTCCATTTATTAAGATTTCTTTAGTATGTTTATGCACAGAGGCTTCTTTTTTGAACTTTTAAAAAACTGGGCCTCTTTTAAAATTGCCTTTGCTTGCAGCATTTGGAGCAACGTCCTCCCTAATTCTTTGGATTAAGGATATACTTTAATAATCTCCTCGGATCAAGGCAACGAAAAGACACAAGAGTTTTGTTTATTCTGTATTATACGTACATTTCCTTGCAGCATGCATTGTGAAATTAACTTGCTTAAGAAAGCGTCTATCCACATGCTCTCCCTCGGGCCTTTTATATGATCAGTCTGGTGCCAAGTACATCTTGGTGGTCAAATATCCCTTGGATAAATGGATATGCAAAAAAAATCTGTTCTCTTGTTGCAGTTGGCTTAAACATCTATAAATTTAAATTGCAGTATTTTACTGATATTTATTTAAGTGTCTGAAAATTAGTGTCTTATTACTTGAGCTCCCTAAGATATACAGCTCCTACCTTAAGATATCCAATTCTTGGTGAATGTAGGTGCATGTTTTAGTGTGAAATACACTATTGTGGCAGGGTGATTATGTGAGAAGCATCAGAAAACCCAAAAGGACAGCAGTACCTCATATTTAACGCCATGGTACTACACTGACCTAGTAATAAGAATATGCACCCTAATACGCTCCCACAAAGTTAAACTTCAGAAACTTATCTCAAAAGAGAGAGGAAAATAAATGAAACAAATCCAGATATAAAATCCAGCCAATGCCAGCCAGACGCTGTGGGTTCATATCTTTCCAGCCTTGTTAAAAAGTTAAAAAGAAAAAGACTCCTTTTTCACTCTTATGAGGTTGACCATGGCGCGCGTTCTTTCGGACCCTTCTCTTGGACTTTGCTCTGAACTCTAAAAAGTTATTGACTGAAATTTATTTTTTCGATCACTATAGAGACAACAGGGTGTACAAAAATTGTTAATTTTAACCAATAGCTTTTTAGGGCACTGAGAAGGGTCTAAGAAAAAAGTCCAAACGATCCCATTAGGTGTAGGACACCATCATCGAGAACAATCTTCCTGAAGTTTTTAGATATGTCTATGTGCCACAGTTAGGTTGGCAAGGCGAGGTAAGATGAATCAATTATTTCATCAAAAAAAAATTGTGTGAGAAATTCGAGTTTTAGACTTTATACTCTAGATCAAAATATGTCTCAACTTATATGAAGTAGGAGTAAATGTGAGTTCCATAATCACTTTTTCTTCTAAAAGAATTGATCATCCCTAGCTTGTATGAACAAGGATACACTACAGACCAGATAATTAGATCTAAAAAATCTCTTTTCCAGTCTTCAGAACTTCTAAAAATTGGACTTGAGTTTATTACCAGTCGAAGACTTGATAGCAGGTTAACTGGTAGCTTCTGCACTATGACAACTTTAGTGTGTTTATGCACAGAGGCTTCTTTTTTGTTTTACAGCGCGATTCTGAGGGGAAGGAGCCTTTGCCACATGAGCTTTGAAGATTGACACACCAAAAGAAAGATGGCTCTTGGGGGAGTGAGCAGTCAAGAGTAGTTTATGTATGTCTTTTATATTTGCATTCACATTTTTTTGTGTAAACTGTCCAAGATGCACTACAGAAATCGGCTTCAGAAGCATCACATGCACTTGAGTGTGGTGATCCGATGATAATGCCAACTCCAGAGGAGGTGTTCACTTCCGTTGTTGGAGAGAGATCGGGATATATTCGAGGACGGGGTTGCGGTCCAAGGCCCATGCCTAAGTCTATAGTCACAACAACTATTGCTGGACTCCAAGCTCAAGTGAGAGAGAGAGATGAGAGAATATTACGTATGGAGCGCAACATACAAGAATTGAAAGATGAAATGACGGCCAACATGCAATGTCAAGTGAACGAGTTGGTCGAGAGAAGATTCTTAGAATTGATGACTCAATTTAGACAACATTCATGTTTTGAATCATAATAATTGTGAATTTTTTATGTGACTTTCAAACTTATAAATAGAAATACTTCATTCTGTTTGTGATCTCAAGAAACTTTGTAATGAAACCTTTAGTTTGGATCTCAAGTAAAATTTCGATGTAATGAAATTTTTGTGTTTGAGTTTTTTTACGATGGCATGAGACAAGTATTACATATTGAATATTTCAAACAGGTTCTGACTATTGTATTTAAGCTCTACTTTGTAAACTGTTTTTTTTTTTTTTTTGACTTTTTATAGCGACAAAAGTTGCCGTGAAAAGGGTTTATTGTGGCAAACAGATTGTTGCTGATTACATCCTAAATGTCCTTATAAATAAGTTTTTCTAGCGACTGAAAATTAGTTGGGAAGCATTACACTTTTTCTAGCGACAGAAAACTGGCTGGGAAAAAAGCTTTTATAGGCAGCGACCATGCTCCCGCTGCATATAACAGGAAACGACAAGGACATTGGTAGCGGCATGCAGCGACCTAGTTTACTGCTATGACAAGTTTTTTGTAGCGGCAGTTTAACTTTATGTAGCGATTTTTGTCGCTATATAAATGCATGTGTCCTGTAGTGAACCTTGCTTGTGGAGGCCATTTCTCAGGAAAGAAACCCTAGCAAAAGTTCTACAAAACGGTTTCTATTAGCCCACACTTTTTAAGAATGCTTATGAGTTCAGTAAAACGTACTTAAGATGTCAAGCTGTTGGGAACATGGCTAAAAGAGATATGATGCTACTCAATCCAATCCTAGTGGTTGAAATTTTTGATGTTTGGGGAATAAATTTCATGGGCCCTTTTCCACCATCCTTTGGATACGAATACATCTTGGTGGCAGTGGATTATGTTTCTAAATGGATTGAAGTAATAGCCATCTGGACCAATGATCATAAGGTGTTAATGAAATTTGTTCAGAAGAACATCTTTTCTAGGTTCGGATGGCCCCAGGCTATCATTAGTGATAGGGGTTTGCACTTCATTCATTCCTAATTTCGAGCATTGCTCAAAAGATATGGGATTACTCATAAGTTTGCTACCCCTTACCATCCCCAAACTAGTGGCCAAGTAGAAATATCCAATAAAGAAATAAAAAATATCTTGCAAAAGTCTGTTAAGCCCGATAGAAAAGATTGGTCCAAAAGGTTAGATGATACTTTGTGGGCTTATCGGATTGCATACATAACTCCTATTGGCATGTCACCATATAGGCTAGTCTTTGAAAAAGCCTGTCATCTCCCAGTGGAATTAGAACACAGAGCATATTGGGCTATCAAACAAGTCAACCTTGACCTAGCCCAAGCTAGTTCACATATAACCTTACAATTGAGTGAATTAGATGAAATGCATAATGAAGCATATGAGAATTAAAAGATCTATAAAGCCAAGACTAAAGGTTTTCATGACACACATATTGTGAGGAAATCTTTCCATCCTAACCAAAAAGTCTGATTATTTAACTCTAGGTCGTGTTTGTTTTCTGGAAAATTGAAATCAAGATGGGATGGGCCATTCTTGGTAATTAAATCCTTTGACCATGGTGCGGTCAAGATCATGGATCCAAAAAATGGACAGACATTTACTGTTAATGGGCAACGCTTAAAACTTTACATTGAAAACCTTCAAAATTGTCTATTGGAATCCATGTAGCTAAGTGATCCAAAGTAAACATGCTTTCATCTGACTGAAGACGTTAAACTTAGCACTTATTGGGAGGCAACCCAATCTCCTCATTTTTATTCTAATTCTTTTATTTCCTTTTTAGGAAACTGAGATCATCCACATTGGTGTACATGGAGAAGCCTCTCCCATACCTCAGGTTGTAGCTTTCCTCATTATGGATTTCATGTTAACAATTCTTTCCATTACTATGCCATTGAGGACAATGTCATTCAAGTTCGGAGGGAGAATAATAGTGCATATTGAATAATTGTTTAAAATGAACAAAATTTTTGAAAAAAATTCTTCATTTTTCACACAAAAGTTTCAAAATTATCTTCATTTTCACACTCCAATAGAAATTCTTATCTATCATGCTTCATCTAAGGAGTCTTAATCTATATTGAGTTAGGAATTTTAGTAAAAGTTTGATTTAACCCCCCTCTCCACAAAGAGTCACGACGGGATGATTTTCACACACACACGGTAACTTGGAAAGAATGGAAAATCCTAAAAATGTAGAGTTGTTGGAGTTGACCCGAAGTGTAGGATTACCTATTCTGTTTTTATTTTTTAGTTAAAACGAAAGGGAAGTTAGGATTCATAATAGGAGACCAATCCGCTTAGTACTTTAAGGAGGCGGTCATCTCGAAAAAGGGCAATTAGAAGCATGAAAATCAAATAAATATGCTTCAAAAGAGCCAAAGGAAGGACGGTGGCAAAAAGTACGCATCCTCCCCTCAGACAAAGTAAAAAGGGTGGCAAAAAGTACGCACTCTCAAAGCGCAACCAAACGAAAAAAAATAATTGCGCTAAATCAAAAGGTCCTTCACAACAAAATAAGACCAAATCATAAAAAGTGTTGAGTTGGTGCGAGAACCAAAAAGTGGACCTAGCCAACTAATACAAAGATCTCTTTTCTTTTCTCTCCCCTGGGTAGTTCTTCACCAAAGGTCAGCGAAGGCAACGATATACCAAACAGGATAAAAATGAACTCCAAGCACCTCAAATGATCTGCACAATCACCTGTCCTGATTCCAAGTATAGTGGGCGGGAAAATGAAAGACTTTAATTCAAATTGCCTACCATTTGCAATAGATATCCCTTAAAATGAAGTTTGATTCTTGTTACTAATCATGGTAATCTCAATTTCTTGATGATTTCATTTCTAAGGGACTAGAAATGACTAAGTTGGGAGATGTGATAAGTACACATTTTTAGATAAATAATAGATAAAATTTAGACACTATACTGTCAATTTTATGTACAAAATCATATGGAATGATAGATAAATATATTATGCTTTCAAAATATTAAATTTGCAAAATTCGAATACCAAATATCATCATTTCATGGATTAAGTGTGATAATTTCATTTCCAACAAGAGCTTATCGGCAATTATATAATATGCATTTTAATAATTCATTGATTGCCGCATGAACTTAACTGTTATTTTATGTGGATACAGGAAATGAGTGAGCAGATGGCATAGTGGTTAGACCACTCGAATTTAAGCGAAGTGACCATGGTTCGAATCCTAGAAGAAACAAGACTTTATTTTTTTGTATTTTTGCTTCAAAAGGGACTGTAGACACGTTAATTTTGACGTCATTTTGAGTAAATTTCATATCATATAATAATGCCTTAGAATGATCTGATATTTAACCATTGATTAATTTTTATTGATCTTTTTGAGTGTCGGGTTGAACAGACATATTTAAGCTAATCAATTAGATGGATTTTAGCTCAAATTTCAGTTAAAATATGCATAATTCTAAAAGACGTCAACCTGTGTGGAAGCGATTTAGAATTCTAAAAGACGTCAACATGTGTGGACGCGATTTAGAGTTTATTCCTGTTTTAACGTTTAAATTTGAATTTTAATCAGTTGATTAATTAGCTAAAAGGCGTCTGTAAGGCACGACACGTTTTAGGTTTCCTAAGCTATTTTAACTTCTCTTCCGGATGTTTATCCTTATCTTAATTAGTGTAAAAGACGTCTTTGCATGTAGACGCGTTTTAGCTAATACAGATAAAGATAAGTTTCCCGGATGTTTATCCTTATCTTAATTAATCTGAAAGGCGTCAGCAAATGTGGACGCGTTTTAGATAATTACAGATAAAGATGAATTAATCTGTATTTATCTGTTGGTTAAGATGGATAAATCCTAGATTTTTCCATGTAAATCCGCGGACGCAGAAGAGGTCTATAAATACCTTACATCTTGAAGGGTTAAAAAAAAGGTGAAGCGTAATCTTGAGTTGATTATCATTGAGCAATAGCGAGTTGAATATCGAAGCAACAACGTCGGAACGTCGAAGCGCTGCCATTTACAGAAGTCGGCGTCCTTTCAAGATTCTTCATCCATTCAAAAATTCAACCATTGGGCATAAGTCTTTATTTTCTGCATTCATTTCATTTAGTTCTACATTCTTCTTCTTCATTCACTTCATGTAACACACAACACATTCATTCTTTCCAAAACCTATTTGATTAAGGGGTTTCAAAAGCCACTCAACAAGTAAGTTTGCTGTTTAATTGCATGTTTAACATCATGAATAGAATAGATACTATTTTTGCTTAAAGTTCTCATCATTTCTTTTCTTTCTATTTCTGCTGCACTCAACAAAAGGAGAATCAAAAGGAGTAAATCAAGCACAAAGTCACAAGAATCTCTGGACGATCCTCAAACTTCAACTTCAAATTCAACAGCAAGAACAAAGAACAAGAATGGCTCTCTTTCTTCAGCCAGCTGAAGGAGGGGAATCAAGAGCTCAATATCTTCCGCGTTTAAACAGGTAGGCGATCAAAAACTTCTTTTGGAACTTTTAAGTCAAAAGTTTCTGGCGATTACTTCACGTAGTTTCTGTTTTTAATAGGTTTATTTTGCACCTAAACAACATAGATTTTTCATGTTAATCACACGATCATTCTAAGCACTCACAGCTTTTTTGGCGATCACGGTGGGACTTGGTCTTGCCATCTTTTAGTTTTTTGTTCTTACTCTCGTCAATCGGGCAACCACGGTGCACCATTTGTGTCTCTCGACACGTCCTCACCAATTGGTGAGTGTTTTAGTTTAGTTAATTTCCCTCGTGCACCACGTGCACACCCCAGTGGCAAGATCTTGCCCTCCCCTTGATTAGTTTATAAAGCTGTTTTTGTGATGAAAATGATGTGTGATTGATTGATTTTCTAGTTGTTTAGTTAGTAAATCATCCTGTGAAAATCTGGAACCAAAAAAAAATCTGCATGAATTGATTATTTACTGTTTTTATCCTGTTTGTGGAGGATTCAACCCAGAAAATCCTCCTGCAAAACTGTTTCTGTGACTTGAAAAGCGTCTAGGAGCACTGACGCGTTTCAAACCGCGTCAATACACCCAGACGCCTTTCAGTCTTCATATTTTCTCTGCTGTCTGCATCTGTTTCTGCGAAAAAATTAAGGTTCTGTTTTGAATAGCGTCGACTACCATCGACGCGATTCAGACAGTTTCTTAGTTATTTTTTAGTTCTCAGATTTTTGTGGCTTGAGTGCTAGCTACCCATTATTATTAAGGATTAGAGGTCATCCAGGCCATAGGACATACGCATTCAGGCGAATACCCTCCTTTTCTTAGGAACACACTACTTGACGTCAGCAACTCTCTCTGATTGGGTTGGTCCCTTGATTAGACTAGAGAAGTTGACGTTAAGGCCTCCATAAGTCCCCAAAATCAAGGTATTCCTCCTTGATCATCGGGCTGGTTGTACCAATTGAAGTCCCGGCTAGATTCCAAAAGCGTTGTGAGAGAAAGCCCTAGAGAATAACGGTGGATATTGAACTGAAACTAGAATCCTTTCCCTGAGCGAATTTGTGGTTTAATTAAATCCAAATAACTCAACAAGGAATCTCAAAATCACGTTAAGCATCCACTTGATTGATTAATCTTTATGCAACTTGTTTGTCAAATCTTTGAAAAAAAGAATCTAACATCATGCTGCTGCGATCAGGCAGGGACTTGAGTATGGCTCAAGACGCCATCATCAACTACGAGGGAGATGCTAATGCCCCTCGTGATTCGGACTACAACTATGAGAACGGGAGAGATGCTGATGCCTCCCGTAATTCTGCCCCCATTCCATATCGACAAGATGGGAATGTCCGCACACCTCTCTTTCATCCCCATGATCGATATCCTGATCTTCCCCCGCATGAATATGCGATTCCTAATCCCAATCTTGAGGGGAACATGAATAAGAATGATCCCTCATCCTCTGATCCTGTGGATCTCGTTAACGCTTTGGGAGTTCTTGCCTCCCGTCTGGACCCTCAGCAGCTCGAGGCGATCCAATCTATTCTGAAGGGGAAGGCACCCGTGCAGCCTGCTGAGCCGAACCCTGTGGCTCCCCCTGTTGTTACTCAACAACCTCCTCTTCATCCTCCTTACATCTATCAGGCCATGGAAGGCCTTCATGTCACTTCTCGGCCAGCTGGGCCGCAGCTTTCATCCTCTAGGCAACCGGCTAGACCGCAAACGCTTGCTTATCAAAATGCCCTCGGGCATGGCGGAAGCTCTGCCGGACCTCCCCTTTATTGTCTTCCCTGTCCAACGTACTCTAGGCAGCAGGCCTATCAAGTACCTCCACCTCCTCCTCCTCCCCAGGCAGATCTGACTACGCAAGCGTTGCTGGCCAAGATGGAGCGCATGGATGAGCAATTCAACAACCTCCAGAAGATGATGGGGGTTAAAGCCGCGCCAGAGATCAATTTGCCGAGCCTGCCGGTATTCCACCTACCACCCTCTGAGATGCCAGTGTACCGGAAGTACAACGGTACTGGTAACCCCTTCACACATTTGAAGGAGTTTATGTATGAATCGTCTTTCTGGCAGAACGATAAGAGGTCGTTGGCCTTTTTGTTCAGGAGATCTCTAGAGGGACCAGCCCTCGAGTGGTTCTTTTCCTTGGAACCCTCCGAAGTAGAGGACTACGGTATCGTCTCTCGTAAATTCATTCAACGGTACCAAGACAGAGTTGCACCCTCCTTGTCCATCACTGACCTCATAGCAGAAAAGATGAAACGTGATGAGGAGTTTGTCAGTTTTGCTGACAGGTAGCGGGGCCTGGCCGAAAAGGTGAAGGATTACTTGTCCGAATCTGAGCAAGTGAAGATGTTAATTTCCAACGCCACGCCCCAGTTCAAACTAGTCCTCTCCCTGAACAATCTGACCAACATGGCAGAGCTCTATGAAAGAGCACGGTACTGCTAGAATGCCTTCAAGGACGCTACGTTCTCTAGCGTCTTTGATCCTCACAGACCTAGTAGGCCTCCACCTCGGAAGCCTGCAGTGCCAAACTCTCCCAGCACAGGTCCGACTACTGAGGGCACACTCTCTCACGAGCAAGTTAGTAGCATGAATAATAATTCACCCCAGTTCGTGAGGAACCAGTAGCAGTACCAGAGGCCACCGCAGCCAAACCAGCAGGGGTACAGGCAGCAGCAGAACCCCCATTATCAGTGGCCCCAGCAGCCGAATCAGAACCAGCAACAGCAACAGCTACAGCAGCCGCCGCAACGGCAACAACAGTACCAGCAGCCCCAACAGCAGCAATATCAGCAACAGCAACAGCTACAGTATCAGTCGCGCGCACCGCCGGCATACCATAATGTCCTTCCTCCTGCTGACTATAATCAGCAGAGAAGACCTCCAGGCCCTAAAAGGGCAGAATACCCGGCCCTCCCAGAATCCTTGGCAGATATCTTCAGCGCTCTAATGGCAGCTAATGCCTTAGTTTTGCCAAGGGAAAAGGCTGTCTGGCCTCAAAATGCCGACACGTCCAGGTATTGCTACTTCCATAGGCAACCTGGGCATACCATCGACACCTGCTTCCAGTTTAGAGATTATATTCATGATCTCAATGAGCAGGGCGGCATAGACTGGGAGGAGATGAAAAAGTATATATCAGCCCTGAAGGTAAGAAGATCACAGCAGCACCAAGCAAGACCACCAGCACAAGCAGCACCACCACCCAACATGGGCATAGTGCAGAATCCGCTCCCAGAGCACAATAACCAAAACTAAGTTGCCCCTATCTTGACAAACAGCCAGTCTGAGGCTGACCGTGGGCAACAGTGGAGAATAGAGGACTCTTCCTCTCTTTATTCGACGGGTCATATTCCAAGTACCGCAGAACAACTACCACGCCGCACCATCCACATACCCAGGCCACAACCCATTACCATCACTCCTCTACCGACACCCACATATCACTCACCCGCACCCAATAACCCATTACCACTACCCGCCTTCCTTAAGCCCATTACGCCCCACACTCCTACGCCTCCATCATATAACCCACCTCAAACCAACTACGCGCCCCTCCTACCATCTAGACCGCTATTACGCGTACCATTTCCTACTTCACCCACCACCACTACCTACCCAGATACCCCCTTACCATCCAGACCGCTATTATGCGTGCCATTCCCCACTTCACCAACCACTTACCCATCCACCATCCAACCCTCTAGGCCTTTAATCCGCACCGCGCCATCACCACCTAACCCAACGCCATCATCTACATACCAACCCTCCATATCACCTACACCACCCAACTCTGCGGTACTTAAGGTGTCACCCGGATCCTCCACAGTTGAGGAACATGCGCTCCGAAGTGGAAGGATTTTCAACAAAGTCTTTCCTCAGTCCACAGTTAGAGACGGCCCATCACAGCCGACTGAGGAAGCCCATAATGAAGAGAGTGCACCAAGCACTCAATATGATTTGTTGAAACATCTGGACAGAACACCGGCACGGATCACCGTACTTGAACTGATCAAAAGGTCGAAGAGTCACCAAGAAGCCTTAATGGAATATCTACATAAGGTGATGGTCAACGAGGACGTGCCGGTAGAAAAAATTGCAGCACTACTAGTTCCTCAGGGGGATCAGCCCTCCATTACATTTCACACATCGGAACTAGCACCGCCAGCAGCCAGAAGCATGGCTCTGAGCATCACGGTCAACATCTGTAAGAAGGCCGTGGATGCATGCCTGGTAGATACAGGGGCTTCGATCAATGTTTTACCTCCGAATACCCTGGAGCTGTGCGGTGTGCCCAAAGAAAAATGGCTGCCTAGCCCAATCTCTGTGATAGCATATGACAACTCTACCCGTTCCCCTCTGGGAATGGTTTATTTGAAGGTGGAGCTAGGTCCTGTAAGTCATGCAAAGGTCGAATTTCACATTCTGGAAATCGACCCTTCTATAAATGCCATTTTGGGTCGTCCTTACATTAAAACTCTTGAGGCGATTCCCTCCACGAATCACCAATGCCTCAAATTTCCTTTCAAAGGACGAATTATTAAGGTGACGAGCATGCCGATCATTGCTGCTGCTCATACTTTGAATATTAAATCTGTTGCTTTACCTGGCCGACAACCTTTTCTGTCGGTATTACAGGTCTACTATCCAGTGGCTGATCCTCTAAAAGCCGCCACTATTTCTCCATACCCGTTAAATGCTATAAAAAGGGGGAAGTGCATGAGTACCCCAGGATGGAGAATTATGATGAAGAACAACTATGAGCCTGGGAAAGGTCTGGGCACACAGTTGCAAGGCAGGACCACTCCTGTTAAAGATCATCGAGCAGCACCTGGAAGTGGTCTGGGCTACAGTCCAAGAAAACTGAAGCAAGATCTGGTTCAGCAAGCAGAGATTGAAGAAGGTCGGAAAATCTGGGAGACAATGTCTACACCACCTAAAGAAGGCCGAGATCCCCTAACATGGACCCTGTATACACACTTTGTGAAAGGGCCCATACCTAGCCACGACAACACGGTGGTCATTACTTCGTGTTTTGACTTCCATGACATATATGGGAGGGACTTGGCCAGGCATTGCTCATAACTACTTACGTACCAATCCTTGGAGGCTCTGCGGCCTATGAAAAGGAGAAAATTCCATGATCCTGAATGCGAATGGTACAGGTGGTTCGATCTGAGAGACCTTTACATTGCACTGAACAGATTGTTCCTAGATCCTGCAGAACCCAAGTGGCCGCCGCAGATTGATGAGCTGATTGAAAGCCCTGGTGCCATCTTTGATAAGCGGATATTGCTGTCTGAAGAGACCGACGAAGGGGAGCCAGATGACCCCTATGAATCTGGTTACACTACATATCTGCTCTTGAGGGGGACATATCCTTCCCATGTCTTCATGCTCCATACTCTGTTTCGCACACTGCTATTGACCATGACTTGGTCGCGGGTCATTATTGAAGATATTCCACGGGCTCTGCCCATTATGATCACTCTGTCCCTAAGGGACCTCCTTCCCTCACCTCCTCTCGATCTAGAGAGGATATATGACTTGATCTGGGACATATTGCTATATGATCCCCCTAATCCTCTGGCCTTGGTGCCACTTCCTCCATCTGATTCTCCTTCTATTTGTATTCATTCATGTTTCATGTTTAATTCCTCTGATATCAAAAAAAAAAACGCCAATTTTACAACAAATTCTTCTCAGATCCTTATCGAGGAAACTTCTTACTTGTCCGATTGCACCCCGTTGCACGGGTCCTTCGGTCAAGATTCTCTCTTAAATCTACTCTGCCCCTCCCCTCGGGAGGATTCTCTTGTATTTCCACTTGTATCCCAGGATTTCCATCCTGCTTCATCTTCATTAGGTTATAATAGGGAGCTTAGTGAAATTAGGCAGTCTAGTTTTAGGCAGTTTAGTCAGGTTAGGAAGTCTAGGAAGCCTAAGGGTAGGCGAATTCCAGATAGATACCTCCAGGACTTAGCTGATAAATGCTTTTCTTGTTCTTTGATCCCTCAGTTTTTAGAAAATCCAATTCAGATGCCAGAAGACTGTATGAATGACGAGTCAGTCAATGATGGGTACGGGGTGTATGAGTTAGTGCATGAAAAGGACCCCATTGTTGAAGATGAGGAAGATGACGAGGACGCAGCTGAGGCATATGCCAGTGGAGTGAAGAGATTCGATGAACCCTCAGCTGCCGTAGAAGAGCCCACCAAAGAAATCAATTTAGGGACTGAAGACGAACCTAAGGTTGTCCTCGTCAGCAAAAATCTTTCTACAGAGGATGAGAAGGCAATGGTACAAGTACTTAAGGACTATAAGGACACTTTCGCTTGGAGTTATGAAGATATGCCAGGGTTAGACTCATCTTTAGTTGAACACAGATTAACGTTAAAGGATGGAGCTAGCGCGGTCAAGCAGAAATTAAGGTGATTCCACCCACAAATGGCTCTAAAGATGAAGGAAGAGGTCGACATATTGCATAAAGCCAAATTTATTAGAGTTGTCCTTTATCCACAGTGGGTGGCCAACATAGTCCCGGTTATAAAGAAGGACGGGAAGGTCAGAATTTGCATTGATTTCCGCGATTTGAACCGGCGTGTCCTAAAGATGATTTTCCATTGCCTCATATTGATGTACTCATTGATAATACCGCTGGCTATGAAACTTTATCATTTATGGACAGATTTTCAGGATACAATCAAATTAAGCTGGCAGAAGAGGATCAAGAGAAAACGTCATTCACTACACCTTGGGGAACATACTGTTATGTCGTCATGCCATTTGGATTAAAAAATGATGGAGCCACTTACCAGAAGGCTATGATGGCAATATTTCATGACATGATGCACATAGATTTGGAAGTGTATGTGGATGACTTATTGGTTAAATCTAAGACGAAGGCTGAGCACGCCAAGGTTTTGGGAAGGGTATTAGAGAGGTCGAGAGAGTATCAGTTAAAGATGAACCCCAAGAAATGTGTATTCGGGGTATCTTCAGGAAAATTGCTTGGATTTATTGTCAGCAAACGGGGAATTGAGATCGATCCCAATAAGGCGAAGGCTATTAGAGAAATGCCACCTCCCAAAAACTTGAAAGAGTTGAGAGGATTAATCGGGAGGTTGCAATATTGTCTCCCAGCATTCACAAAGGTGGAAACCGTTTTATGAGCTTACTAAGCCGGGAGTCAAATTTGATTGGGACGATAAGTGTCAGGAGGCATTCGATGGATTAAAGAACTATTTAGCAAGTCCTCCTGTTTTGAGACCACCATCTCCAGGCAAACCGTTGATACTTTATATTTTAGTCCTGGATAATGCAGTGGGGGTTGTCCTAGCACAAGAGGATGAAGAAGGAAAAGAGAATCTCTCTAAACTTCTCAACCCCACTGAACAGAGATATACGGCGATGGAGAAAACATGTGCAGCATTGGTCTGGGTTGTGCAGAAATTAAAACATTATTTTCTGGCCCATGAAGTCCATCTCATCGCTAGGATGAACCCGATCAAATTCCTTCTGGAGAAATCTGTTCTTACTGATAGGTTAGAGCGATGGCAAAGCTTTCTATCTCAATTCGATATCACTTATATTCAGCAGAAAGCGATCAAGGGCTATGCCATAGCAGAACATCTCGCTCATCATCCCCTTCCTCGATTTGATCAAGTACGATCAGAGTTTCCGGATGAGGAACTGATGTCCGTAAATCAAATCAGAGATGATATGTGGACTCTGCATTTTGACGGAGCTCTGAATTCTCATGGAAAGGGGATCGGTATCGTTCTGTTATCACCTGAAGGTGTCACCATTCCACAAGCCTTTCAGCTTGATTTTCCAGTCACTAACAATATAGCTGAATACGAGGCACTCCTTGCTGGCCTCGAGGCTGCTCATTTCCATGGTGCCACCAAACTCAGGATTGTGGGTGATAGTCAACTGATTCTTCGCCAAGTGCTGACCAAGTATCGAAATCTTGATCCCAAGCTCAAGCCTTATCAAGAGCTTACTTCTGCTTACTCAAAGCTTTTCACGAAATTGATCTTTGTCCATGTCCCTAGGAATCAGAACATCATAGCTGACGCTCTAGCTTCACTTGCATCTTCTCTTGATTTTTCAATCAGCAAGCAATCCGAATCAATTATAGTTCATAGGTGTCTTTCACCCGCCGTGAAAGACCCTTCATTCTTTAGAATTAAAGAGAAGTTGCTGAAGAAAGTCAGAGATGGAAGCATTGTGGAAAAGAGAGAAATCATGTTAATGGAGCTGTTAGAAGAGATGGATGATGAACAAAAGCCACGGTATTATGAAATTGCCAAATATTGTGAAGATCAATCGTATCCTGAGGAAGCTACAACTGAGGAGAAGAGAGCTATCAGGAGAATTGCTCAACGATACACCCTAGTTGGAGGAGCATTGTACAAGAGAGGTTTTGATGGAGTTCTTCTGAGATGTCTAGACGAAAATGAGCTTTGGAAGGTTATGGAAGGAGCTCATAGTGGAGTTTGTGGAGGCCATGTCAATGGACAGATGCTAGCAAAGAAGATCCTTAGACAAAGATTTTATTGGCCAACCATGGAAGAAGACTGCGTAGGATATGTCCGTAGGTGTGCTAAGTGTCAACTTCACGCCGACAAAATTCATTCTCCTGCATCTTCACTCCATCCTGTTTCTTCCCCATGGCCTTTCTCCATGTGGGCTTTCGACATTATTGGACCCCTTGGTAATCCAGATTCCGGTATCAAGCAAAAATCTTTCATTCTCACGGCAACGGAATACTTCACCAAGTGGGCAGAAGCTGAAGCGTACGTGGAGATCAAAGCATCAACCGTCTGCAAGTTCATCATGAAGAACATCATCACCCGATTTGGAATTCCAAGCACCATCGTCACCGACAACGGACCGCAGTTCGTGTCACAGGAATTGAAGGACCTCTGCAACAGGTACAAAATTGCATTGCATCATTCATCTCCTTATTATCCGCAAGGCAATGGCCAAGCAGAGGCAACAAATAAGACTTTGATAAAAATCATCAAAAAGACGTGCAAATCTAACAAATTCGTAGACTGGCCAGAAAAATTGGTTGAGGCTCTATGGGCCTACCAAACTTCAATCCGCACGCCTACTGGGCAAACTCCTTATTCCTTGACATTTGGAATGGAGGCGGTAGTTCCATATGAGATCCTCATACCGTCATTAAGAGTACAATTGAATAAGGAATTTTCCATTGATGAACATCGTTCAGCACTCCTTGCTCAATTGGAACTCTTAGACGAGAAAAGATGGTCAGCTGCTAATCATACAAAAGTTTATCAAAATAGACTAGCACGTTTTTATCAAAAGAAAGTCATTGAACGAAAGTTCAAAGTCGGTGAAATGGTTGTCCAAAGGATTTTTGTAAAACCTGGTGGTCCGCGTTCTAAGCTCCAACCCAACTGGGAGGGACCTTGTGTTGTATCGCACGCTTTTCCTGGTAATGCTTATCGTCTTGTTAATGCAAAAGGAGAAGAGCTAAATCATCCCTGGAATGGTTTACATCTTAAGAAATACTACCCTTAGGTTGAAGAGTCGATCAGTATGGTACAAAGACCATTGGAATCAGAAAATTTATAAACTCAAATTTCCTTATCAGTCTGGATAATTTAACTCAAGCCCATTACTACACACACTGACACGTTTGATTCGTGAGTAACAAGAGATGCCAAGTCCTAAAGAATATCAAAAGCTTGACTGAAAGTGTAAAGTACAGATCATTCGTTTTAAAGAAAAAATTCTATTTTAAACTCGGCCCATGATGTCGGAAAGAGGCTTAGAATAGACTACCAAGAATACCTGCCATCTTAGTAGGAGGCCGTCATAAAAAAAATGGGGGAGATCCGTCCCGAAAAAGAGAAAAATAGAAAAGCAAAAGCAAAAGGCAAAAGCCAAATGTCAAATCAAAAGGCCATCACACTACAAACGTTACATCAAGGCCATGAAATGAAACAAAAGGGAACGCAAGGTCGATAAATACCCCGGAAAGAAAATGACCGAACCGCAACGGATACTAGGGTAACAAAGGAACATCTTTTTAAGTCTCCGGAACCTTCTCATGGGCTTTCTAAACTTATTCTTCCTTTCTTTCTAAAGAGGTGTACTCTAAACTTAAGGAATGACTTAGATTGACTAGGGGTCAAATCATCAAATGGGATCACGAATGGAAACACGTTCAAACACGATGGGTTTAAGTTAAGTTGTTAAAGAACAATTTGGGAATTAAGTCAATAAATGAATATGATCTTTTGATCTAAGTGCCATGCTGATGTTTTAGTCAAAAATCCAAAAAAATACATATGTCAAAAAAAAAAAAAAAAAAAAAAATACATATGTCAAAAACCAAAAAAATACATATGTCAAAAATCCAAAAAAATACATATGTCAAAAATCCAAAAAATACATATGTCAAAAATTCAAAAAAAATACATATGTCAAAAATTAAAAAAAAAATACATATTGTCAAAAAAAAAAAAAGTATATATTTCAAAACCCAAACAAAAATGAATATTTCAAAACATCAAAATTATTTCAATTAGCATTTGCTTGTTGCATTTAGTATGTTTCATTTCTTTTATTTTCAGTGAGTATTTGTCTGCTTGCATGTTGCATTTTGCTTAAGTTTGCTTACAGTTCAATTACCTTTGTTAATAAAGGCTATGCCCCTTGACCCTTCTACCAAGGATAGGATCAAGTAGTCGGTTACTTAACCAGGCAAGGGGCTAAGCATGAATAGATGCTTAACCTGTTTGTTCAAGTCATATACAGGACACAAGGCATGAAAGAGTTGGAATACGGATTGAAGACAGCCAGAACATGTTTCTGCTATTGAAAAGTGTCGTTGAACAGCGACGTGTTTTTGTTCATGTGAATGGCGTCGGCTCGACACGACGCGTTTCAGAAATTCAAAGAAATGAAGCTGGAAATATCAAGAAGATCCCACTGTGGGAGTCAAGAAGTCTCAACCGTGGCTAAAAAGACGGTTATTTCTACCCTTGTATTTCTTTCATGTAATTATTTTGCATTTGCGTAATCAGCATTACTATATGAAAAATATTTATTAGAGTATATCAAGGACCTTGTGGTTTTGATGAAACTGGAATTTGAGTTCCCCTACAACAAAAACAGTGATAATTCCAGAGGATTCTTAATTGCACGGATAGGCCGTTAGATTGTTAATTAGTGAGGACGATGGTTCCATTTTTGTGAAACGGTGCGTGGATAAACGAGCTTCGGCTTAGCACTGGATTACAAGAATTAATGACAATTTAACAATATTATCCTTGATTAATTTATATTTTATTTGACTTTATATTTTTCTTTTAGCCCAGCATGCATCATGTAGGACTTTGAAATCATTGTGATAATGATTAATTACTGATTAAGTTTCAGACCATTAAATCAAATAATTTCAAACATGATATGAAATATTCTATTCTGAATTGAGTATCTTGATTATCTTTGAGGTTCGCTTGAAGATATCTATGGAATTCTATCCTTTCTTTGATTCTTTATCCAATATTCTTGTTTTCTTTTAAGATCCATCATGGCTGCAGCACGTCCACATTGGCTGGCAAACGCTCCCCATGATGAAACCTACAGTTTCTACGACTTGGGGTACTTCCCACTCCGAAAAGGTTGATCGACTTTATTTTATTTCCTTGTCTACCTCATCCAGACAGGATTAATTCCATTGATCTCTTTGAGCTATCTTCATTGATAATTTCGAGAAAAATTCCAATCATGTGATGTTAAGAGCGTGTCTCATCACACCTTGGCATCACCTTTTCAGTACATTCCATTCCATTTCACTCCCTTGCAAAGACGATGCCAAGGTGAGGCAGTTGTAGACACGCTAATTTTGACGTCATTTTGAGTAAATTTAATATCATATAATAATGCCTCAGAATGGTCTGATATTTAACCATTGATTAATTTTTATTGATCTTTTTGAGTGTCGGGTTGAACAGACATATTTAAGCTAATCAATTAGATGGATTTTAGCTCAAATTTCAGTTAAAATATGCAGAATTCTAAAAGACGTCAACCTGTGTGGACGCGATTTAGAATTCTAAAAGACGTCAACCTGTGTGGACACGATTTAGAGTTTATTCTTGTTTTAACGTTTAAATTTGAATTTTAATCAGTTGATTAATTAGCTAAAAGGCGTCTGTAAGGCACGACACGTTTTAGGTTTCCTAAGCTATTTTAACTTCTCTTCCGGATGTTTATCCTTATCTTAATTAGTGTAAAAGACGTCTTTGCATGTAGACGCGTTTTAGCTAATACAGATAAAGATAAGTTTCCCGGATGTTTATCCTTATCTTAATTAATCTGAAAGGCGTCAGCAAATGTGGACGCGTTTTAGATAATTACAGATAAAGATGAATTAATTTGTATTTATCTGTTGGTTAAGATGGATAAATCCTAGATTTTTCTATGTAAATCCGCGGACGCAGAAGAGGTCTATAAATACCTTACATCTTGAAGGGTTAAAAAAAAGGTGAAGCGTAATCTTGAGTTGATTATCATTGAGCAATAGCGAGTTGAAGATCGAAGCAACAACGTCGGAACGCCGAAGCGCTGCCATTTCCAGAAGTCGGCGTCCTTTCAAGATTCTTCATCCATTCAAGAATTCAACCATTGGGCATAAGTCTTTATTTTTTGCATTCATTTCATTTAGTTCTACATTCTTCTTCTTCATTCACTTCATGTAACACACAACACATTCATTCTTTCCAAAACCTATTTGATTAAGGGGTTTCAAAAGCCACTCAACAAGTAAGTTTGCTGTTTAATTGCATGTTTAACATCATGAATAGAATAGATACTATTTTTGCTTAAAGTTCTCATCATTGTTTCTTCATTTCTTTTCTTTCTATTTCTGCTGCACTCAACAAAAGGAGAATCAAAAAGAGTAAATCAAGCACAAAGTCACAAGAATTTCTGGACGATCCTCAAACTTCAACTTCAAATTCAACAGCAAGAACAAAGAACAAGAAGGGCTCTCTTTCTTCAGCCGGCTGAAGGAGGGGAATCAAGAGCTCAATATCTTCCGCGTTTAAACAGGTAGGCGATCAAAAACTTCTTTTGGAACTTTTAAGTCAAAAGTTTCTGGCGATTACTTCACATAGTTTCTGTTTTTAATAGGTTTATTTTGCACCTAAACAACATAGATTTTTCATGTTAATCACACGATCATTCTAAGCACTCACAGGGACCCACATGCCAACTAAGAGAGAGAGAGGAGGGAATCTTGGAATTCAAAGAAATAAATATCTCTTTCAAAATTCAAAAGTCAAAATATCATTTATTATTTTTAAGAGGATCCCCTAATCAAGGGGGAGCTTAATGCAAAGATTTAATAGCCTCTTTATTATTCTTTTGAAATTCAAAATTTTCCCCTCTTTTCTATAAAACCAATGGAGGAGGAAGCAAAAGGGGATTCGGACTTTGGAATTTTTTCAACCTCTCTCTCCTTGTTTTCTTTCTCTCAGATTTCTCTCTCTCTCCCCTACGCATCTCTCTCTTCTCTCTCTGTCAGTCTTTTCTCTCTCCCTCTTCTCCCTCGGCATCTCTCTCTCCCTTTTCTCCTTTACCTTTTCCCTCTCTATATCTCTTGTTCCCTGCCTCTCCCTCCAATGCCTCTCTCTCTCTCTCTCCGTCTCTTGCAAGCACTGCAGGGAATAGCCGGGCCTGCGCCGCCAGCCATGTGCACGCTTCGCCCACTCGAGCCAGCCCTCCTCGCCATGCGCCAGCACCGGACTCGCCAGCCACCAGACGTGAGCCCGCCGAGCGACCCGTGCCACCCCTGCGCAGTTCGCAGGGGTCGACTTCGTCGCCCGCGCCACTAACGCGGGCGTTCCCACTCGCCAACCGTCGTACCTCGCCTGGCGCGCCCGCCACGCGCCTGCGTGCCTCGGAGCCCGCCCGCCTTGTTTGTCGAGCATCGTCTGCCGCGCCCTGGGCCCACCTCGTCTACTACGCCTAGCAGCCCCCACCGTACGGGTACACTGTGCCATCCTGCCTGTGAACCCCAGTCCTGCCGCAGCAGTTCAGTGCACCACAGCCTCCCATCGCTACGACCAGCGTCCCAAAGCACCTCTGCGTCCAACTGCGGCCACAAGCCCCTCCCGGCTCATTACACCAGCCCCTTCACAGAAGCCACCTGAGCCGGGCTATGGCTATTCACTGTTTGCATTATTTCTTTTGTGTTATTTGCTTTTATTAGTTAACTTGTAATTCTATAAATAAAATTTTGTTGTTTTCAAAGTTATTGTAATTTTAATTTCTGTCTAATGATAGTTTTGTGTGTTCAAACTTCATAATAATCTTTTTAGAAATCAATAAACTTAGTTAAATTGAAGGAATGTTTTGGGTTGTGTTTGGGTGATAATTTCTACATTTTATTAGTGATTTTAGATATTTAGGTATTTTAATATTGAATTAGCTAGCTAATTTTCACTTTCAAAGTTTCTTTGGCACCAAACACTTCATATCCTCTGATTTTCAATTAAAATTCAAGATTTCAAATTTAAAAATTCTATTTCTCTGTGGATCGACCCGGTCTCAACCATGCACTACATTGCTATCTTTATTTGAGATTCGGAAATTAAAATTGATGTTATTTGTGTTTTAACGACGTCATTTAAATACGCATCAAGAAGCCATCCATAAAAGAGAAGGTCTCATATCCAGCCGTGTTATCAATAAGGACATCAATATGAGGCAATGGAAATTCATCCCTAAGACAAGCTCTATTCAAATCCCAAAAGTACATACAAATTCTGACTTTTCCATCATTCTTCATGAGTGGGACTATATTTGCCACCCATTGAGGATAGATGACGACTCTAATGAATTTAGCGTTATATAATTTGTAGACCTCCTCTTTCATTTTCAAAGCCAACTGAGGGTGGAATCACCTTAGTTTCTATCTGACTGGGTTAGCTCTAGGTTTCAAAGTTAATATGTGTTCTGCCAAAGATGAATCTAGTCCCGACATATCTTCATAACTCCAGGTGAAATCATTCTTATGATCCTTGAGAACCTAAAAAACCAAAGCCTCTTCATCTGATGGAGGAAGACCCTTACTGATGAGGACAACCTTAGGTTCACCTTCAATTCCTAGATTAATCTCTTCGGTAGGTTCTTCTACGACAGCTAATGGTTCATCAAATCTCTTCATTCTGCTAGCAAACGCATCAGCCACGTCCTCATCTTTTTCTTCTCCTTCAATCATAGGGTCTTTCTCATGTAGCAACTCATACACCCTGTAACCATCATCTATATATTCATTTACCTCACATTCTTCCGGCAACTAGACATGATTTTCTAAAAGTTGAGGGATTTAGGAACAAGAATGACAATTAAAAGCTAGCTCTTGAAGGTATCTATTTGGAATACGCCTACCTTTGGGTTTTCTAGACTCTCTAATTTGCCTAGACCTAACTTTGCTAAACTCTCTAGACTCCCTATCCTGACCTAAAGAGGATGAAGAAGGATAAGAATCCCGGGATACGAAATGGGACACAGATGGACTCCCCGGAGAGGAGAGTAGATCTACAAGAGAATCTCGCATGAGTGACCCGCATGGCGGCGCACACTCGGACGAGAAATAGGATGTCTCCTCGATGATGATTTTTGACAAGATTAAAAAATTGACGTTTTTTTTAGAGATTTTCTTTAATCATAAAACAGAAGTGAACTTGGAGGAGAGATGGAGTAGGAACAAATGAAGGAAAGAATGGCACCATGGTCAGAGGATTTGGGAGATTATATAACAGTATGTCCCTAATTCTATCATAGATCTCTTCATTATTGAGAGAAAGCCCGAGGGAGGAAATCAGGTGGGGAGAGAGTAATCAGAATAGGAGGTGCCCGGGGGATATCTTTAGTGATCAAACTGGCCCAAATGGGGATCAAGAACAATGTTTTGAATAGGGTATGGGAAGCAAAAATATGGGAGGGATAAGTGGCCAGCCATAGATGGTCCACAGTCAAACCTTTTTCGTAGGGATCATTAGGTTCCCCTTCATCAGTTTCTTTATCTAGGAGAATTATTTTATCAATAATAGAGCTTGGTCCTTCAATCAGATCCTCCACTAATGGCGGCCACTTAGGCTCTATGGGATGGAGGAATAACCTGTTCAAAGCAATGTACAAGTCCCACATATCAAACCACCAATACTACTCACACTCAAGATTGTGAAACTTTCTTCTTTTCAGAGGCCGTAGAGCCTCTAAAGATTGGTAAGTAAGTAGCAGTGCACAATGTCTAGCCAACTTTCTTTCATATACATTATGCAAATCAAAATATGATGTGACTACGACTGTGTTGTCACCTCCATGCTAGATAACAAGTCCCTTGGAAAAATGAGGGAACAATGTCCAGGTGAGGGGGTCCCAATTCTCTTTGCACGGTGTCACCATAGTCTTCCATACTTTTTTTCCTCCTTCATCTTCCTCTTGTTGGACCATCTCATGCCTCACCTTCTTTGGCCTATAGCCCCCACCACTTCTTGGCACAATTCTTCTATCATTCACAGGCTTGAGCCTCCCTCGTAGTTGTGTTCCTAATCCTTTTCTAGGTTGATAGTCTATTTTCATCATGATGCGCCATCTTGGAGTATCTATAAGCTTGCTCCGCTTCATCACATCTAAGGGATATGAGGAAGGTATTGTGGACTTAAGCGTGTCAGTTGATGGCAGATAGGTTTCCAAGAGAGACAACATGGGTTACTGAATTGGTTTTGGAATAGGAGTTGGGTTGATAGTGAAGATGCGAGTGGCAACTAGGATAGGCATGCTTGTGACTTTAACAATTTGGCCTTTATAAGGGAATTGAGGCATTGATGATTATTAGAGGGTACAACCTCAGGGAGCTTGACATAGGGGTAACTGAGAACACCTTTTAAGGAAAGATCTATCTCTAGGATATGGAATTCGACTTTAAGGTGACAAATAGGGCCCAACTCCACCTTAAGGTACACCATGCCCAATGGGGACCTAGTGGTGTTATCATATGCAGTAACTGAGATAGGAGACGGTAGACATTTTTCTTTTGAAATGACATATAGCTCCAATGTTCATGGCGGTAGCACATTGATGGAAGCTTCAGTGTCCACCAGACACATGTTAATAGCCTTCTGAAAAATGTTCCTTGTAATACTCAAGGCCATACCCCATGTAGACGGAGGTGCTAACTCAGATGCATGGAAAGATATAGTGGGTTGATCACTCTACAGGACTAGAACAACAACAATCTTCTCTATCAGTACATCTTCATTCACCATGACTTTCTGCAAATATTTCATTAAAGCTTATTGGTGCATCTTAGACCTTTTAATTAATTCCAATACAAAGATGCGTGCTGGAGTCTTATTAAGATGTTTTAGCAGGTCATATTGAGTGCTTGGTATACTTTCTTCATTTTGCTATTCTTTTGAGGCTTGAAGAAGATTGTCTTACATAACTGACTAAGGGAATATTTTATTAAAAATCCTACCACTCCGGAGTACCAAAGGTTGCAGCTCAATAGTGGGGGGTGAAGGTAAGATTTCAACAGTCAAAGGCTTGATAATCAAGGGTTAGAAGGTAGGGGGTGATGATGTTGGACGATGGGTGTGGGTTGTGGAATGCGGATGAGGGGTTTGGTAGGTTGAGGGACGTTGGGAGTGGTTGGTATAGGAAAAGGGATGCAAAGGAGTGGCTTGGATGGCATAATATGGCTATAGATGGGTGGAGGTGATGGGTTATCTAGTGATGGCAGGGGTTTTGGGATAACGAGTAGGGGTTTGATAGGTATGGTGGTGGTATGGAGGCTATAGTGGGTATGGTAGGATTTGGTTTCATGGGTTGTGGTGGTGGAGTGGATATTGGTTACTGGGGAAGGGTGATGGCCTTGATGCGAGTTGGTGATGCAGATGATGGTGCGTGGCAGTGTAATGGAAGCCTCGGGCTTATAGATAGTGGAGTATACAAAGAATGCTTCTTCTACCTTCCATTTTTTACCCAGATTTACTTCGGGCTGGCTGTTAATAAGGATGGGGGCTATTTGTTGGTTCGAAGGGTGCTCTGGGAGCGGGTTCTGGATGATACCCTTATTTGGCTACTGGGGTGCCACTTGCTGGGCCGGTGCTTGCTGAACTTACCATTGATGTTACTGCTGTGGAGGTCTTTTGGCTTTCAAAGTCGAGATGTATTTTCATATTTCCTCCTAATCAATTCCACTTTGATCGTTTAGAACATGAATATAGTCCCGAAATTGAAAGCACACATCTCAATTGCGTGTCCAGGTTGACGATGAAACAAACAATAGCGGAACATAACAGCATTTTGTGGCCAGATGGTCCTTTCTTTCAGCAATATGAGGGCGTTGGCTGCCATCAGAGCATTGAAGATGTCAGACAGGGACTCCGGTAGTGGGGAATACTGAGCTCTCTTAGGGCTAGGCAGTTTTCTTTGCTGGGTGTACTCAGTAGGTGGGGACACTTGGTTGTAATTCGGATGCTAGCGAGGTTGGTTGAAAGAGGGCTAAGGTGGATGTTGTTGGGTCCTGAAGCCTTGCAGATTCTGCGGCCTTTGGTTATTCTATGGTGGTTCTAGTTCCTTACAAAAGGGGTTCGACTGTTATTCATGGAACTCACTTGCTCATTTGTATTGTGCCTCCGGTTCTTGGGTCAGTGTTGGAAGAACTTGGTGAATTGGGTTTCCTAGGGGGAGGCATGTTAGCTCGGTGGGAGTAAAAAAGGCTAGAAAATGTGGAGTCCATGAATGCGTTTTGGGCATAACGCGCCCTTTCATAAAGTTTAGCCATATTAATAAGGTTGTTTAGTGTAAGGACCAGCTTGTACTGATGTGTGGCATTAGCAATCATCATCTTCACTCGCTTAGACTCAAATAGGTGATCTTTAACCTTCTCGGCCATGGCATGCCACCTATCAGCAAAGGTGACAAAATCTTCATCTGGCTTCATCTTCTCAACAACCAAGTTTGTAATAGAGAGACAGGGCGACCCGATCCTTCTATCTTTGCATAAATCTTTTGGAGAAAGTATCGAAGTCCTCAGGATCTATTGGATCCAATGAGAAGAACCATTCTAGGGCCGATCCTTCGAGCAATCTTCTAAACAAGAAAGCTAAGGATCTCTTGTCGTTCTGCCAGAAAGAGGATTTGTAGAGGATCTCCTTCAGGCGTATGAATGGGTTACCAGCACCGTTGTACCTTCTGTAAACCGACATTTCTGATGGTAGCAGGTAGAACATTGGCAAGGCGGGAACAGAAATCTCAGGGGTGGTCTTAGCATCAATCATCTTTTTCAAATCCTTATATTGTTTATCCATCTGGTTCATTTTTGTTAAAAGGGCCTGTGTGAGGGGATCAATTGGCTGAGGTGGAGATGTGTAGAAGGCCTATTTTCTAAAGTAGCTAAGGGAAGGCGCACAGTAAGGTTGGGGTCCAGTAGAGTTTCCGCAGTGCCCAAGGGTGTTTAGAAGAGTAAGAGTGTGTGGCTTTGCAGATAGCCGGTAGTGGAGTGCTGTTGACCCACGTGTTGCGGAGTAGAGATGTGAAGGCTCTCTGTGGCCTGTGTGGTAATTTGAGTGGAAATAGGACTAGGGGGATTGACGGGTTCAGAAGGACTCGAGGAAGATTTTGCTTTCAGAATAGCCTGGATTGCCTCAAGACATGAGTGGCAAGGATTCCGAGAGCAGAGACCATATCAGGGATAGGATTGAGAGATGAAGGCTCATTTTGATCCTGAGCTTCCCTAGAGTTGGGATTCAGTTCAGATCCCATAGCATGGACCTGGGAAAAGACATGATAGCCTGAAGTAGGATTATATTGGTCATAGTGAGGTTCTTCCAGATTGAACTGAACTTGATTTTGAGGATTGTGAGCATCCTCCTCATAGTCAAACAGATTATCATATTCATATGAAACCATTCCAACAATCCTACCTTAACATAGCCTCATAATGAATAAATCAGCAAGATGCTCAAACAATTTTGCAAACAGTTTATTAGACAATTGGATGCTTACCTTATTTGAGGTTTCCTTATTGAGTTTAAATGAGTTTTGAAGAAAATGAATTCACTCAAGAAGGGTAGGTTCCTAGTTCCAGTTCAATGTCCCCTGTTATTTTCAATGGCTTCACACTCACCTCGAATAAGATATCTAACTAGGTACTTCAGAGGTTAAATATGCCCGATGAGCAAAGAGGGAATCCTTCGCTTTTAGAGACTTACGGAGGTCTCAACACAAATAACTTTAGTCTGATCGAGAGGGATCGACCCCGACCAGAGAGAATTAAGAGTGTTAAGAAGGGTATATATCTCCTAGAACGAGGGAGAGTGGGCTCCCAATGCAAATGAGCTGCGACCGAGATGGTCTTTAATGCAATGAACATGTGACAATCAGTGATAAAGTAGTGATCCAAATCGTGTTTGCTCAGGAAGACGTGATTCGTGAGTCGTGTCGGCCTGTGTCGACGTGATTCAACAAATCAAACCTCTGGTCAGATGCTCTGTTGGCAATAAGTAAACCGACTGAATGGCATCAGTTAAGGACGACGTGGTTAAAAAATGCGTCGACCTAAGTCAATGTGATTAATAACCCGTACCATAGATAATTATCAGCCGAATAGAGACCTCTCATCCAAGGAAATTAGATAATCTCAATCAAAATAAGTTGATTAATACGCCACTGAATCGTGTCGGCCATAAGTGATACCTTTTATAAAGGCGTCGACCTATCTAGACATCTTTTAGAGGGGCCAATTAAAGAAAGATAATCTCAAGAAAATCAAAGATAATCACAAAATTCTCTAAAACATGTCGACCGAGAACGACGTGATTTAGATAAATAGGAAGTTGATTAAGATTCAAATTAGCAATCGGCCAAGATCAGGAAACTAAATTACGTTAATCATGGACGACGCCATTCAACTTAATCCTTATTCGATTAAAAAATCTCAGCCAAAATTAATTTCGTCTAGAAATCTAAATAACGTCGACCATGCGAAATATAAAATTCTCAAAAAAATAGTTAAAATTAATTAATGGCTAAAACTTAGACTATTTCGGGATATCATAAATGTGATATGAAATTTACTCAATGTAAGGTCAAAATTAGCGTGTCTATAGGAGTCCCTAAAAATAGATTCAATTGGCTAGCAAAGGCACCGGGCCTCTTACCCTTATTTATATAAAAAAATAATAGACTACGACTCATCTGGCTTAGGGCGCCCGACCGCCATGATAAGCTTATTTAATTAGGCATTGGTTGCCGTGATATATGTTTGCTAGACAACATTTTGATTCGTACAAGCCTCTCTAATTCCTTCTTCAACAGTCATAGGCTGATTGCTGAAGCGATAGATTGGGGTCCAAACCCTTCGCTTGCCAGATAGGTTTAGCTTAAGCCGCTTGAAGCAATCCAGGAACAAAATATCCAGAAAGCTCCTATTGTCAATGAAGACCATCTTAATGCGGTATCCTGCAATGTCAACCTCAATCACCAAGGCATCGTTGTGAGGAAGCACAATACCTTGGAGGTCTTCATCGGAAAACATAATGGGCTCCTTAGTCAGGGGTAGGCGATGGGCGGCGGCAACCTACCAAGCGAGCCACTGGTTATCAAAGGTGTAGCTTTGCTTCTTCGTGTTGTTGTCCTCGCCGTTGGAGGCCGACCGTAGATCACATGACTGATCCATTCAAGAGGGGTCCACCGATTTCAATTCACCGGTGTAGGGGATCCCACTCTCCTCCATGGGCGATGTATCTTTTTAAGTATCCTCATTTGGTGAGGTCTTCAATCTCCCTCCTGAGATCATAAAATTCAGATATAAAATGACCATATTCATTGTGAAAAGCATAAAACTTCCTTGTTTTCTTGGCCTCGGAGACAAGTTTCTCTTCTTGGGCCAATGAACGTAGCTCTCATTTTTAATCTTCTGGAGGATGCATTCAGCAAGGTTTGGTTCTCCTCCCACCAGTCGGAGAATCGCTTGCGTTGCCCCCTCCACTTGATCATGGCACTAGTCCTTATAGGGCCGACCACTCCAATCTCACTCACGTCACCGCTTGCCCTGTTTGAAAGTTAGTTTCTCTTCACTCTTGCCCTCGATATCAGGGCACTGCTATAAAGTTTTGCATGCATGAAGCAAATCTTCACTATTGATACATAGGTTGACCTTCCTGACAAAGTCGGGGAGGTCAACCAGAGCTCCTTGTTGGGCTCGAGCTGGGCCTACTGACTAGTGGCTCCGATAATGAATTATTGGGCAGCATTAGGCACGTCCATATTAGGAGTTTTAAGCGTTGCCTCATGAAAATGGGCCCCGGAGACTTTCATCCTTCTTTTAACATAAGGACGCCAGTGACACCGTCGTCACAGGCATGCACCAGTTGGTGGCAAAATTGTTTTGAAAAGAGCGTCGCATCTCTTTAAAGTCGTCGATAGTGCTGGGATCCGAGCGGGACGCGAAGAACGCAGCGGAAACGACGAACAAAAAATTATCCTGCCCGATGCCCGCTGATCCAATTCGGAATGAAAACTAAAACCGAAAACTAACAAGTCATAATCTAATTACCGTGCGCGGATTCGAATCCGCTTCCGTCTCAGTTCCGTCGAGGCGATGCTACGAGCCGCACAAGCGTCTGGCCTCCAGTGGTATCCACGCGATCCTCCGCGGTGGTTTGTCCTCACTCCCTCGTTCGTATCAGCTCGCTCGCTGAAGATCCGTCACCGCAACGATGTACGGAAACCCGCGGACGGGAATTCCAGACTTTCGGGAATCGCACGCGGCGGAGACGAAGACTGTTCCGGCGCCTCGAATGGGGCACCCAGAGGATGAGGGGAGAGAAAGGGGGACGGCCAGTATGAGGAAACCTTGGAGCTTGGCCCAGGATTTCTCAACAGCGTATATATATATTAAGTTGGCGCGACTTTTCACAAAAGTCTCCGAGTTAATATAAATCCCACTAAAACACCACCGACTGAGAATCTTATTACGTGTGACCCTCTAGGCCCATTAACCAATCCGGTTTTCAGCCCGCTAAGTCCAATAACTAGTTATTGACTTATTGTAATTAATTAATATCTAGATATTAACTAATAATTTAATCGAATTAACATCTCATGTAAATTCGGTTTGACTTCCGATCAAGTTGGGTGCCAAGCAACACCGCATGATCCCGGAAGGTAATGGGGTTCAGAAACCCACTCATGGAGCCTGTCCGTCCACAGTTACCGCGTGGCTATAATCCTTCATTCGCACAATGCTCTCGAGTTAGGGTATGGTGAACTCTCAAACCCTACATGTTTAACTCACTTGAATCAGACTCCGCTGTACAATATCGGAAAACATCTTTTCTGATATTGTTTCTGCTCTGGCCAGAGACTCCAATAGATCTATTCTAGAGCTTTCTCTCTCCAGTTACCTGAGAGCGAACGATCCTTTATTGAACACACAATCACCTTCGAAGGTCTTCCGATTGACCCGATCCTTTACTATTAGAGATCCCTTGGATAGGGATTCGTTGGTCAAGGTCAAAGTCCAGAAGTCTACCGACAAGGTGTCTTTGGTGTCTCAAGTCCAAAGATCACCCACGCCACTGTGACGATGAATCAAGCCGATTGACATTCAGGTAAATTACCATTCGGTGATTCATGTCGGATCAGTTCAGTGAACTCATTCCCCAATGAGCACCTACAGGTTTACCACTGTGTCTCCACACGAGTAACTAACGAGATCAGTCACCCTCATCATATGAGCTGGAATAACCTGTACTAGTCTTACCGGATGTTTGATGTCCTTCTCAAACATTCTACGACTAGAAACAATTAAGAATATGTGTTTATAAGTCATCAGTCGCATTATTATGATCTCATCATAATCTAATGACTATTGCACACATTCATGGACTTCATTATGCGCAGTTAAAAATATGCCAATCTACATAATGAATTTAATGTCATTGATTAGTGAACTAAATTGAAATAGGTGCCTTATGATTAGCTTAGAGGATACCTATATCCATCAATCTCCCACTTGGACTCAAGCCAATCACCTTCACATTTGATCTCCATCAAATCTAGGTGATGCTCACATAAAGTCTGTGACTAAGACTTGGTCAGGATCTGCTAAATTGTTTAAAGATGGAATATTTTCCATTACGTTATTTCCTTTTTATCCTTTGTCTCTGAACTTGTGAAGGAGCCTCAGAATGTTCTACAACTTCTGAAGAGACCATGGCTCGATCACACAATTGATCGCTTCCACTGTTGTCCTACAATAACGAGATTTTATCAAAGACCTTTTAGAACTACATCTAGTTCAGGGATAAACTTTTTCATCAATACTGTTCTAATAACAGTATCACTTGTTTATGTCGTCACCTTAATATCGAGTTCTGGATTGGAACCCTTCCAATCCATTCATTTCTTCTAGAAGGTTGAATCCATTATTTGACTTGAAATTTTAGTCAGTGTAACCTCGTAGTTTCAAATCATCTTCTCCATATACATGAGTGCATCCTTAGCACTTCTCAAGTGCTTAATGATATATTTCACTCATGTATCTTTTAAGGAACTTTTTCTCTAAAGGAGTAAATTCCATATCTCAACAATTGAGACTTATTATGAAATTTATCCCAAACATCTTGACATACAGGTCAATATAATATGCCCACCGATCTATCTTAATAGATTCATATTTCCAACACGTGGGATATTATTACTAAGCCTATTATGGAGGAAAATATGGTCAATAATACTTTTACTGATAGTAACATCCTAATGTCATTCTTAATAACTTTGATGTTATTATCACAAAGCATTACTAAAGCGACCGTACTCTCACTATCCTCTTTGAACACACACACACAATTCATGATCATTCTTAATGATCACATAATGTTAAGTTAAAACTTTTATTACAACTTAGGAAGCTTCAGTTTAATCCAAAAATGATCTTTGAAATCATAACTTGCTTCCTAGACATTTTAAAAGTTTTAAAGGTGTATCATATGCATATTTACCTCAATCTCATTGAGAGAACACTTTTAATATCCAACAGTCAACATCTCATTATTATGATAGGCAGTATTGACAAGTAGAATTCTAATAAACTTACTAACGGTAACCATTGAGAAAAACTTGTTTAAGTCAACATTTTGACGATGACTATTTTCTTCAGTTTACCATATAAGTTTTAAGTAGTCAATTTATGCTAATCTTCTGAAGATTTGCTTACTTTAGGTACAATACCCTTTAGCAATACTATCAAGTTCTGAACTTAATAGTAGTTATGGACTATGGCTTAAAACTCTTAACTACTTGCCAATCTTAAACTTATAATAACAAAGAGCATCATCATAGATTTTAGATCATAATCTATATCTTTGAGCTCCTCTCATGTATGTTATCAGTGGTTCCAAACAACTAAAGATTATCTAATAATTTTATGTTAACTTGTAGATCTAGAACATCTTCTAGTTGTATTAGCTCTCACTGTCTTCCCTTAGGACATATTCCTTTTCATAGAAGACAATTTTCAGGACGATAATTATTTCATTATCGCCTGGCCAATAAATGTAATGTCCAAATTCTTTAGACATTTCATAAATTCACATCACGGTATAACTTGACTTTAAAATCAGGTTTGTTCATAATTCACATCTCATATGAATTATTTGGTTTCCATATCTTATATGGACACACACTGACTTATTTGGACCATCTGTAAAGTATGGACATCTAATGTTCATACTTATGTTTAAAAAGATATAAGAATTAGGCAAATCTTATTATGCATTGCACCATATCTTAATAAGGTGCAATTCCTCATTCTATCATATTACTATGATGTACAATGAGGATCAATCGAGCGATGATACAATTATCCTTTTAATGATTTGTGTGAATCATATACTTTAGTATTAATTTCTTTGATCAAATAAAAGAATTCTAATACTTCATATTGATCTTATACCTTAATCTCTTAGATGTATTCGTCTTGTACTTCAGTAAGTACATACAGTCGAATCATTCCAAGAGTAAACTATAAGGTAAGTCAATGAGAGTGATTATCTTTGGCCTTTGAGCTGTTTACATCAGTATGTATCAACACCAATAATTTCTTATCGTACATCCCTGTATACAATACCATAGATAAAGAGGATTCACACAGTTCATTTCTATAGGAGACTTGTGAACATTTATCACATGAAATGTCACATCAAGAATCTATAGTGCATTGACTGATCTGAACAACTATTGTTCCTTCTCAGTCAACGTTATTCACTTTTATAATTCTTGATATCTTATGCAACTAAATAACAATTATTCAGTTTCATATTCGACTCCTATAGATATACAAAGATTTACTGTCTAACAGTAACCTATGAATATTATGAACAATAGTTGAGTCAAACTCAACACTTATATTTTCTCGTTTTCCTTTTAGTTGTCTAAGTCTACATACTATTGCAGATGTGAGAGTTATTTCCAATATCTTATATTGGATACGCTAATTCTCTAATAGACGTGCAAAAGTTGATAATAAGAATATCTAAAACTTCTTTCAAGTTTCATATTCGTTTTGTCAATATTCTTATATTGGTTGCAGTAGGAGAATTGCTACCTTTCTCTTCCAGCTGACTTGCCATTATCCTTTTCAGGTATGGGTTTGATCGTTTAAAATCTTACAACTTGCCTTTCTCAAAGGCACATCATAAATATCTCTTCATCTTGGTCTATCCAAATAAGAGATTTCATGACAACCATTGCCTTCCAAAAATGCATACCATGAGTATCTCTTCACCTTGGTCTATCCAAGTAAGATGATTCATGATGTCTGATTAGGATAGTGACTATCACTTACCCCTAAAGACATTTTTTAGAGTTTTTTAGTCAGTCTGAATATGAGAAGTATTGGCATCCAATTATGCAAAAATCTCGAATAGACGACATTTTAGTGAACGAAGGAAATAACGTGTTTTAAGAAGATAGTTCTTATAATTCAATTACAGCCTTTTATCTTGAATTATTTCCTACTATTTTTCGACGGACTGTATAACCTTCAAGTATACAGAACGAGAGATTCCGACGGTCTCCTAGTGAGGATCAGAATCTCCAAGAATCATAGTATGACCTCGGATAAACACATAGTATCATACCATTATCTTAGAGTAACCATCTCATGGTAATTGCAACTCCTTGTAATATCCGATCTTATTTTGGCTCCCAGGTCTTTAATGGTTCCGGGTAAACACAGTAGACCATTATCTCTAGTCTAAGCTTTACCATCAATACGTGACAGAGTAGAGTAAGAATGTAGCTCCCGGATAAACGCGAGGATAGCTACACCGTTCCTCTATTCCAATCTCAAGGCATCATAATGCCATAGTTAATAGTCCTTTCATCAAATGGTGGCAGATCTCGGGTAAACACATAGAAACTGCCATCACTAAATCAAGTTCTAAGAACTATATTGATGGAGAGCCACGCGGTGCATTCTCAATGACTCGCGCTCCGGCTTAGACTTTATGTTGAAGGTTTTGTTTATTTTAAGTTGGTTTCATCCTAGGTGATAGTTTATAAATATATCGTATATATTTAACTATACCTAGATAATAGTAATTGATTCATAATCAAAAAACTAAAAGGTATGCATCAACCATACATGTTCATTAAGTGGTCATGGACAATACGGTGATTAACTGGAGTCAAACAATTAATCACCACAACAATATAATAATTATATTAACAAAAACATGCAAACTTATAGGCACTGGTGATCTCATCTTCTGTCCCCTTCTTAGTTGCACTTGTGGATCATCCTCGCCTCTCCTCGGTCGGCGCGATCAATTACAAATAATATTTATTTTGAAACAATTTCAAATACAAATAAATTATAAGAGAAAGCCTTATGGCCGAGTACAATGATGTAGGGAGATAGAATTACAATGGAATGGGAGAGAGAGGGAGACACGCAGGCCTCATTAATTAACATTTACTTAACCCATTACTCATTCCATAACAATCCACAAAATCACACACCATCACATAATATGAAATTAACTAAGTGCATGTCCAAGACCACCACTAATTTTAACCATCCACTCATGATAAAACACATCATATGAAGGCTAAAATTTTTGAAAAGTAATAATTTTGGTTTTTCTCAAAAACTGGGTACCAATCAAAATTGGATAATTCAAATTTCGAAAATCATATTTTCTAACATACATTTAAATCTAATTTAAAGCAATAAACACATCAACATGTGCAAACAAAGCTAAAATTAAAATTCTAAAATATTCCATGTATTACTTAGAACAATTCTAAATTAATTAATCTAACACTTAGATTAATTTTAAATCACATTAATAACAATTATTAATGCGAAACAATCTAACATTTAGATAAAATAAAAAATTCATAAATAACATTTATAAAAGAATTTCTAATTCTAATTTTAAATACTTAACAACTTTGTTAAGTACCCCCTTTATTAAATATAATTTCTCAATAACAATTATTAAGAAAAGTTAATTAGAACATTTCGAATTAAAATAGTCTAACAATTAGACTTAATTAATCTCTTAGTAACATTTATTAAAAGATCAATTTTAATTAGATTTGATCTACAAAACAATAATTAAGAGATTCATGAGTAAACTAATTAATCATCTTAATAACTATTATTAAGACTAAATTAGTGCTTAACAACTTTTATTAAGGTTTATTACTTAATAAATAATTAACTTAATTATAACAATTATAAAAAGTTAATTAATCACATAGTAACCTTTTATTATGTGTTCCTTAATTAAAACATTAATTTCATAACAACAATTGTTAGGAAATTAAATGATCTAATCACCTAATTAATTAAAATTAACAACTTAAATAAAAATTAACAACATTTGTTAATAATATTTAAGGTTGCAATCTTAAAATAATTAACAACATTTGTTAATAATTAAATTAAGATCTCATCTTAATTAATCCCCTTAATCACTCATATTAAAAATATTAACAACAATTGTTAACAAAATTAAGATCACATCTTAATTATAAAACTCATTAAAGATGATATCTTAAAAACACCCCTTTAAATTACTTAATTAAAAGCAATTTAACAACAATTGTTAATTACATTTAAGATCACATCTTAAACGTAAATACCCTTTAACTTAAAATTGTAAACTTAAGCTTAATATATATATTAAACATTATTAAAATGCTTAAAACATATTTTAAACTTCAAGAATATCAGTTTAAAATTAAATAAGGTGGGGTTTAAGGGGTAAAGGGGTTTAATGGGCTAGGGGGTAAATGGGCTAGGCCCATTGGGCCCGGGCCTGGCCAGGGTGCGGCCTGGCTCGAACCAGGAAGCGCACTTGGGCTCGGGCCTGGGCTCGGCCAGCCCTGGACTAGGGCGCGCCTGGGCCGAGCCCGACCAAGGCCCGGTCGGGCCGCTTGGGACTGGCTGGCCCACCAGCGCCCCAGACGCTCGGCCGGTTAGGGTTTTGCAGCCCCCAGCGCACCCGAGCCAGTTTCAGGTGGCCTGGGTGTCGCCGCCGCCGGCGCTGGAGGCGAGGCCGGCCGGAATCTGCAAGGGGGGGGGGGGGGGGGGGGTTACCCCATTCGTCCCCGGCACCGGTGGTCGCCGGCCGGCGATCCCCTAAGCCGCCGGTGGCCCCCCAAAAAAGCGCCGTTCTGGACTAGTTTCACCCCTTTTGTTTTCAACTTTTGAAAGTCTACAAAGATGGGAGATACCATCACCGGCCGCTGATCCAAACATGGATGTTCTGGGGTTAAGGAGGGTTTGCTGGTCATACCAGCGAGGTAAAAGAGGTGTACGACCACCATGGTACCCTTCTTTAAAGCCCACAAAAGCCAGTTCTTCATCTCCATGAAGAATACCATGAAACCCCATTAAAACAGAATTTTTCCCAACAGAAAAATAAATCGAACATCGTATGTTCGTTGCATGAAGGATTTCTAGCGCGAGAAAAATAAATACAACATGGAATTTATTTTAGAAGATTAAGATCGCCATTCCAAAGCAGATCAAGGTGGAACCTGGCTTTGATACCACTGTTGGGATCCGGGCGGGATGCAAAGAATGCAGCGGAAACGACGAACAAAAAATTATCCCGCCCCATGCCCACAAATCCGATTCGGAAAGAAAACTAAAACCGAAAACTAACGGGTCGTAATCTGATTACCGTGCGTAGATTCGAATCCGTTTCCGTCTCAGTTTCGTCGAGGCGATGCTGCGAGCCGCACAGGCGTCCGGCCTCCAGCAGTATCCACGCGATCCTCCGCGGTGGTTCGTCCTCGCTCCCTCGTTCGTATCAGATCGCTCGCTGAAGATCCATCACCGCAATGATGTCCGGAAACCCATGGACGGGAATTCCCGACTTTCAGGAATCGCGCGCGGCGGAGACGGAGACTGTTCCGGCGCCACGAACGAGGCGCCCAGAGGATGAGAGAGAAAGGGGGACGACCAGCATAGGGAAATCCTGGAGCTTGGCCCAGGGTTTCTCAACAGTGCATATATATATTAAGTTGGTGCGACTTTTTACAAAAGTCCCCGAGTTAATATAAATCCCACTAAAACACCACCGACTGAGAATCTTATTGCGTGTGACCCTCTAGGCCCATTAACCAGTTCGGTTTTTAACCCTTTAAGTCCAATAACTAGTTATTGACTTATTTTAATTAATTAATATCTAGATATTAACTAATTACTTAATCGAATTAACATCTCATGTAAATTCGGTCGAACTTCTGATCAAGTTGGGTGCCAAGCAAACACCGCATGATCTCGGAAGGTAATGGGGTTCAATAACCCACTTATGGAACCTATCCGTCGACAATTACCGCGTGGCTATAATCCTTCATTCGCACAATGCTCTCGAGTTAACCAAGGGTATGGTCAATTGTCAAACTCTACATGGTTAACTCATTTGAATCAGACTCCGCTGTACAATATAGGAAAATATATTTTCTGATATTGTTTCTACTCTGGCCAGAGACTCCTGCGGATTTATTCTAAAGCATTCTCTCTTCAGTTACCTGAGAGCGAACAATCCTTTTTTGAATACACAATCACCTTCTAAGGTCTTCCGCTGGACCCGATCCTTGACTATTAGAGATCCCTTAGATAAGGATTCGTAGGTCAAGGTCAAAGTCCAGAAGTCCACCTACAAGGTGTCTTTGGTGTCTCAAGTGTAAACACGCTAATTTTGACATCATTTTGAGTAATTTCATATCATATAATAATGCCTCAAAATGGTCTGATATTTAATCATTAGTTAATTTTTATTAATCTTTCTGAATTAATTGTCTAAATAGTATCGGGTCAGACATACATAATTTAAGTTAATTAATTAAATTCATTTTAACTCAAATTTTAATAAAATATGAAAAAAGTCTAAAAGACGTCGACATATATAGACGTCATTTAGAGTTTATTCCTATTTTGATATTTAAATTTCAATTTTAATTAATTTATTAATTAGTTAAAAGACGTCTTTCAGGCACAACGCCATTTAAGTCTCCTAAGCTGTTTCTCTCTTCTGCCCGATGTTTATCCTTATCTTAATTAGTCTAAAAGATATCTCCCATGGGCGACGCGTTTTAATTAATTACAGATAATGATGAATCAGGCTGTATTTATCTGTTTCTTAATTGGATTAACTTCAAAATCCTTCATCTTAATCTTTAAGTAACTGCGGCTGCGTGAGCTTAAAGCCTATAAATACCCAACCCCTTGGTCATTAAAAAGTTAGTGACAATTCTTGAAAGATGAGTGATAATTTTGAGTGATGTTAGTGATAATTTTGAGTGATGATAGTGATAATTCTTGAAAGTTGAGTGATAATTTAGAGCGATTCTTTGAGGGAGACGACGTCCGAATGCTGAAGGATCGAAGTGCTGCTACTTTCAGGAGTATGCATCCTTTCTTCATCCGTTCTTCGTCTATTCAAGAGCTTTTAAGACCAACGCTTCCTCGGGGCCATCCAACCTAGTTTTTTTTTTATTAATCTCTGTTTGTTTCATCATATTAGTTCAAAATCTCATTCATCACATCACTCCATGCTTCACACACTCACTAGCATAATTTCAAACCTACTTGTTTAAAGGGGTTTAAAAGACCATCAAAACAAGTGGGTTCTTTGTTCAAGTTGCATGACCAGAATCTTCATTAGAATAGATACTACTTTTGCTTGACTTCTTATTATTTTCTTTCATCTTTGTTTGTTGCAAGGTACAAAGAAAATCAAGAGGAGAGAATCAAAAAGGAAATGAAATATGGACGATCCTTAAAGCCCCATAAGCATCCAAAGTAAGAACAAAGTCAGAAGGGCTCTCTTTCTTCAGCCGGTTGAAGGAGGGGAATCAAGGACTCGAACATCTCCCAATTCTAAAACAGGTAGGCGATCAATCTTTTCTTTTGGAACTTTTTAGTCAAAAGTTTATGACGATCACATTCACTTAGTTTTTAATAAGTTTATTTGTCACTTAAACAACATAAATTTTCATGATAATCACACCCCTAATTTGAGCACTCACAGCTTTTTGGCGATCACGGTGGGACTTGGTCTCACCATCTTTTAATCTTTGTTCTTGCTTTTTATCAATCGGGCACCCACGGTGCACCACCTGTGTCTCTTGACCCTCACCGATCGGTGAGTTTTTAGTTTAATTGTTATTCCAATGTGCACCACGTGCACACCCTTGCGGCAAGATCTTGCCAGCCCCATTTGATTGATTGAGGAGTTGTGATTGTGATAAGAAGCACGTGTGATTGATTGAATGTTTTGTTGTTTACATGATAAATCATCCTGTTAAAAATTGAAATAAAAAAGATTCGCATGAGCCAATTATTTATCGCTTTTATTCTGTTTGTTTGAGGAGGAACCGATCTAGAAATTCCTCCTGAATTGTTCATTCTGCGACTTGAAAAGCGTTCAGGAACAGCGAAGCGTTTCATAACGTGTCGCCCTACCCAGACGCCTTTCAGGCTAAATTCTCTGTTGTTTACTGCCTGGGCTTCTGCGAGAAAAATAAGATTCTGTCCTGAATAGCGTCGAGGCACAGCGACACGATTCAGGCAGTTTCTTTTTTTTTTTTTCTTCAGTTCTCATATTTCTGATCTGTTTGCTACTACACGTTACGTAATAAGCATTAGAGGCCATCCCAGCCACAGGTTATACGCACTGGGGCTAACACGAGGCCATCCCAGCCACAGGTTATACGCACTGGGGCTAACACCCCCCTTTTCTTATAAGAACACTTTTCTTGACGTCTTCACCTCTCTCTGATTGGGTCGGTCCCTCGATCAGACTAGAGTGGTTGGCGTTAAAGACCTCCGTAAGTCCCCAAAATCAAGGTATTCCTCCTTGTTCATCGGGCTAGTTGTACCAATTGAAGTCCTTGTTAGATTTTCATAACGTTGTGAGAGAAAGCCATAGAGTATAACGGTGAAAATTGAATTGAAACTAGGATCCTTCCCCTTGAGTGAATTGTGATTAATTGAATCCAAATAAACCCAACAAGGAATCCTAAAATAACGTTAAACATCTACTTGTTTGCTTAATCTATGTACAACTTGTCCGTAAATCTTTGAAAAAAATTTGACATCATGCTACTTCGATTAGGTAGGGATTTGAGCATGGCTTCTGAAGCTATGGTCAACTATGAGGGAGATGCTAATGCCCCTCTTGAATCCAATTATCACTATGAAAATGGGGGAGATGCTAATGCCCCCCATGACCCTCATTCTTATCCATCTGAACATGAGGGAAACCTTCATATCCCTCCTCCTTTTGTCCATGATCAACACAATTCTGGTGCTGATCTTCCTCCGTACGTGCATGCGGTTTCTAATCCTGTCTTTGAGGGGGCCATGAACTCGAATGAGCCCTCATCTAATCCTTCTGATCTAGTCAACGCTTTGGGAGTTCTGGCCTCCCATTTGGATCCTCAACAACTTGAGGCAATCCAATCCATTTTGAAAGGGAAGACGCCTGTACCGTCTACTGGGCCTAATCCTGTGGTCCCCCCTGTCATTCCTCAACCTCCTCCTCATCATACTTCCTTCATTCACCAGGCCATGGAAGGCCTTCAAGTTTCAACTTCTCGGCCAGCTGGGCCACAATTGTCCTCCTCGAGGAAACCGGTCAGGCCGACGACGCCAACTTACCAAAATGCCCTCGGGCATGGCGGAAGCTCTGCCGGACCTCAACCCTATTGTCCCCCTTGCCCCACATACTCTAGGCAACAGGCCTATCATGTACCTCCACCTCCCCCTCCTCCAGTCGATCCGACGACTCAAGCTTTGCTCGCAAAGATGGAGCGTATGGATGAACAATTCAATAATTTTCAGAAAATGATGGGAGTTAACGCTGCACCTGAGATTAACCTGCCAAGTTTGCCCATGTTTCATTTGCCGCCCTCCGAAATGCCAGTGTACCGAAAATACAACGGTACTAGTAACCCCTTCACTCATTTGAAGGAGTTCATGTATGAGTCATCTTTCTGGCAGAACGACAAGAGGTCATTAGCATTTTTGTTCAGGAAATCCTTGAAGGGACCAGCCTTCGAATGGTTCTTTTCCTTAGAGCCATACGAAGTAGAGGACTACGGTATCGTATCACGAAAATTCATTCAACGATACCAGGATAGAGTTGCACCCTCCCTGTCCATTACTGACCTGATAGCAGAAAAAATGAAGCCCAACGAGAAATTCGTCAGTTTTGTTGATAGATGGAGGGGCATGGCAGAAAAAGTCAAAGATCATCTGTCTGAGTCCGAGCAAGTAAAGATGTTGATTTCCAATGTTACACCACAGTTTAAGCTAGTACTCGTCCTGAACAACTTGACCAGCATGGCAGAGCTCTATGAAAGGACGCGTTATTGTCAGAATGCTTTCAAGGACGCTACATTCTCTAGTGTCTTTGATCCTCACCGACCTAGTAGGCTTCCACCTCGGAAGCCAGCCGTGCCAAATTCTCCTAGCACGGGTCCAACCACTGAGGGCACGCTCTCTCATGAGCAGGTTAGTAGCATGAAAAATAATTAGTCCCAGCAACCTCCAAGCCAGCAAGGTTACAGACCTCCGAATCAACAAGGCTATAGACCTCTGAACCAGTAGGGTTACAAACAACAACAGCCACAGTATCAGCAACCCCAGCAGCCAAATCCACAATATCAGCAGCCACAGTACCAGTGGCCACAACAGTCGAACCAGCAGCCACAACAACAGCCACAACGGCAGTTACAGTACCAGCCCTCACAACAACAACAGTACCAGCCGCGCGCACCGCCGGCATACCATAATGTACCTCCTCCTGTTGATTATAACCAGCAAAGGAAGCCTCCAGGCCCGAAGAGGGCAGAATATCCAGTCCTTCCAAAATCCTTGACATATATCTTCAATGCTTTAATGGAAGCCAATGCCTTGGTTTTCCCAAGAGAAAAAACAGTTTGGCCCAAAAATGCCGACACTTCCAGATGTTCTTATTTCCATAGACAACCTGGACACACAATAGATGCTTGCTTCCAATTTCGAGATTATATCCATGATCTCAACGAACAGGGAGGCATTGATTGGGAAGAAATGAGGAAGTATATATCCGCCTTGAAGGCGAGACGGCCCCAGCAACAACAGCAACAACCCCAACAACAGCAACAACCAAGAGTGTCGGCGCAAGCAGCGGCGCCTCCAAACATGGGTATAGTGCAAAACCCACTCCTGGAGCACCGGAACCAGAATCAAGTTGCCCCTATTTTGACAAATAGCCAGTCTGAGGCTAATCGAGGGCAACAATGGAAGATAGAGGACTCTTCCTCTATTTATTCAATGGGTCACACTCCGAGCACCGCAAAACAACCACCACGCCGCACCCTCCATATATCTAAACCACAACCCGTTACTATCACGCCTATACCAACACCCGCATATCACTCACCTGCACCCATTAACCCATCACCACCGCCCGCTTTCCTTAAACCCATTACCCCCCACGCCACCACGCCTCCATCAAATAACCCCCCGCAAGCTAATTATGCACCCCTCATGCCATCTAGACCATTACTCCGCAAACCGTTTCCCACATCACCTACTACCACCCCCACTTACCCAGATACCATACAACCATCTAAACCTCTACTCCGCATGCCATTCCTCAATTCATCCGCACCGACCACTTACCCTTCCACCATCCAACCATCTAAGCCTCTCATCCGTACCATGCCATCGCCTACCAACACCACGCCATCACCCACATACCAACCCTCCACATCATCCACTAACCCTACGGTGCTCAAGTTATCGCCTGGACCTTCCACAATTGAAGAACATGCACTTCGGAGTGGGAGGATCTTCAATAAGGTCTTTCCTCAATCTACAGTTAGAGATGGCCCATCACAACCGCCGGAGGAAGCGCATAACGATGAGAGTGCACCAGGCACTCAATATGACCTGCTGAAGCAACTGGATAGAACACCAGTACGAATCTCTGTGCTTGAGTTGATCAAAAGATCGAAGACCCATCAGGAAGCTCTGATGGAATATCTACAAAAGGTGATGGTGAACGAAGACATACCGGTGGAGAATATCGCCGCACTACTAGTTCCGCAGGGGGATCAGCCCTCTATCTTATTTCATGCCTCGGAACTAGCACCACCAGCAGCCAGGAGCATGGCTCTGAGTATTACAGTCAATATCTGCAAGAAGGCCGTAGATGCATGTCTGGTCGACACGGGGGCTTCAATTAATGTCCTGCCTCCGAAGACCCTTGAACTATGTGGTGTACCCAAGGAAAAATGGCTGTCTAGCCCTATTTCTGTTACATCATATGATAACTCCACCCGTTCTCCTCTGGGAATGGTCTATTTAAAAGTGGAGTTAGGCCCTGTATATCATACATAGGTCAAATTTCACATCTTGAAAATCGATCCTTCCTTGAAGGCTATTTTGGGCCGTCCTTATATTAAAACCCTTGAGGCGATTCCCTCTACGAATCATCAGTGCCTCAAATTTCCCTACAAAGGACGAATCATTAAAGTTACGAGCATGCCAATCCTTACTGCTGCTCACTCCTTGAATATCAAGTCAACTTCTTCACCTGGCCGACAACTTTTTCTATCGGACAGGTTTACCGTCCTGTGGCTGATCCTTTAAAGGCCACCACTCTTACTCCTTATCCACTGGATGCCATAAAGCGGGGGAAGTGCATGAGTACCCCTAGTTGGAAAATAATGATGAAGGGTGGTTATCAGCCTGCAAAGGGTCTAGGCGCACAATTACAAGGCAGAACCACGCCCCTCAAGGACAACCGAAGGACACCTGGAAATGGCCTGGGCTATAGGCCAAGAAAAGTGAGGCACGACATTACTCAGCAAGAAGAAAATGAAGACGGAGAGAAGGTCTGGGAAACAATGTCTACACCATGCAAAGAAGGTCGGGACTCTTTAACATGGACCTTATACACACACTTTGTCAAGGGGCCCGTGATCAGTCATGATAACACAGTGGTCATTAGTTCATGTTTTGATCTCCATGACATATATGGAAGAGACCTGGCCAGACATTGTTCAGAATTGTTGACGTACCAGTCCTTGGAGGCTCTGCGGCCAATGAAAAGGAGGAAGTTCCAAGACCCTGAGTGTGAATGGTACAGATGCTTTGACTTAAGGGATATGTACATTGCATTAAACAGACTATTTCTTGATCCTTCAGAGCCGAAGTGGCCGCCACAAATAGATGAATTGATTGAAAGGCCTGGTGCCATTTCTGATAAAAGAATACTGCTCTCTGAGGAAATAGATGAAGGGGAGCCAAATGACCCCTATGAAGCTGGTTATACCACGGATCTTCTTTGGAGGGGGACTTATCCCTCTTACATTTTCACACTCCATACCTTATTCCGCACTCTGCTTCTAACCCCAACTTGGTCGTGGGTCATTACTGAAAATATTCTACGGGCTCCGCCCATCATGATCACTCTGTCCCCACGAGACTTTATCCCTCAACTTCCTCTCGATCTAGAGAGGGTTTATGATTTAATCTGGGACATACTACTGTATGATCCCCCCAATCCTTTGGCCTTGGTGCCACTTCCTCCATCCCATTCTCCTCCTATTCACCTTCATTCTTATTTTATGATTAATTCATCTTTTCTCCAAAAAAAAACGCCAATTTGGCAACAAATTTCTCTCAGATCCTCGTTGAGGAAACTTCCTACTTGTCCGATTGTACCCTATCGCGCGGGTCATTCGGTCAAGATTCTCTTCTAGATCTACTATGCCCCTCCCCTCGGGAGGATTCTCCTGTATTTCCACCTATATCCTATAATTTTCATTCTACTTCGTCCTCATTAGGTCAGGATAGGGAGTCTAGCGAAGTTAGGGAGTCTTGTTCTAGGCAGGTTAGTCAGGTTAGGAAGTCTAGAAAATCTAAAGGTAAACAAATTCCAAATAGATACCTCCAGGATTTAACATTTAAATGCCTTTCTTGCTCTATGATCCCTCAGTTGTTAGAGAATCCTATTCAGATGCCAAAAGATTGTATAGATGATAAGTCAATTAATGATGGATATGTGGTGTATGAATTGATACACGAAAAAGACTCCATTGTTGAAGATGAGGAAGATGACGAGGACGCGGCTGAGACATATGCCAGTGGAGTAAAAAGATTCGATGAACCTTCAGCTGTCGTAGAAGAGCCCACCAAAGAGATCAATCTAGGGACTAAAGACGAACCTAAGGTTGTCCTCGTTAGGAAGAATCTCTCTGAATTGGATGAGAAGGCAATGGTACAAGTTCTTAAGGATTATAAAGATACTTTTGCCTGGAGTTATGAGGATATGCCGAGGTTAGACTCATTACTAGTGGAACACAGGTTGACATTAAAGGATGGAGTTATCCTGGTTAAACAGAAGTTAAGGCGATTCTACCCACAAATGGCTTTGAAGATGAAGGAAGAGGTCGATAAGTTACATAAAGCCAAAATCATTAGAGTTGTCCTCTATCCACAATGGGTGGCCAACATAGTCCCGGTTATGAAGAAAGATGGGAAGGTCAAAATCTGTATTGACTTCCGAGATTTGAATCGGGCGTGTCCCAAGGATGATTTTCCATTGCCTCACATTGATGTACTCATCGATAACATAGCTGGCAATGAAACTTTATCATTTATGGATGGATTTTCAGAATATAATCAGATCGAATTGGCAGAAGAAGATCAAGAAAAGACATCATTCACTACACCTTAGGGAACATATTGTTATGTCGTCATGCCTTTTGAGTTAAAGAACGCTGGAGCCACTTATCAAAGGACTATGATGGCAATATTTCATGACATGATGCATATCGATCTAGAAGCGTATGTGGATGACTTGTTGGTGAAATCTAAGACTAAGGCTGAGCATGCCAAAGTTCTGGCAAGAGTATTAGAAAGATCAAGAGAACATCAGTTGAAGATGAACCCTAAGAAATGTGTATTCGGGGTATCCTCATGAAAATTACTTAGATTCATTGTCAGTAAACGGAGAATTGAGATCGATCCCAACAAGGTAAAGGCTATTAGAGAAATGCCACCTCCCAAAAACTTGAAAGAATTAAGAGGATTGATTGGGAGGTTGCAATTTATTCGCCGTTTTGTCTCTCAGCATTCACAAAGGTGTAAGCCGTTCTATGAGCTTACCAAGCCGGGAGTCAAATTCAATTGGGACGATAAGTGTCAGGAGGCGTTCGATGGATTGTAGAATTATTTGGCAAGTCCTCCTATTTTGAGACCACCATCTCCAGGCAAACCATTGATACTATACATTTTTGTCCTGGATGATGTGGTGGGGGCTATCCTAGCACAAGAGGATGAAGAAGGAAAGGAGAGGGCAGCCTACTATCTCTCTAAACTTCTCAACCCCGCTGAACAAAGATACATAGCGATGGAGAAAACATGTGCAGCACTTGTATGGGTGGTTCAGAAATTGAAGCATTACTTTCTGGCTCATGAAGTCCATCTTATCGCTAGAATGAATCCGATCAAGTTTCTCCTTGAGAAATATGTCCTTACTGATAGGTTAGCATGATGGCAAAGCTTTCTATCTCAATTCGATATCACTTACATTCAATAGAAAGCGATCAAAGGCTATGCCATAGCAGAACATCTCGCTCATTACCCCCTTCCTCGTTTTGATCCAGTCCGATCGGAGTTTCTGGATGAGGAACTGATGTCCATAGACCAAATCAAAGATGATATGTGGACTCTGCATTGTTCTGTTATCACCTGAATGTGTCACCATTCCACAAGCCTTTCAACTTGACTTTTCAGTCACTAACAATATAACTGAATACGAGGCACTCCTTGCTGGCCTTGAGGCTGCCCATCTCCGTAGTGCCACCAAACTCAGAATTGTGGGTGATAGCCAATTGATTCTTCGCCAAGTGTTAACCAAATATCGAACTCTTGATCTCAAGCTCAAGTCTTATCAAGAACTCACTTCTGCTTATGCAAAGCTTTTCACAAAATCGATCTTTATCCATGTTCCTAGGAATTAAAACATCTTAGCTGACGCTCTAGCCTCACTTGCATCTTCCCTCAATTTCCCAATCAGCAGACAATCCGAATCAATCATCGTTCATAAGCGTCCTTCACCCGCCATAGAAGACCCTTCATTCCTTAGGACTAAGGAGAAGCTGCTGAAGAAAGTCAGAGATGGAAATATTGTGGAAAAGATAGAAATTATGTTAATGGAGTTGTTAGAAGAAATAGATGATGAGCAGAAACCATGGTACTACGAAATTGCTAAATATTGTGGAGATCAATCATATCCTGAAGAAGCCATAGCTGAGGAGAAAAGGGCTATCAGGAGAGTTGCTCAAAGATACACCCTAGTTGGGGGAGCATTATAGAAAAGAGGTTTTGATGGAGTTCTTCTAAGATATTTAGACGAATATGAGCTTTGGAAGGTTATGGAAGGAGCTCATGTTGGAGTTTGTGGTGGCTATGTTAATGGACAGATGCTAGCAAAGAAAATCCTTAGACAAGGATTCTATTGGCCAACTATGGAAGAAGATTGTATAGGATATGTCCGTAAGTGTACCAAGTGCCAACTTCACGCCGACAAGATCCACTCTCCCGCATCTTCACTCCATCATGTTTCCTCCCCATGGCCTTTCTCCATATGGGCTTTCGATGTCATTGGACCCCTTGGCAATCCTGATTCCGGCATTAAGCAGAAGTCCTTCATCCTCACGGCCACGGAATACCTCACCATGTGGGCGGAAGCTGAAGCGTACACGGAAGTCAAAACATCAACCGTCTGCAAGTTCACCATGAAGAACATCATTACAAGGTTCGGAATTCCAAGCACCATCGTCACCGATAATGGACCGCAGTTCGTGTCACAAGAACTGAAAGACCTCTGCAACATGTACAAAAATGTATTGCATCATTTGTCTCCTTATTATCCGCAAGGCAATGGCCAAGCAAAGGCAACTAACAAGACTTTGATAAAAATCATCAAAAAGACGTGCAAGTCTAATAAATTCACAAACTGGCCAGAAAAATTGATTGAGGCTCTATGGGCCTACCGAACTTCAATCCGCACGCCCACCGGGCAGACTCCTTATTCCTTAACATTTGGAATGGAGGCGATAGTTCCATACGAGATCCTTATACCGTCATTAAGAGTACAATTGAATAAGGAATCTTCTATTGATGAACACCGTTCAGCACTCCTTGCTCAATTGGAACTCTTAGACGAGAAAAGATGGTCAGCTGCTAATCATGTAAGAGTTTATCAAAATAGATTAGCACGTTTTTATCAAAAAAATGTCATTGAACGTAAGTTCAAAGTTGGTGAAATGGTTGTCAAAAGAATTTTTGTAAAACCTGGTGGTCCGCGTTCTAAACTCCAACCCAATTGGGAAGGACCATATGTTGTATCGCATGCTTTTCCTAGTAACGCTTACCATCTAGTTAATGCATAAGGGCAATAATTAACTCACTCCTGGAATGGTCTGTATCTTAAGAAATACTACCCTTAGGTTAAAGAGTCAATCAGCATGGTACAAAGACTAGTGGAATCAGAAAATTTAGAAACTCAAATTCCCTTATCAGTCTGGATAATTTAATTCAAACGCATTACTACACATACTGACACGTTTGCTTCGTGAGTAACAAGAGATGCTAAGTCCTAAGGAATACCGAAAGCTTGAGTAAAAGTGTAAAGTGCAAATCATTCTTTTTAAAAAACAAAAAATTTATTTTTACACTCGACCCATGATGTCAGAACAAGACTTAGAATAGACTACCAAGAATACCCGTCATCTTAGTAGGAGGCCGTCATAAAAAAAAGGGGGAGATCTGTCCCATGAAAAGAAAAAGAAAAGCAAAAAGGCAAAAGGCAAATGTCAATATCAAAAGGCCATTACACTACAAACATCAAGGCCATGAAGTGAAATAAAAGGGAACGCAAGGTCGATAAATACCCCGGAAAGAAAATGACCGAACCCCAACAGATATTAGGGTAAGAAAGGAACATCTTTTTAAGTCTCCGGAACCTTCTCGTGGGCTTTCTAAACCAATTCTTCCTTTCTTTCTGAAGAGGCGTACTCCAAGCTTAAGGAACGGCCTAAATTGACTAAGGATCAAATCATCAAATCGGATCACGAATGGAAACACAAGTTCAATCACGATGGGTCTAAGTTAGATTATTAAAGACAATTTGGGAATTAAGTTAATAAAAGAATATGCTCTTTTGATCTGGGTACCATGCTGGTCTTTTAGTTTGCACAATATTCAAAATCCAAAAAAAAGTATATATCTCAAAATCCAAATAAAATACATATTTCAAAAATCCAAAAAAAAATACATATTTCAAAATCTAAAAAAAATACATATTCCAAAATCCAAAAAAAATAGATATTTCAAAATCTAAAAAAAATACATATTTCAAAATCCAAAAAAAAGTACATATCTTAGAATCCAAAAAAAAATAGACATGTCAAAATCCAAAAAAAAATATATGTTCCAAAACCCAAACAAAAATGAATATTTCAAAATCAAAAATATTTCAATTAGCATCTGCTTGTAACATTTGGTATGCTCCATTCCTTTATTTTCAGCGAGCATTTGCATGCTTGTATGTTGCATCTTCCTCCGTTATTTTCTTCGATTCAATTATTATTTCCTTTGTTAATAAAGGTTATGCCTCTTGATCCTTCTACCAAGAAAATGATCAATTAATCAGTTACTTAACTAAGCAAGAGGCTAAGCCTAAATAGATACTTAACCTGTTTGTTAAGTAATGTACAGGACACAAGACAAACACGTGAGACAAAGCTGAAAGTTGATTTCATATATATATCAAAAGGTGCTTTGTACAAGATTCATAAAAAGAAAAGAAAATACATATGCAGCCCTCATGGCTGACTCTCCCATTCCCCTTCATCAAATTGGCTCTGAGCCTCATCAGGAGCATCCAGTGCTGGTCCTCGGCTAGGAGGTGGAGGTGGTCCCATCACACTCGGCCCTGCCTGGCCGGACGATATGGCGATGCTGGCTGTGAAAGCACTCGCCTGACCACGATCGATAGCCCGCTGGCGGGCTCGCTGATATCTCTCCTCCACCATCCGGCGCTCGTGCTCTGCTACGGAGAGGCGACCCTGAAGACTCTCCAGCCGAAGACGGTCGCGATCTCTCTCCTCAGTCAAGATCTCCAGGCAAACCTGGAGTCGTACGAGATCTCCGGTGGAGAGACGGGCTACCTGTTCCTTGAGCTCACGGACCCGAGCTGCGTCGATCTCAGCCCGCTGAAGGGCCTCTTGAAGCTCAGCGACCTGCATAAGCAGATATTGTTAGTCCAAGGCCATCAAGCAATCAAAATCAAATTCAGAAAAGAAAGTCAAGAATGAACAGAACTTACTCTAGCATCCCGGTCCTCCTCCGCAATAGAAGCTCAATGGATAGCGGAGGCAAGCTGACTCTAAAGGTCAACGAGGGTGGCCTCATAACCAGTAGGTAGTGCAGATGATCAAGCTCTATAAGTAGGGGGAGCCGCCTGGGTGTAGACGGCTCGCTGCACCAAAAGATAACCGTCAGTGGCTAATTATCAAAACAAATTAATTAAAACATTCATTCATAAGCATGCATACATACCAAGTCAAAAAGTTCCTTCTGGACCTGCTCCAGCTGGGCCTCAGCATCCTGGAGGCGGGCCCGGAGGTCGATGATCACGGCATCTCGTGCATCCTGCATATCACTCATACACACATTCATTCACAAACATAAAGTAAGATAATAATAAAATGAAAGAAGCATGAAAGTCATACTTACATCAAGTGGTCGGAGGAGCCGTAGCTGATCGGCGTAATGTGTCCAGTACTGTTGGAGGTAGGCAGTACTATCCTCCGCATGTGACTTAACTCGGACACCCCGGCGATGCCAGTCTTCATACTGCTGCGAGAACTTGGCACGCCAATCCGTGAGGGCTTGCTTACCCCTCATGCTCCTCCCGACACCCTCCGGGACCTCCTCATCCACCCACTTCTAGTGGAGGCCTAGTGTCCTCATCACGAGCCGGAAGCGGAGCGGGTCGATCTCGTTCAGGCAGTAGAGCCACATCTGCCGACCGAACCGTCTCCGACCAGCCGTCACCCACGGCTGGCCTTCCTCCCCCATGCCCAGATATAGGTTAGATGCATTCATATAAATAAATTGCATTTAATAAATGAAACACTGCATTTAACAAATAAAATTGAACAAATTAAAAACTTACCATAAGCTCCGAATAGTCAAGAAACTGACGGCGAAGGGCCGTCAGTTGATGGTGCTGTGGGGCCGTGTCCACGATGGGCTGCCAGCGGCGAGCCAAAGGGATAGCATCCGGCCTCACATCCTCGCTCTGCCGAGCGGAAAGTAGAGATAGCTCTACACCTACATGCATAAACATGTAAGTTAGAAAAGCATCATATCATTGCATTTCATATCATGAACAAATAATAAAATAAGTTATACCTGAAGAAACGGCGAAAAGCCGCTGACGGTGGTCTCGCGGTCCGGCGTGACCGTAGACAGATCGGCAAAGAGATGGGCCAGGAGGGCCGCACCCCACGCATACTCATGCATGCTATCTAGGTCATCTAAAAGGCTAAGGAATCTACAATGGATATGGTCGCCCTTCGTGTCGAAGTGCAACAGACCAAAAAAGAAAACTAAAAAGACTCGAAGCTGTCTATCTATCTCCTCCTCCTAACTCAGGTCGCTACAATATATTGCAGAGGAGGATTCTACTAGTCTACTCCTAAACTCCTCCTGGGTCTCATCTGATCGACGTCGGGGCTCTACTAAACCCAGAGTGGCCTCTACCTCCACTCTGGGGACGGTCCTAGACTCTCTATCTAGGGTAGAAACCTCTATCCCTTGCAAGGGCCTCAGCTAGCCCTCGGTAATCCGGGTAAGTCACCCCACTCACCGGTCTGCCATCTACCTTGAGGCCAGTGATCCTGGCCACGTCCTCTAAGGTTGGGACCATGTGGCCCCAGGGCATTAGGAAAGCCCTGCTTTCCGCGTAACACATCTCCCGCAGTGCCTGCTGGAGGACCAAATCGAGCCAAAATGGCTCGATCTCGAGAATCTCGCCGAACCCCATTCAGCGCAGGCGCGCCTTCTGGAAGTCCGGAAGTCTCTAGTAGGCTCCTATAACTAAATCCCAGGAGATTCTGGCCCTCATCGTCCCCTGTAAATAAAACAAGAAAAAATTCATCAGTCAATAAATAGAAAATCAATAAAGTACTCTTTTCTTAAAAGGTGTCTACCAGGATGGACGCCCATTAAAAGGCGTCCACCGGCCCTGACGCCTTTTGAACCTATTTTATGTCCTATTTAAAAATTAAATTTTTGCATGAATGGCGTCGGACCAAGACGACGCCCTTTGAAAGGCGTCACCTGGTCTGAACGCCATTCAAACCCGATTCCGGGCTCTTCCAAAGAACCCCTTCCTCCCTCTTTTTCTCATCCCATTCAATCATATAGAGAACTTACCAGATAGAGGGCCTCTTCTTCTCCTTCTTCTCCACCCACGACCACCAGAGGGGCTTCCTCCTCTTCTAGGAACGCCGCCACCGCTGCAAGCTCGGCCGGTGCTGCCTTGGGAACTTCTTCCATTGGTACCACCGCAAGGGAGGCCGTCCTACGCCTCTTTGCTATGGCCTTGCGTGATCCTTCGCCCTTCTCCATTGCTTCGAAGGTTTAGGGGAGAAGGATGATGGGGCACGGTTAGAGAGAAAGAGAGAGTGAGAGAGAGAGAGAGTTCAGAAGAAAAGAGAGGAAGGGCCAAAGTGGAAGGTCTGTAGAGGAGAGAAGAAAGGCGAGGAAGATCGCCGGAGTTGAGATCGCCGGAGGTGGAGAAGGAAAGAAAGGAGTTTTGGGAGAATGAGGAAGAGAAAGGAACCTTCGCGGTTTCTGTTTGGAGAAGTTGAAATGCGTCGGGGTACAACGACACCATTCAAGGCGCATAAACTGAGGCAGCAAGGCAGAGGTTTGAAATTGATCAAAAGGCGTCTTTCCATAGTAACGCGTTTAAATTTAAACCGCCAACTCTGGTCAGAGCAGTACAAGGCATGATGATTAACCGCGTTCACATAGCACAACGCGTTTCAGAGGACTGATCACAAAATTAATGGTAGAATTCTGTGGAAAAGTAAGAGAGAGAATTGAAAGGCGTCTCTACATGTGGACGTGTTTTAGAAGTAAATGCGATTTTAAGGATTAATCTCTGATTTTTGGAAAAGGATTTTCGACTGAATAACGTCTATACAGCTGGATGTGTTTTAAGGATAATTCGGGGTTTTAGGGATTAATCTCTGATTTTTGGAAAAGGATTTTTGAGTGAATGGCGTTTACACACCTGGACGCGTTTTAAGAATAATTCGAGATTTTAAGGAGTAATCTCTGATTTTTGGAAAATGAATTGTGGTTGAAAGGCGTCTTTCTGAGTGGACGTGTTTTACATTAAGTAAATCTGAATTGTTATATTTTAAGAAAAAATCAAGTTTTTATTCCAGGAAAAATCTTGGACAAGTCACAGAACTTTAAGGATAGATTTCAAGACATAAAGGAAGATTTTTTATTGAAATAAATTCTTAATTACATCATAAAAGGAACAAAAAAAGAGAACATTCAAGGAAGGAATTCTCGAAGTCCTATTATATATGGATAAGATAATCCTCTATCTCTATTCTCAGATGATTTTACACGATGATTGAAGCTAATATTCCACAGTGTGACTATAAGTTCAGTGGCTTTATAGTCTTCATCGGATTCCAAGGCACGCTTCTTGATTGGAGAAGTGTTGGAAAACTCAGGGAATTCATAGTGAGGCAGTCTGAGTTGAATATGACATCGATGAGGATTGTACAACACGAATTCAGTAGCCCCGATCAGTTTAAGCTCTGCACCCGCCGCGCGGCGCACTCGAATGAACTTTCCTACGAGAGCAAGAGGTGAAGAGTCGAACCCATTTGATGACATTGTTCTCAGATAATCTCTCCAGTCAGCTCGAGTCTTGAGTTTTGGCACTCGGTTGATCATCTTCTCATTGAATTTCACAATGTTGGAGATATGGAAGATCGGGCTATTCTGATAGATTTGAGATGGTCTTATAGAATTTCTGGTGTGATATTCAAACTTGAAGTGAAACTCAACCCACAGAGCGAAGAGGAGCATGCAATGAAGTGCAACTCAACCCACAGAGCGAAGAGGAGCATGCAATGAAGTGCAACTCAACCCACAGAGCGAAGAGGAGCATGCAACCATAGGGAGGCTGACCTGTAGATGCTGCAGAAAGACCACTATAGAGATAAGCTAAGATTGCAGTACTAATTTGTCTTCCCTCAAAGATCTCGCAGATTGCACTGACTTGATCATCTTCTAGTATGTTGTCTTGAGAAGGAAAGAACAAAGCTCCAGCTAGGCACGTGATGAAAGCTTTCATCACATTCTCAGTGTCATCCTCTCTAAGATCTTCAATCTCGTACAAAGTCCACTCTGCTAGCTTAGCAAGATTGATTCCTTTCTGGTGAGGCATCCTTTAACTTCTTTTGGATCCTTCATAATCTTCATTAACAATTGTTGACCTGTGATCTTCTCCCTCGTCAGAGCCATCTTATTATGGATCACTTCATTTTTGTTATTCAACTTGATTTTAGGAAGGTCCAATAGGAGTTCAACCTCTTCTAGAAGAATAGTGCATTCAAATTTAGGAAAAAGGAAAGTATGGGTTTGAGGATGCCATAATTCAATCAAAGCACCCATAGCCGCCCAGTCCACGTTTGAACTTTTGTAATGCTTTGCGTGGACTACTAGACCTTGGATATTCCACTTGAAAACAAAAGATTGTATAGAAATAGTAATACTTTTTGCAAGCTTTCGAATCCAAGAGAGAGATGTGAATTTTCTTGGACCGGGAAACAAAGGATATGCCTAAAAAAATAGAAGAATAAAACGATTGCCATGAAGAATTTGAAGAACATGAAGGGAATTGAAGAAGAAGGATTGAAGGAAAAGATGGTTTAACTTACTTGGAGGTTAGGATCTCTTCCACTTAAATGATCTTTCACGTTGGAGAGCTTCTCTAGCGTCTTCTTCATCCTCTTGTTTGAAGAATTCATCTTGTTCTTGAAACTTTTCCTTCTTGAAGCCTTGAAACCTTGAAAATTCTTGAACTTTGAAGAAAATCTCTTACTTTAATATCTAGATTGTGTTAGGAATTGCCTTAATGCAAGTTAATGGAGTTTATATAGAGAGATTTACGATTCTAGGAAGGCTTTTCCAGATTAGAGAAGGGATGAGTATAGAAAGAGTTGGAATCTGGATTAAACACAGCCAGACCTTGTTTCTGCGACTGAAAGGCGTCGTTGAACAGCGACATGTTTTAACTGTACTTAATGGCGTCGGCGCGACACGACGCATTTTAGAATTTTCTGTTATTTACCCGAAATTCAATGTTTTTACAGATTTCATGCTTAGATGATGATTTGTTTGAAGTTACTGATGATTTTTTAAGTGCAGGAAATTCAGGAAAATCCAAATAAAGTTGAAAATTTCAAGAAGATCCCACTGTGGGAGTTTATGAGTCCCGACCGTGGCTAAAAGACGGTTATCTCTATCTTTGTATTCTTTCATGTAATTGATTTGCATTAGCATTACTATATGTTAAATATTTATTAGACTATATCAAGGACCTAGTGGTTTTGATGAAATTGGAATTTGAGTTCCGCTACAACAAAAACAATGATAATTCCAGAGAATTCTTAATCCCACGGATAGGCCGTTTGATTGTTAATTAATGAAGACGATGGTTCCACTTTTGTGAGATGGTGCGTAGATAAACGAGCTTCGGCTTAGCATTGGGTTGCAGAGTTGGTATCTTGACTCATTAATGATAATTTAACAATAATATCTTTGATTAATTTATATTTTATTTTTATTTTATCCCAGCATGCATCATGTAGGACTTTGAAATCATTGTTATAAGAATTAATCATTGATTAAGTTTCAGACCATTAATCAAATAATTCCAATATGATATGAAATATTCCATTCTGAATTGAGTATCTTAATTATCTTTGATGTTCGCTTGAAGATATCCTTGGAATTCTATCTTTTCTTGGATTCTTTATCCAAATATTTCTTGTTTTCTTTTAAATATCCATCAAGATTGCAGCACGTCCACATTGGCAGGCAATCACTCCTCATGATGAAAATTGCAGTGTCTATGACCTGGGGTACTTCTCAATCCGTGGAGGTTGATCGACCTTATTTTATTTCCTTGTCTATTTAATCTAGACATGATTAATTTAATTGATCTCCTGGAGTTATCTTCATTGATTATTTTGACAAAAATTCCAATCATGTGAAGTTGAGAGCGTGTCTCATCACACCTTGGCATCACCTTTTCAATATATTCCATTTCATTTCACTCCCTTGCAAAGACGATGCCAAGGTGAGGCAGCCGTAGACACGCTAATTTTGACATCATTTTGAGTAAATTTCATATCATATAATAATGCCTCAAAATGGTCTGATATTTAATCATTAGTTAATTTTTATTAATCTTTCTGAATTAATTGTCTAAACAGTATCGGGTCAGACAATCATAATTTAAGTTAATTAATTAAATTCATTTTAACTCAAATTTTAATCAAATATGAAAAAAGTCTAAAAGACGTCGACATATATAGATGTCATTTAGAGTTTTTTCCTAGTTTGATATTTAAATTTGAATTTTAATTAATTGATTAATTAGCTAAAAGACGTCTTCCAGGCATGACGCCATTTAAGTCTCCTAAGCTGTTTCTGTCTCTTCTGCCCGATGTTTATCCTTATCTTAATTAGTCTAAAAGACGTCTCCCATGGGCGACGCGTTTTAGTTAATTAGAGATAATGATGAATTAGGTTGTATTTATCTATTTCTTAATTTGATTAACTTCAAAATCCTTCATGTTAAACTTTAAGTAACCGCGGCTGCGTGAACTTAAAGCCTATAAATACCCAACTCCTTGGTCATTAAAAAGTTAGTGATAATTCTTGAAAGATGAGTGATAATTTTGAGTGATGTTAGTGATAATTCTTAAAAGTTGAGTGATAATTTAGAGCGATTCTTTGAGAGAGACGACGTCCGAACGTTCGAACGCTGAAGGATCGAAGTGCTGCTACTTTCAAGAGTCTGCATCCTTTCTTCATCCGTTCTTCGTCTATTCAAGAGCTTTCAAGACTAAGGCTTCCCAGGGGCCATCCATCCTAGTTTTTTTTTTTTATTAATCTCTGTTTGTTTCATCATATTAGTTCAAAATCTCATTCATCACATCACTCCATGCTTCACACACTCACTAGCATAATTTCAAACCTACTTGTTTAAAGGGGTTTAAAAGACCATCAAAACAAGTGAGTTCTTTGTTCAAGTTGCATGATCAGAATCTTCATTAGAATAGATACTACCTCTGCTTGAGTGCTTATTATTTTCTTTCATCTTTGTTTGTTGCAAGGTACAAAGAAGATCAAGATGAGAGAATCAACAAGGAAAGGAAATCTGGACGATCCTCAAAGCTCCATAAGCATCCAGCATCCAAAGTAAGAACAAACTCAGAAGGCTCTCTTTCTTCAGCCGGATGAAGGAGTGGAATCAAAGACTCCAACATCTCCTAATTCTAAAACAGGTAGGCGATCAATCTTTTCTTTTGGAACTTTTTAGTCAAAAGTTTCTGGCGTTCACATTCACTTAATTTTTAACAGGTTTATTTGTCACTTAAATAACATAAATTTTCATGATAATCACACCCCTAATTTGAGCACTCACAAAGTCCAAGGATCAATCACGCCACTGTGACGATGAATCAAGCCGATTGACAGTCAGGTAAATTACCATTCGGCGATTCATGTCGAATCAGCTCAGTGAACTCATTTCCCAATGAACACCTACAGGTTTACCATTGTGTCTCCATACGAGGAACTAACGAGATCAGTCACCCTCATCATATGAGCTGGAATAACCTGTACTAGTCTTACCGGATGTTTGATGTCCTTCTCAAACATCCTACGACTAGGAACAATTAAGAATATGTATTTATAAGTCATCAGTCTCATTATTATGATCTCATCATAATCCAATGACTATTGCAGACATTCATGGACTTCATTATGCAAAGCTACAAATATGCCAATCTACATAATGAATTTAATGACATTGATTAGTGAACCAGATTGAAATAGGTGCCTTATGATTGGCTTAGAGGACACCTATATCCATCAATCTCCCACTTGGATTCAAGCCAATCACCTTCGCATTTGATCTCAATCAAATCTAGGTGATGCTCACATAAAGTCTGTGACTAAGACTTGGTCAGGATCTGCTAAATTGTCTAAAGAGGGAATATTTTCTATTACGTTCCTTTTTATCCTTTGTCTCTAAACTTGTGAAGGAGCCTCAGAATGTTCTACAATTTCTGAAGAGTCCATAGCTCGATCACACAATTGATCAGTCCCACTGTTGTCCTACAACAACGGGATTTTATCAGAGACCTTTTAGAACTACATCAAGTTTAGGGATGAACTTTTTCATCCATACTGTTCTAATAACAGTATTACTTGTTTATGTCGTCACCTTAATATCGAGTTCTGGATTGGAACCCTTCCAATACATTCTTTTCTTCTAGAAGGTTGAATCCATTATTTGACTTGAAATTTGAGTAACTATGACCTCATAGTTTCAAATCATCTTCTCCATATATATGAGTGCTTCCTTAGCACTTCTCAAGTTCTTAATGATGTATTTCACTCGTGTATTCTTTAAGGAACTTTTTCTCTAAATAAATAAATTTCATATCTCAACAATTGAGACTTATTATGAAATTTATGCCAAATATCTTAACATACAGATCAATATAATATCCCCACCGATCTATCTTAATAGATTCGTATTTCCAACACGTGGGATATTATTACTAAGCCTATTATGGAGGAAAACATGGTTAATAATGTTTTTACTGATTGTAACATCCTGATGTCATTCTTAATGACTTTGATATTATTATCACAAAACATTACTAAAGCGACCGTACTCCCACTGTCCTCTTTGAAAACATACACAGAATCCAGGATCATTCTTAATGATCACATAATGTTAAGTCAAAACTTTTATTACAACTTAGGAAGCTTCAGTTTAATTCAAAAATTATCTTTGAAATCATAACTTGCTTCCTAGACATTTTAAAAACTTTAAAGGTGTATCATATACATCTTTACCTGAATCTCATTGAGAAAATACTTTTAATATCCAACTGTCATCATCTCATTATTATGATAGGCAATATTGGCAAGTAGAATTCTAATAAACTTATTAATGGTAACCACTGAGAAAAACTTGTTTAAGTCAACATTTTGACGTTGACTATTTTCTTCAGTTTACCATATAAGTTTTAAGTAGTCCATTTATGCTAATCTTCTTGAAGATTTGCTTGCTTTAAGTACAATACCCTTTAGAAACATTATCAAGTTCTGAACTTAATAGTAGTTATGAACTATGGCTTAAAACTCTTAACTACTTGCCAGTCTTAAAGTTATAATAACAGAGAGCATCATCATAGATTTTATATCATAATCTATATCTTTGAGCTCCTCTCATGTGTGGTATCAATGGTTCTAAACAACTAAAGATTATCTAATAATCTTATGTTAACTTGTGGATCTAGAACATCTTCTAGTTTTATCAGCTCCCACTCTCTTATCTAAAGACATATTCCTCTTCATAGAAGATAGCTTTCAGGACGATAATTATTTCATTATCGCCTGGCCAATAAATGTAATATCCAAACTCTTTAGACATTTCACAAATTCACATCACGGTATAACTTGACTTTAAAATCATGTTTGTTCATAATTCACATCTCATATGAATTATTTGGTTTCCATATCTTATATGGAGAAACACTGACTTATTTGGAACCATCTGTAAAGTATAGATATCTAATGTTCATACTTATGTTCAAAAGGATATAAAAATTAGGCAAATCTTATTATGCATTGCGCTATATCTTAATAAGGTGCAATTCCTCATTCTATCACACTATTATGATATACAATGAGGATCAATCGAGCGAGGATACAATTATCCTTTTAATGATTTGTGTGAATCATATACTTAAGTATTAATTTCTTTGATCAAATCAAAGAATTCTAGTACTTCATATTGATCTTATACCTTAATCTCTCAGATGTATTCGTCTTGTACTTCAGTAAGTACATACAGTCGAATCATTCCAAGAGTAAACTGTTAGGTAAGTCAATGGGAGTAATTATGTTTGGCCTTTAAGCTGTTTACATCAGTATGTATCAGCAAATAATTTCTAAACGTACATCCCCGTGTACAATACTATAGATAATTAGGATTCACATAATTCATTTCTATTGGAGATTTGTGAACATTCATTACATGAAATGTGTAACGACCCGCCATCCTATGACTGGAGACCCGGTCACTAAATGGATGTCGGCCCATTAACTGCGGGTTCACACCCGAATCTCACACAACACGTATGGAGGAGTAAGTGCTAAACAAGATTAAATATATCAATCGCACGGACTACAAAGGTAAACGAGTGCGCAGAAAGAGAAATATCAATGTCCGTATACAGTCCAACAATAATTACATGTCCAACAATTAAATAAGTACAGGCAGAAGGAAGTACAACAACATCGGGGCATACCCCGGAACTAAGACAGCTGCTGGTCCGCACACCAAGAAGACACCACGCTACCGCTCGCCTCGAGGTCCACACCTGAAACCGCAGGGAGTGAGCCACACCAGAAATGGGTTCAGTAGGGATCATCCGATCCCCTTCCTCCCACTCACACACCCACAAGTGTAACAACAGGAATATCTGGCAATTAAAGTAACGCAGTAAACACAGCACCCAACTCTGATATGATACGCACGGTAAACAGTGTAACAAGAACCATTCTAAGTAACCCGAAGAACCCAACACAGAGTCACGACTCACAGTCAAAGTCCACGAAGCGACTAAACCACACTGTCGACCGAAGTCGAACGTCGCCTCCCAACACTACCACCACTGCTCACGCCTGTCCACCCCTACAGTGTTCCGGGGCACTGTAGGGTGAGGCAGTGAGCCAAACTAGGACTAGCTGGACTCAGTGTACCGCCACTGCCAGCTACGTGTGCACACAAGCAGTCTAGACTACTGTCCTACCACCGGATTGCCTCCACGCTAGGCCTCAGCGCTTCAGGAGGGCCCTGGGGACCGGCGAACCCCCGTCAAGCCGAAGCTACAGGAACTACCCACAAACCCAACTCTCCCGGGCTACGTCAGGCCAAGGGCTATAGGTACCACTCGTAACCTTGATCAAAGGTCACATCAGGCCCACTGGCTAAAGGGTAAACCAACTCCCACCAGTAACACCACCAGCTCCACAGCAGGAAACACGCCAGAAGCTGTCACGACAACCAAGGGAAACCCCGACCCGCTGAGACCAAACAGCAACCCCTCGGATAGCACACCAGCTGCTCCGGCCCGACGGGCTCAAGGTGGTTCTGCTTGTCTCAGCCAAGGGTAAAACACAACGTGCACCACACCACAGACACCATGACCCTGTCCCCATCGGTCCATGGTGACAACGTAAACCACAGTTAACACGGTCCACATTCGCATAACACAAACACACATATAATCATGATCCCATTCGTACAGTAAACCTCAGTCTCAGTATACAACCCAAAGCATGCATTTAAACCATCCCACCGTGAAATAACAGGATTGAAGCATTTCTGTCTTGAATCGCGTCGACCGAGGTCGACGCCATTCAAGACCCTTAGACAGGTTTATTAAAAACCAGATTATCTTTAAAACGCGTCCACCGTTGAAGTCGCCTTTTAAAACGCGTCTGGGTGTCCCGACGCCATTCAACCCAGAAATCCAGATTTACAGACCCTTAAACGGGGGCATTTCCTGCCTAAATGGCGTCATGATGGCCCGACGTCCTTCAGAAAGGCGTCGTCCATACATGACGTCATTTAGCGCAGAACCCCAAACTCAGGAAACCTCGAACATGGAGGTTTCTGCGCTAAAACGCGTCGTGCTGACCGAACGTCTTTCGAAAAGGCGTCGACCCAGCCCGACGCCATTTAGCGCCAGAAACCAGGCTTCCTGGTTCGACCCGAGGGCTTCACCCTTGAACCCCGGGCACCCCGAAAATCCCAAAATCAAAGGGGGGAGGAGGGAAACTCAACCACACAATCATGCCTACGAAAACACGATCACAAACACCATCGTTCCTTCAAGGAAACCCTCTAAACATGCTCAATCTAGCCCCACACACGCCACATTACGCCGAAAGCAACTAGCACACATGCAAGGTTTCGTCCCCCTACCGGTTCTCGAACTCCTCCAAGCTCCTCGCCGCCGACCCGTCTCGCCCCACGCCGCCGCCGGTATCCTCGAGGACGCCGCCACTCCACCGGGACGTCGGCCGCCGTCCGGAGAAGGGAACGCCGCGAGGAAGGTGGTGGAGGTAGAGGTGAGAGGTAAGGTGGTGTTGGAGTGGTGGAAGAGGAGGAAGAGGGAGGGAAGGGAAAGAAGATCGCCGGAGAGGGCGGAGGGGTGAGGAGAGAGAGTGTGAAGGTGAGAATGAGGGAAAGAAGGGGAGGCTCGCGGGGTCAACCAGAACTCCTCTAAAACGCGTCGATCGAGGCAGACGCCAATCAGTCTGACATGACGGCCGTACCGACACCGGTCTGAAACGCGTCGCCCACCGCGGACGTCGTTCAGACGACAAGACAGGTCGTACTGACAACGCTCTGGCGCCGTACCCTGACACCGCAGGTGTCGCAGTCTGAAACGCGTCGACCGAGGTGGACGCCGTTCAGACAAATCTGACAGGGCCGTACTCTCGCGGCCCGAAACCCGCCCACGTGGCGCAACAACCGACAGACCCAAAATGGCGTCCACACAACCTGACACCTTTTGAAAGGCGTCGAGCGGTGCTGACGCCACTCAGTCAGCAATCTCAAGACCCCTCCAGGGTCCAAACCAGGGGATCCGGCCCGAACCCGACCCGAATACAGAACCCGAAATCTCAGTCATTACAATCTCCCCCCCTTAAAAGAATTTCGTCCTCGAAATTTGCAACCGCTCAATGCTCAACTCGGCTAACCCACACATACCGACAAACATCAATAACAACAATCATTCTCACCAATCACCCACACAGGGTTCCAACATATACACGCCAAGCTAACCAAGATTCTCAATCCTGACAAGAGTTGATAGATTAAAACGACCATACATTAACAAGGCACAAATTACAAAACCGATTTCTCCACCATCCCGAATACATACAAGTGCCACACGAGACCACAACCATCTCTAGACAAGACAAGATAAAAGCGCTCATCTAGCACAACCTCTCGAATTTCCACAAAGAGACGAGACTCCAATCACGCCTCGAACACCTACTCACCGCTCGGTCCCTGACCTGCCTTGTTCTTCTGGGGACAGTTCCTCGCGAGATGTCCCTTTCTACCACAGGCAAAACAACTACCAGTGATCAATGGACATATCCTGTTGCCATGAAACCTGCCACAACGGGGACAACGATCCGCAGTGTCCCGCCTCTCCTCCTGCTGCCAGCCGTCCTCTGTCTCCATCTGCTGAACCGAACCATCCTCTTCCTCATAAGGTGCCTCCTGAAACTCGACCTCGAACGAACTCGAACCGCCTGCCGAGAAGGCCGCTGATCTATCCCTGCTATGCTGCTTCTCCTGTGCTGAATGCTCCGATTCCCTCGCCGTGTGTTGGAACTGCATTTCCAATGCTGCCGCGCGCTGAACTGCTGATGCCAAATCCCTACAACAATGGGCCGCCACAAACTCTCTCAAATCGTACCGAAGTCCATCCACGAATTTCTCCGTCCTCAGATCCTCACGCTCAGATATGTGTGGAGCAAACCTTCCCAGGGCCACAAATTTCATCTGATAGTCTAGAACTGACATATCACCCTGCACCAATTCCATAAACTCCCTTTCCTTGGCCCTGCGAACATGCCTCGGAAGGTACTGCCCACTAAACTCTCTCACAAAGCCTTCCCAAGGAATCTCTCTCAAAGGTCTATCTGGAAACAACAACCCCTTGGTGGTAACCCACCAATCATAAGCATCGCCTTTCAGCAAGTAGGTTGCCAACAAGGTCTTGTCACTCTCAGCACATTCTAGAACATCGAACACCTTCTCCACCTCTTTAACCCACTGCGCTGCTGCATCTGGAACAGGCTGACCCGTGAAAGAAGGGGGCTTCAACTTCAAGAACCGTTCCACCACCGTAGAATGGCCACCTCGGGAACTGGACCCCTCAGTTCCATCCCTCTGTTGATATCTAGCCATAGCCCCAATCATGGCTTCCATGAAACGTTCCACATCATGACCTTCTGCTCCTGAACCACCACCATCTGCTCTCGTACCCCGAGCCACCGGAGCTCTCCGCTTCGGCGCCATCGCTGCTCCACAACACGCAAATCGAACCAAAACACGTCAAAACCTATCATTCTACACCAGCAGCCATCGCCTGTACCGACTTGTTCTTATTGTTGGACTATAATATCTAACCCAGTTTATCACGTACTCGACCAGACTGAGCTCTGATACCATCTGTAACGACCCGCCATCCTATGACCGGAGACCCGGTCACTAAATGGATGTCGGCCCATTAACTGCGGGTTCACACCCGGATCTCACACAACACGTCTGGAGGAGTAAGTGCTAAACAAGATTAAATATATCAATCGCACGGACTACAAAGGTAAACGAGTGCGCAGAAAGGGAAATATCAATGTCCGTATACAGTCCAACAATAATTACATGTCCAACAATTAAATAAGTACAGGCAGAAGGAAGTACAACAACATCGGGGCATACCCCGGAACTAAGACAGCTGCTGGTCCGCACACCAAGAAGACACCACGCTACCGCTCGCCTCGAGGTCCACACCTGAAACCGCAGGAAGTGAGCCACACCAGAAATGGGCTCAGTAGGGATCATCCGATCCCCTGCCTCCCACTCACACACCCACAAGTGTAACAACAGGAATATATGGCAATTAAAGTAACGCAGTAAACACAGCACCCAACTCTGATATGATACGCACGGTAAACAGTGTAACAAGAACCATTCTAAGTAACCCGAAGAACCCAACACAGAGTCACGACTCACAGTCAAAGTCCACGAAGCGACTAAACCACACTGTCGACCGAAGTCGAACGTCGCCTCCCAACACTACCACCACTGCTCACGCCTGTCCACCCCTACAGTGTTCCGGGGCACTGTAGGGTGAGGCAGTGAGCCAAACTAGGACTAGCTGGACTCAGTGTACCGCCACTGCCAGCTACGTGTGCACACAAGCAGTCTAGACTACTGTCCTACCACCGGATTGCCTCCACGCTAGGCCTCAGCGCTTCAGGAGGGCCCTGGGGACCGGCGAACCCCCGTCAAGCCGAAGCTACAGGAACTACCCACAAACCTAACTCTCCCGGGCTACGTCAGGCCAAGGGCTATAGGTACCACTCGTAACCTTGATCAAAGGTCACATCAGGCCCACTGGCTAAAGGGTAAACCAACTCCCACCAGTAACACCACCAGCTCCACAGCAGGAAACACGCCAGAAGCTGTCACGACAACCAAGGGAAACCCCGACCCGCTGAGACCAAACAGCAACCCCTCGGATAGCACACCAGCTGCTCCGGCCCGACGGGCTCAAGGTGGTTCTGCTTGTCTCAGCCAAGGGTAAAACACAACGTGCACCACACCACAGACACCATGACCCTGTCCCCATCGGTCCATGGTGACAACGTAAACCACAGTTAACACGGTCCACATTCGCATAACACAAACACACATATAATCATGATCCCATTCGTACAGTAAACCTCAGTCTCAGTATACAACCCAAAGCATGCATTTAAACCATCCCACCGTGAAATAACAGGATTGAAGCATTTCTGTCTTGAATCGCGTCGACCGAGGTCGACGCCATTCAAGACCCTTAGACAGGTTTATTAAAAACCAGATTATCTTTAAAACGCGTCCACCGTTGAAGTCGCCTTTTAAAACGCGTCTGGGTGTCCCGACGCCATTCAACCCAGAAATCCAGATTTACAGACCCTTAAACGGGGGCATTTCCTGCCTAAATGGCGTCATGATGGCCCGACGTCCTTCAGAAAGGCGTCGTCCATACATGACGTCATTTAGCGCAGAACCCCAAACTCAGGAAACCTCGAACAGGGAGGTTTCTGCGCTAAAACGCGTCGTGCTGACCGGACGTCTTTCGAAAAGGCGTCGACCCCGCCCGACGCCATTTAGCGCCAGAAACCAGGCTTCCTGGTTCGACCCGAGGGCTTCACCCTTGAACCCCAGGCACCCCGAAAATCCCAAAATCAAAGGGGGGAGGAGGGAAACTCAACCACACAATCATGCCTACGAAAACACGATCACAAACACCATCGTTCCTTCAAGGAAACCCCCTAAACATGCTCAATCTAGCCCCACACACGCCACATTACGCCGAAAGCAACGAGCACACATGCAAGGTTTCGTCCCCCTACCGGTTCTCGAACTCCTCCAAGCTCCTCGCCGCCGACCCGTCTCGCCCCACGCCGCCGCCGGTATCCTCGAGGACGCCGCCACTCCGCCGGGACGTCGGCCGCCGTCCGGAGAAGGGAACGCCGCGAGGAAGGTGGTGGAGGTAGAGGTGAGAGGTAAGGTGGTGTTGGAGTGGTGGAAGAGGAGGAAGAGGGAGGGAAGGGAAAGAAGATCGCCGGAGAGGGCGGAGGGGTGAGGAGAGAGAGTGTGAAGGTGAGAATGAGGGAAAGAAGGGGAGGCTCGCGGGGTCAACCAGAACTCCTCTAAAACGCGTCGATCGAGGCAGACGCCAATCAGTCTGACATGACGGCCGTACCGACACCGGTCTGAAACGCGTCGCCCACCGCGGACGCCGTTCAGACGACAAGACAGGCCGTACTGACAACGCTCTGGCGCCGTACCCTGACACCGCAGGTGTCGCAGTCTGAAACACGTCGACCGAGGTGGACGCCGTTCAGACAAATCTGACAGGGCCGTACTCTCGCGGCCCGAAACCTGCCCACGTGGCGCAACAACCGACAGACCCAAAATGGCGTCCACACAACCTGACGCCTTTTGAAAGGCGTCGAGCGGTGCTGACGCCATTCAGTCAGCAATCTCAAGACCCCTCCAGGGTCCAAACCAGGGGATCCGGCCCGAACCCGACCCGAATACAGAACCCGAAATCTCAGTCATTACAAAATGTCATATCAAGAATCTATAATGCATTAACTAATTTGAACAACTATTGTTCCTTCTCAGTCAACGTTATTCACTTTTATAATTCTTGATATCTTATGCAACTAAATAACAATTATTCAGTTTCATATTTGACTCCTACAGATATACAAAGATTTACTGTCTGACAGTTACCTATGAATATCATGAACAATAGTTGAGTCTAACTCAACACTTACATTTTCTCGATTTCCTTTTACTTGTCTAAGTCTGCATACTATCGCAGATGTGAGAGTCATTTCCAATCTCATATTGGATACGCTAATTCTCCAAAAGACATGCAAAAGTTGATAATAAGAATATCTAAAACTTCTTTCAAGTTTCATATTCGTTTTGCCAATATTCTAATATTAGTTGCGGTGGGAGAATTACTACCTCTCTCTTCCAACTGACTTGCCTTCATCCTTTTCAGGTGTAGGTTCGATCGTTTAAAATCTTACAACTTGCCTTTCTCAAAGGCACATCATAAATATCTCTTCATCTTGGTCTATCTAAATAAGAGATTTCATGACAACCATTGCCTTCCAAAAAGGCATACCATGAATACCGCTTCACCTTGGTCTATCCAAGTAAGAGGATTCATGATGTCTGATTAGGATAGTGACTTTCACTTACCCCTAAAGACATTCTTTAGAGTTTTCTAGTCAGTCTGAATATGAGAAGTATTGGCATCCAATTATGCAAAAATCTCGAATAGACGACATTTTAGTGAACGAAGGAAATAACGTGTTTTAAGCAAATAGTTCTTATAATTCAATTACGGTCTTTTATCTTGAATTATTTCTTACTATTTTTCGACGGACTGTATAACCTTCAGGTATATAGAACGAGAGATTCCGACGAACTCCTAGTGAGGATCAGAATCTCCAAGAATCATAGTATGACCTCGGGTAAATACATAGTATCATACATTATCTTAGAGCAACCATCTCATAGTAATTGCAACTCCTTGCAATATCCGATCTTATTTCGGCTCCCAGGTCTTTAATGTTCCCGAGTAAATACAGTAAACCATTATCCTTAGTCTAAGCTTTACCATCAATACGTGATAGAGTAGAGTAAGAATGTAGCTCCCGGGTAAACGCGAGGATAGCTACACCGTTCCTCTATTCCAATCTCAAGGCATCATAATGCTATAGTTAATAGTCATTTCATCAGATGGTGGCAGATCTTAGGTAAACACATTGAAACTGCCATCACTAAATCAAGTTCTAAGAACTATATTGATGGAGAGTCACGCGGTGCATTCTCAATGACTCGCGCTCCTGCTTAGACTTTATGTTGAAGGTTTTGTTTATTTTAAGTTGGTTTCATCTTAGGTGATAGTTTATAAATATATCGTATATATTTGACTATATTTATATAATAGCAATTGATTCATAATTAAAAAACTAAAAGGCATGCATCAACCATACATGTTCATTATGTAGTCATGGACAGCACGGTGATTAACTGAAGCCAAACAATTAATCACCAAAACAATATAATAATTATATTAACAAAAACATGCAAACTTACAGGCACTGGTGATCTCATCTTCTGTCACCTTCTTAGTTGCACTTGTGGATCATCCTCGCCTCTCCTCAGTCGGCGCGATCAATTACGAATAATATTTGTTTTGAAATAATTTCAAATACAAATAAATTATAAGAGAAAGCCTTATGGCCGAGTACAATGATGTAGGGAGATAGAATTACAATGGAATGAGAGAGAGAGAGGGAGGCACACAGGCCTCATTAATTAACATTTAGTTAACCCATTACTTATTCCATAACAATCCACAAAATCACACACCATCACATGATATGAAATTAACTAAATGCATGTCCATGACCACCACTAATTTTAACCATCTACTCATGATAAAACACATCATATGAAGGCTAAATTTTTTGAAAAGTAATAATTTTGGTTTTTCTCAAAAATTGGGTACCAATCAAAATTGGATAATTCGAATTTCGAAAATCATATTTTCTAACATGTATTTAAATCTAATTTAAAGCATTAAACACATCAACATGTGCAAACAAAACTAAAATTAAAATTTTAAAATATTCCATGCATTACTTAGAACAATTCTAAATAAATTAATCTAACACTTAGATTAATTTTAAATCACATTAATAACAATTATTAATGCGAAATAATCTAACATTTAGATAGAATAAAAAATTTCTAAATAACACTAATAAAAGAATTTATAATTCTAATTTTAAATACTTAACAACTTTTGTTAAGTACCCCCTTTATTAAATACAATTTCTCAATAACAATTATTAAGAAAAGTTAATTAGAACATTTTTAATTAAAATAGTCTAACAATTAGACTGAATTAATCTCTTAATAACATTTATTAAAAGATCAATTTTAATTAGATTAGATTTACAAAACAATAATTAAGTGATTCATGACTAAACTAATTAATCATCTTAAAAATTATTATTAAGACTTAATTAGTGCTTAATAACTTTTATTAAGGTTTATTACTCTAGCAATAATTAACTTAATTATAACAATTATAAAAATTTAATTAATCACATAGTAACCTTTTATTATGTGTCCCTTAATTAAAAAATTAATTTCATAACAACAATTGTTAGGAAATTAAATGATCTAATCACCTAATTAATTAAAATTAACAACTTAAATAAAAATTAACAACATTTGTTAATAATATTTAAGGTTGCAATCTTAAAATAATTAACAACATTTGTTAATAATTAAATTAAGATCTCATCTTAAATAATCCCCTTAACACTCATATTAAAAATAGTAACAACCATTTTTAACAAAATTAAGATCACATCTTAATTATAAAACTCATTAAAGATCATATCTTAAAAACACTCCTTTAAATTACTTAATTAAAAGCAATTTAACAACAATTGTTGATTACATTTAAGATCACATCTTAAACGTAAATACCCTTTAACTTAAAATTGTAAACTTAAGCGTAATATATATATATTAAACATTATTAAAATGCTTAAAACATATTTTAAACTTCAAGAATCTCAATTTAAAATTAAATAAGGTGGGGTTTAAGGGGTAAAGGGGTTTAATGGGCTAGGGGGTAAATGGGCTAGGCCCATTGGGCCCGGGCCTAGCCAGGGTGCGGCCAGGCTCGAACCAGGTAGCGCACCTGGGCTCGGGCCTAGGCTCGGCCAGCCCTGGACTAGGGCGCGCCTGGGCCGAGCCCGACTAGGGCCCGGTCGGGCCGCGCGGGACCGGCCGGCCAGCACGCCAGACGCTCGACTGGTTAGGGTTTTGCTGCCCCCAGCCCACCCGAGCCAGTTTCAGGTGGCCTGGGCGGCGCCGCCGCCGGCGCTGGAGGCGAGGCCGGCCGGAATCTGCAAGGGGGGGTTACCCCCTTCGTCCCTGGCACTAGTGGTCACCGGCCAACGATCCCCTAAGACGCCGATGGCCCCCCAAAAAGCGCCGGTCTGGACTGGTTTCACCCCTTTTGTTTTCAACTTTTGAAAATCTACAAAGATGGGAGACACCATCACCGGCCGCCGATCCAAACATGGATGTTCTGGGGTTAAGGAGGGTTTGTTGGTCATACCAGCGAGGTAAAAGAGGTGTCCAACCACCATGGTACCCTTCTATGAAGCCCACAAAAGCAAGTTCTTCATCTCCATGAAGAATACCATGAAACCCCATTAAAACAGAATTTTTCCCAACAGAAAAATAAATCGAACATCCTATGTTCGTTACATGGAGGATTTCGAGCGTGGGAAAAATAAATACAGCATGGAATTTATTTTAGAAGATTAATATCGCCATTCCAAAGCAGATCAAGGCGGAACCTAGCTCTGATACCAGTGTTGGGATCCGAACGGGACGCGAAGAACGCAGAGGAAACGACGAACAAAAAATTATTCCGCTTGATGCCCGTTGATCCGATTTGGAACGAAAACTAAAACGGAAAACTAACGGATCATAATCTGATTACCGTGCGTGGATTCGAATCTACTTCCGTCTCAGTTCCGTCGAGGCGATGCCGCGAGCCACACAAGCGTCCGGCCTCCAGCGGTATCCACGCGATCCTCCACGGTGGTTCGTCTTCGCTCCCTCGTCTATATCAGCTCGCTCGTTGAAGATCCGTCGCCGCAACGATGTCAGAAAACCCGCGGACGGAAATTTCCGACTTTCGGGAATCGCGCGCGGCGGAGACGGAGACTGTTCTGGAGCCTCGAACGGGGCGCCTAGAGGATGAGGAGAGAGAAAGGGGGACAGCCAGTATGGGGAAACCCTGGAGCTTGGCCCAGGGTTTCTCAACAGCGCATATATATATATTAAGTTGGCGCAACTTTTCACAAAAGTCTCCGAGTTAATATAAATGCCACTAAAACACCACCGACTGATAATCTTATTGCGTGTGACCCTCTAGGCTCATTAACCAGTCCGGTTTTCAGCCCGTTAAGTCCAATAACTAGTTATTGACTTATTGTAATTAATTAATATCTAGATATTAACTAATTACTTAATTGAATTAACATCTCATGTAAATTCAGTCGGACTTCCAATCAAGTTGGGTGCCAAGCTACACCACATGATCTCGGAAGGTAATGGGATTCACCAACCCACTCATGGAACCTGTCCGTCCACAATTACCGCGTGGCTATAATCCTTCATTCGTACAATGCTCTCGAGTTAACCTAGGGTATGGTCAACTGTCAAACCCTAGATGGTTAACTCACTTGAATCAAACTCCGTTGTACAATATCGAAAATCATCTTTTCTGATATTGTTTTTGTTCTGGCTAGAGACTCCTGTGGATCTATTCTAAAGCATTCTCTCTCTAGTTACCTGAGAGCGAACGATCCTTTATTGAACACACAATCACCTTCGAAAGTCTTCTGCTGGACCTGATCCTTGACTATTAAAGATCCCTTAGATAGGAATTCGTAGGTCAAGCTCAAAGTCCAGAAGTCCACTGACAAGGTGTCTTTGGTGTCTCAAATCTAAGGATCAACCACACCACTATGATAATGAATCAAGCCGACTGACACTCAGGTAAATTACCATTCGGCGATTCATGTCGGATCAGTTCAGTGAACTCATTCCCCAATTAGCACCAACAGGTTTACCATTGTGTCTCAACACGAGTAACTAACGAGATCAGTCACCCTCATCATATGAGCTGGAATAACCTGTACTAGTCTTACCGGATGTTTGATGTCCTTCTTAAACATCCTACGACTAGGAACAATTACGAATATGTGTTTATAAGTCATCAGTCTCATTATTATGATCTCATCATAATCAAATAACTATTGCACACATTCATGGACTTCATTATGCACAATTACAAATATGCCAATCTACATAATGAATTTATTGCCATTGATTAGTGAACCAGATTGAAATAGGTGCCTTATGATTGGCTTAGAGGACACCTATATCCATCAGATAGAACTTGCCTTAAGTTGCCTGAACCACTGGGGGGTGTTCCTGTATAGTGTCGTCGAGAAGGCGTGACACATAATCTCATCAGGCACGTTCAACAATGAGAACATGCTCTCAAACATCTACAGATGGTCGTCGGGATCTTTCGTAGCATCATATGTTTTGAAGGTTGGCATCTAAAATCATGGCAGTAAGGGTTCCTCCTCAAGTCTTCTAGTGAAACGGAAGCTTCAGCTTCAGGGATCATCGAGGTAAGGCCCCCAATCGCATCGAAGCAGCTTCTCGACCCGCTTCTGATGCAAGACACAAACAAGATGACACTCTAAGTAGATGGATCAGCCTACATGTATTTATCATGCCTAGAACCCTACATATACTTATCAGCAAACTATTAACCTAGCACTCGACTACCTCGTGGATATTGTTGATTCACACTCACATTCAGTAATCCTTGTCGAGGATCTGCGGTGATCGGAAGGCTTTCTAGCCCATAGATATGGCCCACTAGGGGGGCGAGAGGGACAAGGAGTGGTAGAACTACCTTCTAAAGGGGAAGGCCAATACCAATACGGCGGATCTATATGCTCACTGAGCATAGGTTCTCACTCGCCATTCTCTCTCCCAGTAGCAATCACACAAATTAATAATAAAAATTGGACGCTCTCATCCACTCACGGCTCGTACAGTCGAGTAAGATACAGAAGAAACAGAACCAACGAGGAGAGGGGTGCAGCACTTACCAAGCCGATCTGCAAGATCGACTCCGCTTGGAGATGTGGTTGCGCGGGGATGCACATAGTGACATGGCGCACAACGTCGGAGAAGCTTTGACCTACTGGTTACAACCAAACCACAAACCACTACGCAAGGAGGGTAGACTTGGGGAGGAGAGGATCACAGAACTACAACAGCTAAACCCCATGTAGATGGGGTGAATGTAGGGAGGGAGAAGATGGTGTCAATGTCGAGAGCTTCAACTTGCTGTCGGAGGCGAGAGTCGTGGTTGTGGGATGCAAGACGCCACTCGCCAGCACTCATAGGGACACTACGCCGAAGATGCTGGAGTTGACGATGATGACATAAAGAGTGTGCCCTCGTCCCTACGAACCTACAATAGATGGTCAACATCTTGTAGGACTCCCACGCTAATGATCTACTGTGGTATGGGATAGAGATGAGGGTGGAGTGATGAGGAATAGTGATGGAGAGGAAGAGAAGGCTGTTGAGGAGATGGAAGTGTTGTAGGGAGAGGAGGGGAAAGTTAGAGAGAAGGGATGTTGTTGGGCCACGAAATGGGGGATGTTCTCCTCCTTTTCTCCAAAATTTAGAGATTAAAATTGTGAGTGGGGTTCCTAGGGGCAGTGGTAGTGAATGGGGCCTTGGGGAGGTGGAAGCGCTATTGGATGGTTGTGTTAGTAGGGTGGATTATTGGGCAGATTGATTGTTCCTAGGGAAGGTGAACAATTTAGGCTGATGTAGGGGTTGATATGGCTAGTTTAGGATGAGGTGGATGGTGATGCGGTAGGTATGGGATGATGTGGATGATGACATAGTTGGAGTTTTTTTTTGGAGGGAGGAAAGGAGGTTAGTTGACCTTGAAGAGATGGAAGGGTGAAGGTGGAGAAGTGGGCTGGTGTGAATGGGGTAGGGGCTTGGGAGTTAATGAGGGTAAGATGGGAGGGGAGGAGGTGTGAATAGAGGCTGGAGGGAGAGGAGAGAGAGGGGCGCTCCCTTCTTTTAGAGAGAGAGAAGAGAGAACTAGAGAGAGAGAGGGAATTATGGAGAGGGAGAGGAAACACTTGAACTCAAATGAGTCAAATTTGTAATTCTTCAACTATTCCAAATGACGAGGTTGGTACTCTATTTACAGAGGTGTCAATTCTTTACATGACCAAAATATCCTCTAAAAGGAAAAACACTAAGATGGCCCTATTTACTACTAGCGGGCCACTACAAAGGACTCAATCCTAAGCAACATATTATTGGGCTAAGGCCCATACATCATAAACTTGAAAAAAAAAAGGAAAATACAAGATAGACTCAAAAAGGAAGATAATCCCCGAGATAAAGAGATGTGCTCGGGATGTCCTCATCATCTTCTCTAACTTTCGCACTTTCTCTCTCCTGGGGACAAACTACAAGAATGTCAGTGGGAAGCACTACATCTGCGCCATAGTGAAGTTGTCGACCCCAAAGACGAGGAGCCGTGGGAGGGGCTCATTGATTATCTCGAAGGCGATCGTAAAGAAGAACTACTGGAAGCACTGCCTCACCATTGGCAATGATGTAAAGCTTTAGTTTGAGGGAGGTCGAGACTCCGCACATGGCCCGGTGACCCCCGTGGGGAGGGCTTTCTTCTTGCTGACCACTCAGGCGACCAATCGCGGGCATCGTCTAGTCCAAGGTCGCGGTGGGAGGGGGATCCACCTGCTAGAACCAGCGGACTACCCTGCAGGGATGGTGGACGAGGCCTATCATTTTGTTAGCTTCTTGGTGGGCTCATCGGGCGTTCCTACCCTTGTGAGGCTCCTCCTTCTAGGCGGTCAAATTTAGCCTCTAGTCAACGAATCATATCGACTATTAGTAGAAGGTTAGGGTCTTGCATTGCCCAGTGAACATCCTCAAGATGTCCCCCATCACCACCATTGGAGACTTGGGTAGCATTTTGGCTGGTAGTAGGTGGTGGGAGCATTGTGTCACTGGCAGCAACTTCCTTTTGTCGGGATATCCGACTGTGGTTGCCTTTGGTCATGGCTTCTGAGATCATTTCCCACAGACAGCGCCAAAAGATGATGGACCAAAATCTCATCCACTGTAATCAGGGCCCTTCGTCTCTAATTAGAGAGACGTCGTTTTGCAGTCCCTACAAAGGAGAACACCATTAGAGGGTCTCCGATAGCTGTCCGGAGGATCCCCTTCCGATGCCTAAGCCAAAAGGCTGGGGAAGTAGGGGGGAAGCTAAGAGAGCTTGGGCTCTAGAGAGCACACCTCTACCAATTGAACCAGGGGTCCTTATTTAGTAATCGAGTCCATGGGAAAGGTTAATCCTGGCCAAGAAACCATATCTAAGACAATCTCATCGTTGTATCCTACCTGGGAAGGGAACCTCAAACGGGGAAAGTCCAGATATGTGGTGGATTCTCTGTTCCTATTGATCCGTCCTGGTTGAGTTCTAGGCAGAGTGGAATTCTTGGTCGAGTCAAGGTGGACAGCTATGGTATTACAGTCTCGGACTTATCAGGGTCTAGACCCGAACCTCCTGCAAAGCGTGACCGGGGACTTTGGATGAAGCTGCTAGGCCGGCCCATTAGTTAGTTAGGCCAGATGAAATTCTCACCCTTTAATAGTAATTGGTTAACTGAAAAGATTGGAGTTTGAATCAAGCAAAATATGTAGTTTTGGGCTAAATCAGTTGATGGTTCTTAAGGAATTAGTTGACCGTTTAAGTCCACTATTCAGTAAAGTCGTTAGGACAAATTATCGACTATTTGTTCATAATTAATTGACCATTTTTAGTGTGACTTTCACAAACTAGCATGATTCTTGAAATTCTTGATCCGAATCCAAAAAATTGAAACTTCTAATTGTCCAATCTATTTAGAAGAATTATAAAGCAAATATGTATGTATATATATATATATATATATGTATATACGAGGGTAGATTTCTTAAAAAACGAGATAACAGGAAATTTCTTATTACCTTCTCTTTTGACTATTGGATCACTTTAGATCTGATCTAACAGTTAAAAAAATTAAAGATACGGTAAAACATATATGTTGCGGCAGCTTTGGTACCCAAAATTCATGAAGAGATATAACAGGTGATAGAAAAGGGCATTCAAATTTTAATTTACATAAATACAAAATGAAAATCAAAAGGCATCCGACGGCTAGATGGGCGCTGGGCAAAACGCCCACGCAGATGTGGCTTGCCCAGCGCGGAACTCCCACGTGCTGCAGGAATTCCACTTGGGCGCGCTTCCACATTCCTAGTTTTTTGGGTTTTTCTTTCTTTAGGTTTATCTTGGTTTAAATTTCAACGGTTGGATTAAGATCGAATGACCCAAGTTCTCACGGGGGACTGTGATCCGTCTTTTCCTCTCCTCCAAGTGATGCTTGCGTTGCTCAAAATGCCATCCTATTTTCTCCCAATCCTCTTCTCAACTGTAAGCTCAATAGTGGAAGCTCAAGAAGAAGCGATAGTAGGTCCATGGCGACCCCTATCATGGTTGCTAACATTGTCTACCTATCCATAGAGCATGCTTTAGAGGGGGAAGGAAGCAAGTCCAACTGATCCTTGTGTGAGGCTGGATCCCTGGTTCTCCTAAAGTGAATGCTATGCTTTTGAGCATGCCATGGCATCTAGCTTGCCAAATATGTATAGGAAGTGATATAGAAGCTTACTCAATTAAGTACCAATATCATTGATATGATTCCAATAGATGGAAATCTAATTTATAAGCTTACCCCATTTTTTAAATATTACATAAATCGATCAAAATTTTCTGATAATATCAAAAGAGTCATTTTATTTGTTCTAAATATTTCTAATAATATTTAATTAAATATTATTTTAGCTTTAAATCTTTATTTTCAAAGTCGCTATGCGGTCGTGGAGCTCAAACCCTGTGCACAAGTTTGAGCCCATGGGTCAAGGGCTCATGTAAATCTTAAGATAATGAACTAACCCCTCCCTAATTTTATTGCAAGCTGGCTAGAAGGCCAAGGCCCCATTAAGATGTGGCTTGCTAAGATTTGGATTTTTTAAAGTTTTCTAGTTTAATAGAAAGCTCAACGGCCAAGGGCTCATTATTCAAATCCTTCTGAATAAACGAGGAAACAAGAAAAAAAATGATCTTCAAAGAGGATTAACATTCTAAGGCCCAATAGTGGCCCACTTGGAGAGCCCCCTAACCATCCAACTAGCCCACTAAAGATACGAATCACCCTGTCAAGCCCACTTCACTCACAACGTCCGCATCAACTTTAGTGCTCGGGAAGGGCTCCACAGAAAGCAATGGTTGGAATCCAGCTCTCTCTTGACTATGCCATATAGTAAGACTGGTCGAGAATCGACCGTGGAGGTTACCACGATATAATTAGATTTTCCTCAACTAAGCAACCACTGAGGACTGCAAAGAGGTCGGAGATGCTCTCTGTCTTGACCCTGGCTTCACAAATGAGCAGCCTACAAGTGCCTCTCTCTCAGAACCTGACTTAAGCATCGGACCGTTATCCTTGAGAATACCAAGGGCCCCTGACAGCTTGTCCATGAGCCTTGTAGATATCATCAGGAAGATACATGTGGCCTCTGATTAGTTCTCTACCATCCAATCGTCAGCCAGCCATCTAGCTACTTCTCTATCTCTACAATATTTATTTTTATTTTCTATTTTTGATAAATTTTAATATGTTTATGAAAAATGAAAACATCAATTTTACTTTTATCTCCAATCCATTTACACCCCTCTTAAAAATGATGATGAACAAAAAACCGGAAACCTAAATTATGGGGCCATTGTCGAGCCCACATATTTGAAAGGCATGGGATTAATTTTGTCTACTCAAAGGCGAGAAGTTGCAATTTAACTTTATCTTGTCCCTTGTTATCGATGGTTTTAGTATACATTCCACCATGAAAGCAAATCCTCTATAGCACCTACTGCATTGATGTATATAATTGGCGTTAGGTTTAGCATGCTTCCAACCCATCTCTCGCTTGATGAGACCCAAACACTGAGGTAGCTTGTGTTTCCACCTCACACTAGTCGGATCAAATGTAAAAACTAGCCCTAAGAAATGATCTTAAAATAGCAAAATTAAAAAATTATTAAAAATTTTGTAAAATAAATATTAAATATACATATAAAATTATTTTACAAAATTTATAATATAAACAAATCTCACTACATATAATTGGAGGAGAATTTCGCTAAACCCAAAAAGCACTAATGGCCCAGCCCAATAACCCCTCTCTCCTCTGATCCCTTGGTTCATCGAACGCGGTGCCTACAATAGATGGTAAAAAGCTAAAAGTTTTAAGGGAAACTCGAATCCAAACAGGATCCTAATCAGGACTTCCCTGCCAAGGTAAGATCTCCCTATTCCGATCAGAACCAGTGGCTCGAGGTCTCTGGTCGTGCAGACTCGTGAATGGAACTGGGTTTCAATATTTACCTCAGACAAGATTTTCTAACTAGAATTAGCCCTTCATACAGGGTCTGTTGCTGTATAAGGATGCTAGGTCCAATCGGTAAATATACACTTTCTATAGCCCAAGTTACTTAGTCTTTCCTACAACATCTCTAACCTTCTGACTTAGGCATCGGAGGGGGCTCCTCTAGACTGCTGTCGAGGGCCCTCTGACAGTGTTCTGTTTTATAGAGACCACACGTCATCGCCTCTCTGATCGAAGACAAAAGGGTCTGATCGTGTTGGACAAGATTTCGGCCATCATCTTTCAGTGCCGTCTATGGAAACTGATCAGAAAAAGCCATGGACGAGAAACATTGCCGACAGACCGACCGGAGAAGATATTACCCGCACAATGCAAGTAGGGAGGGCACCCACGCGACTCGCAGAGGTCGCAATAAGAGAAAGTATGCCTATACGTCTAGAACTCAAAATCCCAATCAAGAAAATACAAGAGGTCTCCCAGCACCCAGCAAATGATAACCTTTTCTAATGAAGACCTCTAAGGTATAGTTCTTTCCCACAATGACATATTAGTAATTGAAGCTGACATCGTAAGGCGATGAGTGAGGAAGGTCGTTGTCGACATCGGAAGCCCCTGAGCGTCCTCTTTCTTGATAGCTTTTGACAATTTGACTAGGCAAATATGCAGGACAAGGGTGATTAACCAGCCGGGAGCCATGCAATTCTCCCGATGACAATAGGCACCCCTCCCCTGACGTCCACTCAGACAATCACCTTTGAACTAGTGGACGCCTTCTCTCCATATGTTGTGAACATAGGAAGAGAATCCTTGAGACAGTTTGGGACCATCCCCTCTAACTTGCATCAGAAGCTCAAATTCCCATCCGAGAGTGAGATTGGAGAAGTTCGTAAGAGCCAAAGTGTCTCACGATAGACATACATGGCCAGGATCGAGGGATAGATGTGGAAGTCTATTGAGCCCCCTCACGAGTTACCAGACAGGCCAAGGGAGGCAGCCGAACTATCTGAAGAATTGACCACCATAAGGGTCGGCCGTAGAAACTTAAGGTGGGAGCTCCCTTGCCTTAGCCGAAAAAGGAATAATACCGAAAATTCCTAGCTACCTACTTAGACGTGTTCGCTTGGGCAGACACCCCTCTCTCGGAGGTACCCAAGCATATTGCCTCGCACTCCCTCAACCTTGACATAAGATTCCCGTCGATCTAACAGACGAAGCGCCGTTTTGCTACAGAACGGCAGGACACTATCAAAGAACTGGTAACTTCTTTTTTGAATGCAACTGTGATTCGCAACACACGCTACACAATATGGGTGGCTAACATCGTTCTGGTGAAAAAAGCCTCCGAAATTTGGTGGATGTGTGTCGACTTCACTGACACTAATAAAGCGATCCTTAAAGACTGTTTCCTTATGTCGAACGTTAACCAGTTGATCGATGCCATGGCCGGTCATGAACAACTCAGCTTTCTCGATGTCTTTTTGGGATACCACCAGATTAGAATGAATCCCAACGATGAAGAGCACACCACTTTCATCAATAACATAGGGTTATATTATTACACTCGCATACCGTTCAGATTAAAGAATGTCGGTGCAACGTATCAAAGAGTTGTCAATACAATGTTCGATCAGTAGATAGGGCGGAAAATGGAGGTGTATATAGACGACATGCTGGTGAAATCTAAGCATGCTAATGAGCACTTCAAAGATATCTTAGAGACATTTGACACTCTAAGACTATATAGCATGATGCTCAATCCTATCAAATGCATCTTCGAGGTCACCACAGGCAAGTTCCTTGGTTCCTAGTCACCCATCAGGGGATCGAAGTCAACCCTGACAAGATCAACATTATATTATTGATAGAGTCGCCGACACAACTGAATGACATCTAGAGGCTAACGGGACGCCTGGCAGTCCTCAGTGATTTTCTCTCAAGAGTCGTCGAGTGGTATCTTCCTCTCTTCAAGTTGCTACGAATGTTTGAAAATTCTCCCGATGCCCAAGGACGCATCAACTGGACGCTAGAATGTCAACAAGCATTCTAGGAGCTGAAGCAATTTTTGACTACCCCGCTCATCCTCTAAAAACCACAACTGGGTGAGTCTCTTTCCCATTACCTCTCTATTATCCCGCGCATTATAAGCTCAGTGTTGGTCAGGGAGGAAGGAAGAGTCTAGAGGCCGGTCTACTATGTGAGTCAGGTCCTCCAAGGAGTAGAACTGTGCTATCCCACTGTAGAGAAGTTTGAGGTGGCCCTCGTGATAGCCTCCCGAAAGGTGCGGCCTTACTTCCATGCCCATCTAATCAAAGTCGTCACTGACTGCCCCTTGCGGTAGCTTCTCCAATGTTCGGACACTTTGGGACAAATGATAAGGTGAGCAATCGAGCTCTCAGAGTTCGATGTCTCCTACCAAGGATAGTCATTAAAGCCCAAACCCTGGTCGATTTTATGGCTAACTGCACCCTCCCTGTGTAGGATCAAGTGATCCAGATCAGGCTCGAACCCGTATGGTCAATTTACACTGATGGATCATCACGAATCTCTTGATGCGGAATGGGTCCTATTCTGGTCCCCTAGAGACCACCGATGGCGAAGGCCTATAGTTTTCCCTTCATTCTAGTTTTGAGCAATGAATAATGTTGAGGAGTATGAGGCACTTCTCACTGAAATCCGAGCAGCCCGCCGCGTGGGGGTAACCCAGATCAAGGTGTTCTCTTACTCTCAGCTCATTATCTGACAGCTTAAGGGCGAGTATGAAGCCAAAGATCCTAACATAAGTTAATATAAATAGTTGGTCATGAAGACAATCTCTACCCTTGAAGGGTTCGAGATCGGCCATGTCCTGAGAGAAGAAAAATCAAAGGGCGGATGCACTAGCGAAACTCGCCTCTGCCGCATTGCCAGCCTCCCGATAGATCTTCGTCGAAGACATGGTGACACAAGTCATTCAACCGATGGAAGTAGCCCAAACTGAACTGGAGCCATGTTGGATCGACCCTATTATTACAGGACTGAGTGATCGTAATAAATTATGACTTTTGCCCCTAAAAGATAAGATCGAAATTCTTCTAAGGCAAAAACCATATCCAATAATTCATTTTCCGTGGTCGTATAATTTATTTGGGCATCTGCAAGGGTGCGACTTGCATACGGGACAGTTGTTGATCCGTTGCCCCAACACCACACCGATAGCATAGTTAGAGGCATCACACATGATCTCGAAAAGTAGAGACCAATTAGGAGATTGAAGAATTAGAACTTTGGTCAAAGCGCCTTTCAAAGAATTGAATGCCTTTATGCATGGTTCATTTAGGTGGAATGGGACATCTTTAGGTAGGAGGAGAGTTAGAGGTCGGGCAATTTGGGAGAAATTTTGTATGAACGGGCGATAGAAACTGGCATGGTCAAGAAATGAACGGATTTGTCTGACAGAGGTGGGAGGAGGAAGATTAGATATGAGATCAATCTTAGCTTTATCTACCTCTATCCCCCTTTCATATATAATGTGGCCTAGAACAATGTCCTCGTGAACCATGAAATGGCTCTTCTCCCAGCTAAGTACCATATTGGCTTCTATACATCGAGCTAGCACCTATTTTAGATTTTCTAGGCAATTTTCAAACAAGTCCCCAAAGATCGAAAAATCACCCATAAAAACTTTGAGAAACTCCCCCACCATGTCGGAGAATATAGCCATCATGCACCATTGAAAAGTTGCAGGTGCGTTGCATAGTCTGAATGGCATTCTCTTGAAAGCATATGTGCCATAAGGGCATATAAAGCTAGTCTTTTCTTGATCCTCCGGGTAAACATCCACTTGATTATACCCAGAGTACTCATCTAAAAAATAGAAGAATTTCTGGTCCGATAACTTTTTTAGAATCTGATCCATGAATGGGAGTGGGAAGTTGTCCTTCTTAGCATGCTACTAAGCTTCCTGTAATCAATAGACACTCTCCATCCCCTAATGAGCCTAGTTGGTACTTCTTCCCCATGATCATTTTTAATAACGGTCAATCCGGACTTCTTAGGTACCACTTGAGTTGGGCATTTGTTGTCCGATTTGGGATAAATGATACCCTCATCAAGTCATTTCACTACCTCTTTCTTTACCACCTCTTTTATATTTGGATTAAGCCGCCTTTGTATTTTTCGACTCGGCTTGGAATTTTCTTTCATGTAGATATGATGCATGCAAATGGACAGAGTAATTCCCTTCAAATCTGCCACCGACCACCCAATGGTACCCTTATGGGCTCTAAGGTGAAATTTTTCGCGATGATGACCGGAAGAGTTTGGTCGGGGCCCAAAAAGAGATATTTAAGAGACTCGGATAATGGCTTGAGTTCGAGTGCAGGAGGGTCCTCCAGATATGGTAGAGCGGGTTCAGACTATAAGGCTGCCAAAGGTTCCACCTTGGGCCAAGATTTTAAGAGGTTCGGAGAATCCTTAAGAGCATTAGCCTCTTCCAAAAGGTCATATGTAAGTATTGGATCCTCTTCAATCAAATTGTCCAAGATATCAATGGTGTGACATTCTTCTTCGTGGGCCAGATATTGGGATGCTTTGAAAACATTTTCGTGTGGACGATCGGGGTATGAATAAGTTCCTCATGTGAGGCCATATCCAGAATAAGAAAATCCACAGGAAAATAGTAATCATGGACTTTTACAATAACATCCTCAATTAGTCTCCGTGGAGTTTTCACAGACCTATCAGCCAACTGTAAAATGATGGATGTGGGCTTAAGTTCCCCAATATCAAATTTTTCATAAATAGATATTGGCAAAAGATTCACACTGGCACCTAGGTTCAATAGAGCTCTATCAAATGTGACTCCACCTAAGTCACATGAAATCAAAGGTGCCCCGGGGTCCTTTAGCTTTTTAGGAAGATGCTTCATCACAATTGCACTCACATACTCCGAAAGCCTAACATTTTCAAGTGCCTTTCTAGATTCCCTTATTGGTGTGCACAATTCCTTAAGGAACTTAGCATACGCCGGCACATGTTTAATGGCATCAAGGAGTGGAATATTGATCTGGACTTGCTTGAATAATTCTATCAACTCCTCATTATAGGCCAGTTTCTTCCTTGTATTGGGCTTAGCTGCTAAAGCATTTGGGAAAGGCATCCTTGGTTGATATGAACTTGGGCCTTCATCCTGTTTCTCTTTCCCTTTGAGGTCCCCCCCCCAACTTCTCCATAGTGGGCTCTGCTTCACTTTCACTTTCGACCTCATGCGATCCATTAGTGGAACTTTCTATTACCTCCCTAGCCTTCTGTGGCTCATCCAAGGTCTTTCCACTTCTGAGGGCCGAAATAGCTTTAGCATTCTCGAATTGCGGCCTTTTAGGTTGTGGTAATAGACTAGGTTGAGGTAAAAGGCCCGATTGAGGTGGAAAATCTGGAGGCTGATTCCTTGGATTAGCTATGGGTTGACTAGGAAGTTGACCCATTTCCCTCCTCATAGTTGCCTCAGCTAACTGCCCCATTTGACTCTCCAACTTGGAAATAGACTGTTGTTAGGTCAAGATAAGTTGTTGGAGTTGTGTGAACTTGTCATCAAAGTTGGGCTGAAGAGGTTGTTGGTAAGTGGGTGGAGGAGGATATTGGGTTGGTTGTCCTGATTGGAAGGATTAATAGTGGGCTGGTTGAGAGAATTAGGCTTGAGAGAATTGGGCCTATGGTCCCCTAGCATATGTATTCCCATAGAAATTGGACTAATGTTGAAAGCAGTTATATGGCTTTTGGGCTTGATGAATGGGAGGATTAGAAATTTGTAATAGAGCCTGTTAATTTTTTCACGTAAAATTAGGGTGATTCCTCCAGTCGGGATTGTAAGTGTTCGAGAATGGGTCATTACCGGGCCTGGAGAACCCCTGGCGGCCTGAACTTGTTCTTGAATGAATGGTGGAAGTTGGGCTACAGTTGGGCATTCAGTCACTTGATAGACCGGACTTGCGCACAAAGCACAAATGCCATGAGGGATGGAAGGTGAGCCCTCGTATGGACAAGATGGTGTTGGATAGTAGGTTCTTGTTTATTTAAGGCTAAGAGTTGGTCCAACTTTTGGGCCAGTATGTCTACCTTATCCAATTTTTGATTAATCAAATTGATGTCTATTTTGGATTCGGGCACTCCTCGATTCTTAAGTTCATACATCCCGGCCTGTTTAGATGGCTGATAAAGTGTTAAATTGATCATTTAAAGGAAATCAAACGCATCATACTCATTTTTTTATCTGTAAAATAACATGAAATGATAGATAATTTCGTACCAAGTCCAACGGTACCAATTTCGTCAAATTCTGACTTAAAAACATCATCATTTCATGTAATTAATGGAGTATAGCGCATTTGCGATTTTTCGACAAAACTGAGACGAAATAAATAAATATAGTGATATTTTTATGTTAATGTGTTAATTTATATTTATTTTATGTGAACAAGACATGCCGATGATGCAATGCAGCTGGTGGAGTCTGCGGAAATTTGGGGGAGGTCTAGTGTTCGAATTTCGATAAATTCGACGTTATTTTGTCCAAAAGATTAAAGAGGGGTAAAAACGTCAATTGAGGCCCTAGTGTTGCCCTAATTCCATGGCCAAGAAGGACCCAAGTGTTAGAATTGGGTGGCCTCAAAGCCAATCATTGTACATTCTAGTTCAAATTATTAATAAAGGCAATCATTTCTTCATTTATAGTTCTCGCAAATTAACTATCGTAATGAAGGTCCATAGACAAATGTATGGGATATTGAATCATGATGAGATCATGATAGTGAGATCAATATCCTCAGTCAATTGTCTTAAACAGTTCTCGATCATAGGATATTTGAGATGGACATTAAATATCCGATAAGATCGACACAAGTTATGTCTGCTCATGTGATGAGGGTGAATGATCTCACATTCACTCGTGTGGTGACACTAAGACAAACATGTGGGTGCTCATTAGAGAATGAGTTCACTGAACAAACCCAAATAAGAATTCCTGGATGGTAATTATACCTACTAGTCAATCAGGGAATTCAATCGTTGCAGTAGCACAGTTGGTCCTTTGACCTGAGTCACCAATGATACCTTGTTTGTGGACCATTGTATCTTGATTATCTGACTTGTGGACTTTAACCATTAAGTCCACGATAGTCGGTCTTTCAGATACAGTGGAAAGCTTGCGAAGGTAATTGAGTGAACAACAAAGGATCACTCACTCTTAGTATAAGACTGGAGAGAGAATGTCCTATGGATGTGTACACAGAAATCCCTGGCCAGGGTCAAATGAAAGATATGTCTTTCTAGATATTAACTGAGTACTGGAATCCATTTGGATAATGCGATAGAGGGTTGGACTATAAAACCATATCCTTGCGTTATTCGGACATTGCATGAGTGAAGGATTTTATCTGTGCGGTATCTACAGACGGAAAGGTTCAATTAAAGGGAACAGTATCCTTATATCTTCTGGGATCATGAGGTAGTGTTTGGTGCTGTTCATGATGAGAAGGCCAAGTAAATTAATCATCAGATGATAATTCACTTGTTTATTAAATTAATCATTTAACATATGATGTTTAAATGTTAATTAATAAATATTAAACTCTAGAATCAGTTCTAAGTTTAATTAATAAATGTTAATTAATAAATAGAGGGTCACACACATAAGAGTTCTCGTCAGACGGTGAGAGACGTTAAATTTCATGCTTATCTGGGTTTTTATGAAAAGCCGCAGGATAAACATGAAGATTTAATGGAGATTTATCCAAAGCCAAACTCTTGGATAATCATGAGGATTAATCCTTGTGCTTATCCTTATTTCTATATAAGGAGGGCCAAGGGGGAGGGGTAAAAAGTTAGTTGGACGAATTTTACACCCCAGATTCTCTCTCTCCTCTCTCTCTTGGAGTAGATCTGTCTCTTTCCGCACATGGTGGATTTGAGATCTGGTCGAAGCACTCAAGTTGAGGAGGAAATCGCGTCTGCAGCGGGAACTCGTGTGGATACCTCTAGAGATCGTGCGCGTGCGCGATTACCGAGTCGGAATCATCCACGGGAGATTCGAAACCCCGCAAAGGTGAAGAACCGTTCTTCCCGCATTTATTTTAATGTCCGTTTTACAATCCCAGCAAGCGATACATATGAATCGTTTTTATTCTCCGCTGCGTTCTTGCCGATTCCTTACAGTGGTATCAGAGCCAGGTTGCTGGTTCGATCGTAAAACGGCATCGTTTTGCATATTTTTCTCGTTATGCATGAAGAACCCGTATTATACGTGTTCTTGCGTTTAATCAGATTAAAAATGACGGAATAGTGTTCATACGAAGAACACAAATAATTTGATTATTTTTCTGTGATTTTTCGGATTTTATTTGGGATTTTCGGAGTTCTTCGTGGGACGATGAACGGGGTACTTTAGCGGCTTCGTACGCGATTCCCAAGCGTTGGGATGGCGGCCCGGATGCACGGATCTCTAGGTGATAGTCACCACTACACATTCAACACATTTGCCGGCACCGGAGTGGCCTTGGAGAGCTGCAAATATGAAGCCCTAATTCGGATTTTACGCTGGAAAAATCAGATTTAAGGGGTAGTTTCAGGGGCTCGGGTTGCTGCTTCGGGGGCCCCGCCGGCGGCCATGCCGGCGCCGGACACGCCGTCGGCGCCGAGGGCGTCGCCGACCGGTGCCAGTCGTCGCCGGGGGCCGGCCGCCGGCGGTGCCGGATCCTCCCAGCCGTAGGTTGCTGCAGATCTGCAGCAATGGCTCGGGTGGGGGACGACGGTCCAGGCGGACCTGTCCGGCTAGGCAACGGCCGGGACGCCGGTCCTGACCCGGTCGAACCGGGCGGGGGCCGGGCCGGACCCCTGGCCGAGCCAGGGTTCGACCCTGGCCGAGCCAGGGCTCGGGTCTGGCCGGGACAGAGCCCCTGGCCGAGCCAAGGCTCGACCCTGGCCGAGCCAGGGCCCAGGCCCGGGCCATTTGGGCCCTAATGGGCTGGGCCCATTTCTAATAATTATTAAAATTGTTTTAATAACTGTTAAACCCCTTTAAACCCATTATTAGCCCATTTTAGCCCTTTTTCAGTCCGTTTTAAAAAACAGAAAAATTATAAGAATAATTAATAATTATTATTAATTATTTTTATGATTATTAACATGCTATTAAATTGTTTAATAACTGTTATTCACTTAAAGGGTTTTATTGCTAATAGGGTATTAGTTAATTATTTAAAATTATTTTAGATAATTAATTTCCCTATTAAATCAATTAGTTTAAAATATTTTAAACTGATTTCATGCATAACTTGATTATATTTTACTGTTCAAATTGTTTGAATTAGTATTTAGATTAACTGAATAGTTTAGTTATTTCATTAGTCAATAATGCTTTGAATATTATTGATAATGTTGAAATAAATGTTATTTCGAAAAACTAATTGGTATTATAATTTTATATTTATAAAATTTAATACCATACTGCAATTATGTGATGATTGTGATGCATGTGATGTGTTTTATGGTGGGATGATCATGGACTTAGTATTATCATCTGATGATTGGTGTGAATGAATGCGATGCTTATTTCATTTGGTATTTTAAATAGGACCTGCGTGTCCTCCTCTCTCTTAATCCAGATGTACTCTCTACCTTCCTATAAGATTGTACTCCCCTTGATAAGATCAAGGTTTCTTAGTGTTTAAATGTACATTTGTGGACCTGCGAGTCCTGAATTTCATATTTTCGGATTAAGTTTAGAGGACGGGATCTTCTGAAGACTCCTCTGGAGGAAGGACTCGCATCAAATGGAACCAGTGTTGCTGTTTTCACATTAGGATCCTATTATGGATCATCGTTTGGCTCCAATGATTCCTTAGTAGCTTTAGCAGTCCATGATCATCCCTATTTAATTTTTCTACATATATGTGATATTTGTGGACTATGCTATCATATATATATATTTCTATTAAGTATAATGATATTTCAAATCGAAATACTATTGATAGCACGATTTTTATAAATCAACTCAAAAACCCTCTTTTAAAATTTAAGTTGTAAACGTGAGATATTCAGAATAATCCACGTAACCCACCATCATTTGATTTAGAAATTAACCTAGGACTACGACATGTGATGTCATTAAGATAAATGGACAAATAGTGTAGTTTTGTTGTGCTACCACAAGGATTGCACTATGAATTCATGTTATCTAAGTAATAATGGATAAATTTAACTGAATCATTTGATTTGTTGTGCTACCACAAGATCATTCTGATTCAGGGGTTAAATCGATCGGATATTGCAAATATTGCAATTGTCAAGAGTTGACTGCCTAAGGGACTTGATGTGATTTGTTGTGCTACCACAAGGTCACATGCATGTTGCCCGAAGGATTCTGATCCCCACTAGGAGATCACCGGAATCTCCCGTTCTGTATATTAGAGGGTCATACAGATCGCCGAAAAATAGTGGGAGCCTAAATCAAGATTAAAAGTCCTAAATCTGATTTTAAGAACTATCTGCTCATTTTTATATATATTTCCTTGTAGGTCGCTATGTCGTCACCTAACCCCCTCCGTTGCATACTTGATGCAAACAAACTCACGGGACCTAATTACATTGACTGGTTACGCAACCTGAAGATTGTCCTCAGGTGTGAAAAGCTAGCCTATGTCCTGGATCAACTAGATCCAGTACAATCCGGTGAAAATGCTAGCGAAGATGAATTAATGATGTTTGAAAACTGGAAAGAGGACTCTGTCAAAGTCCAGTGTTATATGCTTGGTTCACTGAACAATGAACTGCAACGACAACATGATAACATGGAACCTAAGTCCATTCTGAATCACCTACAAGAGTTGTTTGGTGAACAATCCAGAACAGAAAGATATGAGATATCTAAGAAATTGTTCAGGACCAGAATGAGCGAGGGCACATCTGTGCAAACTCATGTGCTCAAGATGATAGAGTGGATTGAGAGGCTTGCTGTGCTCGGCTTTGTTATGAACAATGACCTAAGCATCGACTTAATTCTACAGTCCCTTCCAGATTCATTTTCACAATTCATTATCAACTTCAATATGAACAAAATTGAAGTTACACTGGCTGAGCTACTCAACATGTTGAAGACAGCAGAAGGCACTATCCATAATGATAAGCCAAATGAAAAGAAAAGCTGGACGGACCTTTAATAAAGGTAAGCCTAAGAAGCTAGTGAAAAGCAAACCGGCGGTTCAAAAGGACAAAGCTAAAGTCAATGATAAAGGTCAGTGTTTCCACTACCATAAAGAAGGTCATTGGAAGAGAAACTGCAAGATTTATCTTGCAGAAAAAGCAAAGGAGAAGCTTGGTGAAGCTTCAGGTATTCTCATAATCGATCTTAACTTGTCTTATAGAGAATCAACATCTTGGGTATTAGATACTGGATGTGTTTCTCATATCTGCAATAACTTGCAGGTGCTAACAAGTAAAAGAAGATTGAATCGCGAAGACGTGGATCTGAGGGTCGGGAATGGAGCAAAAGTTGCTGCGTTAACTGTGGGGACTGCAAGACTTCAGATGCCGTCAAGAGACTCATTGGAACTGATAGATTGTTATTATGTTCCGACCATTATTAGGAATATCATATCTATTTCATGTTTAGATAGACAAGGATATTCTATGAAACTAGAGAATAAAGGTTGTTCCATTTATCAAGGAGACAAATTGTTTGCTTCCGGATATTTATTGAATGGATTATATTTACTTGATATTTCATATGATGTTTGTCTGGTAAATAAATCTCTTGAACGCTTAGATAAGGATGTGAATAAATCGTACCTATGGCATTGTAGGCCAGGTCATATAAATGACAACAGGATCATCAGGTTGCAAAAGAATGGATATCTTGATCCATTTGATTATGAATCATTTGTAACCTGTGAAGCTTGTCTCATGGGAAAGATGACCAAAGCTCCATTCTCTGGACATGGAGAAAGAGCTAAGGACTTATTGGAACTAATACATAGTGATGTATGTGGTCCAATGTCCACTCATGCTATGGGTGGTTACTCATACTTTGTTTCATTTACAGATGATTTCTCAAGATATGGCTACATATATTTAATGAAATATAAGTCAGAAGTCTTTGAGAAATTTAAAGAGTTTAAAAATGAAGTTGAGAACCAGACTGGAAAGAGTATCAAAACTCTTCGATCAGATCGAGGGGGTGAATACTTAAGTATAGAATTCACAGAATATCTTAAGAATAATGGCATTTTGTCTCAGTGGACTCCTCCCTATACACCACAATTAAATGGTGTATCGGAAAGGAGAAATCGTACCCTATTAGATATGGTGCGATCAAAGATGAGTTATGCTAAACTTCCAATCTCTTTATGGGGATATGCACTATTGACTGTTGCATATTTGTTGAACAAAGTTCCCAGTAAGTCAGTATCTTCCACTCCATATGAGATATGGAAAGGAAAGAAACCAGACTTTAAGCATGTTAGAGTTTGGGGTTGTCCTGCACATGTCAAAAGACATGATCCAGACAAACTGGATTCCAGGATAGAGAAATGTAGATTTGTGGTATATCCAAAAGAGACTTTTGGATATTATTTCTATCAGCCCAGCGATCAAAGGGTGTTTGTCGCAAAAAGAGCTGTCTTCTTAAAGAAAGAATATCTTTCAAAAGAAGACAGTGGGAGCAAGATAGAACTGGAAGAAATTCCAGACTCACAAATCAACACTAGTTCATCTACTGAACCATTGACTCAAGAACTTGTTCAAGATGATACACAAAAGGTTCGCAGATCAGGTAGAGTGCCTAAGCAGCCTGAAAGATATGTTGGACATATCGATGATGGCAAGCCAAAAGTGCACTTAAATGATGATGATGATCCTCAAACCTACCAAGAAGCCATAAATAGTCAAGAATCAGAAAAATGACAAGAGGCAATGAATTCTAAAATTCAGTCCATGTATGTCAACCAAGTTTGGAACTTGGTTGATCTGCCAGAAGGTATAGTACCTATTGGCAGTAAATGGATCTTTAAAAGAAAGATCGGAGCAGATGGACATATTGACACATACAAGGCAAGGCTGGTAGCAAAAGGATATCGTCAAAGGCAAGGCATTGACTATGATGAAACATTTTCCCCAGTTGCCATGATTAAGTCAATCAGAATACTTCTTGCTATCGCTGCATTCTATAATTATGAAATATGGCAAATGGATGTGAAGACATCATTCCTTAACGGGAACCTTCAAGAAGAAGTGTATATGATACAACCTGAAGGATTCACTTCCAAAGAGCATTCAAGCAAGGTATGCAAGCTGCAAAGATCCATCTATGGATTAAAGCAGGTATCCCGAACTTGGAACTTAAGATTTGATGAAGCAATCAAATCTTATGACTTCATTAAGAATGAAGATGAACCTTGTGTATACAAAAAGGCTAGTGGGAGCGCAGTTACCTTTTTGGTACTTTACGTTGATGACATTCTACTCATTGGGAATGATGTAAGAATGTTGTCATCAGTAAAGGATTGGTTATCCAAAAACTTCTCCATGAAAGATTTGGGAGAAGCATCCTATATTCTGGGAATAAGGATCTATAGAGATAGGTCCAAAAGGATGCTTGGCTTATCTCAATCTATGTACATAGATACCATAGTCAAAAGGTTTGGCATGGAAAATTCCAAGAGAGGCCTCGTTCCAATGAGGCATGGAATTTATCTCTCTAAAAGAATGTCTCCCAAGACACCTGAAGAGAGAGCGTACATGGATAGAGTTCCTTATGCCTTGGCAATAGGATCTATCATATATGCAATACTATGTACTAGGCTTGATGTGGCACACCCACTAAGTGTCACTAGTAGATATCAGGCTGATCCAGGTGAAGAACACTGGAAGGCGGTGAAATGTATCCTTAGATACTTGAGAAGAACTAAGGATCTATTTTTCGTCTATGGAGGAAACGACTTGGAACTTCGAGGATTTGCTGACTCGAGTTTCCAGTCAGATATGGATGATAGCAAATCCATGTCTGGATTTGTGTTCATGTTAAATGGAGGTGCAGTAAGTTGGAAAAGTTCCAAACAAGAAACAACTGCAGATTCGACGACCGAAGCAGAATACATTGCTGCAACTGAAGCGGCCAAGGAGGCGGTTTGGATGAAGAAGTTCATCTCAGCACTTGGAGTAGTTCCAAGCATTTCAGATCCTGTTCCATTATTGTGTGACAACAATGGGGCAATAGCTCAAGCGAAGGAGCCAAGATCACATCAGAAGTCAAAGCACATTCTGAGACGATTTCATCTGATTCGTGAGATCATCGCCCGAGGAGATATAGTAGTTGAGAAGGTCTCATCTGAAGATAATGTAGAAGATCCCTTGACTAAGCCATTGTCTCAAAACAATTTAGAACGTCACCTTAAATCTATGGGACTTAGACACATGGGTGATTGGCTATAGTCCAAGTGGGAGAATGTTAGAATTTGGTGGCCTTAAAGCCAATCATTGTACATTCTAGTTCAAATTATTAATAAAGGCAATCATTTCTTCATTTATAGTTCTCGCAAATTAACTATCGTAATGAAGGTCCATAGACAAATGTATGGGATATTAAATCATGATGAGATCATGATAGTGAGATCAATATCCTCAGTCAATTGTCTTAAACAGTTCTCGATCATAGGATATTTGAGATGGACATTAAATATCCGATAAGATCGACACAAGTTATGTCTGCTCATGTGATGAGGGTGAATGATCTCACATTCACTCGTGTGGTGACACTAAGACAAACATATGGGTGCTCATTAGAGAATGAGTTCACTGAACAGACCCAAATAAGAATTCCTGGATGGTAATTATACCTACTAGTCAACCAGGGAATTTAATCGTTGCAGTAGCACAATTGGTCCTTTGACCTGAGTCACCAATGATACCTTGTTTGTGGACCATTGTATCTTGATTCTCTGACTTGTGGACTTTAACCATTAAGTCCACGATAGTCGGTCTTTCAGATACAGTGGAAAGCTTGCGAAGGTAATTGAGTGAACAACAAGGGATCACTCACTCTTAGTATAAGACTGGAGAGAGAATGTCCTATGGATGTGTACACATAAATCCCTGGCCATGGTCAAATGAAAGATATTTCTTTCTAGATATTAACTGAGTACTGGAATCCATTTGGATAATGCGATAGAGGGTTGGACTATAAAACCATATCCTTGCGTTATTCGGACATTGCATGAGTGAAGGATTTTATCTGTGCGGTATCTACAGACGGAAAGGTTAAATTAAAGGGAAAAGTATCCCTTATATCTTCTAGGATCATGAGGTAGTGTTTGGTGCTGTTCATGATCAGAAGGCCAAGTAAATTAATCATCAGATGATAATTCACTTGTTTATTACATTAATTATTTAACATATGATATTTAAATGTTAATTAATAAATATTAAACTCTAGAATCAGTTCTAAGTTTAATGGGCCTGTAACCGGACTGATATATGGGCCTAGAGGGTCACACACATAAGAGTTCTCGTCAGACGGTGAGAGACGTTAAATTTCATGCTTATCTGGGTTTTTATGAAAAGCCGCAGGATAAACATGAAGATTTAATGGAGATTTATCCAAGGCCAAACTCTTGGATAATCATGAGGATTAATCTTTGTGCTTATCCTTATTTCAATATAAGGAGGGCCAAGGGGGAGGGGTAAAAAGTTAGTTGGACGAATTTTACACCCCAGATTCTCTCTCTCCTCTCTCTCTCTCCTTCTCTCTCTCTTGGAGTAGATCTGTCTCTCTCCGCGCATAGTGGATTTGAGATCTGGTCGGAGCACTCAAGTCGAGGAGGAAATCGCGTCTGCAGCGGGAACTCGTGTGGATACCTCTAGAGATCGTGTGCGTGCGCGATTACCTAGTCGGAATCATCCACGGGAGATTCGAAACCCCGCAAAGGTGAAGAACCGTTCTTCCCGCATTTATTTTAATGTCCGTTTTACGATCCGAGCAAGCGATACATAGGAATCGTTTTTATTCTCCGCTGCCTTCTTGCCGATTCCTTACACCAAGAAGGGCCAGCCACCTTCCTAAAGCCCACTTTCTTCTTTTTTTTTTAAATACCTTCCTTCCCGTCTCTTTAAAAAGACCCTCGGATTCCTTCTTTTTCTGGAATTTCCCGAAACCCTCTATTTCCTTCCTTCTCTCCAATTTCCCAACCGCAGCCCTACTTCTTCTCCAGTTTCCTTCCCACACCTCTCTTACTCTCTATATTAACCTCTCTCCCCCGCAGCCAACTCCTCCTCTTCGCAGCAACCCCTCTAATTCCGATTCTCTCTTTCTCTCTTAGCTTTCCAACTGCGAATTCCCCCTCTCTCTCGGATTTTCCAGCTTCAACCCGGCAGCCGGTTCTTCTCTTCCTCTCTCCCACGTCTCTTTTTCTCGGTTTCTCTTTCTCTCCCTCTGCCCTCTCTCTCCGACAGACTCCCTCTCTCCCTTATTCTTCCTCCCTCCACAGCCTCCACAGCTCCTCTTCTCAGCCTCCCCCACACGTCTATCTCTCTCTCGATCTCTCTTTCTTCTCTCTTCCACGGCTCCCTCGGTTTCTCTCTGCATCCCGGTGCACCAGCAACCTGCACCTCCACGCTGCAAGCTGAAGCACAGGCTCCCACGCGCCTCCTCCTCTCAGCCGCAGCACCAGCGCTCTCCACCAGCTCCAGCGCATCCCACGCGCATGCCGGCCTCCTCCAGCACCTGCCCGGGCTCCATGCACCGGCTCCAGCAAAGCACCGTCCACGTGCTGCGTTGAAGCCGGCTTCCTCCTACCCTCCATGCACGTCCACGCGAAGCCACAAGCACGACCTGCATGCGCTGCATCCCAACGTAGCCAGCCTCTCCACGCGGTGAAGCCGATGCACCAGCAGCTGCACGTCTACATGTCGGCAACGCTCCACCGGCTTCCACGCAGCAACCTCCAGCAAGTCCACGTGCATGCCGGCAAGCCCACCAGCACCTGCACGTAGCCATGCATACCCGGCTGCAAAGCTGCTCCTCCACGCGCCAGCATCCCTCAGCCAACAGCAGAAGCACCTGCACGTAGCTAGCAGCTCCAGCATCCTCAGCGGTCCACTGCGCCGCTCCACAGCATACGTTTGATTATTTACTACATAGATACGTTTGATTATTTAATTTTTCATGGGAGTTGTTATTGTTAAACGGTTAGTGGTTAATGAAAGTTTTATTCAATTTTTATTCAGTTAACGTTTATTTCCTCATTACATTAAGGGTGTTTGCTTGTTTACTTAGAATTAGTTTAGTTAATTAGATTTCTTTTTAATTTTAGTTAAGTAGCTTGTGTATGGTTTAATTAGGTAATTAATCATTTAGTATAATTAGTTAATTCAGGTTGTTGTTATTTTTAGAATAATTGAATTTTAAAGCATAAAAAAAAAATCCTAAACAATCGTCAATTTTTAGATTAATTAAATTTCAAAGTTTTCAAAGTTAGAAATTTAACTCCTTGTGGATCGACTCGGACTCACCATTATTAATTTTCAAAATCGAATTTACATGAGCCGAATAAATTTAGATTGAACGTTCTTATGAGTGGTTAACGACACACGATTTGGAACTATCAATGACCTAATAGCCCTCTCATAAGATGAGAGAGAGGCATGATTGATGTAGTTCTCACTAAGCATTTCAAACAAATCATAGGCCTCATCTTCACTCTTCATCATAAAGGCCCCTCCACAAGAAGCATCCACCATTTGTCTGAATTGTTCAGACAACCCTTCATAGAATGCTTGGACAATTTGCCATTTTGATAGCCCATGATGAGGACATTTCCGAAGCAATTCCTTTAATCTCTCTCATTACTCATGAATTAATTCCCCGGGAGTTTCGATAATACCCGTATTGGCCCTTCTTATGGTGTTGGTTCGCCTTATGGGATAGAATTTCTTGAGGAATTCATTTTGCATTTCCTCCCATGTCCTAATGGGCTTACCTATAGTCCCCAACTAATATTTGGCCTTATCCTTCAGCAAAAAGGGATAAGGGTCAGCTTAAGGGCATCATCAGTGAAATTATGAATCTTCATCATGGAACAAATATCTAAGAATTCATCCAGATGCTTATAAGGATCTTCATTCGTATTCTCAAAAAAAGATGGGAGCATCTGAATGGTACTTGATTTAATTTCATATAGATTGGCCAGATTCTGAGCTTAAGGGCTCCCCCTACTTTCGTAGGGACCTAATTAAAGAACCACTTTCCTGCTTAGGCATTTGTCTTTTAACCTCTAACCTAAACACTATTGCCAAAAGTGGAGGTAACCCAAAATTTAAACCGCTCACAGTATGAACCCTAGAGTCCCTTTCGACTTGCTTTTATTAGGGTTAGGAAATGACAATGCAAGGAAGGTTGTTTGTGGGCTAAGGAAGGGTGATGAAATCCCTATCTTATGTTGTTAAAGGTATTGCCCTTAGGATATTTTTTAATGCAATGCAACAGTCAAATCAAGTAAGAGGTGTTTATGCAATCATGAATGACTTGCTATAAACGAAAAACGTATCTTTCCCCTGCAATCTTCAACAAAGATGGAAATAACTAAGAAAGGAAACTAATTCATACTTTCCTAAAGTGATGAATGCCTAGCATGGAAAGTTTCTAATCTTGTCATGGAGATTTTTATATTTGAATTTTCTTCTCTTTTTTTTTTAATTAATGAAAATCTATCTAAATTAGAAACTACAAAAAAGGAAACTAACTAAAAGAATAAGGAAAAATTGAAAAGGAGAAGTTGGAACACTCTTACCAATAATTTTGCTTCCTTCTTTTTTTTTCTTTCTCAATGCACCTACAAAAATAAGAAAAAATGTTAGCTAGAGAATAATTACACTAAATCTAAAATTAATAAAATTAGAAACCTAATTCTCTGGCAACAGCGCCAAAAATTGATGTGCGTGTGATACGCGTCGTTAATAAACACTCACAGCAACTAACCTCGAATATTACTAGGACTCACAATTGGTTGGAAAATAGTACGTGGTGAGAGCCGAGTCGATCCACGGAGAAATGGACCTTTAACTTTGAAAACCTAGGGAATTTTTTTATGAGAAATCTTAAAAGAGATGTGTTTTGAAAATGAATGGGTTGAATTACAAAACATGCAATTGTGAATTTAAAGTTTGAACTAGAAACTAATTAATTATTTGAAAGCAACTACCTTGCACAATTTAAATGTATTCTAACGTCTAGTTATTATTTGAACTACTTCTAAAACTAATCACACAATCTATTAAAGCTATGAAGTCTAATAAAATGAACTAATCCCCATGAAAGAAACCTTAATAACTAATATTAGAAAGGAGAGGATGAAATTAGGAGAAAGACACAAAAAAAAATCACACTAATTAATTAACTTATGTCACTGTTATTCATAAACTTAAAATAATGCAACTAAAAATTGCAACTACAAAGAAATTAACAGAAATAAAATGCTGCAACTTGTGCTAAAAAAAATCTATTACAAAATAATCAAAAGAAAAAGAGCAACAGGTGCAAGCAAGAGGCGCATGCTTGAGGAGACTGGCACACGGGCACTGTAAACCGTAGAGGGGTGCGTGGAAGGCACGGAGGGAGGCGTGCTTGGTGCGGCACAGTGCGCCACTGCGATGTACGGGCGGCAAGCGGGCTCCGCGAGGTAGGCGCGGCAGGCGCGTGGTCTAGTGACGTGGCCGGCTGCGCTGGGCGGGAATGATGGATATAGGTGTCCTTTAAGCCAATCATAAGGCACCTATTTTAATTTGGTTCACTAATAAATGACATTAAATTCATTATGAAGATTGACATATTTGTAACTGCGCATAATAAAGTCCATAAATGTGTGCAATAGTCATCGGATTATGATGAGATCATAATAATGAGGCTGATGACTTATAAACACATATTCTTAATTGTTCCTTGTCGTAGGATGTTTGAGAAGGACATCAAAATCCATATTCGCATAAACACAAACACACATATAACATGATTCCATTCGCAAAGTAAACCCCAGTCTCAGCGTACAGTTAAAGCATACACATATAGATGATGTAATTCCATTCATGCAGAAGTCCTCAGTCTCAGTATACAACTCAAAGCATGCATTTGAAGCATCCCGCCGTGAAACATGTATTAAATCACCAGAGTTAAGCATTCATGTCTTGAATCGCGTCGACTGAGGTCGACACCATTCAAGACCCTCAAACAGGTTCTCACGAAAGCCAGATCATTCCCTAAAACGCGTCAACATGTAAAGTCGCCATTTAAAACGCGTCAGGGTCTACAGACGCCATTCAACCCAGAATTCCAGATAACAATAACCAGGGGATTTCTGTCTTAAAAGGCGTCATGCCTACTCGACGCTATTCAAATCGCGTCGACCGTACATGATGTCTTTTAGTCCCAGAATCCCGAACTGGCAGACTCTTAGTCGGGGTGATTCCTGCCTAAATGGCGTCATGATGGCCCGACGTCCTTCTGAAAGGCGTCGTCCATCCATGATGTCATTTAGCGACAGAACCCCTAACACGGGAAACCTCAAACAGGGAGGTTTCTGCCCTAAAAGGCGTCGTACTGCCCTGACGCCCTTCTGAAAGGCGTCGACCAGGCACGACGCCGTTTAGCGCCAGAAACCTGGTCCCCTGGTTCGAACCGAGGGTTTCTCCCTTAACCCCAAACACCCCGAAAAGCCCCAAAATGGAAAGGGGGAGGAAGAGAAGTTGATCCACACAAACATGCTACGAATCCACGATCACAAGCACAGCCATTCCCACAAGGAAACCCCCTAAACATGCTCAATCTAGCCCGAACACGTCATGTCACGCCAAAGAAAACACGAGCAACACATGCAAGGTTTTTCCCCCTACCGGTTCTTGAACTCCTCCAAGCTCCTCACCGCCGACCCGCCGCACCGCAGACCGCCGCCGGTACCCTCGAGGACGCCGCCACTCCGCCGGGACGTCGTCCGCCGTCCGGAGAAGGGAACGCCGTGAAGGAGGTGGTGGAGGTAGAGGTGAGAGGTAAGGAGGCTATGGAGTGCTTGGAAGAGGAAGAAGAGGAAGGGAAGGGGAAGAAGAGAGTCGGAGGGGGCGGAGAGGGCGAGGAGAGAGAGAGTGAAGGCGAAAATGAGAGAAAGAAGGGGAGGCTCGCGTGGTCAATCAGAATCCCGCTAAAACGCGTCGATCGAGGTAGACGCCTATCAGTCTGACAGGACGGGCCGTACTGACAGCGGTCTGAAACGCGTCGCCCACCGTGGATGCCGTTCAGACGACAGGATAGGCCGTACTGACACGCTCTGGCGCCGTACCCTGACATCGCAGAGGTCACAGTCTGAATCGCGTCGACCAGCATGGACGCCGTTCAGACGATGTGACCGGGGCCGTACCCTCGCGGCCCGAAACCCGCCCACGTGGCGCACACGTGGCACAACAACCTGCAGACCTAAATGGCATCCACACAACCTGACGCCTTTTGAAAGGCGTCGAGAAGTGCTGACGCCATTCAGCCAAGAATCTCAAGACCCCCCACAGGGTCCAAACCAAGGGATCCGGCCCGAACCCGACCCGAATACATAACCTGAAATCTCAGTCTCTACAATCTCCCCCCCTTAAAAGAATTTCGTCCTCGAAATTTGCAACCGCTCAATGCTCAACTCGGCTAACCATCACACACCGACACACACCAATAACAACAATCATTCTCACTAATCACCCACACAGGGTTCCAACACATCACGACAAGCTAACTAAGATTCTCGATTCCGACAAAAGCTGATAGATCAAAATAACTACACACTAGCAAGGCACAGAAAATGCCCTAACCTGCCTTGTTCTTCTGGGGAGAGCTTCTCAGAAAATGCCCCTTCTTACCACAGCCAAAACAGCCCCTAGTAACAAATGGACACGTCCGACTGCCATGATGACCACCACAATGGGCACAATGACCTGCTGCATCCCGCCTCGCTCCCTGCTGTCCGCTAGCCACAAACTGCATCTGATGTATCGAACCGTCTCTGCCCTCACCACAGGGCACCTCTTGGGACCTGAACTCGAAGGAACTCGGATTGCCTGATGAAAAGATCGTTGGTCTGCTCCTGCCTTGCTGCTTCCCTCGTACCGAACGCTCTAGTTCTCTCGCCATTTGCTGGAATTGGGTCTCCACCGCTGCCGCGCACTGTGCTGCTGACACCAGATCTCTACAATGCTGAGATGCCATCATCGACCTCAGATCATACCGAAGTCCGCCCACAAATCTCTCTGTTCTAAATTCCTCATGCTTAAATATATGTGGAACGAATCTTCCAAGAGCCACAAACTTCGCTTGGTATTCTGTAACCGACATATCATTCTGCACTAATTCCATAAACTCTCTTTCCTTAGACTTCCGGACGTGCCCTGAAAAGTATTGTCCACAAAACTCCCTCACAAACACCTCCCAAGGGATTTCTCTCAAGGACCTATCTGCGAACATCATCCCCTTGGTAGCGACCCACCACTCATGTGCATTATCCCTCAATAGGTAGGTCGCCAACAAGGTCTTCTCATCCTCAGCACATTCAAGAACAGCAAATGCCTTTTCCATTTCCTTAATCCAATGAGCTGCCGCATCCAGAACAGGTTGACCCGTGAAGGAAGGGGTCTTCAACTTCAAGAACCGCTCCAATATCGTAGACTTACCGCCTCGGGAATTGGACCCCTCACTTCCAACTCCTTGCAGGTACTTAGACGTTGTCCCAATCATAGCTTCCCTGAAACAATCGTCATTATATCCTTCTGCTTTCGAACCACGAGTCAATGGAGCTCTCCTCTTCGGTGCCATCACTACCCCACAACACGCAAATCGAACCAAAACACGTCAAAACCTATCAATCTATACCAGCAGCCATCGCCTGTACAGACTCGTACTTATTGTTGGACTATAATATCTAACCCAGTTTATCACATACTCGACCAGATTGGGCTCTGATACCAATTGTAACGACCCGCCATCCTATGACCGGAGACCCGGTCACTAAATGGATGTCGGCCCATTAACTACGGGTTCACACCCGGATCTCACACAACACATCTGGAGGAGTAAGTGCTAAACAAGGCTAAATATAACAATCTCACGGACTACAAAGGTGAGCAGGTGCGCAGGAAGGAAAATAACAATGTCCGTATACAGTCCAACAATAATTATATATCCAACAAATTAAATGAGTACAGGCAGAAGGAAAGTACAACAACATCGGGGCATACCCCGGAACAGAGACAGCTGCTGGTCCGCACACCAAGAAGGCACCACACGCCTCCACACGCCGCGAGGTCCACACCTGAAACCGCAGGGAGTGAGCCACACCAGAATTGGGCTCAGTAGGGATCATCCGATCCCCAGCCTCCCACTCACACACCCACAAGTGCAACAACAGGAATATATGGCAATTTAAGTAAAGCAGTAAACATAGCACCCAACTCTGATGTGAAACGCAAGATAAGCGGTGTAACAGGAACAGTACCAAGTAACCAGAAGAACCCAACACAAGTCACGTCTCACAGTCAAAGTCCACAAAGCGACTGAACCACACTGTCGACCGAAGTCAAATGTCGCCTCACAACACTACCACCACTACTCACACATGTCCGCCCCTACAGTGTTCCGGGGCACTGTAGGGTGAGGCAGTGAGCCAAACGAGGACTAGCTGGAGTCAGTGTACCACCACTGCCCAGCTACGTGTGCACACAAGCAGTCTAGACTACTGTCCTACCGACCGGATTGCCTCCACGCTAGGCCTCAGCGCTTCAGGAGGGCCCTGGGGACCGGCGAACCCCCGTCAAGCCAAAGCTACAGGAACTACCCACAAACCCAAATCTCCCGGGCTGAGTCAGGCCAAAGGGCTAAGGGTACCACTCGTAACCTTGATCAAAGGTCACATCAGGCCCAGTGGCTAAAGGGTAAACCAACTCCAACAGTACCACCACCAGCTCCACAGCAAGAAACACGCCGGAAGCTGCCACGACAAACAAGGGAAACCCCGACCCGCTGAGACCAAACAGCAACCCCTCGGATAGCACACCAGCTACTCCGGCCCGACGGGCTCAAGGTGGTTCTGCTTCCCTCAGCCAAAGGTAAAACACAACATGTACCACTCCACAGACACCATGGCCCTTCTCCCATCGGCCTATGGTGACAATTGGAAACCACAGTCATTCCGAATCCATATTCGCATAAACACAAACACACATATAACATGATTCAATTCTCATAGTAAACCCCAGTCTCAGCGTACAGTTAAAGCATACACATATAGATGATGTAATTCCATTCATGCAGAAGTCCTCAGTCTCAGTATACAACTCAAAGCATGCATTTGAAGCATCCCGCCGTGAAACATGTATTAAATAACCAGAGTTAAGCATTCCTGTCTTGAATCGCGTCGACTGAGGTCGACACCATTCAAGACCCTCAAACAAGTTCTCACGAAAGCCAGATCATTCCCTAAAACGCGTCAACATGTAAAGTCGCCATTTAAAACGCGTCAGGGTCTACAGACGTCATTCAACCCAGAATTCCAGATAACAATAACCAGGGGATTTCTGTCTTAAAAGGCGTCATGCCTACTCGACGCTATTCAAATCGCGTCGACCGTGCATGACGTCTTTTAGTCCCATAATCCCGAACTGGCAGACTCTCAGTCGGGGTGATTCCTGCCTAAATGGCGTCATGATGGCCCGACGTCCTTCTGAAAGGCGTCGTCCATCCATGACGTCATTTAGCGCCAGAACCCCTAACACGGGAAACCTCAAACAGGGAGGTTTCTGCCCTAAAAGGCGTCGTACTGCCCTGACGCCCTTCTGAAAGGCGTCGACCAGGCACGACGCCGTTTAGCGCCAGAAACCTGGTCCCCTGGTTCGAACCGAGGGTTTCTCCCTTAACCCCAAACACCCCGAAAAGCTCCAAAACGGAAAGGGGGAGGAAGAGAAGTTGATCCACACAAACATGCTACGAATCCACGATCACAAGCACAGCCATTCCCACAAGGAAACCCCCTAAACATGCTCAATCTAGCCCGAACACGTTATGTCACGCCAAAGAAAACACGAGCAACACATGCAAGGTTCGTCCCCCTACCGGTTCTTGAACTCCTCCAAGCTCCTCGCCGCCGACCCGCCGCACCGCAGACCGCCGCCAGTACCCTCGAGGACGCCGCCACTCCGCCGGGACGTCGGCCGCCGTCCGGAGAAGGGAACGCCGCGAAGGAGGTGGTGGAGGTAGAGGTGAGAGGTAAGGAGGCTATAGAGTGATTGGAAGAGGAAGAAGAGGAAGGGAAGGGGAAGAAGAGAGTCGGAGGGGGCGGAGAGGGCGAGGAGAGAGAGAGTGAAGGCGAAAATGAGAGAAAGAAGGGGAGGCTCGCGTGGTCAATCAGAATCCCGCTAAAACGCGTCGATCGAGGTAGACGTCTATCAGTCTGACAGGACGGGCCGTACTGACAGCGGTCTGAAACGCGTCGCCCACCGTGGACGCCGTTCAGACGACAGGACAGGCCGTACTGACACGCTCTGGCGCCGTACCCTGACATCGCAGAGGTCACAGTCTGAATCGCGTCGACCAGTATGGACGCCGTTCAGACGATGTGACAGGGGCCGTACCCTCGCGGCCCGAAACCCGCCCACGTGGCGCACACGTGGCACAACAACCTGCAGACCTAAATGGCGTCCACACAACCTGACGCCTTTTGAAAGGCGTCGAGAAGTGCTGACGCCATTCAGCCAAGAATCTCAAGACCCCCCACAGGGTCCAAACCAAGGGATCCGGCCCGAACCCGACCCGAATACAGAACCCGAAATCTCAGTCCTTACACTCTTGGCCACAAACACCTTTTATTTGCCACGATGATAAAAGTAATATGCATAAGTTTCCTTTGGATATCCCACAAATCTGCATTTGTCAGTTCTAGATTCCAGCTTATCTGCATCATGTCTCTTAACATGAGCAGGACATCCCCACACTTTAACATGTTTAAGGTATGGTTTCCTTCCATTCCATATGAGCCATGTCTCTTAACATGAGCAGGACATCCCCAGACTTTAACATGTTTAAGGTATGGTTTCCTTCCATTCCATATCTCATATGGAATGGTCTCAACCGATTTGCTGGGTACCTTGTTCAGGATATACATAGCCGAGCTAAGTGCATATCCCCATAAGGACACTGCTAATTTTGACATGCTCATCATGGATCGCACCATTTCCATTAATATGCGATTTCTCCTTTCTGATACACCATTCATCTGAGGTGTATAAGGAGGTGTAAGCTGAGAAAGGATACTATTATCCTTTAAGTAGTTAATGAACTCTGTACTCAAGTATTCACCACCCCGATCAGATCGGATGGTTTTTATACTCTTTCCTGTTTGTTTTTCTACTTCATTCTTAAATTCTCTAAATTTTTCAAAGGCTTCAGATTTATACTTCAATAAGTATATATATTCAAACCTTGAGTAATCATCAGTGAATGTAATGAAGTATGAGAAACCACCAATGACTTGGGTTGACATAGGACCACATACATCTGAATGTATGAGTTCTAATATGTCTTTGGCTCGTTCTCCAGTTCCACTAAATGGAGACTTAGCCATTTTACCCATTAAACATGACTCACAGGTTGCATATGATTCATAATCAAATGGATCCAAGTATCTATCTTTATGCATCCTTTGGAGTCTGTTTTCACCAATGTGTCCAAACCTACAATGCCACAAGTAGGCTTTGTTCATTTCATACTTACTCCTTTTAATTGAAGAACCGATGTGTAAATTATCATGAGACACATTCAATAGATACAAACCATTGGACAAAATAGCAGAAGCTATTAATTTATTTCCGAAATAAATTGAACAACTATTGTTCCCAAAATTTAAATTGTATCCAATTCTATCTAAGCATGAAATAGAAATGATATTCCTTATTATGCTAGGTACATAATAGCATTCATCTAATAAAAATGTGTCTCCGGATGGTAGCTTGAGCTTCACTGTCCCCACAGCAATCGCCGCAACTCTTGTGCCGTTACATAGTCTCAGCTCCACTTCGCCGGTCCTCAGCTTATACCTTCTTGTCAGTGCCTACACAGAATTGCAGATATGAGATACACATCCAGTATCTAATACCCATGATGTACAATCTCTTATTGACAAGTTTACATCTATCATATAGATACCTGAAGCGTCCTGCTGCTTCACAGTTCCTTGAGCCTTGTCCTTGAGATATTCTTTGCAATTCCTCTTCCCATGCCCTTTCTGGTGACAGTAGAAGTAATCACCTTTCTCAGCACTTTTACCTTTGTCTTTCTTGGCAACCTTTACCTTTCTCTGAACCTTGTTCTTATTCTTTCGAAAAGCTTGGACTGCAAGTCTTTTTCTGTTGGTCTTACCAACCATGAGGACTAGGGGTTTATCCTTCACAAGGTTCCCCACAACAGTCTTTAACATGTTCAGCAGTTCAGCTAAGGTGGTCTGGATCTTGTTAATGTTAAAATTAACGATGAACTGAGCATATGACGGTGGAAGTGAAGACAACACGAGGTCTGTGTGCATCTCCTTGGGAAGTGTAATCCCAAGAGCATCCAGCCTCTCCACCCACTCAATCATCTTCAGCACGTGATTCTGTACTGAAATTCCCTCTACCATCTGAGCCTTGAACAGATTCTTCGATATCTCATATCGTTCGATTCTGCTCTGCTCACCAAATAGCTCCTTCAAATGGAGCATGATGGATCTAGCATCCATCTCTTCATGTTGCCTCTGTAACTCATTGCTAAGAGAGGCTAACATGTAGCATTGGGCCATGGTGGAATCTTCCTTCCATTTTTCATACGCTATCATTTCCTCTTCTGGAGCATCTAATGCTGGTTCAGCAGGAGGTTCGTTATCCAAGACGTAAGCAATCTGCTCAGACCTGAGGACTATCTTCAGGTTTCTGAGCCAGTCTGAGTAATTGGTGGCTGTCAAACGGTTGGCATCAAGTATGCCTCGCAACGGGTTATGGTGCGACATTCTCGCCTACAGGAGATAATCAATTGATAATTAGCAGATATTCAGATTAACTAAAACAAGATATGGTCTTTTATTATCTAGTTTTACTCCCACTAATTTTCGACGGACTGTATAACCTTCAGATATACAGAACGGGAGACGCCGACTGTCTCCTAGTAGGGATCAGAATCTCCAAGCATCACAGTATGACCTCAGGTAAACACGTAGTATCATACCTCTATCTCAGAGTAATCATCTCATGATAATTGCAACTCCTTGCAATATCCGATCATATTTCGGCTCCCAAGTTTAATGGTCCCGGGTAAACACAGTAGACCATTATCCCCGGTCTAAACTTTACCATCAATACGTGACAGAGTAAAGTAGAAATATAGTTCCCGGGTAAACACGTGGATAACTATATCGTTCCTCTACTCTTATCCAAAGGCATCTAATGCCATGATCAACAGTCCTCTCAACAAACAATGGCATACCTCGGGTAAAGACATAGTATCTGCCATGATTGAATTAAGTTTTATTGATCATATTGATGGAGAGCCATGCGGTGCATTCTCAATGACTCACGCTGCGGCTTAGAGTTTGTTACGAAGGTTTTACTTATTTAGTTTAGCCTCATCCTAGGTGATAGTATTAAATATATTGAATATATTATAAATACTAATAACCTAGCAAATATAAAACACACGCATCACATACATGTCATTAGTGTGGTCATGGACGGCACTGTGGTTTGACTTGAGCCAAACAGTCAAACGCACTCACATACACAATATAACAACTTATATCATGAGTCTGCAAACCCATAGATTCAATGAACTCCTTCATTTTCATCTGGTCGGCATTTGTGGATCATCCTCGCTCCACGCGTAGCCGCCTCGATCAAATTACATCGTAATTCTCAATTACATGATAATTTAAATGAGGAAGCCTTATGGCGATTACATCAAGGAGGAAGGTAGAAGTACAATGGAATATGAGAGGGAGAGGTTCGCAGACCTCTATTCATTAATAAACAATAAACCACACAATCACATTCCACATCCACAATTAATGCTCGTCCATGACCACCATGTGTTTTAGTTAAACAAACCACACATGAAATAGCACATCAAATGGCTAAAGAAATCTTTCGAAAATAATAATAATTTTGGTTTCAGAAAACCAAGAGCCAATCAAAATTGGGTTTAGAAATTTTCGAAAACAAATTTCATTAATTTTAAGCATGCTAATCTAAATCATTATTTAAACAAGCAAACCAATCACATTTTAAATAACCAATTACTACACATCAAATGTGCATAAAACCAAAAATAATGGCTTTAGAAATATTCCATGCTCAATTTGAACAATTCAAATAATTTGGGGTTAATCTAACAATTAGATTGCATAAGGTTTAATCTAACATTTAGAATTAATTAAATTAACAACTTTTGTTAATTAATTAACAAAATAAACTTTAATTAGGACCCAATCAGAAAATTGAATTTAATAACAAACAGTAAAATCATATTTTACAGTTAATTATTAAATCAATTTATTGATTAATTAAATAAAAAATAAAAAATCAACTAGGGCCCTTAAAGGGCTCAGCCCTGCTGAGCCCTTGGCTCGAGCCAGGGCCGAGCCAGGGCTCAGCCAGGGGCCCGGACCCAGGCCCGCAGGCCTGGTCCGGCCCCTGGCTGGCCCTGGCTCGGACCCCTGGCCCGGGCCACGGTCCAGTCAGGCCGGCCCGGTCGGCGGCTAGGGAAACCCTAGCCGCCCGGCCGGGCAGCCCAAGGGTTCCCTGCACAGCAGGGAACCCGACGGCGCCGTGCCCCTTATGGGGTCTTCTCCAGTGCCGGTCCGGCGATGTCCGGCCACCGGACGTCGACCGCCAGCAGCGGCGAGCTTCGCCGGCGACGTCCGGCCACCGGCGGTGGCCTTAGGGAGATTAAAATCCGATTTTTACCCCCTTCTATTCCCCCAAATTTCAGGTTTCAAAACCCAAAACAAAGAAGAAAAATCATGGCCGGCGATCCAAAAATCTCCAAAACACCGACTGCAACCTATTGCCAAGGATTGTAAGATCTTGGATCTCGAGGAAACACTCTTTAGATCCCTTCAAAAACGCCAAGAACAAGGTGTTCTTCGTCCAACGAAGAACACAACGAAATAACCCCAAAAATAAAAATTTCTTCAGATTTAAATTGCGATCTCATCGCAGTAATCATCTAATGATTATAAATCTTTCAAGAACATAATTACCAGCATGGATTTAAATTATAAAACCACAATTTTAGAGACCGAAACGGTGAAAACACAGTGTAACCTGGCTCTGATACCACTGTTGGGATCGCTGTGTCGGGATCCGACCGAAAAACGCAGTGGAATAATATGTTCGGGATCGGATCCATCCCGTTTCGATCGTTAAAATAAAACCGGAGAAAATCGAGTTCACCTTGCGCGGATTCGAATCCGCGTTCGTTTTTGGTTCCGTCGAAGCGATGCCGCAAGTCGCGCAGATGCCCAACCTCTAGCGGTATCTACGCGGTTCTCCTCGCGATGGATCGTCCTCGCTTCCTCGCTCGCTGCGGCGTTCGTAGATCCCGTCTGGCTGCGCGTAATCCGTCGCGACATGCGGATTCTGAATCTCCCGTCGGACGGAAGGCGGAGCAGTCGGGAACCGCACGCCCAGAAGAGAAAGAGAAAGAGAGAAAGAACGAATGACGGCTAGGTCAGGGTTGTTGGCCCCGGATGTAGAATCCGTTCTTTTATAATAAGTCAGTTTGCAGTTTTTCATAAAAACCCAGACTTATCTGAAACCCTGTCGGATTATCTATTGACTTGAAAACCATTTGCGTGTGACCCTCTAGGCCCAAATACCAGTCCAATTAATAGCCCATTAAGTCCAGTAACCCTTTACTGACCCACTGAATTAATTAATATCCTTATATTCAATTAATCAGCCGAATTTAATGTCCCACAATAAATTCGGATGGACTGCCGATCACGTTGGATGCCAAGCAACATCGCGTGATCCTAGATGGCATTGTGGTTATCGTAACCCTCTATTGTAACCTTTCTGTCATCGGTTAGTGCGCGGATATAATCCTTCATCCGTGCAATGTTCCCGAATCAACCTAGGGCATAGTTTACTGTTAAACCCTATTTGGTCGATTCACTTGAATCAGATGCCGCTAATATGAATCCGATAACTTCTTATCGATTACAGAGTCCGCCCTGGCTAGGGACTTTAAGCGCATCATTCCCGGAACATTCTCTCTCAAACTACCGAGAGCGGATGATCCCGTATTGAACACACAATTACCTTCGAGGGTATTTCCCTGAACCCGATCGCTTGACTTATTGATAACCCATGGTTAGGGATTCGTTCGTCAAGGTCAAAGCTCAGAAACCTACCAACAAGATATCTTTGGAGTCTCAGGTCCAAGGATCGTCCACGCAACCGTGACAAATGAATCAAGCTGGTAAACAGTGAGGTGATTACCATCCAGCGATTCATAGTCAGATCAGTTCAGTGAACTCATTGACCAATGAGCACCTATAGATTCAGCATAGTGTCTCCACACAAGTGACTTATGGGATCAGTCACCCTCATCATATGAGCTGAAGTAACCTATACTAGTCTATCTGGATATTCGATGTCCTATCTCAAACATCCTATGACTAGGAACAATTAAGAACATATGTTTATAAGTCTTCGGTCCCGTAATTATAATCTCATCATAATCCGAAGACTGTTGCACATGTTCATGGACTTCATCGTGATACGATAAACACAGATCGAATTAATTACACACAAGGAATTATTACCATTTATTAATAATCTGAATAAGTACATAGTATCGGATTGGCTTTGAGACCATCTAATACTAACAGTTATTCCAGCTCATATGATGAGTGTGACTGATCTCGTTAGTTACTTGTGTGGAGACACAATGGTAAACCTGTAGGTGCTCATTGGGTAATGAGTTTACTGAACTGATCCGACATGAATCGCCGAATGATAATTTATCTGACTGTCAACCGGTTTGATTCATCGTCACAGTGGCATGGTTAATCCTTGGACTTGAGACACCAAAGACACCTTGTCGGTAGACTTCTGGACTTTGACCTTGACCTACAAATCCCTATCAACGAGATCTTTAATAGTCAAGGATCGGGTCCAGCGGAAGACCTTCGAAGGTGATTGTGTGTTCAATAAAGGATCGTTCACTCTCAGGTAATTGGAGAGAGAATGCTCTAGAATAAATCCGTAGAAGTATCTGGCCAGAGCAGAAACAATATCTGAAAAGAAGTTTTCGGATATTGTACAGCGGAATCTGATTCAAGTGAGTTGACCATCTAGGATCTGACAGTTGACCATACCCTATGTTAACTTGAGAGTATTGTACGAACGAAGGATTATAGCCACGCCGTAACTGTGGATGGACAGGTTCCATGAGTGGGTTGTTGAACCCCATTACCTTCCGGGATCATGCGGTGTTGCTTGGCACCCAACTTGATCGGAAGTCCGACCGAATTTACATGAGATGTTAATTCAGTAAGTAATTAGTTAATATCTTAATATTAATTAGTTACAATAAATAAATAACTAGTTATTGGACTTAACGGGCTGAAAATCGGACTGGTTAATGGGCTTAGAGGATCACACGCAAATAGATTCTCAGTCAGTGGTGTTTATGTGAGATTTATATTAAGTCGAGGACTTTTGTGAAAAGTCACATCGACGTAATATATACGTACTATTGAGATAGCTCCAGGGTTTCCCCATATTGGCCGTCCCCCTTTTCTCTCTCCTCCTCCTCTGGGTGCCCCGTTCGAGGTGCCAGAACAGTCTCCATTTCCGCCCGCGCGCGATTCCCGAAAGTTAGGAATTCCCGTCTGCAGGTTTTCAGATATCGTTGCAGCGACGGATCTTCAGCGAGCAAGTTGATATGAACGAGGGAGCGAGGACGAACCATCGCGAAGGATCGCGTGGATACCGCTGGAGGCCGGACGCTTGTGCGGCTCGCGACATCGCCTCGACGGAATCGAGATGGAAGCGGATTCGAATCCGCATACAGTGATTTGATCATCCTGTTTGTTTTTCAGTTTATCATTATTCGTTTCAAATCGGATCAGAGGGCATCGGGCGGAATTTTTATTGATGCTTCCGCTACATTGGTTGCGCCCCGCCTAGATCCCAACAGGGAAGTCCCGCTCGAACGGCACGGGCGATGATGTCACCCCCTGCGAAACACGCAAGGGCGAGGAGTGGCACTGGCGAGCCAAGCGCGGCGGCTGGCGAGCGGGTGTGGGTGCCGCGTGGCGCTCGCGAGGCCCGACGCGTGGCTGGGAGCGGCAGGGTGGGCGCCGCATGGAGCTGAAGGGGCCCGACGCCTGTTGTACGGGCGGCTGCAAAAGAGAGAGATACGCAGGGAGAGAAAGAGAGAGAGAGGTAGGGAAAAGGTGGAGAGAGAGAGACACAGAGGCAAGAAGAAAGGGGAGAGAGTGCCTAACACACACACACACACACACACACACACAGAGGGAGGGAGGGAGGAAAAGTAAGGGAGAGAGAGGGAGCTCGGGGGAGAGAGAGGGAGTAGCAAAGAGAGAAAAAGTAAGGGAGAGAGAGGGAGCTATCCGTATTCCCCAAACCCTAAGGGAGAGAGAAGAGAAGAAAAAAGTAGCAGGGAAAAATTCAGAAAGAGAGAGGAAGGAAAAGAAGGACCACTTTTAAAAGGGGGAGAGGGTTTTAAAATAAAGAAAGGGGGCGAAAAAGGAGGCGACGGCTAGCTTCTCTTCGCCTTCTTGGGTGAAGGGTTAGGACAACCATTTTTACACTTTTTCTTCCTAGTTTGCCCTTATTTTATTCATTTTTGCAAAATATGAAGTGTTTCTGCTGAGAGTTGAATATTGGACCTCCCAACAAGTCTCAAGAGAGTTAACCGCTGCACCCCATTCTCTTCATGTCCTGTTCACATAATATAAATTTAAATTAGATTCCTGTGGTGAATAGAATAACGTAAAATTATTAAATATTCCGGCTTTTGCTGAAAACCCACAAATGCGCTATACTCAGTTGTTCACCTGAAAGGATGATGTTTTTAACTCGGAATTTAACAAAATTAGTATCGTTGGAATTGGTACAAAATTATCTATCATTTCATGTTATTCTACACATAAAACTATGAGTATGATGCGTGCATTTACCCTTTTTAATGATTAAAAATAACAATTTATCAGCCGCCAAGGAAGCAGTGTGGTTGAAGAAGTTCATCACCGACCTTGGCGTAATTTCCAGCATCTATGATCCTGTTCTGCTATTGTGTGACAACAATGGGATAATTGCTCAAGCGAAAGAACTGTGCTCTCATCAGAAATCGAAGCATATTCTGAGGCGCTTTCATCTTATCAGAGAGATTATTTCTAGAGGAGAAGTAGTGGTGGAAAGAGTTTCGTCTGTCGACAATATAGTAGATCCACTGATAAAGCTATTGTCTCAAATTGTGCTTGAGCGTCACCTAGAGTCTATATGTTTATTGAATAAAGGTGATTGACTTTAGTCCAAGTGGGAGATTGTTAGTCTTAAGTGGCTTACAAGCCAATATGACTTTGTAATCTTGTTCATTTATTAATAATATGACAATTAATTCATTATGTATAATTCGTTTTAATTATTGTCTCGTAATGAAGTCCGTGAATATGTGCAATAGTGATCAGATTATGATGATATCATACTAATGAGACTGATCACTTATACACATATATTTTTAATAGTTCCTAGTCGGAAGATATCCAAGAAGGACATCGGATATCCGGTTAGACTAGTACATATTACTCATACTCATATGATGAGGGTGATTGATCTCATAGTCGCTTGTGTGGAGACACGAAGGCGAATCTGTAGGTGCTCATTTAAGAATGAGTTCACTGAACTGATTCAACTGAATCACTGGATAGTAATGTACTTGATTGTCAACCAACTTGATTCTATTGTCGCAGTTGCATAGATGGTCCTCGCACTTGAGACACCAAAGACATATTGTCGGTGGACTTCTATGCTTTGACCTTGGTTTATGAATCTCTATCCATGAGATTCTAAACAGCCAAGGATCGAGTATAGCGGAATACCGTCGAAGGAAATTGAGTGTCAATAAGGAATCATTCGCTCTCGGTACTTAGATTGAGAATGCTCTAGGAAGGATGTGCGGAAGTCCCTGGCCAGCGGACAATAATATCGAGAAAGAGGTTTTCAATATTATACGGCAGCATCTAATCTAAGTGAGTTGACCGGTTAGGGTTTGACGGTTCACCATACCCTGAGTTGACTCAAGAGCACTGTGCGAATAAAAGATTAAATCTACGTGGCAACTGTCGGCAGAAAGGTTCCAAGAGCGATTAATATAAAATGTAGTGAACGGGCTGAGCCGGACAAGCTGCTGCTCAGCCTTGGCCGACCCCTCCTCTCTCCCTCTCTCTCTCTGGCGCCCCTGGCCGGCCCTCCTTTGTGGGTTTGTTCCGTCGTCTTCTCCAACTCCTATTTGACGGGAAATCGAGCACGCGTTGCAGCGAATGGCAACTATTCGTGGGCAGCGAAGAACAAGGAACGTAAGGAAATCCACTGTGAGGAGGATCGCATGGACTTCGCTAGAGGCCGGGCATCTGCGCGGCTGGCGGTGTCACACCGACAGAACCAATTGGTCGCGGATTCAAATATGTGTGAAGGTAATACCCAATTATCCGATAATCTGATTTTAGAATATTCGAAACGGAAACGGATCGCTGTATTTATTTTGTTTATTCTACTGCGTGGGCGACCCGGAGAAACGCGAGAATCCAACAGTTGCGACGTACCTTCTGAGGTTATCGGAAGGTCCTTTTTATAAGAAAGGTTCGAGAGTCCGTAGACAGGACATAACGGGGTAAGCCCGATCCCGATCCATGACTGGACGGGATTATGGCTTCCTTATCCAGTCTAGGTTTCTCCCATTAGAGGATCGGAGGGCGATTCGGAAAGGGCTTTCCTAAGGGAAGGGGGTCGTCCCGATCCCCCTGGAGTCCGTTCCGGAATCGAATGAGTTTCTGGTAGGAATTCGCCTATAACCCCTCAGAAAGGGGCCCAATAGACTCTAAGGGTATCTTGGTCGCTTCATAACGGGCCGGCCCACCTAGTAAATGAGCCAATCCGAATCGGGCCCTCTCACGGTCCAAGTTAGGAGCTTGTCTTTCTACTCCCCTTCCCGTTCTTGTCAGACTTTTCTGGTTGGAAGTATTGAGCTGACCATGAAAATAATATTCAATAGAAATAATATATGTGCGTATGCATGCATACACATGCCCGTGGCATGCATGACACATGTGCACGAGTGCACCCGTTTCCGAGAATTCAAAAAAATCCTAAAAGCCAGGTTGTAGGATTCCATGTGCATAATTGCATCCTATTGCGAAACCAAGGACTGAATCGGCAAGATACTTCAACCTATTAGACCCCGAGGCCGCGCCGAAGCCGACCAAGTCCCATCCTGCCGCCCTATGTGCCATGCGGTTCGGGCTGGGTTTACCTTCTTTGTAACATATTAATAAATACAAATTATCAAATTTAAATCAGAGCATAATTTAAGTTCAAATTAAGTAAACTAGCAAGTAAATATTAAAAATTACACCATCAAAATCCTATAGCACTTGGTTATTTGACAACTGAAGACTGAATCGAGAACAACGCCTTGTTTAGCCGTAAGTGGGTATAAGCTTACGGTAAAAGCAACTCTTATGATGATTTTGATTTAAATAAAGAAATATAAATTATGACTTTAATAAATAAAAAAAATCATCATAAGAGAGGGGGGCCAAATTGTCAACGTTGTGGAATGGGGGGCCCAAGAACGAATGGCTCCCGAGGAGCTGTAAGCCCCCGCCTGACCGCAGCCCTCCTCTAAGAGTCAGCAGAGTGGGGCTAATTTCTACTCGAGGAACCTTCCAAACAATAGATACCCCTAGATCAATGCAAATGATGTAACGGACATTTTTCTATTCACAGCAAGAAGCTTCTTCTCATGTTACACATCACATCGTCACGGAAAACCCCTATTCACCATGGCACCAGCAGAGCACCGCTGAAGCTTCCATGAAAGAGAGAGAGAGAGAGAGAGAGAGAGCAACTTCGATGAGAATAAAACCTTTCATCTTGCCTTGGGACATATAACTCAACTCAAAAGACAAAATGATCCACTACACCACAACAAAATTGTTCAACATGCAACCAAAAAAATAAAACGACGAGAAGACCAAAGGAGTGAAGATTCTTGAAAGGAGACAAACATTGCTTGGACGGCTCTGAAAGCTCCGGAAAAACCCAAGAAACCCTGCTCCTCTCAACACTCACTCACCCTCTATCACTGTTCCGCTCACTCAAACTCTCAAACTTAATTTAAAGAATACCATTACCCTCAAAATAGTCTACCACACAACTAATAAGAAATAATAATAATAATAATAATAAATAGTTAATTAATATATAAATAAATATATATATATATATGACCATAGCGCTACTGCTGAAGTGCGGAAGATTTCGCCGTCCTCGTCCCTCACCCTAACGGATCAGAAATCCATCCAATCGAGGGATGCGGGATCCAGATCGAAATCTAGGCCGTCCACGTCGCCCAGGTCGCCCACGAAGAAGTCGTCCATCAAGTCCTGGCCGAACTCGTCCATCAGGAACGAGTCCATCAGGTCCAGACCGAACTCGTCCGACCCGGCCGCCTCCGGCAGCGCCAGCGTCTCGGCGTCCGCGAAAGGAGAACCGGCCAGCGCCGACGCCGACGCCGCCGCGGCCAACGCCTCCACCACCACTGCCTCCGGCGCCGGCGACCGCTGCTGAGTCAGCTTGAGAGGGATGGGCATGTTGGCAGTGTTGGAAACGTCCAGTACGGACGACGGGGAGGAGAGGAACGGGGCCTCCGACTCCTCCTCCGAAGCGGACGGGCACGCTGCTGTTGTAGTGGTGGCTGCCGAGGCCGAGGAAGATGACGCCCGGCTCTTCTCGACGCTGATGCGCTCGGAGGCCGAGGAAGATGACGCCCGGCTCTTCTCGGCGCTGATGCGCTCGGAGGCCCTGTGGTAGGCCATGGCGGCCTCCTCCGCGGTGTCATACGTGCCCAACCAGATGCGGGCGCCCCTGTTAGGGTCCCTGATTTCGGCTGCCCACTTTCCCCAGCGCCGCTGCCTGACGCCCCTGTACTTGGGGCCAGTCATTGTGCTTACCGACTTGGGAGACTTGGGCAGCCTTTGCTTCTTCTGGGGCTGCTTAGAAATGGTGGACGAGGTATCGGTGCTGGTGGCAGAGGCGGTTGCGGCGAAGGGATTGGAAGGGAGCATATGGATCTCCCCGAGTAGGAGCTTCTTCGGGGTTTTGGAGGCCATTGTCCTCTTCTTCACCATCGCGTCACAGTAGCCACTCTCGTCATCGTCGGAGGAATCGTCCGTGGCCTCGGGGTCGCAGCAAAAGACGCGGATCTTCCTGACGACCGGGGTGGGTGCCTGGTGGGTTTTGAAGAAGAGGCCAGAAGGAGCATGCGTGGCCCTGTGGGTACCCATGGCAGACGGCTTCCTCTTGCTACCGCCGTAGCCTCCCTTGCGGAGGGGCTTGTCTTGGTTCAGGAGCTGCTTCTGAGGGCCGGGCATTTCTCCAAAAGCTTGGTTTGGAACGCGGAGCAAATACCCGAAATCTCAAAAACGAAAAAAGAAAACAAAGAAAAGGGAACCGCGCACTGGAGGAGATTTGCCCTTCAAATGACGAAGGCGAAGACGACCGGTGGCCGCCGTCGTCAGGTCAGGAAGAAGAAGCAGGACCTTCGTATATGCAAGAACCCGAAGTACTTCACACCGATACCGCACCTGCAACTATGATGAAGAAGACCCCCCATCAGCGATGATTCTTATGAAATAAAAGATAAAAAAAGGGCCTTTTTGTGGAAGAACAGATGGAGTTGAAGTGGAGGAACGCATAGTACCTTATGGATGGCAAGCGCATCGAACCCGTGTTGACACCCCTCTGCGCGCTTCGCATGCAGGGAGGCAGAGAAGAAGCGCGGGCCTGGGCGACCGGGGAGGAGGCGAAGGCGAAGGCGAAGGCGGAGGATGCCCGGATGGCGAGCGGAGACGAGGAGAAGCCAACAAAAGGAAGCGCCGGGAGCAGATCTGTGAACCCAGCCGACATAAATCCCCCTCTCCGATCGCCTTCTCCGCTCGGCTCTCACTGTAGTGCTCGCTCCTCCGTCCTTCCCACCGCCCTCCCTGCGCGACGCGACCCGGAAGAGAGAAAAGAGGGCGTAAGAGGGGGAGCCTGGTAGTGAGTGAGGCAGCATAAAAACCCACCCAAAACCCACAACGGGAGTAGACCGCCGGGGACAGATGACGAACCTATGGCTGTGATTTCTTTGCCTACAGTATGCGACAAAGACCTATTCCCCCGAGTCACCCCTCTCTCTCTCTCGTGTGCCTGCAGGTGCTGCTGCTGCGTGGATAGAATACGAGAAAAATATTGCAGAAAACACAAAACTAATGCTCACCCGTATAATACAATATATCTCATGACTCCTACAGCGACACAAATCTCGAAAGTGAAACCAATCGGAAAATTTAAAACGTTTGGGTCTTTTTTACCGGGAACAGTAGTAACAAGTGCTTGGGAGAGGAGAGACCAATGGGTACAGGAATTCTTGTTTCGCCCGCAACTGGTGGCGGTGGTTTCTGGCGAGGGTCCCCCTGCGCCCCACCTCCCCTCTCGCTCGGGCCAGTGCCACTTGATGACTGCTGGCTGCGTCTGCGGCGGCGTGGTGGACGGGGAGACGGCAGCAGTGACAGAACGGAGGTGGGCTTCCTCGGGGGAACAGAACAGTAACGGAGTTCCCCAACAGCGCCGGGGTCGGTCAAAAGGGAGAGCAGGGGCAGGTTAAAAAAGGGAAATAAACACATAAGCAAATTAGAGGGTCGGTTATGTGTTTTGCTTTTGGGAAGCCGTATAAAAAGACGATTTTGTTGATTTCTTTGGTAAAGCAAAATGCCTAAAAATGAGCTGTCACGGCTCATCGATACATGTGCATGGCAGGCGGAGAGAGCCAATGCATGGTTAGGTTGTGGGAAGGGCGTTTTTGGCGGAAGGAAATTACATTTCTATGGGAAGTGATTCCAAAAAATTGGACACTTTCATATAAAGAACTTTTTGCAATTTCATATATCTCATGAATCTATGTTGGGATTTGATTATTCTAGTTACAGCCTAGATAGTCAAGGCTTTCCCAGAAAAAGTTGCTCGTTGTAATGTAAGGTTAAAAGAAATTAATATTTTATCGCGGCTGTTAAGTTGTGGCACAATGAGATTTCAAAATTAGGCATGCGGTTTATACCTTGATTCATTTCAATTCTTCTACTTGTACTATCTCTGCTATAGTAATTTTGTAAATATATCTGACAAAAAATTTCGACTCTTGTATTTGATTTTTAAAAAAAAGGCTATTAGAAGAATCGCCCGACAGTGCTACATATTGTAAGCCAAGGCAGGGCAAAGGACACCATAGAGCATCGATATTTTGTTCATAAATGTGTGTTTGTATTTTTTAATATCTTGTTCATTAATTTTTGGACTAATTCACGAGGTGCTCCTTTGGGCAAAATAAATGCTGTTGTAAGTTACTTACCTTTTTTTCCTAAATAAATAAATTGATGTGGAATGCATGCTATGGTAGCCGTCATAGCCCTTACATCAAATTGTTGATTAATAACCCAACAAACGGAACGAAGGTAATTTTTGAAAATGATTACAAATCTGCAACAACTAATTTTATTACATATTGTTACTGCTATTGGCAAATTTGTATGTATTCTTATTGCATTAGTTTTTTCTAAAGTCTTAATTTTGTACTAAAAATAAAATAGGTAGAATTTTTTTCTTTTTTGGTCAAAGCAGCTGAGTGGTCAAGTACAATACTTCTTAACTGAGAAAAGTTTGAATCTCACAAGAATTCTCCTATTAAGATATTGATGAGCGGTGATTGAGATTCAGTTCAATCAGGCCCATTTAGCCAAGAGACTTAAGGGCCTACAGTCCACAGGCACTTGCACGAGTGTACCATGTGAGTTCTCTCGATACCCCGATTAGCAAGCCGAAGGTAAGAACTTGGAGTGTCCCAGGAACGCTAGGCGTAGAGGACCAACATACCAGTTGATAAGCTCCAAGACAGCGCAGTGTCTAGGTCATGTCTACCGAGTACCGAAAGGAGCCTAGTCTCTCGATAACTAAAGGTTCGCAACTTGTCTGAGGGGAGGCCAGGAACCTGGACTCAAAGGTCGCCTCATCCCGATTGCTCGAGGACTGAAGGTCCCGCAGGTTCGATCCATAACTCCTCTCCACCATTAGGTGGGTCTTGCGAGGTAACGGCATAACTATCCACTAAAGATAGGTCCGCAGGATCTGCTCCCCCGATCACGAGAGGAGATCCCTCATTACCCATTATCCCACAATCCCCTCAATCAAAGGACGTGGATCATGAGCCAATTAAACTTGAGTGAATCATTCTCTTCCAGAACCTAACTTAGGCATCAGAGGGTTTTGCTCCCCAAGAGAACGGGGGGCCCTCTTACATCTCTTCTCCCTCTTGCAGGTTCTACCCTGGACGTTTCCAGTTCTAAAAATTCTATTGAGTAGCTAGAAGACCTGATTTGACGATCATCATCGCCTAACCAATTTTTGACCGTTACATGATTGGCGCCGTCTGTGAAAAATACACAATGAGTCATAACGAGAGGCAACAAGAACAGTTGTCGCGCTAGAGCTGCATCGCAAGTCAACGATGCTGGGGTTGATGCCGGTGCAAAATCGGTCTCAGAATGCGTCTTCTAGGCCCTCGCAGAATGGTGGTGGTCCTATGAGATTAGTCACCTAACAGCTTGGGGCCTTGCTCATCTTAATACAGGAGCGCCTTCTTGCACCACCAGTAGGTATAAAACCCCACTTGGGGGCCGCCCCTCAGGAAGGACCTTAAAGGGAGGTCCAACAACCTCAAGCGGTTGGTCGGCGGTAGGGTGTACAAAGCGCCGGCGGTCGCTTCCTCATCCTCAATGGAGAAATCCGTCATAACAACCTGCAGCCCGCCACTTCGAGAGTCGCCGGCTCAAACTTCTCCTCACCCAAGAGGAAAATCGGCTGAAAGAGCCCAAGTTACTGCTCCCGAGTGTTGAGATTTCACTCTCCACAGGAGAGTCCGGCCGTACACCGGCTGATAAAGTGTTAAATTGATCATTTAAAGACAATCATACACATCATACTCATGTTTTTATCTGTAAAATAGCATGAAATGATAGATAATTGTGTACCAAGTCCAATGGTACCAATTTCGTCAAATTCTAACTTAAAAACATCGTCATTTCATGTGATTAATGGAGTATAGCGCATTTGCGGTTTTTTGACAAAATCGAGACGAAATAAATAAATATAATGATATTTTTATGATAATGTGCTAATTTATATTTATTTTATGTGAACAGGACATGCCGATGATGCAGTGCAGCTGGTGGAGTTTTCAGAAATTTGGGGGAGGTCTAGTGTTCGAATTTCGATAAATTCGACTTCATTTTGTCCAAAAGATTAAAGCAGGGGTAAAAATGTAATTTGATGTCCTAATATTGCCCTAATTCCATGCCTAAGAAGGACCAGCCGCCTTCCTAAAATCCACTTTCCTTTTTTTAAAAAAAACCTTCCTTCCTGAATCCAATTCTCTCTGTTTCCTTCTCTCCTCTCTGTTTCCTTTTTTTCTGTCTCTCCTTCTTTCCTTCTCTACCTCTCTCCTTCACCCACGACTCTCTCTTTCCCTCTATATATCTCTCTCTTCCTCCCGGCCGTCTCATTCCCCCCTCTCTCTCGGATTCTCCCTCTTTCTCTCCAATTCCGGATCCTCCTCCTTCTCCAGTTTCATCTTCCTCTCCTTTATTTTCTTCTCTCTCCCACACCTCTCTCTTCTATTCTTTCTTCCTCCCAGCCGCAGCAGCCTCCCCTTCGTTCTCTCCTCCGGTTTCTCTCGTCCTCCCTCTCTGTTTCTCTCGATTTCTCCCTCCATAGCTCTCTCTCTCTCGGATTCTCCTCTCTAGCCGGCTCTTCCTTCTCTCTCTTTCTCCCACGCACAGTTCTCCCTCTCCTCTCTTCCTCTCTCTCTCGGTCTCTCTTTTTCTATCTCTCTCCCAGCAGCCTTTCTCTCTCTCTTTCTACAAGTTGTTGGGATTTCTCGGTTTCTCCGGATCGTTCACGCAGCGGAAAATAAAAATTTACAGCGATCCATTTTCCCGTTTCAAAGAACTAAAAACAACGATGATCGGATTATCGGTTCTCACCGTGTGCGGATTCGAATCCGCAACCGTTCGGTTCCGTCGGTGCGACACCGCAAGCCGCGCAAGTGCCCGGCCTCTAGCGAAGTCCACGCGATCCTCCCCGCGACGGATATCCTCGCGTTCCTCGTTCTTCGTAGCCCACGAAACCTCCGCCGGTTGCCGCAACGATCGCCGCAACGCGCGGACGATTTCCCGTCGAACGGGATTCGGAGAAGCGGCGGAGCAGATCTGGATATGTCTGGACGCCAGAGAGAGAGAGAAACTGAGGAGGGGCGGCTAGGGTTAGCAGCAGCTTGGCCTGCTCAGCCCGTTCGCTATGTTTTATACTAACCGCGCGGTTTTTCATAAAAACCCCCAGTTTATATAAAACCCACTTATTTATCCATCGCCTTGAGAATCATTTGCGTGTGACCCTCTAGGCCCAAGTACCAGTCCAGTTAATGGCCCAACAAGCCCAGTGACTCCTCACTGGCTTTATTAATCAATTAATAACTCTTTATTAATTAATTAATCAATCGAATTGATGTCGCACATAGAATTCGACCGGGCCTCCGATCACGTTGGGTGCCAAGCAACACCGCGTGAACCCGGAAGGTATTTCGGATTAAGTAACCCACTCTTGGAACCTTTCCGCCGACAGTTACCGCGTGGATATAATCCTTCATTCGTAATGCTCTCGAGTCAACTCAGGGCATGGCGAGCTGTCAAATCCTAACCGGTCGACTCACTTGGATTGGATGCCGCTGATGAATATCGAAAAACTCCTTTCCCGATATTATCGTCCGCCCTGGCCAGGGACTTTCGCTCATCCTTCCTAGAGCATTCTCTCTCTAAGTACCGAGAGCGAATGATTCCTTATTGACATACAATTCCCTTCGACGGTATTCCGCTGTACCCAATCCTTGGCGTATTAGAATCCCGTGGCTAGAGATTCGTAAACCAAGGTCAAAGCACAAAAATCCACCGACAAAGTGTCCTTGGTGTCTCAGGTCCGAGGACCATCCACGCAACTGCGACAATAGAATCAAGCTGGTTGACAGTGAGGTACAATACCATCTAGCGATTCAGTCGGATCAGTTCAGTGAACTCATTCTCTAATGAGTACCTACAGATTCGCCTTAGTGTCTCCACACAAGTGACTTATGAGATCAGTCACCCTCATCATATGAGCAGGAGTAATCTGTACTAGTCTAACCGGATATCCGATGTCCTTCTCGGATATCCTCCGACTAGGAACAATTAAGAATATGTGTGTTTAAGTGATCAGTCTCATTAGTATGATCTCATCATAGTCTGATCACTATAGCACATATTCACGGACTTCATTATGAAACGAGAATTAATGCGATTTACACATAATGAATGTTATGTCATTTTATTAATAAATGAACGAGATTTACATAGTCAGATTGGCTTGTAGGCCACCTAAAACTAACAATCTCCCACTTGGACTAAAGCCAATCACCTTTATACAATAAGCCTATAGACTCTAGGTGACATTCAAACACAATTTGAGCCAACGGCTTCGTCAGTGGATCTGCTACATTGTCGACGGATGGAACTCTTTCCACTACTACATCTCCTCTGGATATGATCTCTCTGATAAGGTGAAAGCGCCTCAGAATATGCTTCGATTTCTGATGAGACCACGGCTCTTTCGCTTGCGCAATTGCTCCATTGTTGTCGCACAACAGTGGAACAGGCTCAGAGATGCTGGGAACTACGCCGAGGTCGGTGATGAATTTCTTCAACCACACTGCTTCCTTGGCGGCTTTAGCTGCAGCGATGTACTTAGCTTCAGTCGTCGAATCTGCAGTGGTTACTTGCTTGGAACTCTTCCAGCACACTGCGCCTCCGTTCAAAGTCAACACGAATCCAGATGTTGACTTGCTATCATCTTGATATGACTGGAAACTCGAGTCAGTAAAGCCTCGTAGTTTCAAGTCACCTCCTCCATAGACAAGAAACATATCCTTAGTTCTTCTCAAGTACTTAAGGATACATTTCACTGCCTTCCAGTGCTCTTCGCCTGGATCAGCCTGAAATCTGCTCGTAACACTTAAAGCAAATGCAACATCAGGTCGTATACATAGCATGGCATACATGATAGATCCTATGGCAGAGGCATAGGGTATTCTATCCACGAATGCCCTCTCATCAGGAGTCTTAGGAGACTGCTCCTTTGAGAGACAAATTCCATTTCTCATCGGTATGAGACCTCTCTTGTAATTTTCCATGCCAAACCTTTTGACTATGGTATATATGTACAAGGATTTGGTCATTCCAAGCATCCTCTTTGATCTATCTCTATAGATCCGTATTCCCAATACGTAGGATGCTTCTCCCAAATCCTTCATGGAGAAATTTTCAACAGCCAGATCTTTACTGATGACATCATAGCTACATCATTCCCAATGAGTAGTATGTCATCTACGTAAAGAACTAGAAAAGTGACTGCACTCCCACTGGTCTTCTTGTACACACAAGGCTCATCTTCATTCTTAATGAAGTCATAAGACTTGACAGCCTCGTCAAATCTTATGTTCCAGCTCCGGGAAGCTTGCTTCAGTCCATAAATAGACTTCTGAAACTTGCACACTTTATCTGGAGATTCTTTGGATGTGAAACCTTCTGGTTGTATCATATACACCTCTTCCTCAAGCTTACCATTGAGGAAGGCAGTCTTCACATCCATCTGCCAGATTTCATAATCAAAATGTGCAGCAATGGCGAGTAGAACTCTGATCGACTTTATCGTGGCAACTGGTGAGAAAGTCTCGTCATAGTCAATTCATTGCCTTTGACGATATCCCTTTGCCACCAACCTTGCCTTATAAGTGTCGATCCGTCCATCAGCATCGATCTTTCTCTTAAAGATCCACTTGCAACCGATGGGTACAATACCCTCGGGCAAGTCCTCCAAGTTCCAAACTTGGTTGGTGTACATGGACTGGATTTCTGAGTTCATGGCTTCTCTCCATTTCCCGGCTTCTGGGCCTTCTATGGCCTCCTGGTAGGTTTTAGGATCATCATCCTCATTATATTGTACCTTAGACTTACCTTCAACAATATGTCCCACATATCGTTCGGGTAGTCTAGGTACTCTATCAGATCTGCGAGGCTCATCTGTGTGTACCTGAACAGATTCAGGAACTGATATTTCATCTGATGATAATGCAGCTGTTTGGGGATCTGAAACCTCTTCCAGTACTATTTTACTTCCACTGTCCTCTTGGAGAAGGTATTCCTCTTCCAAGAAGACAGCTTTCCTGGCGACAAATACCTTTTGTTCACCAAGATGGTAAAAATAGTATCCAAAGGTTTCCTTTGGATATCCCATAAACCTGCATTTATCAGTTCGTGATACCAGCTTGTCTGGATCATGCCTCTTTACATGAGCAGGACAACCCTAGACTTTAACATATTTAAATTCTGGTTTCCTGCCTTTCCATATCTCATATGGAGTAGAGGCCACAGACTTGCTGGGTACTCTGTTCAGTAGGTATGCTGCTGACTCTAGAGCATACCCCCAGAGGGACACTGGTAATCCTGAAAAGCTCATCATGGATCGCACCATGTCCAACAAGGTGCGATTCCTCCTTTCTGATACACCATTCATCTGTGGTGTATATGGAGGGGTCAGCTGAGAAAGGATACCATTATCCTTTAAGAATTGTGTGAAATTAGTACTCAAGTATTCTCCTCCTCGATCTGATCGAAGAGCTTTAATACTCTTTCCTAACTGCTTCTCCACCTCATTCTTGAACTCTTTGAACTTCTCAAATGCTTCCGACTTGTACTTTATGAAGTGCACATAGCCGAATCTTGAGAAGTCATCGGTGAACGTGATGAAGTAAGAAAAGCCACCTTTGGCTTGGGTAGACATGGGACCACATACATCAGAATGTATTAGTTCCAGAATGTCCTTGGCACGTTCTCCATGTCCAGTAAATGGAGATTTCGCCATCTTTCCCATAAGGCAGGATTCACATGTTGCAAATGATTCATAATCGAATGTTGTTAAGTAACCATGCTTGTGCAACTTTTACAACCTGCTTTCGCCAATGTGCCCAAGTGTACGATGCCACATGTAAGCCTGGTTCACATAATTCTTGCTCTTCTTAAGAGGATTATCAATTTGAAGATTGTAATAAGAAACATCTAAGAGATATAGACCGTTGACTAAAGATGCCGAAGCTATTGATTTATTACCATAATAAATCGAACAACTTCTATTCTCAATAGTCAACCTATATCCTATCTTGTCCAAACAAGATATTGATATGATGTTATTTATTATGCTAGGAACATAATAACAATCTTCTAATAGTAAGGCGTCTCCCAATGGAAGCCTGAGGTTTGCTGTCCCAACAGCAATCGCCGCAACTTTTGCGCCGTTTCCTAGCCTCAATTCTACCTCACCTTGTCTCAGCTTGCGCTTACTTGTCAGCATCTGCACATCATGGCAGATATGAGAAGCACATCCGGTATCCAATACCCAAGATGTGGAATCTCTAACTGACAAGTTGATATCTATCATATAGATATCTGAAGCTTCAGACAGCTTCACTCTTCCATGAGCTTTATCGTTAAGGAACTCCTTACAGTTCCTCTTCCAGTGACCATACTGCTTATAATAGAAGCAGTCACCCTTCACTACTCTTTTGCCTTTGTCCTTCGATCAATTATCGTTAGCTGTCATCTCTACTTCAGGGGCATCCAATGCCGATTCAGCACGAGGATCAGCTCCAGGGACAAAGTCAATGTGCTCAGATCTGAAGACATTCTTCAGGTTTCTGAACCAATCTGAGTAGATCAGGTAAGTCAAAACGGCATCAAGTATGCCACGGAGTGAGTTATTCGACGACATAATTCCCTACAGGAGATAAGTAAAATCTATTTAGCAGATGTTCGATTATTAAAATTTAAAACAAGGCATGGTCTTTTGTTCAAGTTTAACTCCCACTAATTTTCGACAGACTGTATAACCCTCAGTTATACAGAACGGGAGACGCCGACAGTCTCCTAGTGGGGATCAGAATCTCAATGACTTGCACTACAGCCTTGTGGATAGCACAACAAACTGTAATACAATCAGAGAGCACCCAACTCATGGACTTGCAACTCCTTGCAATATCTGATCATAGCTTCGGTCCCCAGAGATTTAATGGCCTTGTGAATAGCACAACAAATCATTAATCCTGGTCTAAGCTAACCATCATTACGCGACGAGCATAGATTTGCATGCAGCCCTTGTGGATAGCACAACAAAGCTACATGGTTCCTCTACCCCGATCTATAGGCATCTAATGCCATAGCCACAGTTTCTCCTCCCAATTAAGTAGGCCTTGTGGATAGCACAACAAACCTGCCTAAAGTGATTTGAATCCTATGACTATAACGATGGTGGACCACGCAGTAAGTTCTTAACTACTCACGTTACGGCTTAGAGTTTATCTGAGGGTATTTAGATAACTTTTATCTTGGTCTCTCCTAGGTGATAGTATATATAAATACATCGTATATATTTACTAAATACTATAACCTGCTTTGATTCATAATCAAAAGAAAAACAATGCATCACATACATGTCTTTAGTGTGGTCATGGATAGCACAGTGGGTTTGACTGGAGCCAACAGTCAAACGCACACACAATCTAACACAACAATTATATTAGATAACCTGCAAGCACATAAGCAAGAGATCTCCATCTTATCGCCTTCCTGGTTGCAGCTGTGGATCGTCCTCGCTCCTTCCTCGGTTGCCTCGATCAGATTACATTAATTCTAGAATTACATGTAATTAGAAGAGGGCCTTATGGCGAGTACAAGAGAGAGAGGGAGCTAGAAATACATCGGAGTATGAGAGAGAGAGGTGAGCAGACCTCTATTTATTAACAATTAATAAAAATCATACATCCACGATCCACACAATCCATCATTCATCACATGAACAATTAAATAAGTGCATATCCATGACCACGGTGTGTTTTAAACATTCCACACATGATTCAGCGCATCACATGGCTAAAATAAAAGAGTTTTCAAAATATATAATTTTGACTTTCAAAAAAACTGGGATCCAATCAAAATTGGTGTTTGAATTTCGAAAACACTTTTGATTAACTTAACATGCAATTAAATCAAAATTTAAAAGCATTAAATACACATCACATGCGCACACACCCCAAATTAATAATTCCAGATTATTCCATGCCAATTAGAACAATTCTAATAATCTAACACTTAGATTTAAACCCCATTAATAATCTAACAATTAGACTATTAAAAACTAATCTAACTCTTAGATTAACTCAACAAAGTTAATTAACAATTTAACACTTAAATTATTAATTAACTCTAATTATTAATTAACTACTAATATAACTCTTAGATTAGTTAATTTAAAATTAATTATTAACTTAACACTTAAATTAATAATTAACTTTAATTAATTAATAATTACTAATCTAACTATTAGATTAGAAGATTAATGTTAATCATTAATTTAACCCTTAAATTAATAACTAACAATAATAATTAAAGACTACTAATTTAACACCTAAATTAGTCATTTAAGTCAATTATTAATTTAACAATTAAATTAACAACTAACTTAAATAATTAATTAACAATTAGATGAAACAATAGTTAAAAATCTAACAATTAGACTAATAACTATTAATAACTAATTTAACATATAAATTAGTTAAATTAAGGCTAATAATCAATTTAACAATTAAATTAATATTAACCCCAATTAATTAACAACTAATTGCTAGTTAACAATCCCTTAATTGACTTAATGATTCAAAATCATTAATAAAAGCCCAATTAAATAAAATTGAACAATGATTTTAATTTTTCAAAAACTATTTTGATTTTAAAATTAAAATCTAATTCTAATTAATTAATGGGCTTGGGGTTTTATATTGGGTTTAAAAAGGAAAAAGAAAGAAAATGGGCCCAACCCATTTAGGGAACCAGGTTCGAGCCAGTGGCTCGGCCTGGTTCGAACCAGGGTCGAACCCTGGTTCCTGGCTAGGGCCTACCTAGCCTAGCCCGGCCAAGCCCGGAGCCCGGCCGGCCGAGCCGGTTAGACCGGCTCGGGACCGGCCGGTTCACCCACTCCCCTTCCAAACAGCAACCCTAAACCTGCATTTTCTGAAACCCTAACCGCAGGTGGGTGGGCGGCTGGGCAGCGCCGCCGCCGGCGAGCCCCAGGTGCCGCCGGCCCCGGCCGGCGTTGCCCCCGGCACCGGCAACGTGCCCGGTGCCGGCAGGGCCGCCGTCGGCCTCCGAAGGGGTGAAGACCAAGCCCAAACCACCCCCCCCCCAAAAAAAATCTGATTTTACAGGATTTTAAATCCAATTTGGGGCTCGATTTTGTAGCTCTTCAAGGCCACCATGGCACCGGCTATCATGCCCAGTGTGTAGTGGTGACCATCACCAAGAGATCCAGAGATCTAACCCGCCATCCCAACGCATGGGGGGCACGTACGAAGCCACTAAAGTACCCCGGTTCATCATCTCATGAAGAACTCCGAAAATCCCAAATAAAATCCGAAAAATCACAGAAAAATAATCAAATTATTTGTGTTCATCTTATGCACACTATTCCGTCATTTTAATCGGATTAAACGCATGAAATAACTCAAGAAAAATTAATTTCGGAAACCGAAACGGGACGAGAAACAGTCGAACCTGGCTCTGATACCACTGTTGGGATTTCTCGGTTTCTCCGGATCGCTCACGCAGCGGAAAATAAAAATTTACAGCGATCCGTTTTTCCGTTTCGAAGAACTAATAACAACGATGATCGGATTATCGGTTCTCACCGTGTGCGGATTCAAATCCGCAACCGTTCGGTTCCGTCGGTGCGACACCGCAAGCCGCACAAGCGCCCGGCCTCTAGCGAAGTCCACGCGATCCTCCCCGCGACGGATATCCTCGCGTTCCTCGTTCTTCGCAGCCCACGAAACCTCCGCCGGTCGCCGCAACGATCGCCGCAACGCGCGGACGATTTCCCGTTGAACGGGATTCGGAGAAGCGGCGGAGCAGATCTGGATCTGTCTGGACGCCAGAGAGAGAGAGAGAAACTGAGGAGGGGCGGCTAGGGTTAGCAGCAGCTTGGCCTGCTCAGCCCGTTCGCTATGTTTTATACTAACCGCGCGGTTTTTCATAAAAACCCCCGGTTTATATAAAACCCACTTATTTATCCATCGCCTTGAGAATCATTTGCGTGTGACCCTCTAGGCCCAAGTACCAATCCAATTAATGGCCCAACAAGCCCAGTGACTCCTCACTGGCTTTATTAATCAATTAATAACTCTTTATTAATTAATTAATCAATCGAATTGATGTCGCACATCGAATTCGATCGGGCCTCCGATCACGTTGGGTGCCAAGCAACACTGCGTGAACCCGGAAGGTATTTCGGGTTAAGTAACCCACTCTTGGAACCTTTCCGCCGATAGTTACCGCGTGGATATAATCCTTCATTCGTAATTCTCTCGAGTCAACTCAGGGCATGGCGAGCTGTCAAACCCTAACCGGTCGACTCACTTGGATTGGATGCCGCTGATGAATATCGGAAAACTCCTTTCCTGATATTATCGTCCGCCCTGGCCAGGGACTTTCGCGCATCCTTCCTAGAGCATTCTCTCTCTAAGTACCGAGAGCGAATGATTCCTTATTGACACACAATTCCCTTCGACGGTATTCCCCTGTACCCAATCCTTGGCGTATTAGAATCCCGTGGCTAGAGATTCGCAAACCAAGGTCAAAGCACAGAAGTCCACCGACAAGGTGTCCTTGGTGTCTCAGGTCCGAGGACCATCCACGCAACTGCGACAATAGAATCAAGCTGGTTGACAGTGAGGTACAATACCATCTAGCGATTCAGTCGGATCAGTTCAGTGAACTCATTCTCCAATGAGTACCTACAGATTCGCCTTAGTGTCTCCACACAAGTGACTTATGAGATCAGTCACCCTCATCATATTAGCAGGAGTAATCGGTACTAGTCTAACCGGATATCCGATGTCCTTCTCGGATATCCTCCGACTAGGAACAATTAAGAATGTGTGTTTAAGTGATCAGTCTCATTAGTATGATCTTACCATAGTCTGATCACTATAGCACATATTCACGGACTTCATTATGAAACGAGAATTAATGCGATTTACACATAATGAATGTTATGCCATTTTATTAATAAATGAACGAGATTTACATAGTCAGATTGGCTTGTAGGCCACCTAAAACTAACACAAGTCCTTCTCCTTCTTCCTCCCCTCTTCCATGCCTCCCTCGGTTTCTCTCTGCAAGCGGCCAGCTTCTCCAAGCGAGGTCCAGCGCCTCCAGCGCCCTCCACGTGCCGCTGCAACGTCCCATGCAACAGCATCCTCAGCCGCCAGCAAGCGACAGCTCCTCCACGTTGCCGGCAAGCTTCACCGGCCAGCACCTGTCCCCGCAAGCCAGCAAGCACCTGAAGCACCTCCAAGCGTTGTCGGCAAGCTTCTCCACTGCACCTTGCAGCAACCAGCAGCAGTTCCACGTGCAGTTGCAAGCCTGCACCAGCAACGCCCAAGCTCCAGCGCATGCACCTCCTCCACGTAACTGACAACACCCGTCGTCTTCCCTGTAGCTCCACGTCCGCTGAAGCCCATGCACACGCGCCTGCAAGCAGCTACGCGAGCCAGCACCTCCCATGCACGGTGAAGCCAGCATCCCTCCAGCCAGCAGCCACTAGCCGGCTCTCTCCTCCTGCAAGCTGAAGCCCTCCACATCTCAGCTGCTTCCTCCAGCGCCAGCACCAGCTGCTGCACCTCCAACATCCTTCCACGCAGCAGCCACCAGCAGTCCACTGCACCACTTTCTCACCAGCGGTCCATTGCACCAGCCGGCAACCCCACAAAGAGCCCACAACTGCTGATTTGTTCTTTTTCTCCCCCACTAATACAGTATTAGGATTAGTCGTTGGTTATTTGATGTTTAATGATGTTTTCTTAGTTATTAGTTTATTTAATTATGATGAGTTATTGGTTTACACATTTAAACAATAGTTTGTTTTTGTTGTTATAATTTTTTTAATTGTGCTTATTTTTCATATGTGCTTGTGTTTAATTTCTGAAAAAGCAAAAAAAGATTTGTTTAATTTACGTAATTATATTTTTAGGTAATATTAGTTAATTGAGTTCTAATTTGAATAAGTAATTAGTTCACTTAAATTTTCACCTATTTTTAGATAACTAAATTCCAAAGTTTTCAAAGTTAGAAATTTAACTCCCTGTGGATCGACTCGGACTCACCATTATTAAATTTTCAAAAGTGAATTTAAATGAGCCGAATAAATTTAGATTGAATGTTCTCATGAGTGTTTAACGACGCACAATTCGAAACGATTAATTTATGGCGCCGTTGCCGGGGAGTTAGATTTTTAATTTTGATTTTATTGGATTTAGTGTAATTAATCTTTAGCTAACCTTATTTTTCTTATTTTTGCAGGTATATTGAAAAAAAAAAAGGGAAAGCGAAATCATGGTAAGTGTGTTCCAACTTTCTATGTTTCAATTTCCTTACTTTAGTTAGTTTCCATTTTTGTAGTTTCTAGTTTAGATAGGTTTCCATTAACTAAGAAAGGAACAAAAGAAGAACATCCAAATTTAAAAATCTTCATTTCCAAGATTAGAAACCTTCCATGTCAGGTTATGCATTATTTAGGACTGCATTTTTAGACTGTTTCCTTTCTTGTAAATTTCCATTTTGTTGAAGATTGCGGGGGACAAGGTGAGATTTCTACCTTCCTTAAATACCTTGTTCATGCATTTCCATGATTGCATAGAACCCCTTGTTTGAATTGGTTGTGCACTTCACATAAAAATATCTTAAGGGCAAGTCCATTAACAAAATAAGGTGGGGATTTGATTATCCTTCCTTGGCCCAAAAACAACCACCCCTTGCACTCTTTCACTAACCCAAACCTATTAAAAGTGAGTAAGAATTCAATTTAGGGTTCACAATGAGATTTGGGTCTAGCTTGAGCCCACTATCACTTTTGGAGACCGGTGTCTAAGGCTAGAGGTCAAATGGCAAACGCCTAAGTGGGTCGGTGGTTCTTTAATTAGGTCCCTACGAAAGTAGGGAGAGCCTCCCACCACCCTACCTCTTACCTGGCCGATTGATAATTGTGAGGGTGGACTTGAATTAAATCTAGATTAATTTGTGAGAAACACATCATGTAGGCTAGTTTAACCATAGTTGTCTTAGGAATAATTGTGTGATAACTTGTTTGCATCATTAATAAAAAATAAAAAGAAAAAGATTTTCAGCATGGAGTGGACTCAAATAAACCAATTTCTTGGCCCATGTCTTAATACCATCACACCTTTCCCTCTACCACCTAATATGGATTTGGCTCACATATTAGATAAGGTAGACAACTTGGCCCACACAATTGATCAATTTCTAGTTTTGGGCCAAGAACCGTCCTCATCTCCCACACAATCATCTACCTATCAAGAGAGATGCCCCATTTGGGCCAATCAGGACCATTATGATACCCCACCTGCTCTTCAATTTCCACCGCACCAGGTCCAAGCTCCAAGTCTAGCTATCCAAGACTTCTCGGATTGGCCCCAATTCCAAGTCTACTCTAGTGGTTTTGCTTACAATCATGGACACTCCGATTATCCATTGTCCACAAGCTCTTGTCCACCTTGCTTCCAATCAAATTATTCGACATATTCTTATTCTTCGCAGTCTGATTATCAGCCTAATTATCCGCATCCTCAAGATGATTAATTCATGCAACTTGAACAAATAGTCTTGGCTCAACAACAAATCATTATTAGAATGCAGGCCCTAGTTAACTGTTTGACTGAAACTAATCTAAGGATGGATTTAGAAGAAGTGCTTAGCAAGCCCATTGAAAATCTGCAATCTTTTTCACCTGATTTTGACCAACAAATCAACTCACAAATTCAACTTGAAAGCGCTCAACCCGGAAATGGTCACATCATGCCTGATCTTGAAAACGGGGAGAATCTTAAGAAGTTGTATCAGGTGAGAATAGGGAATGCTAGCATGAATCAATCTATGAAAAATCCTGAGACTGGTCAACAAGATGCATCTATGATCATACCTATATGTCCTGAGGAAAGCTTAAGTGATACAAAAGGAGAAGGGGAAGTGAGTGATCTTTTAGAGGTTAATCCGGATTTTGAACACTTCATGTTCCCCACAGTAGAAGTCAATATACGTGCTAGTCCGAACCTCGAATATTTTTTCTTCCCAATAGAGAAAGTGGATATTCTGGAAGATATATACCGGGTGGATAGAGAGAAGATGGAAAACCCTCAGACTGACCAGCAAAGTGAAGTCACGATCACACCTATCTCTCTTGAGGAGAGCTTGAAGGAAAAAGGAGAAGGAGAAATGAGTGATTTGCTTGATGTTGATCTGGACTTTGAACACTTTCTATTTCCCACAGAGGAATTAGATACACATGATGGTCTGGATCTTGAATATTTCTTCTTCCCAATGGATCAGAAAGTGGATAATCTTGAGGAATTGCATCAAGAGAAAACTGAAGCTACAGACTTAGCTAATCATCAAGAAGAGCCTATTGAGGGTCAGTTGGGGGGAGATGAAGGAGACGAGAAGAGATTCTAGTGAGAGCCTAGATATTCACCTACCTATGATCCGTTTCCCGAGTGTTAGAGAATCTAAGCCCAATAGCCTCCAAAAGCTGGCCCGACTCAAGGAGGTGATGGAATTATTGGGCCAAGTCCACATCAACAGCCATTTTCTCAAAGAAACTCACTGTGTTGCCCCACTCAATTCTTACAATATCGATAACATCAATCTTTACTTGATTTTATTGAAATTTGAGGCCAAACTGAACATGTTCTCAATCTCTATCTTTGAGAAATTTGAAATCCACAAATTAAAGCGCACGTCGGTTGCTTTGCAGTCAATTGATCATTTCATTAAGCAGCCACATAACATGATCTAAGATACTCTTATTCAGGTGGATAGAAGCCACATATTTGTTGATTTCCTCATCTTCGACATTGGATCATCCCCTACATTGAATCAATGTCCCATCATTTTGGGAATTTCTGATATTTTTCTAGGAGATCAAATGCTTCAGTTCAATCAAGGAAAAGAAGTGGGGTACGTGGTTGACATGGCCTATGAATCAAGTAGAACCAATATCCTATTGACCATGTTGAAAAATTCTTTTCTTTGGAATCTCAATGATAACATTCTTACTCATCAGCTACATGCAATGCTGAGTGCACTCCAACCAACAAACTTCAAAATGCATACACTGAAATTTGTGCTAGTAGGCATTGGATAGTGTGCACATTCCGTCTGGCTGAAGACGATAAACTTAGCGCTTATTGGGAGGCAACCCAATCTTTTACTTCAGTTTTTGTATTTCTTTTCATTTTTAGGTCCCTGAGCAGTAGTCGCCTTGGGTATGTCGCATCCTCGTCATCACAGGTTGTTTCTCTCCTTCACAATTCTCTTCTGGCTGACATGTTTTTCATATCTTTTATGCCATTGAGGACAATGTCAATCAAGTTGGGGGGTGGGACAATCAATTTGATATGCAAAATCTTTTGAAGGAAACTGATATCTTTCACTGAAAAATGGTCAAATTTTTAAAATTTCTTTCAAAAACTTATGTTCACACCCTATGAAAATTGCATGAAAATCATGTTTCATTAAGTAAATCTTAAACAAATCAGTTCTTTTTTGTTGTCACATTGGTTAAAGAACCTTCAAAGTTTAAATATCCCACTTCACAAAAATCTACGGCAGGATGATTTTCACACACACACGGCAACTTAGAATAAATGAAAGATCTTAAAAGTATAGAATTGCTGGAATTAACCTTAAGGATAAGACTACTTATTCTTTTTTTTTTTTTTTGGGTTGAACGAAAGGAATGTGTAGGATTCGTAATAGGGGACTATCCCACTCAGCACTCTAAAAGAGGTGGTCATTTAAAATGGACAGCTGTAAACACTAAAGGCAATAGAAGGCGTTAAAAGAGCTAAAGGAAGGTAGGTGGCAAAAAGTACGCACCTCCCCTCAGGCAATTCAAAGAGAGTGGCAAAAATTACGCACTCTCAAAAGCAAAAGTACAATGAAATGAAAGAAAAAGCCACGCTAAAAAGTCCATCGTACCAAAAATATGACCAAGTCATGAAAAGTGCTGAGTCGGGATGGAAACTGAAAAACGGTCCTCGCTGACTGATCGGAAAATCTTTTTATTCTCTTCTCCTCCCCAGGTAGTCCTATCTAAAGGATAGTAAAGGCAAGAATATACCAGAAAGGTCGGAAACGAGTTCTAAGCGTGTCAATTTTCATGCACAACCACCTGTCGTGAATCAAAGTATTGTGCGATATGAAAACTTTAGCTTAACCAATCGGCTACCACTTAAATTGATTGTGAAAGATACTACAAATGAAGCATGATAATTCATTATTTGTCCTAACTTTTCCTTATTTGCATTGCTAAGGGACTAGCAATAAGTAAGTCGGGGGGTGTGATAAAGTGTTAAATTGATCATTTAAAGGCAATCATACGCATCATGCTCATGTTTTTATCTGTAAAATAGCATGAAATGATAGATAATTGTGTACCAAGTCCAACGATACCAATTTCGTCAAATTCTGACTTAAAAACATCATCATTTCATGTGATTAATGGAGTATAGCGCATTTGCGGTTTTTCGACAAAACCGAGACGAAATAAATAAATATAATGATATTTTTATGATAATGTGCTAATTTATATTTATTTTATGTGAACAAGACATGCCGATGATGCAGTGCAGCTGGTGGAGTTTCCGGAAATTTGGGGGAGGTCTAGTGTTCGAATTTCGATAAATTCGACTTCATTTTGTCCAAAAGATTAAAACAGGGGTAAAAATATAATTTGATGTCCTAATATTGCCCTAATTCCATGCCTAAGAAGGACCAGCCGCCTTCCTAAAATCCACTTTCCTTTTTTTTAAAAAAACCTTCCTTTCCGAATCAAATTCTCTCTGTTTCCTTCTCTCCTCTCTGTTTCCTTTTTTTCTGTCTCTCCTTCTTTCCTTCTCTACCTCTCTCCTTCACCCACGACTCTCTCTTTCCCTCTATATATCTCTCTCTTCCTCCCGGTCGTCTCATTCCCCCCTCTCTCTCGGATTCTCCCTCTTTCTCTCCAATTTCGGATCCTCCTCCTTCTCCAGTTTCATCTTCCTCTCCTTTATTTTCTTCTCTCTCCCACACCTCTCTCTTCTATTCTTTCTTCCTCCCAGCCGCAGCAGCCTCCCCTTCGTTCTCTCCTCCGGTTTCTCTCGTCCTCCCTCTCTGTTTCTCTCGATTTCTCCCTCCATAGCTCTCTCTCTCTCAGATTCTCCTCTCTAGCCGGCTCTTCCTTCTCTCTCTTTCTCCCACGCACAATTCTCCCACTCCTCTCTTCCTCTCTCTCTCGGTCTCTCTTTTTCTATCTCTCTGCCGGCAGCCTCTCTCTCTCTCTTTCTACAAGTCCTTCTCCTTCTTCCTCCCCTCTTCCACTCCTCCCTCAATTTTTCTTTACAAGCATCCAGCTTCTCCACGTGAGGTCCAGCGCCTCCAGTGCCCTCCACGTGCCGCGGCAACGTCCCATGCAGCAGCATCCTCAGCCGCCAGCAAGCGACAGCTCCTCCACGTTGCCGGCAAGCTTCACCGGCCAGCACCTGTCCACACAAGCCAGCAAGCACCTGAAGCACCTCCACGCGTTGTCGGCAAGCTTCTCCACCGCACCCTGCAGCAACCAGCAGCAGTTCCACGTGCAGCTGCAAGCCTGCACCAGCAACGCCCGAGCTCCAGCGCATGCACCTCCTCCACGTAACCGACAGCACCCGCCGTCTTCCCTGCAGCTCCACGTCCGCTGAAGCCCATGCACACGCGCCTGCAAGCAGCTATGTGAGCCAGCACCTCCCATGCACGGTGAAGCCAGCAGCCACTAGCCGACTCTCTCCTCCTGCAAGCTGAAGCCCTCCACGTCTCAGCTGCTTCCTCCAGCGCCAGCACCAGCTGCTGCACCTCCAGCATCCTTCCACGCAGCAGCCACCAGCGGTCCACTGCACCACTTTCTCACCAGCGGTCCATTGCACCAGCCGGCAACCCCACAAAAAGCCCACAACTGTTGATTTGTTCTCTCCCCCACTAATACAGTATTAGGATTAGTCGTTGGTTATTTGATGTTTAATGATGTTTTCTTAGTTATTAGTTTATTTAATTAGGGTGAGTTATTGGTTTACACAATTAAACAATAGTTTGTTTTTGTTGTTATAATTTTTTTAGTTGTGCTTATTTTTCATATGTGCTTGTGTTAATTTCTGAAAAAGAAAAAAAAAGATTTGTTTAATTTACGTAATTATATTTTTAGGTAACATTAGTTAATTGAATTCTAATTTAAATAAGTAATTAGTTCACTTAAATTTTCACCTATTTTTATATAACTAAATTCCTAAGTTTTCAAAGTTAGAAATTTAACTCCCTTTGGATCGACTCGGACTCACCATTATTAAATTTTCAAAATTGAATTTAAATGAGCCGAATAAATTTAGATTGAACGTTCTCATGAGTGTTTAACGACGCACAATTCGGAACGATCACCGGCACATCGACTCAACATCGGAGAATGAAATGTTGAATTTCCTAGATGCATACTCGGGGTACGATCAAATCAGGGATGAACCCATTTGACGAGGAAAAGACGGTTTTCATCACCGACCTAGGCATCTACTGCTACACCAAGATGCCTTTCGGCCTCAAGAACGCTAAAGCAACGTATCAACACCTAGTGAATTCCATGTTCAAACCTTAACTCAGGAGGAACATGGAAGTTTACATCGACGACATGCTCGTTAAAAGCCCAAAGGCCACTGATCACCTCTCCAACCTGGCAGCAATCCTCGACATGCTAAGGAAGTACAACATAAAACTAAACCCCTCTAAGTGCGCATTTGTTGTCAAGTCGGGAAAGTTTCTGGGATTCCTAGTAACCCATAGAGGATTCGAGGCCAATCTAGAGAAGCTCCAGGACATCCAAGACATGTAACGTCCTAACAGGATCCGAGACGTACAATGCTTGACTGGGAGAGTAGCATCCCTCAGTCGTTTCCTGTCAAGAGCAGTAGAAAAGTGCCTGCCCTTCTTTAAAGTTCTGCGGGACATGCAGAAGCAATCAAGTAACAAGGGAAGGATTGAATGGACCCAAGAATGCAAGAATGCATTTCAAGAGTTAAAATGCTACATGGCCTGACCACCAATCTTATCCAAGCCAATTGCTGCGGAACACTTATTTTTGTACATGTCAGTCACTCCTTACTTGCTGAGCTCTGTACTAGTGAGAGATGATAGAATATAGAGGGTAGTCTACTACACCAGTAAGGTCCTGCAAGGCTCCCAGTTGTGATATCCAATCACCGAGAAGTTTGCCCTAGCCTTGATACACTCGGCCAAGCAGTTGCGCCCCTACTTCCAGGACCACCCCATCGCCGTCTTCACAAGCCAGCCCTTGGGGAGGATCCTGCAAAATCCTGAAGCATCAGGACACCTGGACAAGTGGTCATCAGTTGAGTTAATGCCCTCTCGGTCAGTGCTGATCCAAGAGCTTGATCGTCCGAGAATTCAAAAAGACGTTGTACAAGCTATTGGGTGGACCGCATCATGGATAGAGCCAATAGCAGAGTTCCTAGCCTACGCAAATTGCCAGATGACCGACTAGAGGCAAGAAATGTCAGGAACAGGGCTCGACGATTCACCATGATAGGTAACACACTATGCAGACGGTCTTTCTTCGGAACGCGCCATGGATAGAGCCAATAGTAGAGTTTTTGGCCCACGCAAATTTCTAGATGGCCGACTAGAGGCAGGAAGCATCAAGAACATGACTCGACGATTCACCATGATAGGTAACACACTATACCGACGGTCTTTCTCCCAACCCTTACTCAAGTGCCTTCATCCGACAGAGGCTCTAAGGGCTATAGAGGAAGTCTACGAAGGCATGTGCGGAAGCCATCTGAGGGCCATTCATTGGCCCGAATACTTCTCTAGCAAGGCTGCACGTGGCCCATCCTCTAGAAAGATGCACTGGAATATGTCAAGAAGTGTGATAGGTGCCAACTCTTCATGGCAATTCCTCACCAACCAGCTATCCCTATGACAAGCCTCCTCGCGCCATGTCTTTTAATAAGGTAGGGGATCGACATCCTAGGCCCTCTGCCCGAGGCACTAAGGCAAAGGAAGTTTGTCATTGTGGCCGTTGATTACTTCTCCAAATAGATCAAGATAGAGCCACTGCACAAGATAACCGACAAAGCAATCTGGAGCTTTGTCTAAAAGTCCTTAATTTGCATATTTGGCATCCCGAGAGTGATAGTCTTGGACCATGGGAGACAGTTTGCCAGCGCCTACTTCAGAGAACGGTGTGAACAATTGAAGATCAAGAATTACTACACGTCGGTAGCTTATCCCTAGGCAAATAATGCTAATCGAACCTTGCTCCATAGAGTCAAGACTCGATTAGAGGAGGCTGCAGGGTCCTGGGTAGAAGAGCTACCTAGCATTCAATGGTCACAACAGAACAACTACCACAGCATCAACAAGAAAAACTCCCCTTCACCTAGTCTATAGAGTAGAAACACTGATTCCCATGAAAATAGGGAGCCCCCTGCTACGAGTTGAAGCCATGGAAGTTGTAAGGATCGTGACCTTCGGATCCGGTTTTCGGGGTCGGACCTTGTAGTTCTAACCTTAGTGAGGGCGGAGGTTCTGTGGCGATTCGCGTCAGGACATCGAGACGCGTTTTGAACGGCGTCCACCGTCGCAGACGCATTTCAAGTTCTGCCACGTAGGTGCCACGTGGGCTGGCTTCGGGCCGCGAGGGTACGGCCCTGTCTTGTCGCCTGAACGGCGTCCACGTGTGTCGACGCCTTTCAGACTGCGACTCTGGGTTTGTCAGAGTACGGCCTTGACATGTCGTCTGAACGGCGTCTGCCTTGAACGACGCGTTTCAGAGTCTTGTCAGAGCAGCCGTCACATCAACTGATAGGCGTCCGTGGATGTCGACGCGTTTTAGCCAGTCTCTGGTTAACCCCGCGAGCCCTCCTTCTTTCCCTCATTTTTCTCCTCTCTTCCTCTCTTTCCCTTCCGACGAACTCGGCGGCGATCCCTCCTCCTCCCTCTTTTCCTCCCACCGTTTCATCTCTCCCTCCACTCCGTCCTCTACCTAGCTCCTACCACTACCACCTCCACCTCCACTGCGGCGTTCTACTCTCCGGACGGCGGCCGACGTCACGGTGGAGCAAGGACGACCACGGCGGTACCGGCGGCGGCGTGGGGTGAGTCGGGTGGACGGCTTGAAGCTCGGAGGCATTCAAGTATCCGGTAGGGTGACGGTTCCCATAAGCATCGTGTTTAAGCAATGTTTTCCCCCGTTTAAGCTTGTTATGGATCTTTGGTTTCGGGGGGTAGAATGAGCATGTTTATGTGTTCTTTTGATAATATGGGGGTTTTGCTATGAATGTGATTTCCTATGAATTGTGTTTCCCCTCTTTCTCCTCCGTTTTCGGGTGATTTTGGAGTTATTTGGGTTGAAAAGGGAGCCCTCGGGCTCATGGCAACTCTGGTTCCTGGGGTTAAAAGACGTCGTGCATGGACGACGCCTTTTTGAAGGGCGTCGGACCATCGCGACGCCTTTTAGACAGGAATTGCCTGACTGAGGAGTTGCCAGTTCGGGATTCTGGGATTAAAAGACGTCATGGGTCGACGACGCGTTTTTGAAAAGCGTCGGGCAGACATGACGCCTTTTAAGGCAGAAATCCTCTGGGTAGTTTCTTTGGAATTCCTGGATTTCTGTGCTGAATGGCGTCTGAGGATGTCGACGCCTTTTAAAAGGCGACCACTGGTGTCGACGCCTTTTAGGGCCTGATTCTGAAGACTGTTTTACATGAACCTGTACATGGAGCTTGAATGGCGTCGACCTTGGGAGACGCGATTCAAGACAGAACCTCACTAATTCATGCCAGTAAAATGTGTTCATACTGTTAGACGGATGATTAGTGCATGTTTTAGTGTACCCGGTAGAGATAGATTCTTCATGACCGGACGATGCTACATGTATGTTATGCGATCGCGGACTTTTCACGTGACCGGATCGTACTTGTTGGGTTTTGTGTTACTGTGGACCTGGAGTGACATTGTAGCGCTTTATCACCCTGTGCTGGTGGGGGCGTGAGCACAGCGCCGGTGGGGGCGTGGGCGGGGTGACGCCTAGTGAGAGAGGGTCACCTGGTGAACCCCGGGGTCAGCTAGTACCGGTGTCGGAGTGGTACATTCGGAGAGTCACTCATGCTGAGGGAAGGAGTAGCCACCTGAGCCGGTTGGGCCGAAGTAGCTAGTGTGCTATCCGAGGGGTTACTGTTTGGTCTCAGCGGGTCGAGGTTTTTTTTCCACCGTTGTTGTGTGGTTAGCGAGTTCTATCGAGACGACAGTTGTGGGTTTCCTAGCCGGCTGGTTTAATATATGCATGTTTATTATATTACGATTGCATGTGATTTCACGTTAAGAATTAGGAATTGTACCTCTTGTGCTTATCACTTTACCGTTAGCTGTACCTTGCACTTGTGGGTGTGTGCGTGGGCAGTGGGGATCGAAGGATCCCTACTGAGTCTTGTCTTTGAGACTCACCCCCTGCGGTTTTCAGGTGAGGACTCTCAGCAGACCTAGCGAGGAGAGTGCGGCCGTGAGTTGAGCACCGTCAGCAGTTGTTCCGGGGTATGCCCCGACGTAGTTGTTATTTTATTTCTGGCCTGTACGTTTAATTATTTCTTTTATGTTGGAATATGTAATTATTTGCTGTATTGAGTCGCATTGTAATAATTTTTAATTCCTTCACTTCTATTTCAGTTCAATGCGATGTGAATGTTTAGCTTAGTTTATTATTTATCTCCCAGACTTGATTAGATCCTGGTTTGGTTCCAAATTAATGATTCGGTACCCATTTAGTAATCAGATCCCCGATTATAGGGTGGCGGGTCGTTACAGAAGTAGAAAGCTATCAACAGCTGAGGGAAAACCTGGACATGCTCCAGGAAGTTCGAGAGAATGTCAGGTTAAGAATGGTGGAATGCCAACGCAGAATGGACAAGTATCACAACCTCAGAGTCAGAGAAAGATAGTTCTTCCCAAGATATCTAGTCTTGAGGAAGATTGAAGCCTTGGTGTTGCAAATTACTGCGAGGAAGCTAGCCCCCAACTGGAAAGGCCTTTACTGAGTATGAGAAACTCTTAGGAAAGGCTCGTATTGACTCTCCACACTCGAGGGCAAGGAGGTACCCCGCTCCTAAAACTCTGATAATCTAAGAGCCTATTATTGTTAGGACCTCTCTGAAGTTCGTATTAAAAGTTGAGAAGTAAACAATAGCCTTTCATCCTCTCGACATATTGATGTTAAATCTTTCTCCCGAGTGCTCACACTCAAGAAGGGATCTTAAGCCTATCTTTCTCCTAGGTGCTCACGCTTGAGAATGGCTCTTAAGCCTATCATTCTCCTGAGTGCTCACACTCGAGAAGGGCTTTTAAGCCTATCTTTCTCCTGAGTGCTCACATTCGAAAAGGGCACTTAAGCCTATCATTCCCCCGAGTGCTCACACTCGGTAAGGGCACTTAAGCCTATTTTTTCCCCCAAGTACTCACATTCGGGGAGAACATTAAAATTTTGCAACTACATTCTCACTCGAAAAAGGCCAGTTATACTTGATTTTCATTCGAAGGTAATAGATAGATTGTTTGGTTATAAATACTGTAGTACTAATGGGAAATACCATTGAGTAAAAGCAAGGCTATTTCATTCAAAAAAGTGCCCAAAGGGCTACATTGTAATATTGTTCCCAAAGGGCTTACAAGACAAAAAGAGAAAGTGGTAAGCAGCGATGATGGCGGTGTCCTCGACAGCAACAGCGGTGTCCTCAGCGGGCTCCTAGAGACCTTCTAAGGAGGCAGTAAGGTCGACAAGTTTGGGCACCTCAGCTTCCTCAGCTTCTTCCCCGACACATCCTCGTTGGAGTGGTAAGCCAAGTTACCTTGTTCCAGCTGCCCGAAGCCCTGGGCATTCGAAAAGAGCACCTGGGCCTGACCAACTACTATGCAGAAATCGGCTGAAAAGCCCTTCAAGGTACCTTAGTCGTAACTGACCGTGTATTACTCCAGGCTAAACTTGACCTTATCATCGAGGCACTCAGTCGACGATTTGTTACTGGCTTACTACTTAAGAAGCCACCATTTCTAGTGACCAAGCGCGAGCGTTGGCCAAGTCCAGCTCCTCCTTGACCTTCCTTTTCCGCTCCTCCGACTCCGCGAGCTGGGCCAAGGCCACCTTGACGCTGGCCCCCAGCTCCTCTTTTACATTTGCCACCCATTGCACCTTTGCTCTTTTCCATTCGCCGCCTACGTGGGACTCGTCTAAGGCTCGCTGTAGTTGTTTGTGCTCAGCATCGAACCTCTGTCTATCTGCCTGAAGTTCATCGAACCTTTCGGAAAGGCGGTAGGTCTAGACGAGTGTCCACAAGCCCGACTACAGGGCTCGGATGGAGAGCTCCTGATAGATATAGGTGTCCTCTAAGCCAATCATAAGGCACCTATTTCAATCTGGTTCACTAATCAATGGCATTAAATTCATTATGTAGATTGGCATATTTATAATTGCACATAATGAAGTCCATGAATATATGCAATAGTCATCAGATTATGATGAGATCATAATAATGAGATTGATGACTTATAAACACATATTCTCAATTGTTTCTAGTCGTAGGATGTTTGAGAAGGACATCAAACATCCGGTAAGACTAATACAGGTTATTCCAGCTCATATGATGAGGGTGACTGATCTCGTTAGTTACTCGTGTGGAGACACAATGGTAAACCTGTAGGTGCTCATTGGGGAATGAGTTCACTGAACTGATCCGACATGAATCGCCGAATGGTAATTTACCTGACTGTCAATCGGCTTTATTCATCGTTACAGTGGCGTGGTTGATCCTTGGACTTGAGACACCAAAGACACTTTGTCGGTGGACTTCTGGACTTTGACCTTGACCTACGAATCCTTATCCACGGGATCTCTAATAGTCAAGGATCGGGTCCAGCGGAAGACCTTCGAAGGTGATTGTGTATTCAATAAAGGATCGTTCGCTCTGAGGTAACTGGAGAGAGAATGCTCTAGAATAGATCCACAAGAGTCTCTGGCAAGAGCATAAACAATATCAAAAAAGAGGTTTTCGAATATCGTACAGTGGAGTCTGATTCAAATGAGTTGACCATCTAGGATTTGGCAGTTGACCATACCATAGGTTAACTCGAGAGCATTGTGCGAACGAAGGATTATAACCATGCGGTAACTGTGGACGGACAGGTTCCATGAGTGGGTTGCTGAACCCCATTACTTTCCGAGATCATGCGGTGTTGCTTGGAACCCAACTTGATTGGAAGGCCGACCGAATTTACATGGGATGTTAATTCGGCTAAGTAATTAGTTAATATCTAGATATTACATAATTACAATAAGTCAATAACTAATTATTGGACTTAACGGGCTGAAAACCGGGCTGGTTAATGGGCCTAGAGGGTCACACGCAATAAGATTCTTAGTCGGTGGTACATAAGTGGGATTTATATTAACTCGGGGACTTTTGTGAAAAGTCGCGCCGACTTAATATATATATGTGCTGCTGAGAAACCCTGGGCCAAGCTCTAGGATTTCTCCTTGCTGGCCGTCCCCCCCTTTCTCTCTCCTCCTCTGGGCGCCCTGTTCGAGGCGCAGGGATTGTCTCTGTCTCCGCCGCACGTGATTCCTAAAAGTCGGGAATTTTCGTCCGCGGGTTTTCGGCAATCGTTGCGGCGATGGATCTTCAGCGAGCGAGCTGATACAGACGAGGGAGTGAGGACGAACCACCGCAGAGGATCACGTGGATACCGCTGCAGGTCGGACGCTTTTGCGGCTCGCGGCATCACCTCGACGGAATCGAGACGGAAGCGGATTCGAATCTGCGCACGGTAATTGGATTACTTCCCGTTAGTTTTCAGTTTTAGTTTTCGTTCCGAATCGGATCAGTGGGCATCGGGCGGGATATTTTATTCGTCGTTTCCGCTGCGTTCTTCGCGTCTCGCCTGGATCCCAACAGTGGTATCAGAGCCAGGTTCCGCTCTGATCCGCTCCTGAATGATGAAATTAACGTTCTAAAATTTATTTCCATGCTTAAATCGTTTTAATCTCACGAAAATTGTTCATTGGATGAGCATATTATATTAAGATTATTTTTGTGAAAAAAAAACTATGTTTATTTTTGGGGTTCTTCATTGGGTTCTTTATGGTGATAAAGAATCGGATATGTAGGCTTGAATGGAGCTTCCATGGTGATGGAAGAAAAACAAAATAGCCTGCTATTATGAACAGCTATCCCCGCCTGTCCCCTGGTCCCTGCTGTGGCCAGAGAGTCTCCTATTTTTCCTGTTTTTCAAAGCATTGGAGATCGAAGAAAAAGGGATGGTCATAGACGAACCGCGGCTTTTGGGGCATGTTTAAGGGGCTACCAGCGGCGAGGGCCTCGCCGGCCGGCCATCCCCGGCGCCGGGGGAGGAAGAGGGACCCCCCCCGCCTTGCATTTCCGGCCGTTCCCTGCCGATGGCGCCGGCGGCGGCGCCGCCCCAAACTGGGCTGTCCCGCGCGTCCCGGCGGTGGCGGCGCTGGCCGGGTGAACCTGGAAAGGGGGGGCCCTAAACCGAGCTGTCCCGCGCGTCCGGCGCGCTAGGAGGGGATCGGGCCGGGCCCGGCTAGGGGCCTGGGCTGGACCGGCGCGCTAGGAGGGGACCGGGCCAGGCCCAAGTGGGGGCCTGGGCTGGCCCGGGCGCACCAGGCGCCTGACCTGGCTCGGCCAGGTTGCCTGAGCCCGAGCCCTACCATGGCTTGAGCCAAGCCAGGTTCTGATGGACCTGAGCCCGAGCCTTAATGGGCTTGTCCCATTTAAACCCAGCCTGATTCACCCTTAAACCCCTTTATTAATTAAAACCCCACCTCTATTAACTGAAAATTAAAATAAATAAAGTTTAAATTTTGTTTTAAACTTAAATTAACATTTTTCCAGTTAATCAGAGGTTAATTATTAAAGATGTGATCTTTAATGGAGGATTAATTTATTAAGATATGATCTTAATTTATTAATTAACAAGTGTTGTTACTGATTAATGAAGATATGATCTTAATAAAAGAGGGGTTTAATTTTAAGATGTGATCTTAGATAAATTAACATAATTTGTTGATTTACCTTTAATTAAAGTAATTAAAGGGGTTAAAAATTTAAGATTTTGATCTTAAATTATAATTAACAAGTGTTGTAAATTTAATTAAGTTGTGACTTTAAAATTAATTAACAAATGATGTTAATTATTTTAGTGATTAGATTAATGTATCAATTTCTTAGCAATCGTTGTTAGGAAATTAATTTTATAATTGAGGGACGCTAAATAATAGTTATGAAGTGTTTAATTGACTAACTTTAATGTGTTTATTATTTCTTGAGAATTAACCCTTAATAATAGTTATTAAGGATTTATTTATTTATTTTCAAACTCTCAATAATAGTTATTGAGATAATTAATTATATTTCTCAAGGATCTCTCAATTATAATTATTATTGATGTAATCTACTTGGAATTTGATCTTTTATAAAAGTTATTAAAAGATTAAATTAAGTCTAAGATGTTAGACTATTTTGATTAGAGATGTTCTAAATTATTATTTCTTAATAATTGTTATTGAGAAATATGCTTTAAATAAAGGAGTTTTTAACAAAGAGTTGTTAAGTAATTAATAATTGGAATTATAAATTATTTTATAAGTGTTATTTAGAAATTTTTAACTCTATCTAAATGTTAGATTGTTTCGCATTAATAATTGTTATTGATGTGATTAAAAATTAACCTAAGTGTTAGATTAATTAATTTAGAATTGTTCTAAATACTGCATGGAATATTTTAGAATTTTAATTTTAGCTTTATTTGCACATAATGATGTGTTTGATGCTTTAAATTAGATTTATTGCATGTTAGAAAATAAGATTTTTGAAAAATTAATTTATCCAATTTTGATTGGTACCCAAGTTTTAAGAAAACCAAAATTATTATATTTTCAAAATTTTAGCTTTCATGTGATGTGCTTTATCATGTGTGGATGGTTAAAATTTGTGGTGGTCATGGACATGCACTTAGTTAATTTCATATCATGTGATAGTGTGTGATTATGTGGATTGTTATGGAATGTGATGTACATTAATTAAAGTGTTAATTAATGAGGCCTGCGAGCCTCCCTGTCTCTCTCATTCCATTGTAATTCTATCTCCCTTCACTATTGTACTCGGCTATAAGGCTTTCTCTTACAATTTATTTGTATTTGAAATTGTTTCTAAATTAATGTTATTTGTAATTGATCGTGCCGGCCGAGGAGAGGCGATGATAATCCACAAATGCAACCAGAAAGGCGACAGGAGATGAGATCACCAGTGGCTATGTGTTTGCATATTTAGATTATATAATTGTTATATAGTTTTGGTGATTAATTGTTTGGCTCCAGTTAATCACCGTGTTGTCTATGACCACATAATGAACATGTATGGTTCATGCATGCCTTTTAGTTTTTTATTATGAATCGATTGCTAATATCTAGGTATAGTTAAATATATTCGATATATTCATAAACTATCACCTAGGATAAGACCAACTAAACATAAATAAAACATTTAACATAAAGTCTAAGCCAGAGCGCGAGTCATTGAGAATGCACTGCGTGGCTCTCCATCAATATAGCTTTTAGAACTTGATTCAATAATGACAATTTCTATGTGTTTACCCGAGATCTGTCACCATCTGATTAAAGGACTATGAACTACGGCATCATGATGCCATGAGATTGGAATAGAGAAACGGTGTAGCTATCCTCGCGTTTACCCAGGAGCTACATTCTTACTCTACTCTGTCACATATTGATGGTAAAGCTTAGACCAGGGATAATGGTCTACTATGTTTACCCGGGACAATTAAAGACCTAGGAGCCGAAATAAGATTGGATATTGCAAGGAGTTGTAATTACTATGAGATGGTTGCTCTAAGATAATAGTATGATACTATGTGTTTATCCGAGGTCATACTGTGATTCTTGGAGATTATGATCCTCACTAGGAGACCATCGGAGTCTTCCGTTCTGTATACCTGAAGGTTATACAGTCCGTCGAAAAATAGTGGAAAATAATTCAAGATAAAATACCATAATTGAATTATAAGAATTATCTGTTTAAATCACGTTATTTCCTTCGTTCTCTAAAATGTTGTATATTCGAGATTTTGGCATATTAGATGCCAACACTTCTCATACTCAGACTGACTAGAAAACTCTGAAGAATGTCTTCAGGGCCAAGTGAAAGTCACTATCCTAATCAGATATCATGAATCCTCTTAGTTGGATAGACCAAGTTGAAGAGGTACTTATGGCATGGCTTTTTATAAGGCAATGATTGTCATGAAATCTCTTATTTAGATAGACCAAGATGAAGAGATATTTATGATGTGACTTTGAGAAAGGCAAGTGGTAAGATTTTAAATGATCGAATCCACACCTGAAAAAGATAAAGGAAGGTCAGTTGAGATAAAGAAGTAGCAGTTCTCCCACTGCGACCAATATAAGGATGTTAATACTGGCAAAACGGATATGAAACTTGAAAGAAGTTTCAGATATTCTTATTATCAACTTTCGCATATCTATTGGAGAATTAGCGTATCCAATATGGGATATTATAAATGATTATCAGATCTGCGATAGTATGCAGACTTAGACAAGTAAAAGAAAATCGAGAGAATGCAAGTGTTGAGTTAGACTCAACAATTGTTCATGATATTCATAGATTACTGTCAGACAGTAAATCTTTGTATATCTATAGGAGTCAAATATGAAACTGAATAATTATTATTTAGTTGCATAAGATATCAAGAATTATAAAAGTGAATAAAGTTGACTGAGAAGGAACAATAGTTGTTCAAATCAGTCAATGCACTACAGATTCTTGATGTGACATATCATGTGATGAATGTTCACAAGTGTAAGGACTGAGGTTTTCGGATCCGGTTTTCGGGGTCGAACCCTGTAGTTCAGGCCCTGATGGGGCTGAGACTCTGTTCTGTTTCGTGTCGAGCCCGCTCGACGCGGTTTAAACGGCGTCGAGCATTGCAGACGCGTTTTATATTGTGCCACGTGGGCGCCACGTGGGTGGGTTTCGGGCCACGAGTGTACGGCCCCTGTCTTGTCGTCTGAACAACGTCTGTGATGGACGACGCCATTCAGACTGCAACCCGGTGATGTCAGTGTACGGTGTCAGTCTTGTCGTCTGAACGGCGTCTATGGTGGACGACGCGTTTCAGACTTCTGTCAGTACGGCCTATCCTGTCATATGATTGGCGTCGGTCTTGGACGACGCGTTTTACCATTTGTAGGTTTGACCCCGCGAACCTTCCCTCCTTTCCCTCATTCTCACCCTCACACTCTCTCTCTCCTCACCCTCTCCACCCTCCGACTCTCCCCACTCTTCCCCTTCCCTTTCCCCTTCTTCCTCTTCCACCACTCCACTACCTCTCCACCTCTCACCACTGCCACCACCACTTTCTTCGCGGCGTTCCATTCTCCGGATGGCGGCCGACGTCCCGACGGAGTGGCGGCATCCTCGGAGTACCGACGGCGGTTTGCGGTGCGACGGTTTGGCGGCGGAGCCAGGAAGAGTTCAAGAATCGGTAGGGTGACGATTCCCGTAGTGTTTTATTTTAAAACCATGTTCTCCCGCTTGAAGCATGCTACGGATCTATGGTTTTTGGGTAGAATGAGCATGTTAGGGGCTTTTTCTTGAGGGGAATGGGAGTTTCTGTGAATGTGGATTTGTGATGGTTTAGCTTGCCCCTCTTCCTCCTCCGTTTGGTTTGATTTTGGGGCATTTGGGGGTGAAAAAGGGAGCCCTCGGGCAGACTACGGAACCAGGTTTTCTGGAGCTAAAAGACGTCGTACATGGACGACGTCATTTAGAATGGCGACGGGCCAGTATGACGCCTTTTAGGCAGAAATCTCCCTGTTTTAGAGGATTCTGCATGTTTTGGGTTCTGATGTAAAGGGCGTCTGAGGACAATGACGCCTTTTGAAAAGGCGGCTTCCCAGGACGACGCGTTTTAAGAGAATCAACCGTGGCTTGTCCCTGCTTTTGTCACTGTTAGGCGACGAGGGATGGCGACGCGTTTTTAAAAGGCGGCTAACTGTGACGACGCCTTTTTAGGCCATATTATGAGGCCGAGATTTCATGAACTAGTTTAGGATGCTTGAATAGCGTCGGCCTTGGGCGACGCGATTCAAGACAGAACCACACTAATCCATGCCAGTAAAACGTATTTACACTATTAGATAGTCGGTTAAATGCATGCCTTAAATCTACTCGATAATGATGGATTATTCGTGACCGGATCACACTGTACCGTGTTTTGTGTTACTGTGGACCTAGAGTGACAGTTGTAGCGCTTTATCACCCTGTACTGGTGTGGGTGGAGCACAGCGCCGGTGGGAGCAGTGGCGGGGTGACGCCTAGTGAGAGAGGGTCACCTGGTGAACCCCGGGGTTAGCTAGTACCGGTGTCGGAGTGGTACCTGTGGAGTGTCACTCGTACTGGGGGAAGGAGTAACCACCTGAGCCAGTTGGGCCGGAGTAGCTAGCGTGCTATCCGAGGGGTTACTGTTTGGTCTCAGCGGGTCGGTGTTTCCCACTTTCGTTGTGTGGTTGACGTGTTTTGAGGATACGCTGGTTACGGGTTCCCTGATAAATTAGGATTATGCATGTTAAATATACTTCGAATGCATGTGATTCATATCGAGATTCAGGTGTAGTAGTTACTGCTTTACTTGGTTACTGTATCTCCAGCTGTACTTTGCACTTGTGGGTGTGTGAGTGGGCTGTGGGGATCGAAGGATCCCTACTGAGTCTTTTCGTTGAGACTCACCCCTGCGGTTTTCAGGTGAGGACTCCAGGCAGACTTAGCGAGGGGTATGCTGCTGTGTGTCGCGCGCCGTCAGTTGTTGTTCCGGGGTATGCCCCGACGTAGTTGTTATCTTTATTTCTGGTTTGTATGCTTAATTATATTCTTCCCTGTTGGAGTATGTAATTATTTGCTGTATCGAGTCGCATTGTAATAATTTTTAATTCCTGCATTTTCCTTTCAATTCAATGCGATGTGAATGTTTAGCTTAGTTTATTGTTTATTTTCCAGACTTACTTAGATCCTGGTTTGGTTCCAAAATTAATGATTCGGTACCCATTTAGTAATCGGATCCCCGATTATAGGGTGGCGGGTCGTTACAACAAGTCTCTTATAGAAATGAACTGTGTGACCCATGATTATCTATGGTAATTGTACACATGGTTGTACAATAAGAAATTATTGATGCTAATACATATTGATGTAAATAGCTCAATATCTTAATAGATAATCACTTCCATTGACTTACCTTATAGTTTACTCTTGGAATAATTTGGCTGTATGTACTTAATGAAGTACAAGTCGAATGCATCTGAGAGATTAAGGTATAAGATCAATATGAAGTATTAGAATCCTTTGATTTGATCAAATAAATTAATACTTAAGTATATGATTCACACAAATCATTAAAAAGATGATTGTATCCTCGCTCGATTGATCCTCATTGTACATCATAGTAATATGATAGAATGAGGAATTGCACCTTATTAAGATATAGTACAATACATAATAAGATTTGCCTAATCTTATATCTTTTTGAATATGTGTATGAACATTAGATGTCCATAGTTCTAAATAAGTCAGTGTGTGTCCATATAAGATATAGAAATCAAATAATTCATATGAGATGTGAATTATGAACAAACTTGATTTTAAAGTCAAGTTATACCGTGATGTGAATTTGTGAAATGTCTAAAGAGTTTGGATATTATATTTATTGGCCAGGCGATAATGAAATAATTATCATCCTGAAAGCTGTCTTCTATGAAGAGGAATATGTCCTCAGAGAAGACAGTAGGAGCTGATAAAACTAGAAGATGTTTTAGATTCACAAGTTAACATAAGATTATTAGATAATCTTTAGTTGTTTGGAACCACTCATAATACACATCAGAGAGCTTCATAGATTTTTGAGATTCTCTCAGTGACTAGAAGGATATGTTGAACATATCTGATTTAGCAAGATGAGAGGAGCTCAAAAATAGATTATGATATACAATCTATGATAATGGTGCTCTCTGTCATTACAACTATGAGATTGATAAGTTTATAAGAATTCTACTTGTCAATACTGCCTATCATTATAATGAGATGATGACAGTTGGATATTAAAAGCGTTCTCTTAATATGATTGATGTAAAGATGTATATGATATACCTTTAAAGCTTTTAGAATGTCCAGGAAGCAAGTTATGATTTCAAAGATCATTTTTAATCAAACTGAAGCTGTAATGACCCAGACTTTCAGATCCGGTTTTCGGGTCAGATCCTGTTGTTCTAACCCTGGTGGGGGGGGGGGGGGGGGGGCGGAAATTCTGAGTTGAATCGCGTCAGTACCTGGTGACGCGTTTTAAACGACGTCCACCTTGGCAGACGCGTTTCAGGTGCTGCCACGTGGGTGCCGCGGGGGGGTTGGCCTTGGGCCGCGTGAGTACGGCCCTGTCAGGTCGTCTGAACGGCGTCTGCGAAGGACGACGCCTTTCAGACTGCGACTCTGGATATGTCAGAGTACGGCCCTGACAAGTTGTCTGAATAGCGTCTATGTAGGACGACGCGTTTCAGAATCTTGTCAGAGCGGCCGTCTTGTCACCTGATAGGCGTCCGTAGATGTCGACGCGTTTTAGCCAGTTCCTGGTTAACCCCGTGAGCCCTCCTTCTTTCCCTCATTTTCCCCTACTCTCCTTCTCTTCTCCTTCTCCGGCGACCGGCGGCGAACTCCTCCTCTTCCCTCTTTTCCTCCCACCATTTTGACTCTCCCTCCACTCCATCCTCCACCTAACCCGTACCACTACCACCTCCACTTCCACTGCGGCGTTCTACTCTAAGGACGGCGGCCGACGTCACGGTGGAGCTAGGACGACACGGCGGTACCGGCGGCGGCGTGGGGCGAGAAGGGTGAGCGGCGTGGAGCTTGGAGGAGTTCGAGTGTCCGGTAGGGTGACGTCCCCTGTAGCATTGTGTTTAAAATCATGTTTTCCTCAATATGCATGTGGTGGATCTTCGTTTTGGGGGTTAGAATGAGCATGTTTAGGTTTTCTATGGGGGTGTTTTCCCACGAATTACCTTGCTCTCCGTTTCCCCTCCAGTTTGCATGATTTTCAGGGTTATTTGGAATTGGGAGGGAGCCCTCGGGTTTAGGGCGTTCCTGGTTCATGGGGCTGAAAGACGTCGTGCATGGACGACGCCTTTTTGAAGGGCGTCGGGCCATCACGACGCCTTTTAGACAGGAATTGACTGACAGACAGTCTGCCAGGTTGAGGTTTCTGTGGCTGAAACACGTCATGGGTAAGCGACGCGTTTTTGAACGGCGTCATGCATCCATGACACGTTTTAACCGCAGAAATCCCTTGGATAAGGCCTTGGGAATTCCGGATTTCGGTGTTGAATGGCGTCTGAGGATGTCGACGCCTTTTAAAAGGCGACCATGGGGGTCGACGCCTTTTAAGGCCAGATTCTGAAGACTGATTTATTTAAACCTGTGCTTGGAACTTGAATGGCGTCGACCTTGGTCGACGCGATTCAAGCCAGAATCTCACTAATGCATGCCAGTAAAACGTGTTCATACTGCTAGGTAAACGGTTAGCACATGTTTTAGTGCACCCGATAGAGATGGATTCCTCATGATCGGATGGTTCTATGTGTGTTATGCGATCGCGGCCTTTTCACGTGACCGGATCGCACTGTGTTGGGTTTTCAGTTACTGTGGACCTGGAGTGACATTGTAGCACTTTATCACCCTGTGCTGGTGGGGGCGTGAGCACAGCGCCGGTGGGGGCGTGGGCGGGGTGACGCCTAGTGAGAGAGGGTCACCTGGTGAACCCCGGGGTCAGCTAGTACCGGTGTCGGAGTGGTACATTCGGAGAGTCACTCATGCTGGGGAAAGGGGTAGTCACCTGAGCCAGTTGGGCCGGAGTAGCAAGCGTGCTATCCGAGGGGCTACTCCTTGGTCCCAGCGGGTCGAGGTTTTTCCCACCGTTGTTTGTACGGTCGGCGAGTTCTATCGGAACTACAGTTGTGGATTCTCTAGCGGCTGGTTTAGAATGTGCATGTTCATTATGCTTCGATTGCATGTGTTCTCACGTAGAGAATTAGATATTGTACCTGCCACTACACTTGTTACTTCACTGTTAGCTGTACTTTACACTTGTGGGTGCGTGCGTGGGCAGTGGGGATCGAAGGATCCCTACTGAGTCTTATTCTTGAGACTCACCCCTGCGGTTTTCAGGTGAGGACTCCCAGCAGACTTAGTGCAGTGTGCGCGGCCGGGTGGTGTGCGTCTTCGGCAGTTGTTCCGGGGTATGCCGCGATGTAGTTGTCATTTATTTCTGGCCTGTATGTTTAATTATTTCCTTTCAGCTGGAATATGTAATTATTTGCTGTAATCGAGTCGCATTGTAATAATTTTAATTTCCTGCACCTTCATTTCAATTCAATGCGATGTGAATGTTTAGCTTAGTTTATTATTTATTTCCCAGACTTACTAGATCCTGGTTTGGTCCCAAATTAATGATTCGGTACCCATTTAGTAATCGGATCCCCGATTATAGGGTGGCGGGTCATTACAGTTGGTATCAGAGCATACGGTCTGGCAAATAAATAAATAACTAGGTTAAATGTTGTAAATTCGGCAAATAAATACATTATCCCGTACAGGCACGTCGGTAGCATAGGTTTTAGGATTCTAATTAGAATTTTTTGATTTTGTAATTGTAGGCGAGTAGATGGCTCCCAGAAGGAGGATGCCAGTTATCCGAGAGCAGGGAGATGTCCCTAGTGGGTCCGAGGCCGGGAGACCGAGTGTTGAGCAGTTTATGGAAGCCATGATGGATACTATGGCTAGGTATCAGACTCGAGATCCTAGCGAGGGTTCTAGTACTCGGGGAGGGACCACAGCTACACTGGAGAGGTTCTTGAAGCTGAGGCCACCTCACTTTACCGGTCGTCCCGACCCTGACGAGGCCATTCATTGGCTTAGAGAGATTGAGAAGACTTTTGATACCATGGACTGTGCGGCAGTAGAGAGGACCCCGCTGGCTACCTTCATGCTGAAGGATAGCGCCTACGACTGGTGGACCACCTTGAAGAGTTTGTCCTATGGGGACAGGAGTCTTAGGGAAATATCTTGGGAGACCTTTGTCAAAGAATTCAACGCACAATATTTCCCTTGACATGTCCAGCGAGCCAAGGAGAGGGAATTTATGGATCTGACGCAGGGGAGTATGACGGTGCTTGAGTACGAGGCGAAGTTTGTTTCGCTGGGACGGTTCGTACCTTTCATATCTCAGGACGAGGAACGTCGCACGGAGAGGTTTGTGGATGGGCTTAGGCTCAGTTTGAGGAACTTCGTGGCGTCCCATTGTTGTGCAGACTTGGCGTCAGCAGTTAGGAGTGCAGCAGCTGTAGAGGCTCAGCAGATCCAGTCGGCCCGGGAGAGAGGACAGACTGTCCAGGGGCCATCTCGGGGCAGGGGTAAAGCAGCGGCACCAGCTCCTTCAGTCGGATCGGGATCATCTTCTCTCGGCTCCCGATTCAGGAGATTCTTCAGGGGCGGTGGCAGCAGTAGCGGCAGCAGTCGGCCCAGACAGGGGCAGCAGAGTCAGACTGTGTCCAGCGCACAACAGGAGCCAGCTCAGAGGCTCCCAGCAGTTTGTCAGCAGTGTGGTAGTGCCCATGGCGGGACTCAGTGTCCCACTCTTCCCAGGAGATGTTTTACTTGCGGCCAGCAGGGCCATCTGGCGAGGCAGTGCCCGCAGGGGTATAGTCAGGGACATGGTTCAGGTGAGCAGAAGAAGCCGAGGACCCAGGGGAGAGTGTTAGCTATCACCAGGAGGGAGGCTCGCGCGTCCAACTTGGTGGAAGGTACACTTTCTGTCCTTGGGAACTCTGCACACGTGTTGATTGATTCGGGTGCTTCGCATTCTTTTATTTCTGAGCAGTTTCTAGATATTCTTTCTGCACCCGTTGATGAATTATCTGATGGTCTGATGGTGGAAGTTCCTTCTGGAGACTTCATGATATCCTATAATTGTCTGAGGAATGTTCCCTTGACCATTGAGGGTCATGTGCTACCTGCCCAGTTGGTCGTACTTGCTATTCGTGACTTTGATATCATACTGGGTATGGATTGGTTGGAAGCCTACTATGCAGAGGTGGACTGCCACAGGAAAAGGGTGCGCTTCTCTATTCCGGACACCCCGACCTTCTTCTTCCAAGGTATTAGGCTTTCTTCCCGAGGCATTCTTATTTCCGCCTTTAAGGCACAGAGGTTGCTTGCTGGTGGCTGTGAGGCTTTCCTAGCCTCTGTGGTTGTTTCTGATAGTCGTGTTAGTCCCAGTCCTTGGGAGGTGCCTATTGTTTGTGATTTCGTAGATGTTTTTCCCGAAGAGCTGCCTGGCCTTCCTCCACAGCGTGAGGTTGAGTTCACCATCGAGCTTGCACCAGGTACGGCACCCTTGTCTAAGGCCCCGTATCGGATGGCGCCAGCCGAACTCGCTGAGTTGAAGGCGCAGTTGCAGGAGTTGCTGGACAAGGGTTTTATTCGTCCCAGTACATCTCCATGGGGTGCTCCAGTTCTGTTTGTCAGGAAGAAGGATGGTTCTTTGAGATTGTGCATCGATTATAGGCAGCTGAACCAGGTGACGATAAAGAATAAGTACCCGCTTCCTAGAATCGATGACTTGATGGATCAGCTGCAGACCGTGAGGGTGTTTTCCAAGATCGATCTGAGATCTGGATACTATCAGATGAGAATCAGAGATGTGGATGTTAGTAAGACGGCGTTCAGGACTCGGTATGGGCACTATGAGTTTCTGGTTATGCCCTTTGGCTTAACCAATGCTCCGGCAGCTTTTATGGATCTGATGAACCGAGTCTTCAGGACCTACCTGGACCAGTTTGTGGTTGTGTTTGTTGATGACATTCTGATCTATTCTTCTTCTGAGGAAGAGCACGCCGCTCATCTTCGGGCAGTGTTGCAGGTCCTGAGGGAGCACCAACTTTATGCCAAGTTCAACAAATGCGAATTTTGGCTGAACAAGGTGCACTTCCTTGGGCACGTTATTTCTGGTGAAGGTATCGCGGTAGACCCAGCAAAGATTGAGGCGGTGATGGACTGGAACAGGCCAACTTCAGTGACCGAAGTCAGGAGCTTTCTGGGGCTTGCTGGATATTACAGACGGTTTGTTCAGGGATTTTCTTCGATAGCGGCCCCCTTGTCGAGACTGACTCAAAAGGGAGTTCGTTTCGTGTGGGCTGAGGATTGTGAATAGAGTTTTATTGAGCTGAAGACTCGTCTCACGTCAGCCCCAGTGCTGGTGCTTCCATCTGGGTCAGGTGGATTTGTGATTTACTCGGATGCGTCCCGTCGAGGATTGGGAGCAGTCCTTATGCAGCATGGCAGGGTAGTTGCTTATGCTTCTCGGCAGCTGAAGAGGCATGAAGAAAACTATCCTACTCATGATTTGGAGCTTGCAGCTGTGGTGTTTGCACTAAAGATCTGGAGGCATTACTTGTATGGGGAGAAATTTCAGGTTTTTACAGATCACAAGAGTTTGAAATATGTGTTCACACAGAGGGATCTGAATTTGAGGCAGCGAAGATGGATGGAGTTCATTAAAGATTATGACTTTGACCTTTCTTATCATCCGGGCAAAGCGAATGTGGTGGCAGACGCTTTGAGTCGGAAGATGGTCGTGTCATACCTCATGATTCAGGAGTGGAAATTATTTGAGCAGGTGGTGGAATCTTCCTTTAGGGTTCCACGTGAAGATGGCAGAGCTGTGCTGGTCAGTTTGACTGTGAGACCGGCTGTGTACCATGCTGTGATTGAGGCTCAGAGGGCAGATGCGGAGTTACCCCAGATTCTCCAGAGGTCTGAGGTTGAGTTATGGGATGATGGTACCGTCAGATTCAGAGGCAGACTCTATGTTCCGACTGAGGAGGATGTGCGCAGATGTGTTCTTGATGAGGCCCACCGATCGAGGTATGCAGTGCATCCCGGGACGACAAAGATGTATCACTGTTTGAGGAGGCACTTCTGGTGGCCCGGTATGAAGAGAGATGTGGCTGAGTATGTAGCCAGATGCATGACTTGTCAGCAGGTCAAGGCCGAGCATCAGAGACCTGGAGGGTTGCTGCAACCCTTGCCGATTCCTGAGTGGAAATGGGAGCATGTGACGATGGACTTTGTGATGGGATTGCCCGCATCCCCTAGCAGAAGAGACGCCATCTGGGTCATCGTTGATCGGCTGACTAAGTCGGCACACTTCCTAGCAATTAGGAAGGACTGGTCGGTCGGCAAACTGGCAAAGTTGTTTGTAGACCGGATCATCTCTCTGCACGGGGTGCCTTTGTCTATTGTATCGGATCGAGATCCAAGGTTTACTTCCAGATTCTGGAAGAGCTTTCAGCAGGTATTGGGCACTCAGTTGGCTTTCAGCTCCGCCTACCATCCCGAGACTGACGGGCAGTCGGAGAGGACTATTCGGACCTTGGAGGATATGCTCAGGGCGTGTTGCCTAGACTGGGGAGGTTCGTGGGAACAACATTTGTCCACTGTGGAATTTTCCTACAACAACAGCTACCATTCTAGTATCGGCATGGCGCCTTATGAGGCCTTATATGGGCGGCCGTGTCGATCACCGGTGTGTTGGTCGGAGATCGGTGAGAGGCAGATTGCAGGACCTGAGTTGGTGCAGCAGTGTGCTGAGGTCGCCAGGACAGTCCAACAGAGGTTGACCGCAGCTCAGAGTAGACAGAAGAGTTATGCCGACATTCGACGGAGACCACTTGAGTTTGAGGTGGGGGACCATGTGTTTCTCCGAGTCTCACCCTCCAAGGGTGTGATGAGATTCGGGAAACGAGGCAAGCTGAGTCCGCGTTATATTGGACCTTTTCCCATTCTTGCTCGAATCGGGGAGACCGCGTATCAGTTGGCCTTGCCGCCCAATCTGGCAGGAGTGCACGATGTGTTCCATGTGTCCTTGTTGAGGAAGTATGTTCAGGATCCGTCCCATGTGTTAGATTTTTCTGAGTTAGAAGTCGCTGAGGACCTGTCATTTCCTGAATACCCGGTTCGTATTGAGGATCGCAGAGAGCAGGTCTTGCGGAACAAGGTCTTACCGCTGGTCAAGGTGATTTGGCAGTACCGCTCCGGGGGTGAGGCAACCTGGGAGCGAGAGGACGAGATGCGGGAGCAGTTCCCTTACCTCTTCTCGTGAGTTTTATTGTAAACTTGTATCCTTGTTGGACCTTGTTGAATTCTAGCAGCCAATTTCGGGGGCGAAATTCTTTTAAGGGGGGGAGATTGTAATGACCCAGACTTTCAGATCCGGTTTTCGGGTCAGATCCTGTTGTTCTAACCCTGGTGGGGGGGGGGCGGAAATTCTGAGTTGAATCGCGTCAGTACCTGGTGACGCGTTTTAAACGACGTCCACCTTGGCAGACGCGTTTCAGGTGCTGCCACGTGGGTGCCGCGGGGGGGTTGGCCTTGGGCCGCGTGAGTACGGCCCTGTCAGGTCGTCTGAACGGCGTCTGCGAAGGACGACGCCTTTCAGACTGCGACTCTGGATATGTCAGAGTACGGCCCTGACAAGTTGTCTGAATAGCGTCTATGTAGGACGACGCGTTTCAGAATCTTGTCAGAGCGGCCGTCTTGTCACCTGATAGGCGTCCGTAGATGTCGACGCGTTTTAGCCAGTTCCTGGTTAACCCCGTGAGCCCTCCTTCTTTCCCTCATTTTCCCCTACTCTCCTTCTCTTCTCCTTCTCCGGCGACCGGCGGCGAACTCCTCCTCTTCCCTCTTTTCCTCCCACCATTTTGACTCTCCCTCCACTCCATCCTCCACCTAACCCGTACCACTACCACCTCCACTTCCACTGCGGCGTTCTACTCTAAGGACGGCGGCCGACGTCACGGTGGAGCTAGGACGACACGGCGGTACCGGCGGCGGCGTGGGGCGAGAAGGGTGAGCGGCGTGGAGCTTGGAGGAGTTCGAGTGTCCGGTAGGGTGACGTCCCCTGTAGCATTGTGTTTAAAATCATGTTTTCCTCAATATGCATGTGGTGGATCTTCGTTTTGGGGGTTAGAATGAGCATGTTTAGGTTTTCTATGGGGGTGTTTTCCCACGAATTACCTTGCTCTCCGTTTCCCCTCCAGTTTGCATGATTTTCAGGGTTATTTGGAATTGGGAGGGAGCCCTCGGGTTTAGGGCGTTCCTGGTTCCTGGAGCTGAAAGACGTCGTGCATGGACGACGCCTTTTTGAAGGGCGTCGGGCCATCACGACGCCTTTTAGACAGGAATTGACTGACAGACAGTCTGCCAGGTTGAGGTTTCTGTGGCTGAAACACGTCATGGGTAAGCGACGCGTTTTTGAACGGCGTCGTGCATCCATGACGCGTTTTAACCGCAGAAATCCCTTGGATAAGGCCTTGGGAATTCCGGATTTCGGTGTTGAATGGCGTCTGAGGATGTCGACGCCTTTTAAAAGGCGACCATGGGGGTCGACGCCTTTTAAGGCCAGATTCTGAAGACTGATTTATTTAAACCTGTGCTTGGAACTTGAATGGCGTCGACCTTGGTCGACGCGATTCAAGCCAGAATCTCACTAATGCATGCCAGTAAAACGTGTTCATACTGCTAGGTAAACGGTTAGCACATGTTTTAGTGCACCCGATAGAGATGGATTCCTCATGATCGGATGGTTCTATGTGTGTTATGCGATCGCGGCCTTTTCACGTGACCGGATCGCACTGTGTTGGGTTTTCAGTTACTGTGGACCTGGAGTGACATTGTAGCACTTTATCACCCTGTGCTGGTGGGGGCGTGAGTACAGCGCCGGTGGGGGCGTGGGCGGGGTGACGCCTAGTGAGAGAGGGTCACCTGGTGAACCCCGGGGTCAGCTAGTACCGGTGTCGGAGTGGTACATTCGGAGAGTCACTCATGCTGGGGAAAGGGGTAGTCACCTGAGCCAGTTGGGCCGGAGTAGCAAGCGTGCTATCCGAGGGGCTACTCCTTGGTCCCAGCGGGTCGAGGTTTTTCCCACCGTTGTTTGTACGGTCGGCGAGTTCTATCGGAACTACAGTTGTGGATTCTCTAGCGGCTGGTTTAGAATGTGCATGTTCATTATGCTTCGATTGCATGTGTTCTCACGTAGAGAATTAGATATTGTACCTGCCACTACACTTGTTACTTCACTGTTAGCTGTACTTTACGCTTGTGGGTGCGTGCGTGGGCAGTGGGGATCGAAGGATCCCTACTGAGTCTTATTCTTGAGACTCACCCCTGTGGTTTTCAGGTGAGGACTCCCAGCAGACTTAGTGCAGTGTGCGCAGCCGGGTGGTGTGCGTCTTCGGCAGTTGTTCCGGGGTATGCCCCGATGTAGTTGTCATTTATTTCTGGCCTGTATGTTTAATTATTTCCTTTCAGCTGGAATATGTAATTATTTGCTGTAATCGAGTCGTATTGTAATAATTTTAATTTCCTGCACCTTCATTTCAATTCAATGCGATGTGAATGTTTAGCTTAGTTTATTATTTATTTCCCAGACTTACTAGATCCTGGTTTGGTCCCAAATTAATGATTCGGTACCCATTTAGTAATCGGATCCCCGATTATAGGGTGGCGGGTCATTACAGAAGCTTCCTAAGTTGTAATAAAAGTTGACTTAATCGTCAAATACTACGTGATCATTAAGAATGATCATAGATTATGTGTATGTTCAAAAGGGACAGTGGGAGTATGGTCGCTTTAGTAATACTTTGTGATAATAAAATCAAAGTCATTAAGAATGACATTAAGATGTTACTATCAGTGAAAGCATTATTGACCATGTTTTCCTCCATAATAAGTTTAGTTATAATATCCCACGTATTGAAAATATGAATCTATTAAGATAGATCGGTGGGGATATTATATTGACCTGTATGTCAAAATATTTGGCATAAATTTCATAATAAGTCTCAATTGTTGAGACATGGAATTTATTCCTTTAGAGAAAAAGTTCTTTAAAGGATACATGAGTGAAATGCATCATTAAGCACTTGAGAAGTACTAAGGATGCACTCATGTATATGGAGAAGATGATTTGAAACTATGAGGTCACACTGACTCAAATTTCAAGTCAAATAATGGATTTAACCTTCTAAGAGAAAGGAATGAATTGGAAGGTTCCAATCCAGAACTCGATATTAAGGTGAAGACATAAACAAGTGATACTGTTAATGGAACAGTATGGATGAAAAGGTTCATCCCTGAACTAGATGTAGTTTTAAAAGGTATCTGATACTGTCCTATTGTTGTAAGACAACAATGGGAGTGATCAATTATGTGATCGAGCCATGGTCTCTTCAGAAGTTGCAGAACCTTCTGAGGCTCTTTCACAAGTTCAGAGACATAGGATTAAGAGGAAATAATGTAATGGAAATATTCCATCTACAGATAATTTAGCAGATCCCTGACCAACTCTTAGTCACAAACTTTATGTGAGCATAACCTAGATTTGATGGAGATCAAATGCGAAGGTGATTGGCTTGAGTCCAAGTGGGAGATTGATGGACATAGGTGTCCTCTAAGCCAATCATAAGGCACCTATTTCAATATGGTTCACTAGTCAATGACATTAAATTCATTATGTAGATTGACATATTTGTAATTGCGCATAATAAAGTCCATGAATATGTGCAATAGTCATCAGATTATGATGAGATCATAATAATGAGACTGATGACTTTTAAACACATATTTTCAATTGTTCTTAGTCGTAGGATGTTTGAGAAGGACATCAAACATCCGGTAAGACTAGTACAGGTTATTCTAGCTCATATGATGAGGGTGACTGATCTCGTTAGTTACTCGTGTGGAGACACAATGGTAAACCTTTAGGTGCTCATTGGGGAATGAGTTCACTGAACTGATCCGACATGAATCGCCGAATGGTAATTTACCTGACTATCAATCGGCTTGATTCATCGTCACAGTGGCGTGGTTGATCCTTGGACTTGAGACACCAAAGACACCTTGTCGGTGGACTTCTGGACTTTGACCTTGACCTACGAATCTCTATCCACGGGATCTCTAATAATCAAGGATCGGGTCCAGCGGAAGACCTTCGAAGGTGATTGTGTGTTCAATAAAGGATCGTTCGCTCTGAGGTAATTGGAAAGTGAATGCTCTAGAATAGATCCTCAGGAGTCTCTAGCCAGAGCAGAAACAATATCAGAAAAGAGGTTTTCAGATATTGTACAGCGGAGTCTGATTCAAGTGAGTTGACCATTGTAACGACCCGCCATCCTATGACCGGAGGCCCGGTCACTAAATGGATGTCGGCCCATTAACTACGGGTTCACACCCGGATCTCACACAACACGTCTGGAGGAGTAAGTGCTAAACAAAGCTAAATATAACAATCACACGGACTACAAGGTAAGCAAGTGCGCAGGAAAGAAAATAACAATGTCCGTATACAGTCCAACAATAATTACATGTCCAACAATTAAATAAGTACAGGCAGAAGGAAGTACAACAACATCGGGGCATACCCCGGAACTAAGACAGCTGCTGGTCCGCACACCAAGAAGACACCACGCTTCCGCTCGCCTCGAGGTCCGCACCTGAAACCGCAGGGAGTGAGCCACACCAGAAATGGGCTCAGTAGGGATCATCTGATCCCCTGCCTCCCACTCACACACCCTCAAGTGTAACAACAGGAATATATGGCAATTTAAGTAAAGCAGTAAACATAGCACCCAACTCTGATATGAAACGTACGACAAGCAGTGTAGCAAGAACCATTCTAAGCAACTCGAAGAACCCAACATAGAGTAACGTCTCACAGCCAAAGTCCACGAAGCGACTGAACCACACTGTCGACCGAAGTCAAACGTCGCCTCCCAACACTACCACCACAGCTCATGCCTGTCCGCCCCTTACAGTGTTCCGGGGCACTGTAGGGTGAGGCAGTGAGTCAAACTAGGACTAGCTGGAACCAGTGTACCGCCACTGCCAGCTACGTGTGCACACAAGCAGTCTAGACTACTGTCCTACCGTCCGAATTGCCTCCACGCTAGGCCTCAGCGCTTCAGGAGGGCCCTGGGGACCGGCGAACCCCCGTCAAGCCGAAGCTACAGGAACTACCCACAAACCCAACTCTCCCGGGCTGCGTCAGGCCAAAGGGCTATAGGTACCACTCGTAACCTTGATCAAAGGTCACATCAGGCCCAATGGCTAAAGGGTAAACCAACTCCCACCAGTACCACCACCAGCTCCACAGCAAGAAACACGCCGGAAGCTGCCACGACAAACAAGGGAAACTCCGACCCGCTGAGGACAAACAGCGACCCCTCAGATAGCACACCGGCTACTCCGGCCCGTCGGGCTCAAGGCGATCCTGCTTTCTTCAGCCAAAGGTAAAACACAACATGTACCCCTTCTCCCACCGGTACAGCTCACAGACACCATGACCCTGTCCCCATCGGTCCATGGTGACAAACGGAAACCATAGTCATTCCGAATCCATATTCGTATAAGCACACACACACACAACATGATTCCATTCGCACAGTAAACCTCCGTCTCAGCGTACAGTTGAAGCACACATACATAGATGATGAAATCTCGTTCATGCAGAAGTCCTCAGTCTCAGTATACAACTCAAAGCATGCATTTGAACCATCCCACCGTGAAACATGCATGAAATAACAGGTCGACGCCATTCAAGAGCCTTAGACAGGTTTATTAAAAGCCAGATTATCCTTAAAACGCGTCTACCAGTGAAGCCGCCGTTTAAAAACGCGTCAGGGTCGTTAGACGCCATTCAACCCAGAAATCCATATTACAGAACCCTTAAACGGGGGCATTTCCTGCCTAAATGGCGTCATGATGGCTCGACGTCCTTCAGAAAGACGTCGTCCATCAATGACGTCATTCAGCGCCAGAAACCCCTAACTCAGGAAACCTCGAACAGGGAGGTTTCTGTCCTAAAACGCGTCGTACTGACCCGACGTCTTTCGAAAAGGCGTCGACCCGGCACGACGCCATTTAGCGTCAGAAACCAGGTTTCCTGGTTCGACCCGAGGGTCTCACCCTTAACCCCAAATGCCCCGAAAAAGCCCCAAAACAAAAGGGGAAGGAAGAGGAAGTCAACCACCACCAGCACGCCACAAAACCACGTTCACGAGCACGGCCATACCCACAAGAACACCCCCTAAACATGCTCATTCTAACCCAAATCACAACATGCCATGCCAAGGAAATCATGAGCACACATTCACAGTCCATGCAAGGTTCGTCCCCCTACCGGTTCTTGAACTCCGCCAAGCTCCGTGCCGCCGTCCCGCCGCACCGCACACCGCCGCCGGTACCCTCGAGGACGCCGCCACTCCGCCGGGACGTCGGCCGCCGTCCGGAGAAGGGAACGCCGCGAAGGAGGTGGTGGAGGTAGAGGTGAGTGGTAGGGAGGCTATGGAGTGATGGAAGAGGAAGAAGAGGAAGGGAAGGGAGGAAGGAGGGCGGTGGGAGCGGAGTGGGTGAAGAGAGAGAGTGAGAAGGCGAAAATGAGGGAAAGAAGGGGAGGCTCGCGGGGTCAATCTGAAACCAGCTGAAACGCGTCGATCGAGGCAGACGCCTATCAGTCTGACAGGACGGCCGTACTGACAGCAGTCTGAAACGCGTCGCTCACCGTGGACGCCGTTCAGACGACAGGACAGGCCGTACTGACAACGCTCTGGCGCCGCACCCTGACATCGCAGAGGTCACAGTCTGAATCGCGTCGGCCAACCTGGACGCCGTTCAGACGATGTGACCGGGGCCGTACTCTCGCGGCCCGAAACCCGCCCACGTGGCGCAACAACCAACAGACCTAAATGGCGTCCACACAACCTGACGCCTTTTGAAAGGCGTCGAGCAGTGCTGACGCCATTCAGTCAGCCATCTCAAGACCCCCCACAGGGTCCAAACCAAGGGATCCAACCCGAACCCGACCCGAAAACAGAACCCGAAACCTCAGTCCTTACAACCATACCCTACGTTAACTCGAGAGCATTGTACGAACGAAGGATTATAACCATGCGGTAACTGTGGACGGACATGTTCTATGAGTGGGTTGCTGAACCCCATTACCTTCCGGGATCATGCGGTGTTGCTTGGCACCCAACTTGATTGGAAGTCCGACCGAATTTACATGCGATGTTAATTCGGCTAAGTAATTAGTTAATATCTAGATATTAATTAATTACAATAAGTCAATAACTAATTATTGGACTTAACGGGCTGAAAATCGGACTGGTTAATGGGCCTAGAGGGTCACACGCAATAAGATTCTTAGTCGGTGGTACATAAGTGGGATATATATTAACTCGGGGACTTTTGTGAAAAGTCGCGCCGACTTAATATATATATGCGTTGTTGAGAAACCCTGGGCCAAGCTCCAGGATTTCCCCTTGCTAGTTGTCCCCCCTTTCTCTCTCCTCCTCTGGGCGCCCTGTTCGAGGCGCCAGGATTATCTCCGTCTACGCCGCGCGTGATTCCCGAAAGTCAGGAATTCTCGTCCGCGGATTTTCAGCAATAATTGCGGCGACGGATCTTCAGCGAGCGAGATGATACGGATGAGGGAGCGAGGACGAACCACCGCAGAGGATCTTGTGGATACCGCTGGAGGCCGGACGCTTGTGTGGCTCACGGCATCGCCTCAACGGAACCGAGACGGAAGCGGATTTGAATCCCCGTACAGTAATCGGATTACTTCCCGTTAGTTTTCAGTTTTAGTTTTCGTTTCGAATCGGATCAGCGGGCATCGGGCGGGATATTTTATTCATCGTTTTCGCTACGTTCTTCGCGTCTCGCCCGGATCCCGACAGCTCCGAGTCGGCCCTTCGCTCCTCTTGGGCTTGCTCTATAGGGATGCATGCGGCCAGAGCCAGATCGTGCACTACGTCCCATCGGAGAAGGTGTTGTCTCTGTAGACCCCGTTAGTATTAGGTGGCCCGAAAGCCAATCCGATAATCTATATTATTCAGTTTATTAATATAATGGCATAAATTCATTGTATGTAATTAATTCGATCTATGTTTATCGTATCACGATGAAATCCATGAACATGTGCAACAGTCTTTGGATTATGATGAGATCATAATTATGGGACCGAAGACTTATAAACACATATTATTAATTGTTCCTAGTCGGAAGATGTTTGAGAAGGACATCAAACATTCGGATAGACTAGTATAGGTTTTTTCAGCTCATATGATGAGGGTGACCGATCCTATAAGTTACTTATGTGTCAACATTATGTTGGACCTGTAGGTGCTCATTGGTGAATGAGTTCACTGAACTGATCCGACCATGAATCGCTGAATGGTATATACCTCACTGTTAACTAGCTAGATTCTTTTGTCATGGTTGTGTAGATGATCTTTGGACCTGGGACACCAAAGATATATTGTTGGTAGATCTCTGAGCTTTGGGCCATTAACTGGACTGGTATTTGGTCCTAGAGGGTCCCACGCAAATAGTTTTCAACTTGGTGGATTATTCGATGGGATTTCGGATAAGTGTGGGTGTTTATGAAAAACCGCAACACACTTATTATAAAAGTTTAGGGCTAGGTCAAGGGCTAGCAACCCTGACCTAGCCGCCCCTCTCTCTCTCTCCTCCTCTGTCTATAGCACCTCCCTCCTCAGGCCGGCCCCAGGAGACTCCACTCCGACTCCCGCCTACTCCGTCTTCCCGTCCAACGGGAATCTGAATCTGCATGTTGCGGAGAGTTACGCGCAGCCAGACAGGATCCGCGGACGCTGATGCGAGCGGGGAAGCGAGGACGATCCATCAAGAGGAAGACCACGTGGATACTGCTAAAGGCCGGGCACCTACGCCGCGTGCGGCATCGCATCATCGGAACCGAACGAACACGGATTCGAATATGCGCAAGGTAAATAAGATTTACCGTTTAAAGGTTTTGATGATCGAAACGGGATGGATCCGATCCCGACTTTATTTTTATCCGCTACGTTCTCGTTGGATCCGGACACAGCGAACCCAACAGACCCTCTACACAGATGGGTACTACAGGACCAATTCTTGTGTTAGAGAAGAGGCCGCCGGCTGCCTCGATTTGGTCGGGGCACTTCTGATGACCATGCCCCCCGGTCGGCCGAGGAGCTTCAATGGTGGCCTCCCCTTAGCCACTCGTCATGGGAGCCTTCCCTATGTCTGCTCGATGCCTGTTCTGTTGGGCATCACCTCCCTCGGCGGCTTCATCGCCTTGGGGCTGCCGCTCGGCCACCCTCTTCCGTCGTCACATCTCATCCAGCCTCATCGTCACATTGACACCGCCTGCCATCGGGCCTGCCAATGGAATTCCCTCAGGGACGTCGAAGTAGCTGAGTGAAGGGCCGACATCGAGCCCTTGTATCTCCGTAGGAGGCGAGCCTACCAAGACTTCTCTGCCATCTTCATGTTAGTCTTAGGTGGCCTACAAGCCAATATGACTTTGAAATCTTGTTCATTTATCAATAAAATGGCATTATATTCATTGTATGTAAATCCTATTAATTATCGTATCATAATGAAGTCCGTGAATATGTGCAATATGATCATATTATGATGAGATCATACTAGTGAAACTGATCACTTAAACATACATATTCTTAATAGTTCATAGTCGGAGGATATCCGAGAAGGACGTCGGATATCCGGATAGACTAGTACAGATTACTCCCGCTCATAAGATGAGGGTGATTGATCTCATAGTAACTTGTGTGGACACACTAAGGCGAATCTGTAACGACCCGCCACCCTATAATCGGGGATTCGATTACTAAATGGGTACCGAATCATTAAAATTTGGGGCCAAACCAGGATTCCTTTACATACATTGAATTGTAAAGGAAGTGTACGAATTAAAAATTATTACAATTTAACTTGACTTAGCAAATAATTACATATTCCAACTAAAAAAAGAAGTAATTAAGCGTACAAGCCTAAAAAGAAATAACAACTACATCGGGGCATACCCCGGAACGATGGTTGTTGGCGCGCAACCCGAGACAAAACCTTCCTCGCTACGCCTGCCTAGAACCCTCACCTAAAAACCGCAGGGGGTGAGTCTCATCGAAATAGACTCAGTTGGGATCCTTCGATCCCCACCACCCACTCAGGAACCCACAAGTGCAATAACATGAATAAAGGCAATTTAAATAAATAAAGCAATAAACACAACTCTGAAACCACTCCACCACGGAGTCCACGACCAACGTCTCAGCTAAACACGCAAACCACGCAGCCGAACGCGGAAAACACCGACCCGCTGAGACCAAACAGCAACCTCTCAGATAGCGCGCTGGCTACTTCGGCTTGACCTGGCTTAAGGTGGTTCTGCTTCCCCTAGCACGAGTGACACTTCCAATATATCACTCCCACACCGGTACTAGCTATACTTCGGAGTACACCAGGTGACCCTCTCTCTAGGCGTCACCCCACCACTCCCACACCGACGCCGTGTCAGTCCCACACCGACACAGGGTGCCTAAGTGCTAACAACTGTCACTTTAGATCCACAATCGCACAAAACGCAATATGGTGCGATCCGATCATGTAGAAATCACCGTCCTCGAATATGTTTTCAAACATGTATTAATCTAAACTATCTAACAATGTAAACACATGTTAATTGTATGCTTTAATGAGATTCTGTCTTGAATCGCGTCGCCCAAGGTCGACGTCATTCAAGATCCCTAAACTGGTTCATGCGAAAACTGGCCTCGGATGATGGCCTAAAACGCGTCGTGCAAGGTCGTCACCTTTTAAAAGGCGTCGTTGTCCCTAGTCGCCTAATCACGACAAAAATAAAATGAGGCTTCGGGGTGATCCGAACTTAAATCGTGTCGTGGGAGGCAGCCGCCATTCAAAACGGCGTCTCTGTCCCAAGACGCCATTTAACGTTCGCTAACAGGTTCCCCCAGCCTTCCGAGTATAAAAAGTGGAATTTCATCCCGAAAAGTCTCCTAAACATGCTCCGAAGCAAGAAAAACATGGTTTTAATCAAAATACAACGGAGATCGTCACCCTACCGGTTACTTGAACTCCTCCGAGCTTTAAGCCGCTGGACCGCCACGCCACAAACCGCTGCCAGTACCGCTATGGACGCCGTTACTCCACCGGGACATCGGCTGCCGTCCGGAGAGTAATACGCCACGGAGGAAATGGTGGTGGTAGTGGTAGAAATTAGGGAGGGGGTTTGATGGAGTGGAGGGAGAGAAAAGGAAGGAGAAGGGGGAAGGGAGAGCGAAGTGTTCGGAGAGAGGGAGGAGAGAGAAGAAAATGAGGAAAAGGCGGGAGGATTCGTGGGTTTAAACCGAACTTAGCTAAAATGCGTCGCCCCACATGGACGCCATTCAAGTGACAAGACCAAGGCCGTACTCTCGCGTCCCGAAACTTGCCCATGTGGCGCCTACGTGGCACCGACGTAGCACACTCTAAAACGCATCTTCCTATCCAGACGCCATTTGAACTGCGTCGAGCAAACTCGACGCGATAAAGAACCTATACTCCTAGCCCCACAAGGGCCCAAATTAAGGGGTCCGACACCAAAACTGACCCAATAAGTGGAATGGAAACCCCAATCTGTACATTCTCCCATCTTTAAAAGAATTTCGTCCCCAAAATTACCGCAACAAAACTAGTATCAATAATAAAATTGCATAGGTAAAGAGGAGAACTTACGAGAAATGATAAGGGAACTGATCTCGCATCTCATCCTCTCACTCCCAGGTCGCCTCGCCTCCAGAGCGATGTTACCAAATTACCTTAACCAGAGGAACAACCTTGTTCCGAAGGACCTACTCTCTGCGATCCTCAATACCCACTGGAAATTCCGGAAATGACAAGTCCTCAGCGACCTCCAACTTCGAAAAGTCCAAGACATGAGATGGATCCTGAACATACTTCCTCAACAAAGAAACATGGAACACATCGTGCACTCCTGCAAGACTGGGCGGCAAGGCTAGCTGATACGCCGTTTCCTCAATTCGAGCAAGAATGGGAAAAGGCCCAATATATCGTGGACTCAGCTTACCTCGCTTCCCGAATCTCATCACACCCTTGGAGGGTGAGATTCGGAGAAACACGTAGTCCCCAACCTCGAATTCAAGCGGTCGCCTATGGATATCAGCATAGCTCTTCTGCCTGTTCTGAGCTATAGTCAACCTCTGCTGCACTAACTTGGCAACCTCAGCACACTTCTATACCAACTTTGGCCCTGCTATCTGCCTCTCGCCAATCTTAGACCAATTCACAGGAGATCAGCACGACCGCCCGTACAATGCCTCATATGGTGCCATGCCGAAACTAGAATGATAATTGTTGTTGTAAGCAAACTCCACTGTAGACAAGTGCTGCTCTCAAGAACCTCCCCAATCTAGGCAACAAGCCCTGAGCATATCCTCCAATGTTTGAATGGTCCTTTCTGACTGTTCATCGGTCTCAGGATGGTAAGCTGAGCTAAAGGCTAACTACGTACCCAAGGCCTTCTGAAAACTCTTCCAGAACCTAGAAGTGAATCTCGGATCCCGATCTGACATGGACAAAGGCACCCCATGCAAAGAGATGATCCGGTCCACAAATAACTTAGCCAACTTACCAACTGACCAGTCCTTTCTAATAGCTAGAAAGTGCGCAGACTTGGTCAATCGATCAACAATGACCCAGATTGCATCCCTCCTGCTGGGTGACACGGGCAATCCCATCACAAAGTCTATAGTCACGTGCTCCCATTTCCACTCCGGGATCGGTAACGGCTGCAACAACCCTCCTGGTCTCTAGTGCTCTGCCTTAACTTGTTGACAAGTCAGGTACCTTGCCACATACTCAGCTACGTCCTTCTTCATACTAGGCCACAAAAAATGCCTCCTCAAACAATGATACATCTTAGTCGTTCCGGGATGCAATGCATATCTAGAACAGTGTGCCTCATCTAGGACACTCCTGCGCACCTCTTCCTCAGCTGGAACATAGAGTCTTCCTCTAAATATGTCCGTGCCATCACTCCAGAACTCAACCTCTGGTATCTGAAGAATCTGTAGTAACTCTGCATCCGCTCTCTAAGCCTCAATTACTGCATGGTACACCGTTGGCCTCATAGTCAAGCTGGCCAACACGGCTCTATCGGCTTCTCGAGGAATCCTAAAGGAGGATTCCACAACCTGCTCATATAATCTCCATTCCTAAATCATAAGATGTGATACGACCGTCTTCCGACTCAAGGCGTCTGCCACCACATTCGCCTTGCCCGGATGATAAGAAAGGTCGAGATTATAATCCTTGATAAACTCCATCCATCTGCGTTGCATCAAATTTAGATCCCTCTGAGTGAAAACATACTTCAGGCTCTTGTGATCAGTAAAGACCTGAAACTTCTCCCCATATAAGTAGTGCCGTCAGATCTTCAGAGCAAATACCACAACTGCCAATTCTATGTCATGAATGGGGTAGTTTTCCTCATGCTTCTTCAGTTGCCTATAAGCATAGGCCACAACTTTACCATGCTGCATCAAAACAGCACCCAAACCTTGATGAGATGCATCGGAGTAAACCACGAATCCACCTGAACCTGATGGAAGCACCATAACTGGAGCCAAAGTGAGACGAGCCTTCAACTCAGTAAAGTTCTGCTCACACTCCTCGGTCCACACAAAACGAACTCCCTTACGAGTCAACCTCGACAAGGGAGTTGCTATCGAAGAAAAATCCTGGACAAACCGTCTGTAATACCCTGCTAACCCCAGCAAACTTCTGATCTCAGTCATTGTTGTCAGTCTGCCCCAGTCCAACACTGCCTCAATCTTGGCTGGATCTACAGCAATGCCATCTCTAGAAATGACATGCCCCAATAAGTGCACCTTATCTAGCCAGAATTCACACTTGCTAAACTTGGCATAGAGTTGGCGCTCTCTCAGAACCTGCAATACTGCCTAAAGATGTGTGGCATGCTCTTCCTCAGAAGAAGAGTATATCAAAATATCATCTACAAATACTACCACAAACTGATCTAGGTAGGCCTTGAAGACTCGGTTCATTAAATCCATAAAAGCTGTTAGAGCATTGGTCAAGCCGAAAGGCATAACCAAAAACTCATAATGCTCGTACCGAGTCCTAAAAGCTGTCTTACTCACATCAACCTCATGAATCCTCATCTGGTAGTACTCTGATCTCAAGTCAATCTTCGAGAATACCTTAGCAGACTATAACTGATCCATCAAATCATCGATTCTCGGAAGTGGGTACTTGTTCTTTATAGTTACCTGCTTCAGCTGTCTATAATCAATGCACAGTCTTAGAGAACCATCCTTCTTCCTAACAAATAGAACTAGAGCACCCCACGGAGAAGTACTGGGACAGATAAAACCCTTATCCAGCAATTCCTGTAACTGTGCTTTCAACTCAGCGAGTTCGGCTGGAGCCATCCGATACGGGGCCTTAGACAAGGGTGCCGTACCTGGTACAAGCTCAATAGTGAACTCAACCACTTGCTGAGAAGGAAGGCCAGGCAACTCCTCAGGAAACACATAAACAAAGTCACAGACTATAGGTATCTCCCAAGGACTAGAACCACTACTAACATCAGCTACAACTATCGAGGCAAGGAAAGCCTCACAGCCACCAACAAGCAATCTCTGGGCTTTAAAAGCAGAAATAAGAATACCACGAGAAGAGAGCCTAATACCTTGGAAGTAGAAGGCCGGGATACCCGGAATGGAGAAACGCACCCTCTTCCTATGGCAGTCCACCTCGGCATAATAAGCCTCCAACCAATCCATACACAAGATGACATCAAAGTCACGAATGGCAAGCACAACTAGCTGGGCAGGTAACTCATGACCCTCAATGGTCAAGGGAACCTCACTCAAACAGTTATAAGACAACATGAAATCCCCAGAAGGAACCTCAACCATCAGTCCATCAGATAACTCATCAATGGGTGCAGAAAGAATATCTATGAACTGGTCAGAAATAAAGGAATGCGAAGCACCCGAATCAATCAACACATGCGTGGAGTTCCCAAGAACAAAAAGTGTACCTTCCACCAAGTTGGACGCACGAGCCTCCTTCCTGGTGATAGCAAGAACTCTCTCCTGGGTTCTCGGCTTCTTCTGATCACTCGGTCCCTGCCCCTGACCATGCCCCTGCAGGCAAAACCTCGCCAAATAGCCCTGCTGGCCACAAGTATAACACCTCTCAGAAAAAGCAGGACACTGAGTCCCACCATGAGTACCACCACAATGTCGACAAGCTACCATAAGCCTTTGAGCTGCCTCCTGCTGAGCACTGGACACTGACTGACTCAGCTGGCTCTGCCTGGGTCTACTACCACCACTGCTACCCCTGCTGCTGCCACTGCCTCGAAAGAACCTCCTGAATCTGGAGCCGAGTGAAGAAGATCCCGATCCACACGAAGGAGCTGTTGTTGCTGTCTTCCCCTTGCCGTAAGTCAGCCCTTAAGTAACTAGTCCCCTCTCCCGAGCCGACTGATCGTGCTGTGCCTCGACTGCCACGGTACACATAATTGCTGACGCCAAGTCTGTACAACAGTAGGATGCCACAAAACTCCTCAAGTTGTACCTCAGTCCATCTACGAACCTCTCAGTCCGACACCCTTCGTCTTTTGAAATAAAGCACACGAATCTCCCAAGCGAAACAAATTTCATCTGGTACTCGAGCACTGTCATGCTCCATTGGGTCAACTCCATAAATTCCCTCTCCTTGGCCTTCTGGACATGCCTAGGGAAATATTGTGCATAGAATTCCTTCACAAATGTCTCCCACGGAATCTCCCTGAGATTCCTATCTGCATAAGATAAGCTCTTCAAAGTATTCCACCAGTCATAGGCATCATCCTTCAACATGAGGGTAGCCAACGGAGTCCTCTCAACTACCGCACAATCTATAGTATCGAAAGTCTTCTCCAACTCCTTCAGCCAATGAACTGCCTCATCAGGGTTGGGACGACCAGTAAAATGAGACGGTTTCAGCTTCAGGAATTTCTCCAAAGCAGCTGAAGGCCCTCCCCGAGTACTAGAACTCTCACTAGGGTCTCGAGTCTGATATCTGGTCATCGTGTCCATCATAGCCTCCATAAAACGCTCCATATTCGGCCTACCGGCCTCAAACCCACTAGGAACATCTCCTTGTTCCCTAATAACTGGCACTCTCTTCCTAGGAGCCATCTAATTGCCTACAGTCACAAGAATTAATAAAAATTTATAATTAGAATCCAAAACCCACACTACCGCCGTGCCTGTACGGGATAATGCATTTATTTGCTGAAATTTCGGTATTTAACCTAGTTATTCATTTATTTGCCAGACCGAATGCTCTGATACCAATTGTAACGACTTGACACCCTATAATCGGGGATCCGATTACTAAATGGGTACCGAATCATTAAAATTTGGGGCCAAACCAGGATCTCGACAAGTTTGGAAAATAAATGATAAACTAAGCTAAACATCCACATCACATTGAATTGTAAAGGAAGTACATGAATTAAAAATTATTACAATTCAACTTGACTCAGCAAATAATTACATATTCCAACTAAAAAAATAAGTAATTAAGCGTACAGGCCTAAAAAGAAATAAGAACTACATCGGGGCATACCCCGTAACGATGGCTACTGGCATGCAATCCGAGACAAAATCCTCCTAGCTACGCCTGCCTGGAACCCTCACCTGAAAATCGCAGAGGGTAAGTCTCATCGAAATAGACTCAGTAGGGATCCTTCGATCCCCACCACCCACTCACGCACTCACAAGTGCAATAACATGAATAAAGGCAATTTAAATTAATAAAACAGTAAACATAACTCTGAAACCACTCCACCACGGAGTACACAACCAACGTCTCGGTTAAACATGCAAACCACGCAGCTGAACCGAGGAAAACACCGACCCGCTGAGACCAAACAGCAACCCCTCAAATAGCGCGCTAGCTACTCGGGCCCGACCTGGCTTAAGGTGGTTCTACTTCCTCCAGCACGAGTGACACTCCGAATATACCACTCCCACACCGGTACTAGCTATACCCCAGGGTACACCAGGTGAGGCGTCACCCCACCACTCCCACACCGGCGCAGTGCCACTCCCACACCGACACAGGGTGCCTAAGCGCTAACAACTGTCACTCTAGGTCCACGATCGCACAAAACGCAACACGATGCGATCCGATCATGTAGAAATCACCGTCCTCGAGTATGTTTTCAAACATGCATTTATCCAAACTATCTAACAATGTAAACACATATTAATTGCATGCTTTAATGAGATTCTGTCTTGAATCGCATCGCCCAAGGTCGACGTTATTCAAGATCCCTAAACTGGTTCATGCGAAAACTGGCCTTGAATAATGGCCTAAAACGCGTCATGCAAGGTCGTCACCTTTTAAAAGTTGTCGCTGTCCCTAGTCGCCTAATCACGACAGAAATAGAATCAGGCCTCGGGGTGATCCGAACTTAAATCGCGTCGTGGGAGGCAGCCGCCATTCAAAACGGCGTCATTGTCTCAAGACGCCATTTAACGTTTGCTAACAGGCTCCCCCAGCCTTCTGAGTATAAAAAGTGAAATTTCATCCCGAAAAATCTCCTAAACATGCTCCAAAGCAAGAAAACACATGGTTTTAATCAAAATACAATGGAGATCGTCACCGTACCGGTTACTTGAACTCCTCCGAGCTTCAAGCCGCCGGACCTCCACGCCACAAACCGTTGTCGGTACCGCCGTGAACGCCGTTACTCCACCGGGACGTCGGCCGCCGTCCGGAGAGCAATACGCCGCGGAGGACATGATGGTGGTAGTGGTAGAAATTAAGGAGGGGGTTTGATCGAGTGGAGGGAGAGGAAAGGAAGGAGAAGGGGAAAGGGAGAGCGAAGTGTTCGGAGAGAGGGAGGAGAGAGAAGAAAATGAGAGAAATGAGGGAAAGAAGGGAGGGTTCGTGGGTTTAAACTGAACCTAGCTAAAACGCGTCGCCCAACACCGATGCCATTCAAGTGACAAGACCAGGGCCGTACTCTCGCAGCCCGAAACTGGCTCATGTGGCGCCTACGTGGCACCAACGTAGCACACTCTAAAACGCGTCTTCTTATCTAGACGTCGTTTGAACCGCGTCAAGCTTGCTCGACGCGATAAAGAACCTATGCTCCCAGCCCCACAAGGGCCCAAATTAAGGAGTTCAACACCGAAACTGACCCAATAACTGGATCCAAAACCTCAATCCTGATAGAATCTGTAGGTGCTCATTAGAGAATGAGTTCACTGATCTGATCTGACTGAATCGCTGGATGGTATTGTACCTCGCTGTCAACTAGCTAGATTCTATTGTCGCAGTTGCGTAGATGGTCCTCGGACCTGAGATACCAAGGACACCTTGTCGGTGGACTTCTATGCTTTGACCTTGATTTATAAATCTTTAACCATGGGATTCTAAACAGCCAAAGATCGGGTACAACGGAATACTGTCGAAGGGAATTGAGTGTTAATAAGGAATCATTTGCTCTCGGTACTTAGAGAGAGAGAATGCTCTAGGAAGGATGCGCGGAAGTCCCTGGCCAGGGCGGACGATAGTATCAAGAAAAGAGTTTTCCGATATTATTCGGCTACATTCGATCCAAGTGAGTCGACCGGTTAGGGCTTGACATTTCACCTTATCCTGAGTTGACTCGAGAGCATTGTACGAATGAAGGATTATATCCACGCAGTAACTGTCGGCGGAAAGGTTCCAAGAGTAGGTTACTTAACCCCGATACCTTCCAGGTTCACGCGGTGTTGCTTGGCACCCAACGTGATCGGAGGCCCGATTGAATTTGATGTGCGACATTGATTCGGTTGATTAATTAATTAATATGAGTTATTAATTGATTAATCAGGCCAGTGAGGAGTCACTGGGCTTATTTGGCCATTAACCGAACTGGTTATTTGGCCTAGAGGGTCACACGCAAAAGATTCTCAAGGCGATGGATAAATAAGTGGATTTTATATAAACCGAGGGTTTTTATGAAAAACCATGCAGTTAGTATAAAATATAGCGAACGAGCTGAGCAGGCCAAGTTGTTGCGAAACCCTGGCCACCCTTCCTCTCTTCCTCTCTCTCTCTGGCACCCCAGACAATCAAGGATCACCAAGTCCGCTCCGCCATCTTCTCCGACTCCCGTTTGACGGGAAATTGTCTGCGGGTTGCGGCGATCGTTGCGGTGAATTTTGGAAGCTGCGTGGGCTGCGAAGAACGAGGAACGTGAGGATATCCGTCGCGAGGAGGATCATGTGGACTCCTCTAGAGGTCGGGTGCTTGCGCGGCTTGCGATGTCACACCGACGGAACCGAATGATTGCGAATTCGAATCCGCACGCGGTAAGAACCGATTATCGGATAATCCGATTTTTGTATTTTCGAAATGGGAAACGGATCACAAATATTTTATTTTAATTTTCGCTGCATTTTGGATCCAGAGAAACACCGAGAAACCAACACTTCGCCCTCGCCCCGAGCTTCCTCCCACGCAGCAAGAGAGGCCTGAACGATCATCTCAGTTGAAAAACCAAACAACCGATTAGTAAATTACCAAGAGCAAGAAAGCATGGTAAAGGAACCGAGATGGACACTTACTCTGAGATTCCTATGGGCGAGGCCAACTGCCAACAAGGCTCTCTCGGTAACTTTGAGGTCAACGTCGGTCACGAGCTGGGCCTTGAGGACTGCCTTGCTCAGCTCCACATCTGGAGGAATCCGGTAAGGCAACAGATCCTCCCATGTGGGAGTGAAGTTGAAGGTAGTGTGGAAGTCCCAAGAAGGAATTACCATGGGATCTCGGGTCACGAAGAAGAAATGATTCTTCTAGGATTTGTGGCTCGAGCATTGGAGCTCAGTCAGAGAAATAAATTGCAAGGACGGGTCTTCACGAAGAAGAACCTGTTGTCGATTTGAGTGTGGGAGATGTTAATCTTATGTGGCCTATAAGCCAATCTGACTATGTAAATCTCGTTCATTTATTAACAAAATGGCATAATATTCTTTATGTATAATTCGCTTTAATTATCATCTCATAATGAAATCTGTGAATATGTGCAATGGTGACCAGATTATGATGAGATCATACAAATAAGACTGATCACTTAAAAACACATATTCTTAATAGTTCCTAGTCGGAGGATATCCAAGAAGGACATCGGATATCCGGTTAGACTAGTGTAGATTACTCCTGCTCATGTGATGAGGATGATTGATCTCATAGTCACTTGTGTGGAGACACTAAGGCAAATCTGTAGGTGCTCATTAGAGAATGAGTTATCTGAACTTATCCAACTGAATCGCTGGATGGTATTGTACCTCACTGTCAACCAGCTAGATTCTATTGTCGCAGTTGCGTGGATGGTCCTCGGACCTAAGACACTAAGGACACCTTGTCGGTGGACTTCTGTATTTTGACTTTGGTTTATGAATCTCTAACCACGAGATTCTAAACAGCCAAGGATCGGGTACAACAGAATACCGTTGAAGGGAATTGAGTGTCCATAAGGAATCATTCGCTCTTAGTACTTAGCCAAGGATCGGGTACAACAGAATACCGTTGAAGGGAATTGAGTGTCCATAAGGAATCATTCGCTCTTAGTACTTAGAGAGAGAATGCTCTAGGAAGGATGCGCGGATGTCCCTGGCCAGGGCAGACGATAATATCAGGAAAGGAGTTTTTTGATATTATACGGCAACATCCGGTCCAAGTGAGTCGACCGGTTAGGGTTTGATAGTACACCATATTCTAAGTTGACTCGAGAGTATTGTACGAATGAAGGATTATATCCATGCGGTAACTGTCAGTGGAAAGGTTCCAAGAGTAGGTTACTTAATCCCAATACCTTCCAGGTTCACGCGGTGTTGCTTGGCACCCAACGTGATCGGAGTCCCGATCGAATTCGATGTGCGACATTAATTCAATTGATTAATTAATTAATATGAGTTATTTATTGATTAATCAGACTAGTGAGGAGTCACTAGGCTTATTGGGCCATTAACCGGACTAGTTATTGGGTCTAGAGGGCCACACGCAAATGATTTTCAAGGGGATGGATAAATAAGTGGGTTTTATATAAACCGGGCATTTTTCGCGGTTAGTATAAAATGTAGCAAGCGGGCTGAGCAACCCAGGCTGCTGCTCAACCCTGGCCATCCCCTCCTCTCTTCCTCTCTCTCTTTGGCGCCCAGGCCGAATTTGTTCTCCGGGTCTGCTCCGCCACTTCTCCCACTCCCGTTCGACGGGATATCGACCGCGCGTTGCGGCGGTCGTTGCGGTGAATGGCGAAGGGTTCGAGGGCTGCGACGAGCGAGGAACGTAAGGATATCCACAGCGAGGAGGATCGCGTGGACTTCGCTAGAGGCTAGGCACTTGCGCAGCTAGCGGTGTCACACCGACGGAGCCATTCGGATGCGGATTCGAATCCGCATGCGGTAATGTTCGATTACCATTCTAATTCGGTTTTAGTATTTTCGAAATGGGAAACGGATCGCAGATAGATTAATTTTATTCCGCTGCGTTTTGCGATCCGAAGAAACTCGAGAACCCAACAGGGGAGGCATTGGAATAGGCATCGGAAGAGGAGAGCCGTGGGGTTGACCCTTCGCTCGTCGCAGATAAGAAGAAAGGCATAAATGTAGAATCAGGCGTTAGGGGTGAGCTGAGTAGGTGCCAGTCAGTACTGTTGGAGAAGACTACAAATAAAACGAGGAATCGAGAGGTGAAACCCCATGAGAAACATGTCCTTATAGGCGACGAAGGAGTTGGGGGCCTTAGAGGAAAGTCGGTCATCCGGATTGACCTTGACCAGACGATACCCATGGGTACCCGATACTCCTCCATCAACCTCCCCAACTCCACCTGTTTAACTATGCTATGGCTATGGCGGGCTAAGGCAGGAGCCCTCCTCTCAGATTGGCCAGACAAACTAGCGACCTTGTCGGAGGCCATGAGGAAAGACTCAGGAGAACTCTCAAACCAAGACGAAGATAACTTTCTAGGGGAGGAAGAAGAGGACTTTGGAACTAGGAAGTGGTCCCAGAGGAAGAAGGAAGCGAGGAAGAAGTCCCAAGGGACTTTGAAGAACCTATAGAACTGGAGACTAGGGTGGACCCATCGGAGAGTGTAGGGGATGCCTAGGCGACGAGAGATCTCCTCTTCCCCAACTTCGGCTAGGATAGAGGAACTTAGATAGATGCAAGAGTGAATTTGGTTTCCCCTTAAACCCCGCTTTTATAGGGGAAGGCCAACTAGGCTCCTCGCCCCTTCTTCCTATTTGGAATGCCGAGAGATGCCAAAATGGTCCGTCATGATGACTGACTAGGTGCTTCATCCAAAGATGAAGGGACGCGTCCCCATCACGACAACTCTGGGTGTTTGGTTACCTACGAGATGACGCTACATGGGCAATCGACACACTTTAGATCGCTCGGGGATCATAAAAATTAAGGGGACGTCATCTCCTTCCTTAAATGGGCGTCCTTTAAACTGACATGCCAAGGATAGCTCGGGGATCGCAAAAAGTGAAAGGGTGCCATCTCTTTTCTTAAATGTGCATCCTTTTGAAGTACAACTGATGCCATGTTTCCCACACATGTTAGTCTTGTCAACCCCCTTTGGGCTTCTCGCTCAATATCACTCTCATAATCGAAATTCAAATTTGAGAGTAAGGGGCCAATGATGAGGGGTGATTGAAATCCGGTCCAGTAAGGTCCATTTCGCCAAGAGGCCCAAGGGCCCGTAGTCTACAGGCACTTGCACGAGGGTACTACGTTAGTTTTCTTGGTACCTCGATTAACAAGCTAAAGGTAGGAACCTATAGTCCATGGGCTCAAGTCCCAAGAACACCAGGCCTAGAGGGCCGAAACTTTAGTTGGTAAGCTTCAAGAAGCTGCACGTCTACTGAGTACCAAGAGGAGCCTACTTTCTCAGTAACCAAAGGTCCGCGACTTGTCTAAGGGGAGGTCAGGAGTTTGGACGCAAAGGCTGCCTCCTCCTAACTGTCCGAGAGATTGAAGGTCCCCCAAAGTCAATCCATAACTCCTCTCCGCCATCAGGCGGGTCTGTGGGTAAACGGCATAATCGTCCAGTTAAGGCAGGTTCGCACGATCTACTTCCCCGATCACGAGAGGAGATCCCTCCTTGCCCAGTATCCTAGGATCCCTTCAATCAAAGGGCGTGGATCATGGGCCAATTAACTCCCCAACGGTAAACAATCCCCATGATTGCGCATCAAATAGGGACTATATATATCTCTGACCATCTTCGATGAAAGGTATACTGAATACGACCCTAAACTCAAGTGAATCTTTTCTCTTCCAGAACCTAACTTAGGCATCAAAGGGTTTTGCTTAGGAGAACAGAGGGCCCTCTGACGTCTCCTCTCCCTCTTGCAGGCTCTACCTTGGGCGTTTCCAGTTCTACATATTCCATCGAGGAGCCAGAATGCCTGATCAGATAGTCATCGTCGCCTAATCAATTTCTGACCACTACATATATTTTTGCATCGAACATGATTATTCTACTTAATTAGGCCACTATTCTAGGTCAACTCCTTCACCTAAGAAGAAATCTTATAGAGTACGCCCTTATAGGAGGGGACTATATACATAATGGGCATGGAATCTTTTTTAAGGTAGAGAGATTATAAAGTACCAACTAAGTTATGCACACAACATTTTCGTTCATACTCAATTGCAACAAAGTATGAGATTTAATCTGTCTTAAATTGATCCCTTATGTATGATGACTAAACTACTGTTGGTCACCTCTGTTAACGATCTTAAGTTCCACTCAGGCGGCCTACGCGACCCCATTTTCTCTGACAAGTAGGATTAGAAAGTTGAAATAAATTTAACTATATTAATCCAAACCTTATGACATTACTGTATGATTCACAGTAATATGATAAATCTTAACTTATGTGCTAAAAAAGGCTTAAATTGCCATAGTCCATTTTAAACCTGAAAATAGTTTAGTAATTATGAATGAGACATAAAAGGCCTCTAACATGAAATATTTTTGTCTAAATTTAAAATTTGATTGAAAATCATACCAAGAGGTGATAAAGAGATAGTAGACACTCGCAATTCTTAGAGGAATCTAATGATAAATTTGATAGTTAGTTATCTCTTGCACATTAGAAATTGGCGTTGAGCTTAAATTCAATGATTAAAGGGGTAATAATACACGAAATTCACAATTCACAAAGGATGCTTATCCAATATATAAACGGCAAGAAATTCGTTTTTCATACCATACTTTTTTTTGTAGGCATTCTTTTATAACATAGGCATTACTTTAAGAATACTATAATAGCCATGATCAGAAATGATTGCATATGATCAGAATGATGATCTCGGTTCAAAAATGATGAAAACTATATCCTTATTCTTCCAAAAACTTTGGGACACTGGTTTATCCTTTTACATTCATACACGGTAACAATTTTCATTCCCTTTTACAGCCATGAAGTTTACCTTTTGTGGGGTCGTTACTTAATTAAGTTGCTGGTGACAAAGGAAATTTGCACCATCCAAACATTTCCTTACTTTGAACATGATTGTTTAATAATTAGGATATTATACCGATGCCGGGTGCGGAAACGGCCACCTTGTCCGGCAGAACTTGGCCCAGCGAAGGGACCGGTGACGGTACCGTCGGAGTGGTGGAACACGTTACCTATGGATGGCGGAGAATCAGAATCGACGGTTAGATCGACCGGCTGTCTACGGTGACGCGGAAACATGCATCGTGGGCACGTGCCGTGGCGGCCTAAACGTGGAAGGCAACGTCCATACTGCATAGTCCAGACTCCAGACCTGGTTATTTTTCCAAAAAAAAAAAAAAACGTCCAGACCCGGTTCGGCGCGTAATTAGGACGGGCAATTGGATGCCGACACGTGTGCTTAGATCGTAATAGTCGCCGCACAGGAGCACCTCTGTTTTGTGCCCCTGCAGGCATCGCATGGAGCCACGTGGTTCTTCCTGGAGGATACCATTCTCGATGTCTCTCTCTCCTCCCCCGGTGGGGGGCTGTTGTTTTTAGTTGGCTGTGGACATGGTGGGAGCTGCATTCTATTTGCCTGGTGCGGTATCCATCACAGAGAGAGATTGCCGAAACTGATGTTTCCAATGATGTGAACAACTTGGTGGAGAACCGATGGGGGTGTCAGTAAAAAGAAATTATTAAATTCTCTGATAATCTTAAAAAATAGATTTCTCCAAAAATCTGAATATCATCTTAAGGATTAAGGTAATTGGTGGCGCATTAATCAAGATACATTAAAAATCACAAAATTTAGAGTAAATTACATTTATTAAATCGCCCTTCTGTTCTAATTTTTTAATAGCTGTTCTAAGATTAATTCCACAATCCGAACACAATAATGTTAACAAATGGGCATTTGAGCGGAGTTGCGATCACTTGTGCTTTCCAGCACATGTGCAAGAATTTGTGCACCAAAAGGTTACACAAGATGTCAGTTCTTTTGTGAAGACTTGTGGGCATACCAAGGACATAAGCAGGGGAGGAAAGGTGTGTAAAGCGCAGGGGATTGTGTATGCACATGGGTGTCATGGTATGCCTCACTCTGGAAACGGATCCTAGGAGCAATTTCGAACACTCCTACTACGAAGGTATCAAACATAAAAGAATGATATTACTATCCATTATATGAAGGTGCAGATTCTTATCAACGTCAAATGCGAAAGTGATATACTCCCATCAAAAGCTGCTGCAAGTCATTAGGGTCCCGTTTGGTATCGGGATAGAAAAGGAGAAGAATAGGGATAAATTAACCTAGATTAATTTATCCCTATCCTTATTCTGTGATGTGTTTGGTATGTGAGGGGATAAGAAAAAAGTTAATCCTATTCTCTATTTGGTGAAAATGAGCACAGTATGGAAGATAAGTTGTGAAAAAGACATTGCTACCCTTCTAATCTAAAGTAACATGGGTATTATATTATTTTATGTAATATAACTATATATTCAATATATATGTAGTATATTAAGTGTAAATATTTTTTTATTTTTTATTACTCGTATCATGATACACTAAACATACTTAATTCAAGTTATTGAATTTAATTATATTTTAAAGACACTCAATTTATATTACACATAATTAACATATAATTAGAATATAATAATATATTAAATAAACTTAATAGTATTATTCAATATAGTAAATGAACCATTATTAAAGTTAATTATATTATTATTTTATAAATCCGATGTAATACTAATGTCTATTAGTACTAATACTAGTATGTAAGTACTAATACTAATCTAAGATAATAATATATGTATTATATTATATAATAATCTATTAAAATATTTATTAGTGTTATTTAAAATAATAATGTATATTATTATATTACATATAAAATATATTAAAGATGCTTATAGATTTATTTAAGTATTATATATATTATTTTAAGTATTGTTGAATTTAAGTATATATTAAAGTATATATTAAAGTACACATTATGTCATTAGCTAGTAATGAAGCCGTTATTGAATTTAAGTATATTATTTTATAAATCCAATGTAGTACTAATGCTTATTAATACTAATATTAGTATGTAAGTACTAATATTACTAATATAAGTACTAATATTAATTTAAGATAATAATATCTGTTATTTTATAATATATAATAATATATTAAAAAACTTATTAGTAATATCTAAGATAATAATATATATTATTATATTATGTATAATAATATATTAAAGATGCTTATTACTATTATTTAGTATAATAATATATTCCATCCGTATTGGCTTGATTCATATTTCTATTTAATGACATAATGTCATTAACTAGAAATAAAGTTGTTATTAGAGTTAATTATATTATTATTTTAAGAACACGATGTAATACTAATACTTATTAGTACTAATACTAATAATTTAAGTACAAATACTAATTTAAGATAATAATATATGATATTATATTATATATAATAATATATTAAAATACTTATTAGCACTATTTAAAGATAATGATATATAAGATAAATATAATAATATATTCTATAGGTGGTATCGATTTGATTAATAATTTTATTTAATAATATATTTAACGTCATTAGATAGTAATAAAATAATTATTAGAGTTAAATATATTATTATTTTATGAACCAAGAGAAGGGGCAAATGAGGGTAACAATGAGGTTAAGGGGTAAGGATAAGTCATTCCACCTTTTTGGTGGAATAAGTTATTCCCATATCTAACCCCAAAAATAGGGTTAAGCTCCTTTATCCCTATTCCCCTTAACCCCTCTTATCCTCGTGACTTTTTGCAATGCCAAACGAGGAACGGGGATATCCCTGGCTTATCCCGATACCAAACGGGACCTAGAGGAATAAGATGGAAGGTGTCCGTGTTTCCATATGTTTCTTTCCATAGCACGTTGGAGGCGGGAGATTGCGGGTTGGAAGCTGGGGAGGAAATGGTGAGGACTAGAAAAGACCAAGGGCCATTCCATTTGCGCCAAGGGCATTGGCAGGATTTTGGTAATGGGGAGCTGTAGCGGTCGGAAGCTGGTTGGACTGTGATGACTGTCCGATCAAAGATTCTGGCTACTCGATATAATTTATTTGTTGGTAGGAACATTCATGGTAGAACCTGCAAGAGGGTGGACAGATGCGTGAAAGGGGGGATCTCCAGTTTGATGGGGAACAAAGCACTCAGATGCCTAAGTTAGATGTTAGAAGATGAGATCTTATTGGGGATTTTTTATACTCAGAAAGATGTACCTTACATCGGAGAGGATCCGGTGATTATATAGTCTCTCCCCCCTGAGGCGTCCCGGAAACAGTTTCCTTCAAAAGTGATTTGCCCACGATCTTCTCTCCCTGATTTAGGAAGATCGTGGGATATTAGACAAATCAAGACTCACCCGTAGCTGTATGGGGGCGGATCGTGCGGTCCTGCCATAAGTGGTGGTTGGATCCGTAGGACCCGTTTGATAGTGAGGATGCACGATGAATCACCCCCCCTCCCGAGAGGGGGGCGCTTGACCTTGGGGGGTCTTAGGAGTAATGGTTGGGCCCCAGGCCGAGGGATCCAATGGCCTGGGCTTGATGGGCTCATAATTTGGCTGCTATTACACGAGCCGAAGCTCTGAGCGTCACGTGGCCCCTTGTGCCGTCTCCGGAGGGCCATAGACCTTTGGGTCCATAGACTTGATGGGCTTGATTGGGCCGGATCCAATCTCCCCTCGTCAATGGTCATCTCACTCCCTTATTCGAATTTTAAAGGTGGGAGTGAAGTTGCGCAGGAGGCCCAACAATAAGCAGTTTTTGCCGCGTGGCAGAGTCCATCATCTGAAAGGGCGTCCGACTAGTGTCGTTTCGTTGTAACGACCCGCCACTTTATAATCGGGGATCCGATTACTAAATGGGTACCGAATCTTTAATTTAGAGTCAAACCAGGATATCGATAAGTCTGGGAAATAAATGATAAACTAAGCTAAACATCTACATCACATCGAATTGTAAAGGAAGTGCAGAAATAAAAATTATTACAATCCGACTTGACTCAGCAATTAATTATATACTCTAACAGAAAAGAAATAATTAAGCGTATAGGATAGAAAAAGAAATAACAACTACATCGGGACATATCCTGGGACAGCAGCTGCTAGCCCGCAACCCAAGGCAATACTCTCCTTGCTACGCCTGTTTGGAACTCTCACCTGAAAACCGCAGGGGGTAAGTCTCATCGAAAAAGACTCAGTAGGGATCCTTCGATCCCCACCACCCACTCACACATCCACAAGTGCAATATACAAATATAGGCAATTTAACTAAATAAAGCACTAACACAATTCCTAGATTTCGATATAAAATACACGCATTTATAACAGTAACATGCACGATTCTGAAACCACACTACCATGAAGTCCACAACTAGCGTCTCGGCTAAACACATAAGTCATACGGCCGAACGCGGACCCGCTGAGACCAAACAGCAACCCTTCGGATAGCACACTGGCTACTCTGGCTTAACCTGGCTCAAGGTGGTTCTTCTTCCCCCAGCGCGAATGCCACTCCGAATGTATCACTCCCACACCGGTACTAACTATACCCCGGAGCACACCAGGTGACCCTCTCTCTAGGCGTCACCCCACCACTCCCACACCGGCGCCGTGTCATTCTCACACCGACACAGAGTGCCTAAGCGCTAACAATTGTCACTCTAGGTCCACGATCGCACAAAATGCAACACGGTGTGATCCGATCACGTAGAAATCATCGTCCTCAAGTATGTTCTCAAACATGCAATTAACCAAACTATCTATCAATGTAAACACATGTTAATTGCAGGAATTAATGAGATTCTGTCTTGAATCGCGTCGCCCAAGGCCGACGTCATTCAAGACTCCTTAACTGGTTCATATGAAATCTGGCTTCGGAAGAAGGCCTAAAACACGTCATCCAAACTGGTCGCCGTTTAAAAGGCATCGTTGTCCCTGGTCGCCTAATAACGACAGAAACAGAGACAAGCCTCGGGGTGATCTGAATTAAAACGCGTTGTGCACGGAGGTTGCTGTTTGAATGGCGTTGCTGTCCCTGGACGCTATTCAATTCAGAAACAGAGTCTGTTATCTGGGGTTAAATGGCGTCGCTGTCCCCAGACGCCTTTTAACCCTAACAGACAGGTTCTCCTTCGGCCTCCCCCGAGTTAAAAAAAATGGGATTTCTCCCCAAATCACATAAAAACATAACACAAACAGGGGGGAGGAGGAAAATCGAAATACCCATTTAAAACCCTTCATTCCTCATTTACAAGGTTAACATTTTTGCCCCAAAGATTCCCTAAACATGTTCCAAAAGCGGGAAAAAACATAGCTTTAAACAAAATACAACAGGGATCGTCACCCTACCGGTTACTCAAACTCCTCCGAGCTCTAAGCCGCCGAACCGCCACGCCACATGCCGCCGCCGGTACCGCCGTGGACGCCATTACTCCGCTGGGACATCGGCCGCCGTCCAGAGAGAAATGCGCCTCGAAGGAAGTGGTGGTGGTAGTGAAGGAAGTTACGAGGTTGATGGAGTGGAGGGAGAGGAGGAATGGGGAGAGGAGGAATGAGGAGATGAAAGGAAGGGGAGGGGAAAAGAGTCGCCGGAGGCCGGAGAGAAGAGAGGAGAGAGAGAGGAAATGAGAGAATGAGGGAAAGGAGGGAGGATTCGCAAGGTCAAACTGAAGCTAGATAAAACGTGTCGTCCAAGCCCGACGTCGTTCATACGATAAGTCTGGGCCGTACTCTGACATACCAGGGCCGTACTCTAAATGGTGTCATCCATACAAGATGCCATTCAAACGATAAGACCGGGGCCGTACTCTCGCGGCCCAAAACCAACCCACGTGGCGCCCACATGGCACAACCTAAAATGCGTCCACCTTGCTGGACGCCGTTTGAACCGCGTCGAGCTTGGAACCCATGCCCCAGCCCCACAAGGGCCCAAACCAAAGGGTCCGACCCCGAAACTGACCCGATAACCGGATCCGGAACCTCAATCCTGACATTCGTAATCCCCGAGTGCTCCCTGCGGGTGTCGGTTGGCTTATGAGTTGACGTCTCTTTATGGGGAAAGATGGCGTTACTTCCTGGTCGTGAGTCCCGTACGGGGAAACAGTTTGTCCACGTAGTGTTCTCGTGCGCGTAATTGGACGTTTGGAGGTATCTGCCGCAGGGCGCGTCCCTTTGCCTTTGCATTGGTTGATGGGGGGGGGCGCCATCATGACGAGACGGCTCGACGGCGCTCGAGGCCCCAGCCGGGAAAGGAGCGAACAAAGTTGGCGTATTCCCCTACCAAGGAAAGCGGGTGAGTGAGGGGGCACACTTGCTTCTCGTTCATATCTGAGTTCTTTTCGCCTGCTGAGCTTATAGTGGGAGAGTGCGTGTGCTGCATGGTGCTTTGCTGCCTTTTCCTGGTGAGTTCGCCTTAGACCCCACTCTAGTGATCTTCTAGCCCCTTCTGGAGCCTCTTTTCCTTTCAATCCTTTCCTCGAGTCCGCTTTGGGCTTTCCTCTTCGGTAGGACGTAGTCTCAATCCAACCGATCCTTCTTCCTCACAATGGCTTCAGACGAAGCTTCTAGTTCTTCCTGTCACTCCGAGAGAAGGGCCTCTGCTTTGGCTCGCCATATCCAAAGCTCAATCAAGCAAGACGAGCTGAGGCGAATGATAGAAGAGTACAAGATGCCACATGGGTATCGTCTCGTTGGGGCCAGTTCCGATGACCAACTTTCTTTTGAGGCCCCCAAATATTTTGTGGCATACTAGGAGATGTTCTTGGCCAGTTTCCATCTCCCGGTCCCTATGTAACCTTCAAGTCCAGTACCGTCTGGCGCCGGCGCAACTGACGCCGAATGCCTGGTACTACATCTATGCCCTATTACTCATTTGTTATGAGCGGCGTGTCGAGCCCACCACCATGTTGTTCCGCTGTATGTTCCAGCGTCTTCCTCACACCCTGATCGGTGACGGGTTCTTCTTCGTAAAGACCCGACCTCGCAATCTGTTTCTCCACTTGAGCTCCTATGCTTCGAGCCATAAGTAGTAGAAGAACCATTTTTTCTTTGTGACCCAAGACCCCAAGGTTACCCCCCCCCTGGGATTTTCGTACCGCCTTCAATTTCACTCCTATGCAGGAGGATCCCATACCTCGCCAGATCCCCTCTGACGTTGACTTGAAGAGCGCGAGACTCTAGGCTGGCGTCATGGATGATGCCGACCTCGAAGTTTCCGAGATTGCGCTGCTGAGGGTTGGCCTTGCTCCATAGGAGTCCAGGAGTGAGTGCCCGCCTTAGCTTGTGCTGCCTTTATCTGACTGTCTGGTGACTTTTCTGTCTTGTTCTCTTCAGCCAAGAGGATCATTCAAACCTCACTTGCGGAGGAGGCCGCTCGGAGAGACGCGGCGGTCGAAGGAAGAGTCTCGTCAGCTCAAGAAGGGACAACGATCGACGAAAAGGAATCCACGGGCCCGCCTCCCACCGAGGCTTTTGAGTTGGACACCGGTCTCAACGCGTCCTTCCCCAATGTCCCTGAGGGTGTTCCATTGGACAGGACCATGGTTGGCGGCACCGACGTCTCCGCGTGTCTGGAGGAGATGCGCAGGAGGAAGCGAGCTGCCGACGACTCGCACCGACAGTTAGAGGCGCCCGCGGTTGATAGCGCTCGTCGAAGCCAGTGACAGATGGATACAGGGAAGGCCCCTGTGCTCTGTGGCAAGAAGGCGACCACAGTTGAGACGCCTCGGCCCTCAAAGGGGATCATGATTAGGAGTACCCCGGCAAAGCCGAAAACGCCAGCGAGCCCTCCTCCTCCGCAGAAGCCAAAGCTGTGGCAACCTTCCATTTGGAGGGTATACCCTGACAGCACCTTCTCCGACGGGGACGTGGTGCACAATTTGGCCTTGGCCGTGTGCATCTTGACAGAGCGCAAGTGGGAGGAATGGAGGGACGACTCCGAGCTCTCCATCCGTGCATTGCAGTCTATAAGGAATCGCCATGAACGCAGCGGAAATAAAAATGATTTCATTGTATCGGTTGCTGGGGTCGTAAAACGGACATTAAAATCTAAGCGGGAAGAGCAGTTCTTCACCTTTGCGGGGTTTCGAATCTCCCGTAGATGATGCCGACTCGGTAATCGCGCACGCGCACGATCTCTAGAGGTATCCACACGAGTTCCCGCAGCATACGCGATTTCCTCCTCGGCTTGAGTGCTCCGACCAGATCTCAAATCCACCATGCGCGGAGAGAGACAGATCCACTCCCAGAGAGAGAGAAGGAAAGAGAGAGAGGAGAGAGAGAATCTGGGGAGTAAAATTCGTCCAACTAACTTTTTACCCCTCCCCCTTGGCCCTCCTTATATAGAAATAAGGATAAGCACAAGAGTTAATCCTCATGATTATCCAAGAGTTTGGCCTTGGATAATTCTCCATTAAATCTTCATGTTTATCCTGCAGCTTTTCACAAAAACCCAGATAAGCATGAAATTTAACATCTCTCACCGTCTGACGATAACTCTTATGTGTGTGACCCTCTAGGCCCATATATCAGTCCGATTGTAGGCCCATTAAACTTAGAACTGTTTCTTGAGTTTAATATTTATTAATTAACATTTAAACATCATAAGTTAAATGATTAATTTAATAAACAAGTAAATTATCATCCGATGATTAATTCACTTGGCCTTCTGATCATGAACAGCACCAAACACTACCTCATGATCCCAGAAGATATAAGGGATACTATTCCCTTCAATTGAACCTTTCCGTCTGTAGATGCCGCACAGATATAATCCTTCACTCATGCAATGTTCCGATAACGCAAGGGTATGGTTTTATAGTCAAACCCTCTATCACATTATCCAGATGGATTCCAGTACACAGTTAATATCCAGAAAGACATCTCTTTCATTTGACCATGGCCAGGGATTTCTGTGTACACATCTATGGGACATTCTCTCTCCAGTCTTATACCAAGAGTGAGTGATCCCTTGTTGTTCACTCAATTACCTTCGCAAGCTTTCCACTGTATCTGAAAGACCGATTATGGTGGACTTAATGGTTAAAGTCCACGAGTCAGAGAATCAAGATACAATGGTCCACAAACAAGGTATCATTGGTGACTCAGGTCAAAGGACCAACTGTGCTACTGCAACGATTGAATTCCCTGGTTGACTAATAGGTATAATTACCATCCAGGAATTCTTATTTGGGTCTGTTCAGTGAACTCATTCTATAATGAGCACCCACTTGTTTGTCTTAGTGTCACCACACGAGTGAATGTGAGATCATTCACCCTCATCATATGAGCAGACATAACTTGTGTCGATCTTATCGGATATTTAATGTCCATCTCAAATATCCTATAATCGAGAACTGTTTAAGACAATTGACTGAGGATATTGATCTCACTATCATGATCTCATCATGATTCAATATCCCATACATTTGTCTATGGACCTTCATTACGATAGTTAATTGCGAGAACTATTAAATGAAGAAATGATTGTCTTTATTAATAATCTGAACTAGAATGTACAATGATTGGCTTTGAGGCCACCCAATTCTAACATTCTCCCACTTGGACTATAGCCAATCACCCATGTGTCTAAGTCCCATAGACTTAAGGTGACGTTCTAAATTGTTTTGAGACAATGGCTTAGTCAAGGGATCTGCTACATTATCTTCAGATGAGACTTTCTCAACTACTATATCTCCTCGGGCGATGATCTCACGAATCAGATGAAATCGTCTCAGAATGTGCTTTGACTTCTGATGTGATCTGGGCTCCTTCGCTTGAGCTATTGCCCCATTGTTGTCACACAATAATGGAACAGGAACTGAAATGCTTGGAACGACTCCAAGCGCCGAGATGAACTTCTTCATCCAAACCGCCTCCTTGGCCGCTTCAGCCGCAGCAATGTATTCTGTTTCGGTCGTCGAATCTGCAGTTGTTTCCTGTTTGGAACTCTTCCAACTTACTGCACCTCCATTTAACATGAACACAAATCCAGACATGGATTTGCTGTCATCCAAATCTGACTGGAAACTCGAGTCAGTAAATCCTCGAAGTTCCAAGTCGTTTCCTCCATAAACGAGAAATAGATCCTTAGTCCTTCTCAAGTATCTAAGGATACATTTCACCGCCTTCCAGTGTTCCTCACCTGGATCAACCTGATATCTACTGGTGACACTTAGTGGGTGTGCCACATCAAGCCTAGTACATAGCATTGCATACATGATAGATCCTATCGCCGAGGCATAAGGAACTCTATCCATGTATGCTCTCTCTTCAGGTGTCTTGGGAGACATTTCTTTAGAGAGATAAATTCCATGCCTCATAGGAACGAGGCCTCTCTTGGAATTTTCCATGTCAAATCTTTTGACTATGGTATCTATGTACATAGATTGGGATAAGCCAAGCATCCTTTTGGACCTATCTCAATAGATCCTTATTCCCAGAATATAGGATGCTTCTCCCAAATCTTTCATGGAGAAGTTTTTGAATAACCAAGTCTTTACTGATGCCAACATTCCTACATCATTCCCAATGAGTAGAATGTCATCAACGTAAAGTACCAAAAAGGTAACTGCGCTCCCACTAGCCTTTTTGTATACACAAGGTTCATCTTCATTCTTAATGAAGTCATAAGATTTGATTGCTTCATCAAATCTTAAGTTCCAAGTTCGGGATGCTTGCTTTAATCCATAGATGGATCTTTGCAGCTTGCATACCTTGCTTGAATGCTCTTTGGAAGTGAATCCTTCAGGTTGTATCATATACACCTCTTCTTGAAGGTTCCCGTTAAGGAATGCTGTTTTCACATCCATTTGCCATATTTCATAATCATAGAATGCAGCGATAGCAAGAAGTATTCTGATTGACTTAATCATGGCAACTGGAGAAAAGGTTTCGATATAGTCAAGGCCTTGCCTTTGACGATATCCTTTTGCTACCAGACTTGCCTTGTATGTGTCAATCTGTCCATCTGCCCCGATCTTTCTTTTAAAGATCCATTTACTGCCAATAGGTACTATACCTTCTGGCAGATCAACCAAGTTCCAAACTTGGTTGACATACATGGACTGAATTTTAGAATCCATTGCCTCTTGCCATTTTTCTGATTCTTGACTATTTATGGCTTCTAGGTAGGTTTGAGGATCATCATCCTCATTTAAGTGCACTTTTGGCTTGCCATCATCGATATGTCCTACATATCTTTCAGGCTGCTTAGGCACTCTACTTGATCTGCGAGCCTTTTGTGTATCATAGTGAACAAGTTCTTGAGTCAATGGTTCAGTAGATGAACCAGTGTTGATTTGTGAGTCTAGAATTTCTTCCAGTTCTATCTTGCTCCCACTGTCTTCTTTTGAAAGATATTCTTTCTTTAAGAAGATAGCTCTTTTTGCGACAAACACCCTTTGATCGCTGGGCTGATAGAAGTAATATCCCAAAGTCTCTTTTGGATATCCCACAAATCTACATTTCTCTGTCCTGGAATCCAGTTTGTCTGGATCATGTCTTTTGACATGTGCAGGACAACCCCAGACTCTAACATGCTTAAAGTCTGGTTTCTTTCCTTTCCATATCTCATATGGAGTGGAAGGTACTGACTTACTCGGAACTTTGTTCAACAGATATGCAGCAGTCAATAGTGCATATCCCCATAAAGAGGTTGGAAGGTTAGCATTACTCATCATGGATCGTACCATATCTAATAGAGTACGATTTCTCCTTTCCGATACACCATATAACTGAGGTGTATAGGGAGGAGTCTACTGAGACAAAATACCATTATCCTTAAGATATTATGTGAATTCTGTACTTAAGTATTCACCCCCTTGATCTGATCGAAAAGTTTTAATACTCTTTCCAGTCTGGTTCTCAACTTCGTTTTTAAACTCTTTAAATTTCTCAAAGACTTCTGACTTATATTTCATTAAATATATGTAGCCATATCTTGAGAAATCATCTGTAAATGAAACAAAGTATGAGTAACCACCCATAGCATGAGTGGACATTGGACCACATACATCACTATGTATTAGTTCCAATAAGTCCTTAGCTCTTTCTCCATGTCCTGAGAATGGAGCTTTGGTCATCTTTCCCATGAGACAAGCTTTACAGGTTGCAAATGATTCATAATCAAATGGATCAAGATATCCATTCTTTTGCAACCTTATGATCCTGTTCTCATTTATATGACATAGCCTACAATGCCATAGGTACGATTTATTCACATCCTTATCTAAGCGTTCAAGAGAATTATTTACCAGACAAACATCATATGAAATATCAAGTAAATATAATCCATTCAATAAATATCCGGAAGCAAACAATTTGTCTCCTTGATAAATTGAACAACCTTTATTCTCTAGCTTCATAGAATATCATTGTCTATCTAAACATGAAATAGATATGATATTCCTAATAATGGTTGGAACATAATAACAATCCATCAGTTCCAAAGAGTCTCCTGACGCCATCTGAAGTCTTGCTGTCCCCACAGCTAACGCAACAATTTTTGCTCCATTCCCGAGCCTCAGATCCACGTCTCCGCGGTTCAATCTTCTTTTACTTGTTAACACCTGCAAGTTATTGCAGATATGAGAAACACATCCAGTATCTAATACCCAGTATGTTGATTCTCTATAAGACAAGTTAAGATCGATCATGAGAATACCTGAAGCTTCACCAACCTTCTCCTTTGCTTTTTCTGCAAGATAAATCTTACAGTTTCTCTTCCAATGACTTTCTTTATGACAGTGGAAACACTGACCTTTATCATTGACTTTAGCTTTGTTCTTTTGAGCTCCCGGTTTGCTTTTCACTAGCTTCTTAGGCTTACCTTTCTTAAAGGTCTGTCCAGCTTTTCTTTTCTTGTTGGTCTTACCAACAAGCATTACTTGTGGCTTGTCTTTATGGATAGTGCCTTCTGCTGTCTTCAACATGTTGAGCAGCTCAGCCAGTGAAACTTCAATCTTGTTCATATTGAAGTTGATAATGAATTGTGAAAATGAATCTGGAAGGGACTGTAGGATTAAGTCGTTGCTTAGGTCATTGTTCATAACAAAGCCAAGCACAACAAGCCTCTCAATCCACTCTATCATCTTGAGCACATGAGTTTGCACAGATGTGCCCTCGCTCATTCTGGTCCTGAACAATTTCTTAGATATCTCATATCTTTCTGTTCTGGATTGTTCACCAAACAACTCTTGTAGGTGATTCAGAATGGTCTTAGGTTCCATGTTATCATGCTGTCGCTGCAGTTCATTGTTCATTGAACCAAGCATATAACACTGGACCTTGACAGAGTCCTCCTTCCAATTTTCATACATCATTAATTCATCTTCATTAGAATTATCACCGGGTTGCACTAGATCTGGTTGATCCAGGACATAGGCTAGCTTTTCACACCTGAGGACAATCTTCAGGTTGCGTAACCAGTCAATGTAATTTGGTCCCGTAAGTTTGTTTGCATCGAGTATGCAATGGAGGGGGTTAGGTGACGACATAGCGACCTACATGAAATATATATAAAATGAGCAGATAGTTCTTAAAATCAGATTTAGGACTTTTAATCTAGATTTATGCTCCCACTATTTTTCGGCGATCTGTATGACCCTCTAAGATATAGAACGGGAGATTCCGGTGATCTCCTAGTGGGGATCAGAATCCTTCGGGCATCAAGCATGTGACCTTGTGGTAGCACAACAAATCACATCAAGTCCCTTAGGCAGTCAACTCTTGACAGTTGCAACATATTGCAATATCCGATCGATTTAACCCCTGAATCGGAGTGACCTTGTGGTAGCACAACAAATCAATTTGATTCAGTTAAGTTTATCCATCATTACTTAGATGACATGAATTCATAGTGCAATCCTTGTGGTAGCACAACAAAACTACACTATTTGTCAATTCATCTTAATGACATCACATGTCGTAGACCTAGTTTAATTTCTAAATCAAACAGACCTTGTGGTAGCACAACAAATCTGTTTGAGATAAGAATTATCCTAAGATCTATAATGATGGTGGGTTACGTGGATTATTCTGAATATCTCACGTTTACAACTTAAGTTTTAAAAGAGGGTTTTTGATTTTGATTTGTAAAAATCGTGCTATCAATAGTATTTCGATTTGAAGTATCAATATACTTAATAGAAATGTATGTATGATAGCAAGATCCGCAAACATCACATATATGCAGAAAAATTAAATGGGGATGATCATGGACTGCTAAAGCTACTATGGAATCATCGGAGCCAAACGATGATCCATAATAGGATCCTAATGTGAAAACAGCAACACTGGTTCCATTTGATGCGAGTCCTTCCTCCAGAGGTGTCTTCAGAAGATCCCGTCCTCTTAGCTTAATCCGATACATTTAAATATGAAATTCAGGACTCGCAGGTCCACAAATGTACATTTAAACAATTTAGAAACCTTGATCTTATCAAGGGGAGTACAATCTTATAGGAAGGTAGAAAGTACACTTGGATTAAGAGAGAGGAGGACACGCAGGTCCTATTTAAAATACCAAATGAAATAAGCATCGCATTCATTCACATCATTCATCACATGAAAATACTAAGTCCATGATCATCCCACCAGAAAGCACATCACATGCATCACAATCATCACATAATTGCTGTTTGGTATTAAATTTTATAAATATAAAATTATAATACCAATTAGTTTTCGAAATAACATTTATTTCAGTATAATCAATAATATTCAAAACATTATTGACAAATAAACTAACTAAACTATTCAGTTAATCTAAATCTTGATTCAAACAATTTGAACATTAAAAGTAATCAAGTTATGCATGAAATCAGTTTAAAACAATTTTAAACTAATTAATTTAACAGGGAAATTAATTATCTAAAACAATTTTAAATAATTAACTAACACCCTATTAATAACAAAGCCCTTTAATTGAATAACAGTTATTAAACAATTTAATAACCTGTTAATAATCATAAAAATAATTAATAACAATTATTAATCATTTCTATAATTTTTCTGTTTTAAAACAATTTTAAAACTGGCTTGAATAAGCTAATATTGGGTTTAAAGGGGGTTAAACAGGCATTAAAAACCAATTTTTAAAAACCAGAAAATGGGCCCAGCCCATTAGGGCCCAAACGGCCCGGGCCCAGGGCCCTGTCTCGGCCAGGGTCGAACCCTGGCTCGGCCAGGGGGTCTGGCCCAGCCAGACCCGAGCCCTAGCTCGGCCAGGGCGCCGCCCGGCCCCCGCCCGGTCCGACCGGGTCGGGACCGGGCGGTTCAGCCCCTTCATGAAGGATTCGACCGGGCCCCTTCATATAACCTGTAACCCTAATTTGTGCAGGCCGGCGGCGGATGAGGCGATGGCAGCGCTGCCAGGCGCCGGCGCCGGCGACGGCGCCGCCAGGCACCGCCGGCGACGTCCCCACCTCCGGCGGTCAGCCCGGCACCGGTGGGGCAGCCGGCGGTGGCCAAATGGCCCTTGAATCGAGCCCTAAACTCCCCTTTAAAATCTGATTTTTCAGGTTTAAAAAAACCGAGTTTGGGCTTGATTTTTAGCACCTCCAAGGGCACTCCGGCGCCGAAAAATGTGTCGAATGCGTAGTGGTGACTATCACCTAATGATCCAGACATCCGGGCCGCCATCCCAACACTTGGGAGTCGCGTACGAAGCCGCCGAAGTACCCCGGTTCATCATCTCATGAAGAACTCCAAAAACCCCAAATAAAATCCGAAAAATTACAGAAAAGTAATCAAATTGATTGTGATCATCATATGAACACTAATCTGTCATTTTTAATCGGATTAAACACAAGAACACGTACAATACGGGTTCTTCACGCATAATGAGAAAAACACGCAAAACGGTACCGTTTTACAACCGAACCAGTGAACCTGGCTCTGATACCGCTGTAAGGAATCGCCATGAACGCAGCGGAAATAAAAATGATTCCATTGTATCGGTTGCTGGGGTCGTAAAACAGACATTAAAATCTAAGCGGGAAGAACAATTCTTCACCTTTGCGGGGTTTCGAATCTTCCATGGATGATGCCGACTCGGTAATCGCGCACGCGCACGATCTCTAGAGGTATCCACACGAGTTCTCGCAGCAGACGCGATTTCCTCCTCGGCTTGAGTGCTCCGACCAGATCTCAAATCCACCATGCGCGGAGAGAGACATATCCACTCCAAGAGAGAGAGAAGGAAAGAGAGAGAGGAAAGAGAGAATCTGGGGAGTAAAATTCGTCCAACTAACTTTTTACCCCTCCCCCTTGGCCCTCCTTATATAGAAATAAGGATAAGCACAAGAGTTAATCCTCATGATTATCCAAGAGTTTGGCCTTGGATAATTCTCCATTAAATCTTCATGTTTATCCTGCAGCTTTTCACAAAAACCCAGATAAGCATGAAATTTAACATCTCTCACCGTCTGACGATAACTCTAATGTGTGTGACCCTCTAGGCCCATATATCAGTCCGGTTGCAGGCCCATTAAACTTAGAACTGTTTCTTGAGTTTAATATTTATTAATTAACATTTAAACATCATATGTTAAATGATTAATTTAATAAACAAGTAAATTATCATCCGATGATTAATTCACTTGGCCTTCTGATCATGAACAGCACCAAACACTACCTCATGATCCCAGAAGATATAAGGGATACTGTTCCCTTCAATTGAACCTTTCCGTCTGCAGATGCCGCACAGATATAATCCTTCACTCATGCAATGTCCCGATAACGCAAGGGTATGATTTTATAGTCAAACCCTCTATCACATTATCCAGATGGATTCCAGTACACAGTTAATATCTAGAAAGACATCTCTTTCATTTGACCCTGGCTAGGGATTTCTGTGTACACATCCATGGGACATTCTCTCTCCAGTTTTATAGCAAGAGTGAGTGATCCCTTGTTGTTCACTCAATTACCTTCGCAAGCTTTCCACTGTATCTGAAAGACCGATTATGGTGGACTTAATGGTTAAAGTCCACGAGTCAGAGAATCAAGATACAATGGTCCACAAACAAGGTATCATTGGTGACTCAGGTCAAAGGACCAACTGTGCTACTGCAACGATTGAATTCCCTGGTTGACTAATAGGTATAATTACCATCCAGGAATTCTTATTTGGGTCTGTTCAGTGAACTCATTCTCTAATGAGCACCCACTTGTTTGTCTTAGTGTCACCACACGAGTGAATGTGAGATCATTCACCCTCATCATATGAGCAGACATAACTTGTGTCGATCTTATCGGATATTTAATGTCCATCTCAAATATCCTATGATCGAGAACTGTTTAAGACAATTGACTGAGGATATTGATCTCACTATCATGATCTCATCATGATTCAATATCCCATACATTTGTCTATGGACCTTCATTACGATAGTTAATTGCGAGAACTATTAAATGAAGAAATGATTGCCTTTATTAATAATCTGAACTAGAATGTACAATGATTGGCTTTGAGGCCACCCAATTCTAACAGTCTGGCCTACGGGCACTGGCGCAGACGTATATCCTCGTCGAGTGCCTCGTTGGGCCAGACAACGATCGACAGAAGGCCGAGGAGGAGCGCGCTCCACTGGAAAGGCCTTGGAGGAAGAGACCAAGGCGAAGGCGGACCTAAAAGGCAAGCTTAAGATTGCCTTGGCCCAGGTGGTGGAGTCAGAGGAGCGGAAGCAAAAAGTGGAGGATGATCTCGAGATCGCCAAAGCCTAGGCCTAGTTGCTGGACACGGTGGCATCCAAGGCCTTGACTCGGTTCAAGTCCTCTCCTGAGTATTTGGACAAGAAGGTCGAGTTCAACCTCGAGCAGTACACCGTCGGCTATGACAGGAGTACAGCTAGGGGGTTCTTGGCCGGCTTCTGGGCGGCGGCCGCTCGCGTCAGGGAGCTGTGTCCGGACGCCGAGGCCCTGTTGTAGCTAGAGCAGGTGACCTTGCCTATCGCTCCGACCTCGACGACTCCGGGGAAGGTGTTGAGGAGGGCAAGGCTACCACAACTGTCGAACCCGCTAGCTCTTTGACCGGCAACCAAGGTCTTGCTGCTAAGGTTGCTGAAGATCTTTGAACCGCTTCTCCGGACCCCGACCGACTGGAAGTAGTAATCGATGAGGTACTCAAGGTGTCTCGTTAAAGAAGAAATTTAACCAACCCTCCATCTGAGTTATACCGGCCCATCCCAATTTTGACTTGGGCCCCGTTAGGGGACAAGATGGCCGGTTTGCCCTCGGCTCTATATGTATTTTTTTCTTCTTTCTTTCTTTTTTTTTTTTCTCATCAAAGCTTATACGTTGTACTTGAAGTATACCACCGGTTACTCGGATTAATATATTGCCGTTTCGCGGATTGTACCTTTCTTCTAGATTGACTATCCGACTGGCGAGGAGTGGTCGTTCAGCACGACTTGGAGGGACTTCATTGTCGACCCCCTTCTAGAAGGCTTCTACCAAGGGCTCTCTGACGAAGGGAACCGGCTGGTGGCGGACCTCCATGCTGACGTCCCTCACGACATCGGCGTCTTCCCTTCCGAACACATGTTGGAAGCGGCCGCCCTTGCTCCATCTTCGGGCGGTCCTGCCGAGATGCCGGCTCCTGTTGAAGCGCTTCTCTTCCGAGTGTGAGCACTCGGGAGAATGATATGGCTCAGGGAACAATATGGCTTAGAATGCCCTTCCTGAGTATGAATAGTAGGGGAATAATATGGTGTAGAACACCCTTCCCGAGTGTGAGCACTCGGGGAACAACATGGCTTAGAACGCCTTTCCCGAGTGCGAGCACTCGAGGAATAGTATGGCTTAGAGTGCCCTTACCGAGTGTGAGCACTCAGAGAATAACATGGCTTAGAACGCCCTTCTCGGGTGTGAGCACTCGGGGAGACAGTATGGCTTAAAGCGCCCTTCCCGAGTGTGAGCACTCGGAGAACAGTATAGCTTAGAGCACCCTTTCCGAGATATCCCCGACGTATCAGGGACTCTATCTCGTCTCGTAGCTGGCGACATTCTTCAGTCATGTGGCCATGGTTGTTGTGGAAGTTGCAGTACTTCCTCTGATCTCGACGCTTGGGATCGGTCCTCATTTTCTAGGACCAGTTGACGTATTCCTTATTTTTGAGATCCTGGAGGATCTCGAAGACGGGAGTAGTCAATGGCGTGTACGGCCTAGGAGATGTGGACCGCTTGGAGTCTCCTTTGAAACGCCAAGACTTCTTCTCGGGGAGGGGCCTCTCGCCTTGACGCTTGCGATCGCCCTCTTCTCCGTGATGGTGATAGGCGGTTATCACTTCATCGTAGTCGGCATGTTGGTGCACCAAGTCGATGAGGCCGGATAGTGTCTTGGGGGCCTCGAGGATAATGGCTCTTCGGAGAGAGTCATCCCGAGTGCCCTGCGTCAAGCCGGTCACGGTGGAGGACACCTCCAACTTTAGGACCTGGAGAGCCTCGTGGTGAAAACGGGTGATGTAGTCCTGCAGGGATTCACCGTGATTTTGCTTGCTGGCAACGAGGCTAGCTGACGACCTTTTGCGGTGGGTGCCGGCAAAATGATCTCGGAAAGCTTCTCGACCTGCCCAAACAAACGTATTGACCTCAACCCAAGGTAGTGAACCACGTTTGTGCCGTTCCTACTAGGGTGGTGGCGAATGCGTGGCAGCGGATGGTGTCGTGGACTTCGTGCAGCCTCATGTGAGACTAGAAGTTGTTGAAATGAGTCTTAGGGTCCCCTTGTCCATCAGGTGTTGAGTTTGTTGACGGGTAATTTCTTGCGTTCCAGGACGTCGAGGATGTCGGCGGCGAAAGGGGAGTTGTCCCCTTCCTCGTTGGATAGAGAAAGGGATCGCCGCCTTAGGAGGAGATTTTCGATGCACTTTTTGCGGCGCTCGAGCCTTTTCTGCAACTCGTTGATCCGTTGGTTTACGGCGGGACTCCTTCGTGGAGAGTGGGATCTTGAGGACCGAGATCGGTGGGATTGGCCTATCGGGCTGCTCCTCCTTTTCGGGGAGGATCGGTTCAAGCCGGTGCCGTCGGTTGGAGGTTGTTGCGCTGGATCTCCTTATCGAAAAGGAGGAAACGGCGGCTAGCTTTAGATGCCTACACACCTCCCCATGGCAGCCGGGGCTCTCCTGGCCTCCTTTTGAGGTTGCTTTTGGGGGTCGGCCCCCAGGCGAGGCTCCGAAACCACAGGCTGTGCGGGAAGACACTCCTACATCAGGGTGAGTAGGGTGCCCATCTGCTGGGCGACTACCCCCATAGGGTCATTGCCGTTTCTCGATGGCGTAGAGGTCGCGCTCTGTGACCGGTTAGTACTGGTGTCGACTCTGACTTCGTTAGTATGAGATGCCGCTCTGGCCCGACGGCTGTTCTTGTTGCCTCTTGTCATTGTTTTTCGTACGCTTACCACAGACGACGCCAATCGTGTAGCGGTCGAAAATTGGTCGTACTGTGACGACCGTCTGATCGAAGATCCTGGCTACTCGATAGAATTTATTTGTTGGTGGAAACGCCTAGGGTAGAACGTGCAAGAGGGTGGACAGAGGTGTCAAAGAGGGGCTCCCCAGTCTGCTGGGGAGCGAAACCCTTTGACACCTAAGTTAGGTGCTAGAAGATGAGATCTTGCTAGGGGTTTTTTGTGCTCAGAAAGGCTAACCTTGCCTTGGAGAGGATCCGATGATTATATAGTTTCCCCCCCTCGATGCGTATCGAGGACGATTTCCTTCGGGGGGTGATTTTGCCCACGATCTTCTCCCCCTAATTTAGGAAGAACGTGGGATATTGGGCAAGCGAGGACTCACCCGTAGCTGTATGGGGGCAGATCGCGCGATCCTGCCATAAGTAGGCAGTTGGGTCCGTAGGACCCGCCTGATGGTGATGATGCATGATGAATCGCCCCCGGGGGGGGGCTTGGCCGAGACCATAGGGGGGTCTCAGGAGTAATGGTTGCGCTCCATGCCGGGGGATCCAGTGGCCTGGGCTTGATGGGCTCAGAATTTGGCTGCTATTACGCGGGCCGAAGCTCTGAGTGCCACATGGCCCCTTGCGCCGTCTCCGGAGGGCCATGGGCCTTTGGGCCTACGGACTTGATGGGCTTGATTGGGCCGGACCCAATCTCCCCTCGTCAGGAGCCAACTTAATCTTCATATGTGTTTGAAGGAGAAGAACTTTGTCTAGCCTAAAAAGCTAGTAGGCTGGCCCAATAATGCCGCTTGCAGACCATCGAATGTGTCTCTAAGGAGGCCCACACCCCACCAAAGAAAGCTAGTGCTATTCTGTTTGGGTTCTAGTCGAGACTCAATCTAAGAGTAACCTTAGAACCGAGCTCCCTAATTGCCTTAACATTGAGAACGGGAGCAGTAGAGACCGAATCTGCTCCCTAACAAACGTTCTGGACTGACCCGAGCAAGTTAATGACCCTATCTCGCTCGAAAACTAATCCGGATTGAAGACTTCGCCCCCTATGGCCCAGTTTGACCATGGCTCAAGGCAGATCAAGATAAATATAAGAATCCATCCCAAGTTCGGTCTTCCTAAGACGGTCCTTTTCGATTATGGGCCACTTCCCGAGCCCAATTCTCCTGAATGAGATTAGTTTCCCAAGGGACTCCGCACAACTATATAAGGATCCCAATCCCATAGACCAAAGTACGTTATCCTTAGCCTAAGCTCCCTCTACTTTCTTCTAGATGTCCAGTCTTCTGACTTAGGTATCATAGGAGGTTCCCTCATATTACCACCGGGGATCTTTAACGATTTTTTTTTTTACAGGAACAACTGATTCCCAGTTCTCCGATCATTGGCGGAGGACTCTAATCGTGATGGATGATATTTTGACCGATCAACTTTTATTGCCATCTGTGGGAAATTGATATGAGAAACCATAGTTAGAAAACATCTTACCACGACGTCTAAGCAGGGGGATGCTAGTTGGAGTAGCCATGACCGATCTGCTCTGACCAGACAAATCGTTTGCATGGTCCAGGAGGACGATGGAAAAAAGAAGCGCATCCACACCTCAGGAGCTCAAAGCACCAGTCGAGAGGTTCCTATAGTTGATAATTTTTGACTTATCAGAGAGTCATCGTGTTAAAAGGGTCTTCGTTGACAATGAAAGTCCTTTGGATATCTTCTTCCTTGATATATTCCAACATCTCGACTCCATTTGTATGAACATAAGGAAGGAGAGATCACATGTATATGGGTTCGGTGGCCAGCCAATGGCTGTCATAAGCCATGTAGCCCTCCTGGTAATCTTGGAGACTTCTATTATGTTCTTGATCCAGTTCAATCATTCGGACTCACTTCGGATTCAAGATACGTAACTACGGAATCAAATAACATACAAATCTTAAATGAAACATGAGACATAAATAATCAAGTAATAAATATGACATTTGCTATCAATAAATTCAAATATTCTATTATATTGTCATAAGCAGGATCCTCAAATTACATCAAATATGCAGTGAAAATAAAGTCTCTCAACTCACTAAAGAAATATAAAAATACATATCATCTCTCAAATCCTTACTACATCAAGTCTAAGAAAAATAGTAAAACTAATCTTAGATAACATTATGAAAATGTCAAATGTCTCAAGCAAAAGCTTCCTTAAATCTCAAATTCTCTTCCTCCTTAAACTCTAAAAATATTAGTAGAGTGTATGAGTACAACCTCCTAGTAGACAAATCTAACCCACCAAATGTTAAAGAATATTATAATTGAAAAGTGATGATATTAAATATACATATAATTCACAGTTCTACATATAGCTTAAATAAAATTATGATACAAAAAAACAAGGTCAAATATAAATATACCAAATTACATGTGTTTTCTAATAGTATGAACAACTCAACTAACGTGTAGCATATATGCCATGATCGAAATCTTATCTAACTGAACAAATTTACTTAACCATGGTCTACACAAATTACACATCTAATATAATATATTACATAGCAAATCATCATGATATAGTAGCTTATCATATTAAATCAAATCTTACTTATGAACATACTAAAGATCATAAGATTATGAACAATTCAAAGAAGAACTAATCATAGATTTTAAAGGAATGAACTGAATAGAATATAATCTAAATGCAAATGATATTTACAATGAATTATGTTTCATAGTTATATCCCAAACAAATCACAAACTAACATATCAAATAGACATGCATCCAATCATCATATAAGGAGCTGAACAAAATATATACCAAAGCATATAGACAAATATGATAAGGTCATCACATATTTATAGCTGAAGAATCTATTATCCCACCATAGATGACTACAAACAAACACACAATCACCGAGATTTTTTCGTTGCCCACAGGTAAAACTCATCTATAGACGTTTATAAAATAAACCTTAATTTCCTTAAGATGATAATGTCTCAAATATATATCAAATAAATATGACATATATATCTTACAAAAAATTCATAATGATCATAAATATGAAAATTAATTTAACAAAGTGATACTTATATATAGGAGTAAAAATACATATTTTTATATACAAAATAATCACTTAAAGAGCCAACATAGTCATATATATGGAAATTAGAGTAAAGCTAATGCAAACATAGACTGAAAATATGTTTGAAGAGTTTTTTCAGAATTTTTGGAAAAATAAACATATTTTTTTGGCCACTAATTTTATTTTTTATCACTAAAAAAATAAAACATCAGCTGAATATTATCAAACAGATTCAAAATATTACCAAACTTGGCAAACATGTCAAATAGGTCATATGTAAAGTGTGGACAAAGTTTCATCAATTTATAGATTGATTTGATATGATTCCAAACTCCCACTTCAATCCCAAAAATTTGAATTTAACAAATTCTCAGCAACTCTTAAGTCATGATACAATAATTATCAAATGATTTTATAAAATTGTTAAATTATTTAAAGAGGTCAAAAACAAAATATGACAAAGGTCTCCACAACATTTGCGAAGGTTTAGATATGAATTGAATAAGATAGAAAGTCCAGAAGTTGGGATTTTAAAATTATCAGGACAAATTATATAGTCTGACAAGAAAATTATGAAATAAACATCAACTGAATTCATAAAATTATAAAATTTATTGGACATGAAGACAACATGTAAAATATATTTATGTCAAAATTTTAGGTTAATAAGACATCAAACGAAGTATAACAAATATCTATAACATGTAATCATAGTTGAAAACAAAAGAGATTGAATGAACATATTGCATATGTTGAGAGAATAATCATGGAATAAATAGTAAATAATATCATAAAAATATGAAATCTGGTGATCATGAAGTAGACATATAGATAAAAATTTTATTGATTGATTAGCTTTCTAAAACTTTTGAAAGTAATATATTTTTAGTATAAAATAGATCATACTTAGGATCATCTACCTACCTCTTGAATAAAGATCGGTTCTTGGTTCTCTTATGACTTTCTTGCTATCTATATATAATTTTTTTCTTTTCTAAGATCTTTTCACATTCTGTAATCTCTTTCCCACTTCTCTAAGACTTATGAAAGTACCATCAAGTATTAGATCCAACTCCCATAGAGTTTAACCATGTCTTCTCTCTTTTCTCTCAAGGACAACACTATAAACTTATCTTCAACGAAGAGCTGTGCCCGTCTAATGGCTCCAACACGAATAAAAGGTCTTATTTATAGCTAATTACCTTCCTACTACTACCAACTAATTTTCTATGCTGGAAATGAATTCCAACTATACATTATTTAGGCCCTGTTTGGTAACACAGGGTGATACCACTTGTTAGGGATTTTAGGAATACCTGGAGCGGAAGCCATCCCTAACGTAGAGGAAGACGATCCCGAAGTCGATCTCCATGCACAGCGAACCTCGAACAAGAACCCACGAACTCCGGACGAGAAGACGGTGTAGACCCACGCACTGTCTCCACTGGTTTCCTCTCTCTATTTGTCTTGATGCGTATTACCTAATGGGGAGTCACAGGCTTCTTTTATAGAGAGGAGGGACCAGTCCTGTTCTTACTTCTAATAGGATCCAACCCATTACAGGATCCTTATTGGGCGCCTAATGGGTTAAGCCCAATCATATTCTATTAATTGGATGCCTAATGGTGTGCAAGTGTGCAGCCCAGTAAACACAAGTGGACCACTAATTGGATTAGAACCCAACATTCTCCCACTTGGTCCAACTTGTCTTAAGCACATCAAATCTTTAACTAAGATCCATTACGGATTTAAAATCTAATCCAAATAAAACACAATGGTTTCCTAAAATCAATAGTTTCCTAAACCCAATAGTTTCTTAAACCCAATGGTGCGTATAACTTTTAGGTGTGAATGGGGACAGGGGGAGACAAGAGGAATTAAATGGGAGACAAGGGCATTAAATGTCCATCTTTTTAGAATCTAACATGTTTTTTTCAACTTTCAAAGTAGAGAGAGCTAGGAAGAAAGAGGGAGAGAGGATAGAGAGAGGAAAAACTCACAAAAGATAGCTTTTGAAACTTTTGGAAAATGGCATGGTCCCACCAACTCTCCAAAAACTGTTATACCCTGTACTTTTTCAACTACTAATAAATTTAATTAATTTAAATTAGACTAATTAACTAATTATAAGAGTCTATGACTGAGCTTAAGTAACTTAATTTATTCTAATTAACCCAATTATGAAAGCCTAATAGCCCAAATTATACTACTAAGAATAACCTACTAATTTAGTTCAAATTCTATGACAACAACATAGTAAAATAACTATAACTTTCTATAGAAAATTTGGATTAAGGCATATATGATATCAGTGGAAATATAATAAAAATATCAATAACTTTGTAGAATATCATTTTTACTAATTCGGATGTTTTAGAGGTTAAAAATATCAAAGAGCAGTTTTAGAAATGGCTATTCACAGAGAACAAGTCCTAATCGGATTAGGATTTGAATTAGGAAACAAAAGATGGTACAATTAATATTAACCACGACATAAAAAGTTATGTATAACATATTTGACTTAGATAAGAAGTAAAATATAATAAATTTGAATATAATTAATATTCTAATTAATGGGTAGAAACATAATAGGAATCCTACTTGGATTAGGATTCTGTACACTGATTTACTTGACATAGCTCTAGTATTTTAAGCATAACTCCGTGCATAAAATTAATAATTAAGTAAGACAACTTTCATTAGAACTATGACTCAAAGTTATAGAAGTTTTATGAAGAACACATATTTAAAACAAGTTTTTTCCTAATAGGAATCAGGACATCTTTAGACATGAAGGAAATCTGCCAGATTTCTGAGTTCGGAGTACTCGGGACAGTAGGTCAGTAAAATAATCATATCTTTTTGTATAGAAGTCTAAATATAGTTAAATTAGTTGAATTAGAAAGGTAATAAAAAGTTTTAAAACTTTGTAGAATAAACATTTTCTTAATTCGGATGTTTAAGGGGATGAATTCAAACGTCTTCAAAAACGGAAACCTTGAGATAGTGTGAGCAGAGTCCGATTTAGACTAGGAAGTGACTTTACTTGGAGATTAAGTTATGGGGAGTAGGAGTTAGACTCTAACAATGAAAGGGAGTGTTGGTGGTTATATTAGGAAGGTAAATAAGCATGAATAGAGCCTTGGGTCGTGCTCAACCTCTATAACATGCAGCTCTCTTCTAAAGGGGTAAGTTCATGTGGTGTTCATGAGAGAATAGAGTTGTTCGTGGTTATTTCTTTTGAAGGTTTGATTCTAATCAATGTTTTATATTATTGGAGGATTAGAGAATGTGAGTAAGACCTTATATAATGTGGAAAAGAATTTATAGGAAGAATAAATCATGGATAAATAGCGATGAAGCTATTGGAGAATCAAGAGCCGGTCTTTCATCAAGAGGTAGGTGGATAACTGTACACATGATCTATTTTGTATTACAAAACTATGTTATTTTAGAAAGCTTTTAAAAGTAAATAAATTGGTAATAACTTTTATCTATATGTATATTTCATGATATTGAAGTTTCAGATTTTTGTGATCTTATTTTCTATTTATTTCATGACTAATATCTCAGCCTATGTAATCTGTCCGTTTAATCTGTTCTGTTTCTAATTATGATCATACGAATTACAGATAGTTGTTCTCCTTGGTCTGATACTCAATTAAGCTTAACTTTTGAAAAAAGTTTATTTTTCATATAATACTAATGTCCAATAAATTTCATAATTTTCGGAGTTTTTAGGATATTTATTTCATAATACTATTTACAGACTATAAAATCTGCTCAGACAATTTTGAAATCTCAACTTGTAAATCCTATATCGCATTTGATTCAAATAAAAATTATACCCAATTTTGTAGAGACCTTTGTTATATTATCCTTGACCTCTCGGTAAAGTTTTAGAATTTTATGACTTCGTTTGGTATTCAGTTTACCCTCTGTTTTGATTTGCTGGAATTCTATTTAAGTTGGATTCTCCGAATCAGAGTGAGAATCCAAAATCATAGCAAAGCAATCCAGAAATTGATGAAAATTTGTACACAATTTAAATATGACCTTTTGGACATGTTCTTAAAGTTTTATAATTATATCAATCTTTTTGATATTATTCGGCTTATTTGTTGATTTGTTAGCTCTGAAAATCAGTTTTGATGGCCGAAAAATATGTTTGTTATTCCGAAAATTCTAAGAAAATTCCTTTGACTAATTTTTGTATCCAACAACCTATTTTGATCAGCTTACTCTGATTTTTCATATATATGACCATGATGACTCTCTAAGTGGCTATTTTATATATAAAAGTATGCATTTTAACTCTTATATGTACTTATCAATTTGATAATTCAATTTTCAGATCTATGTCCATCTTTTGTCATCATTTGATCTCTGTTAATCTGATTGTGCAATAATTATTTGACTTTGCTTGGACATTGCCATCTTAAGGAGATATTTGGGCCGATTCCACTATAAGCATCCATATTGGATAGGGTATTTTATTTGGAACCCGAGGGCAAACAGGTGGAATCCTGATTTCCGGCCGACTAAAACCAGGGGACATCGATACGTAACGCCCTGGCGGTTTGGAGTTGGGTGGGACTTAGACTCCCCGGTTCTGCGCAGTGACTAAGACCTTTGCATCATTTGCCTAGATGCTTTGGTATTTGTTTTGTTTGGCTCCTTATGTTGTGGTTTGGGTGCATATCCGTTATGATATGATTTGATTTGTTTGATTGACAAATAAATCTGAAATCCTTACTCCATATGTTCATTTGAATTCAGCTTAGTCATTTGGATCTTTTGATCATCCTGTTTAGCTATCCCTTTGAAATTATATGAATCTGTCTTAACTATGTGATCCATGATATGAATCAGATTTGATAAGCTACTACGCCATGATATTCGCTATTTGATATGACATGTGCTCAGGAGACGGCGATACGTAACGCCCTGATAATTTGATATGTTATGTGATATGTTCTGATCATGGCTAGTAGAATTTGATATGTCTGACATGAGTTTGATCATGCCATATCTGCTATATGTTAATTAATCTATTCATGCTATTAGAAAACACATTTGATTTGATAAGTTTATATCTGACCATGATTTGTATCATGTTCTTATTTGAGCTATATGTAGAACTGTGTAAGATCATGTTTAGTATAATTGTATAATGTGATTCGTAAAGTTTACTATATGTTAAGTCATGTGGATTGTTTGAAGCCTACTGAGTGGTTGTACTCATAAATCTTATTAACATTTTCAGAGTCAGAGAAAGAGAATTTCGAATCTGAGAAGACTTCTGATTGAGGCATTCGACATCTTCAGGAGGTTATTAGATTGAATTTACAACTTTCTTAGACTTGATGTAATAGAGATGATGAGAGATTGATGTATTTTTATTTATTTGGTGAGATTGAGAATTTTTACATAATTGGTGGAAATTGTAATTTTTGAACTTTGGTGTTGGCTATATTTGGATATTTTGGGTTACATGATGGTTATGGTATTTATTTAAAATCGCCTTGTGGTTGTTTAGCTCTCATATATGTTCGTTATGGTGGAATTTGTTCTGAGATTACGTGGTCGGATTCCAAGTTAAAAAAAAAAAAAATGAACCGAATCCGGAGCGTAACAGTATGGTATCAGAGCAATTATGAGAGTTTAAACATCCACAACCATTTGATCATAAGCCATACCGGTTGATTTTAAAGGATATGATAAAGTTTAAGATTAGTAAGATCTTGGGTCAGATTAGAAATTTAGATTATATCTAGTTTATAGTTATAGTAAGGAGGTGATTGTAGATGTCACATTTAGCTTATTCTAACAATTAGACTTATACAAAGGGGATTCTTAGTGTGGATGTGGATTAAAAGGATTAAGTTTCATCTTTTTAAGGGGGAGAGCCAGCTACATGATGTATTTATTCCTATCACTTACATCTTTCCACTAGGTTTAACCCATTAAAGATTGACCTATTCTTACCCCTGATTTTTTTTTATAATTAGTACTAAAGGATGCCTTGACCAAAACATACATTTATAGACTTAATTAACGTTTTTTTTATTCATCTACATTTACTTATATTACTTGAAAACTAGAAAGAGTTAGTTAACACTTTAAAATATTAAGATAAGTTAGTATTCTTAAATTTCATAAATGACTCTTATTTAAGTCTATGATATATGTTTGGTTGGATATTGATGATCTATTTTGAGATAAGTAACTCGAATCATACTATGTCATTGAACATTCATACTTGTACGATAAAGTATGGAGACCACAGTAGATATGAGTTCATTTAATAGTAGTAATATACTATAAATGTATCCTCTTAATTTATTAAAACACTAAGAAGATACTTAGAGACGTGTACATAATCTTTTCTAAGTGATCCATTAGGCCACCTATAGGCATATACTTAAGTCCTCGTATACTCTCCTTTAGGCTTTACCTTTAAATATAAATATAAATTCTTCTAGTTCTGTGATGAGTAAATTTACTAAGCATATATAATATGTAAATTAGTTATGAGAGTAGATCTATGAAGAATATTTGGGAGCTAAACACATTATCCTGATTAGGGACTAGATCATCTTCTTAAAGCTATCAAATTGGAAGTAGAACATCAATGACTCATGATTTCTATTAGATCTAAAAAATATTGTGATTGTTCGAAGTATAGATGAGTTTTAGCAATGTAATGTGATTTTAGGACGCTTATGTATCTCAAGTTAAAAATATCCATAAGAATTAATTGACATATTCTTATGATATTCAAAGTACTTTTAGAGAGTAATTATAAGCTATGATAAGGTTGATATGATGATAATCTATATTCTAATTATCTTGGTACATACTCAACTATGTGAGAGTTAGTTAATCATCGATCTCTTTTCACCCTATGTCCTTAGCTATGTCAGGATAAATTTATCTATTGATTAATTAATTTGATTAACTAAATCGGATTCAAGTCTATAGACATATTAAATCAAAAGTGTATATTAATCATATTACAAATACTCCACAAGTATAGATCTATTTGTCGTAGTGACCTTATCTTGATTGAGTAAACCCTTAATCATATTCTATGGCCTTAGAAATTAGTATAAAAAATCTATTAATACAAATATAGATTATTAGAATCTATAAAATTTCAAGGACGAAATTCTTTAAGGGGGAGAGGATGTTATACCCTGTACTTTTTCAACTACTAATAAATTTAATTAATTTAAATTAGACCAATTAACTAATTATAAGAGCCTATGACTGAGCTTAAGTAACTTAATTTATTCAAATCAACCCAATTATGAAAGCCCAATAACCCAAATTATACTACTAAGAATGACCTACTAATTTAGTTCAAATTCTATGACAGCAACATAGTAAAATAACTATAACTTTCTATAAAAAATTCGGATTAAGGCATATATGATATCAGTGGAAATATAATAAAAATATAAATAACTTTGTAGAATATTATTTTTACTAATTCATATGTTTTAGAGGTCAAAAATATCAAAGAGTAGTTTTAGAAAGGGCTATCCACAGAGAACAAGTTCTAATCGGATTAGGATTTGAATTAGGAAACAAAAGATGGTACAATTAATATTAACCACGACATAAAAAGTTACCTATAACATATTTGACTTAGATTAGAAGTAAAATATAATAAATTTGAATATAATTAAGATTCTAATTAATGGGTAGAAACATAATAGGAATCCTACTTGGACTAGGATTCTGTACACAGATTTACTTGACATAACTCTAGTATTTTAAGCATAACTCCGTGCATAAAATTAATAATTAAGTAAGACAACTTCCATTAGAACTATGACTCAAAGGTATAGAAGTTTTATGAAAAACACATATTTAAAATAAGTTGTTTCCTAATAGGAATCAGGACATCTTTAGACATGATGGAAATTTGCCAGATTTCTGAGTTCGGAGTACTCAGGACAGCAGGTCAGTAAAATAATCATATCCTTTTGTATAGAAGTCTAAAAATAGTGAGATTAGTTGTATTAGAAAGGTAATAAAAAGTTTTAAAACTTTGTATAAGAAAGATTTTCTTAATTCGGATGTTTAAGGGGATAAATTTAAACGTCTTCAACAAAGGAAACCTACAGAGAGCGTGAGCAGAGTCCGATTTAGACTAGAAAGTGACTTTTACTTGGAGATTAAGTTATGGGGAGTAGGAGTTCGACTCTAGAAAAGAAAGGGAGTGTTGGTGGTTATATTAGGAGGGTAAATAAGCATAAATAGAGCCTTGGGTCGTGCTCAACCTTTATAACATGCAGCTCTCTTCTAAAGGGGTAAGTTCATGTGGTGTTCATGAGAGAATAGAGTTGTTCGTGGTTATTTCTTTTGGAGGTTTGATTCTAATCAATATTTTATATTATTGAAGGCTTATAGAACGTGAGGAAGACCTTGGAGAATGTGGAAAAGAATTTATAGGATGAAGAAATCATAGATAAATAGTGATGAAGCTATAGGAGAATCAAGAGCCGGTCTTTCATCAAGAGGTAGGTGGATAACTATACACATGATCTATTTTGTATTACAAAACTATGTTATTTTAGAAAGCTTTAAAAATTAAATAAATTGGTAATAAATTTGATATATATGTATAATTCATGATATTCAAGTTTCAGATTTTTGTGATCTTATTTTCTATTTATTTCATGACTATTATCTCAGCGTATGTAATCTGTCCGTTTAATCTGTTCTGTTTCTAATTATGATCATACGAATTACAGATAGTTGTTCTACTTGGTATGATGATCAATTGAGGTTAACCTTTGACAAAAGTTTATTTTTCATATTACATTAAGTCCCAATAAATTTCATAATTTTCGGAGTTTTTTTGATATTTATTTCATAATACTATTTTCAGACTATACAATCTGCTCAGACAGTTTTGAAATTTCAACTTGTGAATCCTATATCGCATTTGCTTCAAATCCAAATCATACCAAATTTTGTAGAGACCTTTGTTATATTATCCTTGACCTCTCGGTAAAGTTTTAGAATTTTATGACTTCTTTTGGTATTTAGTTTACCCTCTGTTTTGATTTACTGGAATTCTATTTAAGTTGGATTCTCCGAATCAAAGTGAGATTCCAAAATCATAGCAAAGGAATCCAGAAATTGATGAAAATTTGTCCACAATTTAAATATGACATTTTGGACATGTTTTTAAAGTTTGATATTTTTTTGAATCTGTTTGATATTATTCGGCTTATTTGTTGATTTGTTAGTTCTGAAAATCAGTTTTGATGGCCGAAAAATATGTTTGTTATTCCGAAAATTCTAAAAAAATTGATTTGACTATATTTTGTATCCAACAACCTATTTCGATCAGCTTACTCTGATTTTTCATATATATGACCATGATGACACTCTAAGTGGCTATTTTATATATAAAAGTATGCATTTTAACTCTTATATGTACTTATTAATTTGATAATTCAATTTTCAGATCTATGTCCATCTTTTGTCATCATTTGATCTCTGTTAATCTGATTGTGCCATAATTATTTGACTTTGCTTGGACATTGCCATCTTAAGGAGATATTTGGCCCGATTCCATTATAAGCATCCATATTGGATAGGGTATTTTGTTTGGAACCCGAGGGCAAACGGGTGGAATCCTAATTTTCGGCCGACTAAAATCAGGGGACGGCGATACGTAACGCCCTGACGGTTCGGAGTTGGGTGGGACTTACACTCCCCAGTTCTGCGCAGTGACTAAGACCTTTGCATCATTTGCCTAGATGCTTTGGTATTTGTTTTGTTTGGCTCCTTATGTTGTGGTTTGGGTGCATATCCGTTATGATATGATTTGATTTGTTTGATTGGCAAATAAATCTGAAATCCTTACTCCATATGTTCATTTGAATTTAGCATAGTCATTTGGATCTTTTGATCATATTGTTTAGCTATCCCTTTGCAATTATATGAATCTGTCTTAACTATGTGATCCATGATATGAATCAGATTTGATAAGCTACTACGCCATGATATTCGCTATTTGATATGACATGTGCTCAGGGGACGGTGATACGTAACGCCCTGATAATTTGATATGTTATGTGATACGTTCTGATCATGGCTAGTAGAATTTGATATGTCTGATATGAGTTCGATCATGCCATATCTGCTATATGTTAATTAATCTATTCATGCTATTAGAAAACACATTTGATTTGATAAGTTTATATCTGACCATGATTTGTATCATGTTCTTATTTGAGCTATATGTAGAACTGTGTAAGATCATGTTTAGTATAATTGTATAATGTGATTCGTAAAGTTTACTATATGTTAAGTCATGTGGATTGTTTGAAGCCTACTGAGTGGTTGTACTTATAAATCTTATTAACATTTTCAGAGTCAGAGAAAGAGAATTTAGAATCTGAGAAGAATTCTGATTGAGGCATTCGACATCTTCAGGAGGTTATTAGATTGAATTTACAACTTTCTTAGACTTGATGTAATAGAGATGATGAGAGATTGATGTATTTTTATTTATTTGGTGAGATTGAGAATTTTTACATAATTGATGAAAATTGTAATTTTTGAACTTTGGTGTTGAGTATATTTGGATATTTTGGGTTACATGATGGTTATGGCATTTATTTAAAATCGCCTTGTGGTTGTTTAGCTCTCATATATGTTCGTTATGGTGGAATTTGTTCTGAGATTACGTGGTCGGATTCCGAGTTAAAAAAAAAAAAAAAAAAGAACCGAATCCGGGGCGTAACAAAAACCAACATGAATTTTTTTATTTTTCCACCCTTGTTGTCAAATGTAGCCATAATCTCCAAGTTAAAGTGATTTCCTAGTGCAAGTAAGACTCAATTCTAATATCTCTTTGTTTCCTAATATAAAAACCTCTAAATTCGACCCCTTAAATGTTAGAATTAGGAAAAAATCTCCTCTACAAAATTTTATAACGTTTTATTATATTTCTAATGCCGTTAGCCTCACTATTTTTAGACTTTTGTTCAAAAAGTTATCCCTATATTACTAACTTGCTGTCCTTAGTACTTCGAATCTAGAAATCTGGCAGATTCTGTTGCCGTCCAAAGATGTCATGATTTCCGACTAGTAAATAGCTTGTTTTAAAAATATAGTCTTTATAAAAATTATAGAATTTTCAGTCATATTTTCAACAGGTGTTGTCTTATCTAATTTGAAATTTTATATGTCAAATTGCTTAAAATAATAGGACTATGTCAAGTAAATCTATGTGCAGAATCCTAGCTTGAGTAGGATTTTAATCATACTTTCTACCCACTAATTGAAATCATAAGCATACTTAAATTTATTGTGCTCTATTTATAATCTTACTCAAATATGTCTAGCATCAGTTTTAAGGTTGTGCTTAATTTTAATTATACTTTATCTTATTTCCTAATTTGAATCTTAATTCTATTATGACTTATTTCTCATTGGTAGTCCTTTCTAAAACTGATCATCGATATTTTTGACCTATAAAACATTTGAATTAATAAAAATTATCTTCTACAAAGTTATATATATTTTCATGTTCTTTCCAAAGATACCAACCATGTCTTAATCTACAATTTCTGCAAAATATTATAACTATTTTACTATGCTACTATCTAGTGCATCAAACGTAGAATTTTAACTAAGTTAGTGGGCTATTCTTATTAGTATTATTGGGTTAATGGACTTTCATAATTGAGTTAATTAGACTAAATCAAATTTCATAAACTCACTAATGGACTCTCATAATTAGTTAATTGGTCTAACTTAAGTTCATTAAATTCGTTAATATGTTGTAAAAGTGCAGGGTAGAATATCCTCTCCCGCTAAAAGAAATTTCGTCTTCGAAATTTGATAGATTTTAATAATAGTATTAATAGATTACTTATACTAGTTTTTAAGGTCAAGAATACAACAGTAAAAGATTACTCTATCAACATCAAATCACTATGATAAATAGATCTAGTTAATCAACTTAACATACACCTTTGATTTAATTTGTCTATAGACTTTACATCTAATCTAGTTAATCAACTTAATTAGTCAATAGGTTAACTTATCTTAATATAGTTAAAGGTATAGAGTAGAAAGAGATTGATGACTAACTCTCATATAGTTTAACATGTATCAAAATAACTAGGATACAGATTATAATCATAACAATCTCATCATGACTTATAATTACGTCATAAAAGTACTTAGAATATAATAAGAGTATTTCAATTAACTCCTATGGTATTACATAATTAGAATTTTTTAAAGTAAAGTATATGAAAATCATTAAGTGATCATAGTGATAGGATGATCTGAACTTGAGATACATGAGTCCTAACATTATGGTTTGTAGTTAAAAAATTATCTTATACATTAGACAATTATGTCGTTTTGGAGATTTAATAGAAACTATGAGTCATCGATGTTCTATTTCTAATTTCGTAGATTTAAGAAGATGGATCTAACTCCTAATCAGGATAATAGATTTTTAACTCCTAAATATCCTTATTAGATCTTCTCTCATGACTGAATACAAATCATCTATATTTTAAATCAAGTGTAAGGCCTAAAGGATCACATAGGAGCACTTAAGTATATGTATATTGATGGCCTAATGGATCACTTAGAAAGGGATACATACGTGTCTTTAGCGTATTCTTAGTGTTATAATAAATTAAGAGAATACATCTATAGTATAGCACCATTATCAAACAAATTAATATCATATGTGGTCTCTATACCTTCTCATAGAAGTATTAACGATCAATGGTATAATATGATTTTTTACTCACCCCAAAAATTGTATTTAAGATCATCAACATCTAACCAAAGACATGTCATAAACTTAAATAGGAGTCACTTATAAAATTTAAGGGCACTAACTTATCCTAACATTTTAAAGCGTTCATAGACTGTTTCTAGTTTCTGAGCAACACAAGTGAATGTAGATGAATATACAATGTTAATTTAATTTATGAATGTATGTTGTGGTTAAGTAATCGCTTAGTACTAATTATCAAAGGACCATGGGTAAAATAAGTCACTTTTCAATGACTTAACATACTTATGGAAATGTATAAGTGGGTGGCACATATGCATCCTATAGCGACCTATTGATAATTATACATTCTTAGGCATTCATTGATTGAAACTATGCACCACACTCATGATTTTATGTGTAAAATCACATAGAATGATAGATAATTTTTATGCTCTTTCCAATGATACCAATTTTGTTGAATTCCGAGTTAATAGCATAGTCATTTCATGTGAAAAACTAAATGTTGGTGTATTTGTGATTTTACGGCCATTGTCGGATGCGAGAAACATTAAAATAATCTTTATCTTACACAACAATCATGTTATTCACTATTAGACTTAACTTAATTTTTTATATGTGTAGGATAAAAAAATATTGTAGCTTAGTTAGTTGGACCACTTGATCGTCTTTGGAGTGGCCATGGTTTGAATCCCGACAAACACAAGTAATTATTTTTTACAAAAGGGACAAAGACAGGGGCACAATGGACATTTACTGACCTAAAGAAAGGTTGCCCTAACTTCCTCTCCAAGGAATCCCAAAGGGAGCCGCCGGTCCCTCTCTTTCTCTCTTCTTTTTCTCTCTCTCCTCGCTCTTTTAAAAGTCCATCTCTCCCTCTTTTAAAAGGCCTTCCTCTTTCTAACTAATTGTCTCTCTCCCCTTCTTTCTCTCACCCTCCTCTTACTCTCTCTACTTGAACCCTTCTCTTCCCTCTTTCTTCTTCTTCTTCTCTCTCCTCCTCTCCCCCTCTAAGCTCTCTCTTATTTTCTCTCTCTATTCTTCTTTTCTCTCTTTGCATCTCTCTCTCTCTCTCTCTTTGTTTCTCTCTCTCTCATGGACTCTCTGTAGCGCTCAAAAAGAGTGTGTGTTCATCATACTATCATGTGTTTATTATGATTAACAATATAAAAGGAATTGTGATCGCCAGAAACCGAGGGCTTCAAAGGAAAAGTGATCGCTTACTAACCTTGCAAATCGGGAGAGTGTGGGGTTCTTTTGTTCCTCTCTTTCGGCCAGCCGAAAGAAAAGAGCCTTCTCATTCTTTACTCTTGTTCTTTAGAGGTGTTTCTTCTTCCGTCTAAACTCCAAACTTTCTTCTAAATCTCCTTCAAATCTTGCAAGAAAGATTGAAAACAAAAGAAAACAAACATATTAGAACTAAAGAGAGGGAGTATCTATTCTATCCAACAAAATTATTATGCAATTTAAACAAAAGAACTCACTTGCTTTGTGTTCTTTTAAACCCCTAAATGATGTATATGTATGGAATATATGAAGTGAATGTGTGTAATGAAGTGATGCAATGAAGAATTATATGAAAACAGAAATTTAAACTATATGAATCTTATCGAAATTCAATGGAAAAGATCAAAGAGAGAATAACAAGATGGCCCCTCCATAGCCTTGGTCTTCAATAGACTTCAAGGGGTGAAGAGAATGAAGAAGATCAAGCTTCTCTTGCTATCTACGTTTTTCTTCTTGAGGGCCTTCAAAAATATTGTTGGAAGCTTCAAATTCTCCAATAGCCAACCTTTTTTAAAGGCCAATGTCTATATGTATTTATAAGAAATGACTCAAAGGTATTTTGGCCTTTAAAAGGACTCTCCTGCGGCTCGGTCTTGCCCTAGATGATCATGAAGGGAATTGGAAACCCTTCCAACCTCTGGAACCAGATTATCTCGGCCAAATCATGTCTACCAGGATACGCTTAAAACGCGTCGTTCAATGAGGACACCTTTTAGGTAATTAATGCGGCTAGAATAGGAATAAATCCAAAAAAGAAAACCGAAAACAATTAGGAAACATAAAAGGTGTCGTTCACGCACGACGTTCTTTAAACAATTTAGGAAATTAACTAGAATTAGAAATCGTAAACCTAGGCGGATTAAGACATAAATGATGTCGTCCATAGGTGATGCTATTAAGTTAATTCCTCCTAAATTTACTAATTTTAATTCCGAATCGATTTCTGCTATGAATCCAAATGGCGTCGTACATAAGCGACGTGATTCAACGAATCTCAAGAAAAGAATAATAAAAATTAATCAATGATTAAACATCAGACCATTCTAAGGCATTATCATTGTAACATGAAATTTACTCAATATGATATCAAAATTAGCGTGTCTACAGCTGCCCCACCTTGGCATTGGCTTTGTAAGGGAGTGAAATGTACTGAAAAAGTAATGTCAAAGTGTGATGTGACACGCTTTCAACATCACATGATCAGAATCTTTCTCAAAATAATCAGTGAAGATAACTCGAAAATATCGATGGAATCAATTATGTCTGAATGAAGAAAACAAAGGAAACAAAAGTTCGATCAACCTCCATGATTGGGAAGTACCCTAGGTCACAAACCCTGCAGGTTTTGTCATGAAGAGTGGTTACCAACTAATGTGGAAGTGCTGCAACCATGACAGATCTTAAGAGGAAATAAGAAATGTTGGGTAAGAAATCCAAGAAAGGATAGAATTCCAAAGATATCTTTAGGCGAACCTCAAAGATAATCGAGATACTCAATTCAGAATGGAATATTTGATATCACGTTGGGATTTATTGGATCAATGGTCTGGAATTTAATCAGGAATTAATTCCTATAACAATTATATCAAAGTCCTACATGATGCATGCTGGGCTAAAAAAAAATATAAAATAAAAAAATATAAATTAATCAAAGATAATATTGTTAAATCATCATCAATGAGTCAAGATACCGATTCTTGCAATTCAGTGCTAAGCTGAAGCTTGTTTATCCACGCACCGTTTCACAAAAGCGGAACCATCGTCCCCATTGATTAACAATCTAACAGCCTATCCGTGCGATTTAGAATTCTCTAGAATTATCACTATTTTTGTTAGAGGGGAACTCAAATTCCAGTTTCATCAAAATCACAAGGTCCTTGATGTACTCTAATAAATATTTATCATATAATAATGATAATGCAAATCAATTACATAAAAGAATACAGGGTAGGGATAACCATCTTTTTAGTCACAACTGAGACTCATGGATTTCCCGCAGTGGGACCTTAGTGAAATTCTCAGCATCATTTTCACTTCTTTGCTATTTCCTGCACTAAGAATTTTGTCAGTAACTTTAAGCAAATTAAATATTATGCAATTATGGATTTTCAAAAAAATAACAGAAATTCAGAAAATTTATTAAATAGCGTCGCTGTTGACAGACATTATTTAAATGACGTCGCCTCGTCCAGACGCCATTTAAGTTACAAAAACTGTTCTTTGTTCTGACTCCCATCTGAACTCTACTTGCCTTAATGCACATCCCTCTTTTAATTCGGAAAGGGCTTCCCAATCTCGCAAATCACTCTATAAAACTTTCCTCTCTTCATATCAAAGCATTACAACAACCAAACAAGAGGGAAAGTTAAAGGATTCTCTCTAGAACTCAAGAGAAAGAGGGAAGAAACAAGAAGAAGTCAAGGAAATCAATTCAAGGAGGATGGATTCTTCATAAGATTCTTCAAATAAAAGGATGAGAAAGGCGATTGAAAAGTTTTCTGAAGTAAAGGACCATCTAAGTGGGCGAGATCCTAACTTACAAGTAAGCTAATCTCTCTTCTAATCAATTTTTTTTTTCTATGTTCTCCATATTTTCCAACTTCTCAATTTTTCAATAAGTAAGATGGAACTATTTTAATTTCTTTTCTTTGTCTAGGGATATCCTTTCTTCCTTGGTCCAAGAAGATTTTCTTCACTTCCATGGGTCCAAAAGTTAGTTAACAAGATCAATCTCTCTATGCAATCTTATATATCCAAGTGACATATCTATAGATTGGTTGTCCATGTCAAACATTATAAGAGCACAAGCATGGATTGGGCTGCAATGGGCGCTTTGATCGAACTATGGCATCCACAAACTCATACTTTTCTCTTTGCCACATTCGAGGCCACCATCCTCTTAGAAGAAGCCGAACTCTTATTGGGTCTTCCTAAATTTAAAGTCAACAATGATGAACCTGATTTGAGTGAGATGATATTCATGAGAGAAAGAATCATGGGTCAATAATTATTGGAAAGGATTATGAAGAATCCAAAGGAAATTCAAGGCTGTCGTACAAAGAAGGGAATCAATCTTACTAAATTAACTGAATGGACCCTGAAGAAGATAGAAGACCTCAAGGATGAAGATACATAGAACGTGACAAAGGCCTTCACCACGTGCTTAGCTGGAGCACTACTATTCCTTGCTGAAGATAATATTCTAGAAAATGATCAAATTAACGCAATCAATGGGATTTTCGAAGGGAAGCAGATTAGCACAGCGGTTCTAGCCTACCTCTACAGTGGGCTCTCTGCAGCTTCTACAGGTCAACTTTCTTATAGTAGCATGCTACTTCTAGCTCTATGGGTGGAATTCCACTTCAAATTCAACCATAATGAGGAAAAGTTCCAAGGATATCTCAGGCGTATTAGCGCAGTCCTATCTTCTATATTGCCAACATTGTGAAGTTTAATGACAACATGACCAATCGAATGCCCAACCTCAAGACTCGAGCTTGTTAGTTTTAGGTGGCCTACAAGCCAATCTGACTATGTAAATCTCGTTCATTTATTAATAAAATGGCATAATATTCATTATGTGTAAATCGCATTAATTATCGTTTCATAATGAAGTCCGTGAATATGTGCTATAGTGATCAGATTATGATGAGATCATACTAATGAGACTGATCACTTAAACACAGATATTCTTAATTGTTCCTAGTCGGAGGATATTCGAGAAGGACATCGGATATTCGGTTAGACTAGTACAGATTACTCCTGCTCATATGACGAGGGTGACTAATCTCATAAGTCACTTGTGTGGAGACACTAAGGCGAATCTGTAGGTGCTCATTGGAGAATGAGTTCACTGAACTGATCCGACTGAATCGCTGGATAGTATTGTACCTTACTGTCAACCAGCTTGATTCTATTGTCGCAGTTGCGTGGATGGTCCTCGGACCTGAGACACCAAGGACACCTTGTCGGTGGACTTCTGTACTTTGACCTTGGTTTACGAATCTCTAGCCACGGGATTCTAATACGCCAAGGATTGGGTACAGCGGAATACCGTCGAAGGGAATTGTGTGTCAATAAGGAATCATTCGCTCTCGGTGCTTAGAGAGAGAATGCTCTAGGAAGGATGCGCGAAAGTCCCTGGCCAGGGCGGACGATAATATCGGCAAAAGGAGTTTTCTGATATTCATCAGTGGCATCCAATCTAAGTGAGTCGACCGGCTAGGGTTTGACAGCTCGCCATACCTGAGTTGACTCGAGAGCATTGTACGAATGAAGGATTATATCCACGCGGTAACTGTCGGCGGAAAGGTTCCAAGAGTGGGTTACTTAACCCCAATACATTCCGGGTTCACGCGGTGTTGCTTGGCACCCAACGTGATCGGAGGCCCGGTCGAATTCGATGTGCGACATCAATTCGATTGATTAATTAATTAATAAAGGGTTATTAATTGATTAATAAAGCCAGTGAGGACTCACTGGGCTTGTTGGGCCATTAACTGGATTGGTACTTGGGCCTAGAGGGTCACACGCAAATGATTCTCAAGGCGATGGATAAATAAGTGGGTTTTATATAAACCGGAGGTTTTTATGAAAAACCGCGCGGTTAGTATAAAACATAGCGAACGGGCTGAGCAGGCCCAGCTACTGCTAACCCTAGCCGCCCCTCCTCAGTTTCTCTCTCTCTCTGGCATCCAGACAGATCCAGATCTGCTCCGCCGCTTCTCCGAATCCTGTTCGACAGGAAATCGTCCACGCGTTGCGGCGATCGTTGCGGCGACCGGCGGAGGTTTCGTGGGCTGCGAAGAACGAGGAACGCGAGGATATCCGTCACAGGGAGGATCACGTGGACTTCGCTAGAGGCCGGGCACTTGCGCGGCTTGCGGTGTCGCACCGACGGATGTAGACACGCTAATTTTGACGTCATTTTGAGTAAATTTCATATCATATAATAATACCTCATAATGGTCTGATGTTTAACCATTGATTAATTTTTATTCATATTTTTGAGTGTCGGGTCAAACAGACATGTTTAAGTTAATCAATTGAATTGATTTTAACTCAAATTTCAGTTAAAATATGAAGAATCCTAAAAGGCGTCGACCCATGTGGACGCTATTTAGAGTTTATTCGTATTTTACCGTTTAAATTTGAATTTTAATTAATTGATTTATTAACTAAAAGGCGTCTGTCAAAGTCGACGCGTTTTAGGTTTCCTAAGCTGTTTTAACTTCTCTTCCGGATGTTTATCCTTATCTTAATTAGAGTAAAAGACGTCTACACACGTGGACGCGTTTTAGCTAATAAAGATAAAGATAAGTTTTCCCGGATATTTATCCTTATCTTAATTTAATCTTAAAGGCGTCAGCCATGGTGGACGCGTTTTAGATAATTACAGATAAAGATGAATTAATCAGTAATTATCTGTTGATTAAGGTAGATAAATCCTAGATTTTTCTATGTTAATCGCGAACGCAGAAAATGCCTATAAATACCTTGCATCTCAAGGAGTTAAAAAAAAAGGAGAGAGAGAATTATTGAGCCTCAGCGTTATAGCGATTTGAAGATCGGAGCAACCACGTCGGAACGCCGGAGCGCTGCCACCAGAAGTCGGCATCCTTCTTTCAGATCTTCATTCTTCAAAGCTTCAACCAACTGGACTGGGCATAAGTTTTTCATATCTGAATTTCATTTTCATTCTTTAGTTTCATTCTCTCATACTCACTGCATGCATCACACACCACATCATTAATTTTCCAAAACCCATATGTTCTTAAGGGGTTTCAAAGTCATTTAAAACAAGTGAGTTGCTGTTTATACATGTTTCTAATCATAGTTAACTATATTATTTCCATTTAGATTCTCATCACTATTTCTTCTTTATTTTTCTGTCTCTGCTGCATCCAACAACTGAACAACAAGAAATCAAAAAGAGGGAAATCAAGCACGAAGCCAGGAGAACTTCTGGACGATCCTCAACATTCAACAGCAAGAACAAAAGAACAAAGAGGCTCTCTTTCTTCAGCCGGCTGAAGGAGGGGAACCAAGGATTCATTCTTCCGCGTTCAAACAGGTAAGCGATCAAAACTCTTTTGAAGCTTTTTTTAGTTAAAAGTTTCTGGCGATCACAAGCACCTTAGTTGCATTTTTTTTAATAGGTTAATTTACCCTAAACAACATAGTTTTTCACATAAATCACACGAGCAAATTTTCAGCACTTACAGCTCTTTTGGCGATCACGGTGGGACTTGGTCTCGCCGTCTTTTAATTTCTTTTGTTCTTGCTATTATCATACCGGGCACCCACGGTGCACCACTTGTGTCTTTTGACACGTCCTCACCAATTGGTGAGTGTTTAGTTTGTTTAATTTCCCTCGTGCACCACGTGTACACCCCAGTGGCAAGATCTTGCCTCCCCTTTGATTAGTTTAAAAAGCTGTTTTTGGTGATAAAATGCTGTGTGATTGTGTGATTTCTTAGTTGTTTAGATAGTAAACCATCCTGTTTAAAATCTGAAACTAAAAATCTTTGCATGAGTAGATTATTTGTTGCATTTTTCCCTGTTTAAGGAGGATTCGACCCAGAAAATCCTTCTGGAAATCTGTTTCTGCGAATTGAAAAGCGTCCAGGAACAGCGACGCGTTTCAAAACCGCGTCAGGACAACTGGACGCCTTTTAGCCACCAGATTATCTCTGTCGTTTACATCTGTTTCTGTGAAGTAATTAACTTCTGTGTTGAATAGCGTCGACCATCATCGACGCTATTCAGGCAGTTTTTAGTTATTTTCCAGGTTTTCTCTGTTGTTTGCATCTGTTCTCTGCGAAAGAATTAAGTTCTGTTTTGAATAGTGTCTACTATCATTGACGCGATTCAGACAGTTTCTTAATTATTTTTCAGTTTCCAGATTTCTGTGTTGAGTGATAGCTACACATTACTCTATTAAGCATTAGAGGCCATCCAGGTCGCAGGGCATATGCATTGAGGCTAAAACCCTCCTTTTCTTAGGAACACATTACTCGACGTTAGCAACTCTCTCTGATTGGGTTGGTCCCTTGATCAGACTAGAGAAGTTGACGTTGAGACCTCCATAAGTCCCCAAAATCAAGGTATTCCTCCTTGATCATCGGGCTGGTTGTACCAATTGAAGTCCCGGCTAGATTCTGAAAGCGTTGTGAGAGAAAAAAAAACCTTAGAGAATAACGGTGGAAATCAAACTGAAACTAGGATCCTTCCCTGAGCGAAATTGTGGTTTAATCCAATTCAAATAACTCAACAAGGAATCCTGAAATCACGTTAAGCATCCACTTGTTTGATTAACCTCTGCACAACTTGTTTGATTAATTTTTTTTTGAAAAGAGAATCTAATATAATGTTGCTGCGATCAGGCAGAGATTTGAGTATGGCCCAAGACGCCATTATCAACTACGAGGGAGATGCTAATGCCCCTCGCAATTCTGATTTCAACTACGAGAACGGGAGAGATGCTGATGCCTCTCGTAATTCTGTACCCATTCCAGTTCGACATGACGGGAATGTACGAACTCCTCTTTTTAATCCGCACGATCAATATCATGATCTTCCTCCGCATGAATATGCGATTCCCAATCCTGACTTTGAGGGGGACATGAATCAGCATGATCCTTCATCCTCCGATCCTACGGATCTTGTCAATGCTCTGGGAGTTCTTGCCTCCCGACTGGACCCTCAGCAGTTCGAGGCGATCCAGTCCATCTTGAAGGGGAAGGCACCCATGCAGCCTGCCGAGCCGAATCATGTGGCTCCCCCCGTTGTTCCTCAACAACCTCCTCCTCCTCTTCCTTATATCCATCAGGCCATGGAAGGCCTTCATCTTACTTCTCGGCCAACTGGGCCACAACTTTCTTCATCCAGGCAACCGGCTAGACCGCAGACGCCCGTTTATCAAAATGCCCTCGGGCATGGCGGAAGCTCTGCCGGGCCTCATCCTTATTATCCTCCTTGTCCAACGTACTCTAGGCAGCAGGCCTATCAGGTACTTCCTCCTCCTCCTCCTCCCCAGGCAGATCTAACCACGCAGACGTTGCTGACCAAGATGGAGCGCATGGACGAGCAGTTTAACAATCTCCAGAAGATGATGGGGGTTAAAGCTGTGCCAGAAATTAACTTACCGAGCCTGCCAGTATTCCATCTGCCACCCTCTGAAATGCCAGTGTATCGAAAGTATAACGGTACTGGTAACCCCTTCACGCACCTGAAGGAGTTCATGAACGAATCCTCCTTTTGGCAGAATGATAAGAGGTCATTGGCTTTCTTGTTCAGGAGATCCCTAGAGGGACCAGCCCTCGAGTGGTTCTTTTCTCTGGAACCCTCAGAAGTAGAGGATTATGGTATCGTTTCACGTAAATTTATCCAACGATACCAGGACAGAGTTGCACCCTCCTTGTCTATCACGGATCTTATTGTAGAAAAGATGAAACCGGACGAGGAGTTTGTCAGTTTTGCTGACAGGTGGCGGGGCCTGGCTGAAAAAGTGAAAGATCACTTGTCCGAATCCGAACAAGTGAAAATGTTGATTTCTAACGCCACTCCCCAGTTCAAGCTAGTCCTCTCCTTGAACAACTTGACGAACATGGCAGAGCTCTATGAAAGGGCACGGTACTGCCAGAATGCTTTCAAGGACGCTACGTTCTCTAGCGTCTTTGATCCTCATAGACCTAACAGGCCTCCGCCTCGGAAGCCTGCAGTGCCGAATTCTCCTAGCTCAGGTCCAACTACTGAGGGCACGCTCTCTCACGAGCAGGTCAGTACTATGAACAATAACTCGCCCCAGTTTGTGAGGAATCAGCAGCAGTACCAGAGGCCACCACAGCCGAGCCAGCAGGGGTACAGGCAGCAGCAGAACCCCCATTACCAACAGCAGTACCAGCGGCCCCAGCAGCCGAGTCAGCAACAGCCGCAACAGCCACAGCAGTATCAGCAGCCACATCAGCAGCAACAGCAACAGCCACAGTACCAGCCGCGTGCACCGCCGGCGTACCACAATGTCCCTCCTCCTGGTGACTACAACCAACAAAGGAGACCTCCAGGCCCGAAAAGGGCAGAGTACCCGGCCCTCCCAGAATCCTTGGCGGATATCTTCAGCGCTTTAATGGCAGCCAATGCCTTAGCTTTGCCGAGAGAGAAGGCCGTCTGTCCTCAAAATGCCGATACGTCTAGGTATTGCTATTTCCACAGACAACCTGGGCATACCATTGACACCTGCTTCCAATTCAGAGATTATATCCATGATCTCAATGAGCAGGGCGGCATAGACTGGGAGGAAATGAAGAAGTACATAACAGCCCTGAAGGCGAGGAGACCGCAGCAACAAGCAAGACCACCGGCACAAGCAGTAGCACCACCCAACATGGGTATAGTGCAGAATCCACTCCCGGAGCATCAGAACCAAAACCAGGTTGCTCCCATCCTGACGAACAGCCAGTCTGAGGCTGGTCGTGGGCAGCAGTGGAGAGTAGAGGACTCTTCCTCTCTTTGTTCAATGGGTCACGTTCAAAGTACCGCAGAGCGACCACCACGCCGCACCATCCACATACCAAGGCCACAACCTGTTACTATCATCCCCATACCCACACCTACATACCACTCGCCCACACCCAATAACCCATTACCACTACCCGCCTTCCTTAGACCCATTACACCCCGCACCACTACGCCTCCATCATATAACCCTCCGCAAACCAATAACGCGCCCCTCCTACCATCTAGGCCGCTATTACGCATACCATTTCCTACTTCACCCGCTACTACTACCGCCTATCCAGATATGCCCTTGCCATCTAGACCGCTATTACGCGTACCATTCCCCACTTCATCAACCACTTACCCATCCACCATCCAACCCTCTAGGCCTTTAATCCGCACCGCGCCATCACCACCTAGCCCTACGCCACCACCTACATACCAACCTTCTACGCCATCCGCACCATCCAACTCTGCGGTACTTAAAGTGTCACCCGGATCCTCCACGGTTGAGGAACACGCGCTCCGGAGTGGAAGGATTTTCAACAAGGTCTTTCCTCAGTCCACAGTCAGAGACGGCCCATCACAGCCGACTGAGGAAGCCCACAATGAAGAGAGTGCGCCAGGCACTCAATATGACTTGTTGAAACACCTGGATCGGACACCGGCACGGATCACTATACTAGAACTGATCAAAAGATCCAAGAGTCATCAAGAAGCTTTGATGGAATATCTATAGAAGGTGATGGTCAATGAAGACGTGCCGGTAGAGAAGATTGCAGCACTACTAGTTCCTCAGGGGGATCAGCCCTCTATAACATTCCATACATCGGAACTAGCACCGCCAGCAGCCAGAAGCATGGCTCTGAGTATCACGGTTAACATCTGTAAGAAGGCCGTGGATGCATGCCTGGTCGACACAGGGGCTTCGATCAATGTTTTACCTCCGAAGACCCTGGAGTTATGCGGTGTGCCCAAAGAGAAATGGCTGCCCAGCCCCATATCAGTAACAGCATATGACAATTCTACCCGTTCCCCTCTGGGAATGGTTTATTTAAAAGTGGAGCTGGGCCCTGTAAGTCACGCAGAGGTCGAATTTCACATCTTGGAAATCGACCCTTCCATAAATGCCATTTTAGGTCGTCCTTATATTAAATCTCTTGAGGCGATTCCTTCTACGAATCATCAATGCCTCAAATTCCCTTATAAAGGACGAATTATTAAAGTAACGAGCATGCCGATCCTTGCTGCTGCTCATTCCTTGAACATTAAATCTGCTGTTTTACCTGGCCGACAACCTTTTCTGTCGGTATTACAGGTCTACCGTCCAGTGGCTGATCCTCTGAAAGCCGCTACTATTTCTCCATATCCGTTAGATGCTATCAAAAGGGGGAAGTGCATGAGTACCCCAGGATGGAGGATCATGATGAAGAACGGCTACAAGCCTGGGAAAGGTCTGGGCACTCAGTTGCAAGGCAGGACCACTCCTGTCAGAAATCATCGAGCGACACCTGGAAGTGGTCTGGGCTATAGGCCAATAAAACTGAAGCAAGATCTGGTTCAGAAAGCAGAAATTAAAGAAGGCCCGAAAATCTGGGAGGCAATGTCTACACCACCTAAAGAAGGCCGAGATCCCCTAACATGGACCCTGTGTACGCACTTTGTGAAAGGGCCCATACTTAGCTATGACAATACGGTAGTCATTACTTCCTGTTTTGATTTCCATGATATATATGGGAGGGACTTGGCCAGACATTGCTCTGAATTACTTACGTACCAATCCTTGGAGGCTCTGCGGCCTATGAAAAGGAGGAAATTTGATGATCCTGAATGTGAATGGTACAGGTGGTTCGATCTCAGGGACCTTTATATCGCATTGAACAGACTATTTCTGGATCCTGTAGAACCTAAGTGGCCGCCGCAGATTGATGAACTAATTGAAAGCCCTGGTGCTATATTTGACAAGCGGATACTGCTATCTGAAGAGACTGATGAAGGGGAACCAGATGACCCCTATGAAGCTGGTTATACAACAGATCTGCTCTGGAGAGGGACATATCCTTCACATGTCTTCATGCTCCATACTCTTTTTCGCACACTACTTTTGACCCCGACTTGGTCGCGGGTCATAATTGAAGATATTCCACGGGCTCCGCCCGTCATGATTACTCTGTCCCCTCGGGATATTATACCACAACCTCCTCTCGATCTAGAGAGGTTGTATGATCTGATCTGGGACATATTACTATATGATCCCCCCAACCCTCTGGCCTTGGTGCCTCTTCCTCCGTCTGATTCTCCTCCCATTTATATTCATTCTTGCTTTATGTTTAATTCTTTCATTTTCCAAAAAAAAACGCCAATTTGGCAACAAATTCTTCCCAAATCCTCATTGAGGAAACATCTTACTTGTCCGATTGCACCCCACCGCCCGGGTCCTTCGGTCAAGGTTCTCTTCTAGATTTACTCTGCCCCTCCCCTCGGGAGGATTCTCTTGTATTTCCACTTGTATCCCAGGATTTTCATCCTGCTTCGTCTTCGTTAGGTTATGATAGTGAAGTTAGGCAGTCTAGTCAGGTTAGTCAGTTTAGGAAGTCTAGGAAGCCTAAGGGTAGGCAAATTCAAGATAGATACCTCCAGGACTTAGCTGATAAGTGCTCTTCTTGCTCTTTGATCCCTCAGCTTTTAGAAAATCCAATTCAGATGCCAGAAGATTGTATGGACGATGAGTCAGTCAATGATGGGTACGGGGTATATGAATTAGTACATGAAAAGGACCCCATTGTTGAAAAGGAAGATGACGAGGACGCGGCTGAGGCATACGCCAGTGGAGTGAAGAGATTTGATGAACCCTCAGCTGCCGTAGAAGAGCCCACCAAAGAAATTAATTTAGGGACTGAAGACGAACCTAAGGTTGTCCTCGTCAGTAAGAATCTTTCTACAGAAGATGAGAACGCAATGGTACAAGTACTAAAGGACTATAAGGACACTTTCGCCTGGAGTTATGAGGATATGCCGGGGTTAGACTCGTCTTTAGTTGAACATAGATTGACATTAAAGGAAGGAGCTAGCCCGGTCAAACAGAAATTAAGGCGATTCCACCCACAAATGGCTCTAAAGATGAAGGAAGAGGTCGATAAGTTGCATAAAGCTAAATTTATTAGAGTTGTCCTCTATCCACAATGGGTGGCCAACATAGTCCCGGTTATGAAGAAGGACGGGAAGGTCAGAATTTGCATTGACTTCCGCGATTTGAACCGGGCATGTCCTAAAGACGATTTTCCATTGCCTCATATTGATGTACTCATCGATAACACCGCTGGCTATGAGACGTTATCATTCATGGACGGATTTTCAGGATATAATCAGATTAAGCTGGCAGAAGAAGATCAAGAGAAAACATCATTCACTACACCTTGGGGAACATACTGTTATGTTGTCATACCATTTGGATTAAAGAATGCTGGAGCCACCTATCAAAGGGCTATGATGGCAATATTTCATGACATGATGCATATAGACTTGGAAGTGTATGTGGATGATTTATTGGTTAAATCGAAAACAAAGGCTGAGCATGCTAAAGTTTTGGCAAGGGTATTAGAAAGATCGAGAGAATATCAGTTAAAGATGAACCCCAAGAAATGTGTATTCGGGGTATCTTCAGGAAAATTGCTGGGATTCATCGTCAGTAAATGGGGAATTGAGATCGATCCTAATAAGGCGAAGGCTATTAGAGAAATGCCACCTCCTAAAAACTTGAAAGAGTTGAGAGGATTAATCGGAAGGTTGCAATTTATTCGCCGCTTTGTTTCCCAGCACTCACAAAGGTGTAAGCCGTTTTACGAGCTTACCAAGCCGGGAGTCAAATTCGATTGGGACGATAAGTGTCAGGAGGCGTTTGATGGATTAAAGAACTATTTAGCAAGTCCTCCTGTTTTGAGACCACCATCTCCAGGCAAACCATTGATACTTTATATTTCAGTCCTGGATGATGCTGTGGGGGCTGTCTTAGCACAAGAAGATGAAGAAGGAAAAGAGAGGGCAGCCTACTATCTCTCTAAACTTCTCAACCTCGCTGAACAGAGATATACAGCGATGGAGAAGACATGTGCAGCATTGGTTTGGGTTGTGCAGAAATTAAAACATTATTTTCTGGCCCATGAAGTCCATCTCATCGCTAGGATGAATCCGATCAAATTCCTTCTAGAGAAATATGTTCTTACTGATAGGTTAGCGCGATGGCAAAGCTTTCTATCTCAATTCGACATCATTTATATTCAACAGAAAGCGATCAAGGGCTATGCCATAGCGGAACATCTAGCTCATCATCCCGTTCCTCGATTTGATCCAGTGCGATCAGAGTTTCCGGATGAGGAACTGATGTCCGTAAATCAAATCAGAGATGATATGTGGACTCTGCATTTTGACGGAGCTCTGAATTCTCATGGAAAAGGGATCGGTATCGTTCTGTTATCACCTGAAGGTATCACCATTCCACAAGCCTTTCAGCTTGATTTTCCAGTCACAAACAATATAGCTGAATACGAGGCACTCCTTGCTGGTCTCGAGGCTGCTCATTTCCATGGTGCCACCAAACTCAGGATCGTAGGTGATAGCCAACTGATTCTTCGCCAAGTGCTGACCAAGTATCGAACTCTCGATCCCAAGCTCAAGCCTTATCAAGAACTTACTTCTGCTTACTCAAAGCTTTTCACGAAATTGATCTTTGTCCATGTTCCTAGGAATCAGAACATCTTAGCTGACGCTCTAGCTTCACTTGCATCTTCTCTTGATTTTCCAATCAGCAAACAATCTGAATCAATCATAGTTCATAGGCGTCTTTCACCTGCCGTGAAAGATCCTTCATTCCTTAGAACTAAGGAGAAATTGCTGAAGAAAGTCAGAGACGGAGATATCATTGAAAAAAGAGAAATCATGTTGATGGAGCTGTTAGAAGAGATGGATAATGAACAGAAGCCATGGTATTATGAAATTGCAAAATATTGTGAAGATCAATCGTATCCTGAAGAAGCTACAACTGAGGAGAAGAGAGCTATCAGGAGAGTCGCTCAACGATACACCCTAGTTGGGGGAGCATTGTACAAGAGAGGTTTTGATGGAGTTCTTCTGAGATGTCTAGACGAAGATGAGCTTTGGAAAGTTATGGAAGGAGCTCATAGTGGAGTTTGTGGTGGTCACGTCAATGGATAGATGCTAGCAAAGAAGATCCTTAGACAAGGATTTTATTGGCCAACCATGGAAGAAGACTGCGTAGGATTTGTTCGTAGGTGTGCTAAGTGTCAACTTCATGCCGACAAAATTCATTCTCCTGCATCTTCACTCCATCCTGTTTCTTCCCCATGGCCTTTCTCCATGTGGGCTTTCGACATTATTGGACCTCTTGGTAATCCAGATTCCGGCATCAAGCAAAAATCTTTCATTTTCACGGCAACAGAATACTTCACCAAGTGGGCAGAAGCTGAAGCATACGTGGAGATCAAAGCATCAACCGTCTGCAAGTTCATCATGAAGAACATCATCACCCGATTCGGAATTCCAAGCACCATCGTCACCGACAACGGACCGCAGTTCGTGTCACAAGAATTGAAGGACCTCTGTAACAGGTATAAAATTGCATTGCATCATTCATCTCCTTATTATCCGCAAGGCAATGGCCAAGCTGAGGCAACAAATAAGACTTTGATAAAAATCATCAAAAAGACGTGTAAATCTAATAAATTCACAGATTGGCCAGAAAAATTGGTTGAGGCTTTATGGGCCTACCGAACTTCAATCCGCACGCCTACTGGGCAAACTCCTTATTCCTTAACATTTGGAATGGAGGCGGTAGTTCCATATGAGATCCTCATACCGTCATTAAGAGTACAATTGAATAAGGAATTTTCCATTGATGAACATCGTTCAGCACTCCTTGCTCAATTGGAACTTTTAGACGAGAAAAGATGGTCAGCTGCTAATCATGCAAAAGTTTATCAAAATAGACTAGCACGTTTTTATCAAAAGAAAGTCATTGAACGTAAGTTCAAAGTCGGTGAAATGGTTGTCAAAAGAATTTTTATAAAACCTGGTGGTCCGCGTTCTAAGCTCCAACCCAACTGGGAAGGACCTTATGTTGTATCGCACGCTTTTCCTGGTAATGCTTATCGTCTTATTAATGCAGAAGGAGAAGAGCTAAAACATCCCTGGAATGGTTTACATCTTAAGAAATGCTACCCTTAAGTTAAAGAGTCGATCAGTATGGTACAAAGACCAGTGGAATCAGAAAGTTTATAAACTCAAATTTCCTTATCAGTCTAAATAACTTAATTGCAAGCCCATTAATGCACACACTAACACGTTTGATTCGTGAGTAACAAAAGATGCCAAGTCCTAAAGAATATCGAAAGCTTGACTGAAAGTGTAAAGGGCAAATCATTTTTTTTAAAAAAAAAAAAAATTTCTGTTTTAAACTCGGCCCATGATGTCGGAACGAGACTTAGAATAGACTACCAAGAATACCCGCCATCTTAGTAGGAGGCCGTCATAAAAAATGGGGGAGATCCGTCCCGAAGAAAAGAAAAGAAAGAAAAGGAAAAGGCAAAAGCCAAATGTCAAATCAAAAAGGCCATTACATTACAAACGTTACATCAAGGCCATGAAATGAAATGAAAGGGAACGCAAGGTCGATAAATACCCCGGAAAGAAATGACCGAACCCCAACGGATACTAGGGTAGGAAAGGAACATCTTTTTAAGTCTCCGGAACCTTCTCATGAGCTTTCTAAACTTATTCATCTTTTCTTTCTAAAGAGATGTACTCCAAACTTAAGGAATGGTTTAGATTGACTAAGGGTCAAATCATCAAATGGGATCACGAATGGAAACACAAGTTCAAACACGATGGGTTTAAGTTAAGTTGTTAAAGAATAATTTGGAAATGAAGTTAATAAATGAATATGATCTTTTGATCTAAGTACCATGCTGATCTTTTAGTCAAAAATCCAAAAAAATTACATAAGTCAAAAAAAAAATTTCAAAATTCAAAAAAAAAACATATGTTTCAAAAAGTCCAAAAAAAATATATATATATATTTCAAAATTCAAAAAAAAATACATATGTTTCAAAATTCAAAAAAAAATACATATGTTTCAAAAATTCAAAAAAAATACATATGTCAAAATTCAAAAAAAAGGCATATATTTCAAAACCACAAACAAAAATGAATATTTCAAAACAACAAAAATATTTCAGTTAGCATCTGCTTGTTGCATTTGATGTGTTTCATTCCTTTTATTTTCAGTGAGCATCTGTTTGCTTGTATGTTGCATCTTTGCTTGAGTTTGATTATTCTCATTACCTTTGTTAATAAAGGCCATGCCCCTTGACCATTTATTGAAGAAAAGATTGATTGACCATTTATTTGGTCAGGCAAGGGGCTAAGCCTAAATAGATACTTAACTTGTTTGTTAAGTGTGTACAGGATGCAAGATAAATACAGGAACACAAGATTGGAGCCAAAAGTTTCATGTATATTATCAAAAGGTGTTTTTGTACATGACACATGAAGAAAAAAGAAAAGATACATAAGCCCTCAAGGCTGGCTCTCCCCTCCGCCCTCGTCCAACTGGCTCTGGGCCTCGTCAGGTGCATCCGGTGCTGGCCCTCGGCTAGGAGGTGGAGGTGGCCCCATCGCGCTCGGACCCGCCTGACCGGAAGACGCGGCAGCACTGGCGGTGAAGGCACTAGTCAGACCGCGCTCTTGTGCACGCTGTCGACTACGCCTGTACCTCTCTTCCACACTCCGGCGCTCATGCTCCGCGATGCCAAGCTGGACCCGAAGAGCGGATATCTCAGCATCCATCTTCTGCCGCTCCTGCCTTTCCCGCTCTCGCTCCTCGTTGATGACTTCCAGGCGAGTCTGGAGGCGCCCAAGATCTCCAGCCGAAAGTCGGGCCACCTGCTCCTCTAGAGCCCGGATCCGTTCTGCATCAGCCTCTGCCCGAGTTGCTGCAGCACGGGCATGCTCTGTCTCCGCTTCAGCCCTCTGAAGGGCTTCCTGAAGCTCAGCAACCTGCAAAGGAAGATTTCGTTAGTCCAAGGCAATCAAGCAAGTAATCAATTTCAGAATTCAAAAATTGAGAAACTTACCTGAGCAGTACGGTCCTCCTCCGCTAGAGAAGCCCGGTGGATGGCGGAGGCGAGCTGACTCTGGAGGTCAGCCATAGCAGCGTCATGAGTGGATGAGGAAGATGAAGCTCCATGAGTAGGAGGAGCCGCCTGGGTGTAGACGGCTCGCTGCACCAGAAAGACAACTATCAGTGGTTAATTGCCAAAACAATTAATTATTTAAAACATGCATTCATATTCATTCATACATACCAAGTCATACAGTTCTTTCTGAACTTGTTCTAGCTGGGCCTCCGCATCATGTATGCGGGCCCGGAGGTCGACGATGACCGCATCACGCGCATCCTGCATGTCATACATACATTCATTTACAAATATAAATCAAGATAATAATAAAATTAAGAAGCATGAATGCATACTTACATCGAGTGGTCGGAGGAGCCGAAGCTGATCGGCGTAGTGGGCCCGATACTGCTGGAGGTAGGCCTCGCTACTCTCCGCTCGGGACTCCACTCTGATACCGCGACAGTGCCAGTCCTCGTACTGCTCCGGGAACTTGGCACGCCAATCGGTGAGGGCTTGCTTCCCCCTCATGCTCCTTCCGACGCCCTCCGGGACCTCCTCGTCAATCCATTCCTGGTAGAGGCCCAGGGTCCTCATCACGAGCCGGAGGCGGAGGAGCTCGATCTCGTTGAGGCAATGCACCCACATCTGCCTCCCAAACCGCCTCCTGCCAGCCGTCACCCACGGTTGACCCTCCTCATTCATGCCCAAGTATGGGCGCCATATCACCTGCATATAGGTTAGATGCATTCATAAATAACTTGCATTTAATAAAAAAGATTGCATTTAATGAAATTAAACAAGTTAAAAGCTTACCAGGAGCTCGGGATAATCCAGAAACTGACGGCGGAGGGCCGTCAGCTGGTGGTGCTGTGGAGCCGTGTCCACAACCGGCTGCCAACGGCAGGCGAAAGGGACGGCGTTCGGACGAATAATCCTCGCTCTGCCGAGCGGAAAGTAGTAGTAGCTCCACACCTGCATTTATGAACATATAGGTTAGAAAAAGCATCATATCATATTGCACTGCATATAACAAATAATTAAACAATTTAATACCTGAAGAAATGGTGAGAAGCCACTGATAGTAGTCTCACGGTCCGGCGTGACCGCGGATAGATCGGCAAAGAGGTGAGCCAGAAGGGCTGCACCCCAGGCATACTCTCCTAGGCTACCTAGGTCATCTAACAAGTAAAGAAATCTACAGTGGATATGGTCGCCCTTCGTACCGAAGAGCAACCGACCGAAAAAGAAAACTAAGAAGACTCTAAGCTGTCTATCTACCTCCTCTACCTGCCCAGGATCACTACAGTAGACTAAGGAGGACGACTCTGCTAGTCTATCCCTGAACTCCTCCCAGGTCTCGTCAGACCGACGCCGGGGCTCATCTAATCCTAGGGCTGCCTCTACCTCTACCCTAGGGACCATCCTAGACTCTCTACCTATGCTGGATACCTCTATCCCTAGTAATGCTTCAGCAATCCTTGGTAGTTGGGGTAGGTCACCCCACTCACAGGTCGGCCCTCTACCCTGAGGCCAGTAATCCTGGCCACATCCTCTAGGGTGGGGATCATATGCCCCCACGGCATCAGGAAAGCACGGCTTTCCGCATGCCATCTCTCTCTCAAGGCCTGCAGCAGGACTAGATCAAGCCAAAATGGCTCGATGTCCAGTACCTCACCGAATCCCATCTGACGCAAGCGCGCCTTCTGGAAGTCGGGGAGCCCTCTATAAGCCCCAACTACTAAGTCCCATGAAATCCTAGCCCTCATCACTCCCTGCAAATAAAAACATAAAAATAAGGGTCAGTAATTAATAAAAACAGGGAAATTCACTTTCTGTTTTGAAACGCGTCAACACACGCAGACGTATTTTAAAACACGTCAACGTACGTTGACGCAATTCAAGATTTTTACTCCTATTAAAAAAAAATCCGGAATTTATCTTGAAAGACGTCGACCCATGGCGACGCCTTTTGAATGGCGTCACCTGGTCTGGACGCCTTTCAAGCCCAGATTCCGGGTTCTTTCAAGAACCCCGTTCTCTCTCTTTTCTTCATACAACCACACCCACAGGGAGCTTACCGTGTGGAGGTCGCCCTCCTCTTCTTCTTCTACCGCCATGGGTGCCGGTGGAGGGAGTTCTTCCTCCAAAAACGCCGCCGCCTCCGCGAGAGCCGCCGGGACCTCCTCGGGAGCTTCTTCTTGCCTCCGCCTCCTCTTGGCTATGACCTTTGTCTTCCCGGAACCTTCACCGCGTTCCATGGCTTGAGAAGAGGGAGATTCGAGGGAGAGATCGCCGGAGTTCGAATCGCCGCCGATGAGGGAAGAGAGAGTTTTTGGAAAAGTGAGGAAGAAAGGGGGCCTTCGCGGGTCTGTTAACGAAGGGCTGAAAGGCGTCTACTCAGGATGACGCGTTTTAGGGCGCAAAAGTTGAGCGGCACTGACAGAGGTTGGAATTTGAATGAAAGGCGTCCACCTACGTAGTCGCGTTTCACTATTTTTGTCAGAACCGTACAGAGGAAAATCATTAAAGGCGTCTTACTGTGTTGACGCGTTTCATAGAATTAATCATGGAATTAATGACAGAATCCTGGAAAAAGTAGGAGAGAGAGTTGAAAGGCGTCATGATGTACAGACGCTGTTTAACGTTTAAATCGGGTTTTCGAGAATTAAATTAAATTTATGGAAAAGAATTACGGTTTAAAGGCGTCAGGTTGGGCAGACGCGTTTTAACTTTTTCATTGAATTTATTATTGAAAAGCGTCTTTCTGACTGGACGCGTTTTACATTAAACAGAATCCGAACTGTTGAATTTTCAGGAAAAATCAAGTTTTCTCTAAAGGAAAAATCATGTGCACTTCATAGAAAGTTGAGGAAAGGTTTTGAGGCATAAAAAAAATTTCTTTATTCAATGAAATTCTTTATTACATCATGAATAAAAGAAAGGAGGACCTTCAAGGAAGGATTTCATGAAGACCTTTAAGATATGGAAATTTCAATCCTTTGTCTCTATCTTTAGAGGATCTTACACGGTAACTGAAGCCAAGGTTCCATAAGGTGGTAATGATTTGTACGGCTTCATAGTCTTCGTCAGATTCCAAGTCGCGCTTCTTGATCGGAAGTGTGGGAGAGAACTCGGGGAATTCACGACGGCCCAAGCTAAGTTGAGTAAGGCACCGATGTGGGTTGTACAGCACGAATTCGGTGGCTCCAATCAACTTAAGGTCTACTCCTGCTGCACGACGCACCCACACAGGTTTTCCAACCAAAGCAAGTGGAGACGAGTCGAATATGTCGGACGTCATGAGCTTTAAATATTCTCTCCAATCGGCTCGGGTCTTGAGTTTTGGAACTTTGTTGACCATGTACTTATTGAACTTTACAACATTAGCTATGCAATGAATTGGGCTATTCAAGTAGATCTGAGATGGATTCAGAGGCCTTTTCTTGCTGTGCTCAAACTTAAAGTGAAGTTCAACCCATAAGGCGAAGAGAAGCATGCATCCGTAAGGAGGACGGCCCACAGACGCTGCAGAAAGCCCACTATAAAGATATGCTAAGAGTGCAGTGCTAATGGATTTACCTTCGAAGATTGCGCATATAGCACTAACTTGGTCATCTTCTAAGATGTTATCCTGTGCAGAAAAGAATAAGGCACCGGCTAGGCATGTAACTAAAGCTTTTGTTACATCCTCCGCTTCATCCTCTCTTAGATCATCAATTTCGTACAGCGTCCACTCGGCTAGCTTGGTGAGATTGATCCCCTTCTTAGTGAGACATCCTTTGGCTTCTGAAGGATCTTTCATAATAGATGTCAACAATTGTTGACCGGTGATTCTCTCCTTCATCAAAGCTATCTTCTCTTTATTCTCTTTGGTCTTTGGGAGACCCAAAAGAAGCTCCGCCTCCTCTAAAAGAATTGTGCACTCGAAATCTTGGAAGAAGAACGTGTGAGTTTGGGGATGCCACCACTCGATCAAGGCGCCCATAGCCGCCCAATCCGCGTTCGCGCTCTTGTAATGCTTGGCAAGCACTACGAGACCTTGAAGATTCCACTTGGATATGAATACTGGCATGGAAAGCTTGATGCTTTTTGCAAGTTTACGGATCCAAGGTAAGGAGGTGAACTTCCTTGGGCCAGGAAACATAGGATAGTTCTGAAAATCAAAAGAAAAGGCGAAGAACATGATGAGGAACATGAAGAACGTGATGAAGAACATGAACATAATTGAAGAAGAAGTTGATTGAGCTTACTTGGAGATTGGGATTTCTTCCATTGAGGTGATTCTCCACATCAGAAAACTGCTCCAAAGACATCTTCATCTTCTTGCTTGAAGAATTCATATTCCCTTTTTCGGAGTTCCTCCTCCTTGAAGCTAGAGAACCTTGGAAACCTTGGAACCTTGAAGAAATCTTGAAGAAAACTCTACTTTTGATCTTTGGATTGTAGTGGGATTGCTTGGGAACGACCTAAGGGTGTTTATATAGACCACATTGCGATCCTAGGAAGACTTTTCCGGATTGGAAAAGGGGTGTGCATTGATAGAGTTGGAATTCGAATAGAGAACAGCCAGAAACCTGTTTCTGTGAGTAAAAGGCGTCTAGGAGCACTGACGCGTTTCAAAGTTGAATGGCGTCTTTACGACACGACGCGTTTCAGCTCTTTCTGTGATTTATCCGAAATTCTATGTTTTGATGTTTAAATTGAATATTTGGAATTATTAACAATTTTGATTGCAGAAAATTCAAGAAAGCTGAGTAAAGAGAATCCCACTGTGGGAGTCAAGAAGTCTCAACCGTGGCTAAAAAGACGGTTATTTCTACCCCTGTATTATTTCATGTAATTATTTTGCATTCGCATTATTACATGTTAAATATTTATTAGAGTATATCAAGGACCTTGTGTTTTGATGAAACTGGAATTTGAGTTCCCCTTCAACAAAAACAGTGATAATTCCAGAGGATTCTTAATCACACGGATAGGCCGTTGGATTGTTGATCAGTGAGGACGATGGTTCCACTTTTGTGAAACGGTGCGTGGATAAACGAGCTTCGGCTTAGCACTGAATTACAAGAATTGGTATCTTGACTCATTAATGACAATTTAACAATATTATCCTTGATTAATTTATATTTTATTTGACTTTATATTTTTCTTTTAGCCCAGCATGCATCATGTAGGACTTTGAAATCATTGTGATAAGGATTAATTATTGATTAAGTTTCAGACCATTAATTAAACAATTCAAACATGATATGAAATATTCCATTCTGAATTGAGTATCTTGATTATCTTTGAGGTTCGCTTGAAGATATCATTGGGATTATATCCTTGATTGGATTCTTTATCCAATATTACTTGTTTTCTTTTTAAGATCCATCATGGCTGCAGCACGTCCACATTGGCTGGCAAACGCTCCCCATGATGAAACCTACAGTGTCTACGACCTGGGGTACTTCCCACTCTGAGGAGGTTGATCGACTTTATTTTATTTCCTTGTCTACCTCATCCAGACAGGATTAATTCCTTTGATTTCATTGAACTATCTTCATTGATGATTTTGAGAAAAATTCCAATCATGTGATGTTAAGAGCGTGTCTCATCACACCTTGGCATCACCTTTTCAGTATATTCCATTTCATTTCACTCCCTTGCAAAAACGATGCCAAGGTGAGGCAGCTGTAGACACGCTAATTTTGACGTCATTTTGAGTAAATTTCATATCATATAATAATGCCTCATAATGGTCTGATGTTTAACCATTGATTAATTTTTATTCATATTTTTGAGTGTCGGGTCAAACAGACATGTTTAAGTTAATCAATTGAATTGATTTTAACTCAAATTTCAGTTAAAATATGAAGAATCCTAAAAGGCGTCGACCCATGTGGACGCTATTTAGAGTTTATTCGTATTTTACCGTTTAAATTTGAATTTTAATTAATTGATTTATTAACTAAAAGGCGTCTGTCAAAGTCGACGCGTTTTAGGTTTCCTAAGCTGTTTTAACTTCTCTTCCGGATGTTTATCCTTATCTTAATTAGAGTAAAAGACGTCTACACACGTGGACGCGTTTTAGCTAATAAAGATAAAGATAAGTTTTCCCGGATATTTATCCTTATCTTAATTTAATCTTAAAGGCGTCAGCCATGGTGGACGCGTTTTAGATAATTACAGATAAAGATGAATTAATCAGTAATTATCTGTCGATTAAGGTAGATAAATCCTAGATTTTTCTATGTTAATCGCGAACGCAGAAAATGCCTATAAATACCTTGCATCTCAAGGAGTTAAAAAAAAAGGAGAGAGAGAATTATTGAGCCTCAGCGTTATAGCGATTTGAAGATCGGAGCAACCACGTCGGAACGCCGGAGCGCTGCCACCAGAAGTCGGCATCCTTCTTTCAGATCTTCATTCTTCAAAGCTTCAACCAACTGGACTGGGCATAAGTTTTTCATATCTGAATTTCATTTTCATTCTTTAGTTTCATTCTCTCATACTCACTGCATGCATCACACACCACATCATTAATTTTCCAAAACCCATCTGTTCTTAAGGGGTTTCAAAGTCATTTAAAACAAGTGAGTTGCTGTTTATACATGTTTCTAATCATAGTTAACTATATTGTTTCCATTTAGATTCTCATCACTATTTCTTCTTTATTTTTCTGTCTCTGCTGCATCCAACAACTGAACAACAAGAAATCAAAAAGAGGGAAATCAAGCACGAAGCTAGGAGAACTTCTGGATTATCCTCAACATTCAACAGCAAGAACAAAAGAACAAAGAGGCTCTCTTTCTTCAGCCGGCTGAAGGAGGGGAACCAAGGATTCATTCTTCCGCGTTTAAACAGGTAAGCGATCAAAACTCTTTTGAAGCTTTTTTTAGTTAAAAGTTTCTGGCGATCACAAGCACCTTAGTTGCATTTTTTTTAATAGGTTAATTTACCCTAAACAACATAGTTTTTCACATAAATCACACGAGCAAATTTTCAGCACCTACAACGGAACCGAACGGTTGCGGATTCGAATCCGCACACGGTGAGAATCGATTATCCGATAATCGTAGTTTTAGTTTTTTCGAAACAGGAACAGATCGCTGTTTAATATTTTATTTTCCGTTGCATGAGCGATCCGGAGAAACCCGAGAAATCCCAACAGTGGTATCATAGCCAGGTTCCACTGTTTCTCGTCCCGTTTCAGTCTCCAAACTTAATTTTTCTTGTATTATTCCATGCGTAAGTTCGATCCCCTTTTTGCTGGATTTGTGTTCATGCGATGAACACGATTAATAAGATTAATTTATTCTGCAAAAATCGGATTTTTTTTTTTTGGGGTTCTTTGTGTTCTTCATGGGATGAATGACGGGGTGTCTGTGGCTGCTTCTATCGGGTACCCCATGTGATGGGTTGGTGACCGGTGGTCCTGGAATGTCCAGGGACTTCACGGGCAACCGCTGGCATAGGTCACCGGCGCCGGAGAGGGAGTTGAAGCCCTTTTCTTCCCACGGTTTTAACGAGAAATCCATGGTGAAGTAGGGGCTCGGGACAGCCTCTTTAGGGATGTCTCCGGCGTGCCACCGATGCCGGGGGGGCGTCGCCGGCGCCGGGGGAGTCACCGGCGTGACTGGCGGGCGCCGGGGGCCCGGCCGCTGGGCGGCACCGCTGGCCTCCACCTGCAAACCCTATTAGGGTTTCCTGTAAAGGGGGAGGCGACGGGTGGAAGAAGCCGGCCTGAGCCGGTCCAAGGCGGCCCTTCTGGCTCACCTCTTCACCGACCTCTCCGTTGTCACGCCTGATCGAGAGACCACTATCAGCGGCTTCGCGCCGTTCTCTCAGGTATTTAGTTCAATTTATGTTTGTTTCATTAAATGTTATGATACAATGCATGCAATACATATGATTATGATGATTCTAACCTATATGTTCTTATATGCAGCTGTGGAGTTATTATTGCTTTCCTCTGGGCTGAGCGAGGCCATCAAAACAGCCGGCGGCAGTCCCACTTGCCTGGCGTTGGTGTCCGGTTGTGGATACAACACCGGAACACCATCAACTGACGGCCCTCTGCCGTCAATTCCTTGACTACCTGGAGCTTTTGGTAAGTTTTTAATCCCTCTTTTACTTAACACATTTGTTTAAATGAAATCTGTTGATTATAGCAATTAAAATATCTTATAGAATGTTTGACAAATATTTTGATTAAATGTTTGATTAGAGGTTCAGTTAAATACTTGGTTATTTTATGAATGCGTCTTTCATTTTGTTAATTATCTTGTTTATATTTGTAAATGTATGACATGTTATGAAAAATGCAGGATGTACGGGATGCCACCATCATCACACTCCGAGGCCACCTCCAGGATGCCGAGGCCCAGTTAGAGCAGGTCCAAAAAGAATTGGATGAACTGGTAAGTGTGATATGTATGGATAATATAGGTATTATGAATGCTTCTTTTTATTATTAAATTATTTTGACACTTGTACACTGACGGTGATCTCCCTTTTTGTTACAATGTGCTGCTTATACTCATGCGGCAACCCCCTCATCTTCTACTATTGCCGGTCCTTCTTATTCTTCCGCTGCCCTTGAGACTGCCATGGCTGACTTGCGGAACCAGTTGGCCCTAGCCATCCGTTGAGCCACTCAGGCTGAGGATGATGCCGCTGCTTGGGTAAATCTTTGATTTGTTTCTTGTATGATGCCTTTTGCTTGCTTGATCATTTGGCTGACGATGTCTTCTGTTGTAGGTCCAAGAGCTTTGCGTGGCTCTTGGAGAGAGAGATGTTGAGCTGGCGCAGGCCCGCAGTTCAGCAGCCCGAGTTGCTGAGCTGGAGGAGTAGCTGGCAAGGCTCTCTACCGGTGATCTTCCTCGCGAGCTTGCACGACTCCAGGTTCGGCTGGAGATCTTGACCGAGGAGAGAGATCATGACCGGTCCCGATTGGAGAGCCTTCAAGGCCGACTTTCAGTGGCGGAGCACGAGCGCCAGAGCAATGAGGCTCGATACCAGCGTGCGCGGCAGCGGGCGTTGGATTGAGGACAGGCGAGTGCTTTCACCGCCAGTATAGCAGTCTCTTCCGGCCAGGCAGGGCCGAGCATTATGGGACCACCACCGCCGCCAGTACGAGGGCCAGACATCCAGGATGAGGTGCAGAGCCAGCTGGACGAGGGCGCGGGGGAGAGTCAGCCGTGATGGCTGCCATCATGTACTTTTTTCTTTTTTTTTGAGAGTCTTGTTGTTGATGGATTCACATATCTGTATATGAACACTTTTAATATGTATGAAGGTAGTTTCTTCACACTTGAATTATCTTGTTACTTTTTCCTTATTGACTTTCCTTTCATACTTGCGCATGGCTTGAACAAACAAATTAAATATTTGTTCAGGCTTAGCCCCTTGCCGAGTTAAGTAACTGGCTATTTGATTCCATCCTTGATAGACGGGTCAAGGGGCGGAGCCTTTATTTAATTAAGACAAATAAAGATGATTAAAGATAATAATTAAAGTGCAACATACAAGCATGCAAATGCTCACTGAAAATAAAAGAATGCAACACTCATGACTTAATCAGACAAATACTAATCGAAATATTTTTGTTTTGCAATTGCAATTTTAGAAATATCCAATTTTTTTGGGGTTTTGCCATATGTAAAATTTTTGTAATTTTGAAATATTCAATTTTTGTGGTTCTGAAATATTCAATTTTTTTTTGTGGTTTTGAAATATTCAATTTTTTTTGTGGTTTAGAAATATTCAATTTTTTTTTGTGGTTTTGCAATATTCAATTTTTTTTGTAGTTTTGCAATATTCAATTTTTTTTGTGGTTTTGAAATAAGACATCAACTGAATAAACTAAGGACCAGTATGGAACTTGGATTAAAAGAGCATATTCTTTACTTAACTTAATTCCCACATCATTCTTTAATGACCTAATCCAGACTTATTGTGCTTGAAATATGTTCGTGATCGTGATCCCATTCAATGGTACGACCCTTGGTCAACCTTGGCCATTCCTTAAGTTTGGAGTACGCCTCTTTAGAAAGAAAGAAAGAATTTGTCTAGAAAGCTCGCGAGAGGATTCTGGAGACTTAGAAAGATATCCTTCCTTTACCCTATTATCCATTGGGATTCGGTTATCTTTATTTTTACGGGGTATTTAACAACCTTGCGCTCCCTTTTCATTTGATTTTGTGGCCTTTTGTGGTAACATTTGTAATGTTGAGCGGCCTTTTGATTTGGTTGGCTTTTTACCTTTTGTTTTTTCTTTTTTGTTTCTTTTGTGGTGAGGATCTCCCCCCTTTTTTTTTATGACGACCTGCTACTAAGATGGCGGGTATTTTCAGTAGTCTATTCTAAGCTTTGTTTCGTCATCGTGGGCCGAGAGTAAAACAAAAGTTTTGTTTTAAAAGGAATGAGCTATACTTTTCCACTTTTGGTTAAGCTTTTGGTATTCTCGGGCTTCACATCTCTTGTTACTTACGAACCAAACGTATTTTGTGTGCAATAATGCGTTTGAATTAGATTACCAAAGACTAATAAGGGAATTTGAGTTTTCAAATTTTCCGACTCTACTGGTCTTTGCACTATGCTGATCGCTTAAACTATGGGTAGTACTTCTTAAGATACAGACCGTTTTAGGGGTGGGTTAACTCTTGCCCTTCTTCATTAACTAAACGATAGGCGTTACTAGGGAAAGCATGCGATATGACATATGGTCCTTCCCAGTTGGGTTGGAGCTTAGAACGCAGACCACTAGGTTTTACAAAGATTCTTTTCACAACCATTTCACCAACTTTAAACTTTCGTTCAATGACTTTCTTTTTGTAAAAACATGCTAATATATTCTGATATACTCTTGCATGATTAGCGGCTGACCATCTTTTCTCATCTAAGAATTCCAGTTAAGCGAGGAGCGCAGAGCGATGCTCATCAATGGAAAATTTCTTGCTCAATTGTACTCTTGATGATGGGATGAGGACTTCGTATGGAACTACCGCCTCCATTCCAAATGTTAAGGAATAAGGAGTTTGCCCAGTGAGTGTGCGAATTGAAGTTCGGTATGCCCATAGAGCCTCAATTAATCTTTTGGCCAGTCCGAAAATTTATTAGACTTACACGTTTTCTTGATAATTTTTATTAGAGTTTTGTTGGTTGCTTCTGTTTGACTATTGCCTTGCGGATAATAAGGAGATGAATGATGCAATGCAATTTTATATATGTTGTAGAGATCCTTTAGCTCTTGTAATATGAACTGCGGTCCATTGTTAGTGACAATAGTGCTTTGAATTCCGAATTTGGTGATGATGTTTCTCATGATGAACTTGCAGACTGTTGATGTTTGATTTTTGTATACGCTTCGGCTTCTGCCCACTTGGTAAAATATTCCGTTGTCGTGAGAATGAAAGATTTTTGCTTGGTGGCGGAATCAGGATTACCAAGGGGTCCAATGATGTCGAATGGCCATAAGGAGAAAGGCCATGGGGATGAAACAGGATGGAGTGAAGATGCGGGGAATGGATCTTGTCGGCATGAAGTTGACACTTAGCACACCTACGGACATATTCTACACAATCTTCTTCCATGGTTGGCCAATAATATCCTTGTGTAAGGATTTTCTTTGATAGCATCTGTCCGTTAACATGGCCACCACAAACTCCGACATGAGCGCTTTCCACGATCTTCCAAAGCTCATCTGCATTCAGACATCTCAAAAGAACACCATCAAATCCACGTTTATATAGAGTTCCTCCAACTAAGGTGTATCTCTGAGCAACTCTCCTGATAGCCCTTTTCTCCTCAGTAGTGGCTTCTTTAGGGTATGATTGATCTTCACAGTACTTAGCAATCTCATAATACCATGGTTTATCTTCGTCTTCCATTTCTTGTTGCCAATCTAGCAATATAATTTCTCTATTTTCTATAATATCCCCATCTCTAACCTTCTTCAACAGTTTCTCTTTAACCTTAAGGAAGGAGGGGTCTTTCACGGCAGGAGAAAGATGCCTATGAAAAATGATCGACTTAGATTGCCTACTAATCGGGAAATTTAGAGAAGATGTGAGAGAAGCTAAAGCGTTAGCTAGAATGTTTTGATTCCGAGGAACATGAACAAAGATCAGTTTAGTGAAAACCTTGGCATAAGCTGAAGTAAGATCCTGATAGGGCTTAAGCTTGGGGTCAAGGGTGCGATACTTAGTAAGCACTTGGCGAAGAATTAGCTGACTATCACCCACAATCTCAGTTTGGTGGCACCATGGAGATGGGCGGCTTTAAGGCCAGCAAGGAGAGCCTCATATTCAGCTATGTTGTTGGTGACATAGAAATCAAGCTGAAAGGCTTGTGGAATGGTGACACCTTCAGGTGATAGGAGAACAATGCCGATGCCCTTACCATGAGAGTTCAGAGCTCCGTCAAAATGCAGAGTCCATATATCATCATTGATTTTGTCTATGTACATCAGTTCCTCATCTGGAATCTTCGATCGGACTGGATCAAATCGAGGAAGAGGGTGATGAGCAAGATGTTCTGTTATGGCATAGCCTTTAATTGCTTTTTGCTGAATGTAGGTGATATCAAATTGGGATAGAAAGCTCTGCCAATGTGCTAACCTATCTGTGAGGACGGATCTCTCAAGAAGAAACTTAATGGGATTCATCCCAGCGATGAGATGAACTTCATGGGCCAGAAAATAATACTTCAACTTCTGAACTACCCATACAAGTGCTGCACATGTTTTCTCCATCGCCGTGTATCTTTGTTCTACGGGGTTGAGAAGTTTGGAGAGATAATAGGTTGTCCTCTCCTTTCTTTCTTCATCTTCTTGTACTAAGATAGCCCCTACCGCATCATCCATAACATAAATATATAGAATCAAAAGTTTGTTTGGAGATGGTGGTCTCAAGACAGGAAGACTTGCCAAATAATCCTTTAATCCATTAAATGCCTCCTAGCACCTATCGTCCCAATCAAACTTGACTCTCGGCTTAGTAAACTCGTAGAATGGCTTACGCCTTTGTGAATGCTGGGAGACAAAGCGGCAGATAAACTGCAGCCTCCCGATCAATCCTCTTAATTCTTTCAAATTCTTGAGAAGTGGCATCTCTTTGATAGCCCTTGCCTTGTTGGGATCGATCTCAATACCCCATTTACTTACAATAAATCCCAATAATTTTTCCGATGATACTCCGAATACACACTTCTTGGGATTCATCTTCAATTGGTATTCTCTTGACCTCTCCAAAACCTTTGCCAGAATTCTTGCATGCTCAACTTTAGTCTTGGATTTTACCAACAGATCATCCACATACACTTCTAAGTCAATGTGCATCATGTCATGGAATATAGCCATCATGGCTCTTTGATAAGTGGCTCCAGCATTTTTCAATGCAAATGGCATAACAACATAGCAATAAGTTTCCCAAGGTGTGGTGAACGATGTTTTTTCTTGATTCTCTTCTGCCAACTTAATCTAATTATACCCTGAGAACCCGTCCATAAATGACAATGTTTCATAGCCAGCCGTGTTCTCAATGAGTACATCTATGTGAGGCAGTGGAAAATTGTTTTTAGGACACACTTGGATCAAATCTCGGAAGTCAATACAAATTCTGACTTTTCCATCCTTTTTCATAATCGAGACTATATTAGCCACCTATTGCATATAGAGGACAACTCTAATGAATTTAGCTTTATGCAGCTTATCGACCTCTTCTTTCATTTTCAAAGCCATCTGAGAGTGTGATAAAGTGTTAAATTGATCATTTAAGGGCAATCATATGCATCATACTCATATTTTTATCTTCAAAATAGCATGAAATGATAGATAATTGTGTACCAAGTCCAACGGTACTGATTTCGTCAAATTCTGACTTAAAAACATCGTCATTTCATGTGATTAAAGGAGTATAGCGCATTTGCGATTTTTCGACAAAACCGAGACGAAATAAATAAATATGATGATATTTTTATGATAATGTGCTAATTTATATTTATTTTATGTGAACATGACATGTCGATGATGCAGTGTAACTGGTGGAGTTTTCGGAAATTTAGGGGAGGTCTAGTGTTCGAATTTCGATAAATTCAACGTCATTTTGTCCAAAAGATTAAAGCAGGGGTAAAAACGTCATTTGAGGTCCTAATACTACTCAAATTCTTACTCGAAGAATCCAAGAAAGACCAGTCACTTTCCTTTCTCCCACTTTCTTATATAAAAAAAAAGTTTCCCTCCCAAATTAAAGAAAATCTCTCTGTTTCTTTTTCTCTGTCCCTCAATTTCCTCCCTTCTCTCCAGTTTCCTTTCCCACGTCTCTTTTCCTCTCTATATATTTCACCCTCTCTTCTCAGCCTCCAACCCCTCTAAGTCCAACTCTCTCTATTTTCCGAGTCTCTCTCCAAATTTCTCTCAAACCCGCAGCCTTCCTTCTCTCTCTCGGATCCTTCTCTCTTCTCCCCGTAACCCTCTCTCTCCTTCCCCAATTCCTTTTCCAACTCCTCTCCAGCATCCCTCTCTCGGTTTCTCTCTTTCTTTCCCTCTCTCCGGTTCTCCCTCTCTCGGGCAGCTTCTCTCTCGTTCCCTCCACATCTCTCCTCTCTCTCGTTTTCTTCTCCTATCTCTCTTCGATTCTTTCTGCAGATTTCCAGCAACCTCTCTTCCTCCCTCTCTTCTCTCTTCTCTGCCTCCCTCTCTTCTCTCTTCTCTCTCTCCACCGCACCCTGCAGCAACCCGCAGCAGTTCCACACGCAAGCCGAGCACCCAACTCCACGTCTCAGCCTGCCCTCTCACACACACGCACCAGATTCTCTCTCTCTCCCTTGCTCTGCTATCCTCTCTCTTCCTCCCTCTTGCTCTGTATCCCTCGTCTTTCTCCAGCACCTCCAAGCGCGGCGGTGAAGCTCCTGCGAATCTGCATGCGAACCACCTCCACACGTCCACGCAGCTGCTTCCTCCAGCACCCCTTCCAGCAGCTCCTCCACGCTGCATGCATGCAGCCACGTCCCAAGCAAGCTTCTCCACGTAGCCGGCTGTGAGCATCCTGGCTCTCTCCTCCTGCATGCGGTGAAGCCTGCACCAACAGCACCCGTTGAAGCCTGCACCAGCAGAGGCCCTCTTTGCATGCACATCGGTGAGCCCCTTCCAGCTTCTCCACGCGCAACTCTCCACGGCGCACCAGCAACAAGCAGCTGCATCTGGCCTGCGTACCCACGCGTGCGGCAGCTTCTTCCTTCTTCACGCGCCAGCCAGCAGCGGCCCCCTCTGCTTCTTCACGCGCCGACAGCAGCACCTCCTCCACGCGTAACCAGCGGTGCATGCAGGCTTGTGCGAGCCCGCGGCAACGTCCCACGCTTGCCAGCGCCTTCCACGTGCATGCAGCTCCTACAAACGCCCAGCCAGCAGCAACCGCACCCTCCACAGCCTTCCTCCACGCAGCACCCACCAGGCGGCAAAGCAACCAGCAGCTCCAGCACCCCTTCAAGTTCCACACAGCAGGCCTTCCTCCTATCCTCCACGTGCCAGCAACATAGACTTCCCAGCAGCTGTCCCAGCTAAACCAAAGCCACCAGCAGCCGGCCTTCTTCTCGGTTTCACCCGGTGGTCCACTGCGCCGCATCCTTTAGGCCTGGTCCACTGCGCTGGCAGTTCCAACAGAAGTTGCTCTGTTTTTTCTCTCTCTCTCCATTAATACAGTTAGTTAATTAAAGATTAGTTGTTCACCCTTTAATGTTTAGTTTTAGGATATTAAGCTGCAGCGTTTGTAATTTAATTCATCACTTTTAGATAATTATTAAAATTCTCTTAATTTTGCAAGATTCAAATAGTGGTGTGTATGTTTAACTTAGATTTTTCATATGATGTTGCATTTAGTTCATAAAAGTTACCTCAAATAATTAGTTTTTCTTTGTTATTTCTTTAGGTAGCTTAATTAATCAAATTGTTGCTTTAAGTAGAAAATTAACTAATCATTCATATTTTTCATCTTTTTAGATAATAAATTCCAAAGTTTTCAAAATTAAAATTCTATCTCCCTGTGGATCGACTCGGACTCACCATTATTTAATTTTCAAAATCTGATTTGAGTGAGCCGGATAAATTTAGATTGAACGTTTTCATGAGTGTTTAACGACGCACAATTTGGAACGATCAGGGTGGAATCGCCTTAACTTTTGTTTAACCGGGCTAACTCCATCTTTCAATGTCAATCTATGTTCCACTAATTAATAATCTAGTCCCGGCATACCTTTATAACTCCTGGCGAAAGCATCTTTATAATCCTTGAGAACTTGGACCACTACCTCTTCGTCTACTTTAGACAGGTTCTTACTGACGAGGACAACCTTAGGTTCATCTTCAGTCCCTAGATTGATCTCTTTGGTAGGTTCTTCTATGACAGCTGAGGGTTTATCAAATCTCTTCACTCCACTGGCATATGCCTCAGCTGCATCCTCGTCGTCTTCTCCTTCTTCATTAATAGGGTCTTTCTCATGTAACAACTCATATACCCCGTACCCATCATTGACAAACTCATCAACTTCACATTCTTCTGGTATTTGAATGGGATCTTCTAGCAGCTGAGGGATCTGGGAGCAAGAAATGCATCTTAAAGCTAAATCCTAGAGGTATCTATTCGGAACTTGTCTACCCTTAGAGTTCCTAGATTTCTTAACCTGATTGACCTGCCTAGAATTAGACTCCCTAACTGCACTAGACTCTCTATCCTAACCTAATGAGGAGGGAGAAGGATAAAAATCAAGGGGTACAGGAGAGCATATAGGTGAATCCTCCCAAAAGGAGGGACATAGCAGATCTAGAAGGGAATTTCGTCCGAACGTCCTGCGCAGTGGGGCACAGTCGGACAAATATGAAGTTTCCTCAACGAGGATTTAGGAGAAAGAAGTTGCCAAATTTGCATTTTTTTTTGTGAATTACTTGAGTTTATCATAAAGCAGGAATGGACATGAATAGGGGGTGAATGAAATAATGGAGGTAATGACACCAGTGCCCAGGGATTGCGGGGATCATACAACAGTATGTCCCAGATCAAATCATAGATCCTCTCAAGATCGAGAGGAATCTGAGGAATAAGATCCTGAGGGGACAGTAATAATAATGGGAGAAACCCATGGAATGTCTTCAGTAATGACCCGAGACCAGGTCGGAGTCAGGAGCAGGGTGTGGAACAGAGTGTGGAGGGTGAAAACATGAGAGGGATAGGTTCCTCTCCATAGAAGATCAATGGTGAATCCGGTTTCATAAGGGTCATCCGGCTCCCCTTCATTAGTTTCTTCAGTCAGCAAAATCCTTTTATCAAAGATGGCCCCGGGCCTTTCAATTAATTCATCTATTAGTGGCGGCCACTTTCGTTCTGATGGATTTAAGAATAGTCTGTTCAGTGCAATATACAAGTCCCATGTGTCAAACTAGCAGTACTATTCACATTCTGGATCTTGAGTCTTCCTCCTTTTCATCGGCCGTAGAGCCTTTAAAGACTGGTATGTCAGCAGTTGTGAACAATGTCTAGTCAGATTGTAAGGATTGAGGTTTCGGATACGATTATCGGGTTAGTTTCGGAGTCGGATCCCTTAGTTTGGGCCTTTGTGGGGCTGGGGCTTGTGGTCTTTATCGCGTCGAGCTTGCTCGACGCGGTTCAAATGGCGTCTATCGAGGTGGACGCGTTTTAGGTTGTGCCACGTGGGTTGATTTTGGGCCGTGAGAGTACGGCCCCTGGTCTTATCGACTGAATGACGTCTTGCATGGACGACGTCATTTAAAGTATGGCCCTGGTATGTCAGTGTACGGCCCGGACTTGTCGTCTGAATGACGTCGGTGTTAGACGACGCGTTTTACCCAGTTTCTGTTTGACCCCACGAACCCTCCCTCCTTTCCCTCATTCTCTCCTTTCCTCTCTCTCTCCTCTCTTCTCTCCGGCCTCCGGCGCCCCCTTTCCCCCTCTCCTTCCTTCCCTCTCCCCATTCCTCCTCTCCCTCCACTCCATTAACCTTCCAACTTCCTCCACTACCACCACCACTTCCTCCACGGCGCATTTCTCTCCGGACGGCGGCCGACGTCCCGGTGGAGTAACGGCGTTCACGGCGGTACCGGCGGCGGCGTGTGGCGAGGCAGGTCGGCGGCTTGGAGCTCGGAGGATTTTGAGTAACCAGTAGGGTGACGATCCTCGCGTTGTTTTGTTTAAAACCATGTTTTTCCTGCTTTGGAGCATGTTTAGGGGATTTTTGGGGTGAAAATACTAATCGCATGTAATAAGGAATTGTGGGTTTTTAATGGGTACTTAGTTTCTCCTCCTCCCTCTCTATTTTTATGGCGTTTTGTGCGAATTTGGGGGAGAAATCCCGTTTTGTAAGTCGGGGGAGGCCGGAGGAGAACCTGTCTGTGAGAGTTAAATGACGTCGGAGGACAGCGACGCCTTTTAAAAGGCGGCTTCCACCCACGACGCGATTTATCTTAGATAATAGACTCTATTTCTGGATTGAATGGCGTCCAGGGACAGCAACGCCTTTTAAACGGCGACCCGTTTGAGCGATGTGTTTTAGGCCATCTTCCGAGGTCAGATTTCACATAAACCAATTTAGGAGTCTTGAATGACGTCGGCCTTGGGTGACGCGATTCAAGACAGAATCTCATTAATTCCTGCAATTGCATGTGTTTACATTGATAGATAGTTTGGTTAATTGCATGTTTGAGATCATACTTGAGGAAGATGATTTCTACGTGATCGGATCGTACCGTGTTGCGTTTTGTGCGATCGTGGACCTAGAGTGACAGTTGTTAGCGCTTAAGCACCTTATATCGGTGTGGGAGTGACACGGCGCCGGTGTGGGAGTGGTGGGGTGATGCCTAAAGAGAGGGTCACTAGGTGAACCCCAGGGTATAGCTAGTACCGGTGTGGGAGTGGTACATTCGGAGTGTCACTCGTGCTGGGGGAAACAGAACCACCTTGAGCCAGGTCAGGCCGGAGTAGCCAGTGCGCTATCCGAAGGGTTGCTATTTGGTCTCACCGGGTCGGTATTTTCCGCATTCGGCCGTGTGACTTGTGTGTTTAGCCAAGTCGGTAGTTGTGGACTCCGTGGTAGAGTGGTTTCAGAATCGTGCATGTTACTGTTATAAATGCATGTGTTTTATATCGAAATCTAGGAATTGTGTTTCTGCTTTATTTAGTTAAATTGCCTATATTTGTGTATTGCACTTATGGGTATATGAGTGGGTGGTGGGGATCGAAGGATCCCTACTGAGTCTTTTTCGATGAGACTCACCCATTGCAGTTTTCAGGTGAGGGTTCTAGGCAGGCGTAGCCAGGAGAGTGTTGCCTTGGGTTGCGCGCCAACAGCCGCTGTTCCGAGGTATGCCCCGATGTAGTTGTTATTTCCTTTTCTGGCCTGTACGCTTAATTATTTCTTTTCTATTAGAGTATGTAATTAATTGCTGAGTCAAGTCGAATGTAATAATTTTTAATTTATGCACTGCCTTTACAATTCGATGTGATGTGGATGTTTAGCTTAGTTTATCATTTATTTCCCAGACTTATCGAGATCCTGGTTTGGCTCCAAATTTATTGATTCGTTACCCATTTAGTAATCGGATCTCCGATTATAGGATGGCGGGTCGTTACATAGATCCTTCCCATATACATTATGCAGGTCAAAATGGGAGGTAATCACTATTGTATTATCGTGGTCATGTTGAATCACGGGTTCTTTAACAAAATGAGTGGATAAGGTCCAAGTCAGGGGATCTCGATTTTCTTTGCAAGGGGTAATCATTGTCTTCCATATCTTCTGACCATCTTCGCCTTCTTGTTGTTCAACAATATTATGCCTCACTTTCTCTGGCCTATTGCCTAGGCCGCTGCCAGATATCCTTCTCTCATATGTCACTGGTTCTCTCATATGTCACTGGTTTGATTCTTCCTTGCAACTGGGTGTCCAGACCTTTTCCAAGTTGATATCCCACCTTCAGCATGATGTTCCAGCCTGGGGTATTCATGGACTTCCCCTGCTTCATGGCATCGATCGGGTAAGATGTAGGCATGATATGTTTAAAGGGGTCTACCGAAAGGATGTAGGTTTGGCATAAAGAGATGGCTGACCTTTTAGCGGTCGGAAGGACTGGAATTGGACTTACATTCAGTGAGTGGGTTGCAGCAAGGATAGGCATACCAGTGACTTTGATGATACGTCCTTTGTAAGAGAACTTGAGGCATTGGTGGTTCGTTGACGGCATCGCCTCAAGTGACTTGATGTAAGGACGACGGAGTATGCCTTTAAGTGAGGAGTCGATCTCGAGAATATGAAATTCAACTTCAGCATGGCAAGCGGGGCCTAATTCTACCTTCAAATAGACCATGCGCAGAGGGGAACGGGTAGAGTTATCATAGGCTGTGACAGAAATGGGAGAAGGCAGCCATTTTTCTTTCGGGACTCCGTAGAGCTCAAGAGTTCTTAGTGGTAACACATTGATAGATACCCCGATATCTACTAGACCTGTATCCATAACCTTTCTACATATGTTGACAGTTATACTTAACGCCATGCTCCTTGCTGCCAACGGTGCCAGTTCGGAAGTATGGAAGGATATAGAGGGTTGATCCCCTTGAGGGACCAATAATGTGGTGATTTTTTCAACTGGCATGTCTTCGCTAACTATTACATGTTGTAGTTAGTCCATTAGGGCTTCTTGATGGACCTTGGATCTCTTGATCAGCTCTAGTATATAAATGTGTGCCGATGTTCTATCCAGCTGTTTCAACAAATCATATTGAGTACCCGGTGTATTCTCTTCATGTTGAACCTCTTCTATCAGCTGTGATGGGCCATCTCTCACCGTAGACTAGGGGAACACTTTGTTGAGTATTCGGCTACTTCGGAGTACATGTTCTTCAATAGTGGAAGGTCCAGACGTTATTTTCAGCACTGCCGTGTCAAAGAGTGGTCCGGAGGGTGTAATGGTTTGGTAAGCAGGTGTTGGTGGGTTATTTGATGGAGGTAAGGGAACTCGGATGAGTGGTTTGGAGGGTAGTAGGTGTGGATAAGGACCTAAATGGCGTCGTCCATAGGCGACGCTATTAAGTTAATTCCTCCTAAATTTACTAATTTTAATTCCGAATTGATTTATGCAATGAATCCAAATGGCGTCGCGCATAAGCGACGTGATTCAACGAATCTTAAGAAAATAATAATAAAAATTAATTAATGATTAAACATCAGACCATTCTGAGGCATTATCATTGTGACATGAAATTTACTCAATATGATGTCAAAATTAGCGTGTCTACACTATCTCTCTGCGTCTCTCTTTCTCTCTATTATCTCTCTCTCTCTCTCCCCCATTTCCTCTCTCTCTGTCTCTCTTTTTCTCCCGCTCTATCTGTTAGTATTAATTGGCCTGCAAACCAATTAGATACTATATATTGTTCAGTTATTAATTGAATTGGCTTAAATTCATTGTGTATGTAATTCAACTTTAATTATCGTTTCATGATGAAGTCCATAAACATATGCAATGGTCTTCGAATTATGATGAGATTATAATTATTGGACTGAAAGCTTATAGACACATGCTTTTAATTGTTCCTAGTTGGAGGATGTTTGAGAGAGAAATCAAACATCATGTTAGATTAGTATAGGTCTCTTCAGCTCATATAATGAGGGTGATTGATCCTATAAGTCACTTGTGTGGAGACACTATGTTGGACCTATAGGTGTTCATTAGCAAATGAGTTCACTGAATTGATCCGACCTTGAATTGTTGGATAGTATTTACCTAACTGTTAACTAGGTTGATTCATTGTCACGGTTGCATGGTTGGTCCTTAGACCTGAGACACTAAGGATACCATGTTGGTAGGTTTTTGAGCTTTGACCTTGACTAACAATTCCCTAACTATGGGATATCAATAAGTTAAGTGATTGGGTTCAGGGAGATACTCTCGAAGGTAATTGTGTGGTCAACAAGGGATCATCCGCTATCGGTAGAAGGCGAGAGAATGTTCCGGGAATGATACATTTAAGTCTTTGGCAAGGTCAAACACTATGTCAGATAAGGAGTTATCTGATATAGTTTAGCGGCATCCGATTTAAGTCAATCGACTGGCTAAGATTTAACAGTTCACCATGTCCTAGGTTGATTCGGGATTCGGTAACATTGTACGGATGAAGAATTATATCCGCGCAGTAACCGATAACCGAAAGGTTCCATTAGTGGGTTGAAGAACCCTAATACCTTCCAGGTTCATGCGGTGTTGCTTGGCACCCAACGTGATTGGAGGTCTGTCTAAATTTAATGTGAGACTTTAAATTCAGCTACTTAATTAATATATAGATATTCATTAATTTAATGAATTAGTAAAGAGTTACCGAGTTTAATGAGCCATTAACTGAACTAGTATTAGGTCTTAGAGGGTCACATGCAAAAGGTCTTCAGTCGACGGGTCATTTAACGGGTTTTATATTAAGTGCGGGTTTTTCTGAAAAATCGCAAAACCACTTAATATAAAAGTACGGCTGCTAGGTCAGAGGCTAGGCACTCTGACACTCTAGCAGCCGCCCCTCTCACTCTCCTCTCTTTGGCCGCCCCCTTAGAGGGCGCCCCCTCTGGTCTCTACTCCGTCTCTTGCCGACGTCGCCTCCCGTCATACGAGAATTCGTCTCCGCATGTCGAGGAGGATTACACGAAGCCAGTCAAGATCCGCAGATGCCGCACCGAGCGAGGAAGCGAGGACGATCCATCGTGAGGAAGATCGCGTGGATACCTCTAGAGGCCGGGCATCTGTGCGGCTTACGGCATCACACCGATGGAACCACTCACACGTGGATTCAAGTCCGCGCAAGGTGAAATCCATTTCACTTTTGATTTGTTCTTATTATTTGAAATGGCACGGGATCAATAAAATTTTATTTTCTACTGTGCTCTCCAATGCCGTCACGAGATCCCTATAGTGTTATCAGAGCTAGATACCACTATGTTCTTTACTGCTTCGATCTCCGAAATTAATTTTTCTTGTAATATTCCATGCAGTAGCTTGATTTTGATGCAAGAACTATGTTTATGGGATGAACACAGATAATTAAGTTATTTTTATTATGCAAAATCGATTTTTTTTTGGTTTTTCGTGTTCTTCGTGAGATGAAGAACGGTGGGTCTGCGGCTACATCGGGCGATCCCCATGTGATGGGGAGGTTGTTAGTCTTAGGGTGCCTACAAGTCAATATGACTTTGTATAATCTCATTCATTTATTAATAAAATGACATTATTTCATTATGTGTAATTCGTTTTATTATCATCTCATAATGAAGCAAGTGAATATGTGCAATAGTGATTAGATTATGATGAGATCATACTAATGAGACTGATCACTTATACACATATTTTTAATTGTTCTTGGTCAGAGGATAACTGAGAAGGACAACAGATATCCAGTTAGACTAGTACATATTAGTCTTTCCTGCTCATATGATGAAAGTGACTGATCTCATAGTCACTTGCGTGGAGACACTAAGGTGAATCTATAGATGCTCATTAGAGAATAAGTTCATTGAACTGATCCGACTGAATCGCTAGATGGTAATGTACCTAACTATCAACCAACTTGATTCTATTATCGTAGTTATGTTGATGGTCCTCGGACCTGAAATACCAAGGACACCTTGTCAATGGACTTCTATACTTTGACCTTGGTTTATGGATCTCTATTCACAGGATTGTAAACAACCAAGGATTTGGTACAACGGAATACCATCGAAGAAAATTGAGTGTTCAATAAGAAATCATTCGCTCTCCGTATTCAAAGAGAGAATGTTCTAAGAAGGATGCACAGGAGTCCGTGGCCAGGGTGGATGATAATATTGGGAAAGGAGTTTTCCGGTATTATATGACAACATCCGATCCAAGTGAGTCGACCGATTAGGGTTTGATAGTTCAGCTTACCCTTGTGAACGCTCAAATGGTGTGTGTGATTTTCATGAATTTCATGTTGTTTGTATGATGAATAAAACTATTAAAAACTAAAGAAAACGTGATCGCCAGAAACTATTAAGTTTTCAAAAGAAAAGTGATCACTTTACCTTTCAAATTTGGGAGAGTAGAGTTCTTGATTCCCTCTCTTTGTCCGGCCAAAGAAAAGGAATCCTTTTCGTTTTTGTTCTTACTTTTTGATTTCTCGATTGTTATGACATTGAATCTTTTTTTCTCCTTCTTTCTTCTTAATTGTACCTTGCAAAAAAGGGCTAAAATAAATAAGAAAGAATCTAATTAGAACTAAAGTAGAGTAGTATCTATTCTAATAAGAAGTATAATCATATAACTAAACTAATCTACTCACTTGATTGTTGTTCTTTAAACCCCTAGCATGAATGTGGGTGTGGAAAAATATGATGTGTGTGTGTGTATATGGAGTGATTATGAACTATGAAAAACCATGATTGATTTATGAAATAACTAGAAAGAAATTACAAAAAGAAGTTAGTTGGTTGGCTCCTCCTTAACCTTGATCTTTAAAAGCTTCAAAGAGTGAAGAGGAAGAAGCTTTGGATGAAGTTTCTCTTGCGGTCCACGTTTTTCTTCTTTAGAGCCTCCAAACACTTTGTCTTTAACTTCAAAATCACCAATTGTCAACCTTTTTTAAAGGTCCAAGGGGTATTATATATATAGGGAGTGGTTTAGGGTCGTTTTGGGCTTCAATAGGACTCTCTCCCGCAGTTGGAGTTACCCTGGATGAGCATGGAGGAGTTAGCAACCTTCCCAACTTCGGAAACCGAATTATCTCAGCCAAATCATGTTTATCAGGAAACTGTAAAATCACGTCGCCGAGACGGGACGCCATTTGGCTAATTAAAACAGCAAAAATAGAAAGGAAATCTGAAAAGGAAACCGAAATACATTAGGAAACCTAAATCGCGTCTCCCTAAGGCGACGTGCTTTAGATAATTAGGAAATTAATTCGAATTAAAATTGGAAACCCAGATGGATTAGGACTGAAATGGCGTCTCTCTTAGGCGATGCTATTCCGAACTGATTTTAGCAGAAATCTAAATGGCGTCGTCCTAAGGCGACACTAATCAATAAATTTTAAGAAAAATCAATAAAAGTTAATTAACGATTAAACATCAGACCGTTTTGGGGCATTATCATTGTGACATGAAATTTACTCGATATGATGTCAAAATTAGCGTGTCTACAACTGCCTCACTTTGGCATTGATTTTACAATGGAGTAAAATAGAAGGGAATGTACTGAAAAGGTGATGCCAAAGTGTGATGAGACACACTCTCAACATCATATGATAGGAATCTTTCTCAAAATGATCAATGAAGTAACTCAAAGAGATCAATGGAAATCAATCCTATCTAGATGAGATAGACAAAGGAAATAAAATTAGGTCGATCAACTTTCACGATTGGGAAGTACCTTAGGTCTCAAACCTGTAGACACTCTAATGTTGACATCATATTGAGTAAATTTCATGTCACAATGATAATGCCTCAGAATGTTTTGATGTTTAATCATTAATTAGTTTTTATTGATTTTCCCTCAAAATTTGTTGAATCACGTCGCTGATGCGCGACGCCATTTGGATTCTTGGTAGAAATCAATTCAGAATTAAAATTAGTAAATTTAAGAGGATTTAACTAAATAGCATCGCCATTACACAACGCCGTTTAGGTCCTAATCTGCCTAGGTTTACGATTTCTAATTCTGGTTAGTTTCCTAAATTATCTAAAGCACGTCGCTTATACACGGCGCCTTTTATGTTTACTAATTGTTTACGGTTTCCCTTTCTGGATTTATTTCTATTTTGGCCACATTAATTAACTAAAATGCGTCCCCCTTGAACGACGCGTTTTAAGAGTTTCCTGATAAGCAAGATTTAGCCGAGATGGTCTGATTCCAAAGGTTGTAAGGGTTTCCAATTCCCTTCATAATCGTCCAGGGCAAGTCCGAGCTGCGGGAGAGTCCCTTTGAAGGCCAAATACCTTAAAGTTACTTCTTATGAATACATGTGGACATTGACCTTTGAAAAAGGTTGGAGGTTGGCAGTTAACAGTTGATTGGCAATTGGTACTCTTGAAGCTTGAAGCAAGGTGTTTGAAGGTTCTCGAGAAGAAAACATGGGTAGCAAGAAGGGTTCTCGGTTCTTCATCTTTTTCCTCTATTGAAGCTCAAGAAGATTAAGGCTTTTAAGGGGCCAAACAAACCAACCATCTTCTTTTTCTTTAGTTTCTTCCTAGTTTATTTTTCATATGATTTCTTCATTGCATTAACTCATCACACACACTCACTTCATAATTTCCAAACCTACACCTCCTTTAGGGGTTTAAAAGAAAAACATAAAAGTGAGTTCTTTTAGTTCTAATCATAGTTTTCATGCTTTTTTGATTTTTCACAAGGTACAAAAGAGAATAAGAGTAAAGAAAGAGAAGGCTCTTTTCTTTCGGCCGGTCGGAAGAGAGGAACAAAAGAACCCCATATTCTCCCGATTCGCAAGGTTTGTAAGCGATCACTTTTTTTCATTGAAACCCTCAGTTTCTAGCGATCACAATTCTTTTCATATTGTTAATCATAGTAAACACATGATAACATGATGAACACACACTCTTTTTGAGCACTACAACTTTTTGGCGATCATGGTGGGACTTGTGTTGCTGTTTCTTTTTATTTTTACTCTTGTTATTCCTATTGGGCACCCTCGGTGCACCGCTTGTGTCCCTCGGGCACGTTTGATGGTTTGTTGGTTGGTGGTTTGATTTTTATCCCCACATGCACCTCGTGCACACCCCCTTGTGGCAAAATTATGCTCTCCCTTGATTGCCTTAAGAAGTGGTATTGGAAAGTGTGTTTTGTTCGGATTGATATCCATAATGTTGCATGATTAGTCTATATGTTCAAACTGTCATCGCATGAATAGTTGATCTCTTAGTCATCTTATTATTTGGAGAGGGGATTACCCCCGATTTTGCTGCCTATTTGTTGCTTTCGAGAACTAAAGCGCGTCTTTCCAGAGCGACGCATTTCCTTAAGCACGTCGCCCTTATAAGACGCTATTTAGCGCCCCTTTTATCTCCCATGCTGTCCGAGCTGCTGTGAACAAGAAGGATTACTGTCTTGAATAGCGTCTGTGAACAGCGACGCGATTCAAACTCTCATCCCTGTTGGTCATTAGCACTCGGATCATTGATCTTTTTGCTACCTATATTTATTTATCCTACATTAGAGGCCATCTAGGCCATAGGTCATTTGTATCGGGGCTCACCCCCCTCCTCTAGGAACACCTCTCTTAGCATCCTCACCTCTCTTTGACTGGGTCGGTCCCTCGGTCAGACTAGAGTGGTTGGTGTTAAGACCTCCGTAAGTCCCCAAAAGTAAGAAATTCCTCTTTGTTCATCGGGTCGGTTGTACCATTTGAAGTCCAAGGTAGTTGCTCATACCGTTGTGAGTGAAGCCGCAGAGCATAACGGCAGAAATTGAATTGAAACTAGGATCTTACCCATTGAGAGAATTTGAACTTAAAAATTCAATTAACCCAACAAATAACTCTCAAAACAACGTAAGCATCTACTTGGTTGTTAATCTGTGCAAACTTGATTGCAAGAATTATCATCTCAACGAAATGATACTACATTTAAGTAGAACCGTCGGCATGGTTGTCTTTGAACAAGAGGATCTGGTCAAGTACGAGGGAGATGCTCATGCCCCTCAGTTTCACGATCATTCGATCTACGGTCAATATCACCTGGATTCGGGCAATCATTCACGTGTTCACATCATCTCCAATCCTACCATTGAAAGAGCCCAAGACCAAGCTGGGCCCTCTGCCGATCATCCTTCTGATCTCGCTACCCTCATGAGAGCCCTGTTTAATCATGTGGATCCTCGTCAATTTGACGCTCTCCAATCCATTGTAAAAGGGAAAGCTCCTCTGCATCCTTCTGACCCAACTCCTATGGTTCACCCCTCTGCTTATCATGCTCCCATCCAGGCCATGGAAGGTCTTCATGTTTCCACTCTGTGGCACAGAAGTCATCAACAGTTTGGTTCACAACATCTTTTTTGGCTGCAAACCCCAATTCATCAAAATGCCTTCGGGCACGGTGAAAACGCTGCCAGTTCACAACCTTACTATCCTCGCATTCCTGCTTATTCGCGGAGGCCGTCTTTTCAACAACCACCACCTCCACTAGTAGATTCTACCACTCAACTCCTACTTAGCAAGTTGTCCCAGATGGACAAGCGGTTTAAGAATCTTTTAAAGAACATGGACAACAAGGCTGCTCCTGAATTCTCTGTCCCTGATTGCCAGTATTCCATCTTTTACCTTATGAAATGCCAGTCTATAGAAAGTACAATGGCACAGGCAATCCTTTCCTTCACATCAAAGAATTCTTGTATGAATCGTCGTTTTGGCAAAATGATAAAAAGGCACTGACATTCCTCTTCAGAAGATCATTGGAAGGATCAGCCTTGGAGTGGTTCTTCTCTTTAGACCCAAGTGAGGTAGAGAACTTCGACATGGTGTCGAAGAGGTTCTTGTAAAGATACAAAGACAGGGTGGCACCTACCTTGTCCATCACTGACTTGTTCAATGAGAAGATGAAACCGGATGAAGACTTCATAGTGTTCTCCGATAGGTGGTGAGGGATGACTGAAAAGATAAGGGATCATTTGTCCGAATAAGAACTGGTAAAGATGATGGTTGCCAATGCCACCTCATAGTACAAGTTAGTGCTGACACTGAATAACTTGACTACCATGGAGACCTGTATGAAAGAGCTTGTTATGCTCAGAATGCGTTCAAAGACCCCACCTTTGCTAGTGTCTTTGATCCTCATCGACCCAATAGACCTCCACCTAAGAAGTCTATCATCCCCAATTCTTCCTCTATGGGTCCAACTACCGAGGGTACACGGTCTCATGAATAGGTCAGTATAATGAATAATAGTCAACCCCAGTTTATGAGGAATCAGCAACAATATCAGTCACCTAGGCTTCAAAACCAACAGGGTTACAGGACTCTTACTCAACAGCTTCAGTCAGCACCGCAACATTCCCACCAGCAAGTATACAATCCACCTCGGCAGCAGCCGAATTACACTCATGTTCCTCCTCCTAATGACTATAACACAACAGAGGAAACCTCCTGGCCCCAGAAGGTCGGTATACCCACAATTACCAGAATCCCTTGCAGATATATTCAACGCCCTCGGCGGCCAATGCCTTAGTGCTGCCAAAGGAAAGAGCCGTTTGGCCAACAAATGTTGACATGTCCCGTTACTGTGTGTTCCATCGTCAACCGGGATACTCAGTAGATGTTTGCTTTCACTTTCGGGATTACATTCATGACCTCAATGATTAAGGAGGGATTGATTGGGAAGAGATGAAAAAGTACATAGCCGCCTTGAAGGCGAAAAGACCACAACAACAACAACAGTAGCCACAGCCACCACAATGTAGAAATGCTAATTTTGACATCATTTTGAGTAAATTTCATATCATATAATAATGCCTCAGAATGGTCTGATATTTAATCTTTGGTTAATTTTTATTGATCTTTTTGAATTAATTATCTAAATAGCATCGGGTCAAACAGACATGATTTAAGTTAATTAATTAAATTGATTTTAACTTAAATTTTAATTAAAATATGAAGAAGTCTAAAAGACGTCGACATACGTAGACGCCATTCAGAGTTTAATTTGAATTTGAATTAATTGACTAATTAGCTAAAAGATGTCTGCCAGGCACGACGCAATTTAGGTTTCCTAAGTTGTTTCTAACTCTTTTCCGGATGTTTATCCTTGTCTTAATTAGTCTAAAAGGCGTCTTTACATGGCGACGCGTTTTAGATAATTACAGATAATAATGAACTTTTTCCGGATATTTATCCTTATTTTAATTAGCTAAAAGGCCTCTGCCGTGGGCGACGTGTTTTAGATTATTGCAGATAAAGATGGATTAATCTGTGTTTATCTGTTTGTTAAGCTGGATAAACTTCAAAATTTCTTCATGTTAATTCATTAATAACCGCGGATGTAAAAGTCTATAAATACCCAGCTCTTTGGTCAGTGAAGAGTTAGTGATGATGAGTGATTATTAGTAACAATGATCAAAGTGATAGTAATAGAGAGTGATAATTCGTGTGCGATTCAAGAAGGAGACGACGTCCAAACGCTGGAGGATCGAAGTGCTGCTGTTGCTTCCAGGAGTCGGCATCCTCTCTTCATCCATTCCTCGTCCATTCAAGATCCTCTCAAGACCAAGGCTTTCCAGGGGCCATCCAGCTTAGCTTCTTAATTAATTTCTGCATCCTTCTCACATTTTTCATCACATTAGTCTTACATTTTCATCACATCACTCCATGCAACACACACACACACACACTAGCGTTATTTTCCAAACCTATTTGTTAAAGGGGTTTAAAAGACCACCCAACAAGTGAGTTCAATTGTCTAGTTGTATGTTTAAAATTTCTTCTGGAATTGATGCCACTTCTGCTTGAGTTCTCATTGTTCTTTATTTCTTTTTATTTCCTTGCAAGGTACAAAAGAAGAGCAAGGGGAGGGAACCAACAACGAACAACAAGGAATCTGGATGATCCTCAAAGCCCAATAAGCAGCCAAAGCAAGAACAAAGATGGAAAGGGCTCTCTTTCTTCAGCCGGCTGAAGGAGGGGAACCAAGAACTCAACATCTCCCACGTCCAAACAGGTAGGCGCTCAAATCTTTCTTTTGAAACTTTTTAGTCAAAAGTTTCTGGCGATCACATCACCTAGTTTCTTTTTAATAGTCTTATTTTTCACACAAACAACATAATTTTCATGATAATCACACACTCAATTTGAGCACCCACACACAGCAGCAACAGCCAATCCAAAGGGCCCCGGTACAACAAACAGCACCGCAGAATATGGGCATAGTATAGAACCCATTGCCAGAACATCAAAACCAAATTGCCGCCATTTTGATAGGTAGCCAGTCTGAAGCTAGTAGAGGGCAACAATGGAAAGTAGAGGATTCGTCCTCTGTCTATTCAGTAAGTCATATGTCAAGCACTGCCGAGCAACTGCCTCGCCGCATTCTCCGCATACCCAAACCACAATCTATCACCATTAAACCTGTTCCACCCTCTGCCACCACATCCTCACCAAGCAATCCTTCGCAAACCAATTATACACCCCTCATGTCATCCAAACCACTACTCCGTATATCATTCCCTACATCATCTACTATAATCACTCACCCCGATACCATACAACCCTCTAAACCGCTCATCCGCACAACACCTCCACCAAATAACCATCACCGTCAACCGCTCATCCGCACCCACAACCTTCCAAACCACTCATCCGAGTTCCCTTACCTCCACCAACATCCCCTTACCAAGTCATTACACCTTCCAAGCCACTCCTCAACACGGCAGTGCTCAAGATAATGCCCGGAGCTTCCGCTATTGAAGAACATACGCTCCAAAACGGCCGAATATTCAACAAAGTGTTTCCCCAATCTACGGTGCGAGATGGCGATCCAGTCCATCTTAAAGGGGAAGACTCCCGTGCAGTCTGCTGAGCCGAACCCTATGGGTCCCCCTGTCATTCCTCAACAACCTCCTCAACCTCCTTCCTTCATTCACCAGGCCATGGAAGGCCTCCTTGTTTCATCTTCTCGGCCAACTGGGCCACAACTTTCCTCTTCCAGGCAACCGGCCAGGCCGCTGACGCCTGCTTACCAAAATGCCCTCAGGCATGGCGGAAGCTCTGCTGGACCTCCACTCTATTGTCCTCCTTGCCCTGCATATTCTAGGAAACATGCCTATCATGCAGCTCCACCTCCCCCTCCTCCCCAGGTTGATCCGACCACGCAAGCACTGCTGGCAAAGATGGAGTGCATGGATGAACAGTTCAACAACCTCCAGAAGATGATGGGGGTCAAAGCTACACCATAGATCAACTTACCAAGTCTGCTTGTGTTCCACCTGCCACCCTCTGAGATGCCAGTGTACCGAAAGTACAGCGGTACTGGTAACCCCTTCACCCACTTGAAGGAGTTTATGTACGAGTCATCCTTCTAGCAAAACGACAAGAGGTCGTTGGCCTTTTTGTTCAGGAGATCTTTAGAGGGACCAGCCCTCGAATGGTTCTTTTCTTTAGAACCTGCTGAAGTAGAGGACTAAGGTATCGTCTCAAGAAAATTCATTCAACGATACCAGGATAGAGTTGCCCCCTCCCTGTCCATTACTGACCTGATAGTAGAGAAGATGAAACCCAACGAGGAGTTCGTCAGTTTTGCTGACAGATGGAGGGGTATGGCAGAAAAAGTGAAAGATCACTTGTCTGAGTCAGAGCAAGTGAAAATGTTAATTTCCAATGCCACGCCTCAATTCAAACTAGTCCTCTCCCTAAACAACCTGACCAGTATGGCAGAGCTCTATGAAAGAGTGCGGTACTGTCAGAATGCTTTCAAGGATGCTACGTTCTCTAGCGTCTTTGATCCTCACCGATCTAGCAGGCCTCTACCTCGGAAGCCTGCAGTGCCGAATCCCTTAGCACAGGTCCAACTACTGAGGGCACGCTCTCTCATGAGAAGGTTAGCAGTGTGAACAACAACTCGCCCCAGTTTGTGAGGAGTCAGCAACCTCAGTACCAGCGGCCATAGCAGCCAAACCAGTAGGGTTACAGGTAGTAGCAGCCGAATCCGCAATATCAGCAACCCCAGTATCAGCGGCCCCAGCAGCCGAACCAGCAACAACAACAGCAGCCACAGCAGCAGCCGCAACGACAGTTACAGTACCAGCCTCCACCACAGCAGTATCAGCCGCACGCACCGCCGGCATATCACAATATCCCTCCTCCTACTGATTACAACCAGCAGAGAAGACCCCCAGGCCCGAAGAGGGCAGAGTATCCAGTCCTCCCAGAGTCCTTAGCAGACATTTTCAGTGCTTTAATGGCAGCCAATGCCTTGGTCCTGCCGAGAGAAAAGGCTATTTGGCCCCAGAATGTCGATACTTCCAGGTATTGTTATTTCCACAGACAACCTGGACACACAATAGACACCTACTTCCAATTCTGAGATTATATACATGATCTTAACGAGCAGGGAGGCATAAACTGGGAAGAGATGAAGAAGTACATATCCGCCTTGAAGGCGAGGAGACCACCACAACAGTAGCAGCAGCAACAACCAAGAGCACCAGTGCAGGCAGCAGTGCCACCGAACATGGGTATAGTGCAAAACCCACTTTCGGAGCACTAGAACCAGAACCAAGTTGCCCCTATTTTGACAAATAGCCGGTCTGAGGTTAATCGAGGACAATAGTGGAAGATAGAGGACTCCTCCTCTATTTATTCAACGGGTCACATTTCGAGTACCGCAGAGCAACCACCACGCCGCACCATCCACATACCTAGACCACATCCCATTACCATCACCCCTATACCCACACCCGCATATCACTCACCCGCACCCACTAACCCATTACCACCGCCCACTTTTCTCAAACCCATTGCTCCCCACGCCACTATGCCTCCTTTAAACAACCCCCCACAGGCCAATTACGCACCCCTTATGCCATCCAAACCACTACTTCGCGTCCCATTCCCCACTTCACCCACTACCACTACCGCTTACCCAAATCCCATCCAACCTTCTAAACCTCTACTACGTATGCCATTCCCCACTTCATCCGCACCAACCACTTACCCTTCCACTATCCAACCATCTAGGCCTCTCATCCGTACTACGCCACCACCGACTAACCCAACGCCATCACCTGTATACCAACACTCCACACCATCCATTAACCCTGCGGTACTCAAGTTGTCACCCGGCCCTTCCACAACTGAGGAACATGCGCTCCGAAGTGGGAGGATTTTCAACAAAGTCTTTCCTCAGTCAACAGTCAGATACGTCCCATCACAGCCGTCGGAGGAAGTACACCATGATGAGAGTGCACCAGGCACTCAATATAATTTGTTGAAACATCTGGACCGAACATCGGCACGAATCTCCATACTTGAACTGATAAAAAGATCGAAGACCCATCAAGAGGCTTTGATGGAATATCTACAAAAAGTGATGGTCAATGAAGACGTGCCAGTAGAAAAGATTGCCGCACTATTAGTTCCTCAGGGGGATCAGCCCTCTATCTCATTCCATGTCTCGGAACTAGCACCGCCAGCAGCCAGGAGCATGGCTTTAAGCATTACGGTTAATATCTGCAAAAAGGCCGTGGATGCATGTCTGGTTGACACAGGGGCTTCAATCAATGTCTTACCTTCGAAGACCCTAGAATTGTACGGTGTACCCAAGAAAAAATGGCTGCCTAGCCCTATCTCCGTTACAGCTTATGATAATTCCACCCGTTCCTCTTTGGGAATGGTCTATTTGAAGGTGGAGCTAGGCCCTGTAAGTCATGCCGAGGTCGAATTTCACATTCTGGAAATCGATCATTCCTTGAATGTCATTTTGGGTCGTCCTTATATAAAAACCCTCGAGGCGATTCCCTCTACGAATCGTCAATGCCTCAAATTTCCCTACAAATGACGAATCATCAAAGTTACGAGCATGCCGATCCTTGTTGCTGCTCACTCTCTGAATACCAAGCCCACTTCTTCACCTGGCCGACAACCTTTTCTGTCGGTATTACAGGTCTACCATCCAGTAGCTGATCCTTTAAAGGCCACCACTCTTACTCCTTATCCGCTAAATGCCATAAAGAGGGGGAAGTGCATGAGTACCCCTGGATGGAAAATAGTGATGAAGAATGGCTATCAGCCAGGAAAAGGTCTGGGGACACAGTTACAAGGAAGAATCAAATGGCCTGGGCTATAGGCCAAGAAAAGTGAAGCAGGACATTGTTCAGCAAGAAGAGAATGAAGGCGGCTAAAGAGTCTGGGAGACAATGTCTACACCACACAAAGAAGGTCGGGACCCTTTGACGTGGACGCTATACACTCATTTTGTAAAGGGGGCCGTAATCAGTCATGACAACACGGTGTTCATTACTTCATGTTTTGACCTCCATGATATATATAGAAGAGACTTGGCTAGACATTGCTCAGAAATGCTCACGTACTAGTCCTTGGAGGCTCTGCGGCCTATGAAAATGAGGAAATTTCAAGACCCAGAATGTGAGTGGTACAGATGGTTCGATTTAAGGGATCTATTTATCGCACTGAACAGGCTGTTCCTTAATCCCTATGAACCTAAGTGGCCGCCACAAATAGATGAGCTGATCGAAGGGCCTGGTGCTATTTTCGACAAGAGGATACTGCTGTCAGAGGAGACTGATAAAGGGGAGCCAGATGACCCCTATGAAGCTGGCTACACCACGGATCTGCTCTGGAGGGGGACTTATCCTTCTCATGTTTTCATGCTTCACACCTTGTTCCGCACTTTACTCCTGACCCAGACTTGGTCGCGGGTCATTATTGAAGATATTCCACGGGCTCCGCCCGTCATGATTACTCTGTCCCCACGGGACCTTATTCCACAACCTCCTCTCGATCCAGAGAGGATGTATGGTTTAATCTGGGGCATACTGCTGTATGATCCCCCTAATCCTTTAGCCTTGGTGCCACTTCCTCCATCTCATTCTCCTTCTATTCATCTTCATTCTTGTTTTATGTTAAATTCTTCTTTTATCCAAAAAAAAAACGCCAATTTGGCAACAAATTCTTCCCAGATCCTCATTGAGGAAACTTCTTACTTGTCCGATTGTACCTCATCGCGCGGGTCTTTCGGTCAAGATTCTCTTCTAGATCTACTCTGCCCCTCCCCTCGGGAGGATTCTCCTGTATTTCCGCTTGTATCCCATAATTTTCATTCTGCTTCATCTTCATTAGGTCAGAATAGGGAGTCTAGCGAAGTTAGGCAGTCTAGCTCTAGGCCGGTTAGTCAGGTTAGGAAGTCTAGAAAGTCAAAGGGTAGACGAATTCCAGATAGATACCTCTAGGACTTAGCTGATAGATGCCTTTCTTGCTCTATGATCCCTCAGCTATTAGAGAATCCTATTCAGATGCCAGAAGATTGTATAGATGATGAGCCAGTCAATGACGGATATGGGGTGTATGAGTTGATACATGAAAAAGACCCCATTGTTGAAGATGAGGAAGATGAGGAAGATGACGAGGACGCAGCTGAGGCATATGCCAGTGGAGTAAAAAGATTTGATGAACCCTCAGCTGCCGTAGAAGAGCCCACCAAAGAGATCAATCTAGGGACTGAAGACGAACCTAAGGTTGTCCTCGTTAGCAAGAATCTTTCTGAAAAGGATGAGAAGGCAATGGTATAAGTTCTTAAGGATTATAAGAACACTTTCGCCGGGAGTTATGAGGATATGCCGGGGTTAGACTCATCATTAGTGGAACACATATTGACATTAAAGGATTGAGCTAGCCCGGTCAAACAGAAATTGAGGCGATTCCACCCACAAATAGCTTTAAAGATGAAGGAAGAGGTCGACAAATTACATAAAGCCAAATTCATTAGACTTGTCCTCTATCCGCAATGGGTGGCCAATATAGTCCCGGTTATGAAGAAAGATGGGAAGGTCAGGATCTGTATTGACTTCCGTGATTTGAACCGGGCGTGTCCTAAAGATGATTTTCCATTGCCTCACATTGATGTGCTCATCGATAATACTGTTGGATATGAGACTTTATCATTTATGGATGGATTCTCATGATACAATCAGATCAAGTTGGCAGAAGAAGACCAAGAAAAGACATCATTCACTACACCTTGGGGAATATACTGCTATGTCGTCATGCCATTTGGGTTAAAGAATGCTGGAGCCACTTATCAGAGGGCTATGATGGCAATATTTCACGACATGATGCATATTGATTTGGAAGTATATGTGGATGACTTGTTGGTAAAATCTAAGACTAAGGCTGAGCACACCAAAGTTTTGGCGAGAGTATTAGAAAGATCAAGGGAATATCAGTTAAAGATTAACCCCAAGAAATATGTATTCGGGATATCCTCAGGGAAATTACTTGGATTCATTGTCAGTAAACGGGGAATTGAGATCGATCCCAACAAGGCAAAGGCTATCAGAGAGATGCCACCTCCCAAGAACTTGAAGGAGTTAAGAGGATTGATCGGGAGGTTGCAATTTATTCGCCGTTTTGTCTCCCAGCACTCACAAAGGTGTAAGCCGTTTTACGAGCTTACCAAGCCGGGAGTCAAATTCGATTGGGACGATAAGTGTCAGGAGGCATTCGACGGATTAAAGAATTATTTAGCAAGTCCTCATGTTTTGAGATCACCATCTCCAGGCAAACCATTGATACTTTACATTTCTGTCCTGGATGATGTAGTGGGGGCTGTCTTAGCACAAGAGGATGAAGAAGGAAAGGAGAGGGCAGCCTACTATCTCTCTAAACTTCTCAACCCCGCTGAGCAAAGATACACAGCGATGGAGAAAACATGTGTAGCATTGGTCTGGGTTGTTCAGAAATTGAAGCATTATTTTCTAGCCCATGAAGTCCATCTTATTGCTAGGATGAATCCAATCAAGTTCCTTCTTGAGAAATCTGTCCTTACTGATAGGTTAGCGTGATGGCAAAACTTTCTATCTCAGCAGAAAGCGATCAAGGGCTATGTCATAGCAGAACATCTCGCTCATCACCCCCTTCCTTGTTTTTATTCGGTTCGATTGGAGTTTCCGGATGAAGAACTGATGTCCATAGACCAAATCAGAGATGATATGTGGACTCTGCATTTTGACGGAGCTTTGAATTCCCATGGAAAGGGGATCGACATTGTTCTGTTATCACCTGAAGGTGTCACCATTCTACAAGCCTTTCAGCTTGACTTTCCAGTCACTAACAATATAGCTGAATACGAGGCACTCCTTGCTGGCCTCGAGGTCGCTCATTTCCATGGTGCCACTAAGCTCAGGATTGTGGGTGATAGCCAATTGATTCTTCGCCAGGTGTTAACCAAGTATCGAACTCTTGATCCCAAACTCAAGCCTTATCAAGAACTTACTTCTGCTTATTCAAAGCTTTTTACCAAATTGATCTTCGTCCATGTTTCTAGGAATCAGAATATCTTGGCTGACGCTCTAGCCTCACTTGCATCCTCTCTTGATTTCCCAATCAGCAAGCAATCCGAATCAATCATTGTTCATAGGCGTCTTTCACCCGCCATGAAAGATCCTTTATTCCTTAGAACTAAGGAGAAGCTGCTGAAGAAAGTCAGAGATGGAGATATTCTGGAAAAAAGAGAGATTATGTTGATGGAGCTGTTAGAAGAGATGGATGATGAACAGAAGCCATGGTATTATGAAATTGCCAAATATTGTGAAGATCAATCATATCCTGAAGAAGCCACAGCTGAGGAGAAAAGAGCTATCAGGAGAGTTGCTCAAAGATACACCCTAGTTGGAGGAGCACTATACAAAAGAGGTTTTGATGGAGTTCTTCTAAGTTGTTTAGATGAAGATGAGCTTTGGAAGGTTAGGGAAGGAGCTCATGCTGGAGTTTGCGGTGGCCATGTTAATGGACAGATGCTAGCAAAGAAAATCCTTAGACAAGGATTCTATTGGCCAACCATGGAAGAAGACTGTGTAGGATATGTCCGTAGGTGTGCTAAGTGTCAACTTCACGCTGATAAGATTTATTCTCCTGCATCTTCACTCCACCCTGTTTCCTCCCCATGGCCTTTCTCCATGTGGGCTTTCGTTATCATTGGACCCCTTGGTAATCCTGATTCCGGCATCAAACAAAAGTCTTTCATCCTCACAGCAACGGAATACTTCACCAAGTGGGCAGAAGCTGAAGCATACACAGAAGTCAAAGCATCAACCGTCTGCAAGTTCATCATGAGGAACATCATCACCAGATTTGGAATTCCAAGCACCATCGTCACCGACAATGGACCTCAGTTCGTGTCACAAGAACTGAAAGACCTCTGTAACAGGTACAAAATTGCATTACATCATTCATCTCCTTATTATCCGCAAGGCAATGGCCAAGCAGAGGCAACTAACAAGACTTTGATAAAAATCATCAAAAAGACGTGCAAGTCTAATAAATTCACAGACTGGCCAGAAAAATTGGTTGAGGCTCTATAGGCCTACCGAACTTCAATCCGCACGCCCACTGGGCAGACTCCTTATTCCTTAACATTTGAATGGAAGCGGTAGTTCCATACGAGATCCTCATACCGTCATTAAGAGTACAATTGAATAAGGAATTCTCAATTGATGAACACCGTTCATCGCTCCTTGCTCAATTGGAACTCTTAGACGAGAAAAGATGGTCAGCCGTTAATCATGCAAGAGTTTATCAAAGTAGACTAGCAAGTTTTTATCAAAAGAAAGTCATTGAACGTAAGTTCAAAGTTGGTGAAATGGTCGTCAAAAGGATTTTTGTAAAACCTGGTGGTCCGCATTCTAAGCTCCAACCGGATTGGGAAGGGCCTTACGTTGTGTCACATGCTTTTCCTGGTAACGCTTACCATCTAGTTAATGTAGAGGGGGATGAGTTAACTCACCCCTGGAATGGTTTGTAGCTTAATAAATACTACCCTTAGGTTAGAGAGTCGATCAGCATGGTACAAAGACCAGTGGAATCAGAAAATTTCGAAACTTAAATTCCCTTGTCAGTCTGAATAATTTAATTCCAAACACATTACTACACACACCAACACGTTTGATTCGTGAGTAACAAGAGATGCCAAGTCCTAAAGAATACCGAAAGCTTGACCGAAAGTGTAAAGTGCAAATTATTCTTTTTTAAACAAAATTCTATTTTTTACACTCAGCCGATGATGTCGGAACGAGGCTTAGACTAGACTACCAAGAATACCCGCCATCTTAGTGGGGGGCTGTCATAAAAAAATGGGGGAGATCCGTCCCAAGAAAAAGAAAAGAAAAGCAAAAGCAAAAGCAAAAGCCAAAAGCCAAAAGTCAAATCAAAAGGCCATCACATTACAAACGTTACATCAAGGCCATGAAATGAAATAAAAGGGAACGCAAGGTCGATAAATACCTTGGAAAAAAAAATGACCGAACCCCAACAGATATTAGGGTAAGAAAGGAACATCTTTTTAGGTCTCCGGAACCTTATCATGGGCTTTCTAAACCAATTCCTCCTTTCTTTCTAAAGAGACGTACTCCAAACTTAAGGAACATCCTAGATTGACTGAGGGTCAAATCATCAAATGGGATCACGAATGGAAACACAAGTTTAAACACGATGGATTTAAGTTAGATTATTGAAGAAGAATTTGGGAATTAAGTTAATGAATGAATATCATCTTTTGATCTGAGTACCATGCTGGTCCTTTTTAGTTTACACCATATTTTTAAAAAAAAAAAAATCCAAAAAAAATGCATATTTCAAGATTCAAAAAAAAAGCACATATTCAAAAATAAAAAAAAAAGTACATATTTCAAAATAAAAAAAAAGTACATACTCCAAAATCCAAAAAAAGAGGCGTGTATGTTCCAAAACCCAAACAAAAATGAATATTTCAAAACAACAAAAATATTTCAATTAGCATCTGCTTATTGCATCTAGTATGCTTTATTCCTTTCATTTTCAGTGTGCATCAGCCTACTTGTATGTTTCATTTTACTTACCGTTCGATTACCTTTGTTAATAAAGGCTATGCCCCTTGACCCTTCTGCCAAGGAAAAGATTGATTGATTAGTTACTTGACTGAGCAAGGGGCTAAGCCTAAATAGATACTTAACCTGTTTGTTAAGTAATGTATAGGACACAAGGCAAACACATGGAACACAAAGCTGAAGGCAAAAGTTTTGTATATATATCAAAAGTGTTCCTTACATGACATACAAAAGAAAGGCAAAAATACATGTAGCCCTCAAGGCTGGCTCTCTCCTGCCCCCTCATCCATCTGGCTCTGAGCCTCATCCTGGGCATCTAGCGGTGGAGCTCTAGGAGGCGGCGGGCCCATAGTACTCGGACCAGCCTGACCAGAGGAGATGGCCACACTGGCTGTGAAAGCTCTCGCCTACCCGCGGTCCTGAGTACGCTACCGAGCACGCCTGTATCTCTCCTCGACGCTCCGGCGCTCGTGCTTGGCGATGCCTAACTGGACTCGGAGAGAGGTCATCTCCGCGTCCAGCCTCTGCCTCTCCAGCCGCTCCCTCTCCCTCTCCTCGGTGACGAACTCCAGTCGGGACTGGAGGCGTGAAAGCTCCCGAGGAAGATCCCCGGTGGAGAGAAGACCCACCTGCTCCTCGAGGTCACGGACTCGGGCCGCATCCGCTTCAGCGTTTTGAAGGGCCTCCTGAAGCTCAACAACCTGCAGGAGAAGTCATTGTTAGTCCAAGGCAATCAAGCAATCAAAATCAAATTCAGAAATCAAAAGAAATGATGGGACTTACTCGAGCGGCTCGGTCCTCCTTTGCAAGGGAAGCCTGGTGGATGGTGGAGGTGAGCTGGCTCTAGAGGTCGGCTAGAGCAGCCTTGTGAGCAGTAGACGGGTAGGAAGAGGATGAGGCTCCGTAAGTGGGAGGAGCCGCCTGGGTGTAGACGGCTCGCTGCACCAAAAGACAATCATCAGTGGTTAATCGTCAAAACAAATTAATTAAAATATTCATTCATACATACCAGGTCGAAGAGTTCCTTCTGGACCTGCTCCAGCTGGGCCTCCGCATCATGTAGGCGGGCCCGGAGGTCGACGATGACAGCATCTCGCGGATCCTGCATATCACATACATACATTCATTCACAGATGTAAATTAAGATAATAATAAAATGAAAAGACGCATAAATGCATACTCACATCGAGTGGTCGGAGGAGCCGAAGTTGATCGGCGTAGTGGGCTTGGTACTGCTGGAGGTAGGCCTCGCTACTCTCCACATGGGACTCCACTCTAACGTCGCGGCGGTGCTAGTCCTCGTATTGCTCCGGAAACTTGGCAGGCCAGTCGGTGAGGGCTTGCTTGCCCCTCATGCTCCTTCCGACGCCCTCTGGGACCTCTTCGTCGATCCATTCCTGGTGGAGGCCCAGCGTCCTCATCACGAGCCGGAGGCGGAGGGGTTCGATTTCGTTTAGGCATTGCAGCCACATCTGCTTGCCTAACCTCCTCTGGCCAGCCGTCACCCACGGCTGACCCTCCTCGCCCATACCAAGGTACGGACGCCAGATCACCTGCATATAGGTTAGATGCATTCATATAATTAACTTGCATTTAATGAATGGAAGATTGCATTTAATGAACAAAATTGAACAAGTTAAAACTCACCAGAAGCTCGGGATAGTCGAGGAACTGACGGCGGAGGGCCGTCAGCTGGTGGTGCCGTGTCCACTATTGGCTGCCAGTGGCAGGCCAATGGGACGGCACCGGGTCGTACTATCCGCGCTCAGCCGAGCGGGAAGTAGTGGTAACTCCAAACCTGCATACATGAACATATAAGTTAGAAATCATCATCATATCACATTTCATATCATGAGCAAATAATAAGACGATTTAATACCTGGAGGAACGGTGAGAAGCCGCTGATGGTGGTCTCACGGTTAGGCGTGACCACGGACAGGTCGGCGAATAGGTGGGCCAGGAGGGCCGCACCCCATGCATACTCATGCAACCTATCTAAGTCATCTAACAAATAAAGAAACCTACAATGAATGTGGTCGCCCTTCGTACCGAAGAACAACTGACCAAAGAAAAAGACTAGAAAAACCCTTAGCTGCCTATCTACCTCCTCCCCCTGACTCGGGTCCCTACAATACATAGAGGAGGATGACTCTGCTAATCTACTCCTAAACTCTTCTCGGGTCTCGTCTGATCGACACCGGGGCTCACCTAGTCCTAAGGCGGCCTCTACTTCTATCCTAGGGACCATCCTAGACTCCCTACCTAGGCTAGACACCTCTATGCCTAGTAGGGCCTCTGTCAATCCCTGGTAGTTGGGGTAAGTCACCCCTCTTACCGGTCGGCCCTCTACCCTGAGGCTAGTGATCCTGGCCACATCCTCTAGGGTGGGGATCATATGTCCCCAAAGCATTAGGAAAGCCCGACTTTACGCATCCCACCTCTCCTGCAGCGCCTGCAAGAGGACCAAATCCAGCCAGAATGGCTCGATCTCGAGGATCTCGCTGAACCCCATCCGGCGCAGACGCGTCTTCTGGAAGTCTGGGAGCCCCAGTATGCATCTATAACTAAATCCCAGGAGATTCTTGCCCTCATTGTCCCCTGCAAATGAAAACAAGGAATTTCATCAGTTAATGAACATAAAAGCAGATAAAATATTTCTGAATTGAAAGGCGTCAAGTCACATGGACGCCTATTGAAAGGCATCTGTAGGCGCCCGGAACGTCCCCCTGTCGCCGCTGCGGGCTTCCGACCGAGGGTCCCTCCGTTCGTCTTAGCACTGTGGCGATTCAAAAGGGAGTTAGAAATTGAAGTGTGATCGCCAGGAGCATTACCTTTCGGTCCCTGTGCTCCGCAGGATGGTGATGATGTGATTGCGTTCTGTGGGAACGGAAGATGGTGGTTTCCCCTTCTCTTCCTCCGGCCGGCCAGAGGAGGAGAGCTCGGTAGTCCGCGCGCAGGATCTGGTAAGAGCCCCTGAAAAGAAAAGACAAACAAAGAAAAGAAATAGCCCGATTAGAACTGTGACATGTAGGATCCGTTCATGCAAACATAAAAATTAACTAAAATTAGAAGGAGACGCACCGGATGGGTGTTTGAGAGGGAAGGTGACCATATGTTATGGCCACCCACCTCCCGTTTTTTGTTTGAAACCTCTGGGGGTAAAAGGTGCTAAGTCATCCTAAGATGCATACATGCAGATAGGGTGCTCGTGTGTGAAAGGTGAAATGATGTGTTGAAAGTGAAAAAAGAGAAAATAGAAGAGGGTTAAGAAAACAGGTCCATTTGGAGTGCGAAGGATTCTCCTGAGACTCCTCCTCACCGCTTGCCAACCTCCTCTGAGCCTTCCCTCCAAGAAGCCACCTCTTAACTCCAGGAAATCCTTAACCCCCTGCTCGAGAGGATGTGGGGGGTTTAAATAGGTGAGGAAAAAAGGGAGAAAACAGGGGTCTAAATCCCCGTAAATCAACCTTCAACCAATAGAGAGTGGTCAAGGGTCGGAGGTAGTGGACACGGCAGTGGCCGGAGTGGGGAGTGGTCGGAGTAGTGGGGGACGAGGGCGGCGAGTAGAGGAGATCGTGGGGAAGACGGAGTCAAGGGGGTGGTTAAGGAGTGGACGGCCAGGTAACATGCCTTCCATATGAAGTGGTGGAAGGCGGCCCAGCTGGCCTTCGAAGGGAGTGGAAGGCAAGGGGTGGCCTTCGAAGGAGGTGGAAGGCAAGGGGGCTGGCCTTCCACGAAAAAGGTGGAAAAAAGTGAAAAGGGGGCTAAAAGGATGGAAGGCAAGGTGGCTGGCCTTCGAAGGAGGTAGAAGGCGAGGGGTGGCCTTCGAAGGAGGTGGAAGGCAAGGGGGCTGGCCTTCCACGAAAAAGGTGGAAAAAAGTGAAAAGGGGGCTAAAAGGGTGGAAGGCAAGGTGGCTGGCCTTCCAAGGGTGTAGAAGGCAAGGGGTGGCCTTCGAAGGGGGTGGAAGGCGAACTGGCTGGCCTTCCACGAAAAGGTTGGCTAGAGTCGGGATTTGGTTAATGGGGTTAGTTGTTAGTGAGCTGAGATGGCCAAATGGGGGGATTTATGATGATGGGCTGATGATGGAGGGGATTTATGACCAAAAGGGTGGTCCAAAATCGGTGTCTACAAATGCCCCTCCGGGACACCTGTTTTGCAGTGAAGTGGAACAGAATGATAAATAGGTGTTCCGGAAATCGAACCAGATTTTGGACCGCCCGGAAAGGGATGAGCTATATATCAAGGAAGATATGCGAATGCGGCAAATGCATGAAGGCTGGCTATTTGAGTTGCAAGAGTGGTTTAGGAAAAGGAACAAAGTTCAGTACTAGAGAATCACAGTCCGTGGGACCCCCGGGTGTTGGAACCGCGAGGCCGTGGCGTACCAGAATATAGCGATCTAGCCCAAGGGGATCTCGAGCATGAAAAGTGTAGGAGTGTGACTTGAAGAACTCTCAACACAACGGGCGCGCGGTGGCCTGGCGCATCATGGGATCGCCAAGTGAGAGGATCTCAAGCACACGTGCTGAAAAAAAGGAGGAAGGGGTCTTGCAATTCAGAAGGCTAACAAACGTACAACTGCCAGAATCACAGATCAGCGATGGGTTAAGCAAAGTGACGAATGATGGTCATTGCCCCTGGGATGAGAATTAATGCATGCTGGTTTAAAATTAAAGTAAATTCCTAATGCAATTCCTAATGCAAACAGGAGGAATTTATTGGCCAATCGAATAACTTGGGGAATATAGACTCCTCATTGTTTTGTTTAAAGAGGAACTCAGAGTCTATATGCCCGAAGTTATTAGCCTCCTGTGTCTTCGATGCTACTTGCTTCAGGTTCCCTGTAGCTGCAAGAACGCACATCAATAAATGTAAATAATCAATGATCCACAATATCTTAATGATAAGCTGCAAGGAAACGAGGGACAAAGGTCCCTGTCGAGTCGAAGCCAGCGTGGAAGATATGGCCATTCTCAAAGTAGAATGCCAATCCGGCTGCTTTTGGCTTCGACTCGACAACAAAAGTGTCCACCTTTTGGACGTAGAATCTTTTCCTGTATGCACAAAATGAGGGGAAAACAGTTAGTAGTATCTATTTTCGGCCCCTTGCCCAAAAGAGCAACTACCTTTTCCCTAGCATGCGCATAAGGTCAAGGGGCCGTGTTACTATCGAAACTGATGCAAGAAGTAAATATGCAAATGATAGCGGATATTAACAAGTGGAGTGTGTGATGAAAACATGTTTTTGATTTTGCCTGCCTGGTGACTGCCCAAACTTAGGCTGGTTGAATGATGAAAGGGAAATGCACACTCAACTTCCCAGGTATCTTAAGCACACATCTAGATTGATTTGGGCCTCTAGACTCCTCGAACTAACCTTGACCGGCTAAGACTCATACTGATGACAATACCGTCATGCCATGCTTAGGCTCCCAGCTGCTTCCGACCACCAAGTTTGCCCAAAAAGTTTTTTGAGGTAAATGATTTGCCCGACCCGGGTTTCTTTCCTCACAATCTAGAAGGTATATGATGGAACACCTTGGAACCCTAACGGTCAACCGCGCGACGCTGACCCGGAATCAGATGCCGTCGCACCGATTGGTGACGCGCATGCATTGACCTAAGCCCGAAGTTTTCGAGAGTACACATTGAGATTATGGTTAAGAAATTAGTTCACCAGAAACATCGACATTACTCTTTACCCATTTTAGACTCCTGTGATCATGTGAGCATGTGACGATTTTTGAAAAATGAACCATTTTAAAATGATATTCAGTCTTTAGATAGCTATCTCATGCTGAACCTTGGGGGAGAAAAAGTGAAGAAATTTTGGAGATAAACCTCAAAGGAGGATTGACAAAACCGTTAAAAGGACGAGCTGTGACAAAACGGACTCCTTTTGACCTCCTAGATGCCCCAATTTTGACTTTTCAGGCCTTTGGTAGATTTCATGGGCAGGCACGGTCACGACCAGGCTTTTTTGTATGATTGCTTGAACCCCTTTTCTTTTTTTGTATTTCTTTTTGATGCTTTTGACCTTTTTCAGGGTTATTTGATATTCCACCTGCGGGGACACTGCCCTCTTCACGTGCTCTGGTCCTTTACATTTCATTTATGGGCCCTTTTTTTTTTTTGTTGAGGGGTTACATCTATCGGATTTTTGAGGAACCGCAATTTGCTGAGCTCGACCGTTTAAGGGCGTCAACTGTCCTGATCGGTCGAGAGACGAAGAGCAAAGGTTGCATTTTGACAGTACACTAAAGACTTGGAACTCATTTTAAGCAGGTTCTCTTTGAAAAACGTGTAGGTGTGTGCATGTCATGATGATCATAGGGATCCATATGAAAGTAAAGTAGACACATCCAAGGTTCTGGTGGACCAAGATCTTAGTCAAACCTCAATGTTAACCCAATCTATCATGCAAATAGACCTAGACAGGGGGTTATGTGGCAGTCACCAAACAGTTGGATTTTGTGTCTTTTCTGATTTTTTTTCATTTTCATTAAAGTATACACACATTTACAAATATTTTTGGATATTCGACTTTTTTGAGATTTTAAAATTTTTGATGATTTTTTTGTATTTTTAAGGGTAAAACTTCTTCAAGTAGACTCCTATCCAAAGGAAAGCTTTTCAACAATTTTCAAATATTTACACTTATTTGCTAACTAGAAATGAAAGAACCTACTTACCTCTACAACTTGTAGATAAAGAGGAAGCTATCCAATCCCTAAGCGATTATGCACAAGACTCAGAGGGTGAGTCAGACATGTTGCAAAGGTGTGTCCTTGAGACACGGACCCAATGATGGCAGAATTGCCCCAGGAGTGGGCTACCATCGGTGAGAAGAGCCTGAGAAGGGCAGGTGTGTAGAATAGTAAGGGAATGAGAGCGGTGGGTACTGGTTCATCCCTCACTAAGGAGGCTCCTTCTTGTTGAGTGGTTGGTTCATAGAACTGCAGCTGTGTAGAGAAATCTTTTGCATCTTCTCTTTGAGCTTCAGTGCTTGTTTCCTTCAACTCATCCTCAAGATAGTGTATCTTGAGTACCTCTTGATTTTCCTTCACAAAGTGATCCAAGAGATTCCATTTTCTTGATCCTTCAGTTGGTTTGGTTGGTATGTAACCCAATTTGAATCTCCCAATGGTCGGATTTTCAAAGACAAGCTTTTGAATTCCTTGCTTTTCATTGCCTAACCCGGATCCCGAACTATACCCCGTTTTGTCCATAAGCTGCCAACCTATGCTAGGCTGGGACTTGAGCTGAGAGTCAACCGATGAAAGGATGAGTTCTGCCCTTTTTCCAGAAGTGATCATGGATGGAATTTGTTCAGTCGAGACTAAATCCAAAGGCTCAAGATAGGGGGTACCCTTCATTTTGACAATCTTCCCATTGTATGGGAATTTATAGCACTGATGATTAGTGGAGGGCACTCCCAGGGTCTGGTCCATCCAAGGCCTTCTCAAAATAGCGTTGTATATGGGCTTGACATCAAGGATGTGGAATTTAAAGATCATGGCCACTGGGCCAATTTCCAGTTTCCCATTTGAGACCGTCATGGAAGTAGACTCAACCTTTTTTGGATCAATCCCTACTTTCTTGGGGATCTTGAGTGGATGAACATTGATTGATGCCCCGGTATCCAACAGGATGGAGTCCAATGAGTGACCCTCGAGTATTGGGGTCAAGCATGAGGGAAGGGATTGGCATTCAGGGGGAGCCGGATCTTTATCTGTGATGGATATCGTAGGTGTCGGGGTGACTGAGAGAATGGCATTTGTGAGCCCCCTGATAGGAAGATCTTCATTGACTGAAATTCGCTGGAGGAATTTGAACAATGTCTCCTTGTGTGTAGGAGATCTCCTAATCAACCCTAGGACTGGCATCTTGGCGGGAGTTCTCCCTAGATGTTGTAGGACGTCATGCTTGGATTGAGTAATCCTTTTAGACATATCTGAAACCTCTTGAGAGTCCAAGGGTTGACTTGTTGGGGGAATGATGCGATTTCTCAGTGTAACACCCATCGGACTGGGGTCCACTGCCTGATCTGACTTTGGTGTTGGACACAAGATGGGTAGAGGAGGTTCTCTGATTGGAATTGAGGGAACTTAGACCAGAGTGACCGGGTTGATGGCTGTTGGTTGTTCCCTAGGTCGTATCAAGACCAAAGGTTTGTCTTGGATGATAGTGGAGACTCCTTGCAACGGCTCTCTAGGTCTGGTCGTCCTAGTAGGGCACTCACACCATATCCCAACCTCTTCATACTCCCAGTACTGTCCTCTGCGATCGACATTTGGTTCCAAATTTTTGATAAAGGTGCTCACCCTTTCTAGAGAGCTAGATGGATCTTGGGCCACCTGATAAGAGGGCGGAGGGCCCTTGATTTTCAAGGTTTTAGTAGTCTCTTTCACGTGCCCCCAATTGATCTTGGCGCTAGAGGAAGGGGGAACTGCTGAATATGGTCTCTGATTGGATTGGTTGTCTGATCTGGACATAGGACTGGGTGACCTGAAGGGTTGCCCCAAGGCACTCACCTGTTCATTGATTGCCACTCCCTCTATTGGTGGAGTTTGTGTAGTCCTCTTATTTCTGTTCTGATTTTCAAGGAAGGATGGTAAAGTGGAATTCCAGATCTGAGATTGAACTACCCGAGCTCGATTATAAGGTTGTGCGAATATGTGAAATTCGCTCAGCATGAGAATAGACCGAAGTTGCGGGGTAGCGTTATTGACCAACATGGTGATAGCTTGAGATTCGGGGATTTCCACTTCCGCCCTAGAGGCCATTGCCCTCCACCTGTTGGCAAAATACGTGAACTCCTCTTCAGGCTTCATCTTCTCCATCACAAGATCAAACAAGGTGGGAGGCATGGTTGTCATATAACTAAACTGAGTGATGAATTTTTCGGAGACCATATCAAAATTGATTAGATCTGTGGCGGGCAAGGAAGAAAACCATCTTAAGGCCTCACCTTCTAAGGATTTCTGGAACAGATGGACAAGGAGGACTCTGTCGTAGAGCCATTGATGGGAATCCATGAGGAAACCTGACAGGTGATCATGAGGGTCAGAGGTGCCATCATATTTCCTGTACTCGGGGGCGTTGAATCCTGGCGGAAAGTAGGCCGACGGGAGCTTACAATAGCTCGAAAGAGAGTGCGGTTGTTTCAGGATAAGTTCCTCGGCCATGAGCTTACACACACATGTTTCAACCTCACTTTTGTAAATGAATTCTTTCTGCTCGAGAGGAGGTGTAGTTGGAGAGACTGGAATCGGCATGACAGGTGGAGCAACTGGAGTAGGAGTTGGCTTGTTGATGCGGGTCTGAGCTCTGTTGGAAGATCTTTGGAGGTGAGTTCTCCTAGGAGTGGCATCTTGAGTTTTGCCACAGGAGGCCCACTGGATGAGTTGATCAGGGGTGTACCGTGATAACACGGCAGTAAGTTCCGGATCCTCACTCGGGTTTCGGAGGGTTCTGTTGGACATTATAGGGTCACTTTCTGAAGAAGAAGATTCATCCAAGTGTCCTCTCCTAAATTCCTCTTCAGGTGTTTGGAACATGCCCACAAATGTTGGTTGTGGATCCTCTTCAATCTCAAACAGAGGGTTGTGTGTGACATTGTTACCAAACTCATACATGTCATCATACACAGTGTTAACATACATTTGGTTCATTATGAAACACAAATCCTAAGAGATTTTATATTTCACTTGGAAAGTTAGCTGTGTATTATGAGAGTTGGTTTCTAACAAATCAAGTTCAACCCTTAACGACCCTTCACTTTTCAAAAACTCGTTCCACCAAGGTTTAATTAGGTGTCTTTAAATTTCGAAATAGTTCTCTCAGTGACACCTATAGGTGGATAATTGTGAACAGAAAGGCTCAATTAATTCCTTACACAACACCCGGGATCCTATTAGGTGGTTTAGGTACAACCTGCTCGGCGGCCAAGTGGGAATCCCTGGCTCGCGGAGACTGACGGAGGTTCCCAACAGAATAAGACTAGTCGCACCCGAGTGGGAATCCTCAGGTGGAGAGTCAGATCCTGCGGGAGAGGTAACTAGAAGTGTGATGCCGGCTCTTCCTTAAAAACCCCTGCGGATAGCACCCTTGAACCAACCCACAATCCAGCAGACAGAAAAGGAAAGAAAGACAAGAGAACAGTAAACAAAAAAGCAAACTAGAATCCACAACAAATTAAAAAAAAGGGACACTTAAAAATCAGGCAGCCAGAAAAGCTGGAGCCTGGACGGTAGGCTGCCTGGCCGTCCTAGAGCCTGGACGGCCAGGCTGTCGGCCGTCCAGCCTGGACGTCCAGGCGCTTGGCCATCTTGGGCCCTGGACGGCCAGGTGATTGGCCGTGCGGGCTGGGCTGGACGGCCAGGCACTTGGCCGTCCGGTCCATTGGACGGCCAGGTACTTGGCCGTTCAGGACTCTAGGCGGCCAAGTGCATGGTCGTCCATGGGAGGAACTCTTTTTAAGCTATCTTACCTGCGCGGCGAGCAAGAGAGTGTCCCACCGTGATCGCCAGAGGGCTGTAGGCGCTCGGAACGTCCCCCCGTCGCCGCTGCGGGCTTCCGACCGAGGGTCCCTCCGTTCGTCTTAGCACTGTGGCGATTCAAAAGGGAGTTAGAAATTGAAGTGTGATCGCCAGGAGCATTACCTTTCGGTCCCTGTGCTCCGCAGGATGGTGATGATGTGATCGCGTTCTGTGGGAGCGGAAGATGGTGGTTTCCCCTTCTCTTCCTCCGGCCGGCCAGAGGAGGAGAGCTCGGTAGTCTGCGCGCAGGATCTGGTAAGAGCCCCTGAAAAGAAAAGACAAACAAAGAAAAGAAATAGCCCAATTAGAACTGTGACATGTAGGATCCGTTCATGCAAACATAAAAATTAACTAAAATTAGAGGGAGACGCACCGGATGGGTGTTTGAGAGGGAAGGTGACCATATGTTATGGCCACCCACCTCCCGTTTTTTGTTTGAAACCTCTGGGGATAAAAGGTGCTAAGTCATCCTAAGATGCATGCATGCAGATAGGGTGCTCGTGTGTGAAAGGTGAAATGATGTGTTGAAAGTGAAAAAAGAGAAAATAGAAGAGGGTTAAGAAAACAGGTCCATTTGGAGTGCGAAGGACTCTCCTGAGACTCCTCCTGACCGCTTGCCAACCTTCTCTGAGCCTTCCCTCCAAGAAGCCACCTCTTAACTCCAGGAAATCCTTAACCCCCTGCTCGAGAGGATGTGGGGGGTTTAAATAGGTGAGGAAAAAAGGGAGAAAACAGGGGTCTAAATCCCCGTAAATCAACCTTCAACCAATAGAGAGTGGTCAAGGGTCGGAGGTAGTGGACACGGCAGTGGCCGGAGTGGGGAGTGGTCGGAGTAGTGGGGGACGAGGGCGGCGAGTAGAGGAGATCGTGGGGAAGACGGAGTCAAGGGGGTGGTTAAGGAGTGGACGGCCAGGTAACATGCCTTCCATATGAAGTGGTGGAAGGCGGCCCAGCTGGCTTTCGAAGGGAGTGGAAGGCAAGGGGTGGCCTTCGAAGGAGGTGGAAGGCAAGGTGGCTGGCCTTCTACGAAAAAGGTGGAAAAAAGTGAAAATGGGACTAAAAGGATGGAAGGCAAGGTGGCTGGCCTTCGAAGGGGGTAGAAGGTGAGGGGTGGCCTTCGAAGGAGGTGGAAGGCAAGGGGGCTGGCCTTCCACGAAAAAGGTGGAAAAAAGTGAAAAGGGGGCTAAAAGGGTGGAAGGCAAGGTGGCTAGCCTTCCAAGGGTGTAGAAGGCAAGGGGTGGCCTTCGAAGGGGGTGGAAGGCGGACTGGCTGGCCTTCCACGAAAAGGTTGGCTAGAGTCGGGATTTGATTAATGGGCTTAGTTGTTAGTGGGCTGAGATGGCCAAATGGGGGGATTTATGAAGATGGGCTGATGATGGAGGGGATTTATGACCAAAAGGGTGGTCCAAAATCGGTGTCTACAGCGTCCACATGTCCTGATGCGATTTGAAAGTATTTTCTGTCCAATTAAAAATTCTGAATTGCGGTTGAATGGCGTTGGACCAGGACGTCGCCGTTTGAAAGGCGTCACCTGGTCTGGACGCCATTCAAGGCCGATTTCGGATTCTTCCCAAGAACCCCTTTCCCCCTCCTTTTCCTTACTCCATTCAAACCACAGTGAACTTACCAGGTGGAGGTTGCCCTCCCCTCCTTCTTGCTCGGCCATGGGTGCCGGAGGAGCCTCCTCCTCCTCCAAGAAGGCCTCCACCGGGGCGAGTTCAACCGGGACTTCTTCTTCATCCCTCGCCGAGGTCCGACGGCGCTTCACCATCACCTTGCCCTTGCAAGAGCCTTCACCACGCTCCATTGACTTGAGAGAGAGGATTTGCAAGGGAGAAAAGGGAGCAAGATTGCCGGAGGAGGAGAGTCGCCGGAGAAGAGCTCGGAGAGGAGAGAGAAAGTTTTTGAGCAAATGAGGAAGAAAGGGTGTCTCCGTGGGTTCTATTAGAAAAGTTTAAAATGCATCTGGGTACAGCGACGCGATTCAGGACGCATAAATTAAGGCGGCAAGGCCAGCTGTTTGAAATTGAGTGAAATACTTCTTGACAGGGCGACGCATTTCAGGTTACCGCCAACTCTGGTCAGAGCAGTACAAGGCATGATGATGAAAGGCATCCACATATCAAGACGCGTTTCAGTGGATTGATCACAGAATTGATGGCGAACTTCTGGAAAAAGTAAGAGAGAGAGTTGAACGGCGTCTGTGATAGTGGACGTAGTTTAAGCTTAATTCGGGATTTTGAGGATTAATGGCTAATTTTTGGAAAATGAATTATGGTTGAAAGGCGTCTTCCTGAGTAGACGCGTTTTGGATTAAGTAAACCCGAACTGTCATATTTTAAGGAAAAATCCAGTTTTTACTAAGGGAAAAATCATGGACATGTCACAGGAGATTAAGGGGGGATTTCAAGACATAATAGAATGATTCTTTATTCAATAAAATTCTTTATTACATCAGGAAAAGAAAAGGAAAAGGGAACACTTAAGGAAGAAATTCCTGAAGTGCTAGTATGTATGTAACTTTTAATCCTCTATCTCTATTTTTAGAGGATTTTACATGATGGCTGAAGCTAATATTCCATAAAGTAGCAATGAGTTTTGTAGCTTCGTAGTCTTCATCGGATTCTAGAGCACGCCTCTTGATTGGAGATGTATGGGAGAACTTGGAGAATTCACAGCAAAGCAGGCTGAGTTGAGGAAAGCATCGATGGGGGTTGTATAGCATGAACTCAGTAGCCCCGATCAATTTACGTTCTGCTCCCGCTGCACAGCGTACGTGAATGGGCTTTCCAATGAGTGCAAGTGGAGAAGGGTCAAACCCGTTGGATGACATGCATCTCAGATACTCCCTCCAGTCGGCTCGGGTCTTGAGCTTTGGTACTCGGTTGATCATCCTCTCGTTGAATTTCACGATGTTTGAAGTGTGGAAGATCGGGCTATTCTGATAGATCTGAGACGGTCTTGTTGACATCCTCGTGTGATATTCGAATTTAAAGTGTAGCTCGACCCATAGAGCAAAGAGCAGCATGCACCCGTAAGGAGGTTGACCTGTGGACGCCGCAGAGAGCCCACTATAGAGGTAAGCCAGGACCGCAGTGCTAATAGATTTTCCCTCGAAGATCGCACAGATCGCGCTGAGTTGATCATCTTCAAGGATGTTATCTTGCGCGGGAAAGAACAGAGCCCCGGCAAGGCACGTGACGAAAGCTTTCTTCACATCTTCGGCTTCATCCTCCCTTAGATCATCAATCTCGTATAAAGTCCACTCTACGAGCTTTGCGAGGTTGATCCCTTTCCTGGTAAGGCACCCTTTTACCTCTGTGGGGTCCTTCATGATTGACGTCAGCAGTTGTTGGCCAGTGATCTTTTCCTTCATCAAGGCCATCTTATTCTTGATCTTTGGAAGGCCCAATAAAAGCTCGGCCTCCTCTAGAAGGATAGTGCACTCGAACTGAGGAAAGAGAATGGTGTGGGTTTGAGGATGCCATTGCTCAATCAAGGCACCCATGGTCACCCAATCCACGTTTGGGCTCTTGTAGTGCTTAGCATGGACTACTAAGCCTTGAAGATTCCACTTGGAGATAAAAGTTTGCATGGAGAGTTTGGGACTCTTAGCAAGCTTTCGAATCCAAGGGAGGGAAGTGAATCTCCTTGGACAGGGAAAGATGGGGTATGCCTGGAAAGATAGAAGAAAAGATCAATTTGAAAAGAACATGAAGAACATGGGGGAAAAAGAGGAAATTGAAGAAGAAGGATTGAAGGAAAGAGAATTCAACTTACTTGGAGGTTAGGATCTCTTCCGCTTAGATGATTCTCCACCTCGGAGAGCTTCTCCAGCGTCCTTCTCATCCTCTTGCTTGAAGAACACATCTTGTTCTTGAGTTTCTTCCTTCTTGAAGCTTTGAAGACTTGAAAACTTTGGAAATCCCTTGAACATGGAAGAAAAACTCTAACCTTGATCTCTAGACTGTGGTAGGATTGCTTTGAAACAAGTTAATGAAGTTTATATAGAAGCAATTGCGATCTTAGGAAGACTTTTCCGGATTGAAAAAGGGATAAGCATGGGAAGAGTTGGAATCCGGTTGGGAATCAGCCAGAACCTGTTTCTGCGACTGAAAAAGCGTCGTTGAACAACGACATTTTTTAGGTGACTGAAGGGCGTCGGAGCGACACGACGCGTTTCAGGCTCTTCTGCTATTTTACCCAAAATCCAATGATTATCCATATTCTGATGCTTGTTTGAAGTTATTGATGAATTTTTGAGTGCAGGTAATTCAGGAAAATCCAAATGAAGCTGGAAAATATCAAGAAGATCCCATTGTGGGAGTTTATGAGTCCCGACCGTGGCTAAAAAGACGGTTATCTCTATCCCTTGTATTATTTAATGTAATTGATTTGCATCATCATTACTATATGTTAAATATTTATTAGAGTATATCGAGGACCTTGTGATTTTGATGAAACTGGAATTTGAGTTCCCCTACAACAAAAACGGTGATAATTCTAGAGAATTCTTAATCGCATGGATAGGCCGTTGGATTGCTAATTAGTGAGGACGATGGTTCCACTTTTGTAAAGCGGTGCGTGGATAAACGAGCTCCGGCTTAGCACTGAATTACAAGAATTGGTATCTTGACTCATTAATGACAATTTAACAATATTATCCTTGATTAATTTATATTTTATTTGACTTTATATTTTTCTTTTAGACCAGCATGCATCATGTAGGACTTTGAAATCATTGTGATAAGAATTAATTACTGATTAAGTTTCAGACCATTGATCAAATAATTCCAACATGATATGAAATATTCCATTTTGAATTGAGTATCTTGATTATCTTTGAGATTCGCTTAAAGATATCCTTGGAATTTTATCCTTTCTTGGACTCTTTATCCAACATTTTTTGTTTTCTTTTAAGATCCATCATGGCCGCAGCACGTCCACATTGGCTGGCAATCGCTCCCATGATGAAACATGCAGTGTCTACGACCTAGGGTACTTCCCACTCCGTGGAGGTTGAACGACCTTATTTTATTTTCTTGTCTACCTCATCCAGACAGGATTGATTCCATTGATCTCCTTGAGCTATCTTCATTGATGATTTTGAGAAAAATTCCAATCATGTGATGTTAAGAGCGTGTCTCATCACACCTTGGCATCACCATTTCAGTACATTCCATTTCATTTCACTCCCTTGCAAAGACGATGCCAATGTGAGGTAGCTGTAGACACGCTAATTTTGACATCATTTTGAGTAAATTTCATATAATATAATAATGCCTCATAATGGTCTGATATTTAATCATTGGTTAATTTTTATTGATCTTTTTGAATTAATTATCTAAATAGCATCGGGTCAAATAGACATGATTTAAGTTAATTAATTAAATTGATTTTAACTCAAATTTTAATTAAAATATGAAGAAGTCTAAAAGACGTCGACCTACGTAGACGCCATTTAGAGTTTATTCCTATTTTGATGTTTAAATTTGAATTTTAATCAACTGATTAATTAGCTAAAAGACGTCTGCCAGGCACGACGCAATTTATGTTTCCTAAGTTGTTTCTAACTATTTTCCGGATGTTTATCCTATCTTAATTAGGCTAAAAGGCGTCTTTACATGGCGACGCGTTTTAGATAATTACAGATAATAATGAACTTTTCCCGGATGTTTATCCTTATCTTAATTAGCTAAAAGGCGTCTCCCGTGGGCGACGCGTTTTAGATAATTGCAGATAAAGATGAATTAATATGTGTTTATCCGTTTGTTAAGCTAGATAAACTTCAAAATTTCTTCATGTTAATCTATTAATAACCGTGGATGTAAAAGTCTATAAATATCCAGCTCTTTGGTCAGTGAAGAGTTAGTGATGATGAGTAATTATTAGTAAAAGTGATAGTGATAGAGAGTGATAATTCGTGTGCGATTCAAGAAGGAGACGACGTTCAAACGCTGGAGGATCGAAGTGCTGCTGCTGCTTCCAGGAGTCGGCATCCTCTCTTCATCCATTCCTCATCCATTCAAGATCCTCTCAAGACCAAGGCCTTCCAGCTTAGCTTCTTAATTTATTTCTGCATCCTTCTCACATGTTTCATCACATTAGTCTCACATTTTCATCACATCACTCCACGCAACACACACACTAGCATTATTTTCCAAACCTATTTGTTAAAGGGGTTTAAAAGACCACCCAACAAGTGAGTTCAATTGTCCAGTTGCATGTTTAAAATTTCTTTTGGAATGGATGCTACTTCTGCTTGAGTTCTCATTGTTCTTTATTTCTTTTCATTTCCTTGCAACGTACAAAAGAAGAGCAAGGGGAGGGAACCAATAACGAACAACAAGGAATCTGGATGATCCTCAAAGCCCAATAAGCAGCCAAAGTAAGAACAAAGATAGAAAGGGCTCTCTTTCTTCAGCCGGCTGAAGGAGGGGAACCAAGAACTCAACATCTCCCACGTCCAAATAGGTAGGCGATCAAATCTTTCTTTTGAAACTTTTTAGTCAAAAGTTTCTGGCGATCACATCACCTAATTTCTTTTTAATAGTCTTATTTTTCACATAAACAACATAATTTTCATGATAATCACACACCCAATTTGAGCACCCACACACAGCAGCAACAACCAATCCAAAGGGCCCCGGTACAACAAGCAGCACTGCAGAATATGGGCATAGTATAGAACCCGTTGCCAGAACATCAAAACCAAATTGCCGCCATTTTGATAGGTAGCCAGTCTGAAGCTAGTAGAGGGCAACAATGGAAAGTAGAGGATTCGTCCTCTATCCATTTAGCAAGTCATATGTCAAGTACTGCCGAGCAACTGCCTTGCCGCATTCTCCGCATACCCAAACCACAATCTATCACCATTAAACCTGTTCCACCCTCCGCCACCACATCCTCACCAAGCAATCCTTTGCAAACCAATTATACACCCCTCATGTCATCCAAACCACGACTCCGTATACCATTCCCTACATCATCTACTATAATCACTCACCCCGATACCATACAACCCTCTAAACCGCTCATCCGCACCCACAACCTTCCAAACCACTCATCCGAATTCCCTTACCTCCACCAACATCCCCTTACCAAGTCATTACACCCTCCAAGCCACTCTTTAACACGGCAGTGCTCAAGATAACGCTCGGAGCTTCCGCTATTGAAGAACATACGCTCCAAAACGGCCGAATATTCAACAAAGTGTTTCCCTAATCTACGGTGCGAGATGGCCTGTCATAGCCAATAGAAGAAGTCCAGAATGAAGAGAGTACACCTGGTACTCACTATAATTTGTGGAAGTAGCTGGATAGAACATCGGCACACATTTCCATTGTAAGGAATCGTCAAGAACGCAGCGGAGAATAAAATGATTCCTATGTATTGTGAGTACTTTAAAATGCTCGTGTGATTAACATGAAAAATCTAGGTTGTTTAGTGCAAAATAAACTTATTAAAAACAGCAACTAAGTGCAGTGATCGCCAGAAACTTTTGACTAAAAAGTTTCAAAAGAGGGTAATGATCGCCTACCTGTTTGAACGCGGAAGATGTTGAGTCCTTGATTCCCCTTCTTCAGCCGGCTGAAAAAAGAGAGCCCTTCCTTTGTTCTTTGTTCTTGCTGTTAAGTTTGAGGTTGATGATCGTCCAAAAATCCTTTTGACTTTGTGCTTGTTTTCCCCTTTGATTCTCTTGTTGAGTGCAGCAGAATAGAAAGGAAAGAAATGAAGAAATAATCATGAGAACTTTAAACAAAGGCAGTATCTATTCTAATCATGATGTTAAACATGCAACTAAACAGCAAACTTACTTGTTTAATGGCTTTTGAAACTCCTTAATCAAATAGGTTTTGAAAAGAATGAATGTGGTGTGTGTGTTGCATGAAGTGAATGATGAAGAATATAGAAATAAATGAAATGAAAATGCAGAAAATAAAAAGGCTTATGCCCAATGGTTGAATTCTTGAATAGATGAAGAATCTTGAAAGGACGCCGGCTTCTGGAAATGGCAGCGCTTCGGCGTTCCGACGTTGTTGCTTCGATCTTCAACTCGCTCGAGATTACACTTAACCTTTAATGGCGCTCAACTTTTTTTAACTCTTCAAGATGTAAGGTATTTATAGGTTTCTTCTGCGTTCGCGGATTAACATAGAAAAACTTCGGATTTATCTATCTTAACTGACAGATAAATACTGATTAATTCATCTTTATCTGTAATTATCTAAAACGCGTCCACCATGGCTGACGCCTTTCAGATTAATTTAAGATAAGGATAAATATCCGGGAAAACTTATCTTTATCTGTAATTAGCTAAAACGCGTCTACATGTATAGACGTCTTTTAATCTAATTAAGATAAGGATAAACATCCGGAAAAGAAGTGGAAATAGCCTAGGAAACCTAAAACGCGTCAGGACTGACAGACGCCTTTTAGCTAATTAATCAATTAATTAAAATTCAAATTTAAACATTAAAATAAGAATAAACTCTAAATGGCGTCCACACAGGTCGACGTCTTTTAGACTTCTGCATATTTTAACTGAAATTTGAGCTAAAATCAATTCAATTGATTAACTTAAACATGTCTGTTAAACCCGACACTCAAAAAGATCAATAAAAATTAACCAATGATTAAATATCAGACCATTCTGAGGCATTATTATATGATATGAAATTTACTCAAAATGACGTCAAAATTAGCGTGTCTACAGCTGCCTCACCTTGGCATCGTCTTTGCAAGGGAGTGAAATGGAATGGAATGTATTGAAAAGGTGATGCCAAGATGTGGTGAGACACACTCTTAACATCACATGATTGGAATTTTTCTCGAAATCATCAATGAAGATGGTTCAAGGAAATCAATGAAATTAATCCTATCTGGATGAGGTAGACAAGGAAATAAAATAAGGTTGATCAACCTCCTCGAAGTGCGAAGTACCCCAGGTCATAGACACTGTAGGTTTCATCATGGGGAGCGTTTGCCAGCCAATGTGGACGTGCTGCAGCCATGATGGATCTTTAAAAGAAAACAAGAAATATTGGATAAATAATCTAAGAAAAGATAGAATTCCAATGATATCTTCAAGCGAACCTCAAAGATAATCAAAATACTCAATTCAGAATGGAATATTTCATATCATGTTGAAATTATTTGATTTAATGATTTGAAACTTAATCATTAATTAATTCTTATCACAATGATTTCAAAATCCTACATAGTGCATGCTGGGCTAAAAGAAAAAATATAAATTTAAATAAAATATAAATTAATCAAGGATAATATTGTCAAATTGTCATTAATGAGTCAAGATACCAACTCTTGTAATTCAGTGCTAAGCTGAAGCTCGTTTATCCATGCACCGTTTCACAAAAGTGGAACCATCGTCCTCACTAATTAACAATCGAACGGCCTATCCGTGCGATTAATAATCCTCTAGAATTATCACTGTTTTTGTTGTAGGGGAACTCAAATTCCAGTTTCATCAATACCACAAGGTCCTTGACATACTCTAATAAATACTTATCATATAGTAATTATGATAATGCAAAATAATTACATGGAATAATACAGGAGTAGAAATAACCGTCTTTTTAGCCACGGTCAGGACTTCTTGACTCCCACAGTGGGATCTTCTTGACATTTCCAGCTTTACTCAGGTTTTCTTTGAATTTCCTGCAATCAAAATTATTAATAATTCCAAACAAAATATTCAAAAACCACAAAACTTCAGGTAAATCATAGAAAGGCTGAAACGCGTCATGTCGCGAAGACGCCATTTAACATTGAAACGCGTCAGGTCTCCTCGACGCCTTTTACTCACAGAAACAGGTTTCTGGCTGTTCTCTATTCGGATTCCAACTCTACCAATGCACATCCCTTTTCCAATTCGGAAAAGTCTTCCTAGGATCGCAATTCCTTCTATATAAACACCCTTAGGTTGTTCCCAAGCAATCCTACCATAATCCAAAGATCCTAGGTTGAGTTTTCTTCCAAAGTTTCAAGGTCTCTTCAAAGTTTCCAAGGTTTTCAAGCTTCAAGAAGGAGGAACTCCGAAAAAGGGGATGGATTCTTCAAACAAGAGGATGAAGATGTCTCTAGAGAAGCTTTCCGACGTGGAAAATCACCTCAATGGAGGAGATCCTAATCTTCAAGTAAGTCAAATCAACTTCCCTTCAATTCTTGTTCATGTTCTTCATGATGTTCTTCAATCCCTCCTTTCGGTTTTCAGAATTATCCCATGTTTCCTGGCCCAAGGAAGTTCACTTCTCTACCTTGGATTCGTAAACTCGCAAAAAGTGTTAAACTTTCCATGCAAGTGTTCATATCCAAGTGGAATCTTCAAGGTCTTGTGGTACTTGCCAAAAATTACAAGAGCGTGAACGTAGATTGGGCAGCTATGGGTGCCTTGATCGAGTGGTGGCATCCCCAAACTCATACGTTCTTCTTCCAAGACTTCGAGTGCACGATCCTTTTGGAGGAGGCGGAGCTTCTATTAGGTCTCCCAAAGACCAAAGAGAACAAAGATAAAATAGCTTTGACAAAAGAGAGAATCATCGGTCAACAATTGTTGACATCAATCATGAAGGATCCTTCAGAAGCTAAAGGATGCCTCACCAAAAAGGGAATCAATCTTGCAAAGCTAGCCGAGTGGACTCTATATGAAATTGATGATCTAAGGGAGGATGAAGCGGAGGATGTGATGAAAGCTTGCGTTACATGCCTTGTCGGTGCCTTGTTTTTCCCTGCGCAAGATAATATCTTAGAAGATGATCAAGTTAGTGCCATATGCGCAATCTTCGAAGGTAAATCCATTAGTACTGCACTCTTGGCATATCTTTACAGCGGGCTTTCTGCGGCATCCGTGGGCCGTCCTCCTTATGGGTGCATGTTACTCTTGGCCTTATGGGTTGAACTTCACTTTAAATTCGAGTACAGCAAGAAAAGGCCCCTAAATCCATCTCAGATCTTCTTGAATAGCCCAATTCATTGCATTGCTAACATTGTAAAGTTCAATGAGCATATGGTTAACAAGGTGCCAAAGCTCAAGACCCGGGCCGACTGGAGAGAGTATTTGAAACTCATGACGTCCGACATATTTGACTCGTCTCCACTCGCTATTGTTGGAAAACCTGTTTGGGTGCGTCGTGCAGCAGGAGCAGATCTTAAGTTGATTGGAGCCACCGAGTTCGTGTTATACAATCCCCATCGGTGCCTTACTCAACTTAGCTTGGGCCGTCGTGAATTCCCTGAGTTCTCTCCCACACTCCCAATCAAGAAGCGTGACTTGGAATCCGACGAAGATTATGAAGCCATACAAATCATCACCACTTTATGGAACCTTGGCTTTAGTTACCGTGTAAAATCCTCTAAAGATAGAGATAGAGGATTGAAATTTCCATACCTTAAAGGTCTTCATGAAATTCTCCCTTAAATGTCCTCTTTCTCTTTTCTTTTTTTTCTCTTTATGATGGAACAAAGAATTTCATTGAATAAAGACTGATTTTTCATGCCTTGAAACATTTCTTAACTTTCTGTGATGTGCCCATGATTTTTCCTCTAGTAAAAATTGGATTTTTCCTGAAAATTCAACAGTTCGGATTCTGTAAAATGTAAAACGCGTCCACTCAAAAAGACGCCGTTCAACCATAATTCAATTTAACCCTCAAAAACCTGATTAAACCTTAAATTGCGTCTGCCACCGTTGACGCCTTTCAACTCTCTCTCCTACTTTCTGCCATTAATTCCATGATTAATTCCCTGAAACGCTTCAACTCAATAAGACGCCTTTCATCATTTTCCTCTGTACGGCTCTGACCAGAATCTTGAAACGCGTCATGACATGTGGACGTGTTTCACCATTTTCAAATAGCTGTCCTTGCCGCCTCAACTTATGCGCCCTAAAACGCATCTGTCTGAGTCGACGCCTTTTAACTTTTCGTTTACAGACCCGCGAAGCCCCCCTTTCTTCCTCACTTTTCACCCTACCTTTCTCTCTCTTCACCGGCGGCGATCTCCCCGACCATCTCTCTCTCTAAAACTCCCTTTGTTTGACCATGGAGCGCGATGAGGGCTCTAAGAAGATGAAGATCATAGCCAAGAGGTGGCGGAGGCAAGAAGAAGAAGCCCCCGAGGAGGTCCCGGCGAGGCTAGCCGAGGCGCCCTTTTTGGAGGAAGAACTCCCTCCACCGGCACCCATGGCGGTAGAAGAAGAAGAGGAGGGCGACCTCCACACGGTAAGCTCTCTGTGGGATGAATGGATGAAGAAAAGAGAGGGAAAAACGGGATTCTTCAAGAACCCGGAATCTGGTCTTGAAAGGCGTCTAGACCAGGTGACGCCATTCAAAAGGTGTCACCATGGGCTGACGTCTTTCAAGCTAAATTCCGAATTTTTAATTAGGTAGAAAATAAGTTTTGAATTGCGTCAGGGCGTGTGGACGTGTTTTGAACAACGTCTGTGTGTGCTGACGCCTTTCAAAACAGAAGTGATTTTCCTGTTTTTATTCATTACTGACCTTATTTTTTATGTTTTTTATTTGCAGGGAGTGATGAGGGCCAGAATCTCATGGGACCTAGTGATAGGTGCCTATAGGGGTCTCCCGGATTTCCAGAAGGCGCGCCTGCGCCGGATGGGATTCGGCGAGGTACTAGACATCGAGCCCTTTTGGCTCGATTTGGTTCTCCTGCAGGTGTTGCGGGAGAGGTGGCATGCGGAAAGCCGTGCTTTCCTAATGCCGTGGGGGCATATAGTCCCCACCCTAGAGGATGTGGCAAGGATTACTGGCCTCCGGGTAGAGGGCCGACCTGTGAGTGGGGTTACTTACCCCAACTATCAGGGATTAGCAGAGGCTCTATTAGGGATAGAGGTGTCCAGCCTAGGCAGAGAGTCTAGGATGGTCCCTAGGGTAGAGGTAGAGGCTGCTCTAGGTCTAGATGAGCCCTGGCGTCGGTCCGACGAGACCCGGGAGGAGTTTAGGGATAGGCTAGCAGAGTCATCCTCCTCTGTCTACTGTAGCGACCCGAGTCAGGGGGAGGAGGTAGATAGGCAGCTTAGAGTCTTTTTAGTTTTCTTTTTCGGTCGGTTGCTCTTCGGTACGAAGGGCGACCACATTCACTGTAGGTTTCTTTATTTACTAGATGACTTAGATAGCTTAGGGGAGTATGCCTGGGGTGCGGCCCTTCTGGCCCACCTCTTCGCCGATCTGTCCGCGGTCACGCCGGACCGTGAGACCACTGTCAGCGGCTTCTCGCCGTTTCTTCAGGTATTAAATTGTTTTGTTATGATATGCAATATGATATGATGCTTTTTCTAACCTATATGTTCATGAATGCAGGTGTGGAGTTACTATTACTTCCCGCTCGGTAGAGCGCGGATTGCGAGGCCCAGTGCCGTCCCATTGGCCTGCCGTTGGCAGCCGATCGTGGACACGGCTCCACAGCACCACCAGTTGACGGCCCTCCGCCGTCAGTTCCTGGATTACCCCGAGCTATTGGTAAGTTTTTTTATTAAATGTAATTTTTTTATTCATTAAATGCAAGTTATTTATGAATGCATCTAACCTATATGCAGCTGATCTGGCGCCCGTACTTGGGCATGGGCGAGGAGGGTCAGCCGTGGGTGACGGCTGGCAGGAGGAGGTTCGGGAGGCAAATGTGGGTGCATTGCCTCAATGAGATCGAGCCCCTCCGCCTCCGGCTCGTGATGAGGACCCTGGGCCTCCATCAAGAATGGATTGATGAGGAGGTCCAGGAGGGTGTCGGGAGGAGCATGAGGGGCAAGCAAGCCCTCACAGATTGTCGTGCCAAGTTCCCGGAGCAGTACGAGGACTGGCACCGCCGAGGCGTACGGGTGGAGTCCTGTGTGGAGAGTAGCGAGGGCTACCTCCAGCAATACCGGGCCCACTACGCCGATCAACTTCGGCTCCTCCGACCACTCGATGTAAGTATGCATTCATGTGTCTTTAATTTTATTATTATCTTGATTTATGTTTGGTGAATGAATGTATGTATATGTGACCTGCAGGATGCACGTGATGCGGTCATCGTCGACCTCCGGGCCCGCCTACATAATGCGGAGGCCCAGCTAGAACGAGTCTAGAAGGAACTGTTCGATCTGGTATGTATGCATGAATATGAGTGCATGTTTTAATTAATTAATTGTTTTGGCGATTAATCACTGACAGTTGTCTTTCGGTGCAGCGAGCCGTCTACACCCAGGCGGCTCCCCCTTCCTTCGGAGCTTCATCTTCTTCCTCGTCTGCTGCGCACGATGCTGCCCTGGCTGATCTTCAGGGTCAGCTCGCCTCTGCCATCCATCGAGCTTCTCTTGCAGAGGAGGATCGCGCTGTTCGAGTAAGTTCTTTGACTTTTCAGAGTCAATGTTGATTACTTAATTGTCTTGAACTAACAATGACTTCCTTTCAGGTTGCTGAGCTTCAGGAAGCCCTTCAGAGGGTTGAAGCGGAGCTGGCTGCTCCCACTGGAGACCTTCCTCGGGAGTTTGCACACCTCCAATCTCGACTGGGATTCATCAACGAGGAGCGAGAGCGGGAGAGGCAGGAGCGGCAGAAGATGGATTCAGAGATGGCCTCTCTTCGGGTCCAGCTTGGGATTGCCGAGCACGAGCGTTGGAGTGTGGAGGAGAGGTACAGGCGTGCTCGACAGCGTACGTAGGAGCGCGGTTTGACTAGTGCTTTTACTGCCAGTGCTGCTGTGTCTTCTGGCCAGGCAGGGCCGAGCACGATGGGGCCACCTCCACCTCCCAGCCGAGGACCAGCACCGGACGCGCCTGATGAGGCCCAGAGCCAATTGGATGAGGGCGGAGGGGAGAGCCAGCCTTAGGGCTTATGTATTTTCTTTTCTTTTCATGTAAAAAAACACCTTTTGATGATATACATGAAACTTTTGGGCTACAATCTTGTGTTCCTTTGCTTGTCTTGTATCCTGTTCAACACTCAACAAACAGGTTAAGTATCTATTTAGGCTTAGCCCCTTGCCTGACCAAATGAATGGTCAATTAATCTTTTCCTTCAATAAATGGTCAAGGGGCATGACCTTTATTAACAAAGGTAATGAGAATAATCAAATTCAAGCAAAATGCAATATACAAGCAAACAGATGCTTACTGAAAATAAAAGGAATGAGACACACCAAGTGCAACAAGCAAATGCTAATTGAAATATTTTTGTTGTTTTGAAATATTCATTTTTGTTTGGGTTTTGAAATATATATTTTTTTTGAATTTTGACACATATGTATTTTTTTTGAATTTTTGACATATGTATTTTTTTTTTGGATTTTTTTTTTTTGACTAAAAGATCAGCATGGTACTCAGATCAAAAGATCATATTCATTTATTAACTTAATTTCCAAATTGTTCTTTAACAACTTAACTTAAACCCATCGTGTTTAAACTTGTGTTTCCATTCGTGATCCCATTTGATGATTTGACCCTTAGTCAGTCTAAGCCATTCCTTAAGTTTGGAGTACAGCTCTTTAGAAGGAAAAGAAGAATAAGTTTAGAAAGCCCATGAGAAGGTTCCGGAGACTTAAAAAGATGTTCCTTTGTTACCCTAGTATCCGTTGGGGTTCGGTCATTTTCTTTCCGGGGTATTTATCGACTTTGCGTTCCCTTTCATTTCGTTTCATGGCCTTGATGTAACGTTTGTAATGTAATGGCCTTTTGATTTGACATTTGGATTTTGCCTTTTGCTTTTGCTTTTCTACTCTTTTTTTTTTTTTTCTTTGGAACGGATCTCCCCAATTTTTTTATGACGGCCTCCTAATAAGATGACGGGTATTCTTGGTAGTCTATTCTAAGCCTCGTTCCGACATCATGGGCCGAGTTTAAAACAGAATTTTGCTTTAAAAAGAATGATTTGTACTTTACACTTTCAGTTAAGCTTTCGATATTCTTTAGGACTTGGCATCTCTTGTTACTCACGAATCAAACGTGTCAGTGTGTGCAATGATATGTTTGAAGTTAAGTTATCCAGACTAACAAAGAAATTCGAGTTTATAAACTTTCTGATTCCACTGGTCTTTGTACCATACTGATCGACTATTTAACCTAAGGGTAGTATTTCTTAAGATGTAAACCATTACAGGGATGTTTTAGCTCTTCTCCTTCTGCATTAACAGGACGATAAGCATTACCAGGAAAAGCGTACGATACAACATAAGGTCCTTCCCAGTTGGGTTGGAGCTTAGAACGCGGACCACCAGGTTTTACAAAAATCCTTTTAACGACCATTTCACCAACTTTGAACTTACGTTCAATGACTTTCTTTTGATAAAAACGTGCTAGTCTATTTTGATAAACTTTTGCATGATTAGCAGCTGACCATCTTTTCTCGTCTAAACGTTCCAATTGAACAAGGAGTGCTGAACGATGTTCATCAATAGAAAATTCCTTATTCAATTGTACTCTTAATGACGGTATAAGGATCTCATATGGAACTACCGCCTCCATTCCAAATGTTAAGGAATAAGGAGTTTGCCCAGTGGGCGTGCGGATTGAAGTTCGGTAGGCCCATAAAGCCTCAATTAGTTTTTCTGGCCAGTCTGCGAATTTGTTAGATTTGCACGTCTTTTTGATGATTTTTATCAAAGTCTTATTTGTTGCCTCTGCTTGGCCATTGCCTTGCGGATAATAAGGAGACGAATGATGCAATGCAATTCTGTACCTGTTGCAGAGGTCCTTCAATTCTTGTGACACGAACTGCGGTCCGTTGTCGGTGACGATGGTGCTTGGAATTCCAAATCGGGTGATGATGTTCTTCATGATGAACTTGCAGACGGTTGATGCTTTGATCTCCACGTACGCTTCAGCTTCTGCCCACTTGTTGAAGTATTCCGTTGCCGTGAGAATGAAAGATTTTTGCTTGATGCCGGAATCTGGATTACCAAGGGGTCCAATAATGTCGAAAGCCCAGATGGAGAAAGGACATGGGGAAGAAACATGATGGAGTGAAGATACAGGAGAATGAATTTTATCGGTGTGAAGTTGACACTTAGGACACCTACGGACATATCCTACACAGTCTTCTTCCATGGTTGGCCAATAAAATCCTTGTCTAAGGATCTTCTTTGCTAGCATCTGTCCATTGACATGGCCACCACAAACTCCACTATGAGCTCCTTCCATAACCTTCCAAAGCTCATCTTCATCTAGACATCTCAGAAGAACTCCATCAAAACCTCTCTTGTATAATGCTCCTCCAACTATGGTGTATCGTTGAGCAACTCTCATGATAGCTCTCTTCTCCTCAGTTGTAGCTTCCTCAGGATACGATTGATCTTCACAATATTTGGCAATCTCATAATACCATGGTTTATGTTCATCATACATCTCTTCTAACAGCTCTATTAACATGATTTCTCTTTTTTTCACAATGTCTCCGTCTCTGACTTTCTTCAGTAATTTCTCTTTAATTCTAAGAAATGAAGGGTCTTTCACGGCGGGCGAAAGACGCCTATGAACTATGATTGATTCGGATTGCTTGCTGATTGGAAAATCGAGAGATGATGCAAGTGAAGCTAGAGCGTCAGCTAAGATGTTCTGATTCCTAGGGACATGGACAAAGATCAATTTCGTGAAAAGCTTTGAGTAAGCAGAAGTAAGTTCTTGATAAGGCTTGAGCTGGGGATCAAGAGTTCGATAGTTGGTTAACACTTGGCGAAGAATCAATTGGCTATCACCCACAATCCTGAGTTTGGTGGCACCATGGAAATGAGCGGCCTCGAGGCCAGCAAGGAGTGCCTCGTATTCAACTATATTGTTTGTGACTGGAAAATCAAGCTGAAAGGCTTGTGGAATGGTGATACCTTCAGGTGATAACATAACGATACCGATCCCCTTTCCATGAGAATTCAGAGCTCCGTCAAAATGCAGAGTCCACATATCATCTCTGATCTGATTTACGGACATCAGTTCCTCATCCGGAAACTCTGATCGGACTGGATCAAATCGAGGAAGGGGATGATGAGCGAGATGTTCTGCTATGGCATAGCCCTTGATCGCTTTCTGCTGAATATAGGTGATATCGAATTGAGATAGAAAGCTTTGCCATCGCGCTAACCTATCAGTAAGAACAGATTTCTCCAGAAGGAATTTGATCGGATTCATCCTAGCGATGAGATGGACTTCATGGGTCAGAAAATAATGCTTCAATTTCTGCACAACCCAGACCTATGCTGCACATGTTTTCTCCATCGCCGTATATCTCTGTTCAGTGGGGTTGAGAAGTTTAGAAAGATAATAGGCTGCCCTCTCTTTTCCTTCTTCATCCTCTTGTGCTAGGACAGCCCCCACTGCATCATCCAGGACTGAAATGTAAAGTATCAATGGTTTGCCTGGAGATGGTGGTCTCAAAACAAGAGGACTTGCTAAATAGTTCTTTAATCCATCGAATGCCTCCTGACACTTATCGTCCCAATCGAATTTGACTCCCGGCTTGGTAAGCTCATAAAACGGCTTACACCTTTGTGAGTACTGGGAGACAAAACGGCGAATAAATTGCAACCTCCCGATTAATCCTCTCAACTCTTTCAAGTTTTTGGGAGGTGGCATTTCTCTAATAGCCTTCGCCTTATTGGGATCGATCTCAATTCCCCGTTTGCTGACGATAAATCCAAGCAATTTTCCTGAAGATACCCCGAATACACATTTCTTGGGGTTCATCTTTAACTGATATTCTCTCGATCTCTTTAATACTCTTGCCAAAACTTTGGCATGCTCAGCCTTTGTCTTCGATTTAACCAATAAATCATCCACATACACTTCCAGATCTATGTGCATCATGTCATGAAATATTGCCATCATAGCCCTCTGATAAGTGGCTCTAGCATTCTTTAATCCAAATGGCATAACGACATAACAGTATGTTCCCCAAGGTGTAGTGAATGACGTTTTCTCTTGATCCTCTTCTGCCAGCTTAATCTGATTATACCCTGAAAATCCGTCCATAAACGATAAAGTTTCATAGCCAGCGGTATTATCAATGAGTACATCAATATGAGGCAATGGAAAATCATCTTTAGGACACGCCCGGTTCAGATCGCGGAAGTCAATGCAAATTCTGACATTCCCGTCCTTCTTCATAACCGGGACTATGTTGGCCACCCATTGTGGATAAAGGACAACTCTAATAAATTTGGCTTTATGTAATTTGTCGACCTCTTCCTTCATCTTTAGAGCCATTTGTGGGTGGAATCGCCTTAATTTCTGCTTGACAGGGCTAGCTCCTTCCTTTAACGTTAATCTGTGTTCAACTAAAGATGAGTCTAACCCCGGCATATCTTCATAACTCCAGGCGAAAGTGTCCTTATAGTCCTTAAGTACTTGTACCATTGCCTTCTCATCTTCTGTAGAAAGATTTTTGCTGACGAGGACAACCTTCGGTTTGTCTTCAGTCCCTAAATTGATTTCTTTGGTGGGCTCTTCTACGGTAGCTGAGGGTTCATCGAATCTCTTCACTCCACTGGCATATGCCTCGGCTACGTCCTCGTCATCTTCCTCATCTTCAACAATGGGGTCCTTTTCATGCACTAATTCATATACCCCATACCCATCGTTGACTGACTCATCATTCATGCAATCTTCTGGCATCTGAATTGGATTTTCTAAAAACTGAGGGATTAAAGAGCAAGAAAAGCGTCTATCAGCTAAGTCTTGGAGGTATCTATCTGGAATTTGCCTACCCTTAGGCTTCCTAGACTTCCTAACCTGACTAACCTGCCTAAAACTAAACTGCCTAACTTCACTAAACTCCCTATTACAACTTAATGAAGATGAAGTAGGATAGAAATCCTGGGATACAAGTGGAAATACAAGAGAATCCTCCCGAGGGGAGGGGCAGAGTAGATTTAAGAGAGAATCTTGACCGAAGGACCCACGTAACGGGGTGCGATCGGACAAGTAAGATGTTTCCTCGATAAAGATTTGAGAAGAATTTGTTGTAAAATTGGCGTTTTTTTTGGATATCAGAGGAATTAAACATGAAACATGAATGAATACAAATAGAAGGAGAATCAGATGGAGGAAGTGGCACCAAGGCCAGAGGATTAGGGGGATCATATAGCAATATGTCCCAGATCAAATCATACATCCTCTCTAGATTGAGAGGAGGTTGTGGAATAAGGTCCCGAGGGGACAGAGTAATCATAACGGGCGGAGCCCGTGGAATATCTTCAATAATGACTCGCGACCAAGTCGGGGTCAAGAGCAGTGTGCGAAACAGAGTATGGAGCATGAGGACATGGGAAGGATATGTCCCCCTCCAGAGCAGATCTGTAGTGTAACCAGCTTCATAAGGGTCATCTGGTTCCCCTTCGTCGGTCTCTTCAGACAGCAATATCCACGTATCAAAGATGGCACCAGGGTTTTCAATCAGCTCGTCAATCTGCGGCGGCCATTTGGGTTCTGCAGGATCTAGAAACAATCTGTTCAGTGCAATGTATGGGTCTCTCAGATCGAACCACCTGTACCATTCGCATTCAGGATCATGGAATTTTCTCCTTTTCATAGGCCGTAGAGCCTCCAAGGATTGGTACGTAAGTAGTTCTGTGCAATGCCTGGCCAAGTCCCTCCCATATATGTCATGGAGGTCAAAACACGAAGTAATGACCACCGTGTTGTCGTGGCTAAGTATGGGCCCCTTCACAAAGTGTGTATACAGGGTCCATGTTAGGGGATCTCGGCCTTCTTTGGGTGGCGTAGACATTGTCTCCCAGATTTTCTGACCTTCTTCAATCTCTGCTTGCTGAACCAGATCTTGCTTCAGTCTTCTCGGCCTATAGCCCAGACCACTTCCAGGTGCTGCTCGATGATCTTTAACAGGAGTGGTCCTGCCTTGCAACTGTGTGCCCAGACCTCTCCCAGGCTCGTAGCCGTTCTTCATCATAATTCCCCATCCTTGGGTACTCATGCACTTCCCCCTTTTGATGGCATCTAACGGGTAAGGAGAAATAGTGGTGGCCTTTAGAGGATCAGCCACTGGATGGTAGACCTGTAATACCGACAGAAAAGGTTGTCGGCCAGGTAAAGCAGCAGATTTAACATTCAAGGTATGAGCAGCAGCAAGGATCGGCATGCTCGTCACTTTAATAATTCGTCCTTTGAAAGGGAATTTGAGGCATTGGTGATTCGTAGAGGGAATCGCCTCAAGAGTTTTGATATAAGGACGACCCAAAATGGCATTTATAGAAGGGTCAATTTCTAGGATGTGAAATTCGACCTCTGCATGATTTACAGGGCTTAGCTCCACCTTCAAATAAACCATTCCCAGAGGGGAATGGGTAGAATTGTCATATGCTGTCACAGAGATGGGGCTAGGCAGCCATTTTTCTTTGGTCACACCGCACAGCTCCAGGGTCTTCGGAGGTAAAACATTGATCGAAGCCCCTGTATCTACCAGGCATGCATCCACGGCCTTCTTACAGATGTTGACCATGATGCTCAGAGCCATGCTTCTGGCTACTGGCGGCGCTAGTTCCGATGTGTGAAATGTGATGGAGGGCTGATCCTCCTGAGGAACTAGTAGTGCTGCAATTTTTTCTACCGGCACGTCCTCATTGACCATCACCTTCTGTAGGTATTCCATTAAAGCTTCTTGGTGAATCTTGGACCTTTTGATCAATTCAAGTATGGTGATCCGTGCCGGTGTTCTGTCCAGATGTTTCAACAAGTCATATTGAGTGCCTGGTGCACTCTCTTCATTATGGGCTTCCTCAGTCGGCTGTGATGGGCCGTCTCTAACTGTGGACTGAGGAAAGACCTTGTTGAAAATTCTTCCACTCCGGAGCGCGTGTTCCTCAACCGTGGAGGATCCGGGTGACACCTTAAGTACCGCAGGGTTGGATGGTGCGGATGATGTAGAGGGTTGGTATGTAGGTGATGGCGTAGGGTTAGGTGGTGATGGCGCGGTGCGGATTAGAGGCCTAGATAGTTGGATGGTGGATGGGTAAGTGGTTGGTGAAGTGGGGAATGGCACGTGTAATAGCGGTTTGAATGGTAATGGCGTATCTGGGTAGGTGGTAGTGGTAGTGGGTGAAGTAGGAAATGGTACGCGTAATAGCGGTCTGGATGGTAGAAGGGGCGCGTGATTGGTTTGCAGTGGGTTATATGGTGGACGTGTAGTGGTGCGGGGCGTGATGGGCTTAAGGAAGGCGGGTGGTGGTAATGGGTTATTGGGTGTGGGCGAGTGATATGTGGGTGTTGGTAGAGGGTTGATGGTAACGGGTTGTGGCCTAGGTATGTGGATGGTGCGGCGTGGTGGTCGTTCTGTAGTACTATGAACGTGACCCGTTGAATAAAGAGAGGAATAGTCCTCTATTCTCCACTGTTGCCCACGACCAGCCTCAGACTGGCTGTTCGTTAGAATGGGAGAAACTTGGTTTTGGTTCTGGTGCTCTGGGAGTGGATTCTGCACTATGCCCATGTTGGGTGGTGCTGCTGCTTGTGCTGGTGGTCTTGCTTGCTGCTGCTGCTGTGGTCTTGCTTGCTGCTGCTGCTGTGGTCTTCTCGCCTTCAGGGCTGATATATACTTTTTCATCTCCTCCCAGTCTATGTCGCCCTGCTCGTTGAGATCATGAATATAATCTCTGAACTGGAAGCAGGTGTCGATGGTATGCCCAGGTTGCCTATGGAAGCAACAATACCTGGACGTGTCGGCATTTTGAGGTCAGACAGCCTTTTCCTTTGGCAAAACTAAGGCATTAGCTGCCATTAGAGCACTGAAGATATCTGCCAAGGATTTTGGGAGGGCCGGGTATTCTGCCCTTTTAGGGCCTGGGGGTCTTCTCTGCTGATTATAGTCAGCAGGAGGAGGGACATTATGGTATGCCGGCGGTGCGCGCGGCTGATATTGTAGCTGTTGCTGTTGCTGATATTGCTGCTGTTGGGGTTTTTGGTACTGCTGTTGCCGTTGCGGCGGTTGCTGTAGCTGTTGCTGTTGCTGGTTCTGATTCGGCTGCTGGGGCCGTTGATACTGTTGCTGATAATGGGGGTTCTACTGCTGCCTGTACTCCTGCTGGTTCGGCTGTGGTGGCCTCTGGTACTGCTGCTAGTTCCTCACGAACTGGGGCAAGTTATTATTCATACTACTGACTTGCTCGTGAGAGAGTGTGCCCTCAGTAGTCGGACCTGTACTGGGAGAGATTGACACTGCAGGCTTCCGAGGTGGAGGTCTGCTAGGTCTATGAGGATCAAAGACGCTAGAGAACGTAGCGTCCTTGAAGGCATTCTGGCAATACCGTGCTCTTTCATAGAGCTCTGCCATGTTGGTTAGATTGTTCAAGGAGAGGACTAGCTTGAACTGGGGCGTGGCGTTAAAAATTAACATCTTCACTTGCTCATATTCGGACAAGTGATCCTTCACTTTTTCGGCCAGGCCCCGCCACCTGTCAGCAAAACTGACAAACTCCTCATCAGGTTTCATCTTTTCTGCAATGAGGTCAGTGATGGACAAGGAGGGTGCAACTCTGTCCTGGTATCGTTGAATGAATTTGCGTGAAATGATACCGTAGTCCTCTACTTCGGAGGGTTCCAAGGAAAAGAACCACTCGAGGGCTGGTCCCTCTATAGATCTCCTGAACAAAAAGGCCAACGACCTCTTGTCGTTCTGCCAGAAAGACGATTCATACATAAACTCCTTCAGATGTGTGAAGGGGTTACCAGTACCGTTGTACTTCCGGTACACTGGAATCTCAGAGGGTGGTAGGTGGAACACCGGCAGGCTCGGCAAATTGATCTCTGGCGCGGCTTTAACCCCCATCATCTTCTGGAGGTTGTTAAACTACTCATCCATGCGCTCCATCTTGGCCAGCAACGCTTGCATGGTCAGATCTGTCTGGGGAGGAGGAGGTACTTGATAGGCCTGCTGCCTAGAGTACGTTGGACAGGGGGGACAATAAAGGGGAGGTCCGGCAGAGCTTCCGCCATGCCCGAGGGCATTTTGATAAACAGGCGTTTGTGGTCTAGCCGGTTGCCTAGAGGATGAAAGCTGCGGCCCAGCTGGCCGAGAAGTGACATGAAGGCCTTCCATGGCCTGATGGATATAAGGAGGGTGAAGAGGAGGTTGTTGAGTAACAACAGGGGGAGCCACAGGGTTCGACTCAGCAGGCTGCACGGGTGCCTTCCCCTTCAAAATAGACTGGATCGCCTCGAACTGCTGAGGGTCCAGTCGGGAGGCAAGAACTCCCAAAGCGTTGACGAGATCCACAGGATCAGAGGATGATGGATCATTCTGATTCATGTCCCCCTCAAAATTGGGATTAGGAATCGCATATTCATACGGGGGAAGATCAGGATATCGATCATGGGGATGAAAGAGAGGTGTCTGGACATTCCCATCTTGTCGATAGGGAATGGGGACAGAATTACGGGAGGCATCAGCATCTCTCCCGTTCTCATAGTTGTAATCCGAATCGCGAGGGGCATTAGCATCTCCCTCGTAGTTGATGATGGCGTCTTGAGCCATACTCAAGTCCCTGCCTGTTTGAACGCGGCAGCATAATGTTAGATTCCCTTTTTTCAAAGATTTGACAAACAAGTTGCACAGAGATTAATCAAACAAGTGGATGTTTAACGTGATTTTAAGGTTCCTTGTTGAGTTATTTGAATTGGATTAAACCACAAATTCGCTCAGGGAAAGGATCCTAGTTTCAGTTCAATTTCCACCGTTATTCTCTAGGGCTTTCTCTCACAACGCTTTTGGAATCTAGCCGGGACTTCAATTGGTACAACCAGCCCGATGATCAAGGAGGAATACCTTGATTTTGTGGACTTATAGAGGCCTTAACGTCAACTTCTCTAGTCTGATCAAGGGACCAACCCAATTAGAGAGAGTTGCTGATGTCAAGTAGTGTGTTCCTAAGAAAAGGAGGGTATTTCCTATGGCCTGGATGGCCTCTAATGCTTAATAATAATGGGTAGCTAGCACTCAAGCCACAAAAATATGAGAACTGAAAAATAACTAAGAAACTATCTGAATAGCATCGATGGTAGTCGACGCTATTCAAAACAGAACTTTAATTTTTTCGCAGAAACAGATGCAGACAGCAGAGAAAATATGAAGACTGAAAGGCGTCTGGGTGTGTTGACGCGGTTTGAAACGCGTCAGTGCTCCTAGACGCTTTTCAGTTTGCAGAAATAGTTTTGCAGGAGGATTGTCTGGGTTGAATCCTCCTCAAACAGGCCGAAAAGCAGTAAATAATCAACTCATGCAGATTTTTTTTAGTTCCAGATTTTAACAGGATGATTTACTAACTAAACAACTAGAAAATCAATCAATCACACATCATTTTCATCACAAAAACAGCTTTTTAAACTAATCAAGGGGAGGGCAAGATCTTGCCACTGGGGTGTGCACGTGGTGCATGAGGGAAATTAACTAAACTAAAACACTCACCAATTGGTGAGGACGTGTCGAGAGACACAAATGGTGCACCGTGGGTGCCCGATTGATGATAGCAAGAACAAAAAAACTAAAGATGGCGAGACCAAGTCCCACCGTGATCGCCAAAAAAGTTGTGAGTGCTTTAAAATGCTCGTGTGATTAACATGAAAAATCTAGGTTGTTTAGTGCAAAATAAACCTATTAAAAACAGCAACTAAGTGCAGTGATCGCCAGAAACTTTTGACTAAAAAGTTTCAAAAGAGGGTATTGATCGCCTACCTGTTTGAACGTGGAAGATGTTGAGTCCTTGATTCCCCTCCTTCAGCCGGCTGAAAAAAGAGAGCCCTTCCTTTGTTCTTTGTTTTTGCTATTGAGTTTGAGGTTGATGATCGTCCAGAAATCCTTTTGACTTTGTGCTTGTTTTCCCCTTTGATTCTCTTGTTGAGTGCAGCAGAATAGAAAGGAAAGAAATGAAGAAATAATGATGAGAACTTTAAACAAAGGCAGTATCTATTCTAATCATGATGTTAAACATGCAACTAAACAACAAACTTACTTGTTTAATGGCTTTTGAAACCCCTTAATCAAATAGGTTTTGAAAAGAATGAATGTGGTGTGTATGTTGTATGAAGTGAATGATGAAGAATATAGAACTAAATGTAATGAAAATGCAGAAAATAAAAAGGCTTATGCCCAATGGTTGAATTCTTGAATGGATGAAGAATCTTGAAAGGACGCCGGCTTCTGGAAATGGCAGCGCTTCGGTGTTCCGACGTTGTTGCTTCGATCTTCAACTCGCTCGAGATTACACTTAACCTTTAATGGCGCTCAATTTTTTTTAACTCTTCAAGATGTAAGGTATTTATAGGCTTCTTCTGCGTTCGCAGATTAACATAGAAAATCTTCGGATTTATCTATCTTAACTGACATATAAATACTGATTAATTCATCTTTATCTGTAATTATCTAAAACGCGTCCACTATGACTGACGCCTTTCAGATTAATTTAAGATAAGGATAAATATCCGGGAAAATTTATCTTTATCTGTAATTAGCTAAAACGCGTCTACATGTATAGACGTCTTTTAAACTAATTAAGATAAGGATAAACATCCGGAATAGAATTGGAAATAGCCTAGGAAACCTAAAACGTGTCAGGACTGACAGACGCCTTTTAGCTAATTAATCATTTAATTAAAATTCAAATTTAAACGTTAAAATAAGAATAAACTCTAAATGGCGTCCACACAGGTCGACGCCTTTTAGACTTCTACATATTTTAACTGAAATTTGAGCTAAAATCAATTCAATTGATTAACTTAAACATGTCTGTTAAACTCGACACTCAAAAAGATCAATAAAAATTAACCAATGATTAAATATCAGACCATTCTGAGGCATTATTATATGATATGAAATTTACTCAAAATGACGTCAAAATTAGCGTGTCTACATGTATCGGCTGCTGGGATCGTAAAATGGATATTAAAATAAACGCGGGAAGAACGGTTCTTCACCTTTGCGGGGTTTCGAATCTCCCGTGGATGATTCCGACTCGGTAATCGCGCACGCGCACGATCTCTAGAGGTATCCACACGAGCTCCCGCTGCAGACGCGATTTCCTCCTCGACTTGAGTGCTCCGACTATATCTCAAATCCACTATGCGCGGAGAGAGACAGATCTACTCCAAGAGAGAGAGAAGGAGAGAGAGAGAGGAGAAAGAGAATCTGGGGTATAAAATTCGTCCAACTAACCTTTTACCCCTCCCCCTTGGCCCTCCTTATATAGAAATATGGATAAGCACAAGGATTAATCCTCATGATTATCCAAGAATTTGGCCTTGGATAATTCTCCATTAAATCTTCATGTTTATCCTGCTGCTTTTCATAAAAACCCAGATAAGCATGAAATTCAACTTCTCTCACCGTCTGACGAGAACTCTTATGTGTGTGACCCTCTAGGCCCATATATCAGTCCGGTTGCAGGCCCATTAAACTTAGAACTGTTTCTTGAGTTTAATATTTATTAATTAACATTTAAACATCATATGTTAAATGATTAATTTAATAAACATGTGAATTATCATCTGATGATTAATTCATTGGCCTTCTGATCATGAACAGCACCAAACACTACCTCATGATCCCATAAGTTATAAGGGATACTGTTCCCTTTAATTGAACCTTTCCGTCTGCAGATACCGCACAGATATAATCCTTCACTCATGCAATGTCCCAATAACGCAAGGGTATGGTTTTATAGTCAAACCCTCTTTCGCATTATCCAGATGGATTCCAGTACTCAGTTAATATCTAGAAAGACATCTCTTTCATTTGACCATGGCCAGGGATTTCTATGTACACATCCATAGGACATTCTCTCTCCAGTCTTATACCAAGAGTGAGTGATCCCTTGTTGTTCACTCAATTACCTTCGCAAGCTTTCCACTGTATCTGAAAGACCGATTATGGTGGACCTAATGGTTAAAGTCCACAAGTCAGAGAATCAAGATACAATGGTCTACAAACAAGGTATCATTGGTGACTCAGGTCAATGGACCAACTGTGCTACTGCAACGATTGAATTCCCTGGTTGACTAATAGGTATAATTACCATCCAGGAATTCTTATTTGGGTCTGTTTAGTGAACTCATTCTCTAATGAGCACCCACATGTTTGTCTTAGTGTCACCACACGAGTGAATGTGAGATCATTCACCCTCATCACATGAGTAGACATAACTTGTGTCGATCTTATCGGATATTTAACGTCCATCTCAAATATCCTATAATCGAGAATTGTTTAAGATAATTGACCGAGGATATTGATCTCACTATCATGATCTCATCATGATTCAATATCCCATACATTTGTCTATGGACCTTCATTACGATAGTTAATTTGCGAGAACTATAAATGAAGAAATGATTGCCTTTATTAATAATTTGAACTAGAATGTACAATGATTGGCTTTGAGGCCACCCAATTCTAACATCCATATTAGAGCTGATCAAGAGATCTAAGGTCCATCAAAAAGCCCTAATGGAATACCTACAATGGGTAATGGTCATTTTAGATGTGCCAGTGGAAAAGATCACCGCATTGTTGGTACCCCAGGGGGATCAGCCCTATATATCCTTCCATACTTCTGAACTTGCACCACTAGCAGCAAGGAGCATGGCGTTAAGTATAATTGTCAGCATATGTGGAAAGGCTGTGGATACATGTTTAGTAGATACCGGGGCATCTAGGAATGTGTTCCCACCAAGAACTCTGGTGCTCTGTGGAGTCCCAAAAGAAAAATGGTTGCCTTCTCCTATTTCTGTTACAGCCTATGATAACTCTACCCGTTCCCCTCTGGGTATGGTTTATTTGAAGGTAGAGTTAGGTCCTGCTTGCCATACTGAAGTCGAATTTCACATTCTCGAGATTGACCCTTCACTGAAAGGCATACTCGGTCGCCCTTACATCAAGTCACTTGAGGCGATTCCATCAACGAACCACCAATGCCTCAAGTTCCCCCACAAAGGACGTATCATCAAAGTTACTAGCATGCCTATCCTTGACGCAACCCATTCGATGAATATAAGTCCCAATCTAGCCCCTCAGAGGCCAGTCATCTCCTTATGCCAAACCTATACCCTTTCTGCAGATCCTTTTGAGCATATTGTACCTACATCTTACCCAATTAATGCCGCGAAGCGGAAGAAGTTAATGAATACCCCAGGCTGGAACATTATGCTGAAAGTGGGATATCAACCTGGAAAGGGTTTGGACACTCGACTGCAAGGAAGAATTAAACCAGTGACAGATGAGAGAAGAGTTTCTGGCAGCGGCCTAGGCTACAGGCCGGAGAAAGTGAGGCATAATATTGTGGAACAACAAGAAGGTGAAGATGGTCATAAGGTATGGAAACCAATGGTTATCCCTTGCTAAGAAAATCGGGATCCCTTGACTTGGACCTTGTCCACTCACTTTCTTAAAGGACCCGTGATTCAACATGACCACAATAATACAATAGTGATTACTTCCCACTTTGACCTGCATTATGTATGTGGGAAAGACCTGGCCAGACATTGTTCACAACTGCTGACATACCAGTCTTTAGAGGCTCTGTAGTTGATGAAGAGGAGGAAGACTCAAGATCCAGAATGTGAATGGTACCGCTGGTTTGACACATGGGACTTGTACATTGCACTAAACAAATTATTCTTAAGTTCGTCGAAACCAAAGTAGCCGCCACTGGTGGATGAATTAGTTGAAAGGCCCAAGGCCATTTTTGATAAAAGGATCCTGCTGTCTGAGGAAACAGATGAAGGAGAGCCAGATGACTCCTATGAAGTTGGTTATACTACGGATCCTCTCTGGAAGGGGACCTATCCCATTCACATTCTCACACTCCATACTTTGTTCTGCACTCTGCTCCTAACCCCGACTTGGTCGCGAGTCATTACTGAAGACATTCCCCGGGCTCTGCCCATTACTATTACCATATCCCCTCAGGATCTTATCCCTCAGATCCCTCTTTATCTTGAGAGCATCTACGATCTGATCTGGGACATACTGTTGTACGATCCCCCTAATCCGTGGGCACTGGTACCAGTACCTCCATCATTTCATTCTCCCCCTATTCTCATCCATTCTTGCTTCAAGATAAACTCAAATAATTCACAAAAAAAACGCCGATTTGGCAACTTCTTCCTCCCAAATCCTCATTGAGGAAACCTCCTACTTGTCCGACTGTACCCCATCGCGTGGGTCGTTCGGGCTGGATTCCCTTCTAGATCTGCTCTGCCCCTCCCCTCGGGAGAATTCACCTGTATTCCCTCCTGTATCCCTTGATTTTTATCCTTCTTCGTGCTCATTAGGTCAGGATAGGGAGTCTAGTGAAGTTAGGGAGTCTAGGCAGGTTAATTAGGTTACGAAGTTTAGGAAGTCTAAGGGTAGACGAGTTCCAGATAGATATCTCCAAGAGTTAGTTTTAAGATGCCTTTCTTGCTCTTAGATCCCTTAGCTATTAGAAAATCCAATCCAGATGCCATAAGAATGTGAAGTTGATGAGTTAGTCGATTATGGATACGGGGTATATGAGTTGTTACATGAGAAAGACCCCATTAATGAAGAAGAATAAGACGACGAGGACGCGGCTGAGGCATATGCCAGTGGAGTGAAGAGATTTGATGAACCCTCAGCTGCTGTAGAAGAGCCTACCAAAGAGATAAATCTAGGAACTACAGATGAACCTAAGGTTGTCCTCATCAGCAAGAATCTATCTGAAGTAGATGAAGACGTAGTGGTCCGAGTTCTCAAGGATTATAAGGACACATTCACATCAAGTTATGAGGATATGCGAGGGTTAGACTCATCGCTAGTGGAACACAGATTGACATTGAAGGATGGAGCTAACCCGGTTAAACAAAAGTTAAGGCGATTCCACCTTCAAATGACTTTGAAGATGAAAGAAGAGGTCGATAAGTTGCATAAAGCCAAATTCATTAGAGTCGTCCTCTATCTGCAATGGGTGACCAATATAGTCTCGGTTATGAAAAAGGATGGGAATGTCAGAATTTGTATTGACTACCGAGATTTGAACTGGGCGTGTCCTAAAGACGAGTTCCCACTGCCTCACATAGATGTACTCATTGACAACACGGCTGGTTATGAAACTCTGTCATTTATGGATGGGTTCTCAGGGTATAATCAGATTAAGTTAGCAAAAGAGTACCAAGAGAAAACATCATTCACCGCACCTTAGGGAACTTATTGCTATGTCGTTATGCCATTTGGATTGAAAAATGCTGGAGCCACTTATCAGAGAGCTATGATGGCGATATTCTATGACATGATGCATATTAACTTAGAGGTGTATGTGGATGATCTGCTGGTGAAATGTAAGACAAAAGCTGAGCATACTGAAGTTCTGGCAAAGGTTCAGGAGAGGTCAATAGAATATCAGCTAAAGATGAATCCCAAGAAGTGTGTATTCGGAGTATCATCAGGAAAATTATTAGGATTTATTGTCAGTAAGAGGGGCATTGAGATCGATCATAACAAGGCCAAGGCTATAAGAGAGATGCCACCTCCCAAGAATTTGGAATTAAGAGGATTAATTGAGAGGCTGCAATTTATTTGCCGATTTGTCTCCCAACACTCGCAAAGGTGTAAGCCGTTTTACGAGCATACTAAATCGGGAGTCAAGTTCGATTAGGATGATAAGTGTCAGGAGGCATTTGATGGATTGAAGAATTATTTAGCAAGTCTTCCTGTTTTGGGACCAACGTCTCCGGACAAACCTTTGATTCCATATATTTCTGTCTTGGACGATGCAGTGGGGGCTGTCCTGGCACAAGAGGATGAAGAAGGAAGGGAGAGGGCAGCCTACTATCTTCCTAAACTTCTCAACCCCGCTGAACTGAGGTACACAACGATGGAGAAAACATGTGCAACACTTGTATGGGTGGTCCAGAAGTTGAAGCACTACTTTCTGGCCCATGAAGTTCATCTCATTGCTAGAATGAACCCCATTAAGTTTCTTTTTGAGAGATCCATCCTCACTGATAGGTTAGCACGATGGTAGAGCTTTCTTTCCCAATTTGATATCACTTATATTCAGCAGAAAACAATCAAAGGCTATGCCATAGTAGAACATCTTGCTCATCACCCTCTTCCTCGATTTGATCCAGTCCAATCGGAGTTTGTGGATGAGGAACTGATGTCCATAAACAAAATCAATGATGATATGTGGACTCTGCATTTTGACGGAGCTTTGAACTCTCACGGCAAGGGTATCGACATTGTTCTCTTATCACCTAAAGGTGTCACCATTTCACAAGTCTTTCAGCTTGACTTCTATGTCACCAATAACATAGTTGAATATGAGGCTCTCCTTGCTGGCCTCGAGGCCGCTCATCTCCATGGTGCCACCAAACTAAGAATTGTGGGTGATAGTCAGCTAATTCTTCGTCAAGTGCTTACCAAGATTAAACCCTATCAGGAACTCACTTCAGCATATGCCAAGCTTTTTACCAAATTGATCTTTGTCTACGTTCCTCGAAATCAGAACATTCTAGCTGACGCTTTAGCTTCCCTTGCATCTTCTCTAAATTTCCCAATCAACAGGCAATTTGAGTCGATCACTGTCCACATGTAACGACCCGCAACCCTATAATCGGGGATCATATTATTAAATGGGTACCGAATCATTAATTTGGAACCAAACCAGGATCTAAGTAAGTCTGGGAAATAAATAATAAACTAAGCTAAACATTCACATCGCATTGAATTGAAAGGAAAATGCAGAAATTAAAAGTTATTACAATGCGACTCGATACAGCAAATAATTACATACTCCAACAGAAGAGAATTAATTAAACATACAGGCCAGAAAAAAAATAACAACTACATCGGGGCATACCCCAGAACAACAGCCGTCGGCGCTCAACACACAGCCGCACACTCCTCGCTAGGTCTGCCGAGAGTCCTCACCTGAAAACCGCAGGGGGTGAGTCTCAAAGACAAGACTCAGTAGGGATCCTTCGATCCCCACTGCCCACGCACACACCCACAAGTGTAAAATACAGCTGAAGGTAAAGTAACAAGCACAGTGGTAATTACTATTCCTAAATCTCGATGTGAATCACATGCAGTCGAAATGTATTAAACATACATATTTCTGAATCATACGACTAGGGAACCCACAACCGCCGTCTCGATGGAACACGCCAACCACACAAACGACAGTGGGGAAAAACATCGACCCGCTGAGACCAAGCAGTAACCCCTCGGATAGCACTCTAGCTACTCCGGCCCAACTGGCTTAGGTGGTTACTCCTTTCCTCAGCATGAGTGACACTCTGAAAGTACCACACCCACACCGGTACTAGCTGACCCTGGGGTTCACCAGGTGACCCTATCTCACTAGGCGTCACCCCGCCCACGCCCCCACCGGCGCTGTGCTCCACCCACACCAGCACAGGGTGATAAAGCGCTACAACTGTCACTCCAGGTCCACAGTAACACAAAACCCGGCGCAGTGTGATCCGGTCACGTCAAAAGTCCGCGATCGCATGACACACAACGCAGTGCCATCCGGTCATGAAGAAACCATCATCATCGAGTACACTAAAAACATGTATTAACCAACTATCTAACAGTATGAACACATTTTACTGGCATGAATTAGTGTAGTTCTGTCTTGAATCGCGTCGCCCAAGGCCGACGCCATTCAAGCTTCCTGTACTGGTTCATAAAACACCGGCCTCAGAATCTGGCCTAAAAGACGTCTACACCAGAGGTCGCCTTTTAAAAGGCGTCAACATCCTCAGACGCCAGTATCCCAGAAATCCAGAATTTGCAGAAAACATTAATTAGGGGATTTCTGCCTTAAAAGGCGTCATGGTGACCCGACGCTATTACGAATCGCGTCGCCCACCCATGACGTCTTTTAGTCCCAGAATCTCCGAACTGACAGAGCCTCAGTAAAACGATTCCTGCCTAAAAGGCGTCATGATGGCCCGACGCCCTTCAAAAAGGCGTCGTCCATGCACGACGTCTTTCAACGCCAGGAACCAGATCTGTCACGAGCCCGAGGGCTCTCCTTTTCACCCCCAAAAATCCCAAAATCACCTAAAACGGAGGGGAAAGAGAGACAAATCCAATCATCATAAATCCACATTCATAGAAATCCCCCATTCCATTAAGAAGAACCCCTAAACATTCTTGTTCTACCCCCAAAACCATAGATCTAAAACATGGTTCAAGAGGGAGAATCATGGTTTGAACATAGAACACTATGGGAATCGTCACCCTACCGGTTACTTGAACTCCTCCAAGCTTCAAGCCCTTCACCCGACTCGCCCCACGCCGCCGCCGGTACCGCCGTGGTCGTCCTTACTCGACCGTGACGTCGACCGCCGTCCGGAGAGTAAAACGCCGCAGTGGAAGTGGAGGTGGTAGTGGTGGGAGCTAGGTGGGTGATGGAGTGGAGAAAAGGATGAAGTGGTGGGAGGAAAAGAGGGAGGAGAAGGGGCCGCCGCCGGAATCGCCGGAAGGGAGGAGAGAAAGAGAGTGGGAAGAAAATGAGGGAAAGAAGGAGGGCTCGCGGGGTTAACCAGAGACTGGATAAAACGCGTCGACATGGACGAACGCCTATCAGGTGACGTGACGGCCGCTCTGATAGGACTCTGAAACGCGTCGTTCCATCAAGACGCCGTTCAGAAGACATGTCAGGGCCCTACTCTGACAATCCCAGAGTCGCAGTCTAAAAGGCGTCGTCCCATGCGGACGCCGTTCAGACGACACGATAGGGCCGTACTCTCGCGGCCCAAAGCCAGCCCACGTGGCACCCACGTGGTAGAACCTAAAACGCGTCTGTAACGGTGGACGCCGTTCAAAACGCGTCTCGAGGTCTTGATGCGAAACGTCATAGAGCCTCAGCCCCCACTAGGGCCAGAATTATAGGGTCCAACCCCGAAAACCGGATCTGAAAGTCTAAATCCTTACATTCTCTCCCCCTTAAAAGAATTTCGCCCCCGAAATTGTCTGCTAGAATTAACAAGGTCAAGAAGTAGGGATACAAGTTCACAAGGAAACTTACGAAAAAGGGTAAGGAAACTGCTCCCGCATCTCGTCCTCATGCTCCCAGGTTGCCTCGCCCCCGGAGCGGTACTGCCAAATTACCTTAACCAAAGGCACAACCTTGTTCCGAAGGACCTGTTCTCTGCGATCCTCAATACGAACTGGACACTCTAGGAAGGACAGGTCCTCAGCGACCTCCAACTCTGAAAAATCTAAAACATGGGACGGATCCTGAACATATTTTCTCAGCAAGGAAACATGGAACACATCGTGCACCCCTGCAAGACTGGGCGGCAAGGCCAGCTGATACGCGGTTTCCCCAATTCGAGCAAGAATGGGAAAATGTCCAATATATCGCGGACTCAGCTTGCCTCGCTTCCTGAATCTCATCACACCCTTGGAGGGTGAGACTCGGAGAAACACGTGGTCCCCAACCTCAAACTCCAGCAGTCTCCGTCGGACGTCAGCATAACTCTTCTGCCTACTCTGAGCTGCGGTCAACCTCTGCCGAACTATCCTGGCAATCTCAGCACACTGCTGTACTAACTCTGGTCCCGCTATCTGTCTTTCACCAATCTCGGACCAACACACCGGAGATCGACACGGTCGTCCATACAAAGCCTCGTAAGGCGCCATGCCGATACTGGAATGGTAACTGTTGTTTTAGGCAAACTCCACAGTAGGCAAATGTTGTTCCCAAGAACCTCCCCAGTCTAAGCAACATGCCCTAAGCATATCTTCCAGCGTCTGAATGGTCCTCTCCGACTGCCCATCAGTCTCGGGGTGGTAGGCCAAACTGAAAGCCAACTGAGTGCCAAGGCCTTCTGAAAACTCTTCTAGAACCTGGAAGTAAACCTCGGATCCCGATCTGATACGATGGACAAAGGTACCCCGTGCAGAGAGATGATCCGATCTACGAACAACTTAGCCAGCTTACCGACTGACCAGTCCTTCCTAATAGCCAGGAAGTGTGCCGACTTGGTCAGCCGATCAACAATAACCCAGATAACGTCTCTCCTGCCAGGGGATGCAGGTAATCCCATCACAAAGTCCGTAGTCACGTGCTCCCATTTCCATTCTGGAATCGGCAAGGGCTGCAACAACCCACCAGGTCTATGATGCTCGGCTTTAACCTGCTGACAAGTCATGCATTTAGCCACATACTCAGCCACATCTTTCTTCATACCAGGCCACCAGAAGTGCCTCCTCAAACAATGATACATCTTGGTTGTCCCGGGATGCACTGCATATCTAGAACGGTGCGCCTCATCAAGTACACACCTGCGCACGTCTTCCTCGGTCGGAACATAAAGTCTACCTCTGAACCTGACAGTACCGTCATCCCACAACTCCACCTCTGACCTTTGGAGAATCTGTGGTAACTCAACATCTTCCCTCTGAGCTTCAATCACAGCATGATACACTGCTGGTCTCATGGTCAAGCTGACCAACACGGCTCTATCATCTTCACGTGGAACCCTAAGCCTCACTTTGTTTGTGGAATAAGCCCTGAATAGGATGTTTTATTCTCCTAAAACCTTTTAACCCACTTTGGTGGAGGGGAGTGCTTAACCCAGGGTGCTATGGGTTATACCAGGGGTTAAGCGGAATAACATGGGTATTTTGAACTCTTTATTCCACTCTTTATTCTATTTATTCCTACCAAATCACTTGGAATAGCGCAGTGCAATTCTACTTATTCTGGGTGGAATACTAACAATTTACCAAATCAAAATACCTCTTATTTTGGGTTAAGAAATCCCCAGAACCTTATTCTAGTTTAAGTTATTCTGCAAACAAAGTGAGATTAAAGGAAGATTCCACAACCTGCTCGAATAATTTCCATTCTTGAATCATAAGGTATGACATGACCGTCTTCCGACTCAAGGCGTCTGCCACTACATTTGCCTTGCCCGGATGATAAGAAAGGTCAAAGTCATAATCCTTAATGAACTCCATCCACCTTCGCTGTCTCAAATTCAGGTCTCTCTGAGTGAACACAAACTTCAGGCTCTTGTGATCAGTAAAACCTGAAATTTCTCACCATACAAGTAATGTCTCCAAATCTTAAGTGCAAATACCACAACTGCCAGTTCCAAATCATGGGTAGGATAGTTCTCCTCATGTTTCTTCAGCTGCCGAGAAGCATAAGCCACTACCCTGCCATGCTGCATTAGAACTACGCCCAAACCTCGAAGGGACGCGTCTGAGTAAACCACAAACCCACCAGAACCTGATGGGAGCACCAACACTGGGGCTGAAGTGAGGCGAGTCTTTAACTCAATGAAACTCCGCTCACACTCCTCGGTCCATACAAAACGAACTCCCTTTCGAGTCAACCTTGACAAGGGGGCCGCTATCAAAGAAAACCCCTGAACAAACCGCCTGTAATAACCTGCTAGCCCCAAAAACCTTCTGATCTCAGTCACTAAAGTTGGCCTGCTCCAATCCATCACTGCCTCGATCTTGGCTGGATCCACTGCAATGCCCTCACCAGAAATGACATGCCCAAGGAAGTGTACCTTGTCTAGCCAGAATTCACACTTGCTAAACTTGGCATAGAGTTGGTGCTCTCTCAGGACCTGCAACACCACCCGAAGATGAGTGGCGTGCTCTTCCTCAGAAGAAGAATATATCAAAATGTCATCAACAAATACTACCACAAACTGGTCCAGGTAGGTCCTGAAGACTCTGTTCATCAGATCCATAAAGGCAGCCGGAGCATTGGTCAAGCCGAAAGGCATAACCAAAAACTCATAATGTCCATATCGAGTCCTAAAAGCCGTCTTACTGACATCAATATCCCGGATCCTCATCTGATAATATCCAGATCTCAGGTCAATCTTGGAAAACACCTTCGCAGACTGCAGCTGATCCATCAGATCATCGATCCTTGGAAGTGGGTACTTATTCTTTATCGTCACCTGGTTCAGCTGCCTATAATCAATGCACAATCTCATAGAACCATCCTTCTTCCTGACAAAAAGAACTGGAGCACCCCACGGAGAAGTACTGGGACGGATGAAACCCTTATCCAGCAACTCCTGCAACTGCGCCTTCAACTCAGCGATTTCGGCTGGCGCCATCCGATACGGGGCCTTAGATAAGGGCGCCGTACCCGGTGCAAGCTCGATGGTAAACTCGACCTCTCGCTGAGGAGGAAGGCCAGGCAGCTCCTCAGGAAACACATCTACGAAGTCACACACTACTGGCACCTCCCAAGGACTGGGACTATCACGGACATCAGAAACAACAACAGAGGCAAGGAAGGCCTCGCAACCACCAACAAGCAACCTCCGAGCCTTAAAGGCAGAAATGAGAATACCTCGAGAAGAGAGCCTAATACCTTGGAAATAGAAGGTCGGGATGTCCGGAATAGAAAAACACACCCTCTTCCTGTGGCAGTCCACCTCAGCATAAAAAGCTTCCAACCAATCCATGCCCAGGATGATATCAAAGTCACGAATGGCAAGTACAACCAACTGGGCAGGTAACTCATGGCCCTCAATAGTCAAGGGAACATCCCTCAAACAATTATAAGATAACATGAAATCCCCAGAAGGAACCTCTACCATCAATCCATCAGATAACTCATCAACGGGTGCGGAAAGAATATCTATGAACTGCTCAGAAATGAAAGAATGCGAAGCACCCGATTCGATCAACACATGTGCAGAGTTCCCCAGGACAGAAAATGTACCTTCCACCAAGTTGGACGTGCGAGCCTCCCTCCTGGTGATAGCTAGAACTCTCCCCTGGGTCCTCGGCTTCTTCTGATCACCTGAACCCTGCCCCTGACCATGCCCCTGCGGGCACTGCCTCGCCAAATGGCCCTGCTCGCCGCAAGTGAAACACCTCCTAGGAAGAGTAGGACACTGAGTCCCGCCATGGGCACCACCACAGTGCTGACAAACTGCTGGAAGCCTCTGAGCTGGCTCCTGCTGGGCGCTGGACACTGACTGGCTCTGCTGATCCTGCCTGGGTCTGCTACTACCGCTGCTGCCACTACTGTTGCCACCGCCTCCGAAGAATCTCCTAAATCTGGAGCCGAGTGACGACGATCCTGATCCGGACGAAGGGGCTGCTGCCGCTGCCTTACCCCTGCCACGAGCTGGTCCCTGAGCAGCCAGTCCTCTTTCCCGGGCTGACTGGTTCTGCTGTGCCTCCACTGCTGCTGCACACCTAACTGCTGATGCCAAGTCTGTACAACAGTGAGATGCCACAAAGTTCCTCAGACTGAGCCTCAGCCCATCCACAAACCTCTCAGTACGTCGCTCCTCGTCCCCATATATGAAAGGCACAAACCTTCCAAGCGAAACGAACTTTGCCTGATACTCGAGTACTGTCATACTCCCCTGCGTCAGATCCATAAACTCCCTCTCCTTGGCCCTCTGGACATGCCTAGGGAAATACTGCGCATTGAACTCCTGAACAAAAGTCTTCCATAGAATCCCCCTGAGACTCCTATCCTCATATGACAAACTCTTCAAGGCGGTCCACCAATCATAGGCGCTATCCTTCAACATGAAGGTAGCCAACGGAGTCCTCTCCACTGCTGCACAATCCATAGCATCGAAAGTCTTCTCTATCTCCCTAAGCCAGTGAACGGCCTCATCAGGGTCGGGACGACCGGTGAAGTGAGGTGGCCTCAGCTTCAGGAATCTCTCAAGTGTAGCTGTAGACCCTCCCCGAGCACTGGAACTCTCACTAGGGTCTCGGGTCTGGTATCTAGGCATAGTGTCCATCATAGCCTCCATAAACTGCTCTACACTCGGCCTCCCGGCTTCAGAACCACTAGGGACATCTCCCCGCTCTCGAATAATCGACACCCTCTTCCTAGGAGCCATCTACTCGCCTATAATCACAAACTCGAAAAGTTCTAATTAGAATCCTAAAACCTATACTACCGCCGTGCCTGTACGGGATAATGTAATTATTTGCTGGACTCACGACATTTAACCTAGTTATTCATTTATTTGCCAGACCGAATGCTCTGATACCAACTGTAACGACCCGCCACCCTATAATCGGGGATCCGATTATTAAATGGGTACCGAATCATTAATTTGGAACCAAACCAGGATCTAAGTAAGTCTGGGAAATAAATAATAAACTAAGCTAAACATTCACATCGCATTGAATTGAAAGGAAAATGCAGAAATTAAAAGTTATTACAATGCGACTCGATACAGCAAATAATTACATACTCCAACAGAAGAGAATTAATTAAACATACAGGCCAGAAAAAAAATAACAACTACATCGGGGCATACCCCGGAACAACAGCCGTCGGCGCTCAACACACAGCCGCACACTCCTCGCTAGGTCTGCCGGGAGTCCTCACCTGAAAACCGCAGGGGGTGAGTCTCAAAGACAAGACTCAGTAGGGATCCTTCGATCCCCACTGCCCACGCACACACCCACAAGTGTAAAATACAGCTGAAGGTAAAGTAACAAGCACAGTGGTAATTACTATTCCTAAATCTCGATGTGAATCACATGCAGTCGAAATGTATTAAACATGCATATTTCTGAATCATACGACTAAGGAACCCACAACCACCATCTCGATGGAACACGCCAACCACACAAACGACAGTGGGGAAAAACATCGACCCGCTGAGACCGAGCAGTAACCCCTCGGATAGCACTCTAGCTACTCCGGCCCAACTGGCTTAGGTGGTTACTCCTTCCCTCAGCATGAGTGACACTCCGAAGGTACCACACCCACACCGGTACTAGCTGACCCTGGGGTTCACCAGGTGACCCTCTCTCACTAGGCGTCACCCCGCCCACGCCCCCACCGGCGCTGTGCTCCACCCACACCAGCACAGGGTGATAAAGCGCTACAACTGTCACTCCAGGTCCACAGTAACACAAAACCCGGCGCAGTGCGATCCGGTCACGTCAAAAGTCCGCGATCGCATGACACACAACGCAGTGCCATCCGGTCATGAAGAAACCATCATCATCGAGTACACTAAAAACATGTATTAACCAACTATTTAGCAGTATGAACACATTTTACTGGCATGAATTTGTGTAGTTCTGTCTTGAATCGCGTCGCCCAAGGCCGACGCCATTCAAGCTTCCTGTACTGGTTCATAAAACACCGGCCTCAGAATCTGGCCTAAAAGGCGTCGACACCAGAGGTCGCCTTTTAAAAGGCGTCAACATCCTCAGACGCTAGTATCCCAGAAATCCAGAATTTGCAGAAAAAATTAATCAGGGGATTTCTGCCTTAAAAGGCGTCATGCTGACCCGACGCTATTACGAATCGCGTCGCCCACCCATGACGTCTTTTAGTCCCAGAATCCCCGAACTGACAGAGCCTCAGTAAAACGATTCCTGCCTAAAAGGCGTCATGATGGCCCGACGCCCTTCAAAAAGGCGTCGTCCATGCACGACGTCTTTCAACGCCAGGAACCAGATCTGTCACGAGCCCGAGGGCTCCCCTTTTCACCCCCAAAAATCCCAAAATCACCTAAAACGGAGTAGAAAGAGAGACAAATCCAATCATCATAAATCCACATTCATAGAAATCCCCCATTCCATCAAGAAGAACCCCTAAACATGCTTGTTCTACCCCCAAAACCATAGATCTAAAACATGCTTCAAGAGGGAGAATCATGGTTTGAACATAGAACACTATGGGAATCGTCACCCTACCGGTTACTTAAACTCCTCCAAGCTTCAAGCCGTCCACCCGACTCGCCCCACGTCGTCGCTGGTACCGCCGTGGTCGTCCTTACTCGACCGTGACGTCGGCCGCCGTCCGGAGAGTAAAACGCCGCAGTGGAAGTGGAGGTGGTAGTGGTGGGAGCTAGGTGGGTGATGGAGTGGAGGAAAGGATTAAGTGGTGGGAGGAAAAGAGGGAGGAGAAGGGGCCGCCGCCGGAATCGCCGGAAGGGAAGAGAGAAAGAGAGAGGGAAGAAAATGAGGGAAAGAAGGAGGGCTTGCGGAGTTAACTAGAGACTGGCTAAAACGTGTCGACATGGACGGACGCCTATCAGGTGACGTGACGGCCGCTCTGATAGGACTCTGAAACGCGTCATTCCATCAAGACGCCGTTCAGGAGACATGTCAGGGCCCTACTCTGACAATCCCAGAGTCGCTGAAAGGCGTCGTCCCATGCGGACGCCGTTCAGATGACACGATAGGGCCGTACTCTCGCGGCCCAAAGCCAGCCCACGTGGCACCCACGTGGTAGAACCTAAAACGCGTCTGTAATGGTGGACGCCGTTCAAAACGCGTCTCGAGGTCTTGACGCGAAACGTCACAGAGCCTCCGCCCCCACTAGGGCCAGAATTACAGGGTCCGACCCCGAAAACCGGATCCGAAAGTCTAAATCCTTACACCACAGGCCTCTTTCTCCTGCCGTGAAAGACCCTTCTTTCCTTAAGGTCAAAGAGAAGTTGCTATAGAAGGTTAGAGATGGGGATATTGTAGAAAAGAGAGAGATCATGCTGCTAGATTGGCAAGAAGAGATGGAAAACGAGGATAAACCATGGTATTACGAGATTGCCAACTACTGTAAAGATTAGTCATACCCCAAAGAAGCCACTACTGAGGAGAAAAGAGCTATCAGGAGAGTTGCTCAGAGATACACCTTAGTTGGAGGAACTCTATATGAACGTAGATTCGATGGTGTTCTCTTAAGATGTCTGGATGAAGATGAGCTTTGGAAGGTCATGGAAGGGGCTCATGCTGGAGTTTGTGGTGGCCATGTTAACGGACAAATGCTATCAAAGAAAATCCTTAGACAAGGATATTATTGGCCAACCATGGAAGAAGATTACGTAGGATATGTCCATAGGTGTGCTAAGTGTCAGCTTCACGCCCATAAGATCCATTCCCCCGCATCTTCACTCCATCCTATTTCATCCCCATGGTTTTTCTCCATGTGGGCATTCGACATCATTGGTCCCCTTGATAATCCTGATTCTGCCACCAAGCAAAAATCTTTCATTCTCACGGCAACAGAATATTTCACCAAGTGGGCAGAAGCCGAAGCATACACGGAGATCAAAGCATCAATGATCTGCAAGTTCATCATAAGGAACATCATCACCAGATTCGGAATTCCAAGCACCTTCGTCACTGATAATGGACCGCAGTTCATATCACAAGAGCTAAAAACCTCTGCAACTTGTATAAAATTACACTGCATCATTCATCTCCTTATTATCCGTAAGGCAATAGATAAGCAGAAGCAACCAATAAGACTTTGATAAAAATTATCAAGAAAACATGTAAGTCTAACAAGTTCTCGGACTGGCCAGAAAAGTTAATTGAGGCTCTATGGGCATACCGAACTTCAATCCGCACTCCCACTAGGCAAACTCCTTATTTCCTAACATTTGAAATGGAGGCGGTAGTTCCATATGAAGTCCTCATCCCATCATTAAGAGTACAAATGAGCAAGGAATTCTCCTTTGATGAGCATCGCTCAGCACTGCTCGCTCAACTGGAACTCTTAGATGAGAAAAGATGGTTAGCCGCTAATCATACAAGAGTATATCAGAACATACTAGCACGTTTTTGCCAAAAGAAAGTCATTAAACGAAAGTTTAAAGTTGGTGAGATGGTTGTGAAAAGAATCTTTGTAAAACCTGGTGGTCCGTGTTCTAAGCTTCAACGCAACTGAGAAAGACCGTATGTCATATCGCATGCTTTTCCTGGTAACGCTTATCGTTTAGTCAAAGCAGAAGGGCAGGAGTTAACTCACCCCTGGAATGGTTTGTATCTTAAGAAGAACTATCCTTAATGTAATGATCAGCATGGTACAAGGATCAGTGGAGTTGAAAAAATTTGAAAACTCAAATTCCCATATTAATCTTTGGTAATCTAATCCAAACGTATTATATTGCACACAAACACGTTTGATTCGTGAATAACAAGAGATGTGAAGTCCGAGGAACATCGAAAGCTTGACTAATAGTGTAAGGTACAACTCATTCTTTTTATAACAAAACTTCCGTTTTACTTCCGGCCTGCGACGACGGAACGAGGCTTAGAATAGACTACTGAAAATACCCGCCATCCTAGTAGGAGGCCGTCATAAAAAAAAGGGGGGAGATCCGCACGACAAAGGCAAAAGAAAAAGCAAAGGCAAAAGCCAAACCAAATCAAAAGGCCGCTCAATATTGCAAATGTTACCACAAAAGGCCACAAAATCAAACGAAAAGGGAGTGCAAGGTTGTTAAATACCCTGCAAAAATAAAAATGACCGAACCCCAACGGATAATAGGATAAAGAAAGGACATCTTTCTGGGTCTCCGGAACTTTCTCGCGGGCTTTCTAAACTAATTCTTCCCTTCATCCTAAAGAGGTGTGCTCCAAGCTTGAGGAACGGCTAAGGTTGACTAAGGGTCGGACCATCGAATGGGATCACGATTTCAAACATAATTCAAGCACAATAAGTCTAGATTAGGTCATTAAAGAATGATGTGGGAATTAAGTTGACGGATGAATATGCTCTTTTGATCCAAGTTCCATGTTGATCCTTAGTTTATTCAGTCAATGTCTTATTCCAAAACCCCAAAAAAATTGAATATTCCAAAACCCCAAAAAAATTGAATATTTCAAAACCCAAAAAATTGAATATTCCAAAACCCAAAAAAAATTGAATATTTCAAAATTAAAAAAAAGTCTTATTTCAAAACCCCCAAAAAAATGGATATTTCAAAACCCAAAAAAATTAAATATTGCAAAACCCAAAAAAAATTGGATACGGCAAAACCTTAAAAAAAAAGAGGATATTTCTAAATATTTCAATTAACATTTGTTTGTTGCATCATATGTGTACTTTCAATGAGTATTGGCATGCCTGTATGTCGCATTTAACTTCCTTTTGATTATGCTTATTTACCTTTGTTAAACAAAGGCTTCGCCCCTTGACCCTTCTACCAAGGATAGGATCAAGTAACTAGTTACTTAATTGGGTAAGGGGCTAAACCTGAACAGATATTTAATTTGTTCATTTAAGTCATGTGCAGGAATGGAAAAGGAAAGACAGTGGAGAATAATACCAAGACAACTCAAGTATGAAGAAAGTACTTTCATATATCATAAAAAGTTCATACATGAGTGAAAGTCCATCCATAGGACTTCAAAATGAGAAAGAAAGTACATCATGATAGCCCTCACGGCTGGCTCTCCCCTGCACCCTCGTCCAGCTGGCTCTGTACCTCATCCTGGACATCCGGTCCTCGAGCTGGCGGCGGCAGTGGTCCCATGATGCTTAGCCCTGCCTGGCCAGAGGAGACTGCTATACTGGTGGTGAAGGCACTCGCCTGTCCTTGCTCCAACGCCTGCTGACGCTCACGCTGGTAGCAAGCCTCGATGCTCTAGCGCTCGTGCTCCACCACTGATAGCCGCCCCTGAAGAATCTCCAATCGGGACCGGTCACGATCCTTCTCCTCCGTCAGGATCTCCAGTCGAACCTGGAGACATGCAAGCTCACGAGGAAGGTCGCCCGTGGAGAGCCTGGCCAGCTGCTCCTCTAGCTCGGCAACGTGGGCCACTGAACTGCAGGCCTGTGCCAGCTCCGCATCCCTCTCCCCAAGAGCCACGCAGAGCCCTTGGACCTGCAACAGAAGACATCGTAAACCAAATGATCAAGCAAGTAAAAGACATCATGCAAGAAGCAAGTTGAAGATTTACCCGAGCAGCAACATCCTCCTCAGCCTGAGTGGCTTGGCGGATGGCAAAAGCTAGCTGATTCTGCAAGTCAGCCATGGTGGCTTCATGGGCAGCCGAGGAAGAGGAAGGACCGGCAACAGTGGAAGGTGAAGGGGTAGCCACGTGAGTATAAGCGGCACGCTGTAACAAAAGGGGGATCACCGTCAGTGTAGAAGTGTCAAAATAATTTAATAATAAAAATGAAGCATTCATAACATCCATGTCATTCATGCATATCGCTTACCAGCTCATCTAATTCTTTATGGACCCGCTCTAGTTGGGCCTCGACGTCTTGGAGGTGGCCTCGGAGTGTGATGATGGTGGCATCCCGTGCATCCTGCATTGTTCATAACATGACACACATTTACAAATATAAGCAAGATAATTAATAAAATAAAAGAAGCATTCATGAGCATACACATCATGATACTCACATCAAGAGGTCGGAGTAGCTGGAGGTGGGTCGCGTAGTGGGTCCGGTAGCGTTGCAGGTAAGCATCATTGCTCACCGCCTGCGACTCTACCGGAACCCCGTATCGGTGCCAGCCATCCCGCTTATCCGGGAATTTGGCGCTCCAGTCGGTGCGGGCCTGCTTCCCCCGCATTGACCTCCCGATCCCCTCAGAGATCTCTTCCTCCACCCACTCTTGATGCAGACCCAGCGTCCGCATCACCAGTCTCAAGCGCAGGAGGGCTATCTCGTTCATGCAATGTAGCCAGACCGAGCGCTCGAACCTGCCTCGCCCCTGCTCCACCCATGGTTGCCTGGCATCGTCCATACCCAGATATGGATGCCAGATAACCTGCATTCATATAGGTTAATTGCATTGCATTTAATTAATGATTCATTTAAATTATCGATCGAATATACAATTAAGTAAACGTTAATCTAAAAACACTTTAACAAAACAATTAATTAATAGTTAAATATTTTAAAACAGAAAAGAATTTTAAAAACCCACCAACAACTCTGGGTAGTAAAGAAATTGACGACGGAGGGCCGTCAACTGGTGATGCTGCGGCGCCATGTCCACCACCGGACGCCAACGCCGGGCAAGCGGAACTGCTACCGGCTGTACAGATGGCCTCGCTCGGCCCAGAGGGAAATAATAATATGTCCACACCTGCATGAAAGAACATGTAGTTAAAATCACACGCATTGCATAATAAGCATTTAATGAAATGAACAAATATAAAACGAACTAAGTACCTGAAGAAACGGCGCGAAGCCACTGATGGTGGTCTCCCGGTCAGGTGTGATGGCGGAGAGGTCAATGAAGAGATGAGCCAGAAGGGCCGCACCCCATGTGTACTCACCTAGCGGGTCAAGATCTACAAGAAGACTTAGGAAGCGACAATAGATGTAGTCACCCTTCGTCCCGAAGAGAAGCCTACCAAAGAAAAAGACTAAGAACCTCCTAAGGTCCCTATTTACAGCTATCTTATCACTAGGATCCTGGCAATATACTACGCTAGCCGCCCTCGCCAGCTTGGACTTCAACTCGGCCCGGGACTCGTCCGTCTACTGCTTGGGCTCCTCTAGCCCCAGGGATCTCTCTATTGCAGTCCGTAGGAGGGTCCGAGACTCCCGGCCCTCCAGTCCCGTGCACTCCAGGCCCAGCAGCTCCTGAGCCAGTCCATGGTAGTCGTGATATGTGATCCCGCTCACCGCCCGATCTTCTACCCGAAGGTCGGTAATCCTGCACACATCCTCGAGACTGGGGACCATGTGTCCCCAGGGCATTAGAAATGCCCTGCTCTTAGCATGCCACCTCTCCCTAAGGACCTGGAGCAACACCAGATCTATCCAAAAGGGCTCTATCTCTGTAAGGATTGGGGTTTCGGATCCAATTATTGAGTCAGTTTTGGTGTAGGACCCCTTGGTATGGGCTCTTGTGGGGCTGGGACATGGCTTCTTTTTCGCGTCGAGCTTGCGAGACGTGGTTCAAATGGTGTCTGGTAAGGGGGACGCGTTTTAGAATATGCCACGTGAGCGCCACGTGAGCTGGTTTTGGGCCGCGAGAGTACGGCCCCGGTCTTATCGTCTAAATGGCGTCTTGCATGGTCGACGCCATTCAGAGTACGACCCTAGTATGTCAGTGTATGAACCCGTCTTGTCCTCTGATTGGCGTCGGTCTTGGACGATGTGTTTTACCGAGTTTCGATTGATGCTTTGAAGCCCTCCTTCCTTTCTCTCATTCTCTCCATTTCTCTCTCTCTCCTCCCTCTCCCCTCCAATCCATCCGACGTCCCCTTCCCCTTCTCCTTCCTTTCCTCTCCCCATTTCTCCTCTCCCACCACTCCATCAACCCCCTAACTTCCACCACTACCACCATCATCTCCTCCGCGGTGCGTCCCTCTCCGGACGGCAGCCGACGTCCTGGTGGAGTGACGGCATCCACGGCGGTACCAGCGGTGGCTTGTGGTGTGACGGTTCGTCGGCTAGGAGCCTGGAGGAGTTCAAGTAACTGGTAGGGTGACGATCCTCGCAGTGTTTTGTTTAAAATCAAGATTTTTTCTGCTTTGAAAGCATGAAATGTGTATGGGTGCTTCTAGTATAGAAAGCATGTTCTAAGGGTTTCTTTATGGAAATAATTAGGCTTCTCTCCTACTTTCTCCATGTTTTTGACGTTTTTTGTGTGATTTGGGGGAGAAATCCTATGCTGTAACTTGGGGGAGGCCGGAAGGAGAACCTGTCTGTGAGCGTTAAATGGCGTCTGAGGACAGCGACGCCATTTTAAATGGCGGCTTCCCCCCGAGACGCGATTTAGCCCAGATCAGGGGATTCTGTCTCTGTCTTGAATGGCGTCTAAGGACAGCGACGCCATTTAAATGGTGGCTACCAAGGGCGACACGTTTTAGGCCATATTCTAAGGCCGGTTTTTCGTATGAACCAGTTTAGGGGTCTTAAATGACATCGGCCATGGGTGACGTTATTCAAGACAAAACCTCATTAATCCATGCAATTAACATGTGTTTACATTGTTAGATAGTTTGGTTAAATGCATGCTTAAAAACGTACTCGAGGACGAGGGTTTCTACGTGATCGGATCGCACTGTGTTGTGTTTCGTGCGACTGTAGACCTAGAGTGACAGTTGTTAGTGCTTAGGCACCCTGTGTCGGTGTGGGAGTGACACGGCGCCGATGTGGGCGTGGTGGGGTGACGCCTAGAGAGAGGGTCACCTGGTGTACCCCGGGGTATAGCTAGTACCGGTGTGGGAGTGGTACACTCGGAGTGTCACTCGTGCTGGGGGAAGCTGAACCACCTAGAGCTAGACAGGCCGGAGTAGCCAGCGTGCTATCCGAGGGGTTACTGTTTGGTCTCAGCATGTTGGTGTTTTCAGTGTTCGACCGCGTGGTTTGTGTGTTTAGCCGAGACGCTGGTTGTGGACTCCGTGGTGGAGTGGTTTCAGAGTTGTACATGTTACATTTATGAATGCATGCGTTTTATATCGAAATTTGAGAATCTTTAGGAGTTGTGTTTATTGCTTTATTTATTTAAATTGCCTATATTTGTGTTGTTACACTTGTGGATGTGTGAGTGGGTGGTGGGGATCGAAGGATCCCTACTGAGTCCATTTCGATGAGACTAACCTCTGCGGTTTTCAGGTGAGGGTTCCAGGTAGGCATAGCGTGGAGGGTTTTGTCTCCGGTTGCGCGCCAGCAGCCACCGTTCCAGGGTATGCCCCGATGTAGTTGTCATTTTTCTTTCAGGCCTGTACGCTTAATTACTTCTTTTCAGTTGGAATATGTAATTATTTGCTGAGTCAAGTCGAATTGTAATAATTTTTAATTTCTGCACTTCCTTTACAATTCGATGTAATGTGGATGTTTAGCTTAGTTTATCATTTATTTGCCAGACTTATCGAGATCCTGGTTTGGCTCCAAGTTTTAATGATTCAATACCCATTTAGTAATCGAATCCCCGATTATAGGGTGGCGGGTCGTTACAATCTCTAAGATCTCCTTAAACCCCATCTTCGCCAGTCTCGCCTTTTGGAAGTCTGGGGGACCCCGGTAGGCAGCCACTACTAGGTCCCAGGAGATCCTGGTCCTCACTGTGCCCTGTAATTTTCAATCAGGATCATCATTGGAACACTAATAATCAATTTTTAAATAAATTTGGAGAATTAATCACAATTTTTAAATCACGTCAGGGTACAGAGACGCGTTTCAAAAGGCGTCCCTGTCCCCAGATGCCTTTCACCCCAGGTTTCAAGAACCTGTGGTTGGGCCATTTTCTCCCCCCATAATTAGAATTTATAGTGCAATGAGGGTGTTTTCAAGGCTTACCAGACGTGGATCGGCCTGCTTGGCTGGTGCCGTTGCCGCCTCGCCCACGGGAGCCTCGGGAGGGCCTTCTTCGGCCTCCATGAACACCGCCGCCTCCTCTAAGACCCTTGTTTCGGGAGAGGCTTCCTCGGACGTCTTTGTCCTTGCCGCGAGGGGGAGGAGTCGCAGCCGGTTCCCACCCGCGCCGCTAGGCTCACCGGGCTCCATGGGATCGTGAGAGAGGGTGAAAAGAAGAGGAGTTTGAATAGAGGAGCTTGGATAGAGGATAAAGATAGGATGAAATAGAGAGGTGGTCGACAGTGGAGGTAGTCGCTGGAGTCGGAGGGAGCTTGCCAAAGTTGAGGGAGATGGCCGGAGAAGGTAGGGAACCACCGCAAGCCGCCGTTCGCTGGAGCACGAAGGGAAGAGAGAGAGAGTGAAGGAGATAATGAGGAAGAAAGGGGCTCGGGCTCGCAAGCTCCTATTTGAATTCGTTAAATCGCGTCTTGGGACAGCGACGCCATTTAGGGGCGCACAAACGGAGGCGGCAACAACAATTTTTGAAATAAGTGAAACACATCCCCCTCGGGCGACGCCTTTTGGATTTTACCGCCTCTTCTGCTCAAGGCCGTACCACGGAGAGTTTGAAAGAATTGTTATTCGCGTCTTTGAAGGACGATGCTATTTAGTGGATTATTTATTGGAAATCTCTGGAAAATAGGAGAGAGAGAACTTAAAGGCGTCTTGCTGACCGGACGCGATTCAGGATTCTTTTGAGGATGGATTTTTAAATTTGGAAATTGATTAAGATTGAAAAAAAACGTCTCCCTTAGTCAACGCGATTTGAATTACCTGAACCTGAATCTTCATGTTTTAAAGAAAAATCACAGTTTTATTCAAAGAAAAATCACAGAAAAATTGCAAAGCATTAAAGGAGGATTTCTACTATATTAAGGAATGATTTCTTTGATGAAAATAAAATAAGAAATACATTAAATTGGAGAAGAAAGGTGAAAAGCTTTCAAGGACAAATTTTCTTGATCTCCTTTACATATGATTTCCACAGTTCCTTATTGGCCTCATGAAGAATTTTCACACAACGGGTGAATCCGATGTTCCAAAGAGTTGCAATAAGTTCAGTTGCCTCGGAATCTTCATCAGTACCTAATGCTCGCTTCTTGATTGGAGAAAGAGAGGATATTTCTGGAAACTCATAGCGAGGCATGCTGAGTTGAAGATGACACCTATGTGGATTATAAAGGACGAACTCGGTCGCCCCGATCAGTCGGAGCTCTGTGCCAGCACCACGGCGCACTTGAACCGCCTTTCCATGAGAGCGAGTGGTGTGGATTCGAATCCAGTTCTAGGCATGGTCTTGAAGTAAGTGCGCCAGTCAGCTCGAGTCTTGAAGTTGGGCACTCGATTGGTCATGTTATCATTGAACTTCACAATGTTGGCAATATGGAAGATAGGACTGCGCTGGTATATCTGAGATATCCTTGGAACTTTCTCCTCATTATGGTTGAACTTGAAGCGGAATTCCACCCACAAGGCCAAGAGGAACATGCTACCAAAAGAAGGTTGACATGTAGAAGCTGCAGAGAGCCCACTGTAGAAGTAGGCTAGAACCACTGTGCTAATCTGCTTCCCTTCGAAAATCTCATTGATTGCGCTGATTTAATCTTCGTCTAGTACATTGTCTTGGGCAGGGAATAGTAGAGCTCCAGCTAAGCACGTGGTAAACGCCTTCATCACATTATCTGTATCTTCATCCTTAAGGTCTTCTATCTTCTTCAGAGTCCATTCAGCTAATTTAGCAAGATTGATTCCCTTCTTTATAAGACAAGCTTGAATTTCCTTTGGGTTCTTCATAATCTTTTCCAATAATTGTTGACCCGTGATTCTTTCTCTCATGAATATCATCTCACTCAAATCAGGTTCATCATTGTTAACTTTAAGTTTATGAAGGCCTAATAAGTGTTCGGCTTCTTCTAAGAGGATAGTGGCTTCGAACGTGGCAAAGAGGAAAGTATGAGTTTGTGGATGCCATAGTTCAATCAATGCATCCATTGCAGCCTAATCCATGAGTGTGCTCTTGTAATGTTTTGCATGGATTACTAATCCTTGGATATGCCACTTGGATATATAAGATTGCATGGAGAGATTGATCTTGTTAACTAGCTTTTGGACACATGGAAGTGAAGAAAACCTTCTTGGACCGGAGAAGAAATGATATCCCTAGAAGAAATCGGAATAGTTCTATCATATGGAGAACATGTAGAAAGTTGCATAACAAGAATTGATTAGAGGAGAGATTAGCTTACTTGTAAGTTAGGATCTCGCCCGCTTAGGTGGTCTTTTACCTCAAAAAGTTTTTCAATCGCCTTTCTCATCCTTTTATTTGAAGAACCTTGTGAAGAATCCATCCTCCTTGATTTAATTTTCTAGACTTCTTCTTGTTCTTCACCTCTTTCCCTTGAGTTTCAAAGAGAATTCTCTACCTTTCCTTCTTGATTGCTTGTTGTAATGTTTTGATATGAAGAAGGGAAAGTTTTATAGAGTGATTTGCGAGATTGGAAATCCCTTTCCGAATTAGAAGAGGGATGTGCATTAAGGCAAGCAGAGTTCGGATTGAAGTCAGAATAGAAAGTAGCTTTTGTAAGCTAAATGGCGTCTTGATGGGGCGACGTCATTTAAATGACGTCTGTGAACAACGACGCGTTTTAAACAGGTTTCTGAATATCTGTTACTTTGCTTAAAATCCATAATTGCATGATATTTGATTTGCTTGAAGTTACTGATGGAATTCTGAGTGTAGGAAATAGCAAGAAAATGAAAATGAAGCTGAGAATTCCAATAAGGTCCCGCTGTGGGAGTTAATGAGTCCCAGCTGTGGCTAAAAAGACGGTTCTCTCTATCTCCTGTATTCTTTTATGTAATTGATTTGCATTGTCATTACTATATGATTATATTTATTAGATACATCAAGGACCTTGTGATTTTGATGAAATTGGAATTTGAGTTCCCCTTCAACAAAAACAGTGATAATTCCAGAGAATTCTTAATCGCACGGATAGGCCGTTAGATTGTTAATTAATGGGGACAACGGTTTCGTTTTTGTGAAACAGTGCGTGGATAAACGAGCTTCGGCTTAGCACTGAATTACATAATTGGTATCTTGACTTATTAATGATAATTTAACAATATTATCCTTGATTAATTTATATTTTATTTCGCTTTATATTTTTCTTTTAACCCAGCATGCATAATGTAGGACTTTGATATAATTGTGATAAAAATTAATTTTTGATTAAATTTCAGACCATTGATCCAATAAATCCCAACGTGATATGAAATATTCCATTCTGAATTAAATATCTTGATTATCTTTGAGGTTCGCTTGACGATATCTTTGGAGTTTTATCTTTTCTTGGATTTCCCACTCAACATTTCTTGTTTCTTCTTAAGATCCGTCATGGTTGCAGCACTTCCACATTGGCTGGTAACCGCTCTCCATGACAAAACCTGCAGAGTTTGTGACCTAGGGTACTTTCTAATCGCGGAAGTTGATCGACCTTTTGTTTCCTTTGTTTCTCTCATCCAGATAAGATTAATTCCACCAATCTCTTTGAGTTATCTTTACTGATTATTTTGAGAAAGATTCTCATCATGTGATGTTTAGAACGTGTCACATCACACCTTGGCATCACCTTTTCAGTATATTTCACTCCCTTGCAAAGTCAATGCCAAGGTGGGGCAGCTGTAGACATGTTAATTTTGACATCTTATTGAGTAAATTTCATGTCACAATGATAATGCCCCAGAATGGTCTGATGTTTAATCATTAATTAGTTTTTATTGATTTTCCCTCAAAATTTGTTGAATCACGTCGCTGATGCGCGATGCCATTTGGATTCTTAGCAGAAATCAATTCAGAATTAAAATTAGTAAATTTAAGAGGATTTAATTGAATAGCGTCGCCATTACACGACACTGTTTAGGTCCTAATCTGCCTAGGTTTACGAGTTCTAATTCCAGTTAACTCTCTAAATTATCTAAAGCACGTCACTTATATACGACGCCTTTTATGTTTACTAATTGTTTACGGTTTCCCTTTCCGAATTTATTTCTATTTTGGCTATATTAATTAACTAAAAGACGTCCCCCATGAAGGACGCGTTTTAAGAGTTTCCTGATAAGCAAGATTTGGCTGAGATGGTCTTATTCCAATGGTTGGAAGGGTTTCCAATTCCCTTCATAATCGTCCAGGGCAAGTCGGAGCAGCGAGAGAGTCCCTTTGAAAGCCAAATACCCTAAAGTTACTTCTTAAAAATACATGTGGACATTGACCTTTGAAAAAGGTTGGAGGTTGGCAGTTAACAGTTGATTGGCAATTGGTACTCTTGAAGCTTGAAGCAAGGTGTTTGAAGGTTCTCAAGAAGAAAACGTGGGTAGCAAGAAGGGTTCTCGGTTCTTTAGCTTTTTCCTCCATTGAAGTTCAAGAAGATTAAGGCTTTTAAGGGGCCAAACAAACCAACCATCTTCTTTTTCTTTAGTTTCTTTCTAGTTTCTTTTTCATATGATTTCTTTATTGCATCAACTCATCACACACACTCACTTCATAATTTTCAAACCTACACCTCCTTTAGGGGTTTAAAAGAAAATCACAAATGTGAGTTCTTTTAGTTTAGTTGCATGTTTAGATTTTTAATTAGAATAGATACTATGCTATTTTAGTTCTAATCATAGTTTTCATGCTTTTTTGATTTTTCACAAGGTACAAAAAAGAACAAGTGTAAAGAAAGAGAAGGCTCTTTTCTTTCGGCCGGCCGGAAGAGAGGAACAAAAGAACCCCATATTCCCCTGATTCACAAGGTTAGTAAGCGATCACTTTTTTTCATTGAAACCCTCGGTTTCTGGCGATCACAATTCTTTTCATATTGTTAATCATAGTAAACGCATGATAACATGATGAACACACCCTCTTTTTGAACACTACGAAACCTTGCAGGTTTCATCATGGAGAGCGGTTACTAGCCAATGTGGACGTGCTACAACCATGATGGATCTTTAAAAGGAAATAAGAAATATTGGGAGAAAGAATTTAAGCGATGATAGAATTCCAAAGATATTTTCAAGAAAACCTCGAAGATAATTGAGAGATCAATTCAGAATGGAATATTTCATATCACATTGTAATTTATTTGAACAATGGTCTGAAATTTAATCAATAACTAATTTTTATCACAATTATTTTAAAGTCCTACATGATGCATGCTGGGCTAAAAGAAAAAATTAAAAATTAAATAAAATATAAATTAATTAAGGATAATATTGTTAAATTGTCATTGATGAGTCAAGATATCAGTCTTGTAATTCAGTGCTAAGCCGAAGCTCGTTTGTCTACGCACCGTTTCACAAAAGCGGAACCATCATCCCCATCAATTAACAATCTAACGGCCTATCAATGCGATTAAGAATTCTTTGGAATTATCATTGTTTTTGTTGAAGGGGAACTCAAATTCAAGTTTCATCAAAACCACAAGGTCCTTGATATAATCTAACAAGTATTTATCATATAGTAATGCTAATGCAAATCAATTACCTAAAGGAATACAAGGGACAAGGGTAGAGATAACCGTCGTTTTAATCACGGCTGAGACTCAATGAACTCCTACTGTAGGACCTTAGTGAAATTTTCAACTTCATTTTATTTTTCTTGAATTTTCCTGCACTGAGAATTTCATCAGTAATTTCAAACAAATAGATAATCAACATCAAATATCTTCAATTATAGAATTTTGGAAAAGTATCAGAAATTCAGAAAACTCATGAAATGGTGTCACTGTTCCCAGACGTCATTTAAACGACGTCGCCCCGGCTAGACGCCATTTAAGTTACAGAAACTGCTCCTCTGTTCTGACTTTAATCCGAACTCCAGTTTCCTTTAATGCACATCCTTCTTCTAACTTGAAAAGGGCTTCTCAATCTCACAAATATCTCTATAAAACCTCCCTCTCTTCATATCAAAGCATCACAGTACACAATCAAGAGGAAAGCTAAATGGTTCTCTCCAAAACTCAAGAACAAGAGGGGAAGAACAAGAAGAAATTAAGAAGGAAAATCAATCAATTTATTTAAGGAGGATGGTGAAAGATCATCTAAGTGGGCGAGATCCTAACTTACAAGTAAGCTAATCTCTCTTCTAATCAATCCTTCTTCTATGTTCTTCAATTCTCTTTCCATATTTACGAAATTCTCAATTCTTTAATAAGTAAGATAGAACTATTCCAAATTCTTTTCTTCATCTAGGGATATCTTTTATTCTCCGGTCTAAGAAGATTTTCTTCACTTCCTTGGGTTCAAAAGCGAGCCAACAAGGTTAATCTCTCCATGCAATCTTATATATCAAAGTGGCATATTCAAAGATTAGTTATTCATGCCAAACATTACAAGAGCATAAGCATGGATTGGGCTGCGATGGGCGCTTTAATTGAATTGTGGCATCCTCAAACTCATACATTTCTCTTCTCCACGTTCGAAGTTACTATCCTCTTAGAAGAAGCTGAATTCCTATTGGGTCTTCCTAAGCTCAAGATTAACAATGATGAACCTGATTTGGCTGAGATGATGCTTCTGAGGGAAAAGATCACAGGTCAACAATTGTTGGAAAAGATTATAAAGAAGCCAAAGGAAATTCAGGACTGTCTTACTCATAAGGGGATCAGTCTTGTAAAGTTAGCTGAATGGACCTTGAAAAGGGTAGAAAGTGTCAAGGATGAAGAAACAAGGAATGTGATGAAGACGTACACCACCTACTTAGTTGGAGCACTACTATTCCCTGCCCAAAATAATATTTTAGAAAACGATCAAATTAGTGCAATTAATGGGATCTTTGAAGGAAAGCAGATCAGCACAACAGTTCTAGCCTATCTCTACAGTGGGCTCTCTACAGCTTCTACATGTCAACCTTCTTATGGTAGCATGCTTCTCTTGGCTCTGTGGGTAGAATTCTACTTCAAGTTCAACCATAATGAGGAAAAAGTTTCAAAGATATCCCAAATGTACCAACAAAGTCCTATCTTCCATATCTCCAATATTATGAAGTTCAATGGCAACATTACCAATCGAGTGCCCAACTTCAAGACTCGAGCTGACTGGCGTGCTTATTTCAAGACTATACCCAGGACAGATTCGAATCCACACCACTTGCCCTCATGGAGAAGGCGGTTCAAGTGCACCGTGGTGCTGGTACAGAGCACCAACTGATCAGGGCGACCGAGTTCGTTCTCTATAATCCTAATCGCTGTCATCCTCAACTTGGTATTGTGTGCTTATAAAGAGTGTGTGTTCATCATGTTATCATGTGTTTACTATGATTAACAATATGAAAGAAATTGTGATTGTCAAAACTGAGGGTTTCAAAGGAAAAGTGATCACTTATTAACCTTGCAAATCGGGAGGATATGGGGTCCTTTTGTTCTTCTCTTTCGGTCGGCCGAAAGAAAAGAGCTTTCTCTTTATTTACTCTTGTTCTTCTTTTGTACCTTGTGAAAAATTAAACAAACAAGAAAACTATGGTTAGAACTAAAATAGTATAGTATCTATTCTAATCAAGAATCTAAACATCTGACAAAACTAAGAGAACTCACTTTGTGGTTTTCTTTTAAACCCCTAAAGGAGGTGTAGATTTGGAAATTATGAAGTGCGTGTGTGTGATGAGTTGATGCAATGAAAAATCATATGAAAACGAAACTAGAGAAAAAGATGATTGGTTTGGCCTCTTGAAAGCCTTGGTCTTCTTGAACTTCAATGGAGGAAAATGATGAAAAAACAAGAACCCTTTTTGCTATCCACGTTTTTCTCCTTGAGGACCTTCAAACACCTTGCTTCAAGCTTCAAAATTACCAATTGCCAACCTTTTTCAAAGGTCAATGTCCATATGTATTTATAAGAAGTGGTTCAAGAGTATTTTGGCCTTCAAAAGGACTCTCCCGTAGCTCGGATATGCTCTGGATGATCATAAAGGGAATTGGAAACCCTTCCAACCTTGCGAACCAGACTATCTCAGCTAAATCATGTTTATCAGGAAACTCTTAAAACGAGTCGTTCAAGGGTGACACCTTTTAGTTCATTAATGTAGCCAAAATATAAATAAATCCGGAATGGGAAACCGAAAACAATTAGAAAACATAAAAGGCGTCGTGTATACGCGACGTGCTTTAGATAATTTAGGAAATTAACTAGAATTAGAAATCGTAAACCTAGGCGGATTATGACATAAATGGTGTCGTCCCTAGGTGACACTATTCAGTTAAATCCTCTTAAATTTACTAATTTTAATTCTGAATTGATTTATACTAAGAATCCAAATAGCATCGTGAATTAGTGACATGATTCAACAAATTTTAAGAGGAAATCAATAAAAATTAATTAATGATTAAATATCAGACCATTCTAGGGTATTATCATTGTGACATGAAATTTACTCAATATGATGTCAAAATTAGCATGTCTACAGCTGCCCCACATTGGCATTGACTTTGTAAGGGAATCAAATGTACTGAAAAGGTGATGCCAAGGTGTGATGTGACACGCTCTTAATATCACATGATGGGAATTTTTCTCAAAACAATAAGTGAAGATAACTCGAAAATATTGATGGAATAATTATTTCTAGAGGAAGGAAATAAAGGAAACAAAAGGTCAATCAACTTCCATAATTGGGAAGTATCCTAGGTCACAAACTCTGCAGGTTTCGTCATGAAGAGCGGTTACCAGCCAATGTGGTAGTGTTGCAACCATGACGGATCTTTAAAAGAAAACAAGAAATGTTAGGTAAGAAATTTAATAAAGGATAAGAATTTTAAGGATATCTTCAAGCGATCTTCAAAGATAATTAAGATACTCAACTCAGAATGGAATATTTTATATCACGTTGGGATTTATTGGATCAATAGTCTGAAATTTAATCAAGATTTAATTCTTATTACAATTATATCAAAGTCCTACATGATGTATGCTAGGTTAAAAGAAAAATATAAATTGAAATAAAATATAAATTAATCAAGGATAATAATGTTAAATTGTCATTAATGAGTCAAGATACCGATTCTTACAATTTAGTGCTAAGCCAAAGCTCGTTTATCCACGTACCGTTTCACAAAAGCGGAATCATCGTCCCCTTTAATTAACAATCTAACGGCCTATTCGTGCGATTAAAAATTCTATAGAATTATCATTGTTTTTGTTGGAGGAGAACTCAAATTCCAGTTTCATTAAAACCACAAGGTCCTTAATGTATCTAATAAATATTTATCATATAGTAATGATGACGCAAATCAATTACATAAAATAATATATGATAAAGATAACCATCTTTTTAGTCACGGCTAGGACTCATGAACTCCCTATAATAGGACCTTAGTGAAATTCTCAGCTTCACTTTCACTTTGATATTTCCTGCACTCATAAATCATTAGTAACTTAAGGCAAATTATATATCATGGAATTATGGATTTTTAGCAAACTAACAAAAATTCAGAAACCTGATTAAAAGGCGTCGCTATTCACTGACGTCATTTAAATGACGTCTCCACGTCGAGACGCAATTTAACTTACAGAAATTTCTCTTTGTTCTGTCTTCCAACCCGAACTCTGCTTGCCTTAATGCACACCTCTCTTCCAACTCGGAAAGGGATTTCCAACCTCGCAAATCAATTTATAAAACCTTCCTTTCTTCATATCAAAGCATTACAACAAGCAATCAAGAGGGAAAGATAGAGAATTCTCTTTGAGACTCAAGGGAATGAGGTGAAGAATAAGAAGAAGTTAAGAAAATTACATCAAGGAGGATGGATTATACACCAGATTCTTCAAATAAGAGGATGAGAAAGGCGATTGAAAAGCTTTTTGAGGTAAAGTACCATCTAAGTGGGCGAGATCCTAACTTACAAGTAAGCTAATATCTCCTTTAATCAAATTTTATGCAACTCTCTATATGCTCTCCACATTCCAATTCTTCATGGGTATGATAGAACTATTCCAATTTCTTTCTTTATCTAGGGATATCCTTTCTTCTACGGTCCAAGAAGATTTTCTTCACTTTCATGGGTCCAAAAGCTTGTCAACAAGATCAATCTCTCCATACAATCTTATATATCCAAGTGGCATATCCAAGGATTGGTAATCTACGCAAAACATTACAAGAGCACACTCATGGATTGGGCTGCAATGGGCGCTTTGATCGAACTATGGCATCCACAAACTCACACTTTCCTCTTTGCCACGTTCGAAGCCACCATCCTCTTAGAAGAAGCCGAACTCTTATTGGATCTCCCTAAACTTAAAGTCAACAATGATGAACCTAATTTGAGTGAGATGATATTCATGAGAGAAAGAATCACGGGTCAACAATTATTGGAAAAGATTATGAAGAACCCAAAGAAAATTCAAGGCTGTCTTACAAAGAAAGGAATCAATCTTGCTAAATTAGCTGAATGGACTTTGAAGAAGATAGAAGATCTCAAGGATGAAGATACAGAGAACGCGATGAAGGCGTTCACCACGTGCTTAGCTGGAGCACTACTACTCCCCGCTCAAGATAATGTTCTAGAAGATGATCAGTTAAGCGCAATCAATGGGATTTTCGAAGGGAAGCAGATTAGCATAGCAGTTCTAGCCTACCTCTACAATGGGCTCTCTGCAGCTTCTACGGGTCAACCTCATTGTGGTAGCATGATACTTTTGGTTCTGTGGGTAGAATTCCACTTCAAGTTCAACCATAATAAGGAGAAAGTTCCAAGGATATCTCAGACATATCTACATAGTCCTATCTTCCATATTGTTAACATTGTGAAGTTTAACGACAATATGATCAATCGAGTGCCCAACCTTAAGACTTGAGCTGGCTACCGTACATACTTTAAGACTATGCCCAGAACTAGATTCGAATCCATGCCACTCTCTCTCATAGAAAAAGCAGTTCGAGTACGCCGTGGTGCTGGCACAGAGCTCCGACTGATCGGGGCGACCGAGTTCGTTCTCTATAATCCACATTGGTGTCATCCTCAGCTTGGCATGCCTCGCTATAAATTTCTAGAAATATCTTCTCTTTCTCCAATCAAGAAAGGGGCACTAGGTACCTATGAAGACTTCGAGCTGACTAAACTTATTGAAACTCTTTGGAACATTGGATTCACCCGTTGTGTAAAAACTCTTCATGAAGCCAATAAAGAACTGTGGAAATCATATGTAAAGGAGCTCAAGAAAATCTATCCTTGAAAGTTTTCCACCTATCTTTCAATTTGATGTATTTCTTATTTTACTTTCATCAAAGAAATCATTCTTTAATATAATAGAAATCCTCCTTTAATGCTTCGCAATTTTTCTATGATTTTTCCTTGAATGAAACTGCGATTTTTTCTCAAAATATGAAGGTTCGGGATCAGGTAATTCAAATCGCGTTGACTCAGAGAGACGCTTTTCAATATTAATCAATTTTCAAATTTAAAAATCCATCCTAAGAACCGTAAATCGCGTCCGGTCAGTAAGACGCCTTTAAGTTCTCTCTCTCTTATTTTCCAGAGATTTTCAACAATTAATCCACTTAATGGCATTGTCCTTCAAAGACGCGAATAATAATTCTTTCAAACTCTCTATGGTACGGCCCTGAGCAGAAGAGACGGTAAACTCAAAAAGGCGTCGCCCTAGGGGGACGCGTTTATCATATTTCAAAATCTTTTGTTGCCGCCTCAGTTTGTGCACCACTAAATGACGTCGCTATCTTAAGACGCGATTTAACGAATTCAAACTGGGTCTCGCGAGCCCGAGCCCCTTTATTCCTCATTCTATCTTTCACCTTCTCTCTCTTCTTCCTTCTTTCTCTCCGGCGACCGGCGTTCTCCTCCCTTCTCCAACCATCTCCCTCCTCTCCGGCGAGCATTTTCGACACCGGCAACCTTCTCTCTCAAGCCCTCTATCTCCCTTTCTCGTGCCCTACCATAGAGCGAGGAGGACCTAGTGACGTGGGTGGGAAGCGGCAACGACTCAAGGCAAACGAAGCGGTGGAAGTTGTCGGAGGTGAAGAACTAGTGACGGAACTTGCGGAGGTGGCGGCCTTTATGGAGGCCGAGGAATCTCCTCCCGAGTGTAGTGCTAAAAAAAGAGTGTGTGTTCATCATGTTATCATGTGTTTACTATGATTAACAATATGAAAAGAATTGTAATCGCCATAAATTGAGGGTTTTAAAGGAAAAGTGATCGTTTACCAACCTTGCAAACTGGGAGAATGTAGGGTCTTTTGTTCCTCTCTTTCGGCCAGCCGAAAGAAAAGAGTCTTCTCTTTATTTACTCTTGTTCTTCTTTTATACCTTGTACAAAAAAAAATCAAATAAACAATAAAACTATGATTAGAACTAAAGTAGTGTAGTATCTATCCTAATTAAGAATCTAAACATGCAACTAAACTAAAAGGACTCACTTTTTGTGTTCTTTTAAACCTCCTAAGGAGTGTAGGTTTGGAAATCATGAAGTGAGTGTGTGCGATGAATTGATGCAATGAAAAATAAAAAAAAAGTATATGAAAAAGAAACTAGAAAGGAAATCAGTTGGTTTGGCTCCTTGAAAGCCTTGATCTTCTTGAGCTTCAATGGTGGAAGAGGATGAAGGAACAAGAACTCCTTCTTGTTATCCACGTTTTTCTCCCTTGAGGACCTTCAAACACTTTGTAGAGAGCTTCGAATCCTCTAAAGACCAACCTCTTTCAAAGGCCAATGTCCATATATATTTATATGAAGTGATTTTAGGGTGTTTGGCCTTCAAAAGGACTCTCCTGCGGCTTGGACTTGCTTTGGACGATCATAATGAAAATTGGAAACCCTTCCAACTTTGGGAATAGGATTATCTCGGCCAAATCTTACTTATCAGGAAACTCTTAAAACACGTCACATAAGGGGGACGCCTTTTAGTTCATTAATATGGCCAAAATAGAAACAAATCCGGAAAGGGAAATAGAAAATAATTAGGAAACATGAAAGACGTCTTGTATGCGCGACGTGCTTTAGATAAATTAGGAAATTAACCAAAATTAGAAATAGTAAACCTAAGCGGATTAGGACTTAAAAGGCGTCGTGTAAGGACGGCGCTATTCAGCTCACTCCTCTTAAATTTACAACTTTCAATTCCGAATTGATTTCTGCTAAGAATCTAAATGGCGTTGTGTATACACGACGTGATTCAACAAATTTTGAGAAAATCAATAAAAATTAATTAATGATTAAACATTAGACCATTTTGGGGCATTATCATTGTGACATGAAATTTACTCAATATGATGTAAAAATTAGCATGTCTACAGCTGCCCCACCTTGACATTGACTTTGCAAGGGAGTGAAATGTACTAAAAAGGTGATGTCAAGGTGTGATGTGACACGCTCTTAACATCATGTGATAAGAATCTTTCTCAAAACAATCAGTGAGGATAACTCAAAGGGATCAATAGAATCAATCTTATCTGGATGAGGGAGACAAAGGAAACAAAAGGTCGATCAACTTCTACGATTAGGAAGTACCCTAAGTCACAAATCTTGTAGGTTTCGTCATGAAGAGCGGTTACCAGCCAATGTGGAAGTGCTGCAGTCATGACAAATCTTAAGAGGAAATAAGAAATGTTGGGTGAGAGATCCAAAAAAGGATAGAACTCCAAGGATATCTTCAAGCGAACCTTAAGGATAATCAAGATACTCAACTCAGAATGGAATATTTCATATCACGTTGGGATTTATCGGATCAATGGTTTGAAATTTAATCAGAAATTAATCTTTATCACAGTTATATCAAAATCCTACATGATGCATGCTGGGCTAAAAGAAAAATATAAAATAAAATAAAATATAAATTAATCAAGGATAATATTGTTAAATTGTCATTAATGAGTCAAGATACCAGTTCTTATAATTCAGTGCTAAGTCGAAGCTCGTTTATCCACGCACCGTTTCACAAAAGTGGAACCATCAATTCCATTAATGAACAATCTAACGACCTATCCGTGTGATTAAGAATCCTCTAGAATTATCACTGTTTTTGTTGAGGGGAACTCAAATTCCAGTTTCATCAAAACCGCAAGGTCCTTAATGTATCTAATAACTATTTATCATATAATAATGCGAATGCAAATCAATTACATAAAAGAGTACAGGGTAGAGATAACTGTCTTTTTAGTCACAGCTGGGACTCATGAACTCCCACAGTGGGATCTTAGTGGAATTTAAAGTTCATTTTCACCTCTTGGTATTTCCTGCACTCAGCATTTCGTCAGTAACTTCAAGCAAATTGTATATCATGAGATCATAGATTTTCAGCAAGGTAACAAAAATTCAGAAACTTGTTTAAAACGCGTCGCTATTCACCAAAGTCATTTAAATGACGTCGCCTCGTCAAGACGCCATTTAGATTACAGAAACTGCTCCCTTTTGTGACTCCAATCCGAACTCTACTTGCCTTAATGCATATTCCTCCTCTAATTCGGAAAGGGACTTCTAATTTCACAAATCACTCTATAAATTCCTCCTCTCTTCATAGCAAAGTATTACAACAAGCAATCAAGAGGGAAAGGTAGAAAATTCTCTTCAAAACCCAAGGAGAAGAGGTGAAGAACAAGGAGTCAAGAAAGTCAATTCAAGGAGGATGGATTCTACACAAGATTCTTCAAACAAGGGGACGAGAAGCGTGATTGAAAAGCTTTCTGAGGTGAAGGATCATCTAAATGGGCGAGATCCTAACTTACAAGTAAGCGATTTTCTCCTCTAATCAACTTTTCCTATGCAACCTTCTACATGATCTCCATATTCCAATTATCTATCTAGGGATATCCTTTCTTCCCCGGTCTAAGAAGATTTTCTTCACTTCCATAGGTCCAAAAACTAGTTAACAAGATCAATATCTTCATGTAATCTTATATATCCAAGTGGCATATCCAAGGATTAATAGTCCATGCCAAGCATTACAAGAGCACAAACATGGATTGGGCTATAATGGGTGCTTTGATCGAACTATGGCATCTACAGACTCATACATTCCTCTTTGCCACATTTGAAGCCACAATACTCCTAGAAGAAGCCGAACTCTTATTGGGCCTTCTCAAACTCAAAGTCAACAATGATGATCCTGATTTGAGTGAGATGATATTCATGAGAGAAAGAATCATGGGTCAACAATTATTGGAAAAGATTATGAAGAACCCAAAGGAAATTCAAGGCTATCTTACCAAGAAAGGGATCAATCTTGCTAAATTAGCTAAATGGACCTTGAAGAAGATAGAAGACTTCAAGGATGAAGATACAGAGAATATGATGAAGGCATTCACCACGTGCTTCGCTGAAGCACTACTATTCCCTGCCCGAGACAATGTTCTAGAAGATGATCAAATCAGCGCAATCAGTGGGATTTTCGAACGGAAGCATATTAGCACAACGGTTCTAGCCTACCTCTATAGTGGGCTTTCTGCAGCTTCTACGGGCCAACCTTCTTATGGCGGCATGCTACTCTTGGCTCTGTGGGTGGAATTCTACTTCAAATTCAACTATAATGAGGAGAAAATTCCAAGGATATCTCAGGCATATCAGCGCAGTCATATCTTCCATATCGCCAACATTATGAAATTCAAAGATAACATGACCAATCGAGTGCCCAACCTCAAGACTCGAGCTGACTGGCGCACTTATTTCAAGACTATGCCCAAAACTGGATTCGAATCCACGCCGCTTGCTCTCATGGAAAAGGCAGTTCGAGTGCGCCGTAGTGCTGGTACAGAGCTCCGACTGATCGGGGCGACCGAGTTTGTTCTTTATAATCCACATAGGTGTCATCCTCAGGTTGGCATGCCTCGCTATGAATTTCCAGAAATATTCCCTCTTTCTCCAATCAAGAAGCAGGCGTTAGGAACTGATGAAGACTTTGAGGCGACCGAACTTATTGCAACTCTTTGAAACATCGGATTCACCCGTTGTGTGAAAACTCCTTATGAAGCTAATAAGGAACTGTGGAAATCATATGTAAAGGAGCTCAAGAAAATTCGACCTTGAGAGCTCTTCACCTCCCTCCTCCAATTTGATATATTTTGATTTTATTTCAATGAAGGAATCCATCCTTAATATAGTAGAAATCCTCCTTTAATGCTTTATAGTGTTCCTATAATTTTTCCTTGAATGAAACTGTGATTTTTCCTCAAAATATGAACTCTCGGGTTCAGTTAATTCAAATCCTGTCGACTCAGAGAGACGCTTTTCAATCTTAATCAATTTCCAAATTTAAAAATTAATCCTTAAAAGAACCCTGAATTGCGTCTGGACATCGGGATGCCTTTCAATTCTTTCTCTCCCATTTTCCAGAGATTTCCAGCAATTAATTCACTAAATGTCGTCGTCTTTACAAGACGCAAATAACCATTCTTTTCAAACTCTCCGTAGTATGGCCCTGAGTAGAAGAGGCGGTAAAGTCTAAAAGGCATTGCCCTAGGGGGACGCGTTTCTCTTATTTCAAAAATTCCCGTTGCTGCCTCAGTTTGTGCGCCACTAAATGGCGTCGTTGTATCAAGATACGATTTAACGAATTCAAACAGGGGCTTGCGAGCCCGAGCCCCTTTCTTCCTCATTCACTCTCTCACTTCCTCTCTCTTCTCTTCTCTGGCGAACGGCGGCTCTTCTCCTTTTCCGGCCATCTTCTTCGGCTTCGGCAAGCTTCTCCGACTCCGATGGCCGCCTCTGACTCCGGCCACCCTCTCTCTTTCTCCTTCTCCCTCTCACGAGCCCTCTCATGCTCTCGCGAGCTCTCTCCCTCTCTAGCTCTTATCTTCTCTCCCTTACGGTCTCAATGGAGCAAGGGGGGCCTAGCGATGTGGGTGACAAGCGGCAGCGAGTCACCGCCATTGAAGTGGTGGAGGTGGGCGAGGAGGAAGTCCTGCCGACCGAGGAATCGGTGCTCATGGAGGCGGCGGCCTTTATGGAGGCCGAGGAAGCCCCTCCGGCCGCTCCAGCGGGTGAGGAAGCGGCGGCACCGGCCGAGGAGGTAGGCCCTCGTTTGGTAAGCCTCGGAACACTCTTTTTATATGCTAGAATTCAATTTTGGAGAGAAGAGGGGGACTCGGCCGTGGGTTCTTGAACCTGTGGCTGAAAGGCGTCTGGGGACAGGGACGCCGTTTGAAACGCGTCCCTATACCCAAACGCGATTCAAAATAGTGTGAATTATTCCAGAAAATGATAATTAATGCCCTGATGGTGATTTTGACAATTGCAGGGGACAATGAGAACCAGGATTTCTTGGGACTTGGAGGTGGCTGCCTACCGAGGTCTCCTAGAATTCCAAAAGGCGAGACTGGCGGAGATGGGGTTTAGGGAAGTATTAGAGATAGAACCCTTCTGGATCGACCTGGTATTGCTCCAGGTCCTTAGGGAGAGGTGGCACGCTGAGAGCAGGGCCTTTCTGATGCCCTGGGGACACATGGTCCCCAGTCTTGAGGACGTGTGCCGGATCACCGGCCTTCGGGTAGAAGGTCGGGCGGTGAGCGGGATCACGTATCCTAACTATCATGGGTTGGCTCAGCAGTTACTGGGCCTGGAGTGCACAGGATTGGAGGGCTGGGAGTCTCGGACCCTCCTCAGGACAACTGTGGAGAGATTCCTAGGACTAGAGGAGCCTAGGCAGCAGCCCGACAAGTCCCGGGCTGAGTTGAGATCTAGACTAGCCAGGGCGGCTAGCGCAATATACTGTCAGGACCCTAGCGATAGGGTCAGGGTAGATCGAGACCTTAGGAGATTCTTAGTCTTCTTCTTCGGTAGGCTTCTCTTCGGGACGAAGGGCAACTACAACCATTGTCGCTTCTTGAGTCTCCTGGTAGATCTTGACCGCTTAGGCGAGTATGCATGGGGTGCGGCCCCTCTGACCAATCTCTTCACCGACCACTCTGCCGTCACACCTGACTGGAAGACCACCATCAACGGCTTCGCGCCGTTTCTTCAGGTACTTGGTTTATTTTATATTTGTTCATTTCATTAAATAATCATTATGCAATGTGTGTGATCCTAACTACATGTTTTTTTTTTTTTTTTGATGTAGGTGTGGACGTATTTTTATTTTCCTCTGGGCCGAGCGAGGCCATCTACACAGCCGGCAACGGTTCCGCTTGCCCGGCGTTGGCGTCCGGTGGTGGACACGGCGCCGCAACATCACCAGTTGACGGCCCTCCGTCGTCAATTTCTTGACTATCCCGAGTTATTGGTAAGTTTTATTATTCTTTTCTGTTTCACATTTGATTAGTTATCTAATGTTAAATTGTTTAATTATTAATTGTTTTTTTGGTTAAAGTGTTTTTAGACTAGCATTTATTTAATTGCATATTAAATGCAATGCAATCAACCTATATGAATGTAGGTTATCTAGCGTCCATATCTGGGTATGGACGAAGCTAGATAGCCATGAGTGGAGCACGGGCGAGGCAGGTTTAGGCACCAGGTGTGGTTGCACTGCATGAACGAGATCGCCCTCCTGCGCCGAAGGCTGGCGATGCAGACATTGGGTCTGCATCAGGAGTGGGTGGAGGAGGAGATCGGGAGGTCGATGCGGAGGAAGCAGGCCCACACAGATTGGAGTGCCAAATTCCCAGATTAGTAGGATGACTGGCACCGATACGGGGTCCCGGTGGAGTCACAGGCGGTGAGCTGCGACGCTTACCTGCAGCGCTATCGGGCCCACTACGCGGCCCACCTCCAGCTTCTCTGACCTCTTAATGTGGGTATATGATATGCATGCTTGTGAATGCTTCTTTCATTTTATTAATTATCTTGTTTATATTTGTAAATGCATGACATGTCATGAAAAATGCAGGATGCTCGGGATGCCACCATCATCACACTCCGTGGCCACCTCCAAGACGCTGAGGCCCAGTTGGAGCGTGTCTAGAAAGAATTGGACGAATTGGTAAGCGCTATGCATGAATGACATGGATGTTATGAATGCTCCATTTTATTATTAAATTGTTTTGACACTTGTACACTGACGGTGGTCCCCCTTTCGTTACAGCGTGCCGCTTATACCCACGCGGCGACCCCTTCACCTTCTGTTGCTGTCGGTCCTTCCTCCTTTTCGACTGCCCATGAAGCCGCTATGGTTGACCTACGAAGTCAGCTAGCCTTTGCCATTCGCCGAGCTACTCAGGCTGAGGAGGATGTTGCTGCTCGGGTAATCCCTCAACTTGCTCCTTGCATGATGTCTTTTGCTTGCTTGATCGCTTAGCTGATGATGTCTTTTGTTGCAGGTCCAAGAGCTCTGCGTGGCTCTTGAGGAGAGGGATGCAGAGCTGGTGCAGGCCCGCAGCTTAACAGCCCGAGTCGCAGAGCTGGAGGAGCAGCTAGCCAAAGTCTCCACAGGCGACCTCCCTCGTGAGCTTGCACGTCTCCAGGTTCGGCTGGAGGTCTTGACGGAGGAGAGGGATCGAGACTGGTCCTGGTTGGAGAGCCTCCAGGGACGACTATCGGTGGTGGAGCATGAGCACCAGAGCATTGAGGCTCGCTACCAGCGTGCGCGCCAGCGGGCGTTGGAGCGGGGACAGGCGAGTGCCTTCACCACCAACATTGCAGTATCCTCTGGCTAGGCAGGGCCAAGTGTCATGGGACCACCGCCGCCGTCAGCTCGAGGTCCAGATGTCCAGGATGAGGCGCAGAGCTAGCTGGACGAGGGTGCAGGAAAGAGCCAGCCGTGAGGGCTGCCACCATGTATTTTCTTTTGTTTTGGAGTCCTGTGGATGAACTTCCATGTTGTACAGACTTTTTGTGATATATGAAAGGACTTTTCTTCATGCTTGAGTTGTCTTGGTGTTGTTTTTCGCTGCCTTTCCTTTTCCAATCCTACGCATGGCTTAACAAACAAATTAAATGTATGTTCAGGCTTAGCCCCTTGCCCAGTTAAGTAGCCAGTTAATCCTATCCTTGGTAGTGGGGTTAAGGGGCGAAGCCTTTATTTAACAAAGGTGAATAAGGATAATTAAAAGGAAGTAAAATGCAACATACAAGCATGCAAATGCTCGCTAAAAGTAAAATGATGTAACAAGCGCATGATGCGACAAACAAATGCTAATTGAAATATTTTTTTTTCGCAATTGCATATTTAGAAATATCCAATTTTCGAAGTTCTGTCGTATTCAATTTTTTGGGGTCTTGAAATATTCAATTTTTTTTTTGGGGTTTTGCAATATTCAATTTTTTGGGTTTCAAAATATTCAATTTTTTTTTGGGTTTTGCAATATTCAATTTTTTTGGATTTTGAAATATTCAATTAACTGAGTAAACTAAAGGTCAACATGGAACTCGGATGAAAAGAGTGTATCTATTTGTCAGCTTAATTCCCACATTAATTTTTAATGACCTACTCCAAACTTATCGTGCTTGAATTATGTTTGGAATCATGATCCCATTCGATGGTCCGACCCTTAGTCGACCTTGGCTATCCCTCAAGCTTGGGGTACACCTCTTTAGAATGAAGGGAAGAATTGGTTTAGAAAGCCCGCGAGAAGGTTCTGGAGACTTAAAAAGATGTCCCTTCTACCTTATCATCTGTTGGGATTCGGTCATTCTTATTTTTCGGGGTATTTAACGACCTTGCGCTCCCTTTTCATTTGATTTTGTGGCATTTTGCAATAGCATTCGCAATATTGGGTGGCCTTATGATTTGGTTTGGCTTTTGGTCTTGCCTCTTTTTTTTTTGTTGCCTTTGCGGGGCGGATCTCCCCTTTTTTTTTATGACGGCCTCCTACTAGGATGGCAGGTATTGTCAGTATTATATTCTAAGCCTTGTTCCATCGTCGCGGGCCGAGAGTAAAAACAGGAGTTTTGTTTTGAAAAGAATGAGTTGTACTTTTCCACTATTAGTCAAGCTTTCGGTGTTCCTCGGGCTTCACATCTCTTGTTATTCACGAATCAAACGTGTTTGTGTGCAATAATACGTTTGGATTAGATTATTGAAGATTATTATGGGAATCTGAGTTTTTGAATTTTTCAACTCCACTGATTCTTGCACCATGCTGATCAATTACACTAAGGGTAATATTTCTTAAGATACAGACCATTCTAAGGGTGAGTTAGCTCTTGTCCTTCTGCATTGACTAATCGATAAGCGTTACCAGGAAAAGCATGTGATATGACATACGGTCCTTCCCAGTTGGGTTGGAGCTTAAAACGTGGACCACCAGGTTTTACAAAAATTCTTTCACGGCTATCTCACCAACTTTAAACTTTCAATCAATGATCTTCTTTTGGTAAAAACGTGCTAATCTGCTCTGATATACTCTTGCATAATTGGCGGCTGACCATCTTTTCTCATCTAAGAGTTCCAATTAAGCAAGGAGCGCAGAGCGATGCTCATCAATGAAAAATTTCATGCTCAATTGTGCTCTTAATGATGGGATGAAGACTTCGTATGGAACTACCGCCTCCATTCCAAATGTTAGGGAATAAGGAGTTTGCCCAGTGGGAGTGCGGATTGAAGTTCGGTATGCCCATAGAGCCTCAACTAATTTTTCTGGCCAGTCCGAGAACTTATTAGACTTACACGTTTTCTTGATAATTTTTATCCGAGTTTTGTTGAATGCCTCTGCTTGGCCATTGCCTTGCGGATAATAAGGAGATGAGTGATGCAATGCAATTTTATACCTGTTGCAGAGGTCTTTCAGCTCTTGTGATATGAACTGTGGTCCATTGTCGGTGACGATGGTGCTTGGGATTCCAAATCTGGTGATGATGTTCCTCATGATGAACTTGCAAACCGTTGATGCTTTGATCTCCGTGTATGCTTCGGCTTTCGCCTACTTCGTGAAATATTCTGTTGCTGTGAAGATGAAAGATTTTTACTTGGTGGCAGAATCAGGATTACCAAGGGAACCTGATGTCGAAGGCCCACATGGAGAAAGGCCATAGGGATGAAACATGATGGAGTGAAGATGCGAGGGAATGGATCTTCTCAGCATGGAGCTGACACTTAGCACACCTACGGACATATCCTACGCAATCTTCTTCCTTGGTTGGCCAGTAATATCCCTGTCTAAGGATTTTCTTTGATAGCATCTGTCCGTTAATAAGGCCACCACAAACTCCATCATGAGCTCTTTCCATGATCTTCCAAAGCTAATCTTCATCCATACATCTTAGGAGAACACCATCAAATCCACATTTGTATAAAGTTCCTCCAACTAAGGTGTACCTCTGAGCAACTCTCCTGATAGCTCTCTTCTCCTCAGTAGTGGCTTCTTCGAGGTATGACTGATCTTCACAGTACTTAGCAATCTCATAATACCATGGTTTATCCTCGTCTTCCATTTCTTGTTGCCAGTCTAGCAGCATGATCTCTCTTGTTTGCACAATATCTCCATCTCTAACCTTCTTCAGCAACTTCTCTTTAACTTTAAGGAAAGAAGGGTCTTTCACGGTAGGAAAAAGACGCCTATAGACAGTAATGGATTCAGATTGCCTGCTGATCGGAAAATTTAGGGAAGATGCGAGAGAAGCCAAAGCGTCAGCTAGAATGTTCTGATTCTGGGGAACATGGACAAAGATCAGTTTGGTGAAAAGCTTGCCATAAGCTGAGGTGAGTTCCTGATAGGGCTTGAGTTTAGGATCAAGAGTACGATATTTGGTAAGCACTTGGCAAAGAATTAATTGACTATCACCCACAATTCTCAGTTTGGTGGCATCATGGAGATGAGCGGCCTTGAGGCCGGTAAGAAGAGCCTCATACTCAGCTATGTTGTTAGTAACATAGAAGTCAAGCTGAAAGGCTTGTGAAATGGTGACACCTTCAGGTGATAGGAGAACAATGTCGATATCCTTACCGTGAGAGTTCAGAGCTCCGTCAAAATGCAGAGTCCACATATCATCATTGACTTTGTTTATGAACATTAGTTCCTCATCCGGAAACTCTAATCAGACCGGATCAAATCGAGGAAGAGGGTGGTAAGCAAGATGTTCTGCTATGGCATAGCTTTTAATTGCTTTCTGCTGAATGTAAGTGATATCGAATTGGGAAAGAAAGCTCTGGTATCGTGCCAACCTATCAGTGATGATGGATTTCTCTAGAAGAAACATAATGGGATTCATCCTGGCGATGAGATGAACTTCATGGGCCAAGAAATAATGCTTCAACTTCTGGACCACCCATACAAGTGCCGCACATGTTTTCTCCATCGCTGTGTACCTCTGTTAAGTAGGGTTGAGAAGTTTTGAGAGATAATAGGTTGCTCTCTCCTTTCCTTCTTCATCCTCTTGTGCCAGGACAACCCCCACTGCATCATCCATGATAGAAATATATAGAGTCAAAGATTTGTCCGGATATGGTGGTCTCAAAATAGGAGGACTTACTAAATAATTTTTCAATCCATCAAATGCCTCCTGACACTTATCGTCCCGATCGAACTTGACTCCGGATTTAGTAAGCTCGTAAAACGGCTTGCACCTTTGCGAGTGTTGGGAGACAAATCGGCGAATAAATTGAAACCTCTCGATTAATCCTCTTAATTCCTTCAAATTCTTGGGAGGTGGCATCCCTCTGATAGCCTTGGACTTGTTGGGATCGATCTCAATGCCCCGCTTACTGACAATGAATCCAAGTAACTTCCCTGAGGATACCCTGAATACACATTTCTTGGGGTTCATCTTCAATTGATATTCTCTTGACCTTTCCAGAACCTTTGCTAGAACTCCAGCATGCTCAGCTTTTGTCTTAGATTTCACTAGCAGATCATCCACATACACCTCTAAGTTAATGTGCATCATGTCATGGAATATCGCCATCATGGCTCTCTGATAAGTGGCTCCAACATTTTTCAATCCAAATGACATAACGACATAGCAATAAGTTCCCCAAGGTGTGGTGAATGATGTTTTCTCTTGATCCTTTTCTGCCAACTTAATCTGATTATATCCCGAGAACCCATCCATAAATGACAGAGTTTCATAGCCAGCAGTGTTGTCAATGAGTACATCTATGTGAGGCAGTGGGAAATCGTCTATAGGATATGCCCGGTTCAAATCTCGGAAGTCAATACAGATTCTGACCTTCCCATCCTTCTTCATAAGCGGGACTATATTGGCCACCCATTGCGGATAGAGGACAACTCTAATGAATTTGGCTTTATGCAGTTTATCGACCTCTTCTCTCATTGTCAAAGCCATTTGAGGGTGGAATTACCTTAACTTTTGTTTTATCGGGCTCGCTCCTTCTTTCAAGGTTAATTTATGTTCTACTAGTGATGAGTCTAACCCCGGCATATCCTCGTAACTCCATGCGAAGGTGTCCTTATATTCTTTGAGAACTCGGACCACTACTTCTTCATCTACGGTCCCTAGATTGATCTCTTTGGTAGGCTCTTCTACAACAGCTGAGGGTTCATCAAATCTCTTCACTCCACTGGCATATGCCTCAGTCGCGTCCTCGTCGTCTTCTCCTTCTTCATTAATGGGGTCTTTCTCATGTAACAACTCATATACCCCGTATCCATCATCGACTAACTCATCAGCTCCACATTCTTCTGCCATCTGGATTGGATTTTCCAATAGCTGAGGGGTCTGAGAGCAAGAAAGGCATCTTAAAGCTAACTCCTAGAGGTATCTATCTGGAACTTGTTTGCCCTTAGACTTCCTAAGCTTCCTGACCTGATTGACCTGCCTAGAACTAGACTCCCTAACTTTACTAGACTCCCTATCCTGACCTAATGAGGACGAAGAAGGATAAAAATCAGGGGATACAGGTGGGAATACAGGTGAATCCTCCCACGGGGAGGGGCAGAGTAGATCTAGAAGGGAATCTTGCCCGAATGACCCCTGAGATGGGGTATAGTCGGACAAATACGATGTTTCCTCGACGAGGATTTGGGAGGAAGAAGTTGGCAAATTGGCGTTTTTTTTTTTGTGAATTATTTGAGCTTAGCATATAGAAAGAATGGATGTAGATGGAGGGATAAGGGAGTGATGTAGGTATCGGCACCAATGCCCAGGGATTAGGGGGATCATACAGTAGTATGTCCCAAATCAGATCATAGATCCTCTCGAGATTAAGAGGAATCCAAGGGATGAGATCCTGAGGGGATATGGTAATAGTAATGGGCGGAGCCCGTGGAATGTCTTCAGTAATAACCCGCGACCAAGTCGGGGTTAGGAGCAGAGTGCGGAACAAGGTATGGAGTGTGAAAACATGAGAGTGATAGGTTCCCCTCCATAGGATATCAGTGGTATAACCAGCTTCATAGGGGTCATCTGGGTCCTCTTGATTTGTTTCTTCTGCCAACAAAATCCTTTTGTCGAAGATGGCCCTGGGCCTTTCGATCAGTTCATCTACCAGTGGCAGCCACTTTGGTTCTGATGGGTTCAAGAATAGTCTGCTCAGTGCAATATACAAGTCTCACATGTCAAACCAGCGGAACCATTCACATTCCGGATCTTGTGTCTTCCTCTTTTTCATTGGCCGCTGAGCGTCTAGAGACCGGTATGTCAGTAGTGGAGAACAATGTCTAGCCAGGTCCTTCCCATACACGTCATGTAGGTCAAAATGAGAGGTGATCACTACTGTGTTATTGTGGTCATGTTGAATAACGGGCCCTTTAACAAAATGAGTAGTCAAGGTCCAAGTCAAGGGATCCCGATTCTCTTTGCAGGGGGTAATCATGGTTTTCCATGTTTTCTAACCATCTTCACCTTCTTGTTGTTCCACAATGCTATGGCTTACCTTCTCTGGCCTGTAACCTAGGCCGCTGCCTGGTACTCTTCTCTCATCTATTACTGGTTTCATTCTTCCTTGTAGCCGGGTACCCAGACCCTTTCCAGGTTGATACCCCACTTTCAGCATGATGTTCTAGCCTGGAGTATTCATGAACTTCTTCCGCATTACAGCATTGACCAGGTAAGATGTAAGTACAATGTGCTCAAAAGGATCTGCCAAAAGGGCGTAGGTTTGGCATAAGGAGATGACTGGCCTTTGAGGGGCCGGGTTGGGATTCACATTCAGTAAGTGGGTTGCAGTAAGGATAGGCATGCTAGTAACTTTGATGATATGTCCTTTATGGGGGAACTTAAGGCATTGATGGTTCGTCAATGGAATCGCCTCAAGTGACTTGATGTAAGGATGACCGAGTATGCCTTTTAGTGAAGGGTCAATTTCGAAGATGTGGAATTCAACTTCAGCATGGCAAGCTGGGCCTAACTCCACCTTCAAATAGACCATCCCCAGGGGGGAACGGGTAGAGTTATCATAAGCTGTAACAGAAATGGGGGAAGGCAGCCATTTTTCTTTCGGGACCCCACAGAGCTCCAGGGTTCTCTGTGGCAACACATTGATAGATGCGCCGGTGTCTACTAAACAGGTATCCACAGCCTTTTTACATATATTGACAATTATGCTTAATGCCATGCTCCTTACTGCTAGCGGTGCTAGTTCAGAGGTATGGAAAGATATAGAGGGTTGATCCCCCTGGGGTACCAACAATGTTGTGATCTTATCCACTAGCACATCTTCGTTGACCATTACCTGTTGTAGGTATTCAATTAGGGCTTTTTGATGGACCTTAGATCTCTTGATCAGCTCTAATATGGAGATGCGTGCCGGTGTTCTATCCATCTGCTTCAACAAGTCATAATGGGTACCAGGTATACTTTCTTTGTTTTGGACTTCTTCCACTGGCTATGACGGGCCATCTCGCACTGTAGATTGAGGGAACACCTTGTTGAATAAGGGACTTCTTCCGCTTCAGAGCGTATGTTCTTCAATAGCGAAAGCTCCAGGCGTTATCTTGAGCACCGCCGTGTTGAGGAGTAGTTTGGAAGGCGTAGTGCCTTGGTGAGGGGGTGTTGGTTGAGGTAAGGGAACTCGTATGAGTGGTCTGGAGGGTTGGGGTTGAGCAAGTGACGGCGATGGGTTATTTGGTGGGGGTACTGTGCGGATGAGTGGTTTCGAGGGTTGTGGGGTATCGGGGTGAGTGGTTGTTGTAGGTGATGTTGGGAATGGCATACGGAGTAATGGTCTGGATGGCATGAGGGGTGTATAGTCGGTTTGCGGAGGGTTGCTTGGTGAGGATGTGGTGATGGAGGGTGGAATGGGTTTAATGGTGATAGGTTGTGGTTTAGGTATGCGGAGAATGCGGCTAGGCGGTTGCTCGGCAGTGCTTGACATATGACTTGCTGAATAGATAGAGGACGAATCCTCCACTTTCCATTGTTGCCCTCTACTAGCCTCAGACTGGCTACCTGTCAAAATGGGGGCAATTTGGTTTTGATGTTCTAGCAACGGGTTTTGTACTATACCCATATTCTTGTTGGGATCCGGGCGGGACGCGAAGAATGCAGCGGAAACGAAGAACAAAAATGATCCCGCCCGATGCCCGCTGATCCGATTCGGAACGAAAAACGCAAACCGAAAAGTAACGGGAATAATCCGATTACCGTTCGCGGATTCGAGTCCGCTTCCGTCTCGGTTCCGTCGAGGCGATGCCGCGAGCCGCACAAGCGTACGGCCTCCAGCGGTATCCATGCGATCCTCCGCGGTGGTTCGTCCTCGATCCCTCATCCATATCAGCCCGCTCGCTGAAGATCGGTCGCCGCAACGATTGCTGAAATCCCGCCGACGGGAATTCCCGACTTTCGGGAATCATACGCGGTGGAGATGGAAACTGTTCTGGCACCTCGAACGAGACGCCCAGAGGAGGAGAGAGAAAGGAGGGATGACGGCCAGCAAGGGGAAATCAGGGAGCTTGGCTCAGGGTTTCTCAACAACGCATATATATTAAGTCGGCGCGACTTTTCACAAAAGTCCCCGAGTTAATATAAATCCCACTTATGTACCACCGACTGAGAATCTTATTGCGTGTGACCCTCTAGGCCCATTTACCAGTCTGGTTTTCAGCCTGTTAAGTCCAATAACTAGTTATTGACTTATTGTAATTAATTAATATCTAGATATTAACTAATTACTTAACCGAATTATCATTGCATGTAAATTCGGTCGGACTTCCGATCAAGTTGGGTGCCAAGCAACACCGCATGATCCCAGAAGGTAATGGGGTTCAGCAACCCACTTATGGAACCTGTCCGTCCACAGTTACCGCGTGGCTATAATCCTTCGTTCGCACAATGCTCTCAAGTTAACCTAGGGTATGGTCCACTGTCAAACCCTAGATGGTCAACTCACTCAAATCAGACTCCGCTGTACAATATCCGAAAACCACTTTTCTGATATTGTTTCTGCTCTGGCCAGAGACTCCTGCGGATCTATTCTAGAGCATTCTCTCTTCAGTTACTTGAGAGCGAACGATCCTATATTGAACACACAATCACCTTCGAAGGTCTTCTGCTGGACCCGATCCTTGACTATTAGAGATCCCGTGGATAGGGATTCGTAGGTCAAGGTCAAAGTCCAGAAGTCCACCAACAAGGTGTCTTTGGTGTCTCAAATCCAAGGATCAACCACGCCACTGTGACGATGAATCAAGCCGATTGACAGTCAGGTAAATTACCATTCGGCGATTCATGTCGGATTAGTTCAGTGAACTCATTCCCCAATGAGCACCTACATGTTTACCATTGTGTCTCCACACTAGTAACTAACGAGATCAGTCACCCTCAAATGAGCTGGAATAACCTGTACTAGTCTAACCGGATGTTTGATGTCCTTCTCAAACATCCTACGACTAGGAACAATTAAGAATATGTGTTTATAAGTCATCAGTCTCATTATTATGATCTCATCATAATCTGATGACTATTGCACATATTCATGGACTTCATTATGCACAAATATAAATATGCCAATCTACATAATGAATTTAATGCCATTTATTAGTGAACCAGATCGAAATAGGTGCCTTATGATTGGCTTAGAGGATACCTATATCCATCAATCTCCCACTTGGACTCAAGCCAATCACTTTCGCATTTGATCTCCATCAAATTTAAGTGATGCTCACATAAAATATGTGACTAAGACTTGGTCAGGGATCTGCTAAATTATCTATAGATGGAATATTTTATACTACATTATTTCCTCTTAATCCTTTGTCTCTAAACCTGTGAAAGAATCTCAGAATGTTCTGCAACTTCTGATGAGACCATGGCTCGATCACACAATTGATCGCTCCCACTGTTGTCCTACAACAACGAGATTTTTATCAGAGACCTTTTAGAACTATATTTAGTTCAGGGATGAACCTTTTCATCCATACTGTTCTAATAACAGTATCACTTATTTATGTCGTCACCTTAATATCGAGTTCTGGATTGGAACTCTTCCAATCCATTCCTTTCTACTAGAAGGTTGAATCTATTATTTGACTTGAAATTTGAGTTAGTGTGACCTCATTGTTTCAAATCATCCTCTCCATATACGTGAATGCATCCTTAGCACTTCTCAAGCGCTTAATGATGCACTTCACTCATGTATCCTTTAAGGAACCTTTTCTTTAAAGGAATAAATTCTATATCTCAACAATTGAGACTTGTTATGAAATTTATACCAAACATTTTGACATACAGGTCAATATAATATCCCCATCGATCTATCTTAATAGATTCGTATTTCCAATACGTAGGATATTATAACTAAACTTATTATGGAGGAAAACATGATTAACAATGCTTTCACTAATAGTAACATCCCAAAGTCATTCTTAATGACTTTGATATTATTATCATAAAGCATTATTAAAGCGACCGTGCTCCCACTGTCCTTTCTGAACACACACAATCCGTGATCATTCTTAATGATCACATAGTATTTGACTATTAAGTCAAAACTTTTATTACAACTTAGGAAGCTTCAGTTTGATTCAAAATGATTTTGAAATCATAACTTACCTCCTGGACATTCTAAAAGCTTTAAAGGTGTATCATATACATCTTAACTTCAATCACATTGAGTAGACGCTTTTAATACCCAACTGTCATCATCTCATGATTGATAGTATAGATAAGCAGAATTCTAATAAACTTATCAATCTCGAAGTTGTAATGTCAGAGCGCATCATTATTATAGATTTTAGATCATAATCTATTTCGAGCTCCTCTCACCTTGCTTAATCAGATATGTCAAACAGATCCTTCTAGTCACTGAGAGAATCTCAAAAATCTATGAAGTTCTCTATTGTGTGTCATGAGTGGTTCCAAACAACTAAAGATTATCTAATAATCTTATGTTAACTTGTGAATCTAGAACATCTTCTAGTTTTATCTGCTCCCACTGTCTTCTTTGAGGATATATTCCTCTTCACAGAAGACAGCTTTCAGGACGACAATTATTTCATTATCGTCTGGCCAATAACTATAATGTCTAAACTCTTTAGACATTCACAAATTCACATCGTGATAATACCTGACTTTTAAATCAGGTTTGTTCATAATTCACATCTCATATGAATTATTTGGTTTCCATATCTTATATGGACACACACTGACTTATTTGGAACCATCTTTAAAGTATGGACATCTAATGTTCATACTCATGTTCAAAAGGACAAGAATTAGGCAAATCTTATTATGTATTGCACCATATCTTAATAAGGTGCAATTCCTCATTCTATCATATTACTATGATGCACAATGAGGATTAATCGAACGAGGATACAATTATCCTCTTAATGATTTATTTGAATCATATACCTAAGTATTAGTTTCTTTGATCAAATCAAAAATTCTAATACTTCATATTGATCTTATACCTTAATCTTTCAGATGCATTCGTCTTGTACTTCAGTAAGTACATACAGTCGAATCATTCTAAGAGTACACTTTAAGGTAAGTCAATAGTAATGATTATCTTTGGCCTTTGAGCTGCTTACATCAATATGCATCAGCATCAATAATTTCTTATTGTACAACCCTATGTACAATACTATAGATAATCAGGATTCACACAGTTCATTTCTAAAGGAGACTTGTGAACATTCATCACATGAAATGTCACTTCAAGAATCTATAGTGCATTGACTGATTCGAACAACTATTATTCTATCTCAGTCAACGTTATTCACTTTTCTTATTCTTGATATTTTATGCAACTAAATAACAATTATTCAGTTTCATTTTAGACTCCTATAGGTATACACAGACTTACTGTCAGACAACAACCTATGTATATCATGAACAATAGTTGAGTCTAACTCAACACTTACATTTTCTCGATTTCCTTTTACTTGTCTAAGTCTGCACACCATTACAGCTCTGAGAATCATTTTCAATATCTCATATTAGATACGCTAATTTCTCCAATAGACATGCAAAAGTGGATAACAAGAATATATGAGACCTCTTTCAAGTTTCATATTCATTTTGCCTTTACCAGTATCCTTATATTGGTTGCAGTGGGAGAACTGCTACTTTTCTATCTCAGCTGACTTTTCTTTATCTTTTTCAGGTGTGGGTTCGATCATTTAAAATCTTACCACTTGTCTTTCTCAAAGACATATCATGAATATCTCTTCATCTTGGTCTATCCAAATAAGAGATTTCATGATAATCATTACCTTTCAATAAGGCATACCATGAGTACCTCTTCACCTTAGTCTATCCAAGTAAGAGGATTCATGATATCTGATTAGGATAGTGACTTTCACTTGGCCCTGAAGACATTCTTCAGAGTTTTCTAGTCAGTCTGAGTATAAGAAGTATTGACATCCTACATGCCAACTTCTAGAATAGATGGCATTCTAGTGAATCGAAGGAAATAACGTGATTTAAGCAGATAGTTCTGATAATTCAATTATGGTCTTTTATCTTGAATTATTTCTCACTATTTTTCGACAGACTGTATAACCTTCAAATATACAAAACGGAAGACTCCGACGGTTTTCTAGTGAGGATCAGAATCTCCAAGAGTCACAGTATGACCTCGGGTAAACACATAGTATCATACCATTATCTTAGAGCAACCATCTCATGGTAATTGCAACTCCTTACAATATCCGATCTTATTTCGGCTCCCAGGTCTTTAATGGTCCAGGGTAAACACAGTAGACCATTATACCTGGTCTAAGCTTTACCATCAATACGTGACAGAGTAGAGTAAGAATGCAGCTCCGGGGTAAACGCGAGGATAGCTACACCGTTCCTCTATTCCAATCTCGAGGCATCAAGATGCCATAGTTAATAGTCCTTTCATCAGATGGTGGCAGATCTCGGGTAAACACGTAGAAACTGTCATCACTGAATCAAGTTCTAAGAACTATATTGATGGAGAGCCACGCGGTACATTCTCAATGACTCGCGCTCCGGCTTAGACTTTATATTGAATGTTTTGTTTATATTAAGTTGGTCTCATCCTAGGTGATAGTTTATAAATATATCGAATATATTTAACTATACCTAGATATTAGCAATTGATTCATAATCAAAAACTAAAAGCATGCATCATCCATACATGTTCATTATGTGGTCATGGACAGTACGGTGATTAACTGGAGCCAAACAATTAATCACCAAAACTATATAACATTTATATAATGTAAACATGCAAACACACAGCCACTGGTGATCTCATCTCCTGTCGCCTTCCTGGTTGCATTTGTGGATCATCCTCGCCTCTCCTCGGTCGGCGCGATCAATTACAAATATAAAATAAAATTTGAAATATTTTCAAATACAAATTAATTATAAAAGAAAGCCTTATGGCCGAGTACAACGACAGAGGGAGATAGAATTACAATGGAATGAGAAAGAGAGGGAGACACGCAGGCCTCATTAATTAACACTTAATTAATGAACATCACATTCCATAACAATCCACAAAATTACACACCATCACATGATATGAAATTTAACAAGTGCATGTCCATGACCACCACAAATTTTAACCATCCACACATGATAAAGCACATCACATGAAGGCTAAAATTTTGAAATTATAATAATTTTGGCTTTCTCAAAACCTGGGTACCAATCAAAATTGGATAATTTGAATTTTCGAAAATCTTATTTTCTAACATGCAATAAATCTAATTTAAAGCATTAAACATATCAACATGTGCACACAAAGCTAAAATTAAAATTCTAAAATATTCCATGCTAAATTTAGAACAATTCTAAATTAATTAATCTAACACTTAGATTAATATTAAATCACATCAATAACAATTATTAATGCGAAACAATCTAACATTTAGAAAGAATTAGAAATTCCTAAATAACAATTATAAAAGAATTTCCAACTCAAATTTTTAACCCCTTAACAACTCCTTGTTAAAACCACTTTTATTTAAAGTATATTTCTCAATAACAATTATTAAGAAATAATAATTAGAACATTTCTAATTAATATAATCTAACAGTTTAGACTTAACTTAATCCTTTCAATAACTTTTATTAAAAGATTAATTATTAAGTAGATTAGATCTTCAAAATTTAATTGATGGATCCTTGAGAATATTAATTAGCTTAATAACTATTAGTAAGCTTTAATTAATCCTCAATAACTTTTATTAAGGTTAATTCTCAAGAAACAATTAACTCTTTAATAACTATTATTAAAAGTTAATAAAACACTTAATAACTTTTATTAAGTGTTCCTTAATCAAATACTTAATTTCATAACAACAATTGCTAAGAAATTAAAAACAATCTATCACTTAAATAATTAACATCATTTGCTGATTAATTTTAAAGTCATAACTCAACAAATCATGTTAATTTTGTTTGAGATCACATCTTAAAATTAAACTCCTCTTTAATTAAGATCATATCTTAATTAATCAGTAACAACACTTGTTAACATTTAATTTAAGATCATATCTTAAATATTAAAGCCCTCTAATCATTTTATTAAAAGGATTTAACAACACTTGTTAAATCTTATTAAGATCATATCTTAATAATAACACTTATTTAACTGGAAATTGTAAATTAAAGTCTAAAACATATTTTAAACTTTATTTAAAATAATTTCCAGTTAATTAGAGGTGGGTTATTGACATTAATAAAACTTTCAGAGGGTTAAATGGGGTTTTAGGGGTTTAATAACAAGTTATTGGGCTGGGGTTAGGAATTAAAGGGGCTAGGCCTAATGGGCCTCGGCTCGGGTCCAGCAAAAAACAGGCCAGGCTTGGACCCTGGGACCTGGGCTCGAGCCAGGCACCACCTGGCTTAGCCAGGTCTGGTGCCTGGCGCGCCGGCCCGAGCCCCTCGGCCCCGGTTGGGCCGGCTCGGGACCGCCGGTCCAGGGCCCCCCGACCCAGCTTCGGCCGGCCCGCAGGGTTAGGGTTCCCTACACTTTCCCAGCCGCCGCCGCTGCAGTTCTTGCTCCTCTCCGGCGCCGTCAGGCCGGTGGCCGGCCAAAAAAATTACAGGCGGTGCTCCCCTTCACCTTCCCCGACGTCGGTGATGGCCGGTCGGCAAGCCAGGAGCCGTTGGCAACCCCTAAAAGAAGCCCAAAAACCTGCGGTTAACCTTTGTTTTTGCAGGTTGAATGGGCGGTGCCGCCGCCGGTGATGGCCGCTGGGCCGCCGGGAAACAACAAAGGGGTGTGGCCCCTATCGTCCCCAGTGGCAGCAATGGTCGGCCGGTGATCCACCTGCCACCGGAAGCTTCAAAATCCGGGGTTAACCCAATTTAGATCTGTGTCCTCTTCCCCTAGATCTTCCACCATTTGGAAAAGTTAGAAAGAAGGAGGCTCACCGCCAGTGGCCACCGCCCAGTAGGGGTCCAAAGAATTTTGCATAGGCCGCCGGTCATACCGGTCTCCACCATGGAGGTCGCCGTACAACCTCGAAGGCAGTTCGAGGCTCACAAAATTGGTTCTTCATCTCATGAAGAACACGACGAAAATCCTTTCCCCAAAAATTTCATTTTTCACACAGAAAAAATAAATTTGATATTCTAAGTTCATCCCATGAACAATATCTATGAGGAAAAATGAATTTATGCATGAAATAATTTAGAATAATAATTTCGTCGTCTCGAAGCGGATTAGAGCGGAACCTGGCTTTGATACCACTGTTGGGATCCGGGCAGGACACGAAGAACGCAGCGGAAACGAAGAACAAAAAATGATCCCGCCCGATGCCCGCTGATCCGATTCGGAACGAAAAACACAAACCAAAAACTAATGGGAATAATCAGTTCCGTCGAGGCGATGCTGCGAGCCTTACATGCGTCCGGCCTCCAACGGTATCCACGCGGTCCTCCGCGGTGGTTCGTCCTCGATCCCTCGTCCGTATCAGCCCGCTCGCTGAAGATCCGTCGCCGCAACGATTGCTGAAATCCCGCCGACGGGAATTCCTGACTTTCGGGAATCAAACGCGGCGGAGACGGAAACTGTTCTGGCGCCTCGAACGAGACGCCCAGAGGAGGAGAGAGAAAGGAGGGATGACGGCCAGCAAGGGGAAATCCTGGAGCTTGGCCCAGGGTTTCTCAACAGCGCATATATATTAAGTCGGCGCGACTTTTCACAAAAGTCTCCGAGTTAATATAAGTCCCACTTATGTACGACCGACTGAGAATCTTATTGCGTGTGACCCTCTAGGCCCATTTACCAGTCCGATTTCAGCCCGTTAAGTCCAATAACTAGTTATTGACTTATTGTAATTAATTAATATCTAGATATTAACTAATTACTTAACCGAATTATCATCGCATGTAAATTCGGTCGCACTTCCGATCAAGTTGGGTGCCAAGCAACACCGCATGATCCCAGAAGGTAATGGGGTTCAGCAACCCACTCATGGAACCTGTCCATCCACAGTTACCGCGCGGCTATAATCCTTCGTTCGCACAATGCTCTCGAGTTAACCTAGGGTATGGTCAACTGTCAAACCCTAGATGGTCAACTCACTCAAATCAGACTCCGCTGTACAATATCCGAAAACCACTTTTCTGATATTGTTTTTGCCCTGGCCAGAGACTCCTACGGATCTATTCTAGAGAATTCTCTCTCCAGTTACCTGAGAGCGAACGATCCTATATTGAACACACAATCACCTTCGAAGGTCTTCCGCTGGACCCGATCCTTGACTATTAGAGATCCAGTGGATAGGGATTCATAGGTCAAGGTCAAAGTCTAGAAGTCCACCAACAAGGTGTCTTTGGTGTCTCAAGTCCAAGGATCAACCACGCCACTGTGACGATGAATCAAGCCGATTGACAGTCAGGTAAATTACCATTCGGCGATTCATGTCGGATTAGTTCAGTGAACTCATTCCCCAATGAGCACCTACAGGTTTACCATTGTGTCTCCACACTAATAACTAACGAGATCAGTCACCCTCATCAAATGAGCTGGAATATCCTGTACTAGTATAACCGGATGTTTGATGTCCTTCTCAAACATCCTACGACTAGGAACAATTAAGAATATTTGTGTATAAGTCATCAGTCTCATTATTATGATCTCATCATAATCTGATGACTATTACACATATTCATGGACTTCATTATGCACAAATATAAATATGCCAATCTACATAATGAATTTAATGCCATTTATTAGTGAACCAGATCGAAATAGGTACCTTATGATTGGCTTAGAGGACACCTATATCCATCAATTCTGTGGTGCTGCTTGTTGTACCGGGGCCCTTTGAACCGACTGCTGCTGCTGTGGTGGCTGTAGCTGTTGTTGTTGCTGCTGTGGTCTTTTCGCCTTCAAGGCGGCTATGTACTTTTTCATCTCTTCTCAATCAATCCCTCCTTAATCATTGAGGTCATGAATATAGTCCCGAAAGTGAAAGCAGACATCCACCGTGTGTCCCGGTTGACGATGGAACACGTAGTAACGGGTCATGTCGACATTTGATGGCCAAACGGTCCTTTCCTTCGGCAACACTAAAGCGTTGGCCGCCATGATGGCATTGAATATATCTGTGAGGGATTCTTGTAATTGGGGGTATACCGACCTTCTAGGACCAGGAGGTTTCCTCTGCTGTGTATAGTCATTAGGAGGAGGAACATGAGTATAATTCGGCGGCTGCCGGGGTTGATTGTATACTTGCTGATGAGAATGCTACGGTGCTGACTGAAGCTGCTGAGTAGGAGGCCTATAACCCTACTGGTTTTGGGGCCTGGGTGACTGATATTGCTACTGATTTCTCATAAACTAGTGCTGATTATTGTTCATTGTACTGACTTGTTCATGGGACAATGTGCCTTCAGTAGTTGGACCCATAGAAGACTCGGGGATAATAGACTTCCCGGGTGGAGGTCTATTGGGTCGATGAGGATTGAAGACACTAGCAAATGTGGAATCCTTGAATGCATTCTGAGCACATGGTAGTCAAGTTATTTTGGGTCAACACAAGCTTGTACTGTGGAGTGGCATTGGCAACCATCATCTTTACCAATTCTTGTTCGGACAAGTGGTCTCTTATCTTTTCAGCCATCCCTCGCCATCTATCAGCGAACACTATGAAGTCTTCATCCGGCTTCATCTTCTCATTGAATAAGTCAGTAATGGACAAAGTAGGTGCCACCCTGTCTTTGTACCTTTACAGGAATCTCTTCGACACCACGTCGAAATTCTCTACCTCACTGGGTCTAAAGAGAAGGACCACTCCAAGGCCGATCCTTCCAACGACCTTCTGAAGAGGAATGCCAGTGCTTTTTTATCGTGCTGTCAGAATGATGATTCATATAGAAATTCTTTGATGTGGAGGAAATGATAGCCTGTGCCGTTGTACTTTCTGTACATTGGCCTTTCAGAAGGTAAGAGATGGAATACTAGCAAATCAGGAACAGAGAGTTCAGGAGCGGCCTTGTTGTCCATATTCTTTTCAAGATTCTTGAACCGTTCGTCCATCTGGGACAACTTGTTAAGTAGGAGTTGGGTAGTAGAATCTGCTGGTGGAGTGGTGGTTGTTGAAAGGACTGTGATCGTTCCAAATTGTGCGTCGTTAAACACTCATGAAAACGTTCAATCTAAATTTAACCGGCTCACTCAAATCAGATTTTGAAAATTAATAGTGGTGAGTCCGAGTCGATCCACAGGGAGTTAAGATTTTAACTTTGAAAACTTTGGAATTTAGTTATCTAAAAATAAGTTAAAATTTAAGTAAACTAATTACTTATTTAAACTAAAATTAAGTTAACTAATGCTACCTAAAAATAGGATTACTTAAATTAAACAAATCTTTTTTTTTCTTTTCTTTTTCAGAAATTAAACACTAGCATATATGGAAAATAAGCACGACTAAAAAAATTAACAAAGAAACTGTTATTTAACTAGGTGTAAATGATTAATTAACTAAAAATCATGAAACAACTTACAACACTTAATGGTTTAATACCCTAAATAAATAAAACATTAAATAACAACTGACTAATCCTAATAATTAAACTACTATTATACTAATGGAAATAGAAAAGTAAAGCTTTGGTCTCTGCTGAATCTTTGAAGGGGTGCTGGTTCAATGGACTGCTGGTGGCTGCTGCGTGTAGAAAGGAAACCGTGAAGCTGCTGCTGGAAGAAGGAGGGCTTGGACGGCTGTCTTCACCAATCATGCATACAGGTTGCATGCATGGGCATGTGTGGCACGTGGATAAGGTTGCAGAAGGAGGAGCCACCACACTTGGACAGGTGCTTGCTGGGCAGCGTGGAGAAGCTTGGCAGCCGGGTGGAGAAGCTGGCTTCACCGGACCTGCTGGAGCTGCTGGGTGTGCGTGGGGGTTGGCTTCACGCTTGGACAGCTGCTGGGAGGAGTATCTTGATAGCTGCTGCATGGAGATGCTTCAGGCCAGCGGAGAGGAGGAGGCTGTGGAGGGTGCAGTTGCCGCTGGCTGGGCGTTGTTGGGATGAAGACGTGGAGATCACCGGCTGCTGGGTGCGTGCATGCATGCACGTGGACGAGGAGGGCGCTGGCAGGCTTCATCGTGGAGTAGGCCGTCGGTGGCTTGCTGCGTGGGGCTGGAGAAACTGGTGCTGGTGGAGGGAAGGAAGGCTGCAGCAGGTTGCTGGAGGAGCTTGCTGGAGACTGCCGGCACGTGGAGCTCGGGAGCAGCGCTTCACCGCAGGAGGTGCTGGAAGAAGCTGGTTGCTGCGTAGGTTCGCAGGTGGGTTGCTGTGGAGCCAATAACCGGAGAGAGAGACGTGGGGAGAGAAGAGAGGAGAGAGGGAGGAAGAGAGAGGATAGCAGAGCAAGGGAGGGAGAGAGGACCTGGTGCGTGTGTGCGCTGGTGGAGAGGGAGAAGAAAAGAGAGGGGGAGGCAGAGAAGTTGGAAAAGAAGAAGAAGAGAGGGATAACCGGGGAGAGGGAGAGCCGGAGAGGAGTTGGAAAAGAGGGGAGGAAGAAGGAGTGTGCGGCAGGAACGAGAGAGAGGGCTGTGGAGGGAGAGAAAGACATGGGAAACTGGAAAAAGGGCCGGAATAGGAGGAAGAATCGTGGGTGAAAAAGAACTGTCCAGGGAGTTGGAGAAGGAGAGGGATTTATAGAGAAGAAGAGAGGAAACTGTGCGGTGGAAGAGAGGGAAAGAGAGAGAGGGAAAAAGGAAACTGGAGAAGGAAGAGGATTCGAATTTCTAAAAAAAAGTGATAGAGGATTTTTAAAATAAAGAAAGGAATGGATGTGGTTGGGAAATTGGAGAGAAGGAAGGAAATATAGGGTTTTGGGAAACTCCAGAGAAAGAAGGAATCAAATTGCATTTTTACCTATGCTTTAGTTGAAATCCGAACACTAGACCTCCCCTAAATTTCTAGAAACTCCACCAGCTGCACTACATCATCGGCATGTCCTGTTCACATAAAATAAATATAAATTAACGCATTATCATAAAAATATCATCATATTTATTCATTTCGTCTCGATTTTGTCGAAAAACCGCAAATGCGATATACTCCTTTAATCACATGAAATGACGATGTTTTTAAGTCAGAATTTGATGAAATTGGTACCGTTGGACTTGTTACAGAATTATCTATCATTTCATGCTATTTTGCAGATAAAAACATGAGTATGATGCATATGATTGCCCTTAAATGATCAATTTAGCACTTTATCACACCCCCCAACTTACTCATTGCTAGTCCCTTAGCAATGCAAACAAGGAAAAGTTAGGACAAACAATGAATTATCATGCTTCATTTGTAGTATCTTTCACAATCAATTTAAGTGGTAGCCGATTGGTTAACCTAAAAGTTTTCATATCCTACAATATTTTGATTCACGACAGGTGATTGTGCATGAAAATTGGCACACTTAGAACTCGTTTCCGACCTTTCTGGTATATTCTTACCTTTATTACCCTTTAGATAAGACTACCTGGGGAGGAGAAGAGAATAAAAAATTTCCCGATCAGTCAATGAGGACCGTTTTTCAGTTCCCGTCTCAACTCAGCACTTTTCCCGACTTGGTCATATTTTTGGTACGATGGACTTTTTAGCGTAGCGTTTCTTTCATTGTACTTTTGCTTTTGAGAGTGCGTACTTTTTGCCACTCTCTTTGAATTGCCTGAGGGGAGGTGCGTACTTTTTGCCACCTACCTTCCTTTAGCTCTTTTAACGCCTTCTATTGCCTTTAGTGTATACAGCTGTCTATTTTAAATGACCGCCTCTTTTAGAGTGCTGAGTGGGACATTCCCCTATTACGGATCCTACACATTCCTTTCGTTCATCCCAAAAGAAAAATTAGAATAAGTAGTGTTATCCTTGAGGTTAATTCCAGCAATTCTATACTTTTAAGATCTTTCATTTATTCTAAGTTGCCGTGTGTGTGTGAAAATCATCCTGTTGTGGATTTTTGTGAAGTAGGATATTTAAACTTTAAAGGCTCTTTAACCAATGTGACTAACAGAAAACTGATTTGTTTAAGTTTTACTTAATGAAACATGATTTTCATGCAATTTTCCTAGGATGTGAAAAGAAGTTTTTAAAAAAAAATTGACCATTTTTCAGTGAAAGATGTCAGTTTTCTTCAAAAGTTTTTCAATAAATGCATATCAAATTGATTGTCCCACCCCCCAACTTGATTGACATTGTCCTCAATGGCATAAAAGATATGAAAAACATGTCAGCCAGAAGAGAATTTGTGAAGGAGCGAAACAACCTGTAATGAAGAGGATGCGACATTCCCACGACGATTGCTGCTCAGGGACCTAAAAGGAAAAGAAATACAAAAACTGAAGTAAAATATTGGGTTGCCTCCCAACAAGCGCTAAGTTTATCGTCTTCAGCCAGACGACAGTTCAGTTATTGTGGATCACTCAGTTCTATGGATTCAGATGATGTATTTTGAAGATTTTTAATGAATGGTTTCAACCGTTGACCATTAACAGTGAAAGTGTTCCCACTCTTGGGATTCAGAATTTTAACGGCTCCATGATCGAAGGCTTTAACGACCACGAAGGGTCCATCCCATCTGGATTTCAGTTTTCCAAGAAATAGGCGAAGCCTAGAATTAAATAGCCAAACTTTCTGATTTGGAAGAAAGGATTTTCTCACAATATGTTTATCATGAAAAGCTTTAGTTTTGGCTTTATAGATCTTTGAATTTTCATAGGTCTCGTTGCGCAACTCTTCCAGCTCACTCAGTTATAAGGTTCGGTGGGAACCAGCTTGGGCTAGGTCCAGATTGACTTGTTTGATGGCCTAATAAGCCCTATGTTCCAATTCCACCGGAAGGTGGCATGCTTTTCCAAAAACCAGGCGATAAGGAGACATGCCAATAGGAGTTTCGTAAGCGGTCCGATAGGCCCATAAAGCATCATCCAATCTTTCAGACCAATCTTTTCTATCGGGCCTAACGGAGTTTTGCAGAATATTCTTAATCTCTCTATTGGAAACTTCCACTTGGCCACTGGTTTGGGGATGATAAGGGGTAGCTACTTTGTGATTAATCCCATATTTCTTAAGCAAAGCCCGAAACTGGTAATTCGTGAAGTGCGTTCCCCCATTACTTATGATAGCTTTAGGCCACCCGAACCGAGAAAAGATATTCTTCTGAACGAATTTAATGACCACTTTATGATCATTGGTTCGGGTGGCTACTGCTTCAATCCATTTTGAGACATAATCCACCGCTACCAGAATATATGTATGTCCAAAAGAGGGTGGAAAAGGTCCCATAAAGTTAATTCCCCAAACATCAAAGACTTCAACCACCAAGATTGGGTTGAGTGGCATCATATCCCTTTTCGCCATATTTCCTACGGCCTGACATCAGAGGCACGCTTTGCTAAATTCATGGGCATCTTTGAAAAGTGTGGGCCAGTAAAAACCACTTTGTAGGACTTTGGCTGCAGTTTTCTTTCCTCAGAAATGGCCCCCACAAGCCAGATTATGACAGAAGTTGAGAACACTCTGTTGTTCTTCTTCAGGAACACATCGCCTAATGATTTGATCAGGACAAAATTTGAATAATTCAGGATCCTCCCAGAAATAATATTTTTCCTGAGAAAAGAATTTGTCCTTTTCACTTTTAGTCTATCCTTCCAGAAGCTGATTAGTCACCTTGTAATTGACAATATGAGCATACCAAGGTGCAGCAGTGTGAGAAATGGTCAGTAGATGCTCATCAGGAAAGGAGTCAGTGATTGGTGTACTTTCAAAGATCGGAATTCGGGATAGGTGGTCAGCTACCACATTCTCAGAATCCTTCTTATCCCGAATTTCCAAATCAAATTCCTGGAGGAGTAAGATCCATCTAATAAGCCTAGGCTTTGCATCCTTCTTAGTCAACAGGTATTTCAGAGCTGAGTGATCAGAATAGATTATGACTTTTGCCCCTAAAAGATAAGATCTGAATTTTTCTAGGGCAAAAACCACAGCCAATAATTCCTTTTCTGTGGTGGTATAATTCATTTGAGCATCGGCAAGGGTGCGGCTTGCATAATATATCACCACGGGACATTTGTTGATTCTTTGTCCCAAAACCGCACCGATAGCATAATCAGAGGCATCACATATGATTTCGAAGGGTAAAGACCAATCTGGAGATTGAAGAATCGGGGCTTTGGTCAAAGATTCCTTCAGAGAATTAAATGCCTTGATGCAAAATTCATCCATTTGAAAAGAAACGTCCTTAGCTAGGAGAAGAGTTAGAGGCCGGGCAATTTGAGAGAAATTGTGGATAAACCGGCGATAGAAACCGGCATGGCCAAGGAATGAACGGATCTGTCTGACCGAGGTGAGAGGAGGAAGATTGGATATGAGATCGATCTTAGCTTTATCTACCTCTATTCCCCTTTCAGACACAATGTAGCCTAGAACGATGCCCTCTCGAACCATAAAATGGCTCTTTTCCCAGCTAAGTATCAGATTGGTGTCTATGCATCGTGCTAGCACCTGTTTAAGATTTTCCAGGCAATTTTCAAAAGAGTCTCCGAAGATTGAGAAATCATCCATGAAAACTTCGAGGAATTCTCCCACCATATCGGAGAAGATAGCCATCATGCACCGTTGAAATGTGGCTGGTGCGTTGCATAATCCAAATGGCATCCTCCTAAAAGCAAACGTGTCATAAGGGCACGTAAAGGTGGTCTTTTCTTGATCTTCCGGGTAAATAGCCACTTGATTGTACCCGGAGTACCTATCTAAGAAGCAAAAGTACTTCTGGTCCGATAACTTTTCCAGAATCTGATCCATGAATGGGAGCGGAAAGTGATCCTTCTTAGTCATGAGATTCAGCTTTCGGTAATCAATGCACACTCTCCATCCCGTGGTGAGCCTAGTGGGTACCTCTTCTCCATGATCATTCTGGATAACCGTTAATCCAGATTTCTTGGGTACCACTTGAGTTGGGCTGACCCATTTACTATCCGATATTGGGTAAATGATACCCGCATCCAGCCATTTCACAACTTCCTTCTTCACCACTTCTTTCATATTGGGGTTAAGCCGCCTTTGCATCTCCCGACTGGGCTTAGAATTCTCTTCCATATAGATGTGATGCATGCAAATGGATGGGCTAATTCCCTTTAAATCTGCCACTGACCATCCAATAGCACCCCTGTGGTCTTTGAGGACCTCGGTTAATTGGGCCTCCTGCGGCGATGTGAGATTTGCCGCAATGATGACCGGAAGAGTTTGGTCCGGGCCCAAAAAGATATACTTGAGAGACTCTGGTAATGGTTTGAGTTCAAGCTCAGGAGGGTCCTCTAAGGATGGCAAAGCGGGCTCAGATTGTAAAGCTGGTAAAGGTTCAACCTTGGGCCAAGATGTTAATGGGCCGGGCAAATCTTTTAAGGTATTGACTTCTTCCAAAAGGTCATGTGTGAACATCTCATTTTCTTCAACCAGATTATCCAAGATATCAATAGTATGGCATTCTTTTTCATGATCTGGGTATTGAGATGCTTTGAAGACATTAATCTGGACCTTTTGACCCCCAAATGAAATGTCCATTATGCCAGTTTCACAATTTATATTAGCTTTGGCTGTGGCTAAGAATGGACGACTTAGGATGATCGGAGTGTGAATGAGTTCCTCAGGTAATGCCACATCCAGAATAAGAAAATCCACGGGAAAATAACAATCATGAACCTTCACAATATCATCCTCAATTAATCCCCGTGGAGTTTTCACAGACCTATCAGCCAACTGCAAGATGATGGGTGTGGGCTTTAATTCTCCAATATCAAATTTCTCATAAATGGCTGTTGGCAATAGATTCACACTAGCACCTAGATCCAATAAAGCTCTATCAAATGTAACTCCAGCTAAGTCATATGAAATTAGAGGTACTCCAGGATCCTTTAACTTCTTGGGTAAATGATTCATCACAATTGCACTAACCTCCTCGGAAAGCCGAACCTTTTCGGGTGCCATTCTAGATTCTCTTCGTGGAGTACATAATTCCTTGAGAAACATAGCATAAGCTGGCACATGCTTGATGGCATCGAGGAGTGGAATATTAATTTGGACTTGTTTGAACAAATCCAACAACTCCTCATTCTGGGCCAGTTTCTTCCTGGTATTGGGCTTAGCTAACAAGGCATTAGGAAATGGCACCCTAGGTTTATAAGAACTGGGGCGTTCATCTATCTTCCCTTTTCCTTTCAGATCCTCCTCCAACTTCTCTATGATGGGTTCATCTTCACTCTCACTTTCAATTTCCTGAGGCCCATCAGTGGAACCTTTGGCTAACTCTCCATCTGCATGTGGTTTTTCTAAACTTCTCCTACTCTTAAGGGCTGAAATGGCTTTAACATTCTCCAATTGTGGCCCTTTATGTTGTGGTAATGGGCCAGGCTGAGGTAAAAGGTCCGATTGCTGTGGAAAATCCGGAGGTTGATTCCTTGGATTGGCAACGGGTTGACTAGGAAGTTGGCCCACTTCTCTTCTCATCGTAGCCTCAGCTAGTTGGCCCATTTGACTTTCCAACTTAGCAATGGATTGTTGCTGGGTCAAAATCAGTTGTTGGAGTTGAGTGAATTTGTCATCAAAGTTGGGCTGAGGAGGTTGTTGGTAAGTGGGTGGAGGATGGTATTGGGTTGCCTGTCCTGATTGGAATGAGTGGTAGTGGGCTAGTTGACCAGATTGGAATGCTTGATAAGGGACCGGTTGGCCTGATGGATACTGGGCCGGTTGAGAAAACTGGGCTTGAGATCCCCTAGCCTGAACATTTCCATAGAAAATAGATTGCTGTTGGAATGAATTCTGTGGCTTTTGGACTTGATGCATGGGAGGATTGGACATTGGTAGTGGGGCCTGCTGATTCTTCCAAGAGAAATTAGGGTGATTTCTTCAGCCAAAATTGTAAGTATTTGAGAATGGATCATTATTGGGCCTGGAGAATCTCTGGGCAGCCTGAACTTGTTCTTGAATGAATGGTGGAAGTTGGGCCGCAGTTGGGCATTCATTCACTTGATGGGTTGGACTTGTGCATAAGGCACAAATGTCATGATTAGCAGAGGATGGGCCTTCATATAGACTAGATTGTGTTGGGTAAGTAGGCTCTTGCTTGTTTAAGGCCAGGAGTTGGTCTAGTTTCTGGGCCAAGATGTCTACCTTATCCAATTTCTAATTAATCATATTTATGTCCATTCTAGATTCGGGCTCTCCACGGGCCTTAAGTTCATATATTCCAGTCCATTTAGATGGCCCAACAGACCTTTCATAAGATGATAATAAGGCATGATTGATGGAATTTTCACTTAGCATCTCAAACAGATCATAGGCCTCATCTTCATTTTTCATCATAAATGCCCCTCCACATGAAGCATCCACCATCTGCCTGAACTGTTCAGACAATCCTTCATAGAATGCTTGGACAATTTGCCATTTTGAAAGCTCATGATGAGGGCATTTTCTAAGCAATTCTTTCAGTCTTTCCCAAGATTCATGGATCAATTCTCCGGGAGTTTGGGTAAAACTCGTGACGGCCCTTCTCATGGTATTGGTCCGCCCGATAGGATAGAACTTCTTGAGAAATTCTTTCTGCATCTCTTCCCATGTCCTAATGGGCCTTCCTATAGTTCCCAACCAATATTTAGCCTTGTCCTTTAATAAAAAAGGAAATAAGGTCAATTTAAGGCCATCATCGGTGAAATTCTGGATCTTCACCGTGGAACAGATTTCTAGGAATTCATCCAGATGCTTATAAGGATCTTCATTAGTATTTCCATAAAAGGATAGGAGCATCTGAATGGTGCTAGATTTGATTTCATATTGATTGGCTAGATTCTGAGGAAGATGAATACATGATGAAGGTTGATATCGATTTGGAATGAAATAGTCCTTCATTTGCTTTGGTGGGTCCTGATTATCAGCCATTAGATCTTGTGGTGGATTTCTTTGATGTAGGATTCTTTCTATTTCAGCAAGTGGTCCTAGAAGGTTAGGATTTTGAGATCTCCTACCTTGCATGCACTAGGATTGATAGAGAGATGATTGATTTGAATTTTGTTTTCTATTTCTTGTTTTTTTTTTTTAAATGCAAACAATTTTGGCAAATAAATTATCCTAATGATCTAATGTTAACCTAGACTCTCTATGTGAATTTTCTTACAAGGTGAATGCAGTCCACGTCGAGTCACAACCACAATCAGTCAACGGCCAGGTAAGAGGTGGGGTAGTGGGAGGCTCCCCCTACTTTCATAGGGACCTAATTAGAGAACCACTTTCCCGCTTAGGTGTTTGCCTTTTCAACCTCTAGCCTAGACACCGTTGCCAAAAAATGGAGGCAACCCGAGATTTAAACCACTCACGGTGTAAACTCTAGATTCTCTTTCGACTTGCTTTTAGTTGGATTAGGAAATGCCAATGTAAGGAAGGTGATTTGTGGGCTAAGGAAGGGTGATCAAATCCCTACCTTATGTGGTTAAAGTTGCTGCCCTTAAAGTCTTTTTGAATGCAATACAAGGCAACAAGTCAATGCAAGGTGTGTTGATGCAATCATGAATGACTTGCTAAAATTGAAACACGTACCTTTCTCCCGCACTCTTCAACAATTTATGGAAATAACTGTGAAAGGAAACTAACTCATGCTTTCCTAGGATGATGAATGCCTAGCATGGAAGGTTTCTAATATTGGCAATAAAGTTTTTTAAATTTAGATGTTCCTCTTTTTGTTTCTTTTTTAGTTAATGGAAACCTATCTAAACTAGAAACTACAAAAATAGAAACTAACTAGAATAAGGAAATTGAAACATAGAAAGTTGGAACACACTTACCATGATTTCACTTTCCTTTTTTTTTTTTTTTCAATTTACCTGCAAAAATAAGAAAAATAAGGTTAGCTAAAGAATAATTACATTAAATCCAAGATAATCAAAATTAAAAAGCTAACTCCCCAGCAACGGCGCCAAAAATTGATCGTTCCAAATTGTGCGTCGTTAAACACTCATGAAAAACTTCAATCTAAATTTAACCGGCTCACTCAAATCAGATTTTGAAAATTAATAGTGGTGAGTCCGAGTCGATCCACTGGGAGTTAAGATTTTAACTTTGAAAACTTTGGAATTTAGTTATCTAAAAATAAGTGAAAATTTAAGTAAACTAATTACTTATTTAAACTAAAATTAAGTTAACTAATGCTACCTAAAAATAGGATTACTTAAATTAAACAAATCTTTTTTTTTCTTTTCTTTTTTAGAAATTAAACACTAGTATATATGGAAAATAAGCACGACTAAAAAAATTAACAAAGAAATTGTTATTTAACTAGGTGTAAATGATTAATTAACCAAAAATCATGAAACAACTTACAACACTTAATGGTTTAATATCCTAAATAAACAAAACATTAAATAACAACTGACTAATCCTAATAATTAAACTACTATTATACTAATGGAAATAGAAAAGTAAAGCTTTGGTCTCTACTGAATCTTTGAAGGGGTGCTGGTTCAATGGACTGCTGGTGGCTGCTGCGTGTAGAAACGAAACCGTGAAGCTGTTGCTGGAAGAAGGAGGGCTTGGACGGTTGTCTTCACCAATCATGCATATAGGTTGCATGCATGGGCATGTGTGGCACGTGGATAAGGTTGCAGAAGGAGGAGCCACCATGCTAGGACAGGTGCTTGCTGGGCAGCGTGGAGAAGCTTGGCAGCCGGGTGGAGAAGCTGGCTTCACCGGACCTGCTGGAGCTGCTGGGTGTGCGTGGGGGTTGGCTTCACGCTTGGACAGCTGCTGGGAGGAGTATCTTGATAGCGGCTGCGTTGAGATGCTTCAGGCCAGCGGAGAGGAGGAGGCTGTGGAGGGTGCGGTTGCCGCTGGCTGGGCGTTGTTGGGATGAAGACGTGGAGATCACCGGCTGCTGGGTGCGTGCATGCATGCACGTGGACGAGGAGGGCGCTGGCAGGCTTCAACGTGGAGAAGGCCGTCGGTGGCTTGCTGCGTGGGGCTGGAGAAACTGGTGCTGGTGGAGGGAAGGAAGGCTGCTGCAGGTTGCTGGAGGAGCTTGCTGGAGAGTGCCGGCACGTGGAGCTCGGGAGCAGGGCTTCACCGCAGGAGGTGCTGGAAGAAGCTGGTTGCTGCGTAGGTTCGCAGGTGGGTTGCTGTGGAGCCAGTAACCGGAGAGAGAGACGTGGGGAGAGAAGAGAGGAGAGAGGGAGGAAGAGAGAGGATAGCAGAGCAAGGGAGGGAGAGAGGACCTTGTGCGTGTGTGCGCTGGTGGAGAGGGAGAAGAAAAGAGAGAGGAAGGCAGAAAAGTTGGAAAAGAAGATGAAGAGAGGGATAACCGGGGAGAGGGAGAGCCGGAGAGGAGTTGGAAAAGAGGGGAGGAAGAAGGAGAGTGCGGTAGGAATGAGAGAGAGGGCTGTGGAGGGAGAGAAAGACTTGGGAAACTGGAAAAAGGGCCAGAATAGGAGGAAGAATCGTAGGCGAAAAAGAACTGTCCAGGGAGTTGGAGAAGGAGAGGGATTTATAGATAAGAAGAGAGGAAACTGTGCGGTGGAAGAGAGGGAAAGAGAGAGAGGGAAAAAGGAAACTGGAGAAGGAAGAGGGTTCAAATTTCTAAAAAAAAGAGATAGAGGATTTTTAAAATAAAGAAAGGAATGGATGTGGTTGGGAAATTGGAGAGAAGGAAGGAAATAGAGGGTTTTGGGAAACTCCAGAGAAAGAAGGAATCAAATTGCATTTTTACCCCTACTTTAGTTGAAATCCGAACACTAGACGTCCCCCAAATTTCTAGAAACTCCACCAGCTGCACTGCATCATCGGCATGTCCTGTTCACATAAAATAAATATAAATTAGCGCATTATCATAAAAATATCATCATATTTATTCATTTCGTCTCGATTTTGTCGAAAAACCGCAAATGCGCTATACTCCTTTAATCACATGAAATGACGATGTTTTTAAGTCAGAATTTGATGAAATTGGTACCGTTGGACTTGTTACACAATTATCTATCATTTCTTGCTATTTTGCAGATAAAAACATGAGTATGATGCATATGATTGCCCTTAAATGATCAATTTAGCACTTTATCAGACTGCCTCCGCAAATAAGCAGGGATGCGAGGATAGTGAGGTTGTGAACTAGCGGCATTCCTGCCGTGCCCAAAGGAATTATGATAGATTGGGGTTTGTCGCCTGACAGGGTGTCGTGAACTAGACTGTTGAGGGCTTCCGTGTCGTGGAGTGGAAATACGGAGACCTTCCATGGCTTGAGCAGGAGTTTGATAAGCAGCAGGGTGAACCAAAGGGCTTGGCTCTTAAGGATGCAGAGGACCTTTCCCTTTTAAGATTGATTGAATGGCGTCAAATTGATGGGGATCTACATGATTAGATAGAGCTCCCATGAGAGTAGCAAGATTAGAAGGATGATCTACAGAGGGCCCAGTCTGGTCTTGGGCTCTTTCAACAGTAGGATTAGAGATGACATGAATACGTGATTAATTGCCCAATCCTGGTGATATTGACCGTAGATCGGATCATCATGATACTGAGGGGCATGAGCATCTCCCTCGTGAACATATTGGAATTGATCGTGATAGTCGGAGATATAAGCGTCCCTTTCATCTTCATAATAGGATGTACCATGAACCTGAGTGGCATAGGCATCTCCCTCGTACTCGACCAGATCTTCTTGTTCAAAGGCAACCATACCGACAATTCTACCTGAACGTAGCATCATTGTATTGAGATGACAATTACTTCAATCAAGTTTGCACAGATTAACAACCAAATGGATGCTTACGTTGTTTTGAAAGTTACTTGTTGGGTTAATAGAATTTTTAGACTCAAATTCTCTCAATGGGTAAGATCCTAGTTTCAATTCAATTTCCACCGTTATACTCTACGGCTTCACTCACAACGATATGACTAACTACCCGGGACTTCAAATGGTACAACTGGCCCGATGAACAAAGAGGAATTCTTTGCTTTTGGGGACTTACGGAGGTCTTAGCACCAACCACTCTAGTCTGACCGAGGGACCAACCTAGTCAGAGAGAGGTGAGGATGCCAAGAGAGGTGTTCCTAGAGTAGGGGGGTGAGCCCCGATGCAAATGACCTGTGGCCTGGATGGCCTCTAAAATAGAATAAATAAATATAGGTAGCAAGAAGATCAATGATCCGAGTGCTAATGACCAACAGGGATGAGAGCTTGAATCGCGTCGTTGTTCATCGACGCTATTCAAAACAGTAATCCCTCCTGTTCACAGAAGCTCGGACAGCAAGGAAGATAAAGGGGGCACTAAATCGCATCTTGCTAGGGCGACGCGCTTAACGAAACGCGTCTCTCTGTGCAAACGCGTTTTAGGTCCCAAAAGCAGCAAATAAGAAGCAAGATCAAGGACAATCTACTCTTCAAACAACAAGATGACTAAGAAATCAACTTCTCATACGACGACAACTTGAACATATAGACCAATCATGCAACAGATGGATATCAATCTGAACAAACACACTTTCTAATACCACTTCTCAAGGCAATCAAGGGAGGGCAAAATTTTGCCACAAAGGGATGTGCACGAGGTGTACGTGGGGATAACCGTAAAAATAACCAACCAACAAACCATCAAACGTGTCCGAGGGACACAAGCGGTGCACAATGGAATCAACAAAAGTAAAGAGGAGAGAAACGGCAAGACAATTCCCACCGTGATCGCCAAAAAGTTGTAGTGCTCAAAAAGAGTGTGTGTTCATCATGTTATCATGTGTTTACTATGATTAACAATATGAAAAGAATTGTGATCGTCAGAAACCAAGGGTTTTAAGGGAAAAGTGATTGCTTACCAACCTTGCAAACTGGGAGAATGTGGGATCTTTTGCTCCTCTCTTTCGGCCGGCCGAAAGAAAAGAACCTTCTCTTTCGTTACACTTATTCTTCTTTGTACCTTGCACAAAAAAAAAATCAAATAAATAATAAAACTATGATTAGAACTAAAGTAGTGTAGTATCTATCCTAATTAAGAATCTAAACATGCAACTAAACTATGATTGACCCCTTGAAAGCCTTGATCTTCTTGAGCTTCAATGGTGGAAGAGGATGAAGGAACAAGAACTCCTTCTTGTTATCCACGTTTTTCTCCCTTGAGGACCTTCAAACACCTTGTAGAGGGCTCCGAATCCTCTAAAGACCAACCTCTTTCAAAGGCCAATGTCCATATATATTTATATGAAGTGATTTCAGGTTGTTTGGCCTTTAAAAGGACTCTCCTGCGGCTTGGACTTGCTCTGGACGATCATAATGAAAATTGGAAACCCTTCTAACCTTGGGAACATGATTATCTTGGCTAAATCTTGCTTATCAGGAAACTCTTAAAACGCGTCGCTCAAGGGGGACGCCTTTTAATTCATCAATACGGCCAAAATAAAAACAAATCCGGAAAGAGAAACCGAAAATAATTAGGAAATATGAAAGGCATCTTATATGCGCGACATGCTTTAGATAAATTAGGAAATTAACCAGAATTAGAAATAGTAAACCTAAGCGGATTAGGACTTAAAAGGCGTCGTGTAAGGGCGACGCTATTCAGCTAAATCCTCTTAAATTTACAACTTTCAATTCCGAATTGATTTCTGCTAAGAATCTAAATGGCGTCGTGTATGCACGACGTGATTCAACAATTTTTGGGAAAATCAATAAAAAATAATTTAATGATTAAACATCAGACCATTCTGGGGCATTATCATTGTGACATGAAATTTACTCAATATGATGTAAAAATTAGCGTGTCTACACCGAGGTTCTAGTGGGCACCGCGGAGGAGGCACCAGCTGAGGAAGTCGGTCCTCGTTTGGTAAGCCTCGAAAACACCCCTCTTATACTTCAAATTTCAATTTTTGGGGGGAAGAAAATAGCCAACCACAGGTTATAGAAACCTGTGGTGAAAGGCGTCTAGGATAGGGATGCCTTTTGAAACGCGTCCCTATACCCTAATGCGATTCAAACTGGTGATTAATTCTCAAAATTTATTTAAAAACTGATTATTAGTATTCCAATAGTGATTCTGATTGAAAATTGCAGGGCACGATAAGGACCAGGATCTCCTGGGACCTGGTGGCAGCCACGTATAGGGGTTCTCCCGGACTTCCAGAAGGCGAGATTGGCGGAGATGGGGTTCCGGGAGATGTTAGAGATAGAGCCTTTCTGGATCGACCTGGTGTTGCTCCAGGTCCTTATGGAGAGGTGGCACGCTGAGAGTAGGGCATTTCTAATGCTCTGGGAACATATGGTCCCCAGTCTCGAGGATGTGTGCAGGATCACCGGCCTTCGGATAGAAGGTCGGGAGGTAAGCGGGATCACATATCCCGACTACCATGGACTGGCTCAGGAGTTGCTAGGCCTAGAGTGTACGGGATTGGAGGGCCGAGAATCTCGGACCCTCCTCAAGACAGCGGTGGAGAGATCCTTAGGACTAGAGGAGCCTAGGCAGCAGCCCGACGAGTCCCGGCCGAGTTGAGATCTAGACTGGCGAGGGCAGTCAACGAGGTATATTGTCAGGATCCTAGTGATAGGGTTATAGTAGATAAGGACCTTAGGAGGTTCTTGGTGTTTTTCTTTGGTAGGCTTCTTTTCGGGACAAAGGGCGACTACATCCACTGTCGCTTCCTGAGTCTTCTTGTAGACCTTGATCGACTAGGTGAGTATGTCTGGGTGCGGCCCTTCTGGCCCATCTCTTCATTGACCTCTCTGCCGTCACACCTGACCGGGAGACCACCATCAGCGGCTTCATGCCGTTCCTTCAGGTACTTAGTTTATTTTATATTTGTTCATTTCATTAAGTGCTTATAATGCAATGCGTGTGATCCTAACTACATGTTCTTTTATGCAGGTGTGAACATATTATTATTTCCCTCTGGGCCGAGTAAGGCCATCTGCACAGCCGGCGGCAATCCCGCTTGCCCGGCGTTGGTATCCGATGGTGGACACGGCGCCACAGCATCACCAGTAGACGGCCCTCCGCCGTCAATTTCTTGACTACCTAGAGTTGTTGGTAAGTTTTTAAATCTTTTCTGTTTCATATTTGATTAGTTATCTGATATTAAACTATTTAATTAATTAATTGTTTTGTTAAAGTGTTGTTAAATTATTATTTGTTTGATCGATGATTTAGATGTTAATTATTTTAAATGTTCATTATAACATGTCTCATCAATTGAAATGCAATGCGATTAACCTATATGAATGTAGGTTATATGGTGTCCACATCTGGGTATGGACGATGCTAGACAGCCATGGGTGGAGCTCGGGCGAGGCAGGCTGCATTGCATGAACGAGATCGCCCTCCTACGTTTAAGGCTGGTGATGCGGACGCTGGGTCTGCATCAGGAGTGGGTGGAGGAGGAGATCCCATAAGGGATTGGGAGGTCAATGTGGGGGAAGCAGGCCCGCACAGATTGGGGTGCCAAGTTTCCAAATCAGCGGGATGACTGGCACCGGTACGGGGTCCCGGTAGAGTCGCAGGCGGTGAGCAGTGATGCTTACCTGCACAATGGAGGGCCGCATCGGTGGCCGTCCTACCTGCCGGACGGCCACGCGTGTGGCCGTCCACGTTGGCGGACGGCCACACGGGTGGCCGTCCGACCCGTAGGGCAGCCACGCGTGTGGCCGTCCATGACGACGGACGGCCACGCGAGTGGCCATCCGACTCGTCGGATGGCTTTAAGAAGCCCCAGGGCCTTTTTTTTCCCTACCCTTTCTTCCTCTTCTTTACCTATTCCGATTTTCCTTCACCCTCTCATGGCGTGAGTCTGGCTTCCTCGTTCCCTTAGGAGGAGGAGGGCCGGTGGTGGTGATGGTGAGGCGGCAACAGCTGCCGGCGGTGATAGGGCGAGTACCAGCGGCGGTGGCGGCAGCGGGATGAGTACTAGCGGCGGCGGCAGTGAGGAAGAGCACGGCGAGGACACGCCCTGCATCGAAGAAGAAGGAGAAGAAGAGAGGGCGGCGGAGGAGGGTGATGAAGAGGAGGAAGATGAAGTTGATGAAGAGGAAGAAGAAGGAGAAGAAGAAGATGAGGAGGAGGAAGACGGTGGCAATGAGGAGGTGCCCCCGAAGAAGAAGAAGAAGGTGAGTTCCTGTCTTTTTTTTTGGATCCGCGGTGGCCGGCGTGGCGGACGGCAGGGGATCGCGCCGTCCGTACGGGCGGACGGCCAGAGGATCCGCCATCCGTTCGACGGACGGCGGACGGCCCCGCCGTCCGTCCGTACGAACGGCGGGCAGGCCCGCTGCCCATCCGTATGGACGGCGGACGGCCGCACCGTCCACGCACCATCCACGCCCTCCACGCGGCAACACTTGAAGCTCCAACAACTGCATCGCACCGCCCGTGCATGCTTCCAGCGTACCAGCAGCCAGCCCCCACGTGGCAACACTTGAAGTTCTAGCAGCCAGCCTGAAGCCGGCCCCCACTCGTGCTGCACTAGCACTCCAGTTCACATAGAATAAATATAAATTAGCATATTATCATAAAAAAATCATTATATTTATTTATTTCATCTCGGTTTCGTCGAAAAACCGCAAATGCGCTATACTCCATTAATCACATGAAATGCCGATGTTTTTAAGTCAGAATTTGACGAAATTGGTACCGTTGGAGTTGGTACGCAATTATCTATCATTTCATGCTATTTTACAGATAAAAACGTGAGTATGATGTGTATGATTGCCTTTAAATGATCAATTTAACACTTTATCACACCCCCCAACTTACTCATTGCTAGTCCCTTAGCAATGCAAATAAGGAAAAGTTAGGACAAACAATGAATTATCATGCTTCATTTGTAGTATCTATCACAAAAAATTTAAGTGGTAGACGATTGGTTAAGCTAAAGTTTTCATATCCCACAATATTTTGATTTACGACAGGTGATTGTGCATGAAAATTGACACGCTTAGAACTCGTTTCCGACCTTTCTGGTATATTCTTGCCTTTACTACCCTTTAGATAAGACTACCTGGGGAGGAGAAGAGAATAAAGGATTTCCCGATCAGTCAGCGTGGACCGTTTTTCAGTTCCCGTCCCAACTCAGCACTTTTCACGACTTGGTCATGTTTCTGGTACGATGGACTTTTTAGCGTGGCTTTTTCATTTCATTGTACTTTTGCTTTTGAGAGTGCGTACTTTTTGCCACCTTCTTTGAATTGCCTAAGGGGAGGTGCGTAGTTTTTGCCACCTACCTTCCTTTAGCTCTTTTAACGCCTTCTATTGCCCTTAGTGTTTTACAGCTGTCCATTTTAAATGACCGCCTCTTTTAGAGTGCTGAGTGGGACAGTCCCCTATTACGAATCCTACACATTCCTTTCGTTCAACCTAAAAAGAAAAATTAGAATAAGTAGTCTTATCCTTAAGGTTAATTCTAGGAATTCTATACTTTTAAGATCTTTCATTTATTCTAAGTTGCCGTGTGTGTGTGAAAATTATCCTGCCGTGGATTTTTGTGAAGTGGGATATTTAAACTTTGAAGGTTCTTTAACCAATGTGACTAACAGAAAATTGATTTGTTTAAGATTTACTTAATGAAACATGATTTCATGTAATTTTCATAGGATGTGAAAAGGAGTTTTTGAAAGAAATTTTAAAATTTTGACCATTTTTCAGTGAAAGATGCATATCAAATTGATTGACCCACCCTCCAACTTTATTGACATTGTCCTCAATGGCATAAAAGATAGCAAAAACATGTCAGCCAGAAGTGAACTGTGAAGGAGAGAAACAACCTGTAATGACGAGGATGCGACATACCCAAGGCGACTGCTGCTCATGGACCTAAAAGGAAAAGAAATACAAAAACTGAAGTAAAATATTGGGTTGCCTCACAACAAGCGCTAAGTTTATCATCTTCAGCCAGACGGAAGTTCAGTTATTGTGGATCACTCAGTTCTATGGATTCAGATGATGCATTTTGAAGATTTTCAATGAATGGTTTCAACCGTTGACTATTAATGGTGATAGTGTTCCCACTTTTGGGATTCATAATTTTAACAGCTCTATGATCGAAGGCTTTAACGACCACGAATGGTCCATCCCATATGGATTTCAGTTTTCCAGGAAATAGGCGGAGCCTAGAGTTAAATAGCCAAACTTTCTGATTTGGAAGAAAGGATTTTCTCACAATATGTTTATCATGGAAAGCTTTAGTTTTGGCTTTATAAATCTTTGAATTTTCATAGGCCTCGTTGCGCAACTCTTCTAGCTCACTCAGTTGTAAGGTTCGGTGGGAACCAGCTTGGGCTAGGTCCAGATTGACTTGTTTAATGGCTCAATAAGCCCTATGTTCCAATTCCACCGGAAGGTGGCACGCTTTTCCAAAAACCAGGCGATAAGGAGACATGCCAATAGGAGTTTTGTGAGCAGTCCGATAGGCCCATAAGGCATCACCTAATCTTTCAGACCAATCTTTTCTATCGGGCCTAACGGACTTTTGCAGAATATTCTTAATCTCTCTATTGGAAACTTCCACTTGGCCACTGGTTTGGGGATGATAAGGGGTAGCTACTTTGTGATTAATCCCATATTTCTTAAGCAAAGATCGAAACTGGTAATTCGTGAAATGCATTCCCCCATCACTTATGATAGCTTTAGGCCACCCAAACCGAGAAAAGATATTCTTCTGAACGAATTTAATGACTACTTTATGATCATTGGTTCGGGTGGCTACTGCTTCAATCCACTTAGAGACATAATCCACCGCTACCAGAATATATGTATGTCCAAAAGAAGGTGGAAAAGGTCCAATAAAGTCAATTCCCCAAACATCAAAGACTTCAACCACTAAGCTTGGGTTGAGTGGCATCATATCCTTTTTTGCGCCTTCTCTCCAGCCGGTCCAATGGGTCGGCGCTCCCACAAAGAACCCACAGAGGCTGCTGCTATTTTTCTTCTCTCTCTCCATTAGCCAAGTTATCCGTTTATTTGATTAAGATTAGTTGTTTATTACGTGATGTTTAGTTTAAGGATATTTAACCATAAATTTTGTAATTTGATTCCGGATTTTTAGATGATTAATTGTTTACACAATTAAATAATGATGTTTCTTGTTATAATTTCTTAGTTGTGCCTATTCTCCATAGGAGGTTGTGTTTAATTTCTAAAAAAAAGAGGGATTTGTTTAGTTTACGTAATTACATTTTTAGGTAAAGTTAGTTAATTGAGTTCTAGTTTAAATAAGTAATTAATTAATTAGTTCACTCAAATTCTCACCTGTTTTTAGATAACTAAGAATCACAAGGTTTTCAAAATTAAAATATTATTTCCCTGTGGATCGACTCGGACTCACCATTGCTATTGTTAAAATTAGTTTATATGAGCCGATTAAAATATGATTGTTAGCTTGGGTTTTTAACGACATAATCATTGGCTATCAATTTGCAGGGCCCACAGAGAGTCCGGGGCAGAGTTTCTTGGGAGTTGGTCTGGGCCTGGTACCATGCGCTGCCCGATCGGCTCCTTTTCCAAGTGGATGCGTTTGGGTTCGGGCCGTTGTTTCGGATCCGACCATTCATGGTGGATGCACCCTTCTTGGTGGCTCTGCGAGAGTGCTGGGATGACAGATGCAGAGCCTTCATCATGCCCTGGGGACACATGCTGCCCACGTTGGAGGATGTCTCTTTTTTGACAGGCTTGTCAGTCATTGGTGATCCGGTAGTGGGTCCTGAGCTCAGGGATTACAGGCAGCTCTTAGATCGACTCCTGGGTGAGGGGTACTATCGGGTTCAAGGAGCACTATCTCACATACCCCTCGGACATTTCGCCCGATCTGTGGGATTGAGTTGGGTACGGCAGATGCCGAGCGAGACTCTTGAGGCTTTTGTTGAGAGAGTGGAGGCTTTACTGGATTTGGATGGCCGCTCAGACGATGAGAATTTACGGATCTTCCTCCTGTTCTTCTTCGGAAGGCTGCTATTTGCTACAGCTTCAGACAAGGTTAACTTGAAGTATTTGCCATTGTTGGAGGATCTCCAAGCAGCGAAGAAGATGGCATGGGGAGCAACGATGCTTGGTCACCTCTTTTCTCACCTGGTGAGCTATCGCCAGGGATCCGGCAATCTGGGCGGATTCACGCCTTTTCTTCAGGTAATTCTTCTTGATTGTTGATCTCCGTTCTTCCTCACTTATGTTGGTTGATATTGACTATGTTGTCCCTTGTAGATCTGGGGTTATACCCGCTTTCCCATCGGCCGCGGGGCTGTCTCTGCGGATCGTGAGGGATGGACTCCACTTATGGCGCAGTGAGAAGTGATCTGGGATTATCCTCCCGTGATGTACCGCGTGGAGGACATCCGTGCCCAGCTCGACACATTTCCTCCTCACATGGTGAGTGATTCGAGATATATGTGCATCTTGACCAATGATTAAGTCTGACTTTTCACTTCATTCAGGTGGTGTGGATGCCATATGCAGAGAAGGACCTCGCCGATCATCCATGGGTGTCTCAGAGTTTCTCCCAATTCCGGCGGGAAGTGCCCTTGCTATGTGTGAATATCTGTGATGGCCTTTTTGTTCGGATGGCCTTCCGCACGTGAGGATGGCATCAGCCTTTACTAGCCTTTCCGACCTACCTTGACATGAACCGCGGTCGTTGCCGATCTTCTGCAATTGGTCAGGACTGGCGAGTGGTAAGGCGAGCTGAGATTGAAGTATGGCATCGCACCGGGGACGGCCTACAGGAGGATAAATTCCTGCGAGATAGTTACACATACTTGGGGGATTACGCCCGACGGTACGCGGACCGCATGTTTCTAGATGTGCGGCGGGTGCGTCACTCTAAACCCTTCAATCTATTTCACCCAATCTTTTCTTACTGACTGACCTTGGTGGTATTCCTGCAATAGATGCACGAAACCGAAGCTGTGCAGATTCTAAAGAATCAGAATGAGATTTTGGTTTTGCAGACGAGTGACTTGCTTCGCCAAATTAGAGAATTGGTGAGAAGTTTGATTTCTGGTTTCGGGTGTGAAATTGTCCTTTTATTTTGTGAAACTCTTGTGATGCAGAGAGAAACGCTAGTCCGTCACGGGCTGTGGGGAGATCCTGGCGCGGGCTCATCATCTCAGGGGCCAGCTGCCCCTGCTGATTGGGAGGTGAGGTTGCAGGATGCCCTCCGACGTGCGGAGGCCCGGGAGGCGGACTTAGCACAACAGGTGAGACTTGTTCCGCCCTTGTGTTATTCTGATTGAGCTTGCTTAACCCTAAGTTCCTTTGCAGCGCCAGGAGGTGGAGGCCGCTTTAGCCAGGGCGCAGGAATTGGAGATCCTCAATCAGCAGTTGAGAGATCAGGTCTTAGAGGAGCGGACTGCTCGGGCAAGGTCAAGAGAAGGATCCCACCCAGATGTGTACTGGGAGGGTAAGATAGCCGGCTTGCAGGAGGAGCTGAGGAGGTCGCAGACAGAGGTGAGGGAGCTTGATTTCAAGTACCGGACCCTGTGGGACCGAGTGATGAAGAAGGGGCGAGAACGAGCCACGAGATCTAGTGCACAGAGTCCAGGAGCTCGTCCCCCTATCCCTGCCCCATCGGCTGGCCAGGCGCCGGCTGGGAGCTCTATCTTTAAAGACCTCGACTCCCTCCTTGTTGAGGACGCATGGAGAGCACTTTGACCTGCTGGATCTTCGGGGTCTATGCGACCGACATCAGGTCATCGCCGTGCTCGGGAGGACGATGCTGAGAGTCAGATGAGACACTCCTCTCGTGATAGGAGAGAGGATGAGGCGGAGGGAAGGAAAAGGGATTGAGGGCTGATATAGGGGTATGCCCCTGTATTGTGATGTATGAACACTATGTTATGCTTGCATATTTCACTATTTGTATCCGGGCACTTCTTGTTTTGCTTTTTGTTCATACCTATTCTTCCTGCATGCACAACATTAGGGGAAACAATTAGTAGTATCTGTTTTCGGCCCCTTGCCCAAAAGAGCAACTACCTTTTCCCTAGCCTTCGCATAGGGTCAAGGGGCCGTGTCCTACTAATCAGACAAAAGAAGAGCATTGAAATCGATGTGACAAGAAAATATGCAAATGCTAGCGGATATTAACAAGTGGGGTGTGTGATGAACGAAAGCATGTTTTTGATTCCGACCACTTGGTGACTGCCCAAACTCAGCCTGATTGAATGACGAAAGGGAAATGCACACTCAACTTTCCAGGTATCCTAAGCACACATCTAGATTGATTTGGGCCTCTAGACTCCACAAACTAACCTTGACCGGCTAAGACTCATACTGATGACAATATCGTCATGCCATGCTTAGGCTCCCAGCTGCTTCCGACCACCAAGTTTGCCCAAAAGGTTTTCAAGGTAAATGATTTGCCCGACCTGGGTCTCTTTCCTCACAATCTAGAAGGTATAAGATGGAACACCTTGGAACCCTAACAGTCAACCGCGCGACGCTGACCCGGAATAAGACGTCGTCGCACCTATTGGTGACGCGCATGCATTGACCTAAGCCCGAAGTCTTGAGAGTGCTCATTGAGATTATGGTTAAGGAATTGATTCACCAGAAACACTAACATTACTCTTCACTCATTTTGGACTCCTGTGATCATATGAGCATATGATGATTTTTGAAAATCGAACCATTTTAAAATGATGTTCGGTCTTTAGATAGCTATCTTGTGCTAAACCTTGGGGGAGAAAAAGTGAAAAAATTTTGGAGACAAACCTCACAGGAGGATTGACAAAACCGTTAAAATGGCGAGCTATGACAAAACGGACCCCTTTTGACCTCCTAGATGCTCCTATTTTGACTTTTCAGGCCTTTGGTAGATTTCATGGCCAGGCACGGTCGCGACCAGGCTTTTTTGTATGATTGCTTGAACCCCTTTTTTTTGTGTATTTTCTTTTCCTTTCTTGATATTTTAGGGGTTATTTGATATCCCGTCTGCGGGGACACTGCCCTCTTCACGTGCTCTGGTCCTTTACATTTCATTTTTGGGCCTATTTGAGGGGTTACATCTATCGGGTTGTTGAGGAATCGCAGTTTGCTGAGCTCGACTGTTTAAGGGCGTCAACTGTCCTGATCAGTCGAGAGACAAAGAGCAAAGGTTGCAGTTCGCAGTGTACTAAAGACCTCGAACTCATTTTAAAAAGGTTATCTTTGAAGAAACGTATAGGTGTGTGCATCTCAGGATGATCATAGGGATCTGTATGAAAGTAAAGTAGACACGTACAAGGTTCTGGTGGACCAGAATCTTAGCCAAACCTTAATGTCAACCCAATCTATCATGCAACTAAACCTAGACAGGGGATTATGTAGCAGTCACCAGACAGCTGGATTTTGTGTCTTTTCTAATTTTTTTGTCATTTTCATTGAGCTATGCACATATTTACAAATATTTTGTTGCTTTTCGGAATATTCCATTTTTTTGGATTTTGAAAATTTTGATGTTTGTTGTTTTTTTATGGGTAAAACTTCTTCAGATACACCCCATTCCAAGGATGGGGTAACTCCTCTCCTTTTTCATTGATTAGGCGGTATGCATTACCTGAGTATGCCTCCTTGATTACAAATGGACCTTCCCAATTTTCTTGCAACTTGCTCCTGGGACCAGGAATTTTGATCATTTTTCTCTTGAGTACCATTTCCCCAATTTCAAATTTTCTTTCGAGAACCTTCTTTGCATAGAATGTTGCAATTCTATTCCTGTAAACTTGAGCATGGTTTGCCGCCATCATCCTTTTTTCGTTTATTAGTTCCAGTTGGGAAAACATGGCATTACGACGTTCGGCGTCACTAATTCCATTATCCAACTGCACTCTTAGAGAAGGAAGGAGAATCTCATATGGAAGTATCGCATTTGTTCTGAATGTCAGTGCATAAGGCGTTTGTCCGGTAGGAGTTCGGACAGAAGTGCGATACGCCCAAAGAGCCTCGACTAGGCGATCCGACCAGTCTAAATAATTGTGAGATCTGCAAGTTCTTTTGATGATTCGAATGAGGGTCTTATTGGTGGCTTCGGCTTGACCATTTCCTTATGGATAGTAAGGCGAAGAGTGATGCAAATTAATGCCATACTTACTACACATGTCCTGGAGCTCCTAGGAGATGAATTGTGGTCCATTGTCGATGATGAGATCGCGCGGTGTCCCGAACCTGGGGAGAATGTTGCGCTTGATGAACTTCACCACCGTGGATGCTTTGATTTCCACAAACGCTTCCGCTTCAGCCCATTTAGTGAAATACTCAGTGGCAGTTAAGATAAATGACTTCCTTTTTATTTTGCCTGATCGATCCTCCAGAGGTCCTATGACGTCGAATGCCCACATGGCGAAGGGCCAAGGGGAAATGACGGATTTGAGAGATGATGAAGGTGCATGAATCTTGTTAGCATGTAACTGACATTTCAAGCACCTCTGAACAAATATGGAACAATCAGCCTCATTGAAGGCCAATAGTAGGACATGAGGAGCTTCTGAGTTAAGGCACGACCATTGATATGACCGCCACAATCGCTTGCATGAGCTTCTTCCACGACATGGTGGATCTCGGCATCATCTAGACACCGAAGGAGCACCCCACTGAAGGATCTTCTGAAAAGAAGTCCGCCTAAGATAAGGTAGCGTTGAGACGCACGGCGGATAGCCTTGCGGTCAGAAGTTGTGGCATAAGATGGGAAGGATCCCTCGCGAAGGTAATTCATGATATCAAAATACCACAGATTCCCATCATCCCAATCGGGGGTGAATTCTTCCGTGATAGCAGAGACATGCTCTGATGAGAGAAGGAATTGTTGGAACCAGGGGTCCCAAAAGGAGGGCGAATCTTGCTTGTGTAGAGTGATGGTGGCTGAACTTTTGGTGATGGAAATTTCTAGTGCTGAAGACAGGGAGGCCAGGGCATCTGCTAAGATGTTCTGAGACCTAGGTACATGTACATAGGTAATCCTTTTGAAATGCCTGGTTAGCGATCTCACTAACTCCTAATATGGCTTCAATTTTGGATCCTGGGTTTGATACTTGCCCACGGTTTGGCGGAGGATCAATTGGGAATCTCCAATTATTCTCAATTCCAGGCCTTTGAGGACCAACGCCAATTTTAAGCCAGCTAGGAGAGCCTCATATTCAGCGACATTGTTGGTCACTGAGAAGGAGAGTTGGCAAGCGTGCGGAATACTTACCCCTTCCGGAGATACGAGGACCACTCCTATCCCACTGCCTTGAGAATTAAGCGCCCCGTCGAAGTAAAGGACCCAGGATGGGGTGTCATCCACTATTAGACCCAACACCTCATCCGAGAATTCATTGTGGGCGGGTGAAAATGTATGCAGCGGATGATGAGCTAGGTGCTCGGCAATTGCTTGCCCGTTTACAGCCTTCTGATTTACATAGGTAATGTCAAATTGGTTCAAGAAGGTCTGCCATCGCACCAGCCTATCTGTTACAATTGGCCGCTCTAGCAAATATCTTATCGGGTCCATTCTTGCTAGGAGTTTGACCTCATGGGCGAGGAAGTAGTGCTTCAATTTCTGCACTACCCAGACGACGGCCGCACATGTCCTTTCCATGGCAGTATATCGCTTTTCAACATCGTTGAAGAGCTTGGAGAGATAGTACACTGCTCTTTCTTTCTTCTCATCGTCAAGTTGGGCCAATACTGCTCCAGCCGATTCTTCAGTGGTGGAGACATATAGCAATAAAGGCCACCCCGGGATAGGAGCCATAAGGACGAGTGGATTGAGGAGATAGCTCATCAATTCGTCGAAGGCCTTTCGACACTTATCACTCCAAATAAACTTGGCCCCTCCTTTCAATAAATCATAAAAGGGTTTACATCTCACAAAATGTTGAGATATGAACCGTCTGATGAATTGCAAACGGCCGATGAGACCCATTGTATCCCTGACATTTTTAGGAGGGGGCATTTCCACTATCGCCTTCACTTTGTCCGGATCGACCTCAATCCCCCTTCTGCTTACCATGAACCCTAGCAATTTACCAAAAGAAACACAGAATACGCACTTTTTTGGATTCATTTTCAGTTGGTGCTCTCTTGACCTCTGCATTACAGCCCTAAGAACTTGAGCATGTCCCTTCCTGGTTTTAGACTTCACTAAGATATCATCCACATAAACCTCCATATCGATGTGAATCATGTCATGAAAGATCGCCATCATTGCCCTCTGGTAAGTGGCTCCAGCATTCTTAAGCCCAAATGGCATGACCATGTAGCAATAAGTTCCCCATGGGGTTATGAAAGATATTTTCTCTTGGTCTTCTTCAGCTAGTCAGATTTGATTATATCCCGAAAAATCATCCATGAAGGACAACATTTCAAATCCAGCCGTGTTATCGACCAGCAAGTCTATATGAAGAAGTGGGAAATCATCCTTTGGACAGGCTTGATTGAGATTGCGAAAATCTATGCAAACCCTAACCTTTCTGTCCTTTTTTGCCACAGGGACGATATTAGCTACCCACTCAGGATAGAGCACTACCCGAATGAACTTGGCCTTGTGTAATTTGTCAACCTCTTCTTTTACTTTAAGTGCTAATTCCGGTTGTAGCCGTCTCAACTTTTGTTTCATGGGTTTAGCATCAGGCTTGAGGATTAACCGATGTTCCACCAATTCTGTGTTTAATCCGGGCAAATCCACATATGACCAAGCAAACCCGTCATGATGTTCCCGGAGCACGGCTATTATGGACCCTTCTTCTTCCGGACTCAATCGGGCGCTAATTAGTACTATCTTCGGATCCTTCTCTCTTCCAAGGTTGACTTCTTTAGTGGGTTCGTCGACGGCTGACGAAGGTTCATCAAATCGTCTCGTCCCATTGACAAGAGGTTCGGCCAAGTCATCCTCCTCTTCCCCTTCGCTAAGCTCAAATACTCCCAGACCATCATTGTAAGATTCATCTTTCACAAACTCCAATGGCTCAGAGATGACCCCTATCTGAAGAAACTTATCCATTTTGTTCAAAACTTTACACCTATTTGCTAATTCCTAAACTAAGAACAAAGGAACTTGCTTAGCCCTACAATCCCTAGACAGGGAGGAGGCTATCCTAATTCCTAAACTACTATGTACATGACCCGGAGAATGGGTCAGTTTTGTCCCGGATGGGACAAGGGTAGGTCCTTGGGACAAAGATTCAACGATGGCGGGGTTGCCCCACCATGTAAGCTCCTTGAAAGTGACTTCGCCCCCTTCAGGATGAGAATTGGACTTCTTTTTTCGCGAACAAACGCCTCTAACATGAAACATTCAGAAGAAGAGGCGTCGACCGGAGCTGAGAGCATCGGGATGGAAAGTGGGTGGAACAAGAAAGGAATGAACGTAGCAGGAGCTGGTTCATCTTTGGCCAAGAAGAGCCCTATCGGTGGGCTGTTTGATTCATGAAACAAGGATGATATGCCAAAATCTTCTTCGTTTTCCTCTTGACTATCCTCGTTCTCTTCTTGCACTCCCTCTTCTATCCTGGGCAACTCCTGCTTCTTTCTCACAAAGTGATTCATGAGGGACCATTTCTTTGTCCCTTTTGGTGGTTCAGTAGACTTGTAACCCACGCCACATCCCCCAATGACAGGGTTCTCTAAGATGGGGTCACGAATGCCTTGTTCTTCTCTTCCTAACCCGGAGCCTGAGCTATACCCGATCTTAATCATGAGCTGCCAACCTATGCCGAGCCTAGGCCTGAGATGAGAATTGACTGATGAAAGAACGGGCTCTTTGCCTTTCTTGGAAGTTATCATAGATGGAATCTATTCTGCTGTTACTGAGTCCAGTGACTCAATATAGGGAGTGCTTTTGACCTTCACAATCTTCCCGTTATACTGGAACTTATAGCACTGGTGGTTGGTGGATGGAACTCCCAAGGTTTGGTCCATCCAAGGTCTCCCTAGAATAGCATTGTAGATGGGCTTAACATCCAAGATGTAGAATTCTGAAATCATGGCTACCGAGCCGATTTCTAGTTGGAGGAAGATCTTTCCATCTGCTGGTCTTTGGGAATTATCATAAGCTAAGACCATCATGGAGGTGGACTCAATCTTCTCTGGATCTATCCCTATCCTTTTGAGGGTCTTGAGGGGACAGACATTGATAGAGGCTCCGGTATCCAGTAAAATGGAGTCTACTGAATGGCCATTGAGAGTGGCAGTTAGGCACAAAGGAAAGGATCGGCACTCGGGGGGAGCCAGATCCTTTTCTGGAAAGGATATCATGGGGGTCTGAGTGACTGAGAGGATGGCATTAGTGACTCCTCCACTAGGAAGATCTTCATTGATCGTGATTAACTTGAGGGGCATAAGCATCTCCCTCGTACTCAACCAGATCTTCTTGTTCAAAGGCAACCATGCTGACGGTTCTACCTGAACGTAGCATCATTGTATTGAGATGACAATTATTTTAATCAAGTTTGCACGGATTAATAACCAAGTGGATGCTTACGCTGTTTTGAGAGTTACTTGTTAGGTTAATTGAATTTTTAAACTCAAATTCTCTCAATAGATAGGATCCTAGTTTCAATTCAATTTCCGCCGTTATGCTCTATGGCTTCACTTACAATGGTATGAATAACTACCCGGGACTTCAAATGGTACAACTGACCCGATGAACAAAGAGGAATTCCTTGCTTTTGGGGACTTACGGAGGTCTTAACACCAACCACTCTAGTTTGACCGAGGGACCGACTCAGTCAGAGAAAGGTGAGGATGCCAAAAGAGGTGTTCCTATAGGAGGGGGGGGGGAGTTGTAGACACCCATTTCCCATTTTTTGCCCATTCCATAGACCGATTTGAGCTTTATTGTGTTAACGGGCCTTTGTGTTGATCTTTTTTGTCGTTTCTCGCTCATTTGGACTCCTTGAAATTTAATTTCTTTTTGTCAAAAAGTATTGTCACAAAACATTCATTTTTCAAAAAAAAGTGCATGATTTTCAAAACTTTTTATTTCATTTTTAATGCATTTGGATTTTAAAAATATTCATTTTTAAATTTTTTTAAACTCCATCAGGTGGCCAGAGTGCTGGCCATCTGATACATCAGATGGCCAGATTGGTAGCCGTCTGATGGTCAGATGGCCAGACAGCTGGCCGTCAAATCATTCATACGGCCAGGTTGTTGGCCGTCTGACCATCCTTCAAACGGCCACCTTCTTGGCCGTCTGATGGTCAGACGGCCAGGGGCTGGCCGTTTGATGGTCAGATGGCCAGGTTGCTGGCCGTCTGAAGTATCAGACGGCCACCTCTTTAGCCGTCTGATTGTCTGATTTCCCGTGATTATCCAAATCTTTTTTGCGTCTTTCTCTAAGATTTTTGACCATATCTTTTGCATTTTCTCACCCTAATGGATTAAAATGAAGTTGATTTAGGACTTAGATGTCAACTTTTGATTGGTTTTGGCTTAGATTTTTTTGAAGAGTTCTCTATCCAACCTTCTTTATCCTCACCCATTGGCCCACGAAATGGGGGTTTCCTAGGGTTTTAACTCGACCTCCTTTGCCTATTTAAGCTCTCCTTCACCTTAGGAATGGCCCCAAGAGGGTTCACTAGGGTGAGGGTACCATTTTACATCAAAAGAGAGAGAAAAGTGTGATTTCAAAGTCTAGCATTAGACCTTTTCTTTGGAGCTCGTGAGAAGAAAACAACTATGGATTCTTGGAGGCTCTAGGAAGGAAGAATGTGCCGTCAACCTTGTGCCCATGCAACAGATTTTTTGTGAGTTTTACTGAGGGCCATCAGAAGGCCAAACTGCTGGCCATCTGAAGCATCAGACGGCCAAGGGGGTGGCCGCCTGATCTGTCAAATGGCTAGGTAGGTGGCCTTCTGATCTGTCAGACAGCCATCGGTTTGGCCGCCAGGTGGGTCCTGTTTAGAATTGTTTTTAGTGATATTTCTCTTAATCCTTGACGTTTTGAGGTTCATTTTGATGTGATTTACATTTAATACTCCTTTTGGGGGTTGGTGGAAGAGCCTCTGCACATGTTTCTAGGAAAGACTCTCTCTTTCGGATTAACTCTCTGTTTGGGGATTCCCGCCTGAGCAGAAAGATAGTTCAAATAGAGAACCTCCGTTAGTCTCCGTACTCCGTGAATTCCTGCACGGTGACCGAGCTGGTTGTACTTGGAGTAAGTCCTATTAGAACCTTGGGATTGAGACGAGTGTATATTTTTAGCCTGAAATTGAACATTCGATAGGAAATCTTTTTTAAGAGTGTGCTACTAAGTCTCAAAACACAAAGTACACAGACTTGAACTCTAAATTAACTTTTTTGCTTGTTCAATTTGTTTGCAAAACAAAGAAAAATGAACAACATGTTTTCAAATCCCATGTTCCAAGGTGAATTTCTTTTTGATATAGAAGACATGAGAGCCAGTACATATGTATGTATGCTCGACACACATCAAGGGGATGCCTCACATCGTGAGGATCTAGATGAAGTCTCCTCCCATGGAGGGGATGAACCAATTAATCTCAGAGTTGGAAGGTCGGCGACACAAAATCCTAGTGATGATGCTGACTTAATCAGGGTGCTGGCAAGGTACATACCTGAGCAACTTATCCAGATTGCCTCAAAAGGCAAGACTTCAATCAATCATCCTGCCTTTCCTGATCTATCCCGCACACCTTACCAGGCATCTTCAAACAAAGCTCCCTGCAAGACTCAATTGGAGTCCAATCCAAATGCTTCAGTTCCACCCATTTTTCCTATTGCAGCCACACGCTGGCAACCAATCCCGACTCATCAAAACCAGTTGGATCTCCAGAGTACATTTCTAAGCAAGAATTGGAGCCTTACCTCAGAAAATTACTTGCTGAATCATTAACAATTTCTAAGCCGTATTCCTTAGTTGAATATTGCAAACTTCCCCCAGCATATTTTCCACCTGGATTTAAGGCACCGAAGTACCGAAAGTATGATGGAAGTACTGCCCCGCATCACCATCTGTCAGGTTTTCTTATGGATTCACAATGGCTATAGGACAAAGTGTTGTTGGTCCATCTCTTTCAGAAATCTTTAGAAGGAGATGCTCTACGTTGGTTTACCTCACTTCCATCTTCAAATCTACTCAGTTTCGATAATGTTTCTGAAAAATTCATTAGTCATTTTAGTCACATGACTAATCTGGCTCCTACGCCTTTTGATCTATTGTCGGAGAAAATGAAACCAGATGAAGATTTCACGTAATGTGCCAATAGATGGAGGGTGATGGCATCAAGAGTTGAAGTTTTCATTCCAGAAGCTCAGGCAGTTACCATGATTGTGAATAATGCAACACCTCAACTTAAAACCATTCTAATGCTCAATGAACTCCACACCTTTGCTCAATTGTACAATAGAGCTAGAGTGATACAGACTCAGATCAAAGATTCCACTCTTCCTTCCTTCTTTGACATCCGCCCTCGAAATCGGAAGGCGACGCCTATGCCAACCACTGAAGGGGTTACTACCAATGAAAATATCAACGTCTTCAATCAGCCAACCAAAGGCGACCCATCAATCTTTGTCCTACCACCACTCCTGCCAACAATCCTCGACAGTACTCTGCCGTTCCTCTGCCAAACAGTTATGCTCCAAATAGAACTTCCTACCCCCCACTTCCAGAATCTTTGGGTGATATCTTCTTTGCTCTTATGCCTTGCAAAGCCATTCAACTTCCACCTCAGAGGGAAGGGATTTCTCCCAATGTTGATACCTCCAAATATTGTCCTTATCACAGAGCTTCTGGGAATGTCATTCACAATTGCTTTGCATTTAGAGATTGGGTTTATGACATGAATGATGAGGGGCGTATTAATTGGGAAGATGTCATAATTGTTGTCTCTAATTTGGAAGGAAGGAATCAGGACCTTGGCATAGTTCAGAACCCTCTCCCAGATTATCAGAATGTTACAGACCCATCCACATCAGGACAGGAACAAGAAGAGAAAGTCAACACCTTCACAATTGGCCAAAAATCTTAGGTGATCCGAAGGGAACAATTTTGGGGGTATGAAGGAAAACCACTAGTCCAGGAATATGGGGAACATGAAGAAGATCGTTGTGAAAAGATGGAAATGAGTGTGGGAGTTATCCAGGAAGTAGGAAGGTCCTTAGTGCTCCTCTGGCCTAAGAAAGAACATGTTCCAACCATACCATCAGGTCATGATCCTTTACTGAATTTCTTGACTCAAACCACATCCTCACTCATGACTTCTAATCACTCCCGTCCACTTCAATTGATCACACCAAGTCCTAAAGAAGTCAGTACTCCCATTGAAAACACCATGAATCTTTCACTCAGAAATAGGATAGTCCCACGACCTTCTAGGATGCCTGAGACTCAAGGGGAGTCCAACACTCCATCAAGCTCCGCGTCTATAGAATATGACATTCTCCAACATCTTCAGAAGACCCCATCAAGGATCTCTATTTTGGAGTTAATCTAAAGATCTCCCTCACACCAGGAAACACTTCTCAAATACCTCCAAAAGGTCATGGTAAGTAAGGATCTTCCAGCTAATGATGTCTCCCATGCTATTCTTTCTGTCACTCAGGGGCAACCATAGCTCACTTTCTCCAATGATGATTTGGCTGCTCCCGAACACCGTTCTTTACCCTTACTACTTACCATCAGACTAAATGAGGTAAAGGTAGACTCTACTCTGATTGACACTGGGGCATCCATCAATGTGTGCCTGATGAAGACATTGACACAAATTGAAGTAAAGGAAGAAGAGTTGGTAAGGGTTTCAACCACTATTTCAGCCTATGACAACTCCAAACGGACTTCCCTTGGAAAAATCATTCTCCAAGTTGGAGTTGGGCCAATACTCATGCCTTTAGAGTTCTTCATTTTAGATGTTGAGCCAACCTACAAGCTAATTTTGGGAATACCTTGGATAGAGCAGACTATGGGAATCCCATCTATAGCACATCAATGTTACAAATTCCCATTTAAAGGAAAGATAGTGAAGATTAGAAGCACCCTTATAGTGGAAATGTTGAAGACGATAACTACATAACAACTTCCCTCCATGACTATCATTGAGAGAAAAAATGAAGAGACTTTGTCCACAGTCAATTCGGCTCAGTTTGGAAAAGAAGTTGGGACAGCTATTGCTTCATTTCCACTCAGAAAGGAGACTAAAGTGGACAGGGAAAGAAAGGGTTGGCAAATGATGATAAAGATGGGATATTATCCAGGAAAAGGATTAGGAAAGGAAGAGCAAGGAATGAGACATCCCATCGAGGATGAAGAAAACTTCAATGGAGTAGGATTGGGGTATCTGCACAAAGATGAATATTGGCTACCCTTGGATTGGATGCTCTGGGAACACTTTGTTTCAGGGGCCACTGGATTTCAAGAAGAGGAGAAGATGATATATCAAGTGAGGGATGATCCATCTAATGAGAGTGACAAAGAATAAGTGGAAGAAGAACTAGGACTCCAAGCATTATTTTGCCTACAGATTCTAGAGGAAGGGTCTCCCTTACAGATAGAAATAGGTATATTCTTAGCCCATCAGCATCTTAGTCCCCTCACTTTCATTCCATTTTTGTTTCACCCCCCAATCCCTCCACTCATCACTCTTCCAATACCAGAATCTCTCCAACATTGTTTCTCATTCATCACTTCTGATCATGAAAAAAAAAACACCCATTTTGAAAGGAGAGAATGCCAAATCACACTTGAAGAACCTTCATACTGGGAGAATAACTGTGCACAAAGCTTCCTTGTTCAAGGGACCTCTCTTTCCCATCAGCTGAATTCATCAATCATCTACCCGCTTGTACATAGTAATTTAGGAATAGGAATAGGGATAGGAATAGGTTCAGAAGGCACCTCTTCAGGTCCACACCACAGAAAAGGGAAAAGAAGAGAAGTTCCTAGACGCTTTGTTTTATAGTTGGCACATAGATGTGGGAGTTTAATTCAAGAGTCTGCATTTGCACAGGAAGATTGCATCAATATAATTGAAAATGAGGAAGTCGTAGAATGTTTGGAATCTGATGGACTTGGGGTATATCTGTTAGAAGTGGGAGAAATTAATGAGCAGGAAGAATATGAGGATGAAGAGGATTCGATAACTCCTTATGTGAGTGGGACAAATATATTTGATGAGCCAACAACTGCAGTCAATGAACCAACCAAGGAAGTTAATCTTAGCACAGAGGAAGATCCTAAGATAATTCTTATTAGTGCAAATTTGAGTGACGAAGAAGAAGCTGAGATAATGACTGTATTAAAGGAATATCTGGATGGTTTCGCTTGGTCTTATGAGGATATGCCAAGACTAGATACATCCTTAGTGGAGCACCGGCTACTCTTAAAATCTGATGCTAAGCCTGTTAAACAAAAATTGAGAAGACTCCATCCAAAATCGGCTTTGAAAGCCAAAGAGGAAGTTGATAAACTCCACAAAGCAAAATTCATCAAAGTTGTTCTCTATCCTCAGTGGGTAGCAAACATCGTCCTAGTAATGAAAAAGGACGGTAGGGTCAGGGTGTGCATAGATTTTAGAGATTTGAACCAAGCCTGTCCGAAGGATGATTTTCCACTCCCACACATAGATGTCCTGATAGATAATACCGAGGGTTACGAGATGTTTTCATTTATGGATGGTTTTTCAGGATACAACCAGATCAGATTAGCTGAGGAAGATCAAGAGAAGACATCTTTCACCACCCTATGGGGAACTTATTGTTATGTTGTGATGCCTTTTAGGTTAAAGAACGCAGGGGCAACATATCAAAGGGCTATGATGGCCATTTTTCACGACATGATGCATGTGGATATGGAGGTGTATGTAGATGATGTCTTGGTAAAATCAAGGACTCGAGAAGATCACTCCAAATTCTTGAGAAAGGTCTTACAAAGGTCAAAGGAGCACCAGTTGAAAATGAATCCTAAGAAATGTGTGTTTGGAGTATTATCGGGAAAGCTATTAGGATTCATTGTAAGCAAAAGAGGAATAGAGATAGATCCTAACAAGACCAAAGCCATTTCTGAAATGCCACCTCCCAAGAATATCAAACAAGTTCGAGGACTTATTGGAAGATTGCTATTCATTCGAAGGTTATTTCGCAACATTCACAGACGTGCAAGCTATTCTACGAACTGCTGAAAGGAGGGGCAAAATTTGATTAGAATGTGAAATGTCAGAAGGCTTTTGACGAATTAAAAAGCTATTTACAAAGTTCCCCAGTCTTGATGCCCCTAATGGCGGGACGTCCCCTACTGCTCTATATTTCTACTACTGATGATTCTGCTAGAGCAGTATTGGCCCAATATGACAACGAGAAGAAAGAAAGGGCGGTGTATTATCTATCTAAACTATTCAATGAAGCAGAAAAGAAATACACTGCCATGGAAAGGACGTGTGCAACTCTCGTCTGGGTAGTTCAGAAGCTCAAGCATTATTTTCTTGCTCATGAGGTAAGGCATCTGAGGATGGACCCGATCAAATATCTCTTGGAAAAGCCAGTATTGATGGATCGTTTGGTTAGATGGCAAAGTTTCTTGAATCAATTTGATATACCATATGTGAATCAGAAAGCCATCAAGGGACAAGCCATTGCAGAACATTTGGCACATCACCCCTTACCAATCTTTTCTCCTGTCGAAAGTGAGTTCTCCGATGAAGAATTGAGGTCTTTAGTGGATGATAGTCCATCTTGGGTTCTCTATTTCAATGGTGCTCTCAACTCTAAAGGTAAGGGAATAGGGGCAGTCTTATTGTCACCTGAAGGAGTGAGCATCCCTCAGGCTCGATAATTAACCTTTCCTGCTACTAACAATATAGCGGAATATGAAGCACTCTTAACAGGACTGAAGACGGCAATAATGCTTGGTGTCAAAGATCACATTGGTGATTCTCAACTAATCCTTAGACAAGTTCTTCACAAGTACAGGACCAAAGATCACAAGTTAAAGCCATATCAAGAGTTGGTGAAAAGTGTAGCCCGTCGGTTTAGAAAGCTCACCTATGTTCATACCCCAAGATCCCAGAACATTCTAGCGGATGCACTTGCTTCGCTATCTTCTTCCTTAGAATTTCTACCAGGCAAATCATCTGAAACAATCTTGATCCAAAAAATGGACTTTCCCTCTCTCTCTGACCCTTGGTTCCTGCAATTCCTTAAGCCTCCTGATGAAGGAGTCTCGGTACTAGAGGTGTCCTATGTAGAGCCAGTGGTGGACTTTGATGATGGGAACCCTTGGTATTTTGATATTGAGAATTACTGTAAGGATGGGTCTTTCCTAGAATATGCCACATCTCAAGATCGAAAGGCAATCCATCAGGTGGCACAGAGATACAGAATTCTAGGAGGTGTGCTGCACAAGAAGTCACTTAGCGGAGTATTTCTTTGCTGCTTGGATGAAATAGAGGCTAAACAAGTGATCGAAGTTGCTCACGCTAGTGAAAGTAGCGACCATGTCAATGGCCACTCACTAGCTCAGAAACTCCTCAAACTCGATTACTGGCCCACTATGGAGGAAGATTGTAACATCTTTGTTTGGCATTGTGTGAAGTGTCAGCTTCACACCTACAAAATTCACGCTCCTTCCTTATCTCTTCACCCAATGATCGCTCTGTGACCCTTTGCCATGTGGGCATTTAATGTTGTTGGACCCTTGGAAGACAGAACTGGAGAAATCAAGAAGAAGTCCTTCATCCTCACTGCTACAGAATACTGCACAAAATGGGCTAAAGCAGAAGCTTTCTCCGAGATCAAGGCCTTAACAGTGATCAAGTTCATCAGGCGCAACATTTTGGCCAGGTTCGGAACCTTAAGGGACATCGTCACCAACAATGGACCGCAATTCGTCGCCCAAGAATTTTATGAAATGTGCAGTAAGTTCGGCATTCAATTTCATCATTCATCTCCATATTATCCACAAGGTAATGGCCAGATGGAAGCAACAAACAAAACCCTCATTAGAATCATAAAGAAAACTTGCAAATCATATAATTTCGCAGATTGGCCAGAATATTTAGTGGATGCTTTATGGGCATATCGCACCTCGATCCGAACTCCTACCGGTCAAACCCTTTTTTCTCTCACATTCATATCATAGGCAGTACTTCCATACGAGATCCTTATCCCCTCACTAAGAGTACAATTGGGTCAGGATTTTGATTCCGATGGACATCAAGAAGCTTTGTTGACCCAATTGGAGCTCTTAGATGAAAAGCGGATGATTGTTGCCGATCACACTAAAGTTTATCGTCAAAGAATTGCAAGATTTTATGCCAAAAAGGTGATTGAACGTAAATTTGAAGTGGGAGAGATGGTCCTAAAATGAAAATTCATAAAATCTTCTGGACCAAGAAATAAGTTGCTTGAAAATTAGGATGGGTCATTTGTGATTAAAGAGGTATATCCTGGGAATGCATATAAGTTGGTAAATGAGCAGGGGCAAGAGTTATCTCATCCATGGAATGGTATTTACCTGAAGAAGTTCTATCCTTAGGTCATTCATCTTTTGTTTCAAATAGGAATAGGATAGTCGGCATGGTACTATGACCAGTGGGGCTTAAGGTTAGATTTTCATAAACTAGCTCTATTTCTTTTAGACGTTTGGAAAAGGGGAAGTCCTTACACATACTCACGCCTATCATTAAGGAGCAAATAACGGATGAATCAAAGAGAATGGAAACCAAGCTTAGAAGGAGATAGAACACCTTTTTTTTCCTCTTATTCGGCCAAAGTCGGGGGACTGTGGTCTCACAGGAGGACTCCCATGTCCGTCCGCCGCCTTAGTAGGAGGAAGTCAAACAAAGAAATCAAAAGTAAAAGCCACATCAAAGGGAAAAATAAGCAAAAGCCTCCAGACCAAATGTCAAGTCAGTAAAAGGAGGTAAATGAAGAAAACGTCTACCAAGTCAAATCTCAAAACAAGGCCACAAAGAAAAGAGAAGAAAAAAAAAAAAAAAGGATCGAATTCCAACAGACAATAGGGTGGAGGAAGGATAATCCCTGAGGTCACCTAACCCTCTCAAGCGGCTTATCTATTCATTCTTTTTATTTTAGGTGTTCTCTCTTTTTCTTAGTGAGGTTGAAGTGAACTAAGATTCAAAAGTTAAATGGAATTAATGACATGGTGAATTTAACTGTCACACTTCCCCAAACCAAACCCTCTTAGAAAAGAAAAAGGTGTGTAAAGTCTAGTCGAAAGTTCATTTGATCTGTATACCATGCCAATTTTAGAGTCTGTCAATTTCTCTTGAGACTTCGGGCTTAGGTCAATGCAAGCGGTTTACCGAATGGTACAACGCCGCTAATTCTGGGTTAGCGTCGTGCGGTTGACCATTAGGGTTACAAGGTGGTCCATCATTTACTACTTAAGTTGTGAGGAAAGAGACCTGGGTCGGGCAAATTATTTACCGTTGATATGTTTTTTAGAAGAATCTATTGGTCGAGAGTAGCTGGGAACCAGTGCATGGCATGACGGTATTGTCATCAGTATAAGACTTAACCGAGTGGGTTCTGGTCGAGGACTATTACCGACCCAAATCGAATTAGGTATGCTTATAGGACGCCTGGGGAGTTCAGCAAGGGATGTTTCAAAATCCAAAAAAATCACATATTTCAAAATCCAAAAAAATCACATATTTCGAAATTCAAAAAAATCAGATATTTCAAAATAAAAAATCACATATTCCAAAAAAATCAGATATTTCAAAATCCAAAAAAATCACATATTCCAAAAAAATCACATATTTCAAAATCCAAAAAAAATCACTTATTTAGATATCCAAAAAAAATCACATATTTCAAAATCTAAAAAAATCACATATTTCAAAATCTAAAAAAAAAAAAAAAAACACATTCATCTGTAGGAATGCTTGTCATTTTGTACATACAAATTGCATATGCATGATTGCATGCCGCATATTTCTTTATTTCCTTATGTCTATTTAATAAGACAAGGCCCCTTGACTCGTCACCAAGGCTAGAATGGTATTCATCTTTTTGAGCAAGGGGCTAAAATAAACTATGAAAATAACATTTTTTCTCAGTGGTGTTGTGCAAGAACAAGCAATGAAGAAAAGCAAGTTCAGTGGCAATCACAAAAGTCATGAATACAACATCATCATCAGGGGCATACCCCTGAATCCAACAACATCATCAGGGGCATACCTAGCCACGAGCCACGCGGTTGCTAAGATGACCTTGATCTCGGTCAAAACGTTAGGCGTGCGAAGCATGAAGCCCAAAGGTAGCTTTTTGGAGGAAGAAGAGGATGCTATGAGAGGTTGGAAGGGTCCCATCCAACCTTTCTCGCACTTATTTTATACCAAGATGCGGATAGAGATGGACTCCCATGCACTGGAGTCCCACAGTAAAAGAAAAAGCAAAAAAGCAACATAAAACCATCAGACGGCCAGGTGGATGGCCTTCTGATGCTTCAGACAGCCACCAGTCTGGCCTTCTGATGGAACCATCAGATGGCCAAATAGATGGCCTTCTAATGCTTCAGACGGCCACCAGTCTGGCCTTCTGATGGAAATATCATATGGCAAGATATATCGCCTTCTGATGCATCAGACGGCCACCAGTTGGCCTTCTGATAAAATATTTTAGAAAAATTGTAATTAAATAGAAAAAATTAGAAAAATGTGTGCTTCTTACTTTATTGCTGATATAATGATTCTAACATCTGATTTCGCAGGAAGAAAAAGATTGAAGAGTCTGCATTAGTTTAAAAAAACTAGAGGCTAATAACTTAAGGCACATAAATCCGGAGTTCTCCTTTTACAAAAATGATAATGAATTTATGAGGTTTAAGGTATTTGAACAGCCTAGAATAAATCCTCCAGTGTCTTGCATTAGATAGGTTTTTTATTTTAAACCTAGCACGCATCATTCATTCTTTCAGCATACCATTGCAGAAGAGAGTAGGGCCCTGTCGCCCTGTACTTTAATCACCCAATGTTGGAATCTTTTATCGTCTGCACAATGTTTTGATGAAGTCTTGGAATGCACCTTCCGCGCCTTTGCTTGTCATCCCTTAAACTCCTTCGACCGGACAGGCGTCCCATTGTGTGTCGGAGACTCACGGCAATTGCCAGAGGATTTCCTGGGTTGTAGTTTATGGGTACACAACTCTTTCCCTTCATCATTCTTAGCTTGCATAACCATTGTTGTCAGACTTTTAGTAGGTTACACATCGGGTGGATTGGTCCAAAATAGGGTGTAGTGTCTGTACCATCCACATATCAGTCTGTCGTACTCCCCTGCAAAGAGGATGCCGCGGACGGTCAGCTGTAGACATCCATTTTAGGCCCATTCCATAGACTGATTTGAGCTTTATTGTGTTAACGGGCCTTTGTGTTGATCTTTTTTGTCGTTTCCTGCTCATTTAGACTCCTTGAAATTTAATTTCTTTTTGTCAAAAAGTTGTCACAAAACGTTCATTTTTCAAAACTAGTACATGATTTCAAAACATTTTATTTCATTTTTAATGCATTTGGATTTTAAAAATATTCATTTTTAAATTTTTTTAAAGTCCATCAGGTGGCCAGAGTGTTGGCCGTTTGATACGTCAGACGGCCAGACTGGTGGTCGTCTGATGGTCAGACGGCCAGACAGCTGGCCGTCTAACCATCCTTTAGACGGCCTCCTTCCTGGCCATCTGATGGTCAGACGGCCAGGTTGCTGGCCGTCTAATATTTCAGACGGCCACCTCTTTGGCCGTCTAATTGTCTGATTTCTCGTGATTGTCCAAATCTTTTTCACGCCTTTCTCTCGGATTTTTGACCATATCTTCCGCATTTTCTCACCCTAATGGATTAAGATGCAGTTGATTTAGGGCTTAGGTGTCAACTTTTGATTGGTTTTGGCTTAGATTTTGTTGAAGAGATCTTTATCCAATCTTCTTTATCCTTATCCATTGGCCCGCGACATGGGGGCTTCCTAGGGTTTTAACTCGACCTCCTTTGCCTATTTAAGCTCTCCTTCACCTTGGAAATGGTCCTAAGAGGGTTCACTAGGGTGAGGGTACCATTTTACATCAAAAAAGAGAGAAAAGAGTGATTTCAAAGTCTAACATTAGACCTCTTCTTTGGAGGTCATGGGAAGAAAACAACTATGGATTCTTGGAGGCTTTAGGAAGGAAGAATGTGCCGTCAACCTTGTGCCCATGCAACACTCTCTTCAACGTCAAAAAAGGAATCCTACTCTCCTCTCTCATTTTATCATTTTCATCATTCTCTTCATAGTCCCATATGTGCATGCACAAGTCTAGGATTTTGTCCATGTTTAAATTCCATTTGCATACACATGCACTCATGATTAGGTACCTTAGATCCTTGCTAAGGGCTTATTTTGATTCAAAACACCAAAAAATAGGAAGGTGGGTGGCCATAACACTTGGTCACTCATCCTTCTCACCCACACATTCGGTAAGCTTACCTTTAATTGGTATATTTTTTTGCGTAATGAATGGATGCTATGCTAATTAAGAGTCTAATATGTGTTTAATTTATGGTTAATTTGCAGGAAATCAAGGCGTGAGACCCCGTCTTCTTGGCCGGCCGAGGAGAAGGGAGTGTAGACTACAAATTCCGCTGCGCACGGAGGTCTTGGAGTGTCATTCGCGATCAAGGTAGTCCCTCTGGGTCGAGGTAAAACACCTTGGCGATCACCATTTTAGTTCTTGGTGTTTTAGTTCATCAAGTCATTTTGTTCTTTATTTTTTTATCATTATCCTAATTCTGGGTTCGTAGCCACGGAGGTCGGTCTCCGTTCACCAGTTGAGCGCGGGGTCGTTTCCGGCGCCTACAGGGGTGAGCCTCGATGGAAATGACCTGTGGCCTGGATGGCCTCTAATGTAGGATAAATAAATATAGGTAGCAAGAAGGTCAATGATGCGAGTGTTAGTGACCAACAGGGAGAAGAGCTTGAATCGCGTCACTATTCACAGACGCTATTCAAGACAGTAATCTCTCTTGTTCACGGTGGCTCGGGTAGCAGGAGAGATAAGAGCACTAAATCGCATCTTACAAGGGCGACGCACTTAATGAAACGCGTCTCTCTGTGTAGACGCGCTTTAGGTCCCAAAAGCAATAAATAGGCAACAAAATCAGGGGTAATCCCCTCTCCAAATAACAAGATGACTAAGAGATCAACTTTTCATGCGATGACAGTTAATTACATAGGTTAGTCATGCAACATCATGGATATCAATTTGAACAAAACACACTTTTCAATACCACTTCTCAAGGCAATCAAGGTAGGACAAGATTTTGCCACAAGGGGGTGTGTACAAGGTGCATGTAGGGATAAAATTAAATAACCAACCAACAAACCATCAAATGTGCCCGAGGGACACAAGCGATGCACCGAGGGTGCCTAATGGGAATAACAAGAGTAAAAATAAAAAGAAACGGCAAGACAAGTCCCACCGTGATCGCCAAAAAGCTGTAGTGCTCAAAAAGAGTGTGTGTTCACCATGTTATCATGTGTTTACTATGATTAACAATATGAAAGAAATTGTAATGGCCAGAAATCAAGGGTTTCAAAGGAAAAATAATCGCTTACTAACCTTGCAAATCGGGAGGATATGGGGTCCTTTTATTCTTCTCTTTCGGCTGGCCGAAAGAAAAGAGCCTTCTTTTTATTTACTCTTGTTCTTCTTTTGTACCTTGTGAAAAATTAAACAAACAAGAAAACTATGGTTAGAACTAAAATAGTAGAGTATCTATTCTAATCAAGAATCTAAACATGCGACTAAACTAAGAGAACTCACTTTGTGATTTTCCTTTAAACCCCTAAAGGAGGTGTAGGTTTGGAAATTCTGAAGTGGATGTGTGTGATGAGTTGATGCAATGAAAAATCATATGAAAACGAAACTAGAAAGAAACTAGAGAAAAAGATCGTTGGTTTGGCCCCTTGAAAACCTTGGTCTTCTGGAGCTTCAATGGAGGAAAAGGGTGAAGAAACAAGAACCCTTCTTGCTATCCAAGTTTTTCTCCTTGAGGACCTTCAAACACCTTGCTTCAAGCACCAAAATTACCAATTGCCAACCTTTTTCAAAGGTCAATGTCCATATGCATTTATAAGAAGTGATTCAAGAGTATTTTGGCCTTCAAAAGGACTCTCCCGCAGCTCAAATCTGCCCTGGACGATCATGGAGGAAATTGGAAACCCTTCCAACCTTGGGAACCAAACTATCTCGGCTAAATTATGTTTATCAGGAAACTCTTAAAACGCGTCGTTCAAGGAGGACGCCTTTTAGTTCATTAATGTAGCCAAAATAGAAATAAATTCGAAAAGGGAAACCGAAAACAATTAGGAAACTTAAAAGGCATCGTGTATACGCGACGTGCTTTAGATAATTTAGGAAATTAACTAGAATTAAAAATCATAAACCTAGGCGGATTAGGACATAAATGGCGTCGTCCTTAGGCGACGCTATTCAGTTAAATCCTCTTAAATTTACTAATTTTAATTCTGAATTGATTTCTGCTAAGAATCCAAATAGCGCTGCGAATCAGCGACGTGATTTAACAAATTTTAGGAGGAAATCAATAAAAATTAATTAATGATTAAATATCAGACCATTCTGAGGCATTATCATTGTGACATGAAATTTACTTAATATGATGTCAAAATTAGCGTGTCTACAGGTATGCCGTGCTATAAATTTCCAGAAATATCTTCTCTTTCCCTAATCAAGAAGCGGGCATTAGGAATTGATGAAGACTTTGAGGCGACTTAGCTTATTGATACTTTGTGGAACATCGGGTTCACCCATCGTGTAAAAACTCCTCATGAAGCCAATCGTGAATTGTGGAAATCTTATGTAAAAGTGCTTAAAAAGATTCGACCTTGAAAGCCCTTCAATCTTGCCTTCCAACTTGATGTATTTCGCTTTACTAGAAATTATTCCTTTATTGCAATAAAATATTTCATTAATATCGTGCAATCCTGAAATTTTCCTTGAGTAAAACTGTGATTTTTCCTCAAAAAACCAAGGTTCGGGTTTATTTAATTCAAATCGCGTCGACTCAGAGAGACGCGTTTCAGTCAAATTCAATTTCCAAAACTAAGAATTTAATCCTTTAAAAGCCCAGAATCACGTCTAGGCAGGGAGACGCCTTTTGCTTTCTGTCTCTTATTTCCTAGAGATTTCTAACAATTAATCCATTGAATCGCGTCCTCCTTCAGAGACGCGTATCACTAATTACTCCGTATTTCCGTGGTACGGCCCTGACTGAAAAAGGCAGTAAATTCCAAAAGGCGTCGCCCTTGTGGGACGCATTTAAGAAATTTCAAAAAAATTCTCTTGCTGCCTTAGTTTGTGCACCGCTGAATCGCGTCGCCACTCCCAAACACAATTTAGGAAATTCAAATAGTGGTTCGCGAGCCCGAGCCCCTTCTCTCCCCATTCTCCTTCTCACTTTCTCTCTCTTCACCTTCTTCCTCCTCTCCGGCGCTTCCATGACTCCCTGGCGATCCTCCGGCGACTCCTCGACCCCTCTTCTTCATCCCATCTTCTTTCTCTCATTCCATGGAGCTCAGCGAACCAAGCGGCAAGCGGCAAGCGGCAACGGGCGACTCCTCCTCCTGAGTCCGAAGGGGGAAATGAGGGACGACATTCCTCGAGGTAGTTGTAGCCTTTATGGAGGCGGAAGAACCCGCCTCGGAACCAGCGGCGGCACCGGCACAAGCCCAATAGGCTGGCCCTCACTTGGTAATACTCGAAACACTCCCTTTATATGTTAAAGTTCAATTTTGGAAGGAAAGGGGAGCTCCACCACAGGTTCTCGGAACCTGTGGTGAATGGCGTCGGGAGACAGGGACGTGTTTTGAAATGCGTTAGACTGGCCAGACGCGATTCAAAAATGGTGATTAAGCATCAAAATTAATTTAAAAATTGATTATTAGTGTTTTAACGATAATTCTGATCAATTATTTGAAAATCGCAGGGCACGATGAGGACCAAGATTTCCTGGGACTTGGTGGTAGCTGCCTACAGGGGTCTCCTAGACTTCCAAAAGGCGTAACAGGCGGAGATGAGATTTAGGGAGATCCTAGAGATAGAGCCATTTTTGATAGATTTAGTGTTACTGTAGGTTCTTAGAGAGAGATGGTATGCCGAAAGACGGGCATTCCTAATGCCCTGGGGACACATGATCCCCAGTCTCGAGGATGTTGCGAGGATCACCAGTCTTCGGGTGGAAGGTCGGGCAGTTAGTGAGATCACGTATCCCGATTATCGAGGATTAGCATTAGAGGTCCTAGGCTTAAAAGTGACAGGGATTGAGGGCCGAGAGTCTCGGACTCTCCTGAGGACAGCCGTCAAGAGATCCCTAGGACTAGTAGAGCTTAGGCAGTAGACGGATGAGTCTCGAGAGAAGTTGAGAGAGAGACTAGCTAGGGAGGCTAGTGCAGTATACTACCAGGTTCCTTTTGATAGGGCTAGAGTAGATAGGGATCTTAGGAGCTTCTTAGTGTTTTTTTTTGGTAGGCTTCTCTTGGGACGAAGGGTGACTACATCCACTGTCGTTTCCTAAGTCTCCTTGTAGACTTAGATAGATTAGGCGAGTATGCCTGGGGTGAAGTCCTTCTGGCTCACCTTTTCACCAACCTCTCTGCGATTACGCCAGACCGGGAGACCACCATTAGCGTCTTCGCTCCATTTCTTCAAGTATTTAATTTGTTTTTAAGTTCATTTCATTATTATTATTATTCAATGCAGTGCATATGATGATTCTAACCTGTATATTCATGTGTGCAGATCTGGACATATTATTATTTTCCTCTGGGCCAGGCGAGGCCTTCTCTCCTGCCAACAGCGGTCCTGTTGGCTAGATGATGGCGTCCGATAGTGGACACAGTGCTACAGCATCACTAGTTGATGGCCCTCCGCCGTCAATTCTTGGACTACCCAGAGTTGTTGGTAAGTTTTAAAATTCTTTTCTTGTCATTGTTAGATTGATTAACTGTTTTGTTAGAATGTTTACATATTTGTTAAATTAACATTTATTTGTTAAAAAATTGATTAAATATTTGATTGATGATTTAAAGGTTCATCATGACTTGTTTAATGTTTTATTAATTTATTTATCATTATTTTCATATGAAATGCAATGCAACTAACCTATATAAATGTAAGTTATCTGGCGTCAATTCCTCGGTATGGATGATGCAGGACAGCCTTGGGTCGAGCAGGGCAGGGGTTGATTTGGGTGACAAATTTGGGTGCATTGTAGAACGAAAATAGAGATCCTACGCCTGCGGCTGGTGATGCAGACGTTAAGTTTGGACCAAGAGTGGGTAAAGGAGGAGATCCCAGAGGGGATTGGGAGGACCATGCATGGCAAGCCAGCACGCACCGATTGGAGTGCCATGTTCCCGAATTTGCGGGACGATTGGCACCGGTACGGGGTCCCGGTGATATCGCGAGCGGAGAGTAGTGAGGGCTACCTCCAACAGTACCAGACCCATTACGCCGCCCATCTTCAGCTGTTGCGTCCTCTCGATGTGAGTATGATGTTTACGCTTCTTTCATTGTTATTATTATTTTGTTTATGTTAGTGAATGCATGAATTACGTGGTGTGACTGTGCAGGATGCTCGGGACGCTACGATCATCACTCTCCATGCCAGGCCCGACTCCAAGATGCAGAGGCCCAACTGGAGCAAATCCAGAAAGAATTGAACGAGCTGGTAAGTATTAAATGAATGAAGTATGAATATTATGAATCATGAAGGTATCTTTATTATTAATTGTTTTGACACTAATCCACTGACGATGGTCCCCTTCTTATTACAGCGTGCTGCTTATACACATGCAGCCCCTCCCTCTGCTTCCATAGCCGGCACTTCCTCATCCACTAGCACCGCACAAGAGGTCGTCCTTACTGATCTGTGTGGTCAATTGGCCTAAGCCATCCACCGGGCTTCTCAAGCCGAGGAAGATAGTGCCATCCGAGTAAGTCTTCATCCTTAACTTCTCTTTCTTGAGTTGTAGCATTGATTGCATAGTTGACTTGTCTGACATTGTCTTCTCTTGCAGGTTTCTGAGCTCTACGAAGCCCTTGAGAAGGCTGAAGCAGAGTTGAGGCAAGCTCGTAGCATGGCTGCCTGGGCACAGGCTGACGCTGCTCGGGTCCCAGACTTAGAGGCGCAACTGGCTTGACTTTCTATAGGCGATCTTCCTCAAGAGCTTTCACGACTCTGTGTTAGTCTTAGGTGGCCTACAAGCCAATATAACTTTGTAATCTCGTTCATTTATTAATAAATGGCATTATTCATTATATGTAAATTCGTATTATTATCGTCTCATAATGAAGTCTGTGAATATGTGCGATAGTGATCAGATTATAATAAGATCATACTAATGAGATTGATCACGTAAACACACATATTCTTAATAGTTCATAGTCGAAGGATATCCGAGAAGAACGTTAGATATCTGGATAGACTAGTACATATTACTCTTGCTCATAAGATGAGGGTGACTGACCTCATAGTCACTTGTGTGGAGACACAAAGGCAAATCTATAGGTGCCCTTTAGAGAATGAGTTCACTAAACTGATTCGACTGAATCACTGGATGGTATTGTACCTCACTGTCAACCAGCTTGATTATATTGTAGCAGTTGCGTGGATGGTCCTCGGACCTGAGACACCGAGGACACCTTGTCGGTGGACTTCTGTGCTTTGACCTTGGTTTATGAATCTCTAACCATGAGATTCTAAATAGCCAATGATCGGGTACAACGGAATATCGTTGAAGGGAATTGAGTGTCAAGAAGGAATTATTCGCTCTCGGTACTTAGAGAGAGAATGCTCTAGGAAGGATGTGCGAAAGTCTGGCTAGGGCGGACGATAATATTAGGAAAGGAGTTTTCCGATGTTATATAGCAACATCCAATCCAAGTGAGTTGACCGGTTACGGTTTGACAATAAACCATACCCTGAGTTGACTCGTGAGCATTGAAGGAATGAAGGATTATATCCATGCGGTAACTGTCGGCAGAAAGGTTCCAATAGTAGGTTACATAACTGTAGACACCGATTTTAGACCACCCTTTTGGTCATGAACCCCATCCATCACTAGCCCATCGTCACCAAACCCTTCATCTTAGCCATCTCAGCCCACAAATAACTAGGCCCATTAACCAAATCCCGACTCTAGCCACCTTTTCGTGGAAGGCCAGCCAGCCCGCCTTCCACCACCCTTAGAAGGCCAGCCAGTCCGCTTTCTACCATCCTTGGAAGGCCAGCCAGTCCGCCTTCCACGGCCTTCGAAGGCCAGCCAGCCCGCCTTCCACCACCCTTCGAAGGCCAGCCAGCTCGCCTTCTACCATCCTTGGAAGGCCAGCCAGTCCGCCTTCCACGGCCTTCGAAGGCCAGCCAGCTCGCCTTCCAACACCCTTCGAAGGCCAGCCAACCCGCCTTCCACCACCCTTCGGAGGCCACCCCTTGCCTTCTACCACCCTTCGAAGGCCAACCGGGCCGCCTTCCACCTCTCCGTGGAAGGCCAGCTACCTGGCCTTCCACAGGATTGGAAGGCATGTTGGCTGGCCGTCCACTCCCCTAACTACCACCTTGACCTCGTCTTCCCTACGATCTCCTCTACTCGCCGCCCTCACCTTCACTACTCCGATCACTCCCCACTCCGGCGACTGCCACGTGCACCACCTCCGATCCTTGACCACTTCTCATTGGCTCCAAGATGATTTACGGGGATTTAGACCACTATTTTTCTCCTATTTCTCTTTCACCTATTTAAACCCCCCATGTCCCCTTGAGCAGGGGGTTAAGGATTTTTTCGGGTGAGAGATTTGGAGAGGTTAAGAAGGAGTTTTCGGGAGGGAAGGCTCAGAGGAGGTTGGCGAGTGAGTCGGCTTTGAGGAGTCGAGCAGACAAGGAGTTAGAGAGCTTCAGGAGGGGCTTCAAGAGGAATCCTTCGCACTCTAAATGGGCTTGTCTTCTTAATCCTCTTTTACTTTTCTCCTCTTCATTTCATTGCATTCTCACTTTCCATCCACGCCGTAATATTCTCCCTCTCTCACTCCTCTTTCCACTCTTAACATATCACTTCACTTCTCACACACGAGCACCCCCATTTGCATGCATGCATGTTAAGATGACCTAGTAACCCTTACTCCCCCAGAGGTTTTAAACAAAAAACGGGAGGTGGGTGGCCATAACATATGGTCACCTTCCCTCCCCAAACACCCATCCGGTGAGTCTCCCTCCAATTCTAGTTAATTTTTATATTTTTATGGATAGATTCTACATGTCACAGTTCTAATCGGGTCATTTTTCCTCTCTTGTCTTGTCTTATCTTTTCAGGGATCCTTACCGCATTTCCGTGTGCAGACTGCCGGCTCTCCTCCTCTAGCCGGCCGGAGGAAGAGAAGGAGAAACCACCATTTCCTGCTCCCTCAGAACGCGATCACTCTTACAATCCTACGGAGCACAGGGACCATAAGGTAATGCTCCTGGCGATCACACCTTAATTTCTAACCCTCCTAAATCGCTGTAGTGCTAAGACGAATGGAGAAACCCTCGATCCGAAGCCCGCAGCAGTGGCGGGGGATGTTCCGGGCGCCTACAGCCCTCTGGCGATCACGGTGGGACACCTATAGCCCGCTGCACGCGTCGCGATCAAAGGTAAGAAGGTAAGGAACCTGATATATTTTATTTTGATCTAAAAAAAGCTGCCAAACGGCCAGGTGACTGGCCGCCCAAACACCTTGGACGGCTACACACCTAGCCGTTGCCCACCCCCTGGACGGCCAGCCCCTGGCCGTCCTTTCTTCTCGACGGCCAAAGCATAGGCCGTCCATTGCATTGGACGGCGGGCCCCTTGGCCGTCGTCTCCCTTTGACGGCCAACCGCCTGGCCGTCCTCTCTCTTTGACGGCCAATACCCTGGCCGTCCACTGCCTTTGACGGCGAAGTCTCTGGCCGTTCATTATAGTTGTTGTTGCTGTTCATGTATGCTGTTCTGCGGCCTGTTTTGTTGATTTGTTATATGTTCTGACCTGCTGGTTGTTAAATTTCTGGGTTTTTTGGGGTATTCTCCGCGGGGGTTTTAAGGAAGAGCCGGCATCACATCTCTAGTCATCTCTCCCACAGTATTTGACTCTCCACCTGAGGATTCCCACTTGGGTGTGACTAGTCTTATTCTGTTGGGAACCTCCGTGAGTCTCCGCGAGCCAGGGATTCCCACTTGGCCGCCGAGCAGGTTGTACCTGAAACCACCCCATAGGAACCCCGGGTTTGTGTGAGGGATTAATTAAACCTTTCCATTCACAATCATCCACCTATAGGTGTCATTAAGAGAATTATTTCAAAATTTAAAGACACCTAACTAAACCTTGGTGGAACAAGTTTTGAAAAGTCCAGGGTCGTTAAGGGTTTGAACTTGATTTGTTAGAAACCAACTCTCATAAAACACTGTTAACATTTTAAGTGAAATATAAAATCATTTAGGGTCTGTGTTTCATGATGAACCGAATGTATGTTAATGCTGTGTATGATGACATGGATGAACTTGGTAACAATGTTATACAAAAGCCTATGTTCGAAATTGAAGAAGATCCACAACAGACCTTCATAGGAATGCTCTAAGCATCTAGAGAAGGACTTCAGAGGAAGGATTTTGATGAATCTTCTACCTCGCAGGGAGAATATGAGCCAATAATTTCAAGTAGGACATTCCAAAATCCTGGAGAAGATCCGGAACTCATTGCTGTGTTATCACGCTATACTCCGGATCAACTCATCCAGTTGGTTTCCCGTGGCAAAATTCAGGATGCCACTCCTCGGAAAACCCAATTCCAAGGATCTTCTAGCCGACCCCAGGCAAGTCAAGCTATGCCCACGCATACAATCCCATTTAATCCCATCAACCAGGTCACACCTCCCAAGCAGGAGGAGTTCATCTATAAGAATGAGGTTGAGACTTGTGTGCGGCAACTCATGGCCGAAAATCTCAGCCTTAGGCAACCTCATTCTCTTCTGAGCTATTGCAAGCTCCCTCCGGCCTACTTCCCACCAGGATTTAAAGTACCTAAGTACAGGAAGTACGATGGTACTACTGACCCACATCATCACTTATCCGGGTTTCTCATGGATTCCCACCAGTGGCTCTTCGATAGAGTCCTCATTGTCCACCTTTTTCAGAAGTCTCTCGAGGGAGAGGCCTTGAGATGGTTCTCTTCTCTACCATCCACTAACCTAATCAACTTTGATATGGTCTCTAAGAGATTCATTACCCACTTCAACCACATGGCAGCCTTGCCCCCTACCTTGTTTGATCTTGTAATGGAAAAAATGAAGTCCGATGAAGAATTCACTCACTTTGCTAATGGGTGGAGAGCTATGGCTTTTAGAGCAGAGGTTGTTATCCCTGAAGCACAAGCAGTCACTATGCTTGTTAACAACGCTACCCCCCAGCTCCGAGCTATTCTCATGCTTAGCGTACTTCAAACATTCGCTCAGCTGTACAACCGAGCTAGGGTAGTTCAATCCCAAATCCGAGACCCTACTCTACCTTCGTTCTTTGAGAACAGAAACAGGAACAAGAAAGCCACACCAACTCCTACCACGGAAGGAGTCACCATCAATGAACAGGTCAGCATGCTAGCACAGCCAACCAGGGTTCCCAATCCCCATCCTAAGTCTGACAGTCAGTACAATCAGAAGCAATATGCAGTTGTTCCTCCCCCGACTAATTATAGTCGTCCTATGGCTAAGCGAGCATCATATCCACCTCTGCCGGAACCATTTGCAGACATTTTTTATGCCTTTCTAGCTTGTAACGCCATTCAACTCCCACCTCAAAGAGAAGGTGTTCCGCGCAATACGGACACGTCCAGGTATTGCCCCTACCATAGGATCACGGGACACACAATCTATAATTGCTTCACCTTCAGGGATTGGGTGTATGAGTTGAATGATGAAGGGCGGATAAACTGGGAGGACATGAGAAAAGCTATTGATGCTTTGAAGGCTAAGAAGGAACTGGGAATTGTGAAAGACCCCTTACCTTCTCATCAAGTGGCTCAAGATTCCTCCAGTTCTCAAGGAAATGTCAACACTTTGATCAAAGACTTGGACCCCGTAATAGTTTGCAGAGAACAATACTGGGAATATGAAGGATCTGGGATAAAACATCAAGATCCCACTTGGTCGCGTGAGACTAAAGGAGTTACTCCGGAAGTCTCTACGCTTTCCCCTAACGAGCCTTTGGTCCTAATCCGGCCCAAAGAGCAACTGGCAACCCTCAAGCCGGTCACTCTCATTCAGATCCCTCCTATCACAGCCGAGGGGCCCACCCTATCTATCTTCTGTCCAACCAGGAACCAGGGTTCGATGACTGGCTTCAATCCCATTAGGTCACCAATGGAAGCAAATCCAATCTCGGTGGGGGTAACGCTCAGGAATCGCATCATTCCTCCGAGCCAGCCCTTGGACTCTCAATCCTCGAGCTTATTCGGAAGTCTCCCACACACAGGGAGACGCTGTTTAATTTCCTACAACAAATCACGGTCAATGAGGATCTTCCTAGTGGTGGAGTCACTAATGCCATCCTCTCAGTCACTCAGACCCCCATCATCTCCTTTCCAGAAAGGATCTAGCTCTCCCTGAGTGCCGATCCCTTCCTCTGTGCCTAACCGCCATTCTCAACGGTCATTCAGTAGACTCCATTCTACTTGATACCGGTGCCTCTATCAATGTCTGTCCCCTTAAGACCCTCAAAAGGATAGGGATAGACCCAGAGAAGGTTGAGTCCACCTCTATGATGGTCTCAGCTTATGACAATTCCCAGAGACCAGCAGATGGAAAGATCTTCCCGCAACTGGAAATCGGCCCGGAATCCATGATTTTGGAATTCTACATCCTGGATGTTAAGCCAATCTACAATGCCATTCTAGGGAGACCATGGATGGACCAAACCTTGGGAGTCCCATCCACCAACCACCAGTGCTATAAGTTCCCGTATAACGGGAAGATTGTGAAGGTCAAAAGCACTCCCTACATTGAGACATTGGACTCAGTGACAGCAGAACAGATTCCGTCCATGATAACTTCCAGGAAAGGCAAAGAGCCCGTTCTTTCATCAGTGAATTCTCACCTTAGGCCTAGGTCTGGTATAGGTTGGCAGCTCATGAGTAAGATGGGGTATAGCTCAGGCTCCGGGTTAGGGAAAGAAGAACAAGGCATTCATGACCCCATCTTAGAGAACCCTGTTAGTGCAGGATGTGGCCTGGGTTATAAGTTTACTGAACCACCAAAAGGAACAAAAAAGTGGTCCCTCATGAATCACTTTGTAAGAAAGAAGCAAGAATTGCCCAGGATAGAGGAGGAAGTGCAAGAATATCATGAGGGTAGTCAAGAGGAAGATTTTGGCATATCATCCTTGTTTCGTGAATCAAGCAGCCCACCGATAGGGCTTTTCTTGGCCAGGAATGAACCAGCCCCTGCTACGTTCATTCCTTTCCTGTTCCACCCACCTTCCGTCCCGATGCTCTCAGCTCAGATCGACGCCATTTCTTCAGAATATTTCATGTTAGAGGCGTTCGGTCACGAAAAAAAAAGTCCAATTCCCATCCTGAGGGGAGGGGAGTCACTTTCGAGGAGCTTACGTAGTGGGGCAACCCCGCCATCGTTGAATCTTTGTCCCATGGGTCTACCCTTGTCCCATCTAGGACAAAACTGACCCATTCTCCAGGCCATGTACATAGCAGTTTAGGAATTAGGATAGCTTCCTCCCTGTCTAGAAATTGTAGGGCTCAGCAAGTTCCTTCGTTCTTAGTTCAGGAGTTAGCGAATAGGTGTAAAGCTTTGAAAAAGTTGGATAAGTTTCTTCAGATAGGAGTCATCTCCGAACCATTGGAGTTGGTGAAAGATGAGTCTTGCAGTGATGTACTGGGAGTATTTGAGCTTAGTGAAGAGGAAGAGGAGGATGACTTGGCCGAACCACTTGTCAATGGGACGAGACGGTTTGATGAACCTTCATCAGCCATCGATGAACCCACTAAAGAAGTCAACTTTGGAACAGAGGAGGATCCAAAGATAGTGCTAATTAGTACCCGTTTGAGTCCAGAAGAAGAAGGGTCCATAATAGCCGTGCTCCAAGAACACCAGGATGGGTTCGCTTGGTCATACGAGGATATGCCCAGATTAAATACAGAATTGGTGGAACATCGGCTAATCCTCAAGCCTGATGCTAAACCCATGAAGCAAAAGTTGAGACGGCTACAACCGGAATTAGCACTTAAAGTAAAAGAAGAGGTTGACAAATTACACAAGGCCAAGTTCATCCGGGTAGTGCTCTATCCTAAGTGGGTGGCTAATATCGTCCCCGTGGCAAACAAGGACGGAAAGGTTAGGGTTTGCATAGACTTTCGCAACCTCAATCAAGCCTTCCCAAAGGATGATTTCCCACTACCTCATATAGACTTGCTGGTTGATAACACGGCTGGATTTGAGATGTTGTCCTTCATGGATGGTTTTTCGGGATATAATCAAATCCAACTAGTTGAAGAAGACCAAGAGAAAATATCTTTCATAACCCCATAGGGAACTTATTGCTACATGGTCATGCCATTTGCGCTTAAGAATGCTGGAGCCACCTACCAGAGGGCTATGATGGCAATCTTTCATGACATGATTCACATTGACATGGAGGTTTATGTGGATGATATCTTGGTAAAGTCTAAAACCAGGAAGGGACATGCTTAAATCCTTAGGGCTGTAATGCAGAGGTCAAGGGAGCACCAACTGAAAATGAACCCAAAATAGTGCGTATTTGGTGTTTCTTCAGGTAAATTGCTAGGGTTCATGGTGAGCAGAAGGAGGATTGAGGTTGATCCAGACAAAGTGAAGGCGATAGTGGAAATGCCCCCACCTAAAAATGTCAGGGATATAAAGGGTCTCATCGGCCGTTTCCAATTCATCAGACGGTTCATATCTCAACATTCTGTGAGATGTAAACCCTTTTATGATCTATTGAAAGGAGGAGCAAAGTTTATTTGGAGCAATAAGTGTCAAAAGGCCTTCGACGAATTGAAGAGCTATCTCCTCAATCTACCAGTCCTTATGGCTCCTATTACGGGGCGGCCTTTATTGCTGTATGTCTCCACCACTGAAGAATCAGCTGGAGCAGTATTGGCCCAACTTGACGACGAGAAGAAAGAAAGAGCAGTGTACTATCTTTCCAAGGTCTTCAACGATGCCGAAAAGCGATACACTGCCATGGAAAAGACATGTGCGGCCGTCGTCTGGGTAGTGCAGAAATTGACGCACTACTTCCTTGCCCACGAGGTCAAACTCCTAGCAAGAATGGACCCAATCAAATATTTGCTAGAGCGGCCAGTTGTAACAGATAAGCTGGTGCGATGGCAGACCTTCTTAAACCAATTTGACATCACCTATGTAAATCAGAAGGCTGTGAAGGGGCAAGTGTAAGGAATCGCCAAGAACGCAGCGGAGAATAAAAACGATTCCTATGTATCGGCTGCTGGGATCGTAAAACGGACAATCAAATAAACGCAGGAAGAACGGTTCATCACCGTTGCGGGGTTTCGAATCTCCCGTGGATGATTCCGACTCGGTAATCGCGCACGCGCACGATCTCTAGAGGTATCCACACGAGTTCCCGCTGCAGACGCGATTTCCTCCTCGACTTGAGTGCTCCGACCAGATCTCAAATCCACCATGCGCGGAGAGAGACAGATCTTCTCCAAGAGAGAGAGAGGAGATAGAGAATCTGGGGTGTAAAATTCGTCCAACTAACTTTTTACCCCTCCCCCTTGGCCTCCTTATATAGAAATAAGGATAAGCACAAGGATTAATCCTCATGATTATCCAAGAGTTTGGCCTTGGATAATTCTCCATTAAATCTTCATGTTTATCCTGCTGCTTTTCATAAAAACCCAGATAAGCATGAAATTTAACGTCTCTCACCGTCTGACGAGAACTCTTATGTGTGTGACCCTCTAGGCTCATATATCAGTCCGATTTCAGGCCCATTAAACTTAGAACTGATTCTAGAGTTTAATATTTATTAATTAACACTTAAACATCATATGTTAAATGATTAATTTAATAAACAAGTGGATTATCATCTGATGATTAATTCACTTGGCCTTCTGATCATGAACAGCACCAAACACTACCTCATGATCCCATAAGATATAAGGGATACTGTTCCCTTTAATTGAACCTTTCCGTCTACAGATACCGCACAGATAAAATCTTTCACTCATGCAATGTCCCAATAACGCAAGGGTATGGTTTTATAGTCAAACCCTCTTTCGCATTATCCAGATGGATTCCAGTACTCAGTTAATATCTAGAAAGACATCTCTTTCATTTGACCCTGGCCAGAGATTTCTGTGTACACATCTATAGGACATTCTCTCTCCAGTCTTATACCAAGAGTGAGTGATCCCTTGTTGTTCACTCAATTACTTTCGCAAGCTTTCCACTGTATCTGAAAGACCGACTATCGTGGACTTAATGGTTAAAGTCCACAAATCAGAGAATCAAGATACAATGGTCCACAAACAAGGTATCATTAGTGACTCAAGTCAAAGGACCAACTGTGCTACTACAACGATTGAATTCCCTGGTTGACTAATAGGTATAATTACCATCCAGGAATTCTTATTTGGGTCTGTTCAGTGAACTCATTCTCTAATGAACACCCACATGTTTGTCTTAGTGTCACCACACGAGTGAATGTGAGATCATTCACCCACATCACATGAGCAGACATAACTTGTGTCGATCTTATCGGATATTTAATGTCCATCTCAAATATCCTATGATCGAGAACTGTTTAAGACAAGTGACTAAGGATATTGATCTCACTATCATGATCTCATCATGATTCAATATCCCATACATTTGTCTACGGACCTTCATTATGATAGTTAATTTGCGAGAACTATAAATGAAGAAATGATTGCCTTTATTAATAATTTGAACTAGAATGTACAATGATTGCTTTGAGGCCACCCAATTCTAACATTCTCCCACTTGGACTATAGCCAATCACCCATGTGTCTAAGTCTCATAGACTTAAGGTGACGTTCTAAATTGTTTTGAGACAATGGCTTAGTCAAGGGATCTGCTACATTATCTTCAGATGAGATTTTCTCAACTACTATATCTCCTCGGGCGATGATCTCACGAATCAGATGAAATCGTCTCAGAATGTGCTTTGACTTCTGATGTGATCTTGGCTCCTTCGCTTGAGCTATTGCCCCATTGTTGTCACACAATAATGGAACAGGATCTGAAATGCTTGGAACTACTCCAAGTGCCGAGATGAACTTCTTCATCCAAACTGCCTCCTTGGCCGCTTCAGCTGCAGCAATGTATTCTGCTTTGGTCGTCGAATCTGCAGTAGTTTCTTGTTTGGAACTTTTCCAACTTACTGCACCTCCATTTAACATGAACACAAATCCAGACATGGATTTGCTATCATCCATATCCGACTGGAAACTCGAGTCAGTAAACCCTTGAAGTTCCAAGTCGTTTCCTCCATAAACGAGAAATAGATCTTTAGTCCTTCTTAAGTATCTAAGGATACATTTCACCGCCTTCCAGTATTCCTCACCTGGATCAGCCTGATATCTACTAGCGACACTTAGTGGGTGTGCCACATCAAGCCTAGTACATAGCATTGCATACATGATAGATCCTATTGCCGAGGCATAAGGAACTCTATCCATGTACGCTCTCTCTTCAGGTGTTTTGGGAGACATTCCTTTAGAGAGATAAATTCCATGCCTCATTGGAACGAGGCCTCTCTTGGAATTTTCCATGCCAAACATTTTGACTATGGTATCTATGTACATATATTGGGATAAGTCAAGCATCCTTTTGGACCTATCTCTATAGATCCTTATTCCCAGAATATAGAATGCTTCTTCCAAATCTTTCATGGAGAAGTTTTTGGATAACCAAGTCTTTACTGATGACAACATTTCTACATCATTCCCAATGAGTAGAATGTCATCAACGTAAAGTACCAAAAAGGTAACTGCGCTCCCACTAGCCTTTTTGTATACACAAGGTTCATCTTCATTCTTAATAAAGTCATAAGATTTGATTGCTTCATCAAATCTTAAGTTCCAAGTTCGGGATGCCTACTTTAATCCATAGATGGATCTTTGCAGTTTGCATACCTTACTTGAATGTTCTTTGGAAGTGAATCCTTCAGGTTGTATCATATACACCTCTTCTTGAAGGTTCCCGTTAAGGAATGCTGTTTTCACATCCGTTTGCCATATTTCATAATCATAGAATGCGGCGATAGCAAGAAGTATTCTGATTGACTTAATCATGGCAACTGGAGAAAAGGTTTCGTCATAGTCAATGTCTTGCCTTTGACGATATCCTTTTGCTACCAGCCTTGCCTTGTATGTGTCAATTTGTCCATCTGCCCCAATCTTTCTTTTAAAGATCCATTTACTGCCAATAGGTACTATACCTTCTGGCAGATCAACCAAGTTCCAAACTTGGTTGGCATACATGGACTTAATTTTAGAATTCATTGCCTCTTGCCATTTTTTTGATTCTTGACTATTTATGGCTTCTTGGTAGGTTTGAGGATCATCATCCTCATTTAAGTGCACTTTTGGTTTGCCATCATCGATATGTTCAACATATCTTTCAGGCTGCTTAGGCACTCTACCTGATCTGCGAACCTTTTGTGTATCATTTTGAACAAGTTCTTGAGTCAATGGTTCAATAGATGAACTAGTGTTGATTTGTGAGTCTGGAATTTCTTCCAGTTCTATCTTGCTCCCACTGTCTTCTTTTGAAAGATATTCTTTCTCTAAGAAGACAGCTCTTTTTGCGACAAACACCCTTTAATCGCTGGGCTGATAGAAATAATATCCAAAAGTCTCTTTTGGATATCCCACAAATCTACATTTCTCTGTCCTGGAATCCAGTTTGTCTGGATCATGTCTTTTGACATGTGCAGGACAACCCCAGACTCTAACATGCTTAAAGTCTGGTTTCTTTCCTTTCCATATCTCACATGGAGTGGAAGATACTAACTTACTGGAAACTTTGTTCAACAGATATGTAGCAGTCAACAGTGCATATCCCCATAAAGAGATTGGAAGTTTAGCATAACTCATCATTGATCGCATCATATCTAATAGAGTACAATTTCTCCTTTCCGATACACCATTTAATTGTGGTGTATAGGGAGGAGTCCACTGAGACAAAATGCCATTATTCTTAAGATATTCTGTGAATTATGTACTTAAGTATTCACCCCCTCGATCTGATCGAAGAGTTTTGTTACTCTTTCCAGTCTGGTTCTCAACTTCATTTTTATACTCTTTAAATTTCTCAAAGACTTCTGACTTATATTTTATTAAATATATGTAGCCATATCTTGAGAAATCATCTGTAAATGAAACAAAGTATGAGTAACCACCCATAGCATGAGCGGACATTGGACCACATACATCACCATGTATTAGTTCCAATAAGTCCTTAGCTCTTTCTCCATGTCCTGAGAATGGAGCTTTGGTCATCTTTCCCATGAGACAAGCTTCACAGGTTGCAAATTATTCATAATCAAATGAATCAAGATATCCATTCTTTTGCAACCTGATGATCATGTTCTCATTTATATGACCTAGCCTACAATGCCATAGGTACGATTTATTCACATCCTTATCTAAGCGTTCAAGAGATTTATTTACCAGACAAACATCATATGAAATATCAAGTAAATATAATTCATTCAATAAATATCCGGAAGCAAACAATTTGTCTCCTTGATAAATGGAACAACCTTTATTCTCCAGTTTCATAGAATATCCTTGTCTATCTAAACATGAAATAGATATGATATTCCTAATAATGGTCGGAACATAATAACAATCTATTAGTTCCAATGAGTCTCCTGACGGCATCTGAAGTCTTGCTGTCCACACAGCTAACGCAGCAACTTTTGCTCCATTCCCAAGCCTTAGATCCACGTCTCCTCGGTTCAATCTTCTTTCACTTGTTAACACCTGCAAGTTATTGCAGATATGAGAAACACATCCAGTATCTAATACCCAAGATGTTGATTCTCTATAAGACAAGTTAAGATCGATTATGAGTATACCTGAAGCTTCACCAAGCTTCTCCTTTGCTTTTTCTGCTAGATAGATCTTGCAATTTCTCTTCCAGTGACCTTCTTTATGGCAGTGGAAACACTGACCTTTGTCATTGACTTTAGCTTTGTCCTTTTGAACCGCCAGTTTGCTTTTCACTAGCTTCTTAGGCTTACCTTTCTTAAAGGTCTGTCCAGCTTTTCCTTTCTTGTTAGTCTTACCAACAAGCATTACATTTGGCTTATCTTTCTGGATAGTGCCTTCTGCTGTCTTCAACATGTTAAGCAGCTCAGCCAGTGTAACTTCAATTTTGTTCATATTGAAGTTGATAATGAATTGTGAAAATGAATCTGGAATGGACTGTAGGATTAAGTCGATGCTCAGGTCATTGTTCATAACAAAGCCAAACACTGCAAGCCTCTCAATCCACTCTATCATCTTGAGCACATGAGTTTGCACAGATGTGCCCTCGCTCATTCTGGTCCTGAACAATTTCTTAGATATCTCATATCTTTCTGTTCTGGATTGTTCACCAAACAACTCTTGTAGGTGATTCAGAATGGACTTAGATTCCATGTTATCATGTTGTCGTTGCAGTTCATTGTTCATTGAACCAAGCATGCAACACTGGACTTTGACAGAGTCCTCCTTCCAATTTTCATACATCATTAATTCATCCTCGTTAGCATTTTCACCGAGTTGTATTAGATCTGGTTGATCTAGGACATAGGCTAACTTTTCACACCTGAGGACAATCTTCAGGTTGCGTAACCAGTCAATGTAATTAGGTCCCGTGAGTTTGTTTGCATCAAGTATGCAACTAAGGGGGTTAGGTGACGACATAGCGACCTACAAGGAAATATATATAAAAATGAGCAGATAGTTCTTAAAATCTGATTCAGGACTTTTAATCTAGATTTAGGCTCCCACTATTTTTCGGCGATCTGTATGACCCTCTAATATACAGAACGGGAGATTCCGGTGATCTCCTAGTGGGGATCAGAATCCTTCGGGCATCATGCATGTGACCTTGTGGTAGCACAACAAATCACATCAAGTCCCTTAGGCAGTCAACTCTTGACAATTGCAACATTTGCAATATCCGATCAATTTAACCCCTGAATCAGAATGACCTTGTGGTAGCACAACAAATCAAATGATTCAGTTAAGTTTATCCATCATTACTTAGATGACATGAATTCATAGTGCAATCATTGTGGTAGCACAACAAAACTACACTATTTGTCCATTCATCTTAATGACATCACATGTCGTAGACCTAGGTTAATTTCGAAATCAAATAGACCTTATGGTAGCACAACAAATCCATTTGAGATAAGAATTATCCTAAGATCTATAATGATGGTGGGTTACGTGGATTATTCTGAATAGAAAATCGTGCTATTGATAGTATTTCGATTTGAAGTATCATTATACTTAATAGAAATATATATATGATAGCAAAGACCACAAATATCACATATATGCAGAAACATTAAATAGGGATGATCATGGACTGCTTAAGCTACTATGGAATCATCGGAGCCAAACGATGATCCATAATAGGATCCTAATGTGAAAACAGCAACACTGGTTCCATTTGATGCGAGTCCTTCCTCCATAGGTGTCTTTAGAAGATCCCGTCCTCTAAACTTAATCCATAACATTTAAATATGAAATTCAGGACTCGCAGGTCCATAAATGTACATTTAAAACAATAAGAAACCTTGATCTTATCAAGGGGAGTACAATCTTATAGGAAGGTAGAGAGTACATCTAGATTAAGAGAGAGGAGGACACGCAGGTCCTATTTAAAATACCAAATGAAATAAGCATCACATTCATTCACACCAATCATCACATGATAATAATAAGTCCATGATCATCCCACCACAAAATACATCACATGCATCACAATCATCACATAATTACAGTTTGGTATTGAATTTTATAAATATAAAATTATAATACCAATTAGTTTTCGAAATAACATTTATTTCATCATTATCAATAATATTCAAAACATTATTGACAAATTAAATAACTAAACCATTCAGTTAATCTAAATCTTAATTCAAACAATTTGAACTAATAAATAAAATCAAGTTATGCATAAAATCAGTTTAAAACATTTTTAAACTAATTGATTTAATAGGGAAATTAATTATCTAAAACAATTTTAAATAATTAACCAATACCCTATTAACAATAAAGCCCTTTAATTGAATAACATTTATTAAACAGTTAATAATCATAAAAATAATTAATAACAATTATTAATTATTCCTATAATTATTCTGTTTTAAAACAATTTTAAAACGGGCTGAAAAAGGGCTAAAATGGGCTAATAATGGGTTTAAAGGGGGTTTAACAGTTATTAAAACGATTTTAATAATTATTAGAAATGAGCCCAGCCCATTAGGGCCAATCGGCCCGGACCCGGGCCCTGGCTCGGCCAGGGTCGAGCCCTGGCTCGGCCAGGGGGTCTGGCCCGGCCCCCGCCTGGTCCGACCGGGTCGGGACCGGCGGCCTGCTCCTCTCTCCCCTTTCCCTGCAAACCTGCAGAAAACCCTAACCGGTGGGATTTGGACTTGCAGGCGGCGCCGACGACCGCCTCCGGCCCTGCCCGGCCCCGGCCGGCTATGCCCCGGCGCCGACGACGTGCCCGGCGCCGGCAGGGCCGCCGGTGACCGGCGATGGGGAGCAAACCAAGCCCCAAAAACCCAAAAAAAATCTGATTTTTCAGGTTTCAAAACCCCAGTTTAGGCTCGATTTTCAGGACCTCCAAGGGCACTCCGGCGCCGATCTTGGTGACCGGTGGATAGAGGTGACTATCCTCTATGGATCCGGAGTCACGCCCGGACATCCCAACGCTTGGGAAGCCAATTGAAGCCACCGAAAACACCCCGTTCATCGTCCCACGAAGAACTCCGAAAATCCCAACAAGTTTTAGACATTCTAAGAACGTGGGAACGATTCCCAGATTATTAAAATAATATTTAGCCCAAGAACACGTACAATACGGGTTCTTCACGCATAACGAGAAAAATCACGCAAAACGATGCCGTTTTATGATCGAACCAGCAACCTAGCTCTGATACCACTGTAAGGAATCGCCAAGAACGCAGCGGGGAATAAAAACGATTCCTATGTATCGGCTGCTGGGATCGTAAAACGGACAATCAAATAAACGCGGGAAGAACGGTTCTTCACCTTTGTGGGGTTTCGAATCTCCCGTAGATGATTCCGACTCGGAAATCGCGTACGCGCACGATCTCTAGAGGTATCCACACGAGTTCCCGCTGCAGACGCGATTTCCTCCTCGACTTGAGTGCTCCGACCAGATCTCAAATCCACCATGCGCGGAGAGAGACAGATCTTCTCCAAGAGAGAGAGGAGATAGAGAATCTGGGGTGTAAAATTCGTCCAACTAACTTTTTACCCCTCCCCCTTGGCCTCCTTATATAGAAATAAGGATAAGCACAAGGATTAATCCTCATGATTATCCAAGAGTTTGGCCTTGGATAATTCTCCATTAAATCTTCATGTTTATCCTGCGGCTTTTCATAAAAACCCAGATAAGCATGAAATTTAACGTCTCTCACCGTCTGATGAGAACTCTTATGTGTGTGACCCTCTAGGCCCATATATCAGTCCGGTTTCAGGCCCATTAAACTTAGAACTAATTATAGAGTTTAATATTTATTAATTAACATTTAAACATCATATGTTAAATGATTAATTTAATAAACAAGTGGATTATCATCTGATGATTAAGTCACTTGGCCTTCTGATCATGAACAGCACCAAACACTACCTCATGATCCCAGAAGATATAAGGGATACTGTTCGCTTTAATTGAACCTTTCCGTCTGCAGATACCGCATAGATAAAATCCTTCACTCATGCAATGTCCCAATAATGCAAGGGTATGGTTTTATAGTCAAACCCTCTTTCGCATTATCCAGATGGATTCTAATACTCAGTTAATATCTAGAAAGACATCTCTTTCATTTGACCCTGGCCAGGGATTTCTGTGTACACATCCATAGGACATTCTCTCTCCAGTCTTATACCAAGAGTGAGTGATCCCTTGTTGTTCATTCAATTACCTTCGGAAGCTTTCCACTGTATCTGAAAGACCGACTATCGTGGACTTAATGGTTAAAGTCCACAAGTCAGAGAATCAAGATACAATGGTCCACAAACAAGGTATCATTGGTGACTCAGGTCAAAGGACCAACTGTGCTACTGCAACGATTGAATTCCCTAGTTGACTAATAGGTATAATTACCATCCAGGAATTCTTATTTGGGTCTGTTCAGTGAACTCATTCTCTAATGAGCACCTACATGTTTGTCTTAGTGTCACCACACGAGTGAATGTGAGATCATTCACCCTCATCACATGAGTAGACATAACTTGTGTCGATCTTATCGGATATTTAATGTCCATCTCAAATATCCTATGATCGAGAACTGTTTAAGACAAGTGACTGAGGATATTGATCTTACTATCATGATCTCATCATGATTCAATATCCCATACATTTGTCTACGGACCTTCATTATGATAGTTAATTTGCGAGAACTATAAATGAAGAAATGATTGCCTTTATTAATAATTTGAACTAGAATGTACAATGATTGGTTTTGAGGCCACCCAATTCTAACAGCAAGCAATTGCCGAACACCTAGCCCATCATCCACTGCCTACATTTTCACCCGTCAACGAGGAATTCCCGGATGAGGAGTTGGGTCTAATAGTGGATTATACTCCATCCTGGGTCCTTTATTTCGACGGGGCGCTTAATTCTCAAGGCAGTGGGATAGGAGTGGTCCTCGTATCTCTGGAAGGGGTAAGTATTCCGCACGCTTGCCAACTCTCCTTCTCAGTGACCAACAATGTCGCTGAATATGAGGCTCTCCTAGCTGGCTTAAAGTTGGCACTAGTTCTTAAAGTCTTGGAATTGAGGATAATTGGAGACTCTCAACTAATCCTCCGCCAAACCGTGGGCAAGTACCAAACCCGGGATTCCAAATTGAAGCCATATCAGGAGTTAGTGAAGTCGCTAACCAGGCATTTCAGAAGGATTACCTATGTACATGTGCTTAGGTCCCAGAATATCCTAGCAGATGCACTGGACTCCTTATCTTCAGCACTGGAGATTCCTATCACCAAAAGTTCAGCCACCATCACTCTGCACAAGCAAGACTCACCTTCCTTCTGAGACCCCTGGTTCCAACAATTCCTCCGCTCACCTGAACACATCTCTACTATCACGGATGAACTCACCCCCGATTGAGATGATGGGAATCCGTGGTATTTTGATACCATGAACTACCTCCGTGATGGGTCATTCTCATCTTATGCAACATCTTTTGATCGTAAGGGTATCCGTCGTGCATCTCAACGATACCTTATCTTAGGCGTCGCCTTTTCAGAAGATCCTTCAGCGGAGTGCTCCTTCGGTGTCTAGATGATACCGAAATCTATCATGTCATGGAAGCAGCTCATGCCAGCGATTGTGGCGGTCATATCTATGGTCGTGCCTTAGCTTAGAAACTCCTCATGTCCTATTATTGGCCTTCAATGGAGGCTGATTGTTCCATATTTGTTCAAAGGTGCTTGAAATGCCAGTTACATGCTAACAAGGTTCATGCACCTTCATCATCTCTCAAATCCGTCATCTCCCCGTGGCCCTTCGCCATGTGGGCATTCGACGTTATAGGACCTCTGGAAGATCAATCAGGCGAAATAAAAAGGAAATCATTTATCTTAACTGCCACTGAATATTTCACTAAATGGGCTGAAGCGGAAGCATTTGCGGAAATCAAAGCATCCACGGTGGTGAAGTTCATCAAGCGCAGCATTCTCGCCAGGTTCGGGACACCGCACGATCTCATCACCGACAATGGACCACAATTCATCTCCCAAGAGCTCCAGGACATGTGCAGTAAGTATGGCATTAATTTGCACCATTCTTCGCCTTATTACCCACAAGGAAACGGTCAGGCCGAAGCCACCAATAAGACTCTCATTCGAATCATCAAAAGAACTTGCAGATCTCACAATTATTCAGACTGGCAGGATCGCCTAGTCGAAGCACTTTGTGCGTATCGTACTTCTGTCCGAACCCCCACCAGACAAACACCTTATTCACTAACATTCGGAACAGATGCGGTACTTCCATATGAGATTCTCCTTCCTTCTTTAAGAGTGCAATTGGACAATGGAATTAGCGACGCCGAACGTCGTAAGGCCATGTTAACCTAACTAGAACTATTAGACGAAAAAAGGATAATGGCGACAAACCATGCTCAAGTTTACAGAAATAGGATTGCAAGATTCTACGCAAAGAAGGTTATCGAAAGAAAGGTTGAAATTGGGGAAATGGTACTCAAGAGAAAAATGGTCAAAATTCCTGGTCCCAGGAGCAAATTGCAGGAAAATTGGGAGGTCCATTTGTAATCAAGGAGGCATACTCAGGTAATGCATACCGCTTAATCAATGAAAAAGGAGAGGAGTTACCCCACCCATGGAATGGGATGTATCTGAAGAAGTTTTATCCATGAAAACACACAAAAAACTCAAAATTTTCAAAAAAATCCAAAAAAAATGAAATATCCCAAAAAAAAAAGCACAAAAATATTTGTAAATATGCACATACTTCAATGAAAATGACAAAAAAATCAGAAAAGACACAAAATCCAACTGTCTGGTGACTACCACGCAACCCCCTGTCTAGGTCTAGTTGCATGATAGATTGGGTTAACATTAAGGTTTGGCTAAGGCTTTGGTCCACCAGAACCTTGGACGTGTCTACTTTACTTTCATACAGATCCCTATGATCATCCTGAGATACACACACCTACAAGTTTTTTCAAAAGAGAACCTTCTTAAAATGAGTTCTAAGTATTTAGTGTACCGTCAAAATCCAACCTTTGCTCTTCGTCTCTCGACTGATGAGGACAATTGACGCCCTTAAACGATCGAGCTCAGCAAATTGCGGTTCCTCCACAACCCGATAGATGTAACCCCTCAAAAGGGCCCAAAAATGAAATTTAAAGGACCAGAGCACGTGAAGAGGGCAGTGTCCCCGCAGGCAGAATATCAAATAACCCCGAAAAAAATGTCAAGAGTGGAAAAGAAATATAAAAAAAGAAAAAGGGTTCAAGCAATCATACAAAAAAACCTGGTCGTGACCGTGCCTGGCCATGAAATCCACCAAAGGCCTAAAAAGTCAAAATAGGGGCATCTAGGAGGTCCAAAAGGGGTCCGTTTTGTCACAGCTCGCCCTTTTAACGGTTTTGTTGATCCTCCTGTGAGGTTTGTCTCTAAAATTTCTTCACTTTTTCCCCCTCAAGGTTTTAGCACGAGACCGCTATCTAAAGACCGAACATCATTTTAAAATAGTTAGTTTTTCAAAAATTGTCACATGCTCACATGATCACAGGAGTCCAAAATGGGTGAAGAGTAATATCGGTGTTTCTGGTGAACCAATTCCTTAACCATAATCTCAATGAGCACTCTCGAAAACTTCAGGCTTAGGTCAATGCATGCGCGTCACCAATTAGTGCGACGGCGTCTAATTCTGGGTCAGCGTCGTGCGGTTGACCGTTAGGGTTCCAAGGTGTTCCATCATATACCTTCTAGATTGTGAGGAAAGAGACCTGGGTCGGGCAAATCATTTGCCTCGAAAACTTTTTGGGCAAACTTGGTGGTCGGAAGCAGTTGGGAGCCTAAGCATGGCATGACGGTATTGTCATCAGTATGAGTCTTAACCGGTCAAGGTTAGTTTGAAGAGTCTAGAGGCCCAAATCAATCTAGATGTGTGCTTAGGATACCTGGGAAGTTGAGTGTGCATTTCCCTTTCATCATCCGACCAGGCTAAGTTTGGGCAGTCATCAGGTAGGTGGAATAAAAAAAACATGTTTCCGTTCATCACACACCTCATTTATTAATATCCACCAGCATTTGCATATTTCCTTGTCGCATCAGTTTCAATATTCTTCCTTTTGTCTGCTTAGTAGGACACGGCCCCTTGACCCTATGCGAAGGTTAGGGAAAAGGTAGTTGCTCTTTTGGGTAAGGGGCCGAAAACAGATACTACTAACTGTTTCCCCTGATGTTGTGCATGCAGGAAATAACAGGTATGGACAGAAAGCAGAACAAGAAGTGCCCAGATGTAAATAGTGAAATATGCAACCATAACATAATAATAATACATCACGACACAGGGGCATACCCCTGCATCAGCTCCCAATCCCTCTTCCTCTCAATCCCTCTTCCTTCCCTCCGCATCGTCATCTCTCCTATCTCGAGAAGGGTGCCTCATCTGACTCTCAGCGTCATCCTCCCGAGCACGGCGATGACCTGAGGCCGGTCGCATAGACCCCGATGAGCCAGCGGGTCGCAATGCTCTCCACGCATCCTCAGCAAGAAGGGAGTCAAGGTCTCTAAAGACAGAGCTCCCAGCAGGTGCCTGGCCAGCCGACGGGGCAGGAATGGGGGGACGAGCTCCTGGACTCTGTGTGCTGGATCGCGTAGCTCGTTCTCGCCCCTTCTTCATCACTCGGTCCCACAGAGTTCGGTACTTGAAATCAAGCTCCCGCACCTCTGTCTGCGACCTCGTCAGCTCCTCCCGTAAGCTGGCTATCTTACCCTCCCAGTACACGTCCGGGTGGGATCCTTCTCTCGCCCTGGCCCGAGCTGTCCGCTCCTCTAAGACCTGATCTCTCAACTGTTGATTGAGGCTTTCCAATTCTTGCGCCCTGGCTAAGGCGGTCTCCACCTCCTGACACTGCAAAGGAACTCAGGGTTAAGCAAGCTCGATCAGAATAATACAGGAGCAGAACAAGTCTCACCTGCTGTGCCAAATCTGCCTCCCGGGCCTCCGCACGACGGAGAGCATCCTGCAACCTCGCCTCCGAATCGGCAGGGGCAGCCGGCCCCTGGGATGATGAGCCCGCACCAGGATCTCCTCGCAGCCCGTGACAGGCTAGCGTCTCTCTCTGCATCACAAGGGTTTTTCACAAAAATAAGATAGACAATCTCATACCCGAATTAAGAAATCAGACTTCTCACCAATTCTCCAATCTGGTGAAGCAGGTCACTCATATGCAGAACCAGAATCTCATTCTGATTCTTTAGGATCTACACGGCTTCAATTTCAGGCATCTGTTGCAGGAATACCACTAAGGTTAGTCAATGAGAAAAGATTGAGTGAAATAGATTGAAGGGTTAGAGTGACGCACCCGCCGCGCATCCAGAAACATGCGATCTGAGTACCGCCGGGCATAATCCCCCAGGTATCTGAAACTGTTTCGCAGGAATTTATCCTCCTGCAAGGCATCCCCGGTGCGGTGCCATACTTCGATCTCAGCCCGCCTCACCACTCGCCAATCCTGACCAATAGCAGAAGATCGGCGACGACCGCAGTTCATATCAGGATACGTCGGATAGGCGAGCAAAGGTTGATGCCATCCCCACGTGCGGTAGGCCATCCGAACGAAGAGGCCGTCACAGATGTTCACACATAGCAGGGGCACCTCCCGCCGGAACTGGGAGAGACTCTGAGACACCCATGGATGATCGGCCAGGTCCTCCTCTGCATATGGCATCCACACCACCTGAATGAAACAAAGGGTCATACCTAATCATTTGTTAAGATGCACATATATCTCAAATCACTCACCATATGAGGAGGAAATGTGTCGAGCTGGGCGCGGATGTCCTCCACGCGGTACATCACGGGACGATAATCCTGGATCATTTCCCACCTCGCCATGAGAGGGGTCCATCCCTCACGATCCGCAAAAACGGTCCCTCGGCCGATGGGGAAGAGGGTATAACTCCAGATCTACAAAGGACAACACAGTCAATGCCATTCAACATAAGTGAGGAAGGACGGAGATCCACAACGGAGAGGGATTACCTGAAGAAAAGGCGTGAATCCACCCAAATTGCCAGATCCCTAGCGGTAGCTCACCAGATGGGAGAAAAGGTGACCCAACATCGCAGCTCCCCACGTCATCTTCTTCATCGCTTGAAGGTCCTCCAACAGCGGCAGGTACTTCATATTGACTTTGTCCGAGGCTGAAGCAAATAGCAGCCTCCCGAAGAGGAACAAGAGGAAGATCCGTAAGTTCTCGTCCTCTGAGCAACCATCCAAGTCCAAGAGCGCCTCCACTCTTTCGGCAAAAGCCTCCAGAGTCTCGCTCGGCATCTGCCGTACCCGGCTCAACCCCACAGACCGGGCGAAATGTCCGAGGGGTATGTGGAATAGCGCTCCTTGAACCCGGTAATACCCTTCGCCCAGGAGTCGATCTGACAGCTGCCTGTAATCCCTGAGCTCGGGACCCACTACCGGATCACCAATGACCGACAAGCCTGTCAAGAAAGAGACGTCCTCCAGTGTGGGCAGCATGTGTCCCTACGGCATGATGAAGGCTTTGCATCTATCATCCCAGCGCTCTCGCAGAGCCACTAAGAAGGGCGCGTCCACCATGAACGGTCGGATCCAAAATAACGGTTCGAACCCAAAGGCGTCCACCTGGAAAAGGAGCCAATCGGGCAGCGCATGGTACCAGGCCCAGACCAACTCCCAAGAAACTCGGCCCTGGACTCTCTGTGGACCCTGAAAATCACAACAAGATTAAAAATCAGGGGCATGATCATAAAAAAGATTATGAGTAGGTGAGGTGGCTGGTCCCTGTCCCGATGGACGACGGGCCTGCTCGCTGCCCGTACGGGCAGACAGCGGGTACGCCCGCCGTCCGCCCGCCACCCGCGCGCACGGGCGGCGGGACCGCCCGCCGTCCGCGCGCACGGGCGGCGGGGCCGCCCGCCGTCCGCCCGCACGGACGGCCGGGACCCCCGCCGTCCGCCACTCCGGTCACCTGGTTCAAAGAAAAAGGGGACAAAAAAAAGAAACCAGGGACTCACCTTCTTCTTCTTCGGGGGCACCTCTCCGTTGCCGCCGCCTTCTTCGTCACCTTCTCCTTCTTCTTCCTCTCCATCAGCTTCATTTTCTTCCTCTTCATCATCCTCCTCCGCCGCCCTCTCTTCTTCTTCTTCTTCCTCTTCGGCGCGAAGCGGCTCCTCGCTGCCGCCGCTGCCAACATCCACTTCGCCGCCGCCGCCAACATCCACCTCGTCGCCGCCGCCACCGCTAGAGCTCGCTCCATCACCGCCGTCGCCACCGCCGGTCCTCCTCCTCCTAAGGGAGCGGGGAAGCCAAACTCATGCCATGGAAAGAGTGGGGGAAAAATTGTAATCGGAGAAGGAAGAGGAAGAAAAGGGTAAGGGTGGAGAACAAGAGGGCCCAAGGCTTCTTAAAGCCATCCGGCTCGCCGGACGGCCAGCCGTATGGCCGTCCGCCAGAGTGGACGGCCACGGATGTGGCCGTCCCACGCGGTGGACGGCCAGCGGTCTGGCCGTCTGCCAGCGTGGACGGTCACGGGTGTGGCCATCCCATGCAGTGGACGGCCACAAATGTGGCTGTCCCACACGGTGGACAGCCACCCATCTAACCGTCCACCAGCGTGGACGACCACACACGTGGCCGTCCGACGCGTCCGCCAATGTGGACGGCCATTCGCGTACATCAGACCTTTGGAGAGGAATTTCCAGGACAGTAAAATTTGTATTATTAACTAAAATTTAAATGGATACATTATTCCAGAGCTCCACGGCCCATGAAAAAGGCACATACAGCAGGTTGTACATTGGTTAAATAGTTCACATATCTCTTGACTTCCTCTGGAGCCTCTGCCACAACTAGGCGAGCTTTTGTGAATCTAGAGTGATGACGCCATGCACGTCGGAATCGCTCTATTGCTTGCGCTTCTCTCGCGTACCATGTATGTCTCGGCACGATTAGTGTATCATGCAAAGCGGGGAACGACACCTGTCTGGGAACTCCGATCTGGAGATGGCAACGATGTCCTTGGTACACGGCTAACTCGTCAAGGCCGATTAGCCACAAGTCGCACTCACGAGAATCCCTTGTGGTGAACTCCATATCTCGAAGGATCATCAGAAGAAAGACAAATCTTTCTACGGTCAGAAAGTTCAGATAATCACGCCAGTCATCCCTCGTCTTGAGATGAGCCGTAAGACACCTGATTTGATCTTCGGGACCAAGAAGCGAGCGTGCAGGATACCATGCGCTGTGCTGAAAAATCCTGGAGGTGGAAGTTACTTTTTCATCAAAGTCAAAAGATAAATGAATCTCCATCGACAATTGTAAGGTGAATAAGCTTCCCCTCACAGATCGCCCCATGCTCATGTGGTTAAGCCCTCGATACAGATGTGACAAAATCACCGGGGCGAGAGAATGACCTCTCCACAACAAGCTCAACAAGCTCACATACTCCCTCTCTAGCACAGAACCCGAAGTTGGAAACCATAAGACTCCCCCAAGAACTAGGCATAGGCCTCGCATCAGCCTCTCAGGTTCGACCGTCTTGCGCTTAATCTCTCGGACCAACCAGTACGCAAGGCGATCGACGAGGATCCCTCGATTGTCAGTCATGTGGCATACCTCCCACTTGTCCTGCACTATATCAGCAAAGATTTCCTCCCATGCAGGCAAACCAGAGGGATCGCCAGTGGCTAGGCCCTCCTAGCCATAGAAGGTTTCCACCTCCTCCACCAAAATTGTTGCCTCGAACTCTCGGAACACGAACGTATGTGTCTCCGGATGCCACAGTTCGAGCAGTGCACCCAGCCCCTCCCAGTGCCAGTGAATAAAAGCGAACCACTTTGCGAACACAATGGAACAGGTCAAATTCCACTGGTGTATATACACCCTCATGTCTAGGGTAATCACGTCCAGCAGGACTGCAAGCCATGCATACTTACGAGTATGCCGAGCATCAGGGAATTTTGGAATGGGCTGCAGGACAACCAAAAGTCAAGAGGGAGAGGAGAGGGTCAAGGTGGACAACACAAAAGTTTGAGCATACCTGTCCATGGGCCACTAGGTTGCTGAGGTGGCCTTCCACATCAGATAGAACTTGAGGTTCCCAAACAGTAGCGCGAGCAGAAGGTGAGGCCATCTTTCCACAGAAAGCTTGAGTTCTGGAAGAAAGCCCCGCGACAACCCTCCCCTTTTAAGGCCACGGGATAAACTACAAAATTTTCCCACGTCCCACAAGAGACGGAAGGGCATGCATATCCTTTTCCCCTCTCATGGATGGCATACCTTGGCCTTCCACCACTTCATGGACGGCACATCCCTTGGCCTTCCACCTTTTCGTAGAAGGCATGCTAGTTGGCCTTCTACCACTTTAGAAAAGGTTCATCTACGAAAAGCATATTTCCCTTCTCCCCTCTCTACTTTGGGGAGGTAGCCTCACCCCCAAGGTCAAGAGACCACTTTGCTCAATATTAACAAATTAATGGTTCTTCTTGGGAATCGAGTCAAAGCCATATCGGATTGGCATTCTACCATTAGAATAGCCATATCTTCCATATCGGCTTCGACTCGAAACTTACCATTTGCTTCTCACCCTCCCGCAGTTTAATGCTTAATGTTGTGTTCATTGGACATGTGAACATTGCTAATGTGTGTTTTGTAGCTGCAGGAAATCTGAAGCAAGTAGGATCGAAGACACAGGAGGCTAATAACTTCGGGCGTATAGACTCTGAGTTCCTCTTTAAACAAAACAATGAGGAGTCTATATTCTCCAAGTTATTCGATTGGCCAATAAATCCCTCCTGTTTGCATTAGGAATTTGTTTTTTCAATTTTGAACCAGCATGCATTTCCATAAGCATCCATCCTCGCCCTTGGGGTAATGACCATAATTTGTCACTCTGCTTAATCCATTGATGATCTGTGAGTCTGGCAATTGTTCGTCTGTTAGTCCTTTGAATTGCAAGACCTCATCCTTTTTCTAACATGTGTGCTTGAGATTCTCTCACTTGGCGATCACATGATGCGCCAGGCCACCGCGCGCCCGTTGTGTCGAGAGTTCTTCAAGTCACACTCCTACATCTTTCACGCTTGAGATCCCCTTGGGCCAGATCGTTGCATCCTGGTGCACCAAGGCCTCGCGGTTCCAGCATCTGAGGGTCCCACGGATTGTGATTCTCTAGTCTGAATTTTGGTTCCTCTTCTTAGTCACCCTTGCAATTCGAATAGCTAGCTCTCATGCATTTTGCCGCGCTCTCATACCATCTTTGGATATAGCTCATCCCTTCTCTGGGCTGTCCAAAATCAGGTTCAATTTTCGGAACACCTATTTATCATTCCGTTCCACTCCACTGTAAAACAGGTGTCCCGGAGGAGCATTTGTAGACACCGATTTTGGACCACCTTTTTGGTCATGAACCCCATCCATCACTAGCCCATCGTCACCAAACCCTTCATCTTAGCCATCTCAGCCCACTAATAACTAGGCTCATTAACCAAATCCCGACTCTAGCCACCTTTCCGTGGAAGGCCAGCCAACCCGCCTTCCACCACCCTTCGAAGGCCAGCCAGTCCACTTTCTACCATCCTTGGAAGGCCAGCCAATCTGCCTTCTACGGCCTTCGAAGGCCAGCCAGTCCGCCTTCCACGGCCTTCGAAGGCCAGCCAGCCCGCCTTCCACCACCCTTAGAAGGCCAGCCAGCCTACCTTCCACCACCCTTCGAAGGCCAGCCAGCCCGCCTTCCACCACCCTTCGAAGGCCAGCCAGCCTGCCTTCCACCACCCTTCGAAGGCCAGCCAGCCCGCCTTCTACCATCCTTGGAAGGCCAGCCAGTCGGCTTTCGAAGGCCAGCCAGCCCGCCTTCCACCACCCTTCGAAGGCCAGCCAGCCCGCCTTCCACCACCCTTCTAAGGCCACCCCTTGCCTTCCACCACCCTTCGAAGGCCAACCGGGCCGCCTTCCACCTCTCCGTGGAAGGCCAGCTACCTGGCCTTCCACGGGATTGGAAGGCATGTTGGCTGGCCATCCACTCCCCTAACTACCACCTTGACCTCGTCTTCCCCACGATCTCCTCTACTCGCCGCCCTCACCTCCACTACTCCGATCACTCCCCACTCCGGCGACTGCCGCGCGCACCACCTCCGATCCTTGACCACTTCCCATTGGCTCCAGGATGATTTACTGGGATTTAGACCCCTATTTTTCTCCTATTTCTCTTTCACCTATTTAAACCCCCCATGTCCCCTCAAGCGGGGGGTTAAGGATTTTTTCGAGTGAGAGATTTGGAGAGGTTAAGAAGGAGTTTTCGGGTGGGAAGGCTCAGAGGAGGTTGGCGAGTGAGTCGGCTTTGAGGAGTCGAGCGGACAAGGAGTCAGAGAGCTTCAGGAGGGGCTTTAAGAGGAATCCTTCGCACTCCAAATGGGCTTGTCTTCTTATTCCTCTTTTACTTTTCTCCTCTTCATTTCATTGCATTCTCACTTTCCATCCATGCCGTAATATTCTCCCTCTCTCACTCCTCTTTCCACTCTTAACATATCACTTCACTTCTCACACACGAGCACCCCCATTTACATGCATGCATGTTAAGATGACCTAGTAACCCTTACTCCCCCAGAGGGTTTAAACAAAAAACGGGAGGTGGGTGGCCATAACATATGGTCACCTTCCCTCCCCAAACACCCATCCGGTGCGTCTCCCTCCAATTCTAGTTAATTTTTATATTTTTATGGATAGATTCTACATGTCACAGTTCTAATCAGATCATTTTTCCTCTCTTGTCTTGTCTTGTCTTTTCATGGATCCTTACCGCATTTCTGCGTGCAGACTGCCTGGCTCTCCTCCTCTGGCCGGCCGGAGGAAGAGAAGGAGAAACCACCATTTCCTGTTCCTTCAGAACGCGATCACTCTTACAATCCTGCGGAGCACAGGGACCGTAAGGTAATGCTCCTGGCGATCACACCTTAATTTCTAACCCTCCTAAATCGCCGCAGTGCTAAGACGAATGGAGAAACCCTCAATCCGAAGCCCGCAGCAGCGGCGGGGGACGTTCCGGGAGCCTACATTAACCTCGATACCTTCCGGGTTCATGCGGTGTTGTTTGGCACCGAACGTGATCGGAGACCCAATCGAATTTGATGTGCGACATTGATTTGATTGATTAATTAATTAATATGAGTTATTAATTGATTAATTAGGCCAGTGAAGAGTCACTGGGCTTATTGGGCTATTAACCGGACTGGTTATTGGGCCTAGAGGGTCACACGCAAATGATTCTCAAGGCGATGGATAATAAAGTAGGTTTTATATAAACCGGGGGTTTTTATGAAAAACCACATGGTTAGTATAAAATATAGCGAATGGGTTGAGTAGGCCAGGCTACTGCGAACCCTAGTGCCCCCTCCTCTCTTCCTCTCTCTCTCTGGCACCCCAGACGAGTCGGATCCCCAGATCTGCTCTGCCACTTCTCCGACTCCCATTCGACAATAAATCGTCCGCACGGTGCGATGATCATTGCGGCGAACGGCGGAGGCTTCGTGGGCTGCGAAGAATGAGGAACGTGAGGATATCCATCGTGAGGAGGATCGTGTGGACTCCGCTAGAGGCTGGGCGCTTGCGGTGTCGCACCAACGGAATCGATCGGTTGCATATTCGAATCCGCGCACGGTAAGAACCGATTATTAGATAATCTGGTTTTAGTTTATTTCGAAATGGGAAACGGATCGCAGATGATTTAATTTTATATTCTGCTACGTGTGCGATCCGGAGAAACGCGAGAACCTAACAGTGGTATCAGAGCCAGGTTCCACTATTTCTCGTCCCGTTTCGATCTCCGAATTAATTTTTCCTTGAATTAATCCATGCACAGTTCCATTAATTGCAAGATCTGTGTTCATATGATGACCATAAAATAATTTGATTATTTTAATTATGTAATTTTTGGATTTATTTGGTATATTTTCGTGTTCTTCATGCAATGAAGAATGGGGTTCTTGCCAGCACCGTTTTGAAGATCTAGGTGGCCAAGAAAGATGATTGGATCATCCTTAAGAATCCTAGATTTTGGCCGGTCATTGTGGGTACCCTTGCCGGCGCCGGAGTGGCCTTGAGGGGCTACTAACAGTGGCTCGATTTGCATCTTCTTCCACCATTGATTCTATAGAAAAACCAGAAATAATAGGAGTGAAAGAAGGGGTCTTGGCCGGCCTTGTTGGGCCTCTCCGGTGGGCTTGCCGCTGCCGGGAGGCACGTCAGCACCGGAACCGTCGCTGACCAGGGCCGGGCTGTCGACCATCGGCGTGGGCCGCCGCCGCCGCCGCCGCCGCCGGCCACTGCAACTCCCTCTTCCCGCCGTCTTAAGGTTCCTACTAGGATAAGAGGGCGTCGAGTTTCGGGGGGGGAGGGGGCCAGGCCGCCCGGCCGGTCTAGTCGAGCTGGGTCCCTCGCTGGATTGGGCCCGAGCGCAGGCTTGCCTGGCTCGAGCCCAGGCCCAGCAGGTCCCGAGCCCTAGCTCAGCCCAAAGGTGGCTGAGCCCTGCTTATTTTAAACCCATTACCCCTTTTAAAAGTCTATTAAAATTGATTTTAATTTTAAAAGGTTCAAAAATTGTTTTGAATATTAAAATTGCTATTCAATTTTATATTATTGAGCCTTAATGATTTTTTGAAATCATTATTATTAATTTTAAATTGGGTAATTAATGATTTTGAATCATTAAGTTTTACAATTAGTTGATAATTAATTAAGTGCTAATTATTAGTTTAAATGTTAAATTAATAATTAATCTTATTTTAACTAATTTAACGTTAGATTAGTGGTTAATAATTATCAGTTTAAGTGTTAGATTATTAATTCATCTAATTGTTAATAATTAATTAGTGTTAGTTATTAATTTAAGTGTTAAATTAATAATTAATTTTAAATGACTAATTCAAGTGTTAAATTAGTAGTCAAATTAATTAGTGTTAATTATTATTTTAAGAGTTAAATTAATGATTAACATTAATTATTTAATCTATGAGTTAGATTAACACCTCTTAGTTAATTAGAATTAATTGTTAATTTAAGTATTAAGTTAATGATTAATTTTAAATTAACTAATCTAATAGTTAGATTAATAGTTATTAATTAATTAGTGTTAATTAATAATTGAAGTTTTAAATGAGTAATTAATATTAATTAACTAATCTAGGAGTTAGATTAGTAATTAATAATTAATTAGAGTTAATTAATCATTTAAGTGTTAAATTTAATAATTAACTTCTGAGGACTAATCTAAGAGTTAGATTGGTACTTTAGACTATTAATATTGTTTAATCTAAATGTTAGATCATTTGATTTGTTAGAAATGTTCTAATTTGCATGGAATAATCTGGAATTTATTAATTTGGAGTGTGTGCGCACGTGATGTGTTTAAATGCTTTTACATTTAATTTAATTGCATGTTAACAAAATGAAAGGAGTTTTCTAAATTCAAAATATCAATTTTGATTGGAACCCAGCTTTTAGAAAGTCAAAAATTACTTATTTTGAAAACTCGTTTGTTTTCGCCATGTGATGCGCTTATCATGTGTGGATTGAAATAAAACACACCGTGGTCATGGATATGCACTTATTTAATTATTCATATGATGAATGATTGTGTGGATCGTAGATGTGTGATTGCAATATTTATTAATTGTTAATAAATAGAGGTCTACGTACCTTTCTCTCTCTCATACTCCAATGTACTTCTACCTCATTCTCTCTTGTATTCGCCATAAGGCCTTCTTTAACTTACATGTAATTCTAGAATTATTATAATCTGATCGAGGCAACCGAGGAAGGAGCGCTGCATAGTAGATTGTCATTTTTACATGTCAAGATTTTCATTATACATTCCAACAAAAACAAAAGCATAAGTATCTACATGGTTCAATCCTTTAGGTTCGCCCAAAAAGAGATGTCGTCTTATGCGAACCCTGAGTGACCCCACCTCAAGTTCACTCTGCTTCTCCTTCTGTCCGATCACCTGAAAAGTAGGCGTGAGTACCAAAGAAATGGTAACTCAGTAGGCAAATGAGGCTGCCTTCATAAGAATTTGTCATCCAAATAATTGAAGCAGAATATGTACATTTGCATAAGAACATTAAACCTAACAAAAAACAAAACTATCACATAATACATATGTGCATCAGAATTGTATGCCAATAATGAAATTGAAATACATGATTCATAATATCATGCCAACTCTAAATAAAAGTTACACAAGTTTGTCAATATATGAACATGGCTAGAATACAGAACAAAATACGGAACTTAAGATTATTAAGTTGATTTACTAAAAAGACATATAGATTGCAAGATATAAAATTTGTCTTTCAGACTATAGGTTCTCACTTATTATAAAAGTACCTGGACACACATCCAACCGCCACTATGAGCTAGAAACAGAACACAGAAACTGAGCTCCTAGGCACGTACAGAGCTAAGTCATGGGCGTAGCGCTACCCCGAGGGTCGTCACCCCACCTTAACAAAGGATTTCTACCCGCGGCCTCCAGATAACAGAGCTAATGGGTTCTGGAGGTGGCTCCCACCTTTATAGGTGTAGCACGCAGCCCCACAATAAATGGGTCCTGGTGGGGATGTTACCACCATTTCCCCAGAAAAATACTCATTTAGCGGCTATGTCCGATCGGCATGATTTATTAATATTATGAGAATAAACTTAATATTTATGTAGCTACAACAGCATATACATAAGAAAATGACTAACCACTTTAGAGATTTTGTTTTCAGGAATTCATAAACTAAGAATACCTCAAAATCATAATTAAAAAGATAAATAAATCATGTTCTAAGATGAATTTAAATAAAACTTGTTATAAACTCAGACAACACATATAAGTAAATCACAAATCTCCTACAGAAGTAATCTGTCCACATTTAAAACACTGATTTTATTACCATAGAAAAGTACTTCCACAAATCCTTCAAATTTCACATATTGTACTAATTCACATTAGATAGATCCTGTAAAAATTTGGGCTAAAATGGTTTTCCACATAAATAGCAGAAAATCAAACATCAGGGTACTATCCCTGAGTTACTGAAATGTCAGAGTGGAGTATGAACCCTGTTACACATACTAGGAAACATTATCATATGAACATTAAAATTCTTCAAACTTTTTATAGAAATTTATAATAATGAAACTATTATGTAATAAAAATTTTAGATCATTCTGTAAAACATATAAATTACTAAAATTCACATTCTAACATTCTATCAAATGAAGTCTGAAAACTACATCTACAAATTATATCATGTTACCTGACCTGAAAGCATCATCATATGAACATCAAAGTTCATGAAACTTTTTCTGAAGATTTACACTAGTATGAGTATTAGGTAACAAAAAATTTATATTATTTTTTAAAACATATAAATCACTAAAATTCATGTTTTAACATGCTATCAAATGAACTCAGAAAACTGTATAAGAAAATCACAGTCCTTTTCATGACCTAGAAGTATTACCATATGAATATGAAAATTTATGCCTATTTTTTTTGGAGATGTCCAATCATGTCATAGATATGTTATAAAAATTTCATAAGTTTTCTATACAAAATAAAATCATAAAAATTTTAAGGTTACCCTACTATCATAAGAGTTACAGAAAAATCTGGGTTGTAGAAATTTAACTTTTACTATACTTAATATATTCTAGGATTTTAAAATTTTGAATCCCTACATCATTCAACTATTTCACACTTACGAACTTCACAAAAACATATAATTTGAAGATATAAAAGAAATATATTACAGATTTATTTATTTCTTATGATTAACTAAGCTAAACTCTTATGAAACTAGCACCCATGCAACTTACCTTCTTCAAGAACTCCAAGAACACTTCAAGATGGCCTCCCAAATCCTTCCCTTGCTGCTTCCACGTTTTGGTGCAGAGAATATGCCAAACCAACGTCAAAACCCAAGTTAAGGTCCCTTAAATAGGATGGGTTAGTTAATTTTACCATGGTTACTTAAATGACTTTAAAATTTATTAATTCTAACCATCCAAGTTACATTAACTTAACCATCCCACTAACACTAACCATGGTTAATACTAACTTTGACCAACCCACTAACTTTAACTAAGGTTAAACTAACTTAACTATTCCACTAACTTTAACTATGGTTAATACTAATTATGACCACCACACTATCTAATATAATACTAATATTTCTAGGATAAGCACTAACTAATAAAATACAAATTTCTAACCATAGGTTTTAGTTTTCTACTATATGAAATAATTATTCATCAAATGGTCATCCTACTTTTAATAATTTCATACTTACCCTTAATCTCCAATTAATCATTCTAATCTAAATCCGATTATGATTTACACTAAGTTTTCTATCATAATTGATCATATCTAATTATTTCATGGGATTTAACCAACAAAATTAAATCTTTGTGCATATCTTAACATACATAATCTATTAGCTCAAAATTAATTAATAACACAATTATACTAATTATATGCTAATAATCGAATGTTACAGCTGCAATATTATCCGATGAGAAATCAGTTCCTGAATCTGTTCAGCTACACACAGATGAGCCTCGTAGATCTGGTAGAGTACCTAGACTACCCGAACGATATGTAGGACATATCGCTGAAGGAGAGTTTAAGGTGGAATATAATGAGGATGATGATCCTAAAACCTACCAGGAGGCCATAGAAGGCCCTGAAGCCGGAAAATGGCGAGAAGCTATGAACTTAGAAATCCAGTTCATGTACACCAACCAAGTTTGGAACTTGGAGGACTTGCCCGAGGGTATTGTACCCATCGGATGCAAGTGGATCTTTAAAAGAAAGATCGGTGCTGATGGACAGATCGACACTTATAAGGCAAGATTGGTGGCAAAGGGATATTCTCAAAGGCAAGAAATTGACTATGACGAGACTTTCTCACCAGTTACCATGAGAAAGTCGATCAGAGTTCTACTCGCCATAGCTGTACACTACGATTGCGAAATCTGGTAGACAGATGTGAAGATTGCCTTCCTCAACGGTAACCTTGAGGAAGAGGTGTATATGATACAACCAGAAGATTTCACATCCAAGGAATCTCTAGAAAGAGTGTGCAAGCTTCAGAGGTCAAATTATGAACTGAAGCAAGCTTCTCGGAGCTGGAACATAAGATTTGACGAGTCAGTCAAGTCTTTTGACTTCATTAAAAATGAAGATGAGCCTTGTGTGTACAAGAAGACCAGTGGGAGTGCAGTCACCTTCCTAGTTCTTTACGTAGATGACATACTACTCATTGAGAATGACAGAGCTATGGTGTCATCGATAAAGATCTGGCTGTCGAAAAACTTTTTCATGAAGGATTTGGGAGAAACATCCTACGTATTGGAAATACGGATCTATAGAGATAGATCAAAGAGGATGCTTGGAATGACCCAATCCTTGTACATAGATACCATAGTCAAAAGGTTTTGCATGAAAAATTTCAAGAGATGTCTCATACCGATGAGACATGGAATTAATCTCTCAAATGAGCAATCTCCTAAGATTCCTGATGAGAGGATATTCATGGATAGAGTACCCTATGCCTCTACCATAGGATTTATCATGTATGTCATGCTATGTACACGGCCTGATCTTCTATATTCTCTAAGTGTTATGAGAATATTTTAGACTGAAAGACAATGAAATGTATCCTTAAGTACTTAAGAAGAACTAAGGATATGTTTCTGGTCTATGGAGGAGATGACTTGAAACTACGAGACTTTACTGACTCAATTTTTCAGTCAGATCCAGATGATAGCAAGTGTACATCTGGATTTGTGTTTACTTTGAACGGAGACGCAGTGTGCTAGAAGAGTTCTAAGAAAGCAACCACTGTAGATTCGACGACTGAAGCTGAGTACATTACTGCAGCTGAACCCGCCAAGGAAGCAGTGTGGTTGAAGAAATTCATCACTGACCTCAGCGTAGTTCCCAGCATCTCTGAACATGTTCCATTGTTGTGCGACAACAATGGAGCCATTGCGCAATCGAAGGAGCCGCGGTCTCATCAGAAATCGAAGCATATTTTGAGGCTCTTTCATCTTATCAAAGAGATCATATCCAGAGGAGATGTAGCAGTGGAAAGAGTTCCATTTGTTGACAATGTAGCAAATCCACTGACAAAGTTGTTAACTTAAAATGTGTTTGAGCGTCATCTAGAGTCTATAGGCTTACTGCATAAAGGTGATTGACTTTAGTCCATGTGGGAGATTGTTAGTCTTAGGTGGCCTACAAGCCAATATGACTTTGTAATCTCGTTCATTTATTAATATAATGGCATTATTCATTATGTGTAAATTCGTATTATTATCGTCTTATAATGAAGTCTGTGAATATGTGCGATAGTGATCAGATTATGATGAGATCATACTAATGAGACTGATCACTTAAATACACATATTCTTAATAGTTCATAGTCGGAGGATATCCAAGAAGGACATCGCATATCCTGATAGACTAGTACAGATTACTCCCGCTCATAAGATGAGGGTGACTAATCTCGTAGTCACTTGTGTAGAGACACTAAGGCGAATCTTTAGGTGCTCATTAGAGAATGAGTTCACTGAACTGATCTGACTGAATCACTGGATGGTATTGTACCTCATTGTTAACTAGCTTGATTCTATTGTCATTGTTGCGAGGATGATCCTCAGACCTGAGACACTAAGGACACCTTGTCAGTGGACTTCTGCACTTTGACCTTGGTTTATGAATCTCTAACCATGGGATTCTAAACAGTCAAGAATCGGGTACAGCGGAATATCGTCAAAGGGAATTGAGTGTCAATAAGGCATCATTTGCTCTCGGTACTTAGAGATAGAATGCTCTAGGAAGGATGTGCGGAAGTCCTTGGCCAGGGCGGACGATAATATCGGGAAAGGAGTTTTCCGATGTTATATAGCAGCATCCAATCTAAGTGAGTTGACCGGTTAGGGTTTGACGGTAAACCATACCCTGAGTTGACTCGTGAGCATTGAATGAATGAAGGATTATATCCACGCGGTAACTATCGGTGGAAAGGTTCCAAGAGTGGGTTACTTAACCCCATACCTTCTGGGATCACGTGGTGTTGCTTGGCACCGAACGTGAACGGAGGCCCGATTGAATTTGATGTGCGACATTGATTCAATTGAATAATTAATTAATATGGGTTATTCATTGGTTAATTAGGCCAGTGAGGAGTCACTGGGCTTATTGGGCCATTAACTAGACTGGTTATTGGGCCTAGAGGGTCACACACAAATGATTCTCAAGGCGATGGATAATAAAGTAGGTTTTATATAAACCAGGGGTTTGTATGAAAAACTGTGCGGTTAGTATAAAATATAGCGAATGGGCTGAGTAGGCCAGGCTGCTGGTAACCCTAGCCGCCCCCTCCTCTCTTCCTCTCTCTCTTTGGCGCCCCAAACGAGTCTAGATCCCCGAATCTGCTCCGCCGCTTCTACGACTCCAGTTCGACGGGAAATCGTTCACGCGATGCGGTGATCATTGTGGCGAACGACGGAGGCTTCGTGGGCTGCGAAGAACTAGGAACGTGAGGATATCCAACACGAGGAGGATCGCGTGGACTCCGCTAGAGGTCGGGTTCTTGCACGGCTTGCGGTGTTGCACCAACGGAACCAATCGTTTACGGATTTGAATCCGCACACGATAAGAATCGATTATTCGATAATCTAGTTTTAGTTTATTTCGGAAAGGGAAACAGATCGCAGATGATTTAATTTTATATTCCGCTGCGTGTACGATCTGGAGAAACGTGAGAACCTAACACTCCGGTCACAGCTGGAGGTCATTGTAGAAGAACGAGACTGCGAGCATGAGCGTCGCAGTGTGGAGGAGCGGTACCGGCGAGCACGTTAGCTGGCCCAAGAGCGGGGGCACAGGAGCACTTTCACTGCTAGTGTTGTTGTGTCTTCGGGCCAGGCTGGACCCAGCTCAATGGGACCACCACTACCACCTTCCAGGATGCCAGAGTTACCAAATGAAGCGCAGAGTTAGTATGATGAGGACACAGGAGAGAGTCAACCTTGAGGGTTGATGTTTATGTTGATGTATCTTCCTTTTGTTTTGAAGTCATGCAAATGGACTTACACTTGTACATGAACGCTTTTGATATATATAAAGGGAGTTTCTTCATATTTGAGTTGCCTTTGTACTCTTCTCTATTGACTTTCTTTTCATACCTGCGCATGGCTTGAACAAACAAGTTAAATATCCGTTCTGGCTTAGCCCCTTGCCCAGTTAGGTAACTGGCTACTTGATCCTATCCTCGGTAGAAGGGTCAAGGGGCGAAGCCTTTATTTAATGAAGGTAAATAAAAACAATTAAAGGAGGAACAAATGCATCATACAAGTACGCAAATGCTCACTAAAAATTAAACTGTGCAACACTCATGATCTAACAAGCAGATGCTAATTGAAGTATTTTTGTTTTGCAATTGTAATTTTCAAAATTTCCATTTTTTTGTTATTTTTCCATATTCAATTTTTTTGTTTTAAAATATTCAATTTCTTTTTGTGGTTTTGAAATATTCAATTTTTTTGGTAATTTGAAATATCTATTTTTTTTTGTGATTTTAAAATAAGACATAAACTAAATAAACTAAAGACCAGCATGGTACTTAGATAAAAATAGTATGTTCATTTATTAACTTAATTCCCAAATCATTCTTCAACGACCTAATCCAGACTCATCGTGCTTGAGTCATGTTTATGTTAGCGATCCCATTCGATGGTCTGACCTTTGGTCAACCTAGGCTATTCCTCAAGTATGGAGTACGCCTCTTTAGAAGGAAAGGAAGAATTGATCTAGAAAGCCCACGAGAGGGTTCCGGAGACCCAGAAGGATATTCCTCTTTTACCCTATTATCTGTTGGGGTTCGGTCATTTTCACTTTTTGCGGGGTATTTATCGACCTTGCGCTCCCTTTTTATTTAATTTTGTGGCCTCTTGATGTAACGTTTGTAATGTCGAGTGGCCCTTTGATTTTGTTGGCATTTTGCCTTTTGCATTTTTCTTTGGCCTTTTGTGGGGTGGATCTCCCCTTTTTTTTATGACGGTCTCCTACTAAGATGGCGGGTATTTTAGGTAGTCTATTCTAAGCCTCGTTCCGACATCGTGGGCCAAGAGTAAAATAGAATTTTTCTTTTGAAAAGAATGAGTGGTACTTTTACACCTTTTGGTCAAGCTTTCGGCGTTCTTCGGGTTTCACATCTCTTGTTACTCACGAACCAAATGTATTTGTCTATGGAATAATGCGTTTGGATTAGATTATCAAAGACTAACGAGGGAATTTGAGTTTTCGAATTTTCAGACCCCACTAGTCCTTGCACCATACTGATTGACATACTTATCTAAGGGTAGTACTTCTTCAGATATAAACCATTCTATGGATGAGATAACTCTTGTCCTTCTGCATTAACTAAGCGATAGGCATTACCAGGAAAAGCATGCGAGATAACATAAGGTCCTTCCCAGTTAGGTTGGAGCTTAGAACGCAGACCACCAGGTTTTACAAAGATTCTTTTAACAATCATTTCTCCAACTTTGAATTTTCGTTCAATAACTTTCTTTTGATAAAAACGTGCTAATATGTTCTGATATACTCGCACATGATTAGCGGCTGACCATCTTTTCTCGTCTAAAAGTTCCAATTGAGCGAGAAGTGTTGAACGATGCTCATCAAGAGAGAACTCCTTGTTTAATTGTACTCTTAAGGACGGGATGAGGACTTCATATGGAACTACCGCCTCCATTCCAAATGTTAAGGAGTATGGAGTCTGCCCAATGGGCGTGCAGATTGAAGTTTGGTATGCCCATAAAGCCTCCATTACTTTTCTGGCCAATTCGTGTATCAATTAGACTTTTACGTTTTCTTAATAATTTTTATCAAAGTCTTATTAGTTGCCTCTGCTTAGCCATTGCCTTGCGGATAGTATGGAGATGAATGATGCAATGCAATTTTATACATGTTGTAGAGGTACTTTAATTCTTGTGATATGAACTGTAGTCTATTGTCGGTGACGATGGTGCTTGGAATTCTGAATCTTGTGATGATATTCTTCATGATAAACTTGCAGACTGTTGATGCTTTGACTTCCATGTAAGCTTCGGCTTCTGCCCACTTGGTGAAGTATTATGTTGCCGTAAAGATGAAAGATTTCAGCTTATTGCCAGAATCGAGATCACCGAGAGGTCCAATGATGTCGAAATCCCACATGGAGAAAGGCCATGGGGAGGAAACAGGATGGAGCGAAGATGTGGGGGAATGGATCTTGTCGGCATGAAGTTGACACTTAGCACACATACGGACAAACCCTACACAATCTTTTTCCATGGTCGGCCAATAATATGCTTGTCTAAGGATTTTCTTTGATAACATCAGTCCATTAACGTGGCCGCCACAAACTCCAACATGAGCTCCTTCCATAACCTTCTAAAGCTCATCTTCGTCCGAGCATCTCAGAAGAACACCATCAAAACCTCGTTTATTAAGTGCTCCTCCAACTATGGTGTATCTCTGGGCTACTCTCCTGATAGCCATTTTCTCCTCAGCTATGGTTTGTTCAGGGTAGGATTGATCTTCACAGTATTTGGCAATCTTAAAATACCAGGGTTTCTCTTCATCATCCATCTCTTCTTGCAATTCTAATAGCATGATCTCTCGCTTCTCCACCATATCTCTGTCTTTGACCTTCTTCAACAATTTCTCCTTAATCTTTAGGAATGAAGGGTCTTTCCTGGCGGGTGAGAAATGCCTATGGACGATGATCGATTCAGATTGTTTGCTGATTGGAAAACTTAGGAACGATGCGAGAGAAGATAGAGCGTCGGCTAGAGTGTTTTGATTCTGAGGAACATGGACGAAGATCAATTTGGTGAAAAGCTTGGCATAAGCTGAAGTAAGTTCTTGATAAGGCTTGAGCTTGGGATCAAAGATGTGGTATTTAGTAAGCACTTGGTGAAGGATTAGCTGACTATCACCTACAATCCAGAGTTTGGTGGCACCACGTAAATGAGCGGCCTCGAGACCAGCTAGAAGAGCCGTATATTCAGCAATATTGTTGGTGACAGGAAAGTCAAGCTGAAAGGCTTGTGGAATGGTGACACCTTCAGGTGATAATTAAAACGATGCTGATACCCTTACCATGAGCGTTCAAAGCTCCGTCAAAATGTAGAGTCCACATGTCATCTTTGATTCTATCTATGGACATCAGTTCCTCATCTGGAAACTCCGATTAGACTAGATCAAAACGAGGAAGAGGGTGACGAGCAAGATGTTATGTGATGGCATAGCCTTTGATTGCTTTCTGCTGAATATAGATGATATCGAATTGAGAGAGAAAGCTTTGCCATTGTGCTAATCGATCGATGAGAACAGATTTCTAGAGAAGAAATTTGATAGGATTCATCCTAGCGATGAGATGGACTTCATGAGCTAGAAAGTAATGCTTCAATTTCTGAACCACCCAGACTGATGCAGCACAGGTCTTCTCCATCGCTGTGTATCTCTGTTTTGCGGGTTTAGAAGTTTAGGGAGATAGTAGGCTGCCCTCTCTTTTCCTTCTTCATATTCTTGAGTTAAGACAGCTCCTACCGCATCATTTAGGACATAAATATATAGAATCAAAGGTTTGTCTAGAGACGGTAGTCTCAAGACAAGAGGGCTTGCTAGATATTTCTTCAATCCATCGAATGCCTCTTGACACTTATCATCCTAATCAAACTTGACTCTCAGTTAGTAAGCTCGTAAAACGGTTTACACCTTTGTGAGTGTTGGGAGACAAAGCAGCGAATAAATTGCAACCTCCCGATCAATTCTCTTAATTCTTTCAAATTTCGAGGAGGTGGCATCTCTCTGATATCCTTAGCCTTGTTAGGATCGATCTCAATGCCCCATTTGATCACGATGAATCCTAATAATTTCCCTGATGATACACCAAATACGCACTTTTTGAGATTCATCTTCAATTAATATTCTCTTCACCTTTCTAAAACTCTTGCCAATACCTTGGCATGCTCAGCCTTAGTCTTGGATTTCACTAACAGATCATCCACATACACTTCTAAATCAATGTGCATCATGTCGTGGAATATAGCCATCATAGCCCTCTGATAAGTGGCTCCAGCATTCTTCAGTCCGAACGGCATAACGACATAACAATAATTACCCTAAGGTGTAGTGAACGACGTCTTCTTGTGGTCTTCTTCTGCCAAGCGAATTTGATTATACCCTGAGAATCCATCCATGAATGATAGCGTTTCATAACCAACTGTGTTGTCAATGAGTACATCTATGTGAGGCAATGGAAAGTTGTCTTTAGGACATGCCTGTAGACACGCTAATTTTGACATCATATTGAGTAAATTTCATGTCACAATGATAATGCCTCAGAATGATCTGATGTTTAATCATTAATTAATTTTTATTGATTTTCTCTTGAGATTTGTTAAATAACGTCGTTCATACATGAAGCCATTTGGATTCTTAGCAGAAATAAATTCGGAATTAAAATTAGTAAATTTAGGAGGAATTAATTTAATAGCGTCGTCTATGGACGACGCCATTTGAGTCCTAATTCGCCTAAGTTTACTATTTCTAATTCTAGTTAATTTCCTAAGTTATCTAAAGTACGTCACGCCAGAACGACACCTTTTATGTTTCCTAATTGTTTTCGATTTCATTTTCTGGATTTATTTCTATTTTGGCCGTATTAATTAACTAAAAAAAGTCCCCTTTGAATGACGCCTTTTAAGAGTGTCCTGATTTGGCCGAGATACTCTGGTTCCAATGGTTGGAAGGGTTTCCAATTCCCTTCATGATCATCCAGGGCAAGTCTGAGCCACGGGATAGCCCTTTTGAAGCCTAAAATACTCTAAAACTTATTCTTATAAATACATATGGGCATTGACCTTTGAAAAAGGTTGGCAATTGGTAATTTTGAAGCTCAAGGCAAGGTGTTGGAAGGTTCTCAAGAGGGAAAACGTGGATAGCAAGAAGAGTTCTTGTTCCTTCATTCTTTTCCTTCATTGAAGTTTAAGAAGACCAAGGCTTTCAAGGGGCCAAACCAACCATCTTCTTCTCTAGTTTCTTTCTTGTTTCTTTTTCATATAGTTCTTCATTGCATCACTTCATCACACACACCTACTTCATAATTTCCAAACCTACACCTCCTTTAGGGGTTTAAAATAAAACCACAAAAAGTGAGTTCTTTTAGTTTAGTTGCATGCTTAGATTCTTAATTAGAATAGATGCTATACTATTTTAGTTCTAATCATAGTTTTTCTTGTTTAATTAATCTTTCACAAGGTACAAAGGAAGAACAAAGAAAAGAAGAAAGTTTGGAGTTTAGGCGAAAGAAGAAACACCTTCTAAAAACAAGAGTAAAAGAAAAAGAAGGCTCTTTTCTTTCGACCGGCCGAGAGAGAGGAACAAAAGAACCCCCATATTCTCCCTATTTGCAAGGTTAGTAAGCGATCACTTTTTCATTGAAGCCCTCGGTTTCTGGCGATCACAATTTCTCTCATATTGTTAATCATAGTAAACATATGATAGCATGATGAACACACACTCTTTTTGAGCACTACAACTTTTTGGCAATCACGGTGGGACTTGTCTTGCCATTTTTTTTTTTTTTTACTCTTGTTATTTCCATTGGGCACCCTCGGTGCACCGCTTGTGTCCCTCGGGCACGTTTGATGGTTTGTTGGTTGATTATTTGATTTTTATCCCCACATGCACCTCGTACACACCCCCTTGTGGCAAATTTTGCCCTCCCTTGATTGCCTTGAGAAGTGGTATTGGAAAGTGTGTTTTGTTCAAATTGATATCCATGATGTTGTATGATTAGTCTATGTGCTTAAACTGTCATCGCGTGAATAGTTGATCTCTCATTCATTCTATTACTCGGAGAGGGTATTGCCCCTAATTTTACTTCCTATTTGTTGTTTCTGGGACCCAAAGCACGTCTTCCCAGAGTGACGCGTTTTATTAAGCACGTCGCCTTAAAAGACGCGATTTAGTGGACCTTTTATCTCTCCTACTGCCCGAGCCACTGTGAATAGGAGGGGCCACTGTCTTGAATAGCGTCTTCGAACAGCGATGCAATTCAAGCTCTTTCCCCTGTTGGTCATTTAACACTCGGATCATTGATTTCATTGTTACCTATACGTATTTATTCTACATTAGAGGCCATTTAGGCCACAGGTCATGTGCATCAGGGTTCACCCCCCTCCTATAGGAACACCTCTCTTGGCATCATCACCTCTCTCTGACTGGGTCAGTCCCTCGGTCAGACTAGAGTGGTTGGTGTTAAGACCTCTGTAAGTCCCCAAAAGCAAGAAATTCATCTTTGTTCATCGGACTGGTTGTACCATTTGAAGTCCTAGGTAGTTATTCATACCATTGTGAGTAATGCCGTAGAGCATAACGACGGAAATTGAATTGAAATTAGGATCTTACCCGTTGAAAAAACTTGAGTTTAAAAATTCAATTAATCCAACAAGTAACTTTCAAAACAGCGTAAGCATCTACTTGGTTGTTAATCTGTGCCAACTTGACTAAAATAATTGTCATCTCAACACAATGATGCTACGTTCAGGTAGAATCGTCGGCATGGTTGCTTTTGAACAAGAAGATCTGGTCGAGTACGAGGGAGACGCTTATGCCCCCCAAGTTCATGGTGCATCTTATTCTGAAGATGAAAGAGACGCCGACATCTTTGGTTATCCTGACCAATTCCAAACCATACACGAGGGAGATGCTCATGCCCCTCAGTTTTAGGATAATTCAATAAATGAGTAATACCACCCAGATTTGGGCGATCAATCACGTGTCCATGTCATCTCCAATCCTACCTATGAAAGAGCCCAAGACCAAGCTGGGCCTTCTGCTAATCATCCTTCTAATCTCGCTACCCTCATGGGAGCTCTGTCCAATCATGTGGATCCTCGGCAATTTGACGCCATCCAATCCATTCTAAAAGGGAAAACTCCTGTACATCCTTCCAAGCCAAGTCCCTTGGTTCACCCTTCTACTTATCAAGCCCCTACTCAGGCCATGGAAGGTCTTCATGTTTCCACTCTACGGCATAGAAGTCCTCAACAATCTAGTTCACGGCATCCTATTAGGCCACAAACCCCACTTTATCAGAATACTTTCGGGCATGGCGGGAATGCCGCCAGTTCACAACCTCACTGTCCTCGCATCCCTGCTTATTCGCAGAGGCAGTCTTATCAACAGCCACCACCTCCACCAGCAGATTCTACCACCCAACTCTTGCTTAACAAATTTTCCCAGATGGATGAGCGGTTCAAGAATCTTGAAAGGAATATGGACAACAAGGTCACTCTCGAATTCTTTGTCCCTGATTTGCCAGTATTCCACCTTTTGCCTTCTTAAATGCCAGTCTATAGAAAGTACAATGACACATGCAACCCTTTCCTTCACATCAAAGAATTTCTGTATGAATCATCATTTTGACAGCATGATAAAAAAGCACTGGCATTCCTGTTCAGAAGATCGTTGGAGGGATCAACCTTGGAGTGGTTCTTCTCTTTAGACCCAAGTAAGTTAGAGAACTTCGACATGGTGTCCAAGAGGTTCCTGCAAAGATACAAAGACAGGGTGGCACCTACCTTGTCCATTACTGACTTATTCAATGATGAAGCCGAATGATGACTTCATAGTGTTCGCCGATAGGTAAGGAGGGATGGCTGAAAATATAAGAGATCATTTGTCTGAACAAGAATTGGTAAAGATGATGGTTGCCAACGCTAGCCCATAGTACAAACTAGTGCTAACATTGAATAACTTGACTACCATGGCAGATCTGTATGAGAGAGCGCGTTATGCTCAGAATGCGTTCAAAGACTCCACCTTTGCTAGTGTCTTTGATCCTCATTAACCCAATAGACCTCCACCTCGGAAATCTATTACACCCAACTCTTCTCCTATGGGTCCAACTACCGAGGGCACATTGTCTCACGAACAGTTCAGCATAATGAACAATAATCAGCCGCAGTTTATGAGGAATCAACAACCATATCATTCATCGAGGCCTCAAAACCAATAGGGTTACAGGCCTCCTACTTAACAGCTTCAGTCAGCACCGCAACATTCCCATCTGCAAGTATACAATCAACCTCGGCAGCAGCCGAATTACACTCATGTTCCCCCTCCTAATGACTATATACAACAGAGAAAACCCTCTGGATCCAGAAGGTCGGTATATCCCCAATTACCAGAATCCCTCACGGATATATTCAATGCCCTTATGGCGGCCAATGCCTTAGTGCTGCCGAAGGAAAGGGCCGTTTGGCCACCGAATGTTGACATGTCTCGTTACTGTGTATTCCATCGCCAACCAGGACACACAGTAGATGCTTGCTTTCACTTTCAGGATTACATTCATGATCTCAATGATCAAGGAGGGATTGATTGGGAAGAGATGAAGAAGTACATAGCCGCCTTGAAGGCGAAAAGACCACAACAACAACATCCACAACCACCACAGCAGCAACAGCCAATCCAAAGAGCCCCGGTACAACAAGCAACACCACATAATATGGGCATAGTGCAGAACCCGCTGTCGGAACATCAAAACCAAATTGCCCCCATTTTGACAGGAAGCCAGTCTGAGGCTAATAGAGGGCAATACTGGAAAGTAGAGGATTCTTCCTCTATCTATTCAACAAGTCATGTACCAAGCACTGCCGAGCAACCGCCTCGCCGCATTCTACGCATACCCAAACCACAACCCATCTCCATCAGACCCATTACACCCTCCGTCACCATATCTTCACCAAACAATCCTCCGCAAGCCAACTATATGCACCTCATGCCATCTAAACCATTACATCGTATACCATTCCCTACATCACCTACCACAGCCACTCACCTCAGTATTGTACAACCCTCTAAACCACTCATCTGCACCTTACCTCCACTAAATAACCCATCACCATCACCTGCTTATCCATACCCACAACCCTCCAAACCACTCATCCGAGTCCCCTTACCTCCATCAGATAACCCACCAACACCCCCTTACCAAACCATTACACCCTCCAGACCACTCCTCAACTCGGCAATACTCAAGATAACGCCTGGAGCTTCCGCTATTGAAGAACATGTGCTCCGAAGCGGCCGAATATTCAATAAGGTGTTCCCCCAGTCTACGGTACGAGATGGCGCATTATAGCCGATAGAAGAGGTTCAGAATGAAGAAAGCGTACCTGGTACTCACTATAATTTGTTGAAACAGTTGGATAGAATATCGACACGCATTTCTATATTAGATCTGATTAAGAGATCCAAGATCCATCAAGAAGCCCTGATGGATTACCTACAACGGGTAATGGTCAGCGAAGATGTACCAGTAGAAAAAATCACCGCATTGTTGGTACCCCAGGGGGATCAGTCCTCTATATCTTTTCATACTTCTGAACTGGCACCATTAGCAGCAAGAAGCATGGCATTAAGTATAACTGTCAACATATGTAGAAAGGATGTGGATACATGTCTAGTAGATACCGGGGCATCTATCAATGTGTACCACCAAAGAACTCTAGAGCTCTGCGGAGTCCCGAAAGAAAAATGGCTGCCTTCTCCCATTTCTGTCACAGCCTATGATAACTCTATCCGTTCCCCTCTGGGCATGGTCTATTTGAAGGTAGAATTAGGCCCTGCTTGCCATGATGAAGTCGAATTCCATATTCTTGAGATCGACCCTTCACTAAAAGGCATACTCGGTCATCCTTACATCATGTCACTTAAGGCGATTCCATCAACGAACCACCAATGCCTCAAGTTCCCTCACAAAGGACGTATCATCAAAGTCACTAGTATGCCTATCCTTGCTGCAACCCACTCGCTGAATATAAGTCTAAATTCAGTCCTTCTGATTGCTCAAAGGATAGCCATCCCTTTATGCCAAACCTATATCCTTTCGGCAGAGACCTTTAAGCATACCATACCTACATCTTACCCGATCGATGCCGTGAAGTGGAGGAAGTCCATGAATACCCCAGGCTGGAACATCATGCTGATGGTGGGATATCAACCTGGAAAAGGTCTGGGCACCCGGTTGCAAGGAAGAATTAAACCAGTGACAGATGAGAGAAGGGTATCTGGCAGCAGCCTAGGCTACAGGCCGGAGAAAGTGAGGCATAATATTGTGGAACAACAAGAAGGTGAAGATGGTCATAAGATATGGAAAACAATGGTCACCCCCTGCAAAGAAAATCGGGATCCACTGACTTGGACCTCGTCCACTCATTTTGTTAAAGGGCCCGTGATTCAACATGACCATGATAATACAATAGTGATCACCTCCCACTTCGACTTGCATGATGTACATGGGAAGGATCTGGCTAGACATTGTTCACAACTACTGGCGTATCAGTCCTTAGAGGCTCTGTGGCCGATGAAAATGAGGAAGACTCAAGATCCAGAATGTGAATGGTACCACTGGTTTGACACATGGGACTTGTATATTGCACTAAATAGATTATTCTTAAGTCCGTCAAAACCAGAGTGGCTACCACTAATAGATGAGTTAATTGAAAGGCCCGGGGCCATTTATGACAAAAGGATTCTGCTAACTGAAGAGACTGATGAAGGGGAGCCAGATGACCCCTATGAATCTGGTTATACTACAGATCTTCTCTAGAGGGGAACCTATCCCCATCACATTCTCACACTTCATACTTTGTTCCGCACTCTGCTCTTAACCCCGACTTGGTCACGGATTATCACTAAAGACATTCCACGGGCTCCGCCCATTATTATTACTATATCTCCTCAGGATCTTATTCCTCAGATTCCTCTCGATCTTGAGAGGATCTATGATTTGATCTGGGACATACTCTTGTATGATCCCCCCAATCATCGGGCACTGGTACCGTTACCTCCATCATTTCATTCTCCCCCTATTCATATCAATTCTTGCTTCATGATAAATACAAATAACTCCAAAAAAAAATTGCCAATTCGGCAACTTCTTCCTCCCAAAACCTTGTTGAGGAAACCTCGTACTTGTCAATTATGCCCCATTAAACGAGTCATTCGGACAAGATTCTCTTCTAGATCTGCTCTGTCCCTCCTCTCATAAAGATTCACCTGTATCCTCTCCTGTACCCCTTGATTCTTGTCCTTCTTCATCCTCATTAGGTCAAGATAGGGAGTCTAGTGAAGTTAGGGAGTCTAGTTCTAGGCAGGTTAATCAGGTTAAGAAGTCTAAGGGTAGACGAGTTCCAGATAGATACCTCCAAGAGCTAGCTTTAAGATGCCTTTCTTGCTCTCAGATCCTTCAGCTATTAGAAAATCTAGTTCAAATGCCAGAAGAATGTGAAGTTGATGAATTAGTCGATGATGGGTACGGGGTATATGAGTTGTTACATGAGAAAGACCCTATTAATGAAGAAGGAGAAGATGACAAGGACGCGGCTGAGGCATATGCCAGTGGAGTGAAGAGATTTGATGAACCCTCAGCTGCCGTAGAAGAGCCTACCAAAGAGATCAGTCTAGGAACTGAAGATGAACCTAAGGTTGTCCTTGTCAGTAAAAATCTTTCTGAAGTAGACGAGAAGGCTGTGGTCCAAGTTCTCAAGGATTATAAGGACACTTTTGCCTGGAGTTATGAAGATATGCCGGGACTAGATTCTTCTTTAGTGGAACATCGATTGACATTGAAAGATGGAGTTAGTCCAGTTAAACAAAAGTGAAGGCGATTCCACCCTCAAATGACTTTGAAAATGAAAGAAGAGGTCGATAAGCTGTATAAAGTGAAATTCATTAGAGTTGTCCTCTATCCGCAATGGGTGGCTAACATAGTCCCGGTTATAAAAAAGGATGGGAAGGTTAGAATTTGTATTGACTTCCGAGATTTGAACCGGGCATGTCCTAAAGATGATTTTCCACTGCCTCACATAGATGTGCTCATCGACAATACGGCAGGCTATGAAACACTGTCATTTATGGATGGGTTCTCGGGGTATAATCAAATTAAGTTGGGAGAAGAGGACCAAGAGAAAACATCATTCACCACGCGATGGGGAATTTATTGCTATGTCGGTATGCCATTTGGACTGAAGAATGCTGGAGCTACTTATCAGAGAGCCATGATGGCGATATTCTATGACATGATGCATATTAACGTGGAAGTGTATGTAGATGATCTGCTGGTGAAATCTAAGACGAAAGCTGAGCATGCTGAAGTTCTGGCAAAGGTTTTGGAGAGGTCGAGAGAATACCAATTAAAGATGAATCCCAAGAAGTGTGTATTCAGAGTATTATCAGGAAAAACTACTTGGATTTATTGTCAGTAAATGGGGTATTGAGATCTATCCCAACAAGGCAAACACTATTAGAGAGATGCCACCTCCCAAGAATTTAAAAGAATTAAGAGGATTGATCGGGAGGTTGCAGTTTATTTGCCGCTTTGTCTCCCAACACTCACAAAGGTGTAAGCCGTTTTACGAGTTTACCAAACCGAGAGTCAAATTTGATTGGAACGATAAGTGCCAGGAGACATTTAATGGATTAAAAGGTTATTTGGCAAGTCCTCTTGTCTTGAGACCACCATGTCCAGACAAACCTTTGATTTTATATATTTCTATTCTGGATGATGCAGTGGGGGCTGTCTTAGCACAAGAAGATGAAGAAGGAAAGGAGACGGCAACCTATTATCTCTCCAAACTTCTCAACCCGCAGAACAAAGATACACGGCGATGGAGAAAACATTTGCAACACTTGTATGGGTGGTTCAAAAGTTAAAGCATTACTTTCTGGCCCACGAAGTTCACTTCATCGCTAGAATGAATCCCATTAAGTTTCTTCTTCAGAGATGCGTCCTCACTAATTGGTTAGCATGTTGGCAAAGCTTTCTATCTCAATTCGATATCATCTACATTCAGCAGAAAGCAATCAAAGGCTATGCCATAGTACAACATCTTGCTCATCACCCTCTTCCTCGATTTGATCCAGTCCAATCGGAGTTTCCAGATGAAGAACTGATGTCCATAAACAAAATCAATGATGATATGTGGACTCTGCATTTTGACGGAGCTCTGAACTCTCATGGAAAGGGCATCGGCATTGTTCTCCTATCACCTGAAGGTGTCACCATTCTCCAAGCCTTTCAGCTTGATTTCTATGTCACCAACAACATAGCTGAATATGAGGCTCTTCTCGCTGGCCTCGAGGCTGCTCATCTCCATGGTGCCACCAAACTGAGAATTGCGGGTGATAGTCAATTAATTCTTCGCCAAGTGCTTACTAAGTATCGTACCCTCGATCCTAAACTCAAGCCCTATCAGGAACTCACTTCAGCTTATGCCAAGCTTTTCACCAAACTGATCTTTGTCTATGTTCCACAGAATCAAAACATTCTAGCTGACACTTTAGTTCTCTCGTATCTTCCCTAAATTTCCCGATCAGCCGGCAATCTGAATCGATCATTGTTTATAGGCGTCTTTCTCCTACCGTGAAAGACCCTTCCTTCCTTAAGGTTAAGGAGAAACTACTGAAGAAGGTTAGAAATGGGGATATTGTAGAAAAGAAAGAAATTATACTGCTAGATTGGCAAGAAGAAATGCAAGATGAGGACAAGCCATGGTATTATGAAATTGCCAAGTACTGTGAAGATCAGTCATACCCCGAAGAAGCCACTACTGAGGAGAAAATGGCTATCAGGAGAGTTGCCCAGAGATACACCCTAGTTGGAGGAGCACTTTATAAAAGAGGTTTTGATGGAGTTCTCTTGAGATACTTAGACGAAGATGAGCTTTGGAAGATCATGGAAGGAGCTCATACTAGAGTTTGTGGTGGTCATGCTAATGGACAAATGCTATTAAAGAAGATCCTTAGACAAGGATTTTATTGGCCAACCATAGAAGAAGATTGTGTAGGGTATGTTCGTAGGTGTGCCAAGTGTCAACTTCATGCCGACAAGATCCATTCTCCTGCATCTTCACTCCATCCTGTTTCATCCCCATGGCCATTCTCCATGTAGGCATTCGACATCATTGGACCCCTTGGTAATCCCAAGTGGGCAGAAATCTTTCATTCTCACGGCAACAGAATATTTCACCAAGTGGGCAGAAGCAGAAGCATACGCATAAGTCAAAGCATCTACCATTTGCAAGTTCATCATGAAGAACATCATTACAAGATTCAGAATTCCAAGCACCATCGTCACTGACAATGGACCGCAGTTCATATCACAAGAGCTGAAGGACCTCTGTAACAGGTATAAAATTGCATTGCATCATTCATCTCCTTATTATCCGCAAGACAATAGCCAAGCATAAGCAACCAATAAGACTCTGATATAAATTATTAAATGTGTAAGTCTAATAAATTTTCGGACTGGCCAGAGAAATTAATTGAGGCTCTATGGGCATACCGAACTTCAATCCGCACTCTCACTGGGCAAACTCCTTATTCCTTAACATTTGGAATGGAGGCGGTAGTCCAGTACGAAGTCCTCATCTCATCATTAAGAGCATAATTGAGCAAGGAATTTTTCATTGATGAGCATCGATCTGCGCTCCTTGCTCAGTTGGAACTCTTAGATGAGAAAAGATGGTCAGCCGTTAATCATACAAGAGTATATCAGAATAGATTAGCACGTTTTTATAAAAAAAAAGTCATTGAACGAAAATTCAAAGTTGGTGAAATGGTTATGAAAAGAATCTTTGTAAAATCTGGTGGTTCGCGTTCTAAGTTCCAACCCAACTAGGAAGGACTGTATGTCATATCGCATGCTTTTCCTGGTAACGCTTATCACTTAGTTAATGCAGAAGGGCAAGAGTTAACTCACCCCTGGAACAGTTTGTATCTTAAGAAGTACTACCTTTAGTTTAAGCGATCAACATGGTGCAAGGACCAGTAGAGTCGGAAAATTTGGAATCTTAAGTTCCCTTATTAATCTTTGGTAATCTAATTCAAACCCATTATTGCACACAAACATGTTTGGTTCGTAAGTAACAAGAAATGTGAAGCCCAAGGAACACCGAAAGCTTGACTAATAGTGGAAAAGCACAACTCATTCTTCTTAAAACAAAACATCTTTTTTACTCTCAGCCCACGATGACAGAACGAAGCTTATAATAGACTACTAAAAATATCCGCCATCCTAGTAGGAGGCCGTCATAAAAAAAGGATGAGATATGTCCCACAAAAGCAAAATAGAAAAAGCAAGATCAAATCAAAAGGCCGCTCAACATTACAAATGTTACCACAAAAGGCTATAAAATCAAATGAAAAGGGAGTGCAAGGTCGTTAAATACCCCGTAAAATGACTGAACCCCAATGGAGAATAGGGTACAGGAAGGACGCCTTTCTGAGTTTTCGGAACCTTCTCGCGGGCTTTCTAGGCAAACTCTTTCATTCTTTCTAACGAGGCGTGCTCCAAGCTTGAGGAATGGCCAAAGTTGACTAAGGGTTGGACCATCAAATGGGATCACGATTACGAATATAATTCAAGCACAATAAGTCTAGATTTGGTCATCAAAGAATGATGTGGGAATTAAGTGGATGAATGAATATGCCCTTTTGATCCAAGTTCCATGTTGGTCGTATATGCAGTTGATGTCTTATTTTAAAACCACAAAAAAAATTGAATATTTCAAAACCACAAAAAAAATGAATATTTCAAAACTAAAAAATTGGATATTTCAAAACTACAAAAAAATTGAATATGGCAAAACCTCAAAAAAAAAAAAGATATTTCTAAATTTGCAATTGCGAAACAAAAATATTTCAATTAGCATTTGTTTGTCGCATCATATGTGTGTTGCATCCTTTTACTTTATGTGAGCATTTGCATGCTTGTATGTTGCATTTTACTTCCTTTTAATTATCCTTATTTACCTTCGTTAAATAAAGGCTTCGCCCCTTGACCCTTCTACCAAGGATAGGATCCGATAGCCGGTTACTTAATCGGACAAGGAGCTAAGCCTGAATAGATATTTAATTTGTTTGTTCAAAGCCGTGTTCAGGTATGAAGAGAAAGACAATAGAGGAAAAGGCGAAAGGCAATGCAAAGATGAAGAAACCCTATTTATATATCAGCAGAGTTTGTGTACAATATGAAAGTCCATCCACAGGACTTCAAAATGAGGAAGAAAATATATAATGACAGCCCTTACGGCTGGCTCTCCCCTGCACCCTCGTCCAGCTGGGTCTGCGCCTCGTCCTGGACGTTGGGTCCTCGAGCTGGCGGCGGTGGTTGTCCTATGATGCTTGGCCCTACCTGGCCGGAAGACACTACTATGCTTGTCGTAAAAGCACTCGCCTGTCCTCGTTCCAACGCCCACTGCCGCGCACGTTGGTAATGAGCCTCTATGCTCTGGCGCTGGTGCTCCGCCACTGATAGCCGCCCCTGGAGACTCTCTAATCGGGACCTGTCGCGATCCCTCTCCTCAGTCAAGATCTCCAGTCGAACCTAGACACGTGCGAGCTCGCGAGGGAGATCACCCGTGGAAAGCCTTGCCAGCTGCTCCTCTAACTCGGCAACCCTGGCTGCTGAACTGCGGGCCTGTGCCAGCTCAGCATCCCTCTCTCCAAGAGCTATGCAAAGCTCTTGAACCTACAATAGAAGACATCGTCAGCCAAAGGATCAAGCAAGCAGAAGACATCATGCAAGAAATGAGTCAAAGATTTACCCGAGCAGTAGCGTCGTCCTCAGCCTGAGTGGCTCAGCGGATGGCTAGAGCTAGCTAACTCCGCAAGTCAGCCATGGCAGCTTCGTGGGCAGTCTAAGAAGAATAAGGACCGGCAGCAGTGGAAGGTGAAGGGGTTGCCGCATGAGTATAAGCAGCACGTTGTAACAAAAGGGAAGATCACCGTCAATGTACAAGTGTCAAAACAATTTAATAATAAAAAGAAGCATTCATAATATCTATGTCGTTCATGCATATCGCTTACCAGTTCATCCAATTCTTTTTGGACCCGCTCTAACTAGGCCTCGGCGTCTTGGAGGTGGCCTCGGAGTGTGATGATGGTGGCATCTCGTGCATCCTGCATTTTTCATAACATGACATACATTTACAAATATAAGCAAGATAATAAATAAAATGAAAGAAGCATTCATGAGCATACACATCATAATACTCACATCGAGAGGTCGGAGTAGCTGGAGGTGGGCCGCGTAGTGGGCCCGGTAGCGCTGCAGGTAAGCATCGCTGCTCACCGCTTGCGACTCCATTGGGACCCCATACCAGTGCCAATCATCCTGCTGATCCAGGAATTTAGCACCCCAATCTATGCGGGCCTGCTTCCCCCGCATTGACCTCCCGATCCCCTGTGGGATCTCCTCCTCCACCCACTCCTGATGCAAACCCAATGTCCGCATCGCTAGCCTCAAGTGCAGGAGGGCGATCTCGTTCAGGCAGTGAACCCAAACTTGACGCCTAAACCTGCCTCGCCCCTGCTCTACCCAAGGTTGCCTGGCATCGTCCATACCCAGATATGGACGCCAGATAACCTGCATTCATATAGGTTAATTGCATTGCATTTAATTAACGAATCATTTAAATTATCGATCGAATATGCGATTAAGTAAACGTTAATCTAAAAACACTTTAACAAAACAATTAATTAATAATTAAACAGTTTAACGTCCGTTTCATATAACGGATAACTAATCAAATATGAAACATAAAAGACTTAAAACTCACCAAAAGCTCTGGGTAATCGAGGAACTGACGGCGGAGGGCCGTCAATTGGTGATGTTGTGGCGCCGTGTCCACCATCGCACGCCAACGCCGGACAAGTGGGACTGCCGCCAGCTATGTAGATGACCTCGCTTGGCCCAGAGGAAAGTAATAATATGTCTACACCTATATAAAAGAACATGTAGTTAGGATCATGTACATTGCATAGTAAGCATTTTATGGAATAAACAAACATAAATAAATTAAGTACCTGAAGAAATGGCGCGAAACCGCTGATGGTGGTCTCCCGGTCAGGTGTGACAACGGAGAGGTCAGTGAAGAGATGGGCCAGAAGGGCCACACTCCAGGCATACTTACCTAGGCGGTCTAAATCTACAAGAAGACTTAGGAAACACCAGTGGATGTAGTCGTCCTTTGTCCCAAAAAAAAGCCTACCAAAGAAAAAGACTAAGAATCTCCTAAGATCTCTATCTACCGATGCCTTATCAGAAGGATCCTGGCAATACACTGCGCTAGCCGACTTGGCTAACCTCGACCTCAGCTCGGCTCGGAACTCGTCGGTCTGCTGTCTAGGCTCCTCTAGTCCTAGGGATCGTTCTACTGCAATCCTGAGGAGAGTCCGAGACTCTCGACCCTCCAGTCCCGTGCACTCTTAGCCCAACAACTCCTAAGCTAACCCATGGTAATCGGGATATGTGATTCCGCTCACCACCTGACCTTCTACACGAAGGCCGGTGATCCTGTATACGTCCTCGAGACCGGGGACCATGTGTCCCCAGGGCATTAGAAATGCCCTGCTCTCAGCATGCCATCTCTCTCGCAAGACCTGGAGCAATACCAGGTCGATCCAAAAAGGCTCTATCTCTAATATCTCTCCGAAACCCATCCCCGCTAATCTCATCTTCTAGAAGTCCGGGAGACCCTTGTAGCTGGCCACCACCAGGTCCCAGGAGATCCTGGTCCTCATCGTGCCTTGCATTTTACAAATAATTGGTCAGAATCATCATTAGCACACTAAAAATACATTTTTTTTTTAAAAAGTTAACTGCAGTTTTTGAATCGCGTTAGGGTACAGGGACGTGTTTCAAAAGGCGTCCCTGTCCCCAGACGCCTTTCACCACAAGTTTCAACAACCTGTGGCCGGGCCCATTTTTCCCCCAAATTGAAACTTAAGATACTAGGAAGGCGTTTCCGAGGCCTACCAAACGTGGACTGGCCTCCTCGGCCGGTGCTGCTGCCGCCTCGCCCACGGGAGCCTCAGGAGGAGCTTCTTCGGCCTCTATAAAGGCCGCCATCTCCTTAAGTTCTTCCGCCATTTCTTCCTCCTCGCCTACCTCCACCACCTCAATGGCAGTAACTCGACGCCGTTTCCCGCTGAGTCCACTAGGTCCTCCTTGCTCCATGGTACGGCACGAGAGAGAGAGAGATGGATAGCTAGAGAGGGAAAGGGAGGAAGAGTGCTGGTGAGAAAGAGAAAGAGAAAAGATGAGAGAGAGAGATGTTCGGCGCCAGAGAAGCTCGCCAGAACCGCGGGGATCGCCAGAATTGAGGGAGGTCGCTGAAAAGGGGAACCGCCGGAGAAGCCCAACGTCGCCGGAGAGAAGGAAGAAGGGAAGAGAGAGAATGAGCAAAGAGTGAATGAGGGGGAAAAGGCTCGGGCTCGTGAGACCCTGTTTGAATTGGTTAAATCGCGTCTTAGGACAGCAACGCCATTTGGTGGTGCATAAACTGAGGTGGCAACAACAAACTTTTGAAATGTGTGAAACGGGTCCCTTGTAAGTGACGCCTTTTAGATTTTACCGTCTCTTCTGGTCAAGACCGTACCACGGGAAATATGAAAGTATTATTATCCGCGTCTGTAAAGGACGACACGATTCAGTGGATTAATTACTGGAAATCTCTGGAAAATAGGAGAGGGAGGACTTAAAAGCGTCGTACCTATAGGACGCGATTTAGGGTTCTCTTGAGGATGGATTTTTATATTTGGAAACTGATTAAGATTGAAAAGTGTCTGTCTGAGTCGACGCGATTTGAATTATCTGAACCTGAGAGGTCATATTTTTAGAAAAAAAATCATAGTTTCATTCAAAAAAAAAAAAAAAATCACAGAAAAATTGCAAAACAGCAAAGGAGGATTTCTATTATGTTAAGGAATAATTTTTTTGAAGAAAATAAATAAGAAATACACCAAATTGGAAGATAAAGGTGAAAAACTTTCAAGGATGAATTCTCTTAAGCTCCTTTACATATAATTTCTACAGTTCTTTATTAGCTTCTTGAGGACTTTTCATACAGCGGGTGAAGCCGATGTTCCAAAGAGTTGCAATAAGTTATGTCGCCTCGAAATCTTCATCAGTACCTAATGCTCGCTTCTTGATTGGAGAAAGAGAAAATATTTCTATAAATTCGTAGCGAGGCATGCCAAGCTGAGGATGACAGTGATGTAGATTATAGAGAACGAACTCGGTCACCCCGATCAGTTGGAGCTCTGTGCTAGCACCACGGCGCACCCGAACCGCTTTTTCCATGAGAGCAAGAGGCATTGATTCAAATCCAGTTGTGGGCATAGTCTTGAAGTAAGTACACCGGTCAGCTCGAGTCTTGAAGTTGGGCACTTGATTGGCATGTTGTCGTTAAACTTCACAATGTTGGCAATATAGAAGATTAGATTGTGCTAATATGTCTGAGATACCCTTGGAACTTTCTCCTCATTATGGTTAAATTTGAAGTAGAATTCTACCCATAGAGCTAAGAGTAGTATGCTACTATAAGGAGGTTGACCCGTAGAAGCTATAGAGAGCCCACTGTAGAGGTAGGCTAGAACCACTGTGCTAATCTACTTCCCTTTGAAAATCCTATTGACTGCGCTGATTTGATCATCTTCTAGAACATTATCTTGAGCAGGGAATAGTAGTGCTCCAGCTAAGCACGTGGTGAACACCTTCATCACGTTCTTTGTGTCTTCATCCTTGAGGTCCTCTATCTTCTTCAGAGTCCATTCAGTTAATTTAGCAAGATTGATTCTTTTCTTTGTCAGACAACCTTGAATTTCCTTTGGATTCTTTATAATCCTTTCCAATAATTGTTGACCTGCGATTCTTTCCCTCATTAATATCATCTCACTCAAATCAGGTTCATCATTGTTGACCCTAAGCTTAAGAATACCTAATAAGAGTTCGGCTTCTTCTAAGAAGATAGTGGCTTCGAACATGGCAAAGAGGAAAGTATGAGTTTGAGGATGGCATAGTTCAATCAAAGTGCCCATTGCAGCCCAATCCATCAATGTGCTCTTGTAATTTTTGGCGTGAATAACCAATCCTTAGATATGCCATTTGGATATATAAGATTGTATGGAGAGATTGATCTTGTTCACTAGCTTTTGGAACAATAGAAGTGAAGAAAATCTTCTTGGACCGGGAAAGAAAGGATATCCCTAGAAAAGAATTAGAATATGGAGAGCGTTGTAGAGAGTCACATAGAAAGAATTGATTAGAGGAGAAATTAGCTTACTTGTAAGTTAGGATCTCGCCCACTTAGATGGTCTTTTACGTCAGAAAACTTTTCAATCGCCTTTTTCATCCTCTTATTTGAAGAATCTTGTGTAGAATCCATCCTCCTTGATTTGATTCCCATAACTTCTTCTTCTTCACCTCTTTCTCTCGAGTCTTGAAGAGAATTCTCTACCTTTCCCTCTTGATTGCTTGTTGTAATGCTTTGATATAAAGAGAGGGAGATTTTATAGAGTGATTTGTGGGAATGGGAAACCCTTTCCGAATTGGAAGAGGAATGTACATTAAGGCAAGCAAAGTTCGGATTGAAGACAGAACAGAGAACAATTTCTGTAACTTAAATGGCGTTTTGACGGGGCGATGTCATTTAAATGACGTCTTCGAACAGCGACGTGATTTGATGAGTTTTCTGACTGACTGTTATCTTGCTAAAAATCCATGATGTTTAATTTGCTTGAAGTTACTGATGAAATTTTGAGTGTAGGAAATATCAAAAAGGTGAAAGTGGAGCTGACAATTTCACTAAGGTCCCACTGTGGGAGTTCACTAAGTCTCAGCCGTGACTAAAAAGACGGTTATCTCTATCCTGTATTCTTTTATGTAATTGATTTGCATCATCATTACTATATGATAAATATTTATTAGATATATCAAGGACCTTGTGGTTTTGATTAAACTGGAATTTGAGTTCTCCTTCAACAAAAATAGTGATAATTCTAGAGAATTCTTAATCGCACGGATAGGCCGTTAGGTTGTTGATTGATGGAGACGATAGTTCCACTTTTGTAAAACGGTGCATAGATAAACGAGCTTCGGTTTATTACTGAATTGCAAGAATCGGTATCTTGACTCATTGATGATGATTAAACAATATTATCCTCGATTAATTTATATTTTATTTGATTTTATATTTTTCTTTTAGCCCAGCATGCATCATGTAGGACTTTGATATAATTGTGATGAAAATTAATTCCTAATTAAATTTCAGACTATTGATCCAATAAATCCCAACGTGATATGAAATATTCCGTTCTGAATTGAGTATCTCGATTATCTTTAAGGATCGCTTGAAGATATCCTTGGAATTCTATCCTTTCTTAGATTTCTCACCCAATATTTCTTGTTTCCTCTTAAGATCCGTCATGGTTGCAGCACTTCCACATTGGCTGGTAATCGCTCTTCATGACGAAGCCTGCAGGGTTTGTGACTTAAGGTACTTCCCAATCACGGGGTTTGATCGACCTTTTGTTTCCTTTGTTTCCTTCCTCTAGAAAGAATTAATTCCATCGATATTTTCAAGTTATCTTTACTGATTGTTTTGAGAAAAATTCCCATCATATGATATTGAGAGCGTGTCACATCACACCTTGGTATCACCTTTATAGTACATTTCATTCCCTTGCAAAATCAATGCCAAGGTGGGGCAACTGTAGACACGTTAATTTTAACATCATACTGAGTAAATTTCATGTCACAATGATAATGCCTCAGAATGATCTAATGTTTAATCATTAATTAATTTTTATTGATTTTCTCTTGAGATTTGTTGAATAACATCGTTCATACACGACGCTATTTCAATTCTTATCAGAAATCAGGTCAGAATTAAAATTAGTAAATTTAGGAGGAATTAACTTAATAGCGTCGCTTATGGACGACGCCATTTGAGTCATAATCCGCCTAAGTTTACTATTTCTAATTCTAGTTAATTTCCTAAATTATCTAAAGCACGTCGCGCCAGAACGACGCCTTTTATGTTTCCTAATTGTTTTCAATTTCCTTTTTCGGATTTATTTCTATTATGGCCGCATTAATTAACTAAAAAACGTCCCCTTTGAACGACGCGTTTTAAGAGTGTCCTTATTTGGCCGAGATAGTCTGGTTCCAGAGGTTGGAAGGGTTTCCAATTCCCATCATGATCATCCAGGACAAGTCCGAACCGCGGGAGAGCCCTTTTAAAGCCCAAAATACTCTAAAACTTATTCTTATAAATACATATGGACATTGACCTTTGAAAAAGGTTGACAATTGGTAATTTTGAAGCTTAAGGCTAGGTGTTTGAAGGTTCTCAAGAGGGAAAACGTCGATAGCAAGAGGAGTTGTTGTTTCTTCATCTTTTTCCTTCATTGAAGTTTAAGAACACCAAGGCTTTCAAGGGGCCAAACCAACCATCTTCTTCTCTAGTTTCTTTCTTTGTTTCTTTTTCATATAGTTTTTCATTGCATCACTTCATCGCACACACCTACTTCATAATTTTCAAACCTACATCTCCTTTAGGGGTTTAAAAGAAAACCACAAAAAGTGAGTTCTTTTAGTTTAGTTGCATGTTTAGATTCTTAATTAGAATAGATACTATACTATTTTAGTTCTAATTATAGTTTTTCTTATTTGATTAATCTTTCACAAGGTACAAAGGAAGAACAAAGAAAATAAGAAAGTTTGGAGTTTAGGCGAAAGAAGAAACACCTTCCAAGAACAAGAGTAAAAGAAAGAAAAGGTTCTTTTCTTTCGGCTGGCTGAGAGGGAGGAACAAAGGAACCCCCATATTATCCCTATTTGCAAGGTTAGTAAGCGATCACTTTTTCATTGAAGCCCTCGATTTCTGGCGATCACAATTTCTTTCATATTGTTAATCATGGTAAACATATGATAGCATGATGAACACACTCTTTTTTAGCAATACAATGTCCGGTTCAAATCTCGGAAGTCAATGCAAATCCTGACCTTCCCATCCTTTTTCATGATCGGAACTATATTTGCCACCCATTGCGGATACATGACAACTCTAATAAATTTGACTTTATGCAATTTATCGACCTCTTCCTTCATTTTCAAAGCCATCTGAAGGTAGAATCGCCTTAGTTTTTGTTTAACCGGGCTACCTCCTGATTTCAATGTCAATCGTTGCTCCACTAGGGAAGAATCTAACCCGGCATATCTTCATAGCTCTAGGAGAAAGTGTCCTTATAGTTTCTGAGAACTTGAACCACTGCCTCCTCATCTGCTTCAGAAAGATTTTTACTGACGAAGACAACCGTAGGTTCGTCTTCAGTTCCTAGATTAATCTCTTCGGTAGGCTTTTCTATGACAGCTGAGGGTTCATCAAATCTCTTCACTCCACTAGAATACACCTCCGCCGCGTCCTCGTCATCTTCCTCATCTTCAGTAATGGGGTCTTTCTCATATAACAATTCATATACCCCATACCTGTCATCGACCAACTCATCAACTTCACATTCTTTTGGCATCTGAATGGGATTGTCTAACAACCAAGGGATCTGAGAGCAGGACAGGCATCTTAAGGTTAGATCTTGAAGGTATCTATTTGGAACTTGTCTACTCTTAGACTTTCTAACCTGACTAACTTTACTAGACTCCCTAACTTCATTAAATTACCTACCACTAGACTCATTATCCTGACCTAGTAAGGACGAAGAAGGATAAAAATCAAGGGATACAGGATGTGATACAGGTGAATCTTCCCGAGAGGAGGGGTAAAGCAGATCTAGAAGAGAATCTTGCCCAAGTGACCCGCACGATGAGGTATATTCGGACAATTAATATGACGTTTCCTCAACGAGGATACGAAAGGAGGGAGTTGCCAAATTGACATTTTTTTTTTTGGAGATTATTGGAGTTTATCATAAAACAAGAGTGAATCTAGAAAGGAGGAGAATGAGAAGGTAATGGCACCAAGGCCAAAGGATTGGGGGGATCATATAGCAATATGTCCCAGATTGAATCATAGATCCTCTCAAAATCGAGAGGAATTTGAGGGAGTAGGTCCCGAGGGGACAGAGTAATAATGATGCGCGAAGCCCGATGAATGTCTTCAGTGATGACCCTCGACCAAGTCGGGGTCAGGAGTAGAGTGCGGAACAGTGTATGGAGGGTGAAAACATGACGGGGATAGGTTCCCCTGTGGAGAAGATCAGTGGTAAATCTAGGTTGGTAGGGGTCGTCAGGCTCCCCTTCTTCAATCTCCTCGCTCAACAGTATTATCTTATCAAAAATGGCCCCAGGCCCTTCATTTAGTTCATCTATCAATGGCAGCTACTTTGGTTCTGAGGGCTCAAGGAATAGCCTGTTTAGTGCAATGTATAGGTCCTATGTGTCAAACCAGTGGTACCACTCACATTCTGGATCTTGAATCTTCCTCCTCTTCATCGGCCGCAGAGCCTCCATGGATCGGTATGTCAGCAACTCCGAACAGTGCCTGGCTAAATCCCTCCCATATATGTCATGTAGGTCAAAGTGGGAAGTGATAACCACCGTGTTGTCATTGTCATGATTAATAACAGGTCCCTTAATGAAATGTGTATATAAGTTCCAAGTCAAGGGATCCCAGTTTTCTTTGCACGGTGTGGTCATTGTCTTCTAGATTCTCTGACCATTTTCATCTTCCTACTACTGGGCAATGTGTCGTTTCATCCTTAGTGGCCTATAGCCCAGACCAATACCAAGTATCCTTTTGTTATCTTTGATAGGCTTGGTTCTGTCCTGCAGTTGTGTGCCCAGGCCTTTTCCAAGTTAGTAATCACCCTTCATCATGATGTCCCAGCCAGGGGTGCTCACGCACTTTACCCTTTTCACAGCATCAACTAGGCAAGGAACATGTATAGTGGCTTTCAAAAGATCAGCCGTAAGAGAACAAACCTGTAATACGGACAGAATGGGTTGTCGGCCAGGTAGAGGAGTCGGTTTGGTGTTCAAAGAATGAGCAGCAGCAAGGATTGACATGCTCATTACTTTAATGATTCGTCCCTTATAAGGAAACTTGAGGCATTGATGGTTTGTGGAAGGTATGGCCTCAAGGGATTTGATGTAGGGACAGCGAAGGATGTCTTTTAAAGAGGAGTCGATTTCCAAGATGTGGAACTCAACCTCGGCATGACAAATGGGACCTAACTCTACCTTCAAGTAAATCATTCCCAGAGGAGAATAGGTAGAGTTGTCGTAGGCGGTAACAGAGATGAGTGAAAGCAACCACTTCTCCTTGGGTACACCACATAATTCCAGGGTCTTCGATGATAGTACATTAATAGAGGCCCCTGTGTCAACCAGACATGCATCCACAACCTTTTTGCAAATGTTAACTGTAATGCTCAGTGCCATACTCCTAGCTGCTGTTGGTGCTAGTTCAGATGTATGGAATGTTATAAAGGATTGATCCCCCTGTGGAACTAGCAGTGTAGTTATCTTCTCTACTGGCACATCTTCACTGACCATCACTTTCTACAGATACTACATTAGAGCCTCTTGATGGATCTTAGATCTTTTGATCAGTTCTAATATGAAAATGCGTGCCGGTGTTCTATCCAGCTGCTTCAGTAGGTCATACTGAGTGTCAGCTGTACTCTCTTCATTATGAATTTCTTCTGACGGTTGTGATGGGTCGTCTCTTACTGTGGATTGAGGGAAGACCTTATTGAAGATTCTCCCGCTCCGGAGCGTATGTTGTTCAATATTGAAAGGTCCAAGTGAGATCTTAAGTACCACCGTGTTGATGAGGGGTTTAGAGGGGATAATGGGTTCGTAAATGGGTGATGGTGGGGGATTGTTTGGTGGAGGTGCTAGAATGCGGATGAGTGGTTTGGAGGATTGTATGGTATTGGGGTAAATGGTTGGTGCAGATGATGTGATAAATGGTATGCGTAGCAATGGTTTAGAAGGCATGAGGGGTTTGTGGTTGGGTTGTGGAGGGTTATTTGGTGGAGGCATGGTAGCGGAGGGGGTAAAGGGTTAAGGAAGGTAGGTGGTGGAGTGGGTGTAACGGGTTCAAGGGTTTGGGATTGCGGTTTGGGTCTATGGTAGGCGGGTGTTGGTATGGGAGTAACGGTTATGGTTTTTGGTTTGGGTATGCGGAGAATGCGGCGAGGCGGTTGCTCGGTGGTACTCAAGATGTGGCCTGTTGAATAGACAGAGGAGGATTCATCTTCCTTCCATTGTTGTCCCCTATTAGCCTCAGATTGGCTATTAGTAAGAATTAGGGCAACCTAATTTTGATGCTCCGGTAGTGGGTCCTGCACTATACCCATGTTTGGTGGTGTTGCTGCTTGTGTTGGTGCTCTTTACATCTATTGTTGTTGCTGCTATGGCTGTTGTTGCTGCTGCGACTGTGGTCTCCTCACCTTTAGGGCGGCTATGTATTTTCTCATCTCCTTCTAATCAATACCCCTTTGATCATTGAGATCATGGATGTAGTCCCTGAATTGGAAACATGCATCCACTGTGAGCCCAGGTTGTCTATGAAAGACACAATATCCGGAGGCATCATTATTTTGGGGCCATACAATTTTCTCCTTAGGCAATACTAGAGCATTGGCTGCCATAAGGACGTTGAAGATGTATGATAGAGACTCCGGGAGTGGAGGATAAGATGCCCTCTTCGGGTCTGGAGGTTTTCTTTGCTGGTTGTAATCACTCGGAGGGGGGGGGGTACATTGTGGTATGTTGGCTGCTGACGTGGCAGGTTGAACGTCTGCTGATACTACTACTGAGGCTGATTGTAGGCTGGCTGGTATGGTTGCTGAGGAGGCCTAAAGCCCTACTGATTCAACGGTCTCTGCCTTGTATACTACGGCTGTTACTGTTGGTTCCTCATGAACTGCGGTTGGTTATTATTCATGGTGCTAATTTGTTCATAGGAGAGTGTACCCTCAGTAGTGGGACCCATGCTAGGAGAATTTGGTATTGCAGGTTTCCGAGGTGGAGGTCTGTTGGGTCTATGGGGGTCAAAGATGCTGGAGAAGGTTGAATCTTTGAAAGCGTTCTGGTAATAACGTGCCCTTTCATATAATTCCGCCATGCTAGCCAAGTTGTTCAACGTGAGGACTAGCTTGTACTGGGGCGTGACGTTGGGAATCATCATCTTCACTTGTTCTGACTCAGACATGTGATCTTTTATCTTCTCTGCCATACCCCTCCATCTTTCAGTAAAGGTGATAAAGTTTTCATCAGGCTTCATCTTTTCAACCACTAAATCAGTTATTGATAAAGATGGTGCAATCGTATCCTGATAACGCTGGATAAATTTTCTTGACACAATTTCATAATCCTCTACATCAGACGAATCCAAAGAGAAAAACCACTCGAGGTATGGTCCCTCTAATTATTTCCTGAACAAGAATGCCAGCGACCTTTTGTCGTTCTGCCAGAAGGAAGACTCGTACATAAACTTCTTCAAATGGGTGAAGGGGTTACCAGAACCATTGTACTTTCTATACACTGGCATTTCAGAAGGCGGCAGATGAAATACTAGCAGATTAGGGAGAGTGATCTCAGGTACAGCCTTGACTCCCATCATTTTCTTAAAACTGTTGAATTGCTCATCCATCCGGTCCATCCTCGTAAGTAGAGCCTGAGTCACTGGATCGATTTGGGGAGGAGGAGGTGATGGAGCATGATAGGCTTGCCTCTTGGTGTAACTGGGGCAAGGGGGGCAGTACGGTTGAGGTCCGGCAGCACTTCCGCCATACTCGAAGGCATTTTGGTGAGTTTGCGTATGCGGTCTAGCCGGGTATCCCGAGGAAGATTGTTGTGGCCTAGATGGCCGGAGAGTAGAAATATGAAGGCCATCCATGACTTGATGAATAGAGGGGATATGGTGAGGGGGAGGAACTTGAAGAACAGCAGTGGGAACTACGGGATTTGGTTCGGCAGAACGCAAGGGCGTCTTCCCCTTGAGAATGGTCTAGATAGCCTCAAGTTGTTGATGATTCACGTGGGTAGCCAGAGCTCCCAAGACGGTAACTAGATCAGGAGGGTTGGTAGACGAAGGCCCATCTTGATCTTGAGCCTCCTCATAAGTGGGATTGGAGATTAAGTACACATGAGGCTCATACTGGTCATAGGTAAACTGGGCTTGATGAGGGACATAAGTGTCCTCCTCGTACTCAGCGTGAAAGAAGTTGGAGTTATGGGGGGCATTAGCATCTCCCCAATTCTCAGAATGATAATCATAATTGCGAGGGGCATTAACATCTCCCTCGAATTCAAACACATCTTCTTGTTCAATGGCAACCATGCCGACGATTCTACCTGATCGGAGCATCATGGTATTAAATATTGACAGAGCTTCAAACAAATTGGGCAAAGGATTAGCAAACAAGTGGATGGTTACGTTACCTTAGGATTCCTTGTTGAATTATTTATATTTTTAAACGCAAATTCACTCAACGGGGTAGGATCCTAGTTTCAGTTCAATTTTTCCACCATTATACTCTATAGTTCTTTCACAACATTTTGAATAACTAACCAGGACTTCAATTGGTACAACCAGCCCAATGAACAAGGAGGAATACCTTGCTTTTGGGGACTTACGGAGGTCTTAACACCAACCACTCTAGTCTGACCGAGGGACCGACCCAATCAAAGAGAGGTGAAGATGCTAAGAAAGGTGTTCCTATAAGGGGGGGGGGGGGGGGGGGGTGAGCCCTAATGCAGATAACCTACGGCCTAGATGGCCTCTAATGTAGTATAAGATAGATATAGGTAACAAAGAAACCAAAGATCTGAGGACTGATGAGCAAAAGAAGAAACTGTTTGAATCGCATCGTTGTTCATCGACGCTATTCAAGACAAAAACTCCTTCTGTTAACAGAATCCCAGGCAACAACGCCAACTGGAATATGAGAATGAATGGCGTCTTGGAGCAACGACATGGTTTGAATCATGTCTCTCTGTCTAGACATTATTCAGAGCCTAAAAATTGTAAACATAGAGCAATTCCGGAGACAATCCCCTCCCAAATTATCAAGACAAATAGAAACCTAACTAATCATGCAAACTCAAGTTAAATAGATTCATTATCATGCAAACAAGTATAAACTCAATCAACCACACACTTCCTATCACACTCACAAGGTCTAATCAATCGAGGGCAAGATCTTACCGCAAAGGGATGTGCATGTAGTGCACGTAGAGATAAAAATAACTAAAATCACTAATTGGTGAAAGGAGTGCCCGAGGGATACAAGTGGTGCACCGTAGGTGCCCGTTGATAAAAAGCAAGAACGAATACTAAAATACGGCAAACAAGTCCTACCATGATTGCCAAAAAGCTATGAACGTTCAAATAGTGTGTGTGATTTTCATGAATTTTATGTTGTTTGTATGATGAATAAAACTATTAAAAACTAAAGAAAATGTGATCGCCAGAAACTATTAAGTTACAAAAGAAAAGTGATCGCTTTACCTTTCAAATTTGGGAGAGTAGAGTTCTTGATTCCCTCTCTTTGGCCGGCCAAAGAAAAGGAGCCATTTTCGTTCTTGTTCTTGCTTTTTCATTTCTCGATTGTTATGACTTTGAATCTTCTTTTTTCCTTCTTTCTCCTTGATTGTACCTTGCAAAAAAAGGGTTAAAATAAACAAGAAAGAATCTAATTAGAACTAAAGTAGAATAGTATCTATTCTAATAAGAAGTCTAATCATGCAACTAAACTAATCTACTCACTTGATTATTGTTCTTTAAATCCCTAGCATGAATGTGGGTGTGGAAAAACATGATGTGTGTGTGTCTATATGGAGTGATTATGAACTATGAAAAACTATGATTGATTTATGAAATAATTAGAAAGAAACTAGAGAAAGAAGTTGGTTGGTTGGCTCCTCCATAGTCTTGATCTTTAAAAGCTTCAAAGAGTGAAGATGATGAAGAGGAAGAAGCTTTGAATGAAGTTTCTCTTGTCGTCCACGTTTTTCTCCTTTAGAGCCTCCAAACATCTTGTCTTTAGCTTCAAAATCACCAATTGTCAACCTTTTTTAAAGGTCCAAGGGGTATTATATATATAAGGAGTGGTTTAGGATTGTTTTGGGCTTCAATAGGAATCTCTCTCGCAGTCGGACTTACCTTGGATAAGCATGGAGGAGTTAGCAACCTTCCCAACTTCGGAAACTGAATTATCTCAGCCAAATCATGCTTATCAGAAAACTGTAAAATTGCGTCGCCCAGACGGGACGCCATTTGGCTAATTAAAGCGGCCAAAATAGAAAGGACATCCGAAAAGGAAACAGAAATACATTAGGAAATCTAAATCGCGTCTCCCTAAGGCGACGTGCTTTAGATAATTAGAAAATTAATTCAAATTAAAATCGGAAACCCAGACGGATTAGGACTAAAATGGCGTCTCCCTTAGGCGACGCTATTAAGTTAAATCTATCTAAATTTAGGAATTTAGTTCGAACTGATTTCAGTAGAAATTTAGATGGCGTCATCTTAGGGCGACGCTAATTAACAAATTTCAAGAAAAATCAATAAAAAATAATTAATGAATAAACATCAGACTATTTTGGGTCATTATCATTGTAATATGAAATTTACTCGATATGAAGTCAAAATTAGCATGTCTACAACCCTGAGTTGACTCGAGGACATTGTACGAATGAAAGATTAATTGCACGTGATATCTATCGGTGGAAATGTTCCAAAAGTGGGTTGTGCCTTTTCCATGAGAGCGAGTGGCGTGGATTCGAATCAAGTTTTGGGTATAGTGTTGAAATAAGCACGCCAATCAGCTCGAGTCTTAAAGTTGGGCGCACGATTGGTCATGTTGTCTTTGAACTTCACAATGTTGGCAATATGGAAGATAGGAATGCGCTGATACATTTGGGATATCTTTGGAAGTCTTTCTTCATTATGATTGAATTTGAAGTGAAATTCCACCAATAGAGCTAAGAGTAGCATACTGCCATAAAGAGGTTGACCCGTAGAAGCTGTAGAGAGCTCACTGTAGAGGTAGGCTAGAACTGTTGTTCTAATCTACTTTTCTTCAAAGATCCCATTGATTGCGCTGATTTGATCATCTTCCAAAATATTATCTTAAGAAGGGAATAGTAGAGCTCCAGCTAAACATATAGTGAATGCCATCATTACAACCTTTGTTTCTTCTTCCTTGAGACTTTCTATCCTTTTCAAGATCCATTCAGCTAGTTTTGCAAGATTGATCCCCTTCTGAGTAAGAGCGCCTTGAACTTCTTTTGGATTCTTCATAATCTTATTAAATAATTGATGACCATTGATGTTTTCCCTCATGAACATCGTCTCAGTTAAATCAGATTCATCATTGTTGACCTTAAGCTTAGGAAGGCCCAATAAGAGTTCAACTTATTCCAAGAGAATAGTAACTTCAAATGTGGAGAAGAGAAAAGTATGAGTTTGACAATGCCACAGTTCGACTAAAGCGCCCATTGCAGCCTAATCCATGCATGTGCTCTTGTAATGTTTGGCATGGATAATTAACCCTTGGAGGTGCCACTTGGATATGTATGATTGCATGGAAAGATTGATTTTTCCAACTAGCTTTTGGATCCATAGAAGAGAAGAGAATCGTCTTGGACCAAGAAGGAAAGGATATCCCTTGAAAAGAAAATTATAATAGTTCTATCATGCCCATGAAGAATTTGGAGAGCATGTAGAAAGTTGCAAAAAGATAAGAGAGTTTGGATAGAATAGAGAGAATAACTTACTTCTAAGTTAGGATCTCGCCCGCTTAAATGACCTTCTGCTTCAGATAGCTTTTCAATCATCTTTCTCATCCTATTGTTTGAAGAATTCACCATCTTCTTTGAATAAATCAATTGCTCAATTCCCCTTGATTTCTTCTTGTTCTTACCCTCTTTCTCTTGAGCTTTGAAGAGAATTCTTTAGCTTTCCCTCTTGATTACTTGTTGAATTGAATTGAATTGAAAAGAGGGAGGTTTTATAGAAGGATTTATGAAGTTATGAAGCTTTTTCCGAATTGGAAGAGGATGTTGAAGTAATAAGTGGAGTTCGTATTGGAGTCAGAAAGAGGAACAATTTATGTAAATTAAATGGCATTTGGACAGGGAGACGTCATTTAAATGACGTCCGTGAACAACGACGTCATTTGATGAGTTTTCTAAATTTTTGATACGTTTCCAAAAATTGTTATTTAATGATATTTGAGGTTGATTATCTGTTTGCTTGAAGTTATTGACAATTTTTTAGTGCAGAAAAATTCAAAAAGAAAGATGAAATTTTAATGAAGGTCCCACTGTGGGAGTTTCACTGAGTCCTTACTGTTGGGTTTGCTGTGTCGGGATCCGATCGAAAATGCAGCGGAATAGAAATAATTTTGGGATCGGATCCATCCCATTTTGATCGTTAAAATAAAATCGGAGTAAATCAGATTTAACTTGCATGATTCGAATCTATGTTCTTTTTCTGGTTCCATTGAAGTGATGCAGCAAGTCGCGCAGATGCCCGACCTCTAGCAGTATCCACGCGGTTCTCCTCGCGATGGATCGTCCTCGCTTCCTCGCTCGATTCGACGTTCATAGATCCCGTCTGGCTTCGCATAATCCGCCGCGACATACGGATTCAGAATCTCCTGTCGAACGGAAGGCAGAGCGGTCGGGAATCGAAGCGGAGCCTCCAGAGGGCCGGCCTCGTGTCGTGCATCTGGAAGAGAGGATAGAGATAGAACGATGGCTAAGTTAGGGTTGCTGGCCCCCGACGTAGCATCCGTTCTTTTATAATAAGTCTATTTGCGGTTTTTCGTAAAAACCCAGACTTATGCGAAATCCTGTCAGATTATCCATCGACTTGAAAACCATTAGCGTGTGACCCTCTAGGCCCAAATACCAGTCCACTTAATAGCCCATTAAGCCCAGTAACCCTTTACTGACTCACTGAATTAATTAATATCCTTATATTCAATTAATCAGCCGAATTTAATGTCCCATAATAAATTCAGACGGACTACCAATCACGTTGGATGCAAGCAACATCGCGTGATCCTGGATGGCACTAGGGTGATCGCAACCCTCTATTGGAACCTTTCCATCATCGGTTAGCGCGCGGATATAATCCTTCATCCGTACAATGTTTCCGATAGGGTATGGTTTACTGTTAAACCCTATTCGGTCGATTCACTTGAATAAGATGCCGCTAATCTGAATCCGATAACTCCTTATCGAATATAGAGTATGCCTTGGCCAAGGACTTTAAGCGTATCATTCCCGAAATATTCTCTATCAAACTACCAAGAGCGGATGATCCCGTATTGAGCACACAATTACCTTCGAAGGCATTTTCTTGAACCCGATCACTTGACTTATTGATAACCCATGGTTAGGGATTCGTTAGTCAAGGTCAAAGTCCAGAAACCTACCAACAAGATATCTTTGGCGTCTCAGGTCCAAGGATCATCTACGCAACTGTGACAAAAGAATCTAGCTGGTTAACAGTGAGGTTTTTACCATCTAGCGATTCATAGTCAGATCAGTTCAGTAAACTCATTCGCCAATGAGCACCTATAGGTCTAGCATAGTGTCTCCACACAAGTGACTTATAGGATCAGTCACCCTCATCATATGAGCTGAAGTAACCTATACTAGTTTATCCGGATGTTCGATGTCCTATATCAAGCATCTTATGACTAGGAACAATTAAGAACATGTGTTTATAAGTCTTCGGTCCCGTAATTATAATCCCATCATAATCCGCAGACTGTTGCACATGTTCATGGACTTCATCGTAATACGATAAATATAGATCGAATTAATTACACACAATGAATTATTGCCATTTATTAATAATCTGAATCAGTAAATAGTATCGGATTGGCTTTGAGACTATCTAATACTAACACTTACCATGACTAAAAAGACGGTTATCTCTATCCCTGTATTCTATTATGTAATTGATTTGCATTGGCATTACTATATGTTAAATATTTATCAGAGTATATCAAGGACCTTGTAGTTTTGATGAAACTGGAGTTTGAGTTCCCCTTCAACAAAAATAATGATAATTCTAGAGAATTCTTAATTGCACGGATAGGCCGTTAGCATGTCACTTAATGGGGATGATGGTTCCGCTTTGGTGAAATGGTGCATGGAGAAACGAGTTGCGGCTTAGTACTAAATTACAAAATTGGTGTCTTGACTCATCAATGACAGTTTAACAATATTATCCTTGATTAATTTATTTTTTATTTAATTTTTAATTTTTCTTTTACCCCATCATGCATCATGTAGGACTTTGAATAATTGTGATAAGAATTAATTATGATTAAATTTCAGATTATTGATCAAATAAATCCTAACGTGATTTGAAATATTCCATTCTGAACTGATCTCTCAATTATCTTTAAAGTTTTATTGAAGATATCTTTGGAATTCTATCCTTGCTTGGATCTTTATCCTATATTTCTTGTTTCCTTTTAAGATCCATCATGGTTGTAGCACGTCCACATTGGCTGGTAATCGCTCTCCATAATGAAACCTACGAGGTTTGTGACCTAGGGTACTTCCCAATCGTAGAAGTTTTTATTTCCTTTGTCTGCTTCATCCAAACATGATTGATTCCATTGATCTATTTGAGTTACTTCATTGATAATTTTGAAAAAGATTCTCATCGTATGATGTTGTGAGTGTGTCTCATCACACGTTGGCATCACCTTTTCAGTACATCCATTCCATTCTGCTCCCTTGCAAAGTCAATGTCAAGGTGAGGCAGCTGTAGACATGCTAATTTTGACCTTATATCGAGTAAATTTCATGTTACAATTATAATGCCCTAAAATGGTCTGATGTTTAATCATTAATTAATTTTTATTGATTTTTCTCGAAATTTGTTGATTAGCGTCGCTCATGGCCGATGCCATTTAGATTTCTAGTAGAAATTAGTTCGGAATTAAATTCCTAAATTTAGATAGATTTAACTGAATAGTGTCGCCTAAGGAAGACGCCATTTAGGTCTTAATCCGTCTAAATTTTCGATTTTTAATTCCAATTAATTTTCTAATTATCTAAAGCACATCACTCTTGAGAGATGCGATTTAGGTTTCCTAATATTTTTCGATTTTCTTTCCGGATTTCCTTTCTATTTTGGCCGCTTTAATTAGCCAAATGGTTTCCCGTCCGAGCGACGCGATTTAAGAGTTTCTTGATAAACATGATTTGGCCGAGATAATCTGATTCCAGAGGTTGGGAAGGTTGTAAACTCCTTCAATGCTCATCCATGGCAAGTCCGACTGCAGAGGAGCGTCCTTTTGAAGCCTAAAACACCCTAAAACCTATTCTTATAAATACAATACCCCTTAAACCTTTGAAAAAGGTTGGCAATTGGTGGTTTTGAGATTCTTGCAAGGTGTTTTGAAGGCTCTCAAGGAGGAAAACGTAGACAGCATCCCAAGGCTTCATCTTCTTCATCTTCTTCCTCCATTGAAGCTTAAGAAGACTAAGGCTTTGAAGGGGTCATCAAACCAACCATTTTCTTCTTTAGCTTTTCATTGCTTCTTCATTGAGTTTTTATAGTTTCATCGTTGTTTTCATATAGTTTTTCATCACATTACTTCATATTCATACACCCACTTCATCTTTTCCAAACTCATGTTCATGTTAGGGATTTAAAGAATACAAAAACAAGTGAATTCATCTCGTCTAGTTGCATGTTTAGATTGATAGTTGGAATAGTTACTACACTACACCATAGCTCTGAACTTTCTTTTCTTTTCTTTGTTTAACTTTCTTTGTAAGGTTTGAAGAATTGAAGAAAAGCTTGGAGAAAGAAGAAAGGAGCAAATCAGTAAAAAACAAGAGTAAATCAAAAGAGAGGCTCTTCTTTTTCGGCCGGCCGGAAGAGAGGAACAAAGAACCCTATTTCTCCCAATTGCAAGGTTAGTAGCGATTAACTTTTTCTTTTGAAACCTTTGGTTTCTAGAGACCACGATCTTTAATATAATTTGTTTTATTAATCATATGAACATGATATTCATGATAATCACACATCATATTTAAGCACTCACACATAAGTTCTTAATTTCTAGCAAAGATTGTGGTTTGTGTGGTGAACATTATGATTTTTATGTTTGAAAGAGTGTTGTCTGAAAATGAAACATTGTTTATGTTATGATGCTTAATGTGATCTCTATAGTAAATAGATTGGCATACATGTTATGAAATTTTTAGATACATATGTCTAATTATCCTAGTTTAAATTTCATGGCTTTTAACTTTGGTTTGAGTGAGATCCAACCCTATCTTCATAGGTATATGATTGACTCCGAAAACATGATAGTCACTGAGTGTTTTAATTACCCAAGTTTGTGTAATACTCTAACTGACTTGTATGTCATAAACTTTTCAGTCAACTTTCATAAAAAAATGGATGTTAATTTAGATGTGTATATTGTGAGTGATGGCCCTCTGAAGTGGATGTGCGCAATGCAATCTGTAGATAGTTTATGTCAACTCTCTTGTGTTGACAAAAACGGTCGACCGATTTGACTAAAACAATCGCCCATTTTCACTAGAAACTCCTGTTTTGCTTTTGTTTGGCTAAATGCTTGACCGTTTTATCAATCTGGTCGACCGTTTGGACAAAGAATGATGAAAACTTACTGTTTTGGGTAGTTTTGTCCACCGGTAGATGTATTTTGACTTGGAATTTATGTATGATGTTTATAATTGATCTGATTGAGACTATTTGAACTATTTATGTTACGCCCCGGTCAGGTTATTTTTTATTTTTTTTTTAACTCGGAATCTGACCACGTAATCTTAGAACAAATTCCATCATAAGGAACAGATATGAGAGCTAAACAACCACAAGGCGATTTTAAATAAATGCCATAGCCAAGTAACCCAAAATATCTAAATATAACAAATACCAAAGTTCACAAATTACAATTTTCATCAATTGTGTATAAATTCTCAATCTCACCAAATAAAGAAAATTACATCAATCTCTCATTCTCAATCTCACCACACCAAGATCGCCGATGAATTTCTTCATCCATACAGCTTCCTTGGCGGCTTCAGCGGCAACAATATACTCAGCTTCCGTTGTCGAATTAGCAGTGGTTTGCTGCTTGAAACTTTTCCAGCTCACTGCTCCCCCGTTGAGTGTGAAAACAAAACCTAATGTTGACTTGCTGTCATCAGGATCAGACTGAAAACTCGAGTCAGTGTATCCTTGCAGCTTTAAGTCTCCTCCTCCATTGACTAGAAACAGATCCTTAGTCCTTCTCAAGTACTTAAGGATATATTTCACAGCCTTCCAGTGTTCATCACCTGGATCTGCCTGATGTCTGCTCGTAATACTTAGAGCATATGCTACATCAGGTCTAGTACATAGCATGGCATACATGATGGAGCCTATGGCAGAAGCATCGGGGACTTTATCCATCACAACCCTCTCTTCAGGTGTCTTAGGAGATTGACCTTTAGAGAGTGAAATTCCATTTCTCATTGGTACGAGACCTCTCTTGGAATTTTCCATGCCAAACCTTTTGACAATGGTTTCTATGTACATGGATTGGATTAAAGCTAGCATCTTCTTTGATCTATCTCTATAGATCTGTATTCCTAATACGTAAGATGCTTCTCCCAAATCCTTCATGGAGAAGTTCTTTGACAATCATATCTTACTGATGTCATCATTCCCACATCATTCCCAATGAATAGAATGTCATCAACGTAAAGAATCAGAAATGTAATTGCGCTTCCACTGTTTTTCTTGTATACACATGGCTCATCTTCATTCTTAATGAAGCCATAAGATTTAATTGCCTCATCAAATCTTATGTTCTAGTTTCGAGAAGCTTGCTTCAGTCCATAAATGGACCTCTGCAACTTGCATACCATGTCTGGAGATTCTTTGGATGTAAATCCTTCTGGTTGTATCATATACACTTCCTCCTCAAGGTTTCCATTGAGGAAGGCAGTCTTCACATCCATCTGCCAGATTTCATAATCATGGTAGGCAGCAATGGCGAGAAGAATTCTTATAGACTTAATCATAGCAACGGATGAAAAGGTTTCGTCATAGTCAACACCTTGTCTTTGACGATAGCATTTCGCTACTAATCTTACTTTATAACTCTCAATACGTCCATCTGCACCGATCTTTCTTTTAAAGATCAATTTGCAGCCGATAGGTATTATACCATCGGGTAAATCTTCCAAGTTCCAAACTTGGTTGATGTACATGGACTGTATTTCAGAATTGGCTTCCCGCCATTTCCTGGACTCTGGACTTTCAATGGCCTCCTGGTAAGTCTTAGGATCATCATCCTCATTATAGGATATCCTTGAACCATCCAAATTAATATGTCCCACATATGTTTCTGGTGGTTTAGGTACTCTTTCAGACCTACGAGGTTCCTGTGTATTATTTTGAACAGGTTCAGAAACTGATGGTTCATCTGATGAACTAGTTTGTGGGTTTGGAATTTCTTCCAGAGTTACTTTATTCCCACTGTCCTTCTGGAGAATATAATCTTCTTCCAGAAAGACAGCTCTTCTGGCCACAAACACCTTTTGTTCGCCAGGATGATAAAAGTAATATCCATAAGTTTCCTTTCGATATCCCACAAATCTGTGTCATGTCTTTTAACATGAGCAGAACATTCCCAGACTTTAACATGTTTAAGGTCTGGTTTCCTTCCATTCCATATCTCATATGGAGTGGTTTCAACAGACTTACTGGGTACCTAGTTCAGGATATACATAGCCGAGCTAAGTGCATATCCCCATAAGGACACTGGTAATTTAGACATGCTCATCATGGATCGCACCATTTCCATTAATATGCGATTTCTCCTTTCTGATACACCATTCATTTGAGGTGTATAAGGAGGTGTTAGCTGAGAAAGGATACCATTATCCTTTAAGTATTTAATGAACTCAGTACTCAAGTATTCACCACCCCGATCAGATCAGATGGTTTTTATACTCTTTCCTATTTGTTTTTCTACTTCATTCTTAAATTCCCTAAATTTCTCAAAGGCTTCAGATTTATACTTCAATAAGTATATGTATCCAAACCTTGAGTAATCATCAGTGAATGTAATGAAGTATAAAAATCCACCAATGACTTGGGTCGACATAAGACCACATACATCTGAATGTATGATCGTTCCGAATTGTGTGTCGTTAACCACTCATAAGAACGTTCAATCTAAATTTATTCGGCTCATTTAAACTAGATTTTGAAAATTGATAATGGTGAGTCCGAGTCGATCCACAGGGAGATAAATTTATGAACTTTGAAAACTTTGGATTTTGATTATCTAAAACAAATGAGGATTTGAACTAACCAATTAATTACCTAATTAGACAAAAACTCAATTAGCTAAAAATACCCAAGACAAAAAAAATGATATCTAATTATGTGAACTACTTTCAGAGTTTAAACACAACCACACATGGAGAATAAACGACACCTAGCTAACAAGAGCACCGCTATTTAACTATTTGCAAATTTAATAAAATATCATTAATTATCTAAAAACCCGAAATGAACTTACAAAATTCTTAGTTGTACTATCTTAATAAATAATTAAATCTAACCAAGCAACTAACTAATAACTAAAAGAAATAAACATGCAGCAAATAGAGGCTCCTGGCAGGTAGGTCGGCACAGTAGGTGGAAAGGCGCTGGCGCAGTGGAGGACCAGCTTGGGTGCGCTGGTGGACGGTGCAGCATGCATGCATGGGGCTTGCTGGCGCGTGCAGGTGGAACTGATGCTGGCGGCTGGGGCTGCTAGCTGGTGAAGCGCGTGGATGTGCAGCGCCGGCGCTTGCTGGTACACTGCCGCGTGGAGGAGCTTCAAGCATGCGTGGAGGAGCTGGAGTAGGCCGGCTTCACCGCAGGTGCGCTGCTTCGCTGCCGCGTGGGAGCTTCCGGGAAGAAGGTGGTGCGTGGGCGGCTGGTGCACTGCTGCATGCGTGGAGGAGGTGCTTCAACCGGCTACGTGCTGGAGGTGCTTCAGCCGGCTACGTGCAGGGTGCAGTAGAGAGGCCCGACTGAGAAGGGTTGCCGCGTGGGGCGCTGGAGCTCTGCTGTGTAGAGGTGCACCGGGAGCATGCACGAGTACGTGCAGGTGAGCGTGGGATGTGCGTGGGAACCAGAGAGATAGACCGAGAGAGGGTGTGGGGAATAGATTGCGGGAATAAGGGAGAGAAAGAGAGACTGAGAGAGAGAGAGTGGGGAATAGATTGCGGGAATAAGGGAGAGAAAGAGAGACCGAGAGAGAGAGATCTGTGGAGGGAGAGAAAGAGAAGCTGGGCAAGAGGGGAGGAAGAGAGAGGCGTGGGAGAAAGAGAGGCTGCGGGAATTTGGAGAAGGAGAATCCGAGAGAGAGAGGGAATAGGGGCTGCGGGAAGAGAGGAAACCGTGGCTGGGAAACTGGGAGAGAAGAGAGAGAGGGTCGGCTGCGGGAAGGAAATTGGAGAAGGAGAAGGACACGGCTGCTGGGAAAAAAACGAGAGAGAGAAGGAGTAGGACGTGGGAGGAATATATAGAGAGGAAGAGAGAGTCGCGGGTGAAGGAGAGAGGTAGAGAAGGAAAGAAGGAGAGATAGAGAAAAGGAAATAGGGAGGAGAGAAGGAAACAGAGAGAATTGGGTTCGGGAAGGAAGGTATTTTTAAAAAAAGAAAGTGGGCTTTAGGAAGGCGGCTGGCCCTTCTTGGATTCTTCTTGGCCATGGAATTAGGACAATATTAGAACATCAAATTACATTTTTACCCCTGCTTTAGTCGAATTTATTGAAATCCGAATACTAGACCTCTCCCAAATTTCTGGAAATTCCACCAACTGCACTGCATCATCAGCATGTCCTATTCACATAAAATAAATATAAATTAGCACATTATCATAAAAATATCATTATATTTATTTATTTCATCTCGGTTTTGTCGAAAAATCGCAAATGCGCTATACTCCATTAATCACATGAAATGACGATGTTTTGAAGTTAGAATTTGCCGAAATTGGTACCGTTGGACTTGGTACGCAATTATCTATCATTTCATGCTATTTTACAGATAAAAACATGAGTATGATGCGTATGATTGACTTTAAATGATCAATTTAACACTTTATCACACCCCCCAACTTACTCATTGCTAGTCCCTTAGCAATGCAAATAAGGAAAAGTTAGGACAAACAATGAATTATCATGTTTCATTTGTAGTATCTTTCACAAACAATTTAAGTGGTAGCCGATTGGTTAAGCTAAAGTTTTCATATCCCACAATATTTTGATTCACGCCAGGTGATTGTGTATGAAAATTGGCACGCTTAGAACTCGTTTCCGACCATTCTGGTATATTCTTGCCTTTACTACCCTTTAGATAAGACTACCTGGGGAGGAGAAGAGAATAAAAAATTTCCCGATCAGCTAGCGAGGACCGTTTTTCAATTCCCGCCCCGACTCAGCACTTTTCATGATTTGGTCATATTTTTGATACGATGGACATTTTAGCGTGGCTTTTTCATTTCATTGTACTTTTGCTTTTGAGAGTGCATACTTTTTGCCACTCTCTTTGAATTGCTTGAGGGGAGGTGCGTACTTTTTGCCACCTACCTTCCTTTAGCTCTTTTAACGCCTTCTATTGCCTTTAGTGTTTACAGCTGTCCATTTTAAATGACTGCCTCTTTTAGAGTGCTGAGTGGGACAGTCCCATATTATGAATCCTACACATTCCTTTCGTTCAACCTAAAAATAAAAATTAGAATAAGTAGTCTTATCCTTAAGGTTAATTCTAGCAATTCTATACTTTTAAGATCTTTCATTTATTCTAAGTTGCCGTGTGTGTGTGAAAATCATCCTGCCGTGGATTTTTGTAAAGTGGGATATTTAAACTTTGAAGGTTCTTTAACCAATGTGACAACAAAAAAACAGATTTGTTTAAGATTTGCTTAATGAAACATGATTTTCATGCAACTTTCATTGGATGTGGAAAGAAGTTTTTGAAAGAATTTTTGACCCTTTTTCAGTGAAAGATATCAATTTTCTTCAAAAGATTTTCCAATAAATGCATATCAAATTGATTGTCCCCCCCCCCCTAACTTGATTGACATTGTCCTCAATGGCATAAAAGATATGAAAAAGATGTCAGCCAGAAGAGAATTGTGAAGGAGAGAAACAACCTGTAATGAAGAGGATGCGACATGCCCAGGGCGACTGCTGCTCAGAGACCTAAAAGGAAAAGAAATACAAGAACTGAAGTAAAATATTGGGTTGCCTCCCAACAAGCGCTAAGTTTATCGTCTTCAGCCAGACGGAAGTTCAGTTAATGTGGATCACTTAGTTCTATGGATTCAGGTGGCTCATTTTGAAGATTTTCAATGAATGGTTTCAACCGTTGACCATTAACAGTGAAAGTGTTCCCACTCTTGGGATTCAGAATTTTAACGGCTCCATGATCGAAGGCTTTAACGACCACGAATGGTCCATCCCATCTGGATTTCAGTTTTCCTGAAAATAAGCGGAGCCTAGAGTTAAATAGCCAAACTTTCTGATTTGGAAGAAAGGATTTTCTCACAATATGTTTATCATGAAAAGCTTTAGTTTTGGCTTTATAAATCTTTGAATTTTCATAAGCCTCGTTGCGCAACTCTTCTAGCTCACTCAGTTGTAAGGTTCAGTGGGAACCAGCTTGGGCTAGGTCCAGATTGACTTGTTTAATGGCCCAATAAGCCCTGTGTTCCAATTCCACCGGAAGGTGGCACGCTTTTCCAAAAACCAGGCGATAAGGAGACATGCCAATAGGAGTTTTGTAAGCAGTCCGATAGGCCCATAAGGCATCATCAAATCTTTCAGACCAATCTTTTCTATCGGGCCTAACGGACTTTTGCAGAATATTCTTAATCTCTCTATTGGAAACTTCCACTTGGCCACTGGTTTGGAGATGATAAGGGGTAGCTACTTTGTGATTTATCCCATATTTCTTAAGCAAAGCCCGAAACTGGTAATTCGTGAAATGCGTTCCCCCATCACTTATGATAGCTTTAGGCCACCCGAAACGAGAAAAGATATTCTTCTGAACGAATTTAATGACCACTTTATGATCATTGGTTCGGGTGGCTACTGCTTCAATCCATTTTGAGACATAATCCACCGCCACAAGAATATATGTATGTCCAAAAGATGGTGGAAAAGGTCTCATAAAGTCAATTCTGCAAACATCAAAGACTTCAACCACCAAGATTGGGTTGAGTGGTATCATATCCCTTTTCGCCATATTCCCTATAGCCTGACATCGGAGGCAAGTTTTGCTAAATTCATGGGCATCTTTGAAAAGTGTGGGCCAGTAAAAACCACTTTGCAGGACCTTGGCTGTAGTTTTCTTTCCTGAGAAATAGCCCCCACAAGCTAGATTATGGCAGAAGTTGAGAACACTCTGTTGTTCTTCTTCAGGAACACATCGCCTAATGATTTGATCAGGAAAGAATTTGAATAATTCAGGATCCTCCCAGAAATAATACTTTTCCTGGGAAAAGAATTTGTCCTTCTCACTTTTAGTCCATCCTTCCGGAAGCTGATTAGTCACCTTGTAATTGACAATATGAGCATACCAAGGTGCAACAGTGTGAGAAATGGCCAGTAGATGCTCATCAGGAAAGGAATCAGTGATTGGTGTACTTTCGGAGATCGAAATTCGGGATAGGTGGTCAGCTACCACATTCTCAGAACCCTTCTTATCCCGAATTTCCAAATCAAATTCCTGAAGGAGTAAGATCCATTTAATAAGCCTAGGCTTTGCATCCTTCTTGGTCAACAGGTATTTCAGAGCTGAGTGATCAGAATAGATTATGACTTTTGCCCCTAAAAGATAAAATCTGAATTTTTCTAGGGCAAAAACCACGGCTAATAATTCCTTTTCTGTGGTGGTATAATTCATTTGAGCATCTGCAAGGGTGCGACTTGCATAATATATCACCACGGGACACTTGTTGATTCTTTGTCTCAAAACCGCACCGATAGCATAATCGGAGGCATCGCACATGATTTCGAAGGGCAAAGACCAATCTGGAGATTGAAGAATCAGAGCTTTGGTCAAAGATTCCTTCAGTGAATTGAATGCCTTGATGCAAGATTCATCTATTTGGAAAGGAACATCCTTATCTAGGAGAAGAGTTAGAGGCCGGACAATTTTAGAGAAATTGTGGATAAACCGGCGATAGAAACCGGCATGGCCAAGGAATGAACGGATCTGCCTGACCGAGGTAGGAGGAGGAAGATTGGATATGAGATCGATCTTAGCTTTATCTACCTCTATCCCCCTTTCAGACACAATGTGGCCTAGAACAATGCCCTCTCGAACCATAAAATGGCTCTTTTCCTAGCTAAGTATCATGTTGGTGTCTATGCATCTTGTTAGCACCTGTTTAAGATTTTCCAAGCAATTTTCAAAAGAATCCCCGAAGATTGAGAAATCATCTATGAAAACTTCGAAGAATTCTCCCACCATATCGGAGAATATAGCCATCATGCACCGTTGAAATGTGGCTGGTGCGTTGCATAATCCAAATGGCATCCTCTTAAAAGCAAACGTGCCATAAGGGCACGTAAAGGTGGTCTTTTCTTGATCTTCCGGATAAATAGCCACTTTATTGTACCCGGAGTACCCATCTAAGAAGCAAAAGTACTTCTGGCCCGAAAACTTTTCCAGAATTTGATCCATGAATGGGAGTGGAAAGTGATCCTTTTTAGTCATGAGATTCAGCTTTCGGTAATCAATGCACACTCTCCATCCCGTGGTGAGCCTAGTAGGTACCTCTTCTCCATGATCATTCTTGATAACTGTTAATCCAGATTTCTTAGGTACCACTTGGGTTGGGCTGACCCATTTACTATCCGATATGGGGTAAATGATACCCGCATCCAGCCATTTCACAACTTCCTTCTTCACCACTTCTTTCATATTGGGATTAAGTCGCCTTTGCATCTCCCGACTGGGCTTAGAATTCTCTTCCATATAGATGTGATGCATGCAAATGGATGGACTTATTCCTTTCAAATCTGCCACCGACCATCCAATGGCACCTTTGTGGTCTTTGAGGACCTCGGTTAATTGGGCCTCCTGCGGCGATGTGAGATTTGCCGCAATGATGACCAGGAGAGTTTGGTCCGGGCCCAAAAAGATATACTTGAGAGACTCAGGTAATGATTTGAGTTCAAGCTCAGGAGGGTCCTCTAAGGATGGCAAAGCGGGCTCAGATTGTAAGGCTGGTAAAGGTTCAACCTTGGGCCAAGATGTTAATGGGCCGGGCGAATCCTTTAAAATATTAGCTTCCTCCAAAAGGTCATATGTGGACATCTCATTTTCTTCAACCAGATTATCCAAGATATCAATAGTATGGCATTCTTCTTCATGATCTGGGTATTGAGATGCTTTGAAGACATTAATCTTGACCTTTTGACCCCCAAATGAAATGTCCATTATGCCAGTTTCACAATTTATATTAGCTTTGGTAGTGGCTAAGAATGGACGACCTAGGATGATCAGAGTATGAATGAGTTCCTCAGGTAATGTCATATTCAGAATAAGAAAATCCACAGGAAAATAACAGTCATGAACCTTCACAATAACATCCTCAATTAATCCCCGTGGAGTTTTCACAGACCTATCAGCCAACTGTAAGATGATGGGTGTGGGCTTTAATTCCCCAATATCAAATTTCTCATAAATGGCTATTGGCAAGAGGTTCACACTAGCACCTAAATCCAATAAAACTCTATCAAATGTAACTCCAGCTAAGTCACATGAGATTAAAGGTGCTCGAGGATCCTTTAACTTCTTGGGTAAATGATTCATCACAATTGCACTAACATCTTCTGAAAGCCGAACCTTTTCGGGTGCCATTCTAGATTCTCTTCGTGAAGTACATAATTCCTTGAGAAACTTAGCATAAGCTGGCACATGATTGATGGCACCGAGGAGTGGAATATTAATTTGAACTTGTTTGAATAAATCCAACAACTCCTCATTCTGGGCCAGTTTCTTCCTGGCATTGGGCTTAGCTAACAAGGCATTAGGAAATGGCACCCTAGGTTGATAAGAACTTGGGCCTTCATCTATCTTCCCTTTTCCTTTCGGGTCCTCCTCCAACTTTTCCATGTTGGGTTCAGCTTCACTCTCACTTTCAATTTCCTGAGGCCCATCAGTGGAACCTTTGGCTAACTCTCCATCTGCATGTGGTTTTTCTAAACTTCTCCCACTCCTAAGGGCTGAAATGGCTTTAGCATTCTCAAATTGCGGCCCTTTAGGCTGTGGTAATGGGCCAGGCTGAGGTAAAAAGCTCGATTGCTATGGAAAACCCGGAGGTTGATTTCTTGGATTGGCAATGGGTTGACTAGGAAGTTGACCCACTTCTCTTCTCATCGTATCCTCAGCTAGTTGGCCCATTTGACTTTCCAACTTAGCAATGGATTGTTGCTGGGTCAAAATCAGTTGTTGGAGTTGAGTGAATTTGTCATCAAAGTTGGGTTGAGGAGGTTGTTGGTAAGTGGGTGAAGGATGGTATTGGGTTGGTTGTCCAGATTGGAATGAATGGGAGTGGGCCGGTTGACCTGATTGGAATGATTGATAATTGGTCGGTTGACCTGATTGATACTGGGCCAGTTGAGAAAATTGGGCTTGAGATCCCCTAGACTGAACATTTCCATAGAAATTAGATTGTTGTTGAAATGAATTTTGTGGCTTTTGGGCTTGATGCATGGGAGGATTGGACATTGGTAATGGGGCCTGCTGATTCTTCCAAGAGAAATTAGGGTGGTTTCTCCAGCCAGGATTGTAAGTATTTGAGAATGGATCATTATTGGGCCTGGAGAATCTCTGGGCAGCCTGAACTTGTTCTTGAATGAATGGTGGAAGTTGGGCTGCAGTTGGGCATTCATTCACTTGATGGGTTGGACTTGCGCATAAGACACAAATGTCATGATTAGCAAAAGATGGGCCTTCATATGGACTAGATTGTGTTGGGTAAGTAGGCTCTTGCTTGTTTAAGGCCAAGAGTTGGTCTAGTTTCTGGGCCAAGATGTCTACCTTATCCAATTTCTGATTAATTAGATTTATGTCCATTCTGGATTCGAGCTCTCCGCGGGCCTTAAGTTCATACATTCCAGTCCGTTTAGATGGCCCAACAGACCTCTCATAAGATGATAATGAGGCATGATTAATGGAATTTTCACTTAACATCTCAAAAAGATCATAGGCCTTATCTTCATTTTTCATCATAAATGCCCCTCCACATGAGGCATCCACCATCTATCTGAACTGTTCAGACAATCCTTTATAGAATGCTTGGACAATTTGCCATTTTGAAAGCCCATGATGAGGGCATTTCCTAAGCAATTCTTTCAGTCTTTCCCAAGATTCATGGATCAATTCCCTGGGGGTTTGGGTAAAACTCGTGATGGCCCTTCTCATGGTATTGGTCCGCCCTATGGGATAGAACTTCTTGAGAAATTCTTTCTACATTTCTTCCCATGTCCTAATGGGCCTTCCTATAGTTCCCAACTAATATTTAGCCTTGTCCTTTAATGAAAAGGGAAATAAGGTCAACTTAAGGCCATCATCGGTGAAATTCTGAATCTTCACCGTGGAACAGATTTCTAGAAATTCATCTAGATGCTTATAAGGATCTTCATTAGTATTCCCATAAAAAGATGGGAGCATCTGAATGGTGCTAGATTTAATTTCATATTGATTGGCTGGATTCTGAGGAAGATGAATACAGGATGAAGGTTGATATCAATTTGGAATGAAATAGTCCTTCATTTGCTTTGGTGGGTCCTGATTATCAGCCATTTGATCTTGTGGTGGATTTCTTTGATGTAGGATTCTTTCTATTTCAGCAAATGATCCTAGAAGGTTAGGGTTTTGAGATCTCCTACCTTGCATACACTAGGACTGATAGAGAGAGGATGGATTTGATTTTTGTTTTCTATTTCTTGTTTTTTTTTTTTTTTAAATGTAAAAAATTTTGTCAAACAAATTATCCTAATGATCTAATGTTAACCTAGACTCTCTATGTGAATTTTCTTACAAGGTGAATGGAGTCCACCTCAAGTCACAACCACAATCAATCAACAGCCAGGTAAGAGGTGGGGTAGTGGGAGGCTCCCCCTACTTGTTTTTTTTTTTTTTAAATGCAAACAATTTTGTCAAACAAATTATCCTAATGATCTAATGTTAACCTAGACTCTCTATGTGAATTTTCTTACAAGGTGAATGGAGTCCACCTCAAGTCACAACCACAATCAGTCAACAGCCAGGTAAGAGGTGGGGTAGTGGGAGGCTCCCCCTACTTTCGTAGGGACCTAATTAGAGAACCACTTTCCCGCTTAGGCGTTTGCCTTTTTAACCTCTAGCCTAGACACCGTTGCCAAAAATAGAGGCAACCCGAAATTTAAACCACTCACGGTGTAAACCCAAGATTCTCTTTCGATTTGCTTTAATTGGATTAGAAAATTCCAATGCAAGGAAGGTGATTTGTGGGCTAAGGAAGGGTGATCAAATCCCTACCTTATGTGGTTAAAGTTGTTGCCCTTAAAGTCTTTTTGAATGCAGTACAAGGCAATAAGCAAATCAATGCAGGGTGTGTTGATGCAATCATGAATGACTTGCTAAAATTGAAACATGTACCTTTCCCCCGCAATCTTCAACAATTTATGGAAATAACTGTGCAAGGAAACTAGCTCATGCTTTCCTAGAATGATGAATGCCTAGTATGGAAGGTTTCTAATCTTAAAATGAAGGTTTTTAAATTTGGATGTTCTTCTTTTGTTTCTTTTTTAGTTAATGGAAACCTATCTAAACTAGAAACTACAAAAATGGAAACTAACTAAAGTCAGGAAATTGAAACATAGAAAGTTGGAACACACTTACCATGATTTCGCTTTCCTTTTTTTTTTTCAATATTCCTGCAAAAATAATAAAAATAAGGTTAGCTAAAGATTAATTACACTAAATCCAAGATAATCAAAATTAAAAATCTAACTCCCCGGCAACGGTGCCAAAAATTGATCGTTCCGAATTGTGTGTCGTTAACCACTCATAAGAACGTTCAATCTAAATTTATTTGGCTCATTTAAATTAGATTTTGAAAATTGATAATGGTGACTCTGAGTCGATCCACAGGGAGATAAATTTATGAACTTTTAAAACTTTGGATTTTGATTATCTAAAACAAATAAGGATTTGAACTGACCAATTAATTACCTAATTAGACAAAAACTCAATTAGCTAAAAATACCCAAGACAAAAAAAATGATATCTAATTCTGTGAACTACTTTCAGAGTTTAAACACAACCACATATGGAGAATAAACGACACTTAGCTAACAAGAGCACCGCTATTTAACTATTTGCAAATTTAATAAAATATCATTAATTATCTAAAAACCCGAAATGAACTTACAAAATTCTTAGTTGTACTATCTTAATAAATAATTAAATCTAACCAAGCAACTAACTAATAACTAAAAGAAATAAACATGCAGCAAATAGAGGCTCCTGGCAGGTAGGTCGGCACAGTAGGTGGAAAGGCGCTGGCGCAGTGGAGGACCAGCTTGGGTGCGCTGGTGGATGGTGCAGCATGCATGCATAGGGCTTGCTGGCACGTGCAGGTGGAACTGATGCTGGCGGCTGGGGCTGCTGGCTGGTGAAGCGCGTGGATGTGTAGCGCCGGTGCTTGCTGGTACACCGCCGCGTGGAGGAGCTTCAAGCATGCGTGGAGGAGCTAGAGGAGGCCGGCTTCACCGCAGGTGCGCTGCTTCGCTGCCGCGTGGGAGCTTCTGGGAAGAAGGCGGTGCGTGGGCGGCTGGTGCACTGCTGCATGCGTGGAGGAGGTGCTTCAGCCGGCTATGTGCAGGAGGTGCTTCAGCCGGCTACGTGCATGGTGCAATAGAGAGGCCCGGCTGAGAAGGGTTGCCGCGTGGGGTGCTGGAGCTCTGCCACGTGGAGGTGCACCGGGAGCATGCACGAGTACGTGCAGGTGAGCGTGGGATGTGCATGGGAACTAGAGAGAGAGACCGAGAGAGGGAGTGGGGAATAGATTGCAGGAATAAGGGAGAGAAAGAGAGACCGAGAGAGAGAGATCTGTGGAGGGAGAGAAAGAGAAGCTGGGCAAGAGGGGAGGAAGAGAGAGGTGTGGGAGAAAGAGAGGCTGCGGGAATTTGGAGAAGGATAATCCGAGAGAGAGAGGGAATAGGGGCTGCGGGAAGAGAGGAAACCGTGGCTGGGAAACTGGGAGAGAAGAGAGAGAGGGTCGGCTGCGGGAAGGAAATTGGAGAAGGAGAAGGACACGGCTGCTGGGAAAAAAATGAGAGAGAGAAGGAGTAGGACGTGGGAGGAATATATAGAGAGGAAGAGAGAGTCGTGGGTGAAGGAGAGAGGTAGAGAAGGAAAGAAGGAGAGACAGAGAAAAGGAAATAGGGAGGAGAGAAGGAAACAGAGAAAATTGGGTTCGGGAAGGAAGGTATTTTTAAAAAAAGAAAGTGGGCTTTAGGAATGCGGCTGGCCCTTCTTGGATTCTTCTTGGCCATGGAATTAGGGCAATATTAGGACATAAAATTACATTTTTACCCCTGCTTTAGTCGAATTTATTGAAATCCGAACACTAGACCTCCCCTAAATTTCCAGAAACTGCACCAACTGCACTGCATCATCGGCATGTCCTGTTCACATAAAATAAATATAAATTAGCACATTATCATAAAAATATCATTATATTTATTTATTTCGTCTCGGTTTTGTGGAAAAACCGCAAATGCGCTATACTCCATTAATCACATGAAATGACATTGTTTTTAAGTCAGAATTTGCCGAAATTGGTACCGTTCGACTTGGTACGCAATTATCTATCATTTCATACTATTTTACAGATAAAAACGTGAGTATGATGCGTATGATTGCCTTTAAATGATCAATTTAACACTTTATCAATGTATAAGTTCTAATATGTCTTTGGCTCGTTCTCTAGTTCCACTAAATGGAGACTTAACCATTTTACCCATTAAACATTACTCACAGGTTGCATGTGATTCATAATCAAATGGATCTAAATATCTATCTTTATGCATCCTTTGGAGTCTGTTTTCACCAATGTGTCCAAGCCTACAATGCCACAAATAGGTTTTGTTCATTTCATACTTACTTCTTTTAATTGAAGAACCGATGTGTAAATTTTTATGAGACACATTTAATAGATACAAACCATTGGATAATATAGCAGAAGCTATTAATTTATTTCCAAAATAAATTGAAGAACTATTGTTCCCAAAATTTAAATTGTATCTAATTCTATCTAAATATGAAATAGAAATAATGTTTCTTATTATGCTAGGTACATAATAACATTCATCTAATGAAAAAGTGTCTCCGTATGGTAGCGCCACAACTCTTGCGCCGTTACCTAGCCTCAGCTCCACCTCGCCGGTCTTCAGCTTACGTCTTCTTGTCAGTGCCTGCACAGAATTGCAGATATGAGATACACATCCAGTATCTAATACCTATGATGTACAATCTCTTATTGAAAAGTTTACATCTATCATATAGATACCTAAAGCGTCCTGCTGCTTCACAGTTCCTTGAGCCTTGTCCTTGAGGTATTCTTTGCAATTCCTCTTCCAATGTCCCTTTTGGTGACAGTAGAAGCAATCACCTTTCTCAGCACTTTTACCTTTGTCTTTCTTGACAACCTTTGCCTTCCTCTGAACTTTGTTCTTACCTTTCCGAAAGCTTGGACTGCAAGTCTTTTTCTGTTGGTCTTACCAACCATGAGGACTTGGGGTTTATCCTTCACAAGGTTCCCCTCTGCAATCTTTAACATGTTCAATAGTTCAGCTAAGGTAGTCTGGATCTTGTTCATGTTGAAGTTAACGATGAATTGAGCATATGATTGTGGAAGTGAAGATAGCACGAGGTCTGTGTGCAACTCCTTGGGAAGTGTAATCCCAAGAGCATCCAGCCTCTCCACCCATTCAATCATCTTCAGTACATGACTCTGTACTGAGGTTCTCTCTGCCATCTGAGCCTTGACCAGATTCTTCGATATCTCATATCGTTCGAGTATGCTCTGCTCACCAAATAGCTCCTTCAAATGGAGCATGATGGATCTAGCATCCATCTCCTCATATTGCCTCTTCAACTCATTGCTCATAGAGGCTAACATGTAGCATTGGGCCATAGTAGAGTCTTCTTTCCACTTTTAATATGCAATTATTTCCTCTTCTGAGGCATATAATGCTGGTTCAGTAGGAGGCTCATTATCCAAGACGTAGGCAATCTGCTCAGACCTGAGGACAATCTTCAGGTTCCTGAGCCAGTCTGAGTAGTTAGTGCCTGTCAAATGGTTGGCATCGAGTATGCCTCGCAACAGGTTATGGTGCGACGTTCTAGCCTACAGGAGATAATCAAATGATAATTAGCAGGTATTCAGATTAACTAAAACAAGATATGGTCTTTTATTATCTAGTTTTACTCCCACTAATTTTCGACGGACTGTATAACCTTCAGATATACAGAATGAGAGACGCCGACTGTCTCCTAGTGGGGATCAGAATCTCCAAGCATCACAGTATGACCTCGGGTAAACACGTAGTATCATACCGCTATCTCAGAGCAATCATCTCATGATAATTGCAACTCCTTGTAATATCCGATCATATTTCGGCTCCCAGGTTATTAATGGTCCCGGGTAAACATAGTAGACCATTATCCCTAATCTAAGCATTACCATCAATACGTGATAAAGTAGAGTAGAAATATAGTTCCCGGGTAAATATGTGGATGACTATATCGTTCATCTACTCTTATCCAAAGGCATCTAATGCCATGATCAATAGTCCTTTCATCAGTCAATGGCAAACCTCGGGTAAGCACATAGTATCTGCCACCACTGAAGTAAGTTCTATTAATCATATTGATGGAGAGCTATGCGGTGCATTCTCAATGACTCACGCTGCGGCTTAGAATTTGTTATGAAGGTTTTACTAATTTAGTTTGGTCTCATCCTAGGTGATAGTATTAAATATATCGAATATATTATAAATACTAATAACCTAGCAAGTTTAAAACACACGCATCGCATACATGTCATTAGTGTGGTCATGGATGGCACTGTGGTTTGACTTGAGCCAGACAGTCAAACGCACACACATTCACAATATAATAACTTATATCATGAGTCTGCAAACCAATGGATTTAATGAACTCCTTCATTTTCATCTGGTCGGCAGTTGTGGATCATCCTCGCTCCGTGCGCAGCCGCCACGATCAAATTACATCATTAATTTAAAAGAGGAAGCCTTATGGCGAATACATTAAGGAGGGAGGTAGAAACACAAAGGAATAGGAGAGGGAGAGGTTAGCAGACCTCTATTTATTAACACATAATAAACCACACAATCATATTCCATATCCACAAAAATGCCCATCCATGACCACCATGTGTTTTAATTAAATAAACCACACATGAAATAGCACATAAAAATGGCTAAATTAAGCTTTTTGAAAATAATAATAATTTTAGGTTTCATAAAACCAGGGACCAAACAAAATTTTTGGAAAATTTAGAATTTCGAACTCAATTTATGCATGCTTAACTTAAATTGAATTTAAACAAGCATGATAACACATCATATACATTAAAATTCCAAAACTTAAATATCTAGAATATTCCATGCAAATATAACAAGATTAATCTAACGATTAGATTAATAAAGTCATAAAACCAATAAATTAATCATTATCTAATTAAAAATCTAACACTTAGATAAGTTAGTTAGAATTAAGCATCAAGTTAACATTTAAATTAATAATTAATTATAACTATTATTTTTATTAAGATAATGAGCTTAATCAATGGGTCCCTCAAAGGTAAATTGAATAATAAAATTTAATTTCAAAACAATTTTGAAAAATAAAATTTTAAAATCAATTTAATCTAATAAAACTCTAATCCAGGTGGTTCAGTCCACCCTGGCCGAACCATGGCTCAGCCCAGTTGAGCCATGGGCTCATACCAGGGCGCCTGGCTCAAGCCAGGGGGCCTGGCTCGGGTCAAGGGGGGGTCTGGGGGCTCAGACCCGGTCTGAGTTAGGCCCCCTGGCCTGGTCGGACCATGCGGCTAGGATACCCTAGCCGTACGGGGCCAATCCTTCCCCCCCCAACCCCGGCGGCGCCTGCACGCAGGAAACCGTGGGAGGGGAAGGAGGGAGGCGGCGGCCAGCAACTGCCACCGGTCACCTCGCCGGGAGGGCACCGGACTGCCGCCGGTCACGTCGCTGGCACCGGACGGCGCCCACAGTGCCATCCAACCCCAAAAAGGGTGCCCGGAATCCCCCCAAAACCTGTGTCAAACCTAGGTGATGGGGAAGCACTATTCCGGCGGGTCATCGCCGGTAACCCCCCGTCGGAGCCGAAAATGATGTTGGCAGTGGTCTGTGGGATCATTTGGTCATACCAAAATCCTTCCCAGCAGATTCATACCACATGTGATAATCCGAAGTTCCACAAGCAATGTTCTTTGTCCCACAAAGAAGACGAGAGATCCAATAAAATAACGATTTTATAGAAATAAATTATAGAGATAAAATTAATCAAATTAACTTAATTCATCTCATGAATTAAATTTCTTAAATATAATCATGAAATATGCATGGAATATAACTAGATAAATAAATTTCGGAATCCGAAACGGCGAAGAACACAGTGATAACCTGGCTCTGATACCACTGTTGGGTTCGCTGTGTCGGGATCCGACCGAAAGTGCGGCGGAATAAAAATAATTTCGGGATCGGATCCATCCCATTTCGATCGTTAAAATAAAATCGGAGTAAATCAGATTTACCTTGCGCGGATTCAAATCCGCGTTCGTTTTTCAGTTTCGTTGAAGCGATGTCGCAAGTCGCGCAGATGCCCGACCTATAGCGGTATCCACGCGATTCTCCTCGCGATGGATCGTCCTCGCTTCCTCGCTCAATTCGACGTTCATGGATCCGTCTGACTTCGCGTAATCCGCCGCGACATGCGGATTCAGAATCTCCCGTCGGACGGAAGGCGGAGCGGTCGGGAATCGAAGCGGAGCCTCCACAAGGCCGGCCTTGTGTCGTGCGTCTGGAAGAGAGGATAGAGATAGAACGATGGCTAGGTTAGGGTTGCTGGCCCCCGACGTAGCGTCCGTTCTTTTATAATAAGTCTGTTTGCGATTTTTCGTAAAAACGCAGACTTATTCGAAATCCTGTCGGATTATCCATCGACTTGAAAACCATTTGCGTGTGACCCTCTATGCCCAAATACCAGTCCAGTTAATATCCCATTAAGCCCAGTAACCCTTTACTGACCCACTGAATTAATTAATATCCTTATATTCAATTAATCAGCCGAATTTAATGTCCCACAATAAATTCGGACGGACGTCCAATCATGTTGGATGCCAAGCAACATCGCGTGATCCTAGATGGCACTGGGTTATCGCAACCCTCTATTGGAACCTTTCCGTCATCGGTTAGCGCGTAGATATAATCCTTCATCCATATAATGTTCCCGAATTGACCTAGGGTATGGTTTATTGTTAAACCCTATTCGGTCGATTCACTTGAATCAGATGCCGCTAATCTGAATCCGATAACTCCTTATCGAATACAGAGTCCGTCCTGACAAGGAACTTTAAGCGCATCATTCCCGGAACATTCTCACTCAAACTATCGAGAGCAGATGATCCTGTATTGAGCACACAATTACCTTCGAAGGCATTTTCCTGAACTCAATCGCTTGACTTATTGAAAACCCATGGTTAGGGATTCGTTAGTCAAGGTTAAAGTCAAGAAACCTACCAAGAAGATATCTTTGGCGTCGTAGGTCCAAGGATCATCTACGCAACCGTGACAAAAGAATCTAGCTGGTTAACAGTGAGGTGTTTACCATCCAGCGATTCATAGTCGGATCAGTTCAGTGAACTCATTCGCCAATGAGCACCTACAGGTCCAGCATAGTGTCTCCACACAAGTGACTTATAAGATCAGTCACCCTCATCATATGAGCTGAAGTAACCTATACTAGTCTATCCGGATGTTCGATGTCCTATCTCAAACATCCTATAACTAGGAACAATTAAGAACATGTGTTTATAAGTCTTCGGTCCCGTAATTATAATCTCATCATAATCCGAAGACTGTTGCACATGTTCATAGACTTCATCGTGATATGATAAACATAGATCGAATTAATTACACACAATGAATTATTGTCATTTATTAATAATCTGAATCAGTACATAGTATCGGATTGGCTTTGAGACCATCTAATACTAACACTTACCGTGACTAAAAGGACGGTTATCTCTATCCATGTATTCTATTATATAATTGATTTGCATTGGCATTACTATATGTGAAATATTTATTAGAGTATATAAAGGACCTTGTGGTTTTGATGAAACTGGAGTTTGAGTTCCCCTTCAGCAAAAATAATGATAATTCTAGAGAATTCTTAATTGCACAGATAGGCCGTTAGCTTGTCAAATAATGGGGACGATGGTTCCGCTTTTGTGAAATGGTGCATAGAGAAACGAGCTGCGGCTTAGTACTAAATTACAAGATTAGTGTCTTGACTCATCAATGACAGTTTAACAATATTATCCTTGATTAATTTATTTTTTATTTAATTTTTAATTTTTCTTTTACCCCATCATGCATCATGTAGGACTTTGAATAATTGTGATAAGAATTAATTATGATTAAATTTTAGACTATTGATCAAATAAATTCTAACGTGATTTGAAATATTCCATTCTGAATTGATCTCTCAATTATCTTTAAAGTTTTCTTGAAGATCTCTTTGGAATTCTATCCTTGGTTGGATCTTTATCCTATATTTCTTGTTTCCTTTTAAGATCCATCATGGTTGTAGCACGTCCATATTGGCTGGTAATCGCTCTCCATAATGAAACCTACAAGGTTTGTGACCTAGAGTACTTCCCAATCGTGTAAGTTTTTATTTCCTTTGTCTACTTCATCCAAACAAGATTGATTCCATTGATCTATTTGAGTTACTTCATTGATAATTTTGAGAAAGATTCTCATCGTATGATGTTGTGAGTGTGTCTCATCACACGTTGGCATCACCTTTTCAGTACATCCATTCCATTTTACTTCCTTGCAAAGTCAATGCCAAGGTGAGGCAGCTGTAGACATGCTAATTTTGACCTCATATCAAGTAAATTTCATATTACAATTATAATGCCCTAAAATGGTCTGATGTTTAATCATTAATTAATTTTTATTGATTTTTCTCGAAATTTGTTGATTAGCGTCGCTAATGGCCAATGCCATTAAAATTTCCAGCAGAAATCAGTTCGGAATTAAATTCCTAAATTTAGATAGATTCAACTGAATAGTGTCGTCTAAGGAAGACGCCATTTAGGTCTTAATCCGTCTGGATTTTTTATTTTTAATTCGAATTAATTTTCTAATTATCTAAAGCACATCGCTCTTGAGAGATGCGATTTCAGTTTCCTTTCCGGATTTCCTTTCTATTTTGGCCACTTTAATTAGCCAAATGGTTTCCCGTCTGAGCGACGCGATTTGAGAGTTTCTTGATAAACATGATTTGGCCGAGATAATCCGATTCCAGAAGTTGTAAACTCCTTCAATGCTCATCCATGGCAAGTTCGACTGCAGAGGAGCGTCCTTTTGAAGTCCAAAACACCTTAAAACCTATTCTTATAAATACAATACCCCTTGAACCTTTGAAAAAGGTTGGCAATTGGTGGTTTTGAAGTTCTTGCAAGGTGTTTTGAAGGCTGTCAAGGAGGAAAACGTAGATAGCATCCCAAGGCTTCATCTTCTTCATCTTCTTCCTCAATTGAAGCTCAAGAAGACCAAGGCTTTGAAGGGGCCATCAAACCAACCATCTTCTTCTTTAGCTTTTCATTGCTTCTTCATTGAGTTTTTATAGTTTCATCACTGTTTTCATATAGTTTTTCATTACATCACTTCATATTCATACACCCACTTCATCTTTTCCAAACTCATGTTCATGTTAGGGATTTAAAGAATACAAAAACAAGTGAGTTCATCTCGTTTAGTTGCATGTTTAGATTGATTGTTGGAATAGTTACTACATTACGCCATAGCTCTAAACTTTCTTTTCTTTCCTTTGTTTAACTTTCTTTGCAAGGTTTGAAGAATTGAAGAAAAGCTTGGAGAAAGAAGAAAATGAGCAAATCAGTCAAAAACAAGAGTAAATTAAAAGAGAGGCTCTTCTTTTTCGGCCGGCCGGAAGAGAGGAACAAAGAACGCTATTTCTTCCAATTGCAAGGTTAGTAGCGATCAACTTTTTCTTTTGAAATCTTTGGTTTCTAACGATCACGATCTTTAATATAATTTGTTTTATTAATCATATGAACATGATATTCATGATAATCACAAATCATATTTAAGCACTCACACATAAGTTATTAATTTCTAGCAAAGATTGTGGTTTGTGTGGTGAACATTATGATTTCTATGTTTGAAAGAGTGTTGTCTGAAAATGAAACACTGTTTATGTTATGAAGCTTAATGTGATCCCTATAGTAAATAGATTGGCATGCATGTTATGAAATTTTTAGATACATATGTCTAATTATCCTAGTTTAAATTTCAAGGCTTTTGACTTTGGTTTGAGTGAGATCCAACCCTATCTTTATAGGTATATGATTGACTCTGAAAACATGATAGTCACTGAGTGTTTTAATTACCCAAGTTTGTATAATACTCTAATTGACTTGTATGTCATAAATTTTTCAGTCAGCTTTCATAAAAAAATGGATGTTAATTTAGATGTGTATATTGTGAGTGATGGCCCTCTGAAGTGGATGTGCGCAATGCAGTTCATGGATAGTTTATGTCAACTCTCTTGTGTTGACAAAAACGGTCGACCGATTTGACTAAAACAATCACCCATTTTCACTAGAAACTCCTGTTTTGCTTTTGTTTGCTTAAATACTTGACCGTTTTATCAGTTTGGTCGACCGTTTGGACAAAGAATTATGAAAACTTACTGTTTTGGGTAGTTTTGTCCACCGGTAGATGCATTTTGACTTGGAATTCATGTATGATGTTTATAATTGATCCAATTGAGGCTATTTGAGCTATTTATGTTACGCCCCAGATCCGGTTTATTTTTATTTTTTTTAATTTGGAATCTGACCACGTAATCTTAGAACAAATTCTACCATAAGGAATAGATATGAGAGTTAAACAACCACAAAGTGATTTTAAATAAATGCTATAACCATCAAGTAACCCAAAATATCTAAATATAACAAATACCAAAGTTCACAAATTACAATTTTCATCAATTGTGTATAAATTCTCAATCTCACCAAGTAAAGAAAAATACATCAATCTCTAATTATCCCAATTACATCAAGTTTAAGAAAGCTATAAATTTCAATCAAAATAACCTCCTAAAGATGTCAAATACCTCAATCAGAAGTCTTCACAAATTTCAGATTCTCTTTCTCATACCCTGAAAATGTTAATAGGGTTTATGAGTACAACCACTCAGTAAGTTTTAAACAAATGACATGACTTAACATATAGTAAATTTTACAAATCACATTATACAATTATACTAAACATTATTTTACACAGTTCTACTTATATCTCAAATAAGAACATGATACAAAACATGGTCATATATAAACGTATCAAATCAAACGTATTTTCTAATAGTATGAATTGATCAATTAACATATAGCATATATGGCATGATCGAACTCATATCAGACATATTAAATTCTACTAGACATGATCAGAACATACCACATAATATATCAAATTGTCAAGGCGTTATATATTGCCGTCCCCTAAGCACATGTCATATCAAATAGCGAATATCATGGCATAGTAGCTTATCAAATCCGATTCATATTATGGATCATATAGTTAAGATAGATTCATATGATTGCAAAGGGATTGCTGAATAGGATGATCAAAAGATTCAAATGACTAAGCTGAATTCAAATGAACATATGGAGTAAAGATTTCAGATTTATGTGCCAATCAAACAAATCAAATCATATCATAACGGACATGCACCTAAACCACAACATCAGGAGCCAAACAAAATAAATACCAAAGCATATAGGCAAATGATGCAAAGGTCTTGGTCATTGTGCAGAACCAGAGAGTTTAAGTCCCACCTGTAGACACCGATTTTGGACCACCCTTTTGGTCATAAACCCCATCCGTCATTGGCCCATCTTCACCCAAACCCCTCATCTTAGCCATCTCAGCCTATTAATAATTAGGCCCATTAACCAAATCCCGACTCTAGCCACATTTTCGTGGAAGGCCACCCCTTGCCTTCCACCACTCTTCGAATGCCACCCCTTGCCTTCCACCACCCTTCGAAGGCCAGCCGGTCCGCCTTCCACCATCCTTCGAAGGCCAGCCGGTCCGCCTTCCACCACTCTTCGAAGGCCACCCCTTGCCTTCCACCACCCTTCGAAGGCCAGCCGGTCCGCCTTCCACCATCCTTCGAAGGCCAGCCGGTCCGCCTTCCAACACTCTTCGAAGGCCACCCCTTGCCTTCCACCATCCTTCGAAGGCCACCCCTTGCCTTCCACTCCCTTCGAAGGCCAACCGGGCCGCCTTCCACCACTTCGTTGAAGGCCAACCGAGCCGCCTTCCACCACTTCGTGGAAGGCCAACTACCTGGCCTTCCACGGGATTGGAAGGCATGTTGGCTAGCCGTCCACTCCCTAACCACTCCCTTGACCTCGTCTTCCCCACGATCTCCTCTACTCGCCGCCCTCGTCCCCACTACTCCGATCACTCCCCACTCCGGCGACTGCCGCGCGCACCACCTCCGACCCTTGACCACTTCCTATTGGCTGTAGGTTAATTTATGGGGTTTTAGACTACTGTTTTCTCCTATTTTCCCTTCACCTATTTAAACCCCCCACATCCTCTCGAGCAGGGGGTTAAGCAGTTTTTGGTGAGAGGTTCGGAGAGGGTTAAGGAGTTGAATTTGGAGGGAAGGCCAGAAGGAGGAAGGCTCAGACGAGGTTGGCAAGCGAGTCTACTCTGAGGAGTCGAGTAGACAAGGAGTTAACTTCAAGGGGAACCCTCCGCACTCCGAAATGGGCTTGTCTTCTTAACCCCCTTTTACTCTTTCCTGTTCATTTCATTGCATCCTCATTTCCACCCATGCCGTAGCATTCTCTCTCCCTCTCGCCCTTCTTTCTCACTTTTGACATATTACTTCACTTTTTACAGACACGAGCACCCTCATTTGCATGCATGCATGTTAAGATGACCTAGTAATCCCTACCCACCAGAGGTTTCCAACAAAAAAAAACGGGAGGTGGGTGGCCATAACATATGGTCACCTTCCCTCCCCACCACCCATCCGGTGCGTTTCCCTCTGATTTTAGCTAGTTTTTACATCTTCATGGATAGATTCTGCATATTATAGTTCTAATCGGGTTGTTTTATGTCTTGTCTTTTCTTTCCAGGTATCCTTACCACATTTCCGCGTGCAGAGTGTCGGGCTCTCTTTCTCTGGCCGGCCGGAGGAAGAGAAGGAGGAACTAGCATTTCCCGCTCCCACAGAACGCGCGATCACCTCACACTCCTGCGGAGTACAGGGACCGAAAGGTAATGCTCCTGGCGATCACACCTCAATTTCTAACTCCCCTTAAATCGCCATAGTGCTAAGACGAACGGAGGGACCCTCGATCCGAAGCCCGCAGCCGCAGCGGGGGACGTTCCAGGCGCCTACAGCCCTCTGGAGATCACGGTGGGACATCTGTAGCCCGCTGCACACGTTGCGATCAAAGGAAAGAAGGTAAGGACCCTGGACGGCCGCCCTTCTAGCCGCCCATTGACCCCTGGACCGCCAGCCCCTGGCCGTCGGACCCTGGACGGCCAGCCCCCGGCCGTCGGACCCCCTGGACGGCTGCCCTCTTAGCCCTCCATTGACCCTCGGACGGCCAGCCCCTGGCCGTCGGACCCTTTGGATGGCCAGCACCTGGCCGTCGACCCATTGGACGGCCAGCACCTGGCCGTCGACCCATTGGACGGCCAGCCCCTGGCCGTCGACCCCTCCCCGGTTCTCCTGGACGGCCAACGACCAGGCCATCCACTACATTGGACGGCTGGTCTCCTGGCCGCCGTCTCCAGCTTAACGGCCAAAACTTTGGCCGTCCACTGCCTTTGACGGCAGAACATCTGGCCGTCCTTTTCTGCTTGCTATTGCTGATCACTGCTGCCTGTTTTGTTGAATTGTTAGATGTTCTGACCTGCTGCTTGTTAACTTTCTAAGTTTTTTGGGGTGTTCTCCGCGGGGGTTTTAAGGAAGAGCCGGCATCACATCTTTAGTCACCTCTCCCGCAGGATTTGACTCTCTACCTGAAGATTCCCACTCAGGTGTGACTAGTCCTATTCTGTTGGGAACCTCCGTCAGTCTCTGCGAGCCAGGGATTCCCACTTAGCCGCCGAGCAGGTTGTACCTGAAACCACCCTTTAGGAACCTCGGGTTTGTGTGAGAAATTAATTCAACCTTTCCATCTACAACCATCCACCTATAAGTGTCACTAAGAGAATTGTTTCAAAATTTAAAGACACCTAATTAAACCTTGGTGGAACAAGCTTTGAAAAGTGAAGGGTCGTTAAGGTTTAAACTTGATTTGTTAGAAAGCAATTCTCATAATACATTGTTAACATTTCAAGTGAAATATAAAATCATTTAGGGTCTGTGTTTCATAATGAACCGAGTGTATGTTAACGCTGTGTATGATGACATGGACGAGTTTGGTAACAATGTTATACACAACCCTTTGTTCGAAATTGAAGAAGATCCACAACAGACCTTCATAGGAATGCTCCAAGCATCCAAAGAAGGCCTTCAGAAGAAGGATTCTGATGAATCTTCTACCTCACAGGGAGAAGATGAGCCAGTAATTTCCAGTAGGACATTCCAAAACCCTGGAGAAGATCCGGAACTCATTGTTGTGCTATCATGCTATACTCCGGATCAACTCATCCAGTTGGTTTCTCGTGGCAAAATTCAGGATGCCACTCCTCGGAAAACCTAATTCCAAGGATCTTCTAGCAGACCCCAGCCAAGTCAAGCTATGCCCACTCACACGATCCCATTCAATCCCATCAACCAGGTCACACCTCCCAAACAGGAGGAGTTCATTTATAAGAATGAGGTTGAGACTTGTGTACGGCAACTCATGGCCGAGAATCTCAACCTTAGGCAGCCACATTCTCTCTTGAGCTACTGTAAGCTCCCCCCAGCCTATTTTCCACCAGGGTTTAAAGTACCTAAGTACAGGAAGTACGATGGTACTACTGACCCCCATCATCATTTGTCCGGGTTTCTCATGGATTCCCACCAGTGGCTCTTCGATACGGTCCTCCTTGTCCACCTTTTTCAAAAGTCTCTCGAGGGAGAGGCCTTGAGGTGGTTCTCTTCTCTACCAGCCACTGACCTAATCAACTTTGATATGGTCTCTGAGAGGTTTATTACCCACTTCAACCACATGGCAGCCTTGCCCCCCACCTTGTTTGATCTGGTAATGGAAAAAATGAAGTCCGATGAAGACTTCACTCATTTTGCTAATAGGTGGAGAGCTATGGCTTCTAGAGCAGAGGTTGTTATCCCTGAAGCACAAGCAGTCACCATGCTTGTTAACAATGCTACCCCCCAGCTTCGAGCAATCCTTATGCTTAGCGAACTTCAGACATTCGCTCAGCTATACAATCGAGCTAGGGTAGTTCAGTCCCAAATCCGAGACTCCACTCTGCCTTCATTCTTTGAAAACAGAAATAGGAACAAGAAAACCACACCAGCTCCTACCACAGAAGGAGTTACCATCAATGAACAGGTCAGCATGCTGGCACAGCCAACCAGGGTTCCCAATCCTCATCCTAAGTCCGACACTCAGCCCAACCAGAAGCAATATTCAGCTGTTCCTCCCCCGACTAATTACAATCGTCCTATGGCTAAGCGAGCTTCATATCCACCTCTGCCAGAATCATTGGCAGACATTTTTTATGCCTTGCTAGCTTGTAACGCCATTCAACTTCCACCTCAAAGAGAAGGTGTCCCGCGCAATACGGACACGTCCAGGTATTGCCCCTACCATAGGATCACGGGACATACAATCTACAATTGCTTTACCTTCAGGGACAGGGTATATGACTTGAACGATGAAGGACGGATAAACTGGGAGGACATGATAAAAGCCATTGATGCTTTGAAGGCTAAGAAGGAACTAGGAATTGTGAAGGACCCGTTACCTTCTCATCAAGTAAGCCAAGATTCCTCCAACTCTCAAGGAAAGGTCAACACTTTGATCAAAGACTTGGAGCCCATAACAGTTCGCAGGGAACAATACTGGGAGTACGAAGGGTCCGAGATAAGACACCAAGATCCCACTTGGTCGCGTGAAACTAAAGGAGTTACTTCGGAAGTCTCCACGCTTTCCCCTAATGAGCCTTTGGTCCTAATCCGGCCCAAAGAGCAACCGGCAACCCTCAAGCCGGTCACTCTCATTCAGATCCCTCCAATCACAGCCGAGGGGCCCACCCTATCTATCTTCTGTCCAACCAGGAACCAGGGTTCGATGTTTGGCTTCAATCCCATTAGGTCACCATTAGAAGCAGATCCAATTTCGGTAGGGGTAACGCTCAGGAATCGCATCATTCCTCCGAGCCAGCCCTTGGACTCTCAAGGTAACTCACTCCCTACCATGAGGAATGCCCAGTCTGAGTATGACATCCTCCAGCACTTAGAGAAGATCCCTGCTAAGATCTCTATCCTCGAGCTTATCCGGAAGTCTCCCACACACAGGGAGACGTTGTTTAATTTCCTACAACAAATCACGGTCAATGAGGATCTTCCTAGTGGTGGGGTCACTAATGCTATCCTCTCAGTTACTCAGACTCCCATGATCTCCTTCCCGGAAAAGGATCTAGCTCCCCCTGAGTGCCGATCCCTTCCTCTGTGCTTAACCACCATTCTCAATGGTCGTTCAGTAGACTCCATTCTACTGGACACCGGTGCCTCTATCAATGTCTGTCCCCTTAAGACCCTCAAAAGGATAGGGATAGACCCAGAGAAGGTTGAGTCAACCTCTATGATGGTCTCAGCTTATAACAATTCGCAGAGACCAGCAGATGGGAAGATCTTCCTTCAACTAGAAATCGGCCCGGTATCCATGATCTCGGAATTCTACATTCTGGACGTTAAGCCAATCTACAATGCCATTCTAGGGAGACCATGGATGGACCAAACTTTGGGAGTCCCTGTTAGATTGGCTTGTATGTAAATCTCGTTCATTATTAATAAAATGGCATAATATTCATTATGTGTAAATCGCGTTAATTATCATTTCATAATGAAGTCCGTGAATATGTGCTATGGTGATCAGATTATGATGAGATCATACTAATGAGACTGATCACTTAAACACACATATTCTTAATCGTTCATAGTCGGAGGATATCCGAGAAGGACATCAGATATCCGGTTAGACTAGTACAGATTGCTTCTGCTCATATGATGAGGATGACTGGTCTCATAAGTCATTTGTGTGGAGACACTAAGGCGAATCTGTAGGTGCTCATTGGAGAATGAGTTCACTGAACTGATCCGACTGAATCGCTGGATGGTATTGTACCTCACTGTCAACCAGCTTGATTCTATTGTCGTAGTTGCGTGGATGGTCCTCGGACCTGAGACACCAAGGACACCTTGGCGGTGGACTTCTGTACTTTGACCTTGGTCTATGAATCTCTAGCCACGGGATTCTAATACGCCAAGGATTGGGTGCAGCGGAATACTGTCGAAGGGAATTGTGTGTCAATAAGGAATCATTCGCTCTCGGTACTTAGAGAGAGAATGCTCTAGGAAGGATGCGCGGAAGTCCCTGGCCAGGGCGGACGATAATATTGGAAAAGGAGTTTTCCGATATTCATCAGCGGCATCCAATCCAAGTGAGTCGACCGGCTAGGGTTTGACAGCTCGCCATGCCCTGAGTTGACTCGAGAGCGTTGTACGAATGAAGGATTATATCCACGCGGTAACTGTCGACGGAAAGGTTCCAAGAGTGGGTTACTTAACCCCAAATACCTTCCGGGTTCACGCGGTGTTGCTTGGCACCCAACGTGATCGGAAGCCCGGTCGAATTCGATGTGCGACATCAATTCGATTGATTAATTGATTAATAAAGGGTTATTAATTAATTAATAAAGCCAGTGAGGAGTCACTGGGCTTACTGGGCCATTAACTGGACTGGTACTTGGGCCTAGAGGGTCACACGCAAATGATTCTCAAGGCGATGGATAAATAAGTGGGTTTTATACAAACCGGGGGTTTTTATGAAAAACCGCGCGGTTAGTATAAAACATAGCAAACGGGCTGAGCAGGCCAAGCTGCTGCTAACCCTGGCCGCCCCTCCTCAGTTTCTGTCTTCCTCTGGAGTCCAGGCAGATCCAGATCTGCTCCGCCGCTTCTCCGAATCCCGTTCGACGAGAAATCGTCCGCGCACTGCGGCGATCATTGCGGCGACTAGCGGAGGCTTCGCGGGCTGTGAAGAACGACGAACTCGAGGATATCCATCGCAGGGAGGATCGCGTGGACTTCGCTAGAGGCCGGGCGCTTGCGCGGCTTGCGGTGTCACACCGACAGAACCAAACGGATGCGGATTCGAATCCGCACACGGTGAGAACTTCGATAATCCGATTATCGTATTTTAGATTCCGAAACGGGAACGGATCGCTGTAAATATTTTGTTTTTCCGCTGCGTGAGCGATCCGGAGAAACCGAGAATACCCAACAGTGGTATCAGAGCCAGGTTCCACTGTTTCTCGTCCCGTTTCGGTTTCCGAAATTAATTTTTCTGTGTATTATTCCATGCGTTAGTTCGATGTTTTTGCAGGATCCGTGTTCATGAGATGAACACTAATGTTGAAATAATTTGATTATTTTATTTCTGCAAATTTTTCGAACTTTTTTTGGAGTTCTTTGTGTTCTTCGTGAGACGAAGAATAGTGCAGTTCGGAGGCTTCAATAGGATGTCCCCATGTGATGGGGAGGTGGCCAAGAATCATGGAATGACCAGGGACCTCCTGGTCATCGCTCACACCTGTGACCGGCGCCGGAGAGGGAGATGGAGATCCCCCCTCTTTTCTTCCCCACGGTTTTTGAACATAAAACCTATTTTAAAAGGGGTGTGATGCCTGGCCTTCAACAATTTCGAGGGCCTCCGGCGGCCCTTACCGGCGCCGGCGTGCGTAGACGGCACCGAGGACGTCGCCGGCGGGTCCGGGCGGCGTCGGGCCGGCCGCCGGCGGCGCTCCATAGGCCGCTGCCTAACCTGCAAACGCAGGTTAGGGCTTCTGTGAACGGTTGGGGAAGAAACCGGCCCGAGCCGGTTCATAGGCGGGATCGGACCGGCTGGACCGGCCGGCAGGGCGAGCCAGGGGCGCCTGGGCCAGGGGCCCGGGCCCTGGCTCGAGCCCAGCGACCCTGGCTCGGGCCCTGACCGAGCCCAGGCTCGATAGTGGCTCGAGCCAGTTGGCCCTAGTGGGTTGAGCCCCATTCCTTTGTTTTTCCTATTTTAAAAACCCCAATTCTATTAAACCTTAGCCCATTAAAATTATAATTGAGAATTATATATTAATTATAAATTCAAAATTGTTTTGGAATATGAAATTATTATTTAATTCTTAATTTTAATTGGGCAATAATGATTATGAATCATTCAATTAACAAAGTGTTGTTAATAATGGGAATTGGTTATTAATTTAAGAGTTAAATTAATAATTAATTTTAATTGTCGAACTTAAGTGTTAAGTTAACATTTATTAGTTAACTGGAACTAATTGTCAATTTAAATGTTAAATTGATAATTGATTTTAATTAACTAATATAAAGGTTTAATTAGGAGTTATTAGTTATTAGTTTAAGTGTTAAACTAATTATTAATATTAATCTGATTATTCTAAGAGTTAGATTAACAGTTGACAATTAATTTGTGTTAATTACTAGTTTAATAGTTAAATTAGTTATTAACATTAATTAATTAATTGTTCTAAGAGTTAGATTAATTAATTATTAATCAATTAATGTTTATTATTGGTTTAAGAGTTAAATTAATAATTAACATTAATTGGCTAATCTAAATGTTAGATTAGTAGTTAATTAATAATTAGAGTTAATTAATAATTTAAGTGTTAAATTATTAATTAATTATGTTGGATTAATCTAAGAGTTAGATTAGTCTTTAAATAGTCTAATTGTTAGATTATTAATAGGGTTTAATTTAAGTGTTAGATTATTAGAAATGTTCTAATTTGCATGGAATAATATGGAATTATTAATTTGGAGTGTGTGCGCATGTGATGTGTGTTTATTGCTTTTAAATTAGATTTAATTGCATGTTAAGTTAATAAAATGAGTTTTTCAAAATTTAAATGCCAATTTTGATTGGATCCCAGCTTTTTGAAAGCCAAAATTTATCTAATTTTGAAAACTCATTTGTTTTATCCATGTGATGCGCTGAATCATGTGTGGATGTCTAAAACACACTGTGGTCATGGATATGCACTTTTAATTGTTCATGTGATGAATGATGTATTTGTGTGGATCGTGGATGAATGATGGATGTTTATTAATTGTTAATAAATAGAGGTCTGCGCACCTCTCTCTCTCTCATACTCCGATGTATTTCTACCTCCCTCTCTCTCTTGTACTCGCCATAAGGCCTTCTTCAATTTACCTGTTAATTCTAGAATTAATGTAATATGATCAAGGCAACCGAGGAAAGAGCGAGGACGATCCACAGCTGCAACCAGAAAGGCGAAAAGATGGAGATCTCTTGCCTATATGTTTGCAGGTTATCTAATGTAAATGTTATGATTAGAATGTGTGTGCGTTTGACTGTTGGCTCCAGTCAAACCCACTCTGCTATCCATGACCACACTAAAGACATGTATGAGATGCATTGATTTCTTTTGATTATGAATCAAAGCAGGTTATAGTATTTAGTAAATATATACGATATATTTATATACTATCACCTAGGAGAGACCAAGATAAAAGTTATCCAAATACCCTCAGATAAACTTTAAGCCGTAACGCGAGTAGTTAAGAACTTACCGCGTAGTCCACCATCGTTATAGTCATAGGATTCAAATCACTTTAGGCAGGTTTGTTGTGCTATCCACAAGGCCTGCTTAATTGGGAGGAGAAACTGTGGCTATGGCATTAGATGCCTATAGATCGGGGTAGAGGAACCATGTAGCTTTGTTGTGCTATCCACAAGGGCTGCATGCAAATCTATGCTCGTCGCGTAATGATGGTTAGCTTAGACCAGAATTAGTGGTTTGTTGTGCTATCCACAAGGCCATTAAATCTCTGGGGACCGAAGCTATGATCAGATATTGCAAGGAGTTGCAAGTCCCATGAGTTGGGTGCTCTCTGATTGTATTACAGTTTGTTGTGCTATCCACAAGGCTGTAGTGCAAGTCATTGAGATTCTGATCCCCACTAGGAGACTGTCGGCGTCTCCCGTTCTGTATAACTGAGGGTTATAGAGTTCGTCGAAAATTAGTGGGAGTTAAACTTGAACAAAAGACCATGTCTTGTTTTAAACTTTAATAATTGAACATCTGCTAAATAGATTTTACTTATCTCCTGTAGGGAATTATGTCGTCGAATAACTCACTCCGTGGCATACTTGATGCCGTTTTGACTTACCTGATCTACTCAGATTGGTTCGGAAGCCTGAAGAATGTCTTCAGATCTGAACGCAATAACTTTGTCCCTGGAGCTGATCCTCCTGCTGAATCGGCATTAGATGCTCCTGAAGCAGAGATGACAGCTAACGATAAAAGATCGAAGGACAAAGGTAAAAGAGTAGTGAAGGATGACTGCTTCTATTATAAGCAGTATGGTCACTGGAAGAGGAACAAAAAGGAGTTCCTTCACGATAAAGCTCATGGAAGAGTGAAGCTGTTTGACGCTTCAGATATCTATATGATAGATATCAACTTATCGGTTAGAGATTCTACATCTTGGGTATTAGATACCGGATGTGCTTCTCATATATGCCATGATGTGCAGATGCTGACAAGTAAGCGCAAGCTGAGACATGGTGAGGTGGAATTGAGGCTAGGAAACGGCGCAAAAGTTGCGGCGATTGCTGTTGGGACAGCAAACCTCAGGCTTCCATCAGGAGACACCTTACTATTGGAAGATTGTTATTATGTTCCTAGCATAATAAAGAACATCATATCAATATCTTCTTTAGACAAGATAGGATATAGGTTGACTATTGAGAATATAAGTTGTTCGATTTATTATGGTAATAAATCAATAGCTTCGACATCTTTAGTCAACGGTCTATATCTATTAGATGTTTCTCATTACAATCTTCAGATTGATGATGCTCTTAAGAAGAGCAAGAATTGTGTGAATCAGGCCTACATGTGGCATTGTAGACTTGGGCACATTGGCGAAAGCAGGTTGCAAAAGTTGCACAAGTATGGTTACTTAACAGCATTCGATTATGAATCGTTTGCAACATGTGAATCCTGCCTTATGGGAAAGATGGCAAAATCTCCATTTAGTGGACATGGAGAACGTGCCAAGGACATTTTGGAACTAATACATTCGGATGTATGTGGTCCCATGTCCACCCAAGCCAAAGGTGGTTTTTCTTACTTCATCACGTTCACCGATGACTTCTCAAGATTCGGCTATGTGTACTTAATGAAGTACAAGTCGGAAGCATTTGAGAAATTCAAGGAGTACAAGAATGAAGTGGAGAAGCAGTTAGGAAAGACTATTAAAGCTCTTCGATCAGATCGAGGAGGAGAATACTTGAGTACTAATTTCACACAATTCTTAAAGGATAATGGTATCCTTTCTCAGCTGACCCCTCCATATACGCCACAGATGAATGGTGTATCAGAAAGGAGGAATCGCACCCTGTTGGACATGGTGCGATCCATGATGAGCTTTTCGGGATTACCAGTGTCCCTCTGGGGGTATGCTCTAGAGTCAGCAGCATACCTACTGAACAGAGTACCCAGCAGGTCCGTGGCCTCTACTCCATATGAGATATAGAAAGGCAGGAAACCAAAATTTAAACATGTTAAAGTCTGGGGTTGTCCTGCTCATGTAAAGAGGCATGATCCAGACAAGCTGGAATCACGAACTGATAAATGCAGGTTTGTGGGATATCCAAAGGAAACCTTTGGATACTATTTTTACCATCCTGGTGAACAAAAGGTGTTTGTCGCCAGGAAAGCTGTCTTCCTGGAAGAGGAATGCCTTCTCCAGGAGGACAGTGGGAGTAAAATAGTACTGGAAGAGGTTTCAGATCCCCAAACAGCAGCATTATCATCAGATGAGATATCAATTCCTGAATCTGTTCAGGTACACACAGATGAGCCTCGTAGATCTGGTAGAGTACCTACACTACCCGAACGATATGTGGGACATATCGCTGAAGGTGAGTCTAAGGTACAATATAATGAGGATGATGATCCGAAAACCTACCAGGAGGCTATAGAAGGCCCAGAAGCCGGGAAATGGCGAGAAGCCATGAACTCAGAAATCCAGTCCATGTACACCAACCAAGTTTGGAACTTGGAGGACTTGCCCGAGGGTATTATACCCATCGGTTGCAAGTGGATCTTTAAGAGAAAGATCGGTGCTGATGGACGGATCGACACTTATAAGGCAAGGTTGGTGGCAAAGGGATATCGTCAAAGGCAAGGAATTGACTATGACGAGACTTTCTCACCAGTTGCCATGATAAAGTCGATCAGAGTTCTGCTCGCCATTGCTGCACATTTTGATTACGAAATCTGGCAGATGGATGTGAAGACTGCCTTCCTCAATGGTAACCTTGAGGAAGAGGTGTATATGATACAACCAGAAGGTTTCACATCCAAAGAATCTCCAGATAAAGTGTGCAAGCTTCAGAGGTCCATTTATGGACTGAAGCAGGCTTCCCGGAGCTGGAACATAAGATTTGACGAGGCTGTCAAGTCTTATAACTTCAATAAGAATGAAGATGAGCCTTGTGTGTACAAGAAGACCAGTGGGAGTGCAGTCACTTTTCTAGTTCTTTATGTAGATGACATACTACTCATTGGGAATGATGTAGCTATGATGTCATCAGTAAAGGTCTGGCTGTCGAAAAACTTCTCCATGAAGGATTTGGGAGAAGCATCCTACGTATTGGGAATACGGATCTATAGAGATAGATCAAAGAGGATGCTTGGAATGACCCAATCCTTGTACATAGATACCATAGTCAAAAGGTTTGGCATGGAAAATTCCAAGAGAGGTCTCATACCGATGAGACATGGAATCAATCTCTCAAAGGAACAGTCTCCTAAGACTCCTGATGAGAGGGCATTCATGGATAGAATACCCTATGCCTCTACCATAGGATCTATTATGTATTGCATGCTATGTGCACGGCCTGATGTTGCATTTGCTCTAAGTGTTACGAGCAGATTTCAGGCTGATCCAGGCGAAGAGCACTAGAAGGCAGTGAAATGCATCCTTAAGTACTTGAGAAGAACTAAAGATATGTTTCTTGTCTATGGAGGAGGTGACTTGAAACTGCGAGGCTTTACTGACTCGAGTTTCCAGTCGGATCCAGATGATAGCAAGTCAACATCTGGATTCGTGTTTACATTGAACGGAGGGGCAGTGTGCTGGAAGAGTTCCAAGCAAGTAACCACTGCAGATTCGACGACTGAAGCTGAGTACATCGCTGCAGCTGAAGCCGCCAAGGAAGCAGTGTGGTTGAAGAAATTCATCACCGACCTCGGCGTAGTTCCCAGCATCTCTGAGCCTGTTCCACTGTTGTGCGACAACAATGGAGCGATTGTGCAAGCGAAAGAGCCACGGTCTCATCAGAAATCGAAGCATATTCTGAGGCTTTCACCTTAGTAGTGGAAAGAGTTCCATCCGTCGACAATGTAGCAGATCCACTGACAAAGCCGTTGGCTCAAATTGTGTTTGAGCGTCACCTAGAGTCTATGGGCTTATTGTATAAAGGTGATTGGCTTTAGTCCAAGTGGGAGATTGTTAGTTTAGGTGGCCTACAAGCCAATCTAACAATGTAAATCTCGTTCATTATTAATAAAGTGGCATAATATTCATTATGTGTAAATCGCGTTAATTATCGTTTCATAATGAAGTCCGTGAATATGTGCTATGGTGATCAGATTATGATGAGATCATACTAATGAGACTGATCACTTAAACACACATATTCTTAATCGTTCCTAGTCGGAGGATATCCGAGAAGGACATCAGATATCCGGTTAGACTAGTACAGATTGCTCCTGCTCATATGCTGAGGATGACTGGTCTCATAAGTCATTTGTATGGAGACACTAAGGCGAATCTGTAGGTGCTCATTGGAGAATGAGTTCACTGAACTGATCCGACTGAATCGCTGGATGGTATTGTACCTCACTGTCAACCAGCTTGTTTCTATTGTCGTAGTTGCGTGGATGGTCCTCGGACCTGAGACACCAAGGACACCTTGGCGGTGGACTTCTGTACTTTGACCTTGGTCTACGAATCTCTAGCCACGGGATTCTAATACGCCAAGGATTGGGTGCAGCGGAATACCGTCGAAGGGAATTGTGTGTCAATAAGGAACCATTCGCTCTCGGTACTTAGAGAGAGAATGCTCTAGGAAGGATGCGCGGAAGTCCCTGGCCAGGGCGGACGATAATATCGGAAAAGGAGTTTTCCGATATTCATCAGCGACATCCAATCCAAGTGAGTCGACCGGCTAGGGTTTGACAACTCGCCATGCCCTGAGTTGACTCGAGAGCGTTGTACGAATGAAGGATTATATCCACGCGGTAACTGTCGACGAAAAGGTTCCAAGAGTGGGTTACTTAACCCCAAATACCTTCCGGGTTCACGCGGTGTTGCTTGGCACCCAACGTGATCGGAGGCCCGGTCGAATTCGATGTGCGACATCAATTCGATTGATTAATTGATTAATAAAGGGTTATTAATTAATTAATAAAGCCAGTGAGGAGTCACTGGGCTTACTGGGTCATTAACTGGACTGGTACTTGGGCCTAGAGGGTCACACGCAAATGATTCTCAAGGCGGTGGATAAATAAGTGGGTTTTATACAAACCGGGGGTTTTTATGAAAAATCGCGCGGTTAGTATAAAACATAGCGAACGGGCTGAGCAGGCCAAGCTGCTGCTAACCCTGGCCGCCCCTCCTCAGTTTCTGTCTTCCTCTGGAGTCCAGGCAGATCCAGATCTGCTCCGCCGCTTCTCCGAATCCCGTTCGACGAGAAATCGTCCGCGCACTGCGGCGACCAGCGGAGGCTTCGCGGGCTGCGAAGAACGACGAACTCGAGGATATCCGTCGCGGGGAGGATCGCGTGGACTTCTCTAGAGGCCGGGCGCTTGCGCGGCTTGCGGTGTCACACCGACGGAACCAAACAGATGCGGATTCGAATCCGCACACGGTGAAAACTTCGATAATCCGATTATCGTATTTTAGATTCCGAAACGGGAACGGATCGCTGTAAATATTTTGTTTTTCCGCTGCGTGAGCGATCCGGAGAAATCGAGAAAACCCAACAGTCCCATCCACCAATCACCAGTGCTATAAGTTCCCGTATAACGGGAAGATTGTGAAGGTCAAAAGCACTCCCTACATTGAGTCATTGGACTCAGTGACAGCAGAGCAAATTCTGTCCATGATAACTTCCAGGAAAGGCAAAGAGCATGTTCTTTCATCAGTGAATTCTCACCTAAGGCCTAGGTCGGGCATAGGTTGGCAGCTCATGAGTAAGATGGGATATAGCTCAGGCTCCGGGTTAGGGAAAGAAGAACAAGGCATTCGTGACCCCATCTCAGAGAACCCTGTCAGTGGGGGATGTGGCATGGGTTATAAGTTTACTGAACCACCAAAAGAAGCAAAGGGATGGTCCCTCATGAATCATTTTGTAAGAAAGAGGCAGGAATTGCCCAGGATAGAGGAGGAAGTGCAAGAATATCATGAGGGTAATCAAGAGGAAGACTTTGGCATATCATTCTTGTTTTGTGAATCAAGCAGCCCGCCGAGAGGGCTTTTCTTGGCCAGGAATGAACCAGCTCCGGCTACGTTCATTCCTTTCTTGTTCCACCCACCTTCCGTCCCGATGCTCTCAGCTCCGATCGACGCTATTTCTTCTGAATGTTTCATGTTATAGGCGTTCGATCACGAAAAAAGAAGTTCAATTCCCATCCTGAGGGAGGGGAAGTCACTTTCGAGGAGCTCGCGTGCTGGGGCAACCCCGCCGTCACTGAATCTTTGTCCCAAGGGTCTACCCTTATCCCGTCCAGGACAGAATTGACCCATTCTCCAAGCCGTGTACATAGCAGTTTAGGAATTAAGATAGCTTCCTCCATGTCTAGAAATTGTAGGACTAAGCAAGTTCCTTCATTCTTAGTTCAGGAATTAGCAAATAGGTGCAAAGGTCAGTTGGATAAGTTTCTTCAGACAGGGGTCATCTCCGAACCATTGGAGTTAGTGAAAGACGAGTCTTGCAGTGATGGTCTGGGAGTATTTAAGCTTAGTGAAGAGGAAGAGGTGGATGACTTGGTCGAACCACTTGTGAATGGGACGAGACGGTTTGATGAACCTTCATCAGCTATCGACGAACCCACTAAAGAAGTCAACCTTGGAATAGAGGAGGATCCGAAGATAGTGCTAATTAGTGCCCGTTTGAGTCCAGAAGAAGAAGGGTCCATAATAGCCGTGCTCCAAGAACACCGTGATGGGTTCGCTTGGTCATACGAGGACATGCCCGAATTAAACACAGAACTGGTGGAACATCGGCTAATCCTCAAACCTGACGCCAAACCCGTAAAACAAAAGTTGAGACGGCTACAACCGGAATTAGCACTTAAAGTAAAAGAAGAAGTTGACAAATTACACAAGGCCAAGTTCATCCGGGTAGTGCTCTACCCTAAGTGGGTAGCTAATATCGTCCCCGTGGCAAAAAAGGACGGAAAGGTTAGAGTTTGCATAGACTTTCGCAACCTCAATCAAGCTTGCCCAAAGGATGATTTCCCACTACCTCATATAGACTTGCTGGTTGATAACACGGCTGGATTTGAGATGTTATCTTTCATGGATGGTTTTTCGGGGTATAACCAGATCAGACTAGCTGAGGAAGATCAAGAGAAAACATCTTTCACAACCCCATGGGGAACTTATTGCTACATGGTCATGCCATTAGGGCTTAAGAATGCCGGAGCCACCTACCAGAGGGCTATGATGGCAATCTTTCATGGCATGATTCACATTGACATGGAGGTTTATGTGGATGATATCTTGGTGAAGTCTAAAACCAGGAAGGGACATGCTCAAATCCTTAGGGCTGTAATGCAGAGATCAAGGGAGCACCAACTGAAAATAAACCCAAAAAAGTGCGTATTTGGTGTTTCTTCTGGAAAGTTGTTAGGATTCATGGTAAGCAGAAGGGGGATTGAGGTTGATCCAGACAAAGTGAAGGCGATAGTGGAAATGCTCCCACCTAAGAATGTCAGGGATGTAAAGGGTCTCATCGGCCATTTGCAATTCATCAGACGGTTCATATCTCAACACTCTGTGAGATGCAAACCCTTCTACGATCTTTTGAAAGGAGGGGCAAAGTTCATTTGGAGCGATAAGTGTCAAAAGGCCTTCGATGAATTGAAGAGCTACCTCCTCAATCCACCACTCCTCATGGCTCCTATCCCGGGGCGGCCTCTATTGCTATATGTCTCCACCACTGAAGAATCAGCTGGAGCAGTATTGGCCCAACTTGACGACGAGAAGAAAGAAAGTGCAGTGTACTATCTTTCAAAGCTTTTCAACGATGCTGAAAAGCAATACACTGCCATGGAAAGGACATGTGCAGCCGTCGTCTGGGTAGTGAAGAAATTGGAGCACTACTTCCTCGCCCACGAGGTCAAACTTCTAGCAAGAATGGACCCGATCAAATATTTGCTAGACCGGCCAGTTGTAACAGATGGGCTGGTGCGATGGCAGACCTTCTTGAACCAATTTGACATCACCTATGTAAATCAGAAGGCTGTGAAGAGGCAAGCAATTGCCGAGCACCTAGCTCATCACCCACTGCCCACATTTTCACCCGTCAACGAGGAATTCCCGGATGAGGAGTTGGGTCTAATAGTGGATGATACTCCATCCTGGGTACTTCATTTTGACGGGGCACTTAATTCTCAAGGCAGTGGGATAGGAGTGGTCCTCGTATCTCCAGAAGCGGTAAGTATTCTGCATGCTTGCCAACTCTCCTTCTCAGTGACCAACAATGTCGCTGAATATGAGGCTCTCCTAGCTGGCTTAAAATTGGCGCTGGTTCTTAATGTCTTGGAATTGAGGATAATTGGAGACTCTCAACTAATCTTCCGCCAAACCGTGGGCAAGTACCAAACCCGAGATTCAAAATTGAAGCCATATCAGGAGTTAGTGAAGTCACTAGCCAGGCATTTCAGAAGGATCACCTATGTGCATGTGCCTAGGTCTCAAAATATCCTAGCAGATGCCCTGGCCTCCCTATCTTAAGCATTAGAGATTCCTGTTACCAAAGGTTCAGCCACCATCACTCTACACAAACAAGACTCGCCCTCCTCCGGGACCCCTGGTTCCAACAATTCCTCCGTCCATCTGAGCACATCTCTGCTATCACGGATGAACTCACCCCCAATTGGGATGATGGGAATCCGTGGTATTTTGATATCATGAACTATCTCCGCGATGGGTCATTCCCATCTTATGCCACATCTTCTGACCGTAAGGCTATCCGCCGTGCATCTCAACGATACCTTATCTTAGGCGGCCGCCTTTTCAGGAGATCCTTTGGCGGAGTGCTTCTTCGGTGTCTAGATGATGCCGAAATTCATCATGTCATAGAGGCAGCTCACGCCAGTGATTGTAGCGGTCATATTTATGGTCGTGCGTTAGCTCAGAAGCTCCTCATGTCCTATTATTGGCCTTCAATGGAGGCTGATTGTTCCATATTTGTTCAGAGGTGTTTGAAATGCCAGTTACATGCTAACAAGGTTCATGCACCTTCATCATCTCTCAAATCCGTCATTTCCCCGTGGCCCTTTGCCATGTGGGCATTTGACGTTATAGGACCTCTATAGGATCGATCAGGCGAAATAAAAAGGAAATCATTTATCTTAACCGCCACTGAATATTTCACTAAATGGGCTGAAGCGGAAGCATTTGCAGAAATCAAAGCATCCACGGTGGTGAAGTTCATCAAGCGCAACATTCTCGCCAGGTACGGGATACCGCGCGATCTCATCACCGACAATGGACCACAATTTATCTCCCAAGAGCTCCAGGACATGTGCAGTAAGTATGGCATCAATTTGCACCATTCTTCTCCTTACTACCCACAAGGAAATGGTCCGGCTGAAGCCACCAATAAAACTCTCATTCGAATCATTAAAAGAACTTGCAGATCACATAATTATTCAGACTGGCCGGATCGCCTAGTAGAAGCTCTTTGGGCATACCATACTTCTGTCTGAACCCCCACCGGACAAACACCTTATTCACTAACATTCGGAACAGATGCGGTACTTCCATATGAGATTCTCTTCCCTTCTCTAAGAGTGCAGTTGGACAATGGAATTAGCGACGCCGAGCGTCGTAAGACCATGTTATCCCAACTGGAACTATTAGACGAAAAAAGGATGATGGCGGCAAACCATGCTCAAGTTTATAGAAATAGGATCGCAAGATTCTATGCAAAGAAGGTTCTCGAAAGAAAGTTTGAAATTGGGGAAATGGTACTTAAAAGAAAAATGATCAAAATTCCTTGTCCCAGAAGCAAATTGCAAGAAAATTGGGAAGGTCCATTCGTAATCAAGGAGGCATATTCAGGTAATGCATACTGCTTAATCAATGAGAAAGGAGAGGAATTGCCCCACCCCTGGAATGGGGTGTATCTGAAGAAATTTTATCCGTGAAAACACAAAAAAAATCAAAAATAAAAAATCTCAAAAAAATCAAATATCCAAAAAGCATCCAACAAAAAATATTTGTAAATATGTGCATACTTCAATGAAAATGACAAACAAAAAAAAAAAAAATCAGAAAAGACACAAAATCCAACTGTCTGGTGACTGCCATGTAACCCCCTGTCTAGGTCTAGCTGCATGATAGATTGGGATAACATTAAAGTTTGGCTAAGACTTTGGTCCACCAGAACCTTGGACGTGTCTACTTTACTTTCATACGGATCCCTATGATCATCCTGAGATGCACGCACTTATACGTTTTTTCAAAAGAGAACCCTTTAAAATGAGTTCCAAGTCTTTAGTACACTGTCAAAATGCAACCTTTGCTCTTCGTCTCTCGACCGATCAGGACAGTTGACGCCCTTAAACGGTTGAGCTCAGTAAATTGCGGTTCCTCCACAACCCGATAGATGTAACCCCTCAAAAGGGCCCAAAATTGAAAGGACCAGAGCACGTAAAGAGGGCAGTGTCCCCACAGGCGGAATATAAAATAACCTCAAAAATGTCAAGAGCGGAAAAGAAATACAAAAAAGAAAAGGGGGTTCAAGCAATCGTGAAAATAGCCTGGTCGTGACCGTGCCTGGCCATGAAATCTAATAAAGGCCTGAAAAGTCAAAATAGGGGCATCTTGGAGGTCAAAAGGAGTCCGTTTTGTCACAGCTCGTCCTTTTAACGGTTTTGTCAATCCTCCTGTGAGGTTTATCTCCAAAATTTCTTCACTTTTTTCCCCCTCAAGGTTTAGCACGAGATAGCTATCTAAAGACCGAACATCATTTTAAAATGGTTCGTTTTTCAAAAATCGTCACATGCTCACATGATCACAGGAGTCTAAAATGGGTGAAGAGTAATGTCGATGTTTCTAGTGAACTAATTTCTTAACCATAATCTCAATGTGTACTCTCGAAAACTTCGGGCTTAGGTCAATGCATGCGCGTCACCAATCGGTGCGACGACGTCTGATTCTGGGTCAGCGTCGCGCAGTTGACCGTTAGGGTTCCAAGGTGTTCCATCATATACCTTCTAAATTGTGTGGAAAGAGACCCGGGTCGGGCAAATTATTTACCTCGAAAACTTTTTGGTCAAACTTGGTGGTCGGAAGCAGCTGGGAGCCTAAGCATGGCATGACGATATTGTCATCAGTATGAGTCTTAACCGGTCAAGGTTAGTTTGAGGAGTCTAGAGGCCCAAATCAATCTAGATGCATGCTTAGGATACTTGGGAAGTTGAGTGTGCATTTCCCTTTCATCTTTCGACCAGGCTAAGTCTGGGCAGTCACCAGGTAGATGGAATAAAAAACATGTTTTTCCATCTCACATCTCATTTGTTAATATCTACCAGCATTTGCATCTTCACTTGTCGCATTAGTTTCAATATTTTTCCTTTTCACTGGTTAGTAGGACACGGCCCCTTGACCCTATGCAAAGGCTAGGGAAAAGGTAGTTGCTCTTTTTGGGTAAGGGGCCGAAAACAGATACTACTAACAGTTTCCCCAATGTTGTGCATGCAGGAACAACAGGTACGGACAAAAAGTAGAACAAAGAAGTGCCCATATATAAATAGTGAAATATGCAAGCATAACATCATAATCATATATCACGACATAGGGGCATACCCCCGCATCAGCTCCCAATCCCTCTTCCTCTCAATCCTTCCTCCTTCCCTCCGCATTGTCATCTCTCCTACCTCGAGAGGGGTGCCTCATCTGGCTCTCAGCGTTGTCCTCACGAGCACGACGATGCCCTGACGCCGGTTGCATAGACCCCGATGAGCCAGCGGGTCGCAATGCTCTCCACGCATCCTCAACTAGAAGGGAGTCAAGGTCTCTGAAGACGGAGCTCCCAGCAGGAGCCTGGCCAGTTGACGGGGCAGGAATGGGGTGACGAGCTCCTGGACTCTGCGTGCTGGATCTCGTATCTCGCTCTCGCCCCTTCTTCATCACTCGGTCCCACAGGGTTCGGTACTTGAAATCAAGCTCCCGCACCTCTGTCTACGACCTCGTCAGCTCCTCCCGTAAGCCAGCCATCTTACCCTCCCAGTACACATCCGGGTGGGATCCTTCTCTCGCCCTGGCTCGAGCTGTCCGCTCCTCTAAGACCTGGTCTCTCAACTGCTGATTAAGGCTTTCCAACTCTTGCGCCCTCGCTAAGGCGGTCTCCAACTCCTGGCACTGCATAAGGAACTCAGGGTCAAACATGCTCAATCATTATAACACAGGAGCAGAACAAGTCTCACCTGCTGTGCCAAATCCGCCTCTCGGGCCTCCGCACGGCGGAGAGCGTTTTGCAATCTCACCTCCCAATCAGCAGGGGCAGCTGGCCCCTAGGATGATGAGCCCGCACCTGGATCCCCTCGCAGCCCGTGACGGGCTAGCGCCTCTCTCTGCGTCACAAGGGTTTTTCACAAAGATAAGATGGACAATCTCACACCCGAATTTAGAAATCAGACTTCTTACCAATTCCCTAATTTGGAGAAGCAGATCACTCGTCTGTAGAACCAGAATCTCATTCTGATTCTTTAGGGTCTGCACGGCTTCAGTTTCAAGCATCTGTTGTAGGAATATCACTAAGATTAGTCCATGGAAAACTTAAGTGGAATCGACTGAAGGGTTAGAGTGACATACCCGCCGCGCATCCAGAAACATGCGGTTCGAGTACCGCCGGGCATAATCCCCCATGTATCTGAAGCTGTTCCGCAAGGATTTATCCTCCTGCAAGGCATCCCCGGTGCGCTGCCACACGTCAATCTCAGCCCGCCTCACTACTCACCAATCCTGACCTATAGCAGAAGATCGGCGACGACCGCGGCTCATATCAGGATAGGTCGGATAGGGGAGTAGAGTCTTGTGCCATCCCTATGTGCGGTAGGCCATCCGGACAAAGAGGGCGTCACAAATGTTCACGCACAGTAAGGGCACCTCCCGCCGGAACTGAGAGAGGCTCTGGGACACCCATGGATGATCGGCCAGGTCCTCCTCTGCATATGGCATCCACACCACCTGAATGAAACAAAGGGTTAGACCTAATCATTTGTTCGGATGCACATATATTTCAAATCACTCACCATATGAGGAGGAAATGTGTCGAGCTGGGCACGGATGTCCTCCACGCGGTACATCACGGGGCGATAATCCCGGATCACCTCCCACCGTGCCATAAGAGGGGCCCATCCCTCATGATCTGCAGAAACGGTTCCCCGGCCGATGGGGAAGCGGGTGTAACCCCAGATCTACAAGGGACAACACAGTCAGTGCCAATCAACATAAGTGAGGAAGGAGATCCACAACCAAGAAAATTACCTGAAGAAAAGGCGTGAATCAACCCAAGTTGCCAGAACCCTGGCGGTAGCTCACCAAGTGGGAGAAAAGGTGACCCAGCATTGCAGCTCCCCACGCCATCTTCTTCGCCGCATGAAGGTCCTCCAACAGCGGCAGGTACTTCAGATTGACCTTATCTGAAGCTGTGGCAAATAGCAACCTCCCGAAGAGGAACAAGAGAAAGATCCGTAGGTTCTCGTCATCCGAGCGGCCATCCAAGTCCAAGAGCGCCTCCACTCTCTCGGTGAAAGCCTCCAAAGTCTCGCTCGGCATCCGCCGTACCCGGCTTAACCCCACAGATCGGGCGAAGTGTCCGAGAGGTATGTGAGATAGCGCTGCTTGGACTCGGTAATACCCCTCGCCCAGGAGTCGATCGGACAGCTGCATGTAGTCCCTGAGCTCGGGACCCACTACCGGACCCCCAATGACCGGTAAGCCCGTCAAGAAGGAGACGTCCTCCAGTGTGGGCAGCGTGTGTCCCCATGGCATGATGAAGGCCCTGCATCTGTCGTCCCAGCGTGCATCTGTCGTCCCAGCGCTCCCGCAGAGCCACTAAGAAGGGCGCATCCACCATGAATGGTCGGATCTGTAACAGCGGTCCGAACCCAAACACGTCCACCTGGAACAGGAGCCGATCAGGCAGTGCATGGTACCAGGCCCAGACCAGCTCCCACGAAACTCGGCCTCGGACTCGCTGAGGACCCTGAAAATCCCAACAAAATTAGAGGCATAAAATAATTTTGAGAAGGTGGGGCAGCCCGCAGTCCGGACGGACGGGCGGCGGGACCACCCGCCGTCCGCCCGGACGGACGGCGGGACCGCCCGGACCGGCGGCGGGGCCACCCGCCGTCCGTTCACATGGATGGCCGGGCGGTCCGCCGTCCGTACGGACGGACGGCCAGAAGCCCCGCCGTCGCCACTGTGATTCAAAGGAAAAGAAACAACAACAAAAAAAAACTTACCTTCTTCTTCTTCGGGGGCACCTCTCCGTTGCCTTCTTCATCACCTTCTCCTTCCTCTTCCTCTCCATCACCCCTGTCTTCTTCCTCTTCATCTTCCTCCGTTGCTGCCGTCCTCCCTTCTTCTTCTTCTTCTTCCTCTCCGGCGCGAAGAGCCCCCTCGTCGTCGCCGCCGCCGCGAAGAGCTTCTTCTTCGCCGCCGCCGCGAAGAGCTTCTTCTTCGCCGCCGCTGCGGACGTCCTCGTCGCCGCCACCGCCACTAGAGCTTGCTCCATCGCCACCGCCGGTCCTCCTCCTCCTAAGGGAACGGGGAAGCCAAACTCTCGCCATGGATGGAAGGTTGGGAAAATTTTGGAAACGGAGAAGAAGAAGAATAGGGGTAGGAGTGGACGACAAAAGAACCCCAGGACTTCTTAAACCCGCTTGACCCCTGGCGTGGACGGCCACGCGCTGGCCGTCCGCCCGAGTGGACGGCCACGCGCTGGCCGTCCGTCGGCGTGGACGGCCACGCACTGGCCGTCTGGGTGGACGGCCATGCACTGGCCGTCTGCCGGCGTGGACGGCCACGCGCTGGCCGTCCACCACACGCTGGCCGTCCTCCAGCGTGGACGGCCACGGCCGTGGCCGTCCCACGCGTTCGCCAATAGGGGCAGTTTGCTTACATTCTTGGAGGGGAATTTCAAAAATAAAATTGGTATTATTCATTAAAAATTCAATAGATACATTATTCCAACGCTCTACGGCCCATGAAAAAGGCACAGACAGCAGGACGTACATTGGTTAAATAGTCTACATATCTTTTGACTTCCTCTGAAGTCTCTGCTACGTCAAGACGGGCTTTTGTGAACCTGGAGTGACGGTGCCATGCACGTCGGAACCGCTCTATTGCTTGCGCCTCTCTCGCGTACCCAGTGTGTCTCGGCACGATCAGTGTGTCATGCAAGGCGAGGAGCGGTACCTGTCTGGGAACTCCGATCTGAAGATGGCAACGATGTCCTTGGTACACGGCTAACTCGTCAGGGCCAATTAGCCACAACTCACGCTCACGAGAAGCCCTTGTGGTGAACTCCATGTCTCGAAGGATCATCGGGACAAAGATAAAGTTCTCCACGAGTAGGAAGTTCAGGTAATCACGCCAGTCGTCCCTCGCCTTGAGATGAGCCGTGAGACACCTGACTTGATCTTCGGGACCAAGAAGCGAGCGGGCAGGATACCATGCGCTGTGCTGAAAAATCCTGGAGGCGGAAGTTACCTTTTCATCAAAATCAAAGGATACATGCATCTCCATCCACAATTGTAAGGTGAATAAGCTTCCCCTCACAAATCGCCCCATGCTCATGTGGCTGATCCCTCCATACAGGTGTGACAAGATCACCGAGGCAAGAGAATGGCCCCTCTACAATAAACTCAGCACTATCACATACTCCCTCTCTAGCACCGAGCCTGTAGTGGGAAACCATAAGACTCCCCCAAGAACTAGGCATAAGCCTAGCATCAGCCTCTCAGATTCGACCGTCTTGCGCTTAATCTCCCGGATCAACCAGTACGCAAGGCGATCGACGAGGATTCCTCGATTGTTAGTCATACGGCATACCTCCCATTTGTCCTGCACAATATCAACAAAGATTTCCTCCCATGCAGGCAAACCAGAGGGATCACAGGCTAGGCCCTCCCAGCCATAGAAGGTCTCCACCTCCTCCAGCAAAACTGTTGCCTCGAACTCTCGGAACAAAAACGTGTGCGTTTCCGGATGCCACAGCTCGAGCAGCGCACCCAGCCCTTCCCAGTGCCAGTGGATGAAAGCGAACCACTTTGCAAATACAATGGAACGGGTCAAATTCCATCGATGCATATATACCCTCATGCCCAGGGTAATCACGTCCAGTAGGGCCGCAAGCCATGCATACTTGTGGGTATGCCTAGCGTCAGGGAATTTGGGAAGAGGCTGCAGGACAACCAAGAGTCAAGAAAGAGATAAAAGAGAGCCAAGATGGACAACACAAAGGTTCGAGCATACCTGTCCGTGGGCCACCAGGTTGCTGAGGTGGCCTTCCACATCGGATAGAACCTGAGGCTCTTTGGCAGTAGCGCGAGCAGAAGATGAAGCCATCTTTTCACAAAAAAACTTGAGTTCTGGAAGAAAGCCCCGCGACAACCCTCCCCTTTTAAGGCTACAGGATAATCACAAACTTTTTCACGTCCCATAAGAGACGGAAGGGCATGCATATCCTATTCTTTTCCCCTCTTGTGGACGGCTAGTTGGCTATCCACCTTTTTGTAGAAGGCAAGCCAGTTGGCCTTCTACCACTCTAGAAAAGGCCCATCCACGAGAAGACAAAGTGCCCTCCTCCCTTCTTTACTTTGAGAAGGTAACCTCACCCTAGGGTCAAGAGACCACCTTGATCAATATCAACAAATTAATGGCTCTTCCTGGAATTCGAGTCGAAGCCATATCGGATTGGCATTCTACCAATAGAATAGCCAAATCTTCCATATCGGCTTCGACTCGAAACTAAACATTTGCTTCTCATCCTCCTGCAGTTTAATGTTTAATGTTGTGATCATTGAATATGTGAACGTTGCTAATGTGTGTTTTTGCAGCTGCAGGAAATCTGAGGCAAGTAGGATTGAAGACACAGGAGGCTAATAACTTCGGGCGTATAGACTCTGAGTTCCTCTTTAAACAAAACAATGAGGAGTCTATATTCTCCAAGTTATTCGATTGGCCAATAAATCCCTCCTGTTTGCATTAGGAATTTGTTTTTAATTTTAAACCAGCATGCATTTGCATAAGCATCCATCCCGCCCTAGGGGCAATGACCATAATTCATCACTCTGCTTAACCCATCGCTGACCTGTGAGTCTGGCAATTGTACGTCTATTAACTCTTTGAATTGCAAGACCTCATCTTTTTTCCAATACGTGTGCTTGAGATTCTCTCACTTGGCGATCACATGATGCGCCAGGACACCGCGCGCCCGTTGTGTCGAGAGTTCTTCAAGTCACACTCCTACACCTTTCATGCTCGAGATCCCCTTGGGCCAGATCGCTGCATCCTGGTGCACCAAGGCCTCGCGGTTCCAGCACCCGAGGGTCCCACGAACTGTGATTCTCCAGTACTGAACCTTGTCCCTTTTTTAAAACCACTCTTGCAACACGAATAGCTAGCTGTCATACATTTACCGCACTCTCATATCATCCTTGGATATAGCTCATTCCTTCTTCGGACTGTCCAAAATCTGGTTCGATTTCCGGAACACCTATTTATCATTCCGTTCCACTGCACTGCAAAACAGGTGTTCCGGAGGGGCATTTGTAGACACCGATTTTGGACCACCCTTTTGGTCATAAACCCCATCCGTCATTGGCCCATCTTCACCCAAACCCCTCATCTTAGCCATCTCAGCCCATTAATAATTAGGCCCATTAACCAAATCCCGACTCTAGCCACATTTTCGTGGAAGGCCACCCCTTGCCTTCCACCACTCTTCGAAGGCCACCCCTTGCCTTCCACCACCCTTCGAAGGCCAGCCGGTCTGCCTTCCACCATCCTTCGAAGGCCAGCCAGTCCGCCTTCCACCACATCTTCGAAGGCCACCCCTTGCCTTCCACCACCCTTCAAAGGCCAGCCGGTCCGCCTTCCACCATCCTTCGAAGGCCAGCCGGTCCGCCTTCCACCACTCTTCGAAGGCTACCCCTTGCCTTCCACCATCCTTCGAAGGCCACCCCTTGCCTTCCACTCCCTTCGAAGGCCAACCGGGCCGCCTTCCACCACTTCGTGGAAGGCCAGCTACCTGGCCTTCCACAGGATTGAAAGGCATGTTGGCTGGCCGTCCACTCCCTAACCACCCCCTTGACCTCATCTTCCCCACGATCTCCTCTACTCGCCGCCCTCGTCCCCACTACTCCGATCACTCCCCACTCCGGCGACTGCCGCGCGCACCACCTCCGACCCTTGACCACTTCCTATTGGCTGTAGGTTGATTTACGGGGATTTAGACCACTGTTTTCTCCTATTTTCCCTTCACCTATTTAAACCCCCCACATCCTCTCGAGCAGGGGGTTAAGCAGTTTTTGGTGAGAGGTTCGGAGAGGGTTAAGGAGTTGATTTTGGAGGGAAGGCCAGAAGGAGGAAGGCTCAGACGAGGTTGGCAAGCGAGTCTGCTCTGAGGAGTCGAGCAGACAAGGAGTTAGCTTCAAGGGGAACCCTCCGCACTCCGAAATGGGCTTGTCTTCTTAACCCCCTTTTACTTTTTCCTGTTCATTTCATTGCATCCTCATTTCCACCCATGTCGTAGCATTCTCTCTCCCTCTCGCCCTTCTTTCTCACTTTTGACATATTACTTCAGTTTTCACACACACGAGCACCCTCATTTGCATGCATGCATGTTAAGATGACCTAGTAATCCCTACCCACCAGAGGTTTCCAACAAAAAAAAACGGGAGGTGGGTGGCCATAACATATGGTCACCTTCCCTCCCCACCACCCATCCGGTGCATTTCCCTTCAATTTTAGCTAGTTTTTACATCTTCATGGATAGATTCTGCATATTATAGTTCTAATCGGGTTGTTTTCTGTCTTGTCTTTTCTTTCCAGGGATCCTTACCACATTTCCGCGTGCAGAGTGCCGGGCTCTCCTCCTCTGGCCGGCCGGAGGAAGAGAAGGAGGAACCAGCATTTTCCGCTCCCACAGAACGTGTGATCACCTCACACTCCTGGGAAGCACAGGGACCGAAAGGTAATGCTCCTGGCGATCACACCTCAATTTCTAACTCCCCTTAAATCGCCACAGTGCTAAGACGAACGAAGGGACCCTCGATCCGAAGCCCGCAGCCGCGACGGGGGACGTTCCGGGTGCCTACACCACCCAACTCCAAACCGCCAGGACATTACGTAACGCCGTCCCTGGTTTTAGCCGGCCGGAAATCATGATTCCACCTATTTGCCCTCGGGTTCCAAACAAAAGACCCTATCTAATATAGATGCTTATAATGGAATTGGGCCACATATCTCCTTAAGATGTCAATTTCCAAACAAAGTCAAATAATTATGGCACAATCAAATTAACAGAAATCAAATGATGACAAAAGATGAGCATGGATCTAAAAATTGAATTGTCAAATTGATATGTACATATAAGAGTTAAAATACATACTTTTATATACAAAATAGCCACTTTAAGAGTCATCTTGGTCATATATTGGTAAAATTAGAGTAAATCTGATCAAAATAGGTTGCTACACATAAACAATAGTCAAAGGAATTTTCTTAGAATTTTCGGAATAACAAACATTTTTTGGCTATCAAAACTAATTTTCAGAGCTAACAAATTAACAAATAGGCCGAATAATATCAAAAGATTCATAAAATTATAAAACTTGGAGAACATGTCGAACATGTCATATTTAAAGTGTGGACAAAGTTTCATCAATTTCTGGATTGATTTGATATGATTTTGGATTCTCCCTTTGATTCGGAGAATTCAACTTAAATAGAATTCCAGCAAATCAAAACAGAGGATAAACAAATTCTCAAACTTTACAGAGAAGTCAAGGATAATATAACAAAGGTCTCTACAAAATTTTGTTTGATGTGGACGTGAAGAAAATAAGATATATGATTCACAAGTTGAGATTTCAAAACTGTCTGGATAAATTGTATAGTATGAAAATAATATTATGGAATAAATATAAAACAAACTTTTCAAATTATAAAATTTATTGGACATGAATATAACATAAAAAATAGACGTCTGTCCAAATTTTATCTCAATTGGGCATCGGACCAAAGAGAACAAACATCTGTAACTCGTGTGATCATAATTAGAAACAGAACAGATTGAACGGACAGATTACATAAGCTGAGATAATAATCATAGAATAAATAGAAAAGAAGATCACAAAAATCTGAAACTTTAATACCATGAAGCATACATATAGATCAAAGTTCTTACCAATTGATTTGCTTTTAAAAACTTTTTAAAATAACATAATTTTGTAATACAAAATAGATCATGTGTACAGTTATCCACCTACCTCATGAAGAAAGACCGGCTCTTGGTTCTCCTATGACTTCCTTGCTATCTATCCATGATTTCTTCTTCCTCTAAACTCTTCTTCACATTATCTAAGTTCTTCCCCATATTCTGTAAGCCTCCACTAATATAAAACATTGATTAAAATCAAATTCCCAAAAGAAATAACCATGAATAACTCTATTCTCTCAAGAACGCCATATGAACTTATCCTTAGAAGAGAGCTGCATGCTATAGAGCTTGAGCACGACCTCAAGGCTCTATTTATGCTTATTTACTCTCCTAATATAATCACCAACACTCCGTTTATTTTCTGGAGTCGAACTCCTACTCCCTATAACTTAATCTCTAAGTTAAAGTCACTTCTCAGTGTAAATCGGACTGCTCACACTACCTGCAGTTTCCTTTTTTGAAGACCTTTAAATTCAGCTCCTTAAACATCCAAATTAAGAAAAACTCTTTTTCTACAACGTTTACAACATTTTATTACCTTTCCAATGCAACCAATCTCACTATTTTTTAACCTTTATACAAAAAGATATGCTTAGTTTACTGACCTGCTGTCCTGAGTACTCTGAATTCCGAAATCTGGTAGATTTCCATCATATCTAAAGATGTCTTGATTCCGGTTAGGAAACGACTTATTTTAAATATATGTTCTTCATAAAACTCTTAAACTTTTGAGTCATAGTTCTTATGGTAGTTGTCTTACTTGATTATAAATTTTATACACTGAGTTATGCTTAAAATATTAGGACTATGTCAAATAAATCTGTGTACATAATCCTAATCCGAGTAGGATTCTAATTATGACTTTCTACCCATTAATTCAAATCTTAATTATATTCAAGTTTATTATGTTTTACTTATAATATTAGTTAAATATGTTATACATAACTTTTTAGATCATGGTTAATATTAATTATGCTTTCTTTTGTTTCCTAATTCAAATTCTAATTCGATTAGAACTTGTTCTATATGGGTAGTCCTTTTTAAAACTGATCTTTGATATTTTTGACCTCTAAAACATATGAATTAGTAAATATGGTATTCTATAAAGTTATATATCTTTCTATTCTATTTCCAATCATATCAACTATGACTTAATCAAAATTATCTACAGAAAGTTATCATTATTTTACTATATTGCTATCTAATGCATCAACCTAGAATTTGAACTAAATTAGTGGGCTATTCTTAGCAATATAATTAGGTTATTGGGCTTTCATAATTAGGTTAATTGGACTAAATTGAGATACTTAAACTCAGTTATGGATTCTTATAATTAGTTAATTGATCCAATTTAAATTAATTAAATTTATTAATAGTTGTAAAAGTACGGGGGTATAACATCCTGTCCCCCTTAAAGAAAATTTGTCCTCGAAATTTGATAGATTCTAATAATCTATGTTTGTATTAATAGATTACTCATACTAATTTTTTAAGGCCATAAGATAAGATTAAGGGACTACTCAATCAAGATCAGATCAATACGATAATAGTATGATTCGAGTTACTTACCTTAAAAGTAGATCCTCAATATCCAACCAAACATATGCCATAGACTTAAATAAGAGTCACTTATGAAATTTAAGCACACTAACTTATCCTAACATTTTAAAATGTTAACCAACTCTTTCTAGTTTTTTAAACAATATAAGTAAATGTAGATGAATAGACAACGTTAATTAAATCTATAAACATATGTTGTGGTCAAGGCATCCCTTAGTACTAATTATCAAAAAATCAAGAGTAAGAATATGTTAATATTTAATGGCTTAAACCTAGTGAAAAATGATAGGAATATCTACATCCTGTACCTGGCTCTCCCCCATAAAAAGATGAAACTTAATCCTCTTAATCTCCATCCATAGTAAGAATTCTCTATATATAAGTCTAATTGTTAGAATCAACTAAATGCGACGTCTACAACCACCTACCCCAAATGTCCTAACCATAATTTAAAATGAGACATCATCTTAATTTCCAATCTAACTCAAGATCATACAAATCTTAAAGTTCATCATATCCTTTAAGATCGATCGGTATGACTTAAAATTAGATGGTTGTGGATGCTTAAACTCTTATAATTGCTCTGAGACCATATTGTTACGCCCCGGATACAGTTTATTTTTTATTTTTTTAACTCTGAATCTGACCACATAATCAAAGAACAAATTCCACCATAAGGAATAGATATGAGAGCTAAACAACCACAAGACGATTTTAAATAAATGTCATAACCATCAAGTAACCAAAAATATCCAAATATAGCCAATACCAAAGTTCACAAATTACAATTTTCATCAATTGTGTATAAATTCTCAATCTCACCAAATAAAGAAAAATACATTAATCTCTCATTATCCTTATTACATCAAGTCTAAGAAAGCTATAAATTTCAATCAAAATAACCTCCTGAAGATGTCAAATGCCTCAATCAGAAGTATTCTCAAATTTTAGATTCTCTTTCTCATATCCTAAAAATGTTAATAGGGTTTATGAGTACAACCACTCAGTAGGTTTTAAACAATCCACATGACTTAACATATAGTAAATGTTACAAATCACATTATACAATTATATTAAACATGATTTTACATAGTTCTACATATATCTCAAATAAGAACATGATATAAAACATGGTCAGATATAAACTTATCAAATCAAACGTGTTTTCTAATAGCATGAACATATCAATTAATATATAGCATATATGACATGATCGAACTCATATCAAACATATCAAATTCTACTAGCCATAATCAGAACGTATCACATAACATATCAAATTGTTAGGGCATTATGTGTCGCCGTCCTCTGAGCACATGTCATATCAAATAGCAAATATCATGGCGTAGTAGCTTATCAAATCCGATTCATATTATGGATCATATAGATATGACAGATTCATATGATTGCAAAGGGATTGCTGAATAGGATGATCAAAAGATTCAAATGACTAAGCTAAATTCAAATAAACATATGGAGTAAGGATTTCAGATTTATGTGCCAATCAAACAAATCAAATCATATCATAACGGACATGCACCCAAACCACAACATAAGGAGCTAAATAAAACAAATATCAAAGTATCTAGGCAAATGATGTAAAGGTCTTGGTCACTACGCAGAACCAGAGAGTCTAAATCCCACCCAACTCCAAACCGACAGGGCATTACGTATCACTATCCCCTGGTTTTAGCGGACCGAAAATCAGGATTCCACCTATTTGCCCTCGGATTCCAAACAAATACCCTATCCAATATGGATGCTTATAATGGAATCGAACCAAATATCTCCTTGAGATATCAATATCCAAACAAAGTGAAATAATTATGTCACAATCAGATTAACATAGATCAAATGATAACAAAAGATGAGCATAAATCTAAAAATTGAATTATCTAATTGTTATGTAAATATAAGAGTTAAAATAGATACTTTTATATACAAAATAGCCACCTAGAGAGTCATCATGGTCATATATAGGAAAAATTAGAGTAAAACTGATCAAAATATATTAATGGATAGAAAAGATAGTCAAAGGAATTTTCGGAATAACAAACATATTTTTCGGCCATCAAAACTAATTTTCAGAGCTAACAAATTAACAAATAGGCCGAATAATATCAAACAGATTTATAAAATTATTAAACTTTGATAACATGTCAAACATGTCATATTTAAAGTGTGGACAAAGTTTCATCAATTTATGGATTATTTTGATATCATTTTGGATTCTCCCTATGATTCGGGGAATCCAACTTAAATAGAATTCTAGTAAATCAAAACAGAGGGTAAACTGAATATCAAAAGAAATCATAAAATTCTCAAACTTTACACAAAAGTCAAGTATAATATTAAAAAGGTCTCTACAAAATTTTGTATAATTTTTACGTGAATCAAATAAGATATAGGATTCACAAGTTGAGATTTCAAAACTATCTAAATAGATTGTATAGTCTGAAAATAATTTTATGGAATAAATATCAAACAAACTCCTACAATTATGAAATTTTACTGGACATGAATATAACATGAAAGATAGACGTCTATCCAAATTTCAGCTCAATTGGGCATCGGACCAAGGAGGACAAACATCTATAACTCGTGTGATCATAATTAGAAACAGAACAGATTGAACGAACAGATTACATAGGCTGAGATAATAATCATGGAATAAATAGAAAACATGATCACAAAAATCTGAAACTTTAATATCATTAAGTATATATATAGATCAAAGTTCTTACCAATTGTTTTTTTTTAAAAAATTTCTAAAATAACATAGTTTTTTAATACAAAATAGGTCATGTGTACAGTTATCCACATACCTCTTGAAGAAAGACGAACTCTTAGTTCTCCTATGACTTCCTTGTTATCTATCTATGATTTCTTCTTCATATAAACTATTATTCACATTCTCTAAGCTTTTCCCCACATTCTCGGATTCTCCAATAATACAAAACAATGATTAGAATCAAATTCCCAGAAGAAATAACTATGAACAACTCGAATCTCTCAAGAACCCCACATAAAGTTAACCTTAGAAGAGAGCTGCATGCTATAGAGAGCTTGAGCACGACCTCAAGGATCTATTTATGCTTATTTACCCTTCTAATATAACCACCAACACTCCATTTCTTTGCTTTAGTCGAACTCCTACTCCTCATAACTTAATCTCCAAGTTAAAATCACTTCCTAGTGCAAATCGGACTCTCCTCACACTACCTGCAGTTTCCTTTTCTGAAGACATTTAAATACAGCCACTGAAACATCCAAATTAAGAAAAACTCTTTTCTACAAAGTTTTCAAACTTTTTATTTACTTTCCAATGTGACCAATCTCACTATTTTTGGACTTCTATACAAAAGGATATGCCTATTTTACGGACCTGCTATCCTGAGTACTCCGAATTCAGAAATCTGGCAGATTTTCTTCATGTCTAAAGATGTCCTGATTCCGATTAGGAAACGACTTATTTTAAACATGTGTTATTCATAAAACTCATAAAAGGTTGAGTCATAGTTCTAATGGGAGTTGTATTACTTTATTATAAATTTTATACACTGAGTTATGCTTAAAATATTAGAACTATGTCAAGTAAATCTGTGTACAGAATCCTAGTCCAAGTAGGATTCTAGTTATAACTTTCTACCCATTAATTCGAATCTTAATTATATTCAAATTTATTATGTTTTACTTCTAATCTAAGTCAAATATGTTATACATAACTTTTTAGGTCGTGGTTAATATTAATTATACCTTCTTTTGTTCCCTAATTCAAATTCTAATCAGATTAGAACTTGTTCTCTATAGGTAGCTATTTTTATAATTGATCCTTGATATTTTTAACTTCTAAAATATATGAATTAGTAAAGATGGTCTTCTACAAAGTTATAGATCTTTCTATTCTCTTTCCAATGATATCAACTATGACTCTACAGAAAGTTATCATTATTTTACTATGTTGTTGTCTAATGTATCAACCTAGAATTTGAATTAAATTAGTTGGCTATTCTTAGTAGTATAATTGGGTTATGGGGCTTTCATAATTGGGTTAATTGGACTAAATCAAGTTACTTAAACTCAGTCATGGATTCTTATAATTAGTTAATTGGTCCAATTTAAATTAATTAAATTTATTAATAGTTGTAAAAGTACGGGGTATAACAATTTAATACTTATGAATCTATGTTCTTATATCATGCTTTAGTCTTTGTGAATGCTAAAATCATGTATGTGATATTCATGAATTTGTGTTGTTTATATGAATAGTAAAACTATTTAAAACTAAAGAAAACGTGATCGCCAGAAACTTTAAAAGTTTGAAAGAAAGAATGATCGCTTACCGTTTCTAACTTGGGAGATTGAGTCATTGATTCCCTCTCTTTGGCCGGCCAAAGAAAGAGAGCCCTTTTATTGTTGTGTTCTTGCTTTTGATTTCTGAGTTGTTATTTCTTTGAATCTTCTTTTCGCCTTTTTGAATGTACCTTGTAAGAAAAAGATTAAAGAAGAAAGAATCTAAAGAACTAAAGTAGAGGGTGTATCTATTCTAATAAAGAATTTAATCATGCAACTAAACTAATCTACTCACTTGATTAGTGTTCTTTAAACCCCTATTAAGCATATGGGTATGGAAAAACATGAGTATGTGTGTGTGAACATAAAGTGATGATGATGAACTATGAAAAACAGTGAATAAACTATATGAAATCAATGAAAAGCTAGAAATATATTAGGAAAAGAAGATGGTTGGTTGGCTCCTCTATAGCTTTGATCTTCAAAAGCTTTAAAGGATGAATAGGAGGAAGAAGAAGAAGCCTTAGATGAAGCTTCTTTCGCTGTCTACATTTTCCTCCTTTAGAGCCTCCAAACACATTACCTTGAGCTTCAAAATCACCAAATTGTCAACCCTTTTCAAAGGTCCAAAGGGTGTTGTATTTATAAGAATAGGTTTAGGGTGTTTTGGGCTTCAAAATGACTCTCTCCCGCAATCGGACTTACCTAGGATGAGCATAGAGGAGTTTACAACCATTTCAACCTCAAAAACCAGATTATCTCGTCCAAATCATGTTTATCATGAAACTCTCAAATCACGTCGCTCAAACGGGACGCCATTTGGATAATTAAAGTGGTCAAAATAGAAATAAAATCCGAAAAGGAAACCGAAATAGATTAGGAAACCTAAATCGCGTCTCCCTAAGGCGATGCGCTTCAGATAATTAGAAAATTAATTCTAATTAAAAATTGAAAACCCAAACGGATTAGAACATAAATGACGTCTCCCAGAGGCGACGCTATTCAGTTAAATCTATCTGAATTTAGCAATTTAATTCCGAACTAATTTCTGCTAGGAATCTAAATGGCGTCGACCTTGGGCGACGCTAATTAACAAATTTCGATAGAAATCAAAAAAAAAAAATTAATGATTAAGCATCAGACTATTTTGGAGCATTATAATTGTCACATGAAATTTACTCATTATGAAGTCAAAATTAGCGTGTCTACAGCTACCCTACGTTGGCATTAACTTTGCAAGGGAGTGAAATAGAATGGAATGTACTGAAAAGGTGATATCAAGGTGTGATGAGACATGCTCTCAACATCAAATAATTGGAATTTTTCTCAAAATGATCAATGAAGTAACTCAAAGAGATCAATTGAATCAATCTTGTCTGGATGAAAGAGACAAAGGAAGTAAAATAAGTGTTAGTTTTTGGGTGTCCTACAGACCAATTCTGGCCGTATAGGCCCAATGTATTGTATAATCTTGCTCAATATATTTAAGTGGTAATTTGAGCGTAAACTTGTAATCTGTGGATTGCTCTGCGTTGTCCCTAGGATATGTGGTTGTAAAGTCAATTTTGAGATAGGATCTCGAATGTGAGTTTGACTATGCATGGACACATACCTTAAACTATTCACGATTGGAGAGTAATCACTCTAGATATTGATTACTTTTAAATCGGCACGCGTGATGTGTAGATGACCAATCTCACGGTCATAGGTGCGAGGCACCAGCACATATGTGTGGGTGTTCATCTTGAGAGGATGTTCACTGAACTGATCCGCTGATAGATCTTCAGATGGTTAATTATACCTAATGTTAACTGAAGATCCATCTGTCTCAGTAGTATCGTTGATCCTTTGACCTGAGACATTAATGAGGTCTTGCGTGAGGACTGGTGTGGTATAATGTTTGGTTAAGTGACTTTAACCATAAGTCATGAAACACTGAATTATTAGCCACATCGGGATACATGCGAAGACCGTTAATGGTCAAGAGGGGATCGCTCACTGTCAGGTAAATCACAGACAATTAATGAGTCATGACATGGACGCTCCACTAAATCCATGGCCAGGGTGGTATCAGACTCAAAGAATGAGCGAGAGATTATAGAGATACGGTAACTGAAGACTTACAGGTGCCATATAGGGGAAAGATGAACCCGGCATCCTCTGAGATCACACGAATTTGCTTGACCCAATGTGATAAAAAAGGTCTGGAACAAATTAAACGGTTATTAGGAAAAATCGGTTTAATTCACTTCTAATTAGATTAGAAGTTAATGGATCTTTAAACTAGAGTGATAATGGACCTAGAGGATCACACACAAATCACTCTTGCAGAACGGAATATTATTGTATGGAAAAATATACTAAAGCAATAAATTATTTTAGTAAAAGAATTTATAAATGGCTTAAAAGTATATATACAATAATATAAAGGACATATATATAATAAATATATGATTAGGCTTATTTGATAAATGAGCTAATAATAATATATTGATATATAAAAGGACATCGGGTTTAACATTTAACCGCAGTTACTTTTAGCCAAGGCAGTTAAATGATGGGATTAGCTGAAATGGCAGTTCAAGCTACTGCCTTTAAACCCTTTATAAACCCATATTCTCCAACCCGCAGAAGCTAATACTTTAATCCAACCCATTCCATACCTGGCCGTCAAGTTGTTTAGTTGGAAGAATAGGATTCTTCCCAGAAGCTTTGAGGCAGGGGGTTGTGTTGTGCAGATTGAAGAAGAAGAAGAAGCTCCATTGCTGTGAGGGTTCGTGTGGATCGACTCTAGGGGTTGTACGCTTGTGCGGCTCAAAGCTTCGAGGAGTTCGGCATCGATTTTCACAGGATAACATATTATGTGCAAGGTGATAAATCTCATGTGATTAATTTAGATCATTTTTGTTGCATCAATCGGAGTTCGAACCGATTTGGGAAATCATTTTGTTTTATGTTCTTCCGCTTCTGTGATTTCTTGGAGGTTATGACTGAACCCAACAATAAGGTCAATCAACTTCTACGATTGGGAAGTACCCTATGTCACAAACCTTACAGGTTTCATCATAGAGAGCGGTTATCAGCCAATGTGGACGTGCTACAACCATAATAGATCTTAAAAGGAAACAAGAAATATTTGGGATAAAGAATCCAAACAAAGATAGAATTCTAAAGATATCTTCAAGAAAACCTTAAAGATGATTGAGAGATCAACTCGGAATTGAATATCTCATATCACATTAGGATTTATTTTGACCCATGGTCTGAAATTTAATCAATAATTAATTTTTATCACAATTATTTCAAAGTCCTACATGATGCATGCTGGACTAAAAAGAAAATTAAAATAAAATAAAATAAAAATTACTTAAAGATAATATTGTTAAACTGTCATTGATGAGTCAAGATACTAGTCTTGTAATTCAGTACTAAGCCGAAACTCGTTTATCCACGCACCGTTTCACAAAAATGGAACCATCGTCCCCATCAATTGACAATCTAATGGCCTATCCGTACGATTAAGAATTATCTGGAACTATCACTGTTTCTATTGAAGGAGAACTCAAACTCCAATTTCATCAAACCACAAGGTCTTTGATATACTCTAATAAATATTTATCAATAGCAATGCTAACGCAAATCAATTACATAAAGGAATACATGGGATAGAGATAACCGTCTTTTTAGTCACGGTAGGGACTCAGTGAATTCCCACAGTGGGACCTTATTGAAGTTCTCAATTTCATTTTCATTTCCTTGAATTTCCTGCACTCAGAATTTGGTAATAACTTCAAGCAAATAATCAATAATTATCAAATATCATACAATTATGGATTTTCAAAAAAATAACAAGAAGATAGAAAACTCATCAAATAGCGTTGTTGTTCACGGACGTCATTTAAATGACGTCGCCCGTCCCGACGCCCTTTAACTTACAGAAACATTTCTCTGTTCTGACTCCAATCCGAACTCCACTTTCCCTTATACACATCCCTCTTCTCATTTAGAAAAGGATTCCCAATCTTGCAAATTACTCTATAAAACCTCCTCTTCTTCACATAAAAACATTACAATAATCAATCAAGAGGTAAAGCTAGAAGATTCTCTCCAAAACCCAAGAGAAAGAGGGAAAAAACAAGGAGAAATCAAGGAGGAAGATCAATCAATTTATTCAGAAGGATGGCGAATTCTTCACAAGATTCTTCAAACAAGAGGATGAGAAAGACAATTGAAAAGTTTTCTGAAGTGAAAGATCATCTAAGTGGGCGAGATCCTAACTTACAAGTAAGCTAATCTCTCTTCTAATCAATTCTTCTCTATTTCTATGCAACTCTCCACATGTTCTCCAAATTCCAATTCTTCATGAACATGATAGAACTATTCAATTTCTTCTCTTTATCTAGGGATATCCTTTCTTCCCTGGTCCAAGAAGATTATCTTCACTTCTATGGATCCAAAAGCTTGTTAACAAGATAAATCTCTGCATGCAATCTTATATATCTAAGTGGCATATTCAAGGGTTGATCATCCATGCCAAACATTACAAAAGCACAAGCATAGATTGGGCTGCGATGGGCACTTTAATTGAGTTATGGCATCCTCAAACTCATACAATTCTTTTCGCCACATTCGAAGGTCCTCCTAGAAGAAGCCGAACTCCTATTGGGCCTTCCTAAGCTTAAGACTAACAACGGTGAACCTGATTTGAGTGATATGATGCTCATGAGGGAAAATATCACATGTCAACAATTGCTAGAGAAGATCATGAAGAATCAAAAAGAAATTTTAAGCTGTTTTGCTAAGAAGGGAATCAATCTTGCAAAGTTAGCTGAATGGACTTTGAAGAGGATAGAAAATCTCAAGGATGAAGATACAGAGAACATGATGAAGGCGTTCGCCATATACTTAGCTGGAACTCTACTATTCCCTGCCCAAGATAATGTTCTAGAAAATGATCAAATCAGTACAATCAATGGGATCTTTGAAGGAAAGTAGATAAGCACAGTGGTTCTAGCCTACCTCTACAGTGGGCTCTCTGCGGCTTCTACAAGTCAACCTTCTTATGGCAGTATGCTTCTCTTGGCTTTATGGGTAGAAGTCCACTTTAGGTTCAACCATAATGAAGAAGACGTTCCAAAGATATCTCAGATGTATCGGCAAAGTCCTATCTTCCATATTGCCAACATTGTGAAGTTTGATGACAATATGACCAATTGGGTGCCCAACCTCAAGACTCGAGCTGATTAGCGCACTTATTTCAAGACTATGCCCAGAACTGGATTTGAATCCACACCACTTGCTCTCATGGAAAAGACGGTTTGAGTGCGCCGTGGTGCTAGCACAGAGCTCCGACTGATCGGAGCTACCAAGTTCGTTCTCTGTAATCTACATCGTTGTCATCTTCAACTTGGTATGCGTCACTACGAATTTCTAGAAATATCTTCTCTTTCTCCGATCAAGAAGCGGGCCTTAGGAACTGACGAAGACTCTGAGGTGACAGAACTTATTGCTACTCTGTGGAACATCGGATTCACCCGTTGTGTAAAACTTCCTCATGAAGCCAATCGAGAATTGTGGAAATCATATGTAAAAGAGCTTAAGAAAATCTAACCTTGAAAGCTCTTCATTCTTTCCTTCCAACTTGATGTATTTTGTTGTTATTTTCAAAGAAGAATCGTTCCTTAATACAATAGAAATCATCCGTTAATGTTTTTACAATTTTTCTATAATATTTCCTTGAGTGAAATTGTGATTTTTCCTTACTACATCAAGGTTCAGGCTCATTTAATTCAAATCGTGTCGACTCAGAAACATGCTTTTCACTCCAATTCAATTTTCAAAAATAAATATTTAATCCTTTAAAAGCCCAAATAGTGTCTTGCCAGGGAGACGCCTTTCTCTTTCTCTACTATTTTTCCAGAGATTTTATGACGGTAACTGTCTGAATAGCGTCTGGTAAGGGAGACGCTAATAAGGATCCTTCCAGATTTTCCGTGGTACGACCCTGACTAAAAGAGGCGGTAAAATCCAAAAGGCGTCGCTTAAGGGGGACGCGTTTTACAAATTTCAAAAATTTTCTGTTGCCACCTCAGTTTGTGTGCCACTGAATGGCGTCGCTGTCACAGGACGCGATTTAACCAACTCAAATAGGGTCGCGCGAGCCCAAGCCCATTTCTTCCTCATTCTCCTCTTCTCTCTCTCTCTCCTCCCTCTCCGGCGATCACCGTGGGTTCCGGCGGTTTTCTTCCTTCTCCGTCGACTTCTCCGACTCCGGCGACCTTCTCCGCCAGCTCATTTCTCATCTCTTCATTCGCTTAGGCTCTCTCTTTCTTCTTTTCTCCAAAACTCCTCTCTTCAACTCGGTTACCTCTCTCTCCTTCACTTCCCTTCACGATGGAACAAGGAGGACCTAACCGGCTTGGTGGGAAACGCCAACGGGTTGTCGCCATGGAGGTGGTGGAATTACTCGAAGGCGAGGAAACTTCCGAAATAGTCGACGAGGCGACGGTGGAGCTCGCGGAGGTAGCGGCCTTCATGGAGGCTGAGGAGCTCCTACCCGTGGCTCAAGAGGGTGCAGTGTAAGCGGCACCGGCAGAGGAAGCCGGCCCATGCTTAGTAAGTCTCGAGAACACTCCTTTTAAAAGTTAAATTCCAATTTTGGGGGGAAAAGAGAGGTACGGCCACCGGTTCTCGAAACCTGTGGTGATAGGCATCTGAGGACAGGGACGCCATTTTAAAACGTGTCCCTGAACCCTGACGTGATTCAAAAAAGTAGATGATTATTATTTATTATTATTATTATTATTTTAAAATGATTATTAATGCCTTGGCGACAAATTTAATGAATTATTTGAAAATTGCAGGGGACAATGAGGACTAGGATATCATGGGACTTGGTGGTACTGGCGTACCGTGGTCTTCCGGATTTTCAGAAGGCGCAGTTGGCGGAGATGGGCTTCTAAGAGATACAAGAGATTGAGCTTTTCTGGATTGACCTTGTCCTTCTACATGTATTAAGAGAGAGATGGCATGCCGAGAGGCGGGCATTTTTGATGCCCTAGGGACACATGATCTCCAGTCTCGAGTACATTGCGAGGATCACCGGCCTCCGGGTGGATGGTCGGGTAGTGAGCGGGATTACCTATTACGACTACCACGGATTAGCTCAGGAGTTGCTAGGACTAGATGTGACTGGGCTAGAGGGCCGAGAGAGCTGGACTCTCCTTAAGACGGCAGTAGAGAGATCCTTAGGACTGGAGGAGCCTAGGCAGCAAATTGATGAGTCCCGTGCCGAGTTGAGATCGAGACTAGCCAAGTGAGGTGTATTGCCAGGATCCTTCTGATAGGGCTAGAGCAGATAGGGACCTCAGGAGGTTCTTAGTCTTCTTCTTCGGTAGGATCTTGTTCGGGACCAAGAGCGACTACATCCACTGTCGTTTCTTGAGTATCCTTATAGGTCTTGATAAGTTAGGCCAGTACGCTTGGGGTGCAGCCCTTCTAGCTCATCTCTTCACTGATCTCTCCACCGTCACACTGGACCGGGAGACCACCATCAGTAGCTTCGCGCCGTTCCTTCAAGTACTTAATTTATTTTGAATATGTTCATTTGATTAAATGCTTATGATGCAATGCATGTGATGATTCTAACTTATATGTTCTTATATGCAGATCTAGTCTTATTATTACTTTCTTCTAGGCCGAGCGAGGCCATCCTCACAGTTCGCGGCAGTTCCACTTGCCCGGCGTTGGCGTCTCGGTAGTGGACATGGCGCCACAACATCATCAGTTGACAGCCCTCCGCTGTCTATTCCTCGACTACCTAGAGCTTTTGGTGAGTTTTAATTCTTTTCTTACCATTTATTATTATGTCTCATACTTGATTAATTATATATTTTATTAGAATGTGATTAAAATGTAAAATTATTAATTAATTATTCTATTAAAATGTTTTTAAATACTTGTTAAATTAACATTTATTTGTTAAACATTTAATTGAATATTTGATTGATGATTTAAATGTTTTATTGGTTTAATATAATATGACTTATTGATCTTTATTGTTATTTTCAAATGAAATGCAATGCAACTAACCTACATGAATGCAAGTTATCTGGCATCTGTACCTTGGTATGGACGGTGCAGGACAGCCCTCGATAGAGCAGGGACGGGGTTGCTTCGGGCGTCAAGTGTGGCTATACTGCATGAACGAAATAGCCCTCCTGTGCCTGAGGCTGGTGATGCGGACATTGGGCTGCATCAGGAATGGGTGGAGGAAGAGATCCCAGAGGGGATCGGGAGGACCATGCGAGGCAAGCAAGCCCCCACCGACTGGAGCGCCAAGTTCCCATATCAGCAGGTCAACAGGCATCGGTATGAGATCCCGGTGGAGTCGCAAGCGGTGAGCAGCGATGCTTACCTTCAACGCTACCGGATCCACTATGTGGCTCACCTTCAGCTACTCCGTCCTCCCGATGTAAGGATGATGCATATGGCATGTTATGAATGCTTCTTTTATTTTATTAATTGTCTTGCTTATATTGATGAACAATCTGAATGATATGGCATGCTACGAAAAATGCAGATGCACGGGACGCCACCATCATCACACTCCGGGGCCATCTCCAGGATGTCGAGGCCCAGCTAGAGCAGGTGCAGAAGGAACTGAATGAACTGGTAAGCATGACATGCATGAATTAAATATGAATCATAAATGTTTTCCTTTTATTATTAAATTGTTCTGACGCTTGTACACTGACGGTGGTCTCCTCTTTATTACAGTTGCCTACACTCACGCGGCTCCTCCTTCAACTTCTGCTGCCGCCGGCCCGTCTTCCAATGCTACACGAGGCCGCCATTACTGACCTGCATTGTCAGTTGGCCCTAGCCATCCGCCGAGCTACCCAGGCTGAAGACGATGTTGCTGCCCGGGTAAGTCTTCAACTTGCTTTCTTCATTTCTGCATGGTATTCTTCGATTGCTTGATTAGTTGACTGACAGTATCTTCTGCTACAGGTTCAAGAGCTCTATCAGGCTAGCGGTAGAGCGGCCCGTGTCACTGAATTAGAGGAGCAGCTGGCGAGGCTCTCCATAGGTGACCTTCCTCAGGAGCTTTCACGACTCCGGTCACTCTTGGAGGTCACCACTGAGGAGAGGGAACGCGAGCGGCAGAAGAGGCACCGGATTGACACAGAGATGTCCTCTCTCCGAGTACAGCTTGGAGTTGCCGAGCACGAGAGGCGCAGTATAGAGGAACGTTATCGGTGTGCTCGTCTGCAGGCTCAGGATTGGGGACAGGCGAGTGCCTTTACTGCGAGCGTTGCGATTTCTTCGGGCCAAGCGGGGCCGAGTGTTAGTTTAGGTGGCCTACAAGCCAATCTAACAATGTAAATCTCGTTCATTATTAATAAAATGGCATAATATTCATTATGTGTAAATCACGTTAATTATCGTTTCATAATGAAGTCCGTGAATATGTGCTATGGTGATCAGATTATGATGAGATCATACTAATGAGACTGATCACTTAAATACACATATTCTTAATCGTTCCTAGTCGGAGGATATCCGAGAAGGACATCGGATATCCGGTTAGACTAGTACAGATTATTCCTGCTCATATGATGAGGGTGACTGGTCTCATAAGTCACTTGTGTGGAGACAGTAAGGCGAATATATAGGTGCTCATTGGAGAATGAGTTCACTGAACTGATCTGACTGAATCGCTGGATGGTATTGTACCTCACTGTCAACCAGCTTGATTCTATTGTCGCAGTTGCGTGGATGGTCCTCGGACCTGAGACCCCAAGGACACCTTGGCGGTGGACTTCTGTACTTTGACCTTGGTCTACGAATCTCTAGCCATGGGATTCTAATACGCCAAGGATTGGGTACAGCGGAATACCGTCGAAGGGAATTGTGTGTCAATAAGGAATCATTCGCTCTCGGTACTTAGAGAGAGAATGCTCTAGGAAGGATGCGCGAAAGTCCCTGGCCAGGGCGGACGATAATATCGGAAAAGGAGTTTTCCGATATTCATCAGCGGCATCCAATCCAAGTGAGTCGACCGGCTAGGGTTTGACAGCTCGCCATGCCCTGAGTTGACTCGAGAGCATTGTACGAATGAAGGATTATATCAACGCGGTAACTGTCGATGGAAAGGTTCCAAGAGTGGGTTACTTAACCCCAAATACCTTCCGGGTTCACGCGGTGTTGCTTGGCACCCAACGTGATCGGAGGCCCGGTCGAATTCGATGTGCGACATCAATTCGATTGATTAATTGATTAATAAAGGGTTATTAATTAATTAATAAAGCCAGTGAGGAGTCACTGGGCTTGTTGGGCCATTAACTGGACTGGTACTTCGGCCTAGAGGGTCACACACACATGATTCTCAAGGCGATGGATAAATAAGTGGGTTTTATATAAACCGGGGGTTTTTGTGAAAAACTGCGCGGTTAGTATAAAACATAGCGAACGGGCTGAGCAGGCCAAGCTGCTGCTAACCCTAGCCGCCCCTCCTCAGTTTCTGTCCTTCTCTGACGTCCAGGCAGATCCAGATCTGCTCTGCCGCGTCTCCGAATCCCGTTTGACGGGAAATCGTCCGCGCGCTGCGGCGATCATTGCGGCGACCGGCGGAGGCTTCGTGGGCTGCGAAGAACGAAGAACTCGGGGATATCCGTCGCGGGGAGGATCGCGTGGACTTCGCTAGAGGCCGGGCGCTTGCGCGGCTTGCGGTGTCACACCGACGGAACCAAACGGCTGCGGATTCGAATCCGCACACGGTGAGAAAAGATAATCCAATTATCTTGTATTTTAAATTTCGAAACGGGAACGGATCGCTGTAAATATTTTTGTTTTCCGCTGCGTGAGCGATCCGGAGAAACCGAGAAAACCCAACACCGAGTGCTATGGAACCACCACCTCTGCCAACACGTGGGCCAGATGGACTGGATGAGGCCCAGAGTCAGTATGACGATGGTGCAAGAGAGAGTCAGCCGTGAGGGCTACTGATGTTGATGTATCTTCTTTTGTTTTATTGTATCTTGCCTTTATTTTGTAGTCCTATGGATGGACTTACACTTGTACACGAACACTTTTGATATATATGAAGCGAGTTTCTTCATACTTGAGTTGTCTTTGTACTTTTCTCTATTGACTTTCCTTTCATACCTACGCATGACTTGAACAAACAAGTTAAATATCTATTCGGGCTTAGCCCCTTGCCCAGTTAAATAACTGGCTACTCGATCCTTTCCTTGGTAGAAAGGTCAAGGGGCTAAACTTTTATTTAATGAAGGCAAATAAAGACAATTAAAGAGGAAACAAATGATAAAATACAACATACAAACATGCAAATGCTCACTGAAAATTAAACCGTGCAACACTTATGATCTAACAGACAAATGCTAATTGAAATATATATATATATATATATATATATATATATATATATTTTGTAGTTGCAATTTTCGAAATATAATTTTTTTTTCATTTTGAAATGTTCAATTCTTTTGTGATTTTGCAATATTCAATTTGTTTGTGGTTATGAAATATCTAATTTTTTTTTGCGATTTTGACGTATTCAATTCTTTTGTAATTTTGAAATATCTTTTTTTTGAATTTCGAAATATCTATTTTTTTGGATTTTAAAATATCTATTTTTTTATTTTGAAATATCTATTTTTATTTTTATTTTTTTTGAAATAAGACATCAACTAAATAAACTAAGGACCAACATGGTACCCAGATCAAAGGAGTATATTCATTCATTAACTTAATTCCTAAATCATTCTTCAACGACCTAATCCAAACTCATCGTACTTGAGTTATGTTTATGATCGTGATCCCATTCGATAGTCAGACTCTTAGTCAACCTAGGCCATTCCTCATGTTTGGAGTACGCCTCTTTAGAAGGAAAGAAAGAATTGGTTTAGAAAGCTCACGAGAGGATTCCAGAGACACAGAAAGACGTCCCTCCTTTACCCTATTATCCGTTGGGGTTCGGTCATTTTCACTTTTACAGGATATTTATCGACCTTGCGCTCCCTTTTCATTTGATTTTGTACCCTTTGATGTAACGTTTGTAATGTTGAGTGGCCTTTTGATTCTGTTGGCTTTTTGCCTTTTGTGTTTTTTTTTTTTTTCTTTTTCTCTTTCGCTTTTCTTTTGTGGGATAGATCTCCCCCCCTCCCCTTTTTTTTTTATGACGGCTTCCTACTAAGATAGCAGATATTTTCGGTAGTCTATTTTAAGCCTGATTCCGACATCGTGGGCCGAGAGTAAAAACAGATGTTTTGTTTAAAAAAGGAATGAGTTATACTTTTACACCTTTAGTCAAGCTTTCGGCATTCTTTGGGCTTCACATCTCTTGTTACTTACGAACCAAACGTGTTTGTGTGTGCAAAAATGCATTTGAATTAGATTATCAAAGATTAACGAGGGAATTTGAGTTTTCAAATTTTCAGACCCTACTGGTCTTTAAACCATGCTGATCGACTCATTAATTTAGGGGTAATACTTATTAAGATAGAGACCATTCTAGAGATGAGATAATTCTTGCCCTTCTACATTAACTAAGCAATAGACGTTACCAGGAAAAGCATGTGAGATAACATAAAGTCCTTCCCAGTTGGGTTGGAGCTTAGAACGTAGACCACCAGGTTTTATGAAGATTCTTTTTACGACCATTTCACTCACTTTGAAATTTCGTTCAATGACTTTCTTTTGATAAAAACGTACTAATCTATTTTGATATACTCATGCATGATTAGCAGCTGACCATCATTTCTCGTCTAAAAGTTCCAATTGAGCGAAGAGTGCTGAACGATGCTCATCAAGAGATAACTCCTTGTTCAATTGTACTCTTAAGGATGGAATTAGGACTTCGTATGGAACTATCACCTCCACTCCGAATGTTAAAGAATATAGAGTCTACCCAGTGGGCGTGCGGATTGAAATTTGGTATGCCCATAAAGCCTCAATCAATTTTTCTGAACAATCGGAGAACTTATTGGATTCATACGTTTTCTTGATAATTTTTATCAAAGTCTTATTAGTTGCCTCTGCTTGGCTATTACCTTGCGGATAATATGGAGACGAATGATGCAATGCAATTTTATACCTGTTGCAAAGGTCTTTCAATTCTTGTGATATGAATTGTGGTCCACTGTCGGTGACGATGGTGCTTCAAATTCCGAATCATGTAATGATATTCTTCATAATAAACTTGAAGACTGTTGACGATTTGACTTCCGCGTAAACTTCGACTTCTGCCCACTTGGTGAAGTATTCCGTTGCCGTGAGAATGAAGGATTTCTGCTTAATACCGGAATCGGGATCATCGAGGGGTCCAATGATGTCGAAAGCCCACTTGGAGAAAGGCCATGGGGCAGAAACATGATGGAGTGAAGATGCGGGGGAATAAATCTTGTCGGCATGAAGTTGACACTTAGGACACCTACAAACATATCCTACACAGTCTTCTTCCATGGTCGGCCAATAGAATCCTTATCTAAGGATCTTCTTTGATAACATATGTCCATTAACGTGGCCACCACAAACTCCAGCATGAGCTCCTTCCATAATCTTCCAAAGCTTATCTTCATCCAAGCATCTCAGAAGAACACCGTCAAAACCTCGTTTATAAAGTGCTCTTCCAACTATAGTGTATCTCTGAGCAACTCTCCTGATAGCCCTTTTCTCCTCAGCAGTGTCTTCTTCATGATAGGATTGATCTTCACAGTATTTGACAATCTCAAAATACCATGGTTTCTCTTCATCATCCATCTCTTCTTGCAATTCCAATAGTATGATCTCTCGCTTCTCCACAATATCTCTATCTCTGACCTTCTTCAACAATTTCTCCTTAATCTTAAGGAATGAAGGGTCTTTCATGGCGGCTGAGAGACGCCTATGAATGATGATTGATTCAGATTGTTTGTTGATCGGGAAATTAAGGGATGATAAGAAATAAGCTAGAGCGTCGGCTAAGATGTTCTGATTTTGAGGAACATGGACAAAGATCAATCTAGTGAAAAGCTTGGCTTAGGCGGAAGTGGGTTCTTCGTAAGGCTTGAGTTTAAGATCAAGAGTTCGGTATTTGGTAAGCACTTAGCGAACGATTAGCTGACTATCATCCACAATCTTGAGCTTGGTGGCACCATGGAAGTGAGCAGCCCCGAGATCGGCTAGAAGAGCCTCATATTCAACAATATTGTTGGTGACATGAAAGTCAAGTTGAAAGGCTTGTGGAATGGTGACACCTTCAGGTGATAGTAGAACAATGCCGATACCCTTACCATGAGAGTTCAAAACTACGTCAAAATGCAGAGGCCATACATCGTCTTTGATTCTGTCTATGGACATCAGTTCCTCATCCGGAAACTCTGATCGGACTGGATCAAAACGATGAAGAGGTTAATGAGCAAGATGTTCTGCAATGGCATAGCCTTTGATCGCTTTTTGCTGAATATAGATGACATCGAATTAAGATAGAAAGCTTTGCCATCGTGCTAATCGATCGGTGAGAACAGATTTTTCGAGGAGGAATTTGATGGGATTTATCCTAGCGATGAGATGGACCTCATGAGCTAGAAAATAGTGCTTCAGCTTCTGAACCACCTATACTAATGCAGCACAGGTCTTCTCCATCGCTATGTATCTCTGTTCTGCGGGGTTGAGAGGTTTAGAGAGATAGTAGGCTGCCCTCTCTTTCCCTTCTTCATCCTCTTGTGTTGAGATAGCTCCCACCGCGTCGTCCAGGACAGAGATGTATAGAATCAAAGATTTGTATGGAGATGGTGGTCTCAAGACAGGAGGACTTACTAGATATGTCTTCAATCCATTGAACACCTCCTGACACTTATCGTCCCAATCGAATTTAACTCCCAACTTTGTAAGCTCGTAGAACGGCATACACCTTTGTGAGTGCTGGGAGACAAAGCGGCGAATAAATTGCAACCTCTCGATCAATCCTCTTAATTCTTTCAAATTTCGAGGAGGTGGCATCTCTCTGATACCTTTAGCCTTGTAGGGACCGATCTCAATGCCCCGTTTTCTCACGATGAATCCTAACAACTTCCCTGATGATACACCAAATACACATTTTTTGGGATTCATATTCAACTGATATTCTCTTGACCTTTCTAAAACTCTCGCCAATACTTTGGCATGCTCGGCCATAGTCTTAGATTTCACTAACAGATGATCCACATACGATTCTAAATTAATGTGCATCATGCCATGGAATATAGCCATCATAGCCCTCTGATAAGTGGCTCCAGCATTCTTTAGTCCAAATAGCATAACGACATAACAATAAGTACCCCAAGGTGTGGTGAATGACGTCTTTTCTTGGTCCACTTCGGCCAAGCGAATCTGATTATATCTTGAGAATCTATCCATGAATGACAGTGTTTCATAACCAGCTGTATTGTCAATGAATATGTCTATGTGAGGGAGTGGGAAATCATCTTTAGGACACGCCCGGTTCAAATCTCGGAAGTCAATACAAATCCTGACCTTCCCATCCTTTTTCATAACTGGTACTATATTTTCCACCCATTGCGAATAGAGGACAACTTTAATAATTTTGGCTTTATGTAACTTATCGACCTCTTCCTTCATCTTCAAAGCCATCTGTAACGACCCGCCACCCTATAATCGGGGATCCGATTACTAAATAGGTACCGAATCATTAATTTGGAGCCAAACCAAGATCTAGATAAGTCTGGGAAATAAATAATAAACTAAGCTAAACATTCACATCGTATTGAATTGAAAAGGAAGTACAAGAATTAAAAATTATTACAATGCGACTCGACTCAGCAAATAATTACATACTCCAACTGAAAAGAAATAATTAAGCATACAGGCCAGAAAATAAAATGACAACTACATCGGGGCATACCTCGGAACAACGGCTGCTGGTGCGCGACCCAAAGCAACACTCTCCTCGCTACGCCTGCTTGGAACCCTCACCTGAAAATCGCAGGGGTGAGTCTCATCGAAAAGACTCAATAGGGATCCTTCGATCCCCACCACCCACTCACGCACCCACAAGTATAACAACACAAATATAGACAATTTAAGCAATTAAGGCAGTAGATACATTTTCCAATTTCGTTATGAAACGCATGCATTCAAACGGTAACATGCACAATTCTGAAAACCATTCCAACACAAGTCCACAACCCGCGTCTCGCCGAAATACACAAGTCGCATGGCCGAACACGGAAAACACCGACCCGCTGAGACCAAACAGCAACCCCTCGGATAGCGCGCTGGCTACTCCGGCCCGACAGGCTACAGGTGGTTTCTGCTTCCTCCAGTACGAGTGACACTCCGAATGTACCACTCCCACACCGGTACTAGCTATACCCCGGGGTACACCAGGTGACCCTCTCTCTAGGCGTCACCCCGCCACTCCCACACCGGCGCCGTGTCACTCCCACACCGACACAGGGTGCCTAACTGCTAACAACTTGTCACTCTAGGCCTACGATCGCACAAAACACAACACGGTGCGATCTGATCACATAGAATCCAATGTCATCGAGTACATTTCTACATATGCAATTAACTAAACTATCTAACAGTGTAAACGTGTGTTAATTGCATCGATTAATGGAATTCTGGCTTAAATCGCGTCGCCCAAGGCCGACGACATTCAAGACCCCTAAACTGGTTTATGTGAAATATGGTCTCAGAAGATGGCCTAAAACATGTCGTTCACGGATGACGCCATTCAAATCGCATCGCTGTCCCTGGACGCCATACAGTTCCAGAGACAGAGTCTGTTATCGGGGTCAAATCGCGTCGTGGGTGGAAGCCGCCTTTCTAAAAGGCGTCGCTGTCCCTCGACGCTATTCAATCTTCACAGACAGGTTCTCCCTCCGCCTTCCCCCCAATCCACGGGGTGGAATCTCCTCCCCCAAATCGTGTAAAAACACAAACAGGGTGGAGAAGGAGGAGAAGAACCTAAATACCCATTAAAACACCCAATTCTCATTACATGCATTTAATATTTTCTTCCCAAGAGAACCCCTAAACATGCTCCAAGCGGGAAAAACATGATTTTTAAACGAAATACAACGGGGTCATACTCTAAATGGCGTCGTCCATCCAAGACGCCATTCAGACGATATGACCGGGGCCGTACTCTCGCGCCCCAAGGCCAGCCCACGTAGCGCCCACGTGGCACAGCTTAAAACGCGTCCACATTGCTGGACGTCGTTTGAACCGCGTCGAGAAACTAAGTCTCAGCCCCACCAGGGCCCAAACTAAGGGATCCGACCCAGAAACTAACCCGATAACCGGATCCGAAATCTCAATCCTTACATTCTCCCCCCTTTAAAAGAATTTCGTCCCCAAAATTGCCTGCTATAACTAACGAGGTTGAAAAAGTAATGATACAAGCTTACAATAGAACTTACGGGAAAAGGTAGGGAAACTGCTCCCGCATCTCATCCTCGCGCTCCCAAGTCGCCTCGCCCTCGGAGCGATACTGCCAAATCACCTTAACCAGAGGAACAATCTTGTTCCGGAGGACTTGTTCCCTGCGATCCTCAATACGTACTGGATATTCTGGAAAGGACAAGTCCTTAGCAACCTCCAACTCTGAAAAGTCCAAAATATGAGATTGATCTTGAACATATTTCCTCAGCAAAGAAATATGGAACACATCGTGCACTCCTGCAAGACTGGGTGGCAAGGCTAGCTGATACGCCGTTTCCCCAATTCGAGCAAGAATGGGAAAATGCCCAACATATCGCGGACTCAGCTTACCTCGCTTTCCGAATCTCATCACACCCTTGGAGGGTGAGACTCGGAGAAACACATGGTCTCCAACCTCAAACTCAAGCGGTCTCCTAAGGATGTCTGCATAACTCTTCTGTCTGCTCTGAGCTATCGTCAACCTCTGCTGCACCACTCTGGCAACCTCAGCATACTACTGTACCAACTCTGGCCCTGTCATCTGCCTCTCACCAATCTCAGACCAATTCACAGGAGATCGACACGGCCACCCGTACATTGCCTCATAAGGCGCCATGCCGATACTATAATGATAACTGTTGTTGTAGGCAAACTCCACTGTAGACAAGTGTTGCTCCCAAGAACCTCCCCAGTCTAGGCAACATGCCCTGAGCATATCCTAAAGTGTCTGAATGGTCCTCTCTGACTGCCCATCAATCTCGGGATGATAAGCCGAGCTGAAGGCTAACTGCGTGCCCAAGGCCTTCTGAAAACTCCTCCATAATCTAGAAGTAAATCTCGGATCCCGGTCTGACACGATGGATAAGGGCAACCCATGCAGAGAGATGATCCGATCCACAAACAACTTAGCCAACTTACCAATTGACCAGTCCTTCCTAATAGCCAGAAAGTGTGTCAACTTGGTCAATCGATCAACAATGACCCAGATCGCGTCTCTTCTGCTAGGGGACACAGGCAATCCCATCACAAAGTCCATAGTTATGTGTTCCCATTTCCATTCCGGGATCGGCAAAGGTTGCAACAATCCTCCTGGTCTCTGGTGTTCTGTCTTAACCTGCTGACAAGTCAAGCACCTTGCCACATAATCAGCCACGTCATTCTTCATACCAGGCCACCAAAAGTTCCTCCTCAAACAATGATACATCGTAGTCGTTCCGGGATGCACTGCATATCTAGAACGGTGCACCTCATCCAAGACACTCCAGCGCACATCTTCCTCAGCTGGGACATAGAGTCTGCCTCTAAATCTGACTGTACCATCATCCCACAACTCCACCTCTGGTGTCTGGAGAACCTGCGGTAACTCTGCATCTGCCCTCTGAGCCTCAATTACGGCATGGTACACTTCTGGCCTCACAGTTAAGCTGGCCAACACGGCTTTATCAGCCTCTCGCGGAACCTTAAAGGAAGATTCCACGACCTGCTTAAATAACATCCATTCTTGAACCATGAGATATGACACGACCGTCTTCCGACTCAAGGCGTCTGCCACCCCATTTGCCTTGCCCAGATGATAAGAAAGGTCGAGATCATAATCCTTGATAAATTCCATCCACCTGCGCTGCCTCAAGTTCAGATCCTTCTGCGCGAATACATACTTCAGGCTCTTGTGATTGGTAAAGACCTGAAATTTCTCTCCATACAAATAGTGCCGCCAGATCTTTAGTGCAAAAACCACAGCTGCCAACTCTAAGTCATGAGTGGGATAGTTCTCCTCATGCTTCTTCAGCTGCCTAGAAGCATAGGCCACAACCTTACCATGCTGCATCAGAACCGCATCCAAACCTCGACGTGATGCATCAGAATAAACCACAAACCCACCAGAACCTGATGGAAGCACCAATACTGGAGCCGAAGTGAGGCGAGTCTTCAACTCAATGAAACTCCGCTTACACTCCTCGGTCCACACGAAACGAACTCCCTTACGAGTCAACCTCAACAAGGGGGTCGCTATCGAAGAAAAACCCTGGACAAACCGTCTGTAATATCCTGCTAACCCCAAGAAGCTCCTGATCTCGGTTACTGTGGTCGGTCTACTCCAGTCCATTACTGCCTCAATCTTGACTGGATCCACTGCTATGCCATCACCATATATGACATGTCCCAGGAAGTGCACCTTATCTAACCAGAATTCACACTTGCTAAACTTGGCATAGAGTTGGTGCTCTCTCAGAACCTGTAATACTACCTGAAGATGTGTGGTATGCTCCTCCTCAGAAGAAGAGTATACTAAAATATTATCTACAAATACCACTACGAACTGATCCAAGTAGGCCCTGAAGATCCGGTTCATCAAATCCATAAAAGCCGCCGGAGCATTGGTCAAACCAAAAGGCATAACCAAAAACTCATAATGTCTATACCGAGTCCTAAAGGCCGTCTTACTAACATCAACCTCACATATCCTCATCTGATAATATCCTGATCTCAAGTCAATCTTTGAAAACACCTTCGCAGACTGCAACTGATCCATCAGATCATCGATCCTCGGAAGTGGGTACTTGTTCTTTATCGTCACCTGGTTTAGATGTTTATAATCGATACACAACCTCAGAGAACCATCATTCTTCCTGACAAATAGAACTGGAGCACCCCACGGAGAAGTACTGGGACTAATAAAACCCTTATCCAGTAATTCCTGCAACTGCGCCTTCAATTCAGCGAGTTCAGCCGGAGCCATCCGATACGGGGCCTTAGACAATGGCGCCGTACCTGGTGCAAGCTCAATGGTAAACTCAACCTCTCGCTGAGGAGGAAGGCCAGGCAACTCCTCAGGAAACACATCAACAAAATCACAAACTACAGGCACCTCCTAAGGACTGGAACTACTACTAACATCAGCTAAAACAACAGAGGCAAGGAAAGCCTCACAACCACCAACAAGCAATCTCTGGGCCTTAAAGGCAGAAATAAGAATACCACGAGAAGAGAGCCTAATACCTTGGAAGTAGAAGATCGGGATGTCCGGAATAGAGAAACGCACCCTCTTCCTGTGGCAGTCTACCTCGGCATAATAAGCCTCCAACCAGTCCATGCCCAAGATGACATCAAAGTCGCGAATAGCAAGCACAACTAACTGGGTAGGTAACTCATGGCCCTCAATGGTCAAGGGAAACTCACTCAAACAGTTATAAGACAACATGAAATCCCCAGAAGGAACCTCTACCATCAGTCCATCAGACATCTCAACAACGGGTGCAGAAAGAATATCTACGAACTGCTCAGAAATAAAAGAATGCGAAGCACCCGAATCGATCAACACATGCGCAGAGTTCCCAAGGATAGAAAGTGTACCTTCCACCAAGTTGGACGCACGAGCCTCCTTCCTGGTGATAGCTAGAACTCTCCCCTGGGTCCTCGGCTTCTTCTGATCACCTGGCCCCTGCCCCTGACCATGCCCCTGCGGGCAATACATCGCCAAATGGCTCTCTTGGCCACAAGTGTAACACCTCCCAGAAAATGTAGGACACTGAGTCCCACTGTGGGTACCACCGCAATGTCGACAAGCTACCGGAAGCCTCTGAGCTGCCTCCGGTTGAGCACTGGACACCGACTGACTCTGCTGGCTCTGCCTGGGTTTGCTACTACCGCTACTGCCACTGCTGCTGCCACCTCCTCGAAAGAACCTCCTGAATCTAGAGCCGAGTGAAGATGATCCTGATCTGGACGAAGGAGCTGCTGCTGCTGTCTTTCCTCTGCCATGAGCTGGCCCCTGAGTAGTCAGTCCCCTCTCTCGAGCTGACTGTTCATACTGTGCCTCTACTGCCGCAGCACACCTAACCGCCGATGCCAAATTTGTACAACAGTGGGAGGCCACAAAACTCCTCAAATTGGGCCTCAGTCCATCCACAAACCTCTCAGTCCGCCGCTCCTCGTCTCCTGAGATAAAAGGCATGAACCTCCCAAGTGAAACAAACTTCATCTGGTACTCAAGCACTGTCATGCTTCCTTGGGTCAATTCCATAAATTCCCTCTCCTTGACCCTCTGGACATGCCTAGGGAAGTACTGCGCATTGAATTCCTTTACAAATGTCTCCCATGGAATCTCCCTGAGACTCCTATCTGCATATGACAAACTCTTCAAAGTGGTCCACCAATCGTAGGCATCATCCTTCAACATGAAGGTGGCCAAAGGAGTCCTCTCAACTGCCACACAATCCATGGTATCAAAGTCTTCTCCATCTCCCTCAACCAATGAACATCCTCATCAGGGTCGGGACGACCGGTAAAATGAGGCGGCTTCAGCTTCAGGAATCTCTCCAGTGTAGCTGAAGACCCACCCCGAGCACTAGAACTCTCACTAGGGTCTCGGGTCTGGTGTCTAGCCATCGTGTCCATCATAGCCTCCATGAAACGCTCCATACTCAGCCTACCGGCCTCAGATTTACTAGGGACATCTCCCCGCTCTCTAATGACTGGCATCCTCTTCCTAGGAGCCATCTAATCGCCTATAATTACTAAATGGGTACCGAATCATTAATTTGGAGCCAAACCAGGATCTAGATAAGTCTGGGAAATAAATAATAAACTAAGCTAAACATTCACATCGCATTGAATTGAAAAGGAAGTACAAGAATTAAAAATTATTACAATGCGACTCGACTCAGCAAATAATTACATACTCCAACTGAAAAGAAATAATTAAGCATACATGCCAGAAAATAAAATGACAACTACATCGGGGCATACCTCGGAACAACGGCTGCCGGCGCGCGACCCAAAGCAACACTCTCCTTGCTACGCCTGCCTGGAACCCTCACCTGAAAACCGCAGGGGTGAGTCTCATCGAAAAGACTCAGTAGGGATCCTTCGATCCCCACCACCCACTCACGCACCCACAAGTATAACAACACAAATATAGACAATTTAAGCAATTAAGGCAGTAGATACATTTTCCAATTTCGTTATGAAACGCATGCATTCAAACGGTAACATGCATAACTCTGAAAACCACTCCGTCACAAGTCCACAACTTGCGTCTCGACAAAACACACAAGTCGCATAGCTGAACACGGAAAACACCGACCCGCTGAGACCAAGCAGCAACCCCTCGGATAGCGCGCTGGCTACTCCGGCCCGACAAGCTCCAAGTGGTTTCTGCTTCCCCCAGCACGAGTCACACTCCGAATGTACCACTCCCACACCGGTACTAGCTATACCCTGGGGTACACCAGGTAACCCTCTCTCTAGGCGTCACCCCGCCACTCCCACACCGGCGCCGTGGCACTGCCACACCGACACAGGGTGCCTAACCGCTAACAATTTGTCACTCTAGGCCCATGATCGCACAAAACACAACACAGTGCGATCTGATCACATAGAATCCAATGTCATCGAGTACATTTCTACATATGCAATTAACTAAACTATCTAACAGTGTAAACGTGTGTTAATTGCATGGATTAATGGAATTCTTGCTTGAATTGCGTCGCCCAAGGCCGACGTCATTCAAGACCCCTAAACTGGTTTATGTGAAATATGGTCTCAGAAGATGGCCTAAAACGTGTTGTTTACGGATGACGCCATTCAAATGGCGTCGCTATCCTTGGACGCCATTCAGTTCCAGAGACAGAGTCAGGTATCTGGGTCAAATCGCGTCGTGGGTGGAAGCCGCCTTTCTAAAAGGCGTCACTGTCCCCCGACGCCATTCAACCTTCACAGATAGGTTCTCCCTCCGCCTTTCTCCCAATCCACGGGGTGGAATCTCCTCCCCCAAATCGTGTAAAAACACAAACAGGGTGGAGAAGGAGGAGAAGAACCTAAATACCCATTAAAATACCCAATTCTAATTACATGCATTTAATATTTTCTTCCTAAAAGAACTCCTAAACATGCTCCAAGCGGGAAAAACATGATTTTTAAATGAAATACAACGGGGATCGTCACCCTACTGGTTACTCGAACTCCTCCTAGCTCCAAGCCGCCAACCCGCCTCGCCACACGCCGCCGCCGGTACCGCCGTGGACGTTGTTACTCCACCGGGACGTCGGCCGCCGTCCGGAGAGAAAAACGCCGCGGAGGAGATGGTGGTGGTAGTGGAGGAAGTTGGTAGGTTGATGGAGTGGAGGGAGAGATGGAATGGAGGGAGGAAAGGAAGGAGAGGGGGAAAGAGGGGGGTCGTCGGTTTGCCGGAGGGAAGAGAGGAGATAGAAGGGGAAAGAGAGAATGAGGGAAAGGAGGGAGGATTCGCGGGGTCAAACAGAAACTGGGTAAAAAGCGCCGTGCAAGCCCGACGTCATTCAGATGACAAGACCGGGCCGTACACTGACAACCCAGGGTCGTACTATAAATGGCGTCGTCCATCCAAGATGCCATACAGACGATATGACCGGGGCCATACTCTCGCACCCTAAGGCCAGCCCACGTGGCACAGCTTAAAACGGGTCCACATTGCTAGACGTCGTTTGAACCGCGTCGAGCAAGCTCGACGCGAAAAGAAAACTAAGTCTCAGCCCCACCAGGGCCCAAACTAAGGGATCCGACCCCGAAACTAACCCAATAACCGGATCCGAAACCTCAATTCTTACACTATCTAAGGGTGGAATCGCCTCAATTTCTGTTTAACTGGGTTAGCTCCATATTACAATGTTAATCGGTGCTCCACTAGGGATGAATCTAACCCCAGCATATGTTCATAGCTCTAGGCGAAAATGTCCATGTAATCTCTGAGAACTTGAACCACTGCCTCCTCCTCTAATTTAGATAGATTCTGACTAATGAGGACAACCTTAGGTTCTTCTTCAGTTCCTAGATTGATTTCTTTGATAGGTTCTTCTACTACGGCTGAGGGTTCATCAAATCTCTTTACGCCATTAGCATACGCCTCAGCCTCATCATTTTCTTCATATTCCATGATGGGGTCTTTTCCGTGTAGAAGTTCATACACCCCATATCCATCGTCGACTAACTCATCAATTCCACATTCTTCTGGCAACTGAATGGGATTCTCTAAGAGATAAGGGATCTGAGAGCAAGAAAGGCATTTTAAGGTTAAATCCTAGAGGTATCTATTCAGAATCCGTATACCCTTAGACTTCCTAGACTTTCTAACCTGACTGACCTCACTAACCTGCCTAGAACTGGACTCCCTAACTTCATTAAACTGCCTACCACTAGATTCATTATCCTGACCTAGTGAGGATGAAGAAGGATAAAAATCAAAGGGTACATGATGTGATACAGGTGAATCCTCCCATTTATGGAGGGACAGAGTAGATCTAGAAGTGAATCTTGCCCGAGTGACCCTCGCGATGGGGTACAATCGGACAAATAGTATGAAGTTTCCTCAACGAGGATTTGGGAAGAGGAAGTTGGCAAATTGGCTTTTTTTTTTTTTGAGATTTTAAGTGTTGATGATGAAGCATGAATGAATATGTAAAGGAGGAGGATGCGAAGATGAAGGTAATGGCACCAACGCCAAAGGATTAGGGGGATCATATAGCAATATGTCCCAGATTGAATCATAGATCCTCTCAAGATCATGAGGAATCTGAGGAATTGGGTCCCGAGGGGACAAAGTAACAATAATAGGTGGAGCCCGTGGAATGTCTTCAGTGATGACTCTCAACCAAGTCGGGGTCAAGAGCAGAGTGCGGAATAGGGTATGGAGGGTGAAAACACGATGGGGATAGGTTCCCCTCCAGAGAAGGTCCGTGGTAAATCCAAGCTGATAGGGGTCATCAGGCTCCCCTTCGTCTGTCTCCTCGCTTAGCAATATTCTCTTATCAAAAATGGCCCCAGGCCCTTCAATCAACTCGTCAATCAACGGTGGCCACTTTGGTTATGAGAGATCAAGGAATAGCTTGTTTAGTACAATGTACAAGTCCCATGTGTCGAACTAACGGTACCACTCGCATTCCGGATCTTGGATCTTCCTCCTCTTCATTGGCTGCAGATCCTCCAAGGATTGGTATGTCAGCAACTTAGAACAGTGTCTGGCTAGATCTCTCCCATAGATGTCATGTAGGTTGAAGTGGGAAGTAATTACCACTGTGTTGTTATTTTCGTGATTGATTACGGGTCCCTTAATGAAGTGTGTATATAAGGTCCAAGTCAAGGGATCCCGATTTTCTTCGCACGGTGTGGTCATTGTTTTCCAGTTTTTCTGACCATCTTCGTCTTCCTACTGCTGAACAATATGTCATCTTACCTTTACTGGCCTATAGCCCATACCGTTACCAGGTACTCTTATGCTATCATTGATAGGTGTAGTTTTGCCTTGTAATTGTTGTTAGTTTTTGGGTGTCCTACAGACTAATTAAGGGCCGTGTAGGCTCAATATGTTGTACAATCTTGTTAAATATAATTAAGTGGTAATTAGAGTGTAAACTTGTAATCTATGGACTGCTTTGCGTTATCCCTAGGATATGTGGTTGTAAAGTCAATTTCGAGGTGGGATCTCGAATGTGAGTTTGACTGTATATGGACACATACCTTAAACTGTTCCTAATTGGAGAGTAATTACTCTGGGACATTGATTACTTGTAAATCAGCACGCATGATGTGTAGATGACCAATCTCACGGTCATAGGTGCGAGGCACCAGCACATATGTGTGGGTGTTCATCCTGGGAGGATGTTCACAGAACTGATCTGCTGATAGATCTTCAGGTGGTTAATTATACCTAATGTCAACTGAAGATCCATCTGTCTCAGTAGTATCGTTGATCCTTTAACTTGAGATATTAATGAGGTCTTGCGTGAGGACTGGTGTGGTATAATGTTTGGTTAAGTGACTTTAACCATAAGTCATAAAACACTGAATTATTAGCCACATCGGGATACATGCGAAGACCGTTAATGGTCAAGAGAGGATCGCTCACTGTCAGGTAAATCACAGACAGTTAAAGAGTCATGACATTGACGCTCTACTAAATCCCTGGCCAGGGTGGTATCGGTTCGTTTGGAACGAATATGAAATTATTATGGAGGTCATGGTCAGACGACACGATCACTAATGGTTTGACGAAACCATACCACACGATCGAATGGGACTCATAGAATGAGCGAGATATTATAGCGATACAGTAACTGAAGACTTACAGGTGCCAAACAGGGTGAAGATGAACCCGGCATCCTCTTGGATTACACGGATTTTCTTGACCCAACGTGATCAAAAAGGTCCGGAAAATATTAAACGGTTATTGGGAATAACCGGTTTAATTTACTTCTAATTAATTAAAAGTTAATGGATCTTTAAACCAGAGTGATGATAGGCCTAGAGTATCACACACAAATGACTCTTGCAGAACGGAATATTATTGTACGGAAAAATATACTAAAGTATTAAATTCTTTTGGGAAAAGAATTTACCAATGGCTTAAAAGTATATATATAATAATAAAAAGGACATATATATAATATATGTATTATTAGGCTTATTTGATAAATGAGCTAATAATAATATATTGATATATAAAATGTCATCGGGTTTAACATTTAACCGCAGTTACTTTTAGCCGAGACGGTTAAATGACGGGATTGGCTGAAATGACGGTTCAAGCTGCCACCTTTAAACCCTTTATAAACCCATATTCTCCAACCCGCAGAAGCTAATGCTTTAACCATTCAAAAGGGTGGTCATCAAGCTTCTGAAGAATTAGATTCTTCCTAGGAAGACTTGAGGTTGAGCTTGAGGGTTGTGCGGGTTAGAGAAGTGTAGACACCGATTTTGGACCCCCCTTTTTGGTCATGAACCCCATCCACCATTAGCCCATCACCACCAAACCCACCACCTTAGCTATCTCATCCTTCAGCCTACTAAATAATCAGGCCCATTAACCAATCTCGACCCTAGCCACCTTTTCGTGGAAGGCCAACCAGCCCGCCTTCCACCACCTTTAGAAGGCCAGCCAGCCCGCCTTCCACCACCCTTAGAAGGCCACCCCTCGCCTTCCACCACCCTTAGAAGGCCACCCCTCGCCTTCCACCACCCTTGGAAGGCCAACTAGACCGCCTTCCACCCTTTCGTGGAAGGCCAGCTACCTGGCCTTCCACGGGATTGGAAGGCAAGATAGTTGGCCGTCCACTCCCCTAACTTCCATCTTGACCTCGTCTTCCCACGATCTCCTCCACTCGCCACCCTCATCCCCACTACTCCGATCACTCCCCACTCCGGCGACTGCCGCGCACACCACCTCCGACTCTTGACCACTTCCTATTGGTTCTTTGATGATTAATGGGGATTTAGAACTTGAATCCCTCCTATTTTTTTCTCTCCTATTTAAACCCTCTTACTCCTCCTAGAGAAGGGAGTTGGCAGGGGCTGGAAAGGTTTCAGTTTTGCGAGGCTGGAGATTGAAGAGCCTCAAGTGGGAGAAAGCCTCGACAGTCAACGAGTCAGAGGAGGCAGAGGAATCCTCCGCATTCCAAATGGGCTTCTTTTTTTAACTCTCTCCTTACTTTTCTCCTTTCCATTTCACTGCATTCCCTCCACTTCGTAGCATCATCTCCTCCTTTTACTCTTTTTTCTTTTACCACATTACTTTACTTTTCACTACTATCGCATACGGGCACCCCCATCTGCATGCATACATGTTAGGATGACTTAGCACCTTTACCCTCCAGAGGTTTCAAACAAAAAAAAATGGGAGGTGGGTGGCCATAACATATGGTCACCTTCCCTCCCCAAACACCCATCCGGTGCGTCCCCTTTAAATTTTAGTTTATTTATATATTTGCATGAATAGATTCTACATATGATAGTTCTAATCGAGTTATCTCCTTCTTTTGTCTTGTCTTTTCCTTTCAGGGACCCTTACCGCATGTAGACACGCTAATTTTGACGTCATTTCGAGTAAATTTCATATCATATAATAATGCCTCAGAATGGTCTGATATTTAACCATTGATTAATTTTTATTGATCTTTTTAAGTGTCGGGTTTAACAGACATGTTTAAGTTAATCAATTAAATTGATTTTAACTTGAATTTCAGTTAAAATATGTAGAATTCTAAAAGACGTCGACCTGTGTGGACGCCATTTAGAGTTTATTCTTATTTTAACGTTTAAATTTGAATTTTAATCAGTTGATTAATTAGCTAAAAGGCGTCTGTGAGCACTGACGCGTTTTAGGCTTCTTAGGCTATTTCTACTTCTCTTCCGGATGTTTATCCTTATCTTAATTAGTGTAAAAGACGTCTGCACAAGTAGACGTGTTTTAGCTAATAAAGATAAAGATAAGCTTTCCCGGATATTTATCCTTATCTTAATTAATCTGAAAGGCGTCAGCCATGGTGGACGCGTTTTAGATAATTACAGATAAAGATGAATTAATCAGTATTTATCTGTCGGTTAAGATAGATAAATCCTAGAGTTTTCTATGTTAATCACGAACGCAGAAGAAGCCTATAAATACCTTGCATCTCGAAGAGTAAAAAGCGTAATCTTGAGTTAATTGAGCGATAGCGAGTTGAAGATCGAAGCAACAACGTCGGAACGCCGGAGCGCTGCCATTTCCAGAAGTCGGCGTCCTTTCAAGAATCTTCATCCTTTCAAGGCTTCAACCATTGGGCATAAGTGTTTCATTTTTGCATTTTTATTCTACATCTTCATTAATCTTTCATTCTTCATAATCACTTTATGCAACACACACCACAACATCATCTTTCAAAACCTATTTGATTAAAGGGGTTTTAAAAGCCATTTAACAAGTAAGTTTGCTGTTCAATCGCATGCTTAAAATCATGATTAGTTTGGATACTGCTTCCACTTAAATTCTCATCATTATTCATTTCCTTTCTGTCTCTGCTGCACTCAATAACAACAAGAGAATCAAAAGGGGAAATCAAGCACAAAGCTAAAAGAACTTCTGGACGATCCTCAACCTCAAACTCAACAGCAAGAACAAAAGAACAAGAAGGGCTGTCTTTCTTCAGCCGGCTGAAGGAGGGGAATCAAGAACTCAACATCTTCCGCATTCAAACAGGTAGGCAATCATACTCTCTTTTGAAACTTTTAAGTCAAAAGTTTCTGGCGATCACTGCACTTAGTTGCTGTTTTTAATAGGTTAGTTTACACTAAACAACATAGATTTTTCATGTTAATCACACGAGCATTTTAAAGCACTCACACCGCATTTTGCGTGTAGACTGCCGAGCTCTCCTCCTCTGACCGGCCGGAGGAAGAGAAGAGGAATGCTCCTGGCGATCACACACTTTGACTCCTAATCCTTCCAAATCACCACAGTGCTAAGACGGACAGAGAAGCCCTCGCCCAAAGCCCATAGCAGCGGCGGGGGACGTTTCGGGCGCCTACAGCCCTTTGGCGATCACGGTGGGACATCTACTAGCTCGATGCACGCACCGCGATCAAAGGTAAGAAGGTAAGGCCCTGACATATTTTATTCTTGATCTGGACGGCCTGTTGCTAGGCCGTTGAAGCTAACAAACGGCCAAGCAGTTGGCTGTCCAACATCTTGGACGGCCACTTGCCTGGCCGTCGACACCTCTGGACGGCCAATACCCTGGCCGTCCTCTCCCTAGGACGGCCAAGATACAGGCCGTCCACCCCAATTGGACGGTGGGCCTCTTGGCCGTCATCCTCCATTTGACGGCCAACCTTTTGGCCGTCCTCTGCCTTTGAGGGCCAAACCTCTGGCCATCCTCTCTACTTTGACAATTCTGTTAGCACATGTATGATGTATGCTGCTTACTTCGTTGATTCGTTGTATGGTCTGGCTTGTTCTTTGTTAAGTTTCTAGGTTTTTTGGGGTATTCTCCGCGGGGGTTTTAAGGAAGAGCCGGCATCACATCTCTAGTCACCTCTCCCGCAGTATTTGACTCTCCACCCGAGGATTCCCACTCGGGTGTGACTAGTCTTATTCTGTTGGGAACCTCCGTGAGTCTCCGCGAGCCAGGGATTCCCACTTGGCCGCCGAGCAGGTTGTACCTAAAACCACCCGATAGGAATCCCGGGTTTGTGTGAGGAATTAATTGAGTCTTTCCGTTCACAATCATTCACCCATAGGTGTCACTGAGAGAATTGTTCCAAAATCTAAGACACCTAACTAAACTCTGGTTGAACATGTTTTGAAAGAAGAATACATGATCGTTAAGGGTTTAAACTTGATTTGTTAGAAACCAACACTCATAATACACTATTAACCTTTCAAGTGAAATATAAAATCGTTTAGGATTTGTGTTTCATAATGAACCGAATGTATGTTAACACTGTGTATGATGACATGGATGAGCTTGGTAACAATGTCATGCACAACCCTCTGTTTGAAATTGAAGAAGATCCACAACAAACTTTCATAGGTATGCTCCAAGCATCCAGAGAAGGACTTCCGAGGAAAGATTCCGATGAATCTTCTACCTCGCAGGGAGAAGATGAGCCAGTAATTTTAAGTAGAACTCTCCAAAATCCTGGAGAAGATCCAGAACTTATTGTTGTGTTATCACGTTATACATTCGATCAACTCATCCAATTAGTCTCCCGTGGCGAGATTCAGGATGCCACTCTACGGAAAACTCAATTCCAAGGATCTTCTAGCGGACCCCAGACTAATCAAACAATGCCAGCTCAGGCAATCCCATTTAATCTTACCAACCAGATCACACCTTCCAAGCAGGAGGAATTCATCTATAAGAATGAGGTTGAGACTTGTGTGCGGCAGCTCATGGCCGAAAATCTCAACCTTAGACAACCTCATTCCCTTTTGAGCTACTGCAAGTTCCCTCCGGCCTACTTTCCACCAGGATTCAAAGTACCTAAGTACAGGAAGTACGATGGTACTACTGACCCACACCATCACTTATCTGGGCTTCTCATGGATTCTCACCAGTGGCTCTTCGATAGAGTCATCCTCGTCCACCTCTTTCAGAAGTCTCTTGAGGGAGAGGCCTTGAGATGGTTTTCTTCTCTACCAGCCACTGACCTAATCAACATTGATATGGTCTCTGAAAGATTCATCACCCACTTCAACCACATGGCAGCCTTGCCCCCCACCTTATTTGACCTTGTAATGGAAAAAATGAAGTATGATGAAGACTTCACTCACTTTGCTAATAGGTGGAGAGCTATGGCCTCTAGAGCAGAGGTCGTCATCCCTGAAGCCCAAGCGGTCACTATGCTCGTTAACAACGCTACCCCTCAGCTCCGAGCTATTCTCATGCTTAGCGAACTTCAAACATTCACTCAGCTGTATAATCTAGCTAGGGTAGTTCAGTCTCAAATCCGAGACTCCACTCTGCCTTCGTTCTTTGAGAACAGAAATAGAAACAAGAAAGCCACACCGACTCCTACTACAGAAGGAGTCACCATCAATGAGCAGATCAATATGCTAGCACAGTCAACCAGGGTTCCCAATTCTCATCCTAAGTCTGACACTCAGCCCAATCAGAAACAATATTCAGTTGTTCCTCCCCCGGCTAATTACAGTCGTCCCATGGCTAAACGAGCATCATATCAACCTCTGCCAGAATCATTAGCAAACATTTTTTATGCCTTGCTAGCTTGTAATGCCATTCAACTCCCACCTCAAAGAGAAGGTGTTCCACGCAATGCGGACACGTCCAGGTATTGCCCCTACCATAGGGTCTTGGGACACACGATCTACACTTGCTTCACTTTTAGGGATTGGGTGTATGACTTGAACGATGAAGGTCGGATAAACTGGGAGGACATGAGAAAGGCTGTTGATGCTTTGAAGGCTAAGAAGGAACTAGGAATTGTGAAGGACCCGTTACCTTCTCATCAAGTAGTCCAAGATTCCTCCAGTTCTCAAGGAAAAGTCAACACTTTGATCAAAGACTTGGAGCCCGTAATAGTCTGCAGAAAACAATACTGGGAGTATGAAGGGTTTGGGATAAAACATCAAGATCCCACCTGGTCGCGTGAGACTAAAGGAGTTACTCCGGAAGTCTCTACGATCTCCCAAGACAAGCATTTGGTCCTGATCCGACCCAAAGAACAACTAACAATCCTCAAGCCAGTCACCCTCATTCAGATCCCTCCGATCACAGCCGAGGGACCCACCCTATCCATCTTCTGCCCAACTAGGAACCAGGGATCGATGACCTGCCTCAATCCCATAAGGTCACCAACGGAGGAAGCAGATCCAATCTTGGTGGAAGTAACACTCAAGAATCGCATCATTCCTCCAAGCCAACCCTTGGACTCCCAGGGTAACTCAATCCCTACTGCGGGGAATGTCCAGTCTGAGTATGACATCCTCCAGCATTTGGAGAAGACTTCTGCTAAGATCTCTATCCTTTAGCTAATCCGGAAATCTCCCACACACAGGGAGACGCTGTTTAATTTCCTACAGCAAATCACGGTCAATGAAGATCTCCCCATTGGAGGAGTCACTAATGCCATCCTCTCAGTCACTCAGACCCCCATGATATCCTTTCCAGAAAAAGATCTGGCTCCCCTCGAGTGTCGATCCCTTCCTTTGTGCCTAACTACCACTCTCAATGGCCATTCAGAAGACTCCATTTTACTGGATACCGGAGCCTCTATCAATGTATGTCCCCTCAAGACCCTCAAAAGGATAGGGATAGATCCGGAGAAGATTGAGTCCACCTCCATGATGGTCTCGACTTATGATAATTCTCAAAGACCAGCAGATGGAAAGATCTTCCTGCAACTGGAAATCGGCCCGGTAGCCATGATTTCGGAATTCTACATCTTGGATGTTAAGTCCATCTACAATGCTATTCTAGGGAGACCTTGGATGGACCAAACCTTGGGAATTCCATCCACCAACCACCAGTGCTATAAGTTCCCATATAACGGGAAGATTGTGAAGGTCAAAAGCACTCCCTATATTGAGTCACTGGACTCAGTAACAGCAGAACAGATTCCATCTATGATAACTTCCAAGAAAGGCAAAGAGCCCGTTCTTTCATTAGTCAATTCTCATCTCAGGCCTAGGCCGGGCATAGGTTGGCAGCTCATGAGCAAGATGGGGTATAGCTCAGGCTCCAGATTAGGAAGAGAAGAACAAGGCATTCGTGATCCTATCTTAAAGAACCCTATCATTGGGGGATATGGCCTGGGTTACAAGTCTACTGAACTAACAGAAGGGACAAAGAAATGGTCCCTCATGAATCACTTTGTGAGAAAGAAGCTGGAGTTGCCCAGGATAGAAGAGGGAATGCAAGAAGAGAACGAGGATAGTCGAGAGGAAAATGAAGAAGATTTCGGCATATCGTCCTTGTTTCATGAATCAAACAGCCCATCGGTAGGGCTCTTCTTGGTCAAGGATGAACCAGCTCCTGCCACGTTCATTCCTTTCTTGTTCCACCCACCTTCCATCTTGATGCTCCCAGCACCAGTCAACGCCTCTTCTTCTGAATGTTTGATGTTAGAGGCGTTTGGTCGTGAAAAAAAAAGTTTAATTCTCATCCTGAAGTGGGCGAGGTCACTTTTGAGGAACTTACATGGTGGGACAACCCCGCCATCGTTGAATCTTTGTCCCAAGGATCTACCCTTGTCTCATCCGGGACAAAACTGACCTATTTCCCGGGTCATGTACATAGTAGCTTAGGAATTAGGATAGCCTCCTCCCTGTCTAGGTATTGTAGGACTAAGCAAGTTCCTTTGTTCTTAGTACAGGAGTTAGCAAATAGGTGTAAAGTTTTGAACAAGATGGACAAGCTTCTTCAGATAGGGGTCATCTCTGAGCCATTGGAGCTTGTGAAAGTTGAATCTTGCAATGATGGTCTGGGAGTATTTGAGCTTAGCGAAGGGGAAGAGGATGATGACTTGGCCGAACCACTTTTCAATGGGACGAGACGGTTTGATGAACCCTCGTCAACAGTCGACGAACCCACTAAAGAAGTCAACCTTGGAATAGAGAAGGATCCGAAGATAGTGCTAATTAGCGCTAGATTGAGTCCGGAAGAAGAAGGGTCCATAATAGCCGTACTCCGGGAACATCGTGACGGGTTTGCTTGGTCATATGAGGATATGCCCGGATTAAACACGGAATTGGTGGAACATCGGTTAATCCTCAAACCTGATGCTAAACATGTGAAACAAAAGTTGAGACTGCTACAACCGGAATTAGCACTAAAGGTAAAAGAAGAGGTTGACAAATTACGCAAGGCCAAGTTCCTTCGGGTAGTGCTCTATCCTAAGTGGGTAGCTAATATCGTCCCCGTGGCAAAAAAGGACAGAAAGGTCAAGGTTTGCATAGATTTTTGCAATCTCAATCAAGCCTGTCCAAAGGATGATTTTCCACTTCCTCATATAGACTTGCTAGTCGATAACATGGCTGGATTTGAAATGTTGTCCTTCATGGACAATTTTTCAGGATATAATCAAATCCGACTAGCTAAAGAAGACCAAGAGAAAACATCTTTCATAACCGATCTGGCCGGCCGGAGGAAGAGAAGAGGAATCCGTCGTCTCCCGCTCCATCAGAACGCGATCACTCTCACCATACTGCGGAGCACAGGGACCGTAAGGTAATGCTCCTGGCGATTACACACTTTGACTCCTAATCCTTCCAAATCGCCGCAGTGCTAAGACGTATGGAGAAGCCTTTGCCTGAAGCCCACAGCAGCGGCGGGGGACGTTCCGGACGCCTACAAGAAGTTGAACTCCGTTGCTGCGAGGGTTCGTGTGGATCAGCTTTAGAAGCGTACGTTTGTGCGGCTCAAAGCATTGAAGAGTTCGGATTCGATTTTCACAGGACAACGTATTCTGTGCAAGGTGATAAATCTCGTGTTATTTATTTTAGACCATTTTTGTTGTATCAATCAGAGCTCGAACCGGTTTGGGAAATCATTTTGTTTTATATTCTCAGGATAACGATCGAATCCAACAGTGGTATTAGAGCCAGATTTAGGCTCCTATTGATGCAACTAGGAAAAACGATCTCTGTTGTAACATTAACATCATGTTCAAGTTCTTCAATTGCATTTTAATTTTTTGGGCATGAAAAATTTATTTTTTCCGAACAGTAGGAAACTGGACGGCAAACGGCCAGGCCGTCTGAGTATTTTCAGACTTTTTTTCAAATTGTAAATGGCACTTAGAGTGGCCCCGGAACGTAAACGACACTTAGAGTGGCCGTCTGGAGCGTAAACGGCACTTGGAGTGGCCGTTAAATTTTATGGGATTTTATGAAATTTTTCGGAAAATTAAACGGCCAAGATTGTGGCCGTCCACGTAGTGGACGGCCATGCATGTGGCCGTCCACGTAATGGATGGCCATGCATGTGGCCGTCCCCTAAGTGGACGGCCAACATGGTGGCCGCCCACTGCAAGGGTGGACGGCCAACCATGTGGCCTTCCACTTGGTGGAAGGCACTCGGTCCTGCTGTCTGCATATTTTAAATTTTTTAAAATAGAATTGTTGTCCGATTTTTCGCACTGTTAGGCGCACTGCTCCAACCCACACTACATTGGCCTAGAAAATTAAAATTTTAACTCAAAATTAAGATAATTGTTGGATAGGATTAATTAAATTTATTGTTTATTAATCTAATAATTATCATGTAAATTTTGAGTTTAATTGAAGATTACGTATAAATTCAAACTTTTGAATTTTTAATTATTAGATAATTGTTAAATTCGAATTTTGAGAGGATTATCGTTAAAATTCAAATTTTGAGTTTGTAAATTTTTTGCATAATTTTCAAAGGAATAAATTGTGAATTTTAATGAAAGATAATTGAGGACAGTCATTTAATTAAATTGTATTCTATCTTTGGATGATTAATTTGAATTTAAATTTCATGATTGTCTTAATTATTATGAATGATTAAATTTAATTTTAAATTCATGTGTGTATTCTCTTATACGTATGGAATAATTCTAAGCATGAATGTTACTGTGATGCCATTTTGGTCTCTATTAGATTACTTTTGAATGCAACAAAGAGTTATTCAAAACTAATCATGACGAAAATTTTTCGTATGTACAACCCATGATTTCAATCCAAATATAAGGATTATTTTCAAAATAACCCTTCTGTGATTGATATGATTGTGTTTGAAATGTTGGGTGATCATGGACTTAGCTTAGTTCGTTTTGGGCCTGTGAACCTCCCTTCTTTCTCTATTTAATTTCCAATGTAATTTTATCTTCCTCCGATAAATGTACTCGCCTTAAGGGCTGCTGGAAATTATTTGGCATGTAATTCTTTTTCCGGTCTGCAAGCCATGTAATTATTGTAAATAATGCTACTAATGGAGCTTGAAGGCACGGAGGACGAACTACAAGGATGGTTCTGCTGCTTGGGAAGTAAGCTAGATATCAACGTAGCTTTACTTAGAGTCCATGATCACCCAGGCTTATTTATTTGCATGGGATGCATTTATTTTGAGCAATTATTAGGTATAGTAAATATATAGCACGAATATATTTATTCTACTACTTAAGGTGAGACCAAGATAAAAGCAAAATACCCTCTTTATTAAATATTAGATCTGTGAACGTGGCTTTAGAAGCCGTCGTGGCCCTCCACCATTATAGGGTGACTAAATGTCATTATTTCATGGATTTGTTGTGCTTTCCACAAGGTTCATGATTTGGTGGCAGGATCTCAACCCTAAAGCTTTGCTTCAATGGGATGGAGGACTGAACTTGGCCTTGTTGTGCTTTCCACAAGGGTCGGGTCACGAACTTATTACTGTGTAGTAATAGTGGTACAATCTAACTAGGAGTATCCTTTGTTGTGCTTTCCACAAGGGGATGATTGCTTAGGGGCCGAAAATCGGATATTGCATTGGATGCAAGTGCTGTTGACTGCCCAAGGAATGGGATGTGATTTTTTGTGCTTTCCACAAGGTTGCATCTCAGTTCTGTTGGAATTCCGACCCACTAGGATGATCGTCGTGATCTCCCATGATTGAGGGTCATATAGTTCGACGCAAAATAGTGGAGCTAATTATGATAGAAAACCATATCTAAAGTTAGAACCTTGAACGCATGCTAAAATATTGTCTTCTATTTTTCTATTCAGATCATCATGTCATTGTCTAATCCCCTCCGTAGTATCTTGGATGTGAACAAATTGACTGGACCTAATTTTCAAGACTGGCTACGTAATTTGCGAATAGTCTTAACAGCTGAAAAGATTGTGTACGTGTTAGACACGATTCAACCTGAGCCTCCCGCTGATACCGAAGAGGGTGATCAATTAAATTATGCAAAATGGTCGTAAGATTCTTCCCTTGCGCAGTGTTATATACTGGCCTCTATAACTCCCAAGCTATAGAGGCAATTTGAAAAGACAGATTGTAGAGCTATACTTCTCTAACTACACCTGCTCTTTGGTGAGCAGGGTAGGATAGAGAGGTATGAGCTCTCCAAGAAACTTTTTAGGATTAGGATGTTTGAGGGTGTTTCAGTACAAGCTCATGTACTGAAAATGATTGAGTGGATAGGGCGACTCAATGAGCTAGGATTCAAGTTAGATCTTGAACTTAGCATTGATCTTATTCTCCAGTCATTGCCTGAATCCTTTTCTCCCTTCATCATGAACTTTAACATGAATAGGATTGAGGTTTCTCTACCAGAACTCCTAAACATGTTAAAGAGTGCTAAAAGGACCATGCAAAAGGAGAAACCATCTTCTATAATGATTGTTGGTCAGACCAACAATCAAACGAAAGCCACCCAGACACCCAATAACAAGAAGGGAAAGAAACCGACTAAAGGTAATCAGATCACCAAGATAGGCAAGGGCAAGGGCAAGAAGGATGAAAAAGACAACAAATGCTTTCGGTGTGGACAGACAGGTCACTGGGAAAGGAATTGCAAGGTAATTCTAAATGAAGGTATTTTTTTCATTGACTTAAATTTGTCTCTTATGAGATCCACATCATGGGTATTGGATACTGGATGCACATCTCATATCTACAATTCTTTGCAGGTACTGACAAATAAAAGAAGACTTGACAAAAGAGAGATCCAACTAAGGATGGGCAATGGAGCTATAGTTGCCGCTAAAGCTGTGGGGACTGCTCATCTTAGTTTACCTTCTAGGATAATTATGGAGTTAACATAGTGTTATTTTGTTCCAGAAATTATCAGAAACATTGTATCTATTTCCTGCTTAAACAATCTTGGTTACTTTTTGACGATACAATAATGGTTTGATTATAGCTAATGGTTATTTATTCAATGGGTTATATGTATTGGATACATGTAATGATGTAATGCAGGTTTCCAGTGATAAAACAGAAGAAGTGAATCCTGCATATCTTTGGCATTACAGACTTGGTCATATAGGAGAGAAGATGATTTCTCACCTATGTTCAAATGGATACTTGAATTCATTCGAATTCAAATCATCTGATACATGTGAGTTGTGTCTCATAGGGAAGATGACCAAAGCTCCTTTTAGTGGACATGGTGAAAGGATTGTTGAGCTTCTATGTGGACCCATGTCAATAGAAGCTAAAGGAGGATATCTTTATTTCATTTCTTTTATTGATGACTTCTCTAGGTATGGCTGTGTGTATTAATGAGATATAAATCACAAGCTTTTGAGAAGTTTAAGGAATAAAAGAATGAAGTAGAGAAGTAGACTGGTAAAAGTATTAAAACTCTTCGATCGGATCGATGAGGTGAATACTTAAGTCTCGAATTCACTTCTTACTTAAAGGACAATGGAATAATTTCTCGGTGGACCCCACCATATATGCCATAGCATAATGGTGTATCTGAAAGGAGAAATAGGACCTTGTTAGACATGGTCCGTTCCATGATGTCTTTGGCAGAATTACTATTGTCTCTATGGGGGGACGCTTTAGAGACTGCAACCTACTTGTTAAATAAGGTTTCGAGTAAGTCAGTTCCTACCACACCATATGAGATATGGAAGGGAAGGAAACCGAACTTTAATCATATTAAGGTTTGGGGGTGTCCTGCCCATGTGAAGAGGAATGACACAGATAAGTTAAAGTCAAGAATATACAAGTGTAGGTTTGTGGGATATCCAAAAGAGACATTTGGATATTATTTCTATCACCCTTCTGAGCAAAGGGTCTTAGTGGCCAAGAGAGCTGTATTCCTGGAGAAGAAATATCTCCTCCAGAAAAACAGTGGGAGCCAGATAGAACTGAACGAGGTCCATCAACCACAAACTGGGGACACAGCCTCATTAGATGAGACACCACCTACAGAAAATACTCAAAATGAAATACAGATATTGCGAAGATCTGGTAGGGTACCTAGAGAACCTGAGAGATACGTTGGACATATCTCTGACAGTTCATCTAAGGTACAGATAAATGAGGATGATGATCCTCAATCTTATCAGGAGGCAATTAGTAATTCTGACTCTGAGAAATGGAAATAAGCTATGGATTCAGAAATACAATCTATGTATACCAATCAAGTTTGAAACTTGGTTGACATACCTGAAGGGAAGGTCCCTATCGGCTGCAAATGGATCTTCAAAAGGAAGATCGGAGCAGATGGACAAATTGACACTTATAAAGCTCAACTTGTGGCAAAGGGATATCGTCAAAGACAAGGAATTGACTATGACGAAACTTTTTCACCAGTAGCAATGATAAAGTCAATTAGAATCCTCCTTGCCATTGCAGCATACCTAGATTATGAGATCTGACAAATGGATGTGAAGACAGCTTTCCTTTATAGAAACCTGTCAGAAGAGGTGTATATGGTATAACTTGATGGATTCACATCTAAGTAGCATCCCAATAAGATATGCAAGCTTCAGAAATCCATTTATGGATTGAAGTAGGTGTCTCGAAGTTGGAATTTGAGATTTGATGTGGTTATCAAATCTTTTGACTTCATTTGAAATAATGACTAATCCTGTGTTTACAAGAAAGTCAGTAGGAGCTCAGTGAACTTCTTAGTCCTCTATGTTGATGACATCTTACTCATTGGGAATGATGTAAGGATACTGACATCAACGAAGTCTTGGTTGTCTAAGACATTCTCCATGAAGGATTTGATAGAAGCATCATATGTGTTGGGCATAAGGATCTATCATAATAGATCAAAAAGGATGTTGGGAATGTCCCAATCCATGTACATAGAAACTATACTCAGAAGATTCCAGTTGAAAAATTCCAAAAGAGGTCTCATTCTTATGAGACATGGAATTTACCTATCTAAGGGCATGGCCCCTAGAACACCTAAGGAAGTAAAGCACATGAGTCGGATACCCTATGCCTCGGCAATAAGGTCGATCATGTATGCCATGCTATGTACTCACCCTGATGTGGCCAATGCTTTAAGCATTACCAACATATATTAGAGTGATCCAGGCGAAGAGTACTGGAAAGCAGTGAAATGCATCTTTAAGTACTTAAGAAGAACTAAGGATCTTTTCTTGCTGTATGGAGGAGAAGAGGACTTGCAATTGAGAGCACATACAAACTCTAGTAAACAGTCAGATTCAGATGATAGCAAATCCATGTCTGGATTTGTATTCATGTTAAATGAAGGGACAGTCAGTTGGAAGAGTTCCAAGCAAGAAACGACTGTGGATTCAACGACAGAGGCAGAATATATAGCTGCGGCTGAAGCTGCCAAGAAAGCGGTCTGGATGAAAAAATTCATCTCAGAACTTGACATAGTTCCCAGCATATCGGCTCCCATCCCATTATTATGTGATAATAATGGGGCCATCGCGTAGACAAAGGAATCTCGGTCTCACCAAAGGTCGAAGCATATTCTAAGGAGCTTCCACCTGATTCGGGAGATTGTTGCAAGGGGAGATGTGATGGTAGAGCGTGTACCATTAAAACACAATATTGCAGATCCACTGACTAAGCCTTTGTCACAGATTGTGTTTGAGTGTCATCGGGAAAAGATGGGCCTCAAGACTGTGGGCAATTAGTTGTAGTACAAGTGGGAGATTGTTAGTTTTTGGGTACCCTACAGACCAATTATGGGCCGTGTAGGCCCAATGTGTTGTACAATCTTGTTCAATATAATTAAGTGGTAATTAGAGCATAAACATGTAATATGTGGATTGCTTTGCATTGTCCTTAGGATGTGGTTGTAAAGTCAATTTCAAGATGGGATCTCGAATGTGAGTTTGACTGTATATGGACACATACCTTAAACTGTTCCTGATAGGAGAGTAATCACTCTGGGACATTGATTACTTGTAAATCAGCATGCATGATGTGTAGATGACCAATCTCACGGTCATAGGTGCGGGACACCAGCACATATGTGTGGGTGTTCATCCTAAGAGGATGTTCACAGAACTGATCCGCTGATGGATCTTCAGATGGTTAATTATACCTAATGTCAACAGAAAATCCATCTGTCTCAGAAGTATCGTTGATCCTTTAACATGAGACATTAATGAGGTCTTACGTGAGGACTGGTGTGGTATAATATTTGGTTAAGTGACTTTAACCATAAGTCATGAAACACTGAATTATTAGCCACATCGGGAAACATGCGAAGACCGTTAATGGTCAAGAGGGGATCGCTCACTATTAGGTAAATCACAGACAGTTAAAGAGTCATGACATAGACGCTCCACTAAATCCCTGGCCAAGGTGGTATCGGTTCGTTTGGAACGAAATGAAATTATTATGGAGGTCATGGTCAGACGACACGATCACTAATAGTTTGACGAAACCATACCACATGATCGGATCGGACTCATAGAATGAGCGAGAGATTATAGTAATACGGTAACTGAAGACTTACAACTGGTAGACACGGTGAAGATGAACCCGGCATCCTCTGGGATCATAAGGATTTGCTTGACCCAACGTGATAAAAAAGGTCCGAAACAAATCGACTGGGCAAGGAACAGGCATAGTGGCTTTCAAAGGATCAGCCGAAGAAGAATAAACCTATAATACCTGTGAGTGCTTAAATTGAGTGTGTGATTATCATGAAAAATTATGTTGTTTAAGTAAAAAAATAAACCTATTAAAAATAAACTAGGTGATGTGATCGCCGGAAACTTTTAACTAAAAAGTTCCAAAACAAAGATTTAATCGCCTACCTGTTTGGACGTGGGAGATGTTGAGTTCTTGGTTCCCCTCCTTCAGCCAAGTGAAGAAAGAGAGCCATTTCTATCTTTGTTCTTGCTTTGGCTGCTTACTGAGTTTTAAGGATCATCCAGATTCTTTGTTGTTCGTTGTTGGTTCCCTACCCTTTGCTCTTCTTTTGTACCTTGCAAGAAAAATGAAAAGAGAAAAGGAACAATGAAAATTCAGGCAGAAGTAGTATCCATTCCAGAAGAAACTTTAAACATGCAACTAAACAGGTGAACTCACTTGTATGATGGTCTTTTAAACCCCTTTAACAAATAGGTTGGGAAAATAATGCTAGTGTGTGTGTGTGTTGCATGGAGTGATGTGATGAAAAATGTGAGACTAATGTGATGAAAAATGTGAGAAATATGCAGAAATTAATTGAAAACTAAGCTGGATGGCCCCTGGGAAGCCTTGGTCTTGAAAGAATCTTGAATGGACGAAGAGCTAATGAAGACTCTTGAAAGCAGCAGCACTTCGCTCCTTCAGCGTTTGGACGTCGTTGCCAATTATCACTATTGTCACTCTCACTATCACTCAGATCACTTGCATCAACATCACTATCACTGTCGCCACAATCACTAACTCTTCACTGACCAAGGAGCTGGGTATTTATAGACTTTTGACATCCGCGGTTATTAATGGATTTACATGAAGAAAATTTGAAGTTTATCCAGCATAACAAACAGATAAATACATATTAGTTTATCTTTATCTGTAATTATCTAAAACATGTCGTCAATAAAAGACGTCTTTTAGCTAATTAAGATAAGGATAAACATCCGGGAAAAGTTCACTATTATCTGTAATTATCTAAAAAGCGTCGTCACTTGGAGACGCCGTTTAGACTAATTAAGATAAGGATATAAATCCAGAAAAGAGATAAAAACAACTTAGGAAACCTAAATGACGTCGTGTCTTGCATACGACTTTTAGCTAATTAATCAATTAATTAAAATTCAAATTTAAACATCAACATAGGAATAAACTCTAAATGGCGTCTTTACATGTAGACGTCTTTTAGACTTCTTCATATTTTAATTAAAATTTGAGTTAAAATCAATTTAATTAATTAACTTAAATCATGTATGTTTGACCCGACACTATTTAGATAATGAATTCAGAAGATCAATAAAAATTAACCAATTATTAAATATCAGACCATTCTGAGGCATCATTATATGATATGAAATTTACTCAAAATGATGTCAAAATTAGCGTGTCTACAGCTGCCTCACCTTGGCATCGTCTTTGCAAGGGAGTGAAATGAAATGGAATGTACTGAAATGTGATGCCAAGGTGTGATGAGACACGCTCTTAACATCACATGATTGGAATCTTTTCTCAAAATCATCGATGAAGATAGCTCAAAGGGATCAATGGAATCAATCTTGTCTGGATGAGGTAGACAAGGAAATAAAATAAGGTCGATCAACCTCTACAGAGTGGGAAGTACCCCAGGTCGTAGACACTGCAAGTTTCATCATGGGGAGCATTTGCCAGCCAATGTGGACGTGCTACAGCCATGATGGATCTTAAAAGAAAACAAGAAATATTGGATAAAGAGTCCAAGAAATGATAGAATTCCAAGGATATCTTCAAGCGAACCTCAAAGATAATCAAGATACTCAATTAAGAATGGAATATTTCATATCATGTTTGAATTATTTGATCAATGGTCTAAAACTTAATCAATAATTAATTCTTATCACAATGATATCAAAGTCTTACATGATGCATGCTGGGTTAAAAGAAAAATATAAAGTCAAATAAAATATAAATTAATCAAGGATAATATTGTTAAATTGTCATTAATGAGTCAAGACACCAATTCTTGTAATTCAGTGCTAAGCCGAAGCTCGTTTATCTACGCACCGTTTCACAAAAGTGGAACCATCGTTCCCATTAATTAACAATCCAACGGCCTATCCGTGCGATTAAGAATTCTCTGAAATTATCACCGTTTTCGTTGTAGGGGAACTCAAATTCCAGTTTCATCAAAACCACAAGGTCCTTGATGCACTCTAATAAATATTTAATATATAGTAATGAGATTATGCAAATGAATTACATGAAATAGTACAAGGGTAGAGATAACCGCCGTTTTAGCTACGGTCGAGACTCATAAATTCCCACAGTGGGTTCTTCTTGAGATTTTCAGCTTCATTTGAATTTTCCTGATTTTCCTGCACTAAAAAATCATTAGTAATTTCAAACAAGTGTTTAATTAAGCATCAAAATATGGAATTTCGGGTAAATGACAGAAAGCTTGAAATGCGTCTTGTCGCGCCGACGCCCTTTACCCATCTAAAATGCGTCCCTGTTCCACGACGCTTTTTCAGTTGTAGAAATAGGTTCTGGCTGTTCTCTATTCGGATTCCAACTCTTCCTATGCCTATCCCTTTTTCAATCCGGAAAAGCCTTCCTAAGATCGCAATTCCTTCTATATAAACACCATTAACTTGTTTCAAAGCAATCCTACCACAATCTAGAGATCCAAGTTAGAGTTTTTCTTCAAGGTTCAAGGGATTTCCAAGGTTTTCAAGGTTTCAAGGCTTCAAGAAGGAAGAAACTCGAAAATAAGATGAGTTCTTCGAGCAAAAGGATGAGAAGGACGCTTGAGAAGCTCTACGAGGTGGAGAATCATCTAATCGTAAGGGATCCCAACCTCCAAGTAAGTTGAATTATCTTTCCTTCTTCTTCAATTCCCTCCTTTTCCCCCATGTTCTTCATGTCCTTTTCAAGTTCTTCAATTGATCTTTTCTTTTATTCTCCAGACATACCCCATGTTTCTCGGTCCAAGGAAATTCACCTCCCTTCCTTGGATTCGCAAACTTGCTAAGAGTGCCAAACTCTCTATGCAAACTTTTGTCTACAAGTGGAATCTCGAAGGCTTAGTGGTCCATGTTAAGCACTACAATAGCTCAAACGTGGATTGGGCGGCCATGGGTGCCTTGATTGAATGGCATCCTCAAACCCACACCTTTCTTTTCCCTCAATTCGAGTGCACTATCCTTTTAGAGGAGGTGGAACTTTTGTTGGGTCTTCCAAAGATTAAGGATAAGATGGCTTTGACGAGGGAAAGGATCACTGGTCAACAATTGTTGACGACGATCATGAAGGATCCCACAGAGGTAAAAGGGTGCCTTACCAATAGAGAAATCAACCTTGCAAAGCTCGTTGAATGGATCTTGTACGAGATCGATGATCTGAGGGAGAATGAAGCTAAAGACGTGACGAAAGCTTTCGTCACGTGCCTTGCCGGGGCTCTGTTTTTTCCTGCGCAAGACAACATCCTTGAAGACGATCAAGTCAGTGCGATATGCGCAATCTTCGAGGGAAAACACATCAGCGCTGCGATCCTGGCTTATCTCTACAGTGGGCTCTCTGCGGCGTCCACGGGTCGACCTCCTTATGGGTGCATGCTGCTTTTTGCTTTATGGGTCGAGCTACACTTCAAATTCGAATATCACACGAGGATGTCAGCAAGACCGTCTCAAATCTACTTGAACAGCTCGATCCACCACATCTCCAACATCGTGAAGTTCAACGAGAGGATGATCAACAAAGTACCAAAGCTTAAGACCCGAGCCGACTGGAGAGAATATATGAGATGCATGTCGTCCAGCGGGCTTGACTCTTCCCCACTTGCACTTGTTGGAAAGCCCATTCGAGTACGCCGCGCATCCGGTGCAGAGCTCAAATTGATCGGGTCTACTGAGCTTGTGTTGTACAACCCTCACCGATGCCTTACTCAGCTCAGCTTGCCTCGTTACCAATTCCCCGAATTCTCCCTTACATCTCTAATCAAAAGGCGTGTTTGGAATCCGATGAAGACTATGAAGCTACATAACTCATTACTACTTTGTGGAACATTAGCTTTAGTCATTGTGTAGAATCCTCTAAGAATACAGATAGAGGATTAAAAGTTGAATACATACTATCACTTCGGGAATTTCTTCCTTGAATGTCCTTTTTCTTTTTTTTCCTTGATGTAATAAAGAATTTTTATTGAATAAAGAATCGTTCCTTTATGTCTTGAAATCTCTCCTCAACCTCTTGTGACTTTTCCACAATAAAAACTGAATTTTTTCCTTACAATATGACAGTTCGGGTTTACTTAATCCAAAACGCGTCCACTCAGAAAGACACCTTTAAACTATAATTCATTAGCCATTAATCCTCAAAATCCTGAATTAAGCTTAAAACGCGTCCACTATCCTAGATGTCTTTCAACTCTCTCTCTTACTTTTTCTAGAACTCCGCCATTAATTCTGTGATTAATCCACTGAAACGCGTCTTGATGTGTAGACGCCTTTAATAATCATGCCTTGTACGACTCTGACCAGAATTAGCGGTAATCTGAAACGCGTCGCCCTGTACAGACGCCGTTCACTCAATTTCAAACAGTTGGCCTTGCCGCCTCAATTTATGCGCCCTAAAATGTGTCGCTATATCCAGACGCGTTTTAACCTTTTCAAACAGAACCTGCGAAGGTCCCCCCTTTCTTCCTCACTTTCCCCAAAACCTTCTCTCTCTTCCCCGAGCTCTCTCCGGCGATCACTGGCGATTTTCACCGTTCTCCTTTACAAACTCCCTCTCCCAACTCCATGGAACGCGGCGAAGGATCCCGTAAGGCCAAGGCGATGGTGAAGCGCCGTCGGACCTCGGCGAGGGATGAGGAAGAAGTCCCGGCCGAACTCGCGGAGGTAGCAGCGTTTTTGGAGGAGGAGGCTCCTCCGGCACCCGTGGCCATGGAAGAAGGAGGGGAGGGCGACCTCCACCTGGTAAGCCCCCTATGGTTTGAATGGAGTGAGAAAAGGAGGGAGAAAGGGGTTCTTGGAACGGCGTCGCCTTGGTCTAACGCCTTTCAGCCGTAATTCCAAATTTTTAATTAGGCCAGAAAATGGTCTCACATTGCGTCAATACATGTGGACGCCTTTCAATAGGCGTCCCTGTTGGTAGACGCCTTTCAATTCAGGAATATTTTATCTGCTTTTATGTTCATTAACTGATGGAATTCCTTGTTTTCATTTGCAGGGGACAATGAGAGCTAGGATCAGTTGGGACCTAGTTATAGGTGCATACCGGGGACTCCCGGACTTCCATAAGGCGCGCCTGCGCCAGATGGGGTTCGGCGAGATCCTTGAAATCGAGCCATTTTGGCTCGATCTGGTCCTCCTGCAGGCGCTGCGGGAGAGGTGGCATGCGGAAAGCAGTGCTTTCCTAATGCCTTGGGGACATATGATCCCCACCCTAGAGGATGTGGCCAGGATCACTGGCCTCAGGGTAGAGGGCCGACCGGTAAGTGGGGTGACCTACCCCAACTACCAGGGGTTGGCAGAGGCCCTGCTAGGCATAGAGATGTCTAGCCTAGGCAGGGAGTCCAGGATGGTTCCTAGGGTAGAAGTAGAGGCTGCCCTAGGATTAGATGAGCCCCGGCGTCGATCAGACGAGACCCGGGAAGAGTTTAGGAGTAAGTTAGCAGAGTCCTCTTCCCTTGTGTACTGTAGTGACCCGAGTCAGGGGGAGGAGGTAGATAGGCAGCTTAGGGTCTTTTTGGTCTTTTTCTTTGGTCGGTTGCTCTTCGGTACGAAGGGCGACCACATTCATTGTAGGTTCCTCTATTTGTTAGATGATTTAGATAGTCTGCATGAGTATGCATGGGGTGCGGCCCTCCTGGCCCACCTATTCGCCGACCTGTCCGCGGTCACGCCTGACCGTGAGACTACCATCAGCGGCTTCTCGCCGTTCCTCCAGGTATTAAATCGTCTTTTATTTTTTTATGATATGCAATGTGATATGATGTGATGATTTCTAACTTATATGTTCATGTATGCAGGTTTGGAGCTATCACTACTTCCCGCTCGGCCGAGTGCGGATAGTACGACCTGGTGCCATCCTATTGGCCTGCCGCTGGCAGCCAATTGTGGACACGGCACCACAGCACCACCAACTGACGGCCCTCCGCCGTCAGTTTCTCGACTACCCCAAGTTGCTGGTGAGTTCTCAACTTGTTCAATTTTGTTCATTAAATGCAATCTTTTATTCATTAAATGCAAGTTATTTATATGAATGCAGCTAACCTGTATGCAGGTGATCTGGCGCCTGTACCTGGGTATGCGCGAAGAGGGTCAGCCGTGGGTGACGGCTGGCCAGAGGAGGTTCGGCAGGCAAATGTGGCTACATTGCCTGAACGAAATTGAACCCCTCCACCTGCGGCTCATGATGAGGACGCTGGGCCTCCACCAGGAGTGGATCGACGAGGAGGTCCCGGAGGGCGTCGGAAGGAGCATGAGGGGCAAGCAAGCCCCCACCGATTGGTGTGCTAAGTTCTTGAAGCAGTACGAGGACTAGCACCGCCGCGGGGTCAAGGTGGAGTCCCGGGCAGAGAGTAGCGAGGCCTACCTCCAGCAGTACCAGGCCCACTACGCCGATCAGCTTCGGCTCCTTCGACCACTCGATGTAAGTATGCATTCATGCGTCTTTCGTTTTATTATTATCTTAATTTATGTTTGTGAATGAATGTATGTATGTGTGATATGCAGGATGTGCGAGATGCGGTCATCGTTGACCTCTGGTCCCGCCTACATGACGCGGAGGCCCAGCTAGAGCAGGTCGAGAAGGAACTCTTCGACCTGGTATGTATGAATGAACATGAATGAATATTTTAATTAATTTGTTTTGACGATTAACCACTGATGATTGTCTTTTGGGGCAGCGAGCCGTCTACACCCAGGCGGCTCCTCCCACTTACGGAGCCTCATCCTCTTCCCACTCTGCTGCTCACGAGGTTGCTCTGGCCGACCTCCAGAGCCAGCTTGCCTCAGCCATCCACCAGGCTTCCCTTGCAAAGGAGGACCCTGCCACTCGAGTAAGTCCAATTATTTCCTTTGATTTCTGAATTTGACTTTGGTCACTTGACTGCCTTGAACTAAAAAAAATGACTTCTTCTGCAGGTTGCTGAGCTCCAAGAGGCCCTTCATAGGTCTGAAGCGGAGCTGGAGCATTCTCGTGCAGCGGCTGCTCGTGCTGAGGCTGATGCTGTGCGTATTAGAGCCTTGGAGGAGCAGTTGGCACACATTTCCAGCGATGATCTCCCTCGTGAGCTGACACGCCTCCAGATCCGTTTGGAAATGCTCACCGAGGAACGAGAACGGGAGCGGCAGGAGCGACAACGAGTGGATGCTGAGATGACTGCTCTCCGGGTCTAGCTTGGCGTTGTAGAGCAAGAGCGACGTAGCGTGGAGGAGCGTTACCGGCGTGCCCGCCAGCGAGCGCAGGAGAGGGGGCACGGGAGTGCGTTCACCGCGAGTGTAGCCATATCATTAGGCCAAGCTGGTCCGAGTCTGATGGGACCACCGCCTCCTAGAGCTCCACCGCCAGACGTGCCTGACGAGGCTCAGAGTCAGCTAGATGAGGGGGCAGGAGAGAGCCAGCCTTAAGGGCTTATGTATTTTTGCCTTTCTTTTGTATGTCATGTAAGAAACTCCTTTGATATATACATGAGACTTTTGGCCTTCATTCTTGTGTCTTGGCATTTATACGAACTCTTTAGCTTTCGTTCCTATACCCTGTACATTACTTAACAAAACAAGTTAAGCATCTATTTAGGCTTAGCCCCTTGCCTGACCAAGTGAATGGTCGATCAATCTCTTTCTTAGTAGAAGGGTCAAGGGGCATAGCCTTTATCAACAAAGGTAATCGAACTGTAAGCAAAATACTACATACAAGCAGGCAGAGGCTCACTGAAAATAAAAAGAATGAAGCATACTAGATGCAATAAGCAAATGCTAATTGAAATATTTTTGTTGTTTTGAAATATTCATTTTTGTTTTGGTTTTGAAATATGTACTTTTTTTTTGGATTTTGGGATATGTATATATTTTTGTTTGGTTTTGGAGTATATACTTTTTTTTTTGGATTTTTTTTTGAAATATGATGTAAACTAAAAGACCAGCATGGTACTCAGATCGAAAGATCATATTCATTTATTAACTTAATTCCCAAATTGTTCTTCAATAATTTAACTCAAACCCATTGTGTTTGAACTTGTGTTTCCATTCGTGATCCCATTTGATGATTTGATCCTTTAGTCAATCTAGGCCGTTCCTTAAGTTTGGAGTATGCCTCTTTAGAAAGGAAGGAACAATTGGTTTAGAAAGCCCACGAGAAGGTTCCGGAGATCCAAAAAGATGTTCCTTTCCTACCCTAATATCCGTTGGGGTTCGGTCATTTTCTTTCCGGGGTATTTATCGACCTTGCGTTCCCTTTTATTTTATTTCATGGCCTTGATGTGACGTTTGTAGTGTAATGGCCTTTTGATTTGACATTTGGCTTTTGCCTTTTGCTTTTCTTTTCTTTTCTTTTTCTTAGAACGGATCTCCCCCATTTTTTTTATGACGGCCTCCTACTAAGATGGCGGGTATTCTTGGTAGTCTATTCTAAGGCTCGTTCCGACATCATGGGCCGAGTGTAAAAATAGGATTTTGTTTAAAAAGAATGATTTGTACTTACACTTTCAGTCAAGCGTTCGGTATTCTTTAGGACTTGACATCTCTTGTTACTCACGAATCAAACGTGTTAGTGTGTGCAGTAATGTGTTTGGAATTAAATTATCCAGACTGATAAGGGAATTTGAGTTTCTAAATTTTCTAATTCCACTGGTCTTTGTACCATGCTGATCGACTCTTTAACCTAAGGGTAGTATTTCTTGAGATGCAAACCATTCCAGGAGTGAGTTAGCTCTTCCCCTTCTGCATTAACTAAACGGTAAGCGTTACTAGGAAAAGCATGTGACACAACATAAGGTCCTTCCCAATTGGGTTGGAGTTTAGAACGTGGACCACCAGGTTTTACAAAAATCCTTTTGACGACCATTTCACCAACTTTGAACTTACGTTCAATAACTTTCTTTTGATAAAAACGTGCTAATCTATTTTGATAAACTCTTGCATGATTAGCGGTTGACCATCTTTTCTCGTCTAAGAGTTCCAATTGAGCAAAGAGTGTTGAACGGTGTTCATCAATGGAAAATTCCTTGTTCTATTGTACTCTTAATGACAGTATAAGGATCTCGTATGGAACTACTGCCTCCATTCCAAATGTTAAGGAATAAGGAGTCTGCCCAGTGGGCGTGCGGATTGAAGTTCGGTAGGCCCATAGAGCCTCAACCAATTTTTCTAGCCAGTCTGTGAATTTATTAGACTTGCACGTCTTTTTGATGATTTTTATCAAAATCTTGTTAGTTGCCTCTACTTGGCCATTGCCTTGCGGATAATAAGGAGATGAATGATGCAATGTAATTTTGTACCTGTTGTAGAGGTCCTTCAATTCTTGTGACACGAACTGAGGTCCATTGTCGGTGATGATGGTGTTTGGAATTCCAAATCTGGTGATGATGTTGCTCATAATGAACTTGCAGACGGTTGATGCTTTGACTTCCGTGTACGCTTCAGCTTCTGCCCACTTGGTGAAGTATTCCGTTGCCGTGAGGATGAAAGACTTTTGCTTAATACCGGAATCAGGATTGCCAAGGAGTCCAATGATATCGAAATCCCACATGGAGAAAGGCCATGGGGAGGAAACAGGGTGAAATGAAGATGCAGGAGAGTGAATTTTGTTGACGTGAAGCTGACACTTAGCACACCTACGGACATATCCTATACAGTCTTCTTCCATGGTTTGCCAATAGAATCCTTGTCTAAGGATTTTCTTTGCTAACATCTGTCCATTAACATGGCCACCACAAACTCCAGCATGGGCTCCCTCCATAACCTTCCAAAGTTCATCTTCGTCTAAACATCTTAGAAGAACTCCATCAAAACCACTTTTGTACAGTGCTCCCCCAACTAGGGTGTATCTTTGAGAAACTCTCCTGATAGCTCTTTTCTCTTCAGCTGTGGCCTCTTCAGGATATGATAGATCTTCACAATATTTGGCAATTTCATAGTACCATGGCTTCTGTTCATCATCCATCTCTTCTAACAGCTCCATCAACATGATCTCTCTCTTTTCCACAATGTCTCCATCTCTGACCTTCTTCAGCAGCTTCTCCTTAGTTCTAAGGAATGAAGGATCTTTCACGGCGGGTGAAAGACGCCTATGAACTATGATTGATTCGGATTGCCTGCTGATTGGGAAAGCAAGAGAAGATGCAAGTGAGGCTAGAGCGTCAGCTAAGATGTTCTGATTCCTAGGGACATGGACAAAGATCAATTTCGTGAAAAGCTTTGAATAAGCAGAAGTAAGTTCTTGATAAGGCTTGAGTTTGGGATCAAGAGTTCGATACTTGGTTAACACTTGGCGAAGAATCAATTGGCTATCACCCACAATCTTGAGTTTAGTGGCACCATGGAAATAAGCAGCCTTGAGGCCAGCAAGGAGTGCCTCGTATTCAGCTATATTGTTGATGACTGGAAAGTCAAACTGAAAGGCTTGTGGAATGGTGACACCTTCAGGTGATAACAGAACAATGCCGATCCCCTTTCCATGGGAATTCAAAGCTCCGTCAAAATGCAGAGTCCACATATCATCTTTGATTTAGTCGATAGACATCAGTTCCTCATCCGGAAACTCCGATTAGACTGGATCAAAACGAGGAAGGGGGTGATGAGCGAGATGTTCTGCTATGGCATAGCCTTTGATTGCTTTCTGCTGAATGTAAGTGATATCGAATTGAGATAGAAAGCTTTGCCATCGTGCTAACCTATCAGTAAGAATAGATTTCTCCAGAAGAAACTTAATTGGGTTCATCCTAGCGATGAGATGAACTTCATGGGCTAGAAAATAATGCTTCAATTTCTAAACAACCCAGACCAATGCTGCACATGTTTTCACCATCACTGTGTATCTCTGTTCAGCGGGGTTGAGAAGTTTAAAGAGATAGTAGGCTGCCCTCTTCTTTCCTTCTTCATCCTCTTGTGCTAGGATAGCCCCTACTGCATCATCCAGGATATAAATGTAAAGTATCAATGGTTTGCTTGGAGATGGTGGTCTCAAAATAGGAAGACTTGCCAAATAATCCTTTAACCCATCGAATGCCTCCTGATACTTATCGTCCCAATCGAATTTGACTCCCGACTTGGTAAGTTCGTAAAACGGCTTACACCTTTGTGAGTGCTGGGAGACAAAACGGCAAATAAATTACAACCTCCCGATCAATCCTCTTAACTCCTTCAAGTTCTTGGGAGGTGGCATCTCTCTGATAGACTTCGCCTTGTTGGGATCGATCTCAATTCCCTGTTTACTGACAATGAATCCAAGTAATTTCCATGAAGATACTCCGAATACACATTTCTTGAGGTTCATCTTTAACTGATATTCCCTTGATCTTTCTAATACTCTTGCCAAAACTTGGGCGTGTTCAGCCTTAGTCTTAGATTTCACCAGCAAGTCATCCACATACACTTCTAGATCGATATGCATCATGTCGTGAAATATTGTCATCATAGCCCTTTGATAAGTGGCTCCATCATTCTTTAATCCAAACGGCATGACGACATAGCAGTATGTTCCCCAAGGTGTAGTGAATGATGTCTTTTCCTGATCTTCTTCCGCCAATTTAATCTGATTGTATCATGAAAATCTATCCATAAATGATAAAGTCTCATAGCCAGCAGTGTTATCGATGAGTACATCAATGTGAGGAAATGGAAAATCGTCTTTAGGACACGCCCGGTTCAAATCTCGGAAGTCAATGTAGATCCTGACCTTCCCATCTTTCTTCATAAGCGGGACTATGTTGGCCACCCACTGTGGATAAAGGACAACTCTAATGAATTTGGCTTTATGTAATTTGTCAACCTCTTCCTTCATCTTTAAAGCCATTTGTGGGTGGAATCGCCTTAGCTTCTGTTTGATCGGACTAGCTCCATCCTTTAATGTCAACCTATGTTCCACTAGCGATGAGTCTAACCCCGGCATATCCTCATAACTCCAGGCGAAAGTATCCTTATAATCCTTAAGAACTTGTACCATTGCCTTCTCATCCTCTTCATAAAGATTCTTGCTAACGAGGACAACCTTAGGTTCGTCTTCAGTCCCTAAATTGATTTCTTTGGTGGGCTCTTCTACGGCAGTTGAGGGTTCATCAAATCTTTTTACTCCACTGGCATATGCCTCAGCCGCGTCCTCGTCATCTTCCTCATCTTCAACAATGGGGTCTTTTTCATTTATCAACTCATACACCCCATATCCATCATTAGCTGACTCATCGTCTATACAATCTTCTGGCATCTTAATTGGATTTTCTAATAGCTGAGGGATCATAGAGCAAGAAAGACATTTATCAGCTAAGTCCTGGAGGTATCTATCTAGAATTTGTCTACCCTTAGACTTTTTAGACTTCCTAACCTTATTAACCAGCCTAGAACTAGACTTCCTAACTTCACTAGACTCCCTATCCTGGCCTAATGAAGATGAAGCAGAATGAAAATTATGGGATACAGACGGAAGTACAGGAGAATCCTCCCGAGAGGAGGAGCAGAGTAGATTTAGAAGAGAATCTTGACCGAAAGACCCGCGCGATGGGATACGATTGGACAAGTAAGAAGTTTCCTCAATGAGGATCTGGGAAGAATTTGTTGCCAAATTGGCGGTTTTTTTTTTAGGTAAAAGAAGAGTTTAACATAAAACAAGAATGAAGATGAATAGAAGGGGAATGAGATGAAGGAAGTGGTACCAAGGCCAAAGGATTAGGGGGATCATACAGCAGTATGCCCCAGATTAAATCATACATCCTCTCTGGATCGAGAGGAGGTTGTGGAATGAGGTCCCGTGGGGACAGAGTAATCATGACGGGCGGAGCCCGTGGAATATCTTCAATAATGACCCGCGACCAAGTCGAGGTCAGGAGCAAAGTGCGAAACAAGGTGTGTAGCATGAAAACATGAGAAGGATAAGTCCCCCTCCAGAGCAGATCTATGGTATAGCCAGCTTCATAGGGGTCATCTGGCTCCCCTTTATCAGTTTCCTCTGATAGTAGTATCCTCTTGTCGAAAATAGCACCAGGCCCTTCGATCAGCTCATTTATCTGTGGCGACCACTTGGGTTCTGCAGGATCAAGAAACAGCTTGTTCAATGCGATGTAGAGATCTCTTAAATCGAACCACCTATACCATTCACAATCAGGGTCTTGAAATTTCCTCCTCTTCATATGGCGCAGAGCCTCCAAGGATTGGTACGTGAGCAGTTCTGAGCAATGTCTAGCCAAGTCTCTCCCATATATATCATGTAGGTCAAAACATGAAGTAATGACCACCGTGTTGTCATGGTTGATTACGGGCCCCTTTACAAAATGTGTGTATAGAGTCCATGTTAAGGGGTCTCGACCTTCCTTGTGTGGTGTAGACATTGTCTCCCAGACTTTCTGGCCGCCTTCATTTTCCTCTTGTTGAACAATGTCCTGCTTCAGTTTTCTCGGCCTATAGCCCAAGCCGTTTCCAGGTATCCCTCGGTGGTCCTTGACGGGAGTGGTTCTTCCTTATAACTGTGTACCCAGACCTTTTCCAAGCTGATAACCACTCTTCATCATTATTTTCCATCCAGGGGTACTCATGCACTTCCCCCTCTTTATGCCATTTAATGGATAAGGAGTAAGAGTGGCGTTCTTTAAAGGATCAGCCACTGGATGGTAGACCTGTAATACCGACAGAAAAGGTTGTCGGCCAGGTGAAGAAGTGGGTTTGACATTCAAAGAATGAGCAACAGCAAGGATCGGCATGCTCGTAACTTTAATAATTCGTCCTTTGAAGGGGAATTTGAGGCATTGATGATTCGTGGAGGGAATCGCCTCGAGAGTTTTTATGTAAGGACAACCCAAAATGGCATTTAAAGAAGGGTCGATTTCCGAAATGTGAAATTCGACCTTGGTATGACATACAGGGCCTAGCTCCACTTTCAAATAGGCCATTCTCAGAGGGGAACAGGTGGAATTATCATAAGCCGTAACAGAGATTGGGCTAGGCAGCCACTTTTCCTTGGGCACACCGCACAATTCCAGGGTATTCGGAGGCAGGACATTGATTGAAGCCCCTGTGTCAACCAAGCATGCATCTACGGCCTTCTTGCAGATGTTGACCGTAATGCTCAGAGCCATACTCCTGGCTGTTGGCGGTGCTAGTTCCGATGCATAATAGAGGGCTGATCCCCGTGAGGAACTAATAGTGTGACAATCTTCTCCACCGGCACGTCCTCGTTGACCATCACCTTCTGCAAATATTCCATCAGCGCTTCTTAGTGAGTCTTCGATCTTTTTATCAGTTCAAGCACGGAGATTCATGCCGGTGTTCAGTCGAGATGTTTCAACATATCATATTGAGTGCTTGGTGCACTATCTTCATTGTGTGCTTCCTCCGCCGGCTGTAATGGGCCGTCTCTAATTGTCGATTGAGAAAAGACCTTGTTGAAAATCCTCCCACTCCGGAGCGCATGTTCTTCGGTCGTGGAAGGTCCGGGTGATAACTTGAGTACCCCAGGGTTGGATGGTGCGGATGGTGTGGAGTGTTGGTATGTGGGTGATGGTGTGGGGTTAGTTGGTGGTGACAATGTGCGGATTAGAGGCCTAAATGGTTGGATAGGGGGAGGGTAAGTGGTTGGTGTGGATGAAGTGGGGAATGGCATGCGTAGTAGCGGTTTAGATGGTTGGATGGTATCTGGGTAAGTGATAGTGGTAATGGGGGATGTAGGGAATGGTACGCGGAGTAGCGGTCTGGATGGCATAAGGGGTGCGTAATTGGCTTGTGGGGGGTTATTTAATGGAGGCGTAGTGGCGTGGGGTGTAATGGGTATGAGGAAAGTGGGCGGTGGTAATGGGTTAGTGGGTGCGGGTGAATGACATGCGGGCATTGGTATAGGAGTGATGGTAATAGGCTGTGGTCTAGGTATGTGAATGGTGCAGCGTGGTGGTTGTTCTGCGCTACTCGAAGTGTGACCCGTTGAATAAATAGAGGAAGAGTCCTCTATCTTCTACTGTTGCCCTCGGTTAGCCTCAGACCGGCTGTTTGTCAAAATAGGGGTAACTTGGTTTTGATTCTGGTGCTCCAGAAGCGGGTTCTGGACTATGCCCATGTTTGGTGGTGCCGCTACTTGTGCCGGCGCTCTTGGTTGCTGTTGTTGCTGCTGTTGTGGTCTTCTCGCCTTCAAGGCGGATATGTACTTCTTCATCTCTTCCCAGTCAATGCCTCCCTGCTCGTTGAGATCATGGATATAATCTCTGAATTGGAAGCAGGTGTCTATGGTGTGTCCAGATTGCCTGTGAAAATAGAAATACCTAGAAGTATCGACATTTTGGGGCCAGATCGCCTTTTCTCTTGGCAGGACCAAGGCATTGGCTGCCATTAAAGCACTGAAAATGTCTACTAAGGACTCTGGGAGGACTGGATACTCTGCCCTCTTCGGGCCTGGAGGTCTTCTCTGTTGGTTATAGTCAGCAGGAGGAGGGACATTGTGATATGCCGGCGGTGCGTGCGGCTGGTACTGCTGCTGTTGCTGATACTGTTGTTGTTGTGGTGGCTGGTCCTGTAACTGCCGTTGCGGCTGCTGCTGTGGTTGTTGTTGCTGTTACTGGTTAGGCAGTTGGGGCCGCTGAAACTGGGGCTGCTGATACTAGGGGTTTGGCTGCTGCATGTAACCCTGCTGGTTTGGCTGCTGTGGCCACTAGTACTGTGGCTGCTGACTCCTCACAAATTGGGGCTGGTTATTGTTCATACTGCTAACCTTCTCATGAGAGAGCGTGCCCTCGGTAGTCAGACCTATACTGGGGGAATTTGGTACTGCGGGCTTCCGAGGTGGAGGCCTGCTAGGTCTGTGAGGATCAAAGACGCTAGAGAACGTAGCATCCTTGATGGCATTATGACAGTACCGCGCTCTTTCATAAAGCTCTGCCATGCTGGTCAGGTTATTCAAGGAGAGGACTAGTTTGAACTGAGGCGTGGCATTGGAAATGAGCATCTTCACTTGCTCCGACTCAGACAAGTGATCTTTCACTTTCTCGGCCAAGCCCCTCCATCTGTCAGAAAAACTAACGAACTCCTCATCAGGCTTCATCTTCTCTGCTATTAGGTCAGTAATGGACAGGCAGGGGGCAACTCTGTCCTGGTATCGTTGAATGAATTTTCGGGAGACGATACCGTAGTCCTCTACTTCAGAGGGTTCTAAAGAAAAGAACCACTTGAGAGCTGGTCCCTCTAAATATCTCCTGAACAAAAATGCCAACGACCTCTTGTCGTTTGCCAGAAGGATGATTCGTACATGAACTCCTTCAAGTGAGTAAAGGGGTTACCAGTACCGTTGTATTTTCGATACATTGGCATCTCAGAGGGTGGTAGGTGGAACACAGGTAGACTTGGTAAGCTGATCTCTAGTGCAGCTTTGACCCCCATCATCTTTTGGAGGTTGTTGAATTGTTCATCCATGCGCTCCATCTTTCCCAGCAGCGCTTGCGTTGTCGGATCAACCTGGGGAGGAGGGGGAGGTGGAGGTGCATGATAGGCATGTTGCCTCGAATATGCTGGGCAAGGAGGACAATAGAGTGGAGGTCCGGTAAAGCTTCCGCCATGCCTGAGGGCATTTTGATAAGTAGGCGTCAGCGGCCTGGCCGGTTGCCTGGAAGAGGAAAGTTGTGGCCAGTTGGCCGAGAAGCTGAGACGTGAAGGCCTTCCATGGCCTGATGAATGAAGGAAGGAGGTTGAGGAGGTTGTTGAGGAATGACAGGGGGAGCCACAAGGTTCGGCTCAGCAGACTGCATGGGAGTCTTCCCCTTCAAAATGGACTGGATCGCCTCGAACTGTTGAGGGTCCAGACGGGAGGCAAGAACTCCCAAAGTATTTACAAGATCCGAAGGATCGGAAGACGAGGGATCATTAGGATTCATGTCCCCCTCAAAAATCGGATTAGGAACCGCATGTACGTGCGGACGGAGATCAGGATATTGATCGTAAGTATAATGAAGAGGGGTTGGGACATTCCCCTCATAGCGAACTGGACAAGGATGAGAATTACGGGAGGCATCAGCATCTCCCCTGCTTTCAAAGCGGTAATCATAGTCACGAGGGGCATTAGCATCTCCCTCGTAGTTGACTATGGCATCTGGGGCCATGCTCAAGTCCCTACTTGATCGAAGTAGCATGATGTTAGACTTTTTCAGAGATTGACAGACAAGTTGCACAGAGATTAAGCAAACAAGTGGATGTTTAACGTTATTTTAGGATTTCTTGTTGGGTTATTTGGATTTAATTAAATCACAAATTCACTCAAGGGGTAGGATCCTAGTTTCAGTTCAATATCCACCGTTATTCTCTATGGCTTTCTCTCACAACGTTATGGAAATCTAACCAGGACTTCAATTAGTACAACCAGCCCAATGATCAAGGAGGAATACCTTGATTTTGGGGACTTACGGAGGTCTTTAACGCCAAGCACTCTAGTCTGATCGAGGGACCGACCCAATCAAAGAGAGTTGAAGACGTCAAGAAGAGTGTTCCTAAGAACAGGAGGGTGTTAGCCTCAGTGCGTATGACCTGCAGCCTAGATGGCCTCTAATGCTTAATACATAATGAGTAATAGCACACACAAATCAAAAATTTGAGAACTGAAGAAGAAATAAGAAACTGCCTGAATCGCGTCGCTGTTGGTCGACGCTATTCATACAGAGCCTTATTTTTTCGCAGAAGCTCAGGCAGCAGACAATAGGAAAATTAGACTGAAAGGCGTCTAGGTTGGGCGACGTTGTTTGAAACGCGTTGCTGCTCCTGGACGCTTTTCAAGTCACAGATTCAGTGTTTTAGGAGGGAATTTCTGGATCGATCCCCCCTCACAAAAACAGGATGAAAGCGATAAATAATTAGCTCATGCGAATCCTTTTTTTTTTTTTTTTCAAATTTTAACAGTATGATTTTATCAAATAAAAAACTAAAATATCAATCAATCATACAATCTTTTATCACAAAAACAGCTTTTCAACTAATCAACGGGGAGGGCAAGATCCTGCCGCAGGGGTGTGCACGTAGGGATAACAACTAAACTAAAAACTCATTGATTGGTGAGGGCGTGTCAAGAGACACAGGTGGTGCACCGTGAGCGCCCGATTGATAACAACAACAACAAAGAATTAAAATGATGGCGAGACCAAGTCCTATCGTGATCGTCAAAAAGCTGTGAGTGCTTAAATTGAGTGTGTGATTATCATGAAAAATTATGTTGTTTAAATAAAAAAATAAACCTATTAAAAAGAAACTAGGTGATGTGATCGCCAGAAACTTTTAACTAAAAAGTTCCAAAAGAAAGATTTGATCGCCTACCTGTTTGGACGTGGGAGATGTTGAATTTTTGGTTCCCCTCCTTCAGCCGGTTGAAGAAAGAAAGCCTTTTCTCTCTTTGTTCTTGCTTTGGCTGCTTACTGAGTTTTGAGGATCATCCAGATTCCTTGTTGTTCGTTGTTGGTTCCCTCCCATTTGCCCTTCTTTTGTACCTTGCAAGAAAAATGAAAAGAGATAAAGAACAATGAGAATTCAGGCAGAAGTAGTATCCATTCCAGAAGAAACTTTAAACATGCAACTAAACAGGTGAACTCACTTGTATGATGGTCTTTTAAACCCCTTTAATAAATAGGTTTGGAAAATAATGCTAGAGTGTGTGTGTGTTGCATGGAGTGATGTGATGAAAAATGTGAGACTAATGTGAGAAATATACAGAAATTAATTGAAAGCTAAGCTGGATGGCCCCTGGGAAGCCTTGGTCTTGAAAGAATCTTGAATGGACGAAGAGCTAATGAAGACTCTTGAAAGCAGCAGCACTTCGCTCCTTCAGCGTTTGGATGTCGTTGCCAATTATCACTATTGTCACTCTCACTATCACTCAGATCACTTGCATCAACATCACTATCACTGTCGTCACAATCACTAACTCTTCACTGACCAAGGAGCTGGGTATTTATAGACTTTTGACATCTGCGGTTATTAATGGATTTACATGAAGAAAATTTGAAGTTTATCCAGCATAACAAACAGATAAATACATATTAGTTTATCTTTATCTGTAATTATCTAAAACGCGTCGTCAATAAAAGATGCCTTTTAGCTAATTAAGATAAGGATAAACATCCGGGAAACGTTCACTATTATCTGTAATTATCTAAAAAGCGTCGTCACTTGGAGACGCCGTTTAGACTAATTAAGATAAGGATAAACATCCGGAAAAGAGATAAAAACAACTTAGAAAACCTAAATGGCGTCGTGTCTTGCAGACGTCTTTTAGCTAATTAATCACTTAATTAAAATTCAAATTTAAACATCAAAATAGGAATAAACTCTAAATGGCGTCTTTACATGTAGACGTCTTTTAGACTTCATCATATTTTAATTAAAATTTGAGTTAAAATCAATTTAATTAATTAACTTAAATCTTGTTTGTTTGACCCGACACTATTTAGATAATTAATTCAGAAGATCAATAAAAATTAACCAATGATTAAATATCAGACCATTCTGAGGCATCATTATATGATATGAAATTTACTCAAAATGATGTCAAAATTAGCGTGTCTACAATACCGACAAAATGGGTTGTCGGCCAAATAATGGAGTCGGCTTGATGTTCAAAGAGTGAGCAGCAGCAAGGATCGGCATGCTCATTACTTTAATAATCCATCCTTTGTATGGAAACTTCATTGATGGTTTGTAGATGGAATTGCCTAAAGGGTTTTGATGTACAGACGGCCAAGGATGCCTTTCAATGAATGGTCGATTTCAAGAATGCGGAACTCAACCTTAGCATGACAAACATGACCTAACTCCACCTTCAAATAAACCATTCCCAGAGAGGAACGGGTAGTGTTGTCGTAGGCAATAATAGAGATGGGGGAAGGCAGCCATTTTTCCTTGGGTATATCACAGAATTCTAGGGTCTTTGGTGACAACACATTAATAGAAACCCCTGTATCAACTAGACATGCATCTACAGCCTTCTTGCAAATGTTAACTGTAATGTTTAGTGCCATGATCCTGACTGTTGGTGGTGCTAGTTCAGATGTGTGGAAAGAAATAAAGGGTTGATCCCCCTGTGAAACTAGCAGTGCAGTGATCTTCTCTACTGGCACATCCTCATTGACCATAACCCTTTTGAGATACTGCATTAAAGCTTATGGGTAGGTTTTGGATCTTTTGATCAGTTCAAGCACTGAAACGCTTGCCAGTGTTCTGTCCAGGTGCTTCAACAAGTCATATTGAGTGCCAGATGCACTCTCTTCATTCTGTACTTCCTCTAACGGCTATCATAGGCCGTCTCTAACTATGGATTAAGGGAAGACTTTGTTAAAGATTCTCCCGCTTTGGAGCTTGTGCTGCTCATCATTGGAAGGTGATATCTTGAGTACCGCCAGGTTGGTGAGGGGTTTGGAGGGTGTAATGGGTTCATGTGTGGGTGATGGTAGATTATTTGATGGAGGTGCTGGAACACGGATGAGTGGTTTGGAGGGTTGTATGGTATTGGGGTGAATGGCTAGTGGAGGTGATGTGGTAAATGGTATGCGTAGCAATGGTTTATATTGCATGAGTGGTTCATAACTGGGTGGTCGTAGGTTATTTGGTTGAGGTTTGGTGGAAGGTTTAAGGAAAGTGGGTGTTAATGTGGGGCTAATGGTTACGGGTTCTGGTTTAGGTATGTGGAGGATCCGGCGAGGTGATTGTTCGGCGGTACTCGGAACATGTCCTGTTGAATAAATAGAGGAAGACTCCTCTTTCTTCCACTGTTGCCCCCTGTTAGCCTCAGACTGGCTATAGGTAAGGATCGAGGCGACCTGGTTTTGATGCTCCGGCAGCGGGTTCTGCACTATACCCATGTTTGATGGTGTTGCTGCCTGTACTGGTGTTCTCTGTATCTGTTGTTGCTATTGTTGTGACTGTTGTTGTTGTTGTTGCGGTCTCCTCGCCTACAGGGCGGCTATGTACTTTCTCATCTTCTCCCAATCAATATCTGGGGAGGAGAAGAGAATAAAAGATTTCCCGATCAGGTAGTGAGGACCGTTTTTCAGTTCCCGTCCCAACTCAGCACTTTTCACGACTTGGTCATATTTTTGGTACGATGGACTTTTTAGCGTGGCGTTTTTTTTCATTTTATTGTACTTTTGCTTTTGAGAGTGCGTACTTTTTGCCACTCTCTTTGAATTGCCTGAGGGGAGGTGCGTACTTTTTGCCACCTACCTTCCTTTAGCTCTTTTAACGCCTTCTATTGCCTTTAATGTTTACAGCTGTCCATTTTAAATGACCGCCTCTTTTAGAGTGCTGAGTGGGACAGTCCCCTATTACGGATCCTACACATTCCTTTCGTTCAACCCAAAAGAAAAATTATAATAAGTAGTCTTATCCTTGAGGTTAATTCCAGCAATTCTATACTTTTAAGATCTTCAATTTATTCTAAGTTGCCGTGTGTGTGTGAAAATCATCCTGCCGTGGATTTTTGTAAAGTGGGATATTTAAACTTTAAAGGCTCTTTAACCAATGTAACTAACAGAAAACTGATTTGTTTAAAATTTACTTAATGAAACATGATTTTCATGCAATTTTCCTAGGATGTGAAAAGAAGTTTTTGAAAAAATTTGACCATTTTTCAGTGAAAGATATCAGTTTTCTTCAAAAGATTTTCAATAAATGCATATCAAAAATGATTGTCCCACCCCCCAACTTGATTGACATTGTCCTCAATGGCATAAAAGATATGGAAAACATGTCAGCCAGAAGAGAATTTGTGAAGGAGCGAAACAACCTGCAATGACGAGGATGCGACATACCCACGGCGATTGTTGTTCAGGGACCTAAAAGGAAAAGAAATACCAAAGCAGAAATAAAATATTTGGTTGCCTCCCAACAAGCGCTAAGTTTATCGTCTTCAGCCAGACAGAAGTTCAGTTAGTAGGGATCACTCAGTTCTATGGATTCAGGTGGCTCATTTTGAAGATTTTCAATGAATGGTTTCAACCGTTGACCATTAACAGTAAAAGTGTTCCCACTCTTGGGATTCAGAATTTTGACGGCTCCATGATCGAAGGCTTTAACGACCACGAATGGTCCATCCCATCTAGATTTCAGTTTTCCTGGAAATAAGCGGAGCCTAGAGTTAAATAGCCAAACTTTCTGATTTGGAAGAAATGATTTTCTTACAATATGTTTATCATGAAAAGTTTTAGTTTTGGCTTTATAAATCTTTGAATTTTCATAGGCCTCGTTGCGCAACTCTTCCAGCTCACTTAGTTGTAAGGTTCGGTGGGAAGCAGCTTGGGTTAGGTCCAGATTGACTTGTTTGATGGCCCAATAAGCCCTATGTTCCAATTCCACCGGAAGGTGGCATGCTTTTCCAAAAACCAGGCGATAAGGAGACATGCCAATAGGAGTTTTGTAAGCGGTCCGATAGGCCCATAAAGCATCATCCAATCTTTCAGACCAATCTTTTCTATCGGGCCTAACGGACTTTTGCAGAATATTCTTGATCTCCCTATTGGAAACTTCCACTTGGCCATTGGTTTGGGGGTGATAAGGGGTAGCTACTTTGTGATTAATCCCATATTTCTTAAGCAAAGCCCGAAATTGGTAATTCGTGAAATGCGTTCCCCCATCACTTATGATAGCTTTAGGCCACCCGAACCGAGAAAAGATATTCTTCTGAACGAATTTAATGACCACTTTATGATCATTGGTTCGGGTGGCTACTGCTTCAATCCATTTTGAGACATAATCCACCGTTACCAGAATATATGTATGTCCAAAAGAGGGTGGAAAAGGTCCCATAAAGTCAATTCCCCAAACATCAAAGACTTCAACCACTAAGATTGGGTTGAGTGGCATCATATCCTTTTTCGCCATATTTCCTACAGCCTGACAGCGGAGGCAAGTTTTGCTAAATTCATGGGCATCTTTGAAAAGTGTGGGCCAGTAAAAACCACTTTGCAGGACTTTGGCTGCAATTTTCTTTCCTGAGAAGTGACCCCCACAGGCCAGATTATGGCAGAAGTTAAGAACACTCTGTTGTTCTTCTTCATGAACACATCGCCTAATGATTTGATCAGGACAAAATTTGAATAATTCAGGATCCTCTCAGAAATAATATTTTTCCTGAGAAAAGAATTTGTCCTTTTCACTTTTAGTCCATCCTTCCGGAAGCTGATTAGTCACCTTGTAATTGACAATGTGAGCAAACCAAGGTGCAATAGTGTGGGAAATGGTCAGTAGATGCTCATCGGGAAAGGAATCAGTGATCGGTGTACTTTCAGATATCGGAATTCGGGATAGGTGGTCAGCTACCACATTCTCAGAACCCTTCTTATCCCGAATTTCCAAATCAAATTCCTGGAGGAGTAAGATCCATCTAATAAGCCTAGGCTTTGCATCCTTCTTGGTCAACAAATATTTCAGAGCTGAGTGATCAGAATAGATTATGACTTTTGCCCCTAAAAGATAAGATCTGAATTTTTCTAGAGCAAAAACCACAGCCAATAATTCCTTTTCTGTGGTGGTATAATTCATTTGAGCATCGGCAAGGGTGCGGCTTGCATAATATATCACCACGGGACACTTGTTGATTCTTTGTCCCAAAACTGCACCGATAGCATAATCCGAGGCATCACACATGATTTCGAAGGATAAAGACCACTCTGGAGATTGAAGAATCGGGGCTTTGGTCAAAGATTCCTTCAGAGAATTAAATGCCTTGATGCAAGATTCATCCATTTGGAATGGGACATCCTTAGCTAAGAGAAGAGTTAGGGGCCGGGCAATTTGAGAGAAATTGTGGATAAACTGGCGATAGAAACCGGCATGGCCAAGGAATGAACGGATTTGTCTAACCGAGGTGGGCGGAGGAAGATTGGATATGAGATCGATCTTAGCTTTATCTACCTCTATCCCCCTTTCATACACAATGTGGCCTAGAACAATGCCCTCCCGAACCATAAAGTGGCTCTTTTCCCAGCTAAGTATCAGATTGGTGTCTATGCATCGTGCGAGCACCTGTTTAAGATTTTCCAGGCAATTTTCAAAAGAATCTCCGAAGATTGAGAAATCATCCATGAAAACTTCGAGGAATTCTCCCACCATATCAGAGAATATAGCCATCATGCACCGTTGAAATGTGGCTGGTGCGTTGCATAATCCAAATGGCATCCTCCTAAAAGCAAACGTGCCATAAGGGCACGTGAAGGTGGTCTTTTCTTGATCTTCCGGGTAAATAGCCACTTGATTGTACCCGGAGTACCCATCTAAGAAGCAAAAGTACTTCTGGCCCGATAATTTTTCTAGAATCTGATCTATGAATGGGAGTGGAAAGTGATCCTTCTTAGTCATTAGATTCAACTTTCGGTAATCAATGCACACTCTCCTTCCCGTGGTGAGCCTAGTGGGTACCTCTTCTCCATGATCATTCGTAATAACTGTTAATCCAGATTTCTTGGGTACCACTTGAGTTGGGCTGACCCATTTACTGTCTGATATGGGGTAAATGATACCCGCATCTAGACATTTCACAACTTCCTTCTTCACCACTTCTTTCATATTGGGATTAAGCCGCCTTTGCATCTCCAGACTGGGCTTAGAATTCTCTTCCATATAGATGTGATGCATGCAAATGGATGGGCTAATTCCCTTTAAATCTGCCACCGACCATCCAATGGCACCCTTGTGGTCTTTGAGGACCTTGGTTAATTGGGCCTCCTGCGGCGATGTGAGATTTGCCGCAATGATGACCGGGAGAGTTTGGTCTGGGCCCAAAAAGATATACTTGAGAGACTCAGGTAATGGTTTGAGTTCAAGCTCAGGAGGGTCCTCTAAAGATGGCAAAGCGGGCTCAGACTGTAAGGCTGGTAAAGGTTCAACCTTGGGCCAAGATGTTAATGGGCCAGGAGAGTCCGTTAAAGTGTTGGCTTCCTCTAAAAGGTCATATGTGGACATCTCATTTTCTTCAACCAGATTATCCAAGATATCAACAGTACGGCATTCTTTTTCATGATCTGGGTATTGAGATGCTTTGAAGACATTAATCTGGACCTTTTGACCCCCAAATGAAATGTCCATTATGCCAGTTTCACAGTTTATATTAGCTTTGGCAGTGGCTAAGAATTGACGACCTAAGATGATCGGGGTGTGAATGAGTTCCTCAGGTAATGCCATATCTAGAATAAGAAAATCCACGGGAAAATAACAATCATGAACCTTCACAAAAACATCTTCAATTAATCCCCGTGGAGTTTTCACAGACCTATCAGCCAACTACAAGATGATGGATGTGGGCTTTAATTCTCCAATATCAAATTTCTCATAAATGGCTGTTGGCAATAGATTTACACTCGCACCTAGATCCAATAAAGCTCTATCAAATGTAACTCCAGCTAAGTCACATGAAATTAGAGGTGCTCCAGGATCCTTTAACTTCTTGGGTAAATGATTCATCACTATTGCACTAACATCCTCAGAAAGCCAAACCTTTTCGGGTGCCATTCTAGATTCTCTTCGTGGAGTACATAATTCCTTGAGAAACTTAGCATAAGCTGGCACATGCTTGATGGCATCGAGGAGTGGAATATTAATTTGGACTTGTTTGAACAAATCCAACAACTCCTCATTCTGGGCCAGTTTCTTCCTAGTATTGGGCTTAGCTAACAAGGCATTAGGAAAAGGCACCCTAGGTTTATAAGAACTTGGGCCTTCATCAATCTTCCCTTTTCCTTTCAGATCCTCCTCCAACTTCTCTATGTTGGGTTCAGTCTCACTATCACTTCATTTCCTGAGGCCCATCAGTGGAACCTTTGGCTAACTCTCCATCTGCATGTGATTTTTCTAAACTTCTCCCACTCCTAAGGGCTGAAATGGCTTTAGCATTCTCAAATTGCGGCCCTTTAAGTTGTGGTACCGGGCCAGGATGAGGTAAAAGGCCCGATTGCTGTGGAAAACCCGGAGGTTGATTCCTTGGATTGGCAACGGGTTGACTAGGAAGTTGGCCTACTTCTCTTCTCATCGCGGCCTCAGCTAGTTGGCCCATTTGACTTTCCAACTTAGCAATGGATTATTGCTGGGTCAAAATCAGTTGTTGGAGTTGAGTGAATTTATCATCAAAGTTGGGCTGAGGAGGTTGTTGGTAAGTTGGTGGAGGATGGTATTGGGTTGGCTGTCCTGATTGGAATGAGTGGTAGTGGGCCGGTTGACCTGATGGATACTGGGCTGGTTGACCTGATTGATACGGGGCCGGTTGAGAAAATTGGGCTTGAGATCCCCTAGCCTGAACATTTCCATAGAAATTAGATTGCTGTTGAAATGAATTTTGTGGCTTTTGGGCTTGATGCATGGGAGGATTGGACATTGGTAATGGGCCCTGCTGACTCTTCCAAGAGAAATTAGGGTGGTTTCTCCAGCTCGGATTGTAAGTATTTGAGAATGGATCATTATTGGGCCTGGAGAATCCCTGGGCAGCCTGAACTTGTTCTTGAATGAATGGTGGAAGTTGGGCTGCAGTTGGGCATTCATTCACTTGATGGGCTGGACTGGCGCATAAGGCACAAATGTCATGATTAGCAGAAGATGGGCCTTCATATGGACTAGATTGTGTTGGGTAAGTAGGCTCTTGCTTGTTTAAGGCCAGGAGTTGGTCTAGTTTCTAGGCCAAGATGTCTACCTTATCCAATTTCTGATTAATCAGATTTATGTCCATTCTAGATTCGGGCTCTCCACGGGCCTTAAGTTCATATATTCCAGTCCGTTTAGATGGCCCAACAGACCTTTCATAAGATGATAATGAGGCATGGTTGATGGAATTTTCACTTAACATCTCAAACAGATCATAGGCCTCATCTTCATTTTTCATCATAAATGCCCCTCCACATGAAGCATCCACCATCTGTCTGAACTGTTCAGACAGTCCTTCATAGAATGCTTGGACAATTTGCCATTTTGAAAGCCCATGATGAGGACATTTTCTAAGCAATTCTTTCAGTCTTTCCCAAGATTCATGGATCAATTCTCCGGGAGTTTGGGTAAAACTCCTGATGGCTCTTCTCATGGTATTGGTCCGCCCGATGGGATAGAACTTCTTGAGAAATTCTTTCTGCATTTCATCCCATGTCCTAATAGGCCTTCCTATAGTTCCCAACCAATATTTAGCCTTGTCCTTTAATGAAAAGGGAAATAAGGTCAATTTAAGGCTATCATCGGTGAAATTCTGGATCTTCACCGTGGAACAGATTTCTAGAAATTCATCCAGATGCTTATAAGGATCTTCATTAGTATTCCCATAAAAGGATGGGAGCATCTGAATGGTGCTAGATTTGATTTCATATTGATTGGCTGGATTCTGAGGATGATGAATACATGATGAAGGTTGATATCGATTTGGAATGAAATAGTCCTTCATTTGCTTTGGTGGGTCCTGATTATCAGCCATTGGATCTTGTGGTGGATTTCTTTGATGTAGGATTCTTTCTATTTCAGCAAGTGGTCCTAGAAGGTTAGGATTTTGAGATCTCCTACCTTGCATGCACTAGGACAGATGGAGAGAAGATTTTGTTTTCTATTTCTTGTTTTTTTTTTTTTTTTTTTATGCAAACAATTTTGACAAACAAATTATCCTAATGATCTAATGTTAACCTAGACTCTCTATGTGAATTTTCTTACAAGGTGAATGGAGTCCACCTCAAGTCACAACCACAATCAGTCAACGGCCAGGTAAGAGGTGGGGTAGTGGGAGGCTCCCCCTACTTTCGTAGGGACCTAATTAGAGAACCACTTTCCCTCTTAGACGTTTGCCTTTTTACCTCTAGCCTAGACACCGTTACCAAAAATGGAGGCAACCTGAGATTTAAACCACTCACGGTGTAAACCCTAGATTCTCTTTCGACTTGCTTTTAATTGGATTAGGAAATGTCAATGCAAGGAAGGTGATTTGTGGGCTAAGGAAGGGTGATCAAATCCCTACCTTATGTGGTTAAAGTTGCTGCCCTTAAAGTCTTTTTGAATGCAATACAAGGCAACAAATCAATGCAAGGTATGTTGATGCAATCATGAATGACTTGCTAAAATTGAAACACGTACCTTTCCCCCGCAATCTTCAACAATTTATGGAAATAACTGTGAAAGGAAACAAACTCATACTTTCCTAGGATGATGAATGCCTAGCATGGAAGGTTTCTAATCTTGGCAATGAAGGTTTTTAAATTTGGATGTTCTTCTTTTTGTTTCTTTTTTTTAGTTAATGGAAACCTATCAAAACTAGAAACTACAAAATTGGAAACTAACTAAAGTAAGGAAATTCAAACATAGAAAGTTGGAACACACTGACCATGATTTCGCTTTCCTTTTTTTTTTCGTTTTTTTTTTTTCAATTTACCTGCTAAAATAAGAAAAATAAAGTTAGTTAGAGACTAATTACACTAAATCCAAGATAATCAAAATTAAAAATCTAACTCCCCGGCAACGGCGCTAAAAATTGATCGTTTCGAATTGTGCGTCGTTAAACACTCATGAAAACGTTCAATCTAAATTTATCCGGCTCACTCAAATTCAATTTTGAAAATTAATAGTGGTGAGTCCGAGTCAATCCACAGGGAGTTAAGATTTTAATTTCGAAAACCTTAGATTTTAATTATCTAGAAAAATTGGGAATTTGAATTGATTAATTAACTATCTAATTAAATTAAACTAAGTTTACAAATTTAACTAAACTAATTAAAAGCACAAATATAACCATATTTAAAATTGAGGAGAGAGAGATTAACAAAATATTATAAAAATAACAAAACTTCTAAATTGAACACAACTAAGAAAATTATAACAACACAAAAAAGCTATTGTTTAATTGTGTAAACTACTAACTCACCCTAATTAAATAAACTAACAACTAAGAAAATATCATTAAACATCAAATATCCAGCAACTACCCCTAATTAAATAACCTAATACTAAACTAGTGGGGAGGGAATAAAGAAAGAACACAGCAACAGTGGTAGGTCTGCCGGTGCAGTGAGCCGCAAAGAAAGGAGAGTGGTGCAGTGGTCCAGGCTTCAGGTTGCTACCGGTTGCTTGCAAGAGGAAGCTTGAGGTGCTAGCGTGTAGATAGGAAAGAAGCTGCTGCTGGAGGTTGGCGGGACAGGTGCTGGAGGAAGGAGGAAGCTGCCGGCTGCTGGTTCGCGTGGAGCTTCTGCTGCATGGGCATCACTTCATCGCGTGCAGGAGGTTGAGAAGATGCTGGACGAGCAGCTGCTGGCAGGTTGATGATGGGGCTGCTGGAGAGAAGCTGCTAGCGGACGGTGCGTGCTGGACGTGCATGCAGGTGCGTGGGGGCTTTCAAGCATGCGTGGAGGAGGTTTGCATGTTGGTGTGCTGCTGGAGGTGCGTTGGAGCTCGGGAGCAGGGCTTCACCGCAGGGGTTACTGGAAGAACCGAGCTTCACCGAAGAGTGGGGGCTTGCAGGTTTGAGGAATAGAAGAAGGAGAGAAAATCGAGAGAGGGAGAGAGGTGCGTGTGCTGTGGAGGGAGAAAAAGAAAGAGAGACAGCGAGGGAGAGGCTGAGAAGACGAGGAGAACGTGGGAGAAAGAGAAGGAGAAGGAGCTGTGGAGACGCTGAGAAGAGGGAGAGAGAACCGGAGAGAAAAAAAAAAAAAAGGAGAGAGGCTTGCTAGAAGAAACCGAGAGAGAGAGGGTCGGATCCGGAGAGAGGGATAGAAAGAGGGAATTTAGGTTGGGAAACTAAGAGAGAGATTGATGCTGCCGGTTGAGATTTTTTTTTAGAAAAGAAGAGAGGGTGAAATATATATAGAGAGGAGGAGAGGCGTGGGAAGGAAACTGGAGAAGAAGTCAGACTGCGGTTTAGGAAATTGGAGAGAAGGAAGGAAATAGTGGGTTTTGGGAAACTCTAGAGAAGGAAGGAATCAAATTGCATTTTTACCCTTGCTTTAGTTAAAATCCGAATACTAGACCTCCCCCAAATTTCCGAAAACCCCACCAGCTGCACTGCATCATCGGCATGTCCTGTTCACATAAAATAAATATAAATTAGCGCATTATCATAAAAATATCATCATATTTATTCATTTCGTCTCGGTTTTGTCGAAAAACCGCAAATGCGCTATGCTCCTTTAATCACATGAAATGATGATGTTTTTAAGTCAGAATTTGATGAAATTGGTACCGTTGGACTTGTTACACAATTATCTATCATTTCATGCTATTTTGCAGATAAAAAGATGAGTATGATGCATATGATTGCCCTTAAATGATCAATTTAACACTTTATCAGCTTTCTCTCACAACGTTATGGAAATCTAACCAGGACTTCAATTGGTACAACCAGCCTAATGATCAAGGAGGAATACCTTGATTTTGGGGACTTACGGAGGTCTTTAACGCCAAGCACTCTAGTCTGATCGAGGGACCGACCCAATCAAAGAGAGTTGAAGACGTCAAGAAGAGTGTTCCTAAGAAGAGGAGGGTGTTAGCCTCAGTGCGTATGACCTGCAGCCTAGATGACCTCTAATGCTTAATACATAATGGGTAATAGCACACACAAATAAAAAATTTGAGAACTGAAGAAGAAATAAGAAACTACCTGAATTGCGTCGCTGTTGGTCGACGCTATTCATACAGAGCCTTATTTTTTCGCAGAAGCTCAGGCAGCAGACAGTAGGAAAATTAGACTGAAAGGCGTCTGGGTTGGGCGACGTTGTTTGAAACGCGTTGCTGCTCCTGGACGCTTTTCAAGTCACAGATTCAGTGTTTTAGGAGGAATTTCTGGATCGATCCCCCCTCACAAAAACAGGATGAAAGCGATAAATAACCAGCTCATGCGAATCCCTTTTTTTTTTGTTTCAAATTTTAACAGTATGATTTTATCAAATAAAAAACTAAAATATCAATCAATCGCACAATCTTTTATCACAAAAATAGCTTTTCAACTAATCAACGGGGAGGGCAAGATCCTGCCGCAGGGGTGTGCACGTGGTGCACGTTGGGATAACAACTAAACTAAAAACTCACCGATTGGTGAGGGCATGTCAAGAGACACAGGTGGTGCACCGTGGGTGCCCGATTGATAACAACAGGAACAAAGAATTAAAATGATGGCGAGACCAAGTCCCACCGTGATCGTCAAAAAACTGTGAGTGCTTAAATTGAGTGTGTGATTATCATGAAAAATTATGTTGTTTAAATAAAAAAATAAACCTATTAAAAAGAAACTAGGTGATGTGATCGCCAGAAACTTTTAACTAAAAAGTTCCAAAAGAAAGATTTGATCGCCTACCTGTTTGGACGTTTGATCGTCTACCTGTTTGGACGTGGGAGATGTTGAGTTTTTGGTTCCCCTCCTTCAGCCGGCTGAAGAAAGAGAGCCTTTTCTATCTTTGTTCTTGCTTTGGCTGCTTTCTGAGTTTTGAAGATCATCCAGATTCCTTGTTGTTCGTTGTTGGTTCCCTCCCCTTTGCTCTTCTTTTGTACCTTGCAAGAAAAATGAAAAGAGATAAAGAACAATGAGAATTCAGGCAGAAGTAGTATCCATTCCAGAAGAAACTTTAAACATGCAACTAAACAGGTGAACTCACTTGTATGATGGTCTTTTAAACCCCTTTAACAAATAGGTTTGAAAAATAATGCTAGAGTGTGTGTGTGTTGCATGGAGTGATGTGATGAAAAATGTGAGACTAATGTGATGAAAAATGTGAGAAATATACAGAAATTAATTGAAAGCTAAGCTGGATGGCTCCTGGGAAGCCTTGGTCTTGAAAGAATCTTGAATGGACGAAGAGCTAATGAAGACTCTTGAAAGCAGCAGCACTTCGCTCCTTCAGCGTTTGGACGTCGTTGCCAATTATCACTATTGTCACTCTCACTATCACTCAGATCACTTGCATCAACATCACTATCACTGTCGCCACAATCACTAACTCTTCACTGATCAAGGAGCTGGGTATTTATAGACTTTTGACATCTGCGGTTATTAATGGATTTACATGAAGAAAATTTGAAGTTTATCCAGCATAACAAACAGATAAATACATATTAGTTTATCTTTATCTGTAATTATCTAAAACGCGTCGTCAACAAAAGACGCCTTTTAGCTAATTAAGATAAGAATAAACATCTGGGAAATGTTCACTATTATCTGTAATTATCTAAAAAGTGTCGTCACTTGGAGACGCCATTTAGACTAATTAAGATAAGGATAAACATCCGGAAAAGAGATAAAAACAACTTAGAAAACCTAAATGGCGTCGTGTCTTGCAGACGTCTTTTAGCTAATTAATCACTTAATTAAAATTCAAATTTAAACATCAAAATAGGAATAAACTCTAAATGGCGTCTTTACATGTAGACGTCTTTTAGACTTCTTCATATTTTAATTAAAATTTGAGTTAAAATCAATTTAATTAATTAACTTAAATCATGTCTGTTTGACCCGACACTATTTAGATAATTAATTCAGAAGATCAATAAAAATTAACCAGTGATTAAATATCAGACCATTCTGAGGCATCATTATTTGATATGAAATTTACTCAAAATGATGTCAAAATTAGCGTGTCTACAATACCGACAAAATGGGTTGTCGGCCAAATAATGGAGTCGGCTTGATGTTCAAAGAGTGAGCAACAGCAAGGATCGGCATGCTCATTACTTTAATAATCCATCCTTTGTATGGAAACTTCATTGATGGTTTGTAGATGGAATTGCCTAAAGGGTTTTGATGTACGGACGGCCAAGGATGCCTTTCAATGAAGGGTCGATTTCAAGAATGCGGAACTCAACCTCAGCATGACAAACATGACCTAACTCCACCTTCAAATAAATCATTCCCAGAGAGGAACGGGTAGTGTTGTCGTAGGCAATAATAGAGATGGGGGAAGGCAGCCATTTTTCCTTGGGTATATCACAGAATTCTAGGGTCTTTGGTGACAACACATTAATAGAAACCCCTGTATCAACTAGACATGCATCTACAGCCTTCTTGCAAATGTTAACTGTAATGTTTAGTGCCATGCTCCTGACTGTTGGTGGTGCTAGTTCAGATGTATGGAAAGAAATAAAGGGATGATCCCCCTGTGGAACTAGCAGTGCAGTGATCTTCTCCACTGGCACATCCTCATTGACCATAACCCTTTTGAGATACTGCATTAAAGCTTATGGGTAGGTTTTGGATCTTTTGATCAGTTCAAGCACTGAAACGCTTGCCAGTGTTCTGTCCAGGTACTTCAACAAGTCATATTGAGTGCCAGATGCACTCTCTTCATTTTGTACTTCCTCTAGCGGCTATCATAGGTCGTCTCTATCTATGGATTGAGGGAAGACTTTGTTAAAGATTCTCCCGCTTCGGAGCTTGTGCTGCTCATCATTGGAAGGTGATATCTTGAGTACCGCCGGGTTGGTGAGGGGTTTGGAGGGTGTAATGGGTTCATGTGTGGGTGATGGTAGATTATTTGATGGAGGTGCTGGAACACGGATGAGTGGTTTGGAGGGTTGTATGGTATTGGGGTGAATGGCTAGTGGAGGTGATGTGGTAAATGGTATGCGTAGCAATGGTTTAGATTGCATGAGTGGTTCATAACTGGGTGGTCGTGGGTTATTTGGTTGAGGTTTGGGGGAAGGTTTAAGGAAAGTGGGTGTTGATGTGGGACTAATGGTTACGGGTTCTGGTTTAGGTATGTGGAGGATCCGGCGAGGTGATTGTTCGGCGGTACTCGGAACATGGCCTGTTGAATAAATATAGGAAGACGCCTCTTTCTTCCACTGTTTCCCCCTGTTAGCCTCAGACTGGCTATGGGTAAGGATCGAGGCGACCTGGTTTTGATGCTCCGACAGCGGGTTCTGCACTATACCCATGTTTGATGGTGTTGCTGCGTGTACTGGTGTTCTCTGTATATGTTGTTGCTATTGTTGTGACTGTTGTTGTTGTTGTTGTTGCGGTCTCCTCGCCTACAGGGCGGCTATGTACTTTCTCATCTCTTCCCAATCAATACCCCCTTGCTCATTTAGATCATGGATGTAGTCCCTGTATTGGAAACATGAATCTACTGTATGCCTAGGTTGTCTATGGAAGACACAATACCGGGAGGCATCAACATTCTAGGGCCAAACTATTTTCTCCTTAGGGAAGACCAAATCATTGGCTGCCATGAGGGCGTTGAATATGTCTAATAGAGACTTTGGGAGCAGAGGATAAGACACCCTCTTCAAGCCTAGGGGTTTTCTCTATTGATTGTAATCGCTTGGGGGAGGCACATTATGGTATGCTGGCTGCTGACGAGGCTAATTATATGCTGGCTGGTATGGTTGCTGAGGCTGATTATAGGCTGGCTGATATGGTTGCTATGGCGGCCTAAAGTCCTACTGGTTTGGTAGTCTATGCCCTGTGTACTGCGGTTGTTGCTGCTAGTTCCTTACAAATTGTGGCTGGTTATTATTCATGGTGTTGATTTGTTCATGAGAGAGTGTGCCTTCAGTGGTCGGACCCATGTTAGAAGGATTTGGCATAACGGGCTTCCGGGGTGGAGGTCTGTTGGGTCTGTGAGGGTCAAAGATACTAGAGAAAGTAGCATCTTTGAATGCATTCTGGTAGTAACATGTCCTCTCATATAATTCTACCATGCTAGTCAAGTTGTTTAACGTGAGGACCAACTTGTACTGGGGGATAGCATTAGAAATCATCATCTTTACTTGTTCAGATACGGATAGATGATCCTTGATCTTCTCTGCCATACCTCTCCATCTATCAGCAAAAGTGATAAAGTCCTCCTCCAGCTTCATCTTTTCAATCACTAAATCAATTATGGACAAGGAGGGTGCAATTCTGTCCTAGTATCGCTGGATGAATTTCCACGACACAATGTCATAGTCTTCCACGTCAGACGAATCCAAGGAGAAAAACCACTCGCGAGCTAGTCCCTCTAATAATTTTCTGAACAAGAATGCTAGTGACCTCTTGTCACTCTGCCAAAAAGAAGATTCGTACATAAACTCCTTCAGGTGGGTGAAGGGGTTACCAGAACTATTGTACTTTCTATACACAGACATCTCAGAAGGCGACAGATGAAATACCGACAGATTGGGGATAGACAATTTAGGGACAGCCTTGACTCCCATCATCTTCTTGAAACTTTTGAACTGCTCATCCATGTTGTCCATCTTCGTGAGTAGAGCCTGAGTCACTAGATCAATTTGGGGAGGAGGAGGTGGTGGAGCATGATAGGCTTGCTTCTCGGAATAAGTGGGGCAAGGGGGGTAGTATGGTTGAGGTCTGGCAGCACTTCCGCCATTCTCGAAGGCATTTTGGTAAGTTGGCGTATGCGGTCTAGTCGGGTATCTCGAGGAAGACAATTGTGGCCCAGACGGCCGAGGAGTTGAAATATGAAGGCACTCCATGGCCTGATGAACGGGAGAAGCATGGTGAGGAGGAGGAACTTGATGAATGACCGGGGGAACCACGGGATTCGGTTCAGCAAAATGCATGGGCGTCTTCCCCTTCAGGATAGATTGGATTGCCTCAAGTTGCTGAGGATCCACATGGGTAGCCATAACTCCCAAGACAGTCACCAAATCAGGGGGATTGGTAGATGAAGGCTCAGCCTGATCTTGAGCCTCCTCGTAGGTAGGATTAGAGATCACATGTATATGAGGACGATCAACATTAGGGTCATACTAGTCGTGAGTAAAATGGACCTGACCTTGAGGGGCACGGGCATCTCCCTCATACTAAGGATGATAATAGTTGGGGTTGTGGGGGGCATTAGCATCTCCCCTGTTCTAAGAATAATAATCAAATCTTCGAGGGGCATTAGCATCTCCCTCATATTCAAACACGACATCCTGCTCGTAAGCAGCCATACCCAAAGCTACCTGATCGAAGCATCATGATATTAAGTTTTAGCAAAGAAGTTCAATCACGTTGCACAAAGTTTAATGGACAAGTGGATGATTACATTGCTTCAGGATTCCTTGTTGAATTACTTGAGTATTTAGACACAAATTCACTCAATGGGGTGGGATCCTAGTTTCAGTTTAGTTTTTCCACTGTTATACTCTATGGTTCTCTCACAACGGTATGAATGACTAACCAGGACTTCAATTGGTACAACCAATCTGATGAACAAGGAGGAGTACCTTACTTTTGGGGACTTACGGAAGTCTTAACACCAACCACTCTAGTCTGACCGAGGGACTGACCCAGTTAGAGAGAAGTGAAGATGCTAGAAAGGTGTTCCTATTAGGGGGGGGGGGGGGGGGGGGGAGTGAGCCCCAATGCAAATGACTTACGGCCTGGATAGTCTCTAATGTAGTATAAGATAGATATAGGTAACAAAGAAATCAATGATCTGAGGACTAATGAGCAAAAGAAGGAACTATTTGAATCGCGTTGCTATTCACCGACGCTTTTCAAAACAGAAGCTTCTTCTATTAATAGAACTTTAGGCAGCAGCGCCAACAGGAATATGAGGCTGAATGGCGTCTTGTCACAGTTATGCTTTTTTGAATCGCGTCTCTCTATCCAGACACTATTTAGAACCTAAAAACTGTAAATAGAGAGCAATTTCGGAGACAATCCCCTTCCAAGTTGTCAAGATAAACAGAAATCTAATTAATCATGTAAATTCAAGTTAAACAGGTTTATTATCATGCAAACAAGCATAAACTCAATCAACCACACACTTCCTATCACACTCACAATTTCCACTCAATCACGGGAGGGCAAGATTTTGCCACAAAGGGGTGTGCACGTAGTGCACATAGGGATAAAAGTAACTAAAAATCACCAATTGGTGAAAAGAGTGCCCGAGGGACACAAGTGGTGCACCGTAGGTGCCCAATGATAAAAGCAAGAACAAATACTAAAAGGACGGCAAGACCAGTCCCACCGTGATCGCCAAAATGCTGTGAATGCTCAAATCATGTGTGTGATATTCATGAATTTGTGTTGTTTAAGTGAATAGTAAAACTATTTAAAACTAAAAAAAACGTGATCGCCAGAAACTTTAAAAGTTTCAAAGAAAGATTGATCACTTACCTTTTCTAACTTGGGAGATTGAGTCCTTGATTCTTTCTCTTTGGCCGGCCAAAGAAAGAGAGCTCTTTTATTGATGTGTTCTTGCTTTTGATTTCTTGATTGTTATTCCTTTGAATCTTCTTTTCTCCTTTTTGAATGTACCTCGCAAGAAAAAGATTAAACAAGAAAGAATCTAATTAGAACTAAAGTAGAGGGTAGTATTTATTCTAATAAAGAATTTAATCATGCAACTAAATTAATCTACTCACTTGATTGGTGTTCTTTAAACCCCGATTAAGCATATGAGTATGGAAAAATATGAGTATGTGTGTGTAAACATGAAGTGATGATGATGAACTATGAAAAACAGTGAATAAACTATATGAAATCAATGAAAAGCTAGAAATAAATTAGAGAAAGAAGATGGTTGGTTGGCTCCTCCATAGCCTTAATCTTCAAAAGCTTCAAATGATGAATAGGAGGAAGAAGAAGCAACCTTGGATGAAGCTTCTTTAGCTGTCCACGTTTTTCTCCTTTAAAGCCTCCAAATACCTTGCCTTGGGCTTTAAAATCACCAAATTGCCAACCATTTTCAAAGGTCCAAAGGGTGTTGTATTTATAAGAATAGGTTTAGGACGTTTTGTTCTTCAAAATGACTCTATCCCGCAGTCGGACTTCCCTTGGATGACCATGGAGAGGTTTATAACCTTCCCAACCTTGGTAACTGGATTATCTCGGTCAAATCATGCTTATCAAAAAACTCTCAAATCACGTCGCTCAAACGAGACACCATTTTGCTCATTAAAGCAGCCAAAATAGAAATAAAATCCGAAAATAAAATTGAAATAGAAACCTAAATCGCGTCTCCCTAAGGCGACGCGCTTAAGATAATTAAGAAATTAATTCGAATTAAAAATAAAAAATCCAGACGGATTAGGACATAAACGGCGTCTCCCAGTGGCGACGCTATTTAGTTAAATCTATCTGAATTTAGAAAGTTAATTCCGAACTGATTTCTACTAGGAATCTAAATGGCGTCGGCCTTGAGCGACGCTAATTAACAAATTTCGAGAAAAATCAATAAAAAATAATTAATGATTAAACATCAGACCATTTTGAGGCATTATAATTGTGACATGAAATTTACTCAATATGAAGTCAAAATTAGTGTGTCTATTGTCTTATGATTATTTTATGTGATTGATTCATGTTCTTAGAATTTGACTAGAATGACTACTCACTAGTAGGTACCTTTTTTATTCTATCCCTTAAGGGATGGGGATAAGGGTTTAGCCTTTGTGTTTGGGTCAGATCCGGACCCAACTTAGCCTTCTCGTTAGGTCTAAATGTCCAAACGTAGCTTGTTGTCTGACCAAGGACAGTAGAGGAGTCTACTTGTGTGCGCACCTCAACTAAAGGTTGTACAACATAACATGTGAATCATGAACCTCAATTGGCCTTGTTTCCTTGCAACACCTTCAAGGATTTTCAGAGATCTACAAAAGGTAGAGTGGCATGGACCGAGTAGGAATCCTTTGGGATGTCCACACCTATATGTGAATGTGACATGAACATGAATAAGATCGATGCTAGTATAGTTCCCCATCATTCTAGAATTATTATGCGATATGACTCATGTGACTTAATCATAGATGGCATTATGACTTGTGAATGAACCCTGGAATGGGTCAAACCTTCAAAGGAAATGTGATAATATGATATACTACATTGGCTATATGTGGTGGAATCTCTCATATGTGAACCATATCTATAGATGATTCAATCATAGTGATTATGTGCCCAGTGATGGGTTGTTTGGTTAATTGAACTATTATGTATGATATGGACATGGTAATGTGAATTATGAATGACCCTATGCTAGTGATATGACATGGGTGACTTGTAACACATGATAAAGATTAAATTGTAAGACATGAGTCAATATGATTCTTGTGTTACCTCCATATGAGATGACTTAGTGAGATCTATGGATGGTCATTTTGATAGATTTTGAATTTACGACATGAGATTCATGAACAATTGGATATCTTATAAGATGATTCTCACATGTGAATATAAGATATGATCTCAAAGTACTCCTTGACTCGTTCATGTGGATTTTGTGCTGCCCCATGTGAAATGACCTTATGAGATCTATGGGTGGCAACGAGTATTGATTCTTGGGACAACTATTAGATAGTGGATTTTGATTATCAGATAGTGATCATTGGACCACTGATACAATTTAAAGTGCTTCTTCATTATGTAATATATTATGTTTGCTCAGTAGAGATTTTTGTGGGCCTTCATGGGCGCCAGATCCCTATTGAGTTCCCTTCTAGAGACTTAGCCCCTTCAATGGGTGCAAGTTACATTTGGATCAGAATGCGTAGCGGATGCGGTGTAGCTAGCATGACATTAATTTGTATAATTTATATTTCGAATGTTGTATTTTGGATATATGTCAATTATTTACCTTAAATAGTGTATAGATGACTCAATTGATTATTTATTTGTATAAGTCCACTTGCTAGTTTTCTGTCTTATATACTAATTGCTTCCAGACAATTAGAATGATTTAGAAATTGAACCGGTAGCACACCGAGTCAAGGGAGCTAACCCAGAGTGGTTTGGTGTCCTTTGGATTGAGGTGTTACAGAAGCTGTCACAGCCGACTGCAATGTTCTTTACTACTCAAAGGTAGGCTGCCATACTATCGTCCCTAGCTTCGTACTCTCCAAGAACTTGATTCACTATCAACTTGGAGTCACTAAAGACATTAGGCCTCTGCATTCCCAACTGCTTCACTTACCAGATGTTGTAGGTGAGTGCCTCGTATTCAGCCACATTGTTCATAGTTGGGAACTTGAAGCGCAACACGTATTCTAGCGAAACATCTTCTAGGGACACCAAGATCCATCCGACACCATTTCCAGACGAGCAGGTGGAACCATCAATATACAACTCCCAACTTGGTGCTGGAGGCCTAGATGTTCCAGCTTGACATCTGTTTCAGACGGCCGAAATAGGGTTCAAGGCAAGAGTGGAGTCGTCAGTCATGGTCAATTCACTAAGGAAGTCGACCAAAGCCTTCCCTTTGATTGCTATCCTCGGCCCGAATGAAATGTCGAATTCGTCAAGTTCAATGGCCCATTTTGCTCAGGCCAGGTAAGTACTTGCTACAGTGGCTAATCAGTGAGCACCTTCATAGAATGGGCCAGAAAGTGAGACCGAAGCTTACCGAAGCAGCTAGAGCTAAGGGCAATTTCTGCAAAGTTGTGTAGCGGAATTCTACTCTGTAAAGGGCTTGACTAATATAATACACGGCCTCCCAAACAAGAAGAAAGCTGATGGTTGAATCTGAGGCAGATAAATATAAAGATCATTTGTCCCTTTAATGAGTTTCGACAACACAGGGATATGGGCCATGTACTCCTTCAGTTGGTTGAAAATCCCTCGGCCTTCTTCTGCAACCTGAAGAAGGGGAAGCAACAATTTACTTCCCAGGACAGGAATCGGTTGAGGGCCACTACTCGTTCACTCAGCTTATGCACCTCTCAGATGGTCACTGGTGGATGCATCTAGAGGATAACCTCCCTTTTCCAGATTCACCTCGACGATGCACTGGGTTACCAAGTAACCGAGGAAGTTTTTAGAGGCTACACCAAAGTCACACTTGGCCGAGTTCAGAGGTGATCGACATCTAGCCTCTTCAGAACTTCTGCTCAAATGGCCATCTGGCATTTGAGGTTGAACTTATGATGCTTCTGCTTCACAAGGGGATGATTCGGGTCCACGTGCAGTCGGTGTACTATGACTTCTAAATCAATCTCTGGCATGTCCAAAGACAACCAAGTAAAGACATCCAGATTCTCCTTCAAGAAGGTCGTCATATTCTCGGCCTCCTCAGTCGGCAGATAGGAACCTATCAGCAAGGCTCTGCCTTCTCCACTGGGAATCGGGATAGTCACCAATTCTTCTCTCGGAGAAATGGCATCGGCTGAAGGCTCGGGGACTCGACTACTGCCTCGCCCTTGATTGAGATCATGTAACATTGCCGAGCCAACTCTTGGTTGCCCCAGGCTTCAACGACTCCATGAGCAATATGAAACTTAAGCTTATGGTGATAAGAAGATGGGACTGCACCAATTCGTCTAGTCAGACACTAGCCAAAGATGGCATTATACGCCGACTCCACCTTGACAATTGTAAAATCAGTTTATATGGTTAGTTGTTTGGGGGCCGTTCCGAGGGTTACTGGCAGTCTGACTATTCCTTCCACTCGAAAGGGTACCTCGTTAAAGCCAAGGACCTCAATGGGCCCGCATATCGAAGTCAATCAAGCCAAGTTTAAGAAATCACTCATAAAAAAAACATATTAGGTGCACTTCCATCATCTACAAAATTATGTTGCATATCAAAGTTTTTAATTAGCATTCATGACAAGAGCATTGTTATGGGGGACTTGAACCCCTTGTAGATTAGCATCAGATAAGGTGATCTCCTCCCGTTGAAGGCACTTTGGATCTAACGCCACCGCACCCACGGCAACTGATGCCTTACCCCGTCCTCGTCGCCTTGAGACTTCACTCGACTCACTTGAGATTACCATGATCGATCCTATGGTCAGCTGCTAGTGAGGCGCCTCCCCCGCCAAGGTGAAGGTTGGTTGAATTTCTCTCTACTACTATGGGGGTTGCTACTGCTGCTTCAGTTGATATTGTTGTTGCTACTATTCCTCTATGGCCGTGTCTTGGGACAAATACCCCTCCCAGACGAGGTGCTCTATCTTCTGGCAAAGATGGCGACATTCATCCGTAGAGTGGCCTCACTCTCAGTGGTACTCATAGTACTTACGGGGGTCGCGGTGCCGAGGGTCTATCTTTATCTGTTCTGACCACCGAAGTAGGTCCTTTCCCTTAACTTCCATCAAAATCTGAGATGGTTGCATGGGTAGAGGCTAAGGATGTTGATGTTGGAGATGGCGTCGTTCTCAGCTATGATCTTCCTCCTGTTAGGATCCGTGCAGGACGTAAAGAACACAGCGGAAATAAACAATAAAATCATCCCGCTCGATGCCCGCAGATCCATTTCATAACAAAAAGTAGTAAACCGAAAAACTAGGTTGTGATCGAATAACTGTATGCGGATTCAAATCTCCTTGCTAGCCGCACAAGTGTCCGGCCTCCAGCGGTATCCACGCAATCCTTCGCGGCAGTTCGTCTTCGCTCCCTCGTCCAAATCAGCACACTCGTTGAAGATCCTTCACCGCAATAGAGTCCAGAACATGCGGACAACAAATTCCTGACGTTCGGGAATCGCACGCGGCAGAGATGGGAGGCATCCTGGCGCCCTGAAGGGGGCGGACAGTAGGGAGAGCTCCTGGAGCATGGCCCAGGGTTTCTACACGACCTGTCTATATATTAAGTCGGCACAACTTTTTATAAAAGTCTCCGAATTAATATAAAACCCACTAAAATACCACCGACTAAGAATCTATTTGCGTGTGACCCTCTAGGCCCATTAACCAGTCCTATTTTAGCCCGCTAAGTCCAATAACACTTTATTGACTTATAGTAATTAATTAAAATTTCATATTTAATTAATTATTTAACTGAATTAACATCTCATGTAAATTCTGTCGGACTTCCGATCAAGTTAGATGCCAAGCAACACCGTATGATCCTGGAAGGTAATGGGGTTCAGCAACTCACTCATAGAACCTGTCCATCCATAGTTACCGTGTGGCTATAATCCCTCATTCGCACAATGCTCTCGAGTCAACCTAGGGTATGGTCAACTATCAAATCCTAGATGGTCGACTCACTTGAATCAAACACCACTATACAATATCAGAAAACACATTTTTTGATATTGTGTCCGCTTTGGCCAGAGACTCCTGCGGATCTATCCTAGAGCATTCTCTCTCCAGTTACCTGAAAGCGAATGATCTTCTATTGAACACACAATCACCTTCGAAGGTCTTCAGCTAGGCCCTATCTTTGACTATTAGAGATCTTGTGAATAGGGATTTGTGAGCTAAGTTCAAAGTCCAAAAGTCTACCGACAAGATGTCTTTGGTGTCTCAAGTCTAAGGATCAACCACGCCACTGTAACGATGAATCAAGCTGCGGCTGACAGCCAGGTAAAATTACCATCCGACGATTCATGTTAGATCAATTCAGTGAACTCATTCCCCAGTGAGCACCTACAGGTTCACCATAGTGTCTCTACACAACTAACTAACGAGATCAGTCACCCTCATCATATGAGCTGGAATCACCTATATTAGTTTTATCGGATGTTTGATGTCTTTCTTAAACATCCTACAACTAGGACCAATTAAGAACATGTGTTTATAAGTCATCAGTCTCATTATTATGATCTGATCATAATCCGATGACTATTGTGCACATTCAATGACTTCATTATGCGCAATAATAAATACGCCAATCTTTATAATGAAATTAGTGTCATTTATTAGTGAACCAAATTGTAATAGATGCCTTATGATTGGCTTTAAGGATACTTATATCCAAAAATCTCTCACTTGGACTCAAGCCAATCACCTTCGCATTTGATCTCCATCAAATCTAGGTGATGCTCATATAAAGTCTGCAACTAAGGCTTCGTCAGGGATCTGCTAAATTATCTACAGATGGAATAATTTTCCATTCTGATGAGACTATGGCTCAACTACAAAATTGGCTGCTCCCACTGTTGTCCTACAACAACAGGATGGGACCAGAGACCTTTTAGAACTACATCTAGTTCAGTGATGAATTCTTTCATCCATATTATTCTAATGACAGTATTATATGTTTATATCGTCATCTTATCATCGAGTTCTGGGTTGGAACCCTTCTAATCCACTCCATACTGTTCTATCAACAATTTCAACTGTAATCATGTTAGCGGTGGCTTCTAGCTTGGAACTCTTCCAGTCTACTATTTTCTCATTAGAAGGTAGAATCCAAATCTGGTTTGAAATTTGAGTTAGTGTGACCTCATAGTTTTAAATCATCCTCTCCATCATCCAGGAGTGTACCCTTAGCCCTAGTCAAGTACATAGTGATGTGTTTCACTCCTACTATTAAGGTTCTCCTATATCCTTCAATGAACATTTCTTTAAAGAAATAAATTCCATGTCTCAACAATTGAGACTTATTATGAAATTTATCATGTCAAATATTTTGACATACAGGTTAATGCAACTGATGGTAACATCCTCATCGATCTATCTTAATAGATTCGTATTCCTAATAAAAATGATGTTATATATAAACCCATCATGGAGAAGTACATGGATAATAATATTTTTATTGATAGTAACATCTTGACGTCATTCTTAATGACTTTGATATTATTATCACAAAGCATTAACAATGCGACCGTTTTCCCACTATCTTCTTTGCACACACACAATATGTGGTCATTCTTAGTGATCCTTTAGTGTTTGACCATTAGGTCAAAAACTCTGATTCTAACTTTGGGAAGTTTTAGTTTGATTCAAAACAGATCTTTGAAATCACAATATTCTTCATAGATATTTTAAAAGCTTTAAAGTTGTATCATGTAAATCTTTTCCTCAATCATATTGAGGGAATGCATTTTAATATCCGACTGTCTTTATTTCATCATCATGATAGGCAGTTTTGGTAAGTAAAATTCTAATAAACTTATTCATAATAACTATTGAGGAAAAATTTGTCTATGTCAACACTTTAACCTTAACCATTTCCTTCAGTTTGCCATATAAGTTCTAAGTAGTCCATTTGTACTAATCTTCATTCTGAAGATTTACTTGCTTCAGATAGGTATAGTACCCTCAAGTAATACTATCAAGTTTGGAACTTGATAGGTGTTATGGGCTTAGAATTCTTTACTTCTTATAAATCTCAAAGTTGTAATAATAATAGAAAACTACCTCATAGATTTTAGATCATAATCCACATCTTTGAGCTCCTCTCATTCTACTCTCTCTGATATGTTGAACATATCTTTCTAGCCATTAAGAGAATCCCAAAAAATCTATGAAGCTCTCCTATGTGTGTAACGAATAGTTCTAAACAACCAAAGATTATCTAATAATCTTGTATTAATTTGTGGGTCTGGAACACCTTCCAATTTTATTAGCTCTTACTGTCTTCTCTAAAGATTTATTCATCTTTATAGAAAACAGCTTTTTGGACAATTTTCATTCTATTATCGCCTGGCCAATAAATGTAATATCCAAATTCTTTGGACATCTCACAAATTTACACTGCACTATAGCCTTCTTGGATCCAACTTCTTTAGATCATGTCTTTTCTATAAGACCAGGACATTACTTGACTTTAATATACTTAAAATCAAGTTTGTTTATAATTCACATCTCATATGAATTAAACTTATCTCCATATCTTATATGGACACACTAACTTATTTGTAACCATATGTAAAGTATGGACATCTAATGTTCATTCTCATATTTGCAATGATACAATAATTAGGCAAATCTTATTATGTATTACACTATATCCAATAAGTGCAATTCCTCATTCTATCACATTGCTATGATATACAATAAAGAATCAATCGAGAGAGGATACTATTATCCTTTTAATGATTTGTGTAAATCATGTACTCAAGTATTAATTTCCTTGATCAAATCAAAGAATTCTAATACACTTTCCAATTAGTCACTTCATCTTGATCTTGTATTCCTTAATCTCTCATACACATTCGACTAGTACTTCAGCAAGTACATAGTGGAATCTTTTCAAGAGGTAACCATTAAGGTAAGTCAATAAAAGTGATTATCATTGATCTTAAGAAGATACTGGACTATTTACATCAGTAAGTATAACTCCCAATAATTCTTTATTAAGTGTATAGTGCCATAGAAAATTATGATTCACACTGTCCTTTTCTATAGGAGACTTGTGTCTCATGAAAATTTACACATCGGTTCTTTAATTAAAAGAAGTATGAAATGAACAAAGCCTACTTGTGGCATTGTAGGCTTGGACACATTAGTGAAAACAGACTCCAAAGGATACATAAAGATAGATATTTAGATCCATTTGATTATGAATCATATGCAACCTATGAGTCATGTTTAATGGGTAAAATGGCTAAGTCTCCATTTAGTGGAACTGGAGAACGAGCCAAAGACATATTAGAACTTATACATTCAGATGTATGTGGTCCTATGTCTACCCGAGCCTTTGGTGATTTCTCATACTTCATTACATTCACTGATGATCACTCAAGATTTGGATGTATATACTTATTGAAGTATAAATCTGAAGCCTTTGAGAAATTCAGAGAATTTAAGAATGAAGTAGAGAAACAAAATGGAAAGAGTATAAAAACCAGCCGATCCAATCGGGGTGGTGAATACTTGAGTACAGAGTTCATTAAATACTTAAAGGAAAATGGTATCATTTCTCAGCTTACACCTCCTTATACACCTCAGATGAATGGTGTATCAAAAAGGAGAAATCGCACATTAATGGAAATGCTGCGATCCATGATGAGCATGTCCAAATTACCAGTGTCCTTATGGGGATATGCACTTAGCTCGGCTATGTATACCCTGAACAAGGTACCCAGCAAATCTGTTGAAACCACTCTATATGAGATATGGAATGGGAGGAAACCAGACCTTAAACATGTTAAAGTCTAGGGATGTCCTGCTCATGTTAAAAGACATGACGCAGATAAGCTAGAGTCCAAAACTGACAAATGCAGATTTGTGGGATATCCAAAGGAAACTTATGGATATTACTTTTATCATCCTGGTGAATAAAAGGTGTTTCTGGCCAGGAGAGTTGTCTTTATGGAAGAACATTATATTCTACAGAAGGACAGTGGGAGTAAAGTAACTCTGGAAGAAATTCCAGAACCACAAACTAGTAATGGTTCATCAGATGGACTGTCAGCTTCTGAACCTGTTCAAAATAATACAAAGGAACCTCGTAGGTTTGAAAGAGTACCTAAACTACCAGAAAGATATGTGGGACATATTAATTTAGATGGTTCAAGGATACTCTATAATGAGGATGAGGATCCTAAGACTTACCAGGAGGCCATTAACAGTCCAGAGACCGAAAAATGGCGGGAAGCTATGAATTCTGAAATACAGTCTATGTACATCAACCAAGTTTGGAACTTGGAAGATTTACCCAATGGTATAATACCTATCGGCTGCAAATGGATCTTTAAAAGAAAGATCGGCGCATATGGACATATTGAGACATATAAAGCAAGATTAGTGGCAAAAGGCTATCGTCAAAGACAAGGTGTTGACTTTGACGAAACCTTTTCACCCGTTGCCATGATTAAGTCTATCAGAATTCTTCTCGCCATTGCTGCCTACCATGATTATGAAATTTGGCAGATGGATGTGAAGACTGCCTTCCTTAATAGAAACCTTGAGGAGGAAGTGTATATGATACAACCAGAATGATTCACATCCAAAGAATCTCCAGACATGGTATGCAAGTTGCAGAGGTCCATTTATGGACTGAAGCAAGGCTTCATTAAGAATGAAGATGAGCCCTGTGTGTACAAGAAAAATAGTGGGAGCGCAAATACATTTCTGATTCTTTACGTTGACGACATCCTACTCATTGGGAATGATGTAGGAATGATGTTATCGGTAAAGATATGGCTGTCAAAGAACTTCTCTATGAAGGATTTGGGAGAAGTATCTTACGCATTAGGAATACGGATCTATAGAGATAGATCAAAGAAGATGCTTGCTTTAACCCAATCCATGTACAAAGAAACCATTGTCAAAAGGTTTGGCATGAAAAATTCCAAGAGAGGTCTCATACCGATGAGACATGGGATTTCACTTTCTAAAGGTCAGTCTCCCAAGACACCTAAAGAGAGGGCTGTGATGGATAAGGTCCCCTATGCCTCTGCCATAGGCTCCATCATGTATGACATGCTATGTACTAAACCTGATGTAGCATATGCTCTAAGTGTTACGAGCAGACATCAGGCGGATCCAGGTGATGAACACTGGAAGGCTGTGAAATGCATCCTTAAGTACTTAAGAAGGACTAAGGATCTATTTCTAGTCTATGGAGGGGGAGACTTAAAACTGTAAGGATATACTGACTCGAGTTTTCAGTCTGATCCTGATGACAGCAAGTCAACATCAGGTTTTGTCTTCACACTCAACGGGGGAGCAGTGGGCTGGAAAAGTTCCAAGCAGGAAACCACTGCTAATTCGACAACGGAAGCCGAGTATATTGCTACTGCTGAAGCTGCCAAGGAAGCTGTATGGATGAAGAAATTCATCGACGATCCTGGTGTGGTGGAAAGCATATCTAGTCCCGTCCCACTACTGTGTGACAACAATGGGGTGATTGCTTAAGCGAAAGAGCCGAGGTCTCATCAGAAGTCGAAGCACATTCTACGACGCTTTCATCTGATCAGAGAGATTATAGCTCGAGGAGATGTCGTGGTGGAAAGAGTTCCTTCAACCGACAACATAGCAGATCCACTGACAAAGCCTTTGACTCAAAATGTCTTTGAGCATCACTTAGAGAATATGGGTATTCTGTATAAAAGTGATACTGTGTACTGATTCAGATTATTAATAAATGGCAATAATTCATTGTGTGTAATTAATTCGATCTATGTTTATCATATCACGATGAAGTCCATGAACATGTGCAACAGTCTTCGGATTATGATGAGATCATAATTACAAGACCAAAGACTTATAAACACATGTTCTTAATTGTTCCTAGTCATAGGATGTTTGAGATAGGACATCGAACATCCGGATAGATTAGTATAGGTTACTTCAGCTCATATGATGAGGGTGACTGATCTTATAAGTCACTTGTGTGGAGACACTATGCTGGACATGTAGGTGCTCATTGGCGAATGAGTTCACTGAACTGATCCGACTATGAATCGCTAGATGGTAAACACCTCACTGTTAACCAGCTCGATTCTTTTGTCACGGTTGCGTAGATGATCCTTGGACCTGAGACGCTAAAGATATCTTGTTGGTAGGTTTCTGGACTTTGACCTTGACTAACGAATCCCTAACCATGGGTTATCAATAAGTCAAGCGATTAGGTTTGTAGGCGTCCGGAACGTCCCCCGCCACTGCTACGGGCTTCGGATCGAGGGCTTCTCCGTTCGTCTTAGTACTGCGGCGATTTAGGAGGGTTAGAAATTAAGGTGTGATCGCCAGGAGCATTACCTTACGGTCCCTGTGCTCCGCAGGATTGTAAGAGTGATTGCGTTCTGAGGGAGCGGGAGATGGTGGTTTCCCCTTCTCTTCCTCCGGCCAGCCAGAGGAGGAGAGCTCGGCAGTCTGCACGCAGAAATGCGGTAAGGATCCCTGAAAAGAAAAGACAAGACGAGAGAGGAAAATAACCCGGTTAAAACTGTGACATGTAGAATCTATCCATGAAAATATAAAAATTAACTAGAATTGGAGGGAGACGCACCGGATGGGTGTTTGGGGAGGGAAGGTGATCATATGTTATGGCCACTCACCTCCCGTTTTTTTATTTAAAACCTTTAGGGAAAGGGTTGCTAGGTCATCCTAACATGCATGCATGCAGATGGGGGTGCTCGTGTGTGAAAACTGAAGTGATGCGTTGAAAGTGCAAAGAAGAATGAGAGAGGGAAATGTTACGGAGTGGATGAAAACGGAAATGCAATGTGGTGAAAAGGAGAAAAATAAAAGAGGGTCAAGAAGACAAGCCCATTTGAAGTGCGAAGGATTCCTCTTGAAGCTCCTCCTTGTAGACACCGATTTTGGACCACCCTTTTGGTCAAGAACCCCATCCATCATGAGCCCATCATCACCAAATCCCTCATCTTAGCCATCTCAGCCCACTAATAATTAGGCCCATTAACCAAATCCCGACTCTAGCCACATTTTCGTGGAAGGCTAGCCAGTCCGCCTTCCACCACCCTTCGAAGGCCAACCGGTCCGCCTTCCACCACCCTTCGAAGGCCAGCCTGTTCGCCTTCCACCATCCTTCGAAGGCCACCCCTTGCCTTCCACCACCCTTCGAAATCCAGCCAGCCCGCCTTCCACCACCCTTCGAAGGCCACCCCTCGCCTTCCACCATCCTTCGAAGGCCACCCCTTGCCTTCCACCCCCTTCGAAGGCCAACCGGACTGCCTTCCACCACTTTGTGGAAGGCCAGCTACCTGGCCTTCCACGGGATTGGAGGGCATGTTGGCTGGCCATCCACTCCCTAACCACCCCCTTGACCTCGTCTTTCCTACGATATCCTCTACTCGCCGCCCTCGTCCCCACTACTCCGATCACTCCCCCACTCCGGCGACTGCCGCGCACACCACCTCCGACCCTTGACCACTTCCTATTGGCTGTAGGTTGATTTACGGGGATTTAGACCCCTGTTTTGTCCTATTTTCCCTTCACCTATTTAAACCCCCCATATCCTCTCGAGCAAGGGGGTTAACGAGGAGTTTTCTGGAGGGGTTAAGGAGGAGTTTTTCTGGAGGGAACGTTCAGAGGAGGTTGGCAAGTGAGTCGGCCTTGAGGAGTCGAGCAGACAAGGAGTCAGCTTCAAGAGGAATTCCCCGCACTCCAAATGGGCTTGTCTTCTTAACCCCCTTTCATTTTTCTCTTGTTCATTTCATTGCATCCTCCCTTTCCATCCATGCCGTAACATTCTCTCTCACTCACTCTTCTTTTCACTTTTGACATATTACTTCACTTTCCACACACGAGCACCCTCATTTGCATGCATGCATGTTAAGATGACCTAGCAACCCTTACTCCCCAGCGGTTTTTAAACAAAAAAAAAACGGGAGGTGGGTGGCCATAGCATACGGTCACCTTCCCTCCCCACCACCCATCTGGTGCGTCCCCCTCCGATTTTAACTAGTTTTTGTATCTTCATGGATAGATTCTGCATATTATAGTTCTAATCGGGTCGTTTGCTGTCTTGTCTTTTCTTTTCAGGGATCCTTACCACATTTCCGCGTGTAGACTGCCGGGCTCTCCTCCTCTGGACGGCCGGAGGAAGAGAAGGATAAACCAGCATTTCCCGCTCCCTCAGAACGCGATCACCTCTTACACTCCTACGGAGCACAGGGACCGAAAGGTAATGCTCCTGGTGATCACACCTTTATTTCTAACCCCCCTTAAATCGCCACAGTGCTAAGACGAACGGAGGAACCCTCGATCCGAAGCCCACAGCAGCGGCGGGGGACGTTCCGGGCGCCTACAGCCCTCTGGCAATCACGGTGGGACCTCTGTAGCCCGCTGCACGCGTCGCGATCAAAGGTAAAAAGGTAAGGCCCTGATATATCTCATTTTGATCCGGATGGCCTATCGATAGGCCGTCGAAGCCGTTAAACGGCCAACCACTAGGCCGTCCAGCTTATTGGACGGCCGCCTAGCTGGCCGTCTAGCCCACTGGACGGCCAGTACCCTGGCCGTCCTCCCCATTGGACGGCCAGCACACCGGCCATCCACCTGATTGGACAGCGGGCCCCCAGGCCGCCCGCTTGTAATTGACGGCCAACCCTTGGCCGTCCTCTCCCCAACATGACGGCCAGAACCCTGGCCGTCCACTGCCTTTGACGGCAGAGCCTCTGGCCGTCCTTTTCTGCTTGCTATTGATGTTCATGTATGATGTGCTGCTGCCTGTTTTGTTGAATTGTTAGATGTTCTGACCTGCTGGTTGTTAAATTTTTGGGTTTTTTGGGGTGTTCTCCGCGGGGGTTTTAAGGAAGAGCCGGCATCACATCTTTAGTCACCTCTCCCGCAGGATCTGACTCTCCACCTGAGGATTCCCACTCAGGTGTGACTAGTCCTATTCTGTTGGGAACCTCCGTCAGTCTCCGCGAGCCAGGGATTCCCACTTGGCCGCCGAGCAGGTTGTACCTGAAGCCATCCCATAGGAATCTCGGGTTTGTGTGAGAGATTAATTAAACCTTTCCATTCACAATTATCCACCTATAGGTGTCACTGAGAGAATTGTTTCAAAATTTAAAGACACCTAATTAAACCTTGGTGGAACAAGTTTTGAAAAGTGAAGGGTCGTTAAGGGTTTAAACTTGATTTGTTAGAAACCAATTCTCATAATACATTGTTAACATTTCAAGTGAAATATAAAATCATTTAGGGTCTATGTTTCATAATGAACCGAGTGTATGTTAACGCTGTGTATGATGACATGGACGAGTTTGGTAACAATGTTATACACAACCCTTTGTTCGAAATTGAAGAGGATCCACAACAGACTTTCATAGGAATGATCCAAGCATCCAGAGAAGGCCTTCAGAGGAAGGATTCTGATGAATCTTCTACCTCACAGGGAGAAGATGAGCCAGTAATTTCCAGTAGGACATTCCAAAACCCTGGAGAAGATCCGGAACTCATTGTTGTGCTATCACGCTATACTCCGGATCAACTCATCCAGTTGGTTTCCCGTGGCAAAATTCAGGATGCCACTCCTCGGAAAACCCAATTCCAAGGATCTTCTAGCAGACCCCAGGCAAGTCACGCTATGCCCACTCACACGATCCCATTTAATCCTACCAACCAGGTCACACCTCCCAAGCAGGAGGAGCTCATCTACAAGAATGAGGTTGAGACTTGTGTGCGGCAACTCATGGCCAAGAATCTCAACCTTAGGCAGCCTCATTCTCTCTTGAGCTACTGTAAGCTCCCCCCAGCCTACTTTCCACCAGGGTTTAAAGTACCTAAGTATAGGAAGTACGATGGTACTACTGACCCACATCATCATCTATCCGGGTTTCTCATGGATTCCCACCAGTGGCTCTTCGATAGAGTCCTCCTTGTCCACCTTTTCCAGAAGTCTCTCGAGGGAGAGACCTTGAGATGGTTCTCTTCTCTACCAGCCACTGACCTAATCAACTTTGATATGGTCTCTGAGAGGTTTATCACCCACTTCAACCACATGGCAGCCTTACCCCCTACCTTGTTTGATCTGGTAATGGAAAAAATGAAGTCCGATGAAGACTTCACTCATTTTGCTAATAGGTGGAGAGCTATGGCTTCTAGAGCAGAGGTTGTTATCCCTGAAGCACAAGCAGTCACCATGCTTGTTAACAACGCTACCCCCCAGCTTCGAGCAATCCTCATGCTTAGCGAACTTCAGACATTCGCTCAGCTGTACAACCGAGCTAGGGTAGTTCAGTCCCAAATCCAAGACTCCACTCTACCTTCATTCTTTGAGAACAGAAACAGGAACAAGAAAACCACACCAGCTCCTACCACAGAAGGAGTTACCATCAATGAACAGGTCAGCAAGCTTGCACAGCCAACTAGGGTTCCCAATCCTCATCCTAAGTCCAACACTCAGCCCAACCAGAAGCAATATTCAACTGTTCCTCCCCTGACTAATTACAGTCGTCCTATGGCTAAGCGAGCTTCATATCCACCTCTGCCGGAATCATTGGCAGACATTTTTTATGCCTTGCTAGCTTGTAACGCCATTCAACTCCCACCTCAAAAAGAAGGTGTCCCGCGCAATACGGACACGTCCAGGTATTGCCCCTACTATAGGATCACAGGACATACAATCTACAATTGCTTCACCTACAAGGACTGGGTATATGACTTGAACGATGAAGGGCGGATAAACTGGGAGGACATGAGAAAAGCCATTGATGCTTTGAAGGCTAAGAAGGAACTGGGAATTGTGAAGGACCCGTTACCTTCTCATCAAGTAGGTCAAGATTCCTCTAGCTCTCAAGGAAAGGTCAACACTTTGATCAAAGACTTGGAGCCCGTAACAGTTCGCAGGGAACAATACTGAGAGTACGAAGGGTCTGGGATAAGACATCAAGATCCCACATGGTCACGTGAAATTAAAGGAGTTACTCCGGAAGTCTCCACGCTTTCCCCTAATGAGCCTTTGGTCCTAATCCGGCCCAAAGAACAACCGGCAACCCTCAAGCCGGTCACGCTCATTCAGATCCCTCCGATCACAGCCGAGGGGCCCACCCTATCTATCTTCTGTCCAACTAGGGATCAGGGTTCGATGATTAGCTTAAATCCCATTAGGTCACCATTAGAAGCAGATCCAATTTCGGTAGGGGTAATGCTCAGGAATCGCATCATTCCTCCGAGCCAGCCCTTGGACTCTCAAGGTAACTCAATCCCTACCATGGGGAATGCCCAGTCTGAGTATGACATCCTCCAGCATTTAGAGAAGACCCCCGCTAAGATCTCTATCCTCGAGCTTATTCGGAAGTCTCCCACACACAGGGAGACGTTGTTTAATTTCCTACAACAAATCACGGTCAATGAGGATCTTCCTAGTGGTGGGGTCACTAATGCTATCCTCTCAGTTACTCAGACCCCCATGATCTCCTTCCCGGAAAAGGATCTAGCTACCCCTGAGTGCCGATCCCTTCCTCTGTGCCTAACCGCCATTCTCAATGGTCATTCAGTAGACTCCATTCTACTGGATACCGGTGCCTCTATCAATGTCTGTCCCCTTAAGACCCTTAAAAGGATAGGGATAGACCCAGAGAAGGTTGAGTCCACCTCTATGATGGTCTCAGCTTATGACAATTCCCAGAGACCAGCAGATGGGAAGATCTTCCTGCAACTAGAAATCGGCCCGGTATCCATGATCTCGGAATTCTACATCCTGGATGTTAAGCCAATCTACAATGCCATTCTAGGGAGACCATGGATGGACCAAACTTTGGGAGTCCCATCCACCAACCACCAGTGCTATAAGTTCCCGTATAACGGGAAGATTGTGAAGGTCAAAAGCACTCCCTACATTGAGTCATTGGACTCAGTGACAGCAGAGCAAATTCCGTCCATGATAACTTCCAGGAAAGGCAAAGAGCCTGTCCTTTCATTAGTGAATTCCCACCTAAGACCTAGGTCTGGCATAGGTTGGCAGCTCATGAGTAAGATGGGGTATAGCTCAGGCTCCGGGTTAGGGAAAGAAGAACAAGGCATTCGTGACCCCATCTCAGAGAACCCTGTCAGTGGGGGATGTGGTTTGGGTTATAAGTTTACTGAACCACCAAAAGAAACAAAGGGATGGTCCCTCATAAATCACTTTGTAAGAAAGAAACAGGAATTGTCCAGGATAGAGGAGGAAGTGCAAGAATATCATGAGGGTAGTCAAGAGGAAGACTTTGGCATATCATCCTTGTTTTGTGAATCAAGCAGCCCACCGAGAGGGCTTTTCTTGGCCAAGAATGAACCAGCTCCGGCTACGTTCATTCCTTTCTTGTTCCACCCACCTTCTGTCCCGATGCTCTCAGCTCCGATCGACGCCATTTCTTCTGATTGTTTCATGTTACAGGCGTTCGGTCACGAAAAAAAAAGTTCAATTCCCATCCTGAGGGAGAGGAAATCACTTTCGAGGAGCTTACGTGGTGGGGCGACCCCGCCGTCGTTGAATCTTTGTCCCAAGGGTCTACCCTTGTCCCATCCAGGACAAAATTGATCCATTCTCTAAGACATGTACATAGCAGTTTAGGAATTAGGATAGCTTCCTCCCTGTCTAGAAATCGTAGGGCTAAGCAAGTTTCTTCATTCTTAGTTCAGGAATTAGCAAATAGGTGCAAAGATCTGAAAAAGTTGGATAAGTTTCTTCAGATAGGGGTCATCTCCGAACCATTGGGGTTAGTGAAAAATGAGTCTTGCAGTGATGGTCTGGGAGTATTTGAGCTTAGTGAAGAGAAAGAGGTGGATGACTTGGTCGAACCACTTGTGAATGGGACGAGACGGTTTGATGAACCTTCATCAGCTATCGACGAACCCACTAAAGAAGTCAACCTTGGAACAGAGGAGGATCCGAAGATAGTGCTAATTAGTGCCCATTTGAGTCTAGAAGAAGAAGGGTCCATAATAGCCGTGCTCCAAGAACACCGTGATGGATTCGCTTGGTCATACGAGGACATGCCCGGATTAAACACAGAACTGGTGGAACATCGGCTAATCCTCAAACCTGACGCCAAACCCGTGAAACAAAAGTTGAGACGGCTACAACCGGAATTAGCACTTAAAGTAAAAGAAGAGGTTGACAAATTACACAAGGCCAAGTTCATCCGGGTAGTGCTCTACCCTAAGTGGGTAGCTAATATCGTCCCCGTGGCAAAAAAAGGATGGAAAGGTTAGGATTTGCATAGACTTTCGCAACCTCAATCAAGCCTGCCCAAAGGATGATTTCCTACTACCTCATATAGACTTGCTGGTTGAGAACACGGCTGGATTTGAGATGTTATCTTTCATGGATGGTTTTTCAGGATATAATCAGATCAGACTAGCAGAGGAAGACCAAGAGAAAACATCTTTCATAACCCCATGGGGAACTTATTGCTACATGGTCATGCCATTTGGGCTTAAGAATGCTAGAGCCACTTACCAGAGGACTATGATGGCAATCTTTCATGACATGATTCACATTGACATGGAGGTTTATGTGGATGATATCTTGGTGAAGTCTAAAACTAGGAAGGGACATGCTCAAATCCTTAGGGCTGTAATGCAGAGATCAAGGGAGCACCAACTGAAAATGAACCCAAAAAAATGCGTATTTGGTGTTTCTTCTGGAAAATTGCTAGGGTTCATGGTGAGCAGAAGAGGGATTGAGGTTGATCCAGACAAAGTGAAGGCGATAGTGGAAATGCCCCCACCTAAGAATGTCAGGGATATAAAGGGTCTCATCGGCCATTTGCAATTCATCAGACGATTCATATCTCAACACTCTGTGAGATGCAAATCCTTTTACGATCTATTGAAAGGAGGGGCAAAGTTCATTTGGAGCGATAAGTGTCAAAAGGCCTTCGATGAATTGAAGAGCTACCTCCTCAATCCACCAGTCCTTATGGCTCCTATCTCGGGGCGGCCTCTATTGCTATATGTCTCCACCACTGAAGAATCAGCTGGAGCAGTATTGGCCCAACTTGACGACGAGAAGAAAGAAAGAGCAGTGTACTATCTTTCCAAGCTTTTCAACGATGCCGAAAAGCGATACACTGCCATGGAAAGGACATGTGCGGCCGTCGTCTGGGTAGTGCAGAAATTGAAGCACTACTCCCTCGCCCACGAGGTCAAACTTCTAGCAAGAATGGACCCGATCAAATATTTGCTAGAGTGGCCAGTTGTAACAGATAAGCTGGTGTGATGGCAGACCTTCTTGAACCAATTTGACATCACCTATGTAAATCAGAAGGCTGTGAAGGGGCAAGCAATTGCCGAACACCTAGCTCATCATCCACTGCCCACATTTTCACCCGTCAACGAGGAGTTTCCGGATGAGGAGTTGGGTCTAATAGTGGATGATACTTCATCTTGGGTCCTTTATTTTGACGGGGCGCTTAATTCTCAAGGCAGTGGGATAGGGGTGGTCCTCGTATCTCCTGAAGGGGTAAGTATTCTGCACGCTTGCCAACTCTCCTTCTCAGTGACCAACAATGTCGCTGAATATGAGGCTCTCCTAGCTGGCTTAAAATTGGCGCTGGTTCTTAACGTCTTGGAATTGAGGATAATTCGATACTCTCAACTAATCCTCCGCCAAACTGTGGGCAAGTATCAAACCCGGGATCCGAAATTGTAGCCATATCAAGAGTTAGTGAAGTCGCTAGCCAGGCATTTCAGAAGGATCACCTACGTGCATGTGCTTAGGTCTCAGAATATCCTAACAGATGCTCTGGCCTCTCTATCTTCAGCATTAGAGATTCCTGTCACCAAAGGTTCAGCCTCCATCACTCTACACAAGCAAGACTCGCCTTCCTTCCGGGATCCTTGGTTCCAACAATTCCTCCGTCCATCTGAGCACATCTCTACTATCACGGATGAACTCACCCCCGATTGGGATGATGGGAATCCATGGTATTTTGATATCATGAACTATCTCTGCGATGGGTCATTCCCATCTTATGCCACATCTTCTGACCGTAAGGCTATCCGCCGTGCATCTCAACGATACCTTATCTTAGGCGGTCGCCTTTTCATAAGATCCTTTAGCGGAGTGCTTCTTCGGTGTCTAGATGATGCCGAAATTCATCATGTCATAGAAGCAGCTCACGCCAGTGATTGTGGCGGTCATATCTATGGTCGTGCCTTAGCTCAGAAGCTCCTCATGTCCAATTATTGGCCTTCAATGGAGGCTGATTGTTCCATATTTGTTCAGAGGTGTTTGAAATGCCAGTTACATGCTAACAAGGTTCATGCACCTTCATCATCTCTCAAATCCGTCATTTCCCCGTGGCCCTTCGCCATGTGGGCATTCGACGTTATAGGACCTTTGAAGGATCGATCAGGCGAAATAAAAAGGAAATCATTTATCTTAACCGCCACTGAATATTTCACTAAATGGGCTGAAGTGGAAGCATTTGCAGAAGTCAAAGCATCCACGGTGGTGAAGTTCATCAAGCGCAACATTCTCGCCAGGTTCGGGACACCGCGCGATCTCATCACCGACAATGGACCACAATTTATCTCCCAAGAGCTCCAGGACATGTGCAGTAAGTATGGCATTAATTTGCACCATTCTTCGCCTTACTACCCACAAGGAAATGGTCAGGCTGTAGCCACCAATAAAACTCTCATTCGAATCATTAAAAGAACTTGCAGATCTCATAATTATTCAGACTGGCCGGATCGCCTAGTAGAAGCTCTTTGGGCGTACCGTACTTCTGTCCGAAACCCCACCGGACAAACACCTTATTCACTAACATTCGGAACAGATGCGGTACTTCCATATGAGATTCTCTTTCCTTCTCTAAGAGTACAGTTGGACAATGGAATTAGCGACGCCGAGCGTCGTAAGGCCATGTTAACCTAACTGGAACTATTAGACGAAAAAAGGATGATGGTGGCAAACCATGCTCAAGTTTACAGAAATAGGATCGCAAGATTCTACGCAAAGAAGGTTCTCGAAAGAAAGTTTGAAATTGGGGAAATGGTACTTAAAAGGAAAATGATCAAAATTCCTGGTCCCAAGAGCAAATTGCAAGAAAATTGGGAAGGTCCATTTGTAATCAAGGAGGCATACTCAGGTAATGCATACCGCTTAATCAATGAAAAAGGAGAGGAATTACCCCACCCATGGAATGGAGTGTATCTGAAGAAGTTTTATCTGTGAAAACACAAAAAAAAAAAAAAAAATCAAAAATCAAAAATCTCAAAAAAATCCAATATCCAAAAAGCATCAAACAAAAATATTTGTAAATATGTGCATACTTCAATGAAAATGACAAAAAAAATCAAAAAAGATATGAAATCCAACTGTCTGGTAACTGCCATGTAACCCCCTGTTTAGGTCTAGTTGCATGATAGATTGGGTTCACATTAAGGTTTGGCTAAGACTTTGGTCCACCAGAACCTTGGACGTGTCTACTTTACTTTCATACGGATCCTTGTGATCATCCTGAGATGCACACACTTACACATTTTTTCAAAAGAGAACCTTTTTAAAATGAGTTCCAAGTCTTTAGTATACTGTCAAAATGCAACCTTTGCTCTTCGTCTCTCGACCAATCAGGACAGTTGACACCCTTAAACGGTCGAGCTCAGCAAATTGCGGTTCCTCCACAACCCGATAGATGTAACCTCTCAAAAGGGCCCAAACAAATGAAAGGTAAAGGACCAGAGCACGTGAAGAGGGCAGTGTCCCCGCAGGCGGAATATCAAATAACCCCGAAAAATGTCAAGAGCAAAAAAAGAAATACAAAAAAGAAAAGGGGGTTCAAGCAATCAAAATAAAAGCCTGGTCGTGACCATGCGAGGCCATAAAATCTAATAAAGGCCTGAAAAGTCAAAATAGGGGCATCTAGGAGGTCAAAAGGAGTCCGTTTTGTCACAGCTCGCCCTTTTAACGTTTTTGTCAATCCTCCTGTGAGGTTTGTCTCAAAATTTCTTCACTTTTTTCTCCCTCAAAGTTTAGCACGAGATAGCTATCTAAAGACCGAACATCATTTTAAAATGATTCGTTTTTCAAAAATCGTCACATGCTCACATGGTCACAGGAGTCCAAAATGGGTGAAGAGTAACGTCGATGTTTTTGGTAAACTAATTTCTTAACCATAATCTCAATGTGTACTCTCGAAGACTTCGGGCTTAGGTCAATGCATGCGCGTCACCAATAGGTGCGACGGCGTCTGATTCCGGGTCAGCGTCGCACGGTTGACCGTTAGGGTTCCAAGGTGTTCCATCATATACCTTCTAGATTGTGAGGAAAGAGACTCGGGTCGGGCAAATTATTTACCTCGAAAACTTTTTGGGCAAACTTGGTGGTCGGAAGCAGCTGGGAGCCTAAGCATGGCATCACGGTATTGTCATCAGTATGAGTCTTAACCGGTCAAGGTTAGTTTGAGGAATCTAGAGGCCCAAATCAATCTAGATGCGTGCTTAGGATACCTGGGAAGTTGAGCGTGCATTTCCCTTTCATCATTCGACTAGGCTAAGTTTGGATAGTCACCAGGTAGGTGGAATAAAAAGACATGTTTTCATTCATCACACACTTCATTTGTTAATACCCACCAGCATTTGCATACCGCATTAGTTTCAATTTTTTTCCTTTTGTCTGGTTAATAGGACACGGCCCCTTGACCCTATGCGAAGGCTAGGGAAAAGGTAGTTGCTCTTTTTGGGCAAGGGGCCGAAAACAGATACTACTAATTGTTTCCCCTGATGTTGTGCATACAGGAATAACAGGTATGGACAGAAAGCATAACAAAGAAGTGCCCAGATATAAATAGTGAAATATGAAAGCATAACATCATAATCATACATCACGACACAGGGGCATACCCCTGCATCAGCTCCCAATCCCTCTTCCTCTCAATCCTTCCTCCTTCCCTCCGCATCGTCATCTCTCCTATCTCGAGTGGGGTGCCTCATCTGGCTCTCAGCGTCATCCTCACGAGCACGGCGATGCCCTGACGCCGGTCGCATAGACCCCGATGAGCCAGCGGGTCGCAATGCTCTCCACGCATCCTCAGCTAGAAGGGAGTCAAGGTCTCTGAAGACAGAGCTCCCAGCAGGTGCCTGGCCAGCTGATGGGGCAGGAATGGGGGGACGAGCTCCTGGACTCTGCGTACTGGATCTCGTATGTCGCTCTCGCCCCTTCTTCATCACTCGGTCCCACAGGGTTCGGTACTTGAAATCAAGCTCCCACACCTCTGTCTGCGACCTCGTCAGCTCCTCCCGTAAGCCAGCCATCTTACCCTCCCAGTACACGTCCGGGTGGGTTCCTTCTCTCACCCTGGCCCGAGCTGTCCTCTCCTTTAAGACCTGGTCTCTCAACTGCTGATTAAGGCTTTCCAACTCTTGGCCCTCGCTAAGGCGGTCTCCAACTCCTGGCGCTGCAAAGGAACTCAGGGTCAAACATGCTCAATCATTATAACACAGGAGCAGAACAAGTCTCACCTGCTGTGCCAAATCCGCCTCTCGGGCCTCCGCACGACGGAGAGCGTCTTGCAGTCTCGCCTCCCAATCAGCAGGGGCAGCTGGCCTCTGGGATGATGAGCCCGCACCAGGATCCCCTCGCAGCCCGTGACGGGCTAGTGTCTCTCTCTGCGTCACAAGGGTTTTTCACAAAGATAAGATGGACAATCTCACACCCGAATTTAGAAATCAGACTTCTTACCAATTCCCTAATCTGGAGAAGCAGGTCACTCGTCTGCAGAACCAGAATCTCATTCTGATTCTTTAGGGTCTGCACGGGTTCAGTTTCAGGCATCTGTTGCAGGAATATCACTAAGATTAGTCCATGAAAAACTTAAGTGGAATAGAGTGAAGGGTTAGAGTGACGTACCCGCCGCGCATCCAGAAATATGCGGTTTGAGTACCGCCGGGCATAATCCCCCATGTATCTGAAGCTGTTTCGCAAGGATTTATCCTCCTGCAGCGCATCTCTGGTGCGGTGCCACACGTCAATCTCAGCCCGCCTCACTACTCGCCAATCCTGACCAATAGCAGAAGATCGGCGACGACCGCGGTTCATATCAGGATAGGTCGGATAGGCGAGTAGAGGCTGATGCCATCCCCATGTGCGGTAGGCCATCCGAACAAAGAGGCCGTCACAAATGTTCATGCACAGTAAGGGCACCTCCCGCCGGAACTGAGAGAGGCTCTGGGACACCCAAGGATGATCGGCCAGGTCCTCCTCTGCATATGGCATCCACACCACCTGAATGAAACAAAGGGTCAGACCTAATCATTTGTTCAGATGCACATATATTTCAAATCACTCACCATATGTGGAGGAAATGTGTCGAGCTGGGCGCAGATGTCCTCCACGCGGTACATCACGGGGCGATAATCCCGGATCACCTCCCACCGCGCCATAAGAGGATCCATCCCTCACGATCTGCAGAAACGGTCCCTCGGCCGATGGGGAAGCGGGTGTAACCCCAGATCTGCAAGGGACAACACAGTCAGTGCCAATCAACATAGGTGAGGAAGGAGATACACAACCAAGAAAATTAACTAAAGAAAAGGTGTGAATCCACCCAAGTTGCCAGAACCCTGGCGGTAGCTCACCAGGTGGGAGAAAAGATGTCCCAGCATTGCAGCTCCCCACGCCATCTTCTTCGCCGCTTGAAGGTCCTCCAACAGCGGCAGGTACTTCAGATTGACCTTATCTGAAGCTGTGGCAAATAGCAGCCTCCCGAAGAGGAACAAGAGAATGATCCGTAGGTTCTCATCATCCGAGCGGCCATCCAAGTCCAAGAGCGCCTCCACTCTCTCGGCGAAAGCCTCCAAAGTCTCGCTCGGCATCCGCCGTACCCAGCTCAACCCCACAGATCGGGCGAAGTGTCCGAGGGGTATGTGAGATAGCGCTCCTTGGACCCGGTAATACCCCTCGCCCAGGAGTCTATCGGACAGCTGTCTGTAGTCCCTGAGCTCGGGACCCACTACCGGATCCCCAATGACCGGCAAGCCCGTCAAGAAAGAGACGTCCTCCAGTGTGGGCAGCATGTGTCCCCACGGCATGATGAAGGCCCTGCATCTGTCATCCCAACGCTCCCGCAGAGCCACTAAGAAGGGCGCATCCACCATGAACGGTCGGATCCGGAACAGCGGTCTGAACCCAAACGCGTCCACCTGGAAAAGGAGCCGATCGGGCAGCGCGTGGTACCAGGCCCAGACTAGCTCCCACGAAACTCGGCCTCGGACTCGCTGTGGACCCTGAAAATCGCAACAAAATTAGAGGCATGTTCGTAAAAATAATTTTGAGCAGGTGGGGCCGCCCGCCATCCGCGTGGACGGGCGGCAGGGCCGCCCGCCGTCCGCCCAGACGGGCGGCGGGGTGGTCCGCCATCCGTTCTCGCGGACGGCTGGGCGGTCCGCCGTCCGTACGGACGGACGGCCAGAAGCCCGACCGTCGCCGCTATGATTCAAAGGAGAAAAGGAGGGAACCAGGGGACTCACCTTCTTCTTCTTCGGGGGCACCTCTCCGTTGCCTTCTTCATCACCTTCTACTTCTCTTTCTTCTTCCTCTCCATCACCCCCGTCTTCTTCCTCTTCATCTTCCTCCATTGCTGCCGTCCTCCCTTCTTCTTCTTCTTCTTCTTCTTCTTCCTCTCCGGCGCGAAGAGCCTCCTCGTTGCCGCCGCCGCCGCAGCGAAGAGTCTCCACGTCACCGCCGCTGCCGCCATGAAGTGCCTCTTCATCGCCACCGCCGCGGACGTCCTCGTCGCCGCCACCGCCACTGGAGCTTGCTCTATCGTCACCACCGGTCCTCCTCCTCCTAAGGGAGCGGGGAAGCCAAACTCTCGCCATGGATTGAAGGGTGGGAAAATTTTGGAATCGAAGAAGAGGAAGAAAGGGGTAGGAGTTGAGGACCATAGAACCCAGGGCTTCTTAAAGCCACCCGCTTGACCCCTGGCGTGGACGGCCACGCGCCTGGCCGTCCGCCGGCGTGGACGGCCACGCGCCTGGCCGCCCACCAGCATGGACGGCCAGCCGCTTGGCCGTCCTCCACGTGGGCGCCCAGCGGGCTGGCCGTCCTCCAGAGTGGACGGCCACGGCCGTGGCCGTCCCACGCGTCTGCCAATGTGGGCGGTTTGCTTACATCTTTGGAGCGAAATTTCGAGGAAAATAAAATTTATTATTCACTAAGATTCCAGTGGATATATTATTCCAATGCGCTACGGCCCATGAAAAAGGCACAGACAGCAGGTCGTACATTGGTTAAATAGTTTACATATCTTTTGACTTCCTCTGAAGTCTCTGCTACATCAAGACGGGCTTTTGTGAATCTGGAGTGACGGCGCCATGCACGTCGGAACCGCTCTATTGCTTGCGCCTCTCTCGCGTACCCTGTGTGTCTCGGCACGATCAGTGTGTCTTGCAAGGCGGGGAGCGGTACTTGTCTGGGAACTCCGATCTGAAGATGGCAACGATGTCCTTGGTACACGGCTAACTCGTCAGGGCCAATTAGCCACAACTCACGCTCACGAGAAGCCCTTGTGGTGAACTCCATATCTCGAAGGATCATCGGGACAAAGATAAAGTTCTCCACGGGCAGGAAGTTCAGGTAATCACGCCAGTCGTCCCTCGTCTTGAGATGACCCGTGAGACACCTGACTTGATCCTCGGGACCAAGAAGCGAGCGTGCAGGGTACCATGCGCTGTGCTGAAAAATCCTGGAGGCGGAAGTTACCTTTTCATCAAAATCAAAAGATAAATACATCTCCATCCACAATTGTAAGGTGAACAAGCTTCCCCTCACAGATCGCCCCATGCTCATGTGGCTGAGCCCTCCATACAGGTGTGACAAGATCACTGGGGCAAGAGAATGGCCCCTCCACAACAAGCTCAGCACGCTCACATACTCCCTCTCTAGCACCGAGCCTATAGTGGGAAACCATAAGACTCCCCCAAGAACTAGGCATAAGCCTCGCATCAGCCTCTCAGATTCGACCGTCTTGCGCTTAATCTCCCGGATCAACCAGTACGCAAGGCGATCGACGAGGATTCCTCGACTGTTAGTCATGCGACATACCTCCCGTTTGTCCTGCACAATATCAACAAAGATTTCCTCCCATGCAGGCAAACCAGAGGGATCACCGGTAGCTAGGCCTTCCCAGCCATAGAAGGTTTCTACTTCCTTCAGCAAAACCGTTGCCTCGAACTCTCGGAACACGAACGTGTGCGTTTCCGGATGCCACAGCTCGAGCAGCGCACCCAGCCTTTCCCAGTCCCAGTGGATGAAAGCGAACCATTTTGCAAACACGATGGAACGGGTCAAATTCCACCGGTGCATATATACCCTCATGCCTAGGGTAATCACGTCCAGCAGGGCCGCAAGCCATGCATACTTACGAGTATGCCTAGCATCAGGGAATTTGGGAAGAGGCTGCAAGATAACCAAGAGTCAAGGGAGAGAGGAGAGAGCCTAGGTAGGCAACATAAAGGTTTGAGCATACCTGTCCATGGGCCACTAGATTGCTGAGGTGGCCCTCCACATCAGATAGGACTCGAGGCTCCATAGTAGTAGCGCGAGCAGAAGGTGAGGCCATCTTTTCACAGATAACTCGAGTTCTGGAAGAAAGCCCCGCGACAACCCTCCCCTTTAAGGCCACAGGATAATTACAAAATTTTCCACGTCCCATAAGAAACGGAAGGGCATGCATATCCTTTTCTTTTCCCCTCTTGTGGACGGCATACCCCTTGGCCTTCCACCACTTCATGGAAGGCATGCTAGTTGGCCTTCCACCTTTTTCGTAGAAGGCAAGCCAGCTGGCCTTCTACCACTTTAGAAAAGGCCCATCCACGAGAAGGCAAAGTGCCCTTCTCCCTTCTCTCCTTTGAGAAGGTAACCTCACGCCAGGGTCAAGAGACCACCTTCCTCAATATCAACAAATTAATGGCTCTTCCTGGAATTCGAGTCGAAGCCATATCGGATTGGCATTCTACTAATAGAATAGCCATATCTTCCATATCGGCTTCGACTCGAAACTAAACATTTGCTTCTCATCCTCCCGCAGTTTAATGTTTAATGTTGTGATCATTGAATATGTGAACGTTGCAAATGTGTTTTTTTGCAGCTGCAGGAAATCGGAGGCAAGTAGGATTGAAGACACAGGAGGCTAATAACTTCGGGCGTATAGACTCTGAGTTCCTCTTTAAACAAAACAATGAGGAGTCTATATTCCCCAAGATATTCGATTGGCCAATAAACCCCTCCTGTTTGCATTAGGAAATTTGTTTTTAATTTTAAACCAACATGCATTTGCATAAGCATCCACCCCCTAGGGGCAATGACCATAATTTATCACTCTGTTTAACCCATCGCTGATCTGTGAGTCTGGAAATTGTACGTCTGTTAACTCTTCGAATTGCAAGACCTCATCCTTTTTTTTCAATACGTGTGCTTAAGATTCTCTCACTTGGCGATCACATGATGCGCCAGGCCACCGCGCGCCCGTTGTGTCGAGAGTTCTTCAAGTCACACTCCTACACCTTTCATGCTCGAGATCCCCTTGGGCCAGATCGTTGCATCCTGGTGCACCAAGGCCTCGCGGTTCCAGCACCCAAGGGTCCCACGAACTGTGACTCTCTAGTACTGAACTTTGTCCCCTTTTTTAAACCACTCTTGCAACTCGAATAGCTAGCCTCCATACATTTGCCGCGCTCGCATATCATCCTTGGATATAGCTCATCCCTTCTTGGGCCGTCCAAAATCAGTCTTGATTTCCGGAACACCTATTTATCATTCCGCTCCACTCCACTGCAAAACAGGTGTCCCGGAGGGGCATTTGTAGACACCGATTTTGGACCACCCTCTTGGTCATGAACCCCATCCATCATGAGCCCATCATCTCCAAATCCCTCATCTTAGCCATCTCAGCCCACTAATAATTAGGCCCATTAACCAAATCCCGACTCTAGCCACATTTTCGTGGAAGGCCAGCCAGTCCGCCTTCCACCACCCTTCGAAGGCCAGCCGGTCTGCCTTCCACCACCCTTCGAAGGCCAGCCTATCCGCCTTCCACCATCCTTCGAAGGCCATCCATTGACTTCCACCACCCTTCGAAGGCCAACCAGCCCGCCTTCCACCACCCTTCGAAGGCCACCCCTCGCCTTCCACCATCCTTCGAAGGCCACCCCCTGCCTTCCACCCCCTTCGAAAGCCAACCGGGCCGCCTTCCACCACTTTGTGGAAGGCCAGCTACCTGGCCTTCGACGAGATTGGAAGGCATGTTGACTGGCCGTCCACTCCCTAACCACCCCCTTGACCTCATCTTCCCTACGATCTCCTCTACTCGCCACCCTCGTCCCCACTACTCCGATCACTCCCCACTCCGGCGACTGCCGCGCGCACCACCTCCGACCCTTGACCACTTCCTATTGGCTATAGGTTGATTTACGGGGATTTAGACCCTTGTTTTCTCCTATTTTCCCTTCACCTATTTAAACCCCCCATATCCTCTCGAGCAAGGGGGTTAACGAGGAGTTTTCTGGAGGGGTTAAGGAGGAGTTTTTCTGGAGGGAACGTTCAGAGGAGGTTGGCAAGTGAGTCGACCTTGAGGAGTCGAGCAGACAAGGAGTCAGCTTCAAGAGGAATTCCCCGCACTCCAAATGGGCTTGTCTTCTTAACCCCCTTTCATTTTTCTCCTGTTCATTTCATTGCATCCTCCCTTTCCATCCATGCCGTAACATTCTCTCTCTCTCACTCTTCTTTTCACTTTTGACATATTACTTCACTTTCCACACACGGGCACCCTCATTTGCATGCATGCATGTTAAGATGACCTAGCAACCCTTACTCCCCAGAGGTTTTTAAACAAAAAAAAACGGGAGGTGGGTGGCCATAGCATATGGTCACCTTCCCTCCCCACCACCCATCCGGTGCGTCCCCCTCCGATTTTAACTAGTTTTTGTATCTTCATAGATAGATTCTGCATATTATAGTTCTAATCGGGTAGTTTGTTGTCTTGTCTTTTCTTTTCAGGGATCCTTACCACACTTCCGCGTGTAGACTACCGGGCTCTCCTCTTCTGGCCGGCCGGAGGAAGAGAAGGAGAAACCAGCATTTCCCGCTCCCTCAGAACGCGATCACCTCTTACACTCCTGCGGATCACAAGGACCGAAAGGTAATGCTCCTGGCGATCACACCTTTATTTCTAACCCCCCTTAAATCGCCACAGTGCTAAGACGAACGGAGGAACCCTTGATCCGAAGCCCACAGCAGTGGCGGGGGACGTTCCGGGCGCCTACACTCCTGAAGCTCTCTGACTCCTTGTCCGCTCGACTCCTTAAGGCAGACTCACTTGCCCACCTCCTCTGAATCTCTCCAACCAAAAAACTCCTTCACCCCTCCGAACCTCTCACCCAAAAAATCCTTAACCCCCTGCTCGAGGGGACATGGGGGGTTTAAATAGGTGAAAGAGAAATAGGAGAAAATAGGGGTCTAAATCCCCGTAAATCATCCTGGAGCCAATGGGAAGTAGTCAAGGATCGGAGGTGGTGCGCGCGGCAGTCGCCGGAGTGGGGAGTGATCAGAGTAGTGGAGGTGAGGGCGGCGAGTAGAGGAGATCATGGGGAAGACGAGGTCAAGGTGGTAGTTAGGGGATTGGACGGCCAGCCAACATGCCTTCTGGCCTTCGAAGGGTGGTGGAAGGCAAGGGGTGGCCTTCGAAGGGTGGTGGAAGGTGGACTGGCTGACCTTCGAAGGGTGGTGGAAGGCGGACTGGCTGGCCTTCCACGGACGGTGGAAGGCGGGCTGGCTGGCCTTCGAAGGGTGGTGGAAGGCGGACTGGCTGGCCTTCCACGGACAGTGGAAGGTGGGCTGGCTGGCCTTCGGGAGTGGTTAATGGGCCTAGTTATTAGTGGGCTGAGATGGTTAAAATGAGGGGTTTGGTGACTATGGGCTAATGATGGATGGGGTTCATGACCAAAGGGTGGTCCAAAATCGGTGTCTACAAATGCCCCTCTGGGACACTTGTTTTGCAGTGGAGTGGAACGGAATGATAAATAGGTGTTCCGAAAATCGAACCTGATTTTGGACGGCCCAGAGAAGGGATGAGTTGTATCCAAAGATGGTATGAGAGCGCGGCAAATGCATGAGAGCTAGCTATTCGAATTGCAAAGGTGACTAAGAAGAGGAACCAAATTCAGACTAGAGAATCACAATCCGTGGGACCCTCGGGTGCTGGAACCGCGAGGCCTTGGCGCACTAGGATGGAACGATCTGGCCCAAGGGGATCTCAAGCATGAAAGATGTCGGAGTGTGACTTGAAGAACTCTCGACACAACGGGCACGCGGTGTCCTGGCGCATCGGGTGATCGCCAAGTGAGAGAATCTCAAGCACACGTATTGAAAAAGGATGAGGTTCACAGATCAACAATGGGTTAAGCAGAGTGATAAATTACGGTCATTGCCCCTAAGGCGAGGATGGATGCTTGTGCAAATGCATGCTGGTTGAAAATTGAAAAACAAATTCCTAATGCAAACAGGAGGGATTTATTGGCCAATCGAATAACTTTGAGAATATAGACTCCTCATTGTTTTGTTTAAAGAGGAACTCAGAGTCTATACACCCGAAGTTATTAGCCTCATGTGTCTTCAATCCCACTTGCTTCAGATTTCCTGCAGCTGCAAAAACGCACATTAGCAACGTTCACATATCCAATGACCATATCATTAAGCATTAAACTGCGGGAGGATGAGAAGCAAATGGTTAGTTTCGAGTCGAAGCCGATATGGAAGATATGGCTATTCTAATGGTAGAATGCCAATCCGATATGGCTTTGACTCGATTTCCAGGGAGAATCATAAATTTGTTGATATTAAGAAAAGTGGTCTCCTGCGCTTGGGGGTGAAGTTACCTCCCCAAAGTAGAGAGGGGAGAAGGGCAATATGCCTTTTCGTAGATGAGCTTTTTCTAAAGTGGTGGAAGGCCAACTAACACGCCTTCTACGAAAAGGTGGAAGGCCAAAGGATGTACCGTCCATGAAGTGGTGGAAGGCCAAGGGGTATGCCGTCCATAAGAGGGGGAAAGGATATGCATGCCCTTCTGTCTCTTATGGGAGGTGGGAAAGTTTGTAGTTTTATCCCGTGGCCTTAAAAGGGGAGGGTTGTCGCGGGGCTTTCTTCCAGAACTCAAGCTTTTTGTGGAGAGATGGGCTCACCTTTTGCTCGCGCTACTGCTAGGGAACCTTAGGTCCTATCTGATGTGGAAGGCCACCTCAGCAACCTAGTGGCCCATGGACAGGTATGCTCAAACTTTTGTGTTGTCCACCTTGACTATCTCCTTTGTCTCTCTTGACTTTTGGTTGTCCTACAGCCTATACCCAAATTCCTTGATGCTCGGCATACTCGTAAGTATGCATGGCTTGCGGCCCTGATGGAGGTGATTACCCTAGAGATGAGGGTATATATGCATCGGTGGAATTTGACCCGCTCCATTGTGTTCGCAAAGTGGTTCACCTTCATTCACTGGCACTGAGAGGGGCTGGGTGCATTGCTCGAACTGTGGCATCCGGAGACGCATACGTTCGTGTTCCGAGAGTTCGAGGCGACAGTTTTGGTGGAGGAGGTAGAAACCTTCTATGGCTGGGAGGGCCTAGCCACCGGCGATCCTTCTGCTTTGCCTGCATGGGAGGAGATCTTTGCTGATATAGTGCAGGACAAGCGGGAGGTATGCCGCATGACTGACAAGCGAGGAATCCTCGTCGATCGTCTTGCGTACTGGTTGGTCCGAGAGATTAAGCGCAAGACGGTCAAATCTGAGAGGCTGATGCGAGGCTTATGCCTAGTTCTTGGGGGAGTCTTATGGTTTCCAACTTCAGGCTCTGTGCTAGAAAGGGAGTATGTGAGCGTGCTGAGCTTGCTGTGGAAAGGTCATTCTCTCGCCCCGGTGATTTTGTCACATCTATATGGAGGGATTAGCCACATGAGCATGGGGCGATCTGCAAGGGGGAGCTTATTCACCTTGCAATTGTGGATGGAGATGCATTTAACTTTTGACTTTGATGAAAAAGTGACTTCCACCTCCAGGATTTTTCAGCACAGCGCATGGTATCCTGCACGCTCGCTTCTTGGTCCCGAAGATCAAATCAGGTGTCTCACGGCTCATCTCAAGACGAGGGATGACTGGCGTGATTACCTGAACCTTCTGACCGTGGAAAAATTTATCTTTGTTCCGATGATCCTTCGAGATATGGAGTTCACCACAAGGGCTTCTCGTGAGCGTGAGTTGTGGCTAATCGGCCCTGATGAGTTAGCCGCGTACCAAGGACATCGTTGCCATCTCCAGATCGGAGTTCCCAGACAAGTGTGGTTCCCTGCTTTGCATGATACACTGATCGTGCCGAGACATACAGGTTACGCGAGGGAAGCGCAAGCAATAGAGCGATTCCGACGTGCATGGCGTCGTCACTCTAGATTCAAAAAAGCTCGCCTTGATGTAGCAAAGACTTCAGAGGAAGTCAAGAGATATGTGAACTATTTAACCAATGTACGTCCTGCTGTATGTGCCTTTTTCATGGGCCGCAGAGCACTGGAATAATGTATCCAATGAAATTTTAGTGAATAATACAAATTTGCTTTCCTGAAAATTCCCCTCGACATGGACAAAGGTCTGATGCACGTGAATACCCGTCCATATTGGCGGAAGCGTCGGACAGCCCCGTCTGTAACCATCTACATGGGCGGACGGCCAGAGGGGCGGCCGCCCACCGCGTCGGACGGCCCCGTCTGTGGCCGTCCACGCGGGCGGACGGCCAGATGGTAGGCAGTCCATCGCGTAGGACGGCCACACCCGTGGCCGTCTACGCTGGCGGACAGCCAGACGGCTGGCCGTCCAGCAAGCCAGATGGCTTTAAGAAGCCCCGGGGCCCTCTAGTTCTCCACCTTTACCCTTTCTTCGTCTTCCTTCTACGATTCCAATTTCTCCCCCACCCTTCTATGGCGAGAGTTTGGCTCCCCCGCTCCCTTAGGAGGAGGAGGGGGATGTTGGTGGCGACGGCAGCGATGGAGCGAGCCCCAGCGGCGGCAGCGGAGAGGTGGATGTTGGTGGCGACGAGGTGGATGTTGGCAGCGGCGGCGGCGAACACCCGCATCACGCAGAAGAGGAAGAAGAAGAAGAAGAGAGGGCGGCGGAGGAGGATGATGAAGAGGAAGAAGACGAAGCTGATGGAGAGGAAGAAGAAGGAGAAGGTGATGAGGAGGGTGGCGGCAACGGAGAGGTGCCCCCGAAGAAGAAGAAGGTGAGTCCCTTCGCTCTTTGTCTCTTTTTTTTTGAACCATGTGACCGGTGTGGCGAACGGCTGGGAATCACGCCATCCATTCGTACGGATGGCGGGCGGTGCCGCCGCCCGTCCGCGCGGACGGCGGGACGCCCCGCCGCCCGACCGCGCGGACGGCGGGCGGCCCCGCCGCCCGGCCGCGCAGACGGCGGGCGGCCCCGCCGCCCGTGCAGGCGGACGGTGGGCGGACCCGCCGTCTGCCCGTACGGGCGGCGAGCAGGCCCGCCGTCCGTCGGGACGGTGCCAGCCACCTCACCTACTCAGAATCCCTTTTTTATGATCATGCCCCTAACTTTTAATCTTGTTGGGATTTTCAGGGTCCGCAGAGAGTCCGGGGCCGAGTTTCTTGGGTGTTGGTCTGGGCCTGGTACCATGCGCTGCCCGATTGGCTCCTTTTCCAAGTGGACGCGTTTGGGTTCGGGCCGTTCATGGTGGACGCGCCCTTCTTAGTGGCTCTGCGAGAGTGCTGGATGACAGATGCAGAGCCTTCATCATGCCGTAGGGACACATGCTGCCCACACTGGAGGACATCTCCTTCTTGACATGCTTGCCGGTCATTGGTGATCCGGTAGTGGGTCCCGAGCTCAGGGATTACAGGCAGCTGTCATATCGACTCCTGGGCGAGGGGTATTACCAGGTTCAAGGAGCGCTATCTTACATACCCCTTGGACACTTCGCCCGGTCTGTGGGGTTGAGCCGGGTACGGCGGATGCCGAGCGAGACTCTGGAGGCTTCTGCCGAGAGAGTGGAGGCTCTCTTGGACTTGGATGGCTGCTCAGATGACGAGAACTTATGGATCTTCCTCTTGTTCTTCTTCGGAAGGCTGCTATTTGCTACAGCCTCAGATAAAGTCAACCTGAAATATCTGCCGTTGTTGGAGGACCTCCAAGCGGCGAAGAAGATGGCGTGGGGAGCTGCGATGTTGGGTCACCTTTTCTCCCATCTGGTGAGCTACCGCCAGGGCTCTGGCAATTTGGGTGGATTCACGCCTTTTCTTCAGGTAATCCCTCTTGGTTGTGGACCTCCGTCCTTCCTCACTTATGTTGATTGACATTGACTGTGTTGTCCATGGTAGATCTGGGGTTATACCCGCTTCCCCATCGGCCGAGGGACCGTTTCTGCAGATCGTGAGGGATGGACTCCTCTCATGGCACGGTGGGAAATGATCCGGGATTATCGTCCCGTCATGTACCGCGTGGAGGACATCCGCGCCCAGCTCGACACATTTCCTCCTCATATGGTGAGTGATTTGAGATATATGTGCATCTTAACAAATGATTACGTCTGACCCTTTGTTTCATTCAGGTGGTGTGGATTACATATACAGAGGAGGACCTGGCCGATCATCCATGGGTGTCTCAGAGTCTCTCCCAGTTCCGGCAGGAGGTGCCCTTGCTGTGTGTGAACATCTGTGACGGCCTCTTCGTTCGGATGGCCTACCGTACGTGGGGATGGCATCAATCTTTGCTCGCCTATCCGACCTATCCTGATATGAACCGCGGTCGTCGCCGATCTTCTGCTATTGGTCAGGATTGGCGAGTGGTGAGGCGAGCTGAGATCGAAGTGTGGCACCACACCGGGGATGCCCTGCAGGAGGATAAATTCCTGCGAAACAGTTTCAGATACTTGGGGGATTATGCCCAGCGGTACTCAGATCGCATGTTTCTGGATGCGCGGCGGGTGCGTCACTCTGACCCTTCAATCTATTTCACTCAATCTTTTCTCATTGACTAACCTTAGTGGTATTCCTGCAACAGATGCCTGAAACTGAAGCCGTACAGATCCTAAAGAATCAGAATGAGATTCTGGTTCTGCAGACGAGTGACCTGCTTCACCAGATTGGAGAATTGGTGAGAAGTCTGATTTCAGAATTCGGGTGTGAGATTGTCCATCTTATTTTTGTGAAAAACCCTTGTGATGCAGAGAGAGACGCTAGCCCGTCACGGGCTGCGAGGAGATCTTGGTGCGGGCTCATCATCCCAGGGGCCAGCTGCCCCTACCGATTGGGAGGCCAGGTTGCAGGATGCTCTCCATCATGCGGAGGCCCGGGAGGCGGATTTGGCACAGCAGGTGAGACTTGTTCCGCTCTTGTGTTATATTGATTGAGCTTGCTTAACCCTGAGTTCCTTTGCAGCGTCAGGAGGTGGAAACCGCCTTAGCCAGGGCGCAAGAATTGGAGGGCCTCAATCAACAGTTGAGAGACCAGGTCTTAGAGGAGCGAACAGCTCGGGCCAGGGCGAGAGAAGGATCCCACCCGGATGTGTACTGGGAGGGTAAGACAGCTAGCTTACGGGAGGAGCTGATGAGGTCGCAGACAGAGGTGCGGGAGCTTAATTTCAAGTACCGAACCCTATGGGACTCAGTGATGAAGAAGGGGCGAGAGCGAGCTACGAGATCCAGTACACAGAGTCCAGGAACTCGTCCCCCCATTCCTGCCCCGTCGGCTGGCCAGGCACCTGCTGGGAGCTCTGTCTTTAAAGACCTTGACTCCCTTCTTGCTGAAGATGCGTGGAGAGCATTGCGACCCGCTGGCTCATCGGGGTCTATGCGACCGGCCTCAGGTCATCGCCGTACTCGGGAGGATGATGCTGAGAGTCAGATGAGGCACCCTTCTCGAGATAGGAGAGATGATGAAGCGGAAGGAAGGAAGAGGGATTGAGAGGAAGAGGGATCGGGAGCTGATACAGGGGTATGCCCCTGTGTCGTGATGTATTATTATTATGTTATGCTTGCATATTTCACTATTTATATCTGGGCACTTCTTGTTTTGCTTTCTGTCCATACCTGTTATTCCTGCATGCACAACATTAGGGGAAACTGTTAGTAGTATATGTTTTCGGCCCCTTACCCAAAAGAGCAACTACCTTTTCCCTAGCCTTCGCATAGGGTCAAGGGGTTGTGCCCTACTAACCAGACAAAAGGAAGAGCATTGAAATTGACGTGATAGCAAAATATGCGAAATACTAGCGGATATTAACAAATGAGGTGTGTGATGAATGAAAACATGTTTTTTATTCCACCTACCTGGTGACTGTCCAAACTTAGCCTGGTTGAATGATGAAAAGGAAATGCACACTCAACTTCCCAGGTATCCTAAGCACACATCTAGATTGATTTGGGCCTCTAGACTCCTCAAACTAACCTTGACCGGTTAAGACTCATACTAATGACAATACCGTATTGCCATGCTTAGGCTCCCAGCTGCTTTCGACGACCAAGTTTGCCCAAAATTTTTCGAGGTAAATGATTTGCCCGACCCGGGTCTCTTTCCTCACAATCTAGAAGGTATATGATGGAACACCTTGGAACCCTAACGGTCAACCGTGCGACGCTGACCCGGAATCAGACGCCGTCGCACCTATTGGTGACGCGCATGCATTGACCTAAGCCCGAAGTTTTCGAGAGTGCTCATTGAGATTATGGTTAAGGAATTAGTTCACCAGAAACACTGACATTACTCTTCACCCATTTTGGACTCCTGTGATCATGTGAGCATGTGACGATTTTTGAAAAATGAACCATTTTAAAATGATGTTCGGTCTTTAGGTAGCTATCTCGTGATAAAACCTTAAGGGAGAAAGAGTGAAGAAATTTTAGAGACAAACCTCACAGGAGGATCAACAAAACCGTTAAAAGGGCGAGCTATGACAAAACGGACTCCTTTTGACCTCCTTAATGCCCCTATTTTGACTTTTCAGGCCTTTGGTAGATTTTATGGCCAGGCACGGTCACGGCCAGGTTTTTTTGTATGATTGCTTGAACCCCTTTTCTTCTTCTTTTTTGTATTTCTTTTCGATGCTTTTTTTTTTTGGGTTATTTGATATTCCGCCTGCGGGGACACTGCCCTCTTCACATGCTCTGGTCCTTTACATTTCATTTTTGGGCCCTCTTGAGTGGTTACATCTATCGGGTTGTTGAGGAACCGTAATTTGCTGAGCTCGACCATTTAAGGGCGTCAACTGTCCTGATCGGTCGAGAGACGAAAAGCAAAGGTTGCATTTTGATAGTATACTAAAGACTTGGAACTCATTTTAAAAAGGTTCTCTTTTGAAAAAACGTGTAAGTGTGTGCATCTCAGGAAGATCATAGGGATCCGTATGAAAGTAAAGTAGACACGTCCAAGGTTCTGGTGGACCAAAGTCTTAGCCAAACCTTAATGTTTACCCAATCTATCATGCAACTAGACCTAGACAGGGGGTTACGTGGCAGTCACCAGATAGTTGGATTTTGTGTCTTTTCTGATTTTTTTTGTCATTTTCATTGAGGTATGCACATATTTACAAATATTTTTGTTGCTTTTTTGGGATATTTCATTTTTTTGGACTTTTGAATATTTCGAAATTTTTGTGCGTTTTCATGGATAAAACTTCGTCAGATACACCCCATTCCATGGGTGGGGTAACTCCTCTCCTTTTTCATTGATTAAGTGCTATGCATTACCTGAGTATGCCTCCTTGATTACAAATGAACCTTCCCAACTTTCTTGCAATTTGCTCCTGGGACCAGGAATTTTGACCATTTTTCTCTTGAGTACCATTTCCCCAATTTCAAACTTTCTTTCGAGAACCTTCTTTGCATAGAATCTTGCGATCCTCTTTCTGTAAACTTGAGCATTGTTTGCCGCCATTATCCTTTTTTCGTCTAATAGTTCCAGTTGGGTTAACATGGCCTTACGACGTTCGGCGTCGCTAATTCCATTGTCCAACTGCACTCTTAGAGAAGGAAGGAGAATCTCATATGAAAGTACCGCATCTGTTCCGAATGTTAGTCAATAAGGTGTTTGTCCGGTGGGGGTTCGGACAGAAGTACGATACGCCCAAAGAGCTTCTACTAGGCGATCCGGCCAGTCTGAATAATTGTGAGATCTGCAAGTTCTTTTGATGATTCGAATGAGAGTCTTATTAGTGGCTTCGGCCTGACCGTTTCCTTGTGGGTAGTAAGGCGAAGAATGATGCAAATTAATGACATACTTACTGCACATGTCCTGGAGCTCCTGGGAGATGAATTGTGGTCCATTGTCGGTGATGAGATCGCGCGGTGTCCCGTACCTGGAGAGAATGTTGCGCTTGATGAACTTCACCACCGTGGATGCTTTGATTTCCGCAAATGCTTCCTCTTCAGCCCATTTAGTGAAATATTCAGTGGTAGTTAAGATAAATGATTTCCTCTTTATTTCGCCTGATCGATCCTCAAAAGGTCCTATAACGTCGAATGCCCACATGGCGAAGGGCTAAGGGGAAATGACGGATTTGAGAGATGATGAAGGTGCATGAACCTTGTTAGCATGTAACTGGCATTTCAAGCACCTTTGAACAAATATGGAACAATCAGCCTCCATTGAAGGCCAATAATAGGACATGAGGAGCTTCTGAGTTAAGGCACGACCATAGATATGACCGCCACAATTGCTGGCATGAGCTGCTTCCATGACATGGTGAATTTCGGTATCATCTAGACACCGAAGGAGCACTCCGCTGAAGGATCTTTTGAAAAGGCGACCGCCTAATATAAGGTATCGTTGAGATGTACGGCGGATTGCCTTACGGTCAGAAGATGTGGCATAAGATGGGAATGACCCATCATGGAGGTAGTTCATGATATCAAAATACCACAGATTCCCATCATCCCAATCGGGGGTGAGTTCTTCCGTGATAGCAGAGATGTGTTCAGATGAGCGGAGGAATTGTTGGAACCAGGGATCCCGGAAGGAGGGCGAGTCTTGCTTGTGCAGAGTGATGGTAGCTGAACTTTTGGTGACAGGAATCTCTAGTGCTGAAGATAAGGAGGCCAGGGCATCTGCTAGGATATTCTGAGACCTAGGCACATGTACATAGGTAATCCTTCTGAAATGCCTGGTTAGCGACCTCACTAACTCCTGATATAGCTTCAATTTTGAATCCCGAGTTTGGTACTTGCCCACGGTTTGGCGGAGGATTAGTTGAGAGTCTCCAATTATCCACAATTCAAGACTTTAAGAACCAGCGCCAATTTTAAGCCAGCTAGGAGAGCCTCATATTCAGCGACATTGTTGGTCACTGAGAAGGAAAGTTGGCAAGCGTGCGGAATACTTACCCCTTCCGGAGATACGAGGACTACTCCTATCCTACTACCTTGAGAATTAAGCGCCCCGTCGAAGTAAAGGACCTAGGATGGAGTATCATCCACTATTATACCCAACTCCTCATCCGGGAACTCCTCGTTGACGGGTGAAAATGTAGGCAGTGGATGATGAGCTAGGTGTTCGGCAATTGCTTGCCCCTTCACAGCCTTTTGATTTACATAGGTGATGTCAAATTGGTTTAAGAAGGTCTGCCATCGCACCAGCCTATCTGTTACAACTGGCCGCTCTAGCAAATATTTGATCGGGTCCATTCTTGCTAGGAGTTTGACCTCGTAGGCGAGGAAGTAGTGCTTCAATTTCTGCACTACCTAGACGACGGCCGCACATGTCCTTTCCATGGCAATGTATCGCTTTTCGGCATCGTTAAAGAGCTTGGAGAGATAGTACACTACTCTTTCTTTCTTCTCGTTGTCAAGTTGGGCCAATATTGCTCCAACCGATTCTTCAGTGGTGGAGACATACAACAATAAAGGTCGCCCCGGGATAGGAGCCATAAGGACTGGTGGATTGAGGAGATAGCTCTTCAATTCGTCGAAGGCCTTTTGACACTTATCGCTCCAAATAAACTTTGCCCCTCCTTTCAATAGATCATAAAAGGGTTTACATCTCACAGAATGTTGAGATATGAACTGTCTGAGGAATTGCAAACGGCCGATGAGACCCTTTATATCCCTAACATTTTTAGGTGGGGGCATTTCCACTATCGCCTTCACTTTGTATGGATCAACCTCAATCCCCCTTCTGCTCACCATGAACCCTTGCAATTTACCAGAAGAAACACCAAATACGCACTTTTTTGGGTTCATTTTCAGTTGGTGCTCTCTTGACCTTTGCATTACAGCCCTAAGGATTTGAGCATGTCCCTTCCTGGTTTTAGACTTCACTAAGATATCATCCACATAAACCTCCATGTCGATGTGAATTATGTCATGAAAGATTGCCATCATAGCCCTTTGGTAGGTGGCTCCAGCATTCTTAAGCTCAAATGGCATGACCATGTAGCAATAAGTTCCCCATGGGGTTATGAAAGATGTTTTCTCTTGGTCTTCTTCAGCTAGTCGGATTTGGTTATATCCCGAAAAACCATCCATGAAGGATAACATTTCAAATCCAGTCGTGTTATCGACCAGCAAGTCTATATGAGGTAGTGGGAAATCATCCTTTGGACAAGCTTGATTGAGGTTGCGAAAGTCTATGCAAGCCCTAACCTTTCCGTCCTTTTTTGCCACAGGGACGATATTAGCCACCCACTTAGGATAGAGCACTACCCGGATGAACTTGGCCTTGTGTAATTTGTCAACCTCTTCTTTTACTTTAAGTGCTAATTCCAGTTGTAGCCGTCTCAACTTTTGTTTCACGGGTTTAGCATCAGGCTTGAGGATTAGCCGATGTTCCACCAATTCCGTGTTTAATCCGGGCATATCCTCGTATGACCAAGCGAACCCATCACGGTGTTCTTGGAGCACGGCTATTATGGACCCTTCTTCTTCTGGACTCAAACGGGCGCTAATTAGCACTATCTTTGGATCCTCCTCTGTTCCAAGGTTGACTTCTTTAGTGGGTTCGTCGATGGGTGATGAAGGTTCATCAAACCGTCTCGTCCCATTGACAAGTGATTCGGCCAAGTCATCCTTCACTTCCTCTTCACTAAGCTCAAATACTCCTAGACCATCACTGCAAGACTCGCCTTTCACCAACTCCAATGGTTCGGAGATGACCCCTATCTGAAGAAACTTATCCAACTTTTTCAAAACTTTACACCTATTTGCTAACTCCTGAACTAAGAACGAAGGAACTTGCTTAGCCCTACAATTTCTAGACAGGGAGGAAGCTATCCTAATTCCTAAACTGCTATGTACATGGCCTGGAGAACGGGTCAGTTTTGTCCTGGATGGGATAAGGGTAGACCCTTGGGACAAAGATTCAATGATGGCGGGGTTGCCCCACCACGTGAGCTCCTCGAAAGTGACTTCCCCCCATTCAGGATGGGAATTAGACTTTTTTTTTCGTGACCGAACGCCTCTAACATGAAACACTCCGAAGAAATGGCGTCGATCAGAGCTGAGAGTATCGGGACGGAAGGTGGGTGGAATAGGAAAGGAATTAACGTAGCAGGGACTGGTTCATTCCTGGCCAGGAAGAGCCCTATCGGTGGGCTGCTTGATTCACGAAACAAGGATGATATGCCAAAATCTTCCTCTTGACTACCCTCATGATATTCTTGCACTTCCTCCTCTATCCTGGGCAATTCCTGCTTCTTTCTCACAAAGTGATTCATGAGGGACCACTTCTTTGTTCCTTTTGGTGGTTCAGTAAACTTATAACCTAGGCCACATTCCCCACTGACAGGGTTCTCTGAGATGGGGTCACGAATGCCTTGTTCTTCTCTCCCTAACCCGGAGCCTGAGCTATACCCCATCTTACTCATGAGCTGCCAACCTATGCCCGACCTAGGCCTAAGGTGAGAATTCACTGATGAAAGAACGGGCTCTTTGCCTTTCCTGGAAGTTATCATGGACAGAATCTGTTCTGCTGTCACTGAGTCCAATGACTCAATGTAGGGAGTGCTTTTGACCTTCACAATCTTCCCGTTATACGGGAACTTATAGCACTGGTGGTTGGTGGATGGGACTCCCAAGGTTTGGTCCATCCATGGTCTCCCTAGAATAGCATTGTAGATTGGCTTAATATCCAGGATGTAGAATTCCGAAATCATAGATACCGGGCCGATTTCCAATTGTAGGAAGATCTTTCCATCTGCTGGTCTCTGGGAATTATCATAAGCTGAGACCATCATAGAGGTGGACTCAACCTTCTCTGGGTCTATCCCTATCCTTTTGAGGGTCTTAAGGGGACAGACATTGATAGAGGCTCCGGTATCCAGTAAAATGGAGTCTACTGAATGACCATTGAGAATGGCGGTTAGGCACAGAGGAAGGGATCGACACTCAGGGGGAGCTAGATCCTTTTCTGGGAAGGAGATCATGGGGGTCTGAGTGACTGAGAGGATGGCATTAGTGACTCCACCACTAGGAAGATCCTCACTGACCGTAATTTGTTGTAGGAAATTAAACAGCGTCTCCTTGTGTGTAGGAGACTTCCGGATAAGCTCGAGGATAGAGATCTTAGTGGGGGTCTTCTCTAAATGCTGGAGGATGTCGTACTCAGACTGGGCGTTCCCCATGGTTGGGATTGAGTTACCTTGAGAGTCCAAGGGTTGGCTCGGAGGAATGATGCGATTCCTGAGCGTTACCCCCACTGAGATTGGATCTGCTTCCATTGGTGACCTAATGGGATTGAAGCCAGTCATCGAACCCTGGTTCCTTGTTGGACAGAAGATAGATAGGGTGGGCCCCTCGGCTATGATCTGAGGGATCTGAATGAGAGTGACCGGCTTGAGGGTTGCCGGTTGTTCTTTGGGTCGGATTAGGACCAAAGGCTCGTTAGGGGAAAGCATGGAGACTTCTAGAGTAACTCCTTTAGTCTCACGCGACCAAGTGGGATCTTGATGTTTTACCCCAGACCCTTCATATTCCCAGTATTTTTCTCTGCGAACTATTATGGGTTCCAAGTCTTTGATCAAAGTGTTGACCTTTCCTTGAGAACTGGAGGAATCTTGAACCACTTGATGAGAAGGTAACGGGTCTTTCACAATTCCCAGCTCCTTCTTAGCCTTCAAAGCATCAATAGATTTTCTCATGACCTCCCAGTTTATCCGCCCTTCATCATTCAAGTCGTACACCCAATCCCTGAAGGTGAAGCAATTGTAGATTGTGTGTCCCGTGATCCTATGGTAGGGGCAATACCAGGACGTGTCTGTATTGCGTGGAACACCTTCTCTTTGAGGTGGGAGTTGAATGGCGTTACAAGCTGGCAAGGCATAAAAAATGTCTGCCAATGATTCCGGCAGAGGTGGATATGAAGCTCGCTTAGCCATAGGACGACTGTAATTAGTCAGGGGAGGAACAGTTGAATATTGCTTCTGGTTGGGCTGAGTGTCGGACTTAGGATGAGGATTGGGAACCCTAGTTGGTTGTGCAAGCATGCTGACCTGTTCATTGATGGTAACTCCTTCTGTGGTAGGAGCTGGTGTGGTTTTCTTGTTCCTGTTTCTGTTCTCAAAGAATGAAGGCAGAGTGGAGTCTTGGATTTGGGACTGAACTACCCTAGCTCGGTTGTACAGCTGAGCGAATGTCTGAAGTTCGCTAAGCATGAGGATTGCTCGAAGCTGGGGGGTAGCGTTGTTAACAAGCATGGTGACTGCTTGTGCTTCAGGGATAACAACCTCTGCTCTAGAAGCCATAGCTCTCCACCTATTAGCAAAATGAGTGAAGTCTTCATCGGACTTCATTTTTTCCATTACCAGATCAAACAAGGTAGGGGGTAAGGCTGCCATGTGGTTGAAGTGGGTGATAAACCTCTCAGAGACCATATCAAAGTTGATTAGGTCAGTGGCTGGTAGAGAAGAGAACCATCTCGAGGCCTCTCCTTCGAGAGACTTCTGAAAAAGGTGGATAAGGAGGACTCTATCGAAGAGCCACTGGTGGGAATCCATGAGAAACCCGGATAATTGATGATGTGGGTCAGTAGTACCATCGTACTTCCTGTACTTAGGTACTTTGAATCCTGGTGGAATGTAGGCTGGAGGGAGCTTACAGTAGCTCAAAAGAGAATGAGGCTGCCTAAGGCTAAGATTTTCGGCCATGAGTTGCTGCACACAAGTCTCAACCTCATTCTTATAGATGAACTCCTCCTGCTTGGGAGGTGTGACTTGGTTGATGGGATTAAATGGGATTGTGTGAGTGGGCATAGCTTGACTTGCCTGGGGTCGGCTAGAAGATCCTTGGAATTGGATTTTCCGAGGAGTGGCATCCTGAATTTTGCCACGGGAAACCAATTGGATGAGTTGATCCGGAGTATAGCGTGATAACACAGCAATGAGTTCCGGATCTTCTCCAGGATTTTGGAATGCCCTACTTGAAATTACTGGCTCATCTTCTCCCTGCGAGGTAGAAGATTCATCAGAATCCTTCCTCTGAAGTCCTTCTCTAGATGCTTGGAGCATTCCTATGAAGGTCTGTTGTGGATCTTCTTCAATTTCGAACAGAGGGTTGTGTATAACATTGTTACCAAGGTCATCCATGTCATCATACACAGCGTTAACGTACATTCGGTTCATCATGAAACACAGACCCTAAATGATTTTATATTTCACTTGAAATGTTAACAGTGTATTATGAGAGTTGGTTTCTAACAAATCAAGTTCAAACCCTTAACGACCCTGGACTTTTCAAAACTTGTTCCACCAAGATTTAGTTAGGTGTGTTAAATTTTTGAAATAATTCTCTAAGTGACACCTATAGGTGGATGATTGTGAATGGAAAGGTTTAATTAATCCCTCACACAAACCCGGGGTTCCTATGGGGTGGTTTCAGGTACAACCTGCTCGGCAGCCAAGTGGGAATCCCTGGCTCGCGGAGACTCACGGAGGTTCCCAACAGAATAAGACTAGTCACACCCGAGTGGGAATCCTCAGGTGGAGAGTCAAATACTGCGGAGAGGTGACTAGAGATGTGATGCTGGCTCTTCCTTAAAACCCCCGCGGAGAATACACCCAAAGACCCAGAAATTTAACAACCAGCAGGTCAGAACATATAACAAATCAACAAACCAGCCAGCAACAACATACATGAACAACAACAGCAAGCAGGAAGGACGGCCAAAGACTTCGCCGTCAAAGGCAGTGGAAGGCCAGGGTCTTGGTAGTCAAAAGCAGAGGACGGCCAGGCAATTGGCCGTCCAATGTAGAGGACGGCCAAGGTACTGGCCGTCCAGACGAGTAGACGGCCAGGTGAGCGGCCGTCCAATATGTTGGACGGCCCACTGTTCGGCCGTTTGACAGCTTTGACGGCCTAGCGATAGGCCGTCCGGATTAAAATAAGATATATCAGGGCCTTACCTTCTTACCTTTGATCGCGACGCGTGCAGCGGGCTATAGGTGTCCCACCGTGATCGCCAGAGGGCTGTAGGCGTCCGGAATTTCCCCCGCCGCTACTGCGGGCTTCGGATCGAGGGCTTCTCCATTCATCTTAGCACTGCGGCGATTTAGGAGGGTTCGAAATTAAGGTGTGATCGCCATGAGCATTATCTTACGGTCCCTGTGCTCCGCAGGATTGTAAGAGTGATCGCGTTCTGAGGGAGCGGGAGATGGTGGTTTCCCCTTCTCTTCCTCCGACCGGCCAGAGGAGGAGAGCTCGGCAGTCTGCATGTGGAAATGCGGTAAGGATCCCTGAAAATAAAAGACAAGACGAGAGAGGAAAATAACCCGGTTAAAACTGTGACATGTAGATTCTATCCATGAAAATATAAAAATTAACTAGAATTGGAGGGAGACGCACCGGATGGGTGTTTAGGGAGGGAAGGTGACCATATGTTATGGCCACCCACCTCTCGTTTTTTTGTTTAAAACCTCTGGGGAAAGGGTTGCTAGGTCATCCTAACATGCATGCATGCAGATGGGGGTGCTCGTGTGCGAAAACTGAAGTGATGCTTGAAAGTGCAAAGAAGAATGAGAGAGGGAAATGTTACGGAGTGGATGAAAATGGGAATGCAATGTGGTGAAAAGGAGAAAAATAAAAGAGGTTCAAGAAGACAAGCCCATTTGGAGTGCGAAGGATTCCTCTTGAAGCTCCTCCTGAAGCTCTCTGACTCCTTGTCCGCTCGACTCCTCAAGGCAGACTCACTTGCCAACCTCCTCTGAATCTCTCCAACCAAAAAACTCCTTCACCCCTCCGAACCTCTCACCCAAAAAATCCTTAACCCCCTGCTCGAGGGGACATGGGGGGTTTAAATAGGTGAAAGAGAAATAGGAGAAAATAGGGGTCTAAATCCCCATAAATCATCCTGGAGCCAATGGGAAGTGGTCAAGGATCAGAGGTGGTGCGCGCGGCAGTCGCCAGAGTGGGGAGTGATCAGAGTAATGGAGGTGAGGGCGGCGAGTAGAGGAGATCGTGGGGAAGACGAGGTCAAGGTGGTAGTTAGGGGAGTGGATGGCCAGCCAACTTGCCTTCCAATCCCGTGGAAGGCCAGGTAGCTGGCCTTCCACGGAGAGGTGGAAGGCGGCCCGGTTGGCCTTCGAAGCATGGTGGAAGGCAAGGGGTGGCCTTCGAAGGGTGGTGGAAGGCAAGGGGTGGCCTTCGAAGGGTGGTGGATGGCGGGCTGGCTGGCCTTCGAAGGGTGGTGGAAGGCGGGCTGGCTGGCCTTCGAAGGGCGGTGGAAGGCGAACTGGCTGGCCTTCGAAGGGTGGTGGAAGGCGGACTGGCTGGCCTTCCACGGACGGTGGAAGGCGGGCTGGCTGGCCTTCGGGATTGGTTAATGGGCCTAGTTATTAGTAGGCTGAGATGGTTAAAATGAGGGGTTTGATGACGATGGGCTAATGATGGATGGGGTTCATGACCAAAGGGTGGTCCAAAATCGGTGTCTACAGGGTTTAGGGAAATACCCTCGAAAGTAATTGTGTGTTCAATACGGGATTATCCGCTCTCGGTAGTTTGAGAGAGAATGTTCCGGGAATGAAGCGCTTAAAGTCCTTGGCCAGGGCGGACTCTATGTTCGATAAGGAATTATCGGATTCATATTAGCGGCATCTGATTCAAGTGAATCGACCGAATAGGGTTTAACAGTAAACCATACCCTAGGTCGGTTCGGGAACATTGTACAGATGAAGGATTATATCCGCGCGCTAACCGATGATGGAAAGGTTCCAATAGAGGGTTGAGATAACCCTAGTGCCATCCAAGATCACGCGATGTTGCTTGGCATCCAACGTGATCAGAAGTCCGTCCGAATTTATTGTGGGACTTTAAATTCGGCTGATTAATTGAATATGAGGATATTAATTAATTCAGTGGGTCAGTAAAGAGTTACTGGGCTTAATGGGCTATTAACTTGACTGGTATTTGGGCCTAGAGGGTCACACGCAAAAGGTTTTCAAATCGATGGATAATCCGATAGGATTTCGGATAAGTCTGGTTTTTTACGAAAAACCGCAAACAGACTTATTATAAGAGAACGGATACTACGTTGGGGACAAGCAACCCTAACCTAGGCATCGTTCTTTTTCTCTCTCTCCTCTTTGGGCGTGCGACACGAGGCGGCCATCTAGAGGCTCCGCTTCGATTCTCGACTGCTCCACCTTCCGTCCGACGGGAGATTCCGAATCCGCATGTCGTGGCGGATTACATGCAGCCATACGGGATCCACGAACGCCGCATCGAGCGAGGAGGCGAGGACGATCCATCGCAAGGAGAACCGCGTGGATACCGCTAGAGGCCGGGCACCTGCGCAGCTTGCGGCATCGCTCCGACGGAACCGGAAAACGAATGCGGATTCGAATCCGCGCAAAGTAAATCTGATTTACTCCGGTTTTATTTTGTTAATCGAAATGGGATGGATCCAATCCCGAAATATTTTGTTCCGCTGCATTTTCGGTCGGATCCCGACATAGCTGTAGACACCAATTTCGGACCACCCTTTTGGTCATGAACCCCATCCATCATTAGCCCATCGTCACCAAACCCCTCATCTTAGCCATTTCAGCCCACTAATAACTAGGCCCATTAACCAATCCCGACTCTAGCCACCTTTTTGTGGAAGGCGGATTCGTGGAAGGCCAGCCAGTCCGCCTTCCACCACCCTTCGAAGGCCAGCCAGCCCGCCTTCCACCACCTTTCGAAGGCCAGCCAGCCCGCCTTCCACTGCCCTTCGAAGGCCACCCCTTGCCTTCCATCACCATTCGAAGGCTAGTCAGCCCGCCTTCCATTGCCCTTCGAAGGCCACCCCTCGCCTTCCACCACCCTTCGAAGGCCACCCCTTGCCTTCCACCATCCTTCGAAGTCCACCCCTTGCCTTCCACCACCCTTCGAAGGCCACCCCTCGCCTTCCACCTCTCCGTGGAAGGCCAGCTACCTGGCCTCCATGGGATTGGAAGGCATGTTGGCCGGCCATCCACTCCCCTAAGTTCCATCTTGACCTCGTCTTCCCACGATATCCTCCACTCGCCACCCTCATCCCCACTACTCTGATCACTCCCCACTCCGGCGACTGCCGAGCGCACCACCTCCGATCCTTGACCACTTCCCATTGGCTCTAGGTTGATTTACGGGGATTTAGACCCCTATTTTCTCCTATTTTTCCTTCACCTATTTAAACCCCCCCATGTCCCCTCGAGCAGGGGGGTTAAGGGGGTTTTTTGGTTGGGGAGATTCAGAGGAGGTTGGCAAGTGGGTCAGCTTTGAGGAGTAGAGCGAGCAAGGAGTTAGAGAACTTCAGGAGGAACTTCAAGAGGAATCCTTCGCACTCCAAATGGGCTTGTCTTCCTAACCCTCTCTTTTCCCCTTTTCGCTTCATTGCATTCCCACTCTCCATCTATTCCGTAACATTTCCTTCTCTCACTCTTCTTTGCACTTTCAACACATCACTTCACTTTTCACACACGAGCACCCCCATTTGCATGCATACATGTTAGGATAACTTAGTAACCCTTACTCCCCAGAGGTTTTAAACAAAAAACGGGAGGTGGGTGGCCATAACATATGGTCACCTTCCCACCCCAAACACCCATCCGGTGCGTCTCCCTCCAATTCTAGTTAATTTTTATATTTTTATGGATAGATTCTACATATCACAGTTCTAACCGGGTTATTTTCCTCTCTTGTCTTGTCTTTTCAGGGATCCTTACCGCATTTCCACGTGCGGACTGCCGAGCTCTCCTCCTCTGGCCGGCCGGAGGAAGAGAAGGGGAAACCACCATCTCCCGCTCCCTCAGAACGCGATCACTCTTACACTCATGCGGAGCACAGGGACCGTAAGGTAATACTCCTGGAGATCACACTTTAATCTCTAACCCTCCTAAATCGCCGCAGTGCTAAGACGAACGGAGAAACCCTCGCCCGAAGCCCGCAGCAGCGGCGGGGGACGTTCCGGGCGCCTACAACAGCGATCCCAACTTGATGGTCAGTGAAGATGTGTCAGTAGAGAAGATAACTATACTGCTAGTTACACAGGGGGATTAGCCCTCTATAACATTCCACACATCTTAACTAGCACCACTAGCAGCCAGGAGCATGGCACTAAGCATTACAGTTAACATATGCAAGAAGGCTATGGATGCATGTCTGGTTGACACAGGGGCCTCTATTAATATACTATCACCGAAGACCCTGGAATTATGTGGTGTACCCAAGGAGAAGTGGTCGCCTTCACCCATCTCTGTTACCACTACGACAACTCTACCCGTTCTCCTCTAGGAATGATTTACTTGAGGGTAGAGTTAGGTCCCGTTTGTCATGCTGAGGTCGAGTTCCACATCTTGGAGATCTACCCCCCTTTAAAAGGCATTCTTGGCCGTCCCTACATCAAATCCCTTGAGGCCATACCTTCCACAAACCATCAATGCCTCAAGTTTCCTTATATGGGACGAATCATTTAAGTAACGAGCATGCCAATCCTTGCTGCTGCCCATTCTTTGAACACCAAACCGACTCCTCTACTTGGCCGACAACCCATTTTGTCAGTATTACAGGTTTGTTCTCCCTCGGCTGATCCTTTGAAAGCCACTATACATGTTCGGTGTCCAGTTGATGTTGTTAAAAGAGGGAAGTGCGTGAGTACCCCTAACTGGGACATCATGATGAAAGGTGGTTATCAACCTGGAAAAGGCCTGGGCACACAATTGCAGGGCAGAACGAAGTCTGTCAAAGACAACATAAGGATACCTGGTAATGGTCTGGGCTATAGGCCAGTGAAGGTGAGACGACACATTGTTCAGCAGCAGGAAGATAAAGATGGTCAGAAAATCTGGATGACGATGACCACCCCGTGCAAAGAAAATCGGGATCCCTTAACTTGGACCTTATATACACATTTCATTAAGTGGACCATAATTAATCATAACAATGATAACACGGTGCTAATCACTTCCCACTTCGACCTACATGACACATATAGGAGAGACTTAGCCAGGCACTGTTCTGAACTACTGAAATACCAATCCTTGGAGGCTCTGCGGCCAATGAAGAGGAGGAAGACTCAAGATCCGGAGTGCGAGTAGTACCGCTGGTTCGACACATGGGACTTGTTCATTGCATTGAACAGGCTATTCCTTGATCGCTCAGAACTAAAGTGGCCTCCGTTGATTGATGAGTTTTTGAAGGGCATGGGACAATTTTTCATAAGAGAATTTTGCTAAGTGAAGAGACAGACGAAGGGGAGCCTGATGACCCTTATCAGCCTGATTCACCATTGATCTTCTCTAGAGGGGAACCTATTTCCATCATATTTTCACCCTCCATACCCTATTCCGCACTCTGCTCCTGACCCCAACCTGGTCGAAGGTCATTACTGGAGATATTCCTCAAGCTCCGCCCGTCATGGTTACTTTGTCCCCTCGGGACCTAATTCATCAGATTCCTCTCGATTTTAAGAGGATCCATGATCTGATCTGGGACATACTATTGTATAATCCCCCCAATCCTTTGGCCTTGGTGCCAATACCTCCTCATTCTCCCGCTTTTTAGATTCACTCTTGTTTTATAATCAACTCCAATAATCTCCAAAAAAAAAAATGCTAATTTGGCAATTCCCTCCTCTCGTATCCTCGTCGACAAAACATCATATTACTTGTCCGAATATACCCCATCATGTGGATCACTCAGGCAAGATTCTCTTCTTGATCTGCTTTGCCCCTCCTTTCGGGAGGATTCATCTGTATCACATCCTGTATCCCTTGATTTCTATCCTTCTTCGTCCTCACTAGGTCAAAATAGTGAGTCTAGCGGTAGAAATTTAATGAAGTTAGGGAGTCTATTGAAGTTAGTCAGGTTAGGAAGTCTAGGAAGTCTAAGGATAGACAAGTTCCAGATAGATACCTCTAGGATCTAGCTTTAAGATGTCTTTCTTGCTCTCAGATTTCTCAGCTATTAGAGAATCCCCTTTCAGATGCCAGAAGAATGTGAAGTTGATAAGTTAGTCAATGACAAGTATGGGGTATATGAACTTCTACACGAGAAATACCCCATTACTAAAGATGAGGAAGATGACGAGGACGTGGCTGAGGCGTATGCCAGTGGAGTGAAGAGATTTGATGAACCTTCGGCCGTCGTAGAAGAGCCTACCAAAGAAATTAATTTAGGAACTGAAGATGAGCCTAAGGTTGTCCTCGTCAGTAAAAACCTTTCTGAAGCAGATGAGGAGGCAGTGGTCTAAGTTCTCATCTCTTCTAGCTGGTCTCGAGGCCGCTCATCTCCATGATGCCACCAAGCTTAGGATTGTAAGTGATAGTAAGCTAATCCTTCACCAAGTGCTTTCTAAGTATCGCACTCTTGATCCTAAACTCAAGCCTTATCAAGAACTCACTTCTGCCTATGCCAAGTTTTTCACTAGATTGATCTTTGTCCATGTTCCTCGAAATTAGAACATTCTAGCTGATGCTCTAACTTCTCTCGCATCATCCCTGAATTTTCCAATCAACAAACAATCTGAATCTATCATCGTTCATAGGCGTCTCTCACCCACTGTGAAAGACCCTTCATTCCTTAGGACTAAAGAGGAGTTGCTGAAGAAGGTGAGAGATGGAGATATTGTGGAGAAGTAAGAGATCATGCTATTGGAACTGCAAGAAGAGATGGAAGATGAAGAGAAGCCATGGTATTTTGAGATTGCCAAATACTGTGAAGATCAGTCGTACCCTGAAGAAGCCACAGCTGAGAAGAAAAGGGCTATTAGGAGAATTGCTCAGAGATACACCCTTGTTGGAGGAGCGCTTTATAAACGAGGTTTTGACGGTGTTCTTCTGAGATGCTTGGACGAAAATGAGCTTCGGAAGGTTATGGAAGGAGCTCATACTGGAGTTTGTGGTGGCCACGTTAATGGACAGATGTTATCAAAGAAGATCCTTAGATAAGGATTATACTGACCAACTATGGAAGAAGACTGTGTAGGGTATGTTTGTAGGTGTGCTAAGTGTCAACTTCATGCCGATAAGATCCATTCCCCTACATCTTCACTCGATCATGTTTCCTCCCCATAGCCTTTCTCCATGTGGGCTTTCGACATCATTGTACCACTCGGTGATCCCAATTCTGGCATTAAGTAGAAATCATTTATTCTCATGGCAATGGAATACTTCACCAAGTGGGCAGAAGCCGAAGCTTATACAGAAGTCAAAGCGTCTACAGTCTGCAAGTTTATCATGAAGAACATCATCACAAGATTCGGAATTCCAAGCACCATCATCACCGACAATGGACCACAGTTCATATCACAAGAGATAAAGGACCTCTGCAATAGATATAAAATTGCATTGCATCATTCGTCTCCATATTATCCGTAAGGCAATGGCCAAGCAAAGGCAACTAATAAGACTTTGATAAAAATTATCAAGAAAACGTGTGAATCCAATAAGTTCTCCGACTGGCCAGAGAAATTAATGGAGGCTTTATGGGCATACCAAACTTCAATCTGCACGCCCACTGGACAGATTCCATATTCCTTAACATTCGGAATGGAGGCGGTAGTTCCATACGAAGTCCTCATCCCGTCCTTAAGAGTACATTTGAACAAGGAGTCTTACATTGATGAGCATTGCTCAGCGCTCCTAGCTCATTTGGAACTTTTAGACGAGAAAAGATGGTCAGCCGCTAATTACGCACGAGTATATCAGAATAGATTAGCACATTTTTATCAAAAGAAAGTCATCGAACAAAAATCCACAGTTGGTGAAATGGTTGTTAAAAGAATCTTTGTAAAACCTGGTGGTCCGCGTTCTAAGCTCTAACCCAACTGGGAAGGATCTTATGTTATCTCGCATGCTTTTCTTGGTAACGCCTATCGTTTAGTTAATGCAGAAGGGCAAGAATTATCTCATCCCTGGAATGGTTTATATATGAAGAAGTACTACCCTTAGTTTAAGTCGTGTCGATCAGCATGGTGCAAGGACCGGTGGAGTCCGAAAATTTGAAAACTCAAATTCCCTTATTAGTCTTTGGTAATCTAACTCAAACTCATTATTGTACATACAAACACATTTCTTTCGTGAGCAACAAAAGATGTGAAGCCCGAAGAATATCGAAAGCTTGACTAAAGGTAGAAAAGTACAACTCATTCTTTTTAAAATAAAACTTTTATTTTACTCTCGGCCCACGATGTCGGAATGAGGATTAGAATAGACTACCGAAAGTACCCGCCATCTTAGTAGAAGGCCGTCATGAAAAAAAAAAGGGGGGGGAGATCCGCCCGTAAAAGGAAAAGAAAAAAAAGAAGGCAAGAGCCAGCTAAATCAAAAGGCCATTACATTATAAACGTCACATCAAAAGGACACAAAATCAAATGAAAAGGGAGCGCAAGGTCGATAAATACCCCATAAAAGTGAAAATGATTGAACCCCAACAGATAATAGGGTAAAGGAGGGACATCTTTCTAAGTCTCCGGAACCCTCTCGCGGGCTTTCTAGACCAATTCTTCCTTTCCTTCTAAAGAGGCATACTCCAAACTTGAGGAATGGCCTAGGTTGACTAATGGTTGGACCATCGAATGGGATCACAATCATAAACGTAATTCAAGCACGATGAGCCTAGATTAGGTCATTAAAGAATGATTTGGGAATTAAGTTAATAAATGAATATGCTCTTTTGATCCAAGTTCCATGCTAATCTTTAGTTTATTCAGTTGATGTCTTATTTCAAAAATAAATAAAAAAAAATGAATATTTGAAAACAAAAAAAAATTAATACTCCAAAATCATAAAAAAATCGACTATTTCAAAATCACAAAAAAAAAATTTGAATATTTCAAAATTACAAAAAATTGAACATTTCAAAACCACAAAAAATTGAATATTTCAAAACCATTAAAAAATTAAATATGCCAAAACCACAAAAAAATTGCGATTGCAAAACAAAAATATTTCAATTAGTATTTGTTTGTCAGGTCATGAATGTTGCATGTCTTTAATTTTCAGTAAGCATTTGCATGCTTGAATGTTGCATTTTAATTATTGTCTTTAATCATCATTATTGACCTTCCTTAAATAAAGGCTTCGCCTCTTGACCCTTCTACCAAGGATAAAATCAAGTAGTCGGTTACCTAACCGGGTAAGGGGCTAAGCCAAAACAGATATTTAACCTATTTGTTCCAGTCACATGCAGGGCACAGGTATTTGAGGAAATTCAGAATCAGAGAAAACAATAGAAGTACCAAAAGTTCCATTCATATATGTAAGTTTCATATACATACAAAGATAAAAACCCGCCATCAGGGCTCAAAAGAAAATACATCAACAGCCGCTCAAGGCTGGCTCTCCCCGGCGCCTTTATCATACTGACTTTGTGCCTCATCTGGTCCCTTTGGCGTCCTGGTTGGTGGCGGTGGTGGCCCCATCAAGCTAGGTCCAGCCTGACCCGAGGATATGGCAACGCTTGCGGTGAACGTACTCTCATGCCCCCTCTCCTGAGCTCGCTGGCGGGCACGTCGGTAACGTTCCTCCATGCTATGTCGCTCGTGCTCCACAACTTCAAGCTGGACCCGGAGGGAGGTCACCTCGACGTCAGCCCGCCACCGCTCATCGCGCTCACGCTCCCGGTCCTCAGAAAGCATCTCCAGACGCGTCTGGAGGTGTGTAAGCTCTCGAGGAAGGTCGTTGCTGGAGAGGTAAGCCAGCTGCTCCTCCAAAGCCCTGATGCGAGCAACATCAGCTTGAGCCTGGGCAGCTGCAGCACAGGTCTGCTCCAACTCCGCCTCAACCCTCTACAGGGTTTCCTGAAGCTCAACAACCTACGAATGAAGATGTTGTCAGTCAAACTAGCCAGGGATCAAGATCAAATTCAAAGAACAAAAGGGGAAGGTTGAAGACTTACTCTGGCGGCGTGATCCTCCTCAGCCAAAGAGGCCCGATGGATGGCCTGAGCCAGCTGTGCCTGGAGGTCGATGAAGACAGCGTCAGAATGGGCTCCAGAAGAAGAAGCGCCAGCCGTGTAGGCGGAAGGCTGAGCTGCGTGGGTGTAGGCAGCACGCTGTATCAAAAAGGAGGATATCTTCAGTGGCCAAGCGCCAAAACATGTAATAAAAAGAATTCATTCATATCATAATTCATTCATACATACCAGATTGTGGAGCTCCTTCTGAACCTGCTCCAACTGGGCCTCGACGTCCTGGACTCGAGCATGGAGGGTGATGATGGTTGCATCGCGTGATCCTGCATTTTCACACATGTCATTCACGCATCCACAAATTAAAATAAAAAAGATAATAATAAAATTCAAGAAGCATGAAAGCATACTTACATCAAGGGGGAGCAGTTGTCATAGCTGGGCGGCGTAATGCACGCGATGCTACTAGAGGTAGGCCTTGCTACTCTCCATGCGTAATTGGACTAAGATGCCGCCCCAATGCCAGTCGTCGAACTGGTCACGGAACTTGACATGACAGTCCATGCGTGCTTGCTTCTCCCTCATTAAACACCCTATCCCCTCTGGGATCTCCTCCTGGACCCACTCCTGGTGGAGGCCCAGGGTCCTCATGGTCAGCTGCAGGTGCAGCAGCTCGATCTCGTTCAGGTAGTGCACCAACATCTACCTACCCAATCTCGCCCCACCGACTGTCACCCATAGCTGTCGCGCCTCGCCCATGCCCAGATATGGGTGCCAGATGACCTGCATGCAATTAAGTTAGTTGAATTCATAATCAATAAATTACACTTAATTAAAGAGAAATATAATTGCATTAAATAATTAACTTACCAAAAGTTTCGGATAATCAAGGAACTGACGGCGAAGAGCCATCAGCTAGTGGTACTGTGGAGCTGTGTCCAGGATCGGCTGCCACCGGCGCGCTAGCGGCACCGCCTCAGTCTGGAGGGCCTTCGCTTGGCCCAAAGGAAGGTAAAAATAGCTCCAAACCTGCACAAGCAAACATATAGGCTAGAAACATCATAAGCATACATTTGCATTAACGAAATAATTAAAATAAATTGTACTTCGAGAAACGGCGCGAGGCCGCTGATGGTGGTCTCGAGGTCTGGCATGACCGCAGACAGGTCAGCAAACAGGTGGATCAGAAGGGTCGCACCCCAGGCGTACTCGTAGATCCTATCTAAGTCCTCTAATAAGCTAAGGAATCTACAATGAATATGGTCGCCTTTTGTTCCAAAGAGTAACCAACCAAACAAGAAAACTAAGAAAATCCTAAGTTGCCGGTCCACTAACTCTCTCTGGCTCTCATCCCAACAATAAGAGCCGGCAGCTGACCTAGATAACCTATTGATGAATCCTTCCCTGAACTCCCCCTGGTCCTGTTTAGGGTCATCTAGTCCTAGGGCATCCTCTACCTCTACCCTCCGGAGGGTCCTAGACTCCCTACTCAGTGGCCCTAATACCTTTAATCCTAGTAGACGTCCTGCCATCTCACGGTAATCAGGAAAGGTAATCCTGCTCACTGCCCAGCCCTCCACTCGGAGGATGGTGATCCTGGCCACGTCCTCGAGGTTGGGGACCATGTGTCCCCACGACATCAGGAATGCCATGCATTCTGGATCCCACCTCTCCCTCATAACCTGAAGGAGGACTAAGCCCTGCCAGAAGGGCTTGATATCTAGCAGCTCCCCGAACCCCATACCCCTAAGGCGGGCCTTTTGGAAGTTCGGAAGCCCCCTGTATGCCGCCGTCACTAGATCCCACGAAATATGGGTCCTCATCGTTCCCTGCCAAATTGCCAAGAAAATGTTAGAAGAATCATTAAATAGGCAATTAAAATCAATTTTTAAAACTAATTCCGAAATAGGAACCCTCCCTTAAATGGCATCGGCCATGGTCGACGCCGTTTGAACGGCGTCACCTGGTTCTGACGCCATTCAACCACGGGCCCCCAGACCCGTGGCATTTTCCCCCTTCTATCCCATGTCTCCTAAGTGCTATAAATAAGAGGTTTTGGGACTTACTATTGAAGGACCCGCTTCTTCGGCTTGTGCCGCCGCTGGTGCCGCCACTGGTGCTGTCGGTGGAGCCTCCTCGGCCTCCATGAATTCCTCGGCCGCGGCTAAGTTTACGAGATCTTGAAAGATCTCGGGCTACGTCGGGAGCACATCCTCGTCGCCCCCCTTCTAGCTCGGGCACGCCAAATATCCTCTAGCGTTTCCCGCTCGGTCCGCCGCGCTCCATGGTGTCCAGAGTGTGTATGGGTGAGAAGAGGGAGTTCTTGGGAGAATGAGAGCTAGGGTGAGAGAGAGATAATGGAAAGGAGGAGGAGAGGCCCGTGATGAAGAGAGAATGGTTGGAGGATCGCCGAAGAGGAGAGATTACCGGAGTACACTTCGGTCGCCGGAGAGGAAGAAGAAGGAAGAGAGAGAGGCTGGTGAGGAGAATGAGGAAGAAGGAGGCTCGGGCTCAGGAACCCCTGTTCAAATTCGCTAAATGGCGTCGACGCAGGGCAACGTATTTCACATGTAGGCAATCCCATCACGAAGTCCATCGTCACATGCTCCCATTTCCACTCTGGAATCGGCAAGGGCTGTAGCAATCCACCAGGTCTCTGATGCTCGGCTTTAACCTGCTGACAAGTCATGCATCTGGCCACATATTCAGCCACATCTTTCTTCATACCGGGCCACCAGAAGTGCCTCCTCAAACAATGATACATCTTTGTCGTTCCAGGATGCACTGCATATCTCGAACGGTGCGCCTCATCGAGAACACATCTGCGCACGTCCTCCTCAGTCGGAACATAAAGTCTACCTCTGAACCTGACCGTACCGTCGTCCCACAACTCCACCTCTGACCACTGGAGGATCTGTGGTGGCTCAACATCTTCCCTCTGAGCCTCAATCACTGCATGATACACAGCTGGTCTCACAGTCAAACTGACCAGCACGGCTCTGTCATCTTCACGTGGAATCCTAAAGGAAGATTCCACCACCTGCTCGAACAATTTCCACTCTCGAATCATAAGGTATGACATGACCGTCTTCCGACTCAAAGCGTCTGCCACCACATTCGCCTTGCCCGGATGATAAGAAAGGTCAAAGTCATAATCTTTAATGAACTCCATCCACCTTCGCTGCCTCAAATTCAGGTCCCTCTGAGTGAACACATATTTCAAACTCTTGTGATCCGTGAAAACCTGGAATTTCTCCCCATATAAATAATGCCTCCAGATCTTGAGTGCAAATACCACAGCTGCCAGCTCCAAATCATGAGTAGGATAGTTCCCTTCATGCTTCTTCAGCTGTCGAGAAGCATAAGCCACTACCCTGCCATGCTGCATTAGAACTGTGCCCAAACCTCGACGGGACGCATCAGAGTAAACTACAAATCCACCTGATCCAGATGGAAGCACCAGCACAGGGGCTGACGTGAGACGGGTCTTTAACTCAATAAAACTCTGCTCACAATCCTCGGTCCACACAAAGCGAACTCCCTTTCGAGTCAACCTCGACAAGGGGGCTGCTATCGAAGAAAATCCCTGAACAAACCGCCTGTAATAACCGGCAAGCCCCAGAAAGTTCCTGATCTCAGTTACTGAAGTCGGCCTGCTCCAATCCATCACCGCCTCGATCTTGGCTGGATCCACTGCGATACCATTGCCAGAAATAACATGCCCAAGGAAATGCACCTCGTCTAGCCAAAACTCACACTTGCTAAACTTGGCGTAAAGTCGGTGCTCCCTCAGGACCTGCAATACAGCCCGAAGATGGGTGGCATGCTCTTCCTCAGAAGAAGAATAAATCAGAATATCATCAATAAACACAACCACAAACTGATCCAGGTAGGTCCTGAAGACTCGGTTCATCAGCTCCATAAAGGCCGCCGGAGCATTGGTCAAGCCAAAGGGCATAACCAAAAACTCATAATGTCCATACCGAGTTCTGAAAGCCGTCTTACTAACATCAACATCCCGGATCCTCATCTGATAATACCCGGATCTCAAGTCAATCTTGGAAAATACCTTCGCGGACTGCAGCTGATCCATCAAATCATCGATCCTTGGAAGTGGGTACTTATTCTTTATCGTTACCTGGTTCAGCTGCCTATAGTCAATACACAATCTCAGAGAACCATCCTTCTTTGTAACAAACAGAACTGGAGCACCCCATGGAGATATACTGGGACGAATGAAACCCTTATTCAACAGCTCCTGCAACTGCGCCTTCAACTCAGCGAGTTCGGCTGGCGCCATCCGATACGGGGCCTTAGACAAAGGCGCCGTACCTGGTGCAAGCTCGATGGTAAATTCGACCTCTCGCTGAGGAGGAAGGCCAGGCAGCTCCTCAGGAAATACATCTATGAACTCACATACAACAGGTACCTCCCCAGGGCTGAGACTATCCCGGACATCAGAGACAACAACAGAGGCAAGGAAAGCCTCACAACCACCAGCAAGCAACCTCCGTGCCTTAAAGGCAGAAATAAGAATACCTCGGGAAGAAAGCCTAATACCTTGGAAGAAGAAGGTCGGGATGTCCGGAATGGAGAATCGCACCCTCTTTCTGTGGCAGTCCACCTCCGCATAAAAGGCTTCCAACCAATCCATGCCCAGGATAATATCAATGTCACGAATGGCAAGAACAACTAACTGGGCAGGTAGCACATGACCCTCGATGGTCAAGGGAACATTCCTCAAGCAATTATAAGATATCATAAAGTCTCCAGAAGGAACCTCCACCATCAAACCATCAGATAACTCATCAACGGGTGTAGAAAGAATATCTAGGAACTGCTCAGAAATGAAAGAATGCAAAGCACCCGAATCAATCAATACGTGTGCAGAGTTCCCAAGGGCAGAAAGTGTACCTTCCACCAAGTTGGACGCGCGAGCCTCCCTCCTGGTGATAGCTAGCACTCTCCCCTGGGTCCTCGGCTTCTTCTGCTCAATTGAACCATGCCCCTGCGGGCACTGCCTCGCCAAATGGCCCTGCTGGCCGCAAGTGAAACACCTCCTGGGGAGAGTGGGACACTGAGTCCCACCATGGGCACCCCCACAGTGCTGACAGACTGCCGGAAGCCTCCGAGCTGGCCCCTGCGGTGCACTGGATACAGACTGACTCTGCTGGCCCTGCCCGGGCCTGTTGCTGCCGCTACTGCCACTACTGCTGCCACCACCCCTGAAGAATCTCCTGAATCGGGAGCCGAGTGACGACGATCCCGATCCGGCTGAAGGGGCCGCTGCCGCTGCCTTACCCCTGCCACGAACTGGGCTCTGAGCAGCCAGTCCTCTCTCTCGGGCCGACTGGCCCTGTTGAGCCTCCACTGCTGCCGCACATCTAACCGCAGAAGCCAGATCCGTGCAACAGTGAGACGCCACGAAGTTCCTCAGACTGAGCCACAGTCCGTCCACGAACCTCTCAGTACGACGCTCCTCGTCCCCAGATATGAAAGGCACAAACCGACCCAGCGAAACAAACTTCGCCTGGTACTCGAGTACCGTCATACTCCCCTGTGTCAGATCCATGAACTCCCTCTCCTTGGCCCTCTGGACGTGTCTAGGGAAATACTGTGCGTTGAACTCCTTAACAAATGTCTCCCATGGAATTTCCCTAAGACTCCTGTCCTTGTAAGACAAACTCTTCAAGGTGGTCCACTAGTCATAGGCGCTATCCTTCAGCATGAAGGTAGCCAACGGGGTCCGCTCTACTACAGCACAATCCATGGTATCAAAAGTCTTCTCTATCTCTCTAAGCCAGTGAATGGCCTCGTCAGGTTCGGGACGACCGGTGAAGTGAGGTGGCCTCAGCTTCAGAAACCTCTCAAGTGCAGCTGTGGACCCTCCCCGCGCACTGGAACTCTCACTGGGGTCTCGCGTCTGGTACCGAGCCATAGTATCCATCATAGCCTCCATAAACTGCTCTACACTCGGCCTCCCGGCCTCGGACCCACTAGGGATGTCTCCCTGCTCTCGAATAACTGGCATCCTCCTTCTGGGAGCCATCTACTCGCCTACAATTACAAAATCAAAAAGTTCTAATCAGAGTCCTAAAGCCTATGCTACCGCCGTGCCTGTACGGTCTAATGTATTTATTTGCCGAATTTATGATATTTAACCTAGTTATTTGTTTATTTGCCAGACCGTATGCTCTGATACCAACTGTAACGACCCGCCACCCTATAATCGGGGATCCGATTACTAAATGGGTATCGAATCATTAATTTGGAACCAAACCAGGATCTAATCAAGTCTGGGAGATAAATAATAAACTAAGCTAAACATTCACATCGCATTGAACTGAAATAAAAGTGCAGGAATTAAAATTTATTACAATGCGACTCGATACAGCAAATAATTACATACTCCAACAGAAAGGAAATAATTAAACGTACAGGCCAGAAATAAAATAACAACTACGTCGGGGCATACCCCGGAACAACTGCTGACGGTGCTCAACTCACGGCCGCACTCTCCTCGCTAGGTCTGCTGAGAGTCCTCACCTGAAAATCGCAGGGGGTGAGTCTCAAAGACAAGACTCAGTAGGGATCCTTCGATCCCCACTGCCCATGCACATACCCACAAGTGCAAGGTACAGCTAACGGTAAAGAGATAAGCACAAGAGGTACAATTCCTAATTCCTAACGTAAAATCACATGCAATCGTAATATAATAAACATGCATATATCAAACCAACCGGCTAGGAAACCCACAACTGTCGTCTTGATAGAACTCGCTAACCACACAACAACGGTGGAAAAACCTCGACCCGCTGAGACCAAACAGTAACCCCTCGGATAGCACACTAGCTACTCCGGCCCAACCGGCTCAGGTGGCTACTCCTTCCCTCAGCATGAGTGACTCTCCGAATGTACCACTCCGACACCGGTACTAGCTGACCCCGGGGTTCACCAGGTGACCCTCTCTCACTAGGCATCACCCCGCCTACGCCCCCACCGGCGCTGTGCTCACGCCCCCACCAGCACAGGGTGATAAAGCGCTACAATGTCACTCCAGGTCCACAGTAACACAAAACCCAGCAAGTACGATCCGGTTACGTGAAAAGTCCGCGATTGCATAACATACACGTAGTATCGTCCGGTTATGAAGAATCTATCTCTACCGGGTACACTAAAACATGCACTAATCATCCGCCTAACAATATGAACACATTTTACTGGCATGAATTAGTGAGGTTTTGTCTTGAATTGCGTCTCCCAAGGTGACGCCATTCAAGCTCCAGGTACAGGTTCATGTAAAACAGTCTTCAGAATCAGTCCCTAAAAGGCGTCGACACCAGTAGTCGCCTTTTAAAAGGCGTCGACATCCTCAGAAGCCATTCAGCACAGAAAACCATGAATTTCCAAAGAAACCACCCAGGGGATTTCTGCCTTAAAAGGCGTCATGGCCTCCCGACGCCATTCAAAACGCGTCGCCGTCCCATGACGTCTTTTAACCCCATAATCCCGAACTGGCAACCCCTCAGTCAGGCGATTCCTGTCTAAAAGGCGTCGCGATGGTCCGACGCCCTTTCGAAAAGGCGTCGCCCATGCACGACGTCTTTTAACCCGAGGAACCAGAGTTGCCATGAGCCCGAGGGCTCCCTTTTTACCCTAAATAACCCCAAAATCATCCAAAAACGGAGGAGAAAGAGGGGCAACACAATTCATAGGAAATCACATTCATAGCAAAACCCCCATATCAACAAAAGAACACCTCAACATGCTCATTCTACCCCCCGAAATCAAAGATCCATAACAGCTTAAACGGGGAAAAACATGGTTTGAACACAATACTAAGGGAACCGTCACCCTACTGGATACTTGAACGCCTCCGAGCTTCAAGCCGTCCACCCGACTCGCCCCACGCCGCCGCCGGTACCGCCGTGGTCGTCCTTGTTCCACCGTGACGTCGGCCGCCGTCCGGAGAGTAGAACGCCGCAATGGAAGTGGAGGTGGTAGTGGTAGGAGCTAGGTAGAGGATGGAGTGGAGGGAGAGATGAAACGGTGGGAGGAAAAGAGGGAGGAGGAGGGATCGCCGCCGAGTTCGTCGGAAGGGAAAGAGAGGAAGAGAGGAGAAAATGAGGGAAAGAAGGAGGGCTCGCGGGGTTAACCAGAGACTGGCTAAAACGCGTCGACATCCACGGACGCCTATCAGTTGATGTGACGGCTGCTCTGACAAGACTCTGAAACGCGTCGTTCAAGGCAGACGCCGTTCAGACGACATGTCAGGGCCGTATTCTGACAAACCCAGAGTCGCAGTCTGAAAGGCGTCGACACACGTGGACGCCGTTCAGGCGACAAGACAGGGCCGTACCCTCGCGGCCCGAAGCCAGCCCACGTGGCACCCACGTGGCAGAACCTGAAATGCGTCTGCGACGGTGGACGCCGTTCAAAACGCGTCTCGATGTCCTGACGCGAATCAACTCAGAACCTCCGCCCTCACTAAGGTCAGAACTAGAAGGTCCGACCCTGAAAACCGGATCTGAAGGTCACGATCCTTACAGTTGGAGATTTAAAAAGACTGAACAATGTCGCCCATGGTTGAAGTGTTTTTGAGCCGTACTACGAAGTCTGGAGAAAATATGAAGAAATCTGGAGAAATCAGTGATTGGCGTCGTGCATGGTCGACGTGGTTCAGGGAATTTAAGGTTTAGAAATCTCTGGAAAGTAAGAGAGAGAAGTCAATGGCATCGCCCATGGTCGACGTGTTTCAGGTGCTTTGAGGAATAAATTTTGATTTTTTGGAAATTAAATTTGGTATAAAAGCATCTTCCTGAGTCGACGTTATTTGCAGTAATGAGCTCGAAACCTTTTGTTTTGAAGGAAATGAGCAGTTTTGCTTAAAGGAAAATTCCAAAAAATTACACGAATGTTAAGGATAAATCTTTATTGCAATAAAAGGAAAGTACGTAAAACTTTGGGCGAGAGTTGAGAGCTTTCAGGTCGGATTTTATGAAGCTCTTTTACATATGCTTTCCGTAACTCTCGATTCGCTTCATGAGGAGTTTTTACACAACGGGTGAATCCAATGTTCCACAGGATTGCAATGAGTTCTATCGTCTCGAAGTCTTCATCAGTTCCCAATACCCGATTCTTGATTGAAAAAAGAGAAGATACTTCTAAAAATTCGTAATGCGGCATACCAAGTTGAGGATGACAACGATGTGGATTATACAAAACTAACTCAGTCGCCCCAATCAGTCGGAGCTCTGTGCCAGCACCACGGCACACTCGAACGGCCTTTTCCATGAGAGCGAGTGGCATGGATTCGAATCCAATCATTGGCATGGTCTTGAAATAAGCACGCCAGTCAGCTCAAGTCTTGAGGTTGGGCACCCGATTGGTCATGTTGTCGTTAAACTTCACAATATTGACAATATGGAAGATAGCAGCACTACGCTGGTACATTTGTGATATCCTTGGAACTTTTTTCTCATTATGGTTGAACTTAAAGTGAAATTCCACCCATATAGCTAAGAGAAGCATGCTACCATAAGGAGGTTGACCTGTAGAAGCTATAGAGAGTCCACTATAGAGATAGGCTAGAACTGCTGTGCTGATCTGCTTTCCTTCAAAGATCCCATTGATTGTACTAATTTGATCTTCTAAAACATTATCTTAGGCAGGGAATAATACAGCTCCAGCCAAGAAGGTGGTGAATGCCTTCATCACCTTCTGTGTCTCTTCATCCTTGAGATTTTATATCCTTCTCAAAGTCCATTCAGCTAATTTAGCAAGATTGATTCCCTTCTTTGTAAGACAGCCCTGAATTTCTTTTGGATTCTTCATAATCTTCTCTAACAATTGTTGACCCATGATCTTTTCCCTCATGAACATCATCCCAGTCAAGTCAGGTTCATTACTATTGACCTTAAGCTTAAGAAGACCCAATAGGAGTTCAGCTTCTTCTAAGAGGATCATGGATTCGAACGTGGAGAAGAGAAAAGTATGAGCTTGAGGGTGACACAGCTCAATCAAAGTGCACATTGAAGCCCAATCCATGCATGCGCTCTTGTAATGTTTGGCGTGAATAACCAATCCTCGAATATGCCACTTGGATATGTAAGATTGCATGGAAAGATTGATCTTGTGCACAAGCTTATGGACCTAAGGAAATGAAGAGAATCGTCTTGGACTAGGGAAGAAAGGATATCCCTAAATAAAAAAATTGGAATAGTTCTATCTTGCTTATCGAAGAATTGGGAGTATGGAGAATTCATGTAAAATAAAGAAAAGAATAAGAATTGAATTAAACAGAGGGTTTAACTTACTTGTAGGTTAGAATCTCTCCCACTTAGATGACCTTTCATATCAAAAAGTCTATTAATCATCTTCCTTGCCCTCTTGTTTGAGGAATCCTTAGCAAAGCTTCCCATCCTCCTTGAGTCCTTTTCCTTTCTTTCCCTTGAGTCTTAGAAAGAATTCTCTAGCTTTCCCTCTTGATTGCTTATTATGATGAATTGAATTGAAGAGAGGGAGGTTTTATAGAGTGATTTGCGAAGTAGAGGAGCCCATCTCCGAGTTAGAAGAGGGAGTTTGAAAGAGGAAAGTAGAGTCTAGACTGGAGTTAGAGCAGCCTGTTTCGGTAAGCTAAATCGCGTCTGGACGGGGCGACGTCACTCAAATAATGTTGATTCAGGGCGACGCTCTTTAGGCTTTTTCTGATATTCACCGAAACTGCATATTATCTATTATTTGTTCATGTTTATTCCTTTACATAAAGTTACTGATGAAATTTTGAGTGCAGGAAAATTCGAGAAAAAGAAAATGAAGTTAAAAATTTCACTAAGGTCCCGCTATGGGAGTTAATGAGTCCCAGCCGTGACTACAAAGACGGTTATCTCTACCTCGTATTCCTTCATGTAATTAATTTGCATCATCATTACTATATGGTAAATATTTATTAGATTATATCAAGGACCTTGTGATTTTGATGAAATTGGAATTTGAGTTCCCCTTCAAAAAAAAAAAAAAAAAATGATAATTCCAGAGAATTCTTAATCGCATGGATAAGTCGTTGGATTACTGATTGATGGAGACGATGGTTCCGCTTTTGTGAAATAGTATGTGGACAAATGAGCTTCGGCTTAGTACTAGATTGCAGGTTGATATCTTGACTCATCAATGACAGTTTGACAATATTATTCTTAATTAATTTATATTTTATTTCATTGTAATTTTTCTTTTAGCCCAGCATGCATCATATAGGATTTGAAATAATTGTGGTAAGAATTAGTTATTTATTAAATTTCAGATCATTGATCTAAAAAAATCCCAACGTGATGTGAGATATTTCATTCCGAATTGATCTCTCAATTATCTTTGAAGTTTTCTTAAAGATATCTTCGTAATTCCTTCTTGCTTGGATTCTTTATCCCAAACTTTCTTGTTTCCTTTAAACTCTATCATGGTTATAGTATGATCAATCACACATGTGCGTCGTTAAACACTCGCGCAACCGTCAATTTAAATTAAACCAAACTCATTTACTTTAAGTATATGGCATGAAGCAAGTAGTGAGTATGAGTCGAATCCATAGGGAGATCTCATATTTCAAAGTTGAAAGTATTGAGTTTTTAAAGAAAAAAATAGAGAAGAAAGAAAAGGGAGCGTGATGATTTGATAGAGAATAATTAAACTAGTCGAACTTAATACAAACTCACAAAAGTAGCACCTTTAAACGAGCATAATTAGACTATCTATTGAACTAAGACTATACCTAAAATATTAAATAATAGAGAAATACAAAATTTGAGTGATGTCAACAGATGAAAAAGAAAGAGTTGTAGAAGAAAAAGATGGAGAAAATACTACTTGTTCCAAATAAACTACCATTAAATGAAATAATAACTTCATAAAATTTTACAGAGACATTTAAAATAAAAAAATAATATAACTCTCAGAAGACAACTTTTATAAAAAATATTCAAAATGTTATGTAACACAGACAACTTAAAAACTATAGAGAGAAAAGATAGAGAGGGAAAACTAGTGTTTACAGCCGTCGTAGCCCTTCGCGTGGATCCTTGGCAGCACTGGACTCCTTCCCATAGTTAGTTGCAGTATCTCGAGTCCACCTCCAGCCCCTAACAGCCGCTGGTTTGAAAGAGATGTAGAGAGAGAGAGAGAGAGAATGAAAGCTAGAGAGAGAGAGATTGAAAGCAAGAGAGAGAGAAGGGGAGAGGTTGCTGTTAGCCAATGATTATGTCGTTAAAAATCACATCTAACAATCATATTTTAATCGGCTCATGTAAATTAATTTTAGCAATAGCAATGGTGAGTCCGAGTCGAATCCACAGGAAATTAAATTTATAAACTTTGAAAACTTTGGACTTTGATTAAAAGAAACAAGATAGAAAATTTATGGAATTAACAAACTTATACTAGCTAAGATGATTTGATGAAATAAGGATATAAATGTAAATGATAGAGTTAAAAGGTATGGAAAAAGAGCATCAAATGAAGTAGAGTTGCCATTCTCTGTTACTTACACCATCATACCCCAAACCAACTAAGAACTGCCACATACCCCTTTTGTTACTATTCATCCAAAAAAAAATATTTTATTTTATTTTTTTAATATTTTTAAATTAATCTTCAATGTATTTAATACCTAAAAAAATTTAGATACTTGAAATTACCTATTTCAAGATGCCTAATTAAAGTTACAAAATAGAATACTTTGACGCTCCTATATGTTAATATACTTGATTTTGAAACTTGAAAAATGATGAATCTTCTAATTAGATGCATAACAAATTAAGAACAAGAATTAGATTTGATTTAAAGAACTTAATGAGAGAGAATTTAGAACATTAGCAAGATAGATGAATAGTGTTTTTGTTTTACGTAACTGACTGGGAACAACAATACAAAAGTAACACATGAAATGAAATGAAATGAAACTACTGATTATTATTTATTTACAAAAAAAAAAAAAAAAATTAAGAACAGGGGATGGAGGTGGCTGCTGGCCCTTTTGGCTTTCTTGTTGGCTTTCTTGGGCAAGAGGTTAGGGCAACCTTTTTCAGACTTTTTCTTCCTAGTTTATCCCTGCTTTAATCATTTTAGCAAAAATATGATGGGTGCTTTTTTTGAGATTCGAGCATCGGACCTCCTACAAATCTTCAAAGACTTAACCACTGCGCCACATTGTCCTATTTACATAAAATTAAATATAAATTAGAATTTTATTGTGAACAATATTACATTTATGTTGAAATAAATTTATTTATCATCGGTTTTGCCGAAAACTCGTAAATACACTATGCTCCGTGATTCACATGAAATGACGATGTTTTTAAGTCGGAATTTAACAAAATCGGTACCTTGAAATTGGTACAAAATTATCTATCATTTCATGCTATTTTTCAGATAAAATCGCGAGTATGAAGCGTGTGACTGTTCTTAAATGATCAAAATATCAACTTATCAGTTGCTACAGTACCGTGGTACTGTAGCTGCTACATTACCCGCGGGTATTGTAGTATAGAGAGGGAGAGAAAAGAGGAAGAAGGAGGAGAGAAGAAGAAGCGAAAATAAAGAAGAGTTCGAATCTTTTAAAAAGAGAAAGAGAGAGAAAATGAAAGGGTAAAAGAGGGCTGGCGGCTGCTCGTTGTGACTTCTTTGGAGAAAAAGTTAGGGCATCCTTCTTATTGATTTTGTTGCCCAAAATACCCTTACATTTATCTCGTGCACAAAAATAAATGTTATTCCTAGGATTTGAACTCGGGTCACTCCAACGGGCACCAACTAGTCCAACCAACTGCGCCATATGTTCTTTATGCCTTGTTCACACAAAATAATTTAAAATTAGATTTTTGTGATGAACAAAATGACAATTATGTTCAAATAAGATTATTATATATCCCGGTTTTGCCGAAAACCCATAAATACGCTACACTCAGTTTTTCATATGAAATAACAATATTTTTAACTCGGAATTCAACAAAATTGGTGTCGTTGGAAAATGCACAAAATTATATATCATCACAAGTACTTTTGCACATAAAATCTTGAGTGTAATGTATAATTTTAATCAATTAATGCTCAAAAATATGTAATTATCACACTTTCTAACTTAATCATTATTAGTCCCTTAGCAATGCAAATAGTGAAACATTAGGACTACAATGATCTTTAAAAAGTCATGCTTCATTTAAAGATTATCTATCATAAATAATTATATGATAGTAATTTAGTTAAGCTAAAGTTCTCATTTTCCTTACCATACTTGAGGTTCTGACAGGTGATTGTGCATAAAAATTGGCATGATTTAAAGCTCATTTCCACCCTTTTTAGTATATCATGCCTTTACTGACCCTTGGGATAAAACTACCTAGAGGAGAGAAGAGAAAAATAAGTTTCCTGAGCAGGCAGTAAGGATCGCTTTTCAGCTCTTGCCCTAACTCAACACTTTCAGGACTTGGTCATAATTTGATATGAGGGACTTTTAAATTAGCGCGGCTTTCTTTTTTATTTAATTGCGCTCTTTGCCTTTGAGACTGCGTACTTTTTACCACTCTCATTAATTTGCCCAAGGGGAGGTGCGTACTTTTTGCCACCTACCTTCCTTTGGCTCTTTCAAGCATTTTTGCTATTTGTCCTTTAGTTTACATGCTTACAATTGACCCTTTTTGCTGACCGCCTCCTTAAGTGTTGAGTGGTTTGGTCCCCTATTACGAATCCCGACCGTCCTTTCGTTCAACCCAAAGAAAAAATAGAATAAGTAATCCTACCCTTTAGGTTAATTCCAGCAATTTTACACTTTCAAAGTTTTTCACTCACCTTAAGTTGCCGTGTGTGTGTGAAAATCATCCCTGTCGTGGCTCCTTATGGAGTGGGGAATATTTCGAACTTCTTAAGTTTTGTCTAACTGACTAACACAAAATTAATTTGTTTAGAGATCCTTTAATCAAGCATGATTTTATGAAAGCTTAAGTGGGGTGTGAAAATGAATTTTTGAAAAATTTTGAACATTTTTATTTATGAAAAATATAAGCTTTCTTCAAAAGATTTAACAATCATGTACAAAATAGTTGCTCCTCCCAACTTAAATGACATTGTTCTCAATAACATAAAAAATATGAAGGAGCTACAGTCAAAAGGAGTCAGGGAAGGAGAGATACAACCTAGGGTGTCAACGATTTTTCATCTACTTTACGTCCAAGACAACTGCCACCTGAATTATTAAACCTATAAAGAAAATAAAAAAAATGACTTATTAAATTAACCTAACAATGTTTGGCTGCCTCCCAATAAGCGCTAAGTTTAATGTCTTCTGTCAGACGCAATATGCATACTATCCAATGCCTACTAGCACAAATTTCAGTACATCTATTTTGAAGTTTGTTGATCGGAGTGCACTCAGCATTACATGTAGCTGAAGAGTCAGAGTGTTATCATTGAGGTTCCAAAGAAAAGAATTTTTCAACATGGTCAATGGGATATTGGTTCTACTTGATTCATAGGCCATGTCAACCACGTACCCCGCTTCTTTTCCTTGATTGAACTGAAGTATTTGATCCCCTAGAAAAAGATCAGAAATTCCAAAGATGATAGAGTATTGATTCAACATCGAGGGTGATTTAGTGTCAAGGATGAGGATGAGGAAGTCAATAGACATATGGCTCCTATCCACTTGAATGAGAGTATCTTGGATTATGCTACGTGGCTGCTTAATGAATTGATCAATTGACTGTAGAGCAACCGACATGGGCTTTAATTCGTGGAGTCCAAATTTTTCAAAGATAGAGACTGAGAACAGGTTCAGCTTGGTCCCAAGTTTCAATAAAATCTAGTAAAGAATGATGTTTTTGATGCTGCAGGAATTGAGTAGGGCAATCTATTGGGTTTCTTTGAGAAAAGGGTTGTTGATGTGGACTAGGCCTAATAATTCCATTATCTCTTTTACTCGGTCCAACTTCTAGTGGCCAATGGGCCTCGATTCTTTGGCACTCGAGAAACGGATCATGGGTAGGTGAATATCTGAGCTCTCACTATAATCCTTCTCGTCTCCTTCATCTCCCCCCAACTGACCCTCAATAGGCTCTGCTTGATGATTAGCCAAGTATATGGCTTTAGTTTTCTCTTGATACAATTCCTCAAGATTATCCACTTTCTGATCCATTGGGAAGAAGAAATATTCAAAATCCAAACCAGCATGTGTATTTAATTCCTTTGTGGGAAATACAAAGTATTCAAAGTCCGGATGAATATCGAAAAGATCACTCATTTTCTCTTCCTTCTTTTCATCATTTACGCTCTCCTTCAGACTGACAGATGTGGTTATTGATATATTTTGTTGGTCAGTCTCAGGGTTCTCCATATTTCTGATTTGATTAGTGCTAGCATTTTCTATTTTCTCCTGATGTGACTCCTTAAGACTCTCTCTAATTTCAAGCTCAGGCACGATGTGATAATTTTCAGGTTGAGAGATATTATGTTGAATTTGTGAATTGAATTGTTGGTCGAAATCGGGTGAAAGAGATTTCAGATTTTCAATGGGCTTGCTAAGTACTGGATCTAAATCCATCCTCAAATTAACTTTAGTTAAACAGTCTACTAAGGCCTGCATTCTACCAATAGTTTGTTGTTGGGCCAAGACCATTTGTTCAAGTTGCATAAATTGATCCTCCTGAGGATGTGGATAACTAGGCTGATAATTAGACTGCGAAGAAGAAGAATATGTGGAATAATCTTATTGGAGGTAAGGTTGAGAAGAGCTTATGGACAATGGTTAATCAGAGTGTCCTTGATTATGGGCCAAACCACTAGAGTAGACTTGAAATTGGGCCCAATTTGAGAAGTTTTGGACAAGAAGACTTTGGACATGGGCCTGGTGATAGTCCCAAGAGGAATTGGATTGGTCTCCCCACCCTAAATCATAAGTGTTTAGAACTGGGTTGTAATTGGGTGTGGGAAATTCCTGAATAATTTGAGCCTAACAAGGTGATAATTGGAGAGCAGGTGGGCTATCATAATGGTCCTGGTGGGCCCAAATAGGGCATCTCTCCTGATAGGTATAAGATTGTGTGAGAGATGAGGAAGGTTCTGGACCCAAAACTAGAAATTGATCAATCTTGTGGGCCAGGTTGTCTAGCTTATCTAATCTGTGAGCCAGATCCATATGGGGTAGTGGAGGGAAAGGTGTGATGGTATTAAAACATGAACCAATAAATTAGTTCATTTGAGTCCACTCCATGTTAAAAATCTTTTTTTTTTTTTTTTGCAAACAAGTTAGCACACAATTATGCCTAAGACAACTATAGTTAAACTAACCTAAATGATGTGTTTCTCACAAGTTAATCTAGGTCTAATTTAAGTCCACCCTCACAATTATCAATTAGTCAGGTAAGAGGTGGGGTGGTGGGAGGCTCCTCCTATTTTCGTAGGGACCTAATTAGAGAACCACCAACCCACTTAGGCATTTGTCATTTGACCTCTAGCCTTAGACATCGATCTCCAAAAGTGATAGTGGGCTCAAGGTAGGCCTCAATCTCATTGTGAACCCTAGATTCAATTCCTACTCAACTTTAATGGGCTTAGGTTAGTGAAAGAGTGAAATGGATGGTTCTTTTTGGGTCAAGGAAGGGTGATGACATCCCCACCTTATTTTGTTAATGGACTTGCCCTTAAGATGTTTTCAAGTGATGTGTACAACCAATTCAAACAAGAGATTATATGCAACCGTGGAAATACATGAACATGGTTTAAGGAAGGCTAGCGATCTCACCTTGTCCCCTGCAATCTTCAACAAAATGGAAGTTCACTAAAAAGGAAATTGTCTACAAATGCAGTCCTAAATGATGTATGACCTAAATATGGACAATTTTTAATCTTAGAATGAAGATTTTTATTGAGTTCAAATAATTTTTTTTATTAATTTAATGTCCCTATCTAACCAAAAGAGCAATGGTTATTTATTTTTTTTGAAGCTTAAACATGCAAATTAGTTAAACAAGGAAGCTTAAATAAAATAACACAAAACTAGAGGTACGTACCTCAGAAAATTGTGAAATTTTTACAGGAAGCCACTCTCTATTTTCAGGATTTTCAGGATTTTTTTCAAATTTTTCTGATTTTCTAAAACACTTTTCTTTTTTTTTTCCAGCTATTTTCCACTATTTTATGATTTCCTGACTTTTGCACATACCCCCAAGGCATATCAAGAATCTGAGACTTTCCAGAGACCCATTATTCTCATTTTCTGATTTTTAAAGATTTGTTTCAGAATTTTTTCAAAGTTTTCCTGCACACAATTAAAAGATAATGTTAATCAAGATTGATATTATGTAAAAAAGAAAAAGAAAAAGAAAAAGAAAAAGGTGAAGATAGATGTATATACAAGAACACCCAAAGTTAATCAACATAAAAAATACAGAAATCTCCCCGGCAATGGCGTCAAAATTGATCAATCACACATGTGCGTCGTTAAACACTCGCGCAACTGTCAATTTAAATTAAACCAAACTCATTTACTTTAAGCATATGGCATGAAGCAAGTGGTGAGCATGGGTCGAATCCACAGGGAGATCTCATATTTTAAAGTTTAAAATATTGAGTTTTTAGAGAAAAAAACAGAGAAGAAAGAAGAGGGAGCGTGATGATTTAATAGAGAACAATTAAACTAGTCGGACTTACTACAAACTTACAAAAATAGCACTTCTAAACGAGCATAATTATACTATCTACTAAACTAAGACTATCTCTAAAATATTAAATAACAGAGGAATACAAAATTTGAGTGGTGTTAACATAAGAAAAAGAAAGAGTTGTAGAAGAAAAAGATGGAAAAAATGCTATTTGTTCCAAACAAACTACCATCAAATGAAATCATAACTTTATGAAATTTTACAGAGACATTTAACATGAAAAAATAATATGACTTATAGAATAAAACTTTTACAAAACATATTCAAAATGTTATGTACAACAGACAACTTAAAAACTAGAGAGAGAAAATTAGTGTTTGCAGCCGTCGCAGCCCTTCGTGTGGATTCTTGGCAGCCCTGGACTCTTTCCAGTGGTTAGTTGCAGTGTCTCGAGTCCACCTCCAGCCCCTAACGGCCGCTGGTTTGAAAGAGATGTAGAGAGAGAGAGAATGAAAGCTAAAGAGAGAGAGATTGAAAGCAAGAGAGAGAGAGGGGGAGAGGTTGCTACAGTACCGCGGTACTGTAGCTACTACATTACCCGTGTGTACTATAGCATAGAGAGGGAGAGAAAAGAGGAAGAAGAATGAGGAGAGACGAAGAAGCGAAAATAAAGAAGGGTTCGAATCTTTTAAAAAGAGAAAGAGAGAGAGAAAAGAAAAGGGTAAAAGAGGGCTGGTGGCTGCTCCTTGTGGCTTCCTTAGAGAAAAAGTTAGGACATCCTTCTTATTGATTTTCTTACCCAAAATGCCTTTACATTTATCCCGTGCACAAAAATAAATGTTATTCTTGGGATTTGAACTCGGGTCACTCCAACGGGCACTAACTAGTCTAACCAATTGCACCATATGTTCTTTGTGTCCTGTTCACATAAAATAGTTTAAAAGTAGATTTCTGTGATGAACAAAATGACGATTATGTTCAAATAAGATTATTATATATCCCGGCTTTGCCGAAAACCCATAAATACGCTACACTCAGTTTTTCACGTGAAATGACGATATTTTTAACTTGAAATTCAACAAAATTGGAGTCGTTGGAAAGTGCACAAAATTATCTATCATCACATGTAGTTATGCACATAAAATCTTGAGTACGATGTATAATTTTAATCAATTAATGCTAAAAAATGTATAACTATCATAGCACGTTCACATTGCCTAGTAATTGCTCTCCATGATGAAACCTACAAGGTTTGTGACCTAAGGTACTTCCCAGTCGTGGAAGTTGATCGACCTTCTTTTATTTCTTTTGTCTCTTTCATCCATACAGGATTGATTCCATTGATCTCTTTGAGTTACTTCATTAATCATTTTTTTAAAAAAATTTTATCATATGATGTTGAGAGCGTGTCACATCACACCTTGGCATCACCTTTTCAGTACATTCCATTCTATTTCACTCCCTTGTAAAATCAATGTCAAGGTGGAGCAGCTGTAGATACGCTAATTTTGACCTCATTTTGAGTAAATTTCATGTCACACTTATAATGCCGCAAAATGATCTGATATTTAATCATTAATTATTTTTGATTGATTTTTCTCGAATTCGTTGATTAACGTCGACCTTGGCCGACGCCATTTAGATTTCTGGCAGAAATCAGTTTGGAATTAAATTGCTAAATTCAGATAGATTTAGCTGAATGACGTCGTTCATGGATGACGCCGTTTAGATCCTAATCAGTTTGGGTTTCTGATTTTTAATTTCGAATTAATTTCCTAATTATCTAAATCACGAATCCCATGGTCGACGCCGTTTAGATTTCCTAATGTTTTCTGATTTCCTTCGCGAATTTCTTTCTATGTTGGCCCCTTCTAATTAGCTAAATGATGTCTCTTGATCACGACATGTTTCAGGCACTTTCCTGATAAGCATGATTTAACCGAGATAATTCGATTCCAAATGGTGGAAAGGTTTCCAAGTCCTCCATACTCGTCCAGGGTAAGTCCGAGCCGTGAGACAATACCCTTTGGACCTTTGAAAAAGTTTGGTCATTGATGATTTTGAAGCTCGAGACAAGGTTTTTGAAGGCTCTGGAGGAAGAAAACGTGGACAGCAAGAAAGGCTTCTTCTTTCTTCATCCTCTTCATCCTTTGAAGCACATTGAAGCATATGGCTATGGAGGGGCCAACCAACCAACCTTCTCTTGATTTTATTTAATTTCTTCATTGATTTTTCATAGTTTTGTTCACTGTTTTCACATAGATTTTCATCACATGACTTCATTATTCACACACCCACATCATATTTTTCCAGACCGATGTCTATAATATGGGTTTAAAAGAAACAAAAAATTGAGTAATTTTAGTTTAGTTGCATGCTTAGATTAACATTTAGCTTTAATCTGTTTTCTTTCTTTTCTTTGTTTAATCTTTTGAAAGGTTTGAAGAAGAAGAAATGCTTGAAGAAAAGAACCACGAAAAGAACAAAAAAAAAAAAAAGAGTAAAGTGAAGAGAGGCTCTTCTTTTTCGGCCGACCGAAAGAGAGGAACAAAGAATCTCAATCTCTCAATTTTTCACAAGGTGAGTAAAGCGATCATCTTTTCATTGAAACCTTTGGTTTATGGCGATCACGATTCAATTAGATTTGTTAAATATTCAACACATGATATCATGATAATAACACACACAATTTGAGCACCTACACCCCCCCAATCGCTTTCCAACCTTTGAAAATCAGAGAGAGGGGAGGCTTCGCCGTCGGCCGCCGACGACAACAGGGGTCCTCGGGACTGGCAGAGCTTGCCAATTATACCGGTCTGCACATTAAGGGTGGCTGATCACCATTGAAGCCCATACCAAGCCCTTTGGAACCGGTTTTTCATCCCTATGAAGAACACTTCGAAAACCGCAAAAAAAATCCAATTTTTCTCCACAAAAAATTAAAAAAAATGTTGTATGTGTTAGCTTAGGTGGCCTACAAGTCAATCTGACTATGTAAATCTCGTTCATTTATTAATAAAATGGCATAATATTCATTATGTGTAAATTGCGTTAATTATCGTTTCATAATGAAGTCCGTGAATATGTGCTATGGTGATCAGATTATGATGAGATCATACTAATGAGACTGATCACTTAAACACACATATTCTTAATCGTTCCTAGTCGGAGGATATCCGAGAAGGACATCGGATATCCGGTTAGACTAGTACAGATTACTCATGCTCATATGATGAGGGTGACTGATCTCATAAGTCACTTGTGTGGAGACACTAAGGCGAATCTGTAGGTGCTCATTGGAGAATGAGTTCACTGAACTGATCCGACTGAATCGCTGGATGGTATTGTACCTCACTGTCAACCAGCTTGATTCTATTGTCGCAGTTGCGTGGATGGTCCTCGGACCTGAGACACCAAGGACACCTTGGCGGTGGACTTCTGTGCTTTGACCTTGGTTTACGAATCTCTAGCCACGGGATTCTAATACGCCAAGGATTAGGTACAACGGAATACCGTCGAAGGGAATTGTGTGTCAATAAGGAATCATTCGCTCTCGGTACTTAGAGAGAGAATGCTCTAGGAAGGATGCGCGAAAGTTCCTGGCCAGGGCGGACGATAATATCGGGAAAAGAGTTTTCCGATATTCATCAGCGGCATCCAATCCAAGTGAGTCGACCGGTTAGGGTTTGACAGCTCGCCATACCCTGAGTTGACCCGAGAGCATTGTACGAATAAAGGATTATATCCACGCGGTAACTGTCGGCGGAAAGGTTTCAAGAGTGGGTTACTTAACCCCAAAGACCTTCTGGGTTCACGCGGTGTTGCTTGGCACCCAACGTGATCGGAGGCCCGGTCGAATTCGATGTGCGATATCAATTCGATTGATTAATTGATTAATAAAGGGTTATTAATTAATTAATAAAGCAAGTGAGGAGTCACTGGGCTTGTTGGGCAATTAACTGGACTAGTACTTGGGCCTAGAGGGTCACACGCACATGATTCTCAAGGCGATGGATAAATAAGTGGGTTTTATATAAACCGGGGGTTTTTATGAAAAATCACGTGGTTAGTATAAAACATAGCGAACGGGCTGAGCAGGCCAAGCTGCTGCTAACCCTAGCCACCCCTCCTCAGTTTCTGTCTTTCTCTGGCGTCCAGGCAGATCCAGATCTGCTCCGCCGCTTCTCCGAATCCCGTTCGACGGGAAATCGTCCGCGCGTTGCGGCGATCATTGCGGCGACCGGCGGAGGCTTCGTGGGCTGCGAAGAACGAGGAACGTGAGGATATCCATCGCGGGGAGGATCGCGGGGACTTCGCTAGAGGCCGGGCGCTTGCGCGGCTTGCGGTGTCACACCGACAGAACCGAACGGCTGCGGATTCGAATCCGCACATGGTGAGTAATCCGATTATCGTATTTTAGATTTCGAAACGGGAACGGATCGCTGTATTTTTTTTAGTTTCCGCTGCGTGAGCGATCCGAAGAAACCGAGAAAACCCAACAGTGGTATCAGAGCCAGGTTCCACTGTTTCTCGTCCTGTTTCGGTCTCCGATTTAGTAATTCCGTATATTATTCCATGCATATAATCCGATTATATTGATAGAAATATGTTCATGAGATGAACACGAATAATCAGATTATTTTTCTTCTATTTTCGGATTTTTATTTTGGGGCTTTGGTGTTCTCCGTGAGACGAAGAACAACGATGTTCATGCGGCTTCGTTCGGGTACCCCAATCGTTGGGGAGGTGGATCGGCATCCCAGATCATCTCGGAGATGTCGCCGGTCACCACCAGGCCTGCAGTCGGCGCCGAAGAGGGAGATGGAGATCCCCCTTCTTTTCTTCCCCACGGTTTTTGAACATAAAAACTATTTTAAAAGGGGGAGTGAGGCTTGGCCTGCAGCGATTTGGAGGGCCTCCGGCGGCCCTGCCGGCGCCGGCGTGCGTAGCCGGCACCGGGGACGTCGTCGGCGGGTCGGGGCGGCGTCGGGCCGGCCGCCGCCGACGCCCCATAGGCCGCTGCCTAACCTGCAAACGCAGGTTAGGGTTTCTGTGAAAGGGTGGGGAAGAAACCGGCCCGGGGCCGGTTCAGAGAGTGGACCGGGCGGCTGGACCGGCCAGCAGGCCGGGTCGGGCCGCGCCTGGCTGGCTGGGACCTGGCCCTGTGCCAGGGCTCGAACCAGTGCCCCCCCGGGCTCGAACCCTAGCCGAGCCAGGGCCTGGGTTTTATGGGCTGGGCCCATTTATTTACCCCCACCCCCACTTTTAATTCCATTAGTACCCCATATTAAACCCTTAATGACCCAATTAAATAAGAATTGGATTATAATTTTAAAATTCAAAAGTGTTTTTAACATTAAAATTATTTTTCAGTTTTACTTAATTGGTTCCTTGATGATTTTGAATCATTATTTAAATTAAGGGTTTATTAATTAGCAATTAGTTGTTAATTAGTTAGGGTTAATATTAATTTAAATGTTAAATTGATTATTAACCTCAATTTAACTAAGTTAAATGTTAAATTAGTTATTAATGGTTATTAGTCTAATTGTTAGATTATTAACTATTATCTCTGCTAATTGTTAATTAATTATTTGAGTTAGTTGTTAATTTAATTGTTAAATTAATAATTGACTTAAATGACTAATTTAAGTGTTAAATTAGTAGTCTTTAATTATTATTGTTAGTTATTAATTTAAGGTTTAAATTAATGATTAACATTAATCTTCTAATCTAATAGTTAGATTAGTAATTATTAATTAATTAAAGTTAATTATTAATTTAAGTGTTAAGTTAATAATTAATTTTAAATTTACTAATCTAAGAGTTAGATTAGTAGTTAATTAATAATTAGAGTTAATTAATAATTTAAGTGTTAAATTCTTAATTAACTTTGTTGAATTAATCTAAGAGTTAGATTAGTTTTTAATAGTCTAATTGTTAGATTATTAATGGGGTTTAATCTAAGTGTTAGATTATTAGAAATGTTCTAATTTGCATGGAATACTCTGGAATTATTAATTTCGAATGTGTGCGCATGTGATGTGTGTTTTGATGCTTTTAAATTTTGATTTAATTGCATGTTAATTTAATAAAATGAGTTTTCGAAATTCAAATACCAATTTTGATTGGATCCCAGTTTTTTTGAAAGCCAAAACTTATATATTTTGAAAAACTCATTTATTTTAGCCATGTGATGCGCTGAATCATGTGTGGGATGTTTAAAACACACCGTGGTCATGGATATGCACTTAATTTATTATTCATGTGATGAATGGATTGTGTGGATTGTGGATGTATTTTGATTATTAATTGTTAATAAATAGAGGTCTGCGCACCTCTCTCTCTCATACTCCGATGTATTTCTACCTCCCTCTCTCTCTTGTACTCGCCATAAGGCCTTCTTCAATTTACTTATAAATTCTAGAATTTAAATGTAATATGATCGAGGCAATCGAGGAAGGAGCGAGGACGATCCACAGCTGCAACCAGGAAGGCGAAAAGATGGAGATCTCTTGCCTATGAGATTGCAGGATATCTAATGTAAATGTTATGATTAGATTGTGTGTGCGTTTGACTGTTGGCTCCAGTCAAAGCCACTGTGCTATCCATGACCATACTAATGACTTGAGATGCATTGTTTTTCTTTTGATTACGAATCAAAGCAGGTTATAGTATTTAGTAAATATATACGATATATCTATATACTATCACCTAGGAGAGACCAAGATAAAAGTTATCTAAATACCCTCAGATAAACTCTAAGCCGTAACGCGAGTAGTTAAGAACTTACCCCGTGGTCCACCATCGTTATAGTCATAGGATTCGAATCACTTTAGGCAGGTTTGTTGTGCTATCCACAAGGCCTGCTTAATTGGGAGGAGAAACTGTGGCTATGGCATTAGATGCCTATAGATCGGGGTAGAGGAACCATGTAGCTTTGTTGTGCTATCCACAAGGGCTGCATGCAAATCTATGCTCGTCGCGTAATGATGGTTAGCTTAGACCAGGATTAATGGTTTGTTGTGCTATCCACAAGGCCATTAAATCTCTGGCGACCGAAGCCATGATCAGATATTGCAAGGAGTTGCAAGTCCCATGAGTTTGGTGCTCTTTGATTGTATTACAGTTTGTTGTGCTATCCACAAGGCTGTAGTGCAAGTCATTGAGATTCTGATCCCCACTAGGAGACTGTCGGCGTCTCCCGTTCTGTATAACTGAGGGTTATACAGTCCATCGAAAATTAGTGGGAGTTAAACTTGAACAAAAGACCATGTCTTGTTTTAAATTTTAATAATTGAACATCTGCTAAATAGATTTTACTTATCTCCTGTAGGTAATTATGTCGTCGAATAACCCACTCCGTGGCATACTTGATGCCCTTTTGACTTACCTGATCTACTCGGATTGGTTCAGAAACCTGAAGAATGTCTTCAGATCCGAGCACATTGACTTTGTCCCTGGAGCTGATCCTCCTGCTGCAGCGGCATTAGATGCCCCTAAAGCAGAGATGATAGCTAATGATATAAGATCGAAGGACAAAGGCAAAGAAGTAGTGAAGGGTGACTGCTTCTATTATAAGCAGTATGATCACTGGAAGAGGAACTGCAAGGAGTTCCTTAACGATAAAGCTCATGGAAGAGTGAAGCTGAATGAAGCTTCAGATATCTATATGATAGATATCAACTTGTCAGTTAGAGATTCCACATCTTGGGTATTAGATACCGGATGTACTTCTCATATCTGCCATGATGTGCAGATGATGACACGTAAGCGCAAGCTAAGACAAGGTGAGGTAGAATTGAGACTAGGAAAAGGCGCAAAAGTTGCGGCGATTGCTGTTGGGACAGCAAACCTCAGGCTTCCATCGGGAGACACCTTACTATTGGAAGATTGTTATTATATTCTTAGCATAATAAAGAACATCATATCAATATCTTGTTGGGACAAGATAGGATATAGGTTGACTATTGAAAATAGAAGTTGTTCGATTTATTACGGTAATAAATCAATAGCTTCAGCATCTTTAATCAACGGTCTATATCTATTAGATGTTTCTTATTACAATCTTCAGATTGATAATGCTCTTAAGAAGAGCAAGAATTGTGTGAACCAGGCCTACATGTGGCATTGTAGACTTGGGCACATTGGCGAAAGCAGGTTGCAAAAGTTGCACAAGCATGGTTACTTAACAGCATTCGATTATGAATCGTTTGCAACATGCGAATCCTGCCTTATGGGAAAGATGGCAAAATCTCCATTTACTGGACATAGAGAACGTGCCAAGGATATTCTGGAACTAATACATTCGGATGTGTGTGGTCACATGTCTACCCAAGCCAAAGGTGGCTTATCTTACTTCATCACGTTCACCGATGACTTCTCAAGATTCGGCTATGTGTACTTAATGAAGTACAAGTCGGAAGCATTTGAGAAGTTCAAGGAGTTCAAGAATGAGGTAAAGAAGCAGTTAGGAAAGAGTATTAAAGCTCTTCGATCAAATCGAGGAGGAGAATACTTGAGTACTAATTTCACACAATTCTTAAAGGATAATGGTATCCTTTCTCAGCTGACCCCTCCATATACACCACAGATGAATGATGTATTAAAAAGGAGGAATCGTACCTTGTTGGACATGGTGCGATCCATGATGAGCTTTTCGGGATTATCAGTGTCCCTCTAGGGGTATGCTCTAGAGTCAGCAGCATACCTACTGAACAGAGTACCCAGCAAGTCGGTGGCCTCTACTCTATATGAGATATGGAAAGGCAGGAAACCAGAATTTAAACATGTTAAAGTCTGGGGTTGTCCTGCTCATGTAAAGAGGCATAATCCAGACAAGCTAGAATCACGAACTGATAAATGTAGGTTTGTGGGATATCCAAAGGAAACCTTTGGATACTATTTTTACCATCCTTATGAACAAAAGGTGTTTGTCGCCAGGAAAGCTGTCTTCCTGGAAGAGGAATACCTTCTACATTATCATCAGATGAGATATCAGTTCCTGAATATGTTCAGGTACACACAGATGAGCCTCGTAGATCTGGTAGAGTACCTAGACTACCCGAACGATATGTGGGACATATTGCTGAAGGTAAGTCTAAGGTACAATATAATGAGGATGATGATCCGAAAACCTACCAGGAGGCCATAGAAGGCCTAGAAGCCAGGAAATGGCGAGAAGCCATGAACTCAGAAATCCAGTCCATATACACCAACCAAGTTTGGAACTTGGAGGACTTGCCCGAGGGTATTGTACCCATCAGTTGCAAGTGGATCTTTAAGAGAAAGATCGGTGTTGATGGACGGATCGACACTTATAAGGCAAGGTTGGTGGCAAAGGGATATCGTCAAAGGCAAGGAATTGACTATGACGAGACTTTCTCACCAGTTGCCATGATAAAGTCGATCAGAGTTCTGCTCACCATTGCTGCACATTTTGATTATGAAATCTGGCAGATGGATGTGAAGACTGCCTTCCTCAATGGTAACCTTGAGGAGGAGGTGTATATAATACAACCAGAAGGTTTCACATCCAAAGAATCTCCAGATAAAGTGTGCAAGTTTCAGAGGTCCATTTATGGACTGAAGCAGGCTTTCCGGAGTTGGAACATAAGATTTGACGAGGCTGTCAAGTTTTATGACTTCATTAAGAATGAAGATGAGCCTTGTGTGTACAAGAAGACCAGTGGGAGTACAGTCACTTTTCTAGTTCTTTACGTATATGACATACTACTCATTGGGAATGATGTAGCTATGATGTCATCAGTAAAGATCTGGCTGTCGAAAAACTTCTCCATGAAGGATTTGGGAGAAGCATCCTACGTATTGGGAATACGGATCTATAGAGATAGATCAAAGAGGATGCTTGGAATGACCCAATCCTTGTACATAGATACCATAGTCAAAAGGTTTGGCATGGAAAATTCCAAGAGAGGTCTCATACCGATGAGACATGGAATTATTCTCTCAAAGGAGCAGTCTCCTAAGACTCCTGACGAGAGGGCATTCATGGATAGAATACCCTATGCCTCTACCATAAGATCTATCATGTATGCCATGCTATGTACACGGCTTGATGTTGCATTTGCTCTAAGTGTTACGAGCAGATTTCAGGCTGATCCAGGCGAAGAGCACTGGAAGGCAGTAAAATGTATCCTTAAGTACTTGAGAAGAACTAAGGATATGTTTCTTGTCTATGGAGGAGGTGACTTGAAACTACGAGGCTTTACTGACTCGAGTTTCCAGTCAGATCCAGATGATAGCAAGTCAACATCTAGATTCGTGTTTACCTTGAACGGAGGCACAGTGTGCTGGAAGAGTTCCAAGCAAGTAACCACTGCAGATTCGACGACTGAAGCTGAGTACATTGCTGCAGCAGAAGCCGCCAAGGAAGTAGTATGGTTGAAGAAATTCATCACCGACATCGGCGTAGTTCCCAACATCTCTAAGCCTGTTCCACTGTTGTGCGACAACAATGGAGCCATTGCGCAAGCGAAAGAGTCGCGGTCTCATCATAAATCGAAGTATATTCTGAGGCGCTTTCACCTTATCAGAGAGATCATATCCAGAGGAGATGTAGTAGTGGAAAGAGTTCCATCCGTCGACAATATAGCAGATCCACTGACAAAGCCGTTGGCTCAAATTGTGTTTGAGCGTCACCTAGAGTCTATGGGCTTATTGTATAAAGGTGATTGGCTTTAGTCCAAGTGGGAGATTGTTAGTTTAGGTGGCCTACAAGCCAATCTGACTATGTAAATCTTGTTCATTTATTAATAACATGGTATAATATTCATTATGTGTAAATCGCGTTAATTATCGTTTCATAATGAAGTCCGTGAATATGTGCTATGGTGATCAGATTATGATGAGATCATACTAATGAGACTGATCACTTAAACACACATATTCTTAATCGTTCCTAGTCGGAGGATATCCGAGAACGACATCGGATATCCGGTTAGACTAGTACAGATTACTCCTGCTCATATGATGAGGGTGACTGATCTCATAAGTCACTTGTGTGGAGACACTAAGGCAAATCTGTAGGTGTTCATTGGAGAATGAGTTCACTGAACTGATCCGACTGAATCGCTGGATGGTATTGTACCTCACTGTCAACCAGCTTGATTCTATTATCGCAGTTGCGTGGATGGTCCTCGGACCTGAGACACCAAGGACACCTTGGTGGTGGACTTCTGTGCTTTGACCTTGGTTTACGAATCTCTAGCCACGGGATTCTAATACGCCAAGGATTGGGTATAGCAGAATACTGTCAAAGGGAATTGTGTGTCAATAAGGAATCATTCGCTCTCGGTACTTAGAGAGAGAATGCTCTAGGAAGGATGCGCGAAAGTCCCTGGCCAGGGCGGACGATAATATCGGGAAAAGAGTTTTCCGATATTCATCAGCGGCATCCAATCCAAGTGAGTCGACCGGTTAGGGTTTGACAGCTCGCTATACCCTGAGTTGACTCGAGAGCATTGTACGAATGAAGGATTATATCCACGCGGTAACTGTCGGCGGAAAGGTTCCAAGAGTGGGTTACTTAACCCCAAATACCTTCCGGGTTCACGCGGTGTTGCTTGGCACCTAACGTGATCGGAGGCCCAGTCGAATTCGATGTGCGACATCAATTCGATTGATTAATTGATTAATAAAGGGTTATTAATTAATTAATAAAGCCAGTGAGGAGTCACTGGGCTTGTTGGGCCATTAACTGGACTGGTACTTGGGCCTAGAGGGTCACACGCACATGATTCTCAAGGCGATGGATAAATAAGTGGGTTTTATATAAACTTGGGGTTTTTATGAAAAACCGCGCGGTTAGTATAAAACATAGCGAACGGGCTGAGCAGGCCAAACTGCTGCTAACCCTAGCCGCCCCTCCTCAGTTTCTGTCTTTCTCTTGCGTCCAGGTATATCCAGATCTGCTCCGCCGCTTCTCCGAATCTCGTTCGACGGGAAATCGTCCGCGCGTTGCAGCGATCATTGCGGCGACCGGCGGAGGCTTCGTGGGCTGCGAAGAACGAGGAACGTGAGGATATCCATCGTGGGGAGGATCGCGTGGACTTCGCTAGAGGCCAGGCGCTTGCGCGGCTTGCAGTGTCACACCGACGAAACCGAATGGCTGCGGATTCGAATCCGCACACGGTGAGAACTTCGATAATCCGATTATCGTATTTTAGATTTTAAAACGGGAACGGATCGCTATATTTTTTTTAGTTTCCGCTGCGTGAGCGATCCGGACAAACCGAGAAAACCCAACAATATGTTCATCGTATAAAAGATTTTCTGTGAGGGAAAGATAATATAAGCAGGGAATTAATTTTAGAACATTAATTTTAGCGATCCGAAACAGATCAGAGTGTAACCTGTCTCTAATACCACTATTAAGATCTGGGCAGGTCGTGAAGAACGCAACGGAAATAAACAATAAAATCATCGCGCCCAATACCTGCATATCCGTTTCAGAACAAAAAGCGGTAAACCGAAAAATCTGGTCGTGATCGAATCACCGTACGCGGATTCAAATCAGTATCCATGTTGGTTCCGTCGAGGCAATGCCGCTAGCTATACAAGCGTCTGGTCTCCAGCGGTATCTACGCAATCCTTCACAGTGGTTCGTCCTTGCTCACTCATCTAAATCAGTACGCTCGCTGAAGATCCTTCGCCGCAACAGAGTCCAGAACACGCGGACGATGAATTCTCGACATTCGGGAATTACGCACGGCGGAGATGGGAGGCATCCCGGCGCTGTGAAGGGGGCACCCAGAGAAGGAGGAGAGAGAGAAGGGAGCGGTCAGCAAGGAGAGCTCTTGGAGCTTGGCCCAAGGTTTCTACATGGCTTGTCTATACATTAACTGGGTGCGACTTTTCACAAAAGTCCCCGAATTAATATAAAATCCACTAAAACACCACCGACTAAGAATCTATTTGCGTATGACCCTCTAGGCCCATTAACCAATCTGATTTTCAGCCTGCTAAGTCTAATAACACTTTATTGACTTATAGTAATTAATTAATATCTCATATTTAATTAATTACTTAACCGAATTAACATCTCATGTAAATTTGGTGGGACTTCTGATCAAGAACACCGCACAATCCCGGAAGGTAATGGGGTTCAGCAACCCACTCATGGAACATGTCCGTCCACAGTTACTGCGTGGCTATAATCCTTCATTCGCACAATGCTATCGAGTCGACCTAGGATATGGTCAAGTGTCAAACCTTAGATGGTCAACTCACTTGAATCAAACTCTATTGTACAATATCATAAAACACCTTTTCTGATATTGCGTCTGCTTTGGCCAGAGACTCCTGTTGATCTATCCTAGAGCATTCTCTCTCTAGTTACCTGAGAGCGAATGATCCTCTATTAAACACACGATCACCTTCGAAGGTCTTTTGTTGGACCCTATCCTTAACTATTAGAGATCTCGTAGATAGGGATTCGTGAGCCAAGGTCAAAGTTTAGAAGTCTGCAGACAAGATGTCTTTGGTGTCTTAAGTCTAAGGATCAACCACGCCACTATGACGATGAATCAAGCAGGCTGACAGTCATATAAAATTACCATCTGGCGATTCATGTCGGATTAGTTCAGTGAACTCATTCCCCAATGAGCATTATAGGTTCACCATAGTGTCTCCACACAATTGACCAGTGAGATCAGTCACCCTCATCATATAAGCTAGAATAACCAGTAGTAGTCTTACTAGATGTTTGATGTCCTTCTCAAACATCTTACGACTAAGAACAATTAAGAGTATGTGTTTATAAGTCATCAGTCTCATCATTATGATCTCATCATAATCCATTGACTATTGCACACATTCAAGGACTTCATTATGTGCAATAATAAATACGCCAATCTTCATAATAAAATTAGTACCATTTATCAATGAACCAGATTGTAATAGGTATCATATGATTGGCTTTAAGGACACCTATATCCAACACCTCCTTCCTAGTCCTCTTCTTGGATGGGTCAAAGTCTTCACCCTCGCGCTTCTCGACTAGGGGGGGGGGGGGGGGGGGGGCATCTGTCAAGGCCTGCTCAGCCACCTTCTTTACCTTAGCCAGGATCAAGGCCTCTCAGTTGATATACTTAGGCACCTGCACAACCAAGTCCTAGAACGTTGGTGGATACCTCTTGGTGATGGAGCTCAGCAACTCAATATCGATACAACTGCTGATGAGCGACCTCAGTATGGAACCTGGCGAAGTAGTCTAGGAGGATTTCACTTGTCCCCTGGCGAATAGCAAGCAGGCTAGCTGAGGTCTTGCACTGGTAGGTGGCATCATAGAACTGGTCAATGAATAATTGGCCAAATTGGAGTAATGAGTGGATGTAGATTACAGCTCGCATTTCGAACCAAGTCGATGTCATTTTCTCCAGCATCAAGGGGAACAGATAGCAGTGGACAGCTTATGGTACCCCTCGGACTGAAAGGTACGAGTTGAACTACTGGAAGTGGTTGACTGGATCCGTCATCCCATCATAAAGTGGACCCTTCGATAACTTCACATTCTCTAGGACGTATGCAGTTAAAAGTACAGGGCGAATGGTGATTTCTCCAAGATGACGCTCGCTAGTGGTGCCACGTAAGGCCCAGTCACCATCTGCTACACCTCTTCCTGGATTTCGAACAGTCGACAATCTAAGTTCGAGGTTGAAACGACTGCAGCAATGAAGCGACCCGTAGCCCTGGTCGGCCGAGTATTAGATGAGGTGTTGTTGGGCTCAATTGTGTGTGTCCGTTGGTGACTGTACAGCTATCCTACCTGCTCGGCTATGTACTTGAAGTCCCCTCGGGCGGGAGCCCTCGAGGCTGCACCGAAGGCCCAGTCGAAAACTGTCTGCCAGTAGGTACTGGGACTGAGGCTGCGATGGCGGCGGCCTCTCTGTAGGCTTAGTAATGCCATACGCTGATCGATGGCCGTCACCATCTCGCATAATGAGGCGAGAGATGTAACTGTGGTTGTTAGGTGCACCACTTGTTGAGAGAGTTCCTCGACCCAGTCATCCTTTGATGGAATGCGATGTGGTCCTACCAGAAGTAGCAAACCGTAGGGCAAAGTCGGACGCATGGCCGAGTGTGCTCCGTCGGCCTGGCCGAGCTACAAGGATGGGGTGTTCTGAGTGGACTCGGATTCCTCCTATAACACCCCAAACCTCGTATCTAGTCATATTCGACTTCTGACAGAATTCGAAGATGGTACAAGTACAGAACATAGTGCATACATAATTGAAATGAGAGAATAAAAGTCCACAAGACAATAACAAATAGTCACTCATTGCAACAATCCAAATAATAATAAGCTAAAACAATCTACCAAAGTCTCATAATAAATAACTTTATCTGAATAACATAATCAATCTCTTTCAACTCCTTAGGATCTCACAAATTATATAGTAGACTCAAATACTTCCTACTACATTTATCTACTGAAAGAAAACACTCACATTACCATGAAGAACACTTACTCCTCATGGTCAGAATCAAAATGCAACTCTTTGGCCACCTCCTCTAAAACATTATTAAACAAACCAACTGAGTACAAAACTCAATAGGCATCATCCCCTCCATTGGCCAAACATATAGTAGTTAAAATTCACATGGTAACTAAATCCTATCATGAACAATCCATAATGCTACCTATAGATCAAATAAAAGAATGATACAAAACAAGATCTCACATATATCTCATATCCGATCAGATGTGTTTTCTAATAGTCTGAAGTAAACATGATAGCACATATAATTTATCACATATGCCAAATTTTTATAAGTCACTTAACAATAAACTACTAGCCATGAACACATCACACATATCCTCTAACACATAAGTAGGCTCATATCACATATCACATAATGAACAAATATAGCTAGTACCATGAAATCAAGTTAAATGTTTCAAAATTCAGATATCTAAAAATTATAATGCCTTAAAGGAAGTTCAAATGATTCACATATGTCACAAATTATCACAATTTCATATCTTAGTCAAACAAGCATCCTAGCTACAACATAAGGGACCACACACACATATACCGAATACTTAGGTAATAGTACCAAGTCTTGATACCACAGAACTAGGTATCGTACATATCTTACCACTATACCATACTGAAGTAGGTTTCAGATATTTTACCCATTGCCCTTGGATCACATAATACATATACAATAAGGATACTTATGTTGGAATCGGACCACATAATCCCCTTAAGATGGTAATGTCCATAATTACATATTTTTAAACTAATGGCACATAAGCTACATAAATTAAAATTCATTATACTGCAGGAAATTCAAACATTCAGATAACTAATGTTATAATTTGCCAAAAATAACAACTTTTGAATGAAAAGAGACATAGTTAAATAACTATATCTCTTTACTGCAAGTTTTCATGTGAAATAGATTTCAACAAGTCAAAAATGACCTCGAAGTGTTTTGAAAATTTTACAGAATTTTTGAAATTGTTTTCATACTTTTCTAACATGAAACCTTATTTTTAAAAGCTAAAATACACTATTTACTGAAATAAATACAAAATAGATTCACAAATTAATAAAACTTGGAAAACCTGTTAGAAATGTCATATGGCTCATGTCTACAAATTTTCATAATTTGTTTAACCCATTTGACTCAAATTCAAACTCATAGTCAAATTTCAATTTTAAGGTACACAATCTATTGTGCGACATGCCTGAATTTAATATAAACATAAATAATAAATAAATTATCAAAATTATAAAAAATTATATATATATATAAATTAAACATATTGGAGAATAATTTTTAAAATTTTAAAAGCATTTGGATAAAAAATGAATAAGTTATAAACTTCTGAACATAAGATAGGAAAAACTAGGCAGACATATTACTATTGAATTGCATAGGTTTGAAAATGATCTCCGTACAGATATTTTGAAATTGTTTTCATACGTTTCTAATATGAAACCTTATTTTTAAAAGTTGAAATACACTATTTACTGAAATAAATATAAAATAGATTCAGAAATTAATGAAACTTGGCAAACCTGTTAGAAATATCATATGGCCCATTTCTACAAATTATTATAATTTTTTTAACCCACACTACAAGGAAGACAAGTTTTGTCAGCGAACATATGTCCACGGCTATAGACACTTATCGACAAAAAGAATATTAGTCGACGGCTAATAAAGTACCGTTTACAATAGATTTATATGTCAACGGTTAAGATAACCGTTTACATATAGGTAGTATATGTCAACGGCTACATTGTAGCCGTTGACATATGTAGGTTATATGTTAACGGTTCTCGTTTACCCGTTGACGTATATAATAAATAAATAAATAAAAATTAGAAAAAACTATATGTCAACGGCTATAAGTGCAGCCGTTAACATATCTGCTCTACGTCGGCGGCTTTACTTGTAGCCGTTGACAAAAGTTCTCCAAAAGAAACTCCCGTCGGCTCTTTTCTTGTTTCCCTCCCGAGCCCGCCCCTTTCCCTGTCTCCCTCTTTTCCCTCTCCTAGCCCTAACCACCGCCGTGCTCCCTCCGCTCTGCCCGCCATCGTCGCCGGTCTCCCAATCCCCCTCTCCCGTGGGGCGGCGGAAGAGCTCTGGTGGACTGTGGAGGGGAGAAGGGGGAGGGGGGGACGATGCCGCCCAGTAGGATCCCGCCAAAGCACCGTCCCGATGGGACGTCCCCGCTGCCGCCGGGCATGGACTGGAGCCCTCCCCTCAAGCAATGGGTACGCCCTCTTCTCCCATCCTCCTCATCCCCCTCTCTCTCTAGATCTCACGGTGCCGTCTCCTATCGATAAAAGGGGGCAACGCCACCCCCCAACCCATCAAGTCCTTCTTACGATGCTGCGGAGCTTCCGGAGAGTAGCCACCAGCTGCAACTGCGGCTTCTCATGGGCCTCGTCAAGAAGCTTGGCGATCTGGGCCTTATCTAGGGGGAGCCGCGGGGTGGGGAAGCGCTCCACGCCGTGGGAGGCGTGGGCGACGCACCAGGCCTGGATGAGGCGGCGGAGGGTGTGGTTGGGGGTGTGTTCGACGTCGACGGAGAGGGGCTGCTTGGTGACAGGGCAAGCAGGGTGCTCCTTCTTGGAGAAGTTTCCTAGTATTTATCATTTGGCTTTTGACGACTCAGTTTTCTAAAGTAATTGTTTACATTGTGATATGTGCTGAACTTATAAGACCACTACTGCACCTATAGTCTCGCTTTTGGATTCCTCAGTTGTATCTGTATCCAACTCTCATCTTCTGCAGCTTGGTCTTTTCTAAGTTAGATGTAGATGGGCAAGGGAATACTTCTTTATGTGTTGCCAATTGATTTTTGAGCCCGGAAAACATGACGATGGTTTGAACAAGCAATTATTATTTGAATTTTTTTGTTGTGTACTTTCTAGAATAAAGATGAACTTGTCAGCAACATGGATTTTCCCAGTTCCACTGATGCAGTCGAAAGTAGTAAAGATGATGCCATACTTCAAAGTGGCAATGAGGTACGACTATATTTGACGGGAATGCTAGATTCCAGGAATTGTTTGTGAACTCTATTTCTCTAACTTTCATGCGGTGCATAGTGTGGTCTTGTGATTTGTTTATTTGCTGAAAAATGACCCTGCCATAGGAAAACGATGACACCGACGAGGTTGCAACTGGATCTCCATTGCCAGGCATGAAGGTGAATGTTCCTTCAAAACTTGGGATCTTTGGCATGATGCTTTTCACTTATCTTTCTACTTCTGCATTTTGAGTTAATTGACTTGGTGTATTCGACATCTAATCTTTATCCTTTTCTTTGAAATGCTAATGATCAACTGCAGCAAATTGGTGAACCTATCTAATGATTACTAATATGCTTAGTGAGTCATAAAAAAGCCATTAATCTTTGGCATGAATGATCCTTGAAAAACTTTTTTAGTTTCTTCAGGTTGCTGATTCCTATTTTGCAAACACTTTCTGATCAGAGTGGGGTATTGTTCAAGGGCAATCTACGTGGACAGGCAGCTAAAAGCTATGGGAAGATAACAAAACGGATGCAGGTGATTCACGTTTTGCTTCTCTGATTTGTCTAGTGCAGATGCCCAATTATTCAGGCATAGTTTTGTGTAATTTCCAGCACATTTAATTCACAGGATAAATTTGGTGATCAATATAAGCTTTTCCTTCTCATCAATCCAGAGGATGATAAACCTGTGGCAGTGGTGGTTCCTAGACAAACACTACAACCTGAATCAACTGGTATACTTTTTTTTTTTTTGCAAATAATCCTGGATAGCCTTTTTGTCTATCTAATAGAAAAAAATGATGAGGAAATGATAACCTGATGGCATTTTCTTTGGGCTTTCTCTTGCCTAAGATTCGTGTTCTTTTGGATTTGCAGCTGTGCCAGAGTGGTTTGCAGCTGCAGCATTTGGACTAGTTACTGTTTTCACCTTACTGCTCCGGAATGTACCCGCATTGCAATCAAATCTAGTGTATGTTTATTGTGCCTTTTATCTATTTATTTTCCTTCCATAAGTTTTTGGTTCTTCAATGATGGATTAAGATGTCCTTTCTATGCCTAACAATCAACATGATTCTTTAATGTACGTCACTCAAGATTCGCCATATCGCTGATGCGTATCAGATCATATCCTCCTAAATACGATATGATACTGATCCGATTCGGTCCAACTCGCACAATTCACTCTAGTCAAGCCAATGAGTTTGTTAAACGTAACAAGTTTAAGCCATATTTTGGAGAAATGAAACCTATTAATTGATATAAAAAGGGTAATTTTACTTGTCAAATGGGAATAACTCAATTTAAAAACAACCTATTATGCATGTATGAGTTGACACGATCCTGTCTGACTCGGTGCATGCCAACGGATCGGACTCGTTCAGATACAAGTTGACTTGTATGAATCGGCAATCCAGTACGATACGGAAAACCATGATGTTTTTTTTTTGTTGAAAGAAATCCGGATTGTACCGCTAATTTTATTATAAATAAATAGAAGCAATACAATCAATCAAAGATAGGGGAGATTCCTATCTTAGAGAAAACCAAAAACTAAAAAAATAACTTAAGATACTACTCTCGACCAGTCCTCAGCAGACACCCCAATGATATGTCGGTTCCAATTATACACATGAGATGATCAGCATGACAATATTCTCAATGTATAGCCTGCTGCCCCTAAAAACAATGGCATCCCTTTCCTACCAAATGGCCCAGCAGATGGTATGAGGTAGTACTTGTAGAATCTTCCTTTGAGCACCTTTTGGTAATTGAAACTTCAGATTGTAAAAATAATCCCACATCTCTTGCAGACTGCTGAAAGTAACAGAAATTTTCATCCATCTGCCGATAATACTCCAAACTTCTTTGCTGATCTGGCATTTAATGAACAAGTGATCTATGTCTTTAGCGTCTACTCCACATAATATACACACTATATCATTGTTCTGACACCACTTTGTTCTATAGACCTTAGTAATAATTCTCTTTTTGAAGACCAACGACATAAAACACTGTACCTTACATGGTGCCTTCACTTTCCATATGTCTTCAAGATGCCTGATCTCCCTCCAGAATTTTGTAAAAAGACTTCACAGAGAAGATTCGTTTATTTTCTGCCCACAAAATCTGATCCTTTGCATCCAGATTGATCCTCACTTCTGATAGCAAAAGCATTAAAGATAAATACTACAGCTCCTCATGTTCCTTGAATTCCATTCTCAACTGAACAGACCATTGAATAGTTCCATTCTCCACATGATAGACTTCACTGATGAAACTATCTTTTTTGCATGCCAAATGATAAATACTAGGAAACTTCTCCTCTTCTTGGCAGAGACAAGACGAACACCTGTGATCATGACATAGAATTGGAGGTTTGGCCCACACCAAACTATTTCTGGCCCTCACTGCTTCTTCAGTAATATGAAGTTAGAAGGGTGATGACATAGAATTGGGGGTATGTGACTATTTGTTTATTTGTGTGTCTCTTTTCCTTTTATTTATTTATTTATTTATTTATTTTTTCTTAGTAACTATTTGTCAGCGGCTAGGAAAGCCGTTGATATATATAACATTTGTCAGCGGCTTTAAGTAGCCGTGGACATATGTATCATTTGTCAGCGGTTAACCTCCGTGGACATAAGTTGTATATGTCAGCGGCTTTAAGTAGCCGCTGACATATGTATTATATGTCAGCGGCTACTGTGTGTAGACATATAATATATATGCCAGCGGCTTTAGGTAGCCGCTGACATATAATACATATGTCAGCGGCTACTGTGCGTAGACATATATATTATATATCAGCGGCTTTCTATAGCCGTTGACAAATATATGCCAACGGGACTTTTGTCCACGGCTTTGTCAGCGGCTAAGAAGCCGTTGACATAAGTTTTTGTCAGCGGCTCTTTAGGATTTGTCAGCGGCTCTTAGCCGCTGACAAATCATGTTTTCCTTGTAGTGCCATTTGACTCAATTTCAAACTCACAGTCAAATTTCAATTTTAAGTTACACAGTCTATAGTGCGACAGATCTGAATTTAATATAAATATAAATACTAAATAAATTTTAACATTAACCAAAATTTATGTACATAAATTAAACATATTTAAGAATAATTTTTAAAATTCTAAAAGCATTTTGATAAAAAATGAGTGAGTTATAAACTTCTAAACATATGATAGGAAAAACTGGGCAGACAGATTACTATTGAATTGCATATATTTGAAAAAGAATTATTAAATAAATTCAAAAAATATAAACATTTGTGAGTAGACGCTAGTCAAGTTGAAGAACCTATAGTTAAAATTTCAAGTTATTCTGATGTCAAACGAGGAAGAACCAACTTTAGGAACTCGAGACAAAAAATCAAATCAAACAGCCACAAAGCTAGCCTTCTCACCGAACAAACAACCACCTAGTTGGTTGCTTGATGGTCAGACGGCCACCTATAGCTGGCTGTATAGCTGGCCTAACGGCCACTGTAATGGCCATCAGGCCACCAGACACGTAGGAGCACACTAAAACTTAGATTTTTTAAGGGGTTTTGAGATTTTCCTCAAAACAAAAAGATTTCAAATAATATTCTTACACAAGTTTAGGCTTTAAAATCATCAAATATTTAGATTTTTCTATAGATATAAATTAAAACATATAGGAGGATAATCATCGTTTACCGCTTACGAACAAACCGATCTTCTCCAACGAATCTTTTCAATTTTACCATGAATCCAACAATTTATAACCTTCTTTCTCGATCTCTAAGCCGCATAGAATATATCATAAACATGAGATCATTAATCCATAAGCCATAAACCATCTCTTCTTCTTTATTCTTCAAGAACAAGAATAAAATATCCACCCTCTTGCTTAAGTGCAACTGCTAGGGTTAATCACACCTCTAAACCCCTATATATACACCAAACACTATAATTCTAATCCTACATGACCTCCACATACCACTCTTAGATCGGATTAAACTTCTCTTTCACGAATTAGAGATAATCCTTATTTAAATTAGACTCATCTCCGATATCTTTACTTGTCTTATCTGAATATTCAATTTTTTGACCTAGTAAATAAAAGAATGTGTACCATTCTACAAAGGTGTATATCTCTTCGAGCTCTTTCCAACAGTACCAACTATGTCTAAATTTAAATTATATACTAAAAGCTATCATCAATTTATTAACTTACTGTCCTGGGTACCCAAACTCAGAAATTTCACTCAACTTAATGGGCTATACCGCCTATGACTCTAAGGTAATGGACTGATTAATTAACTATATTATACTCTATTTATATTTTTAAAATTATTAGTATTTATTTATTTATTATTATTTCTATTTAAAAAAATACGGAGTATTACATCTCCTACCTAGATCGTCCCATCGTCATAGGCCCTCGGTCAGCTATGGCTGCGTTTTCTACAGATGGTCCCAAGTGATGTAGCCGAGAAGTGCTCCCGAGTTGATCCCGAACGAAGTTTCCAAGATCTGAAGGGAGATAAAGGATTTAGATGAGAGAGTCTCGGTTCACCCACACACAAAGCACTCGAGGTCATTTGGGGCCCCAAGTGTGGTCTCAAGATATGCCTATCCGACGCTCAAGTCAGCATGTGACAAAAAGATAAAGATATAGCTTAAAAGTACGAGGGTAAGCAAGTAGGATACAAATATATCTTTTGCTAGATAATTTGTTCTTTTTATAAGGTGATGGGTAGATGGCTCTCAATGGCAATCGATGTAAGATTATTCTCATGAATACTTTATTCCTTCCCCCACCTCGTGCCACCATTATAGGATTGATGGGCCAAAGGCCCGCTTGTTTTGGGTCATCAGGGGTCCTGGCCGATGGGCCTCATCCCATTATTGGGCAGGCTTCGGGACCCATCTCTCTGGCCCCTCACCACAACCCATCAAAATAAGATTCAATCCATCAAAATTACTGCAGAGAAACGTTACCAAACGCACCATTAACATGAAGTAGTTCAATGCCAAATAACTCCGGTGCTAAAATCGTGCATAGCCACTTATCTAATGCCGCTATTGTGACGAACAGGAATTGACTGGTCCAGAAAGCCCCACTTCTTTGTATATTTAGTATGAAAACAATATAAAAGAGACCCACATAATATCTCACCTACATCGGGTAGACTCACATACAGATGCGGACGTTGTTGGAGTATATGTAATGCAAGGAGAGCACGCAGAGGATTTGTTCTTATCATTACCGTCCGTTACCGTGGTGGTCGTCATCACACAGTGTGTGCTTTGCCCACTTTCGCTTTCAAGAGCACAACTCTATCTAAAACCTCAATCCTTCTGTTATCCGCAGGATGTGTTAAAACCATGTTGTTCTTGCCTGTCAAAATATCCGGGTCCAAGTGCATGTGCACCTTCGGATTGTGGACCCATGCTCAATTGCCCTTCGAGGGGGAATGCCAACTGATTGGTCTGATGTTGATATAGGGTGGCTCCGAAATAAAGTCCTGCATTATTGCTTTCCTTGTTATTTATTAAGTACCTGTAAGAGATTAAAATTTTCATTATTGTAACTTTATCCTACAAGATTGACTGATAACACATATAGTATCCGTTACTTTGGTTGTGTTCAGCTTTACCATTTTTATTTTCTTGTATCAGTCATGGAATTTTCATCGAAGCATTGACTTATGCATAATATAATAGTTAACAGTACTTAATATATTTAAGAAGTATTTGGCATTGCTTTTTGTTGAAAGCTCCTAGTAGTTTTTACTTTCAACAGGAAAAGAAAATGAGTGGGTGTAACTATAATTAATTTTTGTTAGCTACTGTGTCAAATTTTTCTTAGCAACTCCATTTTTTCTTAAATTTTAAAACTCAAAAGATAAAATTAACCGAAACTTATACGAACATTTTTTGTAAAAAGAATTTAATCTCTTTTTTCTCAAAACAACCAAGTCAAGATTTAGAAGTCCTTTCAATTAGAAACTGCATCAAATATGGCATTAATAGCCTAGCAAACAAATTCTATTGGACGAGCTATCTGCCAAAGGTAGTTTACATTTATTCGGACAACGAATCCAAATGCAAGGTCAGTTTCAAAACCCGCTTCGCTACCACCCAATAGAATTACTGTAGGTCAAGCTAGGAAGACCATGTCTGCGAGCAAAATTGTGGCAGTGTTTGTTTATCAACGTTAGTCACTTTGTCTAGTAAGTAAAGTTAGTGGGGGGAACATTCTCTCACTGCCTATCTTTTTTAAGATTCCGGAACAATTTATAATGGGAGTTGATAATAACTATAGTCTTAACGAGTGTCTCATTTTTAAAGTTTAAATGATTTTGTAAAATTTAGAAAAAATTGACCAACCATATCACCATTTGTTTATATTTCTTAAATTTTTAACTGTCCAAGAAAATTTAGAATTTTGAAAATTGAATCGAAAAGTATAAACAAACGATGCCTAACATTTGGCTAATTGTTAGGTTCTTGCCCTTAATTCGAGTTCATTCCACGAGCAAGATGGATGAGCATGCAGAAAGAAAACGGGGGACCGGGACGCCCGGCGGCTTCTAGTTTTCACCGTAGGTGGGCCTCACCGGACTAAATCTTTCTTTCTTGTCCAGCCCTGCAAGTTTCCCTCCGATCCACCGAACTTGTCAACTCAGGAAATCGCCAGCTGGGACAACGAGAACAGGAAAGCAAACGGGAAATGGGTCCCAAGCTCAGTTGCTGCGTCTTGAAGCGACAATTATTTGAGACAGTGGAGTAGATAGAAATGGTGCTAGTCACCGATCCCTTTCATGTGTCATTTCTCCGAACGGTGACTTGAGAACGGAAAGAAAGAAAAAATTAAGGAAAGAGAAGTCGGTGTGCATATCTCTACACCAGAGTCATACTGATTGGACAACACGGCCTGCCTTACGTATTTGTAATTGTGGGTCCGCAGCTTATCTGATCTGAGCCGACGCCTCAATATCGGGATGCATGATATGATAATGACACCTTCCTGACGTTAACACTGGGGCGGGAAGTCGAATGGAGAAGAGAACGCGTCAAAGCAAGGAGGGGGACGGTGCCTACACGTGTTGCTGGCACGCTGCCAAAGGGGCTAACAGGTAAAAGTGATAATGACAAAAATAATAATAAAAGTTTTTTTAAAAAAAATAAAACTTATCATCTCGACGGCTGCCCAAAGATTGTTACAGCAAGCTTTTACGCTTTGCACTTTGCAAGGTGTGTGGGGGAGCCAGTGGAATCGCTGACACGGTGCAGAGCCAACGGCCATTTGTGCCGCCGGGGTTCAGCTAGCGTTAACAGTTGAAAAGTCGCAGCTCTTCCGGCAGGGGGGACCGTGCCGCCCACTACCCAACCCAACATTAGCGCAGACGAGAGGAGAGGCGTTTGGAATTGAGACTGTACTCCACTGTACGGCCAAAGAGCGCGCTTCCCGCCATCACATGACCGTGCGAAGGGAGTGGTGGCATCCTACAGGCGTTCGCTCGAGCGGAGCGCGCGCTCCGCAGCAGCTACTCACTTTTCTCACTGCCAGCATACGGTATCTTCTCACTTTTTCTTCTTAAAAATTATATTTTAAATTAAAAAAACTTCTTTCGTAATTTTCTTGATAGACCTCATTGTGCGTTACTTGATTATACAAGCCGATAAAGAATGATTTTTCATCTATTTTTAGATTGTTCGATCCAATGGCCATGTAGGTTGGATGAGGAGGCACCAAAAGAAAATTTTAAAAAAGGCCTTTTTACAAAGACTGGTTTTTAAACGATTTTATATTCATAGATAATCCTTATATTGTTCATGTTTGCATATAACTTCTTTAACTATAATGTTACTTGTGTATAACCTCCTTAATTGTGTTGTTCGTTCTGAATACCATCTAGGTTAAAATACCACTAGTGTACATAAAATATGTAAAAATTATTAAGAAATATCAATAATACTATAAGTAAATATGATTCCTTCACAAGAAAGATCGCATTTATTTATAAGTGTTTTATAATTTAACTTTCAAACATAGTGAGCACCGAAAAAAATATTTTTTTAAAAAAATATATAAAGCACCGAAATTCAAAAAAAACAACATATTTAAGGGGGTTGCGCATAAATACTATTATAGCTAAGGAGATTATACATAAATATAAATTATGTTGAGAGTTATCTATAGACATGAAAGCTTTCAAGAACTTATTTATAAAAACTCCTTTTTTTTTCTTACCCCTCCTTATGTGCTTCCTTTGCCTCCCTACCCAAATGCACATGATTGATCTTTGGTCCACCCTTCTTGCTCTCGCTTCTGCACTGCGGAGCATTGCAGTAAATGATAAATAGGAAAAAGAAAATTGAATTTCTTTTTTTAGGTAGGGCCCTATGTGTTGTCCTATCCATCTATATGGCTTATTCTATTTGGGATGATGAAAAAATTTTAAAAATAAAAAATTGAGTCCTAATAAACAATAAAAAACACTGCCCAGAACACTAACGCTTTTTGATTTTACAGATCATTTTCAGTCATTTGATCAAACTAGACAAACAGGGTGAAACATGTGAGATCCAACCTAAAAAAAGTTTCAAAAGAAATTCTTTCTATTTTTGCTGGAGTGTCCCCATAGTGCAGCGTCCAAGGGTATTGTAGCACCAGAGGACATTGCATTAAGTATTAAGCTTTTGTAAAAGAGTAACACTTGCTGTGTTATGAGCGTTGCAGCACTAAATAATTTTTTGCTTTTTAAAGAAAAGCTCAAGAGAAGGGACAATCCTAAGAGAGTCACACGTAATTCAGATCTTTGAACTGATGTGGTTTAGACTTTGGCCCCTCCCTGGATTTGGCCAAGTGCAAAACATGGCGGCCAATCTTGGCCCACTCGTGCCCTGTCCAATGGGCCAAGGCTTGGCAAACGGTCTGATCCATACTTATAGTTCAGTTTAATTCTTAACTAAGATGGTCAAAACTTCTGTCAAACAACCCAAAGTACAAAGAAGAGATAATAACTAGGGGTGTCAATGGGCTGGGCTTGGGCCAGTCCGAACTAAGCCCAGCCCAGCCCGAGTTAAGTTAGGCCTAGCCTAGACCCAGCCCAAGCCTGACGGGCCTAAAGTTGGCACCAACCTACTAGGTTTCTCAAGCCCAACGAAGACCCGTCTCATCCCGTTTATGCAAAATTACATAAAAGTCTAAGAAATAATAACCGAAGATGACGAGATCACCCTGGTGACAGCGGCGACGTGCTCCTCCATCACCTCCGGGGAGGCGAAGATACCACGCACGAGGGCCATCACCCTGTCCTTCCCGCTGGGACCCTCCTCGTCAACGCCATCTCCCCCGCGTTGCCATAGCTGACGATTGCCGGCAACTGCTACACCGCCCCCAGATCTGCGGTGAGACGCATGTTTGCCTCCTTCACTGAGAAGAAGGCATCCCCCGTATAGTAGTGGATGTCGCAAACGGTGACGAGGTCGAGGCCGCCGCCGACGCACGCACCATGAATAGCCGCAATCACCGGCTTGCGGCAGTGCTCCACGGTAGAGATCGCCTCCTTCATCCAAAAGATCTTGCGGTGGAAGCGCTCCCACAATCTGGGGGGGATCGGGCTGGTTAACAACAACGGCGAGAGAGGAGCGGTCAATGCCGCGCAGAAGTGGGGGCTGTGGGTGGCGAGGATTACGGCGCATGCGGTGGGTTGCTGGTTGCGGAGGGCGAGGGCACCAGGGCTGTAAGGATTGAGGTTTCGGATCCGATTATCGGGTCAGTTTCAGAGTCAGATCCCTTAGTTTGGGTCTTGGTGGGGCTGAGACTTAGTTTCCTTTTCGCGTCGAGTTTGCTCGATGCGGTTCAAATGGTGTCCAATAATGTGGACGTGTTTTAGGCTGTGCCACGTGGGCTGGTCTTGGGCCGCGAGAGTACGGCCTCGGTCTTATCGTCTGAATATCGTCTTGGATGGACGACGCCATTTAGAGTACGACCCTGGTTTGTCAGTGTACGGCCCGATCTTGTCGTCTAAATGACGTTGGGCTTGCACGACGCATTTTACCCAGCTTCTATTTGACCCTGCGAACCCTCCCTCATTTCCCTCATTCCCTCCTTTCTCTTCTCTCTCCTCTCTTCCCTCCGACTCTCCGGCGAACCCTTTCCCCCTCTCCTTCCTTTCCTCTCCCCATTCCTCCTCTCCCTCCACTCCATTAACCTATCAACTTCCTCCACTACCACCACCACTTCTTCCGCGGCGCACTTTTCTCCGGACGGCGGCCGACGTCCCGATGAAGTAACGGCGTCCACGGCGGTACCGGCGGTGGCGTGTGGCGAGGCGGGTTGGCGGCTTGGAGCTAGGAGGAGTTCGAGTAACCGGTAGAGTGACGATCTCCGTTGTATTGTGTTTAAAAACCATGTTTTTCCGGCTTTGAAGCATGTTTAGGAGGTTTTTGGGATGAAAACACTAATTGCATGAAATGAGAAATTTGGAGTTTTAATGGGTATTTAGGTTATTCTCCTCCTTCTCCACTTTTCTTAGTGTTTTACACGAATTGGAGGATGAAATCCCACCCCGTGGATTGGGAGATGGTGGAGGAAAAACCTATCTGTGAGGGTTAAATGGCATCGGGGGACAACGACGCCTTTTAGAAAAGCAGCTTCCACCCGCGACGCGATTTAGCCTAAATAACAGACTCTGTCTCTAGACTGATAAGCGTCCAGGGACAGCGATGCCTTTTGAACGGCGACTTACATGCACGACGCGTTTTAAGTGAAATCACCCTGAAGCTTGTCGATGTTTCTGTCGTTATCAAGCGACTAGGACAGCGACGCCTTTCAAAAGGCGGCTACATATGACGACGCGTTTTAAGGTAATTTCTAAGACCCATTTTTATATGAACCAGTTTAGGAGGCTTGAATGACGTCGTCTATGGACGACGCGATTCAAGACAAAATCACATTAATTCATGTCATTAACATGCATTTACACTGTTAGATAGTTTGGTTAAATGCATGCTTGAAACTGTACCCGAGGACGAAGATTTTTACGTAATCGGATCGCACTGTATTGTGTTTCGTGCGACCGTGGACCTAGAGTGACAGTTGTAGCGCTTAGGCACCCTGTGTCTGTGTGGGAGGGACATAGTGCCAGTATGGGAGTGGTAGGGTGACGCTTAGAGAGAGGGTCACCTAGTGTACCCCGGGATTAGCTAGCACCGATGTAGGAGTGGTACCTTTAGAGTGTCACTCGTACTGGGGGAAGCAGAAACCACCTAGAGCCAGTTGGGCCGGAGTAGCTAGCGTGCTATCCGAGGGGTTACTGTTTGGTCTCAGCGGGTCGGTGTTTCCCGCGTTCGGCTTTGTGGTTGGCGTGTTTTGCCGAGACACTGGTTGTGGGTTCCGTGGTAAAATGATTTCAGAATTGTGCATGTTATATTTCGATTACATGTGTTTTATATCAAAATTTAGGAATTATGTTTACTGCCTTGCTTAAATTATTTATACTTGTGTTGCTGCACTTGTGAGTGCATGAGTGCGCGGTGGGGATCGAAAGATCCCTACTGAGTCTTTTCAATGAGACTCACCCCTGCGGATTTCAGGTGAGGGTTCCAGGCAGGCGTAGCGAGGAGAGTGTTGTCTTGTATTGCGCGCCAACAGCCGCTGTTCCAGGGTATGTCCTGATGTAGTTGTTATTTTATTTTCTGGCCTATATACTTAATCATTTCTTTTCAGTTGGAGTATGTAATTATTTGCTGAGTCGAGTCGCATTGTAATAATTTTTAATTCCTGCATTTCCTTTTTAATTCAATGCGATGTCAATGTTTAGCTTAGTTTATTATTTATTTCCCAGACTTATCAAGATCTTGGTTTGGCTCCAAATTAATGATTCGGTACCCATTTAGTAATCGAATCTCCGATTATAGGGTGGCGGGTCGTTACAAGGGCACTGGGAGAAGAACTAGTCGAGCTGTGATGGACTACAAGGCCCGAGCCCGCCCAACCTGTTAATAGATGGGCCAACTTGACAGGCCTAGACCTAGCCCGATGGGGCTGAACTTGCTGGCCCAAGTCCGGCCCGTGATGGGCCAGCCCGCTAGACTCACATGCCAACGCACCTGTTTGACACCCATAATAATAATATATGTAAATCCTTTTGTTGTGATTTAAAAAATTCGAAACGAAAATCTAACTATATAATAGATAGATATTAGTATGATTTTGAGCCTCTATTAATGAAAAGATATGTTTTCATTATATAATCTTGCGGACTATGAAATATTGAAATTCTAATTTTAAATTTGATTATGAAGTAGCTATAATGTACTAAATGAGAATTATTAAAGTATTTGCAATTGAACCGGCAAGTGTCAAACTATTATGCCTCGCACTTGCCGGTTTATTAAAGTATTTGCAAATAAACTGGTTTATTAGACCAATTAATTAATTATGAGAGTTTATTAGTGAATTTAAGTGAATTGATTTAGTCCAATTAACCCAATCTTGAAAGTCTATTTGTCTAATTATACTATTAAGAATAGCCCACTAATTTAATTCAAATTATGCGTTGATGCATTAGACAAAAACATAGTAAAACAATGATAACTTTCTACAGAAAATTCTGATTAAGACATAATTGATATCATTGAAAAGAATATAAAAACATTTATAACTTTGTAGAAGATAAAGTTTACTAATTCATATGTTTTAGAGGTCAAAAATATCGATGATCAGTTTTAGAAAGGGTTGCCCATAGAGAACAAGTTCTAATTAGACTAAGATTTGAATTAAGAAATAAAAGATGATATAACTAAAATTAACTACGACTTGAAAAGTTATGTATGACATATTTGACTTGAGTTAGAAGTAGTGGTTCTGATGAAATTGGAATTTGAGTTCGCCTTTATCAAAAACAATAATGATTCTAGAGGATTCTTAATCGCACAGAAAGGTCGTTGAATTATTAATTGATAGGGACGATAGTTCCGCTTTTGTAGGATAGTGCATGGACAAACGAGCTTCGACTTAGCACTGAATTACAGGACTTGTGTCTTGACTCATCAATAATAATTTGGCAATATCATCATTGATTAATTTATATTTTTTGTTTTAATTTTCCTTTTTAGCCCAGCATGCATTCATGTAACATTTTGAAATCATTGTGGTAAGAATCAATTAATGATTAAATTTCAGACTATTGTTCTAATAAGTCCCAACGTGATATGAAATATTCCATCCTGAATTGATCTCTCAATTATCTTGGAGGTTTCTTGAAGATATCTTTGGAATTCTTCCTCTTTGGATCTTATCCATATTTATTTGTTTTCTTTTAAGATCTTTCATGGCTGTAGCACGTCCACATTGGCTGTAATCGTTCTCTATGATGAAACATGTAAGGTTTGTGACGTAGAGTACTTCTCCTCGTGGCGGTTGATCAATTTTCTTTTATTTCCTTCGTCTATCTTATTCAAACAAGACTCATTTCATGGATCTCTTTGAGACTTCGCTGATTGTTTTGAGAAAAATTCACATCATGTGATATTAAGAGCATGTCTCATCACACATTGCTATCATCTTTTCAATTCATTCCACTTCATTTCATTCGCCACCGTTCATTCCATTTTACATCATTCCCTTGTAAAGTCGATGTCAAGGTGAGGCAGCTGTGAACACGCTAATTTTGACCTCACATTGAGTAAATTTCATATCACATTTATGGTGTCCCAAAATAGTCTGATTTTTAATCATTGATTAATTTTTATCTATTTCTTTGATATTTTTTTAATTCATGTCGCTCATGGCTGACGTCATTTAGATTGATATACGAAATTAATTTTGACCCAAATTCTTTAATCGAGAAGGATTAAGTTGAATAGCGTCGTCCATAGTCGATGTGATTTAAATTTCTAACCCTCTCCGATTGCCAATTTGACTCTCAATCAATTTCTTATTTATCTAAATTGCATCTTTCATGGTCGACGTACTTTAGAGATTTCATGATTATCTTTTCTTTTTTTGAGATTATCTTCCTTATTTTGGCTCCTCTAAAGATGACCAGATAGGCTGATGCTTTTCTAATATGCGTCGTCTGGGAGCGACACGTTTCAGTGAAGTATTGATATGCACGATTTGGCCAAGATTATCTTGTTTCCATAGTGGGAAAGTTTCTAATTGTATGGTAATTATCTGCGGCAACTTTGTTGCATTCGCCTGTGTCCGGATCCGACCAAAATGCAGTGGAGAAAATTAAATCGGGATCGGATCCGTCCCATTTCGATCTACAAATCTAAAACGGTAAATCGAACTCACCTTGCGCAGATTTGAATCCGCGTTCGCCCTATTATGTCGGTGTGATGCCGCAAGCCGCGCAGGTGCCCGACCTCTAGTGGTATCGAGTATTCACGCAGTCTTCCTCTTGGTGGATTGTCCTTGCTTCCTCACTCGCAACAGTGTCCGCGAATCCCGTTTGGCTACGCGTAATTCTCAGCGACATGCGGATTCAGATTCCCGTCGGACAAGAAGACAGAGTAGGCGAGAGTCGAAGCAGAGTCTTCCGGGGCCAGCCAGAGGTAGGAGGTGCTAAAGAGAGAGAGGAGAGAGAGGGGGCGAGTAGGTCAGGGTTGCTGGGCCCAGACCTAGCCCCAATTTTTTATAATAAGTGTCTTACGATTTTTCAGAAAAATCCACACTTATTTGAAACCCCATCAAAATATCCATCGACTTGAAAACCTTTTGCGTGTGACTCTATAGGCCCAAATACCAGTCCAGTTAATGGCCCATTAAGTCTAGTAACATTTTACGGACTCACTGATTTAATTAATATCTTTATATTAATTAATCAGTTGAATTTAATGTCCCACAATAAATTCGGATGGGCTTCCGATCACATTGGGTGCCAAGCAACACCGTGTGATCCCAGAAGGCATTGGAATTATGCAACCCACTATGGGAACATTTCCGTCAATAGTTACCACGTGGATATAATCCTTCATCCATGCAATATTCCCGAATCGACCTAGGATATGGTTTACTGTTAAATCCTAGCCGGTCGATTCACTTGAATCAGATGCCGCTAATCTACATCAGATAACTCTTTATCTGATATAGAGTCCGCCCTGGCTAAAGACTTGAGCACATCATTCCTGGAATATTCTCTCTCCTATTACCGAGAGCGGATGATCCTGTATTGAACACATAATTACCTTCGAAGGCATCTCCCTAAACCCGATCACTTGACTTATAGATAACCCATGGTTAGGGATTCGTTAGTCAAGGTCAAAGCTTAAAGACGTACCAACAAGATATCTTTGGTGTCTCAGGTCCAAGGATCATCTATGCAATCGTGACAAAAGAATCGAGCTGGTTAACAGTTAGATATATACTGTAGGCGCCCGCAACGTCCCCCGTCACTGCTGCGGGCTTCGGGCGAGGGCTTCTCCGTTCGTCTCAGCACTGCGGCGATTTGGAAGGGTTAGAAATTAAGGTGTGTGATCGCCAGGAGCATTACCTTACGGTCCCTGTGCTCCGCAGGATGGTGAGAGTGATCGCGTTCTGAGGGAGCGGGAGACGGCGGTTTCCTCTTCTCTTCCTCCGGCCGGCCAGAGGAGGAGAGCTCGGCAGTCTGCACGCAGAAATACGGTAAGGATCCCTGAAAAGAAAAGACAAGACAAAGGAAGAAAATAACCCGATTAGGACTGTGATATGTAGAATCTATCCATGCAAATATAGAAATCAACTAGAATTGGAAGGAAATGTACCAGGTGGGTGTTTGGGGAGGGAAGATGACCATATGTTATGGCCACCCTCCTCCCGTTTTTTTTTTGTTTAAAACCTCTGAGAGTAAGGGTTGCTAGGTTATCCTAACATGCATGCATGCAGATGGGGGTGCTCGTATGTAAAAGTGAAGTGATGTGTTAAAAGAGAAAAAAAGAAGTGAGAGAAGGAGATGTTATGGAATGGATGGAGAGTAGGAATGCAATGAAGTGGAAAGGGAAAAAGTAAAGAGATGGTTAAGAGGACAAGCCCATTTGGAGTGCGAAAGATTCCTCCGGCTTCTCGACTGCCAAGGCTTTCTCTCGCTTGAAGTTCCTCCCGAAGCTCTCTGACTCCTTGCCCGCTCAATTCCTCAAAGCCAACCCACTCGCCAACCTCCTTGCCAACCCCCCTTCTCGAGGGGACATTGGGGGTTTAAATAGGTGAAGGGGAAAATAGGAGAAAATAGGGGTCTAAATCCCCGTAAATCATCATAGAACCAATGAGAAGTGGTCAAGGGTCGGAGGTGGTGCGTGCAACAGTCGCCGGAGTGGGGAGTGATCGGAGTAGTGGAGGTGAGGGTGGTGAGTAGAGGAGATCGTGGGAAGACGAGGTCAAGGTGGGGGTTAGGGGAGTGGGCGGCCAACCAGCTTGCCTTCCAATCCCGTGGAAGGCCAGGTAGCTGGCCTTCCACGGGGAGGTGGAAGGCGGCCCGGTTGGCCTTCGAAAGGTAGTGGAAGGCAAGGGGTGGCCTTCGATGGGCGGTGGAAGGCGAACAGGTTGGCCTTCGAAGGGCGGTGGAAGGCGGACAAGTTGGCCTTCGAAGGGCGGTGGAAGGCAGACAGGTTGGCCTTCGAAGGGCGGTGGAAGGCAGACAAGTTGGCCTTCGAAGGGCGGTGGAAGGCGGACAGGTTGGCCTTCGAAGGGCGGTGGAAGGCGGACAAGTTGGCCTTCGAAGGGCGGTGGAAGGCGGATAGGTTGGCCTTCGAAGGGCGGTGGAAGGCGGACAGGTTGGCCTTCCACGAAAAAGGTGGCGAAAGTCGAGATTAGTTAATGGGCATGATTATTTAGTGGGTTGAATTATGTGAGAAAATCTGCTGGGTTAAATGAGATGGATAAATGATGGGGTTATGACCAAAAGGGGGGTCCAAAATCGGTGTCTACAAATGCCCCTCCGGAACACCTGTTTTGCAGTGGAGTGGAACGGAATGATAAATAGGTGTTCCGGAAATCGAACCTAATTTTGGACAGCCCAAAGAAGGGATGAGTTATATCCAAAGATAGTATGAGAGCGTGGAAAATGCATGAGAGCTAGCTATTCGAATTGCAAGGGTGACTAAGAAGAGGAACAAAGTTCAGACTAGAGAATCACAATCCGTAGGACCCTCGAGTGCTGGAACTGCGAGGCCTTGGCGCACCAGGATGCAACGATCTGGCCCAAGGGGATCTCAAGCATGAAAGATGGAGGAGTGTGACTTGAAATGGTCTCGACACAACGGGCGCACGGTGGCCTGGCGTATCATGTGATCGCCAAGTGAGAGAATCTCAAGCATATGAATTGAAAAGGGTATGGTCTTGCAATTCAAAGGGCTAACAGACGAACAATTGCCAGACTCACAGATCAACAATGGGTTAAGCAGAGTGATAAACTATGGTCATTGCCCCTAGGGCGGGAATGGTGGATGATGCTTATGCAAATACATGCTGGTTTTAAAATTGAAAAACAAATTCCTAATGCAAACAAGAGGGATTTATTGGCCAATCGAATAACTTGGAGAATATAGACTCCTCATTGTTTTGTTTAAAGAGGAACTCAGAGTCTATACGCCTAAAGTTATTAGCCTCCTGTATCTTCGGTCCTACTTGCTTCAGATTTCCTACAGCTGCAAAAACACACATTAGCAAAGTTCATATGTCCAATGGTCACATTATTTAAGTATTTAAACTACGGAAGGATGAGAAGCAAATGGTTAGTTTCGAGTCGAAGCCGATATGGAAGATATGGCTATTCTAATGGTAGAATGCCAATCCGATATGGCTTCGACTCGATTTCCAGGAATAACCATTAATTTGTTGATATTAAGCAAAGTGGTTTCCTGAACTTGGGGGTGAAGTTACCTCCTCAAAGTAGAGAGGGGAGAAGGGCAATATGCCTTTTCGTAGGTGAGCCTTTTCTAAAATGGTGAAAGGCCAACTAGCATGCCTTTTACGAAAAGGTGGAAGGCCAAGGGATGTGCCGTTCATGCAAGGATGGAAGGCTAAGGGGTATGCCGTCCATGAAAAGGTGGAAGGCCAAGGGATATGCAGTCCAAGAAAAGGTGGAAGGCCAAGGGATATGCATGCCCTCCGTCTTTTATGGAACGTAAAAAGTTTGTAGTTTATCCCGTGGCCTTAAAAGGGGAGGGTTGTCCCGAGGCTTTCTTCGAGAACTCAAGCTTTCTGTGGGAAAAATGGCCTCGCCCTTTGCTCGTGCAACTGCTAGGGAACCTAAGGTTTTATCTGATATTGAAGGCCATCTCAGCAACCTACTGGCCCACGGACAGGTATGCTCAAACGTTTATGTCGTTTACCTTGACTATCTCCTTTCTCTTGACTTTTGGTTGTCCTGCAGCCTATTCCCAAATTCCCTGATGCTAGGCATACTCGCAAGTATGCATGGCTTGCGGCCCTGATGGACGTGATTACCCTAGACATGAGGGTGTATATGCGCCGGTGGAATCTGACCCGCTCCATTGTGTTCGCAAAATGGTTCACCTTCATTCACTGGCACTGGGAGGGGCTGGGTGCACTGCTCGAACTGTGGCACCTGGAGACGCATACGTTCGTGTTCAAAGAGTTCGAGGCGACAGTGTTGGTGGAGGAGGTAGAAATCTTCTACGGTTGGGAGGGCCTAGCCACCGGCGATCCCTCTGCTTTGCCTGCATGGGAGGAAATCTTTGCTAATATAGTGCAGGACAAACGAGAGGTATGCCGCATGACTGACAAGCGAGGAATCCTCGTCGATCGCCTTGCGCACTGGTTGGTCCGAGAGATTAAACGCAAGACGGTGGAATCTGAGAGGCTGATGAGAGGCTTATGCCTAGTCCTTGGAGGAGTCTTATGGTTTCCGACCTCAGGCTCTGTGCTAGAGAGGGAGTATGTGAGCGTGCTGAGCTTGTTGTGGAAAGGTCATTCTCTTGCCCAGGTGATTCTGTCACATCTATATGGAGGGCTTAGCCACATGAGTATGGGGCGATATGTAAGGGGGAGCTTATTCACCTTGCAGTTGTGGATGGAGATGCATTTAGCTTTCGATTTTGATGAAAAGGTGACTTCCACCTCCAGGATATTTCAGCACAACGCATGGTATCCTGCACGCTCGCTTCTTGGTCCCGAAGATCAAATCAAGTGTCTCACGGCTCATCTCAAGACGAGGGATGACTGGCGTGATTACCTGAACTTTCTGACCGTGGAAAAATTTATCCTTGTTCCGATGATCCTTCGGGGTATGGAGTTTACCACAAGGGCTTCTCGTGAGCGTGAGTTGTGGCTAATCGGCCCTGACGAGTTAGCCGTGTACCAAGGGCATCATTGCCATCTCTAGATTGGAGTTCCAAGACAGGTGCCACTCCCCGCTTTGCATGATACACTGATTGTGCCGAGGCATACAGGGTACGCGAGGGAAGCGCAAGCTATAGAGCGATTCCGACGTGCATGGCGTCGTCACTCTAGATTCACCAGGGCTCGCATTGATGTGGCAGAGACTTCAGAGGAAGTCGAGAGATATGTGAATTACTTAACAAATGTACGACCTGCTGTACGTGCCTTTTTCATGGGCCGTAGAGCACTGGAATAATGTATTCATTCAAATTCTAGTGAATAATACAAATTTTGCTTTCCTGAAAATCTTCTCGGCTATAGGGCTACGGCGGGCAGCCACGCGGGTGGCCGTCCGACCGGTCGGACGACCACGCCTGTGGCCGTCCGGCCGGTCGGACGACCACGCCTGTGGCCGTCCGACCGGTCGGGCTGGCACGGGTGCGGCCGTCCGACCGGTCGGGCGGCCACTCGAATGGCCGTCCGGCCGGTCGAGCGGCCACGCGTGTGGCCGTCCAACCCGTGGGACGGCCACATGCGTGGCCATCCGATCCGCCATCGGACGGCCAGGCGTGTGGCCGTCCAAGACGACGGACGGCCAACTTGGTGGCCGTCCGATTCGTCGGAAGGCTTTAAGAAGCCCGGGGCCTCCTAGCTTTCTCCCTACCCTTTCTTCCTCTTCTTTTCCGATTCCGATTTCTCCCCCACTCTTCCATGGCGCGAGTTTGGCTTCCCCGTTCTATTAGGAGGAGGGCCCCACCGTCCACTCGCACGGACGGCGGAGGGGCCCGCCGTCCACTCGTACGGACGGCGAGCAGGCCTGCCGTCCGTCAGGTTGGGGGCTAGCCGCCTCGCTCACTCCAAATACTTTTGTATGATCATGCCCCTAACTTTTAATCTTGTTGGGATTTACAGGGTCCACAGAGAGTCCGAGGCCGAGTTTCTTAAGAGTTGGTCTGGGCCTGGTACCATGCGCTGCCCGATCGGCTTCTTTTCCAAGTGGACGCGTTTGGGTTCGGGCCGTTGTTTCGGATCCGACCATTCATGGTTGATGCGCCCTTCTTAGTGGCTCTGCGAGAGCGCTAGGATGACAGATGCAGAGCTTTCATCATGCCCTGGGGACACATGCTGCCCACGCTGGAGGACGTCTCCTTCTTGACATGCTTGCCGGTCATCGGTGATCCGGTAGTGGGTCCTGAGCTCAGGAATTACAGGCAGCTGTCAGACCGACTCCTGGGTAAGGGATACTACCGGGTTCAAGGAGCACTATCTCACATACCCCTCCGACATTTCGCCTGGTCTGTGGGGTTGAGTCAGGTACGGTGGATGCCGAGCGAGACTCTTGAGGCTTTTGCCGAGAGAGTGAAGGCGCTGTTGGACTTGGATGGCCGCTCAGACGACGAGAACTTACGGATCTTCCTCTTATTCTTCTTCAGAAGGCTGCTATTTGCTACAGCCTCAGACAAGGTCAACCTGAAGTATCTGCCGCTGTTAGAGGACCTCCAAGCGGCGAAGAAGATGGCATGGGGAGCTGCGATGTTGGGTCACCTCTTTTCCCATCTGGTGAGCTATCGCCAGGGATATGGCAATTTGGGTGGATTCACGCCTTTTCTTCAAGTAATCCTTCTTGGTTGTGGATCTCCGTCCTTCCTCACTTATGTTGATTGACATTGACTGTGTTGTCCTTTGTAGATATGGGGTTATACCCGCTTCCCCATCGGCCGAGGGGCCGTCTCTGCAGATCGTGAGGGATGGACTCCACTTATGGCGCGGTGGGAAATGATCCGGGATTATCGTCCCGTGATGTACCGCGTGGAGGACATCCGTGCCCAGCTCGACACATTTCCTCCTCATATGGTGAGTGATTTGAGATATATGTGCATCTTAACAAATGATTAGGTCTGACCCTTTGCTTCATTCAGGTGGTGTGGATGCCATATGCAGAGGAGGACCTGGCCGATCATCCATGGGTGTCTCAAAGTCTCTCCCAGTTCCGGCGGGAGGTGCCCTTGCTGTGTGTGAACATCTGTGACGGCCTCTTTGTTCGGATGGCCTACGGCACGTGGGGATGGGATCAGCCTTTACTCGCCTTTCCGACCTATCCTGATATGAACCGTGGTCGTTGCCAATCTTCTGCAATTGGTCAGGATTGGCGAGTGGTGAGGCGGGCTGAGATTGAAGTATGGTACTACACCGCGGATGCCGTGCAGGAGAATAAATTCCTGCGAGACAGTTACAGATACTTGCGAGATTACGCCCGATGGTACGCAGATCGCATGTTTCTGGATGTTGGCGGGTGCGTCACTCTAACCCTTCAATCCATTTCACCCAATCTTCTCTTATTGACTAATCTTGGTGGTATTCCTGCAACAGATGCCTGAAACTGAAGCTGTGCATATCCTAAAGAATCAGAATGAGATTCTGGTTCTGCAGACGAGTGACCTGCTTCACCAGATTGGAGAATTGGTGAGAAGTCTGATTTCTGATTTCAGGTGTGAGATTGTCCTTTGATTTTTGTGAAACCCTTGTGATGTAGAGAGAGACGCTGGCCCGTCACGGGCTGCGAGGAGATCTGTAGGCGCCCGGAACGTCCCCCGCCGCTGCTGCGGGCTTCGGATCGAGGGTTTCTCCGTTCGTCTCAGCACTGTGGCGATTTAAAGGGGGTTAGCAATTAAGGTGTGATCGTCATGAGCATTACCTTTCGGTCCCTGTACTCCGCAGGAGTGTAAGAGGTGATCGCGTTCTGAGGGAGCGGGAAATGTTGGTTTCTCCTTCTCTTCTTCCGGCCGGCCAGAGGAGGAGAGCCCGACAGTCTGCACGCGGAAATGTGGTAAGGATCCCCGAAAAGAAAAGACAAGACAGAAAACGACCCGATTAGAACTATAATATGCACAATCTATCCATGAAGATATAAAAACTAGTTAAAATCGGAGGGAGACGCACCGGATGAGTGGTGGAGAGGGAAGGTGACCATATGTTATGGCCACCCACCTCCCGTTTTTTGTTAGAAACCTCTGGGGGTAAATAAGAATTGCTAGGTCATTCTAAGATGCATGCATGCAGATAGGTGCTCGTGTGTGAAAAGTGAGGTGATGCGTTAAAAATGGACAGAAGAGTGAGAGAGAGAAATGTTACGGAAGAGATGGAAAGTGAGAATGCAATGAGGTGAATAGGAAAAGAAGCAAAGAGGGTTAAGAAGACAAGTCCATTTTGGAGTGCAGAGGATTCGTCTTGAAGCTCCCCCTGAAGTTGCCAACCTCGTCTGAGCCTTCCTCCTCCTAGCCTTCCCTCCAAAATCAACCCCTTAACCCCCCTGCTCGAGAGGATATGGGGGGGTTTAAATAGGTGAAGGGAAAATAGGAGAAAACAGGGGTCTAAATCCCCGTAAATCATCCTTGAGCCAATGGGAAGTGGTCAAGGATCGGAGGTGGTGCGCACGGCAGTCGCCGGAGTGGGGCGTGATCGGAGTAGTGGGGGTGAGGGCGGCGAGTAGAGGAGATCGTGGGGAAGACGAGGTCAAGGTGGTAGTTAGGGGAGTGGACGGCCAGCCAGCATGCCTTCCGATCCCGTGGAAGGCCAGGTAGCTGACCTTCCACAGAGAGGTGGAAGGCAGCCCAGTTGGCCTTCGAAGGGGGTGGAAGGCAAGGGGTGGCCTTCGAAGGGTGGAGGAAAGCAAGGGGTGGCCTTCGAAGGGTGGTGGAAGGCGGGCTGGCTGGCCTTCGAAGGGTGGTGGAAGGCGGACCGGCTGGCCTTCGAAGGGTGGTGGAAGGCAAGGGGTGGCCTTCGAAGGGCGGTGGAAGGCGGACCGGCTGGCCTTCGACGAAAAAGGTGGCTAGAGTCGAGATTTGGTTAATGGGCCTAATTATTAGTGGGCTTAGACGGCTAAGATGGGGGATTTGGTGATGATGGGCTAATGATGGATGGGGTTTATGACCAAAAAGGGTGGTCCAAAATCGGTGTCTACAAGATCCTGGTGCGGGCTCATCATCCCAGGGGCCAGCTGCCCCTGCCGATTGGGAGGCGAGGTTGCAAGATGCTCTCTGTCGTGCGGAGGCCCGGGAGGCGGATTTGGCACAGTAGGTGAGACTTGTTCCACTCTTGTGTTATTCTGATTGAGCTTGCTTAACCCTGAGTTCCTTTGCAGTGTCAGGAGGTGGAGACCGCCTTAGCCAGGGCGCAAGAATTGGAGAGCCTCAATCAACAGTTGAGAGATCAGGTCTTAGAGGAGCAGACTGCTCGGGCCAGGGCGAGAGAAGGATCCCACCCCGACGTGTACTGGGAGGGTAAGATAGCCGGCTTACGGGAGGAGCTGACGAGGTCGCAGACAGAGGTGAGGGAGCTTGATTTCAAGTACCGGACTCTGTGGGACCGAGTGATGAAGAAGGGGCGAGAACGAGCCACAAGATCCAGCACACAATGTCCAGGAGCTCGTCCCCCCATTCCTGCCCCGTCGGCTAGCCAGGCACCTGCTGGGAGCTCTGTCTTTAGAGACCTTGACTCCCTTCTCGCTGAGGAGGCATGGAGAGCACTGCGACCCGCTAGCTCATCGGGGTCTATGCAACCGGTATCAGGTCATCGTCGTGCTCGGGAGGATGACGCTGAGAGTCAGATGAGGCACTCTTCTCGAGATAGGAGAGATGATGAAGTGGAAGGAAGGAAGAGGGATTGAGAGCCGACGCAGGGGTATGCCTTTGTGTCGTGATATATGAACATTTTGTTATGCTCGCATATTTCACTATTTGCATCGGGCACTTCTTGTTTTGCTTTTTGTTCATACCTTTTATTCCTGCATGCACAACATTAGGGGAAACAGTTAGTAGTATTTGTTTTCGGCCTCTTGCCCAAAAAAAGAGCAACTACCTTTTCCCTAGCCTTCGCATAGGGTCAAGGGACCGTATCCTACTAATCAGACAAAAGAAAGAGCATTGAAATCGATGTGATAAAAATATGCAAATACTAGCGGATATTAATAAGTGGGGTATGTGGTAAATGAAAACATATTTTTGATGCCGACCACCTGGTGACTGCCCAAACTTAGCCTGATTGAATGATGAAAGGGAAATGCACACTCAACTTCCTAGGTATCCTAAGCGCACATCTAGATTGATTTGGGCCTCTAGACTCCTCAAACTAACCTTGACCGGCTAAGACTCATACTGATGACAATACCGTCATGCCATGCTTAGGCTCCCAGCTGCTTCCGACCACCAAGTTTGCCCATAAAGTTTTCGAGGTAAGTGATTTGCCCGACCCAGGTCTCTTTCCTCACAATCTAGAAGGTATAAGATGGAACACCTTGAACCCTAACGGTCAACCGCGCGACACTGACCCGGAATCAGACGCCGTCGCACCTATTGGTGACGCGCATGCATTAACCTAAGCCCGAAGTCTTCGAGAGTGCTCATTGAGATTATGGCTAAGGAATTAGTTCACCAGAAACACTGACATTACTCTTCACCCATTTTGGACTCCTGTGATCATGTGAGCATATGATGATCTTTTGAAAAATGAACCATTTTAAAATGATATTCAGTCTTTAGATAGCTATCTCGTGCTAAGACCTTGAGGGGAAAAAAGTGAAGAAATTTTGGAGACAAACCTCACAGGAGGATCGACAAAATCGTTAAAAGGGCGAGCTGTGACAAAACGGACTCCTTTTGGACCTCCTAGATGCCCCTATTTTGACTTTTCAGGCCTTTGGTAGATTTCATGGCTAGGCACGGTCACGACTAGGCTTTTTTGTATGATTGCTTGAACCCCTTTTCTTTTTTGTATTTCTTTTCCACTCTTGACATTTTTCGGTGTTATTCGATATTTCGCCTGCGGGGACACTGCCCTCTTCACGTGCTCAGGTCTTTTACATTTCATTTTGGGCCCTTTTGAGGGGTTACATCTATCGGGTTGTTGAGGGACCGCTGAGTTCGGCCGTTTAAGGGTGTCGATTGTCCTGATCGGTCGAGAGACGAAGAGCAAAGGTTGCATTTTGATAGTATACTAAAGACTTGGAACTCATTTTAAGAAGGTTCTCTTTGAAAAACGTGTAGATGTGTGCATCTCATGATGATCATAGGGATCCGTATGAAAGTAAAGTAGACACGTCCAAGGTTCTGGTGGACCAAAGTCTTAGCCAAACCTTAATGTTAACCCAATCTATCATGCAACTAGACCTAGACAGGGGGTTACGTGGCAGTCACCAGACAGTTGGATTTTGTGTCTTTTCTATTTTTTTTTGTCATTTTCATTGAAGTATGTGCATATTTACAAATATTTTTGTTGCTTTTTGGGATATTTCATTTTTTTGGATTTTTAAAAATTTTGAATTTTTTTGTGGGTTTTTTATGGGTAAAACTTCTTCAGATACACCCCATTCCATGGGTGGGCTAACTCCTCTCCTTTTTCATTGATTAAGCGGTATGCATTACCTGAGTATGCCTCCTTTATTACAAATGAACCTTCCCAATTTTCTTGCAATTTGCTCCTGGGACCAGGAATTTTGATCATTTTTCTCTTGAGTACCATTTCCCCAATTTCAAACTTTCTTTCGAGAACCTTCTTTGCATAGAATCTTGCGATCCTATTTCTGTAAACTTGAGCGTGGTTTGCGGCCATTATCCTTTTTTCGTCTAATAGTTCCAGTTGGGTTAACATGGCCTTACGACGTTCGGCGTCGCTAATTCCATTGTCCAACTGTACTCTTAGAGAGGGAAGGAGAATCTCGTATAGAAGTACCGCATCTGTTCCAAATGTTAGTGCATAAGGTGTTTGTCCGGTGGGGGTTCGGACAGAAGTACGGTACGCCCAAAGAGCTTCTACTAGGCGATCCGACCAGTCTGAATAATTGTGAGATCTGCAAGTTCTTTTGATGATTCGAATGAGAGTCTTATTGGTGGCTTCGGCCTGACCGTTTCCTTATGGATAGTAAGGCAAAGAATCGTGCAAATTAATGCCATAGTTACTGCACATGTCCTGGAGCTCTTGGGAGATGAATTGTGGTCCATTGTCGGTAATGAGATCGCGCGGTGTCCCGAACCTGGCGAGAATGTTGCGCTTGATGAACTTCACTACCGTGGATGCTTTGATTTCCACAAATGCTTCCACTTCAGCCCATTTAGTGAAATATTCAGTGGCAGTTAGGATAAATGATTTCCTTTTTATTTCGTCCGATCAATCCTCCAGAGGTCCTATAATGTCGAATGCCCACATGGCGAAGGGCCAAGGGGAAATGACGGATTTGAGAGATAATGAAGGTGCATGAACCTTGTTAGCATGTAACTGACATTTCAAGCACCTCTGAACAAATATGGAACAATCAGCCTCCATCGAAGGCCAATAATAGGATATGAGGAGCTTCTGAGTTAAGGCACGACCATAGATATGACCGCCACAATCACTTGCATGAGCTGCTTCCATGACATAGTGAATTTCGGTATCATCTAGACACCGAAGGAGCACCCCGCTAAAGGATCTTCTGAAAAGGCGACCACCTAAGATAAGGTATCGTTGAGATGCACGACGGATAGCCTTACGGTCAGAAGATGTGGCATAGGATGGGAATGACCCATCACGAAGGTAGTTCATGATATCAAAGTACCACGGATTCCCATCATCCCAATCGGGGGTGAGTTCCTCCGTGATAGCAGAGACATGTTTAGATGAGCGGAGGAATTGTTGGAACTAGGGGTCCCGGAAGGAGGGCGAGTCTTGCTTGTGTAGAGTGATGGTGGCTAAACTTTTGGTGACGGGAATCTCTAGTGCTGAAGATAGGGAGGCCAGGGCATCTGCTAGGATATTCTGAGACCTAGGCACATGTACGTAGGTAATCCTTCTGAAATGCCTGGTTAGCGACTTCACTAACTCCTGATATGGCTTCAATTTTGAATCCCGGGTTTGATACTTGCCCACGGTTTGGTGGAGGATCAGTTGAGAATCTCCAATTATCCTCAATTCCAGGACTTTGAGGACCAGCACCAATTTTAAGCCAGCTAGGAGAGCCTCATATTCAGCGACATTGTTGGTCACTGAGAAGGAGAGTTAGCAAGCGTGCGGAATACTTACTCCTTCCGGAGATACGAGGACCACTCCTATCCCACTACCTTGAGAATTAAGCGCCAATGTTAGAATTGGGTGGCCTCAAAGCCAATCATTATACATTCTATTTCAGATTATTAATAAAGGCAATTATTTCTTCATTTAATAGTTCTCGCAAACGACTATCGTAATGAAGGTCCATAGACAAATGTATGGGATATTGAATCATGATGAGATCATGATAGTGAGATCAATATCCTAAGGCAATTGTCTTAAATAGTTCTCGATCATAGGATATTTGAGTTGGACATTAAATTTCCGAAAAGATCGACACAAGTTATGTCTGCTCATATGATGAGGGTGAATGATCTCACATTCACTCGTGTGGTGACACTAAGACAAACAAGTGTGTGTTCATTAGAGAATGTGTTCACTGAACAGACCCAAATAAGAATTCTTGGATGGTAATTATACCTATTAGTCAACCAGGGAATTCAATCGTTGCAGTAGCACAGTTGGTCCTTAGACCTGAGTCACCAATGATACCTTGTTTGTGGACCATTGTATCTTGATTCTCTGACTCGTGGGCTTTAACCATTAAGTCCACCATAATCAGTCTTTCAGATACAGTGGAAAGCTTGCGAAGGTAATTGAGTGAACAACAAGGGATCACTCACTCTTGGTATAAGACTGGAGAGAGAATGTCCCATGAATGTGTACACAGAAATCCCTGGCCAGGGTCAAATGAAAGAGATGTCTTTCTAGATATTAACTGTGTACTGGAATCCATCTGGATAATGCGATAGAGGGTTTGACTATAAAACCATACCCTTGCGTTATCGGGACATTGCATGAGTGAAGGATTATATCTGTGCGGTATCTGCAGACGGAAAGGTTCAATTGAAGGGAACAGTATCCCTTATATCTTCTGGGATCATGAGGTAGTGTTTGGTGCTGTTCATGATCAGAAGGCCAAGTGAATTAATCATCGGATGATAATTTACTTGTTTATTAAATTAATCATTTAACATGCAATGTTTAAATGTTAATTGATAAATATTAAACTCAAGAAACAGTTCTAAGTTTAATGGGCCTGCAACCGGACTGATATATGGGCCTAGAGGGTCACACACATAAGAGTTCTCGTCAGACGGTGAGAGATGTTAAATTTCATGCTTATCTGGGTTTTTGTGAAAAGCTGCAGGATAAACATGAAGATTTAATGGAGAATTATCCAAGGCCAAACTCTTGGATAATCATGAGGATTAACTGTTGTGCTTATCCTTATTTCTATATAAGGAGGGCCAAGGGGGAGTGGTAAAAAGTTGGTTGGACGAATTTTACTCCCCAGATTCTCTCTCTCCTCTCTCTCTCTCCTTCTCTCTCTCTTGGAGTGGATCTGTCTCTCTCCGCGCATGGTGGATTTGAGATCTGGTCGGAGCACTCAAGTCGAGGAGGAAATCGCGTCTGCTGCGGGAACTCGTGTGGATACCTCTAGAGATCGTGCGCGTGCGCGATTAACGAGTTGGCATCATCCACGGGAGATTCGAAACCCCGCAAAGGTGAAGAACTGTTCTTCCCGTTAGTTTTAATGTCCGTTTTACAACCCCAGCAACCGATACAATGGAATCAATTTTTATTTCCGCTGCGTTCATGGTGATTCCTTACAGTGGTATCAGAGCCAGGTTTGCTGGTTCGGTTGTAAAACGGCACCGTTTTGTGTGTTTTCTCGTTATGCGTGAAGAACCCGTATTGTACGTGTTCTTGAGTATAATCCGATTAAAAATGACAGATTAGTGTTCATATGATGATCACGACCAATTTGATTATTTTTCTGTATTTTTCGGATTTTATTTGGGTTTTTCGGAGTTCTTCATATGATGATGAACCGGGGTACTTCAGCGGCTTCGTACGGGCATTCCAAGTGTTGGGATGGCGGCCCAGATGTCTGGATCTATTGGTGATAGTCACCACTTCACATTGGGTATGAAGATCGGCACCGGAGTGCCCTTGGAGGTCCCAAAAATCGAGCCCAAAGTCGGATTTAAAACCCTGCAAAATCAGATTTTGGAGGGGTTTTGGGCTTAATTTTTTCACCTCACCGGAGGCCGCCGGCGGCCCTGCCGGCGCCGGGCACGTCGCCGGCGCCAGGGCAACGCCGGCAGGGGCCTGGCGGCGCCGGTCGCCGGCCGGCGGCGGCGCTGCCACCTTTCCTTCTAGCCGCTGGTTCTGCAGAAAGAAAGGTGTTTAGGGTTGCAGGAACCAGCGAACCGGCCGGTCCCGAGCCGGTTCAGACCGGCTCGGCCGGACCCGGCCAGCGCCAGGACCTGGCTGGGCCAGGTCCGGTGCCTGGCTCGACCAGGGTTTGACCCTGGCTGAGCCAAGGCTCGACCCTGGCCGAGCTAGAGCCCCTGGCCGAGCCAGGGTTCGACCCTGGCCGAGCCAGGGCTCGACCCTGGTCCAGCCAGGGTCCAAGTCCGGGCCCATTGGGCCCAAATGGGCTGGGCCCATTTTTATTTTTATTAAAAATTGTTTTTAATGCCTGTTTAAACCCCATTAAACCCAATTTTCGCCCATTAAAGCCCAATTAAATCTATTTTAAAATTGTTTTAAAACAGAATAATTATAAGAATAATTAATAAATGTTATTAATTAATTTTTTTTGAGTATTAACAGCTTGTTAAAGTGTTTAATAACTGTTAGTCAATTAAAGGGCTTTATAATTAATGGGTGTTAGTTAATTATTTAAAATTGTTTTAGATAATTAATTTCCCTGTTAATTTAATTAGTTTAAAACTGCTTTAAACTAATTTCATGCATAACTTGATTACTCTTAATGTTCAAATTGTTTGAATCATTATTTAGATTAACTGAATAGTTTAGTTAGTTTATTTGTCAATAATGTTTTAAATATTATTGATAATGCTGAAATAAATGTTATTTCGAAAACTAATTGGTATTATAATTTTATATTTATAAAATTTAATACCAAACAGCAATTATGTGATGATTGTGATGCATGTGATGTGTTTTATGGTGGGATGATCATGGACTTAGTATTTTCATGTGATGAATGATGTGAATGGATGCGATGCTTATTTCATTTGGTAATTTTAAATAGGACCTGCGTGTCCTCCTCTCTCTTAATCCAAGTGTACCTTCTACCTTCCTATAAGATTGTACTCCCCTTGATAAGATCAAGGTTTCTAATTGTTTAAATGTACATTTGTGGACCTGCTAGTCCTGAATTTCATATTTAAATGTATCGGATTGAGCCTAGAAGACGGGATCTTTTGAAGACACCTCTGGAGGGAGGACTCGTATCAAATGGAACCAGTGTTGCTGTTTTCACATTAGGATCCTATTATGGATCATCGTTTGGCTCCGATGATTCCATAGTAGTTTAAGCAGTCCATGATCATCCCCATTTAATTTTTCTGCACATGTGATATTTGTGGACTATGCTATCATATATATATTTCTATTAAGTATATTGATACTTCAAATTGAAATACTATTGATAGCACGATTTTTTTTTACAAACCAAAAATCAAAAACCCTCTTTTAAAACTTAAGTTGTAAACGTGAGATATTAAGAATAATCCACGTAACCCACCATCATTATAGATCTTAGGATAATTCTTATCTCAAACGGATTTGTTGTGCTACCACAAGGTCTGTTTGATTTAGAAATTAAACTAGGTCTACGACATGTGATGTCATTAAGATGAATGGACAAATAGTGTAGTTTTGTTGTGCTACCACAAGGATTGCACTATGAATTCATGTCATCTAAGTAATGATGGATAAACTTAACTGAATCAAATTGATTTGTTGTGCTACCACAAGGTCATTCTGATTCAGGGGTTAAATCAATCAGATATTGCAATCGTTGCAACTGTCAAGAGTTGACTGCCTAAGGGACTTGATGTGATTTGTTGTGCTACCATAAGGTCACATGCATGTTGCCCGAAGGATTCTGATCCCCACTAGGAGATCACCGGAATCTCCCGTTCTGTATCTTAGAGGGTCATACAGATCGCCGAAAAATAGTGGGAGCATAAATCTAGATTAAAAGTCCTAAATCTGATTTTAAGAACTATCTGCTCATTTTATATATTTCCATGTAGGTCGCTATGTCGTCACCTAAACTCCTCCGTTGCATACTTGATGCAAATAAACTCACGGGACCAAATTACATTGACTGGTTACGCAACCTGAAGATTGTCCTCAGGTGTGAAAAACTAGCCTATGTCCTGGATCAACCAGATCCAGTGCAACCCGGTGATAATGCTAACGAAGATGAATTAATGATGTATGAAAATTGGAAGGAGGACTCTGTCAAGGTCCAGTGTTATATGCTCGGTTCAATGAACAATGAACTGCAGCGACAGCATGATAACATGGAACCTAAGACCATTCTGAATCACCTACAAGAGTTGTTTGGTGAACAATCCAGAACAGAAAGATATGAGATATCTAAGAAATTGTTCAGGACCAGAATGAGCGAGGGCACATCTGTACAAACTCATGTGCTCAAGATGATAGAGTGGATTGAGAGGCTTGCTGTGCTGGGCTTTGTTATGAACAATAAACTGAGCATTGACTTAATCCTACAGTCCCTTCCAGATTCATTTTCACAATTCATTATCAACTTCAATATGAACAAAATTGAAGTTTCACTAGCTGAGCTGCTCAACATGTTGAAGACAGCTGAAGGCACTATCCAGAAAGATAAGCCAAGTGTAATGCTTGTTGGTAAGACCAACAAGAAAAGAAAAGCTGGACAGACCTTTAAGAAAGGTAAGCCTAAGAAGCAAGTGAAAAGCAAACCGGTGGCACAAAAGGACAAAGCTAAAGTCAATGATAAAGGTCAGTGTTTCCACTGCCATAAAGAAGGTCATTGGAAGAGAAACTGCAAGATTTATCTTGAAGAAAAAGCAAAGGAGAAGCTTGGTGAAGCTTCAGGTATTCTCATGATCGATCTTAACTTGTCGTATAGAGAATCAACATCCTGGGTATTAGATACTGGATGTGTTTCTCATATCTGCAATAACTTGCAGGTGTTAACAAGTAAAAGAAGATTGAACCGCGGAGACGTGGATCTGAGGCTTGGGAATGGAGCAAAAGTTGCTGCGTTAGCTGTGGGGACAGCAAGACTTCAGATGCCGTCAGGAGACTCTATGGAACTGATAGATTGTTATTATGTTCCAACCATTATTAGGAATATCATATCTATTTCATGTTTAGATAGACAAGGATATTCTATGAAGCTAGAGAATAAGGATTGTTCAATTTATCAATGAGACAAATTGTTTGCTTCCGGATATTTATTGAATGGATTATATTTACTTGATATTTCATATGATGTTTGTCTGGTAAATAATTCTCTTGAACGCTTAGATAAGGATGTGAATAAATCGTACCTATGGCATTGTAGGCTAGGTCATATAAATGAGAACAGGATCATAAGGTTACAAAAGAATGGATATCTTGATCCATTTGATTATGAATCATTTGCAACCTGTGAAGCTTGTCTCATGGGAAAGATGACCAAAGCTCCATTCTCAGGACATGGAGAAAGAGCTAAGGACTTATTGGAACTAATACATAGTGATGTATGTGGTCCAATGTCCACTCATGCTATAGGTGGTTACTCATACTTTGTTTCATTTACAGATGATTTCTCAAGATATGGCTACATATATTTAATGAAATATAAGTCAAAAGTCTTTGAGAAATTTAAAGAGTTTAAAAACGAAGTTGAGAACCAGACTGGAAAGAGTATTAAAACTCTTCGATCAGATCGAGGGGGTGAATACTTAAGTACAGAATTCACAGAATATCTTAAGGATAATGGTATTTTGTCTCAGTGGACTCCTCCCTATACACCTCAGTTAAATGGTGTATTGGAAAGGAGAAATCGTACTCTATTAGATATGGTACGATCCATGATGAGTTATGCCAAACTTCCAACCTCTTTATGGGGATATGCACTATTGACTGCTGCATATCTGTTGAAAAAAGTTCCGAGTAAGTCAGTACCTTCCACTCCATATAAGATATGGAAAGGAAAGAAACCAGACTTTAAGCATGTTAGAGTCTGGGGTTGTCCTGCACATGTCAAAAGACATGATCCAGACAAACTGGATTCCAGGACAGAGAAATGTAGATTTGTGAGATATCCAAAAGAAAGTTTTGGATATTACTTCTATCAGCTCAGCGATCAAAGGGTGTTTGTCGCAAAAAGAGCTGTCTTCTTAGAGAAAGAATATCTCTCAAAAGAAGACAGTGGGAGCAAGATAGAACTGGAAGAAATTCTAGACTCACAAATCAACACTGGTTCATCTACTGAACCATCGACTCAAGAACTTGTTCAAGATGATACACAAAAGGTTCGCATATCAGGTAGAGTGCCTAAGCAGCCTGAAAGATATGTTGGACATATCGATGAAGGCAAACCAAAAGTGCACTTAAATGAGGATGATGATCCTCAAACCTACCTTGAAGCCATAAATAGTCATGAATCAGAAAAATGGCAAGAGGCAATGGATTCTGAAATTCAGTCCATGTATGCCAACCAAGTTTGAAACTTGGTTGATCTGCCAGAAGGTATGGTACCTATTGGCAGTAAATGGATTTTTAAAAGAAAGATCGGGGCAGATGGACAAATTGACACGTACAAGGCAAGGCTTGTAGCAAAAGGATATCGTCAAAGGCAAATGTGTTGACTATGACGAAACCTTTTCTCCAGTTGTCATGATTAAGTCAATCAGAATACTTCTTGCTATCGCTACATTCTATGATTATGAAATATGGCAAATGGATGTGAAAACAGCATTCCATAACGGGAACCTTCAAGAAGAGGTGTATATGATACAACCTGAAGGGTTCACTTCCAAAGAGCATTCAAGCAAGGTATGCAAGCTGCAAAGATCCATCTATGGATTAAAGCAGGCATCCCGAACTTGGAACTTAAGATTTGATGAAGCAATCAAATCTTATGACTTCATTAAGAATGAAGATGAACCTTGTGTATACAAAAAGGCTCGTGGGAGCGCAGTTACCTTTTTGGTACTTTACGTTGATGACATTCTACTTATTGGGAATGATGTAGGAATGTTGTCATCGGTAAAGGCATGGTTATCTAAAAACTTCTCCATGAAAGATTTGGGAGAAGCATCCTATATTCTGGGAATAAGGATCTATCGAGATAGGTCCAAAAGGATGCTTGGCTTGTCCCAATCTATGTACATAGATACCATAGTCAAAAGGTTTGGCATGGAAAATTCCAAGAGAGGCCTCATTCCAATGAGGCATGGAATTTATCTCTCTAAAGAAATGTCTCCCAAGACACCTGAAGAGAGAGTATACATGGATAGAGTTCCTTATGCCTCGGCAATAGGATCTATCATGTATGCAATGCTATGTACTAGGCTTGATGTGGCACATCCATTAAGTGTCACTAGTAGATATTAGGCTGATCCAGGTGAGGAACACTGGAAAGCGGTGAAATGTATCCTTAGATACTTGAGAAGGACTAAGGATCTATTTCTCGTTTATGGAGGAAACGACTTGGAACTTCGAGGATTTACTTACTCGAGTTTCCAGTCGAATATGGATGACAACAAATCCATGTCTGGATTTGTGTTTATGTTAAATGGAGGTGCAGTAAGTTGGAAGAGTTCCAAACAGGAAACTACTGCAGATTCGACGACCGAAGCAGAATACATTGCTGCAGCTGAAGCGGCCAAGGAGGCGGTTTGGATGAAGAAGTTCATCTCGGCGCTTGGAGTCGTTCCAAGCATTTCAGATCCTGTTCCATTATTGTGTGACAATAATGGGGCAATAGCTCAAGCAAAGGAGCCAAGATCACATCAGAAGTCAAAGCACATTCTGAGACGATTTCATCTGATTCGTGAGATAATCGCCCGAGGAGATATAGTAGTTGAGAAAGTCTCATCTGAAGATAATGTAGCAGATCCCTTGACTAAGCCATTGTCTTAAAACAATTTAGAATGTCACCTTAAGTCTATGGGACTTAGACACATGGGTGATTGGCTATAGTCCAAGTGGGAGAATGTTAGAATTGGGTGGCCTCAAAGTCAATCATTATACATTCTATTTCAGATTATTAATAAAGGCAATTATTTCTTCATTTAATAGTTCTCGCAAACGACTATCGTAATGAAGGTTCATAGACAAATGTATGGGATATTGAATCATGATGAGATCATGATAGTGAGATCAATATCCTAAGGCAATTGTCTTAAATAGTTCTCGATCATAGGATATTTGAGTTGGACATTAAATATCCGAAAAGATCGACACAAGTTATGTCTGCTCATATGATGAGGGTGAATGATCTCACATTCACTCGTGTGATGATACTAAGACAAACAAGTGGGTGCTCATTAGAGAATGAGTTCACTGAACAGACCCAAATAAGAATTCTTGGATGGTAATTATACCTATTAGTCAACCAGGGAATTCAATCGTTGCAGTAGCACAGTTGGTCCTTAGACCTGAGTCACCAATGATACCTTGTTTGTGGACCATTGTATCTTGATTCTCTGACTCGTGGGCTTTAACCATTAAGTCCACCATAATCGGTCTTTCAGATACAGTGGAAAGCTTGCGAAGGTAATTGAGTGAACAACAAGGGATCACTCACTCTTGGTATAAGACTGGAGAGAGAATGTCCCATGGATGTGTACACAGAAATCCCTGGCCAGGGTCAAATGAAAGAGATGTCTTTCTAGATATTAACTGTGTACTGGAATCCATCTGGATAATGCGATAGAGGGTTTGACTATAAAACCATACCCTTGCGTTATCGGGACATTGCATGAGTGAAAGATTATATCTGTACGGTATCAGCAGACGGAAAGGTTCAATTGAAGGGAACAGTATCCTTTATATCTTCTGGGATCATGAGGTAGTGTTTGGTGCTGTTCATGATCAGAAGGCCAAGTGAATTAATCATCGGATGATAATTTACTTGTTTATTAAATTAATCATTTAACATGCGATGTTTAAATGTTAATTAACAAATATTAAACTCAAGAAACAGTTCTAAGTTTAATGGGCCTGCAACCGGACTGATATATGGGCCTAGAGGGTCACACACATAAGAGTTCTCGTTAGACGGTGAGAGATGTTAAATTTCATGCTTATCTGGGTTTTTGTGAAAAGCTGCAGGATAAACATGAAGATTTAATGGAGAATTATCCAAGGCCAAACTCTTGGATAATCATGAGGATTAACTGTTGTGCTTATCCTTATTTCTATATAAGGAGGGCCAAGGGGGAGTGGTAAAAAGTTGGTTGGACGAATTTTACTCCCCAGATTCTCTCTCTCCTCTCTCTCTCTCCTTCTCTCTCTCTTGGAGTGGATCTGTCTCTCTCCGCGCATGGTGGATTTGAGATCTGGTCGGAGCACTCAAGTCGAGCAGGAAATCGCGTCTGCTGCGGGAACTCGTGTGGATACCTCTAGAGATCGTGCGCGTGCGCGATTAACGAGGCGGCATCATCCACGGGAGATTCGAAACCCCGCAAAGGTGAAGAACTGTTCTTCCCGTTAGTTTTAATGTCCGTTTTACAACCCCAGCAACCGATACAATGGAATCAATTTTTATTTCCGCTGCGTTCATGGTGATTCCCTACACCGTCGAAGTAAAGGACTCAGGATGGAGTATCATCCACTATTAGACCCAACTCCTCATCCGGGAATTCCTCGTTGGCGGGCAAAAATGTAGGCAGTGGATGATGAGCTAGGTGTTCGGCAATTGCTTGCCCCTTCACAACCTTCTGATTTACATAGGTAATGTCAAATTGGTTCAAGAAGGTCTGCCATCGCACCAGCCTATCTGTTACAACTGGCCGCTGTAGACACGCTAATTTTGACATCATTTTGAGTAAATTTCATATCATATAATAATGCCTCGTAATGGTCTGATAATTAATCATTGATTAATTTTTATTCATTTTTTAAGTGTCGGGTCGAACAGACATGTTTAAGTTAATCAATCGATTTTAACTCAAATTTCAGTTAAAATATGAAGAAGCCTAAAAGGCGTCGATCCATGTGGACGTGATTTAGAGTTTATTCCTATTTTAACATTTAAATTTAAATTTTAATTAATTGATTTATTAACTAAAAGGCGTTTGTGAGGTTCGACGCGTTTTAGGTTTCCTAGGCTATCTTAACTTCTCTTCCGGATGTTTATCCTTATCTTAATTAGATTAAAAGACGTCTACACACGTGGACGCGTTTTAGCTAATAAAGATAAAGATAAGTTTTCCCGGATATTTATCCTTATCTTAATTTAATCTGAAAGGCGTCAGCCAAGGTGGACGCGTTTTAGATAATTACAGATAAAGATGAATTAATCAGTAATTATCTGTCGATTAAGGTAGATAAATCCGAGATTTTTCTATGTTAATCGCGAACGCAGAAAATGCCTATAAATACCTTGCATCTCAAGGAGTTAAAAAAAAAAAAAAAAAAAGGAGAGAGAGAATTATTGAGCCTCAGCGTTATAGCGATTTGAAGATCGGAGCAACCACGTCGGAACGCCGGAGCGCTGCCACCAGAAGTCGGCATCCTTCTTTCAGATCTTCATTCTTCAAAGCTTCAACCAACTGGACTGGGCATAAGTTTTTCATATCTGAATTTCATTTTCATTCTTTAGTTTCATTCTCTCATACTCACTTCATGCAACACACACCACCTCATTAATTCTCCAAAACCCATCTGTTCTAAAGGGGTTTCAAAGTCATTTAAAACAAGTGAGTTGCTGTTTATACATGTTTCTAATCATAGTTATCTTTGATATTATTTCTATTTAGATTCTCATCACTATTTCTTCTTTATTTTTCTGTCTCTCTGTCTGCTGCATTCAACAACAACAACAAGAAATCAAAAAGAGGGAAATCAAGCAAAAGCCAGGAGAACTTCTGGACGATCCTCAACATTCAACAGCAAGAACAAAAGAACAAGAAGAGGCTCTCTTTCTTCAGCCGGCTGAAGGAGGGGAACCAAGGATTCATTCTTCCGCGTTTAAACAGGTAGGCGATCAAACTCTTTTGAAGCTTTTTTTAGTTAAAAGTTTCTGGCGATCACAAGCACCTTAGTTGCATTTTTTTTAATAGGTTAATTTACCCTAAACAACATAGTTTTTCACATAAATCACACGAGCAAATTTTCAGCACCTACAGCTCTTTTGGCGATCACGGTGGGACTTGGTCTCGCCGTCTTTTAATTTCTTTTGTTCTTGCTATTATCATACCGGGCACCCACGGTGCACCACTTGTGTCTTTCGACACGTCCTCACCAATTGGTGAGTGTTTAGTTTGTTTAATTTCCCTCGTGCACCACGTGCACACCCCAGTGGCAAGATCTTGCCTCCCCTTGATTAGTTTAAAAAAAAGCTGTTTTTGGTGATAAAATGCTGTGTGATTGTGTGATTTCTTAGTTGTTTAGATAGTAAACCATCCTGTTTAAAATCTGAAACTAAAAATCTTTGCTTGAGTTGATTATTTACTGCATTTTACCCTGTTTAAGGAGGATTCGACCCAGAAAATCCTTCTGGAAATCTGTTTCTGCGAACTAAAAAGCGTCCAGGAACAGCGACGCGTTTCAAAACCGCGTCCGCACACCTAGACGCCTTTTAGCCTCCAGATTAACTCTGTCGTTTACATCTGTTTCTGTGAAATAATTAACTTCTGTGTTGAATAGCGTCGACAATAATCGACGCTATTCAGACAGTTTTTAGTTATTTTCCAGGTTTTCTCTGCTGTTTGCATCTGTTCTCTGCGAAAGAATTAAGTTCTGTTTTGAATAGCGTCGACCATCATTGACGCGATTCAGACAGTTTCTTAATTATTTTTCAGTTTCCAGATCTCTATGTTGAGTGCTAGCTACCCATTACTCTATTAAGCATTAGAGGCCATCCAGGTCGCAGGGCATACGCATTGAGGCTAAAACCCTCCTTTTCTTACGAACACATTACTCGACGTTAGCAACTCTCTCTGATTGGGTTGGTCCCTTGATCAGACTAGAGAAGTTGACGTTGAGACCTCCATAAGTCCCCAAAATCAAGGTATTCCTCCTTGATCATCGGGCTGGTTGTACCAATTGAAGTCCCGGCTATATTCTGAAAGCGTTGTGAGAGAAAAAAAACCTTAAAGAATAACGGTGGAAACTGAACTGAAACTAGGATCCTTCCCTGAGCGAAATTGTGGTTTAATCCAATTCAAATAACTCAATAAGGAATCCTGAAATCACGTTAAGCATCCACTTGTTTGATTAATCTCTGCACAACTTGTTTGATTAATTTTTTTTGAAAAGAGAATCTAATATAATGTTGCTGCGAATAGGCAGAGATTTGAGTATGGCCCAAGACGCCATTATCAACTACGAGGGAGATGCTAATGCCCCTCGCAATTCAGATTTCAACTACGAGAACGGGAGAGATGCTGATGCCTCTCGTAATTCTGTCCCCATTCCAGTTCGACATGACGGGAATGTCCGAACTCCTCTTTTTCATCCGCACGATCAATATCATGATCTTCCTCCGCATGAATATGCGATTCCTAATCCTGACCTTGAGGGGGACATGAATCAGAATGATCCCTTACCCTCCGATCCTATGGATCTCGTCAATGCTCTGGGAGTTCTTGCCTCCCGACTGGACCATCAGCAGTTCGAGGCGATCCAGTCTATCTTGAAGGGGAAGGCACCTATGCAGCCTGCTGAGCCGAACCCTATGGCTCCCCCTGTTGTTACTCAACAACCTCCTCCTCCTTATATCCATCAGGCCATGGAAGGCCTTCATCTTACTTCTCGGCCAACTGGGCCACAACTTTCGTCATCCAGGCAACCGGCTAGACCGCAGACGCCCATTTACCAAAATGCCCTCGGGCATGGCGGAAGCTCTGCCGAACCTCATCCTTATTATCCTCCTTGTCCAACGTACTCTAGGTAGCAGGCCTATCAAGTACTTCCTCCTCCTCCTCCTCCCCAGGCAGGTCTGACACAGACGTTGCTGGCCAAGATGGAGCGCATGGATGAACAGTTCAACAATCTTCAGAAAATGATGGGGGTTAAAGCTGTGCCGGAAATCAATTTGCCGAGCCTGCCAGTATTCCACCTGCCACCCTCTAAAATGCCAGTATATCGAAAGTATAACGGTACTGGTAACCCCTTCACGCACCTGAAGGAGTTCATGTACGAATCCTCCTTTTGGCAGAATGATAAGAGGTCATTAGCTTTCTTGTTCAGGAGATCCCTAGAGGGACCAGCCCTCGAGTGGTTCTTTTCTCTGGAACCCTCAGAAGTAGAGGATTATGGTATCGTTTCACGTAAATTTATCCAACGATACCAGGACAGAGTTGCACCCTCCTTGTCTATCACGGATCTTATTGCAGAAAAGATGAAACCGGACGAGGAGTTTGTCAGTTTTGCTGACAGGTGGCGGGGCCTGGCTGAAAAAGTGAAAGATCACTTGTCCGAATCCGAACAAGTGAAAATGTTGATTTCTAACGCCACTCCCCAGTTCAAGCTAGTCCTCTCCTTGAACAACTTGACGAACATGGCAGAGCTCTATGAAAGGGCACGGTACTGCCAGAATGCTTTCAAGGACGCTACGTTCTCTAGCGTCTTTGATCCTCATAGACCTAACAGGCCTCCGCCTCGGAAGCCTGCAGTGCCGAATTCTCCTAGCTCAGGTCCAACTACTGAGGGCACGCTCTCTCACGAGCAGGTCAGTACTATGAACAATAACTCGCCCCAGTTTGTGAGGAATCAGCAGCAGTACCAGAGGCCACCACAGCCGAGCCAGCAGGGGTACAGGCAGCAGCAGAACCCCCATTACCAACAGCAGTACCAGCGGCCCCAGCAGCCGAGTCAGCAACAGCTACAGCAACAGCCGCAACGGCAACAGCAGTATCAGCAGCCCCCTCAACAGCAGTATCAGCAGCCACATCAGCAGCAACAGCAACAGCCACAGTACCAGCCGCGTGCACCGCCGGCGTACCACAATGTCCCTCCTCCTGGTGACTACAACCAACAAAGGAGACCTCCAGGCCCGAAAAGGGCAGAGTACCCGGCCCTCCCAGAATCCTTGGCGGATATCTTCAGCGCTTTAATGGCAGCCAATGCCTTAGCTTTGCCGAGAGAGAAGGCCGTCTGGCCTCAAAATGCCGATACGTCTAGGTATTGTTATTTCCACAGACAACCTGGGCATACCATTGACACCTGCTTCCAATTCAGAGATTATATCCATGATCTCAATGAGCAGGGCGGCATAGACTGGGAGGAAATGAAGAAGTACATAACAGCCCTGAAGGCGAGGAGACCGCAGCAACAGCAGCAGCAAGCAAGACCACCGGCACAAGCAGTAGCACCACCCAACATGGGTATAGTGCAGAATCCACTCCCGGAGCATCAGAACCAAAACCAGGTTGCTCCCATCCTGACGAACAGCCAGTCTGAGGCTGGTCGTGGGCAGCAGTGGAGAGTAGAGGACTCTTCCTCTCTTTGTTCAACGGGTCACATTCAAAGTACCGCAGAGCGACCACCACGCCGCACCATCCACATACCAAGGCCACAACCTGTTACTATCATCCCCATACCCACACCTACATACCACTCGCCCACACCCAATAACCCATTACCACTACCCGCCTTCCTTAGACCCATTACGCCCCGCACCACTACGCCTCCATCATATAACCCTCCGCAAACCAATAACGCGCCCCTCCTACCATCTAGGCCGCTATTACGCATACCATTTCCTACTTCACGCGCTACCACTACCGCCTACCCAGATATGCCTTTACCATCTAGACCGCTATTACGCGTACCATTCCCCACTTCATCAACCACTTACCCATCCACCATCCAACCCTCTAGGCCTTTAATCCGCACCGCGCCATCACCACCTAGCCCTACGCCACCACCTACATACCAACCTTCTACGCCATCCGCACCATCCAACTCTGCGGTACTTAAAGTGTCACCCGGATCCTCCACGGTTGAGGAACACGCGCTCCGGAGTGGAAGGATTTTCAACAAGGTCTTTCCTCAGTCCACAGTCAGAGACGGCCCATCACAGCCGACTGAGGAAGCCCACAATGAAGAGAGTGCACCAGGCACTCAATATGACTTGTTGAAACACCTGGATCGGACACCGGCACGGATCACTATACTCGAACTGATCAAAAGATCCAAGAGTCACCAAGAAGCTCTGATGGAATATCTGCAGAAGGTGATGGTCAATGAAGACGTGCCGGTAGAGAAGATTGCAGCACTACTAGTTCCTCAGGGGGATCAGCCCTCTATAACATTTCATACATCGGAACTAGCACCGCCAGCAGCCAGAAGCATGGCTCTGAGTATCACGGTTAACATCTGTAAGAAGGCCGTGGATGCATGCCTGGTCGACACAGGGGCTTCGATCAATGTTTTACCTCCGAAGACCCTGGAGTTATGCGGTGTGCCCAAAGAGAAATGGCTGCCCAGCCCCATATCAGTAACAGCATATGACAATTCTACCCGTTCCCCTCTGGGAATGGTTTATTTAAAAGTGGAGCTGGGCCCTGTAAGTCACGCAGAGGTCGAATTTCACATCTTGGAAATCGACCCTTCCATAAATGCCATTTTAGGTCGTCCTTATATTAAATCTCTTGAGGCGATTCCTTCTACGAATCATCAATGCCTCAAATTCCCTTATAAAGGACGAATTATTAAAGTAACGAGCATGCCGATCCTTGCTGCTGCTCATTCCTTGAACATTAAATCTGCTGTTTTACCTGGCCAACAACCTTTTCTGTCGGTATTACAGGTCTACCGTCCAGTGGCTGATCCTCTGAAAGCCGCAACTATTTCTCCATATCCGTTAGATGCTATCAAAAGGGGGAAGTGCATGAGTACCCCAGGATGGAGGATCATGATGAAGAACGGCTACGAGCCTGGGAAAGGTCTGGGCACGCAGTTACAAGGCAGGACCACTCCTGTCAGAAATCATCGAGCAGCACCTGGAAGTGGTCTGGGCTATAGGCCAATAAAACTGAAGCAAGATCTGGTTCAGAAAGCAGAAATTAAAGAAGGCCCGAAAATCTGGGAGGCAATGTCTACACCACCTAAAGAAGGCCGAGATCCCCTAACATGGACCCTGTGTACGCACTTTGTGAAAGGGCCCATACTTAGCTATGACAATACGGTAGTCATTACTTCCTGTTTTGATTTCCATGATATATATGGGAGGGACTTGGCCAGACATTGCTCTGAACTGCTTACGTACCAATCCTTGGAGGCTCTGCGGCCTATGAAAAAGAGGAAATTTGATGATCCTGAATGTGAATGGTACATGTGGTTCGATCTCAGGGACCTTTATATCGCATTGAACAGACTATTTCTGGATCCTGCAGAACCTAAGTGGCCGCCGCAGATTGATGAACTAATTGAAAGTCCTGGTGCTATATTTGACAAGCGGATACTGCTATCTGAAGAGATTGATGAAGGGGAACCAGATGACCCCTATGAAGCTGGTTATACAACAGATCTGCTCTGGAGGGGGACATATCCTTCACATGTCTTCATGCTCCATACTCTTTTTCGCACACTACTTTTGACCCCGACTTGGTCGCGGGTCATAATTGAAGATATTCCACGGGCTCCGCCCGTCATGATTACTCTATCCCCTCGGGACATTATACCACAACCTCCTCTCGATCTAGAGAGGTTGTATGATCTGATCTGGGACATATTACTATATGATCCCCCCAATCCTTTGGCCTTGGTGCCACTTCCTCCGTCTGATCCTCCTCCCATTTTTATTCATTCTTGCTTTATGTGTAATTCTTTCATTTTCCAAAAAAAAAAAACGCCAATTTGGCAACAAATTCTTCCCAAATCCTCATTGAGGAAACATCTTACTTGTCCGATTGCACCCCGCCGCGCGGGTCCTTCGGTCAAGATTCTCTTCTAGATTTACTCTGTCCCTCCCCTCGGGAGGATTCTCTTGTATTTCCACTTGTACCTCAGGATTTTCATCCTGCTTCATCTTCCCTAGGTTATGATAGTGAAGTTAGGCGGTCTAGTCAGGTTAGTCAGTCTAGGAAGCCTAAGGGTAGGCAAATTCCAGATAGATACCTCCAGGACTTAGCTGATAAGTGCTCTTTTTGCTCTTTGATCCCTCAGTTTTTAGAAAATCCGATTCAGATGCCAGAAGATTGTATGGACGATGAGTCAGTCAATGATGGGTACGGGGTATATGAATTAGTACATGAAAAGGACCCCATTGTTGAAAAGGAAGATGACGAGGACGCGGCTGAGGCATACGCCAGTGGAGTGAAGAGATTTGATGAACCCTCAGCTGCCGTAGAAGAGCCCACCAAAGAAATTAATTTAGGGACTGAAGACGAACCTAAGGTTGTCCTCGTCAGTAAGAATCTTTCTACAGAAGATGAGAACGCAATGGTACAAGTACTAAAGGACTATAAGGACACTTTCGCCTGGAGTTATGAGGATATGCCGGGGTTAGACTCGTCTTTAGTTGAACACAGGTTAACATTAAAGGAAGGAGCTAGCCCGGTCAAACAGAAATTAAGGCGATTCCACCCACAAATGGCTCTAAAGATGAAGGAAGAGGTCGATAAGTTGCATAAAGCTAAATTTATTAGAGTTGTCCTTTATCCACAATGGGTGGCCAACATAGTCCCGGTTATGAAGAAGGACGGGAAGGTCAGAATTTGCATTGACTTCCGCGATTTGAACCGGGCATGTCCTAAAGACGATTTTCCATTGCCTCATATTGATGTACTCATCGATAACACCGCTGGCTATGAGACGTTATCATTCATGGACGGATTTTCAGGATATAATCAGATTAAGCTGGCAGAAGAAGATCAAGAGAAAACATCATTCACTACACCTTGGGGAACATACTGTTATGTTGTCATGCCATTTGGATTAAAGAATGCTGGAGCCACCTATCAAAGGGCCATGATGGCAATATTTCATGACATGATGCACATAGATTTGGAAGTGTATGTGGATGACTTATTAGTTAAATCGAAAACAAAGGCTGAGCATGCTAAAGTTTTGGCAAGGGTATTAGAAAGATCGAGAGAATATCAGTTAAAGATGAACCCCAAGAAATGTGTATTCGGGGTATCTTCAGGAAAATTGCTGGGATTCATCGTCAGTAAACGGGGAATTGAGATCGATCCTAATAAGGCGAAGGCTATTAGAGAAATGCCACCTCCTAAAAACTTGAAAGAGTTGAGAGGATTAATCGGAAGGTTGCAATTTATTCGCCGCTTTGTTTCCCAGCACTCACAAAGGTGTAAGCCGTTTTACGAGCTTACCAAGCCGGGAGTCAAATTTGATTGGGACGATAAGTGTCAGGAGGCGTTTGATGGATTAAAGAACTATTTAGCAAGTCCTCCTGTTTTGAGACCACCATCTCCAGGCAAATCATTGATACTTTACATTTCAGTCCTGGATGATGCAGTGGGGGCTGTCTTAGCACAAGAAGATGAAGAAGGAAAAGAGAGGGCAGCCTACTATCTCTCTAAACTTCTCAACCCCGCTGAACAGAGATATACAGCGATGGAGAAAACATGTGCAGCATTGGTCTGGGTTGTTCAGAAATTGAAGCATTATTTTCTGGCCCATGAAGTCCATCTCATCGCTAGGATGAATCCGATCAAATTCCTTCTGGAGAAATCTGTTCTTACTGATAGGTTAGCGCGATGGCAAAGCTTTCTATCTCAATTCGACATCATTTACATCCAGCAGAAAGCGATCAAGGGCTATGCCATAGCAGAACATCTCGCTCATCATCCCCTTCCTCGTTTTGATCCAGTGCGATCAGAGTTTCCGGATGAGGAACTGATGTCCGTAAATCAAATCAGAGATGATATGTGGACTCTGCATTTTGACGGAGCTCTGAATTCTCATGGAAAAGGGATCGGTATCGTTCTGTTATCACCTGAAGGTATCACCATTCCACAAGCCTTTCAGCTTGATTTTCCAGTTACAAACAATATAGCTGAATACGAGGCACTCCTTGCTGGTCTCGAGGCTGCTCATTTCCATGGTGCCACCAAACTCAGGATTGTAGGTGATAGCCAACTAATTCTTCGCCAAGTGCTGACCAAGTATCGAACTCTCGATCCCAAGCTCAAGCCTTATCAGGAGCTTACTTCTGCTTACTCAAAACTTTTCACGAAATTGATCTTTGTCCATGTTCCTAGGAATCAGAATATCTTAGCTGACGCTCTAGCTTCACTTGCATCTTCTCTTGATTTTCCAATCAGCAAACAATCTGAATCAATCATAGTTCATAGGCGTCTTTAACCTGCCGTGAAAGATCCTTCATTCCTTAGAACTAAGGAGAAGTTGCTGAAGAAAGTCAGAGACGGAGATATCATTGAGAAAAGAGAAATCATGCTGATGGAGCTGTTAGAAGAGATGGATGATGAACAGAAGCCATGGTATTATGAAATTGCAAAATATTGTGAAGATCAATCATATCCTGAAGAAGCTACAACTGAGGAGAAGAGAGCTATCAGGAGAGTTGCTCAAAGATACACCCTAGTTGGGGGAGCATTGTACAAGAGAGGTTTTGATGGAGTTCTTCTGAGATGTCTAGACGAAGATGAGCTTTGGAAGGTTATGGAAGGAGCTCATAGTGGAGTTTGTGGTGGTCATGTCAATGGACAGATGCTAACAAAGAAAATCCTTAGACAAGGATTTTATTGGCCAACCATGGAAGAAGATTGCGTAGGATTTGTCCGTAGGTGTGCTAAGTGTCAACTTCATGCCGACAAAATTCATTCTCCTGCATCTTCACTCCATCCTGTTTCTTCCCCATGGCCTTTCTCCATGTGGGCTTTCGACATTATTGGACCTCTTGGCAATCCAGATTCCGGCATCAAGCAAAAATCTTTCATTCTCACGGCAACGGAATACTTCACCAAGTGGGCAGAAGCTGAAGCGTACGTGGAGATCAAAGCATCAACCGTCTGCAAGTTCATCATGAAGAACATCATCACTCAATTTGGAATTCCAAGCACCATCGTCACCGACAACGGACCGCAGTTCGTGTCACAAGAATTGAAGGACCTCTGTAACAGGTATAAAATTGCATTGCATCATTCATCTCCTTATTATCCGCAAGGCAATGGCCAAGCAGAGGCAACAAATAAGACTTTGATAAAAATCATCAAAAAGACGTGTAAATCTAATAAATTCACAGATTGGCCAGAAAAATTGGTTGAGACTTTATGGGCCTACCGAACTTCAATCCGCACGCCTACTGGGCAAACTCCTTATTCCTTAACATTTGGAATGGAAGCGATAGTTCCATATGAAATCATCATACCGTCATTAAGAGTACAATTGAATAAGGAATTTTCCATTGATGAACATCGTTCAGCACTCCTTGCTCAATTGGAACTTTTAGACGAGAAAAGATGGTCAGCTGCTAATCATGCAAAAGTTTATCAAAATAGACTAGCACGTTTTTATCAAAAGAAAGTCATTGAACGTAAGTTCAAAGTCGGTGAAATGGTTGTTAAAAGAATTTTTATAAAACCTGGTGGTCCGCGTTCTAAGCTCCAACCCAACTGGGAAGGACCTTATGTTGTATCGCACGCTTTTCCTGGTAATGCTTATCGTCTTATTAATGCAGAAGGAGAAGAGTTAAAACATCCCTGGAATGGTTTACATCTTAAGAAATACTACCCTTAGGTTAGAGAGTCGATCAGTATGGTACAAAGACCAGTGGAATCAGAAAATTTATAAACTCAAATTTCCTTATCAGTCTAAATAACTTAATTTCAAGCCCATTAATGCACACACTAACACGTTTGATTCGTGAGTAACAAGAGATGCCAAGTCCTAAAGAATATCGAAAGCTTGACTGAAAGTGTAAAGGGCAAATCATTTTTTTTTTTAAAAAAAAAAATTTCTGTTTTAAACTCGGCCCATGATGTCGGAACGAGACTTAGAATAGACTACCAAGAATACCCGCCATCTTAGTAGGAGGCCGTCATAAAAAAATGGGGGAGATCCGTCCCGAAGAAAAGAAAAGAAAGAAAAGGAAAAGGCAAAAGCCAAATGTCAAATCAAAAAGGCCATTACATTACAAACGTTACATGAAGGCCATGAAATGAAATAAAAGGGAACGCAAGGTCGATAAATACCCCGGAAAGAAATGACCGAACCCCAACGGATACTAGGGTAGGAAAGGAACATCTTTTTAAGTCTCCGGAACCTTCTCATGGGCTTTCTAAACTTATTCATCTTTTCTTTCTAAAGAGATGTACTCCAAACTTAAGGAATGGTTTAGATTGACTAAGGGTCAAATCATCAAATGGGATCACGAATGGAAACACAAATTCAAACACGATGGGTTTAAGTTGAGTTGTTAAAGAATAATTTGGGAATTAAGTTAATAAATGAATATGATCATTTGATTCAAGTACCATGCTGATCTTTTAGTCAAAAAAAAAAAAAACCAAAAAAATACATATGTCAAAAATCCAAAAAAATACATATGTCAAAAAAAAAAAAATACATATGTCAAAAATCCAAAAAAAAATATACATATGTCAAAAATCCAAAAAAAGATACATATGTCAAAAAAATCCAAAAAAAAAAAAACATATATCAAAATTCAAAAAAAATACATATGTCAAAATTCAAAAAAAAAGGCATATATTTCAAAACCACAAACAAAAATGAATATTTCAAAACAACAAAAATATTTCAGTTAGCATCTGCTTGTTGCATTTGATGTGTTTCATTCCTTTTATTTTCAGTGAGCATCTGTTTGCTTGTATGTTGCATCTTTGCTTGAGTTTGATTATTCTCATTACCTTTGTTAATAAAGGCCATGCCCCTTGACCCTTCTATCAAGGATAGGATCAAGTAGTCGGTTACTTAACCAGGCAAGGGGCTAAGCCTGAACAGATACTTAACATGTTTGTTCAAGTTGTATACAGGACACAAGGCATTGGTAATGTTGGAATTCGAATAGAGAACAGTCCGAAACCTGTTTATGTGAGTGAAAGGCGTCTAGGAGAACTGACGCGTTTCAAAGTTGAATGGCGTCTTCACGACACGACGCGTTTCAGCTCTTTCTGTGATTTATCCGAAATTCTATGTTTTGATGTTTAAATTGAATATTTGGAATTATTAACAATTTTGATTGCAGAAAATTCAAGAAAGCTGAGTAAAGAGAATCCCACTGTGGGAGTCAAGAAGTCTCGACCGTGGCTAAAAAAACGGTTATCTCTACCCCTGTATTATTTCATGTAATTATTTTGCATCAGCATTACTATATATGATAAGTATTTATTAGAGCATATCAAGGACCTTGTGGTATTGATGAAACTGGAATTTGAGTTCCCCTACAACAAAAACAATGATAATTCCAGAGGATTCTTAATCGCACGGATAGGCCGTTGGATTGTTAATTAGTGAGGATGATGGTTCCACTTTTGTGAAACAGTGCGTGGATAAACGAGCTTCGGCTTAGCACTAGATTACAAGAATTGGTATCTTGACTCATTAATGGCAATTTAACAATATTATCCTTGATTAATTTATATTTTATTTGACTTTATATTTTTCTTTTAGCCCAGCATGCATCATGTAGGATTTTGAAATCATTGTGATAAGGATTAATTGCTGATTAAGTTTCAGACCATTAATTAAATGATTCAAAACATGATATGAAATATTCCATTCCGAATTGAGTATCTTGATTATCTTTGAGGTTCGCTTGAAGATATCATTGGAATTCTATCCTTTTTTGGATTTTCTTTATCCAATATTTCTTGTTTTCTTTTAAGATCCATCATGGCTGCAGCACGTCCACATTGGCTGGCAAACGCTCCCCATGATGAAACCTACAGTGTCTATGACCTGGGGTACTTCCCACTCCGAGGAGGTTGATCGACCTTATTTTATTTCCTTGTCTACCTCATCCAGACATGATTAATTCCTTTGATTTCATTAAGCTATCTTCATTGATGATTTCGAGAAAAATTCCAATCATGTGATGTTAAGAGCGTGTCTCATCACACCTTGGCATCACCTTTACAGTACATTCCATTTCATTTCACTCCCTTGCAAAGACGATGCCAAGGTGAGGCAGCTGTAGACACGCTAATTTTGACATCATTTTGAGTAAATTTCATATCATATAATAATGCCTCGTAATGGTCTAATAATTAATCATTGATTAATTTTTATTCATTTTTTAAGTGTCGGGTCGAACAGACATGTTTAAGTTAATCAATCGATTTTAACTCAAATTTCAGTTAAAATATGAAGAAGCCTAAAAGGCGTCGATCCATGTGGACGTGATTTAGAGTTTATTCCTATTTTAACATTTAAATTTGAATTTTAATTAATTGATTTATTAACTAAAAGGCGTCTGTGAGGTTCGACGCGTTTTAGGTTTCCTAGGCTATCTTAACTTCTCTTCCGGATGTTTATCCTTATCTTAATTAGATTAAAAGACGTCTACACACGTGGACGCGTTTTAGCTAATAAAGATAAAGATAAGTTTTCCCGGATATTTATCCTTATCTTAATTTAATCTGAAAGGCGTCAGCCAAGGTGGACGCGTTTTAGATAATTACAGATAAAGATGAATTAATCAGTAATTATCTGTCGATTAAGGTAGATAAATCCGATATTTTTCTATGTTAATCGCGAACGCAGAAAATGCCTATAAATACCTTGCATCTCAAGGAGTTAAAAAAAAAAAAAAAAAAAGGAGAGAGAGAATTATTGAGCCTCAGCGTTATAGCGATTTGAAGATCGGAGCAACCACGTCGGAACGCCGGAGCGCTGCCACCAGAAGTCGGCATCCTTCTTTCAGATCTTCATTCTTCAAAGCTTCAACCAACTGGACTGGGCATAAGTTTTTCATATCTGAATTTCATTTTCATTCTTTAGTTTCATTCTCTCATACTCACTTCATGCAACACACACCACCTCATTAATTCTCCAAAACCCATCTGTTCTAAAGGGGTTTCAAAGTCATTTAAAACAAGTGAGTTGCTGTTTATACATGTTTCTAATCATAGTTAGCTTTGATATTATTTCTATTTAGATTCTCATCACTATTTCTTCTTTATTTTTCTGTCTCTCTGTCTGCTGCATTCAACAACAACAACAAGAAATCAAAAAGAGGGAAATCAAGCAAAAGCCAGGAGAACTTCTGGACGATCCTCAACATTCAACAGCAAGAACAAAAGAACAAGAAGAGGCTCTCTTTCTTCAGCCGGCTGAAGGAGGGGAACCAAGGATTCATTCTTCCGCGTTTAAACAGGTAGGCGATCAAACTCTTTTGAAGCTTTTTTTAGTTAAAAGTTTCTGGCGATTACAAGCACCTTAGTTGCATTTTTTTTAATAGGTTAATTTACCCTAAACAACATAGTTTTTCACATAAATCACACGAGCAAATTTTCAGCACCTACAGCCGCTCTAGCAAATATTTGATCGGGTCCATTCTTGCTAGGAGTTTGACTTCGTGGGCGAGAAAGTAGTGCTTCAATTTCTGCACTACCCAAACGACGGCCGCACATGTCTTTTCCATGGCAGTGTATCGCTTTTCAGCATCGTTGAAGAGCATGGAGAGATAGTACACTGCTCTTTCTTTCTTCTCATCGTCATGTTGGGCCAATACTGCTCCAGCCGATTCTTCAGTGGTGGAGACATATAGCAATAAAGGCCGCCCTGGGATAGGAGCCATAAAGACTGGTGGATTGAGGAGATAGCTCTTCAATTCGTCGAAGGCCTTTCGACACTTATCACTCTAAATAAACTTTGCCCCTCCTCTCAATAAATCATAAAAGGGTTTACATCTCACAAAATGTTGAGATATAAACCGTCTGATGAATTGCAAACGGCCGATGAGACCCTTTATATCCCTGACACTTTTAGGAGGGGGCATTTCCACTATCGCCTTCACTTTGTCCGGATCAACCTCAATCCCTCTTCTGCTCACCATGAACCCTAGCAATTTACCAGAAGAAACACCGAATACGCACTTTTTTGGGTTCATTTTCAGTTGGTGCTCTCTTGACCTCTGCATTACAGCCCTAAGGATTTGAGCATGTCCCTTCCTGGTTTTAGACTTCACTAAGATATCATCCACATAAACCTCCATGCCGATGTGAATCATGTCATGAAAGATTGCCATCATTGCCCTCTGGTAAGTGGCTCCAGCATTATTAAGCCCAAATGGCATGACCATGTAGCAATAAGTTCCTCATGGGGTTATGAAAGATGTTTTCTCTTGGTCTTCTTCAGCTAGTCGGATTTGATTATATCCCGAAAAACCATCCATGAAGGACAACATTTCAAATCCAGCCGTGTTATCGACCAGCAAGTCTATATGAGGTAGTGGGAAATCATCCTTTGGACAGACTTGATTGAGATTGCGAAAATCTATGCAAACCCTAACCTTTCCATCCTTTTTTGCCACGGGGAGGATATTAGCCACCTACTTAGGATAGAGCACTACCCGGATGAACTTGGCCTTGTGTAGTTTGTCAACCTCTTCTTTTACTTTAAGTGCTAATTCCGGTTGTAGCCGTATCAACTTTTGTTTCACGGGTTTAGCATCAGGCTTGAGGATTAGCCGATGTTCCACCAATTCTGTGTTTAATCCGGGCATATCCTCGTATGACCAAGCGAACCCATCACGATGTTCTTGGAGCACGGCTATTATGGACCCTTCTTCTTCTGGACTCAAACGGGCGCTAATTAGCACTATCTTCGGATCCTCCTCTGTTCCAATGTTGACTTCTTTAGTGGGTTCATCGATGGCTGATGAAGGTTCATCAAACCGTCTCGTCCCATTGACAAGTGGTTCGGCCAAGTCATCCTCCTCTTCTCCTTTGCTAAGCTCAAATACACCCAGACCATCACTGCAAGATTCGTTTTTCACCATCTCCAATGGTTCAGAGATGACCCCTATCTGAAGAAACTTATTCAACTTGCTCAAAACTTTACACCTATTTGCTAACTCCTGAACTAAGAACGAAGGAACTTGTTTAGCCCTACAATCTCTAGACAGGGAGGAGGCTATCCTAATTCCTAAACTGCTATGTACATGACCTGGAGAATGGGTCAGTTTTGTCCTGGATGGTACAAGGGTAGACCCTTGGGACAAAGATTCAACGATGGCGGTGTTGCCCCACCACGTAAGCTCCTCGAAAGTGACTTCCCCCCCTTTAGGATGGGAATTGGACTTTTTTTTTCGTAACTGAACGCCTCTAACATGAAATTTTCAGAAGAAGTGGCGTCGACCGGAGCTGAGAGCATAAGGACGGAAGGTGGGTGGAACAAGAAAGGAATGAACGTAGCAGGGGCTGGTTCATTCCTAGCCAGGAAGAGCCCTATCGGTGGGCTGCTTGATTCACGAAACAAGGATGATATGCCAAAATCTTCTTCATTTCCTTCTCGACTACCTTCATGATTTTCTTGCACTTCCTCCTCTATCCTGGGCAATCCCTGCTTATTTCTCACAAAGTGATTCATGAGGGACCATTCCTTTGTTCCTTTTGGTGGTTCAGTAGACTTGTAACCCAGGCCACATCCTCCAATGACAGGGTTCTCTAAGATGGGGTCACGAATGCCTTGTTGTTCTCTCCCTAACCCGGAGCCTGAGCTATACCCCATCTTACTCATGAGCTGCCAACCTATGCCAGGCCTAGGCCTAAGGTGAGAATTCAATGATGAAAGAACGGGCTCTTTGCCTTTCTTGGAAGTTATTATGGACGGAATTTGTTCTGCTGTTACTGAGTCCAATGACTAATGTAGGGAGTGCTTTTGACCTTCACAATCTTCCCGTTATACGGGAACTTATAGCACTGGTGGTTGGTGGATGGGACTCCCAGGGTTTGGTCCATCCAAGGTCTCCCTAGAATAGCATTGTAGATTGGCTTAACATCCAGGATGTAGAATTCCGAAATCATGGATACCGGGCCGATTTCCAGTTGCAGGAAGATCTTTCCGTCTGCTGGTCTTTGGGAATTATCATAAGCTGAGACCATCATAGAGGTGGACTCAACCTTCTCTGGATCTATCCCTATCCTTTTGAGGGTCTTAAGGGGACAGACATTGATAGAGGCTCCGGTATCCAGTAAAATGGAGTCTACTGAATGACCATTGAGAATGGCGGTTAGGCACAAAGGAAGGGATCGGCATTCGGGGGGGAGCTAGATCCTTTTCCGGGAAGGAGATCATAGGGGCCTGAGTGACTGAGAGGATGGCGTTAGTGACTCCTCCACTAGGAAGATCCTCATTGACCGTGATTTGTTGCAGGAAATTAAACAGCGTCTCCCTGTGTGTGGGTGATTTCCGTATTAGCTCAAGGATAGAGATCTTAGCAGGGGTCTTCTCTAAATGCTGGAGGATGTCATACTCAGACTGGGCATTCCCCGTGGTAGGGATTGAGTTACCCTGGGAGTCCAAAGGTTGGCTCGAAGGAATGATGCGATTCCTGAGCGTTACCCCCACCGAGATTGGGTCCGCTTCCATTGGAGATCTAATGGGATTGAAGCCAGTCATCGAACCTTGGTTCCTGGTTGGACAAAAGATGGATAGGGTGGGCCCCTCGGCTGTGATTGGAGGGATCTGAATGAGAGTGACTGGCTTGAGGGTGGCTGGTTGCTCTTTGGGTTGGATTAGGACCAAAGGCTCATTAGGGGAAAGCGTGGAGACTTCTGGAGTAACTCCTTTAGTCTTACGCGACCAGGTGGGATCTTGATGTTTTATCTCAGACCCTTCATACTCCCAGTATTGTTCTCTGCAAACTATTACGGGCTCCAAGTCTTTAATCAAAGTGTTGACCTTTCCTTGAAAACTAGAGGAATCTTGAACCACTTGATGAGAAGGTAACGGGTCTTTCACAATTCCTAGTTCCTTCTTAGCCTTCAAAGCATCAATAGCCTTTCTCATGTCCTCCCAGTTTATCCGACCTTCATCATTCAAGTCGTACACCCAATCCCTGAAGGTGAAGCAATTATAGATTGTGTCCCGTGATCCTATAGTAGGGGCAATACTTGGACGTGTCTGTATTGCGCGGAACACCTTCTCTTTGAGGTGGGAGTTGAATGGCGTTACAAGCTAGCAAGGCATAAAAAATGTCTGCCAATGATTCTGGCAGAGGCGGATATGATGCTCGCTTAGCCATAGGATGACTGTAATTAGTCGAGGGAGGAACAACTGAATATGGTTTCTGATTGGGCTGAGTGTCAGACTTAGGATGGGAATTGGGAACCCTGGTTGGCTGTGCTAGCATACTGACCTGTTCGTTGATGGTGACTCCTTCCGTGGTAGGAGTTGGTGTGGCTTTCTTGTTCCTGTTTCTGTTCTCAAAGAACGAAGGCAGAGTGGAGTCTCGGGTTTGAGACTGAACTACCCTAGCTCGGTTGTACAGCTGAGCGTATGTTTGAAGTTCGCTAAGCATGAGAATAGCTCGGAGCTGGGGGGTGGCGTTGTTAACAAGCATAGTGACTGCTTGTGCTTCAGGGATGACAACTTCTGCTCTAGAAGCCATTTCTCTCCACCTATTAGCAAAGTGAGTGAAGTCTTCATCAGACTTCATTTTTTCCATTACAAGATCAAACAAGGTAGGGGGCAAGGCTGCCATGTGGTTGAAGTGGGTAATAAATCTTTCAGAGACCATATCAAAGTTGATTAGGTCAGTGGCTGGTAGAGAAGAAAACCATCTCAAGGCCTCTCCTTCGAGAGACTTCTGAAAAAGGTAGACAAGGAGGACTCTATCGAAGAGTCACTGGTGGGAATCCATGAGAAACCCGGATAAGTGATGATGTGGGTCAGTAGTACCATCGTACTTCCTGTACTTAGGTACTTTGAATCCGGGTGGAAAGTAGGCCGGAGGGAGCTTACAGTAGCTCAAAAGAGAATGAGGTTGCCTAAGGCTGAGATTTTCGGCCATGAGTTGCCGCACACAAGTCTCAACCTCATTCTTATAGATGAACTCCTCCTTCTTGGGAGGTGTGACCTGGTTGATGAGATTAGGGGGGATTGTGTGAGTGGGCATTGCTTGATTTGCCTGGGGTCGGCTAGAAGATCCTTGGAATTGAGTTTTCCGAGGAGTGGCATCCTGAATTTTGCTACGAGAAAGCAACTGGATGAGTTGATCCGGAGTATAACGTGATAGTACGGCAATAAGTTCCGGATCTTCTCCAAGATTTTGGAATGTTCTACTTGAAATTACTGGCTCATCTTCTCCCTGCGAGGTAGAAGATTCATCAGAATTCCTCGGATGTCCTTCTCTAGATGCTTGGAGCATTCCTATGAAGGTTTGTTGTGGATCTTCTTCAATTTCGAACAGAGGGTTGTGTATAACATCGTTACCAAGCTCATCCATGTCATCATACACAGCATTAACATACATTCGGTTCATCATGAAATACAGATCCTAAATGATTTTATATTTCACTTGAAAGATTAACAGTGTATTATGAGAGCTGGTTTCTACCAAATCAAGTTCAAACGCTTAACGACCCTAGACTTTTCAAAACTTGTTCCACCAAGGTTTAGTTAGGTGTCTTAAATTTTGAAATAACTCCCTCAGTGACACCTATGGGTGGATGATTGTGAATGGAGAGGCTTAATTAATCCTTCACACAAACCCGGGGTTCCTATGGGGTGGTTTCAGGTACAACCTGCTCGGCAGCCAAGTGGGAATCCCTGGCTCGCGGAGACTCACAGAGGTTCCCAACATAATAAGACTAGTCACACCCGAGTGGGAATCCTCAGGTGGAGAGTCAAATACTGTGGGCGAGGTGACTAGAGGTGTGATGCCGGCTCTTCCTTAAAACCGCCGCGGAGGGTACCCCAAGAAACCAAGAAACTTAACAATCAGGGCCAGAACATACAACAAATCAACAAAGCAGGTAGCAACAGCATATGTGAACAGGATAACCATCAAAGCAAGGAAGACGGCTAGGGACCTCGCCGTCAAAAGCAGTAGACGGCCAGGATCTTGGCCGTCAAAGACAAAGGACGGCCAAGCAATTGGCCGTCAAAGGAATAAGACGGCCAGTCGGTTGGCCGTCAAGCTGGAGACGGCGGCCAAGGGGCCCGCCGTCCAATGCAGTGGACGGCCTGTGCGTTGGCTGTCCAACTGAAAGGACGGCCAGGTGACTGGCCGTCCAGGGGGGGTCGACGGCTAGGTGAGTAGCCGTCCAAGGCGTTGGACGGCCAGCTGCTTGGTCGTTTGGCAGCCTTGACGGCCTAACAAGTCGTCCAGATCGATCAGACTAAAATATATCAGGGCCTTACCTTCTTACCTTTGATCGCGATGCGTACAGCGGGCTATAGGTGTCCCACCGTGACCGCCAGAGGGCTGTAGGCGCCCGGAACGTCGCCCGTCACTGCTGCGGGCTTCAAGCGAGGGCTTCTCCGTTCGTCTCAGCACTGCGGCGATTTGGAAGGGTTAGAAATTAAGGTGTGTGATCGCCAGGAGCATTACTTTACGGTCCATGTGCTCCGCAGGATGGTGAGAGTGATCGCGTTCTGAGGGAGCGGGAGACAGCGGTTTCCTCTTCTCTTCCTCCGGCCGGCCAGAGGAGGAGAGCTCGGTAGTCTGCACGCAGAAATACGGTAAGGATCCCTGAAAAGAAAAGACAAGACAAAGGAAGAAAATAACCCGATTAGGACTGTGATATGTAGAATCTATCCATGCAAATATAGAAATCAACTAGAATTGGAAGGAAACGTACCGGATGGGTGTTTGGGGAGGGAAGATGACCATATGTTATGGCCACCCTCCTCCCGTTTTTTTTTTGTTTAAAACCTCTTAGAGTAAGGGTTACTAGGTTATCCTAACATGCATGCATGCAGATGGGGGTGCTCGTGTGTAAAAGTGAAGTGATGTGTTAAAAGAGAAAAAAAGAAGTGAGAGAAGGAGATGTTATGGAATGGATGGAGAGTGGGAATGCAATGAAGTCGAAAGGGGAAAAGTAAAGAGAGGGTTAAGAGGACAAGCCCATTTGGAGTGCGAAAGATTCCTCCGGCTTCTCGACTGCCAAGGCTTTCTCTCGCTTGAAGTTCCTTCCGAAGCTCTCTGACTCCTTGCCCGCTCAATTCCTTAAAGCCAACCCACTCGCCAACCTCCTTGCCAACCCCCCTTCTCGAGGGGACATGGGGGGGTTTAAATAGGTGAAGGGGAAAATAGGAGAAAATAGGGGTCTAAATCTTCATAAATCATCATAGAACCAATGAGAAGTGGTCAAGGGTCGGAGGTGGTGCGCGCAGCAGTCGCCGGAGTGGGGAGTGATCGGAGTAGTGGAGGTGAGGATGGCGAGTAGAGGAGATCGTAGGAAGACGAGGTCAAGGTGGGAGTTAGGGGAGTGGGCTGCCAGCCAGCTTGCCTTCCAATCCAATGGAAGGCCAGGTAGCTGGCCTTCCACGGGGAGGTGGAAGGCGGCCCGGTTGGCCTTCGAAGGGCGGTGGAAGGCAAGAGGTGGCCTTCGAAGGGCGGTGGAAGGCGGACAGGTTGGCCTTCAAAGGGCGGTGGAAGGCGGACAAGTTGGCCTTCGAAGGACGGTGGAAGGCGAATAGGTTGGCCTTCGAAGGGCGGTGGAAGGCGGACAGGTTGGCCTTCGAAGGGCGGTGGAAGGCAGACAGGTTGGCCTTCGAAGGGCGGTGTAAGGCGGACAAGTTGGCCTTCGAAGGGCGGTGGAAGGCGGATAGGTTGGCCTTCAAAGGGTGGTGGAAGGAGGTTGGCCTTCTACGAAAAAGGTGGCGAAGGTCGAGATTAGTTAATGGGCCTGATTATTTAGTGGGTTGAATTATGTGAGAAAATCTGCTGGGTTAAATGAGATGGATAAATGATGGGGTTATGACCAAAAGGGGGGTCCAAAATCGGTGTCTACATATACCATCCAGCGATTCATGGTCGGATTAGTTCAGTGAACTCATTCATCAATGAGCACCTACAGGTCTAGCATAGTGTCTCCATACAAGTGACTTATAAGATCAATCACCCTCATCATATGAGTTGAAGAAACCTGTACTAGTCTATCTGAATGTTTGATGTCCTTCCCAATATCCTCCGACTATGAACAATTAAGAACATGAGTTTATAAGTCCTCGGTCCCTTAATTATAATCTCATCATAATCCGAAGACTGTTGCACATGTTCATGGACTTCATCGTGATACGATAAACATAAATCGAATTAATTACACACAATGAAATATTACCATTTTATTAATAAACTGAATAATATACAGTATCAGATTGGCTTGCGGGCCACCTAATACTAACAATCTCCTACTTGGACTAAAGTCAATCACTTTTATACATAATACCCATATTCTCTAAGTGACGCCCAAAGACATTTTAAGACAAAGGCTTCGTCAGTGGATCTGCTATGTTGTTAGCTGAAGGAACTCTTTCCACTACGACATCTCCTCGAGCTACAATCTCTCTGATCAGATGAAAGCACCACAAAATCTGCTTCGACTTCTGATGAGACCTCGGCTCTTTCGCTTGACCAATCGCCCCATTGTTGTCACACAATAGTAGAATGGGACCAGAGATGCTTTCCACCACGCCAAGATGGCCGATGAATTTCTTCATCTAGACTGCTTCCTTGGCGGCTTCGGTAGCAACAATGTACTCAGCTTATGTTGTCAAATTGACAGTGATTTCTTGGTTGAAACTTTTCCAGCTCACTGCTCCCCTGTTGACTGTGAAGATAAACCCTGATGTTGACTTGCTGTCATCCGGATCAGACTGAAAACTCATTTCACGGCCTTCCAGTATTCATCACCTAAATCTGCCTGATGTCTGCTCGTAACACTTAGAGCATATGCAACATGAGCTCTAGTACATAGCATGGTGTACATGATGGAACCTATGGCTGAAGCATAGGGAACCATATCCATCATTGTCCTCTCCTGAGGAGTTTTAGGAGACTGACATTTAGAGAGATAAATTCCATATCTCATTAGTGTGAGACCTCTCTTGGAATTCTCCATGCCAAATATTTTGACTATGGTTTCTACATACATGGATTGGGTCAAAGCAAGCATCTTCATTTATCTATCTCTATAGATCCGTATTCCTAATACGTAAGATACTTCTCCCAAATCCTTCATGGAGAAGAAGTTCTTGGGTAGCCAAATATTTATCGATGATATCATTCCTACATCATTCCCAATGAGTAGGATGTCATCTACGTAAAGAACTAGGAATGTGATTGCACTCCCATTATTTTTCTTGTACACATAGGGCTCATCTTCATTCTTAATGAAGCCATAAGATTTGATCTCCCCATCAAACCTTATGTTCCAGCTCTGGGATTCTTGCTTCAGTCCATAAATGGACCTTGCAACTTGCTTACCATATCTGGAGATTCCTTTGATGTGAAACCCTCTGGTTGTATCATATACACCTCTTCCTCAAGGTTTCCATTGAGGAAGGCCGCCTTCACATCCATCTGCCAGATTTCGTAATCATGGTATACAGCAATGGCGAGAAGAATTCTGATAGACTTAATCATGGCAACCGGAGAGAAGGTATCGTCATAGTCAATGCCTTGCCTTTGACGATAGCCCTTCGCCACTAACCTTGCCTTATAAGTCTCAATTCGTCCATCTGCACCAATCTTTCTTTTAAAAATCCATTTACAACCGATAGGTACTATACCTTCGGACACGTCGACCAAGTTCCAAACTTGGTTCATGTACATGGACTGAATTTCAAAATTCATGGCTTCTCGCCATTTCCCGGCCTCTGAACTTTCAATGGCCTCCTGGTAAGTCTTAGGATCATCATCCTCATTATAGAGTATCCTAGAACCATCCAAATTGATATGTCCTACATATCTTTCGGGTGGTTTAAGTACTCTTTCTGACCTACGAGGTTATTGTGTACTTTCTTGAACAGGTTCAGAAACAGATAGTTCATCTGATAAACCATTGACAGTTTGAGGGTATGGAATTTCTTCCAGAGTTACTTTACTCCCACTGTACCTTTGGAGAATATAATCTTCTTCCAAACAGACAGCTCTCCTAGCTACAAACACCTTCTGTTCGCTAGGATGAGAAAAGTAATATCCGTAAGTTTTCTTCAGATATCCCATAAATCTGCATTTATCAGTTTTGGATTCCAGCTTATCTGCATCATGTTTTTTGACATGAGCAGGACATTCCCAGACTTTAACATGTTTAAGGTCTAGTTTCCTTCTATTCTATATATCATATGGAGTGGTTTCAACAGATTTATTGGGTATCTTGTTCAAGATATACATAGCCGAACTAAGTGCATATCCCCATAAAAACACTGGTAATTTGGACATGCTCATCATCGATCGCACCATCTCCATTAATATACGATTCTTCCTTTCTGATACACCATTCATTTGAGATGTATAAGGAAGAGTAAGCTGAGAAAGGAAACTATTATCCTTTAAGTATTTTATGAACTATGTACTCAAATATTCCCCACCACAATCGGATCGGATGGTTTTGATACTCTTTCCAGTTTGTTTCTCTACTTCTTTTTGAATTCTCTAAATTTCCCAAAAGCTTCAGATTTATACTTCAATAAGTATATGAAGCCATACCTTGAGAAATCATCACCGAACGTAATGAAGTATGAGAAACCACCAATGGCTTAGGTTGACATAGGACCACATACATCAAAATGTATTAGTTCCAATATGTCTTTGGTTCGTTCTCCAGTTCCAGTAAATAGAGATTTAGCTATTTTACCCATCAAACATGACTCACAGGTTGCATGATACATAATCAAATAGATCTAAGTATCCATTTTTATACAGCCTTTGGAGTCTGTTTTCACCAATGTGTCCAAGCCTACAATGCCATAAGTAGGCGTTGCTCACTTCACACTTATTTCTTTTAGTTAAAGAACCGATATTTAAATTATCGTGAGACACATTCAATAAGTACAATCCATTGGATAATGAAGCAGAAGCTATTAATTTATTTCTGAAATAAATTGAACAACAATTGTTCCCGACAGATAAAGTGTACCCAACTCTATCTAAACATGAAATAGAAATAATATTCCTTATTATGCTAGGTCCATAATAACATTCATCTAATGAAAAAGTGTCTCCAAATGGTAGCTTGAGCTTCACTGTCCCCACAACAATCGCCGCAACTCTTGCGCCGTTGCCTAACCTCGCTCCACCTCGCCGGTTCTCAGCTTACACTTTTTTGTCAGTGCCTGCACAGAATTGCAGATATGAGAAACACATCTAGTATCTAATACCTATGATGTATAATCTCTAATTAACAAGTTTACATCTATCATATAGATACCTGAAGCGTCCTGCTGCTTCACAGTTCCTTGAGCCTTGTCCTTGAGGTATTCTTTGCAATTCTTCTTCTAATGGCCTTTCTGATGACAGTAGAAGCATTCACCCTTTTCAGCACTCTTGCCCTTGTCCTTTTTGACAACTTTCGACTTCTTCTGATTCTTGCATTTACCTTTCCTAAAGGTTTGTATTGCTAGTCTTTTTCGGTTGGTCTTACCAACCATAAGGATTTGGGGTTTATCTTTCACAAGGTTCCCCTCTGCAATCTTCAACATATTTAGTAATTCAGTGAAAGTAGTCTAGATCTTGTTCATGTTAAAGTTAACAATGAACTAAGCGTATGATTGTGGAAGTGAAGATAGCACAAGGTCGATATGCATCTCCTTGGGGAGTGAGATCCCAAGAGCATCCAGCCTCTCCACTCATTCTATCACCTTCAGCGCATAAGTCTACACTGAAGATCCCTCTGTCATATGAGCTTTGAACAGATTCTTAGATATCTCATATCTTTCGATTATGCTCTGCTCACCAAATAGCTCCTTCAAACTAGCATCCATCTCCTCATACTACCTTTGCAACTCATTGCTCATAGAGGCTAACATGTAGCATTGGACCATAGTGGAATCTTCCTTCCATTTCTCATATGTCAGCACGTCCTCTTCTGGGGCATCTAATGTTGGTTTAGTAGGAGGTTCTTCATCCAGGACATAAGCAATTTGTTCAGACCTGAGGACAATCTTCAGGTTCCTGAGCCAATCTGAGTAGTTAGGGCCTGTCAAATGATTGGCATCCAGTATGCCACTCAATGGGTTATGGTGCAACATCTTAGCCTATAGGAGATAATCAAATTTTATTTAACATAAATTCAGTTCATTAATCAAAACAAGATATGGACTTTTATTATCTAGTTTTACTCTCACTAATTTTCGTCGAACTGTATAACCTTCAAATGTACAGAACGGGAGACGCCGACTGTCTCCTAGTGGGGATTAGAATCTCTAAGTATCACAGTATGACCTCGGGTATACACATAGTATCATACTGCTATCTCATAGCAACCAACTCATCGTAATTGCAACTCCTTACAATATCCGATCTTATTTTGGCTTCCAAGTTATTAATAGTCCCGGGTAAACAGAGTAGACCATTATACCTGGTCTAAGTGTTACCATAAATACATGATGGAGTAGAGTAGGAATATAGCCCCCGAGTAGACATGTGGATAGCTATATCATTTCTCCATTCCAATATCAAGGCATCTGATGCCATAGTTAATAGTCATCTCATCAGATGATGGCAAATCTCGGGTAAACACGTAGAAAATGCCATCACTGAATTAAGTTCTAAAGATTAAATTGGTGGAGAGCCACACGATGCATTCTCAATGACTCGCGCTTCAGCTTATACTTTGAACGAATGTTTTATTTATTTACTTTGGTCTCATCCTAGGTGATAATATTAAATATATTAAATATATTATTTATATACTAATAACCTAGATAATTTGATTCATAATCAAAAAGAAATATACGTATCGCATACATGTCATGTTGTGGTCATGGATAGTATTGTGGTTTAAATTGAGCCAAATAGTCAAACACACACACATACACAATATAACAATTATATTATGAGTCTACAAACTCATAAGTTGAATGAACTCCTTCATTTCCTTCTTGATTGCAGTTGTGGATCATCCTCGCTCCACGCTCAGCCACCTTGATAAAATTACATCATAAATTCTCAATTGCATGATAATTTAACAGAGGAAGCCTTATGGCGAGTACATCAAGGAGGGAGGTAGAAATACAATGGAATGTGAGAAATGGAGCGGTTCACAGACCTCTATTTATTAACAATTAATAAACCACACAAGCATATATTATCGATCCACATCCACAAGCGAAATATCAAGTGCTTATCCATAACCACCGTGTAATTTTTTAAATTAAACAAACCACACATGAATAGCGCATCACCAGGCTAAATAAATGAATTTTCACAAATAAATAATTTTGGTTTCATAAACTAGGGACCAAATAAAATTTGGACTTAGATTTTTATTTTTTTTTATTTTTTTAAATCAAGTAATTAAATCATATTTAAATGCATTAATCACACATCACATGTGTATAGAATCCATAATATAAATTTCTAGAATATTCCATGCAAATAATAATGCTTTTAAAAATAAAATTAATCTACCATTTAGATTAATCTTAAATTCGTAATCTAACAATTAAATTATGAATTATCTCATTTAAATCTAACATTTAGATCATTTGTTAAAATTAATTATCAATTTAACATTTAAATTAATAATTAACCTAACAAAATAACAACATTTGTTAATTAAGATAATGACAAAAGAAATCATTTTGGGTCCCATTAAAGTAAATTGAATAAAATCCTAATTTCAAAACACTTTTGAAAGCTTGAATTTTTTAAAAAACAATTTATCTTTAAAAATACCGTGGTTAATTAAAAAAAATTCCAAGCGGTCCAGCCCACCCCTGGTCGAACCAAGGCTCAGCCCAGCTGAGCATTGGGCTCGAACCAAGGGAGTCCTTGGGCTCGAACCGGGTTCGAGCCCCAGCCGGCCTGAGTCAGACCGATGTGGCTAGGAAACCTTAGCCGCACGGGCCCGTCCCCCTTCCCCCCCCCACCCCCAACGGCGCCCGCAAGCAAGAACCATGGGAGAAGGGGGGGTGGCCAGCGATGGTACCGGCGTCGAGGGGCCACCGGACCATCGTCGGTCACCCTGCCAGTGCCATTTGAGTTCTTGCGCCCCAAAAGGGGGCACCCCGACCCCACCTTCCATCCAATGGGAACCGTGGGAGGGGGAGGCCATCACTGGCCGATCACCACCGGCCAGGCCTCACCGGCGCCTGAGGCAATGTCGGCGGTGGCCGGCAAGATCCTTGGTCACACCAAGGTCCTCCCCGGATGCCTCCCCATCACATGGGGTCATCCGAACACCACCCCATGAGCGTCGTTCTTTGTCCCATGAAGAACACGAGAAACCCAAAAAAAAAATTCGATTTTGTATAAATAAAATTAATTTATCCTATGAACATAATTCCTTAAACAAAATCGAATAACATGCATGGAATATAACTAGAAAATTAAATTTTGGAAATCGAAATGGCGAAGAATACAGTGGAACCTAGTTCTGATACCACTGTTGGATTCGCCTGTGTCCGAATTCGACCAAAATGTAGTGGATAAAATTAAATCGGGATCGGATCCGTCTAATTTAGATCTTCAAAACCTAAAATGGTAAATCAATTTACCTTGTGCGGATTTGAATCTACGTTTGTCCGGTTCCGTCGATGTGATGACACAAGTTGCGCAGGTTCCCAGACTCTAGCGGTATCCACGCGGTCTTCCTCTTGGTGGATCGTCCTCGCTTCCTTGCTTGCAGCAGCGTCCGCGGATCCCGTCTGGCTGTGCGTAATTCTCCGCGACATGCGGATTTAGATTCCTGTCAGACGGGAAGATGGAGCAGGCGGGAGTCGAAGCGGAGTCTTCCAAGGCCGGCCAGAGGTGGGAGGCGCCAAAGAGACAGAGGAGAGAGAGGGGGGTGGCTAGGTCAGGGTTGTTGGCCCCTGACCTAGCCCTAGTCTTTATAATTAGTGCCTTACAGTTTTTTCAGAAAAACCCACACTTATCCGAAACCCTGTCAAAATATACACCGACTTGAAAACCTTTTGCGTGTGACTCTCTAGGCCCAATACCAATCCAATTAATGGCCCATTAAGTCCAATAAACTTTTATAGACCCACTGATTTAATTAATATCCTTATATTAATTAATCAGCCGAATTTAATGTCCCATAATAAATTCAGACGGGCTTTCGATCTCATTGGGTGCCAAGCAACACCACGTGATCCCGAAAGCCATTGGGGTTTATGCGAGCCTTTCCGTCTATGGTTACCGCGCGTATATAATCCTTCATCCGTACAATATTCCAGAATCGACCTAGGGTATGATTTACTGTTAAACCCTAGCCGGTCGATTCACTTGAATCAAATGCCGCTAATCTACATCAGATAACTCTTTATCTGATATAGAGTCCGCCCTGGCCAGGAACTTGAGCGCATCATTCCTAGAACATTCTCTCTCCTATTACTGAGAGCAGATGATCCCGTATTGAATACACAATTACCTTCGATCACTTGACTTATAGATAACCCATGGTTAAGGATTCATTAATTAAGGTCAAAGCTCAGAGACGTACCAACAAGATATCTTTAGTGTCTCAGGTCCAAGGATTATCTACGCAACCGTGACAAAAGAATCGAGCTATTTAATAGTTAAGTATATACCATCCAGTGATTCATGGTCGGATCAGTTCAGTGAACTCATTCATCAATGAGCACCTACAGGTCCAGCATAGTGTCTCCACATAAGTGAGTTATAGTATCAGTCACCCTCATCATATGAGCTGAAGAAACCTGTACTAGTCTATCTAGATGTTTGATGTCCTTCTCAAACATCTTCCGACTAGGAACAATTAAGAACATGAGTTTATAAGTCATCAGTCCCTTAATTATGATCTCATCATAATCCAAAGACTATTGCACATGTTCATGGACTTTATCGTGATACGATAAACATAAATCGAATTAATTACACACAATGAAATATTGCCATTTTATTAATAAACTGAATAATATACAGTATCGGATTGGCTTGCGGGCCACCTAATACTAACAAACTCGAGCGCCGAAGTAGAGGCTTTTGAGGCTTAAACTCCTCCAAAGAGTGCTCTATATATGTATTACCCCTTTGAGCTTTCAAAGAGGTTGGCCATTGGATGATTTAGTACTCTTCTCAAGGTGAAAAGAGGAGCCTTCTGTGTAGAAGGTGAACAAGCATTGGAGCATCATTTTCTTCCTTCCAAGCTTCCCTTTGGAGTATAGAAGAATGGTTACTTTAGAGGGGCCAATTTTCTTCTTCCTTTTATTCTAATTTTCTTGATTAGATCATTAGTTTTTTCACTGTTTTCATTAGAAAATTCATCATCATCATCACTATATTTCTCGCACACACTTCATTAATATCCACCTATTGCATAGGGGTTTTAAAAAGAGCATCAAACAAGTGAATTTTCATCGTGGAGTTGCATGATTCTATGTTCATTAGAATAGATACTACACTCTTTTCATAGTTATAATCCTATTTTTCTTTACCTTGTTTTCTTGTCTTTTTTCCAAGGAATTGGAAGAAGAAAGGAGAAGTCAATCAAAGAGAGTGAATCAAAAGAAGGCTCTTTCTCTTCAGCCGGCTGAAAAGGAGGAAATAGAAGACTCCACAAAATATGTCTATATTGAACAGGTAAGTATCGATCACTTTTTATTTCATTGAGGTCCTCGATCTCTGGCGATCATGATCCTTTTTTTTTTATGTTAATCATGTTGATGTTTAATTCATGAGATGATAGCACATTAATTGAGCACTCACAATCATTACAATACCTTTTTCTTCCTTTTGAAGATCTATTAATCTCATCAAATATAACATGAACAGTTTATTCTACTAATAAAGTTCTTTTATTAAATATTCTATAACCATGAGGTTTAGAAATGTACCCAAAGAACAAACCTTCATCTGATTTGGCATCAAGTTTGTATCCGAATGTCTTTAGATGATGAATCATTAGTTTCTTTCCTTTGTATAACTCATGTGGTGTTTTTTGGCAGAATCATTGATCTATTGATGATGTAGCATACTGTGTTTACTTTTTCTGCTAAAAAATATCTTGACAAATTCGTCTCTGACAGTATGGTTCTGGCTATATCTAACAGTGTTCTGATCTTTCTTTCTGCTACCTCATTCTGTTGAGGTGTCCATGGTGCTGATAAGTTGTGTTGGATTCCCTGATCATCACAAAATCTTGTGAACTAGCATTCTCAAATTCTCTCCCATGATTTGATCTGATAGAGATGATGTTAAATTTTGGCTCTTTTTGTATGACTCTGCTGAACTTCTGAAATGCTTCTAGTGTATCTGACTTGTTTTCTAAGAATGTCACCCAAGTGAACCTAGAGTAGTCATTAACTATTACAAGCTCATAGTTCTTTCCACCTAGGCTAGTTGTCCTCATAGGTTCAAACAGATCCATGTGAAGCAACTCCATAGGCTTAAAAGTTGTTACCATTGTCTTGGACTTAAATGAGGTCTTGGTCTACTTCCTTTAGCACAAGCTGCACAAATCCCTAAAGTCTTGAGCATTAACTTGGGCAACCCTTCAACTAGGTTATGCTTAACTAGTTTATAAATTACCCCATGACTGGCATGTCCTGATCTTCTGTACCAAAGGTGTTACATCCCTGATCCGGTTCAATCTTTCAGACTCACTTCGGATTTAAATTACGCAACTACAGATCTAAATAGCATACAAATCCAACATAAATGATGAGAGACAAATAACCAAAGCAATAAACATATCTTTTACTATCAAAATAATCTAATAAAATTTTAATTTTCAATACCATAATTTCACAAATGTATATCATCAATATCAGGATCTCAAAGTATATCAAATATCTATATAAGATAAAATCACTTAACTCATTAAAGAAAAGGAAAAGTACATATCTCTCTCTATTCCTACTACATCAATCTACTTAAACAAATAAATAAATTCACCTAGATTACAGCGGAAGTATTCAATCCAAAGATTTCCACCAATTAAGAGTTCAATTCCTCCTCCTCGGGAGACTCTGAACATGTTAATAGGATTTATGAATACAACCACTCAGTAAGAAATGAGACCTACTAGATGCTAAATAATATAATAGTTGAAAAATGATGATAATATAATAGTTCTACATATATCTCAAATAAGAACATGATACAAAATATGGTCACTTATAACTTTATCAAATTACATGTGTTTTCTAATAGTATGATCAAATCGAATAACATATAGCTTACTTAGTATGACAGATAAATCAAATTTATGTGTGACTTATCAAATCTACTAGCTATGTAACAAACATGTCACATATCGTACTGAGCATATCTCATATGAGACTAAGTTTGTTATATATCGTATAACGAAGATATGGCATAGTAGTCCAACAAATCTGACCAAATTATGAGATATGAGCGAATATTGATCTTAAGCATAGAACAAATTCAAAGGAATTAGCTAAATAATGTGCATATGGAATATCAGTGAATAAGTTGAGTTCAAATGAGATATAATCGAACATGAGTTTCATATTATGTGCAAATCAAATCATATCAATTGCATCGTATCAAATTGTTAACGGACATACACCCAAACAACATCATAAGGAGCTCTACACGTATACTAAAGTATCTAGAAAATAATTCAGAGGTCTTAATTACTATGTAGAACTGGAGATTCTAAGTCCCACCCTACTCCAAACTATCAGGGTGTTACGTATCATCGTTCCCTAGTTTAGTCGGGCGAAAATCAGGATTCCACCAGTTACCCTCGGGTTCAAATGCCTTATCAAATACGGATGCTTATACTATAATCGGGCCCTACATTTCCATAAGATGGTAATGTCCAAGCATAGTCATACAAATATGACACAGAGAGATAATAGTAAGCATAAGATGAGCACAAATCTGAAAATTTAATTAACAAAGTGCTATATATAAGTCAAAATACATACTTTTACATACAAACTAGTCATTTAAAGAGCCAACATAGTCATATAGATGACTAATTAGATCAATATTGATGCCAATAGGTTACTGACTAGAATAATATACTCTAAGAATATTCTCAAAAATTTTGGAATAACATATGTATTTTTTGGCCATTAAAACAAATTTCTAGAGTTAATAATCCAATAAATAAGGCTAAAACTAGCAAACATATTCATAAATTGATCAAACTTGTCTAATAGGTCAAAGAAAACATATGGACAAAGTTTCATGTAATTCAAACTTCAAACGAATGATTTAGAGTATAAAATGACATATAAAGAACTTAAGTCAAATTAGAGCAATCGAACAAATAGCAGAATAATAGACAAATAAAATATAAAAATTATAAAATTCTATCCAAAAGTATAACAGGTCAAAGTGTGGTCAGAATTTCAGGTCAATTGGCCAAGGAACGAAGGAGTTATGGCCAATCTAAGTTCAGCCTGAAAGTTGGTCACAGATTCTAAAACCATAGCTAAAGACCCTCATAACCATAGTCAAAGATACCCATAATCGTAGCCATAGGTTTATAACCCCTTAATCTTCACGTAAAGTTAGCATAAGGAACATTTGATGCATTTTGAAAGATGCCCAGTCAACCAGACACAAAAGGCATCCAAAGGGTTGGACGTCTTATAAAAAAAAATCCCAAAATTTGCATATTTCGTGAATTTGATCAAAAATTGATGAAACAAAGTGAGAATTGAGATCATAAATGAATAGAATATTATTTCAAAAATCATCTTTGATCACTTTTGAAAATCAAAATGAAGTTTTCATATTAATACAAAATATCATTTGATAGATTTTCATACCCTACCTTTAGAACGCAAAGAACTGATCTCAAATCCTAGCTTCCCTTGCAGTCACCCACGATTTCTCGCTTTCCTAAGCAGCTTCCAATGTTCTCAAGACTTTCAAGAAGACAATTTATTCATTAGAACAAAGTTTCAAGAGAATTATTCACGAAATAACTCTTTCTTCTCAAAAGAACAATATTACTTACCTTAAAATTGAGACTACGTGCAAGAGAGCTTATGCACGACCTCAAAACCTTATTTATGTTTCCTTCCATTTCTAATATGACCCAAATTAAGTCTCCTTGGTTGAATGGTCAAACTCCAATTGATAGAGTCTTGGCCAACAAGTAAAGTGAGTTCGTTTGCAACTAGCGCGTAGTGTATTTTCATAGCTACAATTCGATATTTTGACCTCTTTAAAGACTGAATTAGCTAACATTCCTTTAAACAAAGTTGTAGTCATTTTTATCCTCTTTCTGACCATATCTACTATGCAAGTTTTGAAATTTTGTATGCGAAGTTATCGCATCTCCAAGATGTTGCTGTTACACAGTTTACATGACCTAAAATTTGACTATGTTGAAAACCAACTAGATTCCAAATTAAGACACTAATGGACTTCTTGGGCTTGTTTTAACTGAAGTAATGACTTACCCATTCTAAACCTATTATTATATTATTAAATAAATATTAAACATGTTTAAATCATTTTGGCCTATTAATTGACTTAGTTAGACTTATTTAAGTCTAATTGGGCTTAATTAATCTTGACCCATTAATAAATTAATGAGTTTAAAATATAAGGTATAACATCCTCTCCTCCTTAAATAAATTTTGTCCTCAAAATTTAAAATAATCATCACTCACCAAATAAGAAGGGAGACTTCTTCATATCTTCTTCCATCTCCCAAGCAGCTTCCTTTGTAACACAATGTTGCCACAAAACCTTCACCAAATGAATCACCTTGGTACGTAACATTTGTTCTTTATAGTCCAAAATGCGAATTCATTTCTCTTTATATGATAAGTTCGGTTGTACCTCTAGTGGTTCATACTTAATTACATGAGATGGATCAGAGATGTACTTCCTAAGCATCGACACATAGAACATTGGATGTACATTGGCCAATGCGGGTGGCCTTCGCCCACTCGCTAAAGAATCTTAAATGGCCCAATGAATCTCGAACTAAGATTTCCTTTCTTTCTAAAATGCATCACACCCTTTGTAGGAGACACCTTGAACAACATATAATCTCCCACTTCAAATGCCAACGCTCGTCTCCTATTGCCTACATAACTCTTATGTCGGCTCTGAGTAGTAAATAGTTGCTTCCTGATAATGTCAATCCTTTCTGAGCAATCTGGACAATCTAGGGTCCTAATAAACTTCTATCACCAACTTCTGACCAACAGACAAGCGATCTACATGGCCTCCCATAGAGTACCTCATATGGTGCCATCCTGATGCTAGAATGATAGTTGTTATTATATGCAAACTTAATCAATGGCAACTGGTCATCCCAGCTACCTTACATTCCAAGCTACACGCTCTCAACATGTCCTCGAGCATCTGCATAGTCCTCTGAGACTGGCCATCAGTTTGAGGATGAAAAGTGAAACTAAACGTCAACTGTGTGTCTAATGCCTCCTTTAGACTCTTCCAAAATCGAGCAACAAATCTGGAATCCCTATATAAAATAATAGAAACAGGCACACCATGGAATCGCATGATTTTGACAATGTAAATTCTAGTCAATTCTTTGAATGATTGAGTCTTGTGAATGATCAGAAAATGAGCACACTTAGTTAGCCGATCAATAATCACCCAAATCATGTCATACTTCTTCCTTGTCTTGCGTAGACCTGTGATGAAATCTATAGTAAGATGTTCCTACTTCCACTATGGAATTTTCATTGACTATAATGGACACGCAGGTTTATGATGTTCTGCCTTCACTTACTAACATGTCAAGCATCTAGAAACAAAGTCTGCAATATCCTTCTTCATGCCTGTCCACCAGAAATTTTTCTTCAAGTCACAATACATCTGCATACTACATGGATGTATGGAAAACTACAACTTATTCAGCCATCAACTCTTTCTTCAGTTCAACATCATTCGGCACACATAGCCTATTGCTAAGCTGAATACTGCCAACATATCCTTGTGCAACATCAGGCTTACCAATCATAGTGTGAATAACCTAATTTTTCTCTTGAGCCTGAACGATTCGGTCAATCAGAGTAGATCGAACAGTTAGATGCATCAAGTACGACCTCCCACCATAATCCTGAGGTGTACCTTCAATGACAACTTCCATTGTCTTCCATTCAGAGTGCAACTGTAGAGTCATTAGCTTTCTGCTCAAGGCATCAGCTACCACATTTGTCTTGTCTAGGGAATAGTTAAAAGTGAAGTCATAATCTTTTAGGAACTCCACTTATCGCCTCTGCCTAATATTGAGATCATTCTAGGAAAATATATACTTTAGGCTCTTGTGATCAGTGAACACTTCAAACAATGCTCTATAGAGATAATACCGCCAGATTCTCAAAGCATGTACCACAGTAGCCATCTTCAAATCATGCAGGGGATAATTTTTCTCATGATCTTTCAGTTGTCTCGATGCATAGGTCACAACCTTGCCATACTACATAAGTACGCATCCGAGACCCTTTCGTGATGCATCAGTATATACCACAAAGCCATCGACTGTTAGTTCTGTGTATGGCCTACAAGCTAATTAGACTTATTCTTGTTTATTTATTAATAGCAATAAATATTCATTATGTGTAAATCATCTATTTTATATTAATCGTATTGTATCATAGTGAAGTCTATAAATGTATGCAATGATTGACAGATTGTGATGAGATCGCAATAACGAGACTGATGATCTATAAACATGCATACTTATTTGATCCGAGTCAGTGGATATCCGAGAAGGACATCGGACGTCTAGTTAGACTAGTATAGGTTGCTCCAGCTCATATGATGAGGGTGACTAGTCTCATAGTCACTTGTGTGGAGACCCTATGCTGAACCTGTAGGTGATTATTGGGGAACGAGTTCACTGAACTGATCTGACATGGATCGTTGGATGGTAAGTTACTTGATTGTCAACTAGCTTCATCTACCGTCATAGTAGCGTGGATGGTCCTCAGACCTGAGACACCAAATACTCCTTGTCAGTGGGCTTCTGGGCTTTAACTGTGGCATATAAATCCCTATCCACAAGATTCTAGTTAGTTATGTGATCAGACTCAATATCAGGAAAGAAGTTTTCTGATATTGAAGATGTGTGCATTCATGCTGATTGGATTAACCGATTAGGGATTGACAATTAACCATGCCCTAGGTTAACTCGGGAGCATTGTATGGATGGAGGATTAAATCCACGTGGTAACTGTGGATGGACATGTTCCAAGAGCGAGTTACAGAATCCCATCGCCTTCCGAGATCATACAATGTTGCTTGGCACCCAACATGATCGAATATTCGGATGATTACTGTGAGACAGTAATTCGGTTTAGTAATTAATTGAATATTAGATATTAATTAATTACAATAAGCTAATAAAGAGTTATTGGGCTTATTGGGTCAAAAACCGGACTGGAGTTTGGGCCTAGAGGGTCAAACGCAAAAAGGTTCTCGGTTCGGGATATTTAGGTGGGCTTTATATTAACTGTGGATTTTTATGAAAAATCGCCAGAACTAATATAGAAGATAGCGAAGAGAGCTGCCCTGAGCCAAGCTTCAGAGCAGTCCTAGCGCACCCCCCCCCCTCTCTCTCTCTCTGCGCCCTACCCCCAAGGGAGGCTCTCCGGGGCTCTGTCTTCTCTGCTTCGAGATTCCTACACGCTGGGATTTCTTCGACCTCATGTCGCGACGATTGCTGCAGATTCAAAAGTACGGCAAGGCTGCCAATTAGAGTGAGAAGGCGAGGATGATCCTGCAACAGGAGGACCGCATGGATACTGCTAGAGGCCAGGCGTATGCGCAGCTGGCGACAACGCTCGTTCGAAACAAAACCAACGCGGTTTCAAATCCATGCAAGGTGATTATCGAATTGCTCTTTTGTGGTTTATTTGTCGAAACATATCGGTGACGGTGGGATAGAAATTTTAAATAATTAGTTTCCACTACGTTCTCCGTGCCCCACCCCCACCTAATCCTTGTAGTGGTATCATAGCAAGGTTCTACTATCGTCCATTTCAAATCGCTAGAATAATTTTTTTTAGACTCTATTCCATACTTAGATTCTATTTTTCTCTCAGAATTTCGTTCATGGAATGAACGCATGATTTTATACAATTTTTTCTATGTAAGACCGAGCCAGCCGACGTCGCCGGCCCTGATGAGGGCATCGGGGTGGGCAGGAGGCGCCACCCCCTGCCCCCCCAACCCCTGCAGAGCAACGACGGCTAGGTATTCCCTTAGCTGCCCGCGGCCTTGCACACAAGGCGGGGGGGGCGCTGCCAGGCCTGAGCTGGTTAGAGCCCATTTGGGCCTGGCCTGGCTCAGCCCATAGAGCCTGGGCTGACCAACCCATTCCCTTCCCCTTTTATCTATGCCCATTAAAATGTTTTAAATTTATTTTTTATTTTTGAAATTGTTTCAAATAAAATTTTATTTAAATATTTAATTAATGATGCCTTTTTAATTAAAGACGTTGATATTTAATATTGTTAACAAGAGTTGTTAAATTAGCATTATTAGTCTAAGTGCTAGATTAATAATTAATGACTTATTGTTTAATCTAATTATTAGATTAATGTCATTTTTATTTAGAATTGTTCTAAATGGTATAGAATATGTCTAAAAATTTTATTTTAGTGTGCATGCACATGTGATGTGTTGCTAAATGCTTTACAATATAGCATTTAAAGCATGCTCGGAGCTTAAAAGTTTTTGAAAATTTGAATTTATTCCCAATTCTGATTGAAATCCGGTTGTATGAAAACCAAAATTAAATTATTTTCAAAAAAATTAATTTCTATCCCATTATATGTCCACCTTAATGTATGGATGTTTAAAAGTTAACTATGGTCATAGATATGCACGTTTATCTGTATCATGTGATGATGTGGAATGTTGTGGATATGTGATTGGTGATGAGTTTGGTTAATTAATTAAATATGGCTTGTATGCTATGCCTCTCTCTCATTCTAAAGTAATTCTATTTCCCTCCTTTGATGTACTCCGCCGTAAGGCATTCTATCACAAATTATGTATTTCATTCAATTATTGTAATTGATCGTGATGGAAGATCAAGGAACGATGATGATCCACAGATGCAACAGTGAAGCACAAGGAGATGTGATCCCCTGTCTAATACTTGTAGCATTTGATGTAAATGTTATATTAATATTTTTGTGTGATTGACCATATATCCCTAACCACACTAAATGAATATATATGCTTGATACATAGATTATTAGTCTGATTATAAATCAAATTATTATCTAGGTATAAATAAATATATGTGATATATTTATATCTATCACTTAGGATGAGACCAACTTAAAATTTTAACTAAATCTCTCGTTAAAATATTTAAGCCGTAGTACGTTAGTTGAGAACTAATCCCGTGGCCCATCCATCATTATAATTTTAGGTGCTTAGATCTAGATTGTACAGGTTTGTTATGCGATCCACAAGACCTATCTCCCTATTTGTAGGACAAGAACTATGGCATACTGATACCTAACCACGGGGTAGAGGATGGTGCTACTAGTAGCATCCGAATCTATTGTTGTAACGTAATGATGGTAATGTTTAAACCATAAGTTAGTGATTTGTTGTGCTATCCACAAGACTACAAAAGTTACGGAGGTCAAATAACGATCATATATTGTAAGAAGTTGCAAGTGCCAAGAGTTGACTGTTCTATGAATTTGGTGTGATTTGTTGTGCTATCCACAAGACCGTATCATCAGTCATTGAGACTCTGATCCCCACTAGGAGACCATCAGTATATCCCATTCTATATATCTGAGAGTTATACAGCTCATCAAAAATTAGTGGGAGTAAATTTGATAAAAGTCCATATCATATTTTTATAATAAATTGAACATCTGCCAATTTCAATATTTTCTTCTGTAGGCAAAAATGTCGTCACACAATCCACTCCATGGCATACTTGATGCCAACAAGCTGACAGGCCCAAACTACTTAGATTGGCTCAGGAATCTCAAGATTGTCTTGAGGTTTGAGCAAATTGCCTATGTCCTGGAGAGTGAGATACCGTTGAGCCGACATTGGAAGCCGCTGAAGATGACATGATTGTGTATGAAAAATGGAAAGAGGACTCTAATCTTGCCCAATACTATATGTTTGCCTCAATGAGTAATGACTTACAGAGGCAACAAGGAAACATGGATGCCACATCCATCCTTCTTCACTTGAAGAGACTGTTTGAGGAGCAGAGTAAAGTTAAGAGATATGAAATATCCAAATCCCTATTCAAGGCTCAAATGGCACATAGATCTTCAGTACAGAGGCATGTATTAAAGATGATAGAGTGGATAGAGAGGTTGGAGGCTCTTGGGGTGTCTTTACCCAAGGAGATGCATGCTGACCTTGTCTTAGCCTCACTTTCAGCTTCATACTCTCAGTTCATAGTGAACTTCAACATGAATAAGATTCAGGCGACATTAGTTGAGCTGATTAATATGCTAAAGACTGCTGAGGATAACCTTATGAAGGAAAACCCGTTGTTCTCTTAGTTGGTAAGACTAACAAAAAGAGAAAAGTCGTCAAGCCTTTAAGAAAGGCAAGAACAAGCAGTAGCCCAAGAAGAAGCTAACTCCCAAGAAAGACAAAGGAGTAGAAAAGGACAAATGTTACTACTGTCATCAAAAGGGATACTGAAAAAGGAACCACAAGAAGTATTTGGATGACAAAGCTCAAGGAAAGGTGAAGCTTGGAGAAGCTTCAGGTATCTATCTGATAAACACATACCTGTCCATTAGAGATTCCACATCATGGGTATTATATACTTGATGTGCATCTTATATCTGCAATTCTCTACAGGTGCTGACAAGTAGAAGAAAACTGAGTAAGGGCATAGTGGAATTGAGGCTGGGAAACGATGCATACGACAATCATTGTAGGGACAGTGGAGTTCAACCTACCATTTGGACAGAGAATAATTTTATCTAATTGTTATTATATTTCCAGCATAATAAAGAACATAGTTTCTGTTTCATGTTTAGACAAACAAGGTTAGGACTGATAGATGCAGGTTTGTGGGTTACCCAAAAGAAACTTATACACCTCAGTTGAATGGTGTATTTGAAAGGAGGAATCGCACTTTATTGGATATGGTATGATCTATGATGAGTTTTGCACAGTTACTCGTATCCTTATAGGGATACGCATTGGAGTCTGTAGCATATTTGTTGAATAGGATTTCAAGTAAATCAATCACTTTTACACCATATGAGATATGGAAGGACAGGAAACCACACTTTAAACATGTTAGGGTATGGGGATGCCCTACTCATGTGAAGGGGCATGATCCTGACAAACTAGAATCAAGGACTGATAGATGCAGGTTTGTGAGTTACCCAAAAGAAACTTATAGGTACTACTTTTACCAGCCTGGCAAACAAAAGATGTTTGTTGCCAGGAAAGCTATCTTCCTGGAAGAGGAATGCCTCCTCCAGAAAGATAATGGGAGTAAAATAGTTTTAGAAGAGGTTCTAGACTCATAGACAATAGTTGGCACATTAGATGAGCCATAAGTTTCTGAACCTATTCAAGAACACACACCTGAGCCTCGTAGGTCTGCCAGGATGCCTATACAACCTGAAAGGTACGTGGGACATATCAGTCAAGGTACATTTGTGGCAGCCTATTATGAGGATGATAATCCCAAGACTTATCAGGAGACCATTGAAAGTCCTGATGCAAGCAAATGGCACGAAGCTATGAACTTTGAGATATAGTCTATGTATGCCAACCAAGTTTGGAACTTAGAAGACTTGCCCAAAGGTATTGTACCTATCAGATGCAAGTGGATATTTAAGAAAAAGATCGATGCAGATGGACAAATAGATACTTACAAGGTAATGTTGGTAGCAAAGGAATATTTTCAAAGTCAAAGAATTGACTATGAGAAAACTGTCCCACCAATTGCCATGATAAAATCAATCAGAATTCTTCTTGCCATTGCAGCACACTATGATTATGAGATATGACAAATAGATGTGAAGACTCATTTCCTCAATGAAAACCTTGAGGAAGAGGTGTATATGATACAACCGAAGGATTTCACATGCAAGGAGAATCCAGATAAGATGTGCAAGCTTCCAAGATCTATTTATAGATTGAAGCAAGCGCCAAGGAGCTGGAATAAAAGATCTGATAAGGCTATCAAATCTTATGACTTCATTAGGAATGAAGATGAGCCAAACAAGTACAAGAAGACCAGTAAGAGTGCAGTTACTTTTCTTGTACTTTATGTTGACGACATTCTACTAATTGGGACTGATGTAGCGATGTTACCTTCAGTTAAAGTATGGTTGTCTAAAAACTTCACCATAAAGGACTTGGTATATGTTGGATTCGCTATGTCGGGATCCGACCAAAACCTAGCAGATAAAAATTATAAATTGGGAACGGATCCGTCCCGTTTCGTTCTATAAAAACCAAGAATGGTAAATCGGATTTACCTTGCGCGGATTCGAATACGCGTTCGTTCGGTTCCGTCAGTGTGATGCCGCAAGCCGTGCAGGTGCCCGACCTCTAGAGGTATCCATGCGATCTTCCTCTTGGTGGATTGTCCTCACTTCCTCACTCGCAGAAGCGTTCACGGATCCTGTCTGCTGCGCGTAATTCTCCACGACATACGGATTCAGATTCCCGTCGAATAGGAAAGATGGAGTAGGCGAGAGTCGGAGCGGACTCTCCCAGGGCCGGCCAAAGGAAGGGGGCACCAGAGAGAGAGAGAGGAGAGAGAGGGGGTGGCTAGGTCAGGGTTGCTGGCCCCTGACCTAGCAGCGATTCTTTTATCATAAGTGTTTTCACAGTTTTTCAGAAAAACCCATACTTATCTGAAACCCCGTCAAAAAGTCTACCAACTTGAAAATCATTTGCGTGTGACCCTCTAGGCCCAAATATCAGTCCAATTAATAGTCCATTAAGTCCAGTAACCTTTTATTGACCCACTGAATTAATTAATATCCTTATATTAATTAATCAGTCGAATTTAATGTCCCACAATAAACTCGGATGAGCTTCTGATCACATTGGGTGTCAAGCAACACCATGTGATCCCAGAAGGCATTGGGGTTTATGCAACCCACTATGGGAACCTTTCCATCAACGGTTACCGCACGGATATAATCCGTCATCCGTGCAATGTTCCCAAATCGACCTAGGGTATGGTTTATTGTTAAACCCTAACTAGTCAATTCACTTGAATCAGATGCCGCTAATCTATATTAGATAACTCTTTATCTGACAAAGAGTCCGCCCTGGCTAAGGACTTGAGCGCATCATTGACTTCACATCTATGTCTGAAGCATAGGGAACCTTACCCATCACTACCCTCTCCTCAGGAGTCTTGGGAGACTGACCTTTAGAGAGATAAATTCCATATCTCATTAGTATGAGACCTCTCTTGGAATTTTTCATGCCAAATCTTTTAACGATGGTTTCTATGTACATGAATTGGGTTAAAGCTAACATCTTCTTTGATTTATCTCTATATATCCGAATTCCTAATACGTAGGATGCTTCTCCCAAATCCTTCATAGAAAAGTTCTTCGATAGTCATATCTTTACCGATGACATTATCCCTACATCATTCCTAGTGAGTAGGCTGTCGTCAACGTAAAAAACTAGAAATGTGATTGCGCTCCCACTGTTTTTCTTGTATACACAAGACTCATCTTAATTCTTAATGAAGCCATAAGATTTGATTGCCTCATCAAACTTTATGTTCCAGCTCCGGGAAGCTTGCTTCATTTCATAAATGGACCTTTACAACTTACATATTATATCTAGATATTCCTTTGATGTGAAGCCCTCTGGTTGTATCATATACATCTCTTCCTCAAAGTTTCCATTGAGGAAGGCCGTCTTCATATCCATCTACCAGATTTCGTAATCATGGTATGTAGCAATAGCGAGAAGAATTTTGATAGACTTAATCATGGCAACAGATGAGAAGGTCTCGTCATAATCAATGTCTTGCCTTTGACGATAACCCTTCACCACTAACCTTGCTTTATAAGTCTCAATTCGTCCATTTGCACCAATCTTTCTTTTAAAGATCCATTTGCAACCGATAGGTACTATACCTTCAGGCAAGTCGACCAAGTTCCAAACTTGGTTGATGTATATGGACTGTATTTAAGAATTCATGGCTTCTCGCCATTTTATGGCTTTTGAACTTTCAATGGCCTCTTGGTAAGTCTTAGGATCATCATCCTCACTATAGACTATCTCAGAACCATCCAAATTTATATGTCCTACATATCTCTCAAGTGGTTTAGGTACTCTTTCAGACCTGTGAGGTTCTTGTGTACTTTCTTGAATAGGTTTAGAAACTGACAGTTCATCTGATAAATTATTGACAGTTTGTGAGTCTATAATTTCTTCCAGAGTTATTTTACTCATACTATTCTTTTGAAGAATATAATCTTCTTCCAAAAAGACTGCTCTCCTGGCTACAAATACCTTTTGTTCGCCAGGATGATAAAAGTAATATCCATAAGTTTCCTTCGGATATCCCACAAATCTACATTTGTCAGTTCTGGACTCCAGCTTATCTGCATCATGTCTTTTGACTTGAGCAAGATATTTCCAGACTTTAACATGTATAAGGTCTGGTTTCCTTCCATTCCATATCTTATATGGAGTTGTTGCAACATATTTGTTGGCTACCTTGTTCAAGATATACATAGCCGAGCTAAGTGCATATCCCTATGAGGACACTGGTAATTTGGACATACTCATCATGGATCACACCATTTTCATTAATGTGAGATTCCTCCTTTCTGATACACCATTCATTTGAGGTGTATAAAGAGGTGTAAGTTGAGAAATGATACCATTATCCTTTATATATTTTGTGAACTCTGTACTCAAATATTCTCCACCACGATCAAATCGGATGGTTTTAATATTCTTTCCAAATTGTTTTTCTACTTCATTTTTGAATTCTCTGAATTTCTCAAAAGTTTCTAATTTATACTTCAATAAGTATGTGAAGCCATACCTTAAGAAATCATTAGTGAACGTAATGCAGTATGAGAAACTACCATTGGCTTGAGTTGACATAGGACCACATACATCTGAATGTATTAGTTCTTGTAAGTCACTGGATCGTTCTCCAGTTTCAGAATATGGAGATTTTGCTATTTTATCTATTAAACATGACTCACATGTTGCATATGATTCATAATCAAATAGATCTAAGTATCCATTTTTATGCAGCCTTTGGAGTCTGTTCTCACCAATGTGTCCAAGCTTACAATGCCATAGGTAGGCTTTGTTCACTTCATACTTATTTCTTTATAAAGAATCGATATATAAATTATCATGAGACACATTCAATAAGTACAATCCATTGGATAATAAAGTAGAAGCTATTAATTTATTTCTGAAATAAATTGAACAACAATTATTTCCAACAGATAAAGTGTACCAAATTCTGTCTAAACAAGAAATATAAATAATATTCCTTATTATGCTAGGTACATAATAACATTCATCTAATGAAAAAGTATCTCCGGATGGTAGCTTGAGCTTCACTGTCCCCACAGCAATCGCCGCAACTCTTGCACCATTGCCTAGCCTCAGCTCCACCTCGCCGGTTCCCAGCTTACGCCTTCTTGTCAGTACCTGTATAGAATTGCAGATATGAGAAACACATCAAGTATCTAATACCCATGATGTATAATCTATAATTAACAAGTTTACATCTATCATATAGATACATGAAGCGTCATGCTGCTTCACAGTTCCTTGAGCCTTGTCCTTGAGGTATTCTTTGCAATTCCTCTTTCAGTGGTCCTTTTGATGACAGTAGAAGCATTCAACCTTCTCAGCACTCTTGCCTTTGTCCTTTTTTAAAACTTTTGGCTTCTTATGATTCTTGCCTTTACCTTTCCTAAAGGCTTAGATTGCTTGTCTTTTCCAACTAGTCTTACCAACCATAAGGACTTGAGGTTTATCCTTTGCAAGGTTTCTCTTTGCAGTCTTCAACATATTCAGTAATTCATCCAAAGTGGTCTGGATCTTGTTCATGTTAAAGTTAACAATGAACTTAGCATATGATTGTGGAAGTGAAGACAGCACAAGGTCGGTAAGCATCTCCTTAGGAGTGAGACCCCAAGAGCATCCAACCTCTCCACCCATTCAATCATCTTCAGCACATGAGTCTGTACTGAAGATCCCTCTGCCATCTTAGCCTTGAATAGATTTTTAGATATCTCATATCTTTTGATTATGCTCTGCTGACCAAATAACTCCTTCAAACTAGCATCCATCTCCTCATGCTGCCTCTGCAACTCATTGCTTATAGAGGCTAACATGTAGCATTATGTCATGGTGGAATCTTTCTTCCATTTTTCATATGTCAGCATGTCCTCCTCTGGGCATCTAATGCTGGTTCAGTAGGAGGTTCTTCATCCAGGACATAAGCAATTTGCTTAGACCTGAGAACAATCTTCAGGTTCCTGAGCTAGTCTGAGTAGTTAGGGTCTGTCAAACGATTGGCATCCAGTATGCCACGCAACGGGTTATGGTGCGACATCTTAGCCTTCAGGAGATAATTAAATTTTAATTAGTAGAAATTCAGTTCATTAATCAAAACAGGATATGGACTTTTATTATCTAGTTTTACTCCTACCAATTTTCGTCGGACTGTATAACCTTCAGATATATAGATCGGGAGAAGCCAACTATCTCCTAGTGGGGATCAGAATGTCCAAGTATTACAGTATGAACTCGGGTAAACACATAGTATCATACTGTTATCTCAGAACAACCATCTCATGATAATTACAACTCCTTGCAATATCCGATCTTATTTCGGCTCCGAGGTTATTAATGGTCCCAGATAAACACAATAGACCATTATACCTGGTCTAAGCATTACCATCAATACATGATGGATTAAAGTAGGAATATAGCCCCCGAGTAAACACGTGGATAGCTATACTGTTCATGTACTCCAGTCTCAAGGCATCTAATGCCATAGCTAATAGTCCTCTCATCAGATGATGGCAAATCTCGAGTAAACACGTAGAAAATGCCACCATTGAATTAAGTTTTAAAAAGTATATTGACGGAGAGCCACGCGGTGCATTCTCAATGACTCGCGCTCCGGCTTAGACTTTGTGACGAAGGTTTAATTTTATTTGTTTTGGTCTCATCCTAGGTGATAGTATTAAATATATCGAATATATTACATATACTAATAACCTAGGTAATTTGATTCGTAATCAAAAGAAAAATACACGCATCACATACATGTCATGGTGTGGTCATGGATAGCACTGTGGTTTGACTTGAGCTAGATAGTCGAACACATACTCACACAATATAACTGTTATATCATGAGTCTGCAAACTCATAGGCTGAATGAACTTCTTCATTTCCTTCTTGGTTACAGTTGTGGATCATCCTCGCTCCATACTCAGCCGCCTCGATCAAATTGCATCATAAATTCCAATTACATGATAATGTAAAAGAGGGAGCCTTATGGCGAGTACATCAAGGAGGGAAGTAGAGTTACAATGGAATATGAGAGAGGGAGAAGTACGCAGACCTCTATTTATTAACAATTAATAATCCATACATTCACACATACCATCAATCATCATCCACATATCATCACATGAATATATCATTGTGTGCTAATCCATGACCACCGTGTAATTTATTTAAATTACACAAACCACACATAAATAGCGCATCACATGGCTAAATAAATGAATTTTTGAAAATAAATAATTTTGGTTTCATAAACCGAGGACCAAACAAAATTTGGATTTGGATTTTCGAAAAAAAACTAATTTGTTTAAGCATTCTAAATTTAAATCAAATTTAAATAAGCAATCAAAATACATCACAATAGATATGCTAAAACTCCAAATTGACAAATTTATAATATTCCATGCAAGCTAAATTTATAGACATTTGATAAATTAATTTAACAATTAAATTAACTATTTTAATGTCCTTTAATATAACAATTAGATCAAATAACTAATTAACAACATTTGTTAAAAACAAAAATCCCCAAGAATAATATTTCTTTTTACTAGCCCTTTAACACAATCAAACATAATTTAATTTAATTAAAAATCTAATTTTAAATTAAAATTAAAATTTTGTAATTTAAAAGGGGCATTTAATAGATAAATAGGGGATAAAAGGGGGAATTAATGGGCCTGGCGAACAGGGCCCGATCTGGCCACTGGGCCAAGCCCAACCGGCGCCCGAACCGGGCCCAGACCCACCCCAAGGGGCGGGCTTGGCCCAGGTCAGGTGCCGGGCTAGCTTGGGTCCAGGGCCTGGCCCGGCCTGGCACCCCCCCTTCCCTGCTCGATGCAGCTAGGGTTTCCCCTAGCTGCGTTGCAGGTGAGGAGGGGGCTGGCACCCAGCCACTCCCGTAGGCGCCGGCAGGCTGGGACCGGCATCGGGAAAGGCCGCCCGATGGCCAGGGGTTCCAGCGATGGTGCCAGTGACCTTGGTTGCCGGCGGTCTCCCCAAAAGCCCCCACCCCACCGTCCAAACCGTGTGCAAACGGAGCCCCTCCCCCCCAAACCGTATGCAAACCGAGGCCCCCCCCCCCGCAGGAGAAGAAGAAAGAGGAGAAGGGTCGGTCGGCCACTCCATCCGGCACCGGCAGTGGCCGACAGCTACCCTTTGGAGATCCAGGGTCCCGCGAGCCTTCCACAACAATTTGGGGTGCCGTAAAAACGGGATAAAAATTTCATTCTTTGTCTCACGAAGAACACGAACTGCACACATAATTTTTTTTTGATTCTAATGCATTAATTAACTGTTAATTAACCACGTTCATCTGATGAACATGACTCATGCAATTAAAATCAAAATGTTGCATGGAATTAATTATAAAATTGATAATTCGGAGACCAAAACGGCAAAGAACACAGTGGAACCTGGCTCTGATACTACTGTTGGGTTCGCTGTGTCGTGATCCGACCAAAACGTAGCGGATAAAAATTATAAATCAGGATTGGATCCGTCCCATTTCATTCTACAAAAACCAAGAACGGTAAATCGAATTTACCTTGCACGAATTCGAATCCGCGTTCGTCCGGTTCCGTCGGTGTGATGCCACAAGCCGCACAGGTGCCAGACTTCTAACAGTATCCACACGGTCTTCCTCTTGGTGGATCATCCTCGCTCGCAGCAGCGTCCGCGGATCCTGTCTGGCTGCTCGTAATTCTCCGCGACATGAAAATTCAGATTCCTGTCGAACGAGAAGATGGAGCAGGCAGGAGTCAGAGCGGACTCTTCGGGGGCCGGCCAGAGGAAGGGGACGCGAGAGAGAGAGAGAGAGAGAGAGGGGGCAGCTAGGTCAGGGTTGCTGGCCCCCGACCTAGCAATGATTCTTTTATAATAAGTGTTTTCGCAGTTTTTCAGAAAAACCCACACTTATCTGAAACCCCATCAAAAAGTCCACCAACTTGAAAACCATTTGCGTTTGAGCCTCTAAGCCCAAATGCTAGTCCAATTAATGGCCCATTAAGTCCAGTAACCTTTTATTGACCTACTAAATTAATTAATATCCTTATATTAATTAATCAGCCGAATTTAATGTCCGACAATAAATTCGGACGGGCTTCCGATCACGTTGGGTGCCAAGCAACACCATGTGATTCCAAAAGGCATTGGGATTTATGCAACCCACTATAGGAACCTTTCTGTCAACGGTTACCGCCAAATATAATCATTCATCTGTGCAATGTTCCCAAATCGACCTAGGGTATAGTTTACTGTTATACCCTTGCTGGTCAATTCACTTGAATCCGATGTCATTAATCTATATCAGATAACTCTTTATCTGACACAGAGTCCGCCTTGGCCAGGGACTTGAGCACATCATTCCCGGAACATTATCTCTCCTATTACCGAGAGCGGATGATCCCATATTGAACACATAATTACCTTCGAAGGCATTTTCCTGAACCCAATCACTTGACTTATTGATAACCCATGGTTAGGGATTCGTTAGTCAAGGTCAAAGCTCAGAGACGTATCAACAAGATATCTTTGGTGTCTCAGGTCCAAGGATCATCTACGCAACCGTGACAAAAGAATCGAGCTGGTTACAGTGAGGTATATACCATCCAACGATTCATAGTCGGATCAATTCAGTGAACTCATTCATCAATGAGCATCTACAGGTCCAACATAGTGTCTCCATACAAGTGACTTACAGGATCAGTCATCCTCACTATATGAGCTGAAGAAACCTGTACTAGTCTATCCGGATGTTTGATATCCTTCTCAAACATTCTCCGACTAGGAAAAATTGAGAACATGTGTTTATAAGTCTTCGGTCCTGTAATTATGATCTCATCATAATCCAAACACTATTACGCATGTTCATGGACTTCATCGTGATACGATAAACAAAGATCGATTTAATTACACAATGACGGTGACCTGATTGATCTTACAGTAATCAATGCACAACCACATAGACCCATCCTTCTTCTAGATAAAAGGCACTGGTGCGCCCTACGGTGACACACTAGGGCATATGAAACCTTTGTCCAAAAGTTCCTACAATTTCTTTTTCAATTCTGCTAACTTGACAAGATCAATCATGTATAGTGCTTTAGAAATAGGTGTAGTCCCTGACATAAGATCAATAGTGAAGTCGATCTCCAATGAAGGTGGCAACCTAGGTAGATCATCAAGAAACACATCGGAAAACTCCTGAATCACCTCAATATCCTAAACTATCTTGGTCATGTTATTTTCAATCACCACATTGGCCAGAAATGCCTTAAAGTATTGGCTAACTAGCTTCTCTATTTTCATTGTAGAGACAAACACCCTTCCAAACTTATTGTTCAGACACTGGAAATAGAAGTTATCCATTGGCCTCGGGATTTAGAATATGACTCTCTTCTTAGCACAATCGAACAATACATCGTGCTTCTCCTAAAAGTCCATGCCTAAGATAATGTCAAAATCAACCATATCAATGACTTAGGGCTATGCAAACAAGTTTAGGTATGCTTTGCGAACATGGAGGTAAGACACCATCAATGTAGAAATCAAAGTCTTACCAGTAGCTGTGGTGATAGTCAAGAGTTGTATCTCCAGAAGCACAACACTCTCAAGAACATTTATAAACCTGGTGGAAATAAAAGAATGTATAACACCATAATCAAATATAACTCGAGTGCAGACACCTTCAACTAGAATTGTACTTGTAGTCCTATTGGTGTCATCGTCCACTTCCACCTCTTCATTGGTCAGCACATAAACTCACGCCTTTCCTTTCGCCGGTGCTCCAGCTGTAGAATTGCCATTCAGCTTATGGTAGTCACAAGCCATGTGCTCTGGTTCACCGCAACCAAAGCACTTGCCAGTCATCCTCCAACACTCATTGTCCGAGTGACGACACTGAGGTGGTGCATTGGTCTTCTTCTTATCTTAATTCTTTCTTTCTGTCATAAAAGCATCTTACTCTTGCTCTACAATGTAAGCCATCTCTAGATTGTCTACCATGTTCCTGTGTCAAAGTGGGGCCACCATTCCTCGAATGGATCCACGAAGTCCATGCACAAACTTTTTCACCTACTCCTCATTAGTAAAGAAGTTCGGGGTATAGTATTGAAGCCCCACAAACTTGGCCTCATATTTAGTCACAGTCAACCTCCCTTGTGTCAGGTTGAGGAACTATTGCACTTTGGCATGACGAACATGTAATGGGAAGTACTTCTTATTAAATTCTACCAACAAATCTCTCCACCTGATGTAGTCCACATAGTCAACAAAGGTAGTCCTCTTAACTGAGGCCCACTAGAAATCAACACTATCTTCAAGCATTATGATCGCCCACTAACGCTCTCAAATATCTTCTTTATCTGCCTCAACCAGTTTTCAGCAACCTCATGCTTGCTCTCCCCTTTAAAAGAAGGAGGACCTAACTTCTTGAATTTATCCGTGATTGTAGTGCCCAAAGTCCTGGCTTATGTACTTGCATGGTTTGAACCATGCCCTGAAAAGTCTACATAAAAGTGTCAAAGTCCCCCTAGGGCATAGCCATGGGATTGGCATGCACAACTCCTTGTCTAGGAGCCTGGACCTTACCACAAACTAAGTCTCCTTGAGTTAGAGACCCCTCAATGTTAGCAGGCTCGACTATGAGATTCTTGCTCTCTGCCCCAGTCCTTGTTATAGCCATAACCTAAAAATCTACATAAACCCTAATTAGTTCCTATATTTAAAATTTTAAATTCTACCAACGCTATCCTACCCACATTCTCAAAATAAATTGGTATGGCTTAAGATCATATAGTAATGGTTAATGTTCTCTTACAATTCATATGCCTTGATACCACATTATTACGTCCCAAATTCGGTTCAGCCATTTGGACTCACTTCGGATTCAAAAGATGTAACTACGGAATCAAATAGTATACAAATCGGAAAAGAAAGATGAGAGACAAATAACTAAGCAATAAATATGCCATTTATCATCAAATAAATTCTAATATTCTATTGTATTGCCATACCCAGTATCTTCCAATTACATCAAATATGCAGTGGAAATAAAATCTCTCAACTCAAGTACATATCTCACTCAAAACATCCTACTATATCATTCTAAGAAAGTAGTATATCTAAACCTAGATAACTTCTATAGAGTCTGAATCAACAGTCATCAGTAGCCAACTCCTCCTCAGGCTCGGAAAATATTTTGATAGACTTTATGAGTATAACCACTCAGTAGGCAATCAGATCCATCAAATGTTAAATAATATAATAATTAAAATTAAGTGATAACTAACTAATCATGATTCACAATTATACATATATCTCAAATAAAAATATGATACAAAAGCATGATAACATATAAGTTTATCAAAATCGGATGTGTTTTTTAATAGCATGATCAAATCGAATAGTATATAACTTACTTAGCATGATGGACAAATTGAATTTACATATGACTTATCAAATCTACTAACTATGTAACGAACATATCACATGTTTCCTACTACATATCACATAACGAATGGCATGGCATAGTAGTCTAACAAATCTAATCAAATTATGACATATGACCTAATGTAGATCTTAAGCAAAGAACAAATCAAAGAAATTAGCTAAATAATGTATATATAGAATTTCAAAGAATAAGATGAGTTCAAATGAGACATAATAGAATATAAATTTCAGATTATGTATCAATCAAATCATATCAAATCGTTAATCGGCATTTACTAAAACTACATCATAAGGAGCCTTACAAGTATACCAAAGTATCTAGGTAATGATGTAGAGATCATGGTTACTACGTAGAATCAGAGAGTCTAAGTCTCACCCAATTCCAAACCACCAGGACATTACGTATCACCGTCTCCTGGTTTAGTCAGATGAAAATCAAGATCCACCCGTTACTCTCAGGTTCTAATGTCCTATCTAATACGAATGCTTGTACCAGAATCGGGCCCTACATCTCCTTAAGATGACAATATCCAGATATATTTATACAAATATGTCATAATACTATAACAATGAGCATAAGATGAACATAGATCTGAAAATTCAATTAACAAAGTGCTCCATTTAAGTATAAATTAAAATACATGGTTTTACACACAAATTAATTACTTAAAGAGCCAACAAGGTTATGTAGATGAATAATCATATCAAAACTGATGGCAACAGATTACTAGATAGAAAAAAAAGCTTCAGTAATTTTATCAGAATTTATGGATCAGTAAACGTATTTTTCAAGTATTAAATCTATTTTTTAACGTAGAAATTTCAATAAATAGGTCCAAAAATATAAAAAAGGTTCTAAAAATATCCAAACTTGGGTAACATGACAAATAAGTAAAATGAAACATGTGGACAAAATTTCATACACTTTAGACATCAAATGAATAAATTAGAGTATCAGGTAGCATATGAAGTACTTGAATGAATTTTAGCAGAAAAATGATGAATATTTTTTTTAAAATTATAAAATTTTTCAAACAATTATATTTCATTATAATAAATCTGTGGTCAAAATTTCAAATGATTTGGATAAGTATTCACGTAGTTATGACCGAAACAAGTTGGAACAAATTTTTGAACTAACAGTAGATTGAGCAGTCTATTTATTTAAATCGCATCCATGCAGGTGAACGTCTTTTAAATCGCGTCCTCTACGGTTGACTCCTTTTAGATTGAAAATTGAGTTAGAAAAGGGTTAGGATCACTAAGGTTGAAAGGCGTCTAGTCGAGCCAACGTCTTTTGAAAGGTGTCCACTAAGCTAGATGTCTTTTAGACAGAAATTTTAGAACTGTAATATTTCAAAGAATTTGTATGGAATTGAAGGACCAAAGTAGGAACTAAGATCATAGACTTACATATTAGGATTCCATAAACACCTTTTAAATATTTTTTAATTTTTTTTTTTTTTTGTATTAATACAAAATAAACATTGGATAGGTTATCATAGCTTATCTTTAAAATGCGAAGAACTAATCTCAAATCCTAACTCTTCTTGCAGCTACCACGATTTCTCCCTTGTCTAAGTTCCTTCCCACGTACTCAAAGCTTCCAAGAATACAATCTATGAATTAGAATCGAATCTCAAAAGAATTAACTAAGAAATACCCCCTTTCTCTGCAAAGAACATTATGTTCTTGCCTTAAACTTGGAGCTGTGTGCAATGGGACTTATATACAACTCCGAGGCTATATTTATACATATTTTCCTTATTAATACTATCCAAATCAACCTCATTTCGTTACAGAGTCGGACTCCAACAGATGGAGTCTTAATCAATAAGTAAAGTGAATCTGTTTACAACTAGGAACCTATATTTCTGCACACGGTGGATTTTCTTAACTGAAACCCCTCAAATTCATCCCCCTTAACAACTAAATTAGCTAAAGGTCCTTTAGACAAAGTTATAGTATTTTGTATATTCTTCCCAACCATACCTACTATGTAAATTTTGAAATTTTGTGCACGAAGTTATCGGATCTCCAATATACTGTTATTACACAGTTTACATAATCCAAAATTTAACTGTGTTGGTAACCAACTAGTTTCCTAATTCAGACAGTCATGGGCTTATTTGGTCTTATTGGGCTTGACTAATGACTTACCTATTCTAAATCTATTATTATATCTTTAAATAAATATTAAACAAATTTAAATCATTTTAATCTATTATTTAATTTAATTAGGCTCAATAAATCCTTAATAGACTTAAATAAATTTAATTGAACTTTATTTAACTAAATCTCATTAAATTAGCTAAATGGGACTAATAAATTTATTATTATTATTATTTTATTTTATTTTTTTTGAGCCCAGAACTTATCTAGGACCCTGGGCAGGCCTTTGGAATTTTATTAAATGAATCAAATAAACATACAAGGGGGGGACATGCCACCTTACCCCTGGGAGATACAGCAAATAAGAAAGCAAAGAGGAACCCCCCAGGTACATAAACCAATCAAAAACGAAAATAAGGAATGCCTGATTTGTCCATAGCCAATTCTCCTCTGACAGGAGGAGGAAGAGCAGCATATGATAAAAAAGTGCGAGACGTATAAGAAGAACAGGAGAAGTTTGCCAATGCATCTGCAGCCTTGTTGCATTCTCTGACCACATGTTGGAATTGAATAAGCAGAGAGTTCTTCATAGAGCATAATTGATCCCACCAAGGATGAAGAATCCAAGGAATCTTCTGGCCATCAGAGTGAAGAAGCATAATTAAGACCTGACAATCAGACTCTATAAGAAGAGAAGAGATCCCCATCTGAAGACACATCTGTATTCCAATAAGCATAGCCCTGATCTCTGAAATAAGACTGCATGTGATACCAAAAAAGCCACAGCAAGCAGAAATAAAGGATCCTTTATCATCTCTGAGAATAGCAGCACCTGCAGATATACCTGGATTACCTTTACAACAACCATCTGTGTTAAGTTTAACATGAAATCTGGGGGGAGGAATCCAGCAAACAAGGGTAGGGGGTACAGGACAAAAGATATCAGTCAAACCCAAAGCCTGCAAAGATGCTCTCTCAGCATAGGAAGAAGCCCTCTTAGGATGAAACAAAGAAGCAATCTCAGTGATAAGAATAATAGCTTGCCTCAAAATATGCTCTTTGCTACAAATAGAATTGTCAAACCTGGCAGTGCACCTAGCTTTCCAGAGCGTCCAAGCAATAATAGAAGGAGTGATACCCATGCAGAAGCCATAGAGAGAAGTATTGGAAGCCTTGGAAGTGAATGCTGAAAACATATAATGAAAAGAAGTCCCTTGAGCATGAACTTGGAAAATGTGCTTGAAGAAGCTCCAACAATGTCTGGCAATATCACCCAAAGCAAGAATATGGTTCATAGTTTCACGATGTGGAGATCTACAGCAATAACACTTGGAAACCAAAGAAATCCCATATCTCTGAATAACTGAGTCAAAGGGCAATCTGTTAATAAGAGCTCTGTAAATAAATAGGGAGATCTTTTTAGGTAAGAGTGTGTGCCAAAGCCATTTGGTGATAGGAAGCTGAGGCCCAGTATGTCTGACAGTGTTCCAGGCAGATTTAGTAGTAAAATAACCATGAGTATCAGGCTGCCAAATAGGTTTATCAGGGCCATTAGTATGAGATAAGCAAATAGCAATATCATTGATAACATGTAGAATATCCATAGGAAGCATATGTAGAAAATCATGTCTGCAAGCCAAAAAATCCTGGACAAACCAATTATGAGTATGAGCAACAGAAAGCCATTGATCAGAAGATATGAACTCCCTGAGAGGTCCATGACCAGTCCAGTTATCATTCCAAAAAGAAAGCCTACCAGTTCCAACCTGCCAACAAGTATGGTCCAAGACCGAGTGTCTATGACCAAGAACCATTCTCCAGTGGGGAGAACCAGTCAAGGGGCAAAAGGATAGATGCTGATCCTGCAGATAGGTGCAATGGATATAATCACTCCAAACTCCCTTATGGGAGTAAATCTTCCAGCAAAGTTTCACTTTCAAAGCAGTACTCAAATCAAAGAGAGATCTGATTCCAATCCCTCCTTCATCAATAGGTCTAGCCATGTGTTTCCAAGCAATCCAGTGCTTTCTCTGACCAACAGTGGAAGAACCCCAAAAGAAGGCAGCAAATGCTTTTTCCATGGCATTCAAAATGCTCTTAGGGGGAGAGAGGACAGCAAGAATGTGTATAGGAATAGATGATAAGACATGCTTTATCAGAATTAATCTACCCCCAGGAGATAAGAGCTTAGTTTTCCAATTAGTAAGTTTGTTTCTCACCTTGTCAAGTAGTGGCTGAAAAAAGATAGCTTTAGCAATACCTTTGTAAAGAGGAGCCCCCAAATAGATAATCGGAAAAGCCTTATTGGGCATCTGAGTAGCAGCAGCAATTTGATTGATTCTTTGAGTGATAGTGCGCGGGGCCACATAAAAAGAGCTTTTGTCTTTATTGACCTGCTGACCAGAACATCTCTCATAGATATTAATAAAAGCAAAAAGCCGGCGAAGAGAAGCCTGAGATCCGTTAGTAAAAATAACCGTGTCATCAGCAAAGAGTAAGTGAGAGATAATAGGCCCAGCTCTGAATGTGGAGAAAGGAGTAATCAAGCCTCTGGTGAAAAGATTATGGAGACCCCTGCTGAAAGCTTCTTCTGCCAAGATAAACAAACTGGGGGCCAAAGGATCACCTTGCCTAAGACCTCTGGAAGAATTAAAATAGCCGCCAAGCTGACCATTAAAAACAATTGAGAACCAGCAGTGAGTAAATAGATTCTTAATCAAATTAATCCAAGCTTGAGAGAAGCCAAATTTGTATAGAACATCAAATAAGTAGCTCCATTCCAGACGATCATAGGCCTTCATCATGTCAAGTTTAAGAATAACATTGTGACCAGTAGTTCTTTTAGAAATATTATGCACCATCTCCTGAGCCAAACAGATATTATCACTGATGTCCCTTCCTTTACAAATGCACCTTGGAAGGGAGAAATAAGCCTAGGCAGAATAATAGAGAGCCTCTTGCAAACAATCAGAGAAATGACCTTATAATTAAAATTGCACAGGCTGATGGGCCTGAAATCCTTAAAAGTGCAAGGATTGTCACACTTAGGAATAAGGACCAAATGAGTAGAAGTAAAGGCCTTAGGCAAAGAGCCACCCTTGAAGAATTCAATAACAGCAGCAAATATATCATCAGCAATAATATCCCAGCAATGAGTGAAGAAATCACCTGAGAATCCGTCGGGACCTGGAGCACTATCAGCACAAAGAGAGAAGACAGAATCTTTTACTTCCTCCAAAGAAGGAATAGCCAGCAAAGCAGCATTATCTTGATCATTAACAATACTAGGAATGTATTGAAGAAGACCACTACTATCCATAGAAGGGGGCTGGGAGGTGAATAGTTCCTTATAATAATCAATAGCCATAGAGAGAAGAGCATTCTGATCAGTAACCTGATTGCCATTATCATCCGAAAGAGAGTGAATAAAGTTCCTTCTACGTCTCTCAGAAACAATGGAGTGGAAGAAAGCAGTATTTTGGTCCCCTTCCTTGAGCCACCTGAAATGAGATTTTTGTCTCCAGAAAATTTCCTGTCTGAGTAATAATTCATCAAGTTTTCTCTTGGCAACAACTAGATCATTCAAAGTGTCAGCAGAGGGTGAAGAGTCAGCAATGTTTTGCAGATTAGCAACATCATTCTCAGCTTTTAAGACAGCATCAAAAACATTCCCGAATATATTCTTATTCCAGTGCTTAAGAGTAGCCCTCAATCTTTTCAATTTGGCACTGAACTTATAAAGTGGAGAAGCATGCAAGGGTCTGCTCCAGCAATCCTTAACGACTTGAGTAAAGCTCTGATGTCTGGTCCAAACTTTTAGGAACTTAAAGTGAGCATGATGAATGGAGTTCAAAGAATCATAAGTGACAAGCAGGGGGTTGTGATCTGAACAATTATGATGCAGATGATTTATAGAAGTAGAAAATTTAGCAAACCAATGAGTGTTAGCCAAACCTCTGTCCAATCTAGCTCTAATACAACCAATCCCTTGTTGTCCATTGCGCCAAGTAAAGCTAGGACCACTGAAGCCTAGATCAGCAATGCCACAATCCTGCACAAAAGAGTGGAATGCATGGATTGAAGCTGAAAGAGGAGCATTCCCACCAAGTTTCTCATGAGAAAACAGAACAGAATTAAAGTCACCAATCACCATCCATGGGACAACAACTGAGGATGCGAAAGAGGCAATATCGTCCCAAGTACCAATTCTGTCCTGAAGGTGGCAGCTAGCATAGACAAAGGTAATAAGATGCTCAACAACACCCTTTACTTTGGCAGTGATATAATTATCATGAATATGCAGAATATCAATATCCATAGAGTCATGCCAGAAAACCCATATCTTGCCATGGTCCATATTAGAAGCAACAAACTTAGAGAGGCCAAGACGCAGAGATATGCGCTGCATGGAAGAATAATGTATCATGGGCTCAAGAATGGCAGCCATCTTAACCTTGTGTGATTTGCACAGAGAATTTAAACGACGAAGAGAGGTAGAGCTCCCAACACCCCTAATATTCCAAACCAAAGTATTGACCATTAATGTTTAGATTTCTTTTTCTGAGCACGGGTGAGCCTGGTGCTCTTTTGCTGGGCCGAAGTTAAAGTACTGGAAGTATCATGTATGCCATCATCACAAGTAGTTTGAGATTCATCAGTGGCAGAGAATGATTGCCTAAATTTATGTATCTCAATTAATTGTTTAGCATCATCGTTGTGTTTGGGACTATCCAAATTTAAAGCCTCAATACTAGGTATATGGGCCACACCATGAGAAGCAGATTGGATTAAAGGATGGCAATTCTGCTCAATAGGGAGGTAAGCGGAAGATATCACCTGAGTATCGACCCTTAAAGACGTTTGGACTTCTGTGATCGGCAAAGAAGCAGCAGCATCCTCCAAGTGACCCTGATCAACTGAGTCAACATCAACCAGAACCATGGAATTAATAGTATGCAGATCTCTAGTATTGAGAACACTATAAGGGCTGGGGATGATGGAGTCCTCTGAATTGAGCTTGCATGGGAGTTTAGAGACAGATATCACCTGATTATCGACGCTATGAGACGATAAAACTTCCATGCCTGCAGCATCAATGTTGTCCTGGGTAGCTTTCAGTTGGTCCAAGTTGTCCAATGCTCGATCCCCCACAGTAACGAGAATAGAATTAGAATCTGGGCCAGAAATAGGTGTGTGAACATGACCATCAGTTAAGTGAGTAATCATGTCATCCATTACCTCCCGAGGAGCTGTATCAGAATCATGAATAGAAGCAAGTGAATGACCATGGTTTTTCAGCAAATGACCAGAATAAGGAGAGGGTATCATGGTATCCTCCGAGTTAAACATGCATTGAGGATTAAGGATAGATGACACATGTTTCGCAGCACAAATAGTCATTGGGACTTCCATGCGCTCTTGAGCTTCATTAGAAATATTCAGTCGCCCAAGAGAGTTAAGATCCCCAGCACCAGAAGCCTGAATAATAAAGATAGGCTGTTGAATCTGTTCAGTCACGTTGGCCTGCATGGCAGAAAGCTGTATTCGAACTTGGTACTCGCCAGGTGGATCCGTCATCATTGAAACCAGGGATCCATGGTGTTGGGGGCATAAGGTATCATCTATTTGGGTGGTAGGCGGTCGCACTCCAACATCATCAGCCGGCCCAATATTAAAAGGCGTTAAGTGAGTTCCAGGTTGGACGGCTTGGGCCTGGGCCCGTTGAACCTCCCCGACCTGAGCATGCAAGGCCAGCGAAGTAGGGGTTCCAGTGGTCTTCGCAAGATCCTCCAGTGGCAACGATGAAGCTGGCACGACATTCGAGGCATGCATAACGTGAGCCTCAGGAGATGGATGGGGGCTCTTAACCGAAGTACGCTGGTCCCCTCCCAAGGAGGATTTCTGTCAAACACCTGGCGAGCATGACGGTGGAGCAATATTGTGAAGCTGCGTGTCAGTGTGCATGGAGTTGGAGCCAGCAGCATCAGCAAGGGAGGTCCCCGTGGCCTTGGGAGGAGCTGCATCCATTAGCTTCTCCAAGTGGTCTTCTTTACGCAAAGTAGAAGCCATCGCCCGACAAGCTTCGCTAACACAAGATTTCTTCATCATGTTAGATGCTGCCAGGGAGGAAGGCACCGTCGCCGTCGAGCTTTGCATGTTATTAATTAAATAACATGGATTCAAAGTCTAGGATATAACAAATACAACTTCTAATTCTCCTAAGGATTGGCCCTCTTCCTTAAAGGAAGGCAACAAGAATAAAGAGATTAGAAGATAGGAATCTTAAACCTCTAACCAACCACATCAACAAGATAATGTTGACTTTATTAAATATTACAAGCAATATTGTAATAAAAGAAAAGATTGGGCCTCTTGTGGTGTCTTGCACTTGGAGCTTGTTAATGTAGAAGATGACTCCTCTAAGCACTCCTAGCTTTCCTTACTTGAGAAGCTCTAAGATATCTTCTTCTTAATGAAAGAAGACACTTCTAACATCGGAGTAGCTTCACATGGTCGTTGGTCTTAATCTTGATCAAGAAGAAGATAAGATCTATAAAGTTAGCACATTTTTTCTTGACCTGCACACATAAAAGAACTCACAAGAAAATCTATTCTCACTTTTTTTTTTGACCTGCACACATAAAAGAACTCACAAGAAAATCTATTCTCCAATGGTTAAAAAGAAATATAAGATAATGAAGTGAAAATCATGAGAATTTCTCTCTCTATCTAGCACTCTTTTCTCTTCAAAAACTTTAATAAAAGTCTTCTAAAAATATCATATTTATATGCTAAAAGTTTACCAATTCAAATCCATGGAAACCTGCAAGTTTTGGGAATTGGTCATAGACTAGTTAGCCAATGGTCTTGATTGGTCTGCCAAAATAGTGGCATAGGGTCACCAACGGTCATGATCCCATAGAAAAAATTTCTCCTTCAAAAAATTATGGGAAAAAGTCATGATGTGTTAGGTAGAAAAGTGAGAGTGAATCTAGAAAAAGTGAGAGTAAAAGGTAAGAAGATCATGACAAAAATAGGAATGTCTTCTACTATCAAAAGGTGGTTGACAAGGTACATTAAATATGACAAGGTACATTAAATATAGGAAAAAATGTGCTCAAGAAAAGGATATTTGTAAGCCCAAGTCACATGGGAAACATTTAATAAGGCCTTCTGCACAAATCTGGTACCAAAACATCATTGGTCAACGAATGCAAAAGTCGGACGACCAACTCTGTGCGTAGGGAACTCAAGAAGCCAAAAAATCTTCTGGTATTGATCGTCCAATGTTTTTCTGGTCAACCAATTAGACAAACTCAGTAAAAACTAAGTGCTGGTTCAAGTCGACTAATTTTTTTCTAATCGTCCAATACCCTACCTATTGGGAATTAACCTTTCACTTTAGGTTTTATTCTAGGATTTCTTTTTGTGGCTCATTTTAATCTTTTTTTTTTTCTTCAACTCAAAAATTTATTACATTCATACCCACACATAAAAATATTTGTGTATGTGCCCTTTTTTATTTAAAGACTTGTCAAGCTCCACAAATACAATCTTTTCAATCAATAAACATGGTCAACTTTTCATATATGGTTGTCTTGAAATATTCAATATGTTGTTTGCCACACAAATTTTAATACATTGATAACCACAAATAAAAATATTTACATATATTTTTTTTATAAAAAAAATTATTAAACATTATAAATATAACTTTTTCAATTGATAAGTACAATCAACCATCATGAATATCTCTGAAGTGTTTTGTTTAACATCAAAATCAACCTAAGGGCTCAACACCAGCTCATACTTGTCACTTTGCAAACTTCCTAACTCCTCCACTTGCCGCCAAACCACACGTGTACAAAGATCTGCATAATAGTTAATAAACGTAGTCTTCCAGAAATTATAGAGCCCCAAGTCTTTCTAATCGAATTCTTTTCACCTCCATCTGAGTTTTCTATAATGAGTTACGTACAAAATACTAAACCTATGTCAAGTGAATTCGTGAATAATAGTTGTGTAAACTTAATGAGTTGACTCTAATGAACTTTATGGACTTAATTAACTTAAATAACCTATAAACAAGCTCAATAAAGTAATAGGCATAACATGCCATTACCAAAGTATCTCACCTCGACCTCGAAACACACCTTCACTCAATCCAACTAGTAACAATATGTTGAGACTCCCCATAGATCTAGGCCTATCCATAAGCTTAACTTTCTAATGGGACTGTTCTCACATTAAGCCCCTAGCATTACTTTTCCACTCGATGCCTCATCCATATCATTGGAAATCACTCTCTTCCAAAAATAATTGACAACCATAAAAAGCTCAAGCCTAACCTAGCACTTCGAATGTCTCACAACTTAAAAGAGTCTCACCAGTGCTCTTACACTTCTGATTCAACCTTTCACTACCACTCTATCACATTATAGAGTTTATTTTCCCAACTAGTGTCTGCTTCAAGCTTTATGGGGTTCGCCATGCTTCAACTGCACCTTCGAATTCTAATCTTCCAATTCATGGTGTGACACAACTCAAGATCACTAGGGTCACACCCTTGAGCCACATCCTCGAATTATTACAACTCTTTTACAGTATGATCCGGCCGTACACTCACGATCGCACTCTAATCCCTCAAGAACTTTCAAGTTCCTAGCACCATCCTGACAAGACCCCAAAACAAGATAGATTACAACCCAAGCTATTACATCGCACATCCTTCAATCTTCTTTACTGCAATGGCATTGAGATTTCCATTGTTTCTCTATTCCATGCCAAGGTAACACTTCAAAGTTAATCGTGTTAACATATCTGAGTTACCCACTCTTATCGTGTTACTTTACAACCTTGATTCTGCAACCTAAAATCCAACTTAAACCAATAGACATTTTGAGAACTCACCTCCTTGCCACTGCACAGCCTCGAGAACTCACACTACCATCTCAAATACAACTCAATCCAACCAGCAGCTCTCAATCGAGCAATCTCTTGAAACTCCAACAAAATTCTATAGAACTCAGCTCTGAGAATCCTTATCTGCTTTTAGGCTTCTCAGTGGATCGGTCAAAAAGAGGAAAGACATAACACAATTAATGGTTATCAGTGGATCGGCCAGCATCGCTTCTGAAGAGTAATTCACTACGCAGACGGGTGACACCCACTCCAAAATGCATCCCATTTTGTAAGAGCTTTTTACGTAACCTTCAAATAGAAGCACGAGTGAGTCTCCCAATTCTAGAGAAAGAAAAGGTGTTTGAGTCATATACGATACCCGTTATAGGATGGAGTGGGTTTTCTAAAACTCATTTGATTTTTTAAAACTCATGGTTTGGAAACTAATAAATATATATTTAATTAAATGTAATCATGTTTCTAAGAAAACTTACATTGGAAAAGAATTAAAAGCAAAAGGAATTTTTCAACAAATAAATTACTAGTGTTACAAAAACAGTAGTCAGGCATTTCCTGCAGGGCGTTCATTGTATCAGATGCAAGGTCCCACTAACTTACATCTGCACCATAATGACCTCCCAGCTTTGCTCAGCTCATATGAAAGCCAAATTTAACTTGAGAAGTGAAGGAATGACTTCTGCTCTTCCATGGAATGGCACCTATCTCAGTTGAGTTTAGCAAATCAATCATAGATCCTATAGCACCGCTGCCAGGGGAAGAAATTTCACAAATACCATCAGCTTTTCAGATCACACATTATGAAAGAAACAACGAATCAGAACATGGTGGTTTCCAGCTATTCCAGCAAACACCAATTGACGCATCGAGGAACTGCTCATCTTTCACTTCTTCCTATTGCTGTCTTCGTGAGGCATTACCATCATCATCATCCATGGAAGCAAGTTCACGGATGGGCTAGATGGTCGCTATGCATCCCTGCAAATATAACATCAAAATAAAGATAACAATTCAAAATAAAATGATATAAAAAAACTAAACAGTGAGATGACAATCATCTTCAACTTCTATTCCTAAAAATCTACTTGTACATGCACAGTGGTTCCAGTTAAGTTTGTCCAGAAAATGAGGATTCAAGCACTGAGGAACTACTTACCTTTCACCACTCGCTAGTGTACAGATATTTTTGTGGCATCATCATCATTATCATCCAGGAAAGCAAGTTCACAGACTAGAGCAAGATGATCACTACCCCATCTCTGTGAATACAATAAAATAAAAATGCAAAGAAGAATTCAAGAGAAAGAATGCCGACCATCTTCATTTGATTTCCAATAAAGCAAAACAATTAAAAAAAGATACAGCACACACCGTGCTGGTCAAATTTAACTTCTTAGTGTAAAGGTAGGGACATATCAATCCAGGATACTGAAATCCCTCCACCATTCCAATGCCAAGAAACTAACTTATCTTAATAACTATAAGGTCATCCCTTTTTGAGTCCACAGGGCACAGACTAATGGGATTGTCCCACGCGGAATCATTAACCAACTTCATGGGTGATAGAACATTGAAACAGATCCTAAGAGTTAGAGTTAAAGATTGAAGGTGCCATTTATTACATATTCAAAAGTACCAAACCATCCTAACAGAGCTTCTATGACAACCCATTGACCACAGTTGCTTGTTCAGGACCCACCTCCCAAAAGTCAGAACTGTGTGCCAGTCGTGCCTTTTTCCTTTTTTCCCAAGGGTAAGTTAAACAGTTGGATTTAACAAAAGAAATTATTACAACTTAATTCCACGCTATCCTCAAAATCAGAGCAAATGAAAAACATTCGAAATGTAAGGCTAAGTATAAGCATAAAGTTTACTCTTAAGGATGTGTAGACAAAATAGTCTAATAATGACAAATTTGAAAAAAGTTCCTAATCATATTTGACAATTTCCAATCAATATATTAAACTGCATAAAACAGGGTATTCTAACAAATAAAGAACATTGAAAGTTATCTATAGCAATAGAAGAATCCATCACATGATGTGATGATCAGGTATCAGATTGCCAAACAACCCATCATTTTTCCCTGTGCTTTATATGAAAAGTTGTCCCCTAGAATGTCCTGGCAACATGTACAGCACATATTTATACCTTTGATGCCTTTCCGAGGATTTTGATATAACTTGTGCTAAGGTAGCAGTGATCCAGCAATGCTATCATCATTCAGAAAACATGATGTGAAATCCTGATAGCCCACACAGCATTACATCTTTGGGATGACTTCGAGCTACATGCAGATTTCAGATTTACAATGAAAAGACCATTTGCAAAGTACTCATTGCTCCACTTATATAGGGGATCAGATTTCCTCTACATGGGATCAAGTAGCCAGATGCCAGTACCCTTAAGTGGACATGAATCAGTCCTACATGTCAAGTGATTGGACAAATCAATATTAGGAGAAAAAAGACATTCTAAGAAATTCTCTCCCTTTGAATGAAAAGATCTTCGTTTGGTGTTTCAACATCCAATACAGCACAAAGAGAGAAAATGATGAAATCTAGAGTTATATGCCTTGAATGATAGTCATATGGAATAAAGAGGCAATTATATTGTCATTTATTCTAGGTAAGCAATAGAATCGAAGAAGCATAATAGTATCACAATTATTTGCAATAATAGTGAGAGTTACAGAGAAAAAAAATTGGACATGAAAGAAGCAGGCCAGCCAGGAGGTGGGTGTGGTCATTAAACTAAACGACCAACTCAAAACTCAAGTTAGTGGATGAACAGACCCAGAACTAACATAGGCATGCAGTGGCTTATTATTATGAAACTAGACGGCTTTCGCCAACACCCCCTTATGACAAACCTAGGTGAAACTCCTCGAAACTTGGAAGAAAGACAGGGGACATGCATCAAGCAAACTTGCTTGGATACTGTCCATGGACCGAACCACCAAATCAAAGGCGAGTGCTGATCCAAAGCTCAAGCTAGTCAGTGGGGACTGGGGAGGCATAGCTAATATACCAAAGGCGAGCACATCCAAAGCTCGAGTTAGTCAGTGGGGATTGGGGAGGCCCATAGCTAATTTAGGCTTGTATTGACTCTTGAAACCAATAGGCGATTAAACGCATATCGCCACATTGGTGAAGATGCACTGGAAGCAACACTCCTCAAACACAGGAAACCCAATGAGTGAACCAGCTCTGGTACCATGTTATTAAAGCTGAACCATCAAATCAAAACTCAAGTTAGGAGGTGGACACCCAAAACTGAGTGGCTTGTGAATGCCTAGTATGGGACTAAACAGCTCCCGTTGACAGAGTCAATGAGCTACAAGAGAGTCTAAGAATAGAAGATATAGTTGACATTACACAAGGCAGACAGGAGCCCGATTCATGTACCAATAACTGCAGGGTCACCGAGAAAGTCTTATGCCCCACTAGATGTTGGAACAAGGCAAAGCAAGCTCATAGTATAAGACACAAACTCCAAAGGGGAAACACCAAGTCAGACATTATGAATGTTTCTGGTTAAACCCATTTACAACCTCATCAATAGACAAAACCCTTTTGGTATGAATAGCTCATGGGTCTAGGCTGATGTCCATTGGATATCATATTTTGCCTACTGAACTAATGCCACTAAAATTTCCTACCAATGGTATTCAAAGGAATTTATTGAGATTTTAGCCTATGAGATTTTATCCTAGGTTCATGACAGCACATCTTTAGCTAATCATGTAAAATGGAGAAAGAAGGCAATTGCTCTCTTCATTTTTCAGTTTAGCAGTGAAAGTTAAAATTAAAACATATATCGAGCAACATATGTTGGGCAGCAAGAAAATAACACAGAGAGGAAATGTGTCTAGGGTAATGAGATGGATGTGTGGATGGGCTAGAAAGGACAAGATTTGGAACAATTGCATATGTGAGGATTTAGAAGTAGCTTTGGTTGACATTAAATCAAGGAAGGCAGAATTGGATCGAGACCTTGGATTGGTGGGTCCCAATGTAATGAGGATCTAGAGTGGATTGACCATTTTAGGAAAACCATTCTGGGACATCTTGGCCTCATTCTGGAGTGATTCAAGCTTTTTGTGTGTATGTATATGTATATGTATACATATATATGTGCGAGTGTGTGTACATATATGTATTTGTGTGTATATATATATATATATATATATATATATTATGATTCTCAAGAGGGGATTGCATTCACCTCAAAATCAGGTCAACAGGGCTTGATCTTGATCAGACTAATCCGGACCAAGATCAGCTGATCCTTCAAACGATGCTTAAGTTGAGAGAAAACAGCCTTATACGGTTTGGGCAATAGTAGTCAATCCCATCCCATCCCGGCCAGGACATCTCGTCCCAGATGGAACACTTTCTTGTCTATCCCAATGCATGTCCTGATCGGTCTCGGCCTGTCCCAGCCAGAAATTTATATTCTAGCCTAAGATCTTTCAAGCTCTTTGTAACCTTATTTTAGGGGATTCATTTGACAAGTACCCCTTTGTAAATACTAAATCCATCCCAATTGATTTTGTTGCATTAATTTTGTGTAGATCCCATGTGATAAGTTTATTTTGTTATATATATATATATATATATATATATATATATATATATATATATATATATATATATTATTTGTTGGAATATGTATGAGAAAAATTCTGGGGCGATAATGGAATTATTCAGGACATTGGGACATTCCATCCCAGTAGAAAACAGAACAGGTGTTGGGATGGGATTGATAACTATGGTTTGGATGTATGCATCATCATCCACGCTCAGTATCAATCAGAAATGCATGATAAAATCCAAGCGAAGGATGGTAGACGGACTTGAGAAGACATGAAATGAGATGGTTTATGTACTTCTAACTGAGATAAGGTTCTAATGGTGATAACTTCAAGCAATATATATGTAGCATATAAAAGGCGGGCTTTAAAAAGTTAGGATCAGATCAAGGATTGGTCAGACAAAGCCCAATGCAGATAGAATCTAGGCTAACTGCAGGTCTGCAGATGTCCTATACAAGCTGCATGAAAAATCTGAAAAATAAAAAGAAGGATATTCTTAACACAACCATATAGGCGGCACATCCTGTGACACCTTATCTGATGATTCTGAAGCTCTTGCTGTGTGTATGTGGAGGGGAGATGGTGGTGAAGCATCATGTGGCAGATCCACCAGGGATGAGGTAGAAATAGGTGACAGATGTGGCATGCGCATCTAGCGAGGAAGTGAGCAATGAACAATGGGAAGGAAAATAGCGGTTTTAGTACCCGAGGGGTTCCCTTTTGTAATATTTAGTTGTTTACATATCCAATGTGCTTTGAAGCATTTGACCATCAAGGCAAGCACATTCTGCAAGGCATCAACCCCGCCTGATTCAACAAAAAGTAGCTAGCTAAGCCACTTCACACTGTCCACATGAAGCAGTCGTATTTAAGGTATCGTCAAAGTGAAAGGGTATGTCTCTCCAGAACTGAGAGGATGAATAATGCAATAGGAAAATACTAGGGCACAAAAGAAGAGAGTACCTCACTTGGGAGACATCCTATTCTTCGTAATATATTGATTGGCATTGTTTCTACAACTCTGACAGGAGCTAGCTCAGCAGAATGCCTGATCAAGGTATAAAAGGAGTAAGCAAGAAATAGATACGGTAATGAGGGCCCTCATCCAAGTATTGAATTTGACTCACCAGATGTAATCTACAGTTCCCATGAATCGGGAGTGAAAAGATGTCACCAGGGGCTCTCCGTTTTTATCTCTGGTGCCACTGTTTCCCTGTCAAGTAATAGAATAAGAAATGGCAACATATAATATGAGGCACTAAATGGAGACAAGGCCTAGCATAGCCCGCAACCAACACTTTCCACTACTAGGATCAAGATTTAGTACCAAAAGTTGGAAAAATGCAGATGGATTAGTAAAGATAACAAGTGTAAAAGGTTACAGGAACTCCAGGGTATGCACTCCAAAGATTAAGAGGATGCCGCAGGTGATTCTGTCCACTGTTGCCAGATGCAAGGACTATTTCTTCTTCACTCCACCTATACTTCAACATATTTGGCAACTGCTTTGGATACCTTCACAACAACAAGCATAAACAACCAAGAGGTAGAAAGTCACTTTAGAAGGGAAAAGGACAATTTAACAAGCAAACAATTAGTGTTTTAATAGGGCATAAAACAATGATGAAAACCTTCCATGATATTCACTCTGAGGCCTTGGTCTTAGTGGATATTCAATCTGTCCTGAGATCTCTCTGCGATCATGCATTAGAATGTCCAACTGCAGGGTATTTGAGAGATAGCATCACCACATACCTTTAAGTTTTGAGATATCCCAAGCACTTCATACAGCAGTTCTAATTTATGCTTACATATTAATATAACATAAATTCAAGCAATTACATACCTCAGACAACGACATAAACTGATATAGTGCACTCTGAAAGATGAAAAAAAATACATACTTCCAATTAGCATAGAGAATTTATGAAAAAAGAAGAAGAAAGCACTCACAAAAGTAGTGTCCCATAATACCACCTGGGGCATACTATTGAAATCACCAGCAATTACGACCGGAGTTCTTCCCCATTCCATTGATATCTCATGGGCCCTCTCAAGTAATAGCCGCATCTATGATACCAGATAAAAAAGAGATCACCCCAATTATTAAGAGCAGTTAGACGAAAACAATATTATAGAAATATTTTGAGGGAAAAAATAAACACAAATCACCAAAAAATTTAAAATATTCAATTACTCTCTTCTAGGTTGGTTTCCACCCCTTGGAGTTTAATTTTCATTGACGGATCGAAAAACTCAACCGTAGCTGTCCAATCAAATGCATCTTGAATTGGGATTAAAACTAAAAACTAAAACCCGATGGGAAGGGATCAACCTTAAGGGTTAATCTGATAAATTTTCTACTTTTTTATTCTTTTTTAGACATTAGCTTCTGATACGTACCTAACTAGATGACTATGATTGATTTTTAAGATCAAACAATGAAAATTAAAGTCCCAGGGATAGGAACAACCCTAAGGGGCCTATTTGAATATTTAAAAATTATTGATAAATTTTCCTTTTCTTAAATATGGGAAGAAGAGGATTTTAGGGGAGGGGGGGGGGGGGTTCATCTAAGTTTGATGAGCCCCGGAGCTCATTATATATATATATATATATATATATATAGACACATGCCCCCCCTCTCCATCCACACTCCATTAAAATTTTAGCTAACACCAGTTAATTCTTAACTAGGTTCACCATGGTCAAATCCCCCTTACATGCAAAATTGCAGAATTTCCATCCTTGCTTATGTGGTAATTCAAATAGACCGACTGGACAAAGGTAAGCTAAAAAATACCCCCCGTCATCACCTTCCACCCATAGTCCAATAAAACACTAGTTAACCATCACACCCTATCACACTCCTCCCCTCTCCTACCTTCCTCCCTCCCTTTCCACCCCTCGAACACATGACGAATGGAGAGAGTATCCACCCACGTAAACATATACGTGAGTACGTGCATTAGAGAGAAAGCAGTTGTTTGACATTTTTTTAACAGGGGGCATGAAAACAAAATGGAAGAAAGAAGGGAAGGGAAGAAAGAGAGAGGGACTCTGCCCCACCAGTTCTACTTGGACCCCCCCCCCCAACCGGTGGGGGGTAGAGAGAGAAAAAAGAAAGAAAGAAAGAAAAAAGAAAAAAAGAGAGAGAAAAGGCAAAACCCTCTGTTCATTATGCCGTCAACATGGTAAGCTTATTACCACCTGAGGCTAAAGAGGTGACCACAGAAGTGAGATTTGATAGCTCAGATAAGGAAGATGAGGAGATTCTCTTTCCTCGGAAGTCAACCATGATCAACTCGAGCTCCACCTTCGAGCAGAAAACCTCAATGGAAGAATCTCCTTAAGCCCTGTATGCAAATCAAGTGGTCTTGCCAGACGAAGAGCCTCTACAGCCAGTCTTCCCAGTAAATCCTAATCCCTTGGAGGAGAGACCTCTACAACCAGCCTCCCCGGTGGATCCTAGTCCCGTAGAAGAAGAGCCCACCTGGTACAAAGTTCATGTGGCCGATACTGATGAGGAAGAAGATTTTATTGATCTCCGACCAGCCCCTCAGGAGATAGAAGATGGAGGACAGGCCACCGTTGACGAATTGATTGAAGTCAACTTGGGTGGACTAGATGACCATCGCCCAATCTTCATCAGTGCCTTCCTAACGGAAGAAGAAAGACATATACAAAGCTCCTCTTGGTGTTCAAAGATTGTTTTGCCTAGAATTAACAAGGAAATGATCGGTCTTGATCCCTCTATGACGGAACATAAGTTATCCATTCTGCCTGACGCCAAGCATGTAAAGCAACCCCAAAGGCGGATGCATCTAGAATTGGAAATGAAGGTGAATGCCGAAGTCGACAAGATGTGGGATGTTGACTTCATCAAATACATGCACCCTGTGTGGCTAGCAAACATTGTGCCCATAAAGAAGAAGAATGGACAAGTTCGGATTTGCATTGACTTCTAAGATCTGAATAGGGCATGCCCCAAAGATGATTTTTCATTGTCAATCATAGAAATCATAGTGGACCTCGCCACAGGGTTCGACGCACTGTCCTTCATGGATGGATCATCAGGTTGCAATCAAATAAGGATGGCCGCCAAAGACAAGAACCATACATCCCTCCGAACCCAAAAGGAATCTTCAATTACAAGAGGATGCTCTTTCGTCTCAAAAATGCAGGTGCCACTTATATGGCCATGAGTCCATGACAAAAATCTTTGATAAAATGCTTTATAACCTAGTCGAACGTTATGTTGACGACCTGGTTGTAAAGTCGGAAAGCAGAAAAGATCACATGTCTAATTTATGCAAGGTGTTCAAAAGGCTACGGCAATATCAATTAAAGATGAATCTTATGAAGTACGCCTTCAGCCGACAAATTCCTTGGTTTCATCGTTAGATATCGGGGAATTAAAATTGATCCTAACAAGATAAAGGCAATAAGATGCCTCCTTCCAAGAATCTAACCGAACTCAGGTCCCTACAAGGCAGGCTAGCTTATATCAAAAGATTCATCTCCAACCTGTCCGGCAGATGTCAACCCTTTTTAATATTTACAAAGAAAGGAACCCCTTTCATATGGGATGAAGAATGCCAGAACACCATCGATAAAATTAAGGAAAATCTTCTCAAACCCTGGTGCTGGGGGCACCTATAAAAGGCAAACCGCTAATTCTTTATATTACAGCCTTTAGATGCTTCCCTGGGGGCATTGCTAGTGCAAGAAAATGAAGATGGGAAGGAACATCCACTCTATTATCTTAACAGGATACTAGTGGGTCCTGAACATCGCTATTCTCCCATAGAGGAAATGTGTTTGGCGCTGATGTTTGCCATCAAGAAACTAAGGCATTACTTGTTGGCGCACAAAGTCTAACTCATATCACGGTTTGACCCGTTAAAATTTTTGCCCCGACAACCCATGCTTTCAAGAAGGTTGGAGAAGTGGGTCTTTCTTCTCATGGAGTTTGACATCACCTTTATACCACAGAAAGCAATAAAGGGCAAGGATATGGCCGAATTCCTGGCAGCTCACCTGATACCAAAAGGCTCCCCATTGAATAATGATCTCCCAGATGAAGAAGTGTTGCCAACACAAGGAATTTTTGAAGTACAGCAAGCAGAAGTCAAAGTGTGGCAGTTGTATTTTGATGGAACATCGAGAACTATCACAATTCCTAATGGTATATTAACAACTCGAGCCGGAATAGCACTTGTTTCTGTCACTCCTGATGGTGGCATACTACACCATTCATGTGCTCTGGTTGAGTCATTGACCAACAATGAAAATATGAAACCCTAATCATAGGGTTAGAAGTCGCCTTGAAAATTGGTATCTGATGCATCCAAGTTTATGGAGACTCCCTCCTAGTTATTCGGTAGGTCCTGGGCATATTTGAAGTCAAAAAGACAGAACTTTTTAATCATGCTGTCACAGTAAGATTGAGCGAAAGATTCTATACTTTCAATATCGAGCATGTCAAAAGGAGAAAGTAGCAAAAAATTGCCCCCAATGTCAAGCTTTTGGGCCAATCCCTAGAAGACCTCCCAATCAACTACATCCAACAGTTCTTGTATGTCCATTTGCCTACTGGGGCATCGATGTTGTGGGCCCATTCACACCATCCTCGTCTGGGTGTAAGTATACCTTGGTTGCAACATAGTACTTCACATGCTAGATAGAAGCCGTCCTACTGAAAGAAGTCACGGGTGAAGTCGCCCGTTTCGTTCGATACAATATCATATACAGATTCGGCACACCCAGCCAGATCACATCAAATAATAGCACGTCATTCAAGAACCAAACAATTTACAAGCTGGCAGCTAAATTCCACATTGAGTGGAATACATCCTCCATTTACTATCCTCAAGCCAACAGCGTAGCGGAAGCATTCAACAAAACTTTATATAAGCTTCTGGTGAATATCATTAAAGGACGAAAGCGGGACTGCAGTGAAAAGATGCATGAAGAACTTTGGGCCTATCGCACGGTCTACAAAACCCCAACTAGGTGTTCTCCATACTCCCTAGTTTATAGGCTGAAGCGGTGGTCCCCATTAAAATCGAACTCTCCTCCTATCGGGTGGCCCCGCACTATGATTTGCAAGAAGGTGACGTCAGTAAAATCCAAAGACGTTACAAGGAGCTTTCCGACTTCAAGAGCAAAAGATTGACGGTCTATCAATGCTTGCAAGTTTATCAAACTAGAATGTCACGGGCCTTCGACAAGCCAGTTAAGGAAAGGACCTTCAAAAAGGGAGATCTTGTGATGGTCAAACAAAAAGATGTCATGAAATCCCAGTCAAATAAATTCAAGTCAAATTGGATCGTGCCCTTTGTAGTGAACAAAGTCTATGAAGGCGGCGCCTACAAATTAGTGGATGAAAAAGAAATTTTGGCCTTCCCTCCACTGAATGGTCGGTACATGAAGTTGTACTATGCTCCAGAGCATGAATTTCCCCAGAGTCAACTGCAAGGAAAATTTTAGTGCCACAGAACCCTTTAAAAAAAAAGAATGAAGGGATTTAAAATGAGGTGCCCCGATGGACTTAATCGGCTCCATCCTCAAAATGAGTCGATTAAGGACAAAAGGGTCTTTAATCAGGCTGAGGTGAAAACCCGTAAAGACGCTTTAGGCAAATAGAGAAAACTCTACTGTGTAAAAACCCACAAGGACGCACAGGTAAAAGTAAGAAGGGGCTGACTTTCGTGAAAACCTACAAGGGCACTGAAGTTGGTTAAAAAAAAAGAGAGAGAAAAAGAAAAAGAATCAAAATACCATTGGACTGAAGTTTCTCATCCCATTGGAAAAAATCCCTCCCAACAATTTTCAACAAGTCCAAAAAAATCTTCGGCCCTAGGAGCCTATGTATCCCAAAGTTTACTAAAGTCCTTGGCCCCGGGAGCTGTTGTATCTCAAAGTTCACCAAAAACCTTTAGCCCCTGGGAGCTAGTGTATCCCAAAGTTCACCAAAGTCTTTAACCTCGAAAGTCGTTGTATCCCAAAGTTCACCAAAGTCTTTGGCCCCGAGATCTGTTGTATCCCAAAGTACACCAAAACTCTTGGCCCTGGGAGCCGTTGTATCCCAAAGTTCACCAAAGTCCTCGGCCTCGGGAGCCATTATATCAAAGTTTACCAAAACCCTTGGCCTCAAGAACCGTTATATCCCAAAGTTCATCAAAACCTTCGGCCCCCGAGAATCGTTATATCTCCTCACAAAACTCAAATTCCTTGGCTACCTGGAACTTTCATTCCCTTGAAAACCCAAAGTCCTAGTCCCACAAAAGTCATTACCACTACTGGGAAACTCGTTATCCTTGGTGATTTCATAAGTTCTTGGTTATACCCGAACCTTTCTATAAAGTACCACCAACTTGGCCCTTAGGGAAGCCATAATTTCCTAAGTCGATCAAGGACAAAAAGGACTTTAACCCCATATAAGGTAAAAACCTGTAAGGACGCCTCAGGCAAAAATGGAAAACTATGTTGCGTGAAAACCTGCATAGGCGCATACGCAAAAGTAAGAGGGGGCTAGCTTTGACGAAAACTCAAAAGAGCACTGAGGTTAGTTGAAAAAAAAAAAAAAAAAAAAAAAAGAAGAAAAATACAACTCAACTCATCGGGGTATGACTCACGAAAAAAATATATACTTTTATGCCAAAGATGCTTAAAAGAGAGAGAGAGAGAGAGAGGAAGATAAAAAGAAGGAAGAAAGAGAAAGGAATGAAAAAAATCACCGGGAAAAGCTCTCTCAACATACCTCAGGTGGAGATCGAGTTTTCCCACATCCTTACCCATGGAGGATGTCGGAGTTGCCAATGACGAAAAAATCCTAACTCACTTTACATTGGTGGGTGACGTAGAAATCATTAGATAAAGGACTACGACTAAAGTGATGATGACAACGTCTTCCCGACCCGGTAAGAAAGTGGGAAAATCCAATTTCTCACCTGATAAGGTTCAAAAGCGTGAAATACTCCCCGGCGAAAAATCTCTCGCCCCACCAGGAAAATTTCCCTCAACAATTTTCAAAGTCCTCCAAAGTTCTCGGCTCCCTGTAGCCGTTGTATCTCAAAGTTTTTCAAAGTCCTTAGCCCTGGGAGCCATTGTATCTTCGAAACCTAAAGTCAATAGCTACAAAAAGTCATGACCCCCCTTGAAAAGCCAAAACTCAAAATCCTACTCCCAACAGGAGCATTGTGCCCTCGAAAACTCAAAAAACTTTACGGGTACTTAGGTCCTTTGTATCCTGGAACACCCAAAATAATGACTACTTAGAACTCTCCTATCCTTGAAGAATACACAAAACCTTCCAAAGACTCAACCCAAATATGGCCCACAGGGAAGCCACAATCTCCAACCAACCAAAAAAAAGAAGAAAATGAGCTTAAAATTGAGATACTCCGACGGATTTACTATTTCCTCCCAAAAAGGGACAATTAAGGGTAAAAAGGTCTCAAAATCTAACGAAGATAAAAACCCGAAAGGACACCTTTGACAAAAATGGATAATCTCATTGCATGAAAATCCGAAAAGGTGTGCAGGAAAAAGTAAGAGGGGCTAACTTTGGTGAAAACATGCAAAGGCGCTGAAGTTACTATTAAAAAAAAAATCAATCAAATAAGGGAGTGACAACATGTCCTGGGATAAGACATGGGGTGGTCGTGTTCAGACGGCAAAGCTCTCAATGATAAGAAGGTGACTATTTTTAAGGAAATAAATAAGCAAATAGTCAATTGACGCAACAAAATTAAGCAACTACTTCACAGGGGTGGGAGGCATAGAAATAGCACAGAGTGGAGCAACAGTCGGTGCAAGGACATAAATGGAACCATTCAACAAAGAAAAAAACTTATAAAACAAATAATAAAAGCTCATTCATGATGCTGGACATGGGGCAGAGACACAACAGGGGTAACACTACCCAGCACTGCCACAAACCAGTGGATTAAAAGCCGGATTATGGAACTGGATTAGCCCTGGCCAGTTCCGATTCCGATTCCAGTTCAAGGCCCAGATTGGCCAGTTAAAGCCATTCTCTCCCGTATTGGAACAGCACTGGTTCCGGCCAGTTCTTATCCGGTTCGGCAACCTTTCAGTACCGTGGTCACAACAATCAGTACAGCAGAGAGTTGCTCCTCGCCTTTTTTTTCCTCTTATTCTTTTGGGACTAGATGGTGACAGCAGTGTACACGCCACTACCTCTTCTCCCCCTCCTCTTCCTCCTCCATCCCCTATAAGTCAATGATGCCAGCAGACTGAGGTCTCAATGGGGCAGCAGGAGCTCTGCCAGAAGAACCAGGCTGGGATTTTTAAGAAATTAAAAATAATGAAAACAGAGTAAGCACCTACTTCAGCAAACTCAGATATCAGAATCATGCTTAGACAGATCTCTTGCAACGTGGCATTCCATCTTGCATTCCATGGTGTCAGACATGCTTTGCCGGCTCGGTGCGACTCGGTAGTTGTAAAAGTTTTTGGGGTTTATGCAATGTATAAGTCAAACCTGGACCAGCTTGAGTTGTGCCAGACTCGTATGAGTTAGACCGGGTTGGACCAATATGACTCGGTTTCCGGAGAACCTGAGTCATACTGATCCAATGATATGACCAACCTTGATGTCAGATGGGGGTGCCAGAGGAAGAGCTTCACAAGATGGCATTCCATGTTCAATTCCATGGTGTCAGATTGGGTGCTAGACAAAGAGCTTTCAGAAGATGGCATTCCATGGTGTCAGATGTGGTGCCAGAGGAAAAGCTCTCACTCGTCTTCTCCTTGTACAGAAAAGAACAAGGGCACCAGCAGCCATATCTGGCTGATGGCTGCCCACCCTATTGACATCAGTTCCAAAAGTCCTAAATCCTTTGCTGACTCCTTGTCTCCTTGATGCTCTCCCTCCCACACTCCCTTATTCCCCCCCCCCAAAAAAAAAAAAAAAAAAAAACTCTTTTGCAACTTCAATATTTTTTTCCAAATATCTAAGCTTGCAGAAGTGCAACATAATATTCTCAGTATATCCAGTGGACATTAACCATAGCGGCAATTTTTAATGCATTTTGATGTATATGAGTTGCTCAAATTAAGGTGTTTGAAAGGATGTCCATTCCACAGTTTTGCAAGGAAACACATCGCAAGATAACATGTAAAAGAGAAAAGGGAATCAAATGTAGAAACACAAACAACTTGAATCTGATGTACTACGCAAACATGTTCTAGGTTACACACTAAAGTTTACACAGAACTTTCAGGGACATCTCTAGAGGTCAGAAGTCACTACCTGACCAAGTTTGATATCTCCTCGATTTGGGTTGAATAGCACATGTATATTTCCAACAAGCAAGGTACGATCACGTCGGGTCCTAAATATATGCAGTTCACACTAGCCATCAACTCTAAAATGGTATATTAAATAAGGAATTCAACTTTCTTTATGAAGCTTGAAACACTTTGGTCAGATTGTTAGAAAGTCAATCTGAGGTCTAGATGTTCCTGAGCAAGGAACATTGTCCACTAATAAGAGAAAGTACACGTAAATGCAGAAATGGCAAATAAGCATTTTTCAAAGAAATTCAGAGAGCTCAGACCATTCCATCGCATGCTTTCATTCTGATGATGGTAGATACTTGCATCCTTTTTTGCAGTTAGATGAAGTATGAATTAACTTCACAGGAATATGCTAGACTTTTCAGTCGTGTATGCTCTCTGGCAAAACATGAACCAATCTTTTGCCCTATATGGTGACTAAGTATAACATTGTCTAAGTAGATGTGGCAAGTTGCAAAGTAGCCAAATAAACTTACCCCACTGCCTCAAGACCCGATTTGGTGGATGAGTTACAGAAGTCATTATTTAGCATCTGTGACAGGGAAGGAAAAAAAAAGAAACAAAAAGAAACAAAGAACTTTTGAGAGTTGCAAAAATTAATGTGAATTATGTACACTACATCAGCAAACTGACTAATGATTAAAGATACAGAGCACTTAAATGTCACCTTCACATAAAAATCGCAGCACTGAGGTGCGTAAATGAATAGTTGTAAACAAAAAAAAAAGAAATATAGCAGTACTCTATATTGGTTAAAGAAAAAGAAAAAAAATACTTCATGAGATAAAAACAAAAATAACATGACAACTAACTGGCCTTTAAAATCATATGCATCTTTTAAAAAAAATTGTCAACATTCACATCTTGCTTTAGTATGCACAGAAGTTGAGAAACAAAATATCACTATGCAAAACATTATTTGTAAGAACCCACAAATGAATCAGGGTAGATTTATAAATAAACAAAGTTCAGGGTTTAAATTAAATAAACAAAAGCATAAGAGGATTATTTAAAAAATTTCTTAAAGTGTCCAACGGACCTACTTGGGCTGGGCTGTAAATAGGGCACTGATGGATCCCAGTGAAGTCCAAAAACTGGATGTCAATGGGATCGAATCAGGCCCCTAATGGGACAAGAACCAGGCCATATGGACCAGCTAAGGACCAGCTAAGTGGGCCTATAATGGGCCCACTTGTTGGGCAAGCAGCTGGGGACAACCTGGCCCTCACTGCCTTACCCATCCACCTGCTCTCCAAACTGTCATAGATTCCCACCCCCCGAAAAAAAAAAAAAAAAAAAAAAAAAAAAAAAAGAACTTCTCACTCCTATCAATGGGGGTGTACTACCCATCTATCCCTAGCTAGGTTGAGAAAATGGGAGAGGAGAAGAAGAAAGGAAAGGGACTGGGTAGTGTGGCCACTGGCCAGGTGGTGACATGCACAGCAGCAGTCCAACAGCAGCTTACCACAGCTTGGTGGTGGGGATCGGCTGCCATCTTCAGGTAAACCCACTCTCTTTTAAGTTAATTCATAGTTATAATTTTTTAATTGGCCCTTAAATCTTAATTAAACTTAGAATTAGGATTAAATATAAGGTGTCTATCGATTCAATTTCTAAATTTGGCATTTTATGGAAAAGTAATTAGTAAAGAATCATTCATTATGTTTAGCAACTTGGTAAGAGGGATGACAATGCTTAGTAACATCTATGATTATAACATCACTCATGCACATGTTAAACGTGAATAAGGGTTTAGTTTAAACATAGTTACTCATGCATGTAATAAAGAAAGACGATGTTGTAGGTATTGATTATTGTCATCTTAAATCATTAATCATAAATATGTTTAACATATAAGAGTTGATTATAGGAGGAAAATAAAGAACTTAGTTACTAAATGGAACTTTCATTAATGTTAATGACAAAACATGCTGTCCTGACTCATCATATTTATACATGCATTTTGAGTGATTCTGACAATGATGATTATCATTATGATGGTAGACCACAAGCACATGATTATGACCATGCTTTCATATGACTAAAGACCCTTGACAAGGGAATGACTATGACTATTTCGATTAGAGATCCCTCCTTAAAGAGTAAGACGGGGTACACAAGTAAAAGACCATAACTCCATGATTATAACTATGGTTGTAAATGATTAAGACCCTTCATAATGGATAAGATTATGTCCATTGCTATGTATGACTTTGAGTAATGATTACATACGTGACTGATGGCCATGATGTTATAATTAAGGCATTGTTTGGAAATAGGTTTTAGGGTGATTTCAATCATTAGAATGACCGAAAATAATTAATGATTTCCAAACAGAAAAGCTGCCTTGGCTTCCGCACTCATTGAAATCTCCACTCAGCAGAGAGATAGACACATGATCTTCTCTTTCTTGATTCTACCTAAAAGCTGCTCATGGGCAGCTTTTGGAGAGGCTGTTCTATTTCTTGTCCCCCATACTCTTCCATGGGCTTTTCCATAAACAACGAATCTCAACATCCTTAGCACCCTATGGGAATGATAAATATTAAATAATAATAATATGTATTATGATGCTTGGCATTTTTTATATGAAAATTACGTTTGATTAATGACTCATAAATGATGAGTCGGGTGTTGAATCAAGCGCGTGGATTTGTATTTGGACCTCTCTCTATCGGTCAATATTAATTACACCAGTGAAATCACTGGACACCTTTAATTAACCCTTTATTCGTGATACTGAAACTGACAATGAAATAAATAAAATTCATGCGAAATTGACACATAACATAGTACATAAGAGTGGCAACAATGAGGAAAAATGAACTGATCATTCATTGATTATGAATACTACATGGTGCTCGCCAGAATGGGGGAGCATTACATATGACTACAATTCTGATTATCAAGATCGGATTATTACATGAATGATTACATGTGTAATTGCTACAACCAATGTGATAGATTTAAGCTCACGATTGTAGATGTCATATTTGGATCATCAATCTTACAATCATAGTCTTGATCTGTGCAATCGGACTGTAAAACTTGCATCTATGGTCATGATCAATGTGATCGGATCATCATATTTGTGTTAACAGTCATGTCGATGCAATTAAACCTTTAAATTCGAGTGCAAGGTTGATATCACTAAGATCAGACTATCGGATTTAATCCACAGTTGAGATCACTAAGATCATATTGTTGGATTTAAGCTTATAATGAAGATCAATAAGATCAGACCATTGGGTTTGAGTTGATGGTCGAGATCACTAAGATCAAACCATCAAATTTGAGCTTACGATTGACATCAAAAGATCAGACCATTAGATTAAAGTTTACGGTTGAGACCAAAAAGATCGAACTGTCGGATTGAAGCTTACGGTTAAGATAAAAAAGATCGGACCGTTGGATTGAAGTTTATGGTTGAGATCAAAAGATCAGACCGTTGAATTTAAATTAACAGCTGAAATCAAAAAGATCGAACCGTTGGATTGAAGTTTACGTCTAAGTTAACGGTCTGATTTACGATTGAGATCAAAAAGATCATATCATTGAATTTAAGTTAACGGTCGAGATCAAAAAGATTAGACTGTTGGATTGAGGTTTACGGTTGAGATCAAAAAGATCAGACCGTTGAATTTAAATTTACAGTTGAGCTCAGACCGTTGGATTGAGGTTAACGATTAAGATAAAAAAAGGTCAGATTGTTGGATTTAAGTCAACAATTGAGATCAAAAAGATCGGACCGTTGGATTTAAGTTTACGGTTGAGATCAAACATATTAGATCGTTGGATTGAAGTTTACGGTTGAGATCAAACATATCAGACCATTAGATTTGAGATTCAGTCAATATCATGAAGATCCGATTGTTGGATTTGAGATTTGGTCGATATCGCTAAGATCCGACCGTTGAATTTGAGTTATGGTCGATATCGCTAAGATCCGACTGTTAGATTTGAAATATGGTCGACATCACTAAGATCCAACCATTGGATATTTTATATGCGATCGATATCACAAAGATCCGACTGTTGGAATATAGATCCAACCATTGGATTTTGATAGCGGACCTGATCGCACATGATCAGACCGTGGATTTTGATAACAAACTTGATCGCGCACAATCGGACCGTTAGATTACGGTAATGAACTTGATCGATGTGATCAGCCCATTGGATTTTGATAACAAACCTGATTGCACATGATCGGACCGTTGATTGAATAATGGACCGGATCACACACGATCGGACCGTTATATTATGGTAACATACTTGATCTATGTGATCAGCCCATTGGCTTTTGATAATGGACCTGATTGCACATGATTGGACCGTTGATTTAATAACGGACCTGACCGCACACGATCGGACCGTTGGATTATGGTAATGGACCTGGTCGCACATGATCGGACCATCGAATTTTGATAACAGGCCTGCTCGCACACGATTAGACTGTTGGATCTTGGTAACGGACCTAATAAGCACGATTGGACTGTTGGATTATGATAATGGACCTGATCGAACATGATCGGACTGTTAGATTTTGAGCTTATAGTCATGGTCATCAAAATCAGACCATTAAATATCCATCTTGTTTTGATTATGCATGGTTCCCCTTTGTAATAAACTTATGTCGTTAATCATGTATAACTAACATGATAAGAACCATATGATGCATATGGAACACATCGTATAGTTAATGGTCAAATGATCCAATCTTTGAGATCACCACATATTAGTATGATCAAAACAATCTGTGATTAATAATCAACAGATCATCAGTCATGACAACATTAACTTATGTCATGATAGTCACAAGCATTAGTTCATGTTATACCATGATGCTATAACACAAATATATGTTACAACATTAATACATGTTACACCATGACATTAATTTATGATATCATAACACAAAAGGGCTAGACAAAGTCAAATAACCCAAGACATAAGAGAGTGGAGGCCAATGCCTTACCACTCGAAAAGAGTCCTTTAGTGAGGAAACTCTCCACCTTGATCCTTGTCTCAATGTCTACAAATGAGACCCCCTAGGAGGATATTTATAGCCTCCCATGGAGGCAGCTAGAAGGCCAGGGGTCCACCTCAGTCTTCTTTGCACGTGAAGTTCGACCAAGTCTCGCCTCCACCCTCACCGGGCTATGGTTAAGATGGTTAAGAGGCTTCCATATAGCCTCACCGGGCTACAAGTTACATTGGGGGGGGGGGGGTTTAAGTTCTCCTCCATCCTCACCGGGCTGCAGTTAGAAGAGGACTCAATGAAGGTATGTGGGGAATTTTGTGTAAAAACCCACTGATTATGTTCATTACTTCGTTTAACTCTTAAACAATAGAATAGGGATTTTTTATTTAAAAACCCCAGCCCCATTTTTTATAGCTGTCCTATGGACAGTTGGAAGGAAGTAAAGGCACAGGATCCTCCCAGCCCAGTGAGGGTTGGGAGATCTTTTCTGCATCTTCTTTATTTATTTTTCTTCTTCTCTTTTTTTTTAACAGCTTGAACAGCTAAGAAAGGGGAGGAGGGCGCAGCCCTCACCCTCACCGGGTGGCTTCCCCACCTAGTGAGGCGAAGGGTCCTACTTAGAGTAGGATTCCCTTCCTTTCTTCCTTTGTTTCTCTTTTTTTGATTGGACAGCATGAAAAAAAGTTACCGGTGGAGGTAGAATTCTCCATGTTTTACATTCCATCTTTCTTTTGGACTCTTTTTTATCACTCTTTCTTTATCTCTATCTCACGTTTTCTTTATTTTTCTCTCTTTGATTGTGCACCTGGGAGGAAGAGTCTGGATGGACTCCTTTCCTCCACCGCCTCCTCTTTCTCCACTTCTCTCTCTTTCATTATCCCTATCTCTCTCTCCCTCCACTTTTTCTGGCGCAGCTGCTCCTTCTTGTTTTTTTCTTTTTTTTTTCTTTTGTTGTTGCAGGCTAGTGCTGCTGTGGGTGCTCCTTGTCGATGCTGCTGCTGTTGCTGATGATGCTCCCTGCTGTTGCTCCTGGGGCAAGCTGCCACTTTTGTTGATGATGATGCTGTTGCTGAGGGTGCATGTTGCTTATGTTGATCCTGGATGCTGCTGCCGCTCTTGTTGTTGATGCTGTTAGTGTTTGGACAGGTAACCCATACCCTTTTTTCTTATAGATCTTTGTTCCTGTTCTTGTTCTTCTTCTTTCTCTTTTTGGTTCAACACACCCTCAAGATTCCGAAGGAGATTTTTTATAATTACTTTAAGTAGATAAAATTGCCTCCATTTGACACAGTTGTCAGATAACCGATTCTGAGAAAATCACCACTCTTTGCAATGTTCCCAAATGCTGCCTAAGAGTATGATATCCATAATGGCATTCCTCGAGATATTTTCTTATTAATAAAAAGAAAGGTGACATCACTTTACCAGTGGGAAGGGCCCGTATGAGCAATCCCTTGGGGATAGGGGACTTAGAGTCATTCTCTCCCTTAATTATTTATTGAAATTTGAAACTGTGGTATCGTCTTTGTGTTTCTTTAAAAGGATCTAGAAGTCTAGACTCTAGATATGCCAACTTCGGGCAGCGAGTAGAAAACCATTTGAGTTCACTTAGGGCTAGAACCAAGATGACAAACCATTTGAGTGCACTTAGGGCTAGAACAAAGATGACATATTTGACAACCTGCATGCGACAGTCAGCCTGTGAGTGGTGGACACCCTACTCAGTTATTTAAAGACTATCTATGGGTGGTTATCCCTGTTACTCAAAACGAATAAGATGGACCACCATAGCCATTGAGGCAACTATCTAAGATGGCCAAGAAGTCAAACATAACAACTTAAGAAGGCTGAGCAGCCAATAATAAAGATCCAAGCAGATAGTGATAGACACATATAAGATCAAAGATGGCTATTAGCCAGTACGAGATTCAAGACAGCCAAAATAAGGCAAGATGACTTGTTGATCCATTTCTTTGTTTTTCGAATATTGAAATTTACAACAAAAGAAAGATGTGAACCACCAAAAGGTCAAAACAGAGACAACTGTACCCAAAGATTTTTTTTTTTTTTTGAAGGTGACAAGAGTCACAATTTCATTCCTAAGAAGGAAAAGTACATCAGAGGTCTAAGGACCCCAGACACAAGAAAAAGCACACATCCTTCAACCAATCACACTCTATGAAAACAAAATACATGGAATCTGTTTTATAGAGGGAATAAAACAGAACAAAGACTTCAAACAACTAGATCATTCCATTTCTTAGCCTTATTCAGAGTAGTTTGTATGCTGTTCAGAGACATCCCCCCAGCTTTTCCCCAATCCTCTGTCCAGCAGATAGCTCTTCTCAAAATATGGAATACACAGGTGAAGTCCTCCCTAAACCTCCTTCTATTCCTTTCTGTCCAAATAGCCCACAGCATAGCCAACAAAAACCATGCCTCTTTCTGAGCTGAATCAGAACAACTTGCCTTCCACCATTTCAAGAGCCCCATGACAGGGGAATGCTGCACCCACCTGATGCCAATTGATCTGCAAAGAACACTCAACAATGTAGAAATTATACCGCAAGCATAAAATAGATGATCCTGGTCCTCTTCATACATAGCACAAAACATACAGACAGAGTTTTGAATACAGAATATCTTCTTAATTATGTGGCTGGTAAGCAGTCTATTCGACGCAATTCCACAAGAAAATTCTGATTTTGTTTGGGAGAAGTTTATTCCATACTAGCTCTTTCCACCACACCCTACAGCCTCTATCATCTAGAAGCTGCACCAAAGAATGGACAGAAAATTTACCATTCCTGTTCCATCTCCACACTCTTCTATCTTGAATCTCCTGGCTTAGTTTAATATGATTAACAGTGTTCAATAAAGAAATCAGTTCTCCAAATTCCACATCTATTGGGTCAATGGTTGGCAGTATTAGCCGATACCGATACATATCGACCGGTACCGATACTCCCCGAATCGGCCGATACCGGTCCTTGTAGTTAAAAAAATAATAAAATATTTTTTATTAATTTTTTTTATTGGCCGGTACCGACCGGTACCGATACCAAGATTGTCATCCTTGGTTGGGTCTCTACTCAAAATAATGTTACAGTCTCCACCTGAGTGCCTAGGTAGAACTTGGGCAATCGAGTCTTCAGCGTTTTGCACAATTGAGAACAGATTTCTAAACTGCACATCCAAGGATAATTCAGAACACCATTTATCCTTCCAAAACTTAATTTGTTCCCCATTCCCCAGGTGAACAAAGGAAATGGACAATATATCCACTATCTTGATAACTTGCTTCCAAATGGGAGAGATCGTACATTCTAGAGGGATAAAGAGCCCATCTACCTTGTTGAGAAAAGTATTTTTCCTTCACAATGTGCACCACATAGAGTCTTGCTCCTCCCAAACCCTTCGTACCTATTTAGCTACCAGAGCCTTATTGAAAACCTCTATTTTTGTAAGACCAACACCCCCCTGATCCTTAGTCATGCGCACTTTGTCCCACTTAACCAAATGAAGTGCCTTCTTCTCACTCTCCCAACCTCCCCCAAAAAAAGGAAGACCTTGCAGCTTCTATAATTTTCTCCACCATCTTTGGAATAATAAACCGCAAGGGATGAGAGGACTGATTTGGAGAGAACCCATCTACCTCGTGCTGAAAGAACTTTTCCCTTTACACCCTTCTAATCTACCTTCAAACTTCTTAATTAAAACATCCCAATCCCTAAATCCAATACGACCATCAATGAGGGGCAGACCTAGATACTTAATAGGTAATTTGGTGTAAGAACAATCCATAGAATCAGCAATATTTCTCAATGTTGTATCCGGGATGTTAATGCCAAGCACCTCAGACTTCTTATAATTAATCTTGAGACCAGTGATTAATTCCACAACAGTAGCAATTTCCTGATGTTATGAATGACATGCTCTCTCCCAAAAATAAACAACAAAGTATCATCAGCAAACTGGAGATGTGTGTGCATATATATATATATATATATATATATATATATATATATATATATATATAAGGAAAGGATTCAAGTGCCCCAGGGCACATCTAAGTTAGATGCAGACCCACCTGAAAACCCACCCTCCCCATGTTTAAAAAACTAAAAAATTTCATAAATTTTTAAATATTCAAATACGCCCCTTATGGTTGATCCTACCCCCAGGGCTTTAACTTTCACCGTCTGATCTTTACGATCAACTAGAGCCGTCCGATGAGGCATACAAAATCAACCGCTAAAAATGCTGGAGAAATAGTCAGAAAATAAGAAATTCGTCAGATTAACCCTTAGGGTTGATCCTATCCCCTGGGGGTTTTAGTTTTGATCCCCAAACAATGACGCATTTGATTGGATGATTACAGTTAAGCTTTTCGATCCAATAGTAAAATTAAATCCAAAGGAGCGGGAAACAACCTAGATGGGGGCATTTGAATCTCTGTTATCAAAGGCGCCTGAGGGGAGCACCTGAGGCAAACGCCTAAGCGATAAGGCGAAGCACTAGTATAGGGCCTCGCATTCCGACTTTTCGCCTAGGTGATCGTGGGAAACACCTCGGTCACCTAAATGCGCCTTTCTCACCTTCAACGCCCCAAACGCCTTAAAGTTGAAGCCCGGCCCGTTAAGATGGAGCAGCATGTCCACTAAACACAAGCCCCATGCCTTTAAACCGGCCAAAAGATAGAACCGGCCCATTAAACCCGACCGTTATAAACCCATCCCCCCTAAACCTGATCTTGAGCCCATACGAAAGAGGACAAACCCTAGACGTCGTAACCTCCACCCCGACCCGATCCCCCGTCCTGGCAGCGATGAAAACTAACGTCTTCTTTGGCCATGGCAGGAAGCTTCTCCGGCAGAACATCCAACAACTTACTGGCACAAGGTAAGTCCCCTCTCCTCTCCACTCTCTCTCTATTCCTATTTGTCCCTCTCTCTCCCTCTCTCCCTCTACCTCTCTCTCTCTCTCTCACTCTTTGTCTCTCTCACGGTATGTGAAGAGGGCTGAAGCCCTCTATCTGTCCTTCTATCCCCCCTCTCTCTCCCACTATGTTTATCTCTCTCTTACTTTTTGTCTCTCTCTGTAAAGAGGATTTCTGCCTCTCTCTCTTACATACACTCTACCTCTCTCTCTATCTCTCTCTCTCTCTCTCTCTCTCTCTCTCTCTCTGTGGGTGTATGTGTGTTTGTAAAGAGGGCCGATGCACTTTCTCCCTCTCACACACTCTCTGACTCTCTGTCTACCTCTCTCTCTCTCTTACTCTATGTCTACCCCTCTCTCTCTCTCTCTCTCTCTCTCTCTCTCTCTCTCTGGGTGTGTGTATGTGTAAAGAGGGTTGATGCCCTCTCTGATCTCTCTCTCTCCCTCCCCTATCCCTCTCTCTCACTTATTCTATGTCTACCTCTCTCTCTTACTCCATATCTCTCTCTCTTACTGTCTCTTTCTGTATGTGTGAAGACTGAAGAGGGCCAAAGCCTTCTCTCTCCCTAACACACACACTCTGCATCTCCCTCTCCCTTTGTCTCTCTCTTCTTCACACTTTGCCTGTCTCTCTCACTATGTGAACTGCAGTAAGGGCTGAAGCCCTCTCTTTGTCTCTCTCACTCACTATCTGACTCTCTCTCTTTATCTGTCTCTATATCCCTCTCTTCCTGTGTTAGAAGCAAAATTTTCATTATGGTGGGGTTTACTTAGTAGAAAATTTTCCATGAATTTGTTGATTACATCTTTGATTGATTAAATTTTATTTCAATTGGCTTGATTTAAAATTATTTGGTAATATTTGAGTGAATGAATGTCATTTTGTATGATGTTCTGTTTTTGACATTTTCTATACATATCTAATTATTTATATATTTTTTTTAAAAACATGTTGCCTCAAATGCCTAGGCATTTAAGGGTGAGGCAACCCCTTGATCGCCTCAATCACCTTACACCTTTGACTACATAGATTTGAATATTTTAAAAAATTTGGTGATCTTTATTTTTTTTATTTTTTGAAATCGGGACGGGGTTTTGGGGTAGGGCATAGTAGTATTATAAAACTTTTGGAAGTAACTTATGATCTAACAAAGCAAGATCAAAATAGAGAAAAGATCCCAAAATGTCAGTTGACAAAAGACATCTATTGTTGTTTTAATATTTTTTTCAATGTTTCTATAGTCTTGATACTATTCTACTTTTCTTATGTTTTTGTCCCTCTTATCCAGCATTAAATGTTAGAGTCCTTTAGTTCTTAGTCCTTTTAATTTCTTTAGAAACAAGCACATCCAGTCAACATTTGTTTGCTTGATTAGAATATTCATAGAAAATTCTCGGAATATTCTATCAACCACAACTATCAAAGGAAATAGACATTTCTACCTTCGTCAAACATTTCTAGCCGTTTTAAAACTTTTTAGTTTGTTGTCCCTCAAAAAGCATATAAAATTTAGAAAGTGGTCCTTAATGCACACACAAATTGGGGGAGGGGGTGGACATTCATAGTAAGAGAAGGGGACATGGTCATGCACACAAAGCCAACACCAGTCCAGTTCATAATGGCTAGAACCGCCAAAATCGATCTTGGAATCAAAACTAGTCCCGGCCAAGGAATTCCGGATCGGATCGGGTCCCCGAATCGGGACCCGCCGATCCCGATCCGACTCGGATCGGATCGGCCGAGTCGGCCGATCCAGATGAAGTCTGGCCAGTCCGACTCGGCCAGATTAAAAAATAATAAAAAATTAAAAAAATCAGAAAAAATCAGGAAAAAATAAAAAAAAATCAGAAAAAATTACATACATATTATTCAATTGATGTACAATAAGAATGAATGCAATTCATATACATCCATAAAAAACCCTAAAACCCTAAAACCCTAAACCCTAAACCCCTAAAACCCTAAACCCTAAACCCTAAACCCTTAAACCCTTAACCCTTAACCCTTAAACCCTTAAACCCTAAGGCTCACTTTGTTTGCAGAATAACTTAAACCAGAATAAGGTTCTGGGGATTTCTTAACCCAGAATAAGAGGTATTTTGATTTGGTAAATTGTTGGTATTCCACCCAGAATAAGTAGAATTGCACTGCGCTATTCTAAGTGATTTGGTAGGAATAAGTAGAATAAAGAAGAGAATAAAGAGTGGAATAAAGAGTTCAAAATACCCATGCTATTCCACTTAACCCCTGGTATAACCCATAGCACCCTGGGTTAAGCACTCCCCTCCACCAAAGTGGGTTAAAAGGTTTTAGGAGAATAAAACATCTTATTCAGGACTTATTCCACAAACAAAGTGAGGCTAAACCCTTAACCCTTAACCCTTAACCCTAAAACCCTAAAACCTAAACCCTAAACCCTAAACCCTAAACCCCTAAAACCCTAAACCCCTAAAACCCTAAACCCTAAACCCCAAACCCCTAAACCCTTAAACCTTAAGGGGGGGATCGGGACCGGCCCGAACCGGACCAGATTGGGTCCGGACCGGCCGATCTGGCCGGTCCGGCCCCGATCTGGTCCGGTTCGGGCCGATTTCGGCCGTTTTTTTTTTTTTTCAAGTCGGTGGGGGGGAACAGTGAAATCCCCCCCGAATCGGATCGGAACCCGCCGATTCCGATCCGAATCGGCCGATTCGGATCGGAATCGGCCGATTCCGCAATCCATGGTCCCGGCTAATCCAATTCCACAATCCGATTTCTAAAACTTGACAGTGCACACACACATAGAGGAGGAGAGGGAGAGGGCACACTTCATGATGTTTGTCATGTACATGTTGCAAAAGCATATTCAATGCCACTATAACGTGTGGTGCAACAACTCTAGAAGCTAGAGTCACCGTGACTTTGCTATCCAATACTAAGAGATGCTCCCTAGGACTGTCCCTCATTGCACTGCAGGTACCTTATCACTCCTCCCGACATGACACCAAGAAAGGGGAGAGGGAGAAATGAAGTAATATCACGAAGAGTGGGGGAGACTAAAAGAGTTCATGGCCAAGAGGTACACCTGGAGAGGAGAGACTAGCAACAAACCACTTGGCTCCAACATTAGTAGAGACAACATGATCCTGATCAATTCGAACATAATTCATCAGTGTGGCTAGTGGTTATATTTTATCGGGATATGAACTTGTTTATTCTACTTTTATTGTTATATGATGGGCATGTTTATCTCTTTAATTTCACATGCTAATCACTTATCATTATGTTTTAGAATTGTGCAACCACCAAAGATCCATCTAAAATAGGGGAGCATTACAAATGATATCAGAGAAGATCTTAATATATGCATAAAAAAGAAACAACTGATAAAATCAATTAACTCATGCCTTGAGTAAGACAGTTGAATATCTCAATTGGCCAATAACATAGAAGAAGTGGGAAAATCCAATCTTCACCTTAGCTAGGTTCCAAAAGTCCCTCCATCCCAAAGTTGCTTGTCCCATCGAGCAAAAGCAAAAAATCTAAATTTCCCCAAGTTGCAGCCCAGGGAGCCATTATATCCCAAAATCCAAAGTTTCCAAGGAGCCATTGTATCCGAAAAATCAAAGTTCCCTAAGTTTTCGGCCACCGTTGTATCCCAAAAATCAAAGTTCCCTAAGTTTTCAGCCCAGGGAGCCGTTGTATCCCAAAAGTTTCCTAAATTTCCGGCCCAGGGAGCCGTTGTATCCCACAACCTAAAGTTTTCCAAAGTTGTCGGCCCAATGAGCCGTTATTTCCAAAAAATCCAAAATACCCCCTTCCACCGGGGGATCTCCATCAACAAACCTAAAATTCATGGCTACGTGGAGCCTTTACTCCCTTGAAAATCAAAAACCCATAGCTACTTAGAGCCTTTACTCCCTTGAAAACTAAAAACTCATGGCTACTTGGAGCCTTTATCCCCTTGAAAACCAAAAACCCATGGCTACTTGGAGCCTTTATCCCCTTGAAAACCAAAAACCCATAGCTACTTGGAGCCTTTACTCCCATGAAAACCTAAAATTCATGGCTACTTGGAGCCTTTATCCCCTTGAAAACCCAAAGTCCATGGCTACTTAGAGCCTTCATCTCCTCAAAAAAGCCCAAAAGTCCACCATACAACTTGAAACTTTTACTTTCCAAGAAATCACTAAAGCTTCCATCCCACTGAAAAAGTTCACACAAAGGCCATTCGATCCCCAAAGTTTCACAATCCTGTAAACCCTAAGTCCTACCACCTTGGCCCACAGTGAAGCCACAATTCCATACTGAACGAAAAATTCCATCCAAATCCAGGCTATAGGGAAGCCATAATCTCCTACTGAAAAAAACAAAAAAAACAAAAAACAAAAAAAAGGAGCTTAAAATTGAGGTGCTCCGACGGACTTGACTGTTTCCCCCAAGAAAATGAACAGTTAAGGGCAACAAGGTCTAAAAATCCGGTTGAGGTGAAAACCTCCAAGGACGCCTTAGGCAAAATGGGTAACTCTGCTGCACGAAAACCAAAAAGGACGCGCAGGCAAAAGTAAGAGGGAACTAACTCCGGTGAAAACCCGAAAGGGCGTTGGTCTTGGCAAAAAAGAGACGAAGAAAAAGAAAGTCAAAGTCTAGTTTACAACATATAGCAAAGAGTTCATCCTACAAAAAAAGCATGTATACTGAAATATCATAGGTACCCGAGACAAGCCTTCAGGGTGGCCAAAAGAAAAATGAGCAAAATAATGATGATGTCTGAGACAAGTCCTCGGAATAACTCAAAAAGGAAAAATAACTCAGTCCCGAGTAGGTGACTAGGGAGGGTCTACAATCAGACGAAGAAGTCCGAGTTCGTGAAGACACTCGGCTCTCTCCCTGCGAACCTCAACGAGACGAAGGTCCACTGCTGCAATAAGATGAGAACCCTCCTCTATGGATTTCTCAACTTACTTCATTTGAAGGCACAAAGTAGCGAGATAGGATGCTTGCGAGATAGGATGCTTGCTCCTCCGAGTCTAAAAGAGCAGCGTCTCATTGGCATTGCAGAACAGCAACCTCCTCGGCAGTGTTGTCTCTTACCCCCTCCAGGATGGCCACCTCAATCCTCAAAAAGGCCACTCTAAACTCAAAGGCTGCAAAAGTGTCATCGGCTGGCGCTGTTGTAAGAGAAATGAAGATCGTATAAGATAGCAAAAAGAGAGAATAATAAGAAGCATATGGGAAGAAAAAGCTAGCCAAGAGCTGAGGTAGGGGTCCGAGGATCCTCGATAGTCTCAGACGAAGGAGACAACAGGACAGTGCCAGTAGAGCCCTCTAAAGGGTAAGAAAAGGCAGTCCCCTCAAAACAGAACCTGACGGGACTTCAGAAGAAGATAGCAGCACTGTCCGGGTGGAATCCTCTGAGGCGGAAGAAAGAAAAACAGTAGGTGAAGCTGCCGTAGGATCAGATCGGTATGGAACTAGTGCACGGTTGCTAGCCTTAAAATCCATAGGTGGCCAAGGATCAGCCTCTGTATCTGAAAGAAGGACAGTGTCTCCTGAGTAAGCAGGGGAGGTAGGATCTATCATAAAAGAAGCAAAGGGTCAAGACAAAGGCCGACAGCAAAGTAAAATAAGAAGGATTATAAAAGAAGAAAAGAAGGTCACTTTACCACAAAAATAAAAAGGCACGGAAGGGGGCTAGTAGACCACCATCGCTAGCAACATATCAGGGGAAGAGGCCTCAACTAATGTAGGAGAAGCTTGTTCGGTATCATCTGAGGCTAAGGCAGGATGTGCAGTGACAGGAATAATCGTTGCATAACAATCAAGATCGACTCAGTAAAGTCAAGAGAGAAAGGAAGAAAATGTCATGAAGGGAAAGGAAAAAGCAGTTACCCAAAAGAGTGCAGTCCAAAATAATGGCCTCCGAAAGGGCTATCTCCAAACAAGTGGCCTCCAAAAGTGCAGCCCATGGCCCCACCAACAGAGCATCGCTAGCAGAATCTCCTACAGATGGTAGGAAACTGTCTGGCCCTGGCTCTACTGTGATGCCAGCATCTGTAGAGAAAAGAAGTTAGGAGTTAGAAGGCAAAAAGAAGAAAGAAGGGAAAGAAAGATGACAGCAAGAAAGATGTACCAGCCTCAGGAGGTGCAATAGGAGCAGGGGCAATGGCCTCCTCTAAAACAGCTGGTGTAGTTTCCTTAGGTGTAGTAGCCTCTGGCAAAGATAGGGAAGCTAATTGATTCAAGTCCTCTGCCGTCAGATTTGCATCAGACAAGAAGTTGTAGAAGTACGAGGTGACAAAGAAAAGAAGAGAAAGTCGTACAAGGACCGAACTCGTCTAACAAGAACTCTTGTATCATTTGATCGAAGAGTGGGATATCCGACAGATCAGGTCCAAAAGCTCCTATCCCAAGCTCCGAGGTCATTATATACTGTTTGCTGGGCAGCCACAGTTGGATCTGATACCCTCTATGGCTGAGAAAAGAAATAATGATGTCAAGATCCTAAGAAATGATAAGGAAAAGGAGTCATAATACTTGTCAACGTACAGACTGTAGAGTATGGCAGCCGGCGACGGGAATAGACTTTGAGGGGCGACCCTTCGGCAACACCTATGGCTGAAAGAAAGGAAGGTAACAAGTAAGACAGTTGTCCCAAAGAAAAGAAGCCGTAGAAAAGCAATGGTGGCTATATACCTTTGTCAGGTAAAGGGACAGATTCCCCTGTCGAAGGGTCAACTGCGGCAATCCCTGGAGTAGAAGGAGATATACCTAGAAAGCAAATGAATAAAGCGTCAAAAAGGCACTCAAAATATTGAAGAAGATCAAGCAATCCTATAAACGCCAATAGTCCCATCGGTTGAAGGCTGCGCATCTCCAAGTGGCGACGAAACACCTTCTGGGAAGAGGTCTTCAAGCTCAACCTCACGCTCATCCGCTACAAGAAGGAGCCAAGGAACCAACAACAATACACAAAGTACATACAACAAGAATAACAGAAGGGTCGTTATGATGATTACCTAAAGTCGGATCCTAAAAAGGAGAATGAGCAAGCGGGCTACGTGAACGAGATAGATCCAAACGAGTGTGGACAGCCCTAGAAGGCTCCTCCCCCTCCGCCTGCCTTCGTCGCTTGCACTGTGAAGCCATCTTGGCGGTATCCACCAACTTTCCTATCTCGCTTCGTACTAGGGTGGAAGAAGAAACAAATATAGAAGTTGGAGCAATAATTGGCTCAAAGGGTAGCCTAACAGCTGGCATAGAAGAGGAAGCAGGAACTATTATGGGAGCAGGCACAGAAGCCGACGCTGAAGCTGAAACAGAACAGAAAACGATTAAAAAAAAAACATAATCAAGATATCAGAAGCAGTAAACAGAAGTGGTATACCATCATGACCAAAAGGCTCAAGATGCTCTGCAATGAGAGTCTGGAAGGACATGCCCAGTTGGGTGGCAGCCTGGCGAACAGCTCGCCAAACATCTCCCACAGTAACAGCCCGCATCACGAGGAAAGCCTCTCGCCAACGCCAAGTAGACACAACATCTGGCTAAGATAGCTCAACCAGCGACGAGCGGGGTCGTGGTTGAAGGCCCACAGCGGCAGCAAGGTATCTAGTGGTGCTTTCGGCGGAAGGCCGCAATATGCTAAGAAGCCGATAATCCAGAAGTTCCCTGGGGCTTCTGTAGTGTAGAAGTCATCTGTAGAGGAAGAGCCTTTCCTCCCTTTATAAGTTTGCCGGGAGAAAATCATTTCCGACCCCGTGATGCCTTTGATGCGCTACATGATGAAGAAGCAATGGCCGGAGCACCACCGTGCGCGGCCCCAGAGACGCGGATATCTCTACTCTGCTGGCAGAAGTTGCCTCCGCGACGCTGCCACCAAGTAGCAAAGGTGACCGTCATCCCACCCTCATAAATGGGAAAAGGAACGTGAAGCATGTTGTCGAAGTTCTTATGCTGAAACAAATTCCACCACAAACGAGCCACTAAATGCCCGTTGCAGCTCTTGTACACCCGTGGTAGATCAGCAAAGGTAAAACCTGAAGGTACTCTTTGGTCATACCCGAAGTTCTGCAAGAAGCGGTGAGGATAGTATGGCTCGAAGATGACGGTGCTCCCCTTCTTCAATATAAGTAACTTGAGGCAAGTACTCTACAGCCACCCGTCAAGAACATCTACATTATGACCCATCTCACATGTCCACAGGTCGAACCATGCTCCCCCTCTGTCAGCAAATGGCCTGAACTGCCGTGAAAAGTGGTCGAAGTCCATCCACGAGAAGATTGAAACGGGATAAACCCAAAGGCGTCTCGAGCAAAAGAGAGCTGGCGGGCCCCATCGCCACTGTGCTGACCTGCAAACTGAATGATGGTGGGAAAAGCAGCGTCCACTTCACCCCTGATGGGTGTCAAACTGGGAAGCAATAGACCAGCCCAAGTGCTGACATAGTGAGTAGCCATCACTACGGAACACCTCAACGGGTTAGCTGAACTGCTAAGCGCCCCGAAAGAGTGGTAAATACTTGCCAGAGCAGCAGGTGCAATCGCTAGTCGAGTGTCAGTGGCCAGACAACAAGCTGCCAAAAGAACCTCGGGTCATAGAACCCCCTCATTGCCGTAGAGTACGGCAAATGTAACTAACCAATATCCAAGGAAGGCAGCTGTGTAAGTAACGGCATCAAGTCCCCAAGGATTAGCCGTATGAGGCTCCGGCTCGACAACAAAGCTGTGGGACGGAAGCTTGCTTATGGGGATCTTCGAGAGACTTTGTCTGCTAGAAACATAAGTGCTTCATGTAATAAAGTGGACCCCTATAGAAATATCGGACCGAAGCTGACATAGAAACTCGACCGGATCCACTTGAACTACCTCCCTTAGAAGAAAAAGGCTTTCTAGCCTTGGAAAGATCCCTCCACACCGTCAAGAGGTAGCGATAACAATAGGGAGTCGTGTAAGAACCAGTCCCATCCCTGACACTACGGTAAAATTCATCTAGCATTTCCTCCTCATAAGGCTCGCATGTGACGGGAAGTCCCGAGATATGCTGGAAAGCCCATAAATCTAGTGCCACCTCGCCCTCTGTAGTAGTAATGGTGTTAGTCTCTAGAATGTACCGTTCTGCCAGGGCCTGGATGAAACTTGAATAGTAAGGGTAGTTGTACTGAGCAGTCACTACCGCCTGGTATATACCCACGTCTTCCAACAATCGGCCATAGTGCCCACTCTGTCGCCCCAGAATGGAAATTGTGGGAAGTTCTCATCTTCAAACGTCCTTGCCAGCCAGGACGATCACCTAAAATAATGTCGTAAAGAAGTGTCGGATGGTCAAATGGCTCGTGCACCGAGCCCTCTGTCGCTCCCGTCAAGAAGGAACCCACAAGCTGCCCAGAACCGGCAGCAAGAAGACCACTAGAAGAAGTCCACAAGGCTGGCTGAAAAGTGTGGGAAGTACTGTTTATCTGCATCAAATCCCATACAGGACCTATCTGTGCGGGGGAGGGATACTCCAGTACTCGCTGGGCTAAAGGACGAAAAGTCGGATACGAAGGGGTGACCAAACGCTCCATATTGTCTCTCTCCAAAAGAATGGCCATCTCCAAATCACAACGAGGATCTGGAAACAAGTTTGTCGCTCTTCAAAGCAACTCCTAAATGGAAAGATCTGATGGAAGATGCTGCCCTAGCCCGGCATCTCTGACAAAAGAGAATAAACCATCGCGAGCGACGATGCACGCAAGATCAACAAGAGTCGTATCCTCAACAGTAACCTGGAGGTGGGACTATGCCACCCAGGTAAAACCGAAATCAAGCATAGGCTGTCCAGGACCAACCTCTCCCAAAACCTTAGCTGCCCCTGCAGCAGGTGAATCTCTTATGGCCACCATCTGATCAAAAGGCGGAGGAAAAGTATGTAAAACAAAAAGGAAAACGAAAGCAGACAAGTCAAACCCAAGAAATACAAGAATAAGGCAAAAGGAAAGCAACATGACCTAGAGGACAGGCAAAGTTGGGACTTGAGGTCCTAAAAAGATGCAAAGGCAGGGTCGTTAAACCCTAAAGTCTTAAGGCCAGGGTATTCAAACCCTGGAAACTAAACTAGAGTATTGAATCCCAAAACCTGAAGGTTCATATTCTCACTCTCGAAGTAAATCCCACTCGAGTAGTGAACCCGGAAAGGCATCAAGCCAGTGGTTCCAAACCCAAAACAAGATCAGGTCTTCATCGAGCTCAAGAGGCCGTCAGAAGTCACCAATCAAGGTTTCCACACCCAAGAAGACATTTAGGTCAATTTTGCACGAACAACGGAATTCAAAGTTCAGTCGGGAGTAAAAAATGCAAATGCATGCATGCAACCGACTTAGTGCAAAACTAAATGAAGAAGATGTACGGGAGACATGCTTACAATGTTGTCTCCAGCAGGCCTCCCATGGGGGAAAATTATTGAACAGAAATTTCAGATCTCCACACTAGGGTTTTTGTTTTAAAAACAAACCTAGGTGTGTGCATGCACGCATGCAAAATAAATTAGGGTTTATCCTAAAAGCATGGCTGCAACTAAGGGTTCATGGACCTAGTTTTATGCATGAAAAACCTGCAACATGCATGAGATATAAAAAGGAAAGACAAGGGATAAAAAAATACCTTGAACCAGCCGTCAACGCTGCAAAAATCCAAGAAAACCCAGCTAAGAGAACTCCAACCAGCAGCAAAGAGCAAAAAATCAGTAGCAAGGGGACCAAACAGCAGCAAAGAGGGGACCAACCAGCAGCAAGAGCGCCAACAGCAGCAGGAGCAGACGCAACCACCAGCAGGAGCAGGCGCACAGTAGGAAGAAAGAGAGAGACCAACAGTGGAGAGAGAAGCCCTAGTGGGTTTATTTCTATTGGTGAAATAACCATAATCTATGTATGGTTTACTCCTATTGGTGGAGTAACCAATTTATAATGGTTCATTCTTAATAGAATGACCATGTGATTTATGGTTCTCTTTTATTGGTAGAACAGCCATGCGTCACATGAATCATCTTATTAAGGGAACTATTATCTATTGGTTCCTCTAAAGTGAGGTTATTTTTATTGGTGAAATAGCCCTAAGTTGTGATTGGTTTACTCTTATCGATATAGTAGCCTTAAATTTGATGGTTCATTCTTATTAGAATGACCATATGGTCATATAGTTCTCTCTTATTGGTAGAGTGGCCATATAACCCATGGACTATTTTATTAAAAATGAACTAAAATATATGTTGTGCCTCAATTAAATCATTATTGTTGCTTCATAATTGTGGTTCGTTCATATAGATTGAATGGCCAAATAATTGTGGTTCCTTCATATTAGTTAAAGGACCATTAAGGGATATCCTTGAATATGTGGTGGCTCTCATGCCCCATTAATTAAGATTATCCTTTAATAGCCTTCATCCTCTCAAATGAACCCAAAGAGGGGGTATGCTGCCTAAATAATCTCCTATCCTACTTAAAGGGTAACTTCAAGTAATTCACTTTCTTCAAAGGGTCCTAATGAAGGTTGGGCCTTAAAAACCTATCTTCTTAGCACTCTAAAATATCCTAAGTCCTCATGTCCTTATGAGAAATTAAAAAGTCCTTTAAGTATCCTTTAAGGGATCTTCATGAATCTTTTTAATAAAAAAAAATAAGAAAGAAATCATGTTTGCATTGAACCTAGGCAATTTGCTTATTTCTTACTTTATTAATGGGCCGGTACCAATCAATGATTGGTGTAATTAACACTGACCGAGGTCAATGAGGAGAGGTCAAGAATAAGGATCTATGCTTGATCCAAAAGAAACTTAGACTTAAGGATTAATACTAAATTCTCAAGGTCTACAAAAACAAGAAGAATATGGTTTTAGAAATCTAAGATTGTTCCTTCAAAATCAAAAGACTACCATTTTCAAAAAGTAAAGAAATTCTTTTAAAGAAAATGGAGGTCGCACAGTGTGGGGTGCGAGTTGGATCCTGACTTAACATCTGACCGGCCGGCTCATATAATGTCAATCACCCGGTCTAACTTAACTGTTTGTGACCAGCCCGTGAACCGGAGCCCCCGTGATTGACCGGCTCGCGATGGACGCACTGTTCATCGTCTTCCTCCTGCAACTGGGGTGGCACTATTCAAGATTCACGACGGTGATCAAAGGGCTTCTCTTCCGTCGCAGAAGGGCCTCGGGGAGGCTTCTCAATATGGTTTCAGAGCTCCTGACAGTTTTTGTCCTCTTGAAAAGGAACTGAGGAGTTCTATTAGGCCTAAGGTTCCTTAAAGGCTTAGAGCTAATTTGGCGGCCCGTCTGAAGCTGAAGGATTCCTCCTCTGAGGAGATTGTAACCGTGGAGAAGCCGCATCAATCTGCAGAGGAAGAACTGGAGGATCTTGATTTTACCCTGGAACCCGAGGCACTGGCGGTCCAATTGCTAGGGAGCATAGATTGTGCTCAGGGGAGCTCCGGAGAGGATGAGTCCAAAGCCATTGTGCCCTATTCTTCTAGCTCTGATGTGGGGTATGAACACTAGGTGGAGGACATTATGGATTTTGGAAGGAAAATTGGTGTCTCCTTTTTAGGCAAAGAAGATGTTGTAATTAGCTTCATTAAGAGACTTAGACGATCAGAGGCTCTGCAGTGTTCTTTAAAGAGAAAAGGAGTTGGAGGGGATGTGAAAATAGGCAAGAGGGAAGTCAACTTCATTAACCAAAATGAAATTGTAGACTCTCTAAGACCTAAGAAGAAGGGCGGCATGAAATCTTTATGATACTTTTATGTTCTTGGAATACTAGAGGTCTTAATGGGGATATGAAGAGAAGGGCGGTAAGTGATCTAGTCAGGAATCATAGGCTGGAATGTGTCTATTTGCAAGAGATCAAAATGGAAGATGTGGATGGACAGATTATTAAGCAACTTGGAGGTTCTTTGTTAACAGAATGGGCTACATTTCCTATACAAGGAACAAGTGGGGGATAGCTTATCATCTGGAATGGCAGCAAATTTAAAGGGAGGATTTGTGATATGGGCATTTTCAGTATTTCGGTGACTTTTACTACAGTGGCTGGTACAAAGTCTTGGGTTGTCACCTCAGTTTATGGTCTTCATTCTCAGTAGGCAAGGACAGATTTTTGGCAGGAGTTAGACAGGTTAGCTTTGCTATTTCAAAGAATGTGGTGTATACTGGAGACTTTAATTGTGTTAGATATCCATGGGAGAGAACCGACTGTCATAAATGGAATTCAGATATGGAGAGATTTGGAGTTTAGATATCTAATTGTGGATTGGTGGACCTAGAAATTCCTAATAGGAAATTTACTTGGTCTAATCTACAACTCAATGGTACTCAATCAAGGCTGGATATGGTACTGGTTTCAGCCAATTGGATCAATAAGTTTCCTGTTTCTCATGTTATAGGTCTTAATAGGATGGTTTCAGATCATATTCCTTTATTACTGAGGACTAGGGAAGAGAAAAGGAAGCCTAGAATTTTCAGGTATGAGTTAGCTTGGCATACACACGAGGAGTTTAAGGGGCTGGTCACTCAGTGGTGAAAGGAGGAGGAATCCTCTCATCAGACGGCTGTTACATTTTCTAATAAGTTGAATAGGGTGAAGTCAGGTATTAAAACATGGAATGCAGTGACTTTTGGGGCAGCTTCTTCTACTAGGTAGCAAATTATTCAAAAAATAGATGGGCTAGAAGTGAGAGCTGATGCGGTTGGCTTGTCTGAAGAGGAGAACAAGGAGCTGGCTGAATAGAAAAAGGAACATAATATGTGGCTGCTAAGAGAAGAGATAAAATGGAAACAGAGGTCGAAAGAGCTTTGGCCGAGAAAGGGGGACAAGAATACAAGATTTTTCCATACAACTACAAGTGCTAAGAAGAGATCTATGAGAATTGATCAAGTGAAAGTTGATAACGTTATTGTGGAGTCAGAGGAAGAGACTAAGAAAACCTTTGTTTCCTTTTATGAGAAATTGTTTAAGGAAGATGAATGACGGAGACCTCACAGAGGAGGAAATCAAATCAACAATTTTTAGTATGGAAGCTAATAAATCACCGGGACCGGATGGTTCTTCTATGGGTTTTTATCAGTATTTCTGGGATACCATTAAAGAAGATCTGATGAAGGTGATGAGGGAGTTACAAGAAAGGTTGCTGAGCATTAGAAGATTTAATTCTACTTTTATTGTTCTAATTCCAAAGCGAGAAGGGGCTGATACTCTGTCTGATTTTAGCCCTATCAGTCTCTTAAATGGCTGCTATAAGATTATTACCAAGGTTTTAGCTAATCGGCTGAAGAATGTGCTGAAGAAGGTGATTAGTTCAAATCAGGTAGCATTCCTCAGGGGGAGATACATTTTGGACAATTTTTTGTCAGCCCATAAAGCCATTGTCTCTCAGAAAAATAGTAGAAAGAAGGGAATGCTAGTTAAATTGGACTTTGAGAAAGCTTATGATTCGGTAAGCTGGTTGTGTATTCGTCTTGCAGCCATGGGTTTCAATCATAAATGGATTGGTTGGATCATGAGCTGCATATCTACTGCTAAATATTCTATTATGTTTAATGGTGAACCTGGTGGTTATTTTAAAAGTTCGAGGGGCTGAGGCAAGGAGATCGTATGTCACCACTGATTTTTATTTTAGTTGGACAGATTTTAAGTACCCTTTGGGATAGGGCGGCAGCACAAGGGTTGGTTGATGGATTTTCTGTGGGGAGAGATAAGTTTTTGCTGTCACATCTTCAGTTTGCAAATGATACATTGTTGTTCTCTTCTGGAAATGATGCTATGCTTACAAATATGAAGAGGTTACTGACTTTAACCAAAGCCATTACAGGGTTGGCCATCAATTTTCGGAAAACTGAGGTGGTAGGAATTAATTTGGGCCAATAGAGAGTTCAGGAAATTGTTGAGACTTTTACATGTAAGCTATCCTCTTCCCCAATTTCTTATCTGGGTCTCCCTCTTTCTGATGTTCAATGCAAAGTTAGAGATTAGGATGAGCATTAGAAGGTTTGAACAGAGATTGGAAGGATGGAAATCTAGGTTCTTATCAGCTGGAGATAGATGGGTGTTATCAAAATTAGTCATTTCGTCTTTAGCAACATATTATCTTTCTATATTCAAAATTCTGAAAAAGGTGGAAAGAATAATTGAATCTAAGAGAAGCCTATTTTTCTAGGAAGGGGAGAAGAGAGATTCAAGAGCTTTGCACCTAATAGCATGGGGCAGGGTTTGCAAGAGAAAGGGTCAAGGAGGGGCTGGTTTGGTGAAGGTAGGTACCTTTAATCAAGCTTTATTGTCCAAGTGGATTTAGAGAATGGGAGAGTAGGTAGATGCTTTGTGGATCAAAATCATTAGGGGGAAATATTATCATGGTACATGTAGATGGAATTTGCATCGAACCTCTTTATTTAATGTCCCCAATATGGAGGAATATTAATAAGATGATTGATTTGATTGCTCCTCCAATTTCTTATCAAGTGGGTAATGGGTGTTCAGTCAAGTTTTGGGAAGACAGGTGGGCTTCTTACCAGCCTTTGGCAGTGGAATTCACAAATTTGTAACAAATTCTGAAGACAAAAAGAAATCTGTGTCTGAGTTGTACTCATATGGGCAGTCTAGTCCATGGAACTTGACATTTAGAAGAGACTTAATAGCTCAGGAACTTCAACAATCGGTGGTTGTTCTGAACATCATTCAGAAGTTTGGGCTTTAGAGAAACTGTGACGACAAAAGGCTATGGGTTTGGAATTTTAAAGGTATTTTTTCTGTTAATGATTTGTTAAGAGTGATTAATGACAGTGGAATTAGAGTGCCCTGGGGGCTTACAGTTTGGTCTAAGCTTTTGCCTTGCAAGATCAATCTTTTCCTTTGGAAGATGGCTTTGGGGAGCTACCCACAGTGGACAGACTCAGAAGGTTTTTTCCTGTGCAGAAGCTCACATGTGTTTTATGTGGAAGATTTGATGAGGAAGCTGATCATCTGTTTTGCCATTGTGGAATTGTCAACGCTTGGTGGCTGTCCTGCTGCAGGTGCCTTAATATCACTTGGGCGGAACCTCCCTCTGTGCTTCACATGTTGGATGGGTGGGCTAAGTTATGTCCTACCCCATCTGAGAGGGAGCTATGGTCTATAATTCTTCCAGCATTTCTGTGGGGAGTTTGGACTAAAAGGAATTATAGAAGGTTTAGAAATGAGTTTAATAGCTTCTACAACATCAAGAGCAGGGTTATTAAATGGGTTTCTGAATGGGGAAAAGCTGCAAGGGTAGTAGTGGATCTGAAATCCTCTCCTCTTATGTCTAATTTGCAGCAGTGGTTGAGGATAAATGGCTGATTTTGTAATCCTGCTAATCTACTTTGTTTTAATATCTTACCACCTTGATAAGATATCTTGGGGGGAGTTTCCTTGGAGTGGGGGTTTTTTTCTCAAGTTTGTAAGGGGATTGTGTGTGATTTGTGAGTTTGCTTCGCTCTCTGATGCACTGCTTGTATTTATTTTCAATGAATTTGTGGCCTAATTGGTCACCTTCCAAAAAAGTTGAAAACTAATAGCCCTTTTTACACCTCTGAAATCTAGAAAAGAAAATAACATTCAGAAATCTAGTAAATCTGGGAAAAAATAGAATGCATAGAAATCTTAGCAACACTAAAAATGGGGACCAAAACATCAGAAGGCCATCGTGCAGAATACCTTAAAAACACATAGCTGAGCCACATTATTTCGAAGTCCAAATTTCTGGAATTCAATGCTTGCTTCATGCAAAAGAGTAAACCTGCATATAAATTAGATTTCCAAGAATTAATAAACTAAGAGAACTCTCTGTGTTAGAACTGACTGTTTAACAAAAAACCTGACACAATTAGTACTTCAAGCAAGTTTATAAGAACATTAAACAAGGATAACTATTTTCACAGCCCGCTCGATAAGGTGTACTCCAAAAAATTTGCCGAACCATATTCTCTAAAGAAGCTATCGTACATTTTCAGATCCTAGGTAATAAAGAAGGTTCATTAAAGCTTGCAAATGTGACTGCACATGTAAGCATGCACATAAAATCCCAGAGGTGGAAGTGTTATAAAAGAGGTCAGCAGCTATAGATCAAGAAATTTTTACTCTCAGCTTCTTGGGCTGTTAAATGGGGCATTGTCTGAGGAAAAGTTTTGGGGTGGGATTGCAGTTTGACATCCATTTTAACTTTTTTTTTTTACTTGGCCCATTGAAGTCGCATTTCTGAATTCCTTGACTTAGATCCTCCTAGCCACCCTGCAGTCTAATGTTAGTAACGTCCTTTTGATGAGAGGAAACCCTTATTCTTCTTTTTTTCCTCTTAATGATGACCAACAAATAAATAACACAATAACAGGTCATGCATAGTGACATGAAGCACATTTTAGTTTTTTTAGACATGGGAAATCCAGATCATTTTGGGGTTTCTGGGATTTTATGGATGTTTAGGGGCATTTCAAAATGTTTGGGAATTTCAGTTAAGGTTGGCTGCCTATAGTGGTTGTGTAAGTCGCTGGTGCCATTCTTCATGCTGTTCACAAGTCACCACTGTATTTGACATTGGAGTTTGACCGACGGTAGTTAACTGGTTATTATTCTACATTAAGGCTTTGCTACTCTACCCAATTATTGGTGAGCATTTAGGGTAGCATGCATGATGAGGGAGGGTTTCTTCCAGAGGCTGACCCCCTGGGTCAAGACCCATGCAAGGATTCTTTGTAGGGAATGACAGCTAATGTCCTCCCTCCTCACAAGTTCCTCTGTACCAACACCATGCACAACCTCCTGCCAAACATCCTCCAAGAAATTCCAAGTGAAGTAGAGATCAACCATCCAAAAACTCTAGGGTAGTGTGGGTTTGTTTATTGTTACCTTTTATTTTTGTTTTTTATTTTACTTTGAGAACTAAGGGTGAGCCCTTAGGGAGTCTAGCAATTTGGATCAAGTATGGATCCGTGAATTTAACCTCTCTCCATAGACTTTGGTCAGTGTTAATTACATCAATCAATAATTGACAACTCTTGATTAACCATCCGGTGATGTCCTTTTGAAAATCGTGCACTAACATGTCAATTTATTTGAAATAACTCTCGAAACGAGCCATTCATGTTCCTTTAAATATCTTGGAATCTTTGAGAGATTCTTAAAGGACACATGTTGCATGATATACTTACATCATTTTCTTTTAGGAATCCTTAGAGGATACTTAGAAGATAGGCCTTTTGTATGATGTGACAAAATCGTTCCTCTTAGGATCCCTAAAGGTCAAAGGAGAGATGGTAAAACTTTAAAAGATACTTAAAGGATATATTTTAACATGATGTGCCCATGTGACCTGTACCTTTTGTCCTTTAATTATTCTTTAGGATAAAGCCTAGTTAACTGTCCTTTTCTTTTGTACTTCAAGGATATTTATATATCATGTAAGCATGAGAGTCCTTTAATATCCTTTAAAAAAAAACTTTTAAACTCATCGTAATTCGAAGAAATTGCAGCTTATTAAAAATCGATCATAGCTCGATTTAAACATACACATGCATTACAAATTCAAAGAGTCAATATATTGATTCATGAATTACAAAGTATGTTGTGACTTGATTAATGGGCATGGTGATTACCCATTTAATCAAGAATCATACAAAATAATAGTCTTGCAAATGATATGAAAGAACCAAAATTGGTCACTTGAACAATACAAGTGAATCAAAAGTTTGGTCATTCAAACAATATGAATGAACCAAAATTCATCACTCAAACCATATGAGTGAACTGCTCAAAAAATTGAGTTATTCAAACAATATTAATGAACCTTTTAGACCATTTTCTTGACCTTGTCTTTACGGATCTTGGAATGCCTAGCGGAGTGGCGTTCTTGTGCCTTCTTCGCGTGTGCAGAGTGTGCCTTTCAAGCCTTCCAAAAGCCTCTTTACAGCAGCCCCCTCGGGGAGAATTTATAGTGGAGATGGAGGGGGGGAGGGGGCTGCCGGTGGCCACTCCCTCCTCTTTTTTTTTTTGGAATTTAGTGAGAGAAAGAGAGAGATAAGAGAATAAGATAAAGAGAGAGGAGGGGTCAGGGGCACCCCTCATCCATTGGAATGACCGGTAGGGGTGCCACCGGTAACCCCCTCCTTCCTTTCCTTCCTTCTTCCTCCTTTTTCCTTTTCTTTTTTTTTTATTGGGGGGGGGGGGGCCAAGACCCCCCACCGGTGGGGGTTCAAAGGGGCACCAGTAGGGGGGTTTGCACCAGTGGATACAAACCGCCCCTACCCTCTCTTTTCTCTTTTTTCTTCTTTCTTTCTTTCTTTTTTTTTTCTTTTTTCGAGGCAAGACCTCCCCCTTAACCGGTGGGAGTCTTAGATGGCAACTAGGGGGGAAGCATTGGACCCACACCGGTAGCCTCCTCCTTTCATTTTTTTCTTCCCCCCACCCCATTTCTTTTTTTTTTTTTCTATGCCTCCTGTTAAAATCAATGTCAAACAAATGCTCCCTACCAGAGATGGCAATACCGGTACCGATACCCGTATCGGTGGGTACTGGTACTGGTACATACCGGCCGGTACCGGTCCAGTATCGACCGATACTCTTTACATGTATGGGGTACCGGTGCCGGCCGATACCGGTACGTACCGGTATCGGCCGATACTGCCATCCATGCTCCCTACAGGACATATGTTAAGGGCGAAGATAAGAAGCATATGTCCCGTGCTTTTGCTTCACATGCTTTTATTTGCTTCGTCGCGTTAGATTGGCTTGCATTATCTCTGATCTTGGGATTTTCTTTGACTAAAGGATCGCAAACCCTAGCTTGAGCCTCGGGACACCTCAAAGATGTTGCAGTCTCCCGTACTTTCCTAAAACTTTTGGGAATAAACCAATCTTTATGAGCCTGGAAATGATGTCACCCACTAGAGTTTTGCCTTCTTTTAGGCTCTGCATAGCCCTGCTTCGAGTGTTCTGGTGAACCAAAGTTTACATCAGAGCACTGCTTCGATTGGAATAAGGGGGCCGCCGGTGGCCACTCTCTCCTCTTTTTTTTTTTTTGAATTTAGTGAGAGAAAAACATGGGAGGGGCCGATGGCACCCCTCATCGATTGGAATGACCAGTAGAGGTGCCACCGGTAACCCCCCACCTTCCTTTCCTTCCTTCTCCTTTTACCTTTTTTTTTTTTTTTTTTTTTTTTTTTTTTTTTTTTTTTTTTTTTTTTTGGGGGGGGGGGGGGGGGGCATGACCCCCCCACCGGTGGGGGTTCAAAGGGGCACCAGTAAAGGGGTTTGCACCAGCGGGTACCAACCACCCCTACCCTCTCTTTCTTCTTTTTTCTTCTCTTCTTTTTCTTCTTTCTTCCTTACTTTTTTTCGGGGCAAAACACCCCCCCCCCTAAACCGGTGGGGGTCATGGATGGCCACTGGGGGAAGCATTGGACCCCTACCGGTAGCCTCCTCTTTTCATTTTTTCCTCCCCCTCTCATTTCTCTTTTTTTTTTCTATGCCACCTGTTAAAACAAATGTCAAACAAATGCTCCCTACGAGACAAATGTTAGAGGCGAAGATGAGAGCATATGTCCCGTGCTTTTACTTCACACGCTTTTATTTGTTTCGTCGCGTTAGATTGGCTTGCATTATCTCTGATCTTAGGATTTTTTTTGACTTAGGGATCATAAACCCTAGCTTGAGCCTCAGGACACCTCAAAGATGTTGCAGCCTACACGTACTTTTCTGAAACTTTTGAGAATAAACCAGTCTTTATGGGCCTTGAAATGATGTCACCCACTAGAGTTTTGCCTTCTTTTAGGCTCTACATAACCCTACTTCGAGTGTTCTGGTGAGCCAAAGTTTACAGTAGAGCCCTACTTCGATTGGAATGAGGGGGCTGCCGGTGGCCACTCCTTCCTCTTTTTTTTTTTTTTGAATTTAGTGAGAGAAAGAGATGGGAGGGGCCGGTGGCACCCCTCATCGATTGGAATGACTGGTAGGGGTGCCACCGGTAACCCCCCTCCTTCCTTTCCTTCCTACTTCCTTCTTTTGTCTCCTTTTTTTTTTATTGGGGAGGGAGCGGAGGGGGGCAAGACCCCCCCCCACCGGTGGGGGTTCAAAAGGGTACCAAAAGGGGGGTTTACGCCGGTGGGTACAAACCACCCCTACACTCTCTTTCCTCTTTTTTCTTCTCTTCTTTTTCTTCTTTCTTTCTTAGCATTGGACCCCCACCAGTAGCATCCTCCTTTCATTTTTTCTTCCCCCTCCCATTTCTTCTTTTTTTTTTCTATACCACCTATTAAAACAAATGCTCCCCATGGGACATATGTTAGAGGTGAAGATGAGAGCATGTGTCCCGTGCTTTTGCTTCACACGCTTTTATTTGCTTCGTCGCATTGGATTCGCTTGCATTGTCTTTAATCTTGCGATTCTCTTTAACTTAGGGATCACAAACCCTAGCTTGAGCCTTAGGACACCTCAAAGATGTTGCAGTCTACCCGTACTTTCTTGAAACTTTTGAAAATAAATCAATCTTTATGGGCCTTGAAATGATGTCACCTACTAGAGTTTTGCCTTCTTTTAGGCTCTGCATAGCTTTGCTTCGAGTGTTCTGGTGAACCAAAGTTTACAGCACAGCCCTGCTTCGATTGGAATTAGGGGGCTGCCGGTGGCCACTCCCTCCTCTCTTTTTTTTTTTTTTTTTGGAATTTAGTGAGAGAAAGAGAGAGATAAGAGAGTGAGAGAAAGACATGGGAGGGGCCGGTGGCACCCCTCATCGATTGGAATGACCATAAGGGTGCCACATGTAACCCTCCTCCTTCCTTTCCTTCCTTCTTCCTTCTTCTTTTTCCTTTTCTTTTCTTTTTTTTAATTAGGGGGGGGGGAGGTTTTGGGGGGTGGTGAAGACACCCGTGCGCGGACCCGGTTAGACCCGACCCGCGTTTACAGACGGAGGAGGACGTCAGCAACGGTTCCAGCGTCCCTGTGGCTCGATGATGACCCACTTGAGAATTGATTGACATGATCATTTTATATGAGCAGTTGGAACTTGTGTAAGGCCCGTTATGAGGCCCAGTTATCTTTTTGTGTAATTTTCTACGCGAATTTTACCTCTTTTGGTATGAAGGAGGGTTACTTTTGTACTTTACATTATTAGAGGATCATTAGGGTTTCTTTTGCTTATTTAAGGACGTGTAAACCTCGTTGAGAGGTGTTAATGTTGATGAATAGAAAAGAATTCGTCACCCTCATGTGCATGCCTGTGCCTAGGGCGTAAGGCCCTGTTCAATCCCTTGTCTTCTTCCTCTCTCCCTCTACGCAGAAGAATCTGCCCCCGTGTCTAGTCTCCCTTGCGTTCCCGCCCATCGACGCGCCTCACCACGCGTGGCAACTTGGAGATGTCCGGCCGCCATTCCCCTCGTCGTTCGTGCCCCAGCACGAATACTCCCACTCGCCCGCCGTCATCCTCGTCGCCTGTGACGAAGACGAGCACGCCCGGGTGCGAGCCGCACCCCCCGCCCGCCACCGCTCGCACTACGCAGCAGGTCCACGCCCGCCCCGCGCTCGAGCGTCGTCGCCCAAGCTTTGGGTCGGTCATCCCGCCACCCCACGCACGCCAACGTCGCTGCCACACGTAGCTACCGGTGCGTTCGCTCGCCGATAGCCTCGACGTTCGCACCGCTCGTTCCCACTCGTTGCGGCCGCGCCCGAGGCGCTCCTTCGTGGTCCACGCGCCCCACGCCCGACAGCTCACGGCCACCGCTCTTCAGCATTCGTGCCCCGCATGAACAGTCCGTTTAGCCACTCGATCGCCGAGGCCAACGCTGTCCTTTCCCCAAGGCAGTCACGCACGCACGAAATCCCACCTAGCCGCCGCATCGGTGGACTGTTCAAGCGCCACCAGCGCTGTCCGCTCTGCCCTATGTCAGTCGGGCACACTACGCCCTGTACCCTTCGAGACTGACCCGTTTCCACTCCCACTCGGAGTACAAGGTAGGTCCCTACCGACCCACGAGAATCTAGTGATCTCCTTATAGTTGAGCAGGGGTCGACAAGGACCTATTGGGCTGTTCGGGGATCCTTCCCCACACAGCATAACCCCACTCGACAGTGGGTCGGTTAGTATTGACTCGGCTCTTTCCCACATCAATTTATCGTACTTTATATGATTAAATCATGTTCCCGTGCTTGAGAATAGGGTTCTAGCTATTTTGTTATTCTTACTGTTGGATTGTGAGTACGAGGACCCATCCCGAGATCCTATTTGAGCGTATTGAGTACTTTGCTATTGCCCTAGCATTTCGGTAGTTCCCACTACCGACGATCCCGTACGTTTTATCACTTTGTGAGGGAACGACTCCCGAGTACGTTTGTGCCTGCATTGCGTAGTTAATTTCATGGAAACAAGGGATATTCTGTGATTATTTGCTATTTGTTTGTGATGCTATTGCTGGTATCGGACCCACACATTGGTTCGGAGTCTTTTCGGTAGTCGTTCCGCATCAGTTTAGTATCAGAGCCGTAGGTTTTGTCTAGGGCATATTTATTGCATATTTTTATTTATTTTATTAATCATTTCAATGTTAGCGTGTCTCCATCCACTTAGTTCCGCATTTTGCTTTGGTTGGTCTACGTCATGCATGTTGATCGTCTAAGTGTTAGTTGATACACGTCACCTCTCTGCCTGTGTTGCGTGCCCACTCGTAGCAGCACGGTTTTCCACATATCTGCACTTGCGTTAGGTTCGTAGGCGGGGTCTCCGGATGTCTCTGATACAGCCGAGTTGGTTAGCCAGCTCGCACACCGTATAGATGTTTGGGACCAACACCTTGGGAGTATGAGCGGTTCGATCCGTTCTAGAGATAACCGGGTCGATGATTCCGAGCGTACGATTCAGGACCTGGTAGGCCTCAGGGGTACACCAGGGATTCTTACTCATGCCCCGGCCCCACGTCACCTGGGACATCCTGTCTCGGCCATCCATATCCCTCATGATGAGGCTCCTCCGAGAGCTGATCCGGTCGATGAGCGGCGTCTTGCCGATGACGGGGTGGATTACGATCCACGTGATGAGTTGATTGAGCAGGTTGTGGCGCGTAGGCGTCTGAGGCATAATAGGCCGCGCGACAGGGTTGATGTTCCTGATTGGAGACGCGCGAGGCGTCAGGTGGATAGGCTTGATCGTTATGATCATTGGGATCTTCGTAAGCGCGATGATCGATTAGAGCAGCGCGGTCAAGACGTTCGGTTAGATCGACACGATTGAGAGGATCGGCACGACCGCCATGATCGAACTGACCGAGTTGAGCGATATGATCGAGGTGATCGGTATGATCAGTACGCCCGTGGGGATCGGCCCGAGTTTGGAGAGGCGCCTAAACGCCATCGACGTCCGAGGGATCGAGATGAGCCAGACAATCGGGATGATTTTGAGGAAGAGCAGAGGACCCATCACGTCCCGAGGGACCTGGATGATCGTCGGGCCGCTCGTGCGTATGCTCCCACCTTTGACGGGTCCTTGGATCCGAAGGTTTATCTTGATTGGGAGGCCGACATGAACCGCTACTTCGATTGGATGGGTATGACTGACGCCCAGCGAGCTCGATTCGCCATGATGAAGTTGACAGGTCAGGATCAGACCTATTGGTCGAATGTCGAGGACCTGTTTGAGCAGCGTCGGCATGAACCCATTAAGTCGTGGGAAGACATGAAGGTCAAGCTACGTGAGAAGTACCTTCCCCCGACCTACCGCCACCGCCTCATTAATAGGTGGCAGAGCATATCTCAGGATACTCGCACTGTTTCTGAGTACATTGCCGAGTTGGACGAGTACCTGATGAGATGTGGGGCTCGAGAGCAGAGCGCGTTGACTCTTTCCCACTTTCGGAAGGGTCTACGTCGTGTGTATCAGCAGGAATTGTTCCGTCAGCATGTGACAACCATTGAGCACGCCTATCAGGTCGTGAGAGAGATAGAGCAGTTTGAACTTGAGGTGGAGTCACCCCTGCGTGCTAGGCCGCCCTATCAGCGACCTCTTGATCAGCGCGCCGCTTCGGGAGTGCCCCAGAGGGTTCCAACCTTCAACCTGCTGACCCCAGTCGTCAAGACCCTCCCTCTCGCCCTCGTTTTCCTCAAAGGGACCCAGTGCCCGCCTTACCGGCTCCCCCCTTCCGTCCACCCATTTGATCCCCGCCACCCAAACGGGAGGATAAGGGGAAGGCCCCAGTTATAGTTGAGTCTTCCCAGGAGGGTGGATCCCATGGTCGGTGCTTCTAGTGTCAGGGATTTGGGCATTACCAGTCTCAATGTCTGTCTAGGGCCATGATTATGGGAAATGTGGATCCAGAGGAGTCCCAGCCCGAGTTGCAGACGGTGAGTTATGCGGCTGGAGACAAGATGACAGATGATTTTCACTCTGAGGGAGAGTTTGTGGGTTGCATCCAAACTCAGTTTCTGTGGGATGGTGGTAGTGAGGATCTTCTTGATGAGGGTAGAATTAGCGTGGTTAGGTGCATCTTGCCCAGCCAAAGGTGTGTGATGATTGGCACCGTACCACCATCTTTCACACCTACTACCGTGTGGATGGCAAGGTGTACAAGGTGATTATTGACAGTAGAAGTTGCATTAATGCAATCTCCACTAATGCCGCCGCGCGCCTTGGGCTAACTGCCGTTGACCACCCTCGTCCCTATCGTGTATCCTAGGTGAATTCTACTTCCATTCCGATCCAGACGAGATGTCTCGTTCCCATTCACTTCCCACCGTATGAGGATAAGATTTAGTGTGACGTCCTACCTATGGAGGTCGGGAGCCTTATTCTTGGTAGGCCTTGGCTATATGACATGGACGCAACCCTCCAGGGCTGGTCCAACACTTGCATATTTTAATACGGCGACCTGCTCATCACTTTACAGCCCTCCCGACCTAGGGCATCCTCTCAACAAGGGACTTCTCGGGAGAGTTCTTTGGTGTCCCTGAGTACCCCTCCTCCTTCTGGTGCAACGACCCCTTCTAGCACTACGCATGTTGGTCCGTCTACCACTATCAGCACGGCTTTAGCGAGTACGTGTTCCAGTTCCCGTCCGACCCGATTGGGCATCACCAGCACTCGCGAGCCGTCCCTCCTTGGCACACCTTCTACTGTAGCCTTACAGCTTATTTCTGTCAGGGAGCTTGAGCATGATTTGGTTGAGAGTGATCATGTGTTTCTTTTAACGGTTAGAGAGTTTACTACCGAGGCCCCGAGTGAGCACCCAACCGAAGTCACCTCTCTTCTTCAGGAGTTTCAAGATATCTTTCCTGAGGATATTCCGAAAGGTCTACCACCTATGCGTGATATCCAGCACGCCATCGACCTGATTCTGGGATCCACTTTACCCAATCTGCCGCACTATCGCATGAATCCCACGGAGCATTCTGAGCTCCAGAGGCAGGTTGAGGAACTCCTGACGTGGGGCTCCATTCGTGAGAGCATGAGCCCCTGCACCGTCCCCGCACTCCAAGCTCCAAAGAAAGATGGCACTTGGAGGATGTGTGTGGCTAGCCGCGCAATCAACCGCATCACAGTGAGATATCGTTTTCCCATTCCCCGCCTTGATAATATACTTGATATAATCACGGGAGCCACTATGTTTTCAAAGATCGATCTGAAGAGTGGTCATCACCAGGTCCGGAACAGACCTGGGGATGAGTGGAAGACGGTTTTCAAGACGAAAGATGGACTTTATGAGTGGTTGGTCATGCCCTTCGGCCTATCCAACGCCCCTAGCCACTCGATCGCCGAGGCCAACGCGGTCCTTTCCCCAAGGCAGTCACGTACGCACGAAATCCCGCCTAGCCGCCGTATCGGTGGACTATTCAAGCACCACCCAGCGCTGTCCGCTATGCCTTGTGTCAGTCGGGCACACTACGCCCTATACCCTCCGAGACTGACCCGTTTCCACTCCCGCTCAGAGTACAAGGTAGATCCCTGCCGACCCGCGAGAATCTAGTGATCTCCTTATAGTTGAGCAGGGGTCGACAAGGACCTATTTGGCTGTTCGCGGATCCTTCCCCACACAGCATAACCCCACTCGACAGTGGGTCGGTTAGTATTGACTCGGCTCTTTCCCGCATCAATTTGTCGTACTTTATATGATTAAATCATGTTCCCGTGCTTGAGAATAGGGTTCTAGCTATTTTGTTATTCTTACTGCTGGATTGTGAGTACGAATCTCGAGATCCTATTTAAGCGTATTGAGTACTTTGCTATTGCCATAGTATTTCGGTAGTTCCCACTACCGACGATCCCGTACGTTTTATCACTTTGCGAGGGAAGGACTCCCGAGTACGTTTGTGCCTGCATTGCGTAGTTAATTTCATGGAAACAAGGGATATTCAGTGATTATTTGCTATTTGTTTGTGATGCTATTGCTGGTATCGGACCCACACATTCGTTCGGAGCCTTTTCGGTAGTCGTTCCGCATCAAGGGAGAGGGGGCCAAGACCCCCCCCCCCCCGGTGGGGGTTCAAAGGGGCACCAATAGGGGGGTTTGCACCGGTGGGTACAAACCACCCCTACCCTCTCTTTCCTCTTTTTTCTTCTCTTCTTTTCTTCTTTCTTTATTTCTGGGCAAGACCCCCCCCCCCCAACCGATGGGGGCCACCAGTAGCCTCCTCCTTTCCTTTTTTCTTCCCCCTCCCATTTCTTCTTTTTTTTTCTATGCCCCATGTTAAAACAAATGTCAAACAAATGCTCCCTACGGGACATATGTTAGAGGCGAAGATGAGAGCATGTGTCCCGTACTTTTGCTTCACATGCTTTTATTTACTTCGTCGCGTTAGATTGGCTTGCATTATCTCTGATCTTGGGATTTTCTTTGACTTAGGGATCACAAACCCTAGCTTAAGCCTCTAGACACCTCAAAGATGTTGCAGCCTACCCGTACTTTCCTAAAACTTTTGGGAATAAACCAATCTTTATGGGCCTTGAAATGATGTCACCCACTAGAGTTTTGCCTTCTTTTCGGCTCTGCATAGCCCTGCTTCGAGTGTTCTGGTGAACCAAAGGCATCCAACTAGACCCTCATTTCTGGTTTTCGAGCCGGACCCAACTGAACTTCTTTAGCGGCTCCTGGCATGTGTCATTTGGACCTTCGTAGTTCCCTCCTATCTTCTTGGGTAGCGTCTGACATGACTTGATAATTTGGGGCCCTTATCGTCATCCATTATTGAGTAGGGCCTTCTTACGAATGTTTGGGCAATGTATTTTATTTTTCAATACTTGTTCGGTTTCAGGATTTTAGGGTGTGAACAACCCCATTTTAGCTTTTTCTGGCACGCTAGGAAGAGCGCCTTGAAGTGACCAATGCTTTGACTCATGTCGAGCCAGTCCGATTGGAATGTTTTGAATAACCTTTGTGAGTCTCAAATTGCGTTGACTCACTTTATTCTCACCATCTGATGACATTTGGAATCTGCAGAGTACGAAACACTCCTCTTTAGCTTTCCAAACATTCGAAGGACTTGTCAAAAATAACCTGACTCGCATGGCCCTCTAGGAAGACGTGGCTTCTAAGTGTTGTGCAATGTCAGTCATTTGTCATTTCCCGACATTTGGTCATATTCCAAAAAACTTGGGTATGAACAACCCCTTTTTGGCTTTTTAGGGCACAATGTAAAAGTGGCTTTAACTGGCCGGAGCTTTGATTGTATCGAGCCAAACTTAGTCATTTCACTACGATTTCTGGGCCTTCATTTTGTTCCTTCGCACTATGAACTCTTTGTGGCGAACTGATTTCAATTCTTTCTTCCCTTTTGCATGTAGCTTACGTTTTTCCTCCTTCGCGCCCTGGCTGAGGTTGAAGGCTCTCCCAACGACGCCCATAGACAGGAGCACGGCATGGATTGAGGAGAGACTGAAGACTTACCTTATTGCTTCTGCGAGATTTATTGGCACAGTACCAGTGTCCCTCCTTTTTCTCTGAGGCTGATAGAGAATTTAGGGCATTTGCTTCTAGGTGAGTGGCCTCACCCTTGGTCAACCCTTTCAGTCATTCTTCTCTCAACATGTTACGAATGCCAACTTTTTGCAGGAGTTGTTCCTTCAAAGACTTCATTGATCATAGATTTTGAAGATGATGAATGAATATATGTCTACCCCTTAGAAGTTCTTATTCCGCTTACTAGGCTTGCTCAGCAAGTTGTTATCCTTGCTGACCAGACTACTCTTCCATTAGAGAGTGGTCCCGTTGCTTCTCATATGCTCGGTGGAGCGTCTTTTTATCTCTTTTTGCATGATTATTTGCTTTCCTTACATCTTTATTATGAACTTGTTCTTGACATCGGCTTCTCTTTTGTTTGTAGCACTCCTCGCCTTCTTCTGAGGTTGTGGCTAAGGTTGAAGATTTTCCTTGAAGATTTCCCTTCTTCTTTAAGTCAATGTTGGCATGTCCCAATGTTGTCTTTTTTATTTTTGTGATTTGCCTATCCTGAGGGCTTGCCTTGGGCAAAACATTCATCCATTGGTGAAATATTGACTTCAAGGTATTTGTGTGACTTTTCATTCCTCATTTTTTTTCAAAACTAACTCTAGTGCCTTTTCGAATTTTCACCAGAATTAGCCCCCTCTTTTTTTTTGTCTACATCTCCTTCTAGGTTTTCGCAGCAAGGTTATCCATTTTTACCTGACGCCCCCTTTCGGGTTTTCACCTCTGCTGAATTTTTTTAGACCTTTTTACCCTTAATTGGTCCTTTCTGAAGGCAGAACCAACTAAGTCCATCAGGGCATATTGTTCATTTTTAAGCTCTTTTTTTATTTTCTTTAACAGTTGTTTCTTTTGGGTCGGTAGGGAGCTATGACGTCCGTGACATGGATGGCAGTACCGGTACCGGTACCGGCCATATCGGCCAGTACGGGTATAAAAGGGCCAGAAAAATTTTAAAAAAAAATCAGAAAAAATACAATTAATTAATTAGATATGTGTTGAGTGTAACAAAGGTGGGTTAAGATAAAGAAGTATACGTAACACATACTAAATGACTATTTTGATACAAATTAAACATGAAAAATATTATACTAATGTACTAAACATTTACAAATAATAAATGTTAATGAAATTAAACGATCCTTACCTATGAAAAACATGAGTATACTAATATGGATAATAACCCGTAAATCCTTCTTATTCATATGGATAATAACCCGTAAATCCTTCTGATTCATCCTCCGATTGTTGTTGTTGGTATACATAACAAGGTTGCATATGTTCCCTATATTCACTATAACTAAACAATGATGCAGCCAAGTCGTGCATCCCTCTTTGAATCCCTCTTGGAAGATATGCTTGTTGACTTGATGAAATTTTAGAATCAAGATGCAAAGAAGCAGCTTGAGGATAAGAAGAAGACCCTGACCCATAACTGCTACTGGGTGGATGGAATTGAAAGCCTTCGTACTCTACTCGATCTCCCCAGCTATACATGTCTACTTCTTGTTGGCCACCTCCATAATCTGACTGTTGTCCATACTGACCTTGTGAATCATAATCTCCTTGACTTTCATACTGTCCTCTCCCAATGTCAATATGCAAGGAGAAAGATGGTGCATACACTCCGCGCCCGGTAGTAGCACCTGCAACTGCACCAACATCATCATTAGGAGATTGTGTCCCTCATCATCATCATCTTAATTATAATCAACAATTAACTTCCTCGACATTACTTGATTTTTCTTTTGTGATGCCTATTTTTACTGGCTTTCTTTTCTTTGTAGATCCTTTTGCTCACACTCGGGTCCTTACCAATGTTTTCAAACATCAAGTCCAGACTATGCGCTGCACATGGGACCCAATAAAGGTGTTTGCGTTTGTCCATTAACTTCTTTCCTGCAGCCATATAACTTGGTTCATTATCAGTGACCACATGGACAACATTTTCCTCTCCAATTTTCTGCATTATCTGATCACCAAACCAAATAAATATTTGACGTTCTTTGAATAGTACATCAACAAATTTCATAAAAAAATGTCCCTTCAGTACAATAAACAAGGAAATTAATCATGGACTTCTTCGTGGTACCAGTCCAGCCATCGCACATAATTGTGTATCATCTCTCCTTCCATACAGCTTTAAAACTTTCAACCCACTGTTGAAGCTCCTCATATTTTCCATCAAGCCCACGTCCATATATGTCTCGACGTGCGGGGACTTTGAACCTACGACCATGATCTGCTATTGCATCAATCATAGGCTGAAAATAAGGAGATTGAGCAACATGTGAGCGAACACCTACATGCAAAAATCATTTGCATAAGCTTTTAAAAACATGTCCTGCCGCTTCAGCTGACTTTTTTACTCCTCTCATTGGTTGTTTGATTTTTGGCTGAGTAGAACTCTATCTTCTAAAAAGATAAATGTCCATAGGACCCACTTGGCCTCTAACTTGAGTTGTCTCTTGTTAATGGTCCATCACCTTTCCTTCGGGCTTCATCTTCTTTTTGATGCTATAAACTCTCTCTTCTAGTAACAACCATCTCAGGATCTTCATCATCATCATCACTGGAGTCCACAATTTGTTCAGCCATTTGCCTCTCACGTAGAGAAATGTCACTGGCCCCAATATACATCCCTTTGCCTTTTCTATTTTGTCTACCTAAAATCTCGTCTTGGAGTTCAACATCCTCTTTTTTTCTCCTCTTTGCAGTATTAACAAAGATGATATGGACCCACCCCGAGTCCTACTCTTACTGTTCAACCATGATTCTACAACAAGAAAGAAAAAAGTAGAAACAAATATAAGTATATTTGGCATCATGCTCCTACTTTAAAATATGCAATGAAACTTAATTAAGCTTCAATTGGTGTTTAATTGAAGTAATTAAACAAAAGCAACAATTTTTAACCGCTAATTAGGGTCAAAAGTGAATTTTTTTCCCAATTAACTTTCAATCAACGCAATTCACAGCATGTTCCTACTTTAAAATATATAATGAAGCTTAATTAGACTTCAATTGATATTTAATTGAAGTAATTAGACAAAAGCCCCGATTTTTAACTATTAATTAGGGTCAAAATTGGAATTTTTTCCTAATTAACCTTCAATCAACGCAATTCAGAGCATGCTCCTACTTTAAAATATGCAATAAAACTTAATTAGGCTTCAATTGATGTTTAATGGAAGTAATTAGACAAAAGTCCCAATTTTTAACCGCTAATTAGCGTCAAAATTGGAGGTTGTCTATTTTACTAAGAAAACAAACGTAAATAATCTAATAATTAGTTAACAACTCAAAAATAATATAAAGATTTAAAATATATATCATACTTTATTTTTTTCTTCCACACAAAACGGACAAAACGTCTTCGGTAACGGGAGCGGCGGCAGGAAGCGGTGGCAGCAGGTGGCAACGGCGGCAACTTCTCCTCCTTCCCCTCCTTCCCTTCCCCTCTAAAAACGCAGGTCCCCTCTCACAGATCTGTTTCTGTGAAAGGGGAAAGTACCGGCCAGTACAGTAAAAAAAAATAATAATAATAATTTTTAATCGGTACCGGCCATTTTAAGCTGTATCGGTACTGGTATCGGCCGGTATTCCCAACCATGGTCTCTGAGGGCCCGAATTGGTGGAGATTGTTTTTAATGGAAGGCTTTGGATATAACCAAGAAGTTTTGAATCTCTAACGATACAAAGGCTCCTAGTAGTCGTTAAGTCTTTTATGTTTTTTGGACACAAACAGACTCCAGTGGGACTAGGAGTTTTGAATTTCAAGGATATAACGACTTCTAAGGGCCAAAGATTTCAAAGATATAAAAGCTTCTAAGGGCCAAGGACTTTAGGGCTTCAAAAGTACAATGATTCCTAGGGGCTAAGAACTTTGGTCTTTGAGGGGGTGAAAGCTCCACATAGCCATGAACTTTGGTCTTAAAGGATAGAACAGCTCCCAGCGGTCAAGAACTTTTGATCTTTGAGGGGGTAAAGGCTCCAGATAGCCATGACTTTTAATTCTTAAGGGATACAACAGCTCCTAGGGGTCGAACTTTTAATCTTCGAGAGAGTAAAAGCACCAGGTAGCCATGACTTTGATTTTCAAGGAGATAAAAGCTCTAAATAACCATCAACTTTGGATTTTGAGGGAGGTAAAAGCTCCAAATAGCCATAAACTTTGGGGTACATTGGGATACAACGGCTTCTGGGACTAAGGATTTTGGGATACTTTGGGATACAATGGCTCCAGGTCCAAGGACTTTGATAAACTTTGGGATACAATGGCTCCTGGGGCTAAGGATGTTGGTGATTATAGGAAAATTGTTGAAAAGATTTTTCCAGTGGGACGAAAGATTTTGGTCAAATGGTGCTTTGCCATTCTTAACCTTAATAAGTGAGAAATCAAGTTTTCCTACTTCCTTACCAAGTCGAGAAGACGTCGTTATCGTCGCTTCGGTCGTAGCCATTTATCAAATGATTTTTGTATCACCCACCAAATGCAGAGTGACACTAAGAATTTTCTCGTCATTGGCGACTCTGACATCCTCCCTAGATAAGGATGTAGGAAAAGTCGATCTTTACCTAATACAGGCCGAGAGAGCTTTCTCCCACTGACGTATGGCTCTTTCCTTTCTTTTCTCTCTTTGTTTTTAACACTTTTGATATAAACGGCTTTTGTGAGGCATACCACGATGGGTTGTGTTCGATCTGTTTTTTCAACTAACCGCAACGCCCATGTGGGCTTTTTGCCGAAGCTAGCCCTTTCTTACTTTTGCCTGTGTGCCCTTGCGGGTTTTCACATAGCAGGGTTAACCTACTTTTTGCCTGAAGCGCCCTTTTGGATTTTCACCTCAGCCAAATTTTTAAGACCTTTTTTATCCTTAACCGATCCCTTCTGAGGGAGAACTGATTAAGTCTATTGGAGCACCTCGTTTTTAAGCTCCCTCTCTTTTTTGTAGGCGTAATATACAATTTTTTTTATAGGGAATTAGGGCTTTCCTGATGGCCAAGTGGTAGAATTTAAAGGGAGGGTCTGATTTTCTTTTTGAGTATTGGAAGGCTTTCATGACTCCAGATGGCCACGGACTTTTGAGTTTTCCAAAGTGATAAAAGCTCCGGGTAGCCATAGACTTTGGGTTCTTCAAGTATTTAAAGGCTCCCAATGGCCGAAAAGGGGTCTTTAGGCTTTTGAGGATACAAAGGCTCCTAGTGGCCAAAAGGTTTTAGTGCTTTCAAATATGCAAAGGCTTCCAGTGGCCAAAAATTTTGAGGTTTCAAGGATATAAAGACTCCTAATGGCCAAAAGATTTTCAAGGTTTCAAGGATATAAAGGCTCCCAGTGGCCAAGACTTTTGGGAGGATTTCTATTATAGTGATAGGGAGTTAAAGCTTCCTTAAAAGCTAGGTTTTGTTGATTGGTGACGAAGCCTAGCACAATGATTGAGAAATTAGTTTTTCTAATAGGCCAAGTAATTTTTCCGTAAAGGTTTGTTTATTTCCTTTGACCATGTCGAGTAAAGAATCGACCTCTTCGCACTTGCATGAGTCAAGAGAACATTGTCTTTAATGATTCTGACATCTACTTAATTTTTGCCAGAAATAATCTTAAAGGCCTTCCGGAATGTTGATGAACAACTTGGGGTGGAGCCTTTATTTTTGATAAGCTTCTCTGGACTTTCTCGGCTTCAAGTCTCAGACTTTCATAGTGGTACAATTCCTTTTTGCTACTTCCCCGCTTTTTTTTTCTTCATAATTCATGCTTCAGAGCATATGCATGGCTTCATGTGTCTTCTATTTAGTGGTAGGAAAGTAAAATTTTCCTAATGATCCATTAATTTGTCAGCACCGCTTCCGCAAATATCTTGCTGTAGGAAGGGGCCGACCCATTTTGTGTAAATTTCTTTCTGGGCATGGATGTCATGATGACTTTTTGTTTGGCCATCCTTGGATGCTTTTTCCATCATGCGTTTGTCAAAGGATCTTGACATGTTTACAGGTGTTGGTAGGCCGTAATCTGCCACCCTCCAAACTGGGTAATTCCTCAAAATGTCTTTTTCTCATTGCAATCCCTAATATAGACTCGCCCATCTGCTGCATGCATTTTTTATACCCCCAGTCTTGGTCTTGGTTTTTTTCTGCCCCTTGGCGATTTTGCTAACAAGTTGTCTTGGGATTTGGCCTTCATTTTTTTTCTAAATGACACACCAGCATTGAATATGACTTGACTAGGCATGCCAATCTTGTATGTGACATTTTGTCAAGTGAAACATGACATTGTCTTGCCCATGGACGACTTTAGACCAAGATAGTGAAATGAGAGGACCCATGTTGTTCTTGCCCCAATGTGCACAAGGCCATGTAGGTGTTGTTGGAGATAGTTGATTTGGCGGCCTTCTTGGGATTAGCCCACCTGCTTCACTTTTTTTTTAATTGCTCACAACTCGAAAATAATGTTGGCAAAAAGAAAGCCTTAGCTTTGTTGTTGGTCTTCATTTTTTTTTTCTTTAAGTCATATTGATGGGCTTCACATATTCCAAAGCAGACCTCAATCACCAACCTTTTCTTTTCCTTCTTTTCGCAAGAGACATATTAAGAGAACCAATTTCTTGTCTTCAAGCACTAGTCAGAATGAAGCCTGATTGGTTTGCTCATAACAATTGGATCCATTCTTCCTTGTCATCCGATAAACAACTGTTCTTCATTTTGATGGTTGGGACACACCCCGTCATCCTATGTTGCTTTGCCTTTTTCTCCAGTTCCTTGATTTCAATACTTTTGGACCATTCTTATGGTTTTTTATGTGTTTAGCAACATTCTTTCACCATGTTTTCCACTTCTCACTCAGGGGACAATTTCAAAGTCATTGCCAATTTGGCTAAGGCCTCAGCTTACACATTTTGACCTTCTTTTGACATAGTCTACTTTGGAGATGTATACTCTACCTTTTGCCAAAGATGAGTCGTCCGCTTTGGCTTTTGACTTCTAGGTCCCCAGGATTTGTTGCATGACCAGGAGTGAATCTCTGTAGATTTAGCCATCTTGAACATCAATTTTCTAGGAGGCTTTGCAAGTCAATTATCAAGGCTTCATATTCTGGCTTTATCTTTTGTAAGTGACTCCATAGTGTAATGTGCCATCATTTGGCATGATGATGAAAACCCTGCCCAGCTTGTGTTGCGGCTGCACCATCAAGCATTACAATCGTTCTTGATGAACTGTCAAGGCACATTGCCAATCTCTGAGTGTAGTTTGTTGTGTTTGTGGTATTTCTTGCATGGGGAGGATTTCTTCATCTGGCATGTATAATGTTGAAGGGAGAATTCTTCAGGAGTTGGATGAGCCTATCAGAAATTCTGTCGTACCTTGGTGATGTCAATCTTTCTGAGGAGTAGAGTCCATTTCTTCATCCTTCTTGATAAGACCGGTTGCCGAAGCAAGAACTTGAGCAGATCGAACCACAGCATAAATTGGACTTTTTAGGCCAGGAGGTAATGCCTTGACTTTTTCTTTTTCCTTTTTTCTTTTTTTTTTTTGAACTATAGAAGCCATTGCCCACCATATGTTCACCATGGGAGAGTATCGATTTTTTGGGGTTCCCTCAACATCTTGTTGAGGTAATATAGGAGTTTCTCTTTGCCCTCTTTGCTTACTTATGCTAGCGATGCCCCCAGAGAAGCATAGCTTGCATTTGATGGCTGCCCCTAGCATTACAAGGCTAAGCAAAAGTTCTTTGATTTTGTGAAGGGTACTTGACATTTTCCATTCCATTTGAATGAGCTCTTTTCCTTGTCAAGTTGGCAAAGAGGCTAGCAGCTCCGTAACAAGCTTGAGATGAGTCTCTTAATGTAGACGAGCATTGTCTTGAAGAGCCCTAGATCTTGTGAGATTTTTATGTGGGAAGAAACTCCTCACGTTTGACCTCATATGGATCATTTTTAGCTTCTTGAGTTTGAAGGGCTGATGACATATCCACGTAGGATAACGACTCAAAGCTTCTGCTGACATCCATCATTGTTTTTTTTATTCAATTGACATTGTGAAGTTGCCTTTGGAGCAGCCCTTATTTAGGTCCTTGGCATAATGATAAAATGGACCTATCTTTTCCTTCTTCTTTTGGATGGTGCTATACTGACTTTCCATATGTGATGTGTGCATGCTTTGATAAAGTGCACCTCTTCATGTCTGATTCTGGATACATTTGTTTTTGCATTCACCTTTGTGATTGTTTTACAGCCTTGACCTTTAGTAGGATGGTCAATTCAAGGTCCCTGACTAGAGAGTTTAGGCCGAGCATTTCTTCGTAAGCCCATGCAACGCCTTCTTTGACTCCAAGGAGTAATTGTTTATAAGCTCGCCCAAGAGGGTAATGATCGTCTGACTCTTCTTTTATTGGAGGTTGGGGTATCAGAGTTCTTCTTGCTCCCCTGCTTCTTTCATAATTGATGCAAAGTCAACTATGTTGTCTTCTTCATCACTGGAAGTCCATTCCTTCAAGGCTTCTGCACTCCCATGTATCAGACTTGGGTTGTCAACAAGGAACAACTCAATTTCTAACACAATATTGTTTAGACGATCAAATGTTTTAACATTTGCGTCGATCAACTTCTCCTTGATTTCTAGCTTTAGACCCATTACATAACCTCACAGCATCTTCACAGGCTGGTGGATTATCACTCCTTATGTTGAGGTCACGCCACCTTTTGACATAGTCCATTGTAGACTCATTTTTACTTTGTTTATTTACAACTAAATCTGCAACAGTGACTTTCCGCTTCTGATATCTTGAAGCAGTCGAGGAACCTCCTTTGCATTTCATCCCAATTTGCAATGGAATTTGGCCTCAGCTTTGCATACTATTGGAATGCAATCCATGTCAATGATGCCGAGAAGTATTTTAGGAGATATGACTCATCAGTTGCCAATTCTCTCAGGCCACTCATATAATGGGTAATATGCTCCTGAGCAGGGCCTTCCACGTTGAACTTGGTGAATTTGGGGGCATTTATATAATCTGTAGGGAGCTTCTTGAATATATGGCGAACGAGGAATGGCACTTTATATAGATCGAAGGCGATTGCATCCTCATCATACTCAGACATTTCGGCTTCAACGAGTTGTTCTATTATGTGTCTTTGTGATGCTGCAACCCCTTTGACAAATGCATAAGAATTTTGGGCATTATAGGTTGCCTACTCACCCCCAATCTTACAAAAATTTTCAAGAGCGAAGTTCGTTTCATCAACCTGTTATGTAACTGTTGCGGCTATTGGAAGATTATTGCTAGCAGGTGCTCTAGGTGGGAGCGAATTTGCTAGAGGTGCTTATGGTTGCCCCTACTGCTACTGCCATTTTCAGTTAAAGCCTAAAAGTAAGGCTTTAAGTTGTTGATTTTACAGCCGCATTTCCTCTATGGTCTGCGCTTGGGGTAGACTTTGAAGTTGTTATTCCCTTTGTCTTTCATTTTGAGCATTCACAATATTAGCACCATCTCTAGGAGGCAGGCTAGCATTTGTGTTCCTTCGGAACAACCAACAAGTGGCTTGCTCCACTAGATTAGTCATCGCCTCATCTTGCTGTGTAACGATGGCAATTTCTTGAGGATCATTTGATAAAACTATGTATTGACTATTGGAACTAGTAGCATAACATGTGTACATGCGCATGTTGCCACTTGTTCCCTGTGCAAATCTTCTTCTCTTTTGCAAAGCAGCACACATTGTCAATCTTGGATTGAATGATTGTTGATTTATGTCATTTTGCCCCTAAACAATAGGGTGGCTAGTTTGTCTCTTCTCTTTATAAAACCCTTGCCTCTTTTAACCTCGAAGGAACTGGGGTTCAAAAGATGGATGAGTGAGTTGCTCGACTTGCACTCATTTCTTTTGTTAATGTATCGGTTGTTGCGTATGTTGTGAGGCTAGAGCAACCTTAGCCTTATGAATTTTGTAGACACCTTCCTTGATGAATCATCTTCTTAAGGTAGAGATCCTTATCCTTCACTAGATTGCCCCCTTTCTGGAATTGACATCTAGGCTCATGCTTTTACCCCCTGTGAATAGAGACCTTGGTGGTATTCTTCTTGAATTCCACTTTATCTTGGCTAACCTTTGGCAATATCCCAAATCGGTTCTTTACAGCAACCATAGAGACATCGCGAATATTTTGATTGGTAAGTTCACCTTCATCCAATCGCATGTAGAGATTATCCACCAAACTAGTATTGGCAGACTTAGATAGCACTACGGTAGGAGTCTTCTTATTCCGCTTTTGAGCATGCCCCCTGTTGAACGAGGAAGCTGGCGAGATGCTTCCAATGTTGTCGTTGGAATTTTGAATGGAAGCCTTAGTGAAGTTGCTCTTCTTAGCATGGCGAGAGCCACATCTTCTTCTCTTGTGCTTGGAGATGACTTTGATTGTCAGGGCAACTCCTAAGGAGTATGGGAACTCGAAGACAGCAGGGAAGTCCCCAAAGCATATTGGTGTAGTGAGGTAGCCACATTGCACATGCCTAAGAACCACCAATGGGCCAAAAGTTACTTTAGTTGTTGCCGCAATCGATGATGCAGTAGTTTCAAATTATGAATAAAACGTGGCGAAGTTAGCAACTTTGTAGTAAGGGCATCACTAGACAAACAGATGAAGGGAAGGAAAGGTCCCACCGGACGTGCCATCTGTAGGTTTGTTTATTTTTATCTTTTATTTTTATGTTTTATTAAACTTTGAGAACTAAAGGTGAGCCCTTAGGGAGTCCAACAATTTGGATCAAGTATGGATCCGTAAATTTGACCTCTCCCTACTGACGTTGGTCAGTATTAATTACACCAATCAATGATTGACAATCCTTGATTAACTATCCGGTAATACCTTTTTGAAAATCGTGCACTAACATGCCAATTTATGAAATAACTCTCAAAATGAGCCATTCATGTTCCTTTAAATGTCTTGGAATCTTTAAGAGATCCTTAAAGGACATATGTTGCATAATATATTTACATCATTTCCTTTTAAGAATGCTTAGAGGATACTTAGAAGATAAGCCTTTTGTATGATGTGATAATGCCATTCCTCTTAGGATCCCTAAAGGTCAAAGGAGAGATGGTAAAACCTTAAAGGATATGCTTTAACATGTTGTGTCCATGTAACGTGTACCTTTTGTCCTCTAAGTATTCTTTAAAATAAATCCTAGTTAAGTGTCCTTTTCTTTTGTACTTAAAGGATTTTTGTATGTCATGCAAGCGTCAGTCTTTTAATATCCTTTAAGAAAACCCTTTACACTCATCGTGATTCGAGGATATCTCAGCTTATTAAGAATCCATCATAACTCGATTTAAACATACACATGCATTAAAAAGTCAAAGAATCCACTTTATTGATTCATGAATTACAAAGTATGTTATGATTTGATTAATGGGCATGGTGATCACTCATTTAATTAAGAATCATACAAAATAATGGTCTTTCAAATGATATGAAAGAATCAAAATTGGTCACTTGAACAACACAAGTGAACCATAAGTTTGGTCATTCAAACAATATGAATGAACAAAAATCGGTCACTCAAACCATATGAGTAAACTGCTCCAAAAATTGGATCATTCAAACCATATGAATGAACCCTTTAGTATTTTCTTGACCTTATCTTCACGGAACTTGGAATGCCTAGGCAGAGTGGCGTTTTTGTGCCTTCTTCGCGTATGCTGAATGTGCCTTTCAAGCCTTCCAAAAGCCTCTTTCCAGCAGCCCCCTTGAGGGGAGTTTATGGCACCCCCACCGATGACCACTCCCTCCTTTTTTTTTTTTAATTTAAAGAGAGAGAGAGAGAGATGGGAGGGGCCGGTGGCACCCCCCACCGGTTGGAATGACTGGTGGGAGCCAATTGGTAACCCCCCCTCCTTCCTTTCCTTCTTCTTCTTCTTCTTTTTCCTTCTTCTTTTTCCTTTCTTTTTTTTTTTTTTTTTTTTTTTGCCAAGACAGCCCCACCAGTGGGAGTTCAAAGGGCCACCAGTAGGGGAGTTTGTACCAATGGGTACCCCCTACTGGGAGCCTCTTTTTTCTACTCTACTTGTTCTTTCTTTCTTTTTTTCTTTCTTTTGCGCAAGACCCCTCCCCCCCAACTGGTGGGGGTCTTGGATGGCACAACCGGTGGAGAGGAGGGGGGGAGCATTGGACCCCCCACCAGTAGCCTCCTCCTTTCATTTTTTTCTTCCCCCTCCCTTTTATTTTCTTTTTTAATGCCCCCTGTTAAAATATACATATATATATATATATATCAAACAGGTAGATATGCCTCTTGTTCTCCTCCAAGAAGGGTACACAAAGAGCTGTGGCACAGGCAGACCTGTTCTCCATAGAAATGCTGGCAATGTCCCAGAATTTGCAACCAAAGCATATACCACAAACAACAAAGGACAACCAGAAGGTACCATGGTTGGCAGTACCGGCCGATACCGGTGTACCATCCCTATAAAGGGTATCGGCCAATACCGGGCCGGTACCGGCCAGTACGTACCAGTACCGGTACCCACCAATACCGGTACCGGTACTGCCATCTATAGAAGGTACAATCATTGAACATGATGATTCTAAGGAGCTCATTGAATAATCGATGGATTCCCTTGTGGGATACATTGTTGGTCTTCAGCCACCCTATGCTCCTCAACTCAACTTGCTCAACTTTATCAATTAAAGATGGCAAATCAAAGGGGAAATTGAGGAAGGTAGGCAGAACTGGATCAGAATTTGGGATCAGCAGGTCCCGATCTGGATCAGACAGATATGCCATTCCAAAGTGAAAAGGCTGATCCCTTGGTCGGCTTGATTTTTATTTTAATAAATAAGAAAATGAGAAAATTTTAAAAAAAATCAAGAGAACAACAAGAAAAATGAAATATCACACACTAACAATCAAATTCAATGGAATAACATTGACTAAAAAGTAAAAAAAAAACCTAGCTTGCAAGCCATATTGGCCTGAATTGAACCAATCCTAGGCCAATATGACTGATTTGAAGTCGATCCAGGTGACTCAGTCCTGTTTTTTCTTTTATTTTTTACATTCCCCCATAAGATCAGATTACTAGTCATCGATTCCAATTTGAATCGGGCAAATCCGAATCAGAATTGGATGATCCTGCAAACCATGAATTTGAGTCCACATGCATCAAGGAGGACTCTTCACTTATGTTCCAAGCAGAGGAAAATATTAGAGGGCTTCTGTACGATCAAAGGGAACCCACTTCTAAGGAGGTGGACAAAGAATCCCAGATATGTAAGAGAGTCATGTTCCTCAATTCTAATCTGGATTTCTTTCCCCAAACTTCCATTACGTCTATGGTCTTAAAAGTGTTTGACGAAGACATGTACTACCATTGGAACTCCCCTCCATGTGGATCCCCTCACTACTACCCAAAGTTTGCCATATCGTACCAGACCGGGCCAATATTACGAGTCGACTCATATCTAGACAATCCCAGTCGTTGGCACGGGTGGATCGTACGAGTCGGGCTGGAACATCGTATCGGACTGACTCGTACCGAATCGCACGATACGAACACAAGTCGCTGCGATCCGGTGCGAGCCAATCACGGTTCGGCTAGAGTCTATGCGATCCGACTCGAAAAAGTGTGATCCACTCTATTTAGTCTAGGTGTATGTTAGCGCGAAGATTTTTCTAACCTTCGTCGGGACCTGACCTAGACACATCTCTCCTATGTCGGATTTATTCGGAAATCCATTTTTTTGTTTATCTAGAGAATTATAGGTCGGTTTTATATTTTATCGGACTATGAGAGCTTGGGATTAGCCCTCAGGGAATCCGGGACTTCGAATCAAGCGAAGATTCGAGTATATGACCCCTCTCCACTGACCTCGGTCAGTGTTAATTACGCTGAGCGACTGCTCGGCAACCCTTGATTAACCGTCCGTATGATGCCCTTATAACATGCAACACTACTACTACAGGCAGCACATGCATATGAAGATATATTTTAGGTTAAACTCTTGGCCTCACCCAAGTTTAGGATGTGTTTATATGATTTTGGATTGATTCCAAGCTATCTGGATTAATTCCAAGTATATTGGATTGACTCCAAGTATTCTGGATTGATTCCAAGTATTTTAAACCCATAGGGGTATTTTTGTAATTATGCCAAGTTGGAGGGTATAGGGAGATTATGGTTATTTAAGTGTATGAAATGAGTTTTAATGATTTAGGAATGTTTCAAAACCTTATGAGGTATTTTAGAGTTATCTCAAGTGTGTTTGGATCAAGGTTCAAAAACTCGGCTCGGATCGGCACGGATCGGCCGAGTCGGACAGGTTTTTGGCCGACCGTGCCGATCCCGGGTTTCCTGGCCGAGTCCAGGACTCGGATCGGCCGGTCCGAGCCGGATCGGGCGATCCTGGACCGGATCGGGCCGGGTCGGCTCGGATCGGCCCGACCCGGCCCCCAACGGCTGTTGGGGGTCAAACTAGCCGTTGCTGGCCGTTCCCAAACGGCCAGCAACGGCTAGTTTGGGCCTTGGGGGTCTATTTAAACCCCCCCAAGGCCCTCCTAAGGCTCCACAAATGCCCTTTGAGCCTCCTAACATTCTTGCTCTCTCTCCCTCATAGAATTCTCTCTCCATCTCTCCCACGAGGTCACTTCTAGTCTACTACAAGCTCCGCGATCTCTCATCTTCTTGTGCTGTGAAGGAATGGCATCTCAAGGTGCTGCTGAGCGGTCATCTGGGAATCCTCCTAGTGCTGATCCTGCTTGGGGTCATTGCACGCCGGTGGACATGGGCCAAAAAAAGGTACAATGCAAATATTGCAACCGGGTTATCTCTGGCGGGGTCTACCGATTCAAACAACATCTTGCTGGAATAAAAGGTGAAGTTGCAGCATGTGCTCGAGTTCCTTCAGAGGTTAGGATCCAATTTCGAACTTACATGAAGGAGAAGGAATCAAGCAAAGCAAGTACTGCCAGAAGAAGACAGGAAATTCGAGAGGAATTGACTGAACCAGCGCGAAGGTCTGATGCTGGAGTCCGGCTTGGTGGAAGTAATCAACCTATAAATGTTGATGATTGGGATACAAGTAAGTTTCTTATTTAACTTATTTTCATGTTCTTCACTTAACGTTTTCAGACAAATAATTATAGTAGATTATTTTTTTTTCTTTTACATTTAAAGCTGAATTGCGACGTGCAATGGAAGCAAGCCGGCGGTCCTTTGCAGATGAGGACTTATTTCGGCACACTGGAAGATACGGAGGACAAGGAAGTGGCTCCACACCTTCTGCACAAGGGAGCACTAGTGCCGGCATGAGCACTAATGTATGCGAGGAGCTGCCTCAGGAGTTCACTAGAGCTGCAGATCCTAGAGTAGGTCCAATAGATCCCTTGCTCACCAAGAAGAGGGATAAACAACCTTCTATTAGTGTTGCATTCAAGAACTTAAAACTTTGTAAGGAGAAGATAGGGAGAGCTACATCTAGGTGGTTTTCTATAACAGTATCCCTGCTAATGCGGCCAAGGGGCCATATTATGAGTCCATGATCGAGACCATACAAGAAGTTGGCAAAGGGGTTGAAGGACCTTCTCCATATGAGATATACAACAAGTACTTGGATATGGAAGTTGATGACATCCGAACATACATTAAATCATTTGAAAGGATCTGGGATGAGTATGGATGCACTTTAATGTGCGATGGATGGACAGGTACATAAATCTTATATTCAATTTCTTATATTATCTTCATTTTTTCTTAATCAGAATAGGTCTCTTTCTGATTTCTTATCACGTTTGGAATTTTACAGGGATAACAAGAAGAAGTATGATCAACTTCTTAATTTACTGTAAAGCTGGAACCGTATTTTGGAAGTCTATTGATGCATCTGGAAAGATAAAGAATGCCCAGTACCTGTGTGAATTAATGGATCAAATGGTGGAAGAAGTGGGCGAAAAAAGGATTGTCCAAGTGGTTACGGACAATGCAGCGGCGTTCAAGTTAGCTGGACAAATGTTGATGCAGAAGAGAGAACATTTATACTGGGTTCCCTGTTCTGCTCATTGTATTGACTTGATGTTGGAAGACATTTGCTCTGATCCGATGGTAGATGGAGTGGTCAAGAGTGGTCGATTTATCACCACATTCATCTACAACCACAACAACATTCTGGATATCATGCGCACACATACTCATGGAAGAGAGTTGCTTCGTCCGGGAGCCACCAGGTTTGCATCTCAATATATCTCTCTAGATAGTTTAAGTCAACAAAAGAACAACTTGATTAGGATGGTGGCATCGGAAGATTAGGAGAATCACATATTGCGGCATGTACCAACTAAGGTCAGAGAGAAAGGTAAGAAAGTGGCTGATCTAATTCAGTCTAGACCCTTCTGGAGGGGGGTGCAAGCGGTGTTAAATGTTGTAGAACCGCTTGTCCATGTCTTGCGATCTTGTGATGGAGAAAGAAGATCGGATATGGGTTTTTTATATGAAGCTATGGACAGAGCTAAGGAGCTCATTCAACTGAACAACCCAACAACCTTTGTGAAGTGGTGGGACATAATAGACAGACGTTGGGAACACACTTTACATCACGATCTTCATGCAGCTGGTAAGCTACTAACTTTCTATATGTATTATTTGTATACACATTTCTCTTAAGTAATAACTAACTTCGACTTATTTATTTAGGTTATTTTTTCAACCCTCAGTACATGTTCAGAACTGATGGGAAGAATGATAGCTATGATAGTTGTTCGGAAGTGTTGATGGGGGCTAAGTCTGTTATTAAGCGTATGCTTGCAGATGAGGACAGAGCAATATTGGCATGCAAGCAAATGCATGATTACAGAATGATGTTATACCACTTTGGGACAAGTACTACTCAAAGAGCTGCCAAAATTTTGAGTCCAGGTTTGAAAATTATTAACTAGATGTTCTACTTAAATTTTAATTATAGCTTGCACATTGTTGACATGGCCAATTTTCTATTTACAGCTGACTGGTGGCTAGATCATGGAAAAACATATGGGTATGAAGATCTAGCCTATGTTGCAATTCGGGTCTTAAGTCAAACAACCTCTTCATCAGGCTGTGAGAGAAACTGGAGCACCTTTGGCTTGATTCACACCAAGCAAAGGAATAGATTGAAGTCGAGCCGTCTAGAGAAGCTCGTATTCTGTCATTATAACATGAGATTGAAGCTAAAGAATCTGGAGCTCATAAGGAACCTTCAAAGGCAGGAGAAAGAGAGAATTTCCGGACAAGCCACAGAGACGACACATGCAGAAGAACCCATAGACTTGGATGAGTTGTTCGAGGAGCAACATCCACTAAATGCATGGGTTGATGCAAGCACCTCAAATGAGCCTGAATTCAACCCAAATGATCGGGAATGGGCGGAAGGTGAGTTAGATAATGTTCCATTACTTACTGATTTTCAACCTCCTTCTCCAAAACGTCAGAAGAAGAGCAAAAAACAAGTACCAAGCAGAAGGAAGAGTGGTACTGGAATTCAAATTGTTGATCTGGAGACTATCGAGGAAGATGATGAAACGCCAGAACCAAGTGATGAGGTCCAATATCAAACCTCAAATGACTCGACATCAAAGACGAGCTCCGACAGTTCTGAGGATGGCGGAGATGCTACCAGTGCCCCAGCCCCAGCTCCACCAATTCAATTCACTGGAGAAGAAGAATTCACACATGCTACCCAAGATGAACATCATGGTAGCAGAGGAGGACGTGAAGAATCTTCCATTCAAACATTCAGCAGATCAAGGAGGAAGGACAAAGGTAAAGCTCCTCAGGAATATCAGGAGCAACTATCAGATGCATCATCATATAGTCAGCCTACTAGATATGTAGTTTACCCTCCTCAACATTCTGATACATCCGACTATTCAGGGGGTTGTCTAGAATATCCACAATTTTCAGTCATTTATACCAATACGGATGACTATAGCCGGTATGTGATGCAGTATGAACAATACTACCAGAGCTATATGTCATGGGCTGAGTATGTTAGCCATATGTTCATTCAATATAATGTACGTTTGGAATAAATGTAAGTTCATAATCATATATGTAAGTTTATTCAAGATTTTTTTGTCCAAAAACATCTTATGTACTTCAAATCAATGTATTTCAACACAATTATGCATTAGACTTGTGTTTTATATTTTTTCCACATTTTTTTATATTTTTTTCTATTTTTTTCTGCTATCCGAACCAGCCGAGCCTGACTCAGCCAGGATCGGCCGGGATCGAACTGACTCGGATCGGAATCGGCCGATCCGATCGGTTTGGGACCGGCCGATCCGAGCCCCGATCCCGGGTTTCTTAACCTTGGTTTGGATTGTAAGGGTATTTTGGTAATTTTGCCCAAATTGGATTTTTAGACTTAAACTCTATTTTTATATTTTTCTGAGATTTTTATTTATTTTTATCATATTGAGGGTATTTTGGTAATTTTACCCATCTTATTAAGGTTTGGAGGGTATTTTGGACATATGAGAGATTTTGATATTTTTAAGAATTTTCTGTGATTTTTACAGATTTTTAACATGTATGAGGGTATTTTTGTAATTTGTATTAAGCTTAGGGGCATTTTAGTCATTTCAGAATTTTATATATTTTCAGATTTGGTTCTCTGTTTTTTACTGGTTTTTACTGAATTTTACTGATTTTTCTATTAATTTTACTGATTTTTATTAATTAATTAGGTATATGAAGGATATTTAAGTTATATTTTGGATTTATGTAATTTCCAGATTTTGTTTTCTGATTTTTACTGAGTATTACTGATTTTTACAGAATTTTTCTGATTCTTATATTTATTTTATTAATTTTAGATAATTTTCGCAGATTTTAATAATTAATTAAGTATGTGGAGTATTTAAGTCATTTTTTAACTTAACTATATTATTTTATGTCTCAATGTTTCATTATTAAGTTTTGATTATGAGTCTAAAATTAGTTATGTATGGGATGAGGCCAATGATATTTTAGAATATTTAATTATATGTTTTATGTATTTTAATTAGTTATAAAACTAATTATTTTGCATATGAAAATATAGTAACATAGTGTTACTTAAATAATAGATTCATGAACATACATGCACACACATATGCTCAAAGAACAACATGGGCATTTCATTCATTATTTCGGCATAATCCCATCTTATAGAACGGTGATTTTACAACATAAATTTGGCAGAGCTTCCCCTTAGGAATAAACCTTAGGAAGAGAGCCCTTCAAGAAAATATCACCTCCAAATCGCAGCAAACCCGGGCAAGAGCACCGGATTTGGTCTGCAAACTGGCAGAGTTTCCCCTAGGAAATTTTGGGCCAAATGGGCATGGGGCTTCTTCTTACCCCTTGGGGGGTATTTATAGGCTTCAAAGCCTTAACCGGTGGGGGTACCCACCGGAATGCTTGAGGTGGGGGGTACCCACCGGTTGGCTTGAGGTGGGGGGTACCCACCGGTTGCCTCTTCCTCCTCCCCCTCTCTTTTTTGATTTTTTTAATCACATGGGTGAGAGAGATGGGAGAGAGCATTAAAAAAAAGAGAGAGAGAAGGGGGGGAATCCGGTGGGCACCCCCCCCACCGGTTCCCAACCGGTGGGGGGGGGTGCCACCGGTTGGTTCCCCCCCACCGGTTTGGGAACCGGTGGGGGGAGGGTTCTCCTCCCCCATTTCCTCCACTTTTTTGCTTTTTTGGGCTCTTTAAAGCCTTGGTTTCAGGTTTTTGGGGGATGGGCCAATGTGAAAAGGGTTTAAACCCCTTAAATCCAGATTTGGCTCCATGTGAAAGGGGTTTAAGGATGGGTATTAAATGGGGTTCACATGGGATTCTTAACCCATGTGTGAATGGGGTTAAGATTCTCATTAACTCCCTCCATCCTAATTAATCCCCCCCCCTTTCTTTGAATTTTAAAATGAGAGAGAAGGGAGGGATCCTCCTCCCCCCCCACCGGTTTCCCTCTTGGAACCGGTGGGGGGGTTCCCCAACCGGTGGGGGGGCTTCCCCCTTCTCCCTTTTGCTTTAAAAAAAGGGTTTCAACAGTGTACTACTTTGTTTTGTTAATTGAGATTTGACGTTTCTAAATTTCTGTGAGATGTGTATACCACTTTCTTTTGCAAATTGAGATCCCTAGACTAAATTCCTCTCAATTAGTATCCTAGACTAATTTTTTTACAAATTTAAATCCATTAAATTAGAGTATTTTTCTTAAATGTGACTTGTAATAATTCATAGTAACAATAGACGTGAGTATGATGTTTATAATTAGGTAACTATTTAAAAAAATGAGAGATTTGTCAAAAAAAACTAGCCTGCATTGGCTTGAAATCAGTCCGACTCGTACGAGTCGGTCCAAGCCGGATCGGATCCGACTCGTATCTGGCTGAACCCGATCCGATCCGGATCCACGAGTCAGCAAACCTTGCTACTACCTGCAAGTGTCTATGATCTGTGAGAGTTTGTCTCCAAGTTACTGCAGGATGTGACCTACCAAGTGTAGTTTGGATACAACATAGCAATGATGATTCCGTTACTGTTGACGTCCAGTACCAGGGGAAATCAAAGGTTTGCTCCATTTGAGCAACCTGTGGCCGCCTGACTTCTCATGCCAACAATGAACTCTCACCTATGAGCTAGATGGAACACAAGTCCCTCAAGTCTAGTGCAACAACAGCGTTCAACAGAAGCACCAGTGTCCGCATGTAATCCTTTTGTGATCTCAACTATGTCAGAAGCAGTGGTGTCTCATGTGATCCTTTCGCGATCCAGAACAAACAGAAGAATCTATGTGGAGCAGCAGTGGATGCAAGAAGAAACAATTCAGGAGCACACCTAAGCGGAACTGAACTAAACCAAACAAACTCAATAACCCACTTCGGTACACCAAAATAGGGCCAATTCATCAAAGAAGAAAACCTTGAGCATCCTAATCACAAGACTCACAACCAAGGGACAGCTTTAAACCATGGTTCGCCAACTCAGACTGACTCATGCTGACTCATACAAGCTGACTCATATCTGGGCGCATCTGATACGCAAACGTATTGAGTCATCGAGCTGCATCTAACCTGGCCTGAGTCAATGTCGCTCGCATCGTATCACACAGGTCAGGTGCAGTTCGCTGCGATTCAGCAATGGTTGCTCCGAGCCGGTCCTGCGACTAGGCCCGATGCAGGGTTTTAAGTTTATTCTACATTTCACTAGTTCATTTACATGCATAATGAGTTGTTTTTTATGAGTTGTTCATCTAAATTCTTATTCAGTAAACATTTTTTTCTAATTTGGTAAGCAATTGGAGTTTTTCCTCTAATTGGAAAATAATTGAACTTTTTTTCCCTCCAAACTTGATAGGTAATTTACATTTTTATATCGATTAATAGGGAAAATTTGTCCTAAATTTGGCTTAAAGTCATTGCAATTTTAAAAACGACCAGATTTAAAAGTTTATTTATGTTATAATTATTCATGAAATTAAAGAATCTAAAAAAACCAAAAATTGGCCTGAATAAGCCTGACTCATGTGAGTCGGATCGAGTAGATCCAAGTCAGACAGATACAACTCATATCTGGGAGGATACAAGTCGATACAGATCAGCAAGTCAGCAACCTTGCTTTAAACATATTCTAGCAACATATTATGAATTTTTAGAATGAAAATATCGAAGTAAATAATATAAACAGTAAATAAAATTTAACCATGGCAGAAGCTCATCAATTGCTTTCCTTTGACAAGAAGCTCATGAAGCCCGTTATGGTCCTTGGCCAATGTCGTCTTGTGATTATTCAAGCCCCAACCCTCAACTCTCTTTCTCAATTAAAAACCAAGGAATTGCACACTTGGTTAGAAGATCACACAGAACATGCATAAATTTGTTGACTACATGGCTAGAAATTCTCCCAAGAACTAGCCTATGGTGTCTACATCAAAGAGACTAAGGCATGACACTGAAAAGGAATTAATAATCCGGGATTTTGATCTAAGGCAGCCATGATATATGGCTTGGTTGCACAAAGCTATTCACAGCATGAAGGGAAGATAGTATCAGAAATTCGGTTTGGTAAGGCATCGCGGTAGGCTGTTATCAGAAATTTGGTTTGGAAAGGCATGCACGGATAGGCTGCAGCATCATCCAGGTAGTTTGACAGAAGGGGACACTTTGTTTAAGGACCAACGTCTCTGAAATTCGGGGAGTACATGTCTTATATAGGCAGTACAGTGTCCTAATCAGTTTCAGCAAGCAGAGATGTGGAGGAAAGGGAGCTCACTTAAGTTTCAAATTTCCCAAGAAGTTTGCCATTCCTAGATTTTAACCTTGTTAAGTCTATGAATTTGATCACTTGTGGATGACCAACTTTGAATCCATGTTTCGGATTGTTTGTAGCTGATTTTGGAACTGTTTAATGCCCTATAACGGTGGTGAACCATGTGACAGTTACCCACGCACCTAGGGATTTTAGTCCACAAAACAACTCTCCAAATCTTCAAATCCAAGTAAGAATGGGTCAAATCAAGTAATTAGGCATGATTTAAGTTAATTTAAGTTAAGTCCAACAATTTTCTGGGCTCTTAACCATGCTAAAAGCATTCTAATAGGCCAAAACTGGCTGGAAATGTAACCAGGATTTGAAAAGAGTTAATGGCATTAGCTTGTAGATTCGAGGAATAGTCAACGCTATCTTGGTCCAATTTAGTTACTTTATCATACTTTTCAATATTTTGTGCTTTTGCACAATTAAATGGTTCAATTCAAAAGGTGCTAAATGTTCTGGAAAATTACAAGATCTTTATAATGGTTCAAGAATCAACTCCATCTGAATTTTGTGCAGAGTTTTGAAAACACTTTATTGTCATTTTATCATATTTTAATATTGCTTAACGGACAAATCACAAAAGATGATGTGGGGGTGTTCTCCGATCGAAAACCCTCTTCTCCTTATCTTGTTTTGTTATTTTGTTTTCCAGTGGTTTCTTGTGTAGACTTTGAAGACTTGGAATAAATGACGCCACTAACCTGGGTCAGTGTTAATTACGTCAATCAATGATTAGCCATCCTTGATTAACCGTCCAATGATGCCCTTTAGAATAAATGACGCACTAACACATTATAAACTTTACATCAATGAGCTAAGCCACAACTCAATGGAGAAATTCATTCTTTATGTTTCTTTTAAATGTCTTTGTAACTTTTGATAGGATGCTTCTTTTAAGTCTCCTTTGAGAATCTTAAAGGGTACTTAAAGGATATAGTCTCACCTGGTGTATATGTGAACTTGGGACCCTTAAAGGATACAAAGAGGATGCGCATAGAGAAGTGCTCATATTGTAATCCTTAAAAGATATCCTCAATGTTTATTATCCTTTTAAGCATCCTTTAGGAACTGTAAACATCATCTTATTTAAAAGATACTAACTTACTTTTTAGGATTCATTAAGTATGCCTTAAGTGTCAATGAATTCAATGCATAAAGAATCCTTTGATTAGTGGGACGTGAGGGTCCCCACTTAGACAAAGTTACATATGCATGAAAATTTGGTCATCCAAACGATATGGACGAACCACAATAAGTTTGGTCACTCAAACGATATGAGTTTTCCCCTTTGCACAAAATTTAGGTTCATTCAAACAATATGAATAAATATTTTCATGCTACACCAATTTAATAATTCAAACCACATAGGTGAATCATTCATCTTGCATAAACTTGGCCACTCAAACAATGTAAATGGACCATTATTCATTTTTAAACAAGTTTGGTCATTCAACCAATATGAATGAACCAATCAACTAAAACAAGTCAAAAAATATGTATGAACCATTCATTTTCTTAATTACAATCTTCTTTTTAACAGAATGATAAATTACAAAATCGTGAATTAACAAATTAACAAGTTTTTAGAAGGTCCTTGCAGCAATTCGTGGACTTTACAAGCTTTGATACTTCAAGTGCGGAGCTCCAGAGTCTCCTTCACTGCGTCCAAGTGCGTGCCTCCCCCTTTTTTTCTCTGTTTTTCTCCTCCTCTACAGCAGCCCCCTTGGGGGGGTATTTGTAGAGGATAGAAGAGGCCACCGGTTAGGGGATGACTGCCGGTGGGACCCCCTCACCGGTGGCTTCCATCTCCTTTTTCTTTTTTTTTGAAAATTCCATAGAGAGAGAGAGCTACAAGAGAGTGAGAGGGAGAGAGGAGGGGGCTGGTGGCACCCTCCACCAGTTGGAATAACCAGTGGGACCTTTTCAACTTAGCCAGATTTTGGGACCTTTTTACCCTTAACTGCCCCTTTTTTGGAGGAAATAGTTAAGCCCGTCGAAGCATCTCAATTTTAAGTAGGAAATTATGACTTCCCTAAGGGCCAGATTGGTGGAATTTTTGGAAAGCCTTGGGTATAGCCCAGAACTTTGGGATTTCTTAAGGATACCCTGGTGGGACTAGGACTTTAGGTTTTGACTTTTCAAAGGGGTCAAGGCACCAGATAGCCATGGACTTTGGGTTTCGATGATACAACGACTCTCAGGGGCCTAAGACTTTAGAAGACTTTGGGATACAAATGACTCCCGAGGGCCAAGGATTTTTAGCCTTTGGGGATACAACGGCTCCTGGGGGCCAAGGATTTGGAGGGCTTTGGGATACAATGGCTTCTGGGCGCCAAGGGCTTTGGAGGACTTTAGGATACAATGGCTCCCGGGGGCCAAGGACTTTGAAAGACTTTGGGATTCAATGGCTCTCCGGAGCCAAGGACTTTGGAAGACTTTTGGGATACAATGGCTCTCGGGGACTGAGGGCTTTGGAAGACTTTGGGATACAATGGCTCCCGGGGGCCAAGGACTTTAGAAGACTTTGGGATACGATGGCTCCCAAGGGCCAAGGACTTTAGAAGACTTTGGGATACAATGGCTCCTAGGGGCCAACAACTTGGAGGACTTAGGGATTTGGAGATCTTTAGGATACAATGGCTCTCGGGGACCAAGGACTTTAGAGGACTTTGAAAATTGTTGACGAAAATTTTTCTCGTTGGGGAGAGATTGTGGCCGGACAGTATTTCATGCTTCTTAACCTTATCAAGTGAGAAATCAAGTTTTCCCACTCCTTTACCAAGTAGGGAAGATGTCATCATCATCATCTCGGTTATAACCCTTAATCAAATGATTTTTGTGTCACTCATCTAATGCAGAGTGAACTAAGAGTTTTCTCATCATTGGCGACCATGACATTCCTTCCTGGATAAGGATGTGGGAAAACTCATCCTCACTACGAGTAGGTGAAGTAAGCTTTCCTCCCCATGGGGATTGACTCTTTTCGAGAGAAGTGGTTTTTTATTTTTTTGTGAGTCATACTCCCCCTAATAGTTTGATTTTTTTTCTCTTTTATTTTTTTCAACTAACTTTAGCTCCCCTGAGGGTTTTTGCCAAAGCTAGTCCCCTCTTAATTTTGCATGTACGTCCTCACAGATTTTCATACACTTTTTCATTTTTACCTGAGGTGCCCTTTCAGGTTTCACAACAGCTGGGTTAGTGACCTTTTTGCCTTTAACTAGTTCATTTCTGGTGGGAGAACCAATTAAGTATGTCGTGGCACGTCATTTTTAAGCCCCTTTCTTCTTCTTCTTCTTCTTCTTCTTCTTCTTCTTCTTCTTCTTCTTCTTCTTGCTTTTAAAAAATTTACAACTTCCCTAGCTATCGACTTTTAGGGAACTCGTTCTTTGGAGCATAATACATCTTCATGTAGCGACCATTTAGTGGAGGGAAAGCTACATTTCTTTTTTCATCTACTAGCTTGTAGGCACCTCCTTCATAAACTTTGCTGACCAAGAAAGGTCCTATCCAGTTATGTGTGAACTTGTTCTTGGGTCGAGACGTCATTACATCTTTTTATTTGACCATTATGAGACCACCCTTTTTAAATGTTCTTTCTTTCACAAGCTTGTCGAAGGTTGTGGACATTCGGACTTAATACACCTGCAGGCATTGGTAGGCTGCCAGTCTTTCGCCCTCCAAGTCAGACAGCTCCTTATAGTGCCTTTGGATCTCACTTGTGTCATCTTCTTTCAGCTCATAGAGCAAAGCCACTTTGTAGGAGTACAGCTCGATTTCTATTGGGACTACTACTTCAGCGTCGTAGACTAAAGAATACAGGGAGCATCCCCTTGGTGTTTTATAGACCATGCAACAGGCCCACAATGCTTTATACATCTTTTCATCTCAATCTCATTTTCGCCCCTCACTGATCTTCACCAAGAGCTTGCATAAAAAGTCTTGTTGAATGCTTCGGCCATACCATTAACTTGAGGGTAATATATTGAGGATGCATTCCACTCAACATGGAATTTAGCTATCAACTTGTAAATGGTTTGGTTCTTGAACGACAATACCGTTATCTGATGTGATCCAGGTGGGTGCCCTAGACCTATATATAATATTGTGTCGGACGAAGCGACACCCCACTTTACCCATTACTGACTTCAACGAGACAACTTCTGCCAATGTGTGAAGGATTCTATACCAGCCAGGATGTACTTACACCCTCGTGATAAAGATGTGAATGGGCCTACAATATCCATACCCAATGGGCAAATGGTCGTGTAAGGGCTATTGGGTGTAGCTGGTTTGAAGGCCTCTTAGGGATTGGCCCAAAAGGTTGGCATTAGAGACAACTTTTTGCCACCTTTTCACAATCCACGAATATTGTCGGCCAGAAAAAACCTTTTGCTTTGATGTTGATCTCCATCTTTGAGCTAGATTGATAAGCCCCAAAGACTTTGGAGTGGACTTCTTTCATCATCTTCCAGGCCTTCTTTGGAGAAAGACACTATAGTCTTATTTTCAGGAACCAACCAGTATAAGACACCATCAATCAGTCTATATAAAGCGGCCCTGCACAATAGTTGGATCCTTTCAACTTTATCATTGGGAAGCCAACCATTCTTGATTTTAATAAGTGGGACCCGCCAATCATCCTCTTCTACTTCACCTTCTTCAACATTGTTGATTTCGAACACGGTCAGGCCATTTTCTTCATTTATGGAGCTAGAGAATAATCCCCTACCTCTTATAATAATTTTCGCCTCTCTAGTATGAGGCAATTTCAGAGCAACTGCTAATCTGCCCAAGGCATCAACTTAAGCGTTTTGGCCTCTTCTGACACGCTCTATTTTGAAGGTATAAAACCTTTTACTTAGTCTGAGGGCAGCAGTATGATAGGCCACCAATTTTGTCTTTCCGACTTCGGATCCCAAGGACTTGCCTTATGACTAGAAGGGAATCTCCGTATACTTGGATGTATCGAACACCGATTTTCAGGACGACTACTAACTCTACTATTAAGACTTCATATTCAACTTCATTGTTGGTCAATGACTCCACCAGGGCATAAGAATGGTGTAATATGCCACCATCTGGCGTGACAAAAATCAGACCCGTCCAAACTCAGGTTGTTGATGTGCCATCGGGATTTGTGACAATTCTCGATACTCCATCGAAATACAGCTACCATCCCTTTTTCTTTTTTTTTGTACCCCTACTGTTTCTTGTGTCGGCAGTATTTCTTCCTCAGGTAAGTTGATGTTTAATGGGGAATCTTCAGGGATTGGATGGGCCGCCAGAAATTCAGCCATGCCTTATCCCTTTATCGCCTTTTAGGGTATGAAAGTGATGTCGAACTCCATGAGGAGTAGGGCCCACTTCCCTAACCTTTCCGACAACACAGGTTGCCAGAGCAAGAACTTTAGTGGTCAAACTGCGATATGAGTTGAACCTTGTGTACTAGTAGGTAATGCTTTAGCTTCTTGACGGTGAATACCAGTGCCCAGCATTAGGGAGTGTTGGTGTTCTGGAGCCACCAACATCTTGTTGAGGTAGTAGAGCGGCTGCTCTTTCCCATCTTCATTTTCTCACACTAGTTATGCCCCCAGATAAGCATCGAAAGCGGCAATATAAAGGATCAGCAGCCTGCCTTCTATGGATGCCCCCAGTATCGGAGGTTTGAAAAGATATTCTTTGATTTGATCTAAAGCATTTTGACATTTTGCATCCCATAAAGGGGGCTCCTTTCTTTGTCAACTTTGAATAGGGCTGACACATTCTAGACAAGTTGGAAATAAATCTTCCGATGTAAGCCAGTCGACCTTGAAGAGACCTAAGCTCGATCAGATTCTTGGGAGGAGGCAGTTCTCGGATTGCTTTGATTTTGCCTAGGTCAATTTCAATCACTCGGTATCTGACAACGAAGTCAAGGAATTTACAGCTAAAAACGCCAAAAGCACACATCATAGGGTTCATCTTCAACTAATATTGTCGAAGACTTTTGAACCCTTGACGCAAGTCCGTCGTATGATCTTTCTTTCTTTTAGTCTTCCATGGATTGCAAGATCAGTCGATCCTGATCAAGATCGGTAGGTCCCGACTTGATTTGGGGGGGGGGGGGGGGGGGGAGGGAACGAAATCATTGTTCCCCCCTACCCCCATAATTTAAAAAAAAAAGCGTGGTATTGGCCCGTATCGGGCCCGAATCTACGGCTCCCCTTCCCCTACCCGGTCCCCCCTGCTACTGTCGCCAACCATCGATGCCGGCACCATACTCTTCTCTCTCTCTCTCTCTCTCTCTCTCTCTCTCCTTGAGATCTTGACCGAAAGAAGGGGAGTTCACCCAGTCACCGCCGACCGGCGGACCGGCAGCCACCGTCACCATTGTTGTCGCCGCCATCGTCAATGTCGTATTTCTCTACCGAATCCCGATATGTGTTAAGGTAAGGTATATTTTGATCTTAATTTTTTTTAATTCTCAAAAAATTAAAAATTGTGTATGGTAATGTAGATTTATTAATATTTAGCTTAGAAAAAAATTTAGCATCTTGATTAGACAAAATCCCTAAAATTAACCCTAATTAAGGTTCAATTGAGTAAGTCAAACACTCAATTGAACTTATTAGAACCTAATTGTACAAATTTGTGAATTAATTGCACGTCATTAACACTAATTTCTAAATATTAAACTTAATTAAGAGTTAAAAATTAAGACTTTTGTATAATTAGTGTAATTAAGGTTCAATTGAATGTGTCAAACACTCAATTGAACTTATTAAAACCTGATTATATAGATTTGTGCATTAATTGCACGTTATTAGCGATAATTTTCTAAAATCAACCATAATTAGGAGTTAAAAATTTAAACTTTTATATGATTAGTGTAATGAGGATTCAATTGAGTGTGCCAAACACTCAATTGAACTTATTAGAACCTGACTGCATAGATTTGTACATTAGTTGCACGTCATTAATGTTAATTTTTAAAAATTAACCCTAATTAGGAGTTGAAAAATAGAATTTTTGTATGATTAGTGTAATTATGATTCAATTGAGTGTGTCAAACACTCAACTAAACTTATTAGAACCTAGTTGCACAAATTTGTACATCAATTGCATGTGATTAGTGCTACTTAAACTTATTTGTGCCTTTTTATGTTATGTAGGAATGTGGCAGAGCAAAGATATCATAAACAGGATGCGGAGCAACAGGGTGTTGATCCTGATTGACAGCATTGCATACTAGTGGACGGTAGGCAGAAAAGGGTCAAATGCAACTGGTGTGGAAAAGAGATGGGTTGAGACATGTATCGCCTAAAATATCATATTACTGGTATGCAGTAAATGTCAGCAGATGTGAGTCAGTTCCACTAAACTTGAAGAGGGAAATGAGGACTTACATGCTGGATGAAAAAACCCAAAAAAATTATCAGCTGACCAACAGATGGATCTGCAAGATGAGATACTAGGATGCCAGAGACGAAGTGATTACAGTCTGCCTGTTCAGCGCCCGATCAGTTTAGATAATGATGAGGATGAGAAGGATCCAGATATACCAGAGTTGATCGTGCCAGTCTGTGAGGACCAACAAAGAGGCATAGGATTATCAGGTGAATCTGTGCCACTAGTTCTCAATCTGGAAGATCCCTTCCTAGCGGCTCTTCTGTTGGCAGGGTTGTTAATACTATGTTGGGCTGTAGACGAACTTCAGACGTAGCACGGGGTACTATGGACTAATTTTTATACAGATCAAGGTCTGTCAGATAGCCTAGAATCATATAAGTCTTGAAAGGAGTCAAAGCCTCAACAAAAAATGCCTTGAAAGAAATTGTAAAGTGGTTTTTACATGCAAGTGTGCCAGCACATGCAGCATCCAACCCATATTTTCATACGATGGTGGATGCAACTGTAGATGCTGGGCCTAGTGTAAAGACCCTCATACCTCGCTACATTTATGATGTTGGGCTCGAAGAAGAGTATAATTAGTTGAAGGCATAGGTGAACAACTTCAAAAATATGTGGAAAGAGCATGGATATACCATCATATGTGATGGTTGGACCGGGACGATAAGGAAATCCATGATTAATTTCCTTGTCTATTGCAACAAAGGTACTATTTTTTGAAGTCTGTGGATGCCTCCAATAAAATAAAGAATATTGCTTATTTATACAGGTTCATGGATGAGGTGGTGGAGAAAATTGGTGAAAATAATATTATGTAAGTGGTCACTAATAATGAAGCAAGTTACATACCAGCTGGCAGATTGTTGATGCAGAAGAGGAGGCATTTGTACTGGATGCCTTATGCAGCACATTCTATTGACTTGATGATGGAGGACATGGGCAAAGACCCTTTTGTTGCTGAGGTGGTAGAGCAAGCTTAGATGATCACCGCATTTATTATAGTTACAACAGGATCTTGCATATGATGAGAGAGCATACAACTTCATATCTTTACAGAGCCTGATGAAATACAAACATTAGTTAACCCAATTAGTCTACTGTGAGGATTTTTTGACACATATAGAGACATTGAAGGCCGATGCTAGGAATGTTGTCGTAGCAATGCAAATGTTGGTTGGGGAAAAAACCTTTTAAGATAAAATTTCTCGCTACCTAAAAGTGGTTTAGCCTCTAGTACATGTTCTGAGGTTGGTTGATGGAGATGACAAAAATGATATGAGATATCTATATCAGGCAATGGATAGAACAAAGAAGCACTTTAGGGCAAACAATCCTACATCTTTTAGAAAATGGTGGAGGATCATCGATAATAGATGGGAGTTCGACTCTCCATTATGATCTTCATGTTGCTGGTTAATTTTATTTTATTTTTCTAGTTGATTTTATTTAATTAATGTTAATGACATTTATTTTGATAACTAATAAATCTTAATTTAAATACAAGGTATTTTTTTAACCCAAAATATCAATATGATGAGAACGTACATAATGATGGAGACGTCCTTCAAGGCACAACCAATGTCACTACTAGAATATCAAGAAATACAAATGAAATGATAGATACCTTAGCAGAGATAACATACAAAGTAGAAGTTTATGGAGATCCAGTCTTATATCATTAACTTATGTCATTTACATTTATTTTATAGATTGAAATATTTAAATTGAAGATTGACATTTATGGAGATGAGGACGTCAGGACTGCAGTAATGAGGACAACTCCAGGTTAATTACATAATAAATAGTCAAATACTCAATTTAATGAATTACTACCATTAATTATTAATATTGTATTCTTCTTCTTTTTTTAACAACAGCTGAATGGTGGATCTAGATTATTTATAAATAAACTGCCACAAACCTTTTGGCGCATATTACAATGAGAGTACTTTGTCAAACCACTTCTTTCAGCCAATGTGAAAGAAATTGGAGTACATTCAATCTCATTCACACAAATATTCGTAATAAATTGAGTGTTTCTAGACTGGAGAAGTTGATGTACTGTCACCACAACATGCGCCTAAAGATCAGGCAAATTCAAGAAAGACAGAGGCTTGAACTATAGAGATTCAAAGAGTTTGTTGGCAGACTAGTTGATGAGCCTCTACATCAGATTGATATCGATGAACTGATGGATGAAGAACACCTATTGCATTCTTGGGTGGAGGCTAGAGCAGCCAGAGATGCTCAACTTCAGTTTGATCTTCAAGATCGGAGTTGGGCAGGAGGTGAATTGAATGGACTAGTTGCTCGAGATCCTAAATTTCAAGCCAACAGACGAAGGAGGTGCATCTATTCTTCAGAGGCGTCGAAAGTCATCCACACTACTAGATACTTCTATAGTTTTTTTCTCTCAGCCAGTACTCAGAAGATCAGCTACTCAAGCGGATCTACAAAGAAGAAACGACAAAGACTCGGCGAGAACTTCATTCTAACCATCTAGCAAAAATAAGAAAAAGCAATTAAAAGGAAAGTCTAAACAACGAGTGGACTCGTCGGAAGAAGAACAAGGGGAGACAACTAGAATTCAGTATACTGAAGAGACACTTTAGGATACCCCAGCTTCACTACTTGATTTGGCCAGCATCTATGAGGCAGAGAGACAAACCTACAGGCGTAGAAGAAGGCGACTGGCGAAAACAGACAAAGTGGGGAGTGATAACTCCACTCAGGAACAATTAGATGATGATGATGATAATGATGATGATGATGATGATGATGGTGATGGTGATGGTGATGGTGCTGCTACTGTTGTAGGACTATCAAAAGGTTCCGGACTTTAGAGCAGTTATTCAGAATACGAAAGCTACTTCACACATCCGAGTCATTCTAAAGAAAGCCAAGACCAAAGACAAGGACAATAAGGAGGATTTGAAGGGCCAACAGAGACAGGCAGGATATGATTGTCCCAACTGATAATATGGATCTTCTTATCCGTCCATTTTTCACCCCCCTACATTACTATATTCAGACATCAACAGTACTACTGAAGGATACTCTGGACCTCCACCCATTCAGTATCGCATTTATGTCCCTCCAGCACAATCAGGAGAAAGCTCAAGCCAACAAGCAAAAACACCCCAAAGTATTTAAAGGGGATTCAAAGACCTTACTAGCTCCTTATTTGGCTATGGTATCTAGTATATATGCCGGCAGATTATGCATCGCCAGCTCAAACTTATGAGTTGGATGATGAAGGATCATAAATGTGATCTTTCTAAGATATTTTTTATTAGTTTCACATAAAATACTTTATAATATATTTTTTAATTAGTGCACAATAATAATTAATAGCGACTTATTTGTCTTTAATGTTCATTTTTTATGGATGTGCATGATTTACATTCATTTTTATTATACATTCATTGAATAATGTGTACTTTTTTTTCTAATTTTTTTCCTAATTTTTCCTGATTTTTTTATTAATTTTAATTATTTTTTTAACATGACCAAATCGGACCGGCCCGTCTTCATCAAGATCGGTTGATCCCGCCGATCCGGATCGGATCGAGATTTGCAGGGTCCGATCCTGGGACTCGACCTGACCCAGAATTCCATAGTCTTCACCATCAAGTCGTCCACATAGCATTCGACTAGGTTGTGGAGCATTTCATCATATATCTTCATCATAGCCCTCTGATAAGTGGCACCGACATTTTTAAGATCAAATGGATTCTTTTATAATTGAAGATTCCCTTTGGAGTTCTGAAAGCCGTATAATGTTTATCTTTGATGGTCATCCTTATATGATTATAGCCCGATGACCCATCCATGAAGGATAAAGCTTCAAACCCTATAGTGACATCCACCATTGTTTCTGTGATCGGCAATGAGAAGTCATCTTTGGGATATGCCCTGTTTAGGTCTCGAAAGTCAATGCAGACTCGGACCTGGCCATTCTTCTTCTTTACTAACACAATGTTGGCCAACCATACAGGGTACATGCATTCATCAATGAAGTCAACATCCCGCATCTTGTCAACTTCAGCATTTACCTTCATTTTCAGTTCTGGGCGCATTTGCCTTTAGGGTTGTTTTACAGGCTTGGCGTGATGGATAATTCATGCTCAGCCATTGAGGGGTCTAAGCCGGGCATCTCCTTATAGTTCCAAGCAAAACAGTCTTTGAACTCCAAGAGCAATTATGTACATGTCTATCTTTCTTCTTCTTTCAACAAGGCACTGATGAAGATTGGGCAGGGGTCTTCTGGTCCGCGTAGGTTGACTTCAATCAATTCGACAACCGTAGCCTATCCACCATCTTCCATCTCCTGAGGAGCTAGCCAGAGATCAACAAATCTTCTTCCTCATCGATGTCAGCCACATATTTCATGCCAAGTAGGTTCTTCCTCCATCGGGCTAGACCGCTGGGACAGTCGACTGCATAGTCTTTTCTTCTTAAGAAATCATTTGATCTGAGGGAGACTCAAGATCTTCTTTGCTTTCTGTACTTTTAAGTAGCTCTTCTGTCATGTAGCCAAACTCCACCATGAGGAACTTCTTATCAAAGTCGGGGCTTGGATCAGTCAATCTTGGTTTCTAGGGAAGAGGGATTTCTTCATCTTCTTCTCTTGAGTTGTCAAATTTCGCTTTTGAAGCTTGTCTTTCAGCCTCAGATGGCGAAAGGCTCACCATGTTGACTGTATAATGAACTATCGGTTCACGCCGCCGTCCATAGCATAGGCCCCTCCGATCTTGCTGAAAGAAAGGAGGTTGACCTCTCACTTCAGCTGGATACCATAACTCTCGAAAGATTTTGCTTCTTACTGAGCTTTGCTTTTGCGGGATTTTCTGATGTTTGCACATCTCTTTAATGAGACATATCATCCAGCTCTTGGATTTCTTCCTCAACTTCTTGCTTCGGGATCTGCCACCTAAAATCGTCCTCCGGAGGAGTCTCGGGCACCAACTCTCCTTTATAAATTACAATCTTCCGACCATCTTTTTGTGGGACAATGAAAGTCTTTAGTTCCTCAACAGAGTATACCTCCCTTTGAGAAATCAGCTTCATAAGATTGGGGGGTAGACATACACACTGGCATCTATTTCCCTGCTGATGGTGTTTGCTTCTAATTTGATGACTGGTCTTTCATACTTGACAGGCTTTCTTCCGGCAAATGTTGACTTCGTCATCAGAGGAGTCTTCTACCACCTGCTTTCCTTTGCGACGACTTTCGCCAGTGGCTAGGTTTGCCGCCTTGTCAAAGTATAATTGTACATCCGCTAGATGACAATCATAGGCATTGAACGGCTCCAATTCAGCAAAAAGATCTAATGTTGTTTGCCATTCTTAGGGTACTTGATGCACTGATGCAAAGTACAAGGGACGATGCACTGATGCAAAGTACAAGGGACTACCCAGTTCTTATATAGCCAAGGCCTTCCAAGAAGCACCTTGAAGGAAGTATTTGAGTCAACAATTAGGAATGACACATGGGTCACCCAATCCTCTAGGACTAGCTCGATGCCTACCCATCCAAGGGCCTCTTTAGCATCTTGACTGAAGCTTGATATCGCTACTCCTTGCACCTTTTTCATATAAGGAGTAAGATACAGAGCCTGGAAGGTTTTAAAGGGCATGATGTTGATGGCGGAACTGGAATCTATTAGGACCCGATCTACATCTCATCCATTGATTTTTGCCTTTCATGTATACATCGCAGGATGATGGCAGCAACATGTCATCATCGGTGAATGTCACTGTAACTTTATAAACTTCATATATATGAGCTCCGATTTCAACCATATGGGTCACATATACTTCTGGTCCTTGGAGGACAACAATCAACGCCTCCCTTAGCTCTTTGCTCAGAGCAATTGCTTCCCAGATGTTGAGGGCTGCCGACATCCTCTTCATAGTTTGTAGCACTTTCCTATCAACTCGAGCTCGAGCTTTTTCGATAGGTGGCAATACTTCTACAATGCTCTTAAAAGTCTCATTCACTGCCTTTAGCTGCTTTGAGCTCTTTGGGGCTTTTTTAGCTGGGTTTTCTTCATTTTTAGCATCTACTTTCAACCCCTCGTCAAACAGGCCTGCGAAGGCATCCACATGTTCTATACGATCAAGCTATATCGAAGGACCTCCTTCTTCTAGGTTTGTCGGTGGGTTTGCTACCTCTGGCAGATGCGATGATTCCTCTTCATCAGACAAAGGATAGAAGTAGACATCCTCCCTCACTTCTGACTCTGGCAGAGGCCTTGGGACTTCCCCCATGAAGTAGATCACCCTTTCTGATATGACATGTTTTTGTCTCTTCCACGACCATCCTCACAACCTCGGCCTCAACCTCTTCCTTGATTTTGCTGGCTATTCCTTCTTTGATAAGTTTCCAATGTCTTTCTGAATTTTGGTGAGACACTTGATCTCCTCCTCTAAGGAGTTTTTCTCACTTTGAAATTGCATAGAGACCATGTTGCAGGAGGAAGTTTGGAATTGCTGCTCCAGTTTTTCCAATGTCAGATCTTCTCCCCAGAATGTGCTTGCATCATCTGCCACAGAGAATGCATCTTCTTATGCCTCTTGTATACGTTGTTGGAGCTACAACAACCATCTTCTTAGGCGGCCCTTTCTTTCAATCTCTTCCCATGGCATGTACTTGTCTAGGGGAACATTTTTCACCAGACACCCATATTGGTATTCCTCCAATTCATTAATAATTTTCTGCAATCTTTGCAATGGGGTTTCTTCTACTTTTGGAATAGCTGATGAGCTAGCCTGGGCTTCTTTTCTCTTCAGCTTTCTCTTTTCATTCTTCTTTATGTTCTTCTCATGTTGCTTTTCCTTGGCAGCATCTCTGACGAGATGGGACTCAGGCTGCATCTTTAGGGGTGGAGGGCCTCTAATGACTGTCTTCTTGCCTTCATTCTTTGGCTTTGGTGCCTCTGTCGGTACCAGCTTCTTTTGGACCTTAGTCCATTGCTGCTCTTGCTAAGTATGGTTGAAAGTGGCCTGGATGACTTGTTCTACCACATCATTAGGCAGCATTTGGTATTCATCAAATATGTTCTTTTTGTCCTTACCGGAGGAGGATGCTTTTTCTTTCGCTGCTTTCTACTCTTCGAGGGCCGCCTGTTGTCTCGGTAACTCTCGTCCTTCCATGTCTCTTGTTATAGCCCCAATGGAGTCGATAGCCGCCTTAGTTCGAGAAGTGGGTGGCCTATTCAAAGCTCTCCCTCTGTATTGATAAGAAGGCGATGCTGCTTCTTCAAACTAGGCCCGGAACATTTCATGAATGGGCACATCTATAAAGTTTCTATGCACCACATTCACTATGTAAGTGATTGCATCCCAGTCGTATGCTTGCAGGGGTTTCATCAAATACTTTCCCATGTTTATCTTGCCTTCCTAAATCAGCTTTTCCACTTCATTTTTTAATGTGAAACAATGTTCAATTGGACGAATGATGAAGCGGTGATAGGGACAGTAATTGGGCGCATCTGTCTTGTACATTTCTTATCCTCTTTTTGGCTTAGGCAAAATGATTGCCCCCTTGCTCATGCACGGCTTGAAGAGTTCTCAGGTCTTCTTCTTAAGGAAAGAATATGGCTTCTTAAGCTTCTCTCTCAGGGATCTGCAACCTTTAAAGCTTATTCTTGCTTCTTTACTAGCGACATGTTTTCCCCAAGAGCCTTCACCAGAAATGACACTTTTAGGGTTATTGTCTCGATCATCATAACCCTTTCTTTTGGGACTATCAATTCCTCGTACTGTGCTTTAGCTGTGTCATTCAACTCTATGACTTGTTTGCTCCTCTTCCTCTGAGGGTGGTTGCATTCAAGTCTCGACTCTTCAAAGGGGAGTGAAATGTTGACTTTCTTCTTTATTAGGACTTCTGCTAGCTATCTTGGAAGGCCTTCCACCAAATGGGTAAGCTCTGCTTATTAATGGGAGAGTTATCCTAGACTCGCCTGGATCTCCTCTAGTGCCGCCATGATGGACCCTCCGGAGTAGGGTCATTAGAGTATATGATGGCGTCACCTCTCACTCTGGAGAGGAATTCATGTCTTCTTCTTCAGGGTCAACCCATAATGAGTCTTCACTCATGTGGACGACATTGACAATAAATGTCTGCTTTGGCTTCATGTGTGGTTGAAGTTGATTCACCAGGAACTTTCCCATTTCCATGGCCCCTTCTTGGATGAGCTTTTCAATGTCCATACAGAGATAGCAATCTTCACTGACATGCCCCAACATGCGATGATAGCTGCAATAGTTGGGTTCATTTGATATGCTTACTTTCTCATGCCTCTTTGGCTCTGGTAGCACTAAGAGATTTGCCTGCATGCAGGTCTCAAACAGCTTCTTGGTATGATCCCTAGCAAAAGAGTAAGGTCTTTTCATCTTCTCACTAAGGGAGGAGGATGACCCTTCTATCTCCTCTTCTATTAGGTGTGGAGGCATTAGCATTTCCTTTGCCCCATGTCTTCTCTACAACAGAGGTAAAATCTATTGTGTTCACCTCCTTTACATTAGATGTTCGCTCCCTTGGAGCCTTTCCCTTGTTGAAGTTTATGGTGGACTATCAACGAAGAACATCTCAATTTTCGCACTATGTTGTTAAGCTGATCGCAGTTTCTAATATTTACTCCTATTAGCTTCTCATTAATTTCCAGCTTTAAGCCCCTCTTACATAATTTCACCACATCAGGGATGGCAGTACCGGTACCCGTATCGGTGGGTACCGGTACCGGTACATACCGGCCGGTACCGGCCCAGTATCGGCCGGTATCGGCCGATACCTTTTACATGTATCGAGTACCGGTACCGGCCGGTACGTACTGTTATCGGCCGGTACTGCCATCCATGCACCACATCCTCATGGACTAGCGGGTTGTCACAATTTATGCTGAAATTCTACCATTTCTTGATGTAGTCGATGGCATATTCATTCTTTCCCTGCTTCAGCGTAACCAGCTCGGTGATAGTGACCTTCCGCTTCGACACCTTGAAGCGGTCCAGGAATTTCTTTTGCATCTCCTCCTAATTACTAATGGAATTGGGTTTTAGCTTCGAGTACCATTGGAATGTCATACCCGTTAGCGAGGTGGAGAAATACCTCAATAGGTATGCTTCATATATGGCTAGCACCCCCAGATCACTCATATAATGAGCGATGTGCTCTTGGTCAGAGCCTTCTCCATCATATCTTATATAATGGGCGTTTGGTGTAGTTCGGTAGGAGATTCTTGAACAAATGGCGGACTAGGAATGACACCTTATATAAGTCGAAGGTACTCATCCCACCGTCCTATTCGGCTATCTTAAGCTCCAAAATTTGCTCAATTAGGTGCTTCTGCGATATTACGTCTTCTGCAAAAACGTTAGATTGTTGAGCATTATGATTTGGTCCCTCACCCCGGACTTCCCGCACTTCATCGGGGTTAAAGTTGACTTCAGTGACTTTTGATCTTATTATCACCGAGATGGGAACCGCCCTCACGGGAGGTGCATTCACTTGAGGAATCTGGGAAGTCTTCTGTTGTTCTTCTCTCCTCTGCATGAAGCCTAGGAGCAAGGCTTTAAACTACTAGTTCTCTTGCCTTATCTCCTACAAAGTCTGAGGTTGGGCTTGAATTTGGGGTTACTCGGGATCGGACCCGTTATTTTGGGTATTCATCTTGTCTTCTCCAACTCCTTCAACAGTATTGTCACTGCCATTCTGGGGCTGCTCTGCATTTCTTTGGTTTAGCCAACATATGGCCTGCTCCATCTGACGGGTCATGGGCCCATCCCCTTGCACTATATTAGCGATCTCCTAGGGATCCTCCGTCAGTGAAGCCTGCCGGTTGTTGGTGCTTAAGGCATAACAAGTATATATCATGATGCCATTTTTATCGTCACCTTGGTGACTCTTCTTTTCTTTTGAGACAAATCAAGAGGTGCCCCCAATCGCTAAAAAATAAAGGTCCTTCGCAGGTGCTGTTGCTTAACTTTATAGGCCCATTTTCTCTTCTAACCCTGTAGGGAACGAAGCCGAATGGTTGGATTGGTGATTTGCCCCTCTGGCTCGGAGAGCGGTTTGGGTTGTTGCTTTACTAGAGTGGCCCTAGCCCGACGGATTTTGCGGGCTTCCTCCTTAGTAACCCACATTTTCCTCAATTGGAGGCTTCTGTCCTCCGCAGGGTTGCCTCCATTTTGAGGCACAGTTGGCTTCTTTTGATATCTTTGCCTCTGCTGGATAGAGGCCTTTGGATTTTTCTTCCTAAATGCCACTTTGTCTCGGCAAACTTTAGGAAGTATCCCGAACTAGTTATGTATAGGAACCGTCGAGATAATTCTTTCTTTCGAATGATGGGTTCCTCACCATCCAGGCGGATCCAGAGATTGCCCACCAGTATAGTCTTTCCTGTCTTGGACGGACTTGCTGCTGAAGCCTTCTTCTTTTGCCTCCGATTGGACGAGGAGGCGGGCGAGATATTGATGATGTTGACAGTGAAAATTTGCATGAGTCTTCCACTGACATAGCCTTTCCTGGGGTCGGATGCGTGCCACTTCTCCTTCTATCCCGGAGCTGGCTCCGATGCTAGAATGACCCTCAAGAAGTACGGGATCCAACCACGACGGGGAAATCGCCGAAGCACGTCGACGTCCTCAGATAGCCGCATATGGCATGGGTGGCAACCATCAAAGGGCCATAGGTGACTTTAACCGCCATCCATGCGTTTTGATTTCGTTATGAGCCTACACAAAGCAAAGGCAGAATTAGTAGTGCTATAGTGAGGGCATCACTAGACGAAGAGAAGAAGGGAAGGACAGGTCTCATTGGGCGTACCATTTGTGCGGGTGTTCTCCGATCGAGAACCCTCTTCTCCTTACCTTGTTTTATTATTTTGTTTTCTTGTGGTTTCTTGTGTAGACTTTGAAGACTTGGAATTAGTCCATAAAGAGTCTAGAACTTCGGATCAAGCGAAGGATCTGTGGACTTTACCTCTCCCCACTAACCTGGGTCAGTATTAATTACGTCAATCAATGATTAGCCATCCTTTATTAACCATCCAATGTTGTCCTTTAGAATAAATGGTGCACTAACACATTATAAACTTTACATCAATTAGCTAAGCCACAACTCAATGGAGTAATTCATTTTTTATGTTTCTTTTAAATATCTTTGTAACTTTTGACAGGATGTTTCTTTGAAGTCTTCTTTGAGAATCTTAAAGAATACTTAAAGGATATGGTCTCACTTGGTGTGTATGTGAACTTGGGACCCTTAAAGGATACTAAAAGGATACGCATTGAGAAGTGCTCCTTTTATAATCCTTAAAGGACATCGTCGATGTTTATTAACCTTGTCCTTTAGGAACTGTAAAGATATCTTATTTAAAGGATAATAACTTGCCCTTTTAGGATTCATTAAGTATCCCTTAAATAAGAGTAAATGAATTCAATGCATAAAAAATCCTTTGATTAGTAGGACATGAGGGCCACCACTTGGCCAAAGTTACATATGCATGAAATTTGGTCATCCAAACGATATAGACGAACCACAATAACTTTGGTCACTCAAACGATATAAGTGAATCCTTTACCACAAAATTTAGGTCATTCAAACAATACAAATGAGCCTCTTCATGTTACACAAATTTAATAATTCAAACCACATAGCCGAATCATTCATCTTACATAAACTTGGCCACTCAAACAATGTAAATGGACCATTCATTTATTTTTAAACAAGTTTGGTTAAACAATAAGAATGAACCATTCAATTAAAACAAGTTAAACGATATGAATGAACCATTCATTTTCTTAATTACAAACTTATTAACAGAATGATAAATTACAAAATCGTGAATTAACAAGTTTTTATAAGGCCCTTGCAACGATTCGTGGCCTTTAGAAGCTTCAAGTGCAGAGCTCCAGAGTCTCTTCCACAGCGTCCAAGTGCGTGCCTCTCCCTTTTTTTATGTTTTTCTCCTCCTCTGCAGCAGCCCCCTTGGAGGGGCATTTATAGTGGATGGAAGAGACCACCGGTGGGGGGGTGGCTCCCAGTGGGATCCCCCCACCGGTGGCTACCGTCCTTTTTTTTTTTGTTGGAAAATTCCAGAGAGAGAGCTACGAGTGAGTGAGAGGGAGAGAGGAGGGGGCCAGTGGCACCCCACCGGTTGGAATAACCAGTGGGGGGTGCCACCGGTGGGTTCACTGGTGGGGGGGGAGCCACTGGTCCCCCCCCTTCTCCCCTCCTTCCTTTTCTTCTCTTTCTTTTCTTCCCTTTTTCTTTTTCTTTTGTTTTTTGGGTTGCCAATAATACCCCCACCAACTGGTGGAGGGTATTCCTTTTCCCAATAGCCACTGGTGGGGGGGGGGGGGGGGGAATAAGGACCCCCACTGGTGGCTCCTTCCTCGCTCTTTCTCTCTCTTTTTCTTCCCTCTTTCTTCTCTCTTTCCACTGCCCTGCTGCTGCCACTGCTTTTCCTTCTCTGGCCGGCTGCTCCTGCTGCAGCCGCAGGCTTCCTCTACTGTTGCCTCCCTCGCAGCCCTAGCTTTTGAAGAAGAAAGGAGACTGCAGGCTCCTCCTCCTCTTGCTGCTGCCGCTGCTAATGGTGCCCTGTTCTGGCTGAACCAGAGGACTGCAAAACCCTAGAAGGAGCTCCCACTGCTGCTGCTGTTCTTAGTTCCCTGCTGTGCTTTTGGGGGTGTTTTACTGCCCACCCTTTGCTTCTGCAGCTGCTGTGGCTGGATTCTGTTGCTGCTATTGGCACCTTGTTCTTGAGGGAATTGTGAAACAATGTAAAACACTAGCTTTTTTTAATGCACATGAGGAACATGTGCCTACCTTTAATGTATTAAAACTTGACCAAATAAAATATGCCCAACATTTGATCAACACACAAATCATTTGAAAACATTAGAACTTTCTAATGAATTGTAAACAGAGTTAACGAGAGGTCTATGGACTGGTTATGAGTTTTCAAAGAACAATCCTTAATCAAGGGCTATTTTAAGCATTTTAAAGACTTTTCCATAGTTCTGAACGTAGTTTAGTAATTTTGGGCTTATTATACATAAAATAAAATTCTAGGTACACATAACCCCTTCCTCTCCCCTCTCCCCCCACCCTCAGTTTGGGGGTTTATAACCACCCAATCTCACTCTCTGTTTGTCTCCCTTCTTTGGAAAAGGAGGCTATTTTCACCAAAACACTTAAATTATGAGAGGGTGATAGGATATTCGCATCACATTCAACAAAGGTTAGTCATAGGGAGTGTTTTGAACACACTTCAACACAGTGCAGTGATGTAGATGAATGCGATGGCAATTCTGCAAATTTTGTTGTAAAGGGAGTATACATGTAAAAATCCCATTATAAGATTCATGACATTGCCCATCTTCCCACAGAAAGGGGTAAAAGAGGCGATTCGTGAACCATGATTAGGGATGTTAATGAATACCAATTGGGTCAGATAGTAGCACCATCCTTATCTTACCCTTAAAGTAATGAATCTAACCTTATCCTTAGAAACTAACTACAAACGGTTAGGTTATTAGATAGCCCTATGTGTTGACCTAAGATTCTTGTTATACTTCTTCTAGAAAAATGTACAAATTCTGCTTCTAAAACATAACGTGCATGAAGATCATTTATAAAATCTTTCGAACAAATGGCCATGTAATTTCTACTTATCAGACATTTCACATGCATAAAAATGTACTCGTGTATAGAGAAAGTTAAGTAGAATACATGAAGTAGACATCACAAATAAAAAGGTCATGTAACAACCGTATTTGAAAAACGAGTCATAGTTCAGATGTGAACAACAATTAAGATAGATAATAAAACAAATGGAAAGATAAACAGATAATAATACTTGGAAATATTGTATCCTTGTCATCTGAAATTATTCGGACACAGTAATATCCTTCATCTCCGAAAATGGATAAATAGATATTTATGTATACTTTGACAACTCTAGTCATATCCTTTTTCAATCACAATAGAATACATCCCACAAGCACAATTCAACATTAATCAACCACCATATATGTTGATGACTTTCTCTTTTCTTCCTTTAGAAACTGTATCCTTCTTTTAAGCTTCAAAATATGACTAAGTCACAATTTCATTCAATATACAATCTGTCAACTAGGACCTAATATACTAAAAACTTGTCAGTTCTCATTTAAATGACACAATCTCTGTGAGATTCCTGAATTATAAAACTACAAAGAGAAATATTAGATGATTCAAAAATGTCCATCTTTCTATTGTATACCGTCAATTTTGTGGATTTTGTGACACTGCTGAAGTAGATGACCCAGCATCCTTTTGCCCATGCTTAGTTTCTAAGTTTACTCTGCTTTTCTTTCAAAGGTTGAATTCAATTTTCTTTGTCCACCATAAACAGAAAAGGGCTATTTAATTGCCATTATATAAAAGTCTATATCTTATTTAAACGTGATCAACAAGTACCCTTGTCCTTGTGACTGGTTTTAGATTATTCCATTTTTTTCTACAAATGGTGGTAGTGTGCCCCCATCATGTTAAATTGAACATGAGAGAATACAATCTGTAGGGGATTATCCTTAAAACTTATTTGCATGCAGAGATGGTTCAGACATCCATGTGACTCCTAGCTTCATCTAGACAATAGATTCAAACTCCATGCAGGGATGCTGGGTAAAGATTCAAAGGACATTGCACACACAATGTGTAAATGTGAGACAATCTAAAAGCTAGGTTATGAAACCAGTAGATTCTGAGATTAGAGTTATGCCTGAAAAGTGAAAACTGTCCAGGACATTAATCAGTGGTCTAAAGAAATGGTTTAAAAATGGAGGCGGTATCAAGATAGAGCCAAGCCAACTACTGGTACTAGTCCAATCCAGTACAGAACTGGATAAAACCAACAAGAACAGCAAACTTGGACAGAACCGGCCTAAGCCATCCAGAAACATATTCACTATATGTCGCTCTACTTCAGCATTCTGGTCCAATGCACCCAGTTACTAAATTCATGTTGAGAACTGAATAAATACATAAGATTCGTTGAAATGGACAGCTTTCTAATCATTAGACGCAAAGTAACGATAATCATACTTTTTGGAGTGCAAATGTTGAGGAGGCAGATAGGGGAACAAAATATCCTTGAAATGAACTCGGATTTTCAGATAATCTGTCGCAATACTGACTGGACAGCCACAGTGATAAAACCAATGCAAATTTTGCCCCACATTGTAATGGTATGTCCCTGGCAAATGTAATATTGTTGTGTGTACAGTAAAAACCCCCCCAATGGCCAAGTGTTTTTATTATTGTCAAACCATTAAATTTTATGTGGTTTGATGTTAAAAGACCTGTTCAACTAATAAAAAGACTGATTTGTCTTACTGTTCATCCCTCCAGAAAATTGCACATCCATCATTTGCTTCTCCTGTACGACCCTAAAATCCAAAAGTAGAAACTTAGGCCCTGGTACTGACTTTAAAGTCATATATGCACATTCTATATGCACAAGTTCTATTGGTTACCTTGTAAACACCTATGTAGCCATCTTCATGAAGAAGATTAGTTAAATCATCAAAACAGTCAACCTCCTATAATAAGAAACAAGAAATCATTTCAAATGATAATGGAACAAAAATAATTTACGTTCAATATGTGGATCTTGTAAGATAAACCTGCATTGATGCATGAAAGATACACAAGGGACCCAAAAAAAAACATAGAGCTACTTGAGCAATGGCAAAGAAATGATGCAAGGAGAATGTTTCGGGTGCAATGGATGCATGGAAGATCCCTTTGGATTAAACAAATGGGCATCAATTAATGTTTCCTGTTACTTAGATTGATTGAACCAAAACCTTTTGTCTGACAGAAACTAATAGGAAGAAAATTTCCAATATGTCTGACAAAGCTGCTCATCTCAAGTACATTCCCCAGGAAATATGCATGCATAATGACATCATATTGTACACATAAATAAGAAACAAAGCATCTATCAAAAATTAGATAAAGGGGATTAATCCATTGAATTGTATGGGGAAAAAAATCACAAATTGGACACAGAAGATTGTGATGGGCTACTCCAGCCAAAAAGAATGAAACTTTATCACGAGATGTGAAAGGTTTTGTTTACAAAATGCAAGTCAATTTGGTATGGGTGGATGGGTACACGGGAGTTTGTCTTATGAGGTACATGGTTTTACCCCTCCATGGATTGGGCGTGGAAGATTGTGAGGAGATGGACTATTCCAGGAAATGACAGCCAAGAAGAATGAAAAATGGTACCATTAAGTTGTTAGCAGGCTTTTGTTTGCAACTATGGGAGTCAATCTTGGAAAGATGGGTAGAGGGGGGTTTGTCTTCCGAGCTACAGGTGTTTGCCTTAACATGCACATTTATAGGTCACCTTTCATTCCTCATGCATGTTCTTTCTCATTTCCGCTTTGCCATAGCAGGAGAGCAAGTGCAATTCCGTTGCAGCCAGAGAAACTCATAATGACAGTGCGATGGATTGCTACCTTGTAAACGACGATCATGACAATGATGATGGAGGAGTAGGAGATGGAGGAGAAGCATTAGAAATAAAGAACCCTTCTATCATACCCAGCAAGATGATGCCAAGATCCAAAATACCAATCTTTCAGTACTGCAATTGAGTTTACCATATGACTGGGGCAATGTTACATGAAGATGAAGCATCACTATATATAGTCCAACAGAGTAAAGCCAACATTACGTGAAGATGAAGCATCACTGTATATAGTCCAATAGACTAACAGAAGTACTTTGTGTGCTTACCTGTAATAAATCAGATGAACTAAGAAAGAGAGATCATCACCATAACAATCAGGCCCATCTAGCTTAGGTAATCCAATAAGGCATCCAAGAACTTACCAGAGTTGTCTAACCACTTTCACTGCTACATGTCAACTTTCTGCAAGGTGCTGCCGAAGTGCCTTTCAAAGTTCAACTTTCAGAATGAGAGAGAATTTATGAAATTGCGATTCAACATGATGAAACATACCCAAGATAAGAGAGAGTACTTGCACCCCACCCCCCAACTACCACAAGTCTACACATACTACTCATGTCTTGCTCATTTCTCAGTAGCAATCAACCATCCATGGGCCACTGATGACAGGGATTCAGATGCTGAAACATCTAGTAACCCTAACTAAACCAGTTAAGCAGCTTTCAGGAGGTAAAGCCATATGGAAAATCTGGTTGCAGCTATCTCCTCTGGGGGTAGACAGCTGCAAACACACATTTTATCTCCATCACAGATTATGTGGAAACATAGAATTCTACATGATTGTCACCTATATGGAAAGGGATTCTCAAGATTAGCAGATTCCTAGAGAAATGGATTCAAATGAAGATTGGAAATGGTGAGAATACTTATTCTAAAAGAAATATGGTTTGAAGATTTATATTTGAAGGACATTTTCCCAATATCTACCGGATTGTCAGTGATCAGTGGTGCCTTGTAAAGTAACGTTATCAGATTCAAGGGGAGGTCTACTTACTGGTATATTCAAACTAGAAGAGGACTGAGAGAAGAGGAGGAAGAGGAATGTTTTCGATTATTGGAAATGCTTAGCAATGTCAATGTCGATGTTGAAGCCAGGGATTCAGTTGTTTGGGGTATTAACAATCCTTATACCATCTGATGGACATTAATCTTCCGCCATATCCCAAATATAAAGAAGTATGGACGGTTAAAACCCCCTTAAAAGTTAAGGCCTTTGTGTGGCTTATCTTTAAGAAAAGAATTGTGACCAAAATGTATCGCCAGATATGGAGTTTCAATGATGATACTCTGCTGCTTTTGTCAGATAGAAAATGAAGATGTTGACCATTTGATGATATGCTGCCCCATGAGTTCAGTAAGTATGGAAAGTCTTTGGATGCTTATTCTCTTTCCGAACAAATTTTCCGACTATTCGTGACATGTGGATTCAAATCCAAAGATTGAAGAAGCAACTCGGTAAAAGTCAGAGAATTAAATTACACCCCATCGGCTTGAGCCTATGGAGGGAAAGGAATGAAGCTGTTTTTTCGGGAAATCCAACTTATTTTGAAAATATTTGTCTTAGAGCTTTCAATCTACTTTTTAATTGGTGTCGGTATATCTTAGGGGTTTCACTCAAGTATTGGAGAAGGGAGCTTGGTGTATTGTGATTTATGTTTTTATAAATCTCTTTGTTAGGAGTCTCTTCTAACAGTTTCGATTGTACTGTATCTCTTATTCTTAATAAACTTGGTGGTCTTTATTCTTAATAAACTTGGTGGCATAATCTACCTTTTCTTCGGGAAAAAAAAAAAATCTACTCTGGGGGTAGATCCCTATGCATTTCTAGGACCCAAGTTTAGCAAGGACTTAATATTGTGGATGTAATGTTTGGGACCATGTCCAAGCCTCCAAGGTACATGTAGGGATCTGAGGATGACATTATGTCTCTCTCATCACACTCTGCGAGTAGTGCACCAAGTATCAATTAGTGGAATTCACTTGCGCAAGGAAGGTCAATGGACACTTTTGGAGAGGTGAGTGAATTGCAACCATAAGAATGGCTACCGGTTAAGCAACTGGGCTTGAGACAAGGGGGAAGAGATCAGAAGAATGAGGGAGATATGTTATTGTCATTTTGCTGCAAGACACAGAGGGACTGAAGGAGAGAAGAGTATCCCTCGACAAGTGTATTTTAGCAATTTTCTTGAGGGGGAATAATAAAGCCGTATGTTCTTGGCCCTGTTTGAAATTAGGTACAATGTAGCGTGCACAAGAGAAAGAGAGAGTGTAGATGCACCACCCAGTTTTTTATTAGGTTTTCTTCTTCTATTTGACAATGCTACAAAGACTCTGGGAGGTGGTAAGGAAAGAAAAGCATCCTATGAAACAAAGAGCGGGGGGAATATTCCTAGCTGTGGCTCACATTATCTCATTCTTGTGGGTTGACATTCCGAAAGTTATGGATATAATGAGGGTCAACACTTATGCAAAAGTAGTGAATGGAAGAGAGAAAATTCTGCATGGATTTATGACCAACCAACATAGATGTGAAGGCGCTAAGGCGACCCAAGGCATTCTTGAAATGCTTAAGCACTTGGGCGTTCACCTAAGCAGCATCTTGACAATACCTTTAGTAACCCACTGCAATGGTGCAACCACGCCTCCCTCCCTCCCCCCATGACACCAACAACAATAGCACCCCCCCCCCAAAAAAAAAAGTTTCAACCATCAATCTGACCCTTCCCGTGCAGCAGCAACCCCCAACACCCACTACCCTACAGCAGCCACCAAACTCCAGCTATACTCATGCTCTTTGGATAGTATAGATGGGGAGGATTGGAGTGAGGCTGAGGGCTAGAGAGAGAGAGAGAGAGACTCAAACAAATTGAGGGGGAGAGAAAGAGAGAGAACCTGATGCTAGCAGCGATAGAGGCTCCAACAATCGCCGGGGAGGGGGAGGGGGGGGTGAGAGGGTTTTGATGCTACCTCTTCACCCGTTGGTGGAAGCGGCATTTGCTTGGCAAGATGTCGATGGGCGTTAAAGAGGGAGAGGAGGAATGGGAGAGGGATAAGGTTTTACTCAAGAGTGGGAAGCATATGTTAAACAAGACCAAATTGGATCTTATTTAACTAGGCCAGGTGTCTAAGCTGTTGTGCAAATTTATGTCATTATTTAATCCCATGTTTTGATGATAACATACAATGAAAATGTCAGAAATCAGTAATATTTTTTGCCTAAGTTAAATGACTAAATTAATCGATTATTCGCTAACATATTCATTGCATGAACACACATTGTTCTGGGATTTAGTCGATTTCAATAGTCCTTTTGCCCATTCAATTAAAGGCTCACTAGACTTCGATCATGTCTCTATCGTTAATCGATTAGCAATGGTAATGTTAACCATTTAATCAAACTCCAAATTGATTATAAAACCTCTCATTTCCTTCTTGTAATCGCTATCGCTAATCGATTAAGTCTTATTCTAAGGCCTAATCGATCAGAATATCAATTATAAAACTATCGCTAATCAATTAAGAGTTCTTCTAATAATCGATATCCCTAAGTGCTTTTAACTTTCCTAAAGGGAAATTGATTAGCCACATTGATTATCAGACTTAGAGAAAATCGATTACATCTCTCAGTTAACTTCAGTGCTATCGATTATCATTGAGCACAAATCGACTAACTATTTTGAACCTAATCGATTACTGATTCTTTAAGTTATTGATTATCCGCTTTATGATCAATCAATTAATGAGTTGATTGTCGCAATCGATTACTTGCATGACTCAAATCGATTAACAATGTGTTTACATCTTCGATTAGTCATTTTAAGTTAAATCGATTATGAACTATTCTCGGATTAATTTACAGACTATTTTCAACTTCGATTTTCTATGTCTGTCAAATTGATTAGCCTTGTATTCTTGAATCAATTTATTGATCATTATCTTAATCGATTATCTATACTTCTGCAAATTGATTAATTGACTGTTTTCAATTCGATTATCTATCATACATAAATCGAGTTACTGTAACTTTGATTACTCTTATTTGTTTAATCGGTTATCTATATTCGTCTAATCGATTCTATGACTTTATTTAAGTTTGATTAACTGCATATTGTGAAATCAATTATATGCACATCTCTAATCGATTATTGTGTTGATTTTGATTATGATTATCCTAATCGATACAAGCCTATTTTTCAATGGATTATGTACTTTATCTTATATCGATTATGCTCTGTGCTAAATCAATTATCTGTTCAGTTGCGCAACAATTAATTGTATTTGTCAGTCAACAATTAACGTCTATCTATGGAATCGATTATCAGACTGCTTTTATAATCGATCTGAGAATCTTTCCTTTACATAATCGATTCTCCAGATAAAGTAAATTCAATAAGACACTATTTATCTACTTGGCACCGCCCAACATATTTTGTTTGTATATGTCTGATTTGCTTTTGCACATCCACAACCACTCACCTACCCTCTGATCGGAATACCAGATGGGAACTTTCTATTTTTGGCAATTCAACAGGATAGGTGAGATTCATATGACCAAATTGGGAGACAAGGAGACAACACATAGAAGCCTCCAGCTAAGAGCGACCCATGTCTACCCAAGCTCTCTTTAAGCAAGACTAAAACTTATTTAACATTAGACTTAATGAAGTTAGCATTAGACCTAGCAAAAGATTGTTAGAAACAACAAATGGACAATTGTACTTCATTATTGGATTCAAAATGATCTATATATAGAGGCTTCCAACAGAAGAGAAGACATACATACAAGCATATACAACTGAAGAAAATTCAAATTTCTAGTGCCCTTCTCTATGCGCTCCCAACAAATCTTCTTCCGAGAGAGAGTCTGTGAGAAGAGCTTGAAAGAGCTTACTTCGTTACCTTGTGCTCCATCAAAGCTCTCAGCCATCTTCAACGACAAAGATCACGACCAGCTTCTTTTTTCTTATTTCCTCATGTCTTCTATCTTTCTTCTGTGCTTGTGTTTATTGTACACATCAACCTTTTTAGAGGCAATCTGTATAACTTATTTTATAGTTTATTTGCAGTTCCCCTTCTTGGTTTGGAAGGGAAGATCTGCATGCTACAAGTGGTTGTTTACCTCTTCTGTGGATAGAAGAGAAGACTAGCTGTGTCTGGTGGCTGCTTTGTAAAACTTGTATAGGGTTTGTAACGTGTGTAGTCTGAATGCCAGTAGAACTCCCAAGAGGTTGTTTGGGGATTGAACGTAAGTCTGGATAGATTAAACCAAAATTATAAATCCTTGTGTTTTGCGTGATTGCTCCTTGTTTCTACCTTCTTCTACAATTTAGTTTTCTGTTGCGCCTAGTTTTAATTAGTGCAAGTTAGTAGTCAAATTTTTTGATAACCCGTTCACCCTCCCTCTAGGTTCTCCATCGTCTAGTCAACAAGCGGTATCAGAGCTTGGTTCTCTCATTGTATAGCTCTAACAATCTTAGAGAAATGGACGGTTATGGTGAAAGCCAATCTGTCAACCGCCCTCCACTATTCGAGGGAGAAGACTTCTCTTATTGGAAGTGCCGAATGGAATTCTTCTTTAAGGGTCTTGATCTCGACCTGTGGAGTGTGTTTGAACATGGTGACTACATCATCATCATACCTAGAGAACGTTGGACAGATAATGACAAGTGTTTAATTTCTTTAAGTAGCAGGGCCAAGAGTGTGTTGTGTTGTGCGCTGGGAAAGAGGGAGTTCAACCGAATCTCAATATGCAAGACAGCCCAATAAATGTGCAAGAAGTTCGAGCTCACATATGAAGGAACTAACAAAGTCAAGGAAATTAGGATTGACATCTTAGTTACACAGTACGAGAAGTTCAAGATGGAGCCCTAAAAGACAATCACTCATATGTATAGCAGATTCACTGACATCACTAATGGTTAATGGCTTTAGGCAAGAGTACACTAATAGAAATCTGGTCAGGAAAATCCTAAGGTCTCCTCTTAACCAGTAGACTCCAAAAGTCATTGCAATTGAGGAAGCCAATGACCTCACTTGCATGAACCTGAAGAAGCTCATTGGGTCTCTTATAATCCATGAGATTAATATGAAAGGCTTTGGCAGGGTACTTCCATAAAGAAAGTATCCAGTGTTCTAAAAGCCAGCCAACCCAATTCAGATGAAGACTTCTTATGAAAGGAGAGTGATGCTGATAGTGAGGAGAAAGCCTTCCTATCTAGAAGACTACAAAGAATCTAAAGAAGAAGAAGATGCAGGGTACTTTAGGCCATAAGTACCACAAGAAGAAGGGCAGTACTTCAAGAAGCAAGAACCAACCTGTTATAAATGCAAACAGCCCGGACATATGAAGATAGAGTGCCCACAACTCACGAAGAAGGAATTTCTCAAGAAATTCAGGAAGAACTTCAAGAAGAAGGCAATGGTTGTTGTATGGGCAATGAAGAAGACTCTTTATATTCCTCGAGCTCTGAAGAAGAAGCAACAGCAGCCAACTTAGTGCTCTTAGCCAACAACAGTCCTCAAGATGAGGATCAGGTGAAATCTAACACAACCTTTGAATCATATCCAGATTCTAATGAGGAGCTATGTTTAGAAGCAGCCTTTGATGAGCCTATAAAAAAATTTAAAATTCTTTCTAAAGAGCTTAGACCTGCTTAAAATAGAGAATAAGAAATTGAATGCTTTGAGTGTTTCTTTAAAATCTAAAAACGGAGAGTTAGTGCAGGTTAATTCCAAATTAAAAACTAAAAACCAACAACTCTGTGATGTGAGGCTAATAAAACTAATGATCTAAAGTTTCAAGAACTACATGCTAAAATCTCAAAGATAAATAAGGAAAAGATGGTTGTTAATGAAGATAAAAGCAAGGAAAATGAGCTAATTCTCTAAAATCCTCTCTTGAAAAACTAACTAGGAATAAAAATGTCTTTACACCTTTGCTTGAAAGGACTTAGGAGATAATAGAAAAGATGGACTTGGCTTTGTTCCTCCTAAAGCCTCTTCACAGATAAAACTACCAAATGAATATCCACTCCCTAGATTTGTAAAAACCTCAACTACAACAAGCTCAAAGCTAAAGGCTCCTTGTATAGATTGTTGCTCACACTATGACAGACTATGCCACACTTCCAAAACCTGTAGGTGGAGGAAGTGAGTCTAGGTGCTTAAGGGATCATCTTTTGCCACTAAATTTAAAAGGTCCAAAAAGATTTGGGTACCTAAAACTATCAAGTGATAATATAGGAAAGCCTAGAAGCATCCAAATGGTACATGGATAGCGGATGCTCCAGGCATATGACAAATGACTAGACCTTATTTAAAAATATGCATGCTGAAAGAGGTAACAGTCACTTATGGAGACAATGGTAAAGGCCAACTAATGGACAGTAGCACAGTGGACACCAAGTCAGCTAATCTTATAGAGGATGTGCTCTATGTAGATGGACTGAAACATAATCTAATCAACATCAGTCAGCTTTATAACAAGGGTCACAAGGTGATTTTTGAAGCATCTGAATGCACAATCATCAAGTCAGATGAAGTAGTATTCAAGGCACACAGAGACAAGAATCTTTATGTCCTGCATTTAAATTAGTTGAAAGAACATGATGTATGCCTTGCAGCAAATGGTTCAGAGGAGTTGGATCTATGGCACAGAAGGCTGGGTAATGCTAGCCATGGAGTCATCCAGAAGCAAATTAAACATGACACGGTTGAAAGATTGCCAAGAATGGAAGTGAAGACTTCAAGCATATGTGTGGCTTGTGCAAAGGAAAGCAGACTAAGACCTCATTTCAGTCCAAGACAGTGGTCACTACCTCCCAACTATTGGAGTTAATTCACATGGTGGACCAATGACGACTACTAACCTAGATGGGCAGAGCTATGGGGAGTGGCATTCTTATAAAACAATTCAGATACATTCGAAGCCTTCTTGAAGTACAACAAAATTGTATAGAAGAATCAAAAGTTCACTATCCTTGTAATTAGATCTGACCATGGTGGAGAATTTGAGAATGCAGAGTTCATCAAGTTTTGTAAAGAACAAGAAATTCAACACAATTTCTCATCTCCAAGAACACCTCAGTAGAATGGTGTAGCAGAGAGGAAGAAATGGACGTTGCTAGACATGGCCAGAACCATGTTGACAGACTATAATCTACCTAGATACTTTTGGGCAAAGGCAATCAACACAACATGCTACATCATCAATAGAGTCATGATCAGACCAATCCTCAAGAAGACTCTCTATGAGCTATATAAAGGAAAGAAGCCAAAGATCAGCCACTTCAGACCTTTTGGATGTAAGTGCTACATTCTCAACAATGGAAAAGATAACCTTGGGAAGTTGGATGCAAAACTTGATGAAGGTTTATTCTTAAAGTACATTTCTAAACCCAATAGCTATAGAGTTTTTAATAAAAGAACCTTGATTGTTGAACAAACTATACATGTATTATTTGATGGATCTAATCTATTTTCTAAAGGAAGAGAAAGGTGTAATGATGATGATGCAGGAGAACTAATCAAGAAAATGGAGAACATCAATCTGGACCAAAAAGAAAAAGAAGAACAATCCTTGGAAGATCTATACCAAATTGATGAACCTCATAATGATCTACCCAAGGAATGGAAGTACCACAACATCGGGTACAAACTAGAAGTAAGATCATTCCTTGTGATTATCTTGCATGTTTTCCTCAGATTGAACCAAGGATAGTCACTGAAGCACTGGCAGATGAATCTTAAATTATAGTCATACAAGAGGAACTTAATTAGTTCTAGAGAAACCAAATCTGGTCTCTTGTGCTTAGACCATCCAGTAATTGGCACTAAATTGGTGTTCAGAAATAAAATGGACGAGTCTAGTGTGATTACTAGAAACAACGCCAGACTAGTAACTCAAAACCATTTACAAGAGGAAGGCATAGACTATGATGAAACCTATGCCCCAGTAACTAGACTTGAGGCTATTCGGATTCTGCTTGCATATGCATCAGCATTTGATTTAAAACTCTTTCAAATAGATGTCAAAAGTGCATTTTTAAATGGCTACATTAAGGAGGAAGTTCATATTGAACAACCTCTAGGTTTTGAAGATCATATATTTCCAAACCATATTTCAAATTGCATAAGACTCTCTAAGATCTGAAACAGGCTTCCAGAGCTTGATATGAAAGACTAAGTGCCTTTCTCATCCAGCATGGATTCTAATTGCGATTATCCTAATCGATTACCAGCCTATTTTTGAATCGATTATACTTCGAGTATGTGCTTATCTTGTATCGATTATGCTCTGTGCTAAATCAATTATTTGTTCAGTTGCGCAGCAATTAATTGTGTCTGTCAGTTAGCGATTAACGCCTATCTATGGAATCGATTATCAGACTGCTTTTATAATTGATATGAGGATCTTTCCTTCATATAATCGATTCTCCAGATAAAGTAAACTAAATAAGACACTATTTATCTTCCTAGCGCCGTCCAGCAGATTCTATATGTACCTGTCTGATCTACTTTTGCAGATCCGCAGCCATTCACCTACCTTTGATCAGAATACCAGATGGGAACTTTCTATTTTTGGCAATTCAACAAGGTTAGGTAAGATTTGCACATAGTTGTTAAGGCGGTAAGGCGACCAAGGCGTGTTTAGGGTTCTAAACCGCCTAAGCACTTAGGCGCCCGCCTAGGTGACACTTCATAATAATACTTTAATAATATAATAGATATAAATAGATATAGATAGATAGATATATATATAGTACATATGTATAATTACATACGTATGGATGTAATTATACCTATACATATATATATATATGTATGTATGTATGTATATAAAAATCTAAATATATGTATGTAATATGTATACATACATGTATTAGTATGTATTTATATAATTATATATATATGTATATATGTATGTATATATATATATATATATATATGTATATATACAGAGAGAGAGAGCTGCAGGACACCTTGGGGTTTCATGCAATGTGGGCACCTTTTGGGCTGTTGGTAAGGCGGCTCAATGCCTTGCTGCTGGAAAACCACCCGGACACCTAGGCGATGCCTAGGCAAGTGCCTTGACAACTATGGATTTGCACGACCAAATTGGGAGACAAGGGGACAGCGCATATAAGCCTCTAGCTGAGATTTACCCATGTCTACCCGAGCTCTCTAAGCAAGACTGAAGCTTGTTTAATGTTTGACTTAATGAAGTTAATGTTAGACCTAGCAAAAGACTATTAGAACAACGGAAGGACCGCTCTACTCCATTTACTGGATTTAAAATGATCTATATATAGAGGCTTCCAGCATAAAAGAAGGCATACATACAAGCATACACAACTAAAGAAAATTCAATTTTCAAGTGTCCTCTCTGCACTCCAACAAGTCTTCTTCTTCCAAAAGAGAGTCTATGAGAAGAGGCTGAGAGAGCTTGCTTTGTTCCATTGTGCTCCATCAAAGCTCTCAGGCCATCTTCATAGATAGAGATCAAGACCAGCTTCTTTCTTCTCATTTTCTCATTTCTTCTGTGCGTATGTTTATTGTACACATCAACCTTTTCAGAGGCAATTTGTGTACCTTCTTTTATAGTTCATTTGTGGTTCCTCTTCCTGGTTTGGAAGGGAAGACTTGCATGCTACAGGTGGTTGTTTACCTCGTCTGTGGATAGAAGAGAAGACCAGCTGTTTTTGGTGCTTGCTTTGTAAAACCTGCACGAGGTTTGTACTGTGTGTAGCCTAAGTGCTAGTGGAACTCCCAAGAAGTTGCTTGGGAACTGGGCGTAGGTCTACATAGACCGAACCAATATAAATCCTTGTGTTCTGTGTGCTCCTTGTTGCTTCCTCCTTCTGCAATTTAGTTTTCTGTTACACTTAGTTTTAATTACTGCAAGTTAGTAGTCAATTTTTTTGATTACCCATTCACCCCCCTGGGTTCTCCATAGTCCGATCAACATAGATTGCCTAAGCACCTATCTAGCATGTCTTTGTGGCACAATGAAAAGGCATCTGGCTGTGTGGCAGGTTTGAACATGCTTGGGTGCCTAGGGAGGAACCTTGACATCAACAACAACAAACGCTTAGGTTCTCTTTCTCCAATCTACATTGAGGATGACTTTGAAGCATCATGGAGGACAACTCTTCGCACACCATCTTTTAAGAGAGCATTCCTTACATAGGAGATAGAGTCATAGAGATCAAAAGAGACCATTGGATTTAGCATAACAAGGAGGAAACTTCTCAATGAAGTCAGCATATCAATTCATAATAGATGGGAGCTGTAGATGTCCACTTGCAAGGGCGGATTGGAAATCTCCCACATTATTAAAGGTGAAATTTTTGTATGAGGGAACCAGACCAAGTATTCCTGCATCATCTGATAGGCTGGCAGCACTCATTCCTCAAATTCAAAACCTCTTGTGTTTTGCTCACAAGCTACAGACTTGACAGATCATCTCCTGGTTCCAAGGATGGCAGTACCAGTAACGGTGCCGGTGGGTACCGATACGTACTGGTATTGATATCAGGCGTATCACCCCGGTATCGGCCAATTTTGGCTCGGTACTGGCCAAGATATCAGCCGATACGTGTCAGTGTCGGTCGATACTGCCATCCATGCCTGGTTCAGCATACCTTCTCTACACTAGTTTAGCTATCTGGAAGGCCAATGTGACTGTGTAACTTGGGTGACCAGCTTCAATAGATATAGATGAGCTTCTCTCTATTCGGAAGAGAAAGTGGCAAAATAGGGTAGATACGAAGCTGTGGTGATGATTTTAGATGCCAGCTTATGGGTCACTTGGAGTTTGGATTGAATGGAATAGTTGAATCTGCAGGCGGACCCAAAATTGGGTAGATCAAAGGAGTTGTAAGATCTTAAGCAGAGGCTTGAGGGGAAACCACGCCGACTCTACCTTTTGGGGGACAACATAATGAACTTCATATGTTTTGCTATAGGATCATAGCATTTTGCCAAAAGTGTTCCTATTGTAGATGTGAAGACCCTTTTTAGTGTTTTAGCTTTGGGGGCCTTAAGAGCTTTGCCATATCAAGGGTAATGATTATGTAGACCTTTTTTTCTTGATACATTGGTGGTACCAACCACGGTTTTCAGAACTGTCCTGCTCAAACAGGAACCGGCAGAACTGGATTGGAATGGCAGCTTCCGATCTGGTTTGAACCAGCTAGTTTTGGCCGGTTATGTCCCAATGCAGCCGATTCCTCCCAGTTTGAACTAGAACCACCCAAACCTTGGTATCAACCGCTTTCAGGGGGGAAAAAAATTGAGAACCTATTTCTCTATCAGCTATAGACTAGACCGATTACTGGTTTTGAGGCCAGATTTACACCACAAGCCAACCGTGGAAATGAACAGAAGTAGGAGTGGGATAGAAAGCTACTTAGGCTTACTTTCTAGTTTATAGAGGATGTATTCCTTTAGATCTTGTCAAGGTTCAATGTGAGACATTTGCAACCAAAGTTGTTATCACATTATCGGAAAGCAAAAGAGATGGAAGATGGTTATGCCAGAATGGGATGCAAATTTTAGAAACTAGACAGAATTCTATTCTTGAGTTACAGAATCCATTCTATATTTCTAGGGAATTATATTTTACTAAAACAGACTCTTGATGAAAAGCACGGATAGGGAACTGACCCTCCCCAGGCTTTGCTTTGGCTGGAGCCTCATGGCACTCTGTTGCCCTTTGAGGGTTTGATTCTTTGAATATTTTTTTCAATTATGATGAGTGGTATTTCAATGTTGAGTAAAGAAATCAAACTGCAATTATGCTAACCTAGTAGCCAAGTCACCTGCAAGGAGGATAACTTCGCAGCAACTGTAGACTTTCAGGACTGAAGCACGCATTTAAAAGGGAACAAGAAGGCTCTATGTGTCCCACTCCCAGACAATGTTATTCATTTGGATCAAAGTGCTTTTATCAAAGTGAGATGCAAATAGAACCTTTTTGATGGCACATAAATGGAGGCATCCTGTGCAATAATGAAAGGGGAGTTGATGACAATCAAATTGGACTAATAAGAAAGCTTGTGAGGCCATGATCACTTCAACGAGATTGGATGGAATACACTTATAGGTAGGTGACCACCTAGATCAAGGTACACACAATGCATCACTTCAATGATATTTCAATTTTGGGGAATGGATAACATAGAGAATTATTTCATAGACTCAAGGCCTTCAACAAAGTAGTCCTGTCTCACCCTCCTTTCTGCCTTGGTGAATCAGCTCATGAGCTAGTTGTGAGATAGGGCAGCAAGGATGGGTATCATCGAGTGGTTCAAGACACGGACAGAATTTGTAAGTACGACTATGGGTATGGACCAAAAGATACTTGAAGCTGTAATGTCCTTGGTGTGTGGAATCATATTATCATAGAGTTATCATAGAGTTCCGTCACACTTGTATGAGACCGACTTGTATTCTAATTGTGATGCTGTTGAGCCCTAAAACTGATTAAGGGTTTATCATATCTAAACATGCTGTATAAATCAAAGTTTGGGACAAAGATACAACAGGAACATGAAGAGAAGTCAAGAAGAATACCTAGAAATCCTAGGTGATTTACCGATTGCAATAAAAAACCCTGCCGGTTGGGGCCAGTTGCATCAGGATCAAGGCAAAAAGGATGCAGTGGCAGCAGCTACAGTGTTTAGCTCCCTTCTCCAAGCTTCGTACCCAGTCATGAGGATAGCCGCAACAGCAGCAGAAAACAACAATGGAAATGAAAAGGGAGGGGGGAAGTATATGCTATATTTATATGAGAGAGAGAGAGAGAGAGAGACTTGCCAATCCCAACCTCAGTCAGGAAGAGAACCAGTGAGGATGGGGAATCCCATAGCCCCCACCTACGCCCATTCAGTGGCAATGGTGTGGACACCCCACTGGGTTCTCTTCTTTTTTTTCCCCTCTTTCTCTTTTCTCTGTTTTTCCCTCTCCCTCTCCTCCTTCCACCTGGCCAACAGCTTGAATGGGAGAAGGAAACGGCCACCTGTTGACAGTCGTTCTTTAACCGACCGATTTGTTTGAATTTGATTTGATTATTGGCTATGGGAATCATGATTTCACGTCAGAAATATTAAAGCTAACATTCTAGCCAAGCGGGGCATAAAATATCGCCACAAGACCATTTCACCAATAGCATTCTAAGGGTGAAAGATCACCAAAACGAATAGGAAATAGGATCACACAATGGCTGATGTTGAGCAACATGAGCACCAGAAGGATCAATTCCTAACAATAAAACACCGACTAAACTTCCAAAATTTATCATCACAAAGAACGGGCATAGCTGTCGAACCACAAAAGAGAAGAGCATGCCTGGAAGCACATGATACTAGGGCAGTAGCGCCTGATCTCCCTCCGTATCCGCCTCTTGCGCCGCTCCCAATCCAAGTTGTCCGGCTCGACCCCCAGGTACAGTTCTCGATGCTTCGAGGCGTTCTCCGCACCAAGTATGTTATACGAGACGATCACAAACCTGTCTGCCACAAGATCGAAAACCAGAGATACGCACACGTTCAGAACATTGCAGCAAAACAGTAGGAGACAAGCGCTGGTGGCACGCACCTCTGCAAGCGGAGAAGTCTCGGGAGGAGAAAACCCAGGGGCGGGTCTCGTGGCCGAGGCTGGTCTTCCTCCGCTTTGCTCCTCGGCTCGAGCTGGCATCGCGCTCGAGTTGCCGCTTGCGGGACCTGGCGCCCGGCGCTTCTGCGTGGTGGTGGCCATGGTGGCGGGAACGGGCGCGAGGAGACGTGCAGGACCGCCCGCGGCCTCCATCCGTGGGTCTCATCGCCGCGCCGAGCCGCAGAGAACGGGCCGCTGTCGTTGCAGGTCAATGACTCAATCGGGCTTCCAACCTGGACGCGAGTTTGGTGAATGGAGAGTGGAGAAGCCCCGTGATGATTATCAGGGGCTTTTCTATTAAAATATCAACTAATATATTCAAGTACTTTTTTTTCTAAAGTCACATTATCAAGTAGAAATGCTGATTTTGAACATTGAATTTTTTAATTATTGCATCCATTGCTTCAAATTTTCAGTTATGTGCATTTGAGAAAAGAACGAGGCAGAAATCATGGTTTTTTTTGCGTTTTCCGAGGGTGAATGGTGCAACTTTGTATTATACTAAGTAAAAATGAAAAACACAAGAAGGAGCCCCTATACAAAACACCAAAAAGGTGGGCTCCTTAAGAATCCTCCCCAATACAACCCAAAATGTATGAGTTAGGAATATCCACATTACATAGAGTTGGGCCCCATTCGTTCACTTTCTTACACAAAAATAAATAAAAAACTATGAGACGTAGAGGCCTCTCTCCTAAAGATCCTATTATTGTGTTCCATCCGAATAACGCAAATGGTCACTGATGTAGCCGAAGCTATCACGACCGGATTCCGAAGCCGGAATCCGAAGAGAGGGATCCGGTGCTGGGTCGGATCGGTGTTTGAAGGGGCCCGACGGGGATCCGGAAGGCGAAGGATGCAGAGGCGAAGCCGGGAGTCCGAGGGCCGGAACGCTCCGGGAAGTCGGGGCCGAAGCTCCTTCGGCGGACGAAGGGGCGGCGCGGATGAATCTTCTTCCGATTTCTGTCGACAGGCGACGAAGCCGAAGCCGAAAGTCCGTGGCCGGAAGTGACTCGGAGTGGGCTTGCTCTTGGATAGTGAGCCCAAAGCCCCTTCAGCGCGAGACCGAGTCTCCTGTCTTGGGACAGCCGGCGTACGGCGTCGAGACCAGGGAGAGGAGTCCGAGGTCGGCGGCCGATACCGACTCGGGAAGGTCGGCGAAGATTCGAACCGAGCTCCTGCAGGAGGGAAAGAAGAAGAAAACCAGTCAGCAGGAGTCCCGGGCTTCAGCCCTGTGGAACCCCCTCCGACGGTCAAGTTAGCTCCTGAAGAAGATTCGATTCATAAGGCAAAGAGAGTAGCTTTAATGCTTTTCGGACTGTAGTCCTTTAAGGGTCTCGGAGGCTTGAGGAAGCATCCTTTGGGCAATAAATAGCGGTGTATTTATAGCAAAGGATAGCGTATGGTTAACGGTGGCAGCCGATATAGGACTAAATGAGGGCTTACTGATAAACCGCCATAGTGCATGATCCGCCACCGGAGTGGGCCGGATTCGGCTACCAGGCCGAAGGGGGTTGGGCCGCTGATGGGCCGAAGCCTGTTGGGCCTTGGGCTGCCGCGCTGTTCCCGGGCCGTAGGCTGATGGGCCGCTGACGGGCTGAAGCCTGTTGGGCCGGGAGCGACGGTGCCGCTTATGGGCCGAAGGCTGCTGCTGGGCCGCTGACGGGCCGAAGGCTCCCGGAGGGCCTAGTACTGCTGCTGTTGGGCTGAACGGGGTTTGGGTTTGCTTTAATGGGCCGAATCGGATTCTGCCTCATCACATAGCCCCCCACTCTTGTCTTCCTCAGTTCTGAGATGGCGAGAGTATAGCCCGAAGCTGGCAGAAGAATTAGCGTAACAGGTGTCTTACCCGAAGCTCTGTTCTTTTTTCACTGGGGAGAGGGTGCCCTCGGTCGGCCGAGGGCTACGCGGTTGCTTCGTCTTCGCTCGGGGTGGCAACGAAGGCTCAAAGCTTAGAAGCCGAAGGGCCGAGCCCTCTGACTCGCGTCAGGCTTCATTAAATGGACGGGATGGGCGTCGCCTCGCGAGGAAGCACGGGACACGCGTCGCGCATCCGGCCGCTCCGTCAAAAACACAAAAGGATCCTGACCTCCCGCAGGTCGCGGATCGCCTCGGCTCTCTGCCCGAGGCTCCACTCGGATTGCCGCCGCTCCCTTTGTCGCACGCGGATCGGGACACGTGGCGGGCATCCGGGTGATCAGCCGAAGGGTCGGAGCGCTTTCGGCCGTTGATCGCTCTGCTTCAAGTCCCGGAGCCGGCCCGTCATCATTGCCGAAGGACGGTGCACGTGGCGGGCATCCGAGAGGTGCGAGGGGACGAGCGGGATGATCTCGGCCGTTGGCTTCGGCGGGAGGCGCTTCGGATGGGCTTATAAATACAAGCCCTCAGTAGGGCACTGTTCTTCCTGCTGCTGCGCTTGCGTTTCCCCTGCGATCATCCGAGCTCTTCTTCCTTCTCCAGCGAAAGGCTAGCTTCCTGAAGGCTTCGTCCAAGCTCGTCGGCCACCGTGGGAGGATCTCCATTCCTCAAAGCGCATCGCTGGTGGAGCCGGGTGGCTTGAGAGGCTGCGCTCGGTTCAGGAGAGACTTCTTCCCCCTTCCTGCGAGTAAGCCTTGGCCTTCTTCCCCTCCTTCACGGCCTTATGGTCCGGAGTCCTTCCAGCGAGATTACTCCTTCGGACGAGGAGTATACTCCTTCCCACTCTCCGAAATCTTCTCTGTCAGATCCCCTCACCTCGGATTCTCTTGCTTCCGCAATGTCTGAAGAGCCTGAGAACTCTGGGACTGAGGGGTCCGAGACTTTCGGGACCGAGGTTTCCGGGGCCAAGGTCTCTGAGGCCGAGGCTTCCGGGGCCGAGGCTTCCGAGGCCGAGGCTACCCAGGAGGTCCGGGAACCAGGCCAGGCTTCCACCTCGGAACGCCGTCGTCCGGACATTGCTTCGGAAGCATCCTGCGCCCTTTCGGACGTAGAGGTGAGGAACCTAGTTTCTTACTTCCAGCTTCCTTCCTGGACGACCCCCCATCGGCCTGACTCCGCCACCAGGGCCAATACTGTCCGCCCGGGCTCCTTCTCTATTTACGTTGATAGCTTCGAGGCGGGCTTCCGTCTTCCTCTTCCCACCTTCGTCATTAACCTCCTTAGCTTCTACGGGCTGGCCCCGTCTCAGCTTTTTCTCAATTCTTGGCGCACTGTATACGGTTTTTTGAGCGTCTTTGCTCGTATAAAGATCAACCCTTCCATCAATGTCTTCCGCTATCTCTTCAAAATCCAAAGGCAGGGGAAGTCCGAGTGGTACTGCTTCGTCCCTCGGGTCGGCCGAAGCATATTCTCCGGGAAGCCCTCGTCCATCCACGGCTGGAAGAGGAAGTTCATCTTCATCTCTTTGTCGGAGAACGAGAAGGGCGTGTGGCCCTTTCCCACCGAATGGGCGCCGCTGGCCGCAGGCCTCTCGGACCCTCCTGCTCTGACCCCCGTGCAGAGCACTCTCGTGGGCCATGTCCAGGTCATGGCCCCGTACGACATCTGGGGGCTCCTCAGCGCGTCAGAGCGGCTGGTGAACGCCGGGGTATGGCCGGATCCTCGGTCCGATCCGGTGCGGGCCTTTCCCTTCCTTCCTCCCGGGGAGACTCCGCAGGGCCGCGGAGGAAGGGTTGCCGCTCCTCCGGCCGAAGCTCCTCCGGCTGAGGATGCTGATGAAGTTTCGGCCGAGGGTAAGTCGGCTTTGAATTTGCACTTGATCACCGTTTTGTTTCTAACATATTCTTCTTGCTTGCAGCAATGGCCGACCTCGATGCCCTCCTCGCCCTGATATCTGACCAGCGCGGTCCAGGCCGGGCACCGGCCTCGCAAGCGGCAGGCAGGTCCGGCCGAGGTGCTGGAGCTCCGAGGACCCGAGGCGAGGTCCCAAGGACTGCGGCCTCCGCCGAGGGCCGCGCTGCCGCTGCTGCTCTCGAGAGGGAGCAGAAGACAAAGTTTGCCGCTCGAAGGGGCGGCCGAGCGTCGAAGCGCCCCCGGGTAGAGGAGGCCGAAGAGGCGGAGGTGGCTCCGCTGATCAGGAGGAGCGCCGTGGCCCGAAGGGCCGCAAGGCTGGCGTCTCCCGAGGCGCCAAGGGGCGACTCCCCTCCGGCCGTATCGGCAGAGGCCGATGACGGAGGCGCTGGGTCGCAGGCGCCCCGGGCGCAACGCGAATGGTGGCACCCCGAGCCGGGGGTGTATAAGGATGAGAGCATGGAGGACTCGCAGACGTGCCTCCGTCTGCTCAGCAGCCTCACTCTCCCTTCAGCCTTCGAAGAGCTGAAGGAGCACTCCGTCACCGATCTGGCGGCGATGAGTGCCCAGCTGGCGGTCCAGGTAAGAAGCCTGAAAGTTCTTCAACTTAGCTCTCCTTAGCTGTCTTGATTTTCTGACCCTTATCTGCTTTCGATCCGCAGGCTGCGGTGACGGGTAGCGTCCTGATGCACCATCAGGAGCTGCTCCGGCTCAAGCTCCTGGAGGCCGAGGAGGAGCCGGCCGGTTCGGGTGAGGGTACCTCGGCGGTGCCCCGTATCGAGCCCTTAGTCGATAGGCTCGCAACCGCGAGCGCCCGGGCGCGGGCGCAGCTGGAGGAGAGGGCAGCAGAGGCCCGTGTTGCCGCCGAGGCCAAGGAAAAGGCCGAGCGGGAGAAGGAGAAGGCCGAGAGCGAGCTTGCTGCGGCTCAGTCTGAGATCCGGGCCCTCAAGGCCCAGGTCCAGGACAAGGAGTCCTGGCGGGCTTCGGAGAAGCGCCGCCACGCCGAGGAGGTCTCGGCTCTGAAGCAGGAACTGGAAGAGGTGGCGGAGTCGGCCGTAGCCGATTACAAGGCCGGCCGTGACTACGCCCAAAAGATCCTCCGAGCCCAGCTGCTAGTGTCTTCTTCGGTCTTCGACCTCGGACTGGCTGTCGCCCAAAGGGCCTGCCCGAGTGTCGATTTGACCGGGGTCGCCATGCCGATGGGCGCGGAAGCCAGGGAGCTCCTATCCTGGTGGAAGGATCTTATGGCCGAGAGGGCCTCGCCTCCAGTTCCTGAAGATGAAGCCGTGACCGCCGAGGAGGCCCCCGCCGAGGCTGCCGCTTCTGAAGCGGTGCAGATCGTCGACTCTCCCTCTCCCTCTCCCGGCCAAGGCGTAGTCGAAGCGGAGGAGGAAGGGGTCGTCGAGGGCTGATACGAGGCACCCGCCCCCCGGTTTTTGTTCTCCCACTTATGTAAGCCTTCGGCCAGGCATATGGCCGAGTTTGTACTTCCTTTCGTTTGTGAATACAAGGAATGTTTTTGGCTTTACCTTGTTGTTTTCTGCATGACTGGAGTGGATCTGGCCTTTCTGAAATCCGAGATCCTTCTGTCGTTCGCTATAGTTTGCGAAGCCGAGACCCGATGTAGGTTTGGATAGGGCGTTGATAGAATCTCGCTAGCAGATACGGCTGCTTTAGATGCGGTTCGTGGGGCCGAAGCCACTCCCGCTTCGTCTTATGCAGACTCAGAGAATAACCTGTCGCGTCCTGATCCGGATTACATGGCCGAAGCCATTCGTCGGATCGAAGGACTCGCGGACTTTAAGAGAACCATGCCACTCCCGGTACGGTTTGCATGGCCGAAGCCACTCCCGATACGGTTTACACGGACTTAGAGAAAACCATGCCGCGTCCTGATCCGGATTACATGGCCGAAGCCATTCGTCGGATCGAAGGACTCGCGGACTTTAAGAGAACCATGCCGCTCCCGGTACGGTTTGCATGGCCGAAGCCACTCCCGATACGGTTTACACGGACTTAGAGAAAACCATGCCGCGTCCTGATCCGGATTACATGGCCGAAGCCATTCGTCGGATCGAAGGACTCGCGGACTTTAAGAGAACCATGCCGCTCCCGGTACGGTTTGCATGGCCGAAGCCACTCCCGATACGGTTTACACGGACTTAGAGAATATAGCAACAAGTTTCCTGAACAAGAGTTCTTTATTCATACCCTCCGGCTGAAAGCCTGGGGAGAGGTGACTTATATATAATAATGCCGAAGGCGCTCTACATTCCAGGTGCGAGGAAGAGGGTGGCCCGAAAGGGTCTCCAACCGGTAAGCTCCACGCCTGATCACCTCCCTGACCCGATAGGGCCCCTCCCAGTTGGGGGCAAGCTTCCCTGAGGCTTCGGCTGGCTTGGAAGCATGAGCATTCCTCAACACGAGGCTCCCTACTTCAAAGCTTCGGGGCTTTACTCGAGTGTTGTGGTACTTGGCCATGCGCTGTTGATAAGCCGCCAGCCGGATACGAGCCTTGTCTCGGGCCTCTTTAATGAGGTCCAGGTGGTCTTTCAAGCCTTCCTCGTTGGCCTCCGGACTGTAAGCAACGACCCTGGGAGAGGGAAGGCCGATTTCCACCGGAATAACGGCCTCTATCCCATAGGCCATGCGAAAGGGAGTTTCGCCGGTTGGGGTTCGGCTTGTCGTCCGATAGGCCCACAGAACACTTGGCAGCTCCTCTACCCATCGGCCTTTAGCCTCACCGAGGCGGGTTTTCAATCCCTGCAGGAGGCTTCGGTTAGTGACTTCGACTTGGCCGTTTGCTCGAGGATGCGCTACCGAAGTGAATTTGTGAAGTATGCCGAAGCTGGCGCAGTTGTCGCTGAATCGTCGGCTGTCGAACTGTTTTCCATTGTCAGAGATGATGGCCCGAGGGATGCCGAACCGGCAAATGATGGTCTTCCACACGAAGTTCCAAGCATTGCTATCGGTTATTGACGCGAGGGGTTCGGCTTCGACCCACTTAGTGAAATAATCGACCGCCACGATGAGGAACTTTCTTTGGCCGGTGGCGACGGGAAAAAGGTCCCAGGAGGTCGATTCCCCATTGGGCGAAAGGCCAGGGATCGGACAAGGGGGTCAGAAGGGTGGCTGCCTGGTGAATGAGGGAGCTGAACCTCTGGCACTGGTCACAGCGCCGCACGAGGGCTAAAGCGTCCTCTCGGAGTGTTGGCCACCAGTAGCCTTGCCTCAGGAGCTTGTGAGCCAGGGCCCTTCCTCCCGCATGCGCCCCGCATACCCCTTCATGGACTTCTCTTGTGGCGTAGTCGGCCTCAGCCGGGCCGAGGCACCGCAGCAGTGGTCGGCCGAAGGATTTCTTGTACAGCACCCCGTCCAGGAGGAGGAAGTGGGATGAGCGCTGTCGAATGTGCTTCGCCTCCCTCGGATCTGTCGGGACTTCTCCTCGGAGAAGGAAAGCGATGAGGGGGGTCATCCACGTCTCGGCCTCGACCTCAGTGACTTGCATGGCTTCGGCTTCGCCGAGGCTCGGTTCGGCGAGCTACTCGACGAGGATCATTCGGCCTCCACCCCCGTCTTGAGTTGACGCCAGCCGGGAAAGTGCATCGGCCCGGGTATTCTCAACTCTCGGGATCCTCACGATTTCATAAGAATCGAATTGGGTGAGGATCTTGCGAGTCACCTGGAGATAAGACGCCATCACCGCGTCCCGAGCCTCGTACTTCCCGGAGATGTGGCCGGCAATCAACTGGGAATCGCTGAAGGCTTTCAGGTTCCGGGCGCCGAGCTTCTTCGCGGCCCGGAGGCCAGAGATGAGAGCTTCGTACTCGGCGGCATTGTTGGTTGCTGGGAAGGAGAAACGCAGGGCGTACTCCGTGACGACCCCTTCGGGTGACGCCAGGATCCATCCGGCGCCACTGCCCGTGGAGCACGCGGAGCCGTCCACGAAGAGTCGCCATTCGTCCGCCGGCGCAGGAGTCGGAGTAGCCTCAGCTTCGACCACGTCGGGTGCCAGCTGAGGTGCCGGGGGTAAGTTCGGCGATGAAGTCTGCCAACGCCTGGGCTTTTATTGCTACCCGAGGGGCGTAGGAGATGTCGAACTCTCCTAGCTCGATCGCCCATTTCGCCAGCCTGCCGGACACCTCCGGCCGGGAGAGAATTTGCCTTAGGGGCTGGTCGGTGAGGACCTTCACGGAATGAGCCAGAAAGTACGGCCGGAGCCTCCTCGCGGACGAGACGAGGGCCAGAGCCAGCTTCTCCAGGGCAAGATACCGGAGTTCTGCTCCTTGAAGGGCTCGGCTGGTGTAATAAACTGGCTTCTGAACGCCACCTTGCTCTCGGACGAGGACGGCGCTGAGAGCCGTCTCGGAGACTGCAAGGTACAAGCTCAGGGGTTCCCCGGGAACCGGCTTGGACAAGATGGGGACTTTGGAGAGGTAGGCCTTCAGTTGATTGAAGGTTGTCTGGCACTCCTCCGTCCAGTCGAAGTTGTTGGCCTTCTTCAGCAGCTTGAAGAAGGGGAAGCAGTAGTCTGCCGCCCTTGACATGAAGCGGTTGAGGGCTGCAATCCTCCCGTTCAGCTTCTGTACCTCTCGGAGGTTTGCCGGGGGGGGCATTTGCATGATCTCCGCAACCTTCTCGGGATTAGCCTCTACCCCTCGGTGGGTGACCATGTAACCGAGGAACTTGCCGGAGGCTACCCCGAAGGCGCACTTGGCCAGGTTCAGCTTCATCTTGTACCGCCTAAGGGCGGAGAAAGTCTCGGCCAAGTCGGCTAGATGCTCTGCAGCAACGCGGCTCTTGACCAACATGTCGTCTATATAGACCTCCATGTTTCGGCCGAGCTACGGGGCGAACACTTTGTTGACCAGGCGCTGATATGTCGCGCCGGCGTTCTTCAGACCGAAGGGCATTCGGGTATAACAGTACAGGCCCAAATCGGTCGTGAAGCTGGTCTTGCTCTCATCATCCGGATGCATCCGGATCTGGTGGTAGCCTGAGTAGGCGTCGAGGAAGCTTAGCAGCTCGTGGCCGGAAGTCGCGTCCACCACCTGGTCTATCCGAGGCAGCGGAAAGCTGTCCATCGGACAGGCCTTATTGAGGTTGGTGAAGTCCACGCACATACGCCATTTGCCATCTTTCTTTGGCACCATGACCACGTTGGCGATCCAGTCCGGATGGTGTACCTCTCGGAGGTGTCCGGCGTCCAGCCCCTTCTGCACTTCGGCTTGGATGGCGGCCCTCCTTTCCTGGTTGAAGGTGCGCCGCTTCTGCTTTACCGGGGGCTGGTCGGGATCGATATGGAGTCGGTGCTCTGCTACCTCCGGGTCAACCCCGGGCATGTCCGCCGGAGACCAGGCGAAGACGTCGAGATTCTTTTTCAAGAACTCGGTAAGCTTCTCTACTTCAATCATTTTCAGGCCGGAGCCTATCATCAGGACTCGTCCTTTGCCTCCTGGAATAGGGACGGCGAGGAGCGCTTCTCCCGGAGATGCCTCGGTCGATGACTCGATCGTTAGGGTTTCGGCTGCTGTCTTCCCCTTAACCGAAATCATGTAACACTGCCGGGTTGCTTCTTGGTTCCCTTTGGCCTCGCCTATTCCATGGCTGGTATGAAACTTCAGCTTCTGATGGAAGGACGAAGGCACGGCTCCGACCCCGCCGATGAGCCTTCGGCCGAATATGGCGTTGTAGCTGAATCGATCTTTACAACGGCAAAGTCCGTTTCAACGGTTAATTGCCGGGGGGCGGAGCCTAAGGTTACAGGAAGTCGGACAATGCCCTCTACTCGGCAAGGCGAGCCGTTAAAACCGAAGAGGGGGCCCCGGTGAGGCTTCATATTAGCCTCACTCAATCCCATTTTCTCAAAACAGTCATAAAACAAGATGTTTGGGGCACTTCCATTATCCACAAAGATTCTATGTACATCATAGCTATTTATTACAGCATTGACGACGAGGGCGTCATCATGAGGGACCTGAACATCAATCAGGTCCTCGGCGCCGAAGGTGATGTCTTCCAGACGAGGCCGCTTCGGTTCGCCGTCAACCGCCGCTACGGTGTTGCGCTGCCGCGGCCTTGATCCTTCCCCCGGCCCTCAGGATATCATCATGATAGACCCAGAACTGGGTCTTTGGTGGGATGACTCTACCGGGGCCGATGTGGCTTTTGGCGGAGGAGCGGCTTCTATCGCCGGGGGTTGTTGTTGCCTGGGCGCTGCAGGGACGTCCCGGTTCTGTTGCGGCGGCTGTTCCCGTCGGTACTGCGGCAATCTTCCCTCCCGGATGATGCGGTCGATCTCCTCTCGGAGTTGTCGGCACTCATCCGTCGTGTAGCCGATCTCCCGGTGATATTCACAGTATCTGTCGGGGTCCCTTCGGCGAGGATCGGTCTTGATGCGATCAGGCTGCCGGAGCATGCCCTTCACCTCCATGAGCATCCGGGAAGGGGGAGCAGGTAAGGGTAGGTACCGCGGCTGTGGGTCCCGTCGCCTCTCCCTGTCCCAATCCTCCCGGCGGTATCGCTTTCGGGAGGGCTCTTGGTCTTCAGGCCGAGGTCGGACCACCTGGGGAGCAGGTGCCGAGGTGGCTTCGGCTGCGCCTTTACCCCTGGACAGCATCAGGGCCTCCCGGTTGATGTATTTATGGGCCCGGGCCACGAGGTCCTGGAAGGTAGGGGGATGGCGCTTCCCAATGGAGCCGAGGAGCCCCTCGTCCCGGCATCCGCTGATCACGGCCGAGACCGCGATCGAGCTGTCGAGGTTCGGGATCTGGGCGGCCTCGGTCCGGAACTTGGTGAAGTACTCCTGGAGAGTTTCGGCGGGGCCTTGCCGAATGGCCAGCAAGCTGGCGGAAGTCTTGCACTGCCGGGTGACATCATAGAACTGGTCAATGAACAACTGGCCCAACTGGACTAGGGAGTGGATGGAGTTGGGGGCCAATGTCTCGAACCAGGTAAGGGCGATTTTTTCAAGGGTGAGGGGGAAAAGACGGCAGCGGACTGCCTCGGAGATCCCTCGGACCCGGAGGTAGGCGTTGAATCTCTGGAAATGACAGACTGGATCTGTCATCCCGTCGTAGAGAGGGCCCTTCGGTAGCTTGAAGCTGGGGGGCACCTCGGTGGCCAGGAGCTCCGCTGTAAATGGGGTCTGCTCCAGGATGCTGCTGGCGAGGGGCGCCCCGTGAGGCCGAGACACCATCTGCTGCATCTCTTTGCGCATCGCCGTCAGCCGCCGGTCCAGGTCCAGGGCAGTCGAGGTGGCGACGGATTGTCCTCTGGTCCGGGCCGGACGGTACTCCGACGAAGCATAATCTTGCTCCGTCAGGCGATCGGCGCGGGGAGCTCGGGCAGGTAGCGCCGAGGGCTCGCTGCGCGTCGCCGTGGTTTTGTTGGGAGAAACCGGTGTAGGCGCCGGCCAGAACCGGGCATCTTGTACTGGGTAGAGTGGGGGGAGCGGTGCCTGCTGAGGAAGCTGCCCCATCAGTCCCATGCGCTGGGCGATGGCGGATACCATCTCGTGAAGAGGCGCCAGGGACGTGACGGCAGCGGCCAGCGTCGCCATTTGCTGCTGGAGCACCCCCACTCGGTCTTCCGAGCCGAGAGACTCCGGTATGGTTGGCAGAGGCAGGCTCGGCGGGGCAAAAGGTGCACCTTCGGAAGGCAGCATCTGCGCCGAGGCCTCCCGCGCTTCCGCTTCGCTTTGACCGGATCTTCGGGTCACAGGTCGTTGAGACATGACTTGTTTTGTTGGTTTCCCACAGACGGCGCCACGTGATGTAGCCGAAGCTATCACGACCGGATTACGAAGTCGGAATCCGAAGAGAGGGATCCGGTGCTGGGTCGGATCGGTGTTTGAAGGGGCCCGACGGGGATTCGGAAGGCGAAGGATGCAGAGGCGAAGCCGGGAGTCCGAGGGCCGGAACGCTCCGGGAAGTCGGGGCCGAAGCTCCTTCGGCGGACGAAGGGGCGGCGCGGATGAATCTTCTTCCGACTTCTGTCGACAGGCGACGAAGCCGAAGCCGAAAGTCTGTGGCCGGAAGTGACTCGGAGTGGGCTTGCTCTTGGATAGTGAGCCCAAAGCCCCTTCAGCGCGAGACCGAGTCTCCTGTCTTGGGGCAGCCGGCGTACGGCGTCGAGACCAGGGAGAGGAGTCCGAGGTCGGCGGCCGATACCGACTCGGGAAGGTCGGCGAAGATTCGAACCGAGCTCCTGCAGGAGGGAAAGAAGAAGAAAACCAGTCAGCAGGAGTCCCGGGCTTCAGCCCTGTGGAACCCCCTCCGACGGTCAAGTTAGCTCCTGAAGAAGATTCGATTCATAAGGCAAAGAGAGTAGCTTTAATGCTTTTCGGACTGTAGTCCTTTAAGGGTCTCGGAGGCTTGAGGAAGCATCCTTTGGGCAATAAATAGCGGTGTATTTATAGCAAAGGATAGCGTATGGTTAACGGTGGCAGCCGATATAGGACTAAATGAGGGCTTACTGATAAACCGCCATAGTGCATGATCCGCCACCGGAGTGGGCCGGATTCGGCTACCGGGCCGAAGGGGGTTGGGCCGCTGATGGGCCGAAGCCTGTTGGGCCTTGGGCTGCCGCGCTGTTCCTGGGCCGTAGGCTGATGGGCCGCTGACGGGCTGAAGCATGTTGGGCCGGGAGCGACGGTGCCGCTTATGGGCCGAAGGCTGCTGCTGGGCCGCTGACGGGCCGAAGGCTCCCGGAGGGCCTGGTACTGCTGCTGTTGGGCTGAACGGGGTTTGGGCTTGCTTTAATGAGCCGAATCAGATTCTGCCTCATCAGTCACATCCAAGATGATCTACTACATAGTACAAATCTCCTTTCTCACACCATTGCTTATCCATGAGAGAAGTAGACAACGTTGATAGTGTATATTTAGCTTGTTGCACACAAGTTGCAAACCTTCTCTACGAATGTGCATGCCTTGACTAGGTGGTCCATGGTCTCATCGTCTAGTACACAAAGACTTAGAGGATAGGTAAATCCTCGATAAACCTTGACAACCTATCACATGTGGGGAGCCTGTTGATGCAGGCTCTCCAAACCAAAATCTACACACCTTAGGAGGACTCTTGACCTTCCAAACTTGTGCATCCCCCCATCTGCCACTATGTATACCAAGCTGACCTTAAATGTCCCCTTACTATCCCATGACCAATGCCATGTATCTGGAGAGGAAGGCTTAGGTCTGAAGGGTTGCAATAAAAGAAGCAACTAAACCGGGTCATCAAGTTCCTCATCCCTCAAATTTCTTCTAGAAATAGGGCTCGAAAGGGCCAAATCTTCACCTTCAACTCAGTCTTTGTAGATAGAGCAAAGAGGCATGGGAACATAGATTGGAGAGGCTGAGGGCCGCACCAAGTGTCATACCAAAAGGAACATTTTATGCCATCCCCTTGCCAAATTCGTGCACTAGCCAAATATATCCACACTAGAAAGGATACTTTTCATATCTAAGATATGTTATAGGAGGTTGGGATGGACACCCCCAAAGTGTTGATGAAGCATAATTTTATGGGTGATCACCTCACATCACAGGCCAACTTCTGAGTTGACAAGCTTCCATGACCACTTTGTGGGAAGGGACAAGTTGAAAGCACTTATTTTTTTCAGTCTTAAACCACCATCCTCTTTTTGTCTACATATTGCTCTAGCTCACATGATACCCTCCTTTTTTAGGATCTCCACCATCATGCCAAAAGAATTTAAGCCTGAATAGACTTCAGCCTTCTAGCAATCTTCTTAGGTATCCTAAAATTTGATAGGAAATATTTAGGAAGACTATCAAGGACTGACCTGCAAAGGGTAAGTCTCCCTCCATAGGAAAGCAACTTCCCTTTCCATCTACCAATCTAAACTCAAACCTCTGCACAATGTTGTCCCAATCCTTACAATTAAGAGCCCCTAGGTAAGTGGCATCCCAAGATACGAACTAGGGAGTTCTCCTCTAAGACGACCCAGTATGAGAGTGGCTCTCCTCATTTTAGTCTCTCCCATGTTGATCATGATCAACTGGCCTTCTAAAAAATTAACTTTCAGCCCTACAATCTCTTCAATGAGCTTCAGCGTAAGTCTAGCCCAAAATAGCTACCCCTCATCCTCTAAGAAGAAAAAAAATAGTATCATCAGTATATTTGAGGTGTCATATGAACATTCCCTCCTTGGTCAGTTGAAAGCCTATAGTGATGCCGAGAGGAATGAATCATGTTGTCCATCGTTGTTCTCGTGTTTCAAAGTTTTTTAAATATTCAAGAACTTGCAAGAAATTTCACTAATACTTGTTGTATTTTTTAATGTTGTTCTTTCTCACATAAAATTTCATCCAATTCATAAAGTAATTAAAATGACTTACTTAAATCAAACTAATTCTTATAATTTGATGCCAAAATGAGATTTTAAAACTGGGTTTTTCACAAGTTCCATCTTGGAATGTGGTGTGTTTGTAAGAAATCTTATATATGATGAATATATGTAAGCCCTATATGATTACTTACTCTATGTTGAGTTTAAAGTTATGGCTTCACCCTACAGAGGGGGTAAATAGATGATAATAAATATGAATTTTTTGGAGCAAATGATTAAAATTTAAATGATGCACACATAAATTAAATAGATTGAGACAATCATGTTGGATTTAGAACTATGGCTCACCTTAGAGGGGGGTGAATAGGGTGATAAATACTTTTAATAACTTTTCGATAATGCAATTGAAACTTAAACTGAATTACACAATTAAAAGATAGATGATAAACACACAAAGCACAACCACACAAGAAGCAGAAGATTTATAGTGGTTCGGTCTGCTAAATAGTGACCTACGTCTACTCTCCAACCTTGTTGAACTTTTCCACTAGAAATCTACTTCTAGTATATGGCTAATAGATTCGGTCTTAGCCAACTAAGAAACTAGATATCAAGCCTCTAGTTAGGCTTACTCTAGATAACAAGCCTCAAGTTTGGCTCCCTTAGATACTAAGTCTCTAGTTGGGCTCTCCCTATATATCAAGCCTATAGTTGGGCTCCCCCTAGATATCAAGCCTCTAGTTGGGCTTCTCCTCCAACCCACCTAGTATTTGCCTTCTTCCAAGTGGAAGGAACACACAATCTCCAATCTTCCCAAGGATTGTCATCTTCCTTAAAGGAAGGCAACAACAATAAAGAGATTAAAAGACGAGAATCCTAAATCTCTAACTTACCACACCCACAAGGTAATGTTGACTTTCTTTAATATTATAAGTAATATTACAAGAAAAGAAATGATCAAACCTTTAGAATCCTTCTTGTGATGTCTTACACTAGGAACTTGTTGATGTAGAAGATGACTCCTCTAAGTACTCCTAGCTTTCCTTGCTTGAGAGGCTCTAAGAGATCCCCTTCCTAGTGAAAGAAGACACTTCTAGCACTAAGGTAGCTTCCCATGGTTCTTGACCTTAATCTTGATCAAGAAGAGAAAGAAGATGAGATGCACAAAGTTAGCACATTTATTCTTTACTTGCATACATGAAAGAACTCACAACAAAATCTCTTCTCTAATGGTTGGAAAGGAATGCAAGAGAATGAAGTGAAAAGTATAGGAGTCTCTCTATCTAGCTCTCTTTTCTCTCCAAGAACCTTAATAAAAAATTTCCTAAAGGTCATATTTATATGCCAAAAGGTATTTAGTAACCCTTGTACATTAGGTCCAAGCCATCCAAGAGATTCCCCAATTATGAATCCATATAAAACTACAAGTTTTGGTCATAGATTGGTCTGTCCAAAATAATAGCATATAGTACCAACAGTCACATGATCCATTAGAAAACGTTTTCCCTTCAAAAGGTTATGGGAAGAGGTCAAAAAGTGAAAGAGTGTTTAATGGGAAAAGGTCAAAGTACATCCAGAAAAAGTGAGAGTGAATCTATGAAAAGTGAGAGTGAATATAGGAAAAGTGAGAGTAAAAGATGGGAGAATCATGACAAAAGTAGGCATGTCTTATACTATCAAGATGTGGCTGACAAGGTACATTAAAGGTAGGAAAAATTATGGTTAAGTGAGGACATTTGTGAACCTACATCACAGGGGAAACATTTAACATGGGCAATATGCACAAATCTGGGCACAAGAAGTATTGGTCGACTAATGAAACTGATTGGTCGACCAATTCCCAGTTGAATGCTCAGAAAGTTCTGGCATTGATCGACCAATGAAGTTATTGATCATCAACCCAAATAGACTCAAAAATTGAGTTCTGGTGTTGGTCGACCAATAACTTGACTAGTCAACCAGTACCCTTCATGTTGGGTATTAACCTTTTTCTTTGATTTTCTTCTTTCAAGTTTTCATATATGATTATTTTTAGATATTAAAAGTATGTTGTTTGTCATTCAAATTTTATTTCATTGGTACCTATAAATAAAAATAATTGTGCATATGTTCTTTTTTATTTAAAGACTTACTAAGTACCACAAATGCAATCTTTTCAATCAATAAACATGGTCACCTCTCCATACATGATTGATTTTACATATTTAACACATCGTTTGCCACACAAACTTTATTGCATTAATACTTATAAATAAAAGTACTTGTGTATATGTCTTTTTTTATTTAAAACCCTATTAAGCATCATAAATATAACTTTTTCAATTGATAAGCACAATCAACCATTATGAATATCATTTAAGTGTTTTGTTAACATCAAAATCAACATAGAGGCTCAACATTCTCCCCCTTTTTGATGAGGACAAAGCACTTAAATCTTTCAAAAGATCCTTACACAATTTTTGACATGTATCCACACACATTAAGTTCAAATATGTGCATATATCACATCCTCACATCCTTCTCTCCCTTTGTCATCATTAAAAAGGCATGACTATGAAGTGCAAAGAAATTTTGGGAAATACAACATGATATGCTCATACTAGGTCCATACAAAGCACCCAAATTTAACACTTATAATAACAACAAATAATTAAAAAGAGAAAATACAACAACATACACGTTTTTTTTTTTTTGTTGAGCTTACAGAGAATGAACTTAAGTACAGAAATATGAAGGCTCTTTTTAGGAGAGGATTTGTCATATTCTAAAGTTAGTGGTAGCCTAAATTTTAGGCTCGACAGCAGGATCCTAGAAGTGCAATGAGTTTGTGGGTGCATAAGAAAATAGGTGGTCGATTACACTAGCCACTTGTGCGTTGACTTTTTCCATCCTCTCATGCACACTTAGCATTGTGCTAGCAAGTACTTTTATGCGACTTTTTATAATTGAAGCCCCAAGAGTAATCTTCTCAATACTTTCAAAGACGAAAGTGCTAAATCTATGAAAAAGTTCATATTGACTGTCTACATTGTGTGTCAATTGAGTGGTTGTATCAGCGAGCATGTTCAAGACTTCAAGACCAGATACACTTTTCACTTCATTGAGCTTGGTAATGAGAGTTACTTCCACATCTTCTAACTTCCTAGTAAGGACACTCCAAGTATCGAAAGGTAATGATCTTGCAAATGTAGAAGAACTTTTCAATTATTGTACTTGTATCTCAAGCTCACACATTTTGTCATCAAACTTGACTTCAATTTTATCTATCCTATCAAGAATATTCTTCATAATGTCCCCAACTTGTCCATTAGATTGTTCAGGTGATTTGTGACCGGCATTACATGCCCCAATTTCTTTTTCTAGTTTGTCTATTTTATTCAAATGTTTTGCTCTAGATTTTTCACTACTTGAATCAACGTTGTCACAAATGTATTGGAGGCCTCTTTTGAGGGTCATAGCTCTTCTCGAAGGATTTGCTTTCCATGGGATTTTCTTCTATGAGATCTAGAAGACGCCCCCTGAGGAGTTTTCGTATCCCTTTGTGCTTCCTCCTCGTGAGACTGTGAAGGAGTTATTTTTGTTGAGTTCCACTAATGTCCTTTGAAATCTTTGTTCCATCAACAAATTTCAACTTCATGTGAGTCAATGAATTTATTCCAATTGCTTCTCCTTTTGACACTTCTAAGTAAGATTCATTTGTTAGGTCCACCTCATGATCTTTGAAGATCCTTGTCAATAGGCTTCCATAAGGTAGAGAACTCCTCCTGTGTTGGTTAAGTGCATATGAACCACTATAAATGAGGTAACATCTAATTTATTCTTGGTCACTATGTGGCGCATAATCTGCAGATGACCATTGTTGAGGTAATTGTAACCTCTAGCTTTGGTCATTTATTATATGATAAATGATCAAATGCATGAACCTCAAATGAAGAGATAAAATAAAGGCATTTACAATCACATTTTCTTCTACATCCTTCCATCCAGTGATAGCTTTTATAGCCTTAACCTTATCAAGAAAGTGAATACACAGTGTACCCTTCATCTTTACTTTTATAAGCTCATGAATCAACCATCTATTCACCCTAATCTCTTTCCCTTTTACTGTTGCAACCAACCCATTCTTTGGATGTATCACAAGAGTACTATAAAATTGTCTCATTAGATTAGGATAGTACTAATCTTGCATCTCATATAGATCAATCCAATCCATTCTTTTAACAATAGAATGAATGTTTGGCTCAGTCCCCTTTGATGATCTAAAATCTACAAATGTACACTTTAAAATTCTAAGGTTCTTGAAAAGAGTATCATACCTTATTTCTTTAGGATCAGTTCGAGAATTTTCACATATGACTGAAAATAAAGACTTAGCATGACTACTTGGTACTCGTAAGACTTTGCTTTTCTTTTCTCCTTGAGATGATTCATCCTCCATGGCTTTCTTATGTGTAGATCGATGACGCTAGATGAGAGGGACATTATCCTCCTCCTCGTCTTTCTCTTCCTCTTTCTTAACATTTGGAATAACTTCTAAGTCGATGGGGTCAGTGTCCATCCTCTTCTTATCTTTTCCATCTTCAAGGACCTCGAGGCCTCTCATCCCAATGATAGAAAAAAAAGAAAAAAGAGAAAGAAGCAGGTTCAAAATAAGAGGAACTTCCACTTTTCTATGTTGTCTACCTGTGATTTTATGGGACACGTAAAAAGACACTTCATACTATGAATCTCCCTTTTTGATTGGATAAGGCCAAACTAGAACTATTTGAGTTAGGCTAGTTTTGTCAGTGCACCTGCTTAGTTTGGTTGACCAGCTACTGTCATTGATTGTCCAATGATAATGAATTTTCTGCTCAAGGATTTTTCTAGGATTTTTTTATTGCTGATATGGGACTTTTTGGGGCTCAACTCAATGTGAAATGATTTTTCTGACCTTTGCAATGATTTTCAGATTTTTTATATTTTCATACATCATTTATTTTTTAATAATAATAAAAAAGAGACCAATAACAAATGAAAAGAAACTACACTAACTACTAATGAAGCACACATTCCTAAATAAAAGAAGAGAAAAACAGAAAATTAAGAGACTTCTTACAAGCATGTATTACCTCAAATTTCGCACATACCAAGTTCTCTTCTTATGAAAGTGAATCTATCTTAATTGAGGGGTTTGGTGAAAATATCTGTCAATTGATTCAAGCTATCAACAAACTTAAGTTCAATATGACCTTTATGCACATGATCATGGATAAAGTTGTAAGGACTGAGGTTTTGGATCCGGTTATCGGGTCAGTTTAGGGGTCGGATCTCTTAGTTTGGGCCCTGGTGGGGCTGAGACTTAGTTTCTTTTTCGTGTCGAGCTTGCGAGACGCGGTTCAAACGACGTCCAGCAATGTCGACGTGTTTTAGGCTGTGCCACGTGGACGCCACGTGGGTTGGCCTTGGGGCGCGAGTGTACGGCCCCGGTCATATCGTCTGAATGGCGTCTTGGATGGACGACGCCATTTAGAGTACGACCCTGGTTTGTCAGTGTACGGCCTGATTTTGGCATTTGAATGACGTCGGGCTTGCACGACGCGTTTTACCCACCTTCTGGTTGACTCCGCGAAACCTCCCTCCTTTCCCTCATTCTCTCCTTCCTCTTCTCTCTCCTCTCTTCCCTCTGGCGAACCGGCGAACCCTTTCCCCTCCTCTCCTTGCTTTCCTCCCTCCATTCCATCCCTCCCTCCACTCCATCAACCTCTTAACTCCGACCACTACCACCACCATCTCCTCCGCGGCATCTTCTTTTCAGACGGCGGCCGACGTTCCGGTAGAGTAACGGCGTCCACGGCGGTATCGGTAGCGACGTGTGGCGAGGCGGGTTGGCGGCTTGGAGCTAGGAGGAGTTCGAGTAACCGGTAGGGTGACGATCCCTGTTGTATTTCATTTCAAAACTATGTTTTCCTGCTTTGAAGCATGTTTAGGGGTTTTCGTAGGGTGAAAATACTACATACATGTAATGAGAATTTGGGTATTTTAATGGGTATTTAGGTTCTTCTCCTCCTTCCCCACGTTTTGTTGTGTTTTACACAATTTTTGGGGAGGAAATCCCACCCCGTGAATCGGGAGATGGCAGAGGAAGAACTTGTCTGTGAGGGTTAAATGGCGTCGAGGGACAGCGACGCCTTTTAGAAAGGCGGCTCCCACCCACGACGCGAGTTAGCCCAAATAACAGACTCTGTCTCTAGGCTGATGAACGTCTAGGGACAGCAACGCCTTTCAAAAGGCGACTTGCATGGGCGACGCATTTTAAGTGAAAATCACCCTGTAGCCTGTCTCTGCTTCTGTCGCTATCAGGCGACTAGGGACAACGACACCTTTCAAAAGGCGGCTACATATGACGACGCGTTTTAGGCCATTTTTCGGGGGCCAGTTTTTATATAAACCAGTTTAGGAAGCTTGAATGACGTCGGCCTTGGGCGACGCGATTCAAGCCAGAATTCCATTAATTCATGCTATTAACATATCTTTACACTGTTAGATAGTTTGGTTAAATGCATGCTTGAAATCGTACTCGAGGATGATGATTTTTACATAACTCGGATCGCACTATGTTGTGTTTCGTGCGACCGTGGACCTAGAGTGACAGTTGTAGCGTTTAGGCACCCTGTGTCGGTGTGGGAGGGACACAGCGCCGGTGTGGGAGTGGTGGGGTGACGCTTAAAGAGAGGGTCACCTGGTGTACCCCGGGGTTAGCTAGTACCGGTGTAGGAGTGGTACCTTTGGAGTGTCACTCGTGCTGGGGGAAGCAGAAACCACCTAGAGCCAGTTGGTCCGGAGTAGCTAGCGTGCTATCCGAGGGGTTACTGTTTGGTCTCAGCGGGTCGGTGTTTCCCGCGTTCGGCCGTGTGGTTGACGTGTTTTGCCGAGACGCTGGTTGTAGGCTCCTTGGTAGAATGGATTCAGAGTTGTGCATATTACATTTCGAATTCATGTGTTTTATATCGAAATTTAGGAATGTGTTACTGCTTTACTTGCTTGATTTACCTATACTTGTGTTGCTGCACTTATGGGTTCGTGAGTGGGCGGTGGGGATCGAAGGATCCTTACTGAATCTTTTCGATGAGACTCACCCCTGCGGTTTTCAGGTGAGAGTTCCAGGCAGGCGTAGCGAGGAAAGTGCTGCCTTGGGTTGCGCGCCAGCAGCCGTTGTTCCGGGGTATGCCCCGACGTAGTTGTTATCTTATTTTCTGGCCTGTACGCTTAATTATTTCTTTTCAGTTGGAGTATGTAATTATTTGCTGTGTCGAGTCGCATTGTAATAATTTTTAATTCTTGCACTTCCTTTTCAATTCAATGCGATGTGAATGTTTAGCTTAGTTTATTATTTATTTCCCAGACTTATCTAGATCCTGGTTTGGCTCCAAATTAATGATTCGGTACCCATTTAATAATCGGATCCTCGATTATAGGGTAGCGGGTCGTTACAAAAGTGATGTCTCACCTTAATGTATTTGATCCTTGAGTGTTGCCAGATTCTTTGTCAAATTAATGGCACTTGTATAATCACAAAGAATAAGAATATGATCTAAGTGCACGTAATCTAATAATTGATGCTTGAGCATGGCGAGTGGTGGACTCGGCACGGCAGCCACGTCCACTCGTGCTCATTGTCGTCATGCCAGCAGCCGCTTGGGCTCAGCTCACGCGTACGCAGGTAAGGGTTCTAGAGCTTTTTTACAAATCCAATAGCTTAGAACTATAAGGATTGGGGCGAGATGACGAAGAACACAACAGAAACAAGATATTAAAATCAATCCCGCACTTAAATGAAAATTCCATGCTCCTGACACTTATCGTCCCAATCGAATTGGACTCTCGGCTTGGTAAGCTCATAAAACGGCCTACATCTTGTGAGTGCTTTTGAAAGTGCTACGGAGTTTTGTTTCTTAGATGATCAAGAGATTAGACATCATCCAAGAAATTGACATGTTTTGCTAGTGTTTTTTCTATCAATTCTACATCTGGCATAATCTACATCAGCGTAAGCAATCACATCAAATAAACATTCTTTAGGATACCATAAACCCAAATCAACACATCCAACTAAGTATCTAAAGATTCTTTTTACGGCAATCAAATGTGATTATTTTGGCTTACTTTGGAATCTAACACATAAACATACACTAAACAATATATCCAGCTTACTAGCCGTCAAGTAAAGCAAGGAAGCAATCATACTGTAATATAGCTTTTGATCTACATCCTTATCACTTTCATCCGCATCTAATTTGGTTGAGGTTGACATAGGAGTTAGATTAGCATTATCAAAGTCATATTTGGCTTGATTTATAAAGATTCATTCCTTCATTTGTTTTACTTGAAGTCCAAGGAAGAAATTTAGCTTACCCATCATGCTCATTTCGAATTCACCTTGCATCATATTAGAAAGTCTCTCACAAAGATAACAACACCAAATATGATATCATCTACATATATTTGCACAATCAACAAACCTCTTTTTTATGCTTTATAAACAGACTAATGTCTATTTTTTCTCATGAATTTTTTTTGTCAAGTATAAATGAGCTTAATCGTTCATACCAAGCTCTTGGAGCTTGTTTTAATGTTTGTAAGTTTTTTTGGAGTCTAATACAAGAGTGGGATACTTGGATCCTCAAATGTCGGAGGCTGTTCCACATATATTTTCTCCTTAATGTAAGGACTGAGGTTTCATATTTAGTTATCGGGTCGGTTTTGGTGTTAAGGCCCTTGGTTTGGGTTCTCGTGAGCTTGGTGCATGGGCTCTTAATCGCGTCGAGCTAGGGGGGCACGCTTTTGAAAGGCGTCGACCGTGAGGGACGCGATTTAGGAGCCATGCTGGTGTACCGCGTGGTCGAGCATCGGGGAGCGTGTGTGTGGATCCAGTCTTGTCGTCTGAATGGTGTCTTGTATGGTCGACGCGATTTAGACATTTGTGAGTGTACAACTCCTGTCTCGTCCTCTGAACCGCGTTGTCTTACGAAGATGTGATTCAGCTCAGTCAGGGTTGACGCCCCGAGCCATCCCTCCTTTCTCTCATTCTCTCCTTTCCTCTCTCTCTCTTCTTCCTCTCTGCCTCTCCATCGCCTTCTCTTCCTCTTCCTCCACTCCGGCTCTCCTCAACCACATCTCACCACTTCTACCACCATCTCCATCGCGTCTTCTTCACTCTCCATACGGCGGCCGACGTCTCGGTGAGGTAAAAGCATCCACGATAGTACCGACGGTTGCTTGTTGTGTGGCAGTTCGACAACGAGGAGCTAGGCGGAGTTCAAATAACCGGTAGGGTAACGATTCTCACATGTGTTTTGAATGTTTTAATCAATGATTTTATGCTTTGGAGCATGCTATGGATGTGTGGGGGATTTTGGATAGAATTGAGTATGTTTTAGGGGGGTTTTGATTAAAAATTGACATTTTTGAAATGGAAGTAGCATGTTATTGTGGTTCATGGATTTTCCCCCTACCTCTATTTTGTGTTTTCATTTGTTTTGGGGGAGAGGGACCCCGTGTTGTGGATCGGTGGAGAACGGAGGGGAGTTCAATTTCGGGCGTGAAACGCATCCACTTAGAGCGACGCGATTTCAAAGGCGCCACCCTGAGTCGACGCGAATTGCGGTCTGTCCCCCTGGGTCCCGAGGCCAGAGGGTGGGATAGGGCGCTGAATGACGTCGGCCATCGGCGACGCGATTCAGGCCAGTATCCCCGGGTCTCGAGGCTTCATAGTGAGGAAAACTAGTTTTGAGGCCGTTGAAAGGCGTCAACCTGAGTCGACGCGATTCAAGACAGAGCACCGAATTTCCCTGCATTTAACATAAGTGATTATTATACATTATGTTAATTAGATTCTTGTATATTGTTAGATAATCTTGTTATATGCATGCTTGAAATCATACATTGGGGCGGGGATTTTCATGTGATTGGAATCGCATTGTGTTGTGTTTATGCGATCGTGGACCTAGAGTGACAGTTGTTGGGTTTGTCTGTGTCGGATCCGGATAAAACGCACCGAAAAATAAATTTCGGATTGATGCTGTTTCGTATACAAAAATAAATCGGTAAATCGAATTTACCTTGTGCGGATTGGAATTTGAGTTCGTTCGGTTCCGTCGAAGTGATGCCGCAAACCGTGTAGGTGCTCGGCCTCTAGCGGTATCCATGCAGTTCTCCTCGCGATGGATCGTCCTTATATCCTCGCTCGATGCGGCGTTCGAGGATCCCATCTGGTTATCGTTAAACCCTAATCGGTCGATTCACCTGAATCGGATGCCGCTAATCTATATCTGATAACTCCTTATCAGATACAGAGTCTGCTCTTGCCAGGGACTTAAGCACATCATTCCCAGAACATTCTCTCTCCTATTACCGAGAGTGGATGATTCCGTATTGAACACACAATTACCTTCGAGGGCATTTCCCTGAACCCGATCACTTGGCTTATTGATAACCCATGGTTAGGGATTCGTTAGCCGAGGTCAAAGCTCAAAGGCATACCAACGAGGTATCCTTGGTGTCTCAAGTCCAAGGACTATCCACGCAACTGTGACAAAAGAATCAAGCTGGTTAACAATTAGGTATATATCATCCATCGATTCATGGTCGGATCAGTTCAGTGAACTCATTCGCCAATGAGCATCTACAGGCTCAGCATAGTGTCTCCACACAAGTGACTTATAGGATCAGTCACCCTCCTCATATGAGCTGAAGAAACTCGTACTAGTCTATCCGGATGTTTAATGTCCTTCTCAAAGATCCTCCGACTAGGAACAATTAAGGGAATGTGTTTATAGGTCTTCAGTCCTATAATTATGATCTCATCATAATCTGAAGACCACCGCACATGTCCATGGACTTCATCGTGATACGATAAATATAGATTGATTTAAACACACAATGAATTTATGCTATTTTATTAATAATTTGAATAATACACAGTGTCGAATTGGCTTGTGGCCACCAATACTAACAATCTCCACTTGGACTAAAGCTAATCACTTTTATACAGAATACCCATATTCTCTAAGTGACGCTCAAATACATATTGAGACAAAGGCTTCGTTAGTGGATCTGCTATGTTGTCGGCTGAGGGAAGCTGAGGGAACTCTTTCCACCACGACATCTCCTCTAGCTATGATTTCTCTGATAAGGTGAAAGTGCTTCAGAATGTGCTTCAACTTTTAATGAGACCGCGGCTATTTTGTTTGTGCAATCGCCCTATTGTTGTCACACAGTAGTGGGATGGGACCAGAGTTGCTCTCCACCATGCTAAGATCGCTGATGAACTTCTTCATCCATACTGCTTCCTTGGCGGCTTCAGCAGCGGCAATGTATTCAACTTCTGTTGTCGAATATGCAGTGGTTTCTTGCTTGGAACTTTCCCAGCTCACTGCTCCTCCATTGAGTGTAAACACAAATCCTGATGTTGACTTGCTGTCATCCTTGCAGCTTTAAGTTTCCTCCTCCATAGACTAGAAATAGATCCTTAGTTCTTCTCAAGTACTTAAGGATACATTTCACAGCCTTCCAGTGTTCATCACCTGGATCTGCCTGATGTCTGCTTGTAACGTTTAGAGCATATGCTACATCAGGTCTAGTACATAGCATGGCATATATGATGGAGCCTATAGAGGAACTTTGTCCATCATTGCCCTCTCTTCAGGGGTCTTAGGAGACTGACCTTTAAAGAGATAAATTCCATGTCTCATTGATATGAGACCTCTTTTGGAATTTTCCATGTCAAACCTTTTGACAATGGTTTCTATGTACATTGATTGTGTTAAAGCGAGTATCTTCTTTGATCGATCTCTATAGATCCGTATTCCCAATACGTAAGATGTTTCTCCTAAATCCTTTATGGAGAAGTTCTTAGACAACCATACCTTTACTGAAGACATCATCCCTACATTATTCCCAATGAGTAGGATGTCGTCTACATAAATGACCAAAAATGTGATTGCGCTCCCATTGTTTTTCTTATACATACATGGCTCATCTTCATTATTGATGAAGCCATAAGATTTGATCGCCTCATCAAACCTTATGTTCTTGCTTCGGGAAGCTTGCTTCAGTCCATAAATAGACCTCTGTAACTTGCATACCATATCTGGAGATTCTTTAGATGTGAAGCCTTCTGGTTGTATCATATACACCTCTTCTTCAAGGTTTCTATTAAGGAAGGCCTTCTTCACATCCATATGCCAGATTTCATAATCATGGTAGGCAGCAATGGCGAGAAGAATTCTGATAGACTTAATCATGACAACGAGTGAGAAGGTTTCGTCATAGTCAACACCTTGTCTTTGACGATAGCCTTTCACCACTAACCTTGTCTTATAAGTCTCAATTAGTCCATCTGCACCGATCTTTCTTTTGAGGATCTATTTGCAGTCGATGGGTAATATACCCTTAGGTAAATCTACCAAGTTCCAAACTTGGTTGATGTACATGGACTGAATTTCAGAATTCATGGCTTCTCGCCATCTCCTGGCCTCTGGACTCTTAATGGCCTCCTGGTATGTCTTAGGATCATCATCCTCATTATAAAGTATCTTAGAACCATCCAGATTGATATGTTCAACATATCTTTCGGGTGGTTTAGGTACTCTTTAGACTTACGAGGTTCCTATGTGTATTCTTGAACAGGTTTAGGGACTGACAATTCATCTAATGAACTATTGACAGTTTGTGGATATGGAACTTCTTCCAGAGTTACTTTACTCCTACTGTCTTTCTGGAGAATGTAATCTTCTTACAGAAAAATAGTTCTCCTGGCTACAAACACCTTATGTTCGCTAGGATGATAAAAGTAATATCCGTAGGTTTCCTTCGGATATCCCACAAATATGCATTTGTCAGTTCTGGATTCCAACTTATCTGTATCATGTCTATTGACATGAGCAGGACATCCCCAGACTTTAACATGCTTAAGGTCTGGTTTCCTTCCATTCCATATATCATATGGAGTGGATGTTACAGCTTTGTTGGGTACCTTGTTCAGGATATATAGCCGTGTTTAGTGCATATCCCCATAAAGACACCGGTAGTTTAGACATGCTTATCATAGATCACACAATTTCCATCAATGTGCGATTCTTCCTTTCTGATACACCATTTATTTGAGGTGTATAAGGAGGTGTAAGCTGAGAAATGATACCATTATCCTTTTAAGTATTTAGTGAACTCTATACCCAAGTATTCACCACCACGATCAGATCGGATGACTTTTATGCTCTTTCCAATTTATTTCTCTACTTCATTCTTAGATTCTCTGAATTTCTCAAAGGCTTCTAATTTATACTTCAATAAGTATATAAAGCCATACCTTGAGAAATCATCATCGAATGTAATGAAATAAGAGAAACCACCAATGGCTTGAGTAGACATAGGACCACATACATCTGAATGTATTAGTTCCAGTATGTCTTTGGCTCATTATCCAGTTCCAGTAAATGGAGATTTAGCCATCTTTCCCATCAAACACGACTCACAGGTTGCATATGATTCATAATCAAATAAATCTAAGTATCTATTTTTATGTAATTTTTGGAGTTTGTTTTCTACAATGTGACCAAGCCTACAATGCCATAGGTAGGCTATGTTCACTTCATACTTATTGCTTTCAGATAATGGATCGATATTATAACTAACATCAGAGACATTCAACAAGTACAATCCATTGGATAAAGATGCAGAAGCAACTAATTTATTTCTAAAATAAATTGAACAACCATTGTTCCCAATAGACATTGTGTATCCTATTCTATCCAAATATGAAATATAAATAATGTTTCTAATTATGCTAGGTACATAATAGCATTTAACTAATGAAAGTTCTTCTTCGGATGGTAGGTTGAGCTCCACTGTCCCTACAGCGATCGCCGCAACTCTTGCGCCATTACCTAGCCTCAGCTCCACCTCGCCGGTCCTCAACTTACACCTTCTTGTCAGTGCCTGTATAGAATTGCAGATATGAGAAAGACATCCAATATCCAATACCCATGATGTATAATCTCTGATTGACAAGTTTACATATATCATATAGATACTTGAAGCGTCCTACTGGTTCACGTTTCCTTAAGCCTTGTCCTTGAGGTATTCTTGTAATTCTTCTTCCAGTGGCCTTTTTGATGACAGTAGAAGCAATCACCCTTCTCAGCACTCTTGCCTTTGTCCTTTTTGACAACCTTTGGCTTTTTCATAATTTTGCTTTTATCTTTCCGAAAGGCTTGGACTGCTAGCCTCTTCCTGCTGCTCTTACCAACTATGAGGATTTAAGGTTTTTCCTTCACAAGGTTCCCTTCTGCAGTCTTCAGCATGTTAAGTAATTCAGCTAAGGTGGCTTGGATTTTGTTCATGTTAAAGTTAACTATGAACTGAGCATATGACTGTGGAAGAGAAGATAATACGCGGTCGGTATGCATATCCTTGGGAAGTGTAACCCCAAGAGTATCTAGCCTCTCCACCCATTCATTCATCTTCAGTACATGAGTTTGCACTGAAGATCCCTCTGCCATCTGAGCTTTAAATAGATTCTTAGATATCTCATATCTTTCGATTTTGGTATGCTCACCGAATATCTCCTTCAGATGGAGCATGATGGATCTCGCATCCATCTCCTTATGCTGCCTCTGCAACTCATTGCTTATAGAAGCTAGCATGTAGTATTGGGCCATAGTGGAATCCTCTTTCCATTTCTCATATGTTAACATGTCCTCCTCTGGGGCATCTAATGTTGGTTTAGTAGGAGGATCTTCATTCAGGACATACGCAATTTACTCAGACCTGAGGACAATCTTCAGGTTTCTGAGTCAGCTTGAGTAGTTAGGGCCTGTCAAACGATTGACATCGAGTATGCCACGCAACGAATTGTGGTGCAACTTTGTTTATCTAGTTTTACTCCCACTAATTTTCGACGGACTGTTTAACCTTCATATATACGAAACGGGAGATACCGACAGTCTCCTAGCGGGGATTAGAATCTCCAAGAATCACAGTATGACCTCGAGTAAACACATAGTAATTGTAACTCCTTGCAATATCCGATCTTATTTTGGCTCCCAGGTTATTAATGGTCCCGGGTAAACACAGTAGACCATTATATCCGGTCTAAGTTTTACCATCAATACGTGATAGAGTAGAGTAGGAATATAGCCTCCCGGGTAAACACGTGGATAGCTATATCGTTCCTATATTTTAATCCAAAGACATCTAATGCCATAATTAATAATCCCTTTATCAGATGATGGTAAATCTCAGGTAAACACATAGAAGATACCACCACCGATTTAAGTTCTATTAACTATATTGATGGAGAACCACACGGTGCATTTTCAATGACTCGCGCTCCGGCTTAGATTTTGTAACGAAAGTTTTAATTTTTTTTTTTATGTTGGTCTCATTCTAGGCGATAGTATTAAATATATTGAATATATTATTTATATACTATTAACCTAGTAGTTTGATTCGTAATCAAAGTAAATACATACATCGCATACATGTCACAGTGTGGTCATGGACAACACTGTGGTTTGACTTGAGCTAGACAGTCAAACACACACAAGTACATAATATAACAAATTATATTATGAGTTTGCAAACTCATAGGTTGAATGAACTCCTTCATTTCTTTCTTGGTTGTAGTTGTGGATCGTCCTCGCTCCACGCTCAGTCGCCTCGATCAAATTACATTAGAAATTCATAATTCGTATGATAATTTAACAGAAGCCTTATGAAGAGTACATTAAGGAGGGAGGTAGAGATACAATGGGATATAAGAGAGGGAGAGGTATGCAGACCTCTATTTATTAACAATTAATAATTTATACACACACCATCGATCCATATTCACACATCATCACAAAAATAATATTGCGTGCTTATCCATAACCATCGTGTAATTTTATTAAAACAAACCACATATAATTGAGCACATCACATGGCTAATAAAATTTTCAAAAATAAATTAATTTTGATTTCAAAAACCAAGGACCAAACAAAATTTTGGATTTGAATTTTCGGAAATTTCAGTCATTTATTTTTAAGCATGCTTATTTCAAATCAAATTTAAAATCAATCACATCACATGTGCAAAAACACCAAATAGGAAAATTTATGATATTCCATGCAAATTATAATTAATGACATTAAAGAAATTAATTTAACATTTAAATTAAATAACATTAGCATCACTTAATCTAACAATTAGATTAACCATTTAACAACAACTTGTTAATTAACCCCAAAGCATATTAATCTATTTACTGGCCATTAATAATTAAAAACATAACTTAATCTAATCATAAAATCCCATTTTATTCATAAGTTAAATTATGTAATTAAATAGGATAGTAAAATAGAGGAAAACAGGGGTTAATGGGCCTAATAAGGGGAAAAAGGGAGGGCTAGTCCAATGGTCTGGACCGGACCTTGGGCCGAGCCTCTCTAGCGCCTGGCCAAGACCCAGGCCCGCCCCAAGGGGCGGACCTGGTCTGGGTCGGGCCTAAGGGCCGACCCCGGCCCGTCAGGCTTGCCCCCTCCACCCGAGCGTAGCTAGGAAACCCTAGCTATGCGCAGGGTGGGGAGGCGGCGGCACCCTGCCGGCAGGGCTTTGCTCGCGGGTGATAGATATAGGTGGCCTCTAAGCCAATCACGAGGCACCTATTTCAATATGGTTCAATAATAAATGGCATATATATTTCATTATGTAGATTGGAGTGTTTATTATTATTGCGCATAATGAAGTCCATGAATGTGTGTAACGGTCATCGGATTATGATGAGATCATAATAATGAGACCGATGACCTATAAACACATATTCTGAATTGTTCCTAGTCGTAGGATGTTTGAAGAGGACATCAAACATCCGGTAAGATCTGGTCTGGACGAGGGATCGAGGACGAACCACCGCGGAGGATCGTGTGGATACCGCTGGAGGTCGGACGCTTGTGCGGCTAGCGGCATCGCCTCGACGGAACCGAAACGGTCGCAGATTTGATTCCGCGCAAGGTGATAAGATCACAACAACTGAATTTCGGTTTTAGTTTTCCGTTCCAAATCGGATCTGCGGGCATCGGGCGGGTATTTTCTTGTTGCTTCCGCTGCGTTCGTCGCTCCCCACCCGGATCCCAACGAAGGGAGCCCGGTGGCCAGGGGCTCCAGCGACAGTCCCGGCAACCCCCGGTTACCGGTGATCTCCTAAAAAAAAATCCCCCCCCCCCCCCCCCCCCCCCCACACACACACACACCCCCTTCCTTTGAACACGCAGGAGGAATAAGAAGAGAAGTGGCCAGTCGTGGCCTTCTCCGGAGCCGACCAGGAGGCTACCGGCGACCCCCACGGGGGGATCCCTTGCTCCGGCAAGCCATCTCCAACCCTTGGGGTGCCCGTGGAGATGCCGATTCGTACCCGTTCTTCGTCAGACGAAGAACACGAAATGCATGCAGAAAAAAATGATTTTAATGCAATAATTTACTATAAATTAACCATGTTCATCTAATGAACATGACTCATGCAATTAATATCAAAACGTAGCATGGAATAAATTATAAAACTGCCGATCTGGAGTCTGAAATGGCGAAGAACGTAGTGTAACTTGGCTCTGATACCACTGTTGGGTTAATCTATGTCGAATCCGGATAAAATGCAGCATAAAATAAATTTCGGATCGATGCCATTTCGTGTACAAAGAAAAATCGGTAAAGTGAATTTACCTTGCGTGGATTCGAATTCCCATTCGTTTGGTTCTGTCGAAGCAATGCTGCAAGCCGCGCAGGTGCCCGACCTCTAGTGGTATCCACGCGGTTCTCCTCGCGATGGATCGTCCTCGCCTCCTCTCTCGATGCGGCGTCCGTGGATCTTGTCTGGCTGCGCGTAATCCTTCGCGACATGCAGATTCAAAATTCCTATCGAATGGGAAGTGGAGTTGTCGAGAGTTGGAGCTAAGCCTCTACGGGGTTGGCCTCGAGTGGGGTGCCCAGGAGAAAGAGAGGGGCGGCAGCTAGGTCAAGGTTGCTAGCCCCCAACTTAGCGGCCGTACTTTTATAATAAGTGGTTTTGCGATTTTTCAGAAAAACCCACACTTATCTAAAATCCCATCAAATTATCCATTGACTTGAAAAACTTTTGCCTGTGACCCTCTAGGTCCCAATACCAGTCTGGTTAATGGCCCATTAAGCCCAATAACTCTTTATGGACCCACTGAATTAATTAATATCCTGATTTTAATTAATCAGCCGAATTTAATGTCCCACAGTAAATTCGGACAGGCTTCCAATCACGTTGGATGCCAAGCAACATCGCGTGATCCCAGATGGCATTGGGGTTATCGCAACCCTCTATTAGAACATTTCCGTCATCGGTTATCGCACAGATATAATCCTTCATCCGTGCAATATTCCTGAATTGACCTAGGGTTATCGTTAAAGCCTAATCAGTCGATTCACCTGAATCGGATGCCGCTAATCTATATCTGATAACTCCTTATCAGATACAGAGTCTGCTCTTGCCAGGGACTTAAGCACATCATTCCCGGAACATTCTCTCTCCTATTACCGAGAGTGGATGATTCCGTATTGACCACACAATTACCTTCGAGGGCATTTCCCTGAACCCGATCACTTGGCTTATTGATAACCTATGGTTAGGGATTCGTTAGCCGAGGTCAAAGCTCAGAGGCATACCAACGAGGTATCCTTGGTGTCTTGGGTCCAAGGACCATCCACGCAACTGTGACAAAAGAATCAAGCTGGTTAACAATTAGGTATATATCATCCATCGATTCATGGTCGGATCAGTTCAGTGAACTCATTCGCCAATGAGCACCTACAGGCTCAGCATAGTGTCTCCACACAAGTGACTTATAGGATCAGTCACCCTCCTCATATGAGCTGAAGAAACTCGTACTAATCTATCCGAATGTTTAATGTCCTTCTCAAAGATCCTCTGACTAGGAATAATTAAGGGAATATGTTTATAGGTCTTCAGTCCTATAATTATGATCTCATTATAATCCAAAGACCACCGCACATGTCCATGGACTTCATCGTGATACGATGAATAAAGATCTATTTAAAAACACAATGAATTTATGCCATTTTATTAATAATCTGAATAATACGTAGTGTCGGATTGGCTTGTGGGCCACCTAATACTGACACTAGTTGTTAGCGCTTTACACCCGGTGTCGGTGTGGGAGCGACACAGTGTCGGTGTGGGAGTAACAAGAGTCTAGTAGGCGAGGGTCACCTGGTTTACTCCGGGGTAATAGATAGTACCAATGTGGGAGGGGTACACTTCGGAGTGTCACTCGTGGCTGGGAGGAGACAAAACTACCTAGAGCTAGACTGACCGGATGACCAGCGCGCTATCCAAGGGGTTGTTGTTCCGTCCAAGCGGGTCGGTATTTTCCGAATTGGCTTGGCAGTTTCTTGTATGTTCCTTTTTGGTGGACATGTGATTTATTTATTGCTTTACTTGTACTTATTTTGCCTATATCCTTGTTGTGTTGCGATTGTGGGTGTGTGTGTGGGAGGTGGGAATTGAGGGATCCCTACTGAGTCCATTCTGGTATAACTCACTCCCTGCAATTTCAGGTGAGGGTTCTCGACAGGCGTAGCAGTTGTGGAGTTTCATCTCAGGTTGCGCGTCAACAGCCATCATTCCGAGGTATACCCCGACATAGTTGTACTTTCATTTTCAAGCATGTACGCGTAATTATTTCATTTCAGTTGTGGACTATGTAATTATTTGCTAAATCGAGTTGGACTGTAATAATTTTTAATTCCTATACTTTCCTTACAGTTCAATGTTGTGTGGAATGTTTAGCTTAGTTCATCATTTATTTCTCAGATTTATTTGAGATCCTGGTTTGGCTCCTAATTTTAATGATTCGATGTCCATTTAGTAATCGATTCCCCGATTATAGGATGGCGGGTAGTTACACTTAATGTGGCCATTCAAGAAAGCACTTTTTCATCCATTTAACACAATAAAAAATTTTTGGAGCCAGCAAATGCAAGCAACTTTGTTATGTCCTCCAATCTAGGCACAGGTGCATATGTTTCATCGAAATCTATTAATTCCTCTTAGGTATATCATTGTGCTACTAATCTAGCCTTGTTTCCTGTGATTACTCTGCCTTCATTAAGTTTATTTCGAAACACCCATTTGGTTCTAATTATTGGATAGTCAGTAGGGCTAAGAATAAGTGTCGACACTTGATTCCTTTTGAATTGGTTTACCTCTTCTTGCATAGACATTGTCCATGCATCATCTTTTATGGCATCATTGATATTCTTTGACTCAATTTGAGATACAAATGCAATATATTGACAAATATTAAAAGAAGATCTAGTGCGAATTCCTTAGTTAGGATTACGTATGATAGTGTCTATAGGATGGTCTTTGACTTGTATCCATTCTTTAGGTAAGTCATCTTAAGGCTTGGTTATTTCTTGTGGTTGTTCCTGAAGTTCATCCTTGCATCCATCAACCATTGATTGAGTAGGATCTAGTCTTGATTTATCTTGTTTTGTATTCGTCTCCTCCAAGATTTCTACATCATCATCAAGCACATCCTTTCTCAGTAATAGATTAGATTCATAAAAAGCAACATGAATAGATTCTTCTACAACTAAAGTACATTTGTTAAACACTCTATATGCGGTAGAAAAATTTACATATCCAAGAAATAATGTTTCGTCACTTTTAGAATCAAATTTAGCTACATTATTTTTACCATAATTCAAAATAAAGCATTTACAACTAAATGGTCTAAGATAAGTAATATTAGGCTTCCTAAATTTATATAATTCATAAGAAATTTTGTTCAAGATAGGCCTAATCATTGCATGATTAATAATGTAGCATGAAGTATTCACGGCTTCTGCCTAAAAGTATTTGGACAAGCTATTTTCACATAGAATTGATCTAGCTATTTCTATCAATGTTTTATTTTTTCTCTCAATAACACCATTTTGTTGAGGAATTTGAGGAGGTGAAAAGTTATGCTCTACGTCATTCTAATCACAAAAGTTATTAAACTCTATGTTTTCAAATTCTCTACTATGATCACTTCTAATACAAGTAATGGCATAACCTTTTTCCTTTTGAATCTTTCTACAGAAGTTAACAAATTCATCAAGAGCTTCATGCTTATAAGCAAGCAATAATACCCAAGTGTATCTAAAATAATCATCAATAATTACAAATCCATATGATTTACTGGCAGGACTAGATGTTCTTGTTGAACTAAATAAATCAAGATGCAATAGTTGCAATGGTCTAGTAGTTGAAATCACATTTTTTTTTTACTTGAATGAGGATTTTCTCTGTTTTTCTTTTATACATGCATCACAAAGTCTATCATTACTAAAGCTAACTTTAGGCAATGCAAGTTCTAAGTCATACTTGATTAAGTTTGAGATAACTCTCATACTAGTATGACCAAGTTTTCTATGCTATAAACTATGTATCATTATCATTGCAAGTAACTAAACAAACATTTTCTTCTTCAAAGCATCAAAATGCAAGATATAAACATTTCCTTTAAGTGAGCAACAAATTTAACGTGATTTGCATTCACATTAACAATTGCACAATGATTAGCTTCAAAGATAACCTTATGTCCACCATTACAAAGTTGACTAATACTAATTAAATTATGTTTCAAATCTTAAACAAAAAGTACGTGTTTAATCATTAAATTTGACATATCACCAATATTACTAATCCTTATTACCTTTCCCGTACCGTTATCTCCAAATGTGATGCTTCTACCTTCTTTTGTTTTGATATATAAGAACTGATCATTATCTCCTGACATATGTCTTAAGTAACTGCTATCTAAGTAGCATTCCTTTCTTTGAGCTTCACGGTATACTTACATCAAAGTAAGATTATTCTTTTGACTTTGATACTCAAATCTTTTTGAGTCCAATGAGGTTAGTTCTCACATTCATGTAATATTTAGGAATTCACATATTTTTATTTCTAAAAACATTCTCATTTAAAGATCAACAAGATTTAGCAATATGACCTTTCTTATCACATCCGAAGCAAGTTTTAAAAGGTGCACTAGATGTGGATGCCTTCAAGAATGATTTGGAAACATTCATGAATGATTTAGAAAAGGAGACATTGGGGTCAAAGTGTTTAGATGAGAGAAAGTATCCAATCCCTTCTTTTCTAAAGATCCCTTTGTGAGAGCCAAGTATCACATCTAGTATTTCCTTGCCTTTTACAAACTTAGATAGAGATGCACGCAAATCATTATTCTCATCTAACATCTTTGCATATTTCCTTTTAAACTTATCTCGGTCATCACTGAGCATCTTACAAGCATTGGTTGAAATTTCATGTTTCATTTTCCAATTATTTTTCTCAACCAAGAGAGATTGATAATCCTTTTTGAGGGATTTCAAGTCTTAGTTGATTTTCTTATAGACATCAAATAATTCATCAAATGTATCTTGTTATTCATCAAAGATAATTTCTTCAAGTTCGTTAGTAATTACCTCACTGTCTTCATCACCATTGGCCATGAGACACAAGTTGGCTTGTTCTTCTTCTTCATCACTTGAACTTGAATAGGATTGTTCTTCATCACTCCATCTGGCCATCATGGCTCTGTTCTTCTTGAGCTTCTCATTTGAAGATTCCTTGTCTTTCTTCCACAATCTCTTGATGTTAGGACACTCACTTTGAGTGTGTCCCAACTTCTTATACTTGTAACAAATCACTTCATCCTTCTTTGAGATGTCTCTTTTGTTGAAGCTCCTTCTTGGATTCTTGTTAAATCGTGCTTGACCTCTCCTTTTGTTAAAAAACTTTTAAATCCTCTATAAGAAGAGTGCAACTTCATCTTCATTTGGATCTTCTCTGGAACTTTCTCTTGGACTCTCCCTTAACCTCAGATTAAACCGTGGAAAGAAGGATTACCATGAAAATAAACCATATTGAAAGTAAATTGCTCAATTTGACTCGGATTGGGTTGTCTGGGCTACGTAACTAAATCACGTCTAGTCACGCAGACGTATTTTAGAAAGACATCCACCAACTTAGGAAGTCATTCGGAGGGGCCAAAAAGGAAATAAAATTGAAGATAAATGTAAAAATTTAAATGACGTCTACCATGGTGGATGCGTTTCAAGTGAATAGTAATCCATTCAAAAATCAAGTAATTAGTCGATTATAATTGAAACTCTAAATGGTGTCGACCATGGAGGACGAGATTCAAAAAATTCAATAATCGATTAAAATTTTGATTTAGAAACCGATTAGGATTAGAAAGTTAAATGACGTATAGCATGGAAGACACGATTCAAAAGACTTAATTAAATTCAAGAAATAATCAATAAAAATTACTTAAATGATTAAACTAAAGTCCACTTTGAGGCATTATAATGTGATATAAAATTTACTCAATATGAAGTCAAAATTAGCGTGTCTATAAATATTTGTTAGTTTTACACCCTATATCGGTGTGGGAGTGGCATGGTGCCGATGTGGGAGTGGCATGGTGATCCCTAGGAGGCGAAGGTCATTGGGTGGACCCCGAAGTAATAGATAGTGTTGGTGTGAGAGTGACACATTATGGAGCTTTGTCACTTTTATGGCTGGGTAGACGAAGAACCACTTTGGGCCAAGTAGGACGAAGTAGCCCGAGGCTACTTCAGGAGTTACTTCTTTGTCTCAGCAGGTCGGTAGTTACCGGTTGTAGCTTTACAGTTACTCTTGCGTTTTCACTCCCCAGCTATTTGATTTATTTACTGTTTTATGTCATACGTTACTTGCCTATCTCTTCGCGCTATTGTGGTTGTGCACGTAGGAGGTGGGGATCATGTGATCTCTACTAAGCCCATTTCTATTGTGGCTCACTCCCTGCATTTTCATGTGAGGCTTCCCAGCAAGTTTAGGAGTCTTCAGGAGATGTCTGGAGTTACATGCCAGCAATCCTTTGTTCCGGGATATGCCCCGATGTAATTGTACTATTTTTCATTTTGGCCTGTACGCAGTTTTATCTCCTTTCAATGGTAGACAATGTATTTATTTGCAGAGTTGAGTCGAACTGTAATAACTTTATTTTTAACAGCTTCTATTTTACAATTTGATATTTAGTAGCTTATTTAGCTTAGATTGTCACTTATTCTCTGAACGTTCTTTGTGATCCTGGTTTATCATCTTTGGGTTTGAAGCATCCCGAATGATTCTTTATCTGATCAATGCTACTTCGGACTTCTTGGATCTCTAGAAATCCACAAAGGTGTGGTAAAGAAGCAAATCCGACTAAGGTATGAGGCACACCACCAATGCAGCACATGCCCTCCGCCGATGTGTGCACACAAGTGGAACTCCCTCACTGCCCTTGGTCAGTCAAATATCAAAAGTTAGATTTGGACATATAACCCCATTATATGGCTAAGTCGGATTCTGACTTGACCTCATCATATGGCTAAAAGTCCCATGTCCCTTCCCCAAAGGATACATCAAATGAGCATCTATGCTAGTGAGATGGACATCCTATTTAGGTAAGAACATAGCATCAAAAGTTTATGTTTAATCAAAATCTTTGACATAATATGAAGTTTGCATAACCGTAGGTGGTAATTAGAGGTTCACAAGTCTATTAATCATTAGTCAACTTAAACATCACATAACTGGAGGTTCTTCGGTGATTCGGGTAGCCAAAATAGGCCTACGAGGTCCCCTAGAGTCAGTGGTGTCGACACCCTTACTGTTTGTGTCTATACCATGGCTCCCAGGGCCCAAAATAGAGCTATGGACTTTGTGGTTTGACACCAATAGTGGTGTTGACACCATGGGTATTTCAGGGTCCTAAAAATTGGACTAAACAGGTAGCCCAACTTCAAAAGGCCACAACTCGTAATATACACCTCCAAATTGAAAATCATTTTTTTCGTGTGAAAGAGTATTATGTCAGCTATAAGATATCCAAAAATCAAGTCAATTGAAATATCACGCAAGTCATAGTGATTAAAATACTAAGTGGCTATCAATTTTCAAAGACAACCACACACTTATGAAGATGAGGGTCTATCCCACTCAAAGCTCCACCAAAATTCATGAAATTTAAACCATGATATGTAGATGTGAAGCTTAAGCAATCTCTAAAATATCCAAGAAAATTCATCTACTATATTGAGCACGGTAATTAAAACAATCTACAAGAAACTCTATTTCTAGAATAAGCATAAATGGCATAGAAATCATTTGTTCCATTATATCAAATGATTTATAGACATCAAATTAGGAATTCTAGAGACTATTACAGCCTATAGGACATCAAAATTCATGCATGCACACCCATTCCATAGGCCAAAACCAACTTGGACAGAAGGAATCACATTGATTTACATGTTGGGCATCACCTATCTCAAATTGAGATCCTAGCAACCCAAAGGGCCTTCAAGAACCAACCAACGCTTAAGATAGGAAGAAGAAGAGAAGTCCAAAGCTTTCTCTATGAATTCCTCCTTTTAAGATGGAGTTTCCACCAAGAAAAGCTTCAAGAACACCGCTCCAAGATCTCCTAGGCTTCTAAAGTCCCCATGCAAGCCTCTAACAGCAAGCTCACACACACGCACACCTAATTCCCACTCCAAACTAGCCAAGAGAGTGATAGGGGAGGTGGAAGATATAATGGGAAAGAGAAGGAAAGGTTTGGTTCGTACTCCCTCTCTAGCTCATATATAAACCTAAGGGGATTTGCATCCATACCTTCAATCTTTCAAAAATATGTCCTCACACCCATTTATATCCATTGGGCCATCTAAAGTTCACTTTCTAAGGTCTAATTACCCTTATTTGGGTCCTAAAATCTAACCCATAAATCTAGACTAGTTCAAAGTCATCTATTCACATTTCTAAATAGATTTAAACCCACTAAATTTGTGGAACCGAGCCGAAAACCCACTAAGCCTCAACTAACCCACATGATTAGGTTTAAATCACACATAATATGTCATAATATGCTATTTAACACAAATTAAAGTAATTTAATGAAACTTAACCTAGCTTGTGTTAGTTTTTGGGTGTCCTACAGACCAATTATGGGCCGTGTAGACCCAATGTGTTATACAATCTTGTTCAATATAATTAAGTGGTAATTAGAGCGTAAACTTGTAATATGTGGATTGCTTTACGTTGTCCCTAGGATATGTGGTTGTACAGTCAATTTCGAGATTGGATCTCGAATGTGAGTTTAACTGTATATAGACATATACCTTAAACTGTTCTTGATTGGAGAGTAATCATTCTGGGACATCGATTACTTATAAATCAGCACGCATGATGTGTAGATGACCAATCTTACGGTCATAGGTGCGGGGCACCAGCACATATGTGTGGGTGTTCATCATGGGAGGATGTTCACTGAACTGATCCGCTGATGGATCTTCAGATGGTTAATTATACCTAATGTCAACTGAAGATCCATCTGTCTCAGTAGTATCGTTGATCCTTTGACCTGAGACATTAATGTGGTCTCGCATGAGGACTGGTGTGGTTTAATGTTTGGTTAAGTGACTTTAACTATAAGTCATGAAACACTGAATTATTAGCCACATCGGGATGCATGCGAAGACCGTTAATGGTCAAGAGGGGATCGTTCACTGTCAAGTATATCACAGACAGTTAATGAGTTATGACATGGATGCTCCACTAAATCCCTGGCCAGGGTGGTATCAGTTCGTTTGGAACGAACGTGAAATTACTATGGAGGTCATGGTCAGACGACACGATCACTAGTGGTTTGACGAAACCATACCACAAGATCGGATCGGACTTATAGAATGAGCGAGAGATTATAACAATACGGTAACTGAAGACTTATAGGTGCCTAACAGGGTGAAGATGAACCCGACATCCTCTGGGATCATGCGGATTTGCTTGACCCAACGTGATTAAAAGATCCGGAACAAGTTAAACGGTTATTGGGAATAACCGGTTTAATTTACTTCTAATTAGATTAGAAGTTAATGGATCTTTAAACCAGAGAGATAATGGGCCTAGAAGATCACACACAAATAACTCTTGCAGAACGGAATATTATTGTATGGACAAATATACTAAAGCATTAGATTCTTTTGAGAAAGAAATCTGTGAATGACTTAAAAGTATATATATGCAATAATATAAAGGACATATATATAATATATATGTTAGTAGGCTTATTTGATAAATAAGCTAATAATAATATATTGATATATAATATACCTTGGGGTTTACTTTAACTGCGACAGTTAAAGATGTGTTTGGTTAAACGAGGCGGTTCAAGCTGCCGCCTTAACATTTCTATATATAACCCATGTTCTCCAACCCGTAACCTAGCTAATGAAACCCATTCACATATAGTTGGCCGTCAAGCTGAAGGATTGGATTCTTCCCAGGAAGGCTTGAGGGTTGTGCGGGTTGGAGAAGGAGAATTCCGTTGCTGCGAGGGTTCGTGTGGATCATCTTTAGAGGCCGTATGCTTGTACGGCTCAAAGCTTAAAGGAGTTCGATATCGATTTTCACATGACAACATGTACTGTGCAAAGTGAAAATCTCGTGTGATTTATTTAGATCATTTTTGTTGCATCGATCAGAGTCCGAACCGGTTTGGGAAATCATTTCATTTTACGTTCTTCCGCTTCTGTGATTTCCCGAGAGTTACGACCGAACCCAATAGTGGTATCAGAGCCAGGTTTAGGCTCATGTTGATGCAACTGGGAACAATGATCTATGTTGTAACATTATGTTCGAGTTCTTCAATTTTATTTTAATTTTTGGGCCTTGAAAATTTTATTTTTTCAAAGACAGTGGGAGTTTGGACGGCATGCTGGGCCACCGTCCATGGCCATGTAAACGGCACTTGGAGTGGCCGTCCTGATCGTAAACGATACTTGGAGTGGCCGTCGAGTTTGCAGAATTTTTTTTATTTCTGAAATTTTTCGAAGAAAAAAAAAAAAATTAAACGGTGGACGGCCATGCATGTGGCCGTCCACTTGCCAACGTGGTGGCCGTCCACCACAAGGGTGGACGGCCAACCAAGTGGAAGGCACATGGTGGCCGTCCACCACCATATTGCCGTCAGGTTAATTTTGAAATTATTTAAAATTAATTGTTGCCCGATTTTTCCACTGTTAGGCGCACTACTCCAACCCGCACTGTGCACTGCACTGTCTCAGAAAATTAAAATTTTGTCTAAAAAATTATGATAATTATCGGATATGATTAATTAAATTTATTGTTAATTAATCTGATAATTATCATGTAAATTTTGAGTTTAATTGAAGTTTACGTATAAATTCAAACTTTCGAATTTTTAATTATTAGATAATTGTTAAATTCAAAATTTCGAGAGGATTATCGTTAAAATTCAAATTTTGAATTTGCAAAATTATTGGATAATTTTCAAAAGAATAAATTGTGAATTTTAATGAAAGATAATTGAAGACGATCATTTAATTAAATTGTATTATGTCATTGGATGATTAATTTGAATTTAAATTTCATGATTGTCTTAATTGTTGTTGATTGATTGAATTTAAAATTTTAAATTCATGTGTGTATCCTCTTATACGTATGGAATGGTTCTGTGAATAGATGTTACTGTGATGCCTTAATTATTTTGGTCTATGTTAGATTAATTTTGAATGTAACGATGAGTTTTTCAAAATTAAACATGACCAAAATTTCTCGTATGCACAACCCATGATTTCAATCCAAATATAAGGATTATTTTCAAAAATAACCCTTCTGTGATTGATATGATTGTGTTTGAAAGGGAGGGTGATCATGGACTTAGCTCAGTTCGTTTTAGGCCTGCGAGCCTTCCTTCTTCCTCTATTTTAATTTCCAATGTAATTCTATCTTCCTCCGATGAATGTACTCACCTTAAAGGCTGCTGGAAATTATTTAGCATGTAATTCTTTTTTCGGCCTGCGAGCCGTGTAATTATTGTAATTAATGCTGCGGATGGAGGTTGAAGGCATGTAGGACGAACTGCGAGGATGATCCTACTGTTTGGAAAGTAGGCTGGATATCAGCATAGCTTTACTTAGAGTCCATGATCACCCATGCTTATTTATTTGCATGGGATGCGTTTATTTTGAGCAATTATTAGGTACAGTAAATATATAGCTCGAATATATTCTACCACTTAAGGTGAGACCAAGATAAAAGCAAAATACCCTCTTTTATAAATATTAGATCTGTGAACGTGACTTTAGAAGTCGTCGTGGCCCTCCACCATTATAGGGTGACTGAATGCCATTATGTCATGGATTTGTTGTGCTTTCCACAAGGTTCATGATTTGGTGGCAGGATCTCAGTCCTAAAGCCTTGCTTCAATGAGATGAGGGACTGAACTTGGCCTTGTTGTGCTTTCCACAAGGGTCGGGTCACGAACTAATTACTGTGTAGTAATGGTGGTGCGATCTAACTGGGAGTATCCTTTGTTGTGCTTTCCACAAGGGGATGACTGCTCGGGGGCCGAAAGTAAGATATTGCATTGGGTGCAAGTGCTGTTGACTGCCCAAGGAATGGGATGTGATTTGTTGTGCTTTCCACAAGGTTGCATCTCAGTTCTGTTGGGATTCTGACTCACTAGGATGATCGCCGTGATCTCCCGTTCTATGTGATTGAGGGTCATATAGTTCGACGCAAAATAGTAGAGCTAACTAAGATAGAAAACCATATCTAAAGTTAGAACCTTGAACGCATACTAAAATATTGTCTTTTATTTTTCATTCAGATCATCATGTCATTGTCGAATCCCCTCCGTAGCATCTTGGATGCAAACAAATTGACTGGACCTAATTTTCAAGACTAGCTGCGTAATCTGCGAATAGTCTTAACAGCCGAAAAGATTGTGTACGTGTTAGACACGATTCAACCTGAGCCTCCCGGTGATGTCGAGGAGGGTGATCAATTAAATTATGCAAAATGGTCAGAAGATTCTTCCCTTGCGCAATGTTATATACTGGCCTCTATGACTCCCGAGTTACAGAGGCAATTTGAAAGGACAGATTGTAGAGCTATACTTCTCCAACTACGCCAGCTCTTTGGTGAGCAGGGTAGAATAGAGAGGTATGAGCTCTCAAAGAAACTTTTCAGGACTCGGATGTCTGAGGGTGCTTCAGTACAAGCTCATGTACTGAAAATGATGGAGTGGATAGAGAGACTCAGTGGGCTAAGATTTAAGTTGGATCTTGAACTTAGCATTAATCTCACTCTCCAGTCATTGCCTGAATCCTTATCTCCCTTCATAATAAACTTTAACATGAATAGGATTGAGGTTTCTCTACCAGAACTTCTAAACATGTTAAAGAGTGCTGAAGGGACTATACAGAAGGATAAACCATCCTCTGTAATGATTGTTGGTCGGACCAACAAGAAAAGGAAGGCCACCTAGACACCCAATAACAAGAAGGGAAAGAAACCGACTAAAGGTAATCAGATCACCAAGGCAGGCAAGGACAAGGGCAAGAAGGATGAAAAAGACAACAAATGCTTTCGGTGTGAACAGACATGTCACTGGAAAAGGAATTGCAAGGCAATTCTAAAAGAAGGTTTTTTTGTCATTGACTTAAATTTGTCTCTTATGAGATCCACATCATGGTTATTAGATACTGGATGCGCATCTCATATCTGCAATTCTTTGCAAGTACTGACAAATAAAAGAAGACTTGACAAAAGAGAGATCCAACTAAGGATGGGCAATGGAGCTATAGTTGCTGCTATAGCTGTGGGGACTGCTCATCTTAGTTTACCTTCTGGGATAATTTTAGAGTTAACAGAGTGTTATTTTGTTCTAGAAATTGTCACAAATATTGTATCTATTTCCTGTTTAAATAATGTTGGTTACTCTTTGACGATAACTAGCATTGGGTGCTCTATTATCAATAATAGTTTGATTATAGCTAATGGTTATTTGTTTAATGGGTTATCTATTGGATATATGTAATGATGTAATGCAGGTTTCCAGTGATAAGACAGAAGAAGTGAATCCTGCACATCTTTGACATTGCATACTTGGTCATATAGGAGAGAAGATGATTTCTCACTTATGTTTAAATGGATACTTGAATTCATTAGAATTCAAATCATTTGATACTTGTGAGTTGTGTCTCATGGGGAAGATGACCAAAGCTCCTTTTAGTGGACATGGTGAAAGGGCTGTTGAGCTTTTGGAACTCATACAAATGGATGTATGTGGACCCATGTCAATAGAAGCTAAAGGAAGATATCTCTATTTCATTTCTTTTATTGATGACTTCCCTAGGTATGGGTATGTGTATTTAATGAGATGTAAATCACAAACTTTTGAGAAGTTTAGGGAATATAAGGATGAAGTAGAGAAGCATACTGATAAAAGTATCAAAACTCTTCGATCGGATCGAGGAGGTGAATACTTAAGTCTCGAATTCACTTCTTACCTAAAGGACAATGAAATAATTTCTCAGTGGACCCCACCATATACACCACAGTATAATGGTGTATCTGAAAGGAGAAATAAGACCTTGTTAGACATGGTCCGTTCCATGATGTCCTTGGCAGAATTACCATTATCTCTATGGGGGTACGCTTTAGAGATTGCAGCCTACTTGTTAAACAGGGTTTCAAGTAAGTCAGTTCCTACCACACCATATGAGATATGGAAGGGAAGGAAACCAAACTTTAATCATATTAAAGTTTGGGGGTGTCCTGCCCATGTAAAGAGGAATGACGCAGATAAGTTAGAGTCAAGAACAGACAAGTGTAGGTTTGTGGGATATTCAAAAGAGACATTTGGATATTATTTATATCACCCTTCTAAGCAAAGGGTCTTAGTGGTCAAGAGAGATGTATTCCTGGAGAAGGAATATCTCCTCCAGAAAAATAGTGGAAGCCAGATAGAACTGGACGAGGTCCATGAACCACAAATTGGGAACACAGTCTCATTAGATGAGACACCACCTACGGAAGATGTTCAAAATGAAACACAGATATTGCGAAGATCTGGTAGGGTACCTAGAGAACCTGAGAGATATGTTGGACATATCTTTGTCAGTTCATCTAAGGTACATATAAATGAGGATGATGATCCTCAATCCTATCAGGAGACAATTTGTAATTATGACTCCGAGAAATGGAAGGAAGTTATGGATTCAGAAATCCAATCCATGTATACCAATCAAGTTTGGAACTTGGTTGACATACCTGATGGGAAGGTCCCTATCGGCTGCAAATGAATCTTCAAGAGGAAGATCGGAGCAGATGGATAAATTGACACTTATAAGGCTCGTCTGGTAGCAAAGGGATATCGTCAAAGACAAGGAATTGACTATGACGAAACTTTTTCACTAGTAGCAATGATAAAGTCAATTAGAATCCTCCTTGCCATTGCAGCATACTTAGATTATGAGATCTGACAGATGGATGTGAAGACAACATTCCTTAATGGAAACCTGTCAGAAGAGGTGAACATAGTACAACCTGATGGATTCACATGTAAGCAACATCCCAATAAGGTATGCAAGCTTCATAAATCTATTTATAGATTGAAGCAGGCGTCTCGAAGTTGGAATCTAAGATTTGATGAGGTTATCAAATCTTTTGACTTCATTCGAAATGAAGACGAACCCTGTATTTACAAGAAGGTCAGTGGGAGTTCAGTAACTTTTTTGGTCCTCTATGTTGATGACATCTTACTCATTGGGAATGATGTAAAGATGCTGACATCAACTAAGTCTTGGTTGTCCAAGACATTCTCCATGAAAGATTTGGGAGAAGCATCCTATGTGCTGGGCATAAGGATCTATCGTGATAGATCAAAAAGGATGTTGGGAATATCCCAATCCATGTACATAGATACTATACGCAAGAGATTCGAGATGAAAAATTTCAAAAGAGGTCTCATTCCTATGAGACATGGAATTTATTTATCTAAAGGCATGACCCCTAGAACACCTGAGGAAGTAGAGCACATGAGTCGGGTACCCTATGCCTCGGCAATAGGGTCGATCATGTATGCCATGCTATGTAGTCACCCTGATGTGGCCAATGCTTTGAGCATTACCAGCAGATATCAGAGTGATCCAGGCGAAGAGCACTGGAAAGCAGTGAAATGCATCCTTAAGTACTTGAGAAGAACTAATGATCTTTTCTTGCTATATGGAGGAGAAGATGACTTAAAATTAAGAGCATATACAAACTCTAGTTTTCAGTCAGATTTGGATGATAGCAAATCCATGTCTGGATTTGTATTCATGTTAAATGGAGGGGCAGTCAGTTGGAAGAGTTCCAAGCAAGAAACGACTGTGGATTCAACGATAGAGGTAGAGTATATAGATGCGGCTGAAGCTGCCAAGGAAGCAGTCTGGATGAAAAAATTCATCTCGGAACTTGACATAGTTCCCAGCATATCAAATCCCATCCTATTATTATGTGATAATAATGGGGCCATCGCGCAGGCGAAGGAACCTCGGTCTCACCAAAGGTCGAAGCATATTCTAAGGTGCTTCCACCTTATTCGGGAGATTGCTGCAAGGGGAGATGAGATGGTAGAACATGTACCATCAGAAGACAATATTGCAGATCCGCTGAATAAGCCTTTATCACAGATTGTGTTTGAGCGTCATCAGGAAAAGATGGGTCTCAAGACTATGGGCAATTGGTTGTAGTACAAGTGGGAGATTGGTAGTTTTTGGGTGTCCTACAGACCAATTATGAGCCGTGTAGGCCCAATGTGTTATACAATCTTATTCAATATAATTAAGTGGTAATTAGAGCGTAAACTTGTAATCTATGGATTGCTTTGCGTTGTCCCTAGGATATGTGGTTATACAGTCAATTTCGAGATGGGATCTCGAATGTGAGTTTAACTGTATATGGACATATTGTCACCAAAAATTGAACAATAAGGAGAGCCTAAAGATCAACAAAGAAGGCCCAAAATCAAAGATAATTGAAAGGAAGAACCGAGCCTATTGATTCAAGCAAGAAATGTCCAAGTATTTTTTTAAAGAAAGTCCAAGTGAAGAAGAGTAAAGGGGCAGCAGCTAAGCCCAATTTTGCAAGCCAAAAGAATAAAAAAGGGGTCACTCTAGGGCCCAAATGGTGAATCAAAACACCATAAAAAAGATCTTCATTCATCTCACAAATCAAAAAATCAAAATAATAAATACAAGCATTCTCATTAGTAACAAATGAGTCTGCGTATCCTTGCGCAGACTCAACTTCATGTTCACTTCCAAACATAAAAAATTAATAAATCTTCAATGCATCCATATAAATCAATCCAAAAAGACTAAAAAATGTCTCTCATCATCATCCATCAATAAAAATCAATAAATCAAGTCTTGCACAGACTCAACTTTAAACTAAAAAATAAGCTTTCTTCTTAAATAAAAGTTGAAATTCATTCATTTGTCAAATGCAATCTTGTATATCTTTCTTATATCATTTCAAAGGGTGTTATTCTCTTCTTCCGACGATTAATCAAGGGTTTTCCTCTTAGGAGGATGTAATTAACGCTATTCCATTTATGGGTAGCGGGATCGGGTCGAAGAACTATGCATTCATCTGATTGAGTCAGGTAGAGCGCACAAATAACAAATCTAAATCAAAATAAAAAAATCATGATCAAGTGCATTTTTTCTCTAAAAAATGTACGACAATCTCTTTTGGCACGCCCGGTGGGACCTGTCCTCTCTTCATCTTCTTGTCGGAAGAATAAGGATAACACCCATTCTTTAAAGTTATTGATTATCTCTTTGTTGTATTGCAGGAGATTCAATGGAATGGAAAGTTTTCTTTGGCCGTCTGGTGGTCGAGAACCATGCTCGCTATGGCTACCTGGCGGTACCTGTGGCATTCGGGAGCTTCCCTCCCGTTATTGGTTTTCCGAATTTTCTCGGAGTGGTCTTCATGCAACCTGAGATTATATCTGATAAACCTCAGGTACAAGTAGTCAGCTGCTGCACTATTCACAGTCATGCTGCATCATCTTCAAGACAATATCGAGGAAATATCCGAAAGGGTCAAAATCCCCAGTTCAATTCAAAGGCAGTCTCTGCACAATGGTCTAGGACCAAAAAATCAATTCTTGTTGGGAGCCTGCGGATCTTTCTAGACGGCAGCAGAGTTGATACTTCCAAAGACCGACTGGTTCCAAATATTCCAGTTCAAAACTCATTCCAGGTCCTTGAAGACATGGACAGAGAAAGAATGAAAAATGAAAGAAAATAAAAAGGAAAAGCTAAGATTCAGATGTCGGAAAAGCAAGAAAGAAACCCCAAACCAGCTTATTGTTATGGGTTGAAATATTGTCAAGAGCCACCAGCAAAATAAATCTGGCTGCCCAAACATCAAGAAGATCAATATGCACAAGAAAAATCAAAACCAATCTTTCAGTTACAAAGGCGGCAAATATGGAAACCAATTCAAAGGCAGCTGCCTCATGCTGAGTTGCCAAAAAAGAAGAAGTCAAGAGGAAGATATGTAAATGAAACATCTGTATTTCAAAGGCTGCAGCCGAAACCTCCTTCCGCAAGGAGATCAGTAGAATTCACCCAAGGAAGCCTGATAATTTATTCATGTCATACTATCAACAAGTATGCGGTACTCCCTGAAGATCCAGAAGAAGTCAGAGATTTAGCTTCAAGGCCGGGTCTAGTTACCCGAAGAATGCAAGTGGCAGCCATAGTTGCCCAAAATTTTCCTACCCTGTTGGAAAACATTGATGAGGAAGCGGACCTATCTGCAAATGTCATTGAAGCATCAGGAGAAGCTCTTTCTGCACCAGCAGAGCAGCAGCTTCAACGTCAAATCAATCAGCAAAAAGAAGCAGAATCAAGCATAACTCAGTTGTTATTGCAAGAAATTGAGTTGCTGAAAAGCAATTGAAAGAAAAAGATGCCCAAATGCAAGGGGCAGGATGGGCTGGTAAAGAAGGAGGTGCTTCAACTTCCTCTTATCCTCGGGTGGCCAACCCTCCAGTTCCACCTCCTCCGTCTCAAAATCTTCTAAATATATCTATGCAGTCATTTAAGCCTATGCCTATGAATGAAACACCTGCATATATTCAAGTATCTAATAGTCAAGTTGCTCCTGCAACAGTATTGCAAGACAATTTGATCTCAAATTTGCCATTTCAAGCCTCCCAAATTCAGAGAGTTAATTTCTTCCCAAATCCAGCAGATCCTGCTGTGGCTCAAAGGCTAATGTTAGAACAGCTCATTGATATGAAGCTGGCAGAAAGAGTGGAAGGTACCTCCATGGTATATGATGTGTACAAAGTACCATATCCGGTGCATCATGCTATGAAGAGGCTTCCGCTGGGAATGACTAAAGTGCCCAAGTTTGAAAAATTCAATGGCCAAGGAAATCCAAAAGAACACTTGGCATATTATAATCGGGCAATGGGAGACCTGGCCACTGATGAATCTTATATGCTGAAATTTTTCGGGTCTTCATTAACTGGACTCGCATTTGAATGGTATTCTTCTCTTCGGCCTGGATCTATTGCTGGGTGGGCCAACCTCCAGAAGCAATTTCAAGACAGATTTTATCTGGTGGAGAGAGAAATCACTCTGGCAGAGCTATATACTGTGAAACAAGAAAACAATGAAAATGCTTCCAAATTCATTGCTAGGTGGAGGAATCTTAGCATGAAATGCAAAAGACCACCATGTTAAGAAGATGCAGTGGTGATATGCAAAAGTAATCTGAAAAATGAAGTCCTTGAAAGGCTGGTAGCCATTGAAATCAAGTCTTTTGACAAATTGAATACTGTGGTATCAGAAGTTGAAAATTTTCTGAACCGATCCAGAAGTGAACCAAGCAACAACAAAGGGAAGTTTGATAGAAGAATGCTCTACGTGAGTCAAATATAGTAGATTTATCTACATTCATCACGGAGCAACAAAAGAAAGGTCTAGCCATCCAGGCCGAAACCAGCAACAATAGAGAGAAAGAAGCCCGAGCCTTATCCTCTCTCAGAAACAGAATGAACAAGCCATATAGCTTCCCAAAAGATAAAACTCGTGTTCTATTTGAATGGGTACGAAAATACAATCAGATTGTGTTACCACAGTCGAAGAGGCCAGAAGATGCCAAAAGATCTAATGATCCAAATTATTGTCCATATCACCAAATCATGGGACATCCTATCGAAGAATGCTATGTGTTCAAAGATGCAGTTGAAAAATTAATTCAGAAAGGTGTCCTGAAGATGGGAGATCATCTTGTCGATCCTCTGCAGCCTCATGCCTGGACAAAAGCAAATGTGGCATCTGTAAATGTGCATCATATGGTTCCTATTTACCAGTCATTAAGCTCAAAAACAGCAGAAAGAAGCACACAAGTCACCTATGAGCAACTGGTACTTCAACCACTCCATGCATCTCATTGGGAAACAGTCAAAAAGAAGTCAAGACCTCATATCAAGCAAAAATCATCAGAAGTATATATTCATTGAGGTATTCCACGACGGCCGACATATGCTCAACCCGTCCCTCTACCAAATTTGGATAATATGATATCCGATATGTCCAAAATGGCTTTATCTACGCCAGTCAAAGCTGCAGCTTCAGGCAAAAAACAATGTGTGTCTTTCCCTTAGCAGAAGACATCCCAATCAAGTTCAAGTTACCCTGCTCCAGCAAGCAGTATATGGAAATGGGTAGATCCTCATACTGTAAGGAGGGTTACCAACAGAAGAAGAAAAAGAGAAACACCAATACCAATTCTACCTAAGGGTAAAGATCCATTGTCAAAGTTGCAACAGCTAATAGACAGCTTGGATGAATATGAACAGCCTCAAAGAAAGCCAACAAAGCTGAAGCATTACATCCCATGGGAGAAACTCCAAAATATGACAATGAAGCAAATACATGAAGAAGCCCTATTCTGGGAACATGAAGTCAAAAAGCCAAAGACTGATGATAATAAGGAAAATGGGAAAGAAGAGCAGGAAGGCATTTGCACTGTCATGTCTTGCAACACAATATCAACAATAAATTAAAGTGAAGATGATGAGGAGGAAGAAATATTCCTTGCTCCAAAAATGGAAGTGATGGAAAGCTCTACATCAACTCCAAATGAGCAACATGTCACCCGCTCTGGCAAAACGTGGGGACGGAAGCCACCATTGGCTACCACTCAAAAAATTATCCAGCTGCAAGGGGAAATACCATATGTCATCCCAGAACCAGAAGTCAGAGGAATGGAATCCATGCTTTTGTCAAAAAGAAATGTTCAAATCCCGCTAACGCTCGGGCTATATCCAGAAAATTCTGATTAAGAGACTGGGGTGTTACCCTCTTTATATGAATTTATGACAGTTCAAAAGTCTGCAAAGAAAGGTAAACAAGTCCAGTAGCAGCCTCTCTAGAAGTTCATGATAATGAAAAAGCAGAAAAGAAAGTCATCGGCTTACTAAAAAGGTTGCCATCTAAATTCACAGTGTGGGAAGTTTTGTCACTCAGTGAGGAATTGCGGAAGGCTCTCATTGCAGCTTTAAAAACTCAAATTTATGATGCTCATGTAGCAGAAATTCAAGAAATATCCTATGAGTCATTCACGGCTTTCATCACCTTCACTGAAGATGGTATGTTGCTGCCTACAAATGACCACAACAGGCCACTCTACATGAGAGGAAAGATAAATGGACAATCTGTCAATAGAATTCTGGTTGACTAAGGCTCTACTGTCAGCATCATGCCTCTCAGAACTTTCCAGAAATTTCATTTTCATATGCACCTAAGAAGAGTGCAAGATTTCAAAATAGTTGGATTCAACCAGAAGTCAGAAACACCAATTGGGGTGGCTGAATTTGAAATGGTCATCGGTGACTTTCACTTCACATTCCTCTTCCATATCATAAATTCTAATACCACATACAAAGCTTTCCTTGGGCGGCCATGGATGCATCAATATTTTGTGGTGCCCTCCTCATTGCATCAATGCATCAAATTTCCCTGGGAAGGACAAATACAGCGGGTCTTCGCTGATCTTGAGCCTTTTGAGGTTCATGAATGCCATCTTATGGATGCCAATCTCTATATACCTCCACCCCTGGAGGAAAAAGAAGATAAAGAAACAGAAAAGTCTGATGCCAGTCGAAGCAAGGAATGGTTTCCACCTCCACCAGATATAGGCTCTCTCAGTCTTGAAGACAAAGAAGCTACTGTTCTAAAAAGTTCTTCAAAGATAACCAAACAACAAGATGTACTCTCTACAGAAGTCATGGTCCCATTCGGACTAATACATCCTTTGGAGGAGTATGAATGTCAGCTCGTAGAGCCTTTGAAGAAATTCGTGGTTCCTCACGAAGATGGACATAAAACAGTCTTTTATAGAGCTGATGAGCAGTCGACTACTAAAGACAAAGATTGCTATATTCCCGATATAGAAGAAGAATTATGGGTTGACATCATGGGTCTCCCAGACGTGACAAAGCACACAGAGGAATTGTCTAAGGCTCAGTCAATTTCATTATATCAAACAAAAAAGGAATGGAGCAGGTTCCAACAGCTATGGTACCCTCCTAACATGTCCAAAGCATTGATGCAACATAAACAATATCCAGGTTTGGAATATACCTTGCCGAAAGAAGAAACTCCTAAATTATCAGTAAATATGACATCTATTTTGTCAGAAATTTCAGAAATTGCACAAGCAATATATGATGACTATGATGAAGAGCAGCCCACGGGTCAGTCTATTCAAGAAAGTCAGCCAGAAGCTGATCAATCTCCTATTCCGGCATGTCAATGCTGGAAACATCTTGAAGAAGAATACATCCAAGTCGCAGAAGTCAAGGAAAATGATATCCCAAGTTCCAATATGGTTCAGAATATACCAGAAGAACAAGAAATTCCATCTATTACCCCTGAACCTCATGTTAACACAGGTCAAAGGGAAGATGAGCTTACTCAGCTTATAGAAAATCAACAGGCAGATCTTGTCTCAAATTTTTTCACAGCAAATCAACCAAATGAAATTGACCAAGAAGTCAACGAAATTGAAGCAGGAATTGAAGAAGAAGTAAATGAAGAAGATCTAATGGAGCTCCAACTAGCACCTCCAGAACTTGAAGATGGAGGGCAAGGTATGGTTGATGAACTCTTTGAAATCAATTTGGGCTCTGAAGAAGACCCAAGACCAACATATGTAAGTGCATTACTCAGTCAAGAACAACAACAAGCATATATTTCGCTTTTGAAGGAATTCTGGGATTATTTTGCCTGGTCCTATAAAGAAATGCCTGGGTTAGATCCAGAAGTAGCTCAACATGAGCTGGCCATTGATCCAACCATCGAGCCAATCAAACAATCCCCGAGAAGAATGACGCCGGAGCTGATAAACAAAATCAATGCTGAAGTCGACAAGTTAATTGATGTTGGCTTCGTACAAGAAAATCAATATACAACATGGCTGGCAAATATTGTTCCAGTCAAAAAGAAGAATGTACAGATCAGAATCTGTGTAGACTTCAGAGATCTAAACAAGGCATGCCCAAAGGATGACATCCCAGTGCCTGTTACAGAAATCATGGTCGATGCCACCACAGGACATGAAGCTTTGTCTTTTATGGATGGATCGTCGAGATATAATCAAATATGGATGGCTGACAAGGATCAGATCCATACTTCCTTCAGAACTCCTAAAGGAATCTTCCACTACAAAAGAATGCCCTTCGGCCTCAAGAACGCCGGTGCAACATACCAAAGAGCGATGACAAAGATATTTGATGAATTCCTTCATCAACAAGTTGAATGTTATATCGATGACCTAGTTGTCAAAACTAGGAAAAAGGAAGATCATATGCAAGATCTCCGCACCATATTTGAAAGGCTGAGGCAATACAGCTTGAAAATGAACCCCATGAAGTGTGCCTTCGGGGTTTCAAGTGGCAAATTTCTGGGTTTTATTGTCAGATAGAGGGGCATTGAAATAGACCCAGCCAAAATCAAAGCTATCCAGGAGCTTCCTCCTCTGAAGAATCTCAAAGAGCTGCAGTCCCTTCAGGGACGGCTCGCGTACATTCGAAGGTTCATATCCAACCTAGCCGGACGGTGTGAACCCTTCTCTAAATTAATGAAGAAAGATGCCCCATTCATATGGGATGATGAATGTCAAAATGCGCTTGAGAAAATTAAGCAATACCTTGCATCGCCACCTGTGCTGGGGGCACCTATCAAAGGCCAGTCATTAATCTTATATATCGCTGCTCAGGAGACTTCTCTGGGGGCAATGCTGGCACAAGACAATGAAGAAGGCAAAGAGCAAGCACTATATTACTTAAGCAGAAGGCTGATCGGGGATGAACTCCGGTACTCGCCTATCGAAAAGATATGCTTAGCCCTGGTCTTTGCAGTTAAAAGACTTAGGCACTATATGCTATCACATGAAATCTAGCTCATCTTTAGGGTTGATCCTCTCAAATATATCCTCAATCGACCAGCCTTGAAAGGTCGTTTGGGCAAATGGGCAGTCCTCCTCATGGAGTTCGACATCAAATATGTCCCTCATAAAGCCATCAAAGGTCAAGCCATTGTAGACTTCTTTGCAGCACATCCAGTGCCAGAAGATTCACCGTTGGTCACCGACCTGCTAGATGAGGAAACATTGGAAGCTAACCATACAGAACAAAAGATATGGCAGCTATATTTTGACGGGGCCTCCCGTTCAGCAATTGTACAAGATGGTACATTCACTACAAAGGCTAGGGCAGGCATTGTCCTGATATCTCCAGAAGGAGAGGTTCTGCATACCTCGTGTTCCTTAACTAAGCCATGCACCAACAATGAAGCTGAATATGAAGCTTTGATAGTTGGCCTGGAAGTTGCTCTGGATATGGGCATTCAAATGATTCAAGTCCATGGAGACTTAATGTTGATTATATACCAAGTCCAAGGAATATATGATGTCAAAAAGCCCGAGTTGATTCTTTATCACAAAAGGGCCCTCAAGCTGATACAAAGATTCTATTTCTTTGAAATTAATCATATCGACCGCAGTGCAAATGCTCAAGCTGATGCTCTGGCTAAATTAGCAAGTTCTCTGGCTCTACCGCCAGAGGGGTCCCTTGAAATATGGGTCAAGAATAGAAGATTGTTGCCAACTGTGTTGGGAGAAGAAACAGAAATGCAAACAGAAGTATGTGTAGTGGAAGAAGCTGATAAGCCTGATTGGAGGGAAATGCTTCTCGACTGGTTCAAACATAAAATATTGCCAAGCACCTGAATCAAGCGTGCTAAACTGATCCGTATTAAGGATTCATATGAATACAAAGGAGACACTCTCTTTCGAGTGACATATGATGGCAAAAGAAAAGTTCTCCTCAGATGCCTGTCACCAAAAGAGATAGCTGAAGCCGTGAGGGAAATACATGCCGGGGTCTGTGGCGCTCACCAGTCCGGCCCCATGATGAAAAATCAACTCAAACAATTGGGCTACTACTGGCCCACTATGTTCGATGATTGTGTACAATATGCCAAATCATGTCACAAATGCCAGGAACATGGCCCAATTCCAAGAAAACCTTTGGTGACCTTGCATCCTACAGCACCATCATGGCCTTTTGCCGAATGGGGCATGGACGTTGTCGGTCCATTCATACCCTCCTCAAGAGGTGCTAAATATATTCTGGCCGCCACAGATTATTTTTCCAGATGGGCCGAAGCAGTAGCATTAAGAGAAGTCACTGGGGCAGCCGTTGAAAGGTTCCTCCGCCAAAATATGTTGTTCCGATATGGTGCACCCAGTCAGATCATTTCAGATAATGGAACATGCTTCCGAAATCAAATCATATACAAGCTAGCTGCGAAATTCAAAATTGATTGGAGGACCTCTATAGTCTACAATCCACAAGCCAATGGGTTAGCAGAAGCCTTTAACAAGACTCTATGCAACCTTCTAGCAAAGACAATCAATTCAACTAAGAAAGACTGGGAAGAAAGAATGTATGAAGCATTATGGGCTTACAGAACCATATACAAAACTCCAACAGGCTGTTCTCCCTATTCCTTAGTGTATGGGTCAGAGGCAGTCGTACCAATTGAATTAGAAGTCCCCTCTTTGCGCATTGCCTTAGAGCATGGGCTTATCAAAAGAAATCAATCAAATGCAGAAAGGCGGCATGAGGAGTTATTAGCCTTGGAAGGCGACAGACTTTGAGCCCAACAAAATATCCAGATATATCAAGCTCGCATGGCTGGAGCATTTGATAAACTAGTCAAAGAAGGAGCCTTTAAGAAAGGAGACCTAGTTATTGTAACGACCCGCTACCCTATAATCGGGGATCCGATTACTAAATGGGTACCGAATCATTAACTTGGAACCAAACCAGGATCCGAGTAAGTCTGGGAAATAAATAATCAACTAAGCTAAACATTCACATCGCATTGAATTGAAGGGAAAATACATAAATTAAAAATTATTACAATGCGACTCGATACAGCAAATAATTACATACTCCAACAGAAAAGAAATGATTATATATACATGCCAGAAATAAAGATAACAACTACGTCGGGGCATACCCCAGAACAACAGTCGACGACGCTCAGCACACAGCCGCACAACCCTCGCTAGGTCTGCCTGGAGTCCTCACCTGAAAGCCGCAGGGGTGAGTCTCAAAGAAAAGACTCAGTAGGGATCCTTCGATCCCCACTGCCCACACACACACCCACAAGTGAAAAGCACAGCAGAGATAAAATAATCATGAAAGACAGTGATTGCCATGCCTACATCTCAATACGAATCACATGCATTCAAAGTATAACTATCATGCATAATTCCATTTTATCAGGGAACCCGTAATTCGGCGTATCCTTAAAACACGTCAACTACACAACGAAAGTGGGAAAAACATCGACCCGCTGAGACCAAACAGTGACCCCTTGGATAGCACGCTGGCCACCTCGGCGGTCACTCATTCCCTCAGCAAACACCGACCCGCTGAGACCAAACAGTAACCCCTCGGATAGCACGCTGGCTACTCCGGCCCAACTGGCTCAGGTGGTTACTCCTTCCCCCAGCACGAGTGACACTCCAAAGGTACCTCTCCGACACCGGTACAAGCTAGCTAACCCCGGGGTTCACCAGGTGACCCTCTCCACTAGGCGTCACCCCGCCACTGCTCCCGTCAACGCTGTGTCCCTCCGCACCGACACAGGGTGTAGAACGCTACAACTGTCACTCTAGGTCCACCGAAACAGAAAACACGGCACGGTGCGATCCGGTCACGGAAGAGGTCCACGGTCGCACGACATCCAACGCAGTGCCATCCGGTCACGAAGAGTTCATCACATCGAGTACACTAATAGCATGCATTAACCAACTATCTAGCAGTGTAAATGCATTTTACTGGCATGGATTAGTGTGTTTCTGTCTTGAATAGCGTCGCCCAAGGCCGACGCCATTCAAGTACCCTAAACTGGTTCATGAAATACCGGCCTCAGAATCTGGCCTAAAAGGCGTCGATACCAGCGGTCGCCTTTTAAAAGGCGTCAACATCCTCAGACGCCGTTAACAGGAAATCCGGAATTAATAGAAAACCTCAATCAGGAGAATTCTGCTTTAAAAGGCGTCATGGTGTCTCGACGCTATTCCAAATTGCGTCGTACAAGCATGACGTGTTTTAGTGCCAGAATCCCCGAACTGACAGAGCCTCAGTGGAATGATTTTTGCCTAAAAGGCGTCATGATGGCCCGACGCCCTTTTGAAAGGTGTCGTTCATGCACGACGTCTTTTAGCGCCAGAAACCAGGTTCTGTCTCCTGCCTGAAGGCTCCCTTTCCAACCCCCAAAAACCCCAAAAACAGAGGAGAAAGAGGGCAAACCAAAAGCACCATAAATCCCATCAAGGAAAAGCCCATAACATGCTCATTCTACCCCAAACCACAGATCCATAATATGCTTTAAACGGGGAAAAACATGGTCTAAAACACAACACTGGGGGAACCGTCACCCTACTGGTTCTTGAACTCCTCCAAGCTCCGTGCCACCGACCCGCCGCACCGCAGACCGCCGCCGGTACCCTCGAGGACGCCGCCACTCCGCTGGGACGTCGGCCGCCGTCCGGAGAATGGAACGCCGCGAAGGAAGTGGTGGTGGTAGAGGTGAGAGGTAGGGAGGTGTTGGAGTGGAGGGAAGGACGAAGTGGTGGGAGGAAAAGAGGGAGGAGGAAGGGTCGTCGCCGGAGTCGCCGGAAGGAAGGAGAGAAAGAGAGAAGGAAGAGAAATGAGGGAAAGAAGGAGGGCTCGTGGGGTTAACCAGAGACTGGCTAAAACGCGTCGAGATGTACGGACGCCAATCAGTTGACGTGACGGCTGCTCTGACAACACTCTGTAATGCTCTGACAGAGGTCTGAAACGCGTCTTCCATGTAAGACGCCGTTCAGTCGACAAGACTGGCGCCGTACTCTGACAACCCAGAGTCGCAGTCTGAAAGGCGTCGTGCCTCACGGACGCCGTTCAGACGACAAGTCAGGGCCGTACTCTCGCGGCTCAGAGCCAGCCCACGTGGCACCCACGTGGCACAGGTTAAAACGCGTCTGCATTGCTGGACGCCGTTTAAACCGCGTCGAGCGGGCTCGACGTGAAACCTCACAGAGTCTCTGCCCCACTGGAGCCTGAACTACAGGGTCCGACCCCGAAAACCGGATCCGAAAGCCCCAGTCCTTACAGTTATGGTCAAAAGAAGAGAAGTCATGGCGTCAAATCCAAAAGGGTAGTTGACCAATAATTGGATCGGCCTCTATGTCGTCAAAACTGTTTATGAAGGAGGAGCATATACCCTCACCAATCATAAGGGAGAAGTACAGTTTCCTCCCTTAAATGGCAAACATATGAAGCGCTATCATGCGCCACCTCCGTGCTTTCCAAGCGAAGGTTGAAAATATATATGAAGCACTGTCTACGGTGTGAATATGATCACCATGAAGACAATCAAAAGAAATCATCCAGTTCTCGGGATGTATTCCTCCGAGACTATAAATCTTAAATGGTATGGTAAAATTAACCTGCCTATATGAGCCAAGGACATTGAAGAGGCTCCAAAAGGTTTTACGAAGCCACCCCAAAGTACCTCATGGGTTGCCAATGACGAAATGCCATTGAAAAAGAAAAGAGTTGGCACAACTATCCCGCTAGTCGGGCAATGGTGCTGAGGCAAACCCGGTGCGGAGGGAGTATAAATCATTTTCCGCTTCCCATTTTATAACCGGTCGAAGTTTTCAATCAAATCAATCTGAATCGATGATGTTTTCCGATTCTGAAATTGTTTGATATAAACATGCATATGTCTTGCAACCTTGTCTCTTCAATGAACAGGGGGCAAGAAACTACAAAAAAAAAAAAAGAAAAGATGGCCCGAGTCCTGCTGAACCTTGCCATTCAAGTACAAATGCAAATCCAAACTCAAATCCAAGCACAAATTCAAACACAAGCTCAAAGTCAAGTATGGACTGGCCTGGGTCAGCAAAGCTCTGCCACTCAAATTCAAAGCTCCAGTTCAAGCTCGGGCTCAAGTTCAAATGTTGGCATTCAAAGCTCAAATTCAAGTAAATTCAAATCAGCTTGAGTCTACAAGACCCGCTGCTTAAATTCAAGACCAAATTCAAGTTCAAATTCAAAGCTTCAAATCTAGCTCGAGCTCAAAATGCAAGCTCAAAGGCAAGTTCAAATGCAACTTCAAAGCTCCAGCCAAAGAGCAAGCACAAATTCAAGATAAGTCAACCTGCTTAAATTCAAGATCAAAATCCAGATTTCAAGTAAACTTGAAAGCAAGAAGATGGCCTGGTTTCATCTGATTCCGCCATCCAAGGTCAAAACAAAGAAGATGGTCCGGGTTTATTCAACCCCTCCATTCAAAGCTCAAATTCAAGTTTTAAATCGGCCTGGGTCAACATGACTCGCCGATTAAATTCAAAGCTCCTGTTCAAATTTGAGCTCAAAATTCAAGCTTAAACTCAAGTTCAAAATTCAAGTTCAAGCTCCAAACTAAGCTTAAATCCAAGTATGAAGCAGCCTGGATCAACAGGATCCGCCGCTTAAATCCAAGTTTAAGCTCAAATTCAAGTTTAAGTTCAAATATCCAAAGCTCCAGTTCAAGCTCGAGCTCAAGTGTTAGCATTCAAAGCTCAAACTCAAATTGGCTTGTAAGGATCGTGACCTTCGGATCCGGTTTTCGGGATCGGACCTTGTAGTTCTAACCTTAGTGAGGACGGAGGTTCTGAGTTGATTCGCGTCAGGACATTGAGACGCGTTTTAAACGGCGTCCACCGTCGCAGACGCATTTCAAGTTCTGCTACGTGGGTGCCACGTGGGCTGGCTTTGGGCCGCGAGGGTACGGCCCTGTCTTGTCGACCTGAACGGCGTCCACGTGTGTCGACGCCTTTCAGACTGCGACTCTGGGTTTGTCAGAGTACGGCCCTGACATATCGTCTGAACGGCGTCTGCCTTGAACGACGCGTTTCAGAGTCTTGTCAGAGCAGCCGTCACATCAACTGAATGGCGTCCGTGGATGTCGACGCGTTTTAGCCAGTCTCTGGTTAACCCCGCGAGCCCTCCTTCTTTCCCTCATTTTCTCCTCTCTTCCTCTCTTTCCCCTTCCGACGAACCCGGCGGCGATCCCTCCTCCTCCCTCTTTTCCTCCCACCGTTTCATCTCTCCCTCCACTCCATCCTCTACCTAGCTCCTACCACTACCACCTCCACTTCCACTGCGGCGTTCTACTCTCCGGACGGCGGCCGACGTCACGGAGGAGCAAGGACGACCACGGCGGTACCGGCGGCGGCGTGGGGCGAGTCGGGTGGACGGCTTGAAGCTAGGAGGCGTTCATGTATCCGGTAGGGTGACGGTTCCCCTTAGCATCACGTTTTAAGCCATGTTTACCCTCGTTTGAGCTTGTTTGGATCTTTGGTTTCGGGGGGTAGAATGAGCATGTTTAGGAGTTCTTTTGATAACATGGGGGATTTCTATGAATGTGTTGCCTATGGATAGTATTGCTCCTCTCTTTCCCTCCATTTTTGAGTGAATTTGGGGTTGTTTGGGGTTGAATAGGGAGCCCTCGGGCTCAGGCGACTCTGGTTCATGGGGCTGAAACACGTCGTGCATGGACGACGCCTTTTTGAAGGGCGTCGAGCCATCACGACGCCTTTTAGACAGGAATCGCTTGTCAGAGAGTCTGCCAGTTCGGGGATTCTGGGACTAAAAGACGTCATGGGTGAACGACGCGTTTTCAAATGGCGTCGGTTAGCCATGACGCCTTTTAAAGGCAGAAATTCCCTGAGTAAGGGCCTTGGAATTTCCGGATTTCTGTGTTGAATGGCGTCTGAGGATGTCGACGCCTTTTAAAAAGCGACCACTGGTGTCGACGCCTTTTAGGGCCTGATTCTGAAGACTGTTTTACATGAACCTGTACATGGAGCTTGAATGGCGTCAACCTCGGTAGACGCGATTCAAGACAGAACCTCACTAATTCATGCCAGTAAAATGTGTTCATACTGTTAGATGGATGGTTAGTGCATGTTTTAGTGTACCCGGTAGAGATAGATTCTCCATGACCGGACAATGCTACATGTATGTTATACGATCGCGGACTTTTCACGTGACCGGATCGTACTTGTTGGGTTTTGTGTTACTGTGGACCTGGAGTGACATTGTAGCACTTTATCACCCTGTGCTGGTGGGGGCGTGAGCACATCGCCGGTGGGGGCGTGGGCGGGGTGACGCCTAGTAAGAGAGGGTCACCTGGTGAACCCCGAGGTCAGCTAGTACCGGTGTCGGAGTGGTACATTCGGAGAGTCACTCATGCTGAGGGAAGGAGTAGCCACCTGAGCCGGTTGGGCCGGAGTAGCTAGTGTGCTATCCGAGGGGTTACTGTTTGGTCTCAGCGGGTCGAGGTTTCTCCACTGTTGTTGTGTGGTTGGCGAGTTCTATCGAGACGACAGTTGTGGATTTCCTAGTCGGTTGGTTTAATATATGCATGTTTATTATATTACGATTGCATGTGATTTCACGTTAAGAATTAGGGATTGTACCTCTTGTGCTTATCACCTTTCCGTTAGCTGTACCTTGCACTTGTGGGTGTGTGCGTGGGCAGTGGGGATCGAAGGATCCCTACTGAGTCTTGTCTTTGAGACTCACCCTCTACGATTTCAGGTGAGGACACTCAGCAGACTTAGCGAGGAGAGTGCGTCCGTGAGTTGAGCACCGTCAGCAGTTGTTCCGGGGTATGCCCCGACGTAGTTGTTATTTTATTTCTGGCCTGTACATTTAATTATTTCTTTTCTGTTGGAATATGTAATTATTTGCTGTATCGAGTCGCATTGTAATAATTTTAATTCCTGCACTTTTACTTCTGTTCAATGCGATGTGAATGTTTAGCTTAGTTTATTATTTATCTCCCAGACTTGATTAGATCCTGGTTTGGTTCCAAATTAATGATTCGGTACCCATTTAATAATCGGATCCCCGATTATAGGGTGGCGGGTCGTTACATGGCTTGAGTCAACAAGACTTGCCGCTTAAATTCAAGCTCAAATTCAAATCCAAAGTTCAAATTTAAAGCTCCTGCTTAAGAGCAAATTCAAGTATAAGTCAGCTTGAGTCAACAGGACCCGCTGCTTAAGTTCAAGCTCAAATTCAAGTTCAAAATCCAAGAGTAAAGCAAAGTTGAAAGCAAGAGAATGGCCTGGGATCATTCGATCCCGCCATTCAAAGTACAAATTCATAGCTCTAATTGAAGTTCAAATGCAAAAAACCAAGCTTAAATCCAGGCTCAAGTTCAAATGCAAATCGGCCCAAGTCAGCAAGACTCTGCCGTTCAAGTTCAAAATCAAATCCAAATGCAAATTGGCATGTGTCCTACTGGATTCTGCCATTCAAGCATAAAACAAGAAAGATGGCCCGGGCTCATTCGACCCCGCCATTCAAGCTCAAATAGAAGTTCAAGCTCAAGTTCAAGCTCAAATCCAAATACAAATCGGTCTGGGTCATGAAGATTCTACCGTCCAAATTCAAAGCAAGCTCAAAACAAAGAAGGTGGCCTGGTACATTTAGTACCGCCACTCAATTTCAAGCCCAAGGTCAAATCCAAGTGCAAATTCAAAGCAAAACAAAGTAAGTCGACCGGGGTCTTCAACGACTACGTCGCACCGGTGGCTGGCCCGGGTCCCTCGTGACTCCGTCATCCCCGAAAGACCGGGTCTCCGAGAGGAGTACTCCGTCACCAATCAAGCAAATTCAAATCAAAGCAAAGTAAGTCGACCGGGGTCTTCAACGACTACGTCGCATTGGCTGATGGCCTGGGTCCCTCGTGACTCCGCCATCCCCGAAATTACTGGGTCTCTGAGAAGAGTACTCCGTACTCCCTATCTACGGCTACAAACCTGTGAGTATGCTGTGGTAGTTAGGGTTCATCCATTCAAAATCACCCCTAATTATCATGACCAAACGCCTTTAAGCCCGTCATTGATAATTATGGTCCTTATGACCTAGGTATCTAGGTTTGCATCATCCAAACACCCTTGTCTACTTCGGGCTACAAACCTATGAGTCCGCTTGAAGTATTCTGGGTCCATGCATTTCAAATCATACCTATGTTACCACGACCAAAAACCTATGAGTCCGTCGTTGGTACTTAGGATTTGCATGGCGTAGACCCTTCCGGTCTATTGCCACCCTGCATAGTGGTTAAGATCCTTACGATCTTTGCCACCCCAATAAAGGCTCAGACCCTTACGGTTTGTGCCATTTTCAATAAACAAGTGATTGAGGTATTCATTGCCCCTCTCACTCTGTCCTTCTTTTTTTAAGCTTCAATAATCCCCATAACATTGTTAGTTATGGAAGCCAATAAACATTGTTAAGTCATCTTCATTTGAAATCTTTTCCTTTCAGCTTTGCAATTACCATAGATGCATACTTCACTCTACTTCATTTACAACAAGGGGAGAGAGAGGGATAAAAAAAAAAAAAAAAAAAAAGAAAGAAAGAAAAATCAAAAGGGGCTTAAAAACAGAGATGCCTCGCCGGACTTGATCGTACCTTCTGCGGTCAAGGGAAACAAGGGCTATATACCCAGCTGTGGTGAAAACCCGAAAGGGTGTTACAGGCAAAATCGGGAACCCCACCGTGTGAAAACCCGAAAGGGCACTTGGGTCGGTAAAGTGAATAAAAAAAAAAAGAAATTCAAGTATGGCATTCATTGAAAGGGGGATATGAGACAAAATTCTCTTTATAATGTGCCGAAAGTTTACAAGGAATTACTTACATCCCAGCTTACATGGAAAAGCAAAAAGGAAATACCCTTCCCAAGTACAAAGTTCAAGTATAAACAACATCATGGATCTTCAAGTAACATAGACAGCAGTGGAAGTCCTTCTCCAACTTGAGTATGCAACTCAGAAAGAGCTTCCTCTTCAGTCTGCAGTTTGGAAACTTCACTAGACAATGACTCAAGAAGGCCCTGGGAAACCAGAAGATCATCTCGACATCTGTGTGAACTGTTCCTTAAAGTTTCCAGTTCGGCTTTCGCAGCAGCAAGTTCATTCTCTAAGCGCTGAATATTTTCCACCAACAAGCCTTCTTTCGGTTTAAAGCCAACTATTTCTGCCTGTTGCTGTGAAATTTGAAGAGAAACAGGCTGCATCTGCAAGTTATATTCATGCCGCTGAAAAGACAAGGCTTGGCGTCGATCTTGTATAACTGAGTGAATATATTCTTGACGCTTAAAAAATTTCAAAGCAGTGGAAGCGATAGGAAGCCATTCATCCAAAGAAGCTCCTGCCAGATGAATCCATGTAGTCATGCTCTTAATTTGCTGGTATAGAAGATCATATGATGAACTAGGCTGCCGGCGTATAATTTGTCGTAAAAGCTTGATATTGGCGCCAAGGACATCAACACCCTGTATGCCTGAACCAACAGGAATAAAAGGGATTGCAATGTGTACAGATTCATCCACTGAAGTCCAGTCCATGACCGTTTGACGGGAAGAGGAAGGCACTGAACTGGATGAAGGTTCGGTAATAGAAGGGGCAGATGTGACAGCTACAATGCTTGATATGGCTGGGGGCATGTCCCTTTCTGTAAGTTTAGCTGTAGACAGAGCAACTATAAAGGCGGAAGGTCCGGCTAAAGTAATTGGCTCAGAAGAAATATGTACAAGGGATGATGTGCATATATGAGTCACAATATCAATAAGCCGAAGAATATGTTCAGCAAAGTTTAATCTACAGGGGACAGGACGGGATACTATCACCTGTTGACTCGGTGAACTTGTTCCTGAGTCAACCCCTCCATGCTCTGAAGTAGCCATAATACCCGCAAGCTCAGGAGCTGAAAGTTCCACAGTCTTGATATCCGAGAAAGTAATGACCTCCGTCGAAGTTATGACAGTTGGAACCATTGAAGTCTCTTCTGGTTCTGCATCTTCAGCAAAAACAACTTCTGCCTCTTCAGAAGAAGAAACTGGCATGGAGGCCGATATTTCAAAATCCATGTCCCTTTCAGTCGGGACATGAGGAATTTCCATCCTTTCCGCATGAGCCGGGGATGCCTGATATTCAAAATATATACAAGTCAAGTTTAAATGATGGAAAAAGCAGAAAAAATGTGGTAAAGAGAAATTACCATAGCAGACTGCACTGTTTCAACCTGATGAGTCTGTGATATCAAGCCTTCAGTTGCTTCAAAACCTATATGGTCGAAGTCAGAAATTCAGTAGTGAAATGAAATCACTATTGCTATAAGTCTCAGAAGGGTCACCTTGATCCTTCGGGGGCGACCAGATAGTTGTCTCTGGCAAAGCTTCACTACTAATGTGTTCAGTAGTATGGGAAGAAATGGAAGGTGAAGGAGGAATGCCACTTATTTCTTCCACATTGGAAGAAGTATCGTCAGTTTCTTCTTTCCTTGTCTGAGCCAATAATCTCGAGGATTGGCGCTTGGGCAGAACAATCTTTTTAGGGGGGACAGATTCTTTGGGCCCTTTACGAAATCTTTTTGCAACTTGCTTGACCCTCCCTGTAAAGGAAACAAAAGGAAGTTGTTCATAATCAATGTCAAAATTCTGAAAGGCATAAATCAAAAGCATAGTGCATACCACCCTTGGCTGGGGATGGGGAAACCAGGGCACTCGCCCGCTTGGCAGTCTTTGCTATAAAAGCTTCAAATTCAGCAAGCAGTGGCAAATTGATAGGAGGAAAAGGTTCAGGGGCAGGCTCTTGTCTCTTCTTTGTACGCGCCTCTTTGGCAGCGGCAACTGCCCTCCCTATAGCACTGACCTCTACAGGGGATGCGGGGGTTGATGTTTTAGAAGGCACAGGGGGAAAGAAAGAGGGTCTCTTTGCAATAGCCACTGCCCTCCAATGTTGTTGAGTCAGATATTTGGCCGCCGGCACTACAGAGATATGCAAAAGCAGAAATCCATTTACATAAGTAGAGAAAAAGCACAAAGCTCAAAAGAAGTCAAGCACAAATACATATACTTACAACAATCACCCTCATCACAGTTTGATAAAGGCCAGTATTCATATATGGAGGACTTATCTCTAAATGAAGCCTCCTTCACAATATATATGACATCATTCATTGTCTTTGCTTGAGAAGCTAGGCTACTGAGATCATAGTGCTTTTTATCGCTCAAGCAAATTCCCAAGCGCAAAGCATCAAGTCCCCACCCATCTATATGATCCCAAGAAGCGGGTAGTTTTGCATCCAACATACCCTGCGCAGTGGAATCCTGGGATACACCACAGTATTTCAAAAGGGTGAGTAGCCTGCTGGTGTCCTTGTAAAAATCAGGCTTCTCTTCCTTGTGTGGGATATAAAATCTCTGAATGCCTGAGAGACTCTTAGGAGCTTGCTGAGAATCTCTGCCACTGATATCTTCCTCTTCCGGGAAATCGATATCAGGATAATCTTCAGAGGTCACATAAATATTAAATTGCTTCAAGAAAGCCCCTTTCAGCTCTTCAGTATCCAACCTTGTCAACTCTAGATCAATCAAGGGTAGAGAATCTCTATGACGAGCCTTATAAGCTGCCCGTCTCTCTGCATATTTAGCAGCATTCTTGTCGTCTAAGAAGTGCAGATAATGGAACTCTATATCAAAAGGGAATTCTAAAAGAAATATTTTCAAAGCGGTGGAAATAATCCCACCATTCACGGGCCCTCTGCAGTCCGCTGGAGCCTAAAAGATGGTGGTCATGAAGCTGAAATATGTGATCACAAGAAGGAATGCACTGATCATATCCAAAATTTCGGCCGAAACGGAAAGGATAATAGGGTTCTAAGTGAACTATAGATCCCTTCCGGTATACCAAGACACTAGGTCTGATGGATAGAAGCCATGATCTAATATGACTATCCAATGCAGATCTCTTCAGTAGCTGCTTGGTCTGTGAATGGGTGAACTCAACAGGATTACCCTCGGCAAATACTTCTATGGGGCTCACTGGAGGATGAGAATTGGCAGTGTGCTTCCAAAAACGTAAGTCCCCTTCAGTTTCTCGCCTGCTGTCAGTCAAGATACCGCGAATTTCATTTAGTTGCTTCTGGGTATCCCCTCCATCAACACTTGCATATTCAATCATGCGTGGAAATATGCGAGGGGAAGCCAGGCTCTTCGGGGCAGACTCTGAAAAAATAGAAGCCACCCAGGCATTGAAGAAATGAATGGGACCCACAACATTAAATTCTCGTGGTTTCTCCTGCTCAGCCACTTGGCCAAGAGTTTTGAAAATCAAGCACAGAGTAACTGGGGCTAGAGACAGTTTAATTCCCCAGGCTAGTACACAAGCTCCATAAAGCATCTCAGGACAAATTACTCCCTCATCCCCCTGAGGAATAGCAAAATTCGAAAGCCAGTAGGCCAAGTATGCTGCCAGATGGGTATTCCTATCCAAGTCCAAGGGATTGGCATCTTTCTTGTGTTCATCAAAGATGATATCAGGATATCCTTTTCGGTGCTTGGCTGTCTGCCCCATGAAGACTGGAGTCTCACTAGCCCCAGGAAAGTCTATATATCAAATGTCAACATTATGAAAGAAACAGAGCTAGACAACTCTGCGGAGTCGTGTCCTCTCTCTGCGGGATCTCTTTTTCAGAGACTCTTCACCAAAAGCCAGAATCATGTAAGCCTTGAGGAGAAATCTGTAAGACCTCCAGGTTGCATAGTGGCCCTTGCCGTCTGTTTTGTCCTTGACAATGTCGGGATGGCATATTTCTTCATAAGGCTCTCCGTCAATGGGCAAGCCAGAAAGCTGATGTAAAGTCCATAAATCCAGAGATGTCTCTCCTTCCGGAGTATAAAAGGTATTGAACTCCTTCATGAATACCTCAATCATGCCATAGCAAAGGCCTTTAAAGATCGGGTATTGGAATCGAGCGGCATACACACTACCAAGAAGATCCGCTCGGCTCAGCAAATCATGGTAATGCTTCAAGACATAATTAGTATACTCTACAAAATATTCTCTGAAGCTGTGGCCGGATTTAAGCTTCAAGTCACCAAACCAGCCCATTGCTGCGTTCAATCTAAACCTCATGGCTAAACAGTCAAAAATCAATGGCTCTTCTCTGAAACCCCATTTACATGGAGAAAGAAATAGCCCATGCCGCCTCTGTTTCGAGTCTGGGATACCTCTGTCATATCCCCACTTGGCAGGAATAAATGAAGGTGAGCGGGTCAAAATGCCGTCCTAAGGACGCAGGATATTAGTCCCACTGGGCATAAGCATGTCTCTAGCATAACTTGGCTTGAACAAAGATTCGCTACGGGTTACAGTTGTAAGGATTGAGGATTCGGGTTTAGTTTTCGGGTCGGTGTCGGGCCGGATCTCCTGGTTTGGGCCCTGATGCGTCTGGGGTGTGCCTTCTAAATGACGTCTAGGATGCACGACGCCTTTCGAATGGCGTCTTGCTGTGTGGATGCCATTTAGTTGGGTTGCTGTTGTGCCACGTGGATGCCACGTGGGCGGGCTTCGGGCCGCGAGAGTACGGCCCCTGTCGTGTCGTCTAAACGGCGTCTTTGATGGGCGACGCGTTTCAGAGTCTCTGTCAGAGTACGGCCTATCCTGTCATCTGATGGGCGTCTGTCTCGCACGACGCGTTTTACCCTGTTTCAGATCGACCCCGCGAGCGTTCCCTCCTTTCTCTCACTCTCCTCCTCACTCTCTCTCTTCCCTCTCTCCGCCCCCTCCAATCTCTCTTTTCCTTTCCCTTCCCTTTCTTCCTCTTCCACCACTCCAACACCTCTCTACCTCTCACCACTACCACCACCACTTCCTTCGCGGCGCTTCATTCTCCGGGCGGCGGCCGACGTCCCGGCGGAGTGACGACGTCCTCGGAGGTACCGGCGGCGGTCTGCGGTGCGGCAGTTCAGCGGCACGGAGTCAGGAGGAGTTCAAGTAACTGGTAGGGGGACGAACCTTGCATGTAATGTGGTTATTTCATCCGTATTTCCCGTTGTGAAGCATGATGCGTGTGTGGGGTTTTTGGGTAGAATGAGCATGTTAAGGGGCTTTCTTGGTGGAAATGGCCGTTTTTATGAATAAGGATTTGTGGGTTTCTTGTGATGGATTGATTTCCCCTCTTCGTTTCCCCTCCTTGGGTGTTTTTGGGATGAATTTAGGGTTAAAGGGGACCCTCGGGTCGAGCTGCAGGAAACCGGTTTCTGGCCCTAAATGACGTCGCGCTAGGACGATGCCATTTTAAATGGTGACGGCCTAGGACGACGCCATTTAGGCAGAAATGTCCTAGAAGTGGTTTCTGTTAGAATAGATTTCCGTATTGAATGGCGTCCAGAGACAGCGACGCCTTTCAAACGGCGGCTTCCCAGGACGATGCGTTTTAAGTGAGTCAACAGTAGCTTGTCTCTGTTTCTGTCGCTAACAGTTGACTAGGGACAGCGACGCGTTTTAAAAGATGACGACTAGGCACGACGCCTTTTAGGCCACATTCTGAGGCCGAGTTTATATGAACCAGTTTAGGAGGCTTGAATGGCATCGGCCATGGGCGACGCGATTCAAGGCAGAATTACAGTAACTCATGATATTAATATATGTCTTCACTGTTAGATAGTTCAATCAAGTGCATGCTTTAAATCATACATTGAGGCCGAGGATTTCTGTATGATCGGGATCGCATCGTATGTGTGTGTGTTTATGAGATTGTGGAGCTGGAACAATTGTGGTTTGCGTTTGTCACCTTGTGCCGAAGTGGGAGGGCCTTGGTGTCTGTGTGGCATTGTTGCCGTACCGGTGTGGGAGGGGTACATGTTGTGTTTCACCTATGGCTGGGGGAAGCAGAACCACCTAGAGCCAGTTTGGTCGGAGTAGCTAGCGTGCGATCCGAGGGGTTACTGTTTGATCTCAGCGGGTCGGTGCTTTCCTAGTTTGTCGTGGCAGCTTCCGACGCGTTTCTTGCTGTGGAGCGGGGTGTGGTGTTGCTGGAGTTTTACCCTTTCGCCACTGGGCCTGATGTAACCTGTGATATCAAGGTTACGAGTGGTACTCTTCGCCCTTTGGCCTGATGCGACCCGGGAGGTTAGGGTTGCGGGTAGTCGTTATAGCTTCGGCTTGACGGGGGTTTCGCCGGTCCCCAGGGCCCTCTTGAAGCGCCAAGGCCTGGCGTTGAGAGAAGTCCGGCCGATAGGACAGTAGTCTAGACTGCTTGTGTGCATACGTAGCTGGGCAGTGGTGGTTCACTAGTCCCAGTTAGTCCTAGTTTGACTCACTGCCTCACCCTACAGTGCCCGGGACACTATAGGGGCGGACAGGCGTGAGCGTTGGTGGTGTTGTGAGCCGACGTTTGTCTGCGGTCGATAGTGTGGTTTGATCGCTTAGTCGGATCTTTGGTTATGAGTTATGGTATTGTGTTGGGCTATTCGAATTGCTTAAGAACTGTGCCTGTTGCATTGCTATTACGTATGTTTCATATCAGGTTTTGGGAGCTGTGCTTACTGCTTTACTTAATTGCCTTCATATTGTATTATTATACTTGTGGGTGTGTGAATGGGAGGCGGGGGATCGGATGATCCCTACTGAGCCCAATTCTGGTGTGGCTCACTCCCTGCGGTTTCAGGTGTGGTCTTCTTGGCGAGTGGCGGTGTGTGGTGTTCTCCTTAGTGTGCGGACCAGCAGCTATCTTAGTTCCAGAGTATTCCCTGATGTTGTTGTACTTTGCTTCTACCTGTACTTATTTAATTCTTTGGACTATGTAATTATTGTTGGACTGTGTACAGACATTATTAATTTCCTTCCTGCGCACTTGTATCTTCCTTAAAGTCCGTGTAATGGATTATATTTAGCCTTGTTTAACGCTTACTCCTCTAGATGTGTTGTATGAGATCCGGGTGTGAACCCGTAGGTAATGATCCGATGCCCATTTAGTAATCGGGTTCCCGATTATAGGGTGGCGGGTCGTTACAATAGTTCCCCTCAGGTTGTCTCGAAATTTCAAAATGGCATCCTCGGCATAAAAAGCCCTCCTTTTAGATCGCACTCCATTGACCTTGAAGTCAAGAAAGAAGTTGTACAAATGCTGATCACTGGGAAAGTGGACTGGATAATCTTTGTCCCGTCTATATTTATAGAATCCTTCTGAGAAGACAAGTCTGCTCTCATCAACCTTGCCATCTGATTCATCGGCAAAAGGATGGTCCAAGACAGCAACCTTAAAAAATTGTTGTAGTTCACTGTCTTCATCTATGCCTACTGCAGGTGTCAAGTAAAAGGGACTTATCATGGGCCCACTCTCTTCAGCCATCATAGGAGTCTGTTCAGAAGACCCTATTGGAGAAACTGGCACATCTTCAGAGACAGTCTCGGGCATCACAACTTTGTCTTTCCCCCGAGAAGCCATTATACTGAAAAAGAAGAGACAACAAGTCAAATCAAATGCAAGAAGCCTTCCTCGAAAAAGAAAATTCTGTCGAAATTCCGACATCATCTCCCCTTAACAGAGGGCTATTAAAATTTTATCGAGAGCCATTCGGGACAGACCGAGATGCTCCGATAAGAAGAAGACCCATGTCAAAGACAGAGGGGTGTAGAAATGGCATTCCAGTAACCCACTTCCCGAGAGCCGAGCTACAACCGGGACTAGGTACTGAAGCCGCAGCCCCAGGGATTGCTCCCGAGGGAACTGCCAAAGTCAAACAGTAGGTATGCTGAAGAAGAGCCATCCGACCTGCAGTGCTACAGTAGTGAGTCTGCGCCTACTGTAGATGGAGGGATCCAAAGTCGATTTTCTGCAAAAAGAAGACAAAGAAAAATTGTTAGAGCATCAAACAAGTGCAGAGGAGACCCTCTTCACTCTCCCCATGCCTAAATACATGGTGGCCAACGACACACAACCAGTCCCACCAGCCAAAAACCCAAGAAAGGCTTCGCCTTTTACCTGAAAAATCCTGGTGCGACAGCATCTCTTCTCCAACAGCAGCAGTGCTCTCCTTAAGACCCTGCGATGCAGCCTACGAAGAAGAAGCAGGGAAGCATGGCCTGCGGTTCTGAACCCGACGGCCTTCACACCCACAGGCGATGGCAACAACGCTCCCCAACAGAGTTGCAGTGTTGTCACCAGCCAAGGGAAGAGGAGGCGACCGGCGGGCCAAGCAAATGGCACCCCCAAGCGGCGGAGGGCCGACGCACAGACGGCGACAACAATAGCTTCGTCGGCAATGGCGCTCCCCGACAGCTGCTGTGGCGCCGGCGACGACGGGAAGAAGGAGAGAAGCTCGACGGCGGTGATTTACGGCGGCAACGGCCTGCTCCCACGACTCCGGCAGCTCCGTCCACCGGTGATGGCTAGAGGAAGAAGAGGAAGGGTCAGGTGAGGCTCGGAATCCCCCAGCACAACAGCAAAGACATCCCACCCTCCCTTTTTAGAACTGACCGGGCCGGTTCTTGAAGCCCTGGCCGGTCCAAGGCCCGAAACGGACCCAATCGGCGCAGACTCAAGGGCATATGCCCCCTCTTTCAAAACTTCACATACACGAACCGGTTCGAAGGCAAAGTTGAACCGAACCGGTGCAGACTCAAGGGGATCTGCCCCTTTCTCTCAAATTCAACATATATGGCCGAGTTTGGAGCCGAATCGAAGCTTGAACCAGCGCAGACTCAAAGGGCACATGCCCCATACTCTAAATTCAAGAAATCTGATTGGTTTAAAGCCCAAGTTAAACCTGGACTAGCGCAGACTTGAAGGGTATATTAACTTATGATTGCCCGAAGCTCGAGGCCCGATATGAGTCGGTTGTGGAAACAAATTCAAGAAGGAATTCTAGTAATTGCAGCAGTCCCAGTCAAACAAGTCCTTAATAGGTGAATGAAGATTTATAAGTGGGGCCGGTCTTGAACCGTGAGCCGCTCAAAGGAGATAAGTACGTGACAATGGGCCACGCATACAACTCACTTCATCGCCTCCAGTCTCCGTGCGTGAGCCGTATGCGTCGGGGGCATTTGTTGTCACCAAAAAATTGAACAAGAAGGAGAGCCTAAAGATCAACAAAGAAGGCCCAAAATCAAAGATAATTGAAAGGAAGAACCGAGCCTATTGATTCAAGCAAGAAAGGTCCAAGTAATTTTTTAAAGAAAGTCCAAGTGAAGAAGAGTAAAGGGGCAGCAGCTAAGCCCAATTTTGCAAGCCAAAAGAATAAAAAAAGGGCCACTCTAGGGCCCAAATGGTGAAGCAATCCAATGGCATAACCGGGCCCATTATCTCAAGCAAAGGAGGTCCAAGCAATTTTTTAAAAGAAGGCCCAAATAAGAAAAGCTAATGCACAGCTGTCATGCCCATTCTTGTAAGCCCAAAAGAAGTCAAAAGGGGGTTATTTTCAGCCAAAGGATGAAGAAATCCAAGGGGGCAGGCGTAGGCCCATTATCTCAAGCAAAAGAAGCCCAATAGGGCCAATTTGGGCCCAAAAAGTAAAGGCCAAAGCCCAATTTCGTGGCAGCCTTCAAAAGGGCCCAAATGGTCCCCCCCATGGCCTATTCTTATCCCTTTGGCCCAAGTCAAATCTACCCAAAGGAGGATAAGAAGAAAAGCAAGTGGTCCCCCCCTTAACATTCTTCTAGAAGAGGGTAGGTGAAAAGAAAAAGGAGAAGCCAATCATGAGTCTCCAAGTGCTGTGGCCTCATTGGAGGGCTCTTAGGAGGGGTTTCTTATCCCTAATTTAAGGCTAATGGATGCCTAATATACCCCCAAAAAGTAACCCAACTTTATCTATAAAAGAACCCCCATCTTCTACACGAAATGGTTGGAGACAAAAATCCCAAAAAAGAAAAAAGAGAAGAAGAAAAGTGAGAGAGCTTGAAGGAGCATGTTTCCCTCCTCCTTCCCGTCCATTTCCTGCATCCCAAGAGATAAAAAAGGGTTAGAGAAGAAGAGAAAAAGAAAGGAAGAGTGCTAGAGAAGAAGAGAGCAAGATTGTAGACTTTAAGAGCTACTCTCCCTTCTCATCCCCTTTCCAAGATAGAGTGGGGGTGATGAAGGGGTCTATTTCTATCTCCTTGCTTTCTTATAATGTTTTCCTTCATTTTGATGCTCATAGAAAGTTCTATCTCCCCCTTGATGTTCATCCATGGTGATTAAAGTAATGAAATACAAAGTTCAGATTTTTTGAGTCTGTTTTGTGAATCTGCTGGTTATCTTGCTTTTATGTCATTTTTTCCTTCATAAGGTATGTGTTTTTCGTGTGGGGATGGTAGAGGGGCCTTTCTAGTTTATAGAAATGGTCTCCTCAAGCCTTGAAACCCCCTAAATATGGAGATATGGCTCGAAATGTGTTTTGCTGTCCAGATTTCCTAAAAACTGATTTTTCGTTTATTTGTCTTTGGTTTTGGGGTGTTTCAAGGTGGCTTGGCCTTCTATGACCCTTAGGAGCACATCCCCTCCATGTATGATGTTCCCCCAAGGCCAAACATCAAGAGAAATCTCCTAAGTTTCATATATATTAAGATCCAAGTTTCTGTTTTCATGTTGGAACCGAATGAGTTTGGTTTGGATTTTTTCCTTTAATGGCTAAGGGTTTAGGCCCTAGAGGTTCTCAAGGAGGTTCCCTCACTAGTTGAGGATGAGCTTCTTTGGGTAGAAATCCTCTAACATGTATCCAAGAAGGAGAGATCTATGGAAAAGATAAAAATATACCTAAGTTTCCCATAAGTTCATATTCAAGTTTCCATGATATTTTCCTAAAGAAATGCATCTAAAATATATTTTAAATAAATATTTCAGGCCTTGTACCTTTTATATTTTATTTTATATCACTTGGGTTAGATTTAAACCTATTTTTCACCGAAAATCTGAGTTTCAGCCTGAGTCTACGTTTGCTGGTGCTACAGTGTTGAGTCTGCGCCTCCCTGCGCAAACTCAGCGCCAGTTGCAGGTTTTGAGTCTGCGCCTCTTCCAAGTGGGTTTTTGGACTTGAGGTGATTCTTTTATCCTCCCCCAAGCTTTCTAAATATTCCTTGGACCTAGGGCTGTCTTTTTGAGGTCCAATGAAGGTCCTAAATGGCTTGGACTTTGTTTTTTAAGCCCTTAATGTTTTAACTGAAATTTTGCCATATGGTTTGAAGATTTTAAATATTTTCCGATGTTTTTCTAAGATGTCCCGATCTAAGGGTGCTAGCAATCTCATGTTGGGTAACCCATCAAGGGCCCTCATACAAAAAACATCATTCTTGTGTTCTCATTTCTATAGGTTCATTTAGATGATGTGTCCCGAAGTCCCAATGAGTTGGTGGAGTTCCTTGCTCCCCAAATGTAGAAATAGAATGGGCGATTCCCTGTGGATAACACTTTCATTTTGAAGGCATTAAGGGCACCCTTTGGGTGAGTGGTTGGATGCTCGGCACGTCCCCCTTTATAGCCACCTCCATGGTTCACAGCTACATGTGATCCTCTAGGGAAATTGGTGGAGTTCCTTGCTCCCCAAATGTAGAGATGCTTTGGATTACTCATTGTGGGTTTTTCTTACATCTTGAAGGTAGTAAGGGCACCCTTTGGGTGAGTGGTTGGATGCGCGGCACGTCCCCCTTTATAGCCATCCCTATGGTCCATTAGCCATTACATATTCCTTTAAGGGAGTTGGTCCTTTGGGTCCCTTCATGCCATGATCCTTCATGAAGATCTTAAACTTTTTCATTGGGTTTTTCTAATGAAAGGTTGAAATTCAACTTGGAATCACTATATTGAGCACTTTCAATACTTTATAAAGTGATCTAAGAAGAATGAGATAAACGTGAAGAAATTATGTCATTTGAAAAAATCCACATAAGAATCACTCCTTGAAAAGGCCTCATGTAGCCATACTCAATTTCTGAGATTTCTCAGTGTTATCCTCCCCAAATTTGTGGTGATTCTTGAATCACTTCAAGTTGAAAGAGGTATAAATATGAAATTATGCTCAGATTTTGAGTCTGCGCACCTATAACCATGGAAATTTGATTGGGAATGTGGTACAATCTGTTTTCCTCGACTCCAGATTTCATATCCTAACTTTAATGGTTGAAACTAACCCCTTGATGGATTTAATTGTAGCTTGAACTGTGCAGGAAACTCAAAACTCAAATTTCAGACTTGAGTCTGCGCCACTGTTTTGAGTCTGCGCACCCTTGCGCAGACTCAACTCAAAATTATCAAAGAGTCCTTGCATGGGTTGATAGACTTGTTTATGGTTTAGGTAACTCAAATAATTAAAGTTAATTTTTAGAAAAGGTTTAAGATAGCCATCTTCTATTTTAAATAAACACAAGATTTCAAACTTAAGTTGAGTCTGCACATCTTTCATAAGCTCATTTCAAATGAAAAAATCAACTAAAGAATAAATCAAATTTCTAAAATCACTCACAATCATATATCAAACACTCCATATCATTAAAATAAACATCCATTTACAAAAAAGATCCAAACCCCTTCAAAATAAACCAAAATTACAAGTTCAGCTGAGTCTGCGCACCCCTTGCGCAGACTCAAACTCATTTTTCTTGTCTCCTTGATATTTAAAGCTCCCCAACTCTTTGAAACTCTTGGAATCCCCCTCAACCTCAGGAGGTTCCACCTTTTCAAGAATCTTGCCCAAAATCCTCTTTGAACTTGAGTCTGCGCATCAATCCTAAGGCCAAAACCTCATCTCTTGGCCCCCAAGTCATGCTCGCAGCTCCAAATCTGTAAATCATCACCAAACAAAACATAAAATCAAGTTATCCCACCAAAAATCCAATAAAACAACTCATAATAAAAAAATCCAAAGTTCAAACTTGAGTCTGCGCATCTTGGCGCAGACTCAGCCCTGAAATTCATAAAAAATAAAAAATTAGCTTTCCGACCACTAAAAGATGATCTAAAACCCTCTAAAAATCAAGTTTATTCTTATCTATCAGAATATCAAATAAAAATACCAAGTTGTTCTTTAAAAAATGCAAAAAACAATTCAAAACAAATTGGTGACAAATGAGTCTGCGCTACCCTGCGCAGACTCAACCCTAAAATCCCAAATTTGGTCTTTTTGACCTTAATTTCCCCCAAAATTAAATCCAAAAATTTAGATAAAAACTTTATACTTTATATAAGCCAAAAACCTAAATAAAAGCTTAAAACTCCTTTCACAAAAAATATAAAAAATGCTAAACACTTTGATAAACAATGAGTCTGCGCTCTATAGTGCAGGCTCAACCTTAAATTCCTAAAATCTGGTATTTTGGCTATTAAAATTCCATCAAATCAAATCAAACTCTTAAGAATAAAACATATATTTTCCACAGATCAAAACCCAAACAAAAATGATAACTTTTCCCTAAAAAATTACATAAAAAAAACTGAAAAAAAAACTTGTGACAGGTGAGTCTGCGCTACCCTACGTAGACTCAACCCCTAATTGCTAAAATCCAAATCTTTCAATTCTAATTCCTTTAAAATTGAATAAAAAAACTCAAGATAAGAATAAAATACTTCTTATAAATAAAAAATCAATTAAAAACTCAGATTTGCCCTTTTGCAAAACATAAAAAATACCTAAAAGAAGCCTCACTTCAACCTTGCTCATTCTCTAAAAACCTAGAAATTCAAAACATAAAAAGTATGAGTATTTGAAGTATATTCCACTCAAATCAAATAAGCAAACATAAAAAATACTTTTCCATACCTTACAAATCAAATCTAAAGTCTCTTCACTTTAAATCTGAAAAAACACAATAAGAAATGTTTTTAGACTCCGTTGATAAAAAATGTCATCCACTTCAATCAAAACACCATAAAAAAGATCTTCATTCATCTCACAAATCAAAAAATTAAAATAATAAATACAAGCATTCTCATTAGTAACAAATGAGTCTGCGCATCCTTACGCAGACTCAACTTCATGCTCACTTCCAAACATAAAAATTTAATAAATCTCCAATGCATCCATATAAATCAATCCAAAAAGACTAAAAAATGTCTCTCATCATCATCCATCAAAAAAAATCAGTAAATCAAGTCTTGCAGAGACTCAACTTTAAACTAAAAAGTAAGCTTTCTTCTTAAATAAAAACTGAAATTCATTCATTTGTCAAATGCAATCTTGTATATCTTTCTTATATCATTTCAAAGGATGTTATTCTATTCTTCCGACGATTAATCAAGGGTTTTCCTCTTAGGAGGATGTAATTAACACTATTCCATTTATGGGTAGCAGGATCGGGTCGAAGAACTACGCATTCATCTGATTGGGTCAGGTAGAGCGCACAAATAACAAATTTAAATCAAAATCAAAAAATCAAGATCAAGTGCATTTTTTCTCTAAAAAATGTACGACCGGACACATACCTTAAACTGTTCTTGATTGGAGAGTAATCACTCTGGGACATTGATTACTTATAAATCAGCACGCATGATGTGTAGATGACCAATCTCATGGTCATAGGTGCGGGGCACCAGCACATATGTGTGGGTGTTCATCATGGGAGGATGTTCACTGAACTAATCTTCTGATGGATCTTCAGATGGTTAATTATACCTAATGTCAATTGAAGATCCATCTGTCTCAGTAATATCGTTGATCCTTTGACCTGAGACATTAATGTGGTCTTGCATGAGGACTTGTGTGGTTTAATGTTTGGTTAAGTGACTTTAACCATAAGTCATGAAACACTGAATTATTAGCCACATCGGGATACATGTGAAGACCGTTAATGGTCAAGAGGGGATCGCTCACTGTTAGGTATATCACAAACAGTTAATGAGTCATGACATGGACGCTCCACTAAATCCCTGGCCAGGGTGGTATCAGTTCGTTTGGAATGAACGTGAAATTACTATGGAGGTCATGGTCAGACGACACGATCACTTGTAGTTTGACAAAACCATACCACAAGATCGGAACGAACTCATAGAATGAGCGAGAGATTATAGCGATACGGTAACTGAAGACTTACAGATGCCTAACAGGGTGAAGATGAACCCGGCATCCTCTGGGATCACGCGGATTTGCTTGACCCAACGTGATCAAAAGATCCGGAACAAATTAAACGGTTATTGGGAATAACCGGTTTAATTTACTTCTAATTAGATTGGAAGTTAATGGATCTTTAAACCAGAGAGATAATGGTCCTAGAGGATCACACACAAATAATTCTTGCTGAACGGAATATTATTGTATGGACAAATATACTAAAGCATTAGATTCTTTTGAGAAAGGAATCTGTGAATGGCTTAAAAGTATATATATGCAATAATATAAAGGGCATATATAATATATATGTTATTAGGCTTATTTGATAAATAAGCTAATAATAATATATTGATATATAATATACCTTGGGGTTTACTTTAACTGCGGCAGTTAAAGATGGGTTTGGTTAAACGAGGCGGTTCAAGCTGCCACCTTAACATTCCTATATATAACCCATGTTCTCCAACCTGTAACCTAGCTAATGAAACCCATTCACATATAGTTGGCCGTCAAGCTGAAGGATTGGATTCTTCCCAAGAAGGCTTGAGGGTTGTGCGGGTTGAAGAAGGAGAACTTCGTTGCTGCGAGGGTTCGTGTGGATCATCTCTAGAGCCCATACGCTTGTGCGGCTTAAAGCTTCGAGGAGTTCGATATCGATTTTCATAGGACAACGTGTACTGTGCAAGGTGAAAATCTCGTGTGATTTATTTAGATCATTTTTGTTGCATCGATCGGAGTCCGAACCGGTTTGGAAAATCATTTCATTTTACATTCTTCTGCTTCTGTGATTTCCCGAGAGTTACGACCGAACCCAACAGCTTGATCATGGTCAAACTCGGTGAAAGTCAGTAAATTTGTTCAAAAATCGTGAAATGGAGGTTGAAGGTATTGGGGGGAGGGGGGGGGGGAAGACCCTCTCCACCAGGTGTATCTTTGTTCTATCAAGGAAAGGCTGGTTGCTCCTCCTCTCCCAAACTCTCTTTTTCTCTATTTGTTTTTTCCTTACTGCAAATCCCCTTCCCTAACTTCTTTTTTATTTTTCTCTTAGAGATTGGATCCACAATTAAAGGAGGGTCCTTGTCAATGGTATGGGCTCTCAAAACCTATAATTTGTTATAATAGATCAACTTCATTTGATAGTATATCATAACATGAATTTTAGTAATTTATATGTTTCACAAAATAATCTGAATTTTTTATGACATAATACTTGTATTGTTATACATCTTAAGAAAAAGTTTCATAAATTTTTATATTCATATGATGATGTTTTCAGGTCTAGTAACATGATGCGAATTGTAGATACAGTTTTTTGACTTCATTTGATAGCATGTTATAATGTGAATTTTAGTAATTTATATGTTTCACAAAATGATCTGAAATTTTTATGCATACTAGTTGCATTATTATACATCTGCAAAAAAGTGTAAGGAACTTTCATGTTCATATGATAATGCTTCTTGATGTGTGTAGCAGGGTTCACATTCCACTCTGATATTTTGGTAACTCACATATAGTGTCCTGATGTTTTATTTTTTGCTATCTTGTGAAGGGACATTTGAGTCCAAACTTTTACAGTTATACCTAATATGAATTAATATAACATGTGAAGTTTTTCAGATTTTTGGAACTAATTTTGTGCATGAATAAAATAAGTGTTTTAAATGTAGGCATATTACTTCTATAGGAGATTTGTGATTACCTATATGTGTTGCTTGAGTTTATAACAAGTTGTATTTTAATTCAAATTAGGACTTGATCTATTTGGGTTCTTAATTATGATTTGGACATATTCTTAGTTTATTAACTCTAGGAAGAAAAGCCACTAAAGTAGTTAATCATTTTCGTATGTACATGTTGTTCTAGTTACATAACATATTCCATTTCAGCACATGTTGGCATTTGATTTCTTAACATTTTAAGTAGAAATTAGGCATAATTCCAACACCACATGATTCAGTTTATGACGATAAAAAATATAGTATTACATCATAAACATTAAATAGAAGTTTTATCTCATAGTTGTATTAACTTTAATGAAGTCTGTCGATCGGACATAACTGCTATTTAAGAATAGTCCTAGGTAAATAGTGGTAACCTCTCCATCATGACCCATCTATTATGGGGCTACGTGCTACACCTAAAAAGGTGGGAGCCACCTCCAGAACCCATTAGCTCTGTTACCCGGAGGCCCATGACTTGTTAAGGTGGGGTGACGACCCTCAGAGTAGTGCTATGCCCATGACTTGGCTCTATACGTGCCTAGGAGCTCTATTTCTGTATTATGTTTCTAGCTCATAATGGCGATTGAATGTGTGTCCGGACACCTCTATAATAAGTGGGAACCTATGGTTTAAAAAATTATATCTTGTAATCTTTATGTCATTTCAGTAAATCAGCTTAACAAATCTTAAATTTTGTATTCTGGCCCTGTTCATATATTGATAAGCTTGTGTAGCTTTGTTTAGAGTTGACATTTTGTTATGGATCATGCATCTCAATTTCCTTATTGGCATACCATTCTGATTCACATATATATTATGTTTTATTTTTTGCTATGTTTAATGTTCTTATGCAATGTACATATTTTGCTTCAATTATTTTATTCGGAAAATTCTTATAAGGCAGCCCCATCTGCCTACCGAGTTTCCATTTCTACGGAATCACGCCTATTTTTTAGGTGATCGAACAGAGAGAGCAATAGAGTGATTTTAGAGTGGGGTCACTCAGGGTTCGCATAGGACGATATCTCTTTTGGGCGAACCTAGAGGACTAAATCATGTATATACTTATGCTTTTGTTTTAGTTGGAATGTACATTGAAGATCCTGGTATGTAAAATGACAATCTACTATGCTGCGCTTTTGTATAATGTTGTGAATGGTGAAAATCTTCCTTAGTATTTAGATTTCTCTTACTAATTTTATACCGCGGTTCTATTTGAAACATGGTATCCTCCCAGTTATCCGTTCTTAGGGGCCTTTTCTCCCTATTGCGCTTTGGCCATCCCTATAATTATCTTGTACATTACGAATGACCGGGTTTGGGCATGACACGGTTGTGGGCTCTTAAGGCTATAAAGTTTTCTACAATAACCAAACAAGGGAAGAATCATCTCTTGATTTCTGATTCGTGTGAGTGTATTTCTTATCATTTTGATGATTGATTAAATTTACAAAGTGTCTTTGTGTTAGTCATAGGTGGCCTACAAGCCAATATGAGTTTGTAATCTCGTTCATTTATTAATAAAATGGCATTATATTCATTATGTCTAATACGTGTTATTATCGTCTCATAATGAAGTCCGTGAATGTGTGCGATAGTGTTCAGATTATAATGAGATCATACTAGTGAGACTGATCACTTAAACACACATATTTTTAATAGTTCATAGTCGGAGGATATCCGAGAAGGACATCGGATGTCCGGTTAGACCAGTACAAATTACTCCCGCTCATAAGATGAGGGTGACTGACTTCATAGTCACTTGTGTGGAGACACTAGGGTGAATCTATAGGTGCTCATTAGAGAATGAGTTCACTAAACTGATCCGACTAAATCGCTGCATGGTATTGTACCTCACTGTCAACCAGCTTGATTCTATTGTCGCAGTTGCGTGGATAGTCCTCGGACCTGAGACACCAAGGACACCTTGTCGGTGGACTTCTGTGCTTTGACCTTGGTTTTTGAATTTCTAACCATGGGATTCTAAACAGCCAAGGATCGGGTACAACGGAATACCGTCGAAGGGAATTGAGTGTCAATAAGGAATCATTCGCTCTCGGTACTTAGAGAGAGAATGCTCTAGGAAGGATGCGCGGAAGTCCCTGGCCAGGGCGGACGATAACATCGGAAAAAGAGTTTTCCGATATTATACAGCAGCATCCGATCCAAGTGAGTCGACCGGTTAGGGTTTGACAATACACCATACCCTGAGTTGACTCGAAAGCATTGTACGAATGAAGGATTATATCCATGTGGTAACTATCGGCGGAAAGGTTCCAAGAGTGGGTTACTTAACCCTGATACCTTCCATGTTCACGCGGTGTTGCTTAGTACCCAACGTGATCAAAAGATCCGGAACAAATTAAACGGTTATTGGGAATAACCGGTTTAATTAACTTCTAATTAGATTGGAAGTTAATGGATCTTTAAACCAGAGAGATAATGGGCCTAGAAGATCACACAAAAATAACTCTTGCAGAACGGAATAATATTGTATGGACAAATATACTAAAGCATTAGATTCTTTTGAGAAAGAAATCTGTGAATGACTTAAAAGTATATATATGCAATAATATAAAGGACATATATATAATATATATGTTAGTAGGCTTATTTGATAAATAAGCTAATAATAATATATTGATATATAATATACCTTGGGGTTTACTTTAACTGCGACAGTTAAAGATGTGTTTGGTTAAACGAGGCGGTTCAAGCTGCCACCTTAACATTCCTATATATAACCCATGTTCTCCAACCTGTAACCTAGCTAATGAAACCCATTCACATATAGTTGGCCGTCAAGCTGAAGGATTGGATTCTTCCCAGGAAGGCTTGAGGGTTGTGCGGGTTGAAGAAGGAGAACTTCGTTGCTGCGAGGGTTCGTGTGGATCATCTCTAGAGCCCATACGCTTGTGCGGCTTAAAGCTTCGAGGAGTTCGATATCGATTTTCATAGGACAACGTGTACTGTGCAAGGTGAAAATCTCGTGTGATTTATTTAGATCATTTTTGTTGCATCGATCGGAGTCCGAACCGGTTTGGAAAATCATTTCATTTTACATTCTTCTGCTTCTGTGATTTCCCGAGAGTTACGACCGAACCCAACAACTTGATCATGGTCAAACTCGGTGAAAGTCAGTAAATTTGTTCAAAAATCGTGAAATGGAGGTTGAAGGTATTGGGGGGAGGGGGGGGGGGGGGGGAAGACCCTCTCCACCAGGTGTATCTTTGTTCTATCAAGGAAAGGCTGGTTGCTCCTCCTCTCCCAAACTCTCTTTTTCTCTATTTGTTTTTTCCTTACTGCAAACCCCCTTCCCTAACTTCTTTTTGATTTTTCTCTTAGAGATTGGATCCACAATTAAAGGAGGGTCCTTGTCAATGGTATGGGCTCTCAAAACCTATAATTTGTTATAATAGATCAACTTCATTTGATAGTATATCATAACATGAATTTTAGTAATTTATATGTTGCACAAAGTAATCTGAATTTTTTATGACATAATACTTGTATTGTTATACATCTTAAGAAAAAGTTTCATGAATTTTTATATTCATATGATGATGTTTTCAGGTCTAGTAACATGATGCGAATTGTAGATACAGTTTTTTGACTTCATTTGATAGCATGTTATAATGTGAATTTTAGTAATTTATATGTTTCACAAAATGATCTGAAATTTTTATGCATACTAGTTGCATTATTATACATCTGCAAAAAAGTGTAAGGAACTTTCATGTTCATATGATAATGCTTCTTGATGTGTGTAGCAGGGTTCACATTCCACTCTGATATTTTGGTAACTCACATATAGTGTCCTGATGTTTTATTTTTTGCTATCTTGTGAAGGGACATTTGAGTCCAAACTTTTACAGTTATACCTAATATGAATTAATATAACATGTGAAGTTTTTCAGATTTTTGGAACTAATTTTGTGCATGAATAAAATAAGTGTTTTAAATGTAGGCATATTACTTCTATAGGAGATTTGTGATTACCTATATGTGTTGCTTGAGTTTATAACAAGTTGTATTTTAATTCAAATTAGGACTTGATCTATTTGGGTTCTTAATTATGATTTGGACATATTCTTAGTTTATTAACTCTAGGAAGAAAAGCCACTAAAGTAGTTAATCATTTTCGTATGTACATGTTGTTCTAGTTACATAACATATTCCATTTCAGCACATGTTGGCATTTGATTTCTTAACATTTTAAGTAGAAATTAGGCATAATTCCAACACCACATGATTCAGTTTATGACGATAAAAAATATAGTATTACATCATAAACATTAAATAGAAGTTTTATCTCATAGTTGTATTAACTTTAATGAAATCTGTCGATCGGACATAACTGCTATTTAAGAATAGTCCTAGGTAAATAGTGGTAACCTCTCCATCATGACCCATCTATTATGGGGCTACGTGCTACACCTAAAAAGGTGGGAGCCACCTCCAGAACCCATTAGCTCTGTTACCCGGAGGCCCATGACTTGTTAAGGTGGGGTGACGACCCTCAGAGTAGTGCTATGCCCATGACTTGGCTCTATACGTGCCTAGGAGCTCTATTTCTGTATTATGTTTCTAGCTCATAATGGCGATTGAATGTGTGTCCGGACACCTCTATAATAAGTGGGAACCTATGGTTTAAAAAATTATATCTTGTAATCTTTATGTCATTTCAGTAAATCAGCTTAACAAATCTTAAATTTTGTATTCTGGCCCTGTTCATATATTGATAAGCTTGTGTAGCTTTGTTTAGAGTTGACATTTTGTTATGGATCATGCATCTCAATTTCCTTATTGGCATACCATTCTGATTCACATATATATTATGTTTTATTTTTTGCTATGTTTAATGTTCTTATGCAATGTACATATTTTGCTTCAATTATTTTATTCGGAAAATTCTTATAAGGCAGCCCCATCTGCCTACCGAGTTTCCATTTCTACGGAATCACGCCTATTTTTTAGGTGATCGAACAGAGAGAGCAATAGAGTGATTTTAGAGTGGGGTCACTCAGGGTTCGCATAGGACGATATCTCTTTTGGGCGAACCTAGAGGACTAAATCATGTATATACTTATGCTTTTGTTTTAGTTGGAATGTACATTGAAGATCCTGGTATGTAAAATGACAATCTACTATGCTGCGCTTTTGTATAATGTTGTGAATGGTGAAAATCTTCCTTAGTATTTAGATTTCTCTTACTAATTTTTATACCGCGGTTCTATTTGAAACATGGTATCCTCCCAGTTATCCGTTCTTAGGGGCCTTTTCTCCCTATTGCGCTTTGGCCATCCCTATAATTATCTTGTACATTACGAATGACCGGGTTTGGGCATGACACGGTTGTGGGCTCTTAAGGCTATAAAGTTTTCTACAATAACCAAACAAGGGAAGAATCATCTCTTGATTTCTGATTCGTGTGAGTGTATTTCTTATCATTTTGATGATTGATTAAATTTACAAAGTGTCTTTGTGTTAGTCATAGGTGGCCTACAAGCCAATATGAGTTTGTAATCTCGTTCATTTATTAATAAAATGGCATTATATTCATTATGTCTAATACGTGTTATTATCGTCTCATAATGAAGTCCGTGAATGTGTGCGATAGTGTTCAGATTATGATGAGATCATACTAGTGAGACTGATCACTTAAACACACATATTTTTAATAGTTCATAGTCGGAGGATATCCGAGAAGGACATCGGATGTCCGGTTAGACCAGTACAAATTACTCCCGCTCATAAGATGAGGGTGACTGACTTCATAGTCACTTGTGTGGAGACACTAGGGTGAATCTATAGGTGCTCATTAGAGAATGAGTTCACTAAACTGATCCGACTAAATCGCTGCATGGTATTGTACCTCACTGTCAACCAGCTTGATTCTATTGTCGCAGTTGCGTGGATAGTCCTCGGACCTGAGACACCAAGGACACCTTGTCGGTGGACTTCTGTGCTTTGACCTTGGTTTTTGAATCTCTAACCATGGGATTCTAAACAGCCAAGGATCGGGTACAACGGAATACCGTCGAAGGGAATTGAGTGTCAATAAGGAATCATTCGCTCTCGGTACTTAGAGAGAGAATGCTCTAGGAAGGATGCGCGGAAGTCCCTGGCCAGGGCGGACGATAACATCGGAAAAAGAGTTTTCCGATATTATACAGCAGCATCCGATCCAAGTGAGTCGACCGGTTAGGGTTTGACAATACACCATACCCTGAGTTGACTCGAAAGCATTGTACGAATGAAGGATTATATCCATGCGGTAACTATCGGCGGAAAGGTTCCAAGAGTGGGTTACTTAACCCTGATACCTTCCATGTTCACGCGGTTTTGCTTGGTACCCAACGTGATCGGAGGCCGATCAAATTTGATGTGCGACATTGATTTGATTGATTAATTAATTAATATGAGTTATTAATTGATTAAATAAGGCCAGTGAGGAGTCACTGGGCTTATTGGGCCATTAACCGGATTGGTTATTGGGCCTAGAGGGTCATACGCAAATGATTCTCAAGGCGATGGATAAATAAGTGGGTTTTATATAAACCAGGGGTTTTTATGAAAAATCGTGCGATTAATATAAAATGTAGCGAATGGACTGAGCAGGCCAAGCTGCTGCGAAACCCTGGCCGCCCCCTCCTCTCTTTCTTTCTCTCTCTAGCGCCCTAGGCCGGTTCTGATATCCGGGTCTGCTTCGTCGCTTCTCCAACTCCCGTCTGAGGGGAAATCATCTGCGGTTGCGGCAATCGTTGCGGCGAACGGCGAAGGTTTCGTGGGCTGCGAAGAACGAGCAATCGTAAGGATGTCCGTCGCGAGGAGGATTGCGTGGACTCCGTTAGAGGCCGGGCGCTTGCACGGCTTGCAGTGTCACACCGACGGAACCGATCGGTCGCGGATTCAAATCCGCGCACGGTAAGAACCAATTATTCGATAATCCGGTTTTAATATTTTCGAAACGGGAAACTGTTCGTGATTTTTATTTTAATTTCCGCTGCGTGAGCGATCCGGAGAAACACGAGCACCTAACCGTGGTATTAGAGGTAGGTTCCATTGTTTCTCGTCCATTTCGGACTCTGAATTAATTTTTCCTTGAAATATTCCATGCATTTAATCTAACTGCGTTGGTAGAACTGTGTTTATGTGATAATCACAGAAAATTAGAGTAATTTTAATTTTGAAAAATTTGGATTTTTTCAGTGGGTTTTCGTGTTCTTCGTTTGACGAAGAACGACGGCCGTTTTGGCTTTGGACTGGCATCCCCAAGCATTGGGGAGGTGGGGCCAACACCCTGGATCATCCAAGGGGTGGCCGGGCACCACCGACGTCGGAAGGTTGTCGGCGAGGCCGTGGACACCTGGGGACCGGTCGCCGGGAGGGGCGCGGTCGCCAAGGGCCCCTGCTCCCTCCCTCCGCCGTCGGCCTCCATTACCTGCAACCTGCAAGAGGGTGTCGGGTTAAGGGAGAATACGGGCTCGGCCAGCTGTTTTAAAGGGTCCACCGGCGGCCCTGCCGGCGTCGGCGGCATCGCCGGCGTTGGGGCGATGCTGATGCTTGGGCGATGCCGGCGGGGCCAGGTCGCGCCGGGCGGCCCAGCTAACCCCCCTGCCGCCGGCCACACCACCTACAACAGCCTTTGGGGATTAGGGTTTCGGGTGGGGAGGTGCCGGTCCCGAGCCGGTCCGACTGGCTGGGTCGGGCCGGTTCACCCTTTACCCTTTTATTTCCTTAGTTAAACCCTTTTTCCCATTATTTCTAATTAAACCCATATGCCCATTTAAAATTCAGCTTAAGTTTGATTTTAATTTTATAATTCAAAAATGTTTTGGAAATTAAAATTATTATTCAATTTTTTTTTTTTTAGCATTAATGATTATAAATCATTATTATTAACAAATTATTGTTAATTAATTAAAGTTACTTATTAATTTAAGTGTTAAATTAATAATTAATTTTAGTTGATTAATTTAAATGTTGAATTAGTAGCTATTAGTTAATTAGAGTTAATTGTTAATTTAAGTGTTAAATTAATAGTTAATTTTAATTAATTAATCTAAGGGTTAAATTAGAAGTTATAAATCAATTAGTGTTAATTATTAATTTAAGTGTTAAATTATGAATTAATATTAATTAAATAATCTAAGAGTTAGATTAGTAGTTTATAATTAATTAGTGTTAATTATTAATTTAAGTATTAAATTAATAATTAACATTAATTAATTAATCTAAGAGTTAGATTAGTAGTTAATAGTAATTAGAGTTAATTAATAATTTGTGTTAAATTTGTTAATTAACTTTTATGGACTAATCTAAGAGTTATATTGGTAATTGATTATTAATAGTCTAATTGTTAGATTATTAATATGATTTAATCTAAATGTTAGATTATTTTAGAAATGTTCTAGTGGCATGGAATATTCTGGACTTATTAATTTGGAGTGTGTGCACATGTGATGTGTGTTTTATGCTTTTAAATTTTATTTGATTGCTTGATAAGTTATTAAAAGAGTTTTCGAAATTCAAAAGCTAATTTTGATTGGAACCTAGCTTTCTGAAAGCCAAGATTATTTAATTTTGAAAAATTCTTTTATTTTAGCCATGTGATGAGCTTATCATGTGTGGAATGTTTAATACACACCGTGATCATGGATATGCACTTGTTTAATTATTCATGTGATGAATGATTATGTGGATCGTAGATGTTTAAATGAGTATATTTATTAATTGTTAATAAATAGAGGTCTACGTATCTCTCCCTCTCATATTCCGATGTAATTCTACCTCCCTCTCTCTTGTATACTCTATAATGCCTTCTTCTATTTACATGTAAATTTTGAATTTAATGTAATATGATCGAGGCAACCGAGGAAGGAACGAGGACGATCCACAGATGCAACCAGGAAGGCGATGTGATGGAGATCCTTTGCCTATGTGTTTACAGGGTAGTTTAATATAAATGTTATGTTAGATTATGTGTGTGTTTGACTGTTGGCTCCAGTCAAACCCACTGTGCTATCTATGACCACACTAGACATGTATGTGATACAATGTTTTTATGTTTGATTGTGAATCAAAGCATGTATAATAATTAGTAAATATATATGATATATTTATATACTATCACCTAGGAGAGACCAAGATAAAAGTTATCTAAATACCCTCGTCTAAATTCTAAGCCGTAACATGAGTAGTTAAGAACTTACCGCGTAGTCCACCATCGTTATAGTCATAGGATTCGAATTACTTTAGGTAGGTTTGTTGTGCTACCACAATACCTGTTTAATTGTAAGGAGAGACTGTGACTATGACATTAGATACCTATTTGATCCGGTAGAGGAACCATGTAGCTTTGTTGTGCTATCCACAAGGGCTGCATGCAAATCTATACTCGTCTCGTAACGATGGTTAGCTTAGACCAAAATTAGTGGCTTGTTGTGCTATCTACAAGGCCATTAAATTTTTGAGGACCGAAGTTATGATCGAATATTGCAAGGAGTTGCAAGTCTCATGAGATGGGTGCTCTTTGATTGTTTTACAACTTCTTATGCTATCCACAAAGTTGTACTACAAGTCATTGAGATTCTGATCCCCACTAGGAGACTGTCGGTGTCTCCCATTTTGTATAGCTGAGGGTTGTACAGTCCGTCGAAAATTAATGGGAGTTAAAACTTGATCAAACGACCATGTCTTGTTTTAAATTTTAATAAATTGAATATCTGCTAAATAGATTACTTATCTCCTGTAAGGAAATATGTTGTCGAATAACCCACTCCATGACATACCTAATGCCAAACTTTTGACTAGCCTGAATTACTCAGATTGGCTCAGAAACCTGAAGAATGTCTTCAGATCTGAGCACATTACCTACGTCCTTGGAGCTGATCCCCTGTTGAACTGGCATTGGATGCCCCTGAGGCAGAGATGATCGCGTACGATAAAAGATCGAAGGACAAAGGCAAAGAAGTAGTAAAGGGTGACTGTTTCTACTATAGGCAGCAGGGTCACTGGAAGAGGAACTACAAGGAGTTTCTCAATAATAAAGCTCATGGAAAGGTAAAGCTGTCTGAAGCTTCAGATATCTATATGATAGATATCAACTTGTCAGCTAGAGATTCCACATCTTGGGCATTAGATATCGAATGTGCATCTCATATCTGCCATGATGTGTAGATGTTGACAAGTAAGCACAAGCTGAGAAAAGGCGAGGTGGAACTGAGACTAGGAAATGGCGCAAAAGTTGCAGCGGTTGCTGTCGGGACAGCAAACCTCAGACTTCCATCGGGAAATGCTTTATCATTAGAAGATTGTTATTATATTCCTAGCATAATAAAGAACATCATATCAGTATCTTGTTTGGACAAGATAGGATATAGGTTGTCTATTGAGAATAGAAGTTGTTCGATTTATTATGGTAATAAATCAATAGCTTTGGCATCTTTAGTCAACAGTCTATATCTTTTAGATGTTTCTTATTACAATCTTCACATTGATAATGCTCTTAAGAAGAACAAGAATTGTGTGAACCAAGCCTACATGTGGCATCGTAGACTTGGGCATATTGGTGAAAGCAGGTTGTAAAAGTTGCACAAATATGGATATTTGAATACATTCGATTATGAATCGTTTGCGACATGTGAGTCATGTCTTATGGGAAAAATGGCAAAATCTCCATTTACTGGACATGGAGAATGTGCCAAGGACATTTTGGAACTAATACATTCGGATGTATGTGATCCCATGTCCATCGAAGCCAAAGATGGCTTTCCATACTTCATCACGTTCACCGATGACTTTTCAAGATTCGGCTATGTGTACTTAATGAAGTACAAGTCAGAAGCATTTGAGAAGTTCAAGGAGTTCAAGAATGAGGTAGAGAAGTAGTTAGGAAAGAATATTAAAGCTCTTCGATCAGATCGGAGAGGAGAATACTTGAGTACTAATTTCACATAATTCTTAAAAGATAATTGTATTCTTTCTCAGCTGACCCTTCCATATATACCACAAATGAATAGTGTATCTAAAAGGGGGAATCGTACCTTGTTAGACATGGTGCGCTCTATGATGAGCTTTTCGGGTTTACCAATGTCCCTCTAGGGATATGCTCTAGAGTCAGCAGCATACCTTCTAAACAGAGTTCCCAGCAAGTCTGTGACCTCTACTCCATATGATATACGGAAAGGCAAAAAATCAGAATTTAAACATGTTAAAGTCTGGGGCTATCCTGCTCATGTAAAGAGGCATGATATAGACAAGTTGGAATCACGAACTGATAAATGCAAGTTTGTGGGATATCCAAAGGAAACTTTTGGATACTACTTTTACCAACTTGGTGAACAAAAGGTGTTTGTCGCCAGGAAAACTGTCTTCTTGGAAGAGGAATACCTTCTCCAGGAGGACAGTGGGAGTAAAATAGTACTGGAAGAGGTTCAAGATTTCCAAACTGCTGCAATATCATCGGATGAGATATCAGTTCCTTAATTTGTTCAGGTACACACAGATGAGCCTCGTAGATCTGGTAGAATACCTAGACTATCTGAACGATATGTGGGACATATCATTGAAGGAGAGTCTAAGGTAGAATATAATGAGGATGATGATCCTAAAACCTACCAGGCGGCTACAGAAGGCCTAGAAGCCGGGAAATGGCAAGAAGCCATGAACTCAGAAATCCAGTCCATGTACACCAACCAAGTTTGGAACTTAGAGGACTTGCCCGAGAGTATTGTACCCATCGGGTGCAAGTGGATCTTTAAAAAAAAGATCGGTGCTGATGGACGGATTATGATGAGATTATCAAGTCAAAGGACCAACCAACAAGGTGTCTTTGGTGTCTTTGGTGTTTTTGGTGTCTCAAGTCCAAAGACCAACCACGCTATTATGACGATGAATCAAGCCGGTTGACAGTCAGGTAAATTACCAAGTCAATACTTTGACCATGACCATTCTGAAGATTTATTTGCTTCTGAGAGGTACAATACCCTTAAGCAATACTATCAAGTTCCAAACTTAATAGGTGTTATAGACTATAGCTTAGAACTCTTAACTTGCCAATTTAAAAGTTGTGATTATGATAGAGAGCTTCCTCATAGATTTTGGATCATAATCCACATCTTTGAACTCCTCTCATTATGCTATCTCTGATATGTCAAACATATCAGACTAGTCATTGAGAGAATCTCAAAATCTATGATGCTCTCTAATATGTGTTATGAACGGTTCCAAACATCCGAAGATTATCTAATAATCTTGTGTTAATTTGTGAGTCTAGAATATCTTCTAGTACGATAATTATTCTATTACCGCCTGGCTAATAAAAATAATGTCTAAACTCTTTGAACATCTCACAAATTCACATTACGCTGTGTCCTTTTAGATCCAACTTCTTTGGATCATGTCTTTTTCCAAAAGATTAGGACATAGCTTGACTTTAACATCCTTAAAATTATGTTCGTTTATAATTCACATCTCATATGAATTATCGCATCTCCATATCTTATATGGATATACTGACTTATTTGGAACCATATGTAAAGTATGGAGATCTAACGTTCATACTCATATTTACAAGGATATTAGAATTAGGCAAATCTTATTAGATATAACACTATATTCAATAAAGTGCTATTCATCATTATATCATATTGTTATGATATACAATGAGGATTTATCGAGATAGGATACGATTATCCTTTTAATGAATTTGTGTGAATCCCGTACTCAAGTATTAATTTTCTTGATCAACTCAAAAAATTCTAATACTCTTTTCTTTTAATCACTTTATGTTGATTTTTTATACCTTAATCTCTCAGATGCATTCGGTTTGTGTTTCAGCAAGTACATATAATCGAATCTTTCCAAGAGTTAATTATTAAGGTAAGTCAATAGAAGTTATTATCTTTTGGGCTTTAAGAAGATATTGTGCTATTTACATCATCATGTATAAGTTCCAATAATTTCTTATCGCACAACCTAGTGTACAATGCCATAGACAATCATGATTCACTAAGTTCTTTTCTATAGGAGACTTGTAAACATTCATCACATAATATGTCACATCCAGAATCTTTAGTGCATTGATTGGTTTTAAAATCTTTTCATTTCTAAAACCATATGGAACAACGCTTGTTCCTTCTCAGTCAATATTATTCACATTTAAACTTCTTGATAATTAATAGAACTAAATAACAATTATTTAGTTTCATATTAATCTCCTAATGGTATACAAAGATTTACTGTCTCATAGTAACCTATGTATCTCTAGAACTATTGTTGAGTTTAACTCAACATTTTTATTTTTCTCGATTTCCTTTTACTTGTCTAAGTCTGCATTCTATTGCAGATCTGAGAATCATTTCCAATATCTCATATTGGAGACACTAACTCTCCAACAGACATGCAAAAGTGGATAATAAGAATACTCGAAACTTCTTACAAGTTTCATTTTCGTATTTGTCTTTACCAATATCCTTATATTGGTTGTAGTAGGAGAATTGCTCATCCTCTCTTTCAGTTGACTTGCCTTTATCCATCTCAAGTGTGGGTTCGACCATTTAAGATCTTACCCCTATCCTTTCTCAAAGGCATACTATGAATATCTCTTCTACTTAGTTTCATCCAAGTAAGAGATTTCATGATATCTGACTAGGATAGTGGCTATCATATGGCCCTGAAGACATTCTTTAAAGTCCTTTTGTTAATCTGAATTTGAGAAGTATTGATATCCAGTATGTCAAGTCTTGGATTAATTGACGACATTTCAGTTAATAGAGGAAATAAAATGATTTAAGCATATAATTCTTATAATTCAATTATGGTATTTTATCTTGAATTATTTTCCACTATTTTTCAATGGACTGTATAACCCTCAAGATATACAGAACGGAAGAATCCGATAGTCTCCTAACAGGGATCAGAATTTCAATGACTTGTAGTACAGTCTTGTGCATAGCACAACAAACTGTAATACAATCAAAGAGCACCCATCTCATAGGAATTGCAACTCTTCGCAACATCTGATCATGACTTTGGTCCCCAGAGATTTAATGGCCTTGTGGATAGCACAACAAATCATTAATTCTGGTCTAAGCATTATCATCGTTACGAGACGGGCATAGATTTGTATGCAACCCTTGTAGATAGCACAACAAGGCTACATGATTCCTCTACCCCGATCAAAAAGGCATCTTATGCCATAGTCAGAGTCTCTCCTCACAATTAGACAAGTCTTGTGGTAGCACAACAAACCTGCCTAAGGTAATTTGAGTCCTATGACTATAACGATGGAGGACCACGCAGTAAGTTCTCAACTACTCACGTTACGGCTCAGACTTTAACGAGGGTTTTAAGATAACTTTTATCTTAGTCTCTTCCTAGGTGATAGTTTATAAATATATCGCATATATATCTAACTATACCGAGATAATTGTAATTGATTCAAAATAAAAAATTAACAGCATGCATCAACCATACATGTTTATTATGTGGTCATGGACAACACGGTGATTAATTGGAGCTATACAATTAATCACCACAACTATATAACAATTATATAATTAAAACATGTAAACACACAGGCATTGGTGATCTTATTTCCTGTCGCCTTCCTGGTTGCACTTTTGGATCATCCTCGCCTCTCCTCGGCTAACGTGATCAATTACAACGTAAAATAATAGAATTTAAAATATTTTTCAAATAGAAATTAATTTAAAAGAAAGCCTTATGGCCGAGTACAATAATGAGGGAGATAGAATTACATCGGAATGAGAGAGAGAGGGAGGCACGCATGCCTCATTAATTAACATTTAATTAACCTATGTAACACATTCCAAGATAATCCACATAATCGCACACCATCACATGATATGAAATTAACTAAGTGCATGTCCATGACCACTACAAATTTTAACCATCCATACATGATAAAATACATCATATGAAGGCTAAATTTTTTGAAAAATAATAATTTTTATTTTCTTAAAACTTGGATACCAATCAAAATTGAGTAATTTGAATTTTCGAAAATCGCATTTTCTAACATGCATTTAAATCTAATTTAAAACATTAAAACACATCATCATATGCATTCAAGACAAAAATTAAAATTCTAAAATATTCCATGCATTATTTAGAACATTTCTAAATTAATTAATCTAACATTTAGATTAATTTTAAATCACATTAATAACAATTATTAATGCGAAACACTCTAACATTTAGATTGAATTAAAAATTCCTTAATAACTCTTATAAAAGAATTTCTAATTCTAATTATTAATTCCTTAACAACTTATTGTTAAGAACCCCTTTATTAAAAATATTTCTCAATAACAATTATTAAGAAACAATAATTAGAACATTTCTATTTAAAATTAGTCTAACAATTAGATTCAATCAATCTCTAAATAACTTTATTAAAAGATCATTTTAAGTAAATCAGATCTTCAAAACTTTAATTAAAAGATCCTTGATAAAATTAATTAATTTATCTTAATAACTGTTATTAAAAGGTAATTATTCCTTAATAACTTTTATTAAGGTTTATTTCTCAAGAATTAATTTACTCTAACAATATTCAATTATTAAGAATCAACTAATCACTTAATAACATTTTATTAAGTGTCCTTTAATTAAAGTTAAATTTCATAACAACAATTGTTTAAGGAATTAAATATATCTAATCACTTAACTTCAATAAATTAACAACATTTGTTAATTATATTTGAGGTCACAATCTTAAAATAATTAACAACACTTGTTAATACTTAATTTAAGATGTCATCTTAAGTAACCCCACTAATCATTTATATATTAAATTAAAATTAACAACATTTGTTAATAAGTTTTAAGATCACATCTTAAAGTAAATATATATAAATTAACAACACTTGTTAATTATTTATAAGATCATATCTTAAATATAACCCACTCTTAAGATCACATCTTAAAATCAACCCCTTAATAACTAAAAAATATAAATTAAATTTAAAACAGATTTTAAACAATTTTAATTTCATTTTCCAGTTGAAGGGGGTGGGTATTAATTTAATAAAAGCTTTAGAGGGAATAAAAGGGTTTAGGGTTAAATGGGGCTTAATGGGTAGGGTTTAAAGAGCCAAAATGGGCCCAACTGAAAAGCTACTGGCTCGGGCTAGAGCAGCTTGGGCCGGCCCAGCTACTTGGACCCGAGCCAGTCGGGCTGGTCCAGCCAGGACCCAGCCAGGCCTGGACCAGGGCTCGGGTTAACTGAGCCAGCCCTAGTGTGCCCGGGGTCCGGCGCAGGCCCGGGTCGGACCGGCTTGTGGTCGGCCGGTCCGGCGCCCAGTGTTCCTTTCGCCCAGCCCGCAAGAGCCCTCCTTTCTTTTAGGGTTTTAGGGTTTCTGGTTCTAGGGCGGCACCGCCACCTGCGCCAGCGGCGGGGGTCGGCCGGAGGCTGCAGGGGGAGTGTGCCCCCTTCCTCCCCGACACCGGCAGTGGACGGCCGGCGACCCCCTCGCCGCTGGTAAACCCATAAAACCCTCAAAAGGTGCGGTTATGGAGAGTTTTCAAAAAATAATGGCTCTCCCCTTGTTCTTCCAACATTTGCAAAACACCAAAGAAGGAGGCTCCACCGCCGGTCACCGCCGCCCAACAGGTGGCCGGTGAGGTCGCCGCCTACTGCCGGTCACACCAGATATGACGAGGATGGCCGGCGGTGTCCAAAAAACCCGCAACATTAACCCTTGAAGTTGTTCTTCATCCACATGAAGAACAAAACGAAAACCCCAAAAATAAATCATTTTTCTTCATAGAACATTAATCTAAAATTAATATGCTCATCCGATGAACATCTTCTGTGAAAGAAAAACGATTTGAGCATGGAATCTATTTTAAAATATTAATTTCGTTGTCCCAAAGCGGATCAGAGCGGAACCTGGCTCTGATACCACTGTTGGGATCCGGACGGGATATGAAGAACGCAGCGGAAGCAACAAACAAAATCCCGCCCGATGCCCTCTGATTCGGTTCAGAACGGAAAACGAAAACCGAAAAATGAGAAGTGATCGTATCACTGTGTGAGGATTCGAATTCGCAACTGTTTTGGTTCCGTCAAGGCGATGTCGTTAGCCGCACAAGCGTCCAGCCTCCAACGGTATCAACGCGATCCTCCATGGGGGTTCGTCCTCGATCCCTTGTCCAGATCAGCTCGCTCGCTGAAGAATCCTTGCCGCAATCATTTCCGAATCATCCGGATGGGGATTTCCGACTCAGGAAATGCGCGCGGCGGAGACGGGAAGTCTCTCGGTGCCTCGAATAGGGTGCCCAGAGGAGGAGGAGAGAGAGAGGGGGACGGCTAGGCTTGAGAGCTCCTGGAGCTTGGTCCAGGGTTTCTCAACAGCGCGTATATATATATTAAGTCGGGGCGACTTTTTACAAAAGTCTCGAGTTAATATAAATCCCACTTAAGTACCACCGATTGAGAATCTATTTGCGTGTGACCCTCTAGGCCTATTAACTAGTCCGGTTTTCAGCCCGTTAAGTCTAATAACTAGTTATTGACTTACTTAACCGAATTAACATCTCATGTAAAATTCGATCGGACTTCTGATCAAGTTGGGTGCCAAGCAACACCGCATGATCCTGTAAGGTAATAGGGTTCAACAACTCACTCATGGAACCTGTCCGTCCACAATTACCGCGTGGCTATAATCCTTCGTTCGTACAATGCTTTCGAGTTAACCTCGGGTGTGGTCAACTGTCAAACCCTAGATGGTCAACTCACTTGAATCAGACTCCGTTATATAATATCCGAAAACACTTTTTCTGATATTGTATCTGCTTTGGCCAGAGACTCTTGCGGATCTATTCTAGAGCATTCTCTCTCCAGTTACCTGAGAGCGAACGATCCTCTATTGAACACACAATCACCTTCAAAGGTCTTCCGCTGGACTCGATCCTTGACTATTAAAAATCCCGTGGATAGGGATTCGTAAGCCAAGGTTAAAGCCCAAAAGTCCACCGACAAGGTGTCTTTGGTGTCTCAAGTCCAAGGACCAACCACGCCACTGTGACGATGAATCAAGCCGGTTGACAGTCAGGTAAATTACCATTCGGCAATTCATATCGGATTAGTTCAGTGAATTCATTCCCCAATGAGCACCTACAGGTTCACCATTGTGTCTCCACATATGTGACTAACGAGATCAGTCACCCTCATCATATGAGCTGAAATAACCTGTACTAGTCTTACCGGATATTTGATGTCCTCTTCAAACATCCTACGACTAGGAACAATTCAGAATATGTATTTATAGGTCATCGGTCTCATTATTATGATTTCATCATAATCCGATGACCGTTGCACATATTCATGGACTTCATTATGCGCAATAATAATAAACACGTTAACCTACATAATGAAATATATATATGTCATTTATTATTGAACCAAATTGAAATAGGTCCCTCGTGATTGGCTTAGAGGCGACCTATTGTTAGAATTGGGTGGCCTCAAAGCCAATCATTGTACATTCTAGTTCAGATTATTAATAAAGGCAATTATTTCTTCATTTAATAGTTCTCGCAAACGACTATCGTAATGAAGGTCCATAGACAAATGTATGGGATATTGAATCATGATGAGATCGTGATAGTGAGATCAATATCCTAAGGCAATTGTCTTAAAACAGTTCTCGATCATAGGATATTTGAGATGGACATTAAATATCCGATAAGATCGACACAAGTTATGTCTGCTCATATGATGAGGGTGAATGATCTCACATTCACTCGTGTGGTGACACTAAGACAAACAAGTGGGTGCTCATTAGAGAATGAGTTCACTGAACAGACCCAAATAAGAATTCCTGGATGGTAATTATACCTATTAGTCAACCAGGGAATTCAATCGTTGCAGTAGCACAGTTGGTCCTTTGACCTGAGTCACCAATGATACCTTGTTTGTGGACCATTGTATCTTGATTCTCTGACTCGTGGACTTTAACCATTAAGTCTACCATAATCGGTCTTTCAGACACAGTGGAAAGCTTGCGAAGGTAATTGAGTGGACAACAAGGGATCACTCACTCTTGGTATAAGACTGGAGAGAGAATGTCCCATGGATGTGTACACAGAAATCCCTGGCCAGGGTCAAATGAAAGATATGTCTTTCTAGATATTAACTGTGTACTGGAATCCATCTGGATAATGCGATAGAGGGTTTGACTATAAAACCATACCCTTGCGTTATCGGGACATTGCATGAGTGAAGGATTATATCTGTGCGGCATCTGCAGAAGGAAAGGTTCAATTGAAGGGAAAAGTATCCCTTATATCTTCTGGGATCATGAGGTAGTGTTTGGTGCTGTTAATGATCAGAAGGCCAAGTGATTTGATCATCAGATGATAATTCACTTGTTTATTAAATTAATCATTTAACATATGATGTTTAAATGTTAATTAATAAATATTAAACTCAAGAAACAGTTCTAAGTTTAATGGGCCTGCAACTGGACTGATATATGGGCCTAGAGGGTCACACACATAAGAGTTCTCGTCAGACGGTGATAGATGTTAAATTTCATGCTTATCTGGATTTTTGTGAAAAGCTGCAGGATAAACATGAAGATTTAATGGAGAATTATCCAAGGCCAAACTCTTGGATAATCATGAGGATTAACTGTTGTGCTTATCCTTATTTCTATATAAGGAGGGCCAAGGGGGAGTGGTAAAAACTTGGTTGGATGAATTTTACTCCCCAGATTCTCTCTCTCCTCTCTCTCTCTCCTTCTCTCTCTCTTGGAGTGGATCTGTCTCTCTCCGCGCATGGTGGATTTGAGATCTGGTCGGAGCACTCAAGTTGAGGAGGAAATCGCGTCTGCTGCGGGAACTCGTGTGGATACCTCTAGAGATCGTGCGCGTGCGCGATTACCGAGTCGACATCATCCACGGGAGATTTGAAACCCCGCAAAGGTGAAGAACTGTTCTTCCCGCTTAGATTTTAATGTCCGTTTTACGACCCCAGCAACCGATACAATGGAATCATTTTTATTTCCGCTGCGTTCTTGGCGATTCCTTACACCTATATCTATCACTTACTCGGTCGGACGCTTAACTAAGATTGGTCTTTGTAACCCCCTTAAGATGATAATGTCTAAAAGCATGGATTTTCATGGATAGATTTTAGACATATTACTGTAATTGAAGGTGTGTTTATAGTGGTCAAACATGATCAAAATTGGTCAAGTAGATTTAATATTATTTTATTCATGAGAGCTATGAAAGTATCATTTTAATGTGCAAAAGAATACACAAGTACAAATTATGTGGAATAAATTTCATAATTTTCGGAGCAATATTTATAATTTCTAGCAAGTATCTCAAGGAAAACAAGTTAACATTTAGATAATTATGTGAACAGTATTAAACAGGTTTAAAATTGAGGATAATTTGAGAGAATGTGATAGAGGTCAAATAAGATGTCTTGTATGATTTTCAGGCTTAAAACAGATAATAGGTATGGCTGATCAAATAGGATGAAAGTTAATCATAAGATTTTAGTGAAATTCTATAAGTGAAAGTCCCAAAAAACAAATTTTAACTCTAAAGATTCAATCTTTCTTACATTCCAAGGGTTCCAGTAGTTGCTGGATGATTAAGTTAAGTGATAACAGTGTACTAAACATGTCGAGGGTCAAAGAGTGAATTTCATAACGTTTAGATCAATATTCATAATTTTTATAGATTTCTTACTATGAAAATTACATCTTTTCTCATGAATAAAAAAATCACGGTAGTAAATATTCTGGTATTGGACATATATAATATGATTTATATGTTCCTAATATAGCTTCAAAGAATGATAATATAAATAAAGAAATCAAATTTACAAAATAATTATGCATAGTACACCTTTCAAGCATGTGGTTCATTGTGTCTCTAACCTTTTCCTCCCTCCTCTTATAGCAATTGTCTCTCTCAAGCCTTCTCTCTCTCTCTCTCTCTCTCGCTATTTCTCTCTCTCTCTCTCTCTCAAAAGCACTCACCAAGCCAAATATGTAACTGCCAACCTCATGGAAGTCCCCAACTCTTTGTTATAATGTAATCCTCATGTTATAATCCCTATGAGACTGATAAGTCATGGCAAGTAGTGGTTGGCCATAGATTTAGATTTTTTCTTTTCTGAGTAGGTTTCCAACTTAGAATAGAACTTACTTAGATTTCGATTATTAGATATGTTATATGACTTAATTAGGAAAGTAAATATGCCAAATATTAAAAAAAAGTGGTATTATCCAAGTCGTCGATCTTTAAGTCCCCTTTCCAATGCATCTCGCTTTGGATTAATATGAATTTTCTACACGAAATTATATACAAATTACTAAGATGGTGTATTGTGAGCCCGTGAATATTAATATGATTGGTAGATATTTCAATATTATTTCTTTTAGGGTTGAGTCAGTTGTCTACATATATTTAATTTTATTAGGTACTAATAGTAACTGGATCATAATTCATGACATAATGAAACTCTAATAAGTTATATTTTCCTTCCATAAATTTGCTTCAAAATGCGGAGCTATATATCAATTTTAAAAGTATGCCAAATAAATCTCCAGTCATAATCAACATTAATACTCCTATTGAATCTCAAAATTTGTTGAAGTGCCCTTCATACTTAACTTAATTATCTTTCAAATAAACTTAGTGTCATGCAATATTGACTATTCTACATAAAACTTTAATAAAAATAAGATGATTAATTACAATGGGCCTTTTAATTCGTCTGAATGAGTTGTATTTTAATGACTTAATGGATTAAATAAACTCAATAAGTTTTCATTGGCTGATAAATTATCTAGAATTGGCTACATTATCTTTCCTGTTTAACAGTTCCCCATTGGGACTCTATATTAGATTGGATCCTCTTCTCCCATCTTTTCATGATAGCCATGTAGGAGTCCTCATCATTATGGACAAGATAGTGAAGGAAAGAAGCATCAAAGTTTTGGGGAAGAGATAAAGTTGTGTTGTACTAACTTGTAGACGATTTCTTGTTCTTATTCAAAGATCATACATATATTATAAAGAAAATCAACATTACAAGAAGTGTCCACGCTAGCATGAACTTCCTTGGAAGGAACTATGTATTTTGCTAGATCGAGAAGTACATCATCCATATTAGAGCTTCGTGGAGATTAAGGTTGGCTCCCATTTTGTCCCTTTATGTGTGTTGTGAAATAAACTTAAACTTTCTTGGGGTTCTCCTTGTAATTGTACAAGGAGTTTATTATGTTAGGAGATAGAGAGAAAATTATGGTCCTTTTATTGTTTGGATATGACGGTTTCTTTTGTAACTTTTGTAACTCCCATTTGAATTTAGAGAGCAAGGAGGTGGAGAATCATGTAATAGTCATTAACGGGAGGTGAAAGGTCTCTTGTAACCACCCATGCATAACTACCATCCATGTAATGGGGAGATTTTCGTGTTCCACCATAGGTCTTGTCAATGGGTGTCTAAAAGTCATTTTAATTAGGGCAGTTATCCATTTAGAAAGACTATGTAACATGGACATATGAATGTGGCTAGTTGTTTTCATGTAAGAAGGCTTATATTATCAATAAAATATCCCTTTTTTGTGCTCTTCTTCCACCTTTGTGTTCTCTACCTTATCCATACATTTCCACCGCAATTCCACCTTATTTGAGAGAGTGCCCACCATTAGCTACCAACATGACGGGCCTCTCTATATTTTCCAAATGATTTCATGATGAGAAGGGACAACCAATACGTTCCAGAAGTTTGTTCGTATATGTAAGGATTGAGGTTTCGGGTATAGTTATTGGGTCGGTTTCGGAGCCGAACCCTTTGGTTTGGGCCCTTATAGGGGCTGGGGCATAGGTTCAAGCTCGACGCGGTTCAAACGGCGTCCTGAGAGGAGGACGCGTTTTAGAGTTTGCCACGTGGGCACTACGTGGGCTAGTTTCGGGTCGCGAGAGTACGGCCCCGGTCATGTCGTCTGAACGGTGTCTTGGATGGACGACGCGATTCAGACATTCTGTCAGAGTATGGCCCGGTCTTGTCACTTGATAGGCTTCTGCCCAGGATTTAACCTGTTTCAGTTTACACCCCGAACCTTCTCTCCTTTCTCTCATTCTCTCCTTCTCACTCTCTCTCTTCCCTCTCTCCGATCCTCTCCGTTTCCCCTTCCCTTTCTCCTTCCCCTTCTTCCTCTTCCACCACTCCAACACCTCTCTACCTCTCACCACTACTACCACCACTTCCTCTGCGGCACTTCATTCTCCGGGCAGCGGCCGACGTCCCGGCGGACTGACGACGTCCACGGCGGTACCGGCGGCAGTTTGCGGTGCGGCAGTTCGGTGGCACGAAACTAGGAGGAGTTCAAGTGATCGGTAGGGGGACGATCCTTATATGTGATGTGGTTGTTTTAATCCATGTTTTCCTACTTGAAGCATGTGATGTGTGAAGAGAATTGGGTAGAATGAGCATGTTTAAGGGGTTTTTACAAGAAAATGGTCATTTTTACGAAATGTGGATTAGTGTGTTCCAAATACTAAATTAAATTCTCCCCGTCATTTTCAACTTTGGGTATTTTTGGGATAATTTTGGGGGAGAGGTTTAAGGGAACCTGGAATTAGGCTCTAAATGGCGTCTTGATAGGACGACGCCATTTAGGCCAAATTCATCCTGGAAGCGGTTTCTGTGAGAATAGAGTTCTGTTTTAAATGGCGTCCAGAGACAGCGACACCTTTCAAAGGGCGGCTTCCCAGGACGACGCGTTTTAGTTCAGACCACCCTGAGGCCTGATTCTGTTTCTATCGTGATTAGGCGACTAGGAACAACGACACCTTTTAAAAGATGACTACCGTGCACGACGCATTTTAGGCCAACTTCCGAGGCCAGTTTTCACATGAACCAGTTTAGGGGTCTTGAATGACGTCGGCCTTGGGCGACGCGATTCAAGACAGAACCTTATTAAATGCATGCTTGAAATCGTACATCGAGGCCGAAGATTTATGTATAATCGGAATCACATTGTGTGTACATGTGTTTATGCGATTGTGGTTTGCGTTTGACACTTTGTGTCGGTGTGGGAGGGACATGGTGTCTAGGTGACATTGTTGCCATACCGGTGTGGAAGGGGTACATGTTAGTGTTTCACTTATGGCTGGGGGAAGCAAAACCACCTTGAGTCGGTCAGGCCGGAGTAGCCAGCGCGCTATCCGAGGGGTTGCTGTTTGGTCTCAACGGGTCGGTGTTTTCTTAGTTTGTCGTGGCAGTTTCCGGTGTGTTTTGTGGAGCTGGGTGTGGTGCTGCTGGAGTTTACCCTTTCGCCACTGGGCCTGATGTAACCTGAGATATCGAGGTTACGAGTGGTCCCCTTCGCCCTTTGGCCTGATGTGACCTGGGAGGTTAGGGTTACGGGTAGTCCCTATAGCTTCGGCTTGAGGGGTTTTTGCCGGTCCCTAGGGCCCTCTTGAAGCGCCTAGGTCTGGCGTTGAGGGAAGTCCGATCGATAGGACAATGGTCTAGACTGCTTGTGTGCACACGTAACTGGGCGGTGGTGGTTCACTAGTCCCAGTTAGTCCTAGTTTGACTCACTGCCTCACCCTACGGTGCCCGAAACATCGTAGGGGTGGACAGGCGTGGGTGTTGGTGGTGTTGTGAGGCGCCGTTTGTACGCGGTCGACAGTGTGGTTTGTGTTTAGCCGGATCTTTGGTTACGAACTGTGGTGTTGAGTTGGGTTACTTGAATTGCTTAGAACTGTGCCTATTACGTTATAAATGCGTGTGTTTTATATTGAAATCCGGGAACTATGTTTACTGCTTTAATTAAATTGCCTTCATTTCCATATTGCTGCACTTGTGTGTGTGTGTGGGAGGCGGGGATCGGATAATCCCTACTGAGCCCAATTCTGGTGTGGCTCACTCCCTGCGGTTTCAGGTGTGGACTTCTTGGCGAGTGGCGACGTGTGGTGTTCTCCTTGGTGTGCAGGCCATTAGTTATCTCAGTTCCGGGATATGCCCCGATGTTGTTGTACCTTGCTTCTGCTTGTACTTATTTAATTCTTTGGACCATGTAATTATTGTTGGATTGTGTACGGACATTATTAATTTACTTCCTGCGCACTTGTACTTTCCTTGAAGTCCGTGAGATTGTTATATTTAGCCTTGTTTAATGCTTACTTCTCCAGACGTGTCGTATGAGATCCGGGTATGAACCCGTAGATAATGATCCGATACCCATTGAGTAATCGGGTTTCTGATTATAGGGTGGCGGGTCGTTACAGTATATATGCATCGTGGTGAACAAAACTACTCTCAAGAGAGAAAGGATAGAACTCATAAGATCTATTCACTTGTGTTATTCACATATTGGTCCATGACATTTATGCTACCATTTATAATAATCTTTGACATGAAGAAATGAAATTAATCTGTGAGATGGAGAAACAATTTAGTAATTTCTGCTGGGTAGGCTCTCTTGATGTGCGTCCAGCCATCTGTAAAGGCCAGATGGAGCACAAGCATACATGAATGGAACAAAGTTGTTCACTTTTAGCTTGTATAGAATATTCTCCATAGAAAGATTACCTATGCATCCATTATGCTCATGCCTGCTGTAGTGTTCAAAATCGTGTTGTGCTATCAATTATATCATACATTCATATGATAAACAATCAAATTTAAACTACGTGAACGTCAGAAACCTAAGGTTTCAAAGAAAAATTGATTGCTTTACTTACCTTGCAGATTTTGGGAGAGTTGTGGTTCCTTCGTTCTCCTTTTTTGGCCGGTCAAAGATGAAGAGCCTTTTTTTTTACTCTTATTTTTGGATTGTTTTTCCTTTTCCTTCAAATCCTTCTTTTTAAGCTTTTTCTCCAAATCCTTTTCTCCTTCTTCAAAACCTTGCAAAGAACAATCCAACAAAAGAGAAAAAGAATATGATTAGAGCTATTGGTAGTGTAGTATTTATTATAACTAGGAAATCTAACATGAACTAAACTAAGAAACTCACTTGTTTGATGTTCTTTTTAAACCTCTAACATGTATGGGTGAGAAAAATTATGATGTGAGTGTGTGAATCATGAAGTGATGCCATGAAAAACCTAATGAAAATAGTGATGATTATGATGAAAACTAACTAAAACTAGCAAAGAAAAGAGAAAGGGAAGAGTAGAATTGGCCCCTCCATAGCCTTGGTCTTCAAGAGCTTCAAAGGATGGAGAAGAAGAGGAAGAAGAAGCCTTTAAAGCCTTCCTACGTTTTCTGTAGAGAGGGCCTCCTTTCACCTTACTTTGAACTCCAAAACCACCAATGGCCAACCTTCTTTGAAGGTCCAAGGGTAATGATATATATATAGAGGCTTGTTTAGAGTAATTCAACCTTCAAAAGCTTCTCTCACGGCCTCCGGATTGCCTTGGATGAGCATCCAAGAGTTGGAAATCCTTCCAACTTCGGGAACCGGATTAGTTCGACCAAATCAAGTTTATCAAGAAAGTGCTTGAAACACGTCGTTCATACGGGACGCCATTTAGCTAATTAGAGGGGCCAAAATAGAAATAAAATCCGCGAAGAAAATTAGAAACAATTAGAAAACCTAAAAGGCGTCGTTCATAAGCGACGTCATTAAGATAATTAGGAAGTTAATTCAAATTCAAATTCAAATAAAAAATTCAGACGGATTAAGGAACTAAATGGCGTCGTGCATGGGCGACGTTATTAAGTTAAATCTATCAAGATTTGGAAATTTAATTCCGAACTGATTTCAGTTAGAAATCTAAATGGCGTCGGCCATGGTCGACGTTAATTAGCCGATTTTGATAAAAAATAATAAAAAATAATTAATATTAAAAATCAGACCATTTCAGAGCATCATAATTACGACATGAAATTTGTTCAATATGAAGTCAAAATTAGTATGTCTACACCTGCTGCATTGATCGCGAAGAACAATCTATATAGATTTTCTTTACTTAGTCTGATAATTACTGGACATGGAAATTAAAGGAATGTTAGGGAAAATAGAGACTCAAAAGACATGCATTTCCTACCAGGTTGGTGCTTCATTTAATTTCTAGTTTGTTCCATGAGTCAATGGAAATAGCATATTAAGTTTGGTGACTCTCTTCTACTTTGAATGGATCTACTACAAAACTTGGTATGCTTGGCAGTCTAGGAAGGAACCGTCGGCGATTGCCAAGAAGTGCCAATGGTCAAACCATCTTCATGCGAAAAACCAGTCCCACATGTTAGGCCGATGGCTCCCAATTTCCATGCCCGTCGCCCATTTAATGCCAGCGAAAATAGACACCGAATGGGCCTGCATTTTTTTTCTTTTTCATTTTTTTACTTTTCCTTCTCCTTCCTTTTGCGCTCTCTGGTTCCCACACCCTTTGCACCTCTTTTGTTCCCCCTTCCACCACGCTCTGAACCCCTTCTAGCATCCGACCCGATCATTTACTCTTTTGTTAAAAGGGGGCTGGAATCGGTGGTGGATAGTATGTATGGAGACAAATTTGTTGTCTTATTTTTGTTTTGATTTAATCTACTTCCATTGTGCTCTTCCTTGAGAACTCACACTTTGCTTCACCCCTGCTATTCCAAATAATGGCTGTAACTTTGTGAGCGATGGCTGGAATCAGTGGTTGGAATGATCGTGTTTGGTTTCACCGCTTGTTCCCATCAGGTATCTGATGTTCTTCGCATTAGAAACTACTAATTTTCGTTTTTTTTCTTTGATTTAATGGTACTATTAGCATGTCTATAGCACGATCCTTGTTCTTCTTCGTGGCATCTGAAAATTTTCATCGTCTATTTTTATTTTTTTTCCTATTTACTTTGACTGCAAGTTTAGTTTGATGGGGAGGGCAAGAGGAGTGAGGAAGGTATTATCTTTGTCCTGGCGGGCGTCCTCGACACGATGGTGACGCGTGGGGATGGCGACGGGGGATGAGTGTGGGGATGGTTGTGTTGGTCATGCTCGAAGATGGCCTTACTTGGTTTCTGGACATACTCATCATTCAACATGCAATTATAACTTAAAGTTCAGTGCAGAATACTCTCTCAATATGCGATTTTTAATTTTCTTTCTACCATAGAAAACTAGACCTATAGAAGTCCCAATGCTTTCTTTTGATCTGCAATGTTCAAATTCTTTGAACTTGATATGTGCTAAGTTTTTTTTTTTCTTAAATGTTTCTATTCATTATAACTTAAATTTCACTTTTCTTGCAGTGAAGTGCTTCTACTTGTCTTCTTGCCACAGGTTATGAGTCCAATGCTTATATTTGGATTCCAATACGTATATGGAATCACCAACATTTCTTATTTGTGAAAAGGTTGTAGGAAATAGGTGTAGGCTTGGGCTCTCCTTCTCCCCTGCCTGCATTTGTGCACAACCCCTCCTAGTTTGCTTTCACCTCCTTGTCTTAGGTCCTCATACATATGTGCATATGTTATTAGATTCATTTTTCTTTTTTCACTGTAAGATCTATAGTTGCTTGTAGAGAGCACATTTTTGTGTTCAATATTGATGGCAACTTGTGAAGTTTAATTTTCAAACTAGATGATACTAAAGGCAGCTAAGTTACTAAAAGTGCTTGAAGCTAAGATATGCGACTGATTGTAAGGGCAACTAAGATACTAAAAGTGCTTGAAACATTAAATCCCTTAACTTGGAAAAGGTTGTTTTGAAATAAAATTGTTAGTTCTAAAGAAAAGAACTAGTCATAGACTCCACCAATGTGGAAGTGACATAGATAGCAACGAAAAATTAAAACTCGAAAATGTATTTAAGGGAAGTAGTAAACTCTACTAGAAAAAAATGCATAAGCAATATGTAGGATGACCATGATTTGATTCAAAATTAATGATTCTTTAATTAGTTCTTTTGATCAAATTTCAGGACTTTTTCTTATCATGCTTTTACTGTTTCTAAGACTGTGGAAGAATGATAGCGCAAGCTCGGTAATTAGCATATGTATACTTCTTCATTCCATCATTTTTAGGGGTTGGTGACAGCAATAAGAAAAGAGTTGAATTAATGTATATGATATTGACTTTATCCTTAGATAATAGGAGTTCAAATACTACTTGTTCTCTAGTGGTTGTGATATCTATCTTAGAAGATATCCATATGCAATGTGAAGAAAAAAATCACAATGAAAAATGAGTTTCCTCCCTTAGGGAATTGCACTGTATAATGCAGTACTAAAATCTTTAATTCTAAGGTTAGTTTTCTAAAAAATGTTCTTATATTTTTATAAAGGAGAAGTGTGAACTCATCAAGCCGTTTACTAAGTTTTTGGTTTTCATTTACAGGTGCTTAGGTGTTGTTGAGGCATTTCTCTTCTTACTAGGATTTTCTAAAAGGCTATTGAGCTAAATAGAAAGGTTAGAATTGAGGGTTGCATTTGCACCGAGGTATTCTAGTGGATTGTATCTAGGTTACTCATTTTTGTGCACTAAACCACTTAGTTTTATGTTTTACTTTTAGCTTTCCATGGCTAGTTTTTCTTGGAAAAAGAACAATCTTAGATAGCCATACAAAATAGTTATTTGATAGATTACAAATGGCCATTGTTTCCATTGACATGAATCACCTTTTATATCTGGTTTTTTGGGGGTTCCCAAGCAGTTCATTTTGATTGAACTTGTTCTTTTGTTTTATTATAAGATGTATAGTAGAGTTCATGTTCAGATTTAAATGTCTATATGCTCTTAATTTTATTACTCTTTTAGCACCGTTTGCATTTTTTTTTGGTATGATAAATGAAAAAAGGTAGTTATTTGAGCGTCATCTTTGATCCTCCTTCAGTCTTTGGAGAAGGAATATCATTTGTCTTCAGCTGTAAATGTAATTTCTGGCCATAATTTTTTTTCTTTGGAAATAGGATAATTGATTTCTTTCACCCTCCTACGAAGAAAGCATATTCTCTTTCACCACTTTAAAAAATTGTGAGCTCAAACAAGAAATTGTATTTTTACTTAATCAACTAGTGAGTGCTGAAATATTCCAAACATCCAAAATATATGTTGAAATGACAACTACTTCCCTCCTTGCAAAGAGTGTAATAAACAATATGAGCAAAGCCTCAACAATGTCATGAAAGAGATAATAGTAAGCTAATTAAATTTTTATTTCATGTTAGTATCTCATTTTTTATCTATATATATTCTGATAATTTGATTATACAAGTAGAGTATGATTTTGTTGATCACGAAGGAATGCGTGCAAATATGGTTAAGGTCATTGAATTTTGCATGAGGTCAATCAACAATAAAGTAAGAGTGGTGTTGGGCGCTTAAGGTTAGGATATATGAAAGGAATTGATGGAAAATTGCATGTGAAAGCACTCGAAGGAAGAGTAACGCAAGCAACATGGGTTTGTCTTCTATAGTATTGGGGAAAGAACAAGAAAATTGAAAAATCAGAAAGGAACAAAAGAAATCATGCAGAGGAACAAGCTATGTATACTTTGGGGGCAAAAAATCCATTACCCGTCATAATTAGGAACTAGTATGTTATGATTAATTTGGTTTACAATTTTTTCTGAATTCATTTATTAATTTGAATGTAGAGGGAGAAATTAGGAGCTGATTACACAACACTTGAGCATACCTGAAGGCGCATCAAACAAAGAGTAGAGATTATCCGAATGAGCACACCCGATCTATATGTGTATGTAGATATAAGCTAACACTTTTAAATTTTAGTATCACTTTTCTAACAACTTTTAATTTTATTTCTCTTGTAGGAGCAAGTGATGGTGGAATGTCAAGAGATAAATTTCATGAATAGTGCAAAGCCATCAATATTATCCCCCATACTAGATGTTGTCTGCAATGGGCATCATCGAGATTATGAGAGAGGGCGCAACTTAGGATGTTCCAGAGTGTCACATTGTGGTATGTTGGAAATCAAGCTGCCAACGACAATATCAACAAACTTACAACCGAGCTCAAAAATGCAAATGCAAGAATGGAGGCAATGCATGCGCGAGAGCTACAAGTGGAAGCTTGACTAAAACAGATGGAAACTTTATTTTCCATGCATTTTCCTAATAGCTCAGTGAGCACACAATTGATCGTTTACCTCGGCTCCCTTAGGATCTCACAAATATATAGTGAAGCAAAGTAGTGGATGGTTTTCTCTGTCTTTATGATAGGGTTCTTTTTATAGTTGCACGCAACATAGAGAACAAAACTCTTGTATCTAGTTACACTCGAAGATATGGTACAATTTGTTAATAATTTGCTTTAGTCACTGGATGACGAACTTGTCTTGATGTGAATGAGTTTTTTTACATTATTTTTGGTGGATTATCTTATAACAATTTCTTGCTTACATGGTCTACATGGCCATGGTGAAGACGATTTGTCACCACTGAATGAACAAGGCAAGACCGTAGAAAAAAAGACGTCCAACTGGGAGTTGTAATAAAAGGTGGAGCAGAGCAGAGCAGGGAGGGAAGGGAGGAAGTGGGTGGGTGTGTTGGTGGGGGAGGGGGTGGGCAGGACCTCCGGCTGTTGTTAAATGAACTGGGTGATGCCCAGTTAATTCTTTACCTTTTTTCCCCATTAAAATTTGGTTTTCTGGCCTTTGCCAGGAGGGGTTTTGCTTACTGCAGGTTGTGTAATTTGGGAGGGAATTGAAGTTGTTTTGCTTTGTGTAGAATTCTGATTGCTTTTGATTTCTTTCTCTTCAACTACCCCAACCCCGCTTTTTTACTTACATAAAAATATAAAATAAATGAATCTATGTTAACATGTGAGATTGAACTTTGAATTGCACTGCAGTTGGTGAATGGTTTGACAGAGTTCATCTATGATTTTCCTTTTTTTTTTGGCTAAAAGATTGGGCAAGTCTCATATTGTTTGTATGTAATTAAAAATGAAATCTATTTTTCGATGCGTTAACGTACTCCCTTAGTTTTTTTTGGTGCAAAGGGGGGTTTTTATCTTACAGCTAGGCACTTTGATCACACCTGTAGATTCCAAATTCATAGTTCCGGGATATATTTTGTTGCTTATTGTACGACTGAGGAACTTGTCCCATATATTCTCTCATATTATGACTAAAGTTTGATGAAAAGTTGTCCGTGGAAGTCTGTCTTGGTTTGTCCAGCTTTGAGAATAACTCCCTTGCTGTCTCTAACTACATAACCAGCCCAGAGCCTTGGTTTGTTCAAATGTGGGCATTAACAAAATTGACCTTGATCCATCCAAGGTCAGGTGGTTTCCATATCACCCACGTCTCTAAGGTGAGTTTGAATCTAGATTTTAGAAGTCCCCTGGGGGAGCATAAAGAGCTTGAGGCGGTTGGTTGGAAATGTAGTTCTTCTAGGTTAGCTTCTAGGAAGGCGCCAGGCTTTCTGGGTAAGCCTTGAGAGAATTTGATTTGGCCTAGTCATTGTGTTCTGGAACAAAATATGGTTCCTCCTTTTCCACCAATTCATAGCATATAGGTAGGAAGAGGTGCTCTATGGATGTTGGCAGCCTCATGTCTCTTCGTTGGGATAGCTTTTGACTAGGAACTTATTTATAGATCTTGTTTATCGAGTGGTTAATAGGTATAACTTACCTTACTTTATTAACTTAATTCTAAACTAAGAATCCGATTGATTCAATTAAATCCAAAGTGATGAACATATTGAGATGATAAAGATTTTAGACCGAATGATGAATGCACCAGAAACCAATAAATTAAACCTTCGGTTCTTATACTTAATGAGTAACATTAGATCAAGTTGGATAGCTGACCCAGCTGGAGATGAGTCTAAGAGTGTTTTAGCTGCCTTCTTATATTTGGTTGCATTCTAACAAAAAGTGAAGGCCGTGTAGTGATAAATTGGACATTGGACATTGTTTGATGTCTTTTTTTTGTCTTTTCAATGTAGAATTTTTGATGTGTGATTCTAACTCAAGTATCAGATTTCTAATTTCTTCCTTGATCTTCTTTTGTATTAATAATCAAACGTCATCTTTCCTTGACTTTTTTTTGTGACTGTTGGAATTTAATTGAATCAAGTTGGTCTATTATTTAGATTATCTAAAATTCTATTTTATTTATTTTTTTATAGGTCGGAGATGCTATATCAAATGATGGAATGGCCCACTCCTAACACCACATTCTAAGAGATGCAACGTAACCGCACGTGCTACTTCAACTAAGGCTCATGTTAACTTTGAATTTTTTTGTTATGGAGGAACAATGTGATCTTTTTGGACATGTTGTAATATAACATGTATCTTTTGGTGATTAATTACCATTCAGAAGTAATGTAATTTGGATGTTACAGTTAAGTAAATGGTGGAATGAAATTGTGTTTTTATTTTGGACGTATGTTATGTGTATGTTATGTGAATGCAGGAGATTTGTTTTTTTTTTGGAGAAGTGTTAATAATTAATGGTTAAAATTGTTAGCATTCTTTATTAATTTGGATGTTTAGTTTGACCATTGGCTATTGAACATAGGTGTGTCATTGATTCTCCTTGTCGTCTATTATACAACTAGCGAAGGTTTAGTCATGGGCTATAACTCTCTTAGATGACGATTGTGTTGTGATTTATTTGATCAGTAGGTGACGGTTTGACCGTCATTTTCTCCCATCGGCTATTCAAAATTAGGCGACGATAAAACCGTCTTCTGTAAAAAACTTGGCATGATACCAGTAAGACGACGGTTTGATTGTCATTTGTCATCTGTGGGCCATTCGCCATTAGGCAACAATAAAGCCTTCGTCGAGCACCAGCTTGCGACCGTTGCACCATCGGTGATAAAACTGTCATCTATGCACCAATTGATGACTGATGTGCCATTGGGGATACATAATGGCCGCGGTTTCAACCAACGGAGATTATTTTTTATAAAAGTGAAAAAATGGGAAAGGTTGACAGTTGCTGACAAATGACAGTTGACAGACCGTCGGTCATTTAATGCCCAACGGAAGTGTAGCCGATGTTCAAAGGCCAACGGTGGAACCATGGGCTGGGGTTTGGTTGATGGTTTGACCGTCCGCGTTCTTACAAGCGCCGATGGTTTTAACCGTCGTCTATCCGCAGCTTTGTACTAGGGACATACCCAAACATGCAATATTAGTTTTACCCTTTCATGACACATGGTCACTAGCAACCACCCGGCATTTGAATATCCACGAATTATCTCAAGAGTTACGATTATTTGCATTGAACTCCAACAAATCAAACGCTAGCTCTTAAATGGATTCAAAGAAGAGGGTCCTATTGAGTTATATCTGCAAAGAAATACTGAAAGTGGATGGAATCCAGTGTGACCTCAAACCAGGCATCTGTAGTTTTGATGTGAAGAGAGAGAGAGAGAGAGAGAGAGAAGACATTTGAAAATCCTGAAACTTGTAGCATTCGAATACTACTACATATTGGAATTGAAGAAGTATCTGACAAGAAGAGCCAAGATTATTTTTAGAAATTTCAATCTTAAAGCTGTAATAGAGATTCCTTAAAGATGGTAAAATACTCAATCTCAAATTATCTAATGCGCATATCCATCAAACCTATGATGAAATAAACTGTTGTATCTTCTCAAATTATATATCTAAAGTTCACATTCATCACACTATATTGAAATAAACTGTTGTACATCCCTTCATATATTAGGGAAGTCTAGTTGAACGACTAAGGAAAAACCTTTTACAATGCTATATCTTATTCCACAAGCTCTGTGAGATATGTAGCCGTTACACTATCGATATATATAGATTAGTCATGGCCTGCTCTGTGCATGGAAATTGAATAAAGTTAGCAATGTGAATTTTTCGATAAGTGTTTGCAGAAAGATTTAAGATGGGAGATTATCTTAAGAAATGCATGTGTAATGTCACAACACAGACTCTTCGAGGCTGTGCAACCTATCACTCTGTTGGTACTTCAATTTGCATCATTTTTTCAGCTATTTCTGCAAACTAAATGTGATGAATACCCTATTCCAAATACGATGAGTTCGTTATTGGAGGGAAATGGGGATGTATTTTGCTTTAGCGGTATCCGGAAATGTGGATTTGTCAATAGGAAAATATCCTTGCTTTGGTCCCGTGTAAACAAACCATGAAGCTCTCATACATTTCGACATTTCCTTTTGAAAAGGGGGACTACCAATCATTAGGAAAACAATGCAATTTGCCTCTCTAAATCTTAGTCCAGAATATATATGTGGTGTCTCGGGTGTCCTTTCGTCACCATGTCGCAACGTCGACTGTTCATCATTTTTGATAGGGATTTTTACATATAAGTCTCTATAATCTTATGATATTACATATAAACTCCTTAATTTGACTGTTTACAAATATATACCCACAATGGCAACTTTCTTACAAATGAGTCTTTTTAGGGGGGACTCTCTTACAGAAATCTTTTTAGGGACTTATTTGTAACATTTTCAAGAGCTTATTTGCAAGTTTTAAGGGTTTTTCACTAATTCACGGTAAATTGTGAGAGTTTATCTGTAAATAATTATATTAGGAAGATTTAATTTGTAATATCAAAAAAATAGAGGGACTTATATTTAAAAACCCTTCTTGATAATATGCAAACGCAGTCTAAACGAGGACATGAAGTCCATCCCACTAGTGTTGAAAGTTGCATGCTTCATAAACATTATACGCGTGGGTAGTTCTGACTTGGTCCATAACCAATCGCCACGCGCCATCTGCGATTGTGAGGCTGGACTTTCCTTTTGTAAAAGGAAAGTCCAAGTCATAACTGCTAGGGGACGAGCAGCGTCCATGCAATTGATTACTGGAACCAAACCTAACAATCCGCATTGCATACCTGCTGAATAATTAATGCATGGTTTAACATAATCATTGATTACATTAATCTCCAAGTTGCTCGATCGATTTAAGCCCTTCAGGTCTGAGATGTCACCGGTGCATCCAACTATCCTCCTTTTACGAAGCTTATGGCATGTAAATTAAACACAACTAATTCAAGAACATAATACATAAAAATTAATTGGGTGATTGATCGGCTCATTTCGATCCCATCAGGTCATCTGAACAAGAGCAGTGTAGGAGAAGCGTCGTCAAGCTCTCCCTTCATCTCTCCTTGGGCTTCAGGATGTTGCTGCGTCCGACCTTCTGAACTGTGGAACAACGATGGCGAGCAGATGTTCAGGTCGAGATTTAAGTCGGGCACCAAGCGAATGCCGTCTTCGACGCTACTGGCTTCGTCGGAGACCCTGTCGTTGTCGGTAAGTGGATGCGAACTTGGTGCACAACAGCTACACCTGTGCACGCCTGGAAATGCACTAACGCTAATACCTGAGCTCGGAGACCAGCCGTTCATATGGCAGGGAAGCTTGGTGCCCGACCGTTGGTTGTTCAGGTCAATTCCCATGTTTATAAGCTTCCTTCTCAGATGAGAGTTCCAGTAGTTCTTCACCTCATTGTCTGTTCTCCCCGGCAACCTCGCAGCAATCAGCGACCACCTGGAGAAACGCGTTATGATCAGACCATGCATCACTTTCGTAGAGCGTACTGCTGGGGCGTCTTACCCACGGGTAAAGAATAAAATATGACTGTGGTTCTTCTCAGTACTGGTTTGAATTAAACTCAGTTAGTATAGAAAGAGAAGAAAATCTTTCATAAAAATTCTTCTAATGGCACTACATAAAAGGGGTTTTGAAATCTTTCACTCTCTTTACTAACTGAATTCAATCTAAACATGTAGTTAAAGGATCTCTATTCATAAAATATGCACGTGGAGTGCAAGCGTACCGGTTGCCCAGAAGTGCATGGAGCTTTATGATAAGGTCTTCTTCGTCCTCTCCAAATTTCCCTCGCTTAAGAGTAGGCCTCAGGTAGTTGATCCACCTCAGCCTGCAGCTCTTGCCACAGCGATGCAGCCCTAGCAGAGGTGAATTCAGGCAAAGCTTACATCTCAAAGTACGCACGTATGAACTTGTTGCATGAGAGAGAGAGAGAGAGAGAGAGAGATTGTGGGAAACCTGCAGCCTTGGGAAGGGACCTCCAGCAGCCCTCACCATGGGTGCGGATGTAGTTGATGAGCTTTTCGTCCTCTTGCTTGGACCAGGCTCCCTTGTTGATGTGTCCATCCTCACAGCACGGCTTCCTCATAGGGAGAAAAATTCAGAGGGGAGAGGGAGAAAGAGAGAGAAAGAGTGGAAGAAAATGGTGGGGGCTCAAGGGAGTTCCTGTTGGTTGAGGAGGGAAGAAATACTGAGCGATGGTCGACTGGTGGGTAGGCCATCGGTGAAGGAAGAACTCGTGGTGCTAGGTCTGATTGGGGCGTGTCATGGAAGACGAGGTCATGCATGCGTGCGTTTTGACTAAAGACCGGCGGTTCGCGAAGCGGGGAGGGGGCGTGATGGGGCGTGTGGTCTGGTAGTTGCAACTCGCAACTCGCCGTCCTCAGAAATCCGAGCCGACAGGTTTCTACGTACTAACGGATTTGCTTTTCGGGTAGACGTTACAGTTGTATTCTCGTCCCCACGCAGAACGAATAGAGATCATCTACGTTCACATTTTGACTGATAAAGAGAGAGAGGAAGGTTTCAAACAAATCCCTTATATGATGCTTTTCTCATTTCCGAGGAGGGATTTTGATGAAAGATTCTCTCTTTCCCTCTGCGTAGTGATTGAATTCAGCCCAATCCCGTACTGAGAGGAACCGCACCCACACAGAACTATTACTTTTAATATTCTACAGTCTCTACTCCAATCTAAGTTACAGGGCTTATCCATTGGGGTTCATAGTCCTCAACTACGAGTTGAAGGGAGATGATGTAAGGAGATTTCTTCTCCGCCAGGACACCAATAATAATCCCATTGTTGGGTCAGAGATTCATCCACTCTGAATCAGACGGATGAGACTCTTTGGATCACACAAGACTCTCCACACTCTTATAAAATAGACATCAGGTCAGAAGAGACTCAAGTTACGATTCGTGGGAACTTCCTCCGATGCTTAACTCAGAGTGTGAAGGAACGAAGAGAAAGTAGGGATGTAGAACGTACCTTCTGAGGGTACCAAGGTGTTCCTTTTATAAGGCCAGGTCTGAGGTAGTAACCGATTCCGATCGAAAAACGTACCGAGAGAGCTCGGTCCAATCTCTAGGCGGGATGGGACTCTGATTTCCCTTATCTGGGATTCTGGAGTTGATCTGGAGGAGACTTCCTATCGCCTTCGATAGGAAGTCTCCTGGCACCCGTAGGCGTCGGGGTCCGCTTCGGATTAAGATGCTCCATGTTGGAGCCTAGATGCTTGGGCCCACCGATTAAAAAGCCCATCAGTTCTTGCCAAGAGGCAAGGACATTCCTTGCGGGCCGCCCACCTAGCTAATGGGTCAGCGAAACTGGGCCCTCTCACTAGCCCCCCGTGCATCGAAGGATGGGATGCGGCTTTCGGAGCAGTCGAACTGCAAGTGGGCCGGCACATTAAATGCCGACGAGAAGTGTCCCGCCCGCAGAAGGTCATGATTCAAACATCATAAGTGTCGCGCCGGACGTGGGCGCTAGTTTGGCGATCACACCCATTCGAGGTGGGGGTGTTTTCACTTGTCAAAGGAGGCGAAGTGCTCCCGCCGAACAGACGCTTCTGGTAGGATTCAGAAGGGGATAAAAAGCCCCCAGGACGAGGACAGAGGGCCATCTTTGTTCGAGCCTTCAATTCAAAACCTTCACTCAAATTTTCCTTCCTCAAGCCATCTGAGCCATCTGCTTCTCTACTCTCTGTGTTCCAACGGCCCGTTGCGTATGACAAGTATCCAGGGACATGTCATGGTCCTGAGGGGTTGAAGCCGATTGCGAACTCCGAGCTGATAAGTTTCTACTAACGGATTTCCTTCTCGGGTCGACATTATAGTTGGATTCTCGTAACTATTCCTTTTAATACCGTACAGTCTGTACTCCAATCTAAGTTATAGGGTTTATCCATTGAGGTTCGTAGTCTTCAACTGCCAGTTTAAGGGAGATGGTAAGGAGATTTCTTCATCGTCGGGGCAATAATAATAATCCCACAAAATGCGTTTAATGTTCGACAGAGAATACTTGGACAAGACTTTATGTTTCTCGGGAAAAGGAGTGTAGCGGTCGAAAACTAGTCGGATAATGGTGACCATCCGATCGAAGCTCCTGACAACTCGATGGTATTTGTATTTAAATGGAAACACTCAGGGTAGGGCTTGTAACGACCCCCCACCCTATAATCGGGACCCGATTACTAAATGGGTATCTGACCGTTACCTTTGGATTCACACCCGGATCTCAAACAACATGTTTGGAAAAGTAAATGTTAAACACGGCTAAATATAACAATCTCACGGACCACAAGAAATGCACAAATACGTAGAGAGCATAATATCAATGTCCGTATACAGTCCAACAACAATTGCATGGTCTATAGAAATTAAATATATACAAGCGAAAGAAAAGGTACAATAACATCGGGGCAAACTCTGGAACTGAGATAGCTGCTAGAGCGCACACCAGGAAGAAAATCCATACGTCGACGCTCGCCGAGAGGTCCATACTTGAAAAACTAGGGAATGAGCCACACCAGAATTGGGCTAAGTAGGGACCATGCGGTCCTCACTTTTCCCGAAAACACTACCAGGCAACCATAATAGTAAAGGAAAGGTGTAAACGAAAGTAGTAAAGCTATAGCCACAACGACGAGAGTCGAAGAGAAGAAAGCACAGCTCCAAAGATTCCCAAATTCCATTACGAGATATGAAATAAATGCATCTGTAAATGCAACAGGCACAGCTTTAAAGTAAGTTCACAACCAACGATTTGACTAAACACACAAACCACATAGCCGAACGCGTACAAACAATGCCTCACAACACAACCAACACTCACGCCTGTTCGCCCCTACAAGCTCCGGACGCTATAGGGTGAATTAGTAAGCCCAACTAGGACTAGTGAGTCACAACCACCCAGTTACGTGTGCACACAAGCAGTCGAAACCACTGTCCTATCGACTGGACTTCCCTCAACGCTTGGCCTAGGTGCTACAGGAGGGCCCTAGGGACCGGCGAAACCTCCATCAAGCCGAAACTAGAGGGACGACCCGTAACCCTAACCTCCAAGGTTACATCAGGCCAAAGGGCGAAAGAGTATACACTCGTAACCTCGACGTCTCAGGTTACATTAGGTTCAGTGGCGAACGGGTACACTTCTAGTAGCATCACACTCAGCTTCACAGTAAGAAACGCACCAGAAACTACCACATCAAACCAGGAAAACACCGATCCGCTGAGATGGAACAACAACCTCTCGTATAGCACACTAGCTACTCTGGCCTGTCTGGCTCAGGTGGTTCTGTCTTCTCCCAGCCACAAGTAACAGACTGAAATGTACCACTCCCACACCGGTATAACAACACTCCTACACTGACACCGCGTCATTCCTACACCAACACAAGGTGTCAAACACAAACCACAGTTGTTTTAGGTCTACGATCGCATAAACACACACAAGGTGATTCCGATCACATAGAAATCCCCGCCCTTAATGTATGATTTCAAGCGTGCATTTAACATGATTGTTTAGCAATATACACACATGTTAATTACAGGAATTATGGGGCTCTGGCCGACACGATTCACAAATCGCATCGCCTTGAGTCGATGTCATTCAATGCCCTAAACTGGTTCCCCAGAAACTGGCCTCAGGACTTTGGGGTATTAGCCTGAATTGCGTTGACTCAGGTCGACGCCTTTCGCAAAACACGTTGCCCTGAGTGGACGCCATTCATCTCCCGAGACCACAACTCCCCCAAGCCTCACTGAGCCACAACGTGGGATTTCCTCCTCTAAATGGCCCCAAACGTCACAAATAGAAAAGATGGGAGAGAATCTAAATAACCGAATTGAAAACATACCAATCCCCATTTCATAAAAATCACCATTTTCATCAAAGCCACCCCCTAACATGTTCATTCTACCTAAAATCCTCATACGTTCATAGCATGTTCTGTTAGTGTTAGATGGTCTCAAAGCCAATTTCATATTATGTACTGATTCAAATTATTAATAAATGGCAAATAATTCATTGTGTGTAATTAATTTGATCTATGTTTATCGTATCACGATGAAGTCCATAAACATGTGCAACAATCTTCGGATTATGATGAGATCATAATTATGGGACCGAAGACTTATAAACACATGTTCTTAATTGTTCCTAGTCATAGGATGTTTGAGATAGGACATCGAACATCCAGATAGACTAGTATAGGTTACTTCAGCTCATATGATGAGGGTGACTAATCCTATAAGTCACTTGTGTGGAGACACTATGCTGGACCTGTAGGTGCTCATTGGCGAATGAGTTCACTGAACTGATCCGACTATGAATCGCTGGATGATAAACACCTCACTGTTAACTAGCTCGATTCTTTTGTCACGGTTGCGTGGATGATCCTTGGACCTGAGACGCCAAAGATATCTTGTTGGTAGGTTTCTGAACTTTGACCTTGACTAACGAATCCCTAACCATGGGTTATCAATAAGTCAAGCGATCGGGTTCAGGGAAATGCCCTCGAAGGTGATTGTGTGTTCAATACGGGATTATCCGTTCTCGGTAGTTTGAGAGAGAATGTTCCGGGAATGATGCGCTTAAAGTCCTTGGCCAGGGCGGACTCTGTATTCGATAAGGAGTTATCGGATTCAGATTAGCGGCATATGATTCAAGTGAATCGACTGAATAGGGTTTAACAGTAAACCATACCCTAGGTCGATTCGGGAATATTGCACGGTGAAGGATTATATCTGCGCGCTAACCGATGACAGACAGGTTCCAATAGAGGGTTGTGATAACTCCAGTGCCATCTAGGATCACGTGATGTTGCTTGGCATCCAACGTGATCGGAAGTCCGTCCAAATTTATTGTGGGACATTAAATTCGGCTGATTAATTGAATATGAGGATATTAATTAATTCAGTGGGTCAGTAAAGGGTTATTGGGCTTAATGGGCTATTAACTGGACTGGTATTTGGACCTAGAGGGTCACACGCAAATGGTTTTCAAGTTGATGGATAATCCGACAGGATTTCGGATAAGTCTGGATTTTTACGAAAAACCGTAAACAAACTTATTATAAAAGAGCGGACGCTACGTCGGGGGCCAGCAACCCTAACCTAGCCGTCGTTCAATCTCTATCCTCTCTTCCAGACGCACGACACGAGGCCGGCCCTCTGGAGGCTCCGCTTCGATTCCCGACCTCTCCGCCTTCCGTCCGACGGGAGACTCTGAATCTGCATGTCGTGGCGGATTACGCGAAGCCAGACGGGATTCACGAATGTCGAATCGAGCGAGGAAGCGAGGACAATCCATCGCGAGGAGAACCGCGTGGATACCGCTAGAGGTCGGACATCTGCGCGACTTGCGGCATCGCTCCAACCGAACCTGAAAATGAATGCGGATTCAAATCCGCGCAAGGTAAATTCGATTTACTCCGGTATTATTTTAATCGTTCGAAACGGGATGGATCCGATCCCGAAAAATTTATTCTGCTGCATTTTCGGTCGGATCTCGACACAGCGAACCCAATAGTGGTATCAGAGCTAGGTTCCACTGTGTTTTCGCCATTTCGGTCTCTAAAATTATGATTTTCAAATTTATTCCATGCTTAAATTTATTTTCTTACAAGATTTATATTCATTAGATGATTACTGCGATGAGATCACAATTTAAATCTGAAGAAAATATTTTTTTGGGGTTATTTCGTCGTATTCTTCGTTGGACGAAGAATGCCTTGTTCTTGGCGTTATAAACGGATCTAAAGGGTGTTTCTCCAAGATCTAAGATCTTCCACTCCTTGGCAATAGGTTACTGTCGGTGTTTTGGAGGTTTTTGGATCGCCGACCATGATTTTTTCTTCTTTGTTTTGGGTTTTTGAAACCTGAAATTTGGGGAGAAAAGAGGGGCATAAAAAATCGGATTTTGATCCGGGCGGCTAGGGTTTCCCTGGCCGCCGACCGGGCCCGGCCCGGCTAGACCCTGGCCCGGGCCAGTGGTCCGAGCCAGGGCCAGCCAGAGGGCCGGACCCCTGGCTGAGCCCTGGCTCGAGCCAGGGGCTCAACTGGGCTGTGCCCTTTATGGGCCCAATTGTATTTTTTTTTAAAAAAATTTCATTAATTAAAATTGTTAATTGATTTGATAATTAATTGTAAAATATGATTTTACTCTTTGTTATTAAATTCAATTTTTTTCATTGGGTCATATTTAAGGTTTATTTTGTTTTGATTAATTAATTAACAAAAGTTGTTAATTTAATTAATTTATGCTAAATGTTAGATTAAACCTTAAATGATCTAATTGTTAGATTAAACCTTAAATGATCTAATTCTTAGATTAACCCTAATTATTTGAATTGTTCAAATGATGCATGGAATATTCTTAGATCATTATTTTCAGTTATTATTCACATATGATATATATTAGTTTGCTTATTTAAATTAGATTTAAATTAGCATGCTTAGACTTAATGAAAATTTTTCGAAAATTCTAAATCCAAATTTTGTTTGGTCCCTGGTTTTATGAAACCTAAAATTATTTATTTTCGAAAAAATTAATTTAGCCATTTTGATGTGCTATATCATGTGTGGATTGTTTAATTAAAATACATGGTAGTCATAGATGGGAAATTTTGTGGATATGGAATGTGATTGTGTAGTTTGTTATTTATTAATAAATAGAGGTCTGCGAACCTCTCCCTCTCATATTCCATTGTATTTCTACCTCCCTCCTTGATGTAATCGCCATATGACTTCCTCTTTTAAATTATTATGTAATTATGAATTATGATGTAATTTGATCGAGGCGGTTGCGCACGGAGCATGGATGATCCACAACTGCCGACCAGATGAAAATGAAGGAGTTCATTGAATCCATGTGTTTGCAGACTTATGATATAATTTGTTATATTGTGTATGTGTGTGCGTTTGACTGTCTGGCTCAAGTCAAACCGCAATGCCGTCCATGACCACACTAATAACATGTATGTGATGCGTGTGTTTCTATTTTGATTGTGAATCAAATTAGCTAGGTTATTAGTATAAATATATATTCGATATATCTAATACTATCGCCTAGGATGATACCAAACTAATAAATAAAACCTTCGTAACAAATTCTAAGCCGTAGCGCGAGTCATTGAGAATGCACCACGTGACTCTCTATCAATATGATTAATAGAACTTAATTAAGTGATGGCAGATACTATGTGTTTACCCAAGGTTTGCCATCGTTTGTTGAGAGGACTGTTGATCATGGCATTAGATGCCTTTAGATAAGAGTAGAGGAACGATATAGTTATCCATGTGTTTATCCGGGAACTATATTTCTATTCTACTTTATCACATATTGATGGTAATGCTTAGACCAGGGATAATGGTCTACTGTGTTTACCCGGGACCATTAATAACCTAGGAGCCGAAATATGATCGGATATTGCAAGGAGTTGCAATCATCATGAGATGATTGCTCTGAGATAGCGGTATGATACTACGTGTTTTACCCGAGGTCATACTTGATGGATATATGTGTCCTCTAAGCCAATCATAAGGCACCTATTTCAATCTGGTTCACTAATAAATAACATTAAATTCATTATGTAGATTGGCATATTTATATTTGCGCATAATGAAGTCCATGAATATGTGCAATAGTCATCAGATTATGGTGAGATCATAATAATGAGACTAATGACTTATAAACACATATTCTCAATTGTTCCTAGTCATAGGATGTTTGAGAAGGACATCAAACATCCAGTTAGACTAGTACAGGTTATTCCAGCTCATATGATGAGGGTGACTGATCTCGTTTGTTACTCGTGTGGAGACACAATGGTAAACCTGTAGGTGCTCATTGAGGAATGAGTTCACTGAATTGATCCGACATGAATCGCCGAATGGTAATTTACCTTACTGTCAATCGGCTTGATTCATCGTCACAGTGGCGTGGTTGATCCTTGGACTTGAGACACCAAAGACACCTTGTCGGTGGACTTCTGAACTTTGACCTTGACCTACGAATCCCTATCCACGGGATCTCTAATAGTTAAGGATCGGGTCCAGCGGAAGACCTTCGAAGGTGATTGTGTGTTCAATAAAGGATCGTTCGCTCTCAGGTAACTGGAGAGAGAATGTTCTAGAATAGATCTGCAGGAGTCTTTGGCCAGAGCATAAACAATATCAGAAAAGCAGTTTTCTGATATTGTACAGCGGAGTCTGATTCAAGTGAGTTGACCATCTAGGGTTTGACAGCTGACCATACCCTAGGTTAACTCGAGAGCATTGTGCGAACGAAGGATTATAGCCACGCGGTAACTGTGGACGGACAGGTTCCATGAGTGAGTTGTTGAACCCCATTGCCTTCCGGGATCATGCGGTGTTGCTTGGCACCCAACTTGATCAGAAGTCCGACCGAATTTACATGCGATCTTAATTCGGTTAAGTAATTAGTTAATATCTAGATATTAATTAATTACAATAAGTCAATAACTAGTTATTGGACTTAACGGGCTGAAAACCGGACTGGTAAATGGGCCTAGAGGGTCACACGTAATAAGATTCTCAGTCGGTGGTACGTAAGTGAGATTTATATTAACTCGGGGACTTTCGTGAAAAGTCGCGCCGACTTAATATATACATGCGCTGTTGAGAAACCCTGGGCCAAGCTCCAGGGATTTCCCCTTGCTGGCCGTCATCCCCCCTTTCTCTCTCCTCCTCTGGGCGCCCCGTTCGAGGCGCCGGAAAGGTCTCCATCTCCGCCGCGCGTGATTCCCGAAAGTCGGGAATTCCCGTCGGCGGGTTATCGGCAATCGTTGTGGCGACGGATCTTCAGCGAGCGAGCTGATACAGACGAGGGAGCGAGGACGAACTACAGCGGAGGATCGCGTGGATACCACTGGAGCCCGGACGCTTGTGCGGCTCGCGGCATCACCTTGACGGAACCGAGACGGAAGCGGATTCGAATCCGCGCACGGTAATTAAATTACAACCCTGTTTTCGGTTTTAGTTTTTCGTTCCGAATCGGATCAGCGGGCATCGGGCGGGATATTTTATTCGTCGTTTCCTCTGCGTTCTTCGCATCCCGCCCGGATCCCAGCAATACTATGATGCTTGGAGATTCTGATCCCCACTAGGAGACAGTCGGCGTCTCCCGTTCTGTATATCTGAAGGTTATACAGTCCGTCGAAAATTAGTGGGAGTAAAACTAGATAATAAAAGACCATATCTTGTTTTAGAAAATCTGAATACCTGCTAATTATCATTTGATTATCTCCTATAGGCTAGAATGTAGCACCATAATCCGTTGCGAGGCATACTTGATGCCAACGTTTGACAGGCACCAACTATTCAGACTGGCTCAAGAACCTGAAGATTGTCCTCAGGTCTGAGCATATTGCCTACATCTTGGATAATGAACCTCCTATTGAACCAGCATTTAATGCCCCAGAGGAGGAAATGATAGCGTATGAAAAATGGAAGGAAGATTCCACCATGGCCCAATGCTACATGTTAGCCTCTATGAGCAATGAGTTGCAGAGGCAACATGAAGAGATGGATGCTAGATCCATCATGCTCCATTTGAAGGAGCTATTTGGTGAGCAGAGCATAATCGAATGATATGAGATATCGAAGAATCTGTTTAAGGCTCAGATGGCAGAGGGAACTTCAGTACAGAATCACGTGCTGAAGATGATTAAGTAGGTGGAGAGGCTGGATGCTCTTGGGATTACACTTCCCAAGGAGATGCACACAGACCTCGTGTTATCTTCACTTCTACAGTCATATGCTCAGTTCATCGTTAATTTTAACATGAACAAGATCCAGGCCACCTTAGCTGAACTACTGAACATGTTAAAGACTGCTGAAGGGAACCTTGTGAAGGATAAACCCCAAGTCCTAATGGTTGGTAAGACTAATAGAAAAAGACTTGTAGTCCAAGCTTTTCGGAAAGGTAAGAACAAGGTTCAGAGAAAGGCAAAAGTTGTCAAGAAAGACAAAGGTAAAAGTGTTGGGAAAGGTGATTGCTTCTACTATCACCAGAAGGGCCACTGGAAGAGGAATTGCAAAGAATACCTCAAGGACAAGGCTCAAGGAACTGTGAAGCAGCAGGATGCTTCAGGTATCTATATGATAGATGTAAACTTGTCAATAGGAGATTGTACATCGTGGGTATTAGATACTGGATGTGTATTTCATATCTGTAATTATGTGTAGGCACTGACAAGAAGACGTAAGCTGAGAACCGGCGAGGTGGAGCTGAGGCTAGGTAACGGCGCAAGAGTTGTGGCGATCGCTGTGGGGACAGTGAAGCTCAAGCTACCATCCGGAGACACATTTTCATTAGATGAATGTTATTATGTACCTAGCATAATAAGGAACATCATTTCTATTTCATGTTTAGATAGAATTGGATACAATTTAAATTTTGAGAACAATAGTTCAATTTAATTTGGAAATAAATTAATAGCTTCTGCTATATTATCCAATGGTTTGTATCTATTAAATGTGTTTCATGAAAATTTACACATTGGTTCTTCAATTAAAAGTAGTAAGTATGGAATGAACAAAGCCTACTTGTGGCATTGTAGGCTTGGACACATTGGTGAAAACAAACTCCAAAGAATGCATAAAGATGGATATCTGGATCCATTTGATTATGAATCATATGCAACTTGGGAGTCATATTTAATGGGTAAAATGGCTAAGTCTCCATTTAGTGGAATTGGAGAACGAGCCAAAGATATATTGGAACTCATACATTCAGATGCATGTGGTCCTATGTCGACCCAAGCCATTGGTGGATTCTCATACTTCATTACATTCACTGATGATTACTCAAGGTTTGGATATATATACTTATTGAAGTATAAATATGAAGCCTTTGAGAAATTCAGAGAATTTAAGAATGAAGTAGAGAAACAAATTAGAAAAAGTATATAAACCATCCGATCCGATCGGGGTGGTGAATACTTGAGTACAGAGTTCATTAAATACTTAAAGGATAATGGTATCCTTTTTCAGTTTACACCTTGTAACGACCCGCTACCCTATAATCGGAAACCCAATTACTAAATGGGTATCGGATCATTATCTACGGTTTCACACCCGGATCTCATACACACGTCTGGAGGAGTAAGCGTTAAACAAGGCTAAATATAACAATCACACGGACTTCAAGGAAATCACAAGTGCGCAGGAAGAAAATTGATAATGTCCGTACACAGTCCAACAATAATTACATGGTCCAAAGAATTAAATAAGTATACGAAGAAGCAAAGTACAACAACATCGGGGCATACCCCGGAATTGAGATAGCTGCTGATCCGCACACCAAGGAGAATACTACACGCCGCCACTCGCCAAGAAGTCCACACCTGAAACCGCAGGGAGTGAGACACACTAGAATTAGGCTCAGTAGGGATCATCCGATCCCCCGCCTCCCACTCACACACCCACAAGTATAATAATACAGGATGAAGGCAATTAAGTAAAGCAGTAACACAATTCCTAAATTTCGATATAAACTACATGCATTCGAAATGTAACATGCACAACTCTGAAACCATTCTAACAGGGACTCTACAACCAGCGTCTCGGCAAACCACGCCAACCACACAGCCGCACGCGGGAAACACCGACCCGCTGAGACCAAACAGTAACCCCTCGGATAGCACGCTAGCTACTCTGCCCTAACTGGCTCTAGGTGGTTACTACTTCCCCCAGCACGAGTGACACTCTATAGGTACCACTCCTACACCGGTACTAGCTAACCCCGGGGTACACCAGGTAACCCTCTCTCTAGGCGTCACCCCACCACTCCTCCCACCAGTACTGTGTCCCTCCCACACCGACACAGGGTGTCAAGCGTTACAACTGTCACTCTAGGTCCACGGTCGCACGAAACACAACACAGTGCGATCCGGTCACGTAAAAAGTCTACGGTCGCACGAAACACAACACAGTGCGATTCGGTCACATAAAGAAATCCTCATCCTTGAGTAGAAACCTCCTGTCAACTGTATGTCAGCGGCTAGGTAAGCCATTGACATATGACATAATATTTGTCAGCAGCTACAACCATTGACATATATTTGACATATGTTAACGGCTACAACCATTGACAAATGTTCAATTTTTGTCAGCAACTATAACTGTTGACATCTACTGCATATGTCAACGGCCATAACCATTGACATATGCATCTTATGTCCATGGTTTCAACCATTGATATATGTTGTGTATGTCCACAGGCGCAGCCGTTGACATATGAGTCATCTGCCCATGGTTCCCAGTCGTGGACATATGTATCATATGTCAACGGTTTTTTTTTATCCGTCGACAAATATTTGCCCATGAATTTTTTGTCCACGATTTTGTCAATGACCATTTAGCCGTTGACATATGCTTTAGTCTGCAACTTTCTTCTCAGCCATTGACAAATTCCTTTTTCCTAGTAGTGTACATCTTCAGAAAGGTTGTAGTTATAACTTTCTCATTAAAATGTTGCGAATTCCAATCAAATATGTCATGAAGATTCAAATACTTTTACATATGTACTCTTTTGTTTAGGAGAGTTTTATGTATACCCTTACATTCACTAGAATTGACAAAAGTTTTTAGCATATTTAGTTGAAGTTTATAGCACTCTGACAAAATAATATAAATCTAATTTTTTTGAAGACGCCGAAAGTATCCATAACAAGGAGAATGGTAGTATATCACGCTTCTTTACCTATGCACTTTGCCACCTACAAATGTTGTAACGACCCGCTACCCTATAATCGGAAACCCAATTACTAAATGGGTATCGGATCATTATCTACGGTTTCACACCCGGATCTCATACACACGTTTGGGGGAGTAAGCGTTAAATAAGGCTAAATATAACAATCACACGGACTTCAAGGAAATCACAAGTGTGCAGGAAGAAAATTGATAATGTCCGTACACAGTCCAACAATAATTACATGGTCCAAAAAATTAAATAAGTACAGGAAGAAGCAAAGTACAACAACATCGGGGCATACCCCGAAATTGAGATAGCTGCTGATCCGCACACCAAGGAGAATACTACACGCCGCCACTCGCCAAGAAGTCCACACCTGAAACCGCAGGGAGTGAGACACACTAGAATTAGGCTCAGTAGGGATCATCCGATCCCCCGCCTCCCACTCACACACCCACAAGTATAATAATACAGGATGAAGGCAATTAAGTAAAGCAGTAACACAATTCCTAAATTTCGATATAAACTACATGCATTCGAAATGTAACATGCACAACTCTGAAACCATTCTAACAGGGACTCTACAACCAGCGTCTCGGCAAAACACGCCAACCACACAGCCGCACGCGGGAAACACCGACCCGCTGAGACCAAACAGTAACCCCTCGGATAGCACGCTAGCTACTCTGGCCTAACTGGCTCTAGGTGGTTACTACTTCCCCCAGCACGAGTGACACTCTATAGGTACCACTCCTACACCGGTACTAGCTAACCCCGGGGTACACCAGGTAACCCTCTCTCTAGGCGTCACCCCACCACTCCTCCCACCAGTACTGTGTCCCTCCCACACCGACACAGGGTGTCAAGCGCTACAACTGCCACTCTAGGTCCACGGTCGCACGAAACACAACACAGTGCGATCCGGTCACGTAAAAAGTCTACGGTCGCACGAAACACAACACAGTGCGATTCGGTCACATAAAGAAATCCTCATCCTTGAGTAGAAACCTCCTGTCAACTGTATGTCAGCGGCTAGGTAAGCCATTGACATATGACATAATATTTGTCAGCAGCTACAACCATTGACATATATTTGACATATGTTAACGGCTACAACCATTGACAAATGTTCAATTTTTGTCAGCAACAATAACTGTTGACATCTACTGCATATGTCAACGGCCATAACCATTGACATATGCATCTTATGTCCATGGTTTCAACCATTGATATATGTTGTGTATGTCCACAGGCGCAGCCGTTGACATATGAGTCATCTGCCCATGGTCCCCAGTCGTGGACATATGTATCATATGTCAACGGTTTTTTTTTATCCGTCGACAAATATTTGCCCATGAATTTTTTGTCCACGATTTTGTCAATGACCATTTAGCCGTTGACATATGCTTTAGTCTGCAACTTTCTTCTCAGCCATTAACAAATTCCTTTTTCCTAGTAGTGTACATCTTCAGAAAGGTTGTAGTTATAACTTTCTCATTAAAATGTTGCGAATTCCAATCAAATATGTCATGAAGATTGAAATACTTTTACATATGTACTCTTTTGTATAGGAGAGTTTTATGTATACCCTTACATTCACTAGAATTGACAAAAGTTTTTAGCATATTTAGTTGAAGTTTATAGCACTCTGACAAAATAATATAAATCTAATTTTTTTGAAGACGCCGAAAGTATCCATAACAAGGAGAATGGTAGTATATCACGCTTCTTTACCTATCCACTTTGCCACCTACAAATGGCAAGTGTTACACGGACATTTCCAAAATTGTCTCCACATTAAGGATAATTACAATTTATGAGATGTCCACGTGCTAGTTGTCTTTCGCAGATGGCAAAATGGAGTGGTAAAAAAAGTGTGCCACGTTAGCATTCTTCGTATAAAGATGTGAGAGTTAAGAGTATACATACAAGTGTATTAGTTTATAGGAGCATATATACAAAAATCATAGTAGTTTTAGATTTATCATTAATAATTTGTGTTTGATAGTGTTGATATATATTATTAACATATAGTAAATCTAATATCTATTTGAATCCATATTAAAAATAGTACAGTTTAGTCTCGAAGAATCTCTAGACTCCTCTCCTTTCTCCAGTTCGCCATAACACACAGTACTCTTTTCCTTTGACCTCTGCATTCTTTCAATATCAAATTTTCTATTAATATTGTAGACTTGAAAAATGTTAATACTAAAATAATGTTATATTAAAATGATAGTTTTACTAAATGTGACGTAATATATTGAAGGAATATTCTCTTTCAAGTGAACTATGAGCTTGTTTTCAAAGACCTGAAGATTATGAGAGTTAAAACAAAAGATTAGAAAGTCAATAAATAAATGGATAAGATTTTGACGAGTCAACATTTAAAATTTCTAGCAATATCGACTTCGCACGATCTAGATAATAGCCTCTCTAATCTAGTGATTTTGTGCGAACTCTCTAGAATCAATATATTATGTAAAATCTCCATGCAATCTCTTTCAAGTGAACTATGAGTTCGTTTCCAAAAACCTGAACATGATGAAGATTAAGAAAAACAAGATTAGAGTGTTCGTAACTAAATGGACAAGATTTTGAGAAGTTTTAAAATTTCTAGCAATACCAAGTCATCGAATAATTGTCCTCTAGACAATAGGCTCTCTAGAATCCATATCTAACGTAAAATCTGCATCCAGTATTTTTAAAAAAGGCTCTTCTTCAGGGATTTTCTCTTTTTTTAAGTCTATAGTGGTTCTGCTCGAATTTAGTTAAGAGTCACTTATCCATGCAGACATATTCTGGAGGACGATCGTGGAAGGTTTGGCATACGTGTGACGATGCCAGCTCATTGTACTGAGCAGTTGAGATGCGGACAAGATGCCAAGGAATGCTGACAAGGATTGGCACAAATACGCAATTGTCCTTCTGAATGACTTGGAAGTGGTGAAACTAGAGTAGGGTAATGAACTCATTGATTTTTTCATTTAACTAAGTCACAATAATATTATTATTATTATTATTTGAATGTGGCCAGGTATATACAATTATTCACAAGCGACCAAAGTTTTAAAGGTTTCAATCCAGAACCCCGAGATTTTCCTCTAGAATTAGAGATAATTCCGATCAGGTCGATGGATCCGCCTAATTAGGCGACAATTCCAAATCCGTCTGATTTCTAAGAAGGTAATCTCACGTACCAGGGATAAAGATCTTAACAGCACCAAAGCTACATGACTAGAGAGTTTTTAGACTTCAACCAGATTCGAACTTGCGACCTCCTTAATGGAAGGGAGGTTGTGAACCAACTGCCCTAGGCAGCTGATTCATACGATGTGTCACAAGTTCAATTTTTACTAAATACATACATGTGTCTCACGTACGATGATATAGATTTCATCCATCTGGCCTGAAATAATTATTTAATCAGTAATAGTACTTGTTAGAATGTTCTCTTCTGCTGCACACTGAGGCCTTGCAGTAAATAGTTTTTTTTTCTTTTTTAATTTTTTTTAAGGTTGGATCTTACATGTTTTACCTATCTTTGCATGCCAATTTTTGATTGGACAATTTAAAGAATTTTAAAAAATAAAAAACTAAGTCTCAATAAATAGTAAAAAAAATCTTTAATTGGCCGACTTCAATAATATTGTTTTTTTAGAATTTTGGGTCATCAGGTGGATGATTGACTTACACAAACATATATATGGGAGACGATCAAAATTTTTTAATATTTTGGCGGAGGTGTTATAATAAGCATTATTCTTATCTAATTGGAAAGAAAAATCATGTTTAGTGTGAAAATATCCATAATAGTAGAACATTTGTGAGATTCAACTCTCTCCTACTTAAAAAGTACCATAAATACTTAACCATTGAACCATTTGTACCCAAAAAAACTGGATAGGACAACTACTGCCAAGGTCATGGTGTACCATTTTAACACGGTCCGCAGGTGCAGCAATGGTATTGTTTACCGGTCGTTTTTTTATCTTCAAGGTCGAATAGCGATTAGTTCTTTTTTAATGTGAACCTACACAAATTATCTTAATTCAAGCCATTTGATTTATAATCAGACGGCTTAAGAAAAAGAGATACACCCTACACCCTCACGAGATACAAGACGTTAGATCCACCAGGAAGCTACCTGACCGGCCATTCTCATAGCAGCTAATTAAAAAAAGCTGCAAACTAGAAGCCATTTTTTAAAAAATGTTATTAAAAATTTAATTTAATAATTAACTATAATAGAATTGTCATCTTATATTTAATAGTTTTTCTAAATGGCAACCTACCCTTCCCTAATTCGCGCCCATTACTCTCCCCCACTTTCCCTACGTCACAGCTTCCAGATCTCCTCACGCACTACAGCGCCGGCCCTACCTTCCCCTTCTCCTCACGCAGAGCACAACGCCGGCCCTATTGTTCCTAACGCACTGCACCATGAAGCCTCCGCCCGGCGGCGGCAAACGTGGAGAGAGAACGTCGGCGATGCACAACAACATCCTGCCGAGTGGATCTGTCCGGAACAAAGCATTATCCACTGCCGCCCACCAGGTGCTTCTCTCTCTCTCTATATATATATGCTGCTGTCCAACATCATTGTCGTGCTTGCCCAGGTATGAATCGAGAAACGCAGTGGAGGGTCTCTCTCTCTCTCTCTCTCTCATGTTGCAACCTAAGATAATTGTTGTGCTTGCCCAAGGATGTATGGAGAAGCGTGAAGTGGGTCATCGGTGATAGTGGCATACGTAGAAATTCTGTCCAGTAAGATCATTCGAATATTAAGTCATAAGTATGACTGAGTCAGTAAGATCTTAAACTAGGTCATAAGGAATCATGTATTGAGCTAGTGGGCGGACTAGACTATTTTGAATTGAGTTAATAGATTTGACAAAATCCAGTAGGATCCCAAAACCCTACTAAATGCACACTAGATCGGCAACTGATCGGCGGCAGGCAGCAATATCCCGCTGGGTGGATTCATGGACCTCAAATATCAACAGCCCGGCAGGGTGGATTCATCGGACGTCAAATACCAACGGCCCAGCAGGTGCAGCTCTCGAATTAGTTCGGAGTCTAATAACCCTAATTCATACAAATACTTTATTGAAAGGTAGACTAGTACAGCGACAACAAATATATACCCGTATATGCTTGCAACATTCAAGCTTGATTACCTGCCACATTAGTATTTTTTTTCGTAAAAGCAACATAAGCTAACTGCCAAGGAAACATAACCAATTGCCTTTCTTAACAAATTCCTGTGATACACACAAGACAGTTTACATGCCTCTAGTGGGGAATGGTGTGGCCTTGTATGACGAATTTATACTTGTACAGAATAGAAAAAAGGGAAAATTACAAACAAGGTAAAAAATGTCTAATAGGGACACTAAATTTAAAATATCTAAAAGGGACAATCTTTGTGAACTTAATACCCATAAAGGGCAAAATTCCGAAAACACCACCATAAATGCCCTCAGTTGTTGCAAATAACTTTTATAATGTAAATCTATATCTTTCAATAAATCAAAATAAAGTAAGGAAAGAACATGGTTATTATAATATAGAATTAACCCGTTAATATCATTGCACAAAAAAAAAAAATCAAATTAAGCATATCATTTTCATGTGTATGGTATTTTATATTTCATTATATTTATTTACATCATGACATTTTCATTTTTATGTGTCGACTCTGAAGTGAATTTGAGAAAGTCAAATAGAATTTTGGATGTAATAATACATAATATCCTATTTTAGGTTTTTTTTAAAAGGATACAAACTCATATTATATACATTTTCACTAACAAAATGTGTTTATGAAAATAATAGAGGGTATTATAGGTAGTTTTTGAAGAAGTGTCCTCTATAGATATTTTAAAGTTAGTGTGCCCCCTTTTTTTTTTGGAAAGTGGATAGTATCACTCATTGTATAAAAGAAAAAGGACATGTACAAGTGTAAGTGGAGAGAAGCCAAAATACTCTACTTTACAAAAAAAAGAAAAGAAAGAAAGGAAGAAAGCTAAAAGACCTCACTGCCTGGCCTGTCCATCCTCTTGAAAATGAAAGAAGAATGACTGTCCACTTTACAAAAAGAGTAACCCCACTCCCGAACATGTTTGAAAATACAATCCACACGCTTATCTGGATAGTGTGCCCCTATTAGATATTTTGAAACTTTTTTTCACTTTTCAGTAATTTTCCCTAGAAAAAATATTGTTAGGTCTTTAGGGCCAATCACATTTACTGCAAAAGCAACAAATTCATAATAGCATATGTTTGAGTCTTCAAGGATGTGTTCATTAAGGGCGAGTATGAATCATATCCACACACTGGTGACTTCCTATCTCCAAGTAGCCCCCTCTACCTTCTCTGAAACTGCTGTAGTATACGCTGACACCCATATCAATTCATTTAATGAATCCATTAGCTGCAACTGGCTCAAGAACTTGGCCCTTTGGCCCATTCTTTGAAAAAAAAATTCAAGTAACGCCTCTTCTCTACTTGCCTGGTTCCCTGGTCCTCAGGAATCATCTTCTTCCCTGCCAACACGAGTGCCTCGATCATCCCTACTACCAGGGCCCCTGCCTGTCCCAGAGTAGCTGGCATATTTCTTGAAGCAGATGCTGACATCCCAGTTTCCTCCTAGCCTCTCTCCCCTTGAGGACTGGATCCACATCTCTTATACAACCTGCTTGCCAATCATCTTTGTCGCCAACAATGGAACCCATATCTCCAAGGAGAAATCTCTTGGTTTTTCTTCTCCACCAATCTCCTTGTAAAGTGCATCAGCCTTCAACACTTGCATGACCCTATTCATGGGTGTAACTCAGCAGCTTTGCCTACTCAGCAGGGTTCGCAAGATAGTAAGTCTTATTTTGAAAAGCTGTTATTAGGGGGAAGGAGTTTCTACCTAGTGATCAGATTCATATTCTGGAAAGTGAAGACTCTCAAAATTCAAAAAAAAAAATGTGTGTGCAGGAAGATGTTGCTATTAGTGGCCAAGGCAAGTTTCCCACTGTACTTGGGGATGAGATCTGGCATCAGCCTGTTTCCCAGTTGGCCTCGGAGATGGTTGCTGGCATCAGAAGGGAGGATTCCAGGCGTCCAAAAAAGGAAGTTGTTACATGACATGGGAGAGTTGTGAAGAGTCACAAGGTTAGGTTAACACCGGAGAGGCTGATGTTAGCGTTGATCTGCTGTGTGCGTGCTCCTGCAAAGGAAGACATACATCAGCAAACTCCGCATGATCCAGGAGAGGAAACTTGCCCTCCTTGCATGAAACTTGCCCTCCTTGCATGGCGACGATATATAGATGATACTGCGTCATGTGCCAGCTGACAGGGCGCCTGCATCAGAGGGTTGTGGATCGTTTCTGACACATCAACCAGCAGACCTTGCGGACAACTCAGGTAGTGCTCCCGATGAAGATCTATTTTCTTCCTGGTCCAATATTGGGGAATTCATTCAGACTGATTTTTCAAGTAAGATTTCAATCAATCATCTTAAACCCTGAACCCATTAACTGACAGAAAAGTAGTTTTATATCAGGGCATTAATGAGAATCAAATAGGTCAGATCTGATCAGAATTCAAAGATTTCAAAGTCCTAACTTTGATTAAAGAATAACTAAGTTTAGCAGATCTACAGGAGTCCAGAGGATCAAAATTAGTCAAAATTTCAGGTCATCAGGATCTCAACTGAATTAAAACAACTAAATTAATAATTAGAAATACGGATCTGAAAATTAATGAGATGTAATGGATTAAACTGATTCGAATCAAGGCATAGCTGATTCAATAGAGCTAAATAGATTCAAAAGATCTCAAGGGGACTGACTTACAGATTTGATTAAGAGGATATCAAGAAATTGGAATTCATCTAACTGGATTGAACTGATTTAAACAGAAACTGAACTAGAACTAAGTTTATTAGGATCTACTGAATTGATTCGAATCAAACTAATTTGAATTGAATCAAACTGGATTCAATTAACTGAACCAAATCAAACTGAACTAGATTGAGTCAAATTGTACTGAACTGAATTGAACCAAAATGTGCTGAATTGGAACTGAACTGAGATGAATCATTATGAACTGAATTGATCAAACTGAACTGAATTGAGTCATAAACTGGTAGATATAAAAGACCAAAAAGGATCATCAAATATTCAAATTGCAGAACTGACAGATATCTGTGCCAAACATAGGTTATCAATCACACATCAGATTAGAACTATCAGACATACTTATTACTATATAGAGTCCTACTTGCTACCTGTACCAAAGAACCTAGGCAACACAGTGCTCTGATCTTAATCATTGTCCAGCACTGGAGAGTCTATAGTCCTACTACAGACTACCACTTTACATATATTTGTGGTCTTTGGGGTTCTCCTTGTTGTGTACATAATGTCCTATCCATAGTTCTTCACAAATGAATGCACAAATTATAGGAATGCAAGCAAATAGGCTATTAAAGGAACTGAACATACTTAAGATCAATAGATTATCAATGAACAAAGCCGAAACAATCTCTGAACATAATTGAAGCAAACATCGATCAAATCTGAATATGCTTAGAATGTATAGAACATGAAAGAATTGAATTACACATGCTAGAAACAAACAGATAATGATAAAACTAAGTAGAGTATGATTGAACTGAGCAAAACATGATAGAACAAAATTGGTCTGAATTCTAGATTCGAAATCAGAGGTATATTAACATATAAAAGTAACTAAAGAACAAATTACAGATTATAGATATAGATGACATTTTCAAATCTTCAAAATGATATAATTTTTACATACAAAATATATCTTGCTTTGACTGTCAAGGCATACCACTCCAAGTTCAACTGTCAAGGCATACCACTCCAAGTTCAACTAGCTAAGCCTCCTCCAGAAATCGCAAACCTCTGATAACACCCAGCCAAAATGGGTGGCTACCAGCTCTAAGGGGTCTATTTATAGGCCACATATCCTAGCTCAAAACCCACTGGTTCCAGCCAAAACTAATCCAAAGCTAACCTTTGGAAAAGAATATCTAAATCTCTTCTACCTTCCCCTCCACCACAATAGAATTCTTAATTTAAGGGCCACCACTGTGACTTCTTTGATTCAATTTAGTCATTTGGACTCACTTCGGATTCAAACTACGTAACTATGGAATCAAATAATATATAAATTACACATAAATGATGAGACACAATAACTAAAGAAGTATAAATGCCATGTACCATCAAAATAATCCAATATTCCAATTATAATGCCATAACCAAGATCCACAAAGATTACATCAAAATTTAGTTGCTCAAACTAAAACAAAACACTCAACTTATTGAAAAAAAGAAAAGTACATATCTCACTCAAACCCTACTACATCTATCTACTAAGAAAATCTACCTAAATAACAATGGAAGTCTTCTAATTCAAAAGTCCCACTAATCAAGAGTCCACCACCTCCTCCTCAGTAGACTCTAAAAAATGTTAATAGGTTTTATGAGTACAAGTATTCAGTAGGCATCAAACTTATCAAATGCTAAATAATATAATAATTAAAAATAATGATAAATAATATTCATGATTCACAGTTCAATATATGACGCAAATAAGATCATAGTACAAAATATAGTCAACTATAAGTTTACCAAAATAGCCACTTAAGGAGTCAATATGATCATATAGATGGATAATCAGATCAAAACTAATCCCAACAGGTAATTGGATAGAGACGTAAGCTACTAAAAGTATCTCAGAATTTTCGGAATGTTAAACATAATTTTCAGACATGAAATCTAATTTTTAAGGCTGAAAATTCAATAATTAGGTCCAAAAATAGCAAACAGATTCAAAAATTAATCAAACTTAGTGAACATGAGAAATTATTCATATGAAACGTGTGTACGGAGTTTCATGCAAATTGGATATCGAATGAGTGATTTAAAGCATCAAGTGGCATGCCAAGAACTTGAGTAGATTTTGGCCAAATCAATAAATAGTAGAATAATTGAAAATAAATTTCTAAAAATTGTTAAATTATATGCACTATCATCATAAAAAATTTGTGATCAAAATTTTAGATCATTTGGATAAGTATTCATGGAGTTATGGTCAATCAAAGATTGCCCAAATTCTCGAATTGTCATTTGTGAAGAAATAGTAAAACATCCATGGAGTTGGACATCTTTTAAATAAAACGTCCAGGCAGTTGGACATCTTTCAAATAAAATGTCTAGGTGGTTGAAAATCTTATCATAAAATTCTAGAACTGAAGAAATTCAAGGGTTTCACATATAAATTATGGATTTAATATAAATCTAAGGTCATAGGCTAATAGAACATGCTTCCAAAAATTTAAATTGACAACTTTTGAAAATCAAAACATTTGTTTTTATTTTATAAAAATTATTTGCTTGATGGGTTATCATCATCTATAATGGAACACGAAGAACAACTCCTTTCTAATCCTCCCTTTGAGCTCTAACCATGAAATGTTCTTATCCCAATGCTTCTCCTACATCCTCTAATCCTCCAAGAACACAATTCATAGTTTAGAATTAATCCCTAAAGAGATTAAACATGAAACTCTTCTCTTTTCTTTAAGAACAACATATACACTTACCCTAGTTTTGGAACTGTGTGCAAGAGAGACAATGCATTCCCCCAAACCCCTATTTATACTTCTTTCCCTTCACAATACAACCATCTAAGAGTCCCTTCCTTGTGGGAATCGAACTCCATCCCCACTTGCCTTAATCATCAAGTCAAAGTGCTTTCTTAATGAAATTAGGATTCAGATTTCTGCACCAATGGGTTTCATTAATTGAAAACCTTCAATTTCACCCTTTTTAACATCAAAATTTGTGACGCCCCTGGCCAACCCGGTTCAGCCGTGTTGGCTTACAACGAACTGACTAGGCGGGTGCCATAGTGGGAACAACCTACACAATGATATAGAGGTAACTTCAACATCTTCTTTACTTAGTGGTTATGGTAAACCTACTAAGCCTTTGACTGTGCATTTGGGGGACATTCTCAAATCCCACCATTATAGCATGTAAATATACTTGTTGGATTTATCCTGCTGCCTTGGGTATATTTCCTAACCCCCTAGTCATTAACCTAGTGAATGAAGGAATTTAGAGGTGGTCCCCATAGAATCAAGAGATGGCTCCCACTATGTGACACTTTGGTCCTGAAGAAATCAAGAGATGGTCCCCATAGAGTAGCACTTTAGTCCACATGACACTTAGAGCCCACATCACCGGCTTGGTGCATCTACTTACCATCTTAATCACTATAATTAACCTAATATATTTAAATGCATATACTAATATATTTAAATGCAGAACATGGATCAATGTGTAATAGGGCTTATGGCATGGGATTAAACATTGAAGTTAGTTAAATACCACTCAGCAGATTACCCTCTGAATCACGTTAGGGATAGGTGGCGTGATTCAAATTGCATCATCCTTCCTTGATGCCTTTCATTAGATTATACCAATTTTCCGAATTTCTAAAAAACACCCTTAGCTTTGATTATCTATGGTCATGCGTGCATTGTTACTAATCTAAACATGCTATAAATAGAATTTAAGCATGCATGCGTTGTTTATCATGATTCATGCATGTACATGGATTTAGACAGAATTTAAGCATGGATATTTTAACATACAAATCATGAACAAAATTGTAAGGATCGAGACTTTCGGATCCGGTTTTCGGGTCAGATCCTGTTGTTCTAATCCTTGTGGGGGGCGGAAGTTCTGAGTTGAATCGCGTCAGGACCTAGAGACGCGTTTTAAACGGCGTCCACCTTGGCAGACGCGTTTCAGGTGCTGCCACGTGGGTGCCGCGGGGGTTGGCCTTGGGCCGCGTGGGTACGGCCCTGTCAGGTCGTCTGAACGGCGTCTGCGAAGGACGACGCCTTTCAGACTGCGACTCTGGGTGTGTCAGAGTACGGCCTTGACAAGTTGTCTGAATGGCGTCTGTGTAGGACGACGCGTTTCAGAATCTTGTCAGAGCGGCCGTCACATCACCTGATTGGCGTCCGTGGATGTCGACGCGTTTTAGCCAGTTTCTGGTTAACCCGTGAGCCCTCCTTCTTTCCCTCATTTTCTCCTACTCTCCTTCTCTCCTCCTCCTCCGGCGACCGGCGGCGACCACCTCCTCCTCCCTCTTTTCCTCCCACCATCTCGCCTCTCCCTCCACTCCATCCTCTACCTAACTCATACCACTACCACCTCCACTTCCACTGCGGCGTTCTACTCTCCGGACGGCGGCCGACGTCACGGTGGAGCAGGGACGACCACGGCGGTACCGGCGGCGGCGTGGGGCGAGAAGGGTGAACGGCGTGGAGCTTGGAGGAGTTCGAGTGTCCGGTAGGGTGACGTTCTCCGTAGCGTTGTGTTTAAAATCATGTTTTCCTCGATATGCATGTGGTAGATCTTCGGTTTTGGGGGTTAGAATGAGCATGTTTAGGTTCTCTATGGGGGTGTTTTGCCTATGAATTGTCTTGCTCTTCGTTTCCCCTCCAGTTTGAATGATTTTTGGGGTTATTTGGGGTTGGAAAGGGAGCCCTCGGGTTTAGGGCGTTCCTGGTTCCTGGGGCTGAAAGACGTTGTGCATGGACGACGCCTTTTTGAAGGGCGTCGGGCCATCACGACGCCTTTTAGACAGGAATCGACTGACAGGCAGACTGCCAGGTCGGGAATTCTGTGGCTGAACGGCGTCATGGGTAAACGACGCATTTTTGAATGGCGTCAGGCACCCATGACGCGTTTTTACCATAGAAATCCCCTGAATAAAGCTCTTGGAATTTCCGGATTTTCGTGTTGAATGGCGTCTGGGGATGTCGACGCCTTTTAAAAGGCGACTACTGGTGTCGACGCCTTTTAAGGCCAGAATCTGAAGACCGATTTATATAAACCTGTACTTGGAGCTTGAATGGCGTCGACCTTGGTCGACGCGATTCAAGACAGAATCTCACTAATGCATGCCAGTAAAACGTGTTCATACTGCTAGATAGATGGTTAGCACATGTTTTAATGCACCCGATAGAGATGGATTCCTCATGATCGGATGGTTCTATGTGTGTTATGCGATCGCGGGCTTTTCACGTGACCGGATCGCACTATGTTGGGTTTTCAGTTACTGTGGACCTTGAGTGACATTGTAACACTTTATCACCCTGTGCTGGTGGGGGCATGAGCACAGCGCCGGTGGGGGCGTGGGCGGGGTGACGCCTAGTGAGAGAGGGTCACCTGGTGAACCCCGGGGTCAGCTAGTACCGGTGTCGGAGTGGTACATTCGGAGAGTCACTCATGCTGGGGGAAGGGGTAGTCACCTGAGCCAGTTGGGCCGGAGTAGCGAGCGTGCTATCCGAGGGGCTACTCCTTGGTCTCAGCGGGTCGAGGTTTTCCCCACCGTTGTTTGCACGGTCGGCGAGTTCTATCGAGATGACGGTTGTAGATTTTCTAACGGCTGGTTTAGAATGTGCATGATTATTATAACTGCGATTGCATGTCTTCTCACGTAGAGAATTAGGAATTGTACCTGCCACTACACTTGTTACTTCACCGTTAGCTGTACTTTACACTTGTGGGTGTGTGCGTGGGCAGTGGGGATCGAAGGATCCCTACTGAGTCTTGTTCTTGAGACTCACCCCTGCGGTTTTCAGGTGAGGACTCCCAGCAGACTTAGAGCGGCGGGTGCGGCCGCGTGTTGTGCGTCTTCGGCAGTTGTTCCGGGGTATGCCCCGATGTAGTTGTTATTTATTTCTGGCCTGTATGTTTAATTATTTCCTTTCAACTGGAGTATGTAATTATTTGCTGTAATCGAGTCGCATTGTAATAATTTTAATTTCCTGCACTTTCATTTCAATTCAATGCGATGTGAATGTTTAGCTTAGTTTATTATTTGTTTCCCAGACTTACTAGATCCTGGTTTGGTCCCAAATTAATGATTCGGTACCCATTTAGTAATCGGATCCCCGATTATAGGGTGGCGGGTCGTTACAGTTGGTATCAGAGCATACGGTCTGGCAAATAAATAAATAACTAGGTTAAATGTTGTAAATTCGGCAAATAAATACATTATCCCGTACAGGCACGTCAGTAGCATAGGTTTTAGGATTCTAATTAGAACTTTTTGATTTTGTAATTGTAGGCGAGTAGATGGCTCCCACGAAGAGGATGCCAGTTATTCGAGAGATGGGAGATGCCCCTAGTGGGTCCGAGGCAGGGAGGCCGAGTGTTGAGCAGTTTATGGAAGCCATGATGGATACCATGGCTAGATATCAGACACGAGATCCTAGGGAGGGTTCTAGTACTCGGGGAGGGACCACAGCTACACTGGAGAGGTTCTTAAAGCTGAGGCCACCTCACTTCACCGGTCGTCCCGACCCTGACGAGGCCATTCATTGGCTTAGAGAGATTGAGAAGACTTTTGATACCATGGACTGTGCGGCAGTAGAGAGGACCCCGCTGGCTACCTTCATGCTGAAGGATAGCGCCTATGACTGGTGGACTACACTGAAGAGTTTGTCTTATGGGGACAGGAGTCTTAGGGAAATATCTTGGGAGACCTTTGTTAAGGAGTTCAACGCACAATATTTCCCTAGACATGTCCAGCGAGCCAAGGAGAGGGAGTTTATGGATCTGACGCAGGGGAGCATGACGGTGCTTGAGTACGAGGCGAAGTTTGTTTCGCTAGGGCGGTTCGTGCCTTTCATATCTCAGGACGAGGAACGTCGCACGGAGAGGTTTGTGGATGGGCTTAGGCTCAGTTTGAGGAACTTCGTGGCGTCCCATTGTTGTACAGACTTGGCGTCAGCAGTTAGGCGTGCAGCAGCTGTAGAGGCTCACCAGATCCAGTCGGCCCGGGAGAGAGGGCAGACTGTCCAGGGGCCATCTCGGGGCAGGGGTAAAGCAGCGGCACCGGCTCCTTCAGTCGGATCGGGATCGTCTTCTCTCGGCTCCCGATTCAGGAGATTCTTCAGGGGTGGTGGCAGCAGTAGCGGCAGCAGCCGGCCCAGACAGGGGCAGCAGAGTCAGACAGTGTCCAGTGCACAGCAGGAGCCAGCTCAGAGGCTTCCGGCAGTTTTTCAGCAGTGTGGTGGTGCCCATGGCGGGACTCAGTGTCCCACTCTTCCCAGGAGATGTTTTACTTGCGGCCAGCAGGGCCATCTGGCGAGGCAGTGCCCGCAGGGGCATAGTCAGGGGCAGGGTCATGGCGACCAGAAGAAGCCGAGGACCCAGGGGAGAGTTCTAGCTATCACCAGGAGGGAGGCTCGCGCGTCCAACTTGGTGGAAGGTACACTCTCTGTCCTTGGGAACTCTGCGCACGTGTTGATCGATTCGGGTGCTTCGCATTCTTTTATTTCTGAGCAGTTTCTAGATATTCTTTCTACACCCGTTGATGAGTTATCTGATGGTCTGATGGTGGAAGTTCCTTCTGGAGACTTCATGATATCCTATAATTGTCTAAGGAGTGTTCCCTTGACCATTGAGGGTCATGTGCTACCTGCCCAGTTGGTCGTGCTTGCTATTCGTGACTTTGATATCATCCTGGGTATGGATTGGTTGGAAGCCTATTATGCGGAGGTAGACTGCCACAGGAAGAGGGTGCGCTTCTCTATTCCGGACATCCCGACCTTCTTCTTCCAAGGTATTAGGCTTTCTTCTCGGGGCATCCTTATTTCTGCCTTTAAGGCACGAAGGTTGCTTGCTGGTGGCTGTGAGGCTTTTCTTGCCTCTGTTGTTGTTTCTGATGTCCGTGCTAGTCCCAGTCCTTGGGAGGTGCCTGTTGTCTGTGATTTCGTAGACGTGTTTCCGGAAGAGCTGCCTGGCCTTCCTCCACAGCGTGAGGTTGAGTTCACCATCGAGCTTGCACCAGGTACGGCGCCCTTGTCTAAGGCCCCGTATCGGATGGCGCCAGCCGAACTCGCTGAGTTGAAGGCGCAGTTGCAGGAGTTGCTGGACAAGGGTTTTATTCGTCCCAGTACATCTCCATGGGGTGCTCCAGTTCTGTTTGTCAGGAAGAAGGATGGTTCTTTGAGATTGTGCATCGATTATAGGCAGCTGAACCAGGTGACAATAAAGAATAAGTACCCGCTTCCTAGGATCGATGACTTGATGGATCAGCTGCAGACCGCGAGAGTGTTTTCCAAGATCGATCTGAGATCTGGATACTATCAGATGAGAATCAGAGATGTGGATGTTAGTAAGACGGCGTTCAGGACTCGGTATGGGCACTATGAGTTTCTGGTTATGCCCTTTGGCTTAACCAATGCTCCGGCGGCTTTTATGGATCTGATGAACCGAGTCTTCAGGACCTACCTGGACCAGTTTATGGTTGTGTTTGTTGATGACATTCTGATCTATTCTTCTTCTGAGGAAGAGCACGCTGCTCATCTTCGGGCAGTGTTGTAGGTCCTGAGGGAGCACCAACTTTATGCCAAGTTCAGCAAATGTGAATTTTGGCTGGACGAGGTGCACTTTCTTGGGCACGTTATTTCTGGTGAAGGTATCGCAGTAGACCCAGCGAAGATAGAGGCAGTGATGGACTGGAACAGGCCGACTTCAGTGACCGAGATCAGGAGCTTTCTGGGGCTTGCCGGATATTACAGACGGTTTGTTCAGGGATTTTCTTCGATAGCGGCCCCCTTGTCGAGGCTGACTCGAAAGGGAGTTCGTTTCGTGTGGACTGAGGATTGTGAGCAGAGTTTTATTGAGCTAAAAACTCGTCTCACGTCAGCCCCAGTGCTGGTGCTTCCATCTGGGTCAGGTGGATTTGTGGTTTACTCGGATGCGTCCCGTCGAGGATTGGGAGTAGTCCTTATGCAGCATAGCAAGGTAGTTGCTTATGCTTCTCGGCAGCTGAAGAGGCATGAAGAAAACTATCCTACTCATGATTTGGAGCTTGCAGCCGTGGTGTTTGCACTGAAGATTTGGAGGCATTACTTGTATGGGGAGAAATTTCAGGTTTTTACAGATCGCAAGAGCTTGAAATATGTGTTCACTCAGAGAGACCTGAACCTGAGGCAGCGAAGGTGGATGGAGTTTATTAAAGATTATGACTTTGACCTTTCCTATCATCCGGGCAAGGCAAATGTGGTGGCAGACGCTTTGAGTCGGAAGACGGTCATGTCATACCTTATGGTTCGGGAGTGGAAACTATTTGAGCAGGTGGTGGAATCCTCCTTTAGGGTTCCACGTGAAGAAGATAGTGCAGTACTTGTCAGCTTGACTGTGAGACCGGCTGTGTACCATGCTGTGATTGAGGCTCAGAGGGCAGATGCAGAGTTACCCCAGATTCTCCAGAGGTCTGAGGTTGAGTTGTGGGATGATGGTACCGTCAGATTCAGAGGCAGACTCTATGTTCCGACTGAGGAAGATGTGCGCAGATGTGTTCTTGATGAGGCGCACCGATCGAGGTATGCAGTGCATCCCGGGACTACAAAGATATATCACTGTTTAAGGAGGCACTTCTGGTTTCTCGGTATGAAGAGAGATGTGGCTGAGTACGTGGCTAGATGCATGACATGTCAGCAGGTTAAAGCCGAGCATCAGAGACCTGGAGGGTTGCTGCAACCCTTGCCGATTCCTGAGTGGAAATGGGAACATGTGACGATGGACTTTGTGATGGGATTGCCCGCATCCCCTAGCAGAAGAGACGCTATCTGGGTCATCGTTGATCGGCTGACCAAGACGGCACGCTTCCTAGCCATTAGGAAGGACTGGTCGGTCGGCAAGCTGGCTAAGTTGTTTGTGGACCGGATCGTCTCTTTGCACGGGGTCCCTTTGTCGATTGTATCAGATCGAGATCCGAGGTTTACTTCCAGTTTCTGGAAGAGCTTTCAGCAGGCGTTGGGGACTCAGTTGGCTTTCAGCTCGGCCTATCATCCCGAGACTGACGGGCAGTCGGAGAGGACTATTCAGACCTTGGAGGATATGCTCAGGGCGTGTTGCCTAGACTGGGGAGGTTCGTGGGAACAACATTTGTCCACTGTGGAATTTGCCTACAACAACAGCTACCATTCTAGCATCGGCATGGCGCCTTATGAGGCTTTGTATGGGCGGCCGTGTCGATCACCGGTGTGTTGGTCTGAGATCGGTGAGAGGCAGATTGCAGGACCTGAGTTGGTACAGTAGTGTGCTGAGGTCGTCAGGACAGTTCAGCAGAGGTTGACCGCAGCTCAGAGTAGACAGAAGAGTTATGCCGACATCCGACAGAGACCACTTGAGTTTGAGGTTGGGGACCACGTGTTTCTCCGAGTCTCACCCTCCAAAGGTGTGATGAGATTCGGGAAGCGAGGCAAGCTGAGTCCGCGTTATATTGGACCTTTTCCCATTCTTGCTCGAATCGAGGAAACCGCGTATCAGTTGGCCTTGCCGCCCAATCTGGCAGGAGTGCACGATGTGTTCCATGTGTCCTTGTTGAGGAAGTATGTACAGGATCCGTCTCATGTGTTGGACTTTTCAGAGTTGGAGGTCGCTGAGGACCTGTCATTTCCAGAATACCCGGTTCGTATTGAGGATCGCAGAGAGCAGGTCCTGCGGAACAAGGTCGTACCGCTGGTCAAGGTGATTTGGCAGTACCGCTCCGGAGGTGAGGCAACCTGGGAGCGAGAGGACGAGATGCGGGAGCAGTTCCCTTACCTCTTCTCGTGAGTTTTATTGTAAACTTGTATCCTTGTTTGGACCTTGTTGAATTCTAGCAGTCAATTTCGAGGACGAAATTTCTTTAAGGGGGGGAGATTGTAAGGATCGAGACTTTCGGATCCGGTTTTCGGGTCAGATCCTGTTGTTCTAATCCTTGTGGGGGGCGGAAGTTCTGAGTTGAATCGCGTCAGGACCTAGAGACGCGTTTTAAACGGCGTCCACCTTGGCAGACGCGTTTCAGGTGCTGCCACGTGGGTGCCGCGGGGGTTGGCCTTGGGCCGCGTGGGTACGGCCCTGTCAGGTCGTCTGAACGGCGTCTGCGAAGGACGACGCCTTTCAGACTGCGACTCTGGGTGTGTCAGAGTACGGCCCTGACAAGTTGTCTGAATGGCGTCTGTGTAGGACGACGCGTTTCAGAATCTTGTCAGAGCGGCCGTCACATCACCTGATTGGCGTCCGTGGATGTCGACGCGTTTTAGCCAGTTTCTGGTTAACCCCGTGAGCCCTCCTTCTTTCCCTCATTTTCTCCTACTCTCCTTCTCTCCTCCTCCTCCGGCGACCGGCGGCGACCACCTCCTCCTCCCTCTTTTCCTCCCACCATCTCGCCTCTCCCTCCACTCCATCCTCTACCTAACTCATACCACTACCACCTCCACTTCCACTGCGGCGTTCTACTCTCCGGACGGCGGCCGACGTCACGGTGGAGCAGGGACGACCACGGCGGTACCGGCGGCGGCGTGGGGCGAGAAGGGTGAACGGCGTGGAGCTTGGAGGAGTTCGAGTGTCCGGTAGGGTGACGTTCTCCGTAGCGTTGTGTTTAAAATCATGTTTTCCTCGATATGCATGTGGTAGATCTTCGGTTTTGGGGGTTAGAATGAGCATGTTTAGGTTCTCTATGGGGGTGTTTTGCCTATGAATTGTCTTGCTCTTCGTTTCCCCTCCAGTTTGAATGATTTTTGGGGTTATTTGGGGTTGGAAAGGGAGCCCTCGGGTTTAGGGCGTTCCTGGTTCCTGGGGCTGAAAGACGTTGTGCATGGACGACGCCTTTTTGAAGGGCGTCGGGCCATCACGACGCCTTTTAGACAGGAATCGACTGACAGGCAGACTGCCAGGTCGGGAATTCTGTGGCTGAACGGCATCATGGGTAAACGACGCATTTTTGAATGGCGTCAGGCACCCATGACGCGTTTTTACCACAAAAATCCCCTGAATAAAGCTCTTGGAATTTCCGGATTTTCGTGTTGAATGGCGTCTGGGGATGTCGACGCCTTTTAAAAGGCGACTACTGGTGTCGACGCCTTTTAAGGCCAGAATCTGAAGACCGATTTATATAAACCTGTACTTGGAGCTTGAATGGCGTCGACCTTGGTCGACGCGATTCAAGACAGAATCTCACTAATGCATGCCAATAAAACGTGTTCATACTGCTAGATAGATGGTTAGCACATGTTTTAATGCACCCGATAGAGATGGATTCCTCATGATCGGATGGTTCTATGTGTGTTATGCGATCGCGGGCTTTTCACGTGACCGGATCGCACTATGTTGGGTTTTCAGTTACTGTGGACCTGGAGTGACATTGTAGCACTTTATCACCCTGTGATGGTGGGGGCGTGAGCACAGCGCCGGTGGGGGCGTGGGCGGGGTGACGCCTAGTGAGAGAGGGTCACCTGGTGAACCCCGGGGTCAGCTAGTACCGGTGTCGGAGTGGTACATTCGGAGAGTCACTCATGCTGGGGGAAGGGGTAGTCACCTGAGCCAGTCGGGCCGGAGTAGCGAGCGTGCTATCCGAGGGGCTACTCCTTGGTCTCAGCGGGTCGAGGTTTTCCCCACCGTTGTTTGCACGGTCGGCGAGTTCTATCGAGATGACGGTTGTAGATTTTCTAACGGCTGGTTTAGAATGTGCATGATTATTATAACTGCGATTGCATGTCTTCTCACGTAGAGAATTAGGAATTGTACCTGCCACTACACTTGTTACTTCACCGTTAGCTGTACTTTACACTTGTGGGTGTGTGCGTGGGCAGTGGGGATCGAAGGATCCCTACTGAGTCTTGTTCTTGAGACTCACCCATGCGGTTTTCAGGTGAGGACTCCCAGCAGACTTAGAGCGGCGGGTGCGGCCGCGTGTTGTGCGTCTTCGGCAGTTGTTCCGGGGTATGCCCCGATGTAGTTGTTATTTATTTCTGGCCTGTATGTTTAATTATTTCCTTTCAACTGGAGTATGTAATTATTTGCTGTAATCGAGTCGCATTGTAATAATTTTAATTTCCTGCACTTTCATTTCAATTCAATGCGATGTGAATGTTTAGCTTAGTTTATTATTTGTTTTCCAGACTTACTAGATCCTGGTTTGGTCCCAAATTAATGATTCGGTACCCATTTAGTAATCGGATCCCCGATTATAAGGTGGCGGGTTGTTACAAAAATGATATAGAGACTTTACATAAATCATCTCCTCCAAGAAGCATCATCAACATGATATATGATTAAAGCATGGAAAAACTACATCATGCATGTATGGTTAATCACTACAGAACTCTAATATCATGTTATATGGGTTAAACATGGATTAAAGATAAAAATAGCATGAAGATGATTTTCTCTATGTGAATTACGTCATGCATGGCTGATGCGATTTACAAATCGTGTTAGCTTGCTTGGACGTGCTTCTCCCTCGCATGCAGGTTTCCCAAAAAATTGAAGAACAAAGAAGAAGAGGAAGAAAGAAGGGATCAAACCTTACATGCAATCTTCCAGAATTTCACCCACGTAGCCATGCATCCCATACATATACTTAGATAGTAAGATAGTTGAAAATGGAGTTTTTGATACGTAAAACTACTATGAAATTTTAGTTTGTCATCACTTGTCTCTCTCTTGAAGCACAACCACATGAAGAATCCCCCCTCTTGCAAGGCGGCACGTCATCCCATGCATGAGCATGCTCACAGGATCGTTCTCATACTCATCACACCACCGCATGCCACGAAGAATGCAAAGAATGTGAGCCTCCTCTCTCTCGATCTCTCCCTAGGTTTTTCGGTGACTTGGAAGAGAAAGGGTTGAGACATGCACACAAGGCTTCAATAGACCTCCCATCCGAGTTCTAAGCAAAGTAAGGCACACCTTGAAAGGAAAGACCCGACTTTTGGTCCGACTCAGAAACTAGTTGAATCGTGTCAGCCCAAGCTGACATGATTGAAGTCATGTGAATTGCGTCTGCTCGGGTTGACTTGTTTCAACACGCTAGGCTAGAACCCCAATAAAATTTAGTCTAACCCCCTAATGGGCCACTAAGGATGCTAATGGGCTTCTAATGGGCCTGCTAAGGTGCCAGATATTACAAAATTATCAAAAACTCCTTTTGACAAAGTTGTAGATCTTTATACCCTCTTTCCAATGATACCCACTATGAAATTTTTGGGCCTTTGTGCACGAAATTATCATGATTTTAATGGGCTTCTATTACACAATGTTCAAAGCCCAAAATTTGACTGCATTGGAAACTAACTAGTTTCCTTCTTAGAAACTATTGTGCCTAATTGGGACTAATGGTTCATCTAATGGATTTCTCATACTAAATTTATTATTTTAACATATATTTAACTATTTATGGACTTAATCTATCATGACTCACTAATTAACTAAATTGGGCTTAACATTTGCTCATTAACTAGTCTAATTGGACTTAATTATCTAAAATTTACTAAATTAACTAAATGGGCTTAATAAATCAAAGACTATTAATTAAATAAAATGGGTTCAAGGTCTAAGATATAACATCCTCTCCTTCTTAAAGAAATTTTATCCTCGAAATTTATATCACTAGAACTCATTGAATAAGAAGGAATACTTTGATATTTGGTTATTTATTTGGACTATGTGATGGTAATGACATTTATTTAAATTGTCTCATGGTATGTTTATCTCTCATATCCATTTTTTAAGCCGATATTGCGTACTCAGAGTCTGATGTGAGTCAGTGTACTGAACTGGATTTTGGGGGCGTAATAGATTATCTGCTAAATCAATTATTCGTTGAACATCTAATCAATTAATAAGTTGTCTCTATATTTGTACTTAATGCTCAATCGATTAGTTGTGCTACTTTTTGAACGATTAGCTATCACTCTTCAAATCGATTCAGTACACCATGCCCTGAATCGATTTGATCTATTGTTATCAACAATTAACTGCCAAACCCTTACGCAATTGCGTGTTGTATTTAATATCTATTAATTATTAACTCCTCGATAAAAATAATGATGTTTCTCTTGCAACAATCAACTAGGCAAATTGATTATCTGTCGTTATTGTTTAAACTTTGGGTCAATGTCTAGTTAAGCTCTTAATCGATCCTTCATCAAGCAATCAGAACATTGTTTATTTTTCTAATTCCGAAAAGTAGATACACTTATAGTAACTATAATCTACTTTTTGCAAATTTTATGTTCTCACATGTCCTCTAGTTCGTTTTAGGTTCTCTTTACGGGATCGAAGAATGCAGCGAAAAATAAAATAAAATGATCCCGTGCCATTTTGAATGACAAAAACAAAATTACGGTGAACAGATTTCACCTTCTGCAGATTGAAATCTACGTCCGAGTGGTTCCTCCGATCATGTTGAGTGCCACACATTAAATTCGGATGGTCCTCCGATCACGTTGAGTGCCAAGCAACACTATGTGAACCTAGAATGCATTGGGGTTCTGCAACCCACTAATGCAACCTTTCTATCATCGGTTAGCATATGGATATAATCCTTCATCCGTACAATATTCCCCATTCGACCTAGGGAATGGTGAACTGTTAAACCCTAGTCGGTCGATTCACTTGAATCGGATGCTGCTAAACTATATCAGATAACTCTTTATCTAATAAAGTGTTTGCCCTTGCCAGTGACTTAAGTTCATCATTCCCTAAATATTCTCTTCTTTCACCAAGAGCAGATGGTCCCATATTGACCACACAATCACCTTCGAGAGTATTTCTCTGAACCCGATCACTTAACTTATTGAGATATCATGGTTAGGAATTCGTTAGCCAAGGTCAATGCTTAGAAATCTACTAACAAGGTATCTTTGGTGTCTCAGGTTTAAGGACCAACTACACAACCATGACATTGAACCAAGTTGGTTAACAGTTAGGTATATTACTATTTAGCGATTCAAGGTACAATCAGTTCAGTGAACTCATTCGCCAATGAGCACTTATAGGTCCAACATAGTGTCTCTACACAAGTGGCTTAAGGATCGGTCACCTTCATCTCATGAGCTGAAGTGAGCTGTAACGATCCGCCACCCTATAATCAGGGATCTGATTACTGAATGGGTACTGATTCATTAAAATTTGGAGTCAAATCAGGATCTCGATAAGTCTGGAAAATAAATGATAAATTAAGCTAAATATCCCACATCACATCGAATTGTAAAGGAAGTGTATGAATTAAAAATTATTACAATTCGACTTGACTAAGAAAATAATTACATATTCCAACTGAAAAGAAATAATTAAGTGTACAGGTCTACAAGAAAAATAACAACTACATCGAGGCATATCCCGGAACAGTGGCTGCTGGCATGCAACTCAAGATGAAACCCTCCACGCTACGCCTGCCTGGAACCCTCACCTGAAAACCGCAGGGGTGAGTCTCATCGAAATGGACTTAGTAGGGATCCTTCGATCCCCACCACCCACTCACGCATCCATAAGTGCAACAACACAAATATAGACAATTTAAATAAATAAAGTAGTAAACACAACTCTCAAAGATTCCCAAATTTCGATATAAAACACATGCATTTGTAAATGCAACATGCACAACTTTGAAACCACTCCACTACGGAGTCCACAACCAGCGTCTCGGCTAAACACACAAATCATGCGGCCGAACGCGGAAAACACCGACCTGCTGGGACCAAACAGCAACCCCTCGGATAGCGCGCTGGCTACTCCGGCCTGTCTAGCTCCAGGTGGTTCTGCTTCCCCCAACACGAGTGACACTCCAAATGTACCACTCCCACACCAGTACTAGCTATACCCCGGGATACACCAGGTGACCCTTTCTCTAGGCGTTACCCCACCACTCCCACATCGGCGCCGTATCACTCCCACACCGATACAGGATGCCTAAACGCTAACAACTATCACTCCAGGTCTACGGTCGCACAAAACACAACACAGTGCGATTCGCTCACGTAGAAATCCTCATCCTCGAAGTATGTTTTTCAAGCATGCATTTAACCAAACTATCTAACAATGTAAACACATGTTAATTGCATGAATTAATGAGGTTCTGTCTCGAATCGCGTCGCCTGTGGACGACGTCAGTCAAGACCCTTAAACTGGTTCACAAGGAAACTGGTCTCGGAAGATGGCCTAAATCGCGTCGCCCCTGGCAGACATCATTTAAAATGGCGTCGTTGTCGCCAGATGCTATTCAAGACAGAGACAGAATCCCACTGATCTGGCCTTGGAACAAACTGGGCTAAATCGCGTCTCGGGTGGCAGCCGCCATTTAAAATGGCGTCGTTGTTGCCAGACGCCATTTAACACTCTCAAATAGGTTCCCCCCTCCGGCCTCCCCCGTGTTACAAGGTGGGATTTCTCCCCCAAATCGCACAAAAATGTCAAAAATAGAGAAGGTAGGGGAGAAGCCTAATCATTTTCATAAAGAACCCCTTAGAACATGCTTTCTACCCCAGAAGCATCTACACATATTGCATGCTTCAAAGCAGAAAAATCATGGTTTTAAACAAAACACCGTAAGGATCGTCACCCTACCGGTTACTTGAACTCCTCCGTGCTCCTAGCCGCTGAACCGCCATGCCACAAGTCGCCGCCGGTACCGCCGTGGACGCCGTTACTCCACCGGGACGTCGGCCGCCATCTGGAGAGAAATGCGCCGCGGAGGAGATGGTGGTGGTAGTGGTAGAAGTTAGGGGGGGTTGATGGAGTGGAAGGAGAGGATGAGTGGGGAGAGGAAGGGAAGGAGAAGGGGAAGGGGTAGAGCGTTCGGAGAGGAGGGGGAGGAGAGAGAGAGAAATGGAGAGAATGAGAGAAAGGAAGGAGAGCTTCGGAGCGTTAACCGAAATTACGCCAAATCGCGTCGTCCAAGACCGACATCAATCAGATGACTCGACAGGGTCGTACACTGACAGATCTCTGAATGGCGTCGACCATGCAAGATGCCATTCAGACGATAAGACTGGGGTCGTACTCTCGCGGCCTAAAACTGGCCCACGTGGCACATTCTAAAAAGCGTCCCCCTAATCCGACGTCGTTTGAACCGCGTCGAGCTTGCCCATGCCCCAGCCCCACAAGGGCCCAAACCAAAGGGTTCGACACCGAAATCGACCAGATAATCGGATCCGAAACCTCAGTCTTTACATGAGCTGTACTAGTCTAACCAGATGTTTGATGTCCTTCTCAAACATTCTCTGACTAGGAATAATTAAGAACATGTCTTTACAAGTCTTCAATCCTATAATTATCATCTCATCATAATCCGAAGATCATTGCATATTTCATGGACTTCATCACAAAATGATAATTAAAGTCGAATTACGCATAATGAATTTGAGCGTATTTTATTAGTAATTGAACAAGATATTGACTTGCAGGCCACCTAATACTAACAATCTCCCACTTAGACTAAAGCCAATCACCCTTGTATTGAATACTCATATTCTTAAGGTGACGCTCAAACATATTTTGAGACAACGGCTTTGTCAGTGGATCTACTGTAACACTCCGTATAAGAATATGTTAAATAGACTAAATCAGTAGACTACTAACAACACCAGTTAACCATTTTTCGGAGTTCGAGTTGGAAAGAACTCCGAAGTTAAGGGTGCTTGGTGGGGAGAAGTCCTAGGATGGGTGACGACCTTCCTAAGAAGTCTACCAACTAGCACAGTTGTTGATCCAGTTAACTGATTGGGTCGTTACAAATGGTATCAGAGCCTGACACCAACTGAAAATGTAGGAGCTAAGTACCACATAGGACAAAGTGCTACACTATGGGAGCCACCTCTTGAACCCATATAGGATAAAGTGTTATATGGTGGGAGCCACCTCTTGAACCTGTGAGGGCCATCTCTAGAATCCTACCTCCCTGGTGTTCCAGAATAGTTGTGATATAGCGACGAGGACGTCGCCTAATAAGGGGGGTAGATTGTAACACCCCGTATAAGAATATATTAAATAGACTAAATCAGTAGACTACCAACAACACCGATTAACCTTTTTTCGGAGTTCGAGTTGGAAAGAACTCCGAAGTTAAGTGTGCTCGGTTGGGAGAAGTCTTAAGATGGGTGGCCTTTCTGGGAAGTCTACCAACTAGCACAGTTGTTGGGCTAGTTAACTGATTGGGTTGTTACATCCACAATGTTGTCGGCGGAGCGAACTCTTTCTACAACGACGTCTCCTCGAGCAATTATATCCCTGATCAGGTGAAAGTGCCTCAGAATGTGCTTCGTCTTTTGATGAGACCGTGGCTCTTTCGCTTGAGTTATCGCCACATTGTTGTCACACAACAGTGGGACGTGATCAGAGATGCTCTCCACAACACCGAGGTCGCTGATGAATTTCTTCATCCAGACTATTTCTTTGGCGGCTTCAACTGCAACAATGTACTCAGCTACAGTTGTCGAGTCTGCAGTGGTTTCTTGCTTGGAACCAACTCACTACTCCCCTGTTAAGCATGAATACAAATCCGGATGTGGACTTGCTGTCATCTAGATTAGACTGAAAGCTTGAGTCAGTTTATCCTTGCAACTTTAGGTCTCCTTCTCCATATATTAGAAACATATCCTTAGTTCTTCTCAAATCCTTAAGGGTACATTTCATAGCTTTCCAGTGCTCATCACCTAGATCTGCTTGATATCTGTTCGTAACACTTAGAACATATGCTATGTAAGGCCTAGTATATAGCATGGCATATATAATGGAATCTATAGTTGATGTATAGGGGTATTTATTAATGCCCTCTCTTCAGAGGTCTTAGGCGACTGACCTTTAGAGAGATAAATTCCATATCTCATTGGTATGAGACCTCTCTTAGAATTTTCCATGCCAAACGTTTTGACAATTGATTCTATGTGCATGGATTAGATTAAAGCAAATATCCTCTTTGATCTATCTCTATAGATCCGTTTTCTAATATGTAAGATGCTTCTCACAAATCCTTCACAAAGAAATTCTTTGACAGCCATATCTTTACTGATGACATCATCCCTACATCATTCCCAATGAGTAGGATGTCGTCAACATAAAGGACTAAGAAGGTAATTATGCTCCCACTCTGTTTCTTATATACACAAGACTCATCTTCATTCTTCATGAAGTCATAAGACTTGATCCCCTCATCAAACCTTATGTTCCAGTTTTGGGAAACTTGCTTCAATCCATAAATGGACCTTTGCAATTTACATACTATATCTGGAGACTTTTTGGAAGTGAAGCCCTCCGGTTGTATCATATCTCTTCCTCAAGGTTTCCATTGAGGAAAGCTATCTTTACATCTATCTGTTTGATCTCATAATCATGTTATACTGCAATGGTGAGAAGTATTCTGATAGACTTAATCATGGGAACTTGTGAGAATGTCTCATCATAGTGAACACCTTATCTTTGACGATAACCCTTCGCCACCAACTTTGCTTTATAATATGCACATCGTACCTATCTTTCTCTTAAAGATCCGCTTGCATCCTATAGGTACTATACTCTCAGGCAAATCTACCAAGTTCCAAACTTAGTTAGTGTACATGGACTGGATTTCAGAGTTTACGACTTCTCACTATTTCTCGGCTTCTGGACTCTTAATAGCCTCCTGGTAAGTTTTGGGATCATCATCCTCATTATAGAGTGTCTTAGAATCATTCCCACTGATATGTCCTACATATCTGTCAGGCTGCATAGACACTCTAATAGACCTATGTGGTTCCTGTGTGTACGTTTGAACAGGTTCAGAAGTTGACGATTTATCTGATGAACCTATAACAATCTGTGGGTCTGGAACTTCTTCCAGATTTACTTTAGTCCCACTATCCTTTTGGAGAATATAATCTTCTTCCAAGAAGACAGTTCTCTAGGTGACAAACACCTTTTGTTCGTCAGGATGATAAAAGTAGTAATCGTAGGTTTTCCTCGGATATCTCACAAATCTGCACTTGTCAGTTCTAGACTTCAGTTTATCTAAATCATATATTTTAATATGAGCAGGACATCCCCAGACTTTAACATGCTTAAGGTTTAGTTTCCTTCCTTTCCATATCTCATACATAATGAATTCAACAGACTTACTGAGTACTCTATTTAGGATATACATAGTAGAGCTAAGTGCATATCCTTATAGAGACACTGATAGTCTAGACATGCTCATCATTGAACGCACCATTTCCATTAATGTGTGATTCCTCCTTTCTAATACACCATTTATCTGAGGTGTATAAGGAGGTGTAAACTGAGAGAGGATACCGTTTTAAGTACTGTGTGAACTATGTACTTTAGTATTCCCCACCTCGATCTGATCAGATGGTTTTGATACTCTTTCCACTCTATTTCTCCACTTCATTCTTGAATTCTCTGAATTTCTCAAAGGCTTATAATTTTTACTTCATTAAATACATAAAGCCATACTTGGAGAAATCATCAACAAGTGTAATGAAGTAGGAGAAACCACCAATGGCTTGAGTAGACATAGGACCACATACATCAGAGTGTATTAGTTCCAATATGTCCTTGGATTTTTCTCCATTCCCAGTAAATAGAGATTTAGCCATTTTACCCATCAAGCATGATTCACAAGTTGCATACGATTCAAAATCAAATAGATCTAAATATCCATCTTTATGCAACTGTTAGAATTTATTTTCTCCAATGTGGCCAAGCCTACAATGCCATAAGTAGGCTCTATTGACTTCACACTTGCTCTTCTTAAGAGCTCTATGAACATGAATACTATCATAAGATGCATCCATCAAGTACAATTTATTGACTAAAGCAGCAGAAGCAACAAATTTATTTTTAAAATAAATTGAACAATATTTGTTCTCAATGGATAAATTGTATCCAATATTATCTAAACACGAAATAGATATGATGCTCCTTATTATACTAGGTACATAATAACAATCATCTAATGATAAATAGTCTCCTGATGGTAGCTTGAGATTCACTATCCATACAATGATCGCCACAACTCTTGCAATGTTACCTAGCCTCAGCTCCACCTAACCAGTCTTCAGCTTACACCTTCTTGTCAGTACCTGCATGTGATTGCATGTATGAGAAGTATCCAATATCTAATACCCATGATATACAATATCTATATCTATCATATAGATACCTAAAGCGTCCTGCTGCTTCACCTTTCCTTGAACCTTGTCCTTGAGGTATTCTTTGCAATTCCTCTTATAGTGGCCCTTCTGATGAGAGTAGAAGCAATCACCCTCTTCTACTTATTTTTCTTTGTCCTCCTTTGCAATCTTTGGCTTATCATGCTTCTTGCCCTTGCCTTTTTTAAAGGCTGGGACTGCCTTCCTCTTTATGTTGGTCTTACCAACTATGAGGACTTGGGGCTTTTCCTTCACAAGGTTGTCCTCTGCAGTTTTCAGTATATTCAATAACTTAGCCAGAGATGTTTCGATCTTGTTCATGTTAAGATTAATTGAGCATATAATTGTGAAAGAGAAGCGAGAATAAGGTCAGTATGCATCTCCTTGGGAAGTGGGACCCCAAGAGCATCTAGCCTTTCAATCCACTCAATCATCTTCAGCACATATATCTATACTGAAGATCCCTCTGCCATCTGAGCCTTGAATAAATTCTTTGATATCTAATATCTTTCGATTCTGCTATGCTCACCAAATAGCCCCTTCAGATGGAGCATAATGGATCTTGCATCCATCTCTTCATGTTGCCTCTGCAACTCATTGCTCATCGAGGCAAGTATGTAGTATTGGGTTATGGTGGAGTCTTCTTTCCATTTCTCATATGTTATGATCTCCTCTTCAAGGGCATATAATGTCGGATCAGCAGGAGGATCATTATCTAGGATGTACGCAATCTGCTCAGACTTGAAGACAATCTTCAAGTTCCTGAGCCAGTCGGAGTAATTAGGGCTTGTCAATCAATTGGCATCCAGTACGCAACACAACAGGTTATGGTGCGACATTTTGTCCTATAGGAGATAAAATCGTAATTAGCAAATGTTCAATTATTAAGTTTAAAACAAGATATGAACTTTCATCTAGTTTTACTCCCACTAATTTTCGTCAGGCTGTATAACTTTCAGATATACAGAACGGGAGATGCCGACAGTCTCCTAGCGGGGATTAGAATCTCTAAGACTCATAGTATGAGTTTGGGAAAACACAAGTATCATACTTTGATCTAAGAACAACCATCTCATGGTAATTACAACTCTTTGTAATATTTGATCATACTTTGGCTACTAAGTAGGTAATGGTCTTGAAAAGGCACAATAAACTATTATTCATGGTCCAAGCTTTACTATCATTACATGACGGAATAGATTAGGATGTAGCTCCTAGGGAAATGTAAGGATAGTTGCATCGTTCCTTTACCCAACCTCAAGGCATCATAATGCCATAGTTCTTAGTTTTTTCATCAGACAGTGACAGATCTCGGGGAAACATAAGAAATTGTCATTACTGAATCGAATCCTAAAAACTATAACGATGGAGAGCCACGTAGTACATTCTCAATTACTTGCACTCTAGCTTAAAATTTACATTAAAAGTTTTGATTATTATAATTTGGTCTCATCCTAGGTGATAGTATATAAATATATCACATATATTTATGATATACATAATCTAGACATTTGATTTATAATCAAATAAAAGCATGCATCACATACATGAAAAGGTGGGGTCATGGATAGCATAGTGGTTTAACTTGATCTATACAGTCAAACTCACATACATTCAACATTACAATTACATTAAATGGTTTGCAATCACACAGGCAATCTAAACTCCTTCAAAAACCTTCCTAGTTGCAGTTGTGGATTGTCCTTGCTTTAATCACCATGGCCTCGATCAATTTACAACTAAGATTAAAGATACAACATTATGAATTTACAATTTGTAAATAGAAGAATGCCTTATGGCGAATATATTATAAGAGGGAGGTAGAATTACATTGGAGGAGTGAGAGAGAGAGGTATGCAAGCTCCTATTTATTAACAATTAATGAATCATCCATCACATCCTACCATGATCCACATACATACATCATCAATGCATATCCATGACTACGGTTTATTTTATTATCCAATCTACACATGGAAGAGCTCATCACATAGCTAAATAAAAGTTTTTCAAAATTAAATAATTTTGGTTTCAAGAACCAAGGACCAATCAAAATTAGTCCATTAGATTTTTGAAAATTTATTTTATTAGTTAAGCATGCAATTAAATCATATTTAAAAATATTAAACACGTCTTATGTGCACACAATCTAAAAATAATTTCAAACAATGTTCCATGCAAGTTAGAACCATTCTAGAATTAGGAATTAATCTAACTATTAGATTAATTAACAAAAATTTAATTATTAATCTAACAACTTAGAATAACAATTAACTAAATTACACTACAAGGAAGAGGGGATTTGTCAGCGGCTAGCAGTCGATGACAAACGTAACAAAGCTGTAAACTAAAGGTTATGTCAGCGACTACGAGGCCGGTGACAAAGCCGTGGACAAAAGTCCCGTTGGCAAACATTTGTCAATGGGTACAACATAGCCGTTGACATATGGCTCATGTCCATGGCTAGACAAAAGTCCCGTTGGCATAATTTGTCAACGAGTACAACACAGTCGTTGACAAATGAAACATATGTCCACGGCTTCTAGTTGTGGACATATGAGCCATATGTCAACGACTCCTAGCCGTGGACATATGAATTCATATGCCAATGGCTACAAACTGTGGACATATACCACATATGTCAACGGCTACAACCGTTGACATATGTAGCAAATGTCAACAGCTATAGTCATTGATAAAAACTGAATATTGGTCAGCGGCTATAGCTGTTAACATATGTTTTACATATGTTAACGGCTTAAGCCGCTAACAAATATGTAGCATATGTCAACGGCTGAGCTAACCATTGACATATATTTAACAGAAAGCTTTGTCAACGGTTTAAGCCGTTGACAAATCTTAATATAACTCAACGAAGCCTTAATCCCAAATAATTGTGATCGGTTATATAAGTTCTCTGTCTTCACTCTAAACGATTTTGGGCTACCTCTTTTGAAATGTTTAAAACTTTTAAATCATATTGTACTATCCTCTTCCAAGTTAATCTAGGTCTACCCCTTCCTTTCTTCTCCTCCTCTATCCTAATATGCTCCACTTTTCTAACTGGAGCCTCCCTAGGCCCACACCTAGCATGCCCAAACCATCTCAGTCTTCTTTCTCTCAATTTGTCCTCAATTGGTACCACTCCTACTTTTTCTCTAATATACTCATTACAAATTTTATCTAACCTAGTATGTTCACACATCCACCTTAACATTCTCATCTCGGCAACACTCATCCTGGAGGCATGTTACCCCTTCATCGCCCAACACTCGCAACCATATAACATTACAGGTCTTATCGCCGTACGGTAGAACTTTCCTTTTAGCTTCGTTGGGATCTTGGGGTCACACAAGACTCCTATAACAAGTCTCCACTTCACCCATCTTGCTTTAATCCTATAACTAACATCCTCATCACATCCTCCATCTTCTTAGAGGGTCGAACCAAGATATTTGAAATAGGTGCTTTAGGGTATTGTCATCCCATCCAAGTTAACTGCCTCCTTTTCGCCGACCTGACTTTTATTAAACTTACAATGCATGTATTTTGTCTTAGTTATACATAACCTGAAACCCGTAGACTCTAAGGTGCTCCTCTAAAGCTTTAGTTTTATATTAACTCCCTTTTGCGTCTCATCTATCAACACAATATCATCTACAAACATCATACACCATTGCATGTCCTCTTATATATCCTTTGTTAAATCATCCATAACTAATGCGAAAAGGTAAGAACTTACTGCTGATCCTTGATGCACTCCAACGGAAATAGGAAAATCTCTTGTTTCACCTATGACCATGCGGATACTAGTAGTTGCTCATTCATATATGTCTTTTAATATTTGTATGTACCTAGTAGATACTCTTTTGCGCTCCAACACCCACCACAAAACATCTCTTGGAACTCTATCATAGACCTTCTCCAAATCGATGAACACTATATGCAGATCTTTCTTTATATCTCTATATTTCTCTATCAAGCTCATAATAAGTAAGATAGCTTCCATAGTTGATTGATCCGACATAAAGCCGAATTGATTGGCTGAGATAGTTGTGTCAGAACGTAAATGATGTTCTACAACTCTCTTCCACAGCTTCATAGTATGACTTATGAGGTTAATTTTTATAATTTGAGCAGTCCTAGATGTCTCCTTTGTTTTTAAAAATAGGTACAAGAGTGTTCTTTCTCCATTTATCTGGTATTTTCTTAGAGACTAGGATCTTATTAAATAGTCAGGTCAACCATTTCACTCCTACATCTTCTAAACATTTTCACACTTCAATAGAAATTCTATCAGGGCCACAAGCTTTACCTACTTTCATCATCTTCAATGCTTCATTGACTTCCGAAAATCTAATCCTCCTAGTATAGTTCACATTATGTTATGTTGTACATTCTATGCCTACTATGTTTCTACTATGATTATCATTAAAAAGATTGTCAAAGTAGCTTCTCCACCTTTTTCTCATGTCCTCATCGTTCACCAAAATCTTTCCTTCATTATCCTTGATGCACCTAACTTGGTTAAGATCTCGATACCTTTTCTCTCTTATCCTTCCCAATCTATAAATATCTTTTTCTCCTTTTTTGGTCCAAAGTTTCTCATATATCTTTTCAAAGGCCTGAGCTTTACCCGACTAATAGCCTTTTTTGCTATCTTGTATTATTTATAAGTGTAAGGACTGAGGTTTCGGATCCAGTTATCGAGTCAGTTTCGATGACGGACCCCTTAGTTTGGAATCTCGTGGGGCTGGGGCATGAGTTCTTTTCACGTCGAACTTGCTCGACGCGGTTCAAATGGCGTCCGGTTAGGGGGACGCGTTTTTTAATGTGCCATATGGGCTGGTTTTAGGCCGCGAGAGTACGGCTTTGGTCTTATTATCTGAATGGCGTCTTGCATGGTCGACGCCATTTAGAGTACGGCCTTGATCTATCAGTGTACGAGCCCGTCTTGTCGTCTGATTGGCGTCGGTCTTAGACGACGCGTTTTATCTAGTTTGGGTTTGACCCCGCGAGCCCTCCCTCCTTTCCCTCATTCTCTCCACTTCTCTCTCTCTCCTCCTCCTTCTCTCCGAACCTCCGATGCCCCCTTCCCCTTCTCCTTCCTTTCCGCTCTTCATTCCTCCTCTCCCTCCAATCCATCAACCTCCTAACTTCCACCACTATCATCACCATCTCCTCCGCGGTGCATTTCTCTCCGGACGGCGACCGACGTTCCGGTGGAGTAACGGCATCCACGGCGGTACTGGCGGCGGCTTGTGGCGTGGCGGTTCGGCGGCTTGAAGCTCGGAGGAGTTCAAGTAACCGGTAAGGTGACGATCCTCGCAGTATTTTGTTTAAAACCATGATTTTCCCGCTTTGAAATCATGAAATATGTGTGGGTGCTTTTGGGGTAGAAAGCATGTTCTAAGGGCTTCTTTATTAAAATAATTAAGCTTCTCCCCTACTTTCTCCATTTTGACGTTTTTGTGCGATTTGGGGGAGAAATCCCACTTTGTAACTTGGGGGAGGCCTGAAGGGGAACCTGTCTGTAAGTGCTAAATGGCGTCTGGAGACAGCAACGCCATTTTAAATGACGGCTTCCACCCAAGACGCGATTTAGCTCAGATCAGAGGATTCTGTCTCTATATTGAATGGTGTCTAGGGACAGTGAGGCCGTTTAAATGGCGGCTGCTAGGGGCGACACGATTTAAGCCATTTTCTGAGGCCAGTTTTTCGTATGAGTCAGTTTTGGGGTCTTGAATGACGTCGGCCATGGGCGACACGATTCAAGACATAATCTCATTAATCCATGTAATTAACTTGTGTTTACATTGTTAGATAGTTTGGTTAATTACATGCTTAACAACGTACTCGAGGACGAGAGTTTCTACGTGATCGGATTGCACTGTGTTGTCTTTCGTGCGACCGTGGACCTAGAGTGACAGTTGTTAGCGCTTAGGCACCCTGTGTCAGTGTGGGAGTGACACGACACCGGTGTGGGAGTGGTGGGGTGACGCCTAGAGAGAGGGTCACCTGGTGTATCTTAGGGTATAGCTAGTACCGGTGTGGGAGTGGTACATTCGGAGTGTTACTCGTGCTGGGGGAAGCAGAACCACCTAGAGCTAGACAGGCCGGAGTAGCCAGCGCGCTATCCGAGGGGTTGCTGTTTGGTCCCAACAGGTCGGTGTTTTCCGCGTTCGGCCGTGTGGTTTGTGTGTTTAGCCGAGACGCTGGTTGTGGACTCCGTGGTGGAGTAGTTTCAGAGTTGTGCATGTTACATTGATGAATGCATGCGTTTTATATCGAAATTTGGGAATCTTTGGGAGTTGTGTTTACTGCTTTATTTATTTAAGTTGCCTATATTTGTGTTGTTGCACTTGTGGGTGCATGAGTGGGTGGTGGGGATCGAAGGATCCCTACTGAGTCCATTTCGATGAGACTCACCCTTGCGGTTTTCAGGTGAGGGTTCTAGGTAGGCGTAGTATGAAGGGTTTTGTCTCGAGTTGCGCGCCAGCAGCCACTGTTCCGGGGTATGCCCCGATGTAGTTGTCATTTTCCTTTCAGACCTGTACGCTTAATTATTTCTTTTCAGTTGGAATATGTAATTATTTGCTGAGTCGAGTCGAATTGTAATAATTTTTAATTCCTGCACTTCCTTTACAATTCGATGTGATGTGGAATGTTTAGCTTAGTTTATCATTTATTTCCGAAACTTATCGAGATCCTGGTTTGGCTCCAAATTTTAATGATTCGGTACCTATTTAGTAATCGGATCCCCATTTATAGGGTGGCGGGTCGTTACAATAAGACTCATTATTATCATACTTTAGTAATATTTTATACTATTCTCTTTTACTCTTAACAGCCTTTTGTACCTCCTCATTTCACCACCGCCTCTCCTTCGCAGGTGGGCCATGTTCTTTAGACTCTCTGAGAACTTTTCCAGCTACTTCTCTAATCTTTGAGGCCATATCTATCCACATAGTATTGGCCTCCAAATCCAACTTCCAATCACCCATATTGAAAAGTTCATTCTTAAACATACATTTGCTTCGTCCTTTTTAATTCCTACCACCTTGTTCTTGCAGCAGTCTTTCTTCTAAATGTTAAGGCCTCTTCGGAAATAACTTTGCAATCCTTGCATAAAACGTGATTTGTTTTCCTTGTGAGAAGGAAGCCAATTTGGCTTCTATTTTTTCCACTTTTTAAAGTCACTAAATGAGATTTTCTTTTTATAAAGTGAATATTTGCTAGTATAAAGTCGTAGGCCATAGCAAAATCGAAGATACTTTTTCCTTCCACATTTCTAGTCTTAAAGCCAAACCTCTATGAACCTTCTCATAACCCTGACATTCACTTCCTACATGTCCATTGAGGTCCCCACCAATAAAGATATTATCTTCATTTGGTATGCTTTGCATAAGGTCATCCATATCCTGCCAAAACCTTCGTTTACTCTCACTATCTAATCCAACTTGTGGAGCATAGGCACTAACTACATTAATCGCATCTCCCTCTATAATTAATTGCACTAGGATAATCCAATCTCCTACTCTCTTCACCGTTACCGTTGTATCCTTCAAAGTATTATCAATAATACTACCTACCCCATTCTTATTTCTCTCCTTTCCTGTACACTTCAATTTGTATCTTGCATTTCCTACTTCTTTACTTTTCTCTCCTACTCGTGTAGTCTCTTCAATGCAAGCAATATTGACTTTTTTTCTCTCCATGGTGTCAACAAGTTCCATCAACTTTCCTGTAAGAGACCCTATATTCCAAGAACCTACTCTGATCCTCTTCTCAACTTACACTTTCTTAGAATTCTTTCTATAGTAACATGTATTATTCTCGAAGTTTGTCATGTATCCTATTCTCTGTTCGGTTCTATGGACTTGCCTCTTTACCCACATCCGTCCATGATGTGGGAACCTTTGCTCATTTAACACCACATCCGGACGCCGACGTGGCGCGTCGCTTGCGGGAAACACCCTCAACCCTTATCTATTTCTCACTACACCTGGGCTCCAATGTAGCACGTTGTAAGTAGAAGACGCCCCAAAGTTAATTTTGATTGAGTCCATATCATGAGATGTGACAAGATTTTTACGCTAGCTGTCAACTATCGCAACCCTTCTCCTTTAGCCGGACTTGGGACTGGCTAAGCACAAGAGGCTCATACCTAGGCGGAGTTGCTAACAAATCTTAATAAATAAAAAAAATGTTTTAAATTATTAAATAATGCATAAAAACTTGTAGAGGCATAAAAACCTGTAGATAGCATTTATAGACACTCCATACATAAATAAGCACATCCATACACCAATAAACACATCCACATGTCCAAATAAACACATTCACTTTCAAAATAAGCACATCCACTTACCTAAATAAACACATTTACATTTAAATAATAAACACATCCGCAAAAAATTCGCATTACACATCCATAAAAAAATGTATTAATAATCCTCGACTAACTCATCGTCATCACTATCAAAATCATCTCCCTCGTTGTCCGATTTGCCTTTGGCGTCGCATTCATCCACAACAGCTATCTGAGGCTGGGTTAAACAAGGCTAAATATAACAATCACACGGACTTCAAGGAAATTACAAGTGCGCAGGAAGAAAATTAATATGTCCGTACACAGTCCAACAATAATTACATAGTCCAAAGAATTAAATAAGTACAGGCAGAAGCAAAGTACAACAACATCGGGGCATACTCCGGAACAGAGATAGCTGCTGGTCCGCACACCAAAGAGAACACCACACGCCGCCACTCGCCAAGAGGTCCACATTTGAAACCGCAGGGAGTGAGCCACACCAGAATTAGGCTCAGTAGGGATCATCCGATCCCTTGCCTCCCACTCACACACCCACAGTATAATAACACAAATAAAGGCAATTTAAGTAAAGCAGTAATCACTACTCCTAAATCTCGATATAAACCACATATATTCGAAATGTAACATGCATATCTCTGAAACTATTCTAACAGGGAGCCTATAATCAGCGTCTCGGCAAAACACGCCAACCACACAACCGAAAGTGGGAACACGCCAACCACACAACCGAAAGTGGGAAACACCGACCCGCTGAGACCAAACAGTAGCCCCTCGGATAGCACGCTAGCTACTCCGGCCCATTTGGCTCTAGGTGGTTACTCCTTCCCTCAGCACGAGTGACACTCCACAGGTACCACTCCTACACCGGTACTAGCTAACCCCGGGGTACACCAGGTGACCCTCTCTCACTAGGCGTCACCCCGCCACTGCTCCCACCGGCACTGTGTCCCACCCACACCGACACAGTGTGACAAAGCGCTGCAACTGTCACTCTAGGTCCACGGTCGCACGAAACACAACACAGTGCGATCCGGTCACGTAAAGATCCTCATCCTCGAGTACGATTTAAAGCATGCATTGACCGAACTATCTAACGGTGTAAACACATATTGATAGCATGAATTAATGTGATTCTGTCTTGAATTGCGTCGCCGAAGGCCGACGCTATTCAAGCCTCCTAAACTGGTTCATGAAATCTCGGCCTCAGAATATGGCCTAAAAGGCGTCGTGCCTAGTCGCCGTCTTTTAAAACGCGTCGCTGTCCCTGATCGCCTGTTAGCGACAGAAATAGAAACAGACTATGGGTGATTCCCTTAAAATGCGTCGCCCTGGGAAGCCGCCATTTGAAAGGCGTCGCTGTCCCTAGACGCTATTCAACACGGAAATCTATTCTAATAGAAACAGCTTCTGGGACATTTCTGCCTGAATGGCGTCGTCCTAGGAAGCCGCCATTTGAAATGGCGTCGTCCTAGCGCGACGTCATTTAGGGCCATAAACCGGTTTCCTGCAACTCGACCCGAGGGTCCCCTTTTAACCCCAAAGTCACCCCAAAACACCCAAGAGGGAGAAAATGAAGAGGAAAACTAAACCACCATGTGAAACCCACAAATCCTCATTCATAAAAACCACCATTCCCACCAAGAAACCCCCTTAATATGCTCATTCTACCCAAAATCCCCATACACGCGTCATGATTTACACGGGAAACACGGATGAAACAACTACAATACATGCAAGGTTCGTCCCCCTACCGGTTATTTGAACTCCTCCCTGCTCCGTGCCGCCGAACCGCCGCACCGCAGACCGCCGCCGGTACCTCCGATGACGTCGTCACTCCGCCGGGACGTCGGCCGCCGTCCGGAGAATGAAGCACCGCGAAGGAAGTGGTGGTGGTAGTGGTGTGAGGTAGAGAGGTATTGGAGTGGTGGAAGAGGAAGAAAAGGAAGGGAAGGGAAAGGAGGGATCGGAGGGGGCGGAGAGAGGGAAGAGAGAGAGTGAGAGGGAGAAAATGAGAAAAAGGAGGGAAGGCTCGCAGGGTCAATATGAAACAGGATAAAACGCGTCGTGCATGACAGACGCCTATCAGATGACAGGACGGGCCGTACCGTCAGAGACTCTGAAACGCGTCGCCCATCAAAGACGCCGTTCAGACGATGAGACATGCGCCGTACACTGACAACCCAGGGTCGTACTCTGAATGGCATCGTCTATCAAGGACGCCGTTCAGACGACACGACAGGGGCCGTACTCTCGCGGCCCGAAGCCCACCCACGTGGCGCCCACGTGGCACAACAGCTACCTAGCTAAATGGCGTCCATCCAACAAGACACCGTTTGAAAGGCGTCGTGCATCCTAGACGTCATTTAGAAGGCACTCCCCAGACCCATCAGGGCCCAAACCAGGGGATCCGGCCCGAAACCGACCCGAAAACTGAACCCAAAACCTCAATCCTTACATTATGAGATATGGCAAATAGATGTGAAGACAACGTTCCTTAACGTCAACCTTCAGGAAGAGGTGTATATGATACAACTTGAATGTTTCACTTCCACAGAGCATCCAAGTAAAGTATGCAGGGTGCAAAGATCTATTTATGGATTAAAGCAGGCTTTCCGAACTGAGAACTTAAGATTTTATGAAGCAATCAAATCTTATGACTTGATTAAGAATGAAGATAACCCTTGTGTATATAAAAAAGACCAGTGGGAGTTTAGTTACCTTTCTGGTACTTTACGTTGATGACATTCTACTCATTGGGAATGATGTAGGAATGTTGTCATCAGTAAAGATTTGGTTATCCAATAACTTCTCAATAAAAGATTTGGGAGAGACATCCTATATTCTGTGAATAAGTATCTATAAAGATAGGTCCAAAAGGATGCTTAGATTATTCTAATCCATGTACATAGACACCATAGTTAAAAAGTTTGGCACGAAAAATTCTAAGAGAGGTCTTATACCAATGAGACATGAAATTTATCTCTCCAAGGGATTGTCTCCCAAGACATCTAAAGAGAAAACATACATAAGTAGAGTTCCTTATGCTTCTGCAATAGGATCTATCATGTATACAATGCTCTGTACTAGGCTTGATGTAGCACATCCACTTAGTGTCACTAGTAGATATCAGGTTGAACTAGGTGAGATACACTAGAAGGCTGTGAAATATATCCTTAGATACTTGAGAAGGACTAAAGATCTATTTCTCGTCTATGGAGGAGACGACTTAGAGCTTCGAGGATACACTGACTCAAGGCTTCCAGTCGGATATGGATGACAGCAAATCTATGTCTGGATTTATATTTATGTTAAATGGAGGTGCAGTGAGTTGGAAAAGTTTCAAACAAGAAACAACTGCAGATTCAACGACTGAAGCAGAATACATTGCTGCAGCTAAAACGGCAAAGGAGGCGGTTTGGATGAAGAAGTTCATCTCTACTTTTGAAGTAGTCCCAAGCATTTTAGATCCTATCCCATTATTGTGTGACAACAATGGGACAATTGCTCAAGCAAAGTTGTCAAGGTCACATCCGAGATCAAAGCATATTTTGAGACGGTTTCACCTGATCCTTGAGATTATCACCCAAGAAGATATAGTGGATGAGAAAGTCTCATCCGTTGATAATGTAGCAGATCCTCTGACTAAGCCATTGTCTCAAAACATTTTGAACGTCACCTTAGGTCTATGGGACTTAAACATATAGGTGATTGGCTTTAGTCCAAGTGGGATAATGATAGAATTAGGTAGGCTAAAAGCCAATTTTAAACTCAGTTTGTACATTCTAGTTCAATATTTTAAAAAAAGGCACTCTTTTCATTATGTGGTTATTGTATGTTTACCTAACGTAATAAAGTCCATAGACATATGTAAAGGATATTGAATCATGATGAGATCATGATACTGAGATCAATCTTCTGTAAACATTTGTCTTAAATTGTTCACAATCATAGATATTTGAGATGGACATCAAATATCCGAAAAGATCGGCACAAGTTATGTCTACTCATATGATGAGGGTAAATGATCTCACATTTACTTGTGTAGTGACACTAAGGCGGTGCTCATTAAAAAATGAGTTCACTGAACAGATCCGAATTAGAATCCCTGGATGGTCATTATACCTAATTGTCAACCAAGATATTCAGTTGTTGCAGTAGCATAGTTGGTCCTCAGACCTGAGTCACCAAAGATACCTTGCTTTTAGACTATTGTGTCTTGATTTTTGGTTTATAGACTGTAGCCATTAGGTCTACGATAGTCAGTCTTTCAGAAACAGTGGAAAGCTTGAGAAGGAAATTGAGTGAACAACAAGGCTTCACTTACTCTTGGTATACCACTAGAGAGAGAATGCCCTATGGACATATACTCAGAAATCCTTGGCCAGGGTCAACTGATCAACTGAAAGAAGTGTCTTTCTAGAAGTTAATTGAATACTGGAATCTATCCAGACAATGCTTTAAGGGGTTTGACGATGAAACCATACCCTTTCGTTATTGGGACATTGGTTGGGTGAAGGACTACATCTGTGTGGTGTCTGCAGACAGATAGGTTCAATAAAGGGAATGGTATCCCTTATATCTTATGGGATCATGAGGTAGTGTTTGGTGCCGTTCATGGTCAGAAGGTTTAGTAGATTTATCATCAGATGATAAATCACTTATTTATTAAATTAATTAATTAACATATGATGTTTAAATAATAAATTAATAAATATTAAACTTAAGAAAGAGTTCTAAGTTTAGTGGGCCTGAAACCTGACTGATATATGGGCCTAGAGGGTCACACAGATAAGAGTTCTCGGAAGACGGGGAGAGATATTAAGTATTCTATTATCTGGGTTTTTATGAAAAGCTACAGGATAATTATGGAATATTTACCTGAAGAATATTATCTTAGGCCAGGCTCTTGAATAATTATGAGAATTATTTTTGGCATTATCTCTCTTATTCAAATAAGAGAGTAAAAAAGGTCAAGGGGTGTGTATGTACACTTGACAACCCATGAGAATTCTCCTCTCATCTATCTCTCTCTCTTTCCCTCTTGAAGGAGCATACGACTCTTCTCTCTCTCTCTCTCTCCTCCTTCTCAACTGCATGGTGGAGATTCTGAGATCTGGTTGATGTCTTCAAGCTAAGGAGGGAAACTCGTTTGTATCGGGAGCTCGTATGGATATCTCTGGAGATCGTGTGCCTGTGCGATTAGCACATCGGTATTTCGTACGGGAGATTCGAAACTCCGCAAAGGTGAGAACGGTTCTTCTGAATCCTTTTACGGTTCCTTTTCGATTCCATCAACGGTATCACATGGACTCTGGTTGTTTCCACTGCGCTTCTATGTGATTCCTAACACCATTAAGGTCAGTAACTTTTTACTGACTCAATTAATTATTTAATATCTATATATTAATTAATTTACCGAATTTAATGTCACACATTAAATTCGGATAGACCTCTAATCACGTTAGGTGCCAAGCAACGTTGCGTTAACCTGGAAGGCTTGGGATTTTGCAACCCACAAATAAAACCTTTATGTCATCGATTACCGTGTGGATATAATCCTTCATCCGTACAATGTTCTCTAATCGACCTAGGGCATAGTGAACTATTAAATCCTAGTGGTCGATTCAATTGAATCGGATGCCGCTAAACTATATCAGATAATTCTTTATCTGATAAAGTGTCCGCCCTGGCCAGGGACTTAACCATATCATTCTCGGAACATTCTCTCTCCTTTCATCGAGATCGGATAGTCCTATGTTGACTATATAATCAATCACCTTCGAGAGTATTTCTCTGAACCCGATCACTTAACTTATTGAGATCCTATGGTTAGGGATTCATTAGTCAAGGTCAATGCTAAAAAATCTACTAACAAGGTGTCTTTGATATCTTAGGTCCAATGACCAACTACGCAACCGTGACATTGAATCAAGCTGGTTAATAGTTAGGTAAATTACCATCAACGATTCAAGGTCGGCTCAATTCAGTGAACTCATTCGCTAATGAGTACCTATAGGTCCAATATAGTGTCTCCACACAAGTGACTTACAAGATCAATCACCCTCATCACATGAGCTGAAGTGACATGTAGTAGTTTTACCGGATGTTTGATGTCCTTCTGAATCATTCTCCGACTAGGAACAATCAAGAATATGTGTTTATAACTCTTCAGTCTCATAATTATGATCTCATTATAATCCGAAGACCATGCACATATTCATGGACTTTATCACGAAATGATAATTAAAGTTGAATTACACATAATGAATTTGAGCCTATTTTATTAATAACTGAACAAGATAATACATAATATTTGATTGGCTTGTAGGCCACCTAATACTAATAGTTAGTACACCAGATGAGATCTTTCTTGCTTTCGATATACTTGCAAGAAAAAAGTACAGCTATGCGAGCCTTTCCTAGAAAGTGAAAAGACTATAAGGCTCAGTTTCCAGAAGACATTAACATGCAGTAAGTCTGAAGATCTCTTTCAAATTGGACCAAGGAAGTTTTCCTACTAAGCTCGAATGGTCTCATTAGTCTAGGCTGGTTAACATTAAGATATAACTTGGTTAACATCAAACTCAATCAAGAACCGTTGGACTCAACAGGAAGAAACAAATCTTATCGAAAAATTCAATTCAAAATGGATTATAAATCTAATACTTGAATGAGCAGTAGATAGAGAGAAACACATAGAAGCAATACAACTTACACTAAAATATCTTGAGCAGAAACTCTACTTCTTCTTCCTATGTTTAAGATTTGAGAGAGAAAAAAAAGAGTTAAATTGAGAAGAAAGACCTAAGAACCTAAGCCTTTCACTCTTCTGCGCTTTGAGAAGCTCTCAGCTATTCTTCTACAGATTAAGACTATTGTTTATTTACTCTTTATTTGTTTTATTGTCTTGATCCAGTATATGTTCGTTTGTGAACATTTGCCTATTAAGAGGCATCATCATTTCTATATCTTATGTAATTATTTCTCTTTATTAAGTTGAAGAGAGTGCTTGTGTGGTGGGGACACCGAGCAGCAGATGAGCAGGCGTCGAGCATGTACCACGCATGCATCTTTGTGGCTTGGCAACGAGCTCCATATCTAGGATCGAGCCTAATTATGTATTTTCTTTTAAATATAGTCTTTAGTTTGATCTTAAGGACTTTTTTGTCATTTCCTACTCCTAGGACATGTTTGGTATTTCTTTTTGAATATGGTCATTCTTGTCTTGACAAAGAGATGTCCTTCCCTATATAAAAGGGTCATCTCTTCCCTTGTAAGCATGTTAGATGGAATGAGAACTTCTCTTGTTATATTGTCCTCTTTTCTTAGTGTGAGGATGAGAGCCCTTCCCTCTAAGGAGGTTGCCTGAGAGAGATTCCGACGGGTGGCCGTGGACGTGAGGTCTGCGTTATCACCGCCAACTCCGCGTCGATCCGTCGTCGCGCATCCCGTCCCCCATCAAATTGGTATCAGAGCAGGCCTTGGGGTGTCCCAACCACCCCAAGATCCTTGGTTCCGGTCAACAACTCCGTCGTCGACGGCCACAGCCCAACCTCAACCCCACAAACCACAGTGCCCTCCCCATCACCGGTGCCCTCTCCACCACCAACTGGCCACCGTCCGTAAGCACCACAATCCATCTTCCTCTCTATTGTTGTTTCCTGCACCTCCCACCGTCACCCATAACCAGCAGTGGCAAAACGCCCCACCCGACGGAGCCAACACACGTAGCCCACCGCCACCCCATTCTTCTCTACTTCCTCCTGCTACCATCTCCCACAGCCCACCCACTCACCACCTTTTCTCTCTCCTCAACCCATCCTTCCCTCTCTCTCTTCTATACGGTGAATGGGGTGGCTACGACGCCAGGGGCCACCTCCGACGCCCGGCCATCACCCCAGCACCGCCTGACATCCACAACCCTCCCCTCTCTTCCACTCCAACTCCACCTCCCTCGCCTGAACACGACCCCAGATACCACTGGCCCACTGTCCAGTGGTCCTCGTGCCGCCTGGCTCGCCACCGACTGGGATCCCAAGCTGCCCTCAATGTCCGTGCGGCCCCCCTCGAGCCACTGCTATTACAGTTGACGCTCCTACCGACGCGAGGAAGAAGAAGCTCATTCAACGCCACCACCTACCTGAGTAGACGCGTGACCACGGCAAGCCCTCCGCTGGTGTTGGGAAGAAGTAATAGCCGCAGTCGAGGTGAGCAACTAGGGGGGGGCGAAGCCTCCAGCTTGCACCACCCAGTCTATCTGAACGCCGGCGCCCATCACACTGCCTGCTGTCGCCGTCTGTGAGCAGGAGAACAGCTACCATCGTGCCACCCAAGCGCCCCTGTCCGGCGACCTCGAGGCCGCTCGCCCATCACCGACGGTGTTTGTGGCGTCCGGACCCCACTCCCGCATCTGCAGCTCCGCCCTATCACCCATTGCCGCTCCGCCAATCTGAAAGGCCACAGCGCCCAGCCTACATGAACGTCGGTGACCCTCACACTGTCCGCTGTCGCCACTTGCGAGCAGGAGAACGACGACCGTTGTACCACCCAGGAGCCACTATCAGACACCCTCCAAGCCCGCTCGCCCAACGCCGACAATGTTCTGGACGATCGGCCCCACTCCCGTAGCCACAGTCGCCGGCTGCTCTTGTTTCCAGCCCAGCCCGGCGTTGCCGCTCACGCGTGACGAAGAAGGGAGGAGTACCAGGCAACTGAGCTTCATCGCGTCTCCCTTCTCCACCTTGCTCCACGCTGACGAGGCCCTCGTAGACGGTGACCCGACTGGCTCCCTAGAGGCTCACGACCCGCCCCTTGACTGGCCCCTACTACAGGCCCCGGTGGCCGCGCCTAGAACCGCCAGCTGCTGCCGCCCCTGGAGAAGGAGGCCACGGCGACATCGTCGCCCGTGTCCTCCACGAACGTAGGGAACGTGCCGCGTCCTTCGCCCCCCCTAACCCGGGGCCCACAGTACCCAACTGAAGCCCCTGTTGCGCCTAGTGCAACGAGCCACGTCGAAATGTCCTGTAGGAGGAGTCCATGTCCCATACGTTGCCCGACCACCCAGGGCAACATTGTTGTTCCCAAGTCCACCCACGCGGCGTCTCTGCTCCCAACAGTTCTGTAGCATGCATGCACCAAAGAGCTTGGTGGGTTACGCAATGAAAATCTTGGTAGGACCCAACATGCACGAGGAAGATTTAGCCATCCTCTTACTCCACCCCCTGCATGCCCGAGGAGATATTAGCTGCTTCCAAGGAGATCTGTTGTGGCCATCATTTGGACAGGCCTTCTAGGAGATTTGCAAGATATTTTATATAAATTATTCTCCCTGCATGGAGAATTGTGACTGATTTGTCCTCTTGCATGGGGAATAGGATTGTGGCATGTAATTAATTATTATTTTTCGCGCGTAAGACGTACAACAAATGTACGCAAGTACCGAAGTGACATCGCGACTGCGTGGGTGCCCCGCGCATCCCCGCTCATCCTCGTCTCTGGTTGGAGTCGGTCTTGCAGGCCGGCTAGGTAAGTGTTGAATCCTACTCCAATATTATATGTTCACTTAGTATTCACATCAATTGCATAGCGCCGGAGTGAGAGAGCGCTCCTCCACACTTGAGTGATTATTGCTGTGGCGGTGAGAGAGTGACTGCGAAACCCAGCGCTCCAATTAGCATAAGGTCGGCACATCAAGTGCAGACAGGCCTCACATCTATCGATAGCTCCACAGCTACCTCAATTCGTCCCACTCACTTAGTAGACTGGCGCTGCGGGTGCTCAACACCCTTTCACCACTACAAGTTCCCGTCTTGAGATTTCCGCTCACTAAGTGAGGACGTCGATCTTGTTGTCAATTTGCTTGCTAATTCCTACAGTCTAGGATCCCTGCATTTTGCAAAACCCGTCAAGCCTTGCATGTCAGCCCATAGAAATCACTCGTCTCGTCCCGCATCTCAACACAATCACGTCATGGATCCCACACTTGTAGACACCATAGAGACCCTCTTGGGCAAATCTTTGCAAGACATAACCTATTAGTTTGGGCGACTAACCCAACATGTGGATGAGAGGCTCACTACTTTAGGGGAGTCTATGAGAGTCGTGGTGGGAAAAGTGAATAATCCAGAGAATCCTCTAGATAGACCCCAAGAGGCGGAGGAACGTGCGGGAGTACGTGACCACTTGGAGAACCGTCGTGCAGAGCCAGTTAGGGCCCCCAATCCACCCCAAGGCCAGGAGGATGTTATTGACCATGAGCCTAATCGTGCACATCCCAAGAGGGCGCCGCGAAGGAGAGTTGAGTTTGACAATAGATTAGCCCAGGAACATTATCCTGACCCACTTCAGGATCGGATGGGTATCCACGGCCGTGGACAAGATTGTGTGCTACGCGAGAGAGTTCCCCGAGGCTATGGCTAGTATTATGAATACGACCCATTCCCCGACGCACCACGGGTATGAGGGGAGGCCTACGGCTGTGGTAGGGACCGTGTACCCTTTGCAAGAGGTCCAAGGTATTACTTTGATGGACATGAACGGGTTCCCGACCCTTACAGGGTTCAAGGGGATGTGCCCCGCCGTGGGCAAGATCCCGGGCACTTTGAGAGGGCTCCGCATGAGTATGGGGGTGAGAGAGACGAGCATGATATCCCCTACCCACCATGGGTTAGGAATGCCTATGAGCGCGGCCGAGAGCACATACCCTTTGAGAGATGGCCTAGGGATTACTCCGACATTGATGATCACATCCTCTGGAGTGTGAGGGTAGATGCTCTAACTTTTGATGGTACCCTAGACCCCAAGGCCTATCTTGACTTGGAGGCGGGGATGAGCCAGTATTTTACCTGGTATGCCGTGAGTAAAGAGAGGAAGGTGACCCTTGCTTCTATGAGGCTTATGGGTCGAGCCAAAACCTACTGGCTCAACGTGGAGCATCTTCGTGCTGCAAGGCGGCTGAGACCTATCTCCACATGGGAGGAAATGAGAGAGAAATTGCGGGAGAAATATGTGCCTCCATCTTATGAGCAACGCCTCCTAGACTAGCGGCAGAAGTTGACTCAAGACGGCCGGACGGTGTTTGAGTACATAGCCGAATTTGATGACCATTACCTTAGGTGTGGCGTTGGTGAAGATAGTAGGGTCACCTTATCGAGGTTTCGGACAGGGTTGCATGAGAGCATCCAACGTGAGCTATTCCTACGTGAGGTGATCACACTAGAACATGCCTATCAGATCACCTTAAATGTAGAATGGTTTCAGAAGCCCACTAGGGCCCCCATTTTCCGGCAACCTGACTCCCGAGGGACTACCAATCGCCCCATGCATTTTTCCAAGCGGTTCGGAACTACTCCCGTCACTTCTACAAGGGTTCCTACTACCACCTGTATGGAATCGCCATGAACGTAGCGGAAATAAAAATGATTCCATTGTATCGGTTGCTGGGGTCGTAAAACGGACATTAAAATCTAAGCGGGAAGAACATTTCTTCACCTTTGCGGGGTTTCGAATCTCCTGTGGATGATGCCGACTCGGTAATCGCGCACGCGCACGATCTCTAGAGGTATCCACACGAGTTCCCGTAGCAGACGCGATTTCCTCCTCGGCTTGAGTGCTCCGACCAGATCTCAAATACACCATGCGCGGAGAGAGACAGATCCACTCCAAGAGAGAGAGAAGGAGAGAGAGAGGAGAGAGAGAATATGGAGAGTAAAATTCGTCCAACTAACTTTTTTACCTCTCCTCCTTGGCCCTCCTTATATAAAAATAAGGATAAGCACAAGAGTTAATCCTCATGATTATCCAAGAATTTGGCCTTAGATAATTCTCCATTAAATCTTCATGTTTATCCTGCAGCTTTTCACAAAAACCCAGATAAGCATGAAATTTAACATCTCTCACCGTCTGACGAGAACTCTTATGTGTGTGACCCTCTAGGCCCATATATCAGTCCGGTTGCAGGCCCATTAAACTTAGAACTGTTTCTTGAGTTTAATATTTATTAATTAACATTTAAACATCATATGTTAAATGATTAATTTAATAAACAAGTGAATTATCATCTGATGATCAAATCACTTGGCCTTCTGATCATGAACAGCACCAAACACTACCTCATGATCCCATAAGATATAAGGGATACTGTTCCCTTCAATTGAACCTTTCCGTCTGCCGATACCTCACAGATATAATCCTTCACTCATGCAATGTCCCGATAACGCAAGGGTATGGTTTTATAGTCAAACCCTCTATTGCATTATGCAGATGGATTCCAGTACACAGTTAATATCTAGAAAGACATCTCTTTCATTTGACCCTGGCTAGGGATTTCTGTGTACACATCCATGGGACATTCTCTCTCTAGTCTTATACTAAGAGTGAGTGATCCCTTGTTGTTCACTCAATTACCTCCGCAAGCTTTCCACTGTATCTGAAAGACCGATTATAGTGGACTTAATGGTTAAAGTCCACGAGTCAGAGAATCAAGATACAATGGTCCACAAACAAGGTATCATTGGTGACTCAGGTCAAAGGACCAACTGTGCTACTGCAACGATTGAATTCCCTGGTAGACTAATAGTTATAATTACCATCCAGGAATTCTTATTTGGGTCTGTTCAGTGAACTCATTCTCTAATGAGCACCCACTTGTTTGTCTTAGTGTCACCACACAAGTGAATGTGATATCATTCACCCTCATCATATGAGCAGACATAACTTGTGTCGTTCTTATCGGATATTTAATGTCCATCTCAAATATCCTATGATCGAGAACTATTTAAGACAATTGCCTTAGGATATTGATCTCACTATCATGATCTCATCATGATTCAATATCCCATACATTTGTCTATGGACCTTCATTACGATAATTAATTGCGAGAACTATTAAATGAAAAAATGATTGTCTTTATTAATAATCTGAACTAGAATGTACAATGATTGGCTTTGAGGCCACCCAATTCTAACATTTTCTCACTTGGACTATAGCCAATCACCCATGTGTCTAAGTCCCATAGACTTAAGGTGACGTTCTAAATTGTTTTGAGACAATGGCTTAGTCAAGGGATCTGCTACATTATCTTCAGATGAGACTTTCTCAACTACTATATCTCCTCGGGCGATTATCTCACGAATCAAATGAAATCGTCTCAGAATGTGCTTTGACTTCTGATGTGATCTTAGCTCCTTCGCTTGAGCTATTGCCCCATTGTTGTCACACAATAATGGAACAGGATCTGAAATGCTTGGAACGACTCCAAGCGCCGAGATGAACTTCTTCATCCAAACCGCCTGCTTGGCCGCTTCAGCTGCAACAATGTATTCTGCTTTGTTTCCTGTTTGGAACTCTTCCAACTTACTGCACCTCCATTTAACATGAACACAAATCCAGACATGGATTTGCTGTCATCCATATCCGACTGGAAACTCGAGTCAGTAAATCCTCGAAGTTCCAAGTCGTTTCCTCCACAAACGAGAAATAGATCCTTAGTCCTTCTCAAGTATCTAAGGATACATTTCACCGCCTTCCAGTGTTCCTCACCTGGATCAGCCTGATATCTACTAGTGACACTTAATGGATGTGCCACATCAAGCCTAGTACATAGCATTGCATATATGATAGATCCTATTGCCGAGGCATAAGGAACTCTATCCATGTATGTTCTCTCTTCAAGTGTCTTGGGAGACATTTCTTTAGGGAGATAAATTCCATGCCTCATAGGAACGAGGCCTCTCTTGGAATTTTCCATGCCAAACCTTTTGACTATGGTATCTATGTACATAGATTGGGACAAGCCAAGCATCCTTTTGGACCTATCTCTATAGATCCTTATTCCCAGAATATAGGATGCTTCTCCCAAATCTTTCATGGAGAAGTTTTTGGATAACCAAGCCTTTACTGATGACAATATTCCTACATCATTCCCAATGAGTAGAATGTCATCAACGTAAAGTACCAAAAAGGTAACTGCGCTCCCACTAGCCTTTTTGTATACACAAGGTTCATCTTCATTCTTAATGAAGTCATAAGATTTGATTGCTTCATCAAATCTTAAGTTCCAAGTTCGGGATGCCTGCTTTAATCCATAGATGGATCTTTGCAGCTTGCATACCTTGCTTGAATGCTCTATGGAAGTGAATCCTTCAGGTTGTATCATATACACCTCTTCTTGAAGGTTCCCATTAAGGAATGCTGTTTTCACATCCATTTGCCATATTTCATAATCATAGAATGCAGCGATAGCAAGAAGTATTCTGATTGACTTAATCATGGCAACTGGAGAAAAGGTTTCGTCATAGTCAATGCCTTGCCTTTGACGATATCCTTTTGCTACCAGCCTTGCTTTGTATGTGTCAATCTGTCCATCTGCCCCGATCTTTCTTTTAAAGATCCATTTACTGCCAATAGGTACCATACCTTCTGGCAGATCAACCAAGTTCCAAACTTGGTTGGCATACATGGACTGAATTTCAGAATCCATTGCCTCTTGCCATTTTTCTGATTCTTGACTATTTATGGCTTCTAGGTAGGTTTGAGGATCATCATCCTCATTTAAGTGTACTTTTGTCTTGCCATCATCGATATGTCCAACATATCTTTCAGGCTGCTTAGGCACTCTACCTGATCTGCGAACCTTTTGTGTATCATCTTGAACAAGTTCTTGAGTCAATGGTTCAGTAGATGAACCAGAGTTGATTTGTGAGTCTAGAATTTCTTCCAGTTCTATCTTGCTCCCACTGTCTTCTTTTGAAAGATATTCTTTCTCTAAGAAGACAGCTCTTTTTGCGACAAACACCATTTGATCGCTGGGCTGATAGAAGTAATATCCAAAAGTCTCTTTTGGATATCCTACAAATCTACATTTCTCTGTCCTGGAATCCAGTTTGTCTGGATCATGTCTTTTGACATGTGCAGGACAACCCCAGACTCTAACATGCTTAAAGTCTGGTTTCTTTCCTTTCCATATCTCATATGAAGTGGAAGGTACTGACTTACTGGGAACTTTGTTCAACAGATATGCAGCAGTCAACAGTGCATATCCCCATAAAGAGATTGGAAGTTTGGCATAACTCATCATGGATCGTACCATATCTAATAGAGTACGATTTCTCCTTTCCGATACACCATTTAACTGAGGTGTATAGGGAGGAGTCCACTGAGACAAAATACCATTATCCTTAAGATATTCTGTGAATTATGTACTTAAGTATTCACCCCCTCGATCTGATCGAAGAGTTTTAATACTCTTTCCAGTCTAGTTCTCAACTTCGTTTTTAAACTCTTTAAATTTCTCAAAGACTTCTGACTTATATTTCATTAAATATATGTAGTCATATCTTGAGAAATCATCTGTAAATGAAACAAAGTATGAGTAACCACCCATAGCATTAGTGGACATTGGACCACATACATCACTATGTATTAGTTCCAATAAGTCCTTAGCTCTTTCTCCATATCCTGAGAATGGAGCTTTGGTCATCTTTCCCATGAGACAAGCTTCACAGGTTGCAAATGATTCATAATCAAATGGATCAAGATATCCATTCTTTTGCAACCTTATGATCCTGTTCTCATTTATATGACCTAGCCTACAATGCCATAGGTACGTTTTATTCACATCCTTATCTAAGCGTTCAAGAGAATTATTTACCAGATAAACATCATATGAAATATCAAGTAAATATAATCCATTCAATAAATATCCGGAAGCAAACAATTTGTCTCCTTGATAAATTGAACAACCTTTATTCTCTAGCTTCAGAGAATATCCTTGTCTATCTAAACATGAAATAGATATGATATTCCTAATAATGGTTGGAACATAATAACAATCTATCAGTTCCAAAGAGTCTCCTGACGGCATCTGAAGTCTTGCTGTCCCCACAGCTAACGCAGCAACTTTTGCTCCATTCCCGAGCCTCAGATCTACGTCTCCGCGGTTCAATCTTCTTTTACTTGTTAACACCTGCAAGTTATTGCATATATGAGAAACACATCCAGTATCTAATACCCAGGATGTTGATTCTCTATAAGACAAGTTAAGATCGATCATGAGAATACCTGAAGTTTCATCAAGATTCTCCTTTGCTTTTTCTGCAAGATAAATCTTGCAGTTTCTCTTCCAATGACCTTCTTTATGGCAGTGGAAACACTGACCTTTATCATTGACTTTAGCTTTGTCCTTTTGTGCCGCCGGTTTGTTTTTCACTAGCTTCTTAGGCTTACCTTTCTTAAAGGTCTGTCCAGCTTTCCTTTTCTTGTTGGTCTTACCAACAAGCATTACATTTGGCTTATCTTTCTGGATAGTGCCTTATGCTGTCTTCAACATGTTAAGCAGCTCAGCTAGTGAAACTTCAATTTTGATCATATTGAAGTTGATAATGAATTGTGAAAATGAATCTGGAAGGGACTGTAGGATTAAGTCAATGCTCAGGTCATTGTTCATAACAAAGCCGAGCACAGCAAGCCTCTCAATCCATTCTATCATCTTGAGTACATGAGTTTGCACAGATGTGCCCTCGCTCATTCTGGTCCTGAACAATTTCTTAGATATCTCATATCTTTCTGTTCTTGATTGTTCACCAAACAACTCTTGTAGGTGATTCAGAATGGTCTTAAGTTCCACGTTATCATGCTGTCGCTGCAGTTCATTGTTCATTGAACCGAGCATATAACACTGGACCTTGACAGAGTCCTCCTTCCAATTTTCATACATCATTAATTTATCTTCGTTAGCATTATCACTGGGTTGCACTGGATCTGGTTGATCCAGGACATAGGCTAGCTTTCCACACCTGAGGACAATCTTCAGGTTGCGTAACCAGTCAATGTAATTTGGTCCCTTGAGTTTGTTTGCATCAAGTATGCAACGGAGGGGGTTAGGTGACGACATAGCGACCTACATGGAAATATATAAAATGAGCAGATAGTTCTTAAAATCAGATTTAGGACTTTTAATCTAGATTTATGCTCCCACTATTTTTCGGTTATCTGTATGACCCTCTAAGATACACAACGGGAGATTCCGGTGATCTCCTAGTGGGGATCAGAATCCTTCGGGCAACATGCTTGTGACCTTGTGGTAGCACAACAAATCACATCAAGTCCCTTAGGCAGTCAACTCTTGACAGTTGCAACGTTTGCAATATCCGATCGATTTAACCCCTGAATCAGAATGACCTTATGGTAGCACAACAAATCAATTTGATTCAGTTAAGTTTATCCATCATTACTTAGATGACATGAATTCATAGTGCAATCCTTGTGGTAGCACAACAAAACTACACTATTTGTCCATTCATATTAATGACATCACATGTCGTAGACCTAGTTTAATTTCTAAATCAAACAGACCTTGTGGTAGCACAACAAATCTGTTTGAGATAAGAATTATCCTAAGATCTATAATGATGGTGGGTTACGTGGATTATTCTGAATATCTCACGTTTACAACTTAAGTTTTAAAAGAGGGGTTTTTTATTTTGATTTATAAAAATCGTGCTATCAATAGTATTTCAATTTGAAGTATCAATATACTTAATAGAAATATATATATATGATAGCATAGTCCACAAGAAAAATTAAATGGGGATGATCATGGACTGTTAAAGCTACTATGGAATCATCGGAGCCAAACGATGATCCATAATAGGATCCTAATGTGAAAACAGCAACACTGGTTCCATTTGATGCGAGTCCTCCCTCCAGAGATGTCTTCAGAAGATCCCGTCCTCTAAACTTAATCCGATACATTTAAATACGATATCTAGGACTCGCAGGTCTACAAATGTACATTTAAACAATTAGAAACCTTGATCTTATCAAGGGGAGTACAATCTTATAGGAAGGTAGAAAGTACACTTGGATTAAGAGAGAGGAGGACACGCAGGTCCTATTTAAAATACCAAATGAAATAAACATCGCATCCATTCACATCATTCATCACATGAAAATTCTAAGTCCATGATCATCCCACCATAAAACACATCACATGCATCACAATCATCACATAATTGCTGTTTGGTATTAAATTTTATAAATATAAAATTATAATACCAATTAGTTTTCGAAATAACATTTATTTCAGCATAATCAATAATATTCAAAATATTATTGACAAAAAAACTAACTAAACCATTCAGTTAATCTAAATAATAATTCAAACAATTTGAACGGCAAAATGTAATCAAGTTATACATGAGATCAGTTTAAAACAATTTTAAACTAATTAATTTAACAGGGAAATTAATTATCTAAAACAATTTTAAATAATTAACTAACACCCATTAATTATAAAGCCCTTTAATTGACTAACAGTTATTAAACACTTTAATAAGCTGTTAATAATCATAAAAAATAATTAATAACATTTATTAATTATTCCTATAATTATTCTGCTTTAAAATAATTTTAAAACAGGCTTAAATGGGCTAATATAGGGTTTAAAGGGGGTTAAACAGGCATTAAAAACAAATTTTAAAAACCAGAAAATGGGCCCAGCCCATTAGGGCCCAAACGGCCCGGGCCCAGGGCCCTGGCTCGGCCAGGGTCGAACCCTGGCTCGGCCAGGGTCGCACCTTGGCTCGGCCAGGGCGCCGCCCGGCCCCCGCCCGGTCCGACCGGGTCGGGACCGGGCGGTCCGGCCCCTTAACCTGCGTTTCGACCGGCCTCTTCCCTGCAAAAAACCAGAAACCCTAATTTTGTGCAGGAGCTGCGGCTGGGAGGATCCGGCGCCGCCGCCGGCCCCGGCCGGCGTTGCCCCCGACGCCGGCGACGTGCCCAGCGCCGGCAGGGCCACCGGTGACCGGCGATGGGGAGCAAACCTAGCCCCAAAAACCCAAAAATCTGATTTTTTTCAGGTTTCAAAAACCCGAGTTTAGGCTCGATTTTTAGCACCGCTAAGGGCACTCCGGCCCCGATCTTCATGCCCAATCCGTAGCGGTGACTATCACCATGAGATATGGACATCCGGGCCGCCATCCCAACACTTGGGAATAGCGTACGAAGCCGCTAAAGTACCACGTTCGTCGTCCCACGAAGAACTCCGAAAAACCCAAATAAAATCCGAAAAATTACAGAAAAATAATCAAATTGATTGTGATCATCATATGAACACTATTCTGTCAATTTTAATCGGATTAGAGACAAGAACACGTACAATACGGGTTCTTCACGCATAACGAGAAAAACACGCATAACGGTGCCGTTTTACAACCGAACCAGCGAACCTGGCTCTGATACCACTGTATGGAATCGTCATGAACACAGCGGAAATAAAAATGATTCCATTGTATCGGTTGCTGGGGTCGTAAAACGGACATTAAAATCTAAGCGAGAAGAATAGTTCTTCACCTTTGCGGGGTTTCGAATCTCCCGTGGATGATGCCGACTCGGTAATCGCGCACGCGCACGATCTCTAGAGGTATCCACACGAGTTCCCGCAGCAGACGCGATTTCCTCCTCGGCTTGAGTGCTCCGACCAGATCTCAAATCCACCATGCGCGGAGAGAGACAGATCCACTCCAAGAGAGAGAGAAGGAGAGAGAGAGGAGAGAGAGAATCTGGGGAGAAAAATTCGTCCAACTAACTTTTTTACCTCTCCCCCTTGGCCCTCCTTATATAAAAATAAGGATAAGCACAAGAGTTAATCCTTATGATTATCCAAGAGTTTGGCCTTAGATAATTCTCCATTAAATCTTCATGTTTATCCTACAGCTTTTCACAAAAACCCAGATAAACATGAAATTTAACATCTCTCACCGTCTGACGAGAACTCTTATGTGTGTGACCCTCTAGGCCCATATATCAGTCCGGTTGCAGGCCCATTAAACTTAGAACTGTTTCTTGAGTTTAATATTTATTAATTAACATTTAAACATCCTATGTTAAATGATTAATTTAATAAACAAGTGAATTATCATCTGATGATCAAATCACTTGGCCTTCTGATCATGAACAGCACCAAACACTACCTCATGATCCCATAAGATATAAGGGATACTGTTCCCTTCAATTGAACCTTTCCGTCTGCCGATACCGCACAGATATAATCCTTCACTCATACAATGTCCCGATAATGCAAGGGTATGGTTTTATAGTCAAACCCTCTATCGCATTATGCAGATGGATTCCAGTACACAGTTAATATCTAGAAAGACATCTCTTTCATTTGACCCTGGCCAGGGATTTCTGTGTACACATCCATGGGACATTCTCTCTCCAGTCTTATACCAAGAGTGAGTGATCCCTTGTTGTTCACTCAATTACCTCCGCAAGCTTTCCACTGTATCTGAAAGACCGATTATGGTGGACTTAATGGTTAAAGTCCACGAGTCAGAGAATCAAGATACAATGGTCCACAAACAAGGTATCATTGGTGACTCAGGTCAAAGGACCAACTGTGCTACTGCAACGATTGAATTCCCTGGTTGACTAATAGGTATAATTACCATCCAGGAATTCTTATTTGGGTCTGTTCAGTGAACTCATTCTCTAATGAGCACCCACTTGTTTGTCTTAGTGTCACCACACGAGTGAATGTGAGATCATTCACCCTCATCATATGAGTAGACATAACTTGTGTCGATCTTATCGGATATTTAATGTCCATCTCAAATATCCTATGATCGAGAACTATTTAAGACAATTGCCTTAGAATATTGATCTCACTATCATGATCTCATCATGATTCAATATCCCATACATTTGTCTATGGACCTTCATTACGATAGTTAATTGCGAGAACTATTAAATGAAGAAATGATTGCCTTTATTAATAATCTGAACTAGAATGTACAATGATTGGCTTTGAGGCCACCCAATTCTAACACCACCACCCCAAGCCCTTCCTCACCCCTACCTCCAACCACCTCGGCTCAGGCTTCCACCATCCCACGGGCTGAGAGGAGAGATGATAGAGGGACATGATTAGCTAGTAGGGATAGCCAAAAGGCAAGAAGCTCTCGTAATCACTGCTTCCGGTGTCATGGGGTTGGCCCACTATGCCAATCAGTGTCCCACTAGGGCCCTGCTAATTGAGCCATCCACTCATAAATAAGAGGGGAACTATATACCTGACCCAGCCTTAGCTGAGGAATTTGAGGAGAATGGTGCCACCCTAGGGGGTACGCCAGAGTCGAGGACATTGTGGACTCACACGGGGACACTAGGCTTGGTGTGGTGAGATGCATTCTGACACATACCAAAGAGGAAGACTGGCGTCGAACCTCCATCTTCCACACCTACACTAGGATAGCCGACCAACCATGCAAGATCATAATTGATAGCAGAAGTTGTATCAACACAATTTCCACTGATTGTGTCTCTCGTTTATGGCTGGATCATGAGACTCACCCTGAGCCATATCAAGTCTCGTGGATTAATGCCTCATCATTACCCATCAGGACCCGTTTCCTGGTACCCCTTGAGTTTCAATTCTATCAGAAGCCTATTTGGTGTGACGTCCTTCCCATAGAAGTAGGAAGCATCATCTTGGGTAGGCCATGGATCTATGATGAGGATGCTACCTTACTTGGCAAGACCAACACTTGTGTCTTCAAACACAATGGCAGGAAGATTCTCTTACATCCCTCCCCACCTAAGAACCCCACCAAGGGGGAGATCCCATCACGAGAAAAATCATCTTCCACATCCTCACCTTTACCTAGCCCCTCCCCACTCGATCCGTCCCTATCCAACCCACCCGACCAAGAACTGGCCATGAAGTCAAAAGTGAGGGTGTCTCTTCACATAATCAAAGCAAGTATTTTCGAGGGCGAGGTTGCCGAGGGAGCCCCAGTTTGGGTTGTCGTGATGAGTGAGCCATCTGAGAATTATCCCATCCCACAGGTTGAGGAAGTGAAAGCTATCATGGACAAGTATTACGATCTATTTCCTGAGGATCTTCCGAATCAATTACTACCTATACGTGACGTACAACACGCCATTGATTTCATCCCTGGGTCCACTTTACCTAACTTGCCTCACTATCGCTTGAATCCCACCGAGCATGCAGAGTTACAGAGGCAGGCCGAAGAGCTCATCAGGAAGGGCTTTTTGAGGATCAGTACTAGCCCCTGTGTTGTGCTAGCTCTCTTGACCCCCAAAAAGGATAGCACCTGGCGGATGTGTATTGACAGCCGCGCTATCAATAGGATCACCGTGAGATATAGGTTCCCCATTCCTCGACTAGATGACATGCTTGACATGATGGCAAGAGCCACCATCTTCTCCAAGATTGACCGAAAGAGCGGGTACCATCAAGTCCGAATCCGGTCAGGGGATGAGTGGAAGATAGCTTTTAAGACCATGGATGGTCTTTACGAGTGGCTCGTCATGCCCTTTGGGCTATCAAATGCCCCCCAGCACCTTCATAAGGTTGATGACTTAGGTCCTCTGACCCTTCATGGGCTCCTTTGTTGTCGTCTACTTCGATGACATTCTCATTTACAGTAGGACCAAGGAGGACCACTTGGGCCACCTCTGTCAGGTTTGCGAGGTGCTGGGAAAGGAGAGCTTGTATGCAATTCCAAAGAAGTGTGCATTTCTCACTGACCAAGTGACCTTCTTGGGCTTCATAGTATCACATAGGGGAGTTTCCGCCGATCCCGAAAAGGTCAAGGTGATCGTTGAGTGGCCCCAGCCTATGAGCATCCATGATGTTCGCAGCTTCCACGAACTAGTGTCTTTCTATAGGTGATTCATTAGGGGATTCAGCACTGTGATGGCCCCAATCACAGATTGCATCCTTAAGGAGCCTTTTGGGTGGACAAAGGCCGCTTCTAAAGCCTTCGCGGAGGTCAAAAGTCGAATCACTCAGTCCCTCATACTTCGCCTCCCTAATTTCTCCAAAGTCTTTGAGGTCTCCTGTGACGCCTCTAGGGTAGGTATAGGAGGAGTGTTAAGTCAAGAAGGGCACCCTGTAGCATATTTCAGTGAGAAGCTAGCTGATGCTAAACTGAGATATTCAACTTATGATAAAGAGTTCTATGCCGTGGTTCAGGCTCTTCGCTATTGGCGGCATTACTTGTTGCCACATGAATTTGTCTTGTACTCCAATTATGAGGCACTCCGCTTCCTCAGCTCCCAAAAAAAGCTGAATCCCAGGCATGGTCGATGGGTAGAGTTCTTGCAGGCCTATACTTTTGTTCTGAAGCACAAGGCAGGAGTTGAGAATAGGGTAGCAGATGCCCTCAGTTGAAGAGTGTCCCTTCTCTCCATCATGAGAGTTGATGTGACGGGGTTTCATAAACTCAAAGAGTTGTATGAGGCATGTCCTGATTTTGGAGAGATCTACACCACACTTAACGCTGGACCATCTAGGGGTTTGAGTGAGTACCTCTTGCAAAACGGATACCTACTTAGGGGTCAGCAACTTTGTGTGCCACGCACCTCTGTTCGAGAATTTCTTATTTGGGAGGTACATGCGGGCGGCCTAGGTGGGCACTTTGGTCGGAACAAAACCATTGAGGCCGTTGAAGGCCGATTCTATTGGCCAAGCCTAAAGTGTTACGTAGCTCGTTTAGTGGCCCAGTGCCACACTTGCACTACTTCCAAGCAAACACGCCAGAACACTGGCCTCTACACTCCCCTTCCCGTCCCTGATCGTCCTTGGCAAGACGTGAGTATGGATTTCGTGCGTGGACTACCACGGACCCCTCGTAAGCATGACTCCATCTTTGTAGTGGTTGATCGGTTCTCGAAAATGGCCCACTTCATCCCTTGCTCCAAAACCTTCGATGCATCTAGCGTAGCTTGTCTTTTCTTTGATGAGGTCGTATGTTTACATGGTCTTCCCAAGACCATAGTCTCAGATAGGGATGTGAGATTTACCAACTACTTTTAGAAAATCCTTTGGCACCGCGTAGGCACTCTACTCAAGTTTTCTACTGCCTACCACCCTCAAACTGATAGCCAAACTGAGGTGGTCAATAGAAGCCTAGGGAACCTTTTGAGGTGCTTAGTAGGGGAACACATAGGGACATGGGATTCGATCTTGCCTCGAGCTGAGTTCTCCTATAATAGTTCAGTCAATAGAACCACTGGGATGAGTCCCTTTGAAGTCGTGCATGGTTACAAACCTAATAAGCCCCTGGATATCATTCCCCTTCCCTTGCATGCTCGCATCTCTAAGTCGGTCGAGTCATTTGCCCAACATATCCAGAGCCTACACAAGCACATTAGCAAGCAAATTGATGAGAGTAACCAGCTCTACAAAAGATTGGCTAATGCATATAGGCAAGTGCAGGAGTTTCAAGAGGGTGACCTTGTCAGGGTTAGGATGCGGCCCGAACGATTCTCCTCTGGGGTCGTTAAAAAGCTGCAAGCACGCGGTGCTGGCCCATTCAAGATCCTAAAGAGGATTGGGTCGAATGCTTATGTTGTGGAGTTACCGATAGATTATGGGATTAGTTCCACATTTAACGTGGCAAACCTTGTGGCTTACAAGGAGCCCATAGCAATTCCCAGTTATCCGTTTGGGCCATTGCCATCCATTGAGAGTGACCTACCTACAGAGTATCCACCAGCTCCATCCCCAGCACGGCACGAGCAAATTGAGCGAATACTGGATGAACAGGTAATTACCACTAGGAGCAAGGAGTATCAGCGCATCCTAGTTCGCTGGCGGGATCGGCCATCGTCCGACAACACGTGGATCAGCCGAAAGGACTTGCAGCTCCTCGATCCAGATCTTCTCGAGCGCTACCAGAGCGACGTGGACCCTTACTCGATGGAGTCGAGTTCCCAACACCCCGAGAGAGTTGGTGGGGACACCGGGCAGCAGATAAGCAAGCGTCGAGCATGTACCACGCATGCATCTTTGTGGCTTGACGACAAGCTCCATATCTAGGATCGAGCCTAATTATGTATTTTCTTTTAAATATAGTCTTTAGTTTGATCTTAAAGGTTTTTTTGTCATTTCCTGCTCCTAAGACATGTTTGGTATTTCTTTTTTAATATGGTCATTCTTGTCTTGACAAAGAGATGGCCTTCCCTATATAAAAGGGTCATCTCTTCCCTTGTAAGCATGTTAGATGGAATTAGAACTTCTCTTGTTATATTGTCCTATTTTCTAAGTGTGAGGATGAGAGCCCTTCCCTCTAAGAAGGTCGCCTGAGAGAGGTTCCGGCGGGAGGCTGTGGACGTGAGACCCGTGTTATCATCGCCAACTCCACGTCGATCCATCGTCGCACGTCCCGTCCCCCATCACTGTGGTTGTGCAAGAGGAAGTTTTCCTCTTCATTTAGTTAAAGAGAAGGCATGTGGTTGTGCAGGAGGAGGTTTTCTTCTTGATTTAGTTGAAGAGAGGGCCTGCGGCTGTACAGGAGGAAGTTTTTCTCTTCATTAAATTGAAGAGAGGGCATGCAGGTGTATAGGAGGTTATTTACCTCTTCCATCCTGTTAGAGGAGAGGGCTTGCATTGTGCATAAGGTTGTTTTATTCTTCATTATGTTGAAGAGAGGACTAGCTAAGGCTGGAGGTTGTATAACTAGCAAGGGGTTTGTACCTTGTGTATAGTGGAACTCTAAAGAAGTTGATTGAGGACTGAACATAGGTTTGGATAGACCAAACCAGTATAAAACTCTGTGCATAATTGTGTGATTGCTCCTCCTTCCCTTGTTGTGCATCAATTTTATTTACTATAATTTCCATTCAAATTTGATTATATTTCCTTATGGGATCCACTCAATCCCCCTCTAGGTTCATCATAGCCCGATCAACATATACTTGTTTTGTAACGACCCGCCACCCTATAATCGGGGATCCGATTACTAAATGGGTACCGAATCATTAGTTTGGAGCCAAACCAGGATCTAAATAAGTCTGGGAAATAAATAATTAACTAAGCTAAACATTCACATCGCATTGAATTAAAAAGGAAGTGCAAGAATTAAAAGTTATTACAATGCGACTCGACACAGCAAATAATTACATACTCCAACTGAAAAGAAATAATTAAGCGTACAGGCCAGAAATAAAATAACAACTACGTCGGGCATACCCCGGAGCAACGGCTGCTGGCGTGCAACCCAAAGCAGCACTCTCCTCGCTAAGCCTGCCTGGAACCCTCACCTGAAAATCGCAGGGGTGAGTCTCAGCGAAAAGACTCAGTAGGGATCCTTCGATCTCCACCGCCCACTCATGCACCCATAAGTGCAGTAACACAGCTAAAGATAAAGTAAGCAAGTAAAGCAGTAATTACTACTCCTAAATCTCGATATAAATCACATGCATACGAAATGTAACAAGCATATCTCTGAAACCATTCTACCAGGGAGCCTACAACCAATGTCTCGGCAAAACACGCCAACCACACGAACGAAAGTGGGAAACACCGACCCGCTGAGACCAAACAGTAACCCCTTGGATAGCACACTAGCTACTCCGGCCCAACTGGCTCAGGTGGTTACTCCTTCCCCCAGCACGAGTGACACTTCACAGGTACCTCTCCGACACCGGTACTAGCTAACCCTGGGGTACACCAGGTGACCCTCTCTCTAGGCATCACCCCGCCACACCCACACCCACACCGGCGCTGTGTCCCACCCACACCGACACAGGGTGACAAAGCACTACAATTGTCACTCTAGGTCCACGGTCGCACAAAACACAACACAGTGCGATCCGGTCACATAGAAATCCTCATCCTCGAGTACGATCACAATCATGCAATTAACCAAACTATCTAACAGTGTAAACACATATTAATAATATGAATTAGTGTGATTCTGTCTTGAATCGCGTCGCCCAAGGCCGACGCCATTCAAGCCTCCTAAACTGGTTCATAAAAACTTGGCCTCAGAACTTGGTGTAAAACACGTCGCCATAGGTAGCCACCTTTTGAAAGGCGTCGCTGTCCCTTGTCGCCTGATTGCGACCGAAATAGGGACAGGCCATGGGGTGATTCCACTAAAACGCGTCGTTCACGCAAGTCGCCTTTTCAAAAAGGCGTCGCTGTCCCTGGACGCTTATCAGTCCGGAGACCGGGTCTGTTATTGGGCTAAATCGCGTCGTAGGTGGGAGCCGCCTTTCTAAAAGGCGTCCCTATCCCTCGACGCTAATTAGTCCTGACAAACAGGTTCTCCCCTCCGGTCTCCCAATTCACAAGTTGGGATTTCTCCCCCAAAACGTACAAAAAGGGCAATGAAACATAGGGGGGAAGGAGGAGAACCTAACTACCTATTAAAATACCCAATTTCTCATCTCATGCACTTAGTATTTTCACCCCAAAAACACCCATAAACATGCTTCAAAGCGGGAAAACATGGTTTTTAATGAAATACAATGGGAATCGTCATCCTACCAGTTACTCAAACTCCTCCAAGCTCCAAGCCGCCAACCCGTCTCGCCCCACGCCACCGCCGGTACCGCCGAGGACGTCGTTACTCCACCGGGACGTCGGCCGCCGTCCGGAGAGAAAACGCCGCAGAGGAGGTGGTGGTGGTAGTGGTGGGAGTTAGCAGGTCGATGGAGTGAAGGGAGAGATGAAATGATGGGAGGAAAAGGAGGGGGAAAAGAGATCGCCGGAGCCGCCGGGGAAGAGAGGAGAGAGAAGAGGGAGGAGAAAATGAGGGAAAGGAAGGAGGGTTCGCGGGGTAAACCAGAAACTGAGTAAAAAGCGTCGTGCGGCACGAACGCCTATCAGTTGACATGACGGGCCGTACTGACAGAGACTCTGAAACGCGTCGCCTATCAAAGACGCCGTTCAGACGACAAGACCGGCACCGTTCACTGACAACCTAGGGTCGTAGTCTGAATGGCGTCGTCCATCAAGGACGCCGTTCAGACAACACGACAGGGGCCGTACTCTCGCGGCCCGAAGCTTGTCTACGTGGCGCCCACGTGGCACAACAGCAACCAAGCTAAATGGCGTCCACCTAGCAAGACGCCGTTCAAAAGGCGTCGTACATCCTAAACGTCATTTAGATGGTACTCCCCTGACCCCTCAGGGCCCAAACCAGGGGATCCGACCCGGAAACTAACCCGATAACCGGATCCGAAACCTCAGTCATTACATTCTCCCCCCCTTAAAATAATTTCGTCTCCGAAATTGCCTACTACCATTAACGAGGTTGAAACATAAAGATACAAGTATACAAGAGAACTTATGAGAAAAGGTAGGGAAACTACTCCCGCATCTCGTCCTGTTCCCTGCGATCCTCAATACGTACAGGAAACTCTAGGAAGGACAAGTCCTCAGCAACTTCCAATTCTGAAAAATCCAAAACATGAGATGGATCATGAACATATCTCCTCAGCAAAGAAACATGGAACACATCGTGCACCCCTGCAAGACTGGGCGGCAAAGCCAGCTGATACGCCGTTTTCCCAATTCGAGCAAGAATGGGAAAAGGCCCAATATATCACGGACTCAACTTACCTCGCTTCCCGAATCTCATCACACCCTTGGAGGGTGAGACTCGGAGAAACACGTGGTCCCTAACTTCAAACTCAAGCGGTCTCCTACGGATGTCTGCATAACTTTTCTGTCTGCTCTGAGTTGCAATCAATCTTTACTGTACCACTCTGGCAATCTCAGCACACTGTTGTACCAACGTTGGTCCTGCTATCTGCCTCTCGCCAATTTCGGACCAATTCACAGGGGATCGACACGGTCGCCCGTACAATGCCTCATAAGGTTCCATGCCGATACTAGAATGAGAGCTGTTGTTGTAAGCAAACTCCACTGTAGACAAGTGTTGCTCCTAAGTACCTCCCCAGTCTAGGCAACATGCCCTTAGCATATCCTCCAGAGTCTGAATGGTCCTCTTCGACTAACCGTCAGTCTCGGGATGATAGGCCGAGCTGAAGGCCAACTGCGTGCCCAAGGCCTTCTAAAAACTCTTCCAGAATCTAGAAGTAAACTTCGGATCCCGGTCTGACACGATGGATAAAGGCACCCCGTGCAGAGAGATGATCCGATCCACAAACAGCTTAGCCAACTTACCGATTAACCAGTCCTTCCTAATAGCCAGGAAGTGTGCCGACTTGGTCAATCGATCAACGATGACCCATATCGTGTCTCTCCTGCCAGGGGATATAGGTAATCCCATCACAAAGTCCATAGTCACATGCTCCCATTTCCATTCCGGGATCGGCAAAGGCTGCAACAACCCTCCTGGTCTTTGATGTTCTGCCTTAACCTGCTGACAAGTCATGCACCTAGCCACATACTCAGTTACATCCTTCTTCATACCAGGCCACCAAAAGTGCCTCCTCAAACAATGATACATCTTAGTCGTTCCGGGATGCACTGCATATCTAGAACGGTGCGCCTCATCAAGGACACTCCTGCGCACGTCCTCCTCGGCCGGAACATAGAGTCTGCCTCTAAACCTGACTGTACCATCATCCCATAATTCCACCTCTAGTCTCTGGAGAATCAGCGGTAACTCTACATCTGCCCTCTGAGCCTCAATCACGGCATGGTACACTGCTGGCCTCACAGTTAAGCTGGCCAACACGACTCTATCAGCCTCTCGTGGAACCCGAAAGGAAGATTCCACAACCTGCTCAAATAATCTCCATTCTCGAACCATGAGGTATGACACGAATGTCTTTCGACTCAAGGCGTCTGGCACCACATTCGCCTTGCCCGGATGATAAGAAAGGTCGAGGTCATAATCCTTGATGAATTTCATCCACCTGCGTTGCCTCAAGTTTAGATCCCTCTGTGTGAATACATACTTCAGGCTCTTGTGATCAGTAAAAACCTGAAATTTCTCTCCATACAGATAATGTCTCCAGATCTTCAGTGAAAATACTACAGCTGCCAACTCTAAGCCATGGGAGGGATAGTTCTCCTCATGCTTCTTCAGCTGTCTAGAAGCATAGGCCACGACCTTACCATGCTGCATCAGAACTGCACCCAAACTTCGACGTGATTCATATGAATAAACTACAAATCCACCTGAACCTGATGGAAGCACCAACACTGGAGTCGAAGTGAGGCGAGTCTTCAACTCAATGAAACTCCGCTCACACTCCTTGGTCCATACGAAACGAACTCCCTTACGAGTCAACCTCGACAAGGGGGCCGCTATCGAAGAAAAACCCTGGACAAACTGCCTGTAATAACCTGCTAGCCCCAAGAAGCTCCTTATCTCAGTTACTATTGTTGGCCTGCTCCAATCCATCACTGCCTCAATCTTGGCTGGATCCACTACAATGCCATCGCCAGAAATGACATGCCCCAAGAAGTGCACCTTGTCTAGCCAGAATTCACACTTGCTAAACTTGGCATAAAGTTGGTGCTCTCTCAGAACTTGCAATACCACCTGAAGGTGTGTGGCATGCTCTTCCTCAGAAAAAGAGTATATCAAAATGTCATCTACAAATACCACCACAAACTGATCCAGATAGGCCCTGAAGACCCAGTTCATCATATCCATAAAAGCCGCCGGAGCATTGGTCAAGCCAAAAGGCATAACCAAAAACTCATAATGTCCATACTGAGTCCTAAAGGCCGTCTTACTAACATCAATCTCACGGATCCTCATCTGGTAATATCCTGATCTCAAGTCAATCTTTGAAAACACCTTCGTAGACTGCAGCTGATCCATCAAATCATCGATCATCGGAAATTGGTACTTGTTCTTTATCGTCACCTGGTTCAGCTGTCTATAATCAATGCACAACCTCAGAGAACCATCCTTCTTCCTGACAAATAGAACTGGAGCACCCTACGGAGAAGTACTGGGACGAATGAAGCCCTTATCCAGTAATACCTACAACTGCGCCTTCAACTCAGTGAGTTCGGCTGGTGCCATCCGATACGGGGCCTTAGACAGGGGCGCCGTACCCGGTGCAAGCTCAATAGTAAACTCAACCTCTCGCTGAGGAGGAAGGCCAGGCAACTCCTCAGGAAACACATCTACAAAGTCACACACTACATGCACCTCCCAAGGATTGGGACTACCACTAACATCAGCTAGAACAACAGAGGCAAGGAAGGCCTCACAACCACCAACAAGCAACCTCTGGGCCTTAAAGGCAGAAATAAGAATACCTTGAGAAGAGAGCCTAATACCTTGGAAGTAGAAGGTCGGGATGTCTGGAATGGAGAAACGCACCCTCTTCCTGTGGCAGTCCACCTCGGTATAATGAGCCTCCAACCAGTCCATACCCAGGATGACATCAAAGTCGCGAATGGCAAGCACAACTAACTGGGCAGTAACTCATGGCCCTCAATGGTCAAGGGAACATCACTTAAACAGTTATAAGACAACATGAAATCCCCAGAAGGAACTTCTACCATCAATCCATCACATATCTCATCAACGGGTGCAAAAAGAACATCTATGAACTGCTCAGAAATGAAAGAATGCGAGGTACCCGAATCAATCAACACATGTGCAGAGTTCCCAAGGACAGAAAGTGTACCTTCCACCAAGTTGGATGCACGAGCCTCCTTCCTGGTGATAGCTAGAACTCTCCCCTGGGTCCTCGGCTTCTTCTGATCACCTGGTCCCTGCCTCTAACCATGCCCCTGCGGACAATGCTTCGCCAAATGGCCCTGCTGGCCACAAGTGAAACACCTCCTAGAAAAAGCAGGACACTGAGTCCCACCGTGAGTGACACCGCAATGCTGATAGGCTGTCGGAAGCTTCTGAGCTGTCTCCTGCTGAGCACTGGACACTGTCTGGCTCTGCTAACTTTGCCTGGGTTTGCTGCTACCGCTGCTGCCGCTACTGCTACCACTGTCTCGAAAGAACCTCCTAAATCTGGAGCCAAGTGAAGACGATCCTAATCCGGACGAAGGAGCTGCTACTGCTACCTTTCCCCTACTACGAACTGGCCCCTGAGTAGTTAGTCCCCTCTCCCGGGCTGACTGATCCTGCTGTGCCTCTACTGCCGAGGCACATCTAACCACCGATGCCAAATATGAACAACAGTGAGATGCCACAAAACTCCTCAGACTGGACCTCAGTCCATCCACAAACCTCTCAGTCTGACGCTCCTCGTCCCCTGAGATAAAAGGCACAAACCTCCCAAGCGAAACAAACTTTGCCTGGTATTCAAGCACTGTCATGCTTCCTTGGGTCAACTCCATGAATTCCCTCTCCTTGGCCCTCTGAACATGTCTAGGGAAGTACTGTGCATTGAATTCCTTCACAAAAGTCTCCCATGGAATCTCCCAGAGACTCCTATCCGCATATGACAGACTCTTCAAAGTGGTCCACCAATCGTAGGCATCATCCTTCAACATGAAGGTAGCCACCGGAGTCCTCTCAACCGCCGCACAATCCATAGTATCAAAAGTCTTCTCCATCTCCCTCAACCAGTGAACAACCTCATCAGGATCGGGACGACCGGTGAAATGAGGCGGCCTCAGCTTCAGGAATCTCTCCAGTGTAGCTGAAGACCCTCCCCGAGCACTGGAACTCTCACTAGGGTCTCGAGTCTGGTATCTAGCCATCGTGTCCATCATAGCCTCCATGAAATGCTCCACACTCGGCCTACCGGCCTCAGATCCACTAGGGACATCTCCCCGCTCTCTAATAACTGACATCCTCTTCCTATGAGCCATTTAATTGCCTACAATCACAAAAAAATCGAAAAGTTCTAATTAGAATCCTAAAACCTACACTACCGTCGTGCCTGTACGGGATAATGTAATTATTTGCCGGACTTACGACATTTAACCTAGTTATTCATTTATTTGCCAGACCGAATGCTCTGATACCAACTGTAACGACCCGCCACCCTATAATCGGGGATCCGATTACTAAATGGGTACCGAATCATTAGTTTGGAGCCAAATCGGGATCTAAATAAGTCTGAGAAATAAAGAATTAACTAAGCTAAACATTCACATCGCATTGAATTAAAAAGGAAGTGCAAGAATTAAAAGTTATTACAATGCGACTCGACACAGCAAATAATTACATACTCCAACTGAAAAGAAATAATTAAACGTACAGGATAGAAATAAAATAACAACTACGTCGGGGCATACTCCGGAGCAACGGCTGCTGGCGCGCAACCCAAAGTAGCACTCTCCTTGCTAAGCCTGCCTGGAACCCTCACCTGAAAACCGTAGGGGTGAGTCTCAGCGAAAAGACTCAGTAGGGATCCTTCGATCCCCACCGCCCACTCACGCACCATAAGTGCAGTAACACAGCTAAAGGTAAAGTAAGCAAGTAAAGCAGTAATTACTACTCATAAATCTCGATATAAATCACATGTATACGAAATGTAACAGGCATATCTCTGAAACCATTCTACCAGGGAGCCAACAACCAACGTCTCGGCAAAACACGCCAACCACACGAATGAAAGTGGGAAACACCGACCCGCTGAGACCAAACAGTAACCCCTCGGATAGAACACTAGCTACTCCGACCCAACTGGCTCAGGTGGTTACTCCTTCCCCCAGCACGAGTGACACTTCATCAGTACCTCTCCGACACCAGTACTAGCTAACCCTGGGGTACACCAGGTGACCCTCTCTCTAGGCGTCACCCCGCCACACCCACACCGACGCTGTGTCCCACCCACACCGACACAGGGTGACAAAGCGCTACAACTGTCACTCTAGGTCCATGGTCGCACGAAACACAACACAGTGCGATCCGATCACATAGAAATCCTCATCCTCGAGTACGATCACAATCATGCAATTAACAAAACTATCTAACAGTGTAAATACATATTAATAACATGAATTAGTGTGATTCTGTCTTGAATCGCGTCGCCCAAGGCCGACGCCATTCAAGCCTCCTAAACGGGTTTATAAAAACTCGGCCTCAGAACCTGGCGTAAAACACGTCGCCACAGGTAGCCGCCTTTTGAAAGGCGTCGCTGTCCCTCGTCGCTTGATAGCGACCGAAACAGGGACAGGCCATGGGGTGATTCCACTAAAACGCGTCGTTCATGCAAGTCGCCTTTTGAAAAAGGCGTCGCTGTCCCTAAACGCTTATTAGTCCCGAGACAGGGTCTGTTATTGGGCTAAATCGCGTCGTGGGTGGGAGCCGCCTTTCTAAAAGGCGTCCCTGTCCCTCGACGCCAATTAGTCCTGACAAACAGGTTCTCCCCTCCGTTCCCCCAATTCACAAGTTGAGATTTCTCCCCCAAAACGTACAAAAAGGGCAATGAAACATAGGGGGGAAGGAGGAGAACCTAACTACCTATTAAAATACCCAATTTCTCATCTCATGCACTTAGCATTTTCACCCCAAAAACACCCCTAAACATGCTTCAAAGCGGGAAAACATGATTTTTAATGAAATACAATGGGAATCGTCACCCTACCGGTTACTCGAACTCCTCCAAACTCCAAGCCGCCAACCCGTCTCGCCCCACGCCGCCGCCGGTACCACCGAGGACGTCGTTACTCCATTGGGACGTCGGCCGCCGTCCGGAGAGAAAACGCCGCGGAGGAGTTGGTGGTAGTAGTGGTGGGAGTTAGGAGGTCGATGGAGTGGAGGGAGAGATGAAATGGTGGGAGGAAAATAAGGAGGGGGAAGAGGGATTGCCGGAGCCGCTGGGGAAGAGAGGAGAGAGAAGAGGGAGGAGAAAATGAGGGAAAGGAAGGAGGGTTCGCGGGGTAAACCAGAAACTGAGTAAAAAGCGTCGTGCGGCACAAACGCCTATCAGTTGACATGACGGGCCGTACTGACAGAGACTCTGAAACGCGTCGCCTATCAAAGACGCCGTTCAGACGACAAGACCGGTACCGTACACTGACAACCTAGGGTCGTAGTCTGAATGGCGTCGTCCATCAAGGATGCCGTTCAGACAACACGACAGGGGCCGTACTCTCGCGGCCCGAAGCTTGTCTACGTGGCGCCCACGTGGCACAACAGCAACCAAGCTAAATGGCGTCCACCTAGCAAGACGCCGTTCAAAAGGCGTCGTACATCCTAAACGTCATTTAGATGGTACTCCCCTGACCCCTCAGGGCCCAAACTAGAGGATCCGATCCAAAAACTGACCCGATAATCGGATCCGAAACCTCAGTCCTTACATGTTTCTCTCCATCAACATGAGGATGTATGGTAATATTGTTAAATTGGATGCATGATAGAAACAAGACATATGAGTCTTGGTAGATGAAGAACAAAGAAAACATAATAAAGTGTTTACTTTACATTGCACATGAAACAAATTTCATACTCAGACTATGGTAAGTCATGAGTTTGATTCTTTTTTTGGGAACCCATATCATACTCTCATTTTGAGTCAAAAGTAGCATGGATGGGAGGAACCTGTGGGAGAGTATACATATATTTTTAAAGTAGATGTTGTTGAAAAAAACTTGGACTTTTTACATATATACCCCTAAAAGCATGTATTTATATATATACCCCAACTCTCATATATTATCACTAATACTCCTGAATATTAAAAAGGTTCTATTTGTACTCCTCAATCTAAAGATTTTGCATAGATACTCCTAAATTCACTAATATTTCACATATATACCTCTCAATTCACTAAAATTTACATATGACACCTCAAATATTATCATGATTTATGAAATCTTTTTATCATATTTTGTGAAATTCACTTTAGTTTGACGAAGATGCATAATGCAACATTTTGAAGATTTCAGAGGCATTGATGACAATATGTGAGAGTTAGGAGTATGCATACGAATATAATATTTTTCATAGGTGTATATGTAAAAAAACCCAAAAAACTTTAAGTGAAAATTTATATAAAATCCGATATTTGATGTAGAACCTATTAAAATAGTATTGATAGAAGATTGTTTGGCAGAGGATTTTTTTTTTTGAATTAAGAGAAATAGAAAACTCTTATGATGTAAGAAAGACAAAATCTTTTGTTGTGCATGATGATATACAATTGATAGATTTGTCAAGTTTAATCTTCAATTTTAATGAATATGTAGATCATTTTTAGTTGGAGGACAATGATGTTCAATACAAATTCTCTAAGATGGTGACATCAAGATGATTTGCATATCACGTAGATGAATATCTTACATCATAAACATACAGCTTTTCATCATCAATTAATAAACATGCAAGTCTTTATTATCAATTAAAATCTTTTGTTGTGCAAGCCGTGTTCAACTTACTCCATTTTGATACTCTCATCATAACATAAGTGTATCTCTCAAACCGAATGTTATATGAAATATGGTTTATGGTATTGAAAAACTCATCAAAAGTTTTACAAATCATTTCTCTAGCATTTAGAAGTTTTTTATGTTTTGGTTTCTTTGTTTTGACAAAGTTAGTGTCCTTTATTTTGGGAATAAGTAGAAAATGTTTTAAAAGACGCCTTCTGCTTTCAGAATAAGTAAGAAATATTTAGAACGTCTCTATCCATCCTCAGAATAAGAATAGAAATCTATTTTAAATAGAATTACTATGTTACATCCATTTATATCTACTGTTTGAGATTGCCAACAGATTATTAGGAGTTTCGAGTGAATTTATATTTATTTCTAAAAGAAATGAGAGAGTTCTTTTTATTCTTTGAAAAGAAAGAGAAGCACGGAGAGTTTTCTCACTCCATATATCACTTTTCCTTTTGTTCTTTTTTTAATTATTTTTTCACATTTTTCTTACCTTTGGCCGCATGGAGGTGGATTGCTTCACTAGAACGAACTAAAAAGTTGTTTAATATTGTTTGAGTAATACTTGCTGCACAATCATGTTATGCTAGTCGACAAATATTTGTTCATCAATTGAAATACTATGAGAATGATCATGTTAACTCACCCAATTGACCAAATTGACAAAGTGTTGTGCAATATGACTAAATTTATTGTACAACCTAACTGTACAGCAAATATTACTCATATTATTTAGATCAGAATTACTTGCTATTTTATGGATCCTGAAAGAAGTACTTGCTGCACTGGTTCAGTCCTAGCACCCAATGCTGTGTCTAATTATTTGATCGATGGCAGCACCCGAACAAGGTGTCGCACGAGCGCATGTCTAGGTGCTTACATTGCGTGCTCGGACGGACACACCTTTTATTTTGATTTTTTTAGACCATCTGATTATACATAGATTAGTATAAACATCCACTTGTAGGAACCCCAACCGCAACGTATTGTTTTTTTTTTTCTTTTTCCCAACACATCCCTTAGCTGTGCTATGATCAAAGTGTGACCGTACAGCAGCAAAGGTACATTGCAATATTCCACATATATCTTTTTGGAATCCTAAAGATGGGGCTGAAGTGCATAGTTGGTTTAAATCAATTTGCAGGTTGGTTTTACAAGTTGATCTTAACTCACGACGAGTGCCTTCAAAAAGTTCATAAATGTTAAAAAATGAATTCAATGTTCACGTAAACGTACTGTAGGCACGACTGTGGTCAAATAGCGCTTACTTATTTGTAGGATAATATTGTGGATAGAATCGCAGATATATATATGTATATATATATATATATATATATATATAGCCTTATAATTACAGCATCTCCATCTCCACCCCAATAAACGTTTGAGGTCTAATTTCCTCGGTATGCAACGGCTTTATCCTTGCCTCTGTAGAAAGAGGCTTACTTCCTAGCAAGGGAAACGAATTGGGCACCAGTTATCAAGCGACGAATGCGAAGGTCGGCAACGGATCTCCATTAATTTAGGCGATAAACTTGAGTGGGCGGATCATGGCGTTGTCTTCATGATCCAAGATCTGCAAAGAAAGGATCAAAGATTGAAGCTTTACTTCGTTAGTTAATTAACTCAATTGGAGCCTGTAACGTGTTCCCGAGGACATAATTAGTTACTTACATGGCAGTGGTAGACGTAACCCGGTTCCGCCGTGACATCGAAGGGGTACGTCTGGTTAGTGTCAACGATCTTAAACTTCACCACCACACTCGTCATGTAGCCCGGCTCGATCTTGACCACATTTTTCCACGTCTTCTCGTAGTCCGGGATGGCCACCGTCCTTCCGGCGGCGTGGGCGGTGACGTTGCACTTGACGGCGTCGTTGTTTGCCGTCATGCAGTCGTAGAGGGTGGGCAGGTCGAGAAGCTCGTGCACCTTGATGGCTTGGAACATGCCAAGGTGGATGTGCAGCGGGTGGTTGTCCCCGGTGAGGTTGATGACGTTCCACAGCTCGGTGCTTCCTGACTTGGGGGTCTCCGTCACGGGGTCCTCGAACCGCAGCCCGTTGATGTACAGATGGGTGGACAAGCCCGAAGCCGTCAGATACTCGTACATGGTGATGTACCGGGTCACCGTCGCGTCACCGCTCGTCACCGTGGCGTAGTTCACCTCCTTTGCCGGCACAGTCGAGTTGTCCGGCGGGTCATCAGGCTTGCCGGGCTTGATCAGGAACTTCATGACCTTCCCATTCAGCGGACCGGCCGGCGTGCCGGAGGGGTACGGGTATGGGGCGTCGTTGACCAGCTCGGTCTCACTCACCTTGGACAGAGAGAAGTCGACCACCACGTCGGCGATCTCCGCGGGTGCGAGGACTATGTTGAGCGTGGTCACAGGGGCGGCCAGGTAGGACGAGTCGGAGCCGATGACGAAGAAGGGGAGGCCGTTGGAAAGCGACAGCCGGAGGTAGCGTGCGTTGCTGGCGTTGATGACCCGGAAGCGGTACCTCCTGGGCGTCACCACCAGGTAAGGCCATGCCTTGCCGTTGACGATCATGGCATCGCCGAAGTACTCAGGCTGCCACTGCGGGTGAACTGTAGGATCCACTCCGGTGGCGCTCATGTAGAGGGTCCCGTCTTTGTTGAAGCTGCGGTCGACGATGACCAGGTGGCGGTCGTACTTCGACCCGGACGGGAGGTCCAGGGGGTCGTCGATGGACGGCTTGTGGATGACGTAGGCGCCGATGAGGCCGGCGAGGAGGTTGACGCGGGTGAGGCCGAGGGCGTGGTCGTGGTACCACAGGTTTCCCGAGGGCTGCACGTTGGGGTAGGTGTATGTGTCGACCTTTCTCCGCGAAGTCTGCGGTGAACCATGCCAGAGCACTGCCGTCGCTCTGTGGCGGGTGGACGCTGCCGTGGAGATGGACGACGGTGGGGACGCCGCCGTTCTTGGGGATGGCGGTGGGAACGGTTTTGTCCCACGGGAGGATGTGGCTGGCGGGGAGGTGGTTCTGCCATGTGATGGGCAAGGGTACGCCTTGTCGGGCAACGATGGTCGGTCCGGGGAAGGTGGCCGCCGCAGCGCTGGTGCCATATACGAATACGGGTGTCGGTGGAAGGTCTCTATGAAATCTCTGCAAGAAGAGAAAGATGGAGAAAAGAACATATTTAATATGTCTCCGTTCCAGATGATCGTGTGAACATATTCCTCCATGGAAGGGCGGGTTGCCTACCCAGGTTTTCTGATACATGCCGATGGTCAAGGGCACTGCAGTGGGTGTGCCGTGCTGGACGGAGAAGCCATAGAGGTTGGGCATGCGTGGGAGAGGGTCCACGTACATCCGTAGGGAGCCGGCTGTGAGGGTTTGCCCTTGTGCTAGTGTTGCCATCACAGATAGAAGAAGCAACGCAAGTACGTCCCCCATTCTTGTCGCCCTGCTATGTCATTAATGTTGTTAAGTACAGTAGGTTACAAATATTTGGGTCCTTTCCCTTCTCTTGGCTACTGGACTCCGGTCTGAAGGCGAGAGGAACTCTTCTTTGGTCGAATACACCTATGTACGAACATTATGAAGACATCTTAACAATAATGTTGACAAAAACACACCACACGGATTTGTCTTTTGCACAAGGTTCGTCGACTTGAATTGAGTCAGTCGGAGTCGAATTGACTCGTACAGACTCGACCGAGTCACATAAAAAAGAGCATAGCACAATTCGAATCAATCCTAAATCTCTTTAAATTAGTGACAAATTTTATTTTAGATTTTTCTAATAGTCTTCCAAAATAATTCTAAACATATTTCATACATCTTAGTGATAAAGAAATTAAATCAAATAGAATCATTTGGACTCGGACAATTCGACTGTATCATGACTTGAGTTGATCATGTTACAGTACTAGTTACTTAAGTCAGTGCGAGTCGAAACAGTATGATGAACCCTGGCACGGAACTAGTCTTTTTGGGATCACTAACAAGGCTAGCTTCGATCGTAGTCAATCCAATATTCCCTGATGAATAACACCTTTTTTCTCTTTGGAAGGTACCCGAACTGTAAGAAGTTAATCTAATTAATGTAATAAGAAAGAGCGAAATAATACCCATTAAAATGAAGAAAAATGAAATTCCCCTGCTTAGCCCTACACTAAGAGTCCTACTTAAAAGGAATCATCATTTCCTCACCTTGGGGGAGAGCACAGATAGTGACGATGCCCTCCCAACTAGGAAGACCTGGGGGAAGAAGTGACGCGAGAGGCGTGTGGAGAGCACAGGCCAAATGGTTTGTCGATGGGACTGGCCTCCCGTCTTCCTCATATATATATAACCAGTCATGAGCAAGATCCTAAATTTGCGCCAGATAACAACTCACATAAAAAACTTGAAGATCTATTCAGCTGTCTCTGCTGGAAACAACGCGTGTGTGGCTTCGCATAATACGGTGAACTCGCATGAGTCCAACTACTTTGATACAAAGCCAGCCGACCCAAGACAATTAAGAAAGGGACAAGTGATCAGTCTCCATCTTTAAACGCCTCCTGCCCTTTACTATACTGTAGTACAGAGATGTTTTAGATGACCTCATTAGGTCAACACAAACCTCCAAAGGATGTTAATTCACGTTGGAGGATACTTACTTGTTCGTATACATATGATATGAGATATCAGGACGGTTGGTAGAAGGCGGATAAAAAATTACAAGGCCATAACTTGACGGTCCGTCCCGATCCTGTGTATCTAAAATATATAACATAACACAAGAAGGGTGGGGGAATCTTAGAGGTAAGAGATGCCCATGGGTGTGCACAAGTCAGAAATTAGAAGACGAAATGGTGAGGAAGTAGGCCCCCACCACGCTCCGTTTGGTACGTTCATGGAGGTGGTGACTGAGGAGAACAAGTGGGCATCCGCATCACCCACCAAGGACTCTGCATGATTAGGGTTCGGACAGTTGACTGTAGAAGAAGGGCGCCCGTGGGTTTGAAGTTTCTTCCATTAATTTTTTCGCGAGAAGCTGATTTATCCCAAAAAAAATAAACCTCTTCAAAAACAGATGAGGAATGTGAAATTAGCTTTCGAGCGTACTAGCTAGAGATTGAGGAATGTTGAGCATCTTTGAATACAATTTCTTTTTATTATTTTATTAGCAGTTATCTATGGTTTGATTGGATGACTCAACGTGAGTAGAAGACGACTTTAACGTGAAATGTATATGACTTTTATTTTAAAAACATAGGAAAAAAGCGCAGGGCAATATAGCAACCCTGCATTTATATCGACTTATATAATGTGTGATAACTTTGTCTAAGACTTATATCCAAAAGAAATGAATTTTTTGGATCAGAAACATTGCTAGTGATTGAAATGACATGTACTGTCCCCCACCCCATCCTTTGCATTGTCGAAATAAACAAATACGAATTATAGAACAGCGGATAACTTCTAAGGTTAACATTGGAAAAGCGTCCGTAATCCAACTCTTCCTCTCGGATATCAATTAAGAAAGGGCACCTCCTAATCTTAACACCAAACGCGAAATTGGAATAAATATAAAAAACAGCTTTTCCGAGGGATACGCAGTGTCGGTGGTCCTTTTATCTGCAACATGTGCCTACTTGTTCGCTGCTATTTTTTCTTTCGCCAACAGGTGCAAAGGGTCTAATATATGAAAATTTCGTCAAATAAGAGACTTTTGTTCTGTATAAGAGGCAGACGTGTTAGTCTTATTGTACCCACCTTCATACTTTGCCTGACATGAAGCAAAGTAGTCATCATGTTGTTCCTAAATTCGTAGTTCCGCTGAAACGAAGCCAAGTTTCTTCTTTCCCTTTAATGAAACTAAGCGTTTTCATCGTCTCTCCCTTGGCGGTATACGTGTCAATTATCTCCCCTTCACCTTGTATCATTCTACAGGTCTACTAGTGAATGAGTAATACTTGCTGCACCGAATGTGGTAGAGTTTTTTTATTTTTTAAATTTTTTAAAATATTTTTAGGTGAACTCCGTCATGTCTTATATGTCATGTCTTATATGTCCGTACAATTCGATCTCAAATCGGACGACACAAAAATTTTTAAAATTCAAGTCAATGGGCTCAATTTTAAAAATTTTAGATTTTTTTAGTCGTCCGATCAGAGATCGGCCTGCACAAAAGGTGTCGGTCATGATTGGACCAACCTAAAAAAAATTTAAAAATAAAAAAAATCACTGCTACTGCACCCATCTGATCAAATTGATCAGATGGTTGCCTGCGCACAAGTGTTTTTCTTAGTGAACGGTTTTACCTCCGACAAGAGATAAAGTATAAGAAATGCAATAAATACCACCAGCAGAAATCGAAGTATTCGTGACGGCTAAATAGTCGTCGTTACGGTTGTTGCAAAAAGGCCCGTTGCGAATACTCAGCGATCCATTATCAAAAAGCGTCGTTAATCGTCTTAATTATTCGTGATGACTATAACTAAGCCGTCACGAATACTTAATAATAGACACCGTTAACGACGGCTAATAAGAAAAGCCGTTCCTAATAATTGACTAATAGTGACGGCTATTATGAAAGTGATTGCGAATAATGTACTATTAATGACGGCTTTCCATAATAGTCGTTGCTAATAACATGTTTTTATTTTTTAAATATTATACCATTAGAGACGGCTTAGATTATAGTCTTCACAAATACTTTTTTATTTTTTTATATATTATAAAATTTTAAAAATGTCATAATATTAAATATTTTTTACTATTGTAATTTTTATTATTATATTAATTTATTATTCTGTTATTTTTATTATTTTATTATTTTTATTACTTTATTATTCTTTAGAGCAATAGACTTTAGAAACAGAAACTCTTTAGGAGCTTACCTATTCTGGTATTACTCCTAGTTAAGCACGCTTACCTATGGAATTCTTTGCAAGAATAGAACTAATATTTTTTTAAGTGTCTTGTTGATTTAAGATACAAATTTACTATATTTCAGGTTTTCTAATCCTCTTAAATAGTCGACGTCATTGTCACTGAGTTCTTAACCAAAAGTGAGAAACGAGTGACTGAGAATTTAAGACTTTGCGATATTTTGCACGTAAGTCCATCTAAAATATATACTTGAATATATATTAGAATGAATAATTATAATAGTAACTTAAAATAATTATAATGGATATATTAGTAAAGTTGGTTAGAACATTTTAATATATAGTTGAATATATAATTTTGTGTACATATAAGTACATTTATATATAATTAAATCTAATATATAAATATATTTTAGGTTGTATTTATATATGTATTATTATTTATATAAATATTATGATAAAAAAATACATAAAAATTGATAAATTATTAATTTTAAAATATAAAATTACTATGAAAGGCAATATATATTTTAAATATGTTATTAAAATTTTAAGTTTTTAAAAATATAATTTGCTTGAAAATAAACAACTATATATACTAAATTAACTTTGTCATGTTACACTAATAAAATTAAGTTAACTATATTTAACTATACTATATTTATCTATATTATATTAGTTATACTAGTTAAGCAAATGGGTTAACTATAATAATTAACTACTTATTTACCTATATGAAACTTAGTTAACCCTATTTTCTTTAAATACTTATATATATACTTTATAGCTGCATAATATATATCTAAGTGTATTACATAAACTAATATGCCAATATATTTATCGAATATGCTTAAGTTAAGTATATTTAATAATATTTATGTTATACATTTACTTAGTATAACTACATTTATACTAATATACTTTAACTTATATAATGTATAGTTACATGCTTAATTAGTTAAGTATATTAGTTAACTATATACTTTATTATACCAGTTAAATACTTATATTACTAATATACTTAACTTATATAATGTATAGTTACATGCTTAATTAGTTAAGTATATTAGTTAACTATATACTTTAGTATACCAGTTAAATACTTGTATTACTAATATACTTAACTTATATAATGTATAGTTACATGCTTAATTAGTTAAGTATATTAGTTAACTATATACTTTATTATACTAGTTAAATACTTATATATATTTAACTGCATATTTAATAATTTTATTTTAGTTAGCTATAACTAATATATTTAGCTTAACTAATATACTTAGTTAAGTATATTTAACTATTTTTATACCATATATTTACTTAGTATAGCTATTTTTATACTATAATATACTTAGTTAGTTACGTAACCTAACTATATATTTAATTATATTATACTAAGTTAAAATATATTTTACGATATTATAATATACTAAATATTTACTTAGTATAACCATATTTAACTATACTAAATATTTTCCTATTATAACTATGTTTAACTTAATATAACTATATTTAACTATGTTAAATATTTACTTAGTATAACTATATTTAGCTAAACTAAATATTTACTTAGTATAAGTATATTTAACTATACTAAATATTTACTTAGTACAACTATCTTTAACGTAGTATAATTTTATTTAACTATACTAAACATTTACTTAGTATAATTATATTTAACTATACTAAACATTTACTTAGTATAACTATATTTAACTATCCCAAATATTTACTTAGTATCACTATGTTTTGTTATATATTTATTTAGTGTAACTATATTTATACTAATGTATGTTTAACTAATATAATGCACGGACTTAGGTGACAAAAGAGAGATGTTAATTTCTGCACACTACTAATATTAGTTTAAGTATGTAACTTAATTAGTTAAATATTAAATTTGTTAAGTCTATTAATTAAATTATAATTAGTTAATTATATTTAGTTATATAACTATGTCATATAATTAACTATATCATACTAAGTTAACTATATTTAACTATACTATATATTTAACTCTTTTGTATTGGTTATATTGGTTAAGTAAATACTTGACTATATTAATTACATGTTTAAATAATTATATATAATAATATTTATGTACACTTAATATTTGCATAACAGTTTTGTTAGTTAGGACAATAAATTATACTCTAACCATATTAGTTAAATACCTAAATGTGCTATATTTAATTACGCTTATGTTAGTTTTAAACTAATAATGACTAGTTAAATATATACTTATCGGTATATTTAATAATATAATATTAGTTAACTATAACTAATATATTTAAGTTAACTAATATGCTTAGTTAAGTATATTTTAACTATATTTATGTCATATATTTACATAGTATGACTATATTTATATTAATATATTTAGATAATATTTTGCGTACTTAATTATATAGCTTAATTATATATGTAACTATATTATACTAAATTAATTATACGGTTTATTAGGTAGAAGTTATACTTAACTATAACTAATATAATAAATATTACTTATAAGTTATATTAGTTATATTATTATAATTATATGAGAAATATTAAGTTAAATATTCTAATTATACTTTATGACTAACATTAGTATATTAACTATAAGTGTATTGAATATAAATTTAATATATAAAATTATTAGCAATGGCTAAAGGAACAGTCACAATTAGTACTATTATTGGTGACAATTTTTATACAGCCATCATTAAAAATATTATTGGTGACAATTTTTTTAAAGGTCGTGAATAATATTATAACAGTGACGACTTTTTTATGCCCATCGCTAATAATATTGTAATCGTGATGGACAGTATTTCAACCGTCGCTAATAATACTATTCGCGACGGCTTTTTTAGTGGTCGTGAAATATATTATAATACCAACGACTTTTTTATAATCGTCGCTAATAATATTATAATAGCGATGATTTCATAAAAAATGTCACTAATAATATTATTCGCATCGACTTTTTTTAGTCGTCACGAATTAAATTATTTGCGACGTATGTTTTTAACTGTCGCCAATAATATGATAACAATGACAGATGACATGACGGATGGCATTTTAACTATTGCTAATAACATTATTTGCGACGGCTTTCTTATTGGCCGTCGTTAATAATATTATTCGCGATGATTTTCTTTTAGCCATCGTGAATAATATTATAATAATGACGATTTTTATATAACCGTAATTATATTGCTATAATATAATGTAAATATACATTGCTTTGTAATTGCTTGAAAAGAGAGATGAGAGACTTAAGTGACAAAAGAGAGATGTCTATACATGTACACTATTAATATTAATTTAAGTATGTAACTTAATTAGTTAATTATATTTAATTATATAACTATGTCATATAATTAACTATGTCATACTAAGTTAACTTATTTAAGTATACTATATATTTAACTATTTTTTATGGTTATATTGGTTAACTAAATATTTAACTATATCAAATATAGCCTTAAATAATTATATATAATAATATTTGTATATTGTTAATATTTGCATAATAGTTTTATTAGTTATGACAATAAATTACACTCTCACAATATTAGTTAAATACCTATTTATGCTATATTTAACTACACTTATGTTTGTTCTAAACTAATAATGACTAGTTAAATATATACTTATCTATATATTTAGTAATATAGCTATAACTAATATAAGTAAACTAATATACTTAGTTAAATATATTTTAACTATATTTATGTCATATATTTACATAGTATGACTATATTTATATTAATATATTTAGATAATATTTTGCGTACTTAATTATATAGCTTAATTATATATGTAACTATATTATACTAAATTAATTATACGGTTTATTAGGTAGCAGTTATACTTAACTATACCTAATATAATAAATATTACTTATAAGTTATATTAGTTATAGTATTATAATTATATGAGAAATATTTAGTTAAATATTCTAATTATACTTTATGACTACCATTAGTATATTAACTATAAGTGTATTGAATATAAATTTAATATATAAAATTATTAACAATGGCTAAAGTAACAGTCACAATTAGTCCTATTATTGGTGACAATTTTTTAACTGTCGCGAATAATATTATAATAGTGACGACTTTTTTATACCCATCGCTAATAATATTATAATAGTGATGGACAGTATTTCAACCGTCGTTAACAATACTATTCACTATGGCTTTCTTAGTGGTCGCGAAAAATATTATAATACTGACGACTTCTATAATCGTTGCTAATAATATTATAATAGCGACAATTTCATAAAAATTGTTACTAATAGTGTTATTCGCATCGACTTTTTTTAGTTGTCACGAATAATTATTAGCGACGTATGTTTTTAACCCTTGCGAATAATATGATAATAACGACGGATGACATGACGGATGGCATTTTAACTGTTGCTAATAATATTATTAGCGACGGCTTTCTTATTAGCCGTCACTAATAATATTATTCGCGACGAATTTTTTTAGTCGTCGCGAATAATATTATAATAACGACGATTTTTATATAACCATCGACGGCTTTTTATAGCCATTGCATATAAGCCGTCGCTAATACTATGATTTCTACTAGTGTACATAATTTTCTATGATACATTTTTCATAGTTACTAAGAATTGTTACATCATTTCGACCAGAGATGCAACTGAAAAGGGCATCATAACAATATTGAGCATAAATATAACGGTAGACAAAGGCTGCCTTTAAGTTTTGTGTCGGAAAACTAAAGATTAAGTTTATTTTATCCATGTAATAGAGTTTAAGACATTGTTTGGGAATGCCCGCTCCTACGGGGAAAGGTGAAAATAAGTTTCAATTATCGACAAGAAATTTAATGTGGGATGTGAGTCCTACCTTAGATGGTGATCACATTAAGTGAATGACTTGGGTTGCTAACTTGGTCACTAAAGTTGGTCGAAACTAAATATGGACAACTAAGAAGCATTTTTGGTTAATGTCGGCAATCCAACTAGGTCCTCGTGTTCCTCTGAACAAGAGTTCTTTAGTCATTAGGCTGGTGCTCTATCTTGATCAGTGAGTCTAACCCTTCCTTCTTGTATGAGACGAGGTATATGCTTCTGCAACAAAGCAGCCTTAGGCCTGCTTCGACTAAATTAACAAAATTATTATGAAATCTAGGCAAGGAAATCGCCCCTTTTCTTGGTCTCCTTTGGAAACAATGCCAAATTAGGGCTAGATGTAACGTAACCAGCTAGAAGATAGTCCTACACGAACCAGGGATTAAAGATAAAGCATAAACAATTGTAAACTATATCTATTTACTTTTAAAAGTTCCAAATTAAACAGCACAATAATGTAACAAAAATTGAATCAAGCATTCTTTTTTCTTTTTTTTGAAAAAGTGTCACAGTGGCCAAGTATTTACAATTACATACACAGGACTCAAGTTTCATTCAGAATTTTAACTTTGAAGTTTACAATAGATTGGAACCTGAGATCTCTCAATGGAAGGCAATGGGTGAGCACCAGTACACTAGCGTAAGGCTCGAATCAAGCATATGTAAACCTCCCGCACGCGTACCGTTTTCCATAGCTTTCCTAGTCTGGCTTCTTTAGAAAGAGATACGTAGGAGAATGAGTCTCCCTGTAACACACATTATGAAGAAGTTTTGTGCCGTCCAATTAAAGAGGTTTATATATTTAGAAACAATTTCAAATCCCTCTATCAAAATTATTAATGCAATGAAATAGTCTGGCGGCATACAATGATTCATTGTAAAAGACATAAGCGTCCTGTCATCTTTGCTAAAATCTTTCCAACGTAATATATTCCTGCTCACAAGAAGTTGAGTAGAATCTGCTACTTTGGCTACTCTACCGAGTCAAATGATTGATTCAACCTAGAGGAGCGAAGACATGGTTCTTAGTAGAAGGAAAGCATTGGTACCGTTACGCAGGTCAAATCTCTCTAAAATTCATCCTTGTCAGATGCCAGCCATAGATAGAGACCAAAAATAATAGGTTTCCAAATTTCATCCCCAAGCCTCATAGTCTACTCAATCTCACCCCTTCCTCTCCACTCTTCTCGACTCGTTGAAACGTACATAGATGACATAATGTCCGAGCCCCCACGTGTTCACCATCCTTAGGAAAATAGGATCGGTTTGTTTCGAGAATAAGCGTCGAATGAGATGTGCTATTCCGCTTATTCGGTTTGAGAGTCCAGACGCACTATTATTTGTTATTCTAAGTGCGGACGTATTATTTTTTGAGTAAGTGGAATAAATCATTCTACTTAAAAGGTATGAACTATTTATTCAGCTGAACTACTTATTCCGTCCAAAGTGAATTCTTCTTGTTCTAGTAATAAGAGATCCGAAAATAAGAAATCTAGAATATCACATCCACAAAATAAACTGGCACTTACTCCATTAACCAGGCTACTAGACTTTAAAAAATGGTCAAAGCTTAGGGGAATGTCTTAAGAATTCGGTTCCTTCCACATACGGGCTAGGGTGGAAGTCCAGTGAGGAATTGTCTCACTGTTCCCTTTAGTGGTTCAGCACATCGGATCGTGCATCCGAGGATCTCATCATAGAATATTGTTATAGCATTACAACAAAGACAAAGGATTTTTTACATAATATTTTCAAATTTTATATTAAAGAATATATATAATAAATTGTTACATAACATCTGACTTGCTAATGTGACATATCTCATATCCATACAATTTTTCCTCAAGTAAACAATCAAGTAGAAATGTTCGTTTGGAATGGTTTGGAACAAAACCCGTGGAATAGACAATAAAAAAGGTTGTCTTCAAAACAATTAATTCTCGAACTAGCCAAAAGAATTCGGACTGTGGGAGATTTTAGATAAGATGCTGTGGAAGGCGAATAGGCACCTTGAAAAGGGAAAGAGAAGTGATGGGTTTTCTACAGTCCAAGGTCAAATTACATCGCCTCAAGGAGAGACCTTACAATGTGGGTTATGGTTAAAACGATATAGCAATAGTTTTGAAACCCAATACTAACGCTTCTCCTTGTTGGGTCCCAACAGGCCACTCTTCGACCCGAATGGCCTTCAAAATCACTTTGGAAACCAATAAGCCGGATACAAGAGGTCAGATCACCAGAAGGGCCTGGTCCACGCACTTCAATCTCAAGCTGAACACTGTGACCTACACACATTATGGAGCAATTTAACTATGCGTAGCCTCTTTCTTTAAAGGGAGAGAGAAGGCCTAAGGTCGCTAAGACCGTATTTGGCGCAACTTCCATTTAGAAGTATTTTTTTATTTTTATTTAATTATTTTTTTATGGAAGTCGTTGGATCTTAGAAGTCATTTATGTGGTATTTTCTTTATGTTTTAACTTCCAACCAAAAGTTACAAGAAAGGAGCTTCCAAGATTAGCGAAAAAGTAAAATTATTATGAAAGAGTTGATTTTTGTAACAAATCAAAATTAATTATAACTTTTCTCCCTCAACTCATTCTACGTAAGAAGTAAAAGCCAAAAGTAACTTTCAAGTAGACGTTTTACCAAACACGCCCTAAGTATGGCTCAATGAGACGGTGAGGATACTACTTTTGTACCCTTGTAGAAGAGAAACTGAATCTAACGACCTTTATGGTTCAAGAGAGACAAATGTTTGGTACAAGTGTATAAAGAGGATTGGCTTTGCAGATCATGAGACTATTACATAGGATATCTTTATCAAGACTTTTTTAAAGAAATTCTTTCCAAAGAATATTCAAGATAAGGACAAGATGAAGTTCATTGAGCTTGTGTAAGGTACCATGTCAGTTGCAAATTGTGAGGTGAAGTTCTCTGAGTTAGGGACATATGTGCCTCATATCTTTAATGATAAGAAGAGGAAGCTAAAGAAAATTTCCAAGGGGCTTAAGAGTAACATCAGGCACTATAATATGGTTTCTTAGGACTCCAAGACTTTCCCTACTGTATTAAGGATTGCTCACAACATAGACCATGAGCATAGGGGTTTTCTGTAAGAACCTAGGCTAAGAGGCTTAACAAGAGGATTTTGTGGATTTTGATCATTTGATTACATGATTATCTGTATGATATTTCTTTGTCATGATATAGTTTCATTCCTATTTATTCATCATACATGCCTCCTCCAACTCTTGTAAACGTTCCTATACATCTTGAATCCAATGATGGTCTTAACCCATTTAGGTCCATGTCAATTGTGCATAAGACATGATCAGTTCTTCCTGTTATTTATAATTTGCCATCATATACAGGTGTGTACAAAACAACCTTATGCTCTCATGTCCTTGTTTATTCGTGGACCTTTTGGGCCTTTGAATGACATTGACATAAATTTCTACAACCTCTTATTAATGAATTGAAAGACCTGTGGGAATTTGGTTTAAAAATTTAATTATGATGCTTCGAAGAATGGAACATTTTAAATGAGAACAATACTATTCTTAACTATTAATGATTTTCTTGCATATGCATGTTTAGATAAACAAATGGGAGTAGTACAATTCCCTAAAGTGGCTAATGCTCGTCCTTTCTATACTAGAGATACTTAATTATTTATATCACTTGCCACGTGTAATATCTTGGCTTTCCGGTTCCTGATTTTCAAACAATTGATTAGCGTTGACTAAGTTTGACTGAAACCGAACCGGCTTAAACTTCTTTATTCTCATTTATTTTGGGTTAAGTAGATCTTGTGATGAATATTCGGGGATTTATATTTTATTGAACAGGTTAGATGTTATTTAATTTGATTATATTAAACTTTATTTTTTAGCGTGTTGACTCAATTAAAGATACTTTACATTAGATTATTAAGTGATTAGAATGATTTTGTTAGTGGGTTGGATATTGGACTTATTGGAGGGTTATTGGGTTCATTTGGATGGATTTTGGATGGCCCATTAGGTGTATAAGTGGATGGAGAGGTTATTTTGACCAAGAGAGGGACTTATTTATAATTTTGTTATGCTTTATATAGGGGACATGTATTAGATCCAACGCCCCTTCTCTTCCCAATTGCTCCAGCTCTCATCTCTCTTGTTCGTGGTGCTTAAAGAAGATTTGGAGGCTGTATGTGGGCGTAGGAGGTTTGGATGAGTGCATCGGAAGTTCTTTTGGTATTTGGGAGCTCTTTAGAAGGTTCTTGATGGTAGTTTTGAGATCTTTTGGTAGAGTTTGACGGAGTTATTAGAGGAGTACGACCCCTCTAGCTTGGATAACTTAGCTCATCATCTTCTTCCTCTTCTCTTTGAGCTTAGGGTGGTTTTAAAAGAACCATTGGGTTGGAGGAGGTCAAGTGAGAGAGGTAGAGTGATGCCATGAAGTATTCCATTGATTTCCTGTGTGTATGTTGGTTCCATGAGTTCGAATTGACTTGCATGCATCTAAATTTATATTTCTTATGATTATCATTCCTCCTAAGTTCTTAATTGCAAGTAAAAGTTGCGGTGGTGTGGTGAACACCGTGATTTTCATGTTTGGAAAAGTGTAGTCTGGAAATGAAACATCGTTTAAGTTGTGATACTTATTGTGATCTCTATAATAATTAGATTGGCATCCATATTATGAAATTTTAGATATATATGTCTAGTCGTTCTAGTTTAAATTTTGTGACTTCTCGCTTTGGTTTGAGGGAGATCTGTAAGAATTGAGGTTTTAGATCTAGTTATTGGGTTAGTTTCGGTGTCGGACCCCTTAGTTTGGGTCCTTGTAGGGCTGGGGGCGTAAGTTCTTTATCGCGTCGAGTTTGCGAAATGCAGTTCAAACGGTGTCCTGTTAGGAGGACGCGTTTTTAGAGTGTGTCACGTCGGTGCCACGTGGACGCCACGTGGGCCAGTTTCGGGTCGCGAGAGTACGGCCCTGGTCTTGTCACTTGAATAGCATCGGTATTAGGCAACGCGTTTTAGCTAGGTTCAGTTTAAACCCGCGAACCCTCTCTCATTTTCCCCATTTCTCTCATTTTCTTCTCTCTCCTCCCTCTCTCCGATCTCTTTGCTCTCCCTACCCCTTCTCCTTCATTTTCTCTCCCTCCACTCCATCAAACCCCTCCTAACTTCCACCACTACCACTACCATTTCCTCCGCGTCGTATTGCTCTTCGAACGGCGGCAGACATCTCGGTGTAGTAACGACATCCACAGCGGTACCGGCGGCGGCTTGTAGCATGGCAGTTCGGCGGTTTGGAGCCCGGAGGAGTTCAAGTAACCGGTAAGGTGACGATCTCCGTTGTGTTTTGATTAAAACCATGTTTTTCCTGTTTGGGAGCATGTTTAGGGGATTTTCGGGAAGAAATTCCACTTTTTGTACTCGGAAGGCTGAGGGAAACATGTTAACGAACGATAAATAGCGTCTTGGGACAGCGACGTCATTTTGAATGGCGGCTACCTCCCACGACGCGATTTAGTTCGGATTACCCCGAGTCCTAGTTCTATTTCTGTCGTGATTAGGCGACTATGGACAGCGACACCTTTTAAAAAGTGACTACCTTGCACGACGCGTTTTAGGCCATATTCCTAGGCCAGTTTTCATATGAACCAGTTTAGGGGTCTTGAATGACGTCGGCCATAGGCGACGCGATTCAAGACAGAATCTCATTAATCCATGTAATTAACATGTATTTATATTGTTAGTTGGTTTGTTTAAACGCATGCTTAAAAATGTACTCGAGGACGAGGATTTCTACGTGATCGGATCGCACTGTATTGTGTTTCATGGACCGTGGACCTAGAGTGACAGTTGTTAGCGCTTAGGCACCTTGTGTCGGTGTGGGAGTGACACGGCGCCAGTGTGGGAGTGGTGGGGTGACGCCTAGAAAGAGGGTCACCTGGTGTATCCCGGGGTATAGCTAGTACCGGTGTGGGAGTGGTACATTTGGAGTGTCACTCGTATTGAGGGAAGCAGAACCACCTTGAGCCAAGTCAGGTCGGAGTAGCCAGTACGCTATCCAAGGGATTACTGTTTGGTCTCAGCGGGTCGATGTTTTCCGCGTTCGGCTACATGGTTTGCGTGTTTAGCCGAGACATTAGTTTGTAGACTCTGTGGTGAAGTGGTTTCAGAGTTATGTTTACTGCTTTATTTAAATTGCCTTTATTCGTGTTGTTGCACTTGTGGGTGCGTGAGTGGGTGGTGGGGATCAAAGGATCCCTACTGAGTCCATTTCAATGAGACTCACCCCCTGCGATTTTCAGGTGAGGGTTCCAAGCAGACATAGCGTGGAGGGTTTTGTCTTGGGTGGCGTGCCAGCAGCGATCATTCCGGGGTATGCCCCGATATAGTTGTTATTTCTTTTCAGGCATGTACGCTTAATTACTTCTTTTCAATTGGAATATGTAATTATTTGCTGAGTCAAGTAGAATTGTAATAATTTTTAATTCATGCAATTCCTTTACAATTCAATGTGATGTTGATGTTTAACTTAGTTTATCATTTATTTCCTAGACTTATCGAGATCCTAGTTTGGTTCCAAATTTTAATGATTGGATACCCATTTAGTAATCGGATCTCCGATTATAGGGTGGCGGGTCGTTACAAGATCCAACTCCCTCTTCATAGGTGTGCAGTTGTCTCTGAATATAGGACAGTCAGTTAGTATTTTAATTACCATGCTTTGTGTAATAGTCCAATTAATATGATTTTTGGATGATATAGTTTATTCAGTCAACTTTCATACAAAAAAAATGGATTTTGATTTAGATGTGTATATTTTAATTGGCATACATTTGAAGTTTGAGCACCGTAGTAGTTTTCTGCTAAAAATTTTTAGGTTTTGCAGAACTGCACTAAACATTCGACCAACCCGAAGGAATAGGTCAACCAATTTTTATAGCTTTGCAAAAACTAAGAATTTCAAGTTCTATTTTGGGCAAACGGTTCATCGATTCTTGTCACTGGTCGATCGATTTGACCTTGAATTATGGTTTTGAGCTTGAACGGCCCCGTTTGACCCCCGATCTTTGTGCTTGAACATTGAAATTATGATTTATGATTAATATGGATTGAATTAAGAGTGTTTTCTTATATAACTATGCGTTCTCTCGTGATGCTTTATTATTTAGAAAATTTTCATGAAATACCTTATATTTTTAGATTTGAATGATTTATTAGCCTCACTAGCATTGGATATCCATTTATAGATCTATTCTTTTGGGGAAGGGGACAATAGTTTTATCCTCATAGATAGTCCAAGCTAGGGCCTCAAGCTTAGTCTCATAGATAGGATCTAGATGTCCAAACCCAGGCATCTTTGTGATTGGACTGACTAAAGGCAGTGGTAGGTGAAACCCACTTGTGTGCGCATCTCGCCTGAGGGTTAGACTCTATAGTAATGTGTTCCGTCCCTCAAACGGCCTTGCTTCTTTGTCCACCTTCATAGATTTCTGGAGGTCCAAGAAAGGCAAAGTGGCATTGATGGATGAGGAATCCGACAAGATTTCTGAATCCAAGGTATGATATAGGTGACTCATAGATTACTAATGTTGCTACTTTCATGTCACACCATTTATATATATATATGTATATATATATATATATATGTATATATACATATATGAAATTTTCGATGATGTATGATTGATACAATGTGGTCATCAATAGACATATGAATTACTATGAAATGAATTAATGAATTGATGATAGAATCAAATAGACATGATCATTATTGTGAGTAGTTTATGTTAGTATTAGGTGGCCTATAAGACAATCAGATACTATGTATTATTCAGTTTGTTAATAAAATGGCATAATTTCATTGTGTATTTAATTTGATTCTTATCTATCGTATCACGATGAAATCCATGAACATGTGCAATGGTTTTCGGATTATGATGAGATCATAATTACGGGATTGAAGATTTATAAACACATGTTCTTAATTGTTCCTAGTCGGAGGATGTTTGAGAAAGACATCAAACATCCAGATAGACTAGTATATGTTTCTTCAGGTCATATGATGAGGATGACTAATCCTATAAGTCACTTGTGTAGAGACACTATGCTAGACTTGTAGGTGTTCATTGGTGAATGAGTTCACTGAACTGATCCGACCATGAATCACTGGATGGTAGCTACCTAACTGTTAACTAGCTCGATTCTTTTGTCACGGTTGCGTGGATGGTCCTTGGGCCTGAGACACCAAGGATACCTTATTGGTAGGTCTCTGAGCTTTGACCTTGACTAATGAATCCTTAACTATGGGTTATCTATAAGTCAAGTGATCAGGTTCAGAGAGATGCCTTCGAAGGTAATTGTGTGGTCAATACAGGATCATCTGCTCTCGGTAATAGGAGAGAGAATATTCCATAAATGATGCGCTTAAGTCCTTGGCCAAGGCGGACTCTATATCAGATAAGGAGTTATCTGATATAGAATAGTGGCATCTGATTCAAGTGAATCAACCAGCTAGGGTTTAACGGTAAACCATATCCTAGGTCGATTCGAGAACGTTGCACGGATGAAGGCTTATATCCGTGCGGTAACCGATGACGAAAAGGTTCTAATAGTGGGTTGTATAAACCCCAATGCCTTTCGAGATCATGTAGTGTTGCTCGGCACCCAACGTGATCGGAAGCTTGTCCGAATTTATTATGTGACATTGAATTCGGCTGATTAATTAATATAGGCATATTAATTAATTCAGTGGGTCTGTCAAAAGTTATTGGACTTAATGGGCCATTAACTGGACTGGTATTTGGGCTTAGAGGGTCACACGCAAAAAGTTTTCAAGTCGATGGATTATTTGACAGGGTTTCAGATAAGTGTGGATTTTTCTGAAAAATAGCAAAACCACTTATTATAAAAGAACCGCTTCGCGCACTGGGCCAGCAACCCAGCGCTAACCTAACTGCCCCCTCTCTCTCCTCTCTCTCTCCTGAGCACCCCTCTCAAAGGCCGACCCTCCCAGAGGCTCCGCTCTGACTCCCGCCTGCTCCGCTTCCCGTCCGACAGGAAATTCTAAACCGCATGTCGTGGAGAATTACGTACAGCCAGACGGGATCTGCAGACGTTGCATTGAGCTTGGAAGCGAGGACGATCTATCGAGAGGAAGACCGCATGGATATCACTAGAGGCCGGGTACCTACACGGCTTGCGGCATCACACCGACGGAACCGGAAAAACGCGGATTCGAATCCGCGCAAGGTGAAAAATTGTTTTCACTATCTGATTATTTTCTGCAAAACGGCATGGATTTGAAATTGTTTTTTCCTTTGCGTTTTGTTCGGATCCGACACAGTGAACCCAACAGTGGTATTAGAGCCAGGTTCCACTGTGTTCTTTGCCATTTCGGTCTCCAGATTGACAGTTATGTAATTTATTCCATGCATATTGTTAATTTAAATGCTAGAACCTTATTTATTAGATGAACACGGTTAATTAAATGTTAATTACTGCGTTAAAATCATTTTTCTTTGTACGCATTTTCATGTTCTTCGTGGGACGAAGAACGGATGCATATAGATTTCTTCACGGCCACCCCAAACGTTGGGGATGGATCGCCAGTGCCTTGGATCCCCCCCTCGGGGGGGGGAGGGGTCGCCGGCCACTGCCAACCTCCTGGCTAGCTGGGCTCGGTTTTGAATAAAACACACACAGTTGAGGGAGATTTTGGGGGAACCGCCTACAACCAGGGGTCACGAACAAGCCTCCCACGGGGAAGGGCCCCATCCGGCCGGTGCCTGCGGGTAAGGCAACTGGCGGCGGGGCTTGGCCTACCTCACCCTACACGCAGCTAGGAAACCTTGCCCTATGGACCGAGCCGGGTCCTGGGGCCGTTGGACCGAGCCAAGTCTTGGGGCTCGAGCCAGCCCAGCGCCCAACCCGGGCCAAGCCCGCCCTTTGGGGCGAGTATGGGCCCGAGCCAGGCACCGGCTGGGCTTGGCCTAGGGGCCAAACTGGGCTCAGCCCGCCTGGCCCATTTGGTGGTTTGATTAATAAAAAACACACGGTGGTCATAGATAAGCACTTGATGAATTTTCATGTGATGATATGTGGATGTAGATCGATGGTGTGTGTGATTTATTAATTGTTAATAAATAGAGGTCTGCGAACCTCTCCCTCTCTCGTATTCGATTGTATCTCTACCTCCCTCCTTGATGTACCCGCTATAAGACTTTTGGTTAAATTATCATGTAAATTGAGAATTTATTATGTAATTTGATCGTGGCAACCGAATATGGAGCAAGGACGATCCACAACTGCAACCAAGAAGGAAATGAAGGGGTTCATTCAGCCTATGAGTTTGCAGACTCATAATATAAATGTTATATTATGTATGTGTTTGACTATCTGGCTTAAGTCAAACCACAGTGCTATCCATGACCATACCAGGACATGTATGCGATGCGTGTATTTATTTTGATTGTGAATCAAATTACTAGGTTATTAGTGTATATAATATATGCAATATATTTAAAATACTATCACCTAAGATGAGACCAAAATAAATAAATAAAACCTTCATTATAAAGTCTAAGCCGTAACGCGAGTCATGAGAATGCATCGCGTAACTCTCCATCAATATAGTTTTTAGAACTTAATTCGGTGATGGCATTTTCTATGTGTTTACCTGAGATCTGCCATTATCTGATGGAAGGACTATTAACTATGTCATTAAGATACCTTGAGATTGGAGTAGAGGTACGATGTAGCTATCATTGTGTTTACCCGAGAACTATATTTCTACTCTACTTTATCACGTATTGATGGTAAAACTTAGACCAAGAATAATGGTCTACTATGTTTACCCGGACCATTAAAAAGTTGGGAGCCAAAATAAGATCGGATATTGTAAAGAGTTGCAATTACCATGATATGGCTACTCTAAGATAACAGTATGATATTATGTGTTTATCCGAGGTCATATTGTGATTCTTGGAGATTCTGATCTCCACTATGAGACAGTTGGCGTCTCCCGTTCTGTATATCTGAAGGTTATACAGTCTGACGAGAATTAGTAGGAGTAAAACTATATTATAAAGTCCATATCTTGTTTTAAATTAATAACTGAATTTCTGCTAATTGAAATTTATTATCGCCTGTAGGCTAAAATGTCGCACTATAACCCGTTGCGTGGCATACTGAATGCCAACAGTTTGACAAGCCCTAACTACTCAGACTAGCTCAAGAACCTGAAGATTGTCTTCAGGTCTTAGCAAATTGCGTATGTCCTAGATGATGATCCTCCTTCTGAACCAGCATTAGATGTCCCAGAGGAAGACATGGTGACATATGAGAAATGAAAAGAAGACTTCACCATGGCCCAATGCTACATGCTAGCCTCTATGAGCAATGAATTGCAGAGACAGCATGAGGAGATAGATGCTAAATCCATCATGCTCTATTTGAAGGAACTATTTGTTGAGCAAAGCAGAATCGAAAGATATGAGATATCTAAGAATCTGTTCAAAGCTCAGATGGTAGAGGGATCTTGAGTATAAACTCATGTGCTGAAGATGATTAAATGAGTGGAGAGGATGGACGCTCTTGGGGTTCCACTTCCTAAGGAGATGCATACCGACCTTGTGTTGTCTTCCCATCCACAATCATATGCTCAGTTCATAGTTAATTTTAACATAACAAAATTCATGCTACTTTGGCTGAATTATTGAATATGTTGAAGACTGCAAAGGGGAACCTTGTAAAGGATAAACCCCAACTTCTCATGGTTGGTAGGATCAATAGGAAGAGACTGACAGTCCAAGCCTTTAGGAAAAGAAAAGGCAAGAATCAGAAGAAGCCAAAGGTTGCCAAGAAGGACAAAGGCAAAATTGTTGAGAAGGGTGAATGCTTCTACTATCATCAAAAGAGCCACTGGAAAAGGAATTGTAAGGAATACCTAAAAGACAAAGTTCAAGGAAATGTGAAGCAACAGGACACTTCAGGTATCTATATGATAGATGTAAACTTATCAATTAGATATTATACATAATGGATATTAGATACTGGATGTGTTTCTCATATCTGCAATTCTGTGCAGGCGCTGACAAAAAAGCGTAAGCTGAGAACCAGCGAGGTGAAGCTGAGACTAGGTAACGGCGTAAGAGTTGCGTCGATCGCTGTGGGGACAGTGAATCTCAAGCTACCATCCAGAGACTAACTTTCATTAGATGAATGCTATTATATATCTACCAAAATTAGAAACATTATTTATAATTCATATTTAGATAGAATTGGGTACACTATATCCATTGGGAACAATAGTTGTTCAATTTATTTCATAAATAAATTAATTGCTTCCGTATTATTGTCCAATGGGTTGTACTTATTAAATGTGTATCATGAAAATCTTAATGATGGTCATATTCTTAAGAAGAATAAGTATGACGTGAACAAAGCCTACCTATGGCTAGGCTTGGTCACATTGGAGAAAACAGACTCTAAAGGTTGCATAAAAATAGATACTTAGATCCATTTGATTATGAATCATATACAACTTGTGAGTCATATTTAATAGGGAAATGACTAAATCTCTATTTACTAGAACTGGAGAATGAGCCAAAGACATATTGGAACTAATACATTCTGATATATGTGGTCCTATGTCTACCCAAGCCATTGGTGGTTTCTCCTATTTTATTATATTCACTGATGATTTCTCAAGGTATGGCTTTATGTACTTATTGAAGTGTAAATCAGAAGTCTTTGAGAAATTCAGAGAATTTAAGAGTGAAGTAAAGAAACAAACTAGAAAGAGTATCAAAGCCATCCAATTGGATTACAGTGGGGAATACTTAAGTACAGAGTTCACAAAATTCTTAAAGGATAATAGTATCCTTTTTCAACTTACACCTCCTTATACACCTCAGATGAATAGTGTATTAGAAAGGAGGAATCACATATTGATGGAAATAGTGTGATCTATGATAAGCATGTCCAAACTACCAGTGTCCCTGTGGGGTCATACGCTTTGCTCGACTATGTATATCCTGAATAGAGTACCCAGCAAATATGTTATATCTACTCCATATGAGATATGGAATGGAAGGAAACCAGACCTTAAGCATGTTAAAGTCTAGAGATGTCCTGCTCATGTCAAAAGACATGACACAAATAAGTTGGAGTCCAGAACTGACAAATGTCGATTTGTGGGATATTCGAAGGAAACCTACGGATATTACTTTTATCATCTTGACGAACAAAAAGTGTTTGTAACGAGGAGAGCTATCTTTTTGAAAGAAGATTACATTCTCCAAAATGAGAGTGGGAGTAAAGTAATACTGGAAGAAGTTCTAGACCCACAAATTGTCAATGGTTCATCAAATTAACTGTCGGTTTCTGAACTTGTTCAAAAATATATACAAGAACCTCGTAGGTCTAATAGAGTACCTAAACCACCCGAAATATATGTGGGACATATCAATATGGATGATTCTAGGATATTCTATAATGAGGAAGATGATCCTAAGACTTACCAAGAGGCCATTGAGAGTCCAGAGACCGAGAAATGGCAAGAAGCCATAAATTCTAAAATTTAGTCTATATACATCAACCAAGTTTGGAACTTGGTACACTTGCCCGAGGGTATAGTGCCTATCGGATGCAAGTGGATCTTTAAAAGAAAGATCGATGCGGATGGATAAATTAAGACTTATAAGGCAAGATTGGTAGCAAAGGGCTATTATCAAAGACAAGGGATTGACTATGACGAGACATTCTCACTAGTTGCCATGATTAAGTCAATCAAAATACTTGTCGCCATTACAGCATACCATGACTACGAAATATGGCAGATGGATATGAAGACAGCCTTCCTCAATGGAAAACTTGAGGAAGAGGTGTATATGATACAACCAAAGGGCTTCACATCGAAAGAATTGCTAAATATAATATGCAAGTTGCAAACGTCCATTTATGAACTGAAGTAAGCTTCCCGAAGCTAGAACATAAGGTTTGATAAGGCAATCAAATCTTATAGCTTCGTTAAGAATAGAGATGAACCATGTGTGTATATAAAAAATAGTGGGAGCGCAATCACCTTCCTAATCCTTTACGTTGACGACATCCTACTCATTGGGAATGATGTAGATATGATGTCATTAGTAAAGGTTTGGCTGCCTAAAAACTTCTCCATGAAGGATTTGAGAGAAACGTCTTACGTATTGGGAATACGGATCTATAGAGAAAGATCGAAGAAAATGTTTGCTTTAACCCAATCCATGTACATAGAAACTATTGTCAAAAGGTTTAGCTTAGAAAATTCAAGAGAGGTCTCATACCGATGAGATATGGAATTTATCTCTCTAAAGGTCAGTCACCTAAGACCCCTGAAGAGAGGGCAATGATGAATAAAGTTTCCTATGCATCACCCATAGGTTCCATCATGTATGTCATACTATGTACTAGACCTGATGTAGTATATGCTCTAAGTGTTACGAGCAGACATCAGGCAGATCCAGGTGATGAACACTGGAAGGCTGTAAAATATATCCTTCAGTACTTGAGAAGAGCTAAGGATATGTTTTGGTCTATAGTGGAGGAGACTTAAACCTGCAAGGATACATTGACTCAAGTTTTCAGTCTGATCTAGATAACAGCAAGTCAACATCAGGATTTGTCTTTACACTCAACGGGGGAACTGTGAGCTGGAAAAATTCCAAGTAAGAAACCACTGTTGACTCGATAACAGAAGTTGAGTACATTGCTGCTGTTGAAGCCGCCAAAGAGGCAGTCTGGATGAAGAAATTCATCAACGATCTTGGTGTGGTGGAAAGTATCTCTGATCTCGTCCCACTGCTGTGTGACAACAATGAGGCGATTGTTCAAGCGAAAGAGCCGAGGTCTCATCAAAAGTCAAAGCACATTCTGCGGCGCTTTCACCTGATCAGAGATATTATAGTTCAAGGAGATGTCATGGTGGAAAGGGTTCCTTAAGCCGACAATATAGCAGATCCACTGACAAAATCATTGTCTCAAAATGTATTTGAGTGTCGTCACTTAGAGAGTATGCGCATTCAGCATAAGAGTGATTGGCTTTAGTCAAAGTAGGAGATTGTTAGTATTAGGTGGCCTACAAGCCACTTCGATTCCATGTATTATTCACTTTATTAATAAAATGCCATAATTTCATTATGTATTTAATTTGATCATTGTCTATCGTATCACGATGAAGTCCATGAACGTGTGCAAAGGTCTTTGGATTATGATGAGATCATAATTATGAGACCGAAGACTTATAAACATATGTTCTTAATTGTTCTTACTCAGAAGATGTTTAAGAAGGACATCAACATCCAAATAGACTAGTACAGATTTCTTTCGGTCATATGATGAGGGTGACTGATCCTATAAGTCACTTGTGTAGAGACACTATGCTGGACCTGTAGGTGCTCATTGGTGAATGAGTTTACTGAACTGATTTGACCATAAATCGTTGGATGGTAGCTACCTAATTGTTAACCAGCTCGTTTCTTTTGTCAGGTTGCGTGAATAGTCCTTGGACATGAGACACCAAGGATATATTGTTGGTAAGTCTCTAAGCTTTGACCTTGACTAACGAATCCTTAACCATGGGTTATCTATAAGTCAAGTGATTTAGTTCCAGGAGATACCTTCTGTTACACTCCTGATTTGGTTCAGTTATCTAGACTCACGTCGGATTCAAGTTACGCAACTGCGGATCCAAATAGCATACAAATCGGATATGAATGATGAGAGACAATTAACCAGAGCAATAAACATGTCATTTACCATCAACACAATCCAATAATATTTTCATTTGTCAATACCAGGATCTCAAAGTACACCAATTGTCCATAGAAAATATAAACACTCAACTCACTAAAGAAAAGGAAAAAGTACATATCTCTCTCTCTATCCCTACTATATCAATCTACCAAGCAAATAAGTAAATTTACCTAGATAACAACAGAAGTCCTCTAATCTAAAGATTTCCACCAAATCAAGAATCCAACTCTTCCTCTACAGTAGACTCTGAAAATATTAATAGGATTTATGAGTACAACCACTCAGTAGGTAAATCAAATCCATCAAATGCTAACAATATAATAATTGAAAAGGGATAATATCAAATATATATACAATTCATAATTTTACATATAACTCAAATAAGATCATGATACATAAATTACCAAATCATATGTGTTTTCTAATAGCAAGAACACTTTGAACTAATATATAGCATATAAGGCATAATCAGATTCTGATTTAACTGAATAAGTCTACTAGCCATGATCAAAACATATCTTATATCGAACAAAACATATCAAATTGTCAGGACGTTACGTATCGCCGTCCCGTGAGTACATCTCATATCAAATATCATGGTATAGTAATTTATCAAATCAGATTCATATCATGGATCATATAGTTAAGACAGATTCATATGATTACAAAGAGATAGCCAAACATAATGATCAAATGATTCGAATAGCTAAGTTGAATTCAAATGAACATATGGAGCAAAGATTTTATATTTATGTGCCAATGAAACAAATCAAATCTTATCATAACGGACATGCATCCAAATCATAACATAAGGAGCCAAACAAAACAAATACCAAAGCATCTAGGTAAATGATGTAAAGGTCTTGGTCACTACGCAGAACCGGGAAGTCTAAGTCCCACCCAACTCCAAACCGCTAAGACGTTACGTATCGTTGTCCCCTAGTTTTAGTTGGTCGAAAATCAGGATTCCACCCGTTTGTCCTCGGGTTCTAAACAAAATACCCTATCCAATATGGATACTTATAATGGAATTGAGCCAAATATCTGCTTAAGATGGAAATGTCCGAACAAAGTTAAATAATTATGGCACAATTATAATGATAGAGATCAATGATGATAGAAGACGAACAAAGATCTGGAATTTAAATTATCAAAGTGCTACATATATGTATGAGTCAAAATGTGTTTTTTTTCTTACAAAATAACTACTTAAAAGGCCAACTTGGTCGTAGAGATGAATAATCAGAATAAAGATATTCAAAATAAGTTTCTAGACATAAGCACATACTATTGAAATTTTATCAGATTTTTCGGGCAAATAATTATATATTTAGGCTAATAAAACTAATTTTCAAAGATGAAAAATGAACAAATAACACCAAAAAAAGGAAACAACTTCAGAAAATTATCAAATTTGGTTAACATGTTTAACAAGTCAAAAGAATTATAAGTACAAAATTTCATGTAATTACGACATCAAAATAATGATTTAGAGTATCAAATGACATATAAATAACTTAAGTCAAATTTGACCAATCGAATAAATAGCAGAATAATAGGCAAATAAAATATAAAATTTATGAGATTTTATCAAAAGGTATAACAGGTTTAAATCAAAGTGTGTTCAAAATTTCAAGTCAATCGGGTAAGGAACAAAAGAGTTATGATCAATTTAAGTTCAAGTTGAAAATTTGTCATAACTTCTGAAAACCGTAGCTATAGGTCCTGCAAAACGTAGCTATAAGTCCTGAATTTCCAGAATATAGGATTTTGCGAATTTGATCAAAAATTCATAGATCAAAGTGGAATCTAAAGCCATAGATTGGAAGATTATAATTCTAGAAAGCATGTTTGACCACTTTTGAAAATCAAAACGAAGTTTTTATATTAATAAAAAATATCATTCAATGGATTATCATCACCTACCTCAAGAACACGGAGAACGCCTCACTCTAATGCCTCTCAATCACCTTCTAGCACTCCAAGCTCGGTTTTCTTGTTATCTAAAGCTTCTCCCACAACCTCTAAACCTCAAAGAACAACAATCCATCTATTAGAATCAATTTTCAAAGATATTTAAATCAAATTATTTCTCTTTCTCATGAAGAACACTATATTCTTATCTCTTGTTTTGGGGCTGCGTAGAGGAGGCCTCATGCACGACCTCAAGGCCTCATAAATACTATTTTGGCTTCCTAATACTACCCAAATTAAGTCCCCAAAATTTTCAAGTTGAACTCGAATCATAACTTTCTTAACCAACAAGCTAAAGTGTTCCGATTTGAACTAAGAAGCCTGATTTTCGTGCAGAATGAGTTTCCTTACATAAACCACCTCCGATTCGACTTATTAAACGTCGAAATTAGCTCTTGGTCCTTTTAACAAAGTGCTAGTATTTTATATTTTATTTCCAAAAATATATGCCATAACTAATGACTTATCTATTCTAAACCTATTATTATATTATTAAATAAATATTAAACAGATTTAAATTACTTTAGCCCACTAATTAACTTAATTAGGCTGATTTAAATTTAATTAAGCTTAATTAAACTTGGCCCACTAACAAAATAATAGGCTTGAGGTCCAAGATATAACACCTTCGAAGGTAATTGTATGGTCAATGCGGGATCATCCGCTCTCAGTAATAGGAGAGAAAATGTTCTAGAAATGATGCGCTTAAGTCCTTGACCAGGGCTGACTCTGTATCAGATAAAGAGTTATCTGATATAGAATAGCAGCATCTGATTCAAGTGAACTGATCGGCTAGGGTTTAACGGTAAACCATAACCTAGGTCGGTTCGGGAACATTGCACTGATGAAAGATTATATCCGCACGGTAATCGATGATGAAAAGGTTCCAAGAGCGGGTTGTATATGTTAGGTTCTCGTGTTTCTCGGGATCGCAAATGCAGTGGAAAATAAGAAATAAAATTCTGCGATTCGTTTTCATTTCGAATAAACTAAAATTGTTTAGAACGGGTAATCGGACATTGCCATGCGCGGATTCGAATCCACGTCCGAATGGTTCCGTCGGTGTGACACCGCCAGCCGCGTAGATGCCCGGCCTCTAGCAAAGTCCATGCGATCCTCCTCATGGTGGATTTCCTCTCGTTCTTCGTTCCTTGCAGCCCATGAGCGATTCGCCGTTCATCGTAACGACCGCCGCAACGCGTGGTTGAATTCCCGTCGAACGGGAGTTGGAGAAGACGGCGGAGCAGACCCACAACAAAGACCCAGCCTAAGGTGCTAGAGAGAGAGAGGGAGAGAGGAGGGGGAGGCTAGGGCTGAGTAGTAGCTTGGACTACTCAGCCTGTTCGCTACACTTTATATTAACCGCGCTATTTTTCATAAAAACCGTCAGTTTAATATAAAACCCACTTTTTAATCTATCGCCTTGAGAATCTTTTGCGTATGACCCTTTAGGCCTAATTACCAGTTCGGTTAATGGCCCAATAAGTCCAGTGACTCTTCACTAACTTAATTAATCAATTAATAACTCATATTAATTATTTAATCAACTAAATCAATGTCGCACATTAAATTCGGTTGGGCCTTCGATCACGTTGGGTGCCAAGCAACACTGCATGAACCCAGAAGGTATTGGGGTTAAGCAACCCACTCTTGGAACCTATCCGTTGACAGTTATCGTGTGGATATAATCCTTCATTCGTACAATGCTCTTGAGTCAACTCAGGATATGGTGTACCATCAAACCCTAACCGGTCGACTCACTTGGATCGGATGTTGCCGAATACTATCGGAAAACTCCTTTCCCGATATATCGTCCGCCCTGGCCAGGGACTTCTACGCATCCTTCCTAGAGCATTCTCTCTCTATGTACCGAGAGCGAATAATTCTTTATTGACACTCAATTCCCTTCAATGGTATTCCGCTGCACCCGATCCTTGGCTGTTTAGAATCCCGTGAATAGAAATCTGTAAACCAAGGTCAAAATATAGAAGTCCACCGATACGGTGTCCTTGGTGTCTCAGGTCTAAGGATCATCTACGCAACTGCGATAATTGTTACGCTCCGGATTCGGTTCAGTTTTTTTTTTTTTACAAATTACAATATCTATCAATTTGTACATAAATTCTCAATCTCACCAAATAAAAAAAATATCTCACCAAATAAAAAAAATACATTAACCTCTCATTATTCCTACTACATCAAATCTAAGAAAGCTATAAATTTATATCTAAATAACCTCTTGAAGATGTCAAATGCCTCAATTAGAAGTCTCCTTAAATTCCAGGTTCTCTTTCTCAAATCTAAAAATGTTAATAGGGTTTATGAGTACAACCACCTAGTAAGCTTCAAACAATCCATATGACTTAACATATAGTAAATTTTACAAATCACATTATACAATTATACTAAACATGATCTTACACAGTTATACATATATCTTAAATAAGAACATGATACAAAATATGGTCAGATATAAGCTTATCAAATCAAATGTTTTTTCTAATAATAATATATCAACTAACATATAGCATATATGGCATGATCGAACTCATATCAGACATATCAAATTTTACTAGCCATGATCGGAATGTATCACATATCGAATATAACATATCAAATTGTCAAATTGTCAGGACGCTACGTATCGCCGTCTCCTGAGTACATCTCATATCAAATAAAAAATATCATAGCATAGTAGCTTATCAAATCGGATTCATATCATGGATCACATAGTTAGGACAGATTCATATGATCGAAAAGGGATAGTTAAACAGGATGATCAAAGGATTCAAATGACTAAACTAAGTTCAAATGAACATATAGAGCAAAGATTTCATATTTATGTGCCAATCAATATATCAAATCAAATCGTAATGGACATGCACCTAAACCACAACATAAGGAGTCAAACAAAACAAATACCAAAGCATCTAGGCAAATGATGCAAAGGTTTTGGTCACTGCGCAGAACTGGAGAGTCTAAGTCCCACTAAACTCTAAAGCGCCAAGGCGTTATGTATCGCCGTCCCCTGGTTTTAGCCGGCCAGAAATCAAGATTTCGCCCGTTTGCCCTTGGGTTCCGAACAAAATATCCTATCCAATATAGATGCTTATAATGGAATCGAACTAAATATCTCCTTAAGATAGCAATGTCCAAGCAAAGTCAAATAATTATGACACAATCAGATTAACAGAGATCAATGATGATAAAAGATGAACATAGATCTGAAAATTGAATTATCAAATTGATACCTTCATATCAAAGTTAAAATACATACTTTTATATACAAAATAACGACTTAGAGAGTTATCATGGTCATATAGATGGATAATCATAGTAAAGCTGATCAAAATAGGTCGCTGGAGAGAAATGATAACCAAAGAAATTTTCTCAGAATTTTTGGAATAAGAAACATATTTTTCGGTCATTAAGACTAATTTTCAGAATTAAAAAATCAACAAATAAGCCGAATAATATCAAAAAAATTCATAAGATTACCAAACTTTATGATAATGTCAAATAGATCATATGTAAAGTGTGTACAAAGTTTCATCAATTTCTGAACTGGTTTGATATGATTTTGGATTCTCACTTCAATTTGGAGAATCAAACTTAAATAGAATTCTAGCAAATCAAAAAAAATAGCAAAATAAATACCAAATGAAATTATAAAATTCTCAAACTTTTCAAAAATGTCAAGGATACTATAACAAAGGTCTCCACAAAATTTCACATGAATTGGACATGAATCTAGTGAGATATAAGATTCACAAGTTGATATTTTAAAACTACTAGGATAAATTGTATAATCTGAAAAGAATATTACAAATAAATATCAAATAAACTTTGAAATTATGAAATTTATTGGGAATGAATATAACATCTAACATAAGCATCTATTAAAATTTCATCTCAATTGAATATCGTACCAAGGATAACAAACATCTGTCATTCATGTGATCATATTTGGAAATATAACAGATTGAATGGACATATTACATAAGCTGAGATAATAATCATGGAATAAATAATAAAAAAGATCATAAAAATATGAAACTTGAATATCATAAATTATACATATATATCAAATTTCTTACTAATTTCTTAGCTTTTTAAAACTTTCAAACATAACATAGTTTTGTAATACAACATAGATCATGTGTACAGTTATCTACCTATCTCTTGAAGAAAGACCGGCTCTTGCTTCTCCTATGACTTCCTCGCTATCTATCTATGATTTATTCTTCCTATAAACTCTTTTTCACATTATTTAAGCTCTTTTCCACATTTTCTAAGCCTTCAATAATATAAAACATTGATTAGGATCAAACTTCCAAAAGAAATAACCATGAACAACTCTATTCTCTTAAGAACACCACATAAACTTATCCTTGGAAGAGAGTTGCATGCAATAGAACTTTAAGCACGACTTCAAACCTCTATTTATGCTTATTTACTCTCCTAATATAACTATCAACACCTCCTTTCTTTTCTGGAGTCGAACTCCTACTCCCCATAACTTAATCTCCAAGTCAAAGTCATTTCCTAGTCCAAATCGGACTCTGCTCACGCTACCTGTAGTTTCTTTTTCTGAAGACCTTTAAATTCAGCCTCTTAAACATATGAATTAAGAAACACTCTCTTCTACAAAGTTTAATAACTTTTTATTTTCTTTCCAATGACACTAAACTCACTATTTTTGGACGTCTACAAAAAAGGATATACCTATTTTGCTGACATGCTGTCATGAGTACTCTGAACTCAGAAATCTGTCAGATTTCCTTTATGTCTAAAGATGTCCTGATTCCGATTAGGAAACGACTTATTTTAAATATATAGTCTTTATAAAATTTCTAGAATTTTAAGTCATAGTTCTAATGGGAGTTATCTTGCTTAAAATACTATAACTATGTCAAGTAAATCTGTATATAGAATCCTAGTCCAAATAGGATTCCAACTATGACTTTCTATCTATTAATTAGAATCTTAATTATATTCAAATTTATTATGTTTTACTTCTAATCTAAGTCAAATATGTTATACATAACTTTTTAGGTCGTGATTAACATTAATTATACCATCTTTTATTTCTTAATTCAAATCTTAATCCGAATAGAACTTGTTCTCTATGAGTAGCCCTTTCTAAAATTGATCTTTGATAATTTTTGACCTTTAAAACATCTAAATGAGTAAAGATGGTCTTCTACAAAGTTATAGATCTTTCTATTCTCTTTCCAATTATATCAACTATGCCTTAATCAGAATTTTCTACATAAAGTTATCATTATTTTACTATGTTACTGTCTAATGGATCAACCTAGAATTTGAACTAAATTAGTGGGTTATTCTTAGTAGTATAATTGGGTTATTAGGCTTTCATAATTGAGTTAGCTAGACTAAATTAAGTTACTTAAACTCAATCATAGATTCTTATAATTATTTAATTGGTTTAATTTAAATTAATTAAAATTATTAATAGTTGTAAAAGTGTGGGGTATAACAATAATAGAATCAAGCTGGTTGATAGTGAGGTATTATGCCATCCAGCGATTCAGTCGGATCAGTTCTATGAACTCATTCTCTAATGAGCACCTACATATTCACCTTAGTATCTCCACACAAGTGACTATGATATCAATCACCCTCATCGTATGAGCATGAGTAATCTATACTAGTTTGACTGGATGTTTGATGTCCTTGAATATCCTCCAACTAGGAACTATTAAGAATATGTGTGTTTAAGTGATCAGTCTCATTAGTATGATCTCATCATAATATGATCACTATCGCACATATTCACAGACTTCATTATAAGACGATAACAATATGAATTTACATTTTATGAAATAATGCCACTTTTATTACTAAATGAACAAGATTTACATAGTCAGATTAGCTTGTAGGCCACCTAAGACTAACAATCTCCCACTTGGACTAAAGTCAATCACCTTTATGCAATAAACCTATAGACTCTAGGTGACGCTCAAACACATTTTGAGCCAATGGCTTTGTTAGTGGATCTGCTACATTATCAACGGATGGAACTCTTTCTACCACTATATCTCCTTTGAAAATTATCTCTCTGATAAGATGAAAGCGCCTCAGAATATGCTTCAATTTTTGATGAGACTGCGGCTCTTTCGCTTGTGCAATGGCTCCATTGTTGTCGCACAACAGCGAAACAGGATCAGAGATGCTGGGAACCACGCCGAGGTCGGTGATGAATTTCTTCAACCACATTGCTTCCTTGGCAGCTTCAGTTGCAACGATGTACTCAGCTTCAGTCGTAGAATCTGTAGTGGTTTCTTGCTTGGAACTCTTCTAGCACACTGCGCCTCCGTTCAAAGTAAACACAAATCCAGATGTAGACTAGCTATCATCTGGATCTGACTGGAAACTCGAGTTAGTAAAGCCTCGCGATTTCAAGTCACCTCCTCCATAGACAAGAAACATATCCTTAGTTTTTCTCAAGTACTTAAAGATACAGTTCACTGCCTTCTAGTGCTCTTCGCCTGGATTAACCTAAAATTTGCTCGTAAGACTTAAAGCATATGCCACATCAGGCCGTGTACATAGCATGGCATACATGATAGATCCTGTAGCAGAAGCATAGGGTACTCCTTTGAGAGATAAATTCTATGTCTCATTGGTATAAGACATCTCTTGAAATTTTCATGCCAAACCTTTTGACAATGGTATCTATGTACATGGATTGGGTCATTCTAAGCATCCTCTTTGATCTATCTCTATAGATCCGTATTCCCAATACGTAGGATACTTCTCCCAAATCTTTCATGGAGAAGTTTTTCGATAGCCAGATCTTTACCGATGACATCATAGCTACATCATTCCCAATGAGTAGTATGTCATATATGTAAACAATTAAGATGGTGACTACGCTCCCACTGGTCTTTTTGTAAATACAAGGCTCATCTTCATTCTTAATGAAGTCATAAGACTTGACAGCCTCGTCAAATCTTATATTCCAGCTCCGAGAAGCCTGCTTCAATCCATAAATAAACCTTTGAAGCTTGCACACTATATCTGGAAACTCTTTAGATGTGAAACCTTCAGGTTGTATCATATACACCTCTTCCTCAAGGTTACCGTTGAGGAAGACAATCTTCACATCCATTTGCTAGATCTCGTAATCAAAGTGTGCAGCAATGGCGAGTAGAACTCTGATCAACTTTATCATGGAAACTAGTGAGAAAGTCACGTCATAATCAATTCCTTACCTTTGATGATATCCCTTTGTCACCAACCTTGCCTTATAAGTGTTGATCTATCCATCTGCACCGATCTTTCTCTTAAAGATCCAGTTACATCATGTAACGACCCGCCACCCTATAATTAGGGATCCGATTACTAAATGGGTACCGAATCATTAAAATTTGGAGCCAAACCAGGATCTCGATAAGTCTCGGAAATAAATGATAAACGAAGCTAAACATTCCACAACACATCGAATTGTAAAGGAAGTGCATGAATTAAAAATTATTACAATTCAACTCGACTCAACAAATAATTACATATTCCAACTGAAAAGAAATAATTATGCATACAGGCCTCGGATAAACACAAACCACGCAGCTAAACACACAAACCACGCAGCCAAACGCGAACAACACCGACCCGCTGGGACGGAACAACAATTCCTCGGATAGCGCGCTGGCTACTCCGGCTTGTCTATCTCTAGGTAGCTCTGCTCCTCCTAGCCACGAGTGACACCCCGAATGTACCACTCTCACGATAGTACTAGCAACACCCCAGGGTACACTAGGTGACCCTCTCTCTAAGTGTCACCCCACTACTCCCACACCGGCGCTGTGTCACTCCCACACCGACACAGGATGCCTAAGCACTAACAACTGTCACTCTAGGTCCACGATCACACAAAATACAACACAGTGCGATCCGGTCACATAGAAACCCTTGTTCTCGAAGTACGGTATTGAACATGCATTTAACCAAATTATCTAATAGTGTAAACACATGTTAATAGCATTAATTAATGGGGTTCTATCTTGAATCGCGTCGCCCGTGGCCGACGTCATTCAAGATCCTTAAACTTGTTCAGTTTTCGTAGAGCCACTGGGACTAGGGATACTGGCCTGAATGGCGTTGCCTATGGCCAACGTCATTCAGCTCTTTATCCTGGGGTGGCCTCGGGAACCGGAAAATTAGGCCGTTAAATCGCGTCACCTGGTCTTGACGCCATTCTAAATGGCGTTATCTGGTTCCGATGCCATTTAACGTCCAAAACTGTGTTCCACCATGCCAAACCGAGGGTCCCTCTTTCTCCTCCAAAGCACTAAAAAAAACACAAGGAAGAAAAGGGAAGAGGCCCAACAATCCGATTTACTTCCCGAAAAACCAAAAATGTCTATTTTCATCAAAAATCCCTTAAAACATGCTTTTTCTATCCAAAAACCTCCACACAGAACACATGCTTTAAAGCGGGGAAAAACATGATTTTAGATAAAATACAACGAAGATCATCACCCTACCGGTTACTTGAACTCCTCCTTGCTCCTAGTCGTTAAACCGCCACGCCACGAGCCGCCGCCAGTACCGCCGTGGACGCCGTCACTCTACTGGGACGTCAACTGCCGTCCGGGGAGCAAAGTGCTGCGGAGGAGATGGTGGTGGTAGTGGTAGAAGTTAGGAGGTTGATGGAGTGGAGGAAGAGGAGGAATGGGGAGAGGAAGGGAAGGAGGAGGGGAAGGGTCATCGGAGGTGTTCGGAGAGGAGGGGGAGGAGAGAGATAAGAATGGAGAGAATGAGGGAAAGGAGGGAAGGCTCGAGCGTTCAAACCGAACAAACCTAAATCGCATATCTCTAGGAAGACGCCATTCAGACGACAAGACGCGAGTCGTACTCTGGCAGATGTTTGAATCGCGTCGCACATTCAAGACGCCATTCAGACGATACGACCGGGGCCGTACACTAACGCCCCAACGCTCGCCCATGTAGCACCCCCACATGGCTCCTAAATGGCGTCCCCCTCGGCCGACGCCTATCAAATCGCGTCACACATGCTCGATGCGAAAAAGAGCCCATGCCCCAACCCCACAAGGGCCCAAACCAAGGGGTCTGACACCGAAATCGACACGACAACCGGATCTGAAATCTCAGTCCTTACACATCCAATGGGTACAATACTCTTGGGCAAGTACTCTAAACTCCAAACTTGGTTGATGTACATGGACTGGATTGTTGAGTTCATGGCTTATCGCCATTTCCCAACTTCTGGGCCTTCTATGGCCTCCTGGTAAGTTTTAGGATCATCATCCTCATTATATTCAACCTTAGATTCACCTCCATCGATATGTCCCACATATCGTTCGGGTGGTCTAGGTACTCTACCAGATCTGCAAGGCTCATTTGTGTGTACCTGAATATATTCAGGAACTGATATCTCATCAGATGATATTGCAGTTATTTGGAGATCTGAAACCTCTTTCAGTACTATTTTACTCCTACTGTCCTCCTAGAGAAGGTATTCCTCTTCTAGGAAAACAGCTTTCTTGGTGACAAACACCTTTTGTTTACCAGGATGGTAAAAGTAGTATCCAAAGGTCTCCTTTAGATATCCTACAAACCTGTATTTATCAGTTCATGATTCCAGCTTGTCTATATCATGCCTCCTTACATGAGCAGGACAACCCCAGACTTTAACATGTTTAAATTCCTGCCTTTCCATATCTCATATGGAGTAGAGGTCACAGACTTGCTGGGTACTCTGTTCAGTAGGTATGTTGCTGACTCTAGAGCATACCCCTAGAGAGACATTGGTAAACCCGAAAAGCTCATCATAGATCGCACCATGTCCAACAAGGTGCGATTCCTCCTTTCAGATACACCATTCATCTACGGTGTATATGGAAGGGCCAGCTAAAAAAGGATACCATTATCCTTTAAGAATTGCGTGAAATTAATATTCAAGTATTCTCCTCCTCGATCTGATCGAAGAACTTCAATACTCTTTCCTGACTACTTCTCTACTTCATTCTTGAACTCCTTGAACTTCTCAAATGTTTCTGACTTGTACTTCATTAGGTACACATAGCTGAATCTTGAGAAGTCGTCGGTGAACGTGATGAAGTATGAAAAGCTGCCTTTGGCTTGGGTGGACATTGGACACATACATATGAATGTATTAATTCCAAAACGCCCTTGGCACGTTCTCCATGTCCAGTAAATAAAGACTTTACCATCTTTCCCATATGTAGGTGCTGAAAATGCTCGTGTGATTAACATGAAAAAGCTATGTTGTTTAGTGTAAACTAACCTATTAAAAATCAGCAACTAAAGTGCAGTGATCGCCAGAAACTTTTAACTTAAAAAGTTTCAAAAGAGATATGATCGCCTACCTGTTTGAACGCGGAAGAATGAGTCTTTGATTCCCCTCCTTCAGCCGGCTGAAGAAAGAGAGCCCTTTCTTTGTTCTTTTGTTCTTGCTGTTGAATTTGAGGTTGAGGATCGTCCAGAAGTCCGTCTGGATTTGTGCTTGATTTCCCCTTTTGATTCCTTGTTGTTGTTGAGTGCAGCAGAGACAGAAACAGAAAATAAAGAAATAATGATAATGAGAATTCAAATGGAAGCAATATCTAAATTAATCATGATTTTAAGTATGTTTAAACAGCAAACTCACTTGTTTAAATGGCTTTGAAACCCCTTAAATCAAGGTTTTGAAAGATTGATGCTGTGGTGTGTGTTGCATGAAGTGATTATGAAGAATGTAGTTAATGAAAATGTAGAATGAATGCAGAATTGAAACACTTATGCCCAATTGGATGGAAGCCTTGAAAGGATGAAGATCTTGAAAGGACGCCGACTTCTGGAAATGGCAGCGCTCCGGCGTTCCGACGTTGTTGCTTCGATATTCAACTCGCTATAATAACGCTCTCTTAATGACTTTCAACTATGACTTTTTTTTAACTCTCGCGATGCAAGGTATTTATAGGCTTCTTTCTGCGTTCGCGATTAACATAGAAAAATCTAGGATTTATCTATCTTAACCGACAGATAAATACTGATTAATTCATCTTTATCTGTAATTATCTAAAACGCGTCTACTATGGATGACGCCTTTCAGATTAATTAAGATAAGGATAAATATCCGGGAAAAATTATCTTTATCTTTATTAGCTAACACGCGTCCACGTGTGTAGACGTCTTTTACACTAATTAAGATAAGGATAAACATCCGAAAGAGAAGTTGAAATAGCTTAGGAAACCTAAAACGCGTCGACCCTAAAAGACGCCTTTTAGTTAATAAATAAAATTCAAATTTAAACGCTAAAATAGGAATAAACTCTAAATGGCGTCCACATGGGTAGACGTCTTTTAGAATTATGCATATTTTAACTGAAATTTAAGCTAAAATCAATTCAATTGATTAACTTAAACATGTCTGTTAAACTCGACACTCAAAAATATCAATAAAAATTAATTAATGATTAAATATCAGACCATTATGAGGCATTATTATATGATATAAAATTTACTCGAAATGATGTCAAAATTAGCGTGTCTACAGCTGCCTCACCTTGGCATCGTCTTTGCAAGGCAGTGAAATGAAATGGAATGTACTGAAAAGGTGATGCCAAGGTGTGATGAGACACGCTCTTAACATCACATGATTGGAATTTTTTCTCAAAATCATCAATGAAGATAACTCAAAGAAATCAATGGAATCAATCCTGTCTGGATGAGGTAGACAAGGAAATAAAATAAAGTCGATCAACCTCCTCGGAGTGGGAAGTACCCCATGTCATAAACACTGTAGGTTTCATCATGGGGAGCGTTTGCCAGCCAATGTGGACGTGCTACAGCCATGATGGATCTTAAAAGACAACAAGAAATATTGGATAAAGAATCTAAGAAAGGATAGAATTCCAAAGATATCTTCAAGCGAACCTCAAAGATAATCAAGATACTCAATTCAGAATGGAATATTTCATATCATGTTTTGAATTATTTGATTAATGGTCTGAAACTTAATCAATAATTAATTCTTATCACAATGATTTCAAAGCCCTACATGATGCATGCTGGGCTAAAAGAAAAATATAAAGTCAAATAAAATATAAATTAATCAAGGATAACATTGTTAAATTGTCATTAATGAGTCAAGATACCAATTCTTGTAATTCAGTGCTAAGCCGAAGCTCGTTTATCCACACACCGTTTCACAAAAGTGGAACTATCGTCCCCACTAATTAACAATCAAACGGCCTATCCGTGCGACTAAGAATCCTCTGGAATTATCACTGTTTTTGTTGAAGGGGAACTCAAATTCCAGTTTCATCAAAACCACAAGGTCCTTGATATGCTCTAATAAATACTTATCATATAGTAATGCGAATGCAAAATAATTACATGGAAAGAGTACAAGGGTAGAAATAACCGTCTTTTAGTCACGGTCAGACTTCTTGAATTCCCACAATGGGATCTTCTTGACATTTTCCAGCTTTACTCGGCTTTCTTGAATTTCCTGCAATCAAAATTGTTAGTTCCAAACAAATATCCAATTAAAATATCAAAAACCACAGAATTTCGAATAAATAACAGAAAAACTAAAACGCGTCGTGTCGTGCAGACGCCATTCAACTTTGAAACGCGTCAGTGCTCCTCGACGCCTTTCACTCACAGAAACAGGTTTCTGGCTGTTCTCTATTCGGATTCCAACTTTACCAATGCCTTGTGTCCTGTATACAACTTGAACAAACATGTTAAGTATCTGTTTAGGCTTAGCCCCTTGCCTTGTTAAGTAACCAACTACTTGATCCTATCCTTGGTAGAAAGGTCAAGGGGCATAGCCTTTATTAACAAAGGTAATGAGAATAATCAAACTTAAGCAAAATGCAACATGCAAGCAAACAGATGCTCACTGAAAATAAAAGGAATGAAATACACCAAATGCAACAAGCAAATGCTAATTGAAATATTTTTTGTTTTTTTGAAATAAATTTTTTTTTTTTTGAATTTTTGATATATGTATTTTTTTGGATTTTGGACATATGTATTTTTGAATTTTCGATATATGTATTTTTTTGAATTTTGGACATATGTATTTTTTTTGAATTTTTGACTAAAAGATCGGCATGGTACTTAGATCAAAAGATCGTATTCATTTATTCACTTAATTCCCAAATTGTTCTTTAACAACTTAACTTAAAATTCATCGTGTTGAACTTGTGTTTCCATTCGTGATCCCATTTGATGATTTGATCCATAGTCAATTTAAGCCATTCTTTAAGTTTGGAGTACACCTCTTTAGAAAGAAAAGATGAATAAGTTTAGAAAGTCCATGAGAAGGTTCCGGAGACTTAAAAAGATGTCACTTTCCTACCCTAATATCCGTTGGGGTTCAGTCATTTTCTTTCCGGGGTATTTATCGACCTTGCGTTCCCTTTTATTTCATTTCATGGCCTTGATGTAACATTTGTAATGTACTGGCCTTTTGATTTGACATTTGGCTTTTGTCTTGCTTTTTCTTTTCTTTCTTTTTGCTTCGGGACGGATCTCCCCCATTTTTTTTATGACGGCCTCCTACTAAGATGGCGGGTATTCTTGGTAATCTATTCTAAGCCTCGTTCCGACATCATGGGCCAATTATAAAACAGAATTTTTACTTTAAAACGAATGATTTGTACTTTACACTTTCGGTCAAGCTCTCGATATTCTTTAGGACTTGTCATTTCTTGTTATTCACGAATCAAACGTGTTAGTGTGTGCAGTAATGGGCTTGAAGTTAAGTTATCCAGACTGATAAGGAAATTTGAGTTTATAAATTTTCTGATTCCACTGGTCTTTGTACCATACTGATCGACTCTTTAACCTAAGGGTAGTATTTCTTAAGATGTAAACCATTCCAGGGATGATTTAGCTCTTCTCCTTCTGCATTAATAAGACGATAAGCATTACCAGGAAAAGCGTGCGATACAACATAAGGTCCTTCCCAGTTGGGTTGGAGCTTAGAACGCGGACCACCAGGTTTTACAAAAATTCTTTTGACGACCATTTCACCGACTTTGAACTTACGTTCAATGACTTTCTTTTGATAAAAACGTGCTAGTCTGTTTTGATAAACTTTTGCATGATTAGCAGCTGACCATCTTTTCTCGTCTAAAAGTTCCAATTGAGTAAGGAGTGCTGAACGATGTTCATCAATGGAAAATTCCTTATTCAATTGTACTCTTAATGACGGTATGAGGATCTCATATGGAACTACCGCCTCCATTCCAAATGTTAAGGAATAAGGAGTTTGCCCAGTAGGCGTGCGGATTGAAGTTCGGTAAGCCCATAGAGCCTCAACCAATTTTTCTGGCCAATCTGCAAACTTGTTAGATTTGCACGTCTTTTTGATGATTTTTATCAAAGTCTTATTTGTTGCCTCTGCTTGGCCATTGCCTTGCCGATAATAGGGAGATGAATGATGCAATGCAATTCTATACCTGTTGCAGAGGTCCTTCAATTCTTGTGACACGAACTGTGGTCCGTTGTCGGTGACGATGGTGCTTGGAATTCCAAATCGAGTGATGATGTTCTTCATGATGAACTTGCAGACGGTTGATGCTTTGATCTCCACGTACGCTTCAGCTTCTGCCCACTTGGTGAAGTATTCCGTTGCCGTGAGAATGAAAGATTTTTGCTTGATGCCGGAATCTGGATTACCAAGAGGTCCAATGATGTCGAAAGCCCACATGGAGAAAGGCCATGGGGAAGAAACAGGATGAAGTGAAGATGCAGGAGAATGGATTTTGTCGGCGTGAAGTTGGCACTTAGCACACCTACGAACATATCCTACACAGTCTTCTTCCATGGTTGGCCAGTAAAATCCTTGTCTAAGGATCTTCTTTGCTAACATCTGTCCATTGACATGGCCACCACAAACTCCACTATGAACTCCTTCCATAACCTTCCAAAGCTCATCTTCGTCTAGACATCTCAGAAGAACTCCATCAAAACCTCTCTTGTACAATGCTCCCCCAACTAGGGTGTATCGTTGAGCAACTCTCCTGATAGCTCTCTTTTCCTCAGTTGTAGCTTCCTCAGGATACGATTGATCTTCACAATATTTTGCAATTTCGTAATACCATGGCTTCTGTTCATCATCCATCTCTTCTAACAGCTCCATTAACATGATTTCTCTTTTTTCAATGATATCTCCGTCTCTGACTTTCTTCAGCAATTTCTCCTTAGTTCTAAGGAATGAAGGATCTTTCACGGCGGGTGAAAGACGCCTATGAACTATGATTGATTCAGATTGTTTGCTAATTGGAAAATCAAGAGATGATGCAAGTGAAGCTAGAGCGTCAACTAAGATGTTTTGATTCCTAGGGACATGGACAAAGATCAATTTCGTGAAAAGTTTTGAGTAAGCAGAAGTAAGCTCTTGATAAGGCTTGAGCTTAGGATCAAGAGTTCGATACTTGGTCAGCACTTGGCGAAGAATCAGTTGGCTATCACCCACGATCCTGAGTTTGGTGGCACCATGGAAATGAGCAGCCTCGAGACCAGCAAGAAGTGCCTCGTATTCAGCTATATTGTTTGTGACTGGAAAATCAAGCTGAAAGGCTTGTGGAATGGTGATACCTTCAGGTGATAACAGAACAATGCCGATCCCTTTTCCATGAGAATTCAGAGCTCCGACAAAATGCAGAGTCCACATATCATCTCTGATTTGATTTACGGACATCAGTTCCTCATCCGGAAACTCTGATCGCACTGGATCAAATCGAGGAAGGGGATGATGAGCGAGATGTTCTGCTATGGCATAGCCCTTGATCGCTTTCTGCTGAATATAAATGATGTCAAATTGAGATAGAAAGCTTTGCCATCGCGCTAACCTATCAGTAAGAACAGATTTCTCCAGAAGGAATTTGATCGGATTCATCCTAGCGATGAGATGGACTTCATGGGCCAGAAAATAATGCTTTAATTTCTGCACAACCTAGACCAATGTTGCACATGTTTTCTCCATCGCCGTATATCTCTGTTCAGCGGGGTTGAGAAGTTTGGAGAGATAATAAGCTGCCCTCTCTTTTCCTTCTTCATCTTCTTGCGCTAGGACAGCCCCCACAACATCATCCAGGACTGAAATATAAAGTATCAATGGTTTGCCTGGAGATGGTGGTCTCAAAACAGGAGGACTTGCTAAATAATTCTTTAATCCATCGAATGCCTCCTGACACTTACCGTCCCAATCGAATTTGACTCCCGGCTTGGTAAGCTCGTAAAACGGCTTACACCTTTGTGAGTGCTGGGAGACAAAGCGGCGAATAAATTGTAACCTCCCGATTAATCCTCTCAATTCTTTCAAGTTTTTGGGAGGTGGCATTTCTCTAATAGCCTTCGCCTTGTTAGGATCGATCTCAATTCCCCGTTTGCTGACAATGAATCCAAGCAACTTTCCTGAAGATACCCCGAATACACATTTCTTGGGGTTCATCTTTAACTGATATTCTCTCGATCTCTCTAACACCCTTGCCAAAACTTTGGCGTGCTCAGCCTTTGTTTTAGATTTAACCAATAAGTCATCCACGTACACTTCCAAATCTATGTGCATCATGTCATGAAATATTGCCATCATAGCCCTCTGATAAGTGGCTCCAGCATTTTTTAATCCAAATGGCATGACGACATAACAGTATGTTCCCCAAGGTGTAGTGAATGACGTTTTCTCTTGATCTTCTTCTGCCAGCTTAATCTGATTGTATCCTGAAAATCCGTCCATAAATGATAACGTCTCATAGCCAGCAGTGTTATCGATGAGTACATCAATATGAGGCAATGGAAAATCATCTTTAGGACACGCCCGGTTCAGATCGCGGAAGTCAATGCAAATTCTGACCTTCCCGTCCTTCTTCATAACCGGGACTATATTGGCCACCCATTGTGGATAAAGGACAACTCTAATAAATTTGGCTTTATGCAATTTGTCGACTTCTTCCTTCATCTTTAGAGCCATTTGTGGGTGGAATCGCCTTAATTTCTGCTTGACCGGGCTAGCTCCTTCCTTTAATGTCAATCTGTGTTCAACCAAAGATGAGTCTAACCCCGGCATATCTTCATAACTCCAGGCGAAAGTGTCCTTATAGTCCTTAAGTACTTGTACCATTGCCTTCTCATCCTCTGTAGAAAGACTTTTACTGACGAGGACAACCTTAGGTTCATCTTCAGTCCCTAAATTAATTTCTTTGGTGGGCTCTTCTACGGCAGCTAAGGGTTCATCAAATCTCTTTACTCCACTGGCATATGCCTCAGCCGCGTCCTCGTCATCTTCCTCATTTTCAACAATGGGGTCCTTTTCATGTATTAATTCATATACCCCGTACCCATCATTGACTGACTCATCGTTCATACTGTCTTCTGGCATCTGAATTGGATTTTCTAGAAACTGAGGGATCAAAGAACAAGAAGAGCACTTATCAGCTAAGTCCTGGAGGTACCTATCTGGAATTTGCCTACCCTTAGGCTTCCTAGACTTCCTAACCTGACTAGACTGCCTAACTTCACTATCATAACCTAATGAAGATGAAGCAGGATGAAAATCCTGGGGTACAAGTGGAAATACAAGAGAATCCTCCCGAGGGGAGGGACAGAGTAGATCTAGGAGAGAATCTTGACCGAAGGACCCGCGCGACGGGGTGCAATCAGACAAGTAAGATGTTTCCTCGATGAGGATCTGGGAAGAATTTGTTGCCAAATTGGCGTTTTTTTTTGGACAATGAAAGAATTAAACATAAAGCAGGAATGAATACAAATGGGAGGAGAATCAGACGGAGGAAGTGGCACCAAGGCCAAAGGATTAGGGGGATCATATAGCAATATGTCCCAGATCAAATTATACATCCTCTCTAAATCGAGAGGAGGTTGTGGAATATGGTCCCGAGGGGACAGAGTAATCATGACGGGCGGAGCCCGTGGGATATCTTCAATTATGACCCGCGACCAAGTCGGGGTCAAGAGTAGTGTATGAAAAAGAGTATGGAGCATGAAGACATGTGAAGGATATGTCCCCCTCCAGAGCAGATCTGTAGTGTAACCAGCTTCATAGGGGTCATCTGGCTCCCCTTCGTCGGTTTCTTCAGATAGCAGTATCCGCTTGTCAAATATGGCACCAGGGCTTTCAATCAGCTCATCAATCTGCGGCGGCCACTTAGGTTCTGCAGGATCCAGGAATAGTCTGTTCAGTGCAATATAGAGGTCTCTCAGATCGAACCACCTGTACCATTCGCATTCAGGATCATGAATTTTTCTCCTTTTCATAGGCCGCAGAGCCTCCAAGGATTGGTACGTAAGTAGTTCAGAGCAATGTCTGGCCAAGTCCCTCCCATATATATCATGGAAGTCAAAACAGGAAGTAATGACCACCGTGTTGTCATAGCTAAGTATGGGCCCTTTCACAAAGTGCGTACACAGGGTCCATGTTAAGGGATCTCGGCCTTCTTTGGGTGGTGTAGACATTGCCTCCCAGATTTTCGGACCTTCTTCGATCTCTGCTTGCTGAACCAGATCTTCCTTTAGTTTTATTGGCCTATAGCCCAGACCACTTCCAGGTGCTGCTCGATGATTTCTGACAGGAGTGGTCCTGCCTTGCAATTGTGTGCCCAGACCTTTCCCAGGTTCGTAGCCGTTCTTCATCATAATCCTCCATCCTGGGGTACTCATGCACTTCCCCCTCTTGATAGCATCTAATGGGTATGGAGAAATAGTGGCGGCTTTCAGAGGATCAGCCACTGGACGGTAGACCTGTAATACCGACAGAAAAGGTTGTCGGCCAGGTAAGACAACAGATTTAATATTCAAGGTATGAGCAGCAGCAAGGATCGGCATGCTTGTTACTTTAATAATTCGTCCTTTATAAGGGAATTTGAGGCATTGATGATTCGTAGAAGGAATCGCCTCAAGAGTTTTAATATAAGGACGACCCAAAATGGCATTTATGGAAGGGTCGATTTCCAGGATGTGAAATTCGACCTCCGCATGACTTACGGGGCCCAGCTCCACCTTTAAATAGACCATTCCCAGAGGGGAACGGGTAGAATTGTCATATGCTGTCACTGATATGGGGCTGGGCAGCCATTTTTCTTTGGGCACACCGCACAGCTCCAGGGTCTTCGGAGGTAAAACATTGATTGAAGCCCCTGTATCGACCAGGCATGCATCCACGGCCTTCTTACAGATATTGACCGTGATACTCAGAGCCATGCTTCTGGCTGCCGGCGGTGCTAGTTCCGATGTATGAAATGTAATGGGGGGCTGATCCCCCTGAGGAACTAGTAGTGCTGCAATCTTCTCTACCGGCACGTCTTCATTGACCATCACCTTCTGCAGATATTCCATTAAAGCTTCTTGGTGACTCTTGGATCTTTTGATTAATTCTAGTATAGTGATCCGTGCCGGTGTCCGATCCAGGTGTTTCAACAAGTCATATTGAGTGCCTGGTGCACTCTCTTCATTATGGGCTTCCTCAGTCGGCTGTGATGGGCCGTCTCTTACTGTGGACTGAGGAAAGACCTTGTTGAAAATCCTTCCACTCCGGAGCGCGTGTTCCTCAACCGTGGAGGATCCGGGTGACACTTTAAGTACCGCAGGGTTGGATGGTGCGGATGGCGTAGAGGGTTGGTAGGTAGGTGATGGCGTAGAGCTAGGTGGTGATGGCGCGGTGCGGATTAAAGGCCTAGAGGGTTGGATGGTGGATGAGTAAGTGGTTGGCGAAGTGGGGAATGGTACGCGTAATAGTGGTCTAGATGGTAAAGGCATATCTGGGTAGGCGGTGGTGGTAGCGGGTGAAGTAGGAAATGGTATGCGTAGTAATGGCCTGGATGGTAGGAGGGGCGCGTTATTGGTTTGCGGGGGGTTATATGATGGAGGCGTAGTGGTGCGGGGCGTAATGGGTCTAAGGAAGGCGGGTAGTGGTAATGGGTTATTGGGTGGGGGCGAGTGATATGTAGGTGTGGGTAGAGGGGTGATGGTAACGGGTTGTGGTCTGGGTATGTGGATGGTGCGGCGTGGTGGTCGCTCTGCGGTACTTTGAACGTGACCCGTTGAACAAAGAGAGGAAGAGTCCTCTACTCTCCACTGTTGCCCACGACCAGCCTCAAACTGGCTGTTCGTCAGAATGGGAGCAACTTGGTTTTGGTTCTGGTGCTCCGGGAGTGGATTCTGCACTATGCCCATGTTGGGTGGTGCTGCTGCTTGTGCCGGTGGTCTTGCTTGCCTGGACGTATCGGCATATAATCTCCTCCCAGTCTATGCCGCCCTGCTCATTGAGATCATGAATATAATCTCTGAACTGGAAGCAGGTGTCAATGGTATGCCCAGGTTGCCTGTGGAAGTAGCAATACCTGGACGTATCGGCATTTTGAGGCTAGACGGCCTTTTCCCTTGGCAAAACTAAGGCATTGGCTGCCATTAAAGCACTGAAGATATCCGCCAAGGATTCTGGGAGGGCTGGGTATTCTGCCCTTTTCGGGCCTGGAGGTCTCCTCTGCTGGTTGTAGTCACCAGGAGGAGGGACATTGTGGTACGCCGGCGGTGCGCGCGGCTGGTACTGTGGCTGTTGCTGCTGATACTGCTGCTGTTGGGGCTGCTGGTACTGCTGTTGCCGTTGCGGCTGTTGCTGTAGCTGTTGCTGGTTCTGATTCGGCAGCTGGGGCCGCTGGTACTGCTGTTGGTAATGGGGGTTCTGCTGCTGCCTATACCCTTGCTGGCTCGGCTGCGGTGGCCTCTGGTACTGCTGCTGGTTCCTCACAAACTGGGGCGAGTTATTGTTCATGGTACTGACATGCTCGTGAGAGAGCGTGCCCTCAGTAGTTGGACCTGTGCTAGGAGAATTCGGCACTGCAGGCTTCCGAGGTGGAGGCCTGTTAGGTCTGTGAGGATCAAAGACGCTAGAGAACGTAGCGTCCTTGAAGGCATTCTGGCAGTACCGTGCTCTTTCATAGAGCTCTGCCATGTTAGTCAAATTGTTCAAGGAGAGGACTAGTTTGAACTGGGGCGTGGCGTTAGAAATTAACATTTTCACTTGTTCAGATTCGGACAAGTGATCCTTCACCTTTTCGGCCAAGCCCCGCCACCTGTCAGCAAAACGGACAAACTCCTCATCTGGTTTCATCTTTTCTGCAATGAGGTCCGTGATAGACAAGGAGGGTGCAACTCTGTCCTGGTATCGTTGGATAAATTTGCGTGAAACGATACCGTAATCCTCTAGAGATCTCCTGAACAAGAAGGCCAACGACCTCTTGTCATTCTGCCAGAAAGAGGATTCGTACATGAACTCCTTCAGATGCGTGAAGGGGTTACCAGTACCGTTGTACTTCCGGTACACTGGCATTTCAGAGGGTGGCAGATGGAATATTGGCAGGCTCGGTAAATTGATTTCTGGCACAGCTTTAACCCCCATCATCTTCTGGAGGTTGTTGAACTGCTCATCCATGCGCTCCATCTTGGCCAGCAACGCTTGCGTGGTCAGATCTGCCTGGGGAGGAGGAGGAGGTGGAAGTACTTGATAGGCCTGCTACCTAGAGTACGTTGGACAGGGAGGATAATAAGGAGGAGGTCCGGCAGAGCTTCCGCCATGCCCGAGGGCATTTTGATAAATAGGCGTTTGCGGTCTAGCCGGTTGCCTAGATGATGAAATCTGCGGCCCAGCTGGCCGAGAAGCAATGTGAAGGCCTTCCATGACCTGATGGATATAAGGAGGAGGAGGAGGTTGTTGAGTAACAACGGGGGGAGCCATAGGGTTCGGCTCAGCAGGCTGCATGGGTGCCTTCCCCTTCAAAATAGACTGGATCGCCTCGAACTGCTGAGGGTCCAGTCGGGAGGCAAGAACTCCCAGGGCGTTGACAAGATCCATAGGATCGGAGGATGAGGGATCATGCTGATTCATGTCCCCTTCTAGATCAGGATTAGGGATCGCATATTCATGCGGGGGAAGATCAGAATATCGATCCTGTGGATGAAAAAGAGGGGTCCGGACATTCCCATCATGTCGAACCGGAATGGGGACAGAATTACGGAGGCATCAGCATCTCTCCCGTTCTCATAGTTGAAGTCTGAATCGCGAGGGGCATTAGCATCTCCCTCGTAGTTGATGATGGCGTCTTGGACCATACTCAAGTCCCTGCCTGATCGCAGCAACATGATATTAGATTCCCTTTTCAAAGATTTAATCAAACAAGTTGTACAGAGATTAATCAAACAAGTGGATGTTTAACGTGATTTTAGGGTTCCTTGTTGAGTTATTTGAATTGGATTAAACCACAATTTCGCTCAGGGAAAGGATCCTAATTTCAGTTCAGTTTCCACCGTTATTCTCTAGGGTTTTCTCTCACAACGCTTTCGGAATCTAGCCGGGACTTCAATTGGTACAACCAACCCGATGATCAAGGAGGAATACCTTGATTTTGGGGACTTATGGAGGTCTCAACGTCAACTTCTCTAGTCTGATCAAGGGACCAACCCAATCAGAGAGAGTTGCTGACGTCGAGTAATGTGTTCCTAAGAAAAGGAGGGTTTTCGCCTCAATGCGTATGCCCTGCGGCCTGGATGGCCTCTAATGCTTAATAAATAATGGGTAGCTAGCACTCAAAACACAGAAATCTGGAAACTGAAAAATAACTAAGAAACTGTCTGAATAGCGTCGATGATAGTCGACGCTATTCAAAATAGAGCTTAATTCTTTCGCAGAAACAGATCTGAAAAATAACTAAGAAACTGTCTGAATCGCGTCGACGGTAGTCGACGCTATTCAACACAGAACTTAATTTTTTCGCAGAAACAGATGCAAACAGCAGAGAAAGTCTGAAGACTAAAAGGCGTCTGGGTGCGCTGACGCGGTTTTGAAACGCGTCAGTACTCCTGGACGCTTTTCAGTTCGCAGAAACAGTTTTGCAGGAGGATTTTCTGGATCGAATCCTCCTCAAACAGGGTAAAAAGCAGTAAACAATCGACTCATGCAAAGATTTTTAGTTTCAGATTTTAAACATGATGATTTACTAACTAAACAACTAGGAAATCACTCAATCACACATCATTTTTATCACAAAAATACCTTTTTGAACTAATCAAGGGGAGGGCAAGATCTTGCCACTGGGGTGTGCACGTGGTGCACGAGGGAAATTAATTAAACTAAAACACTCACCAATTGGTGAGGACGTGTCGAGAGACACAAATGGTGCACCGTGGGTGCCCGGTATGATAATAGCAAGAACAAAAGGAAACTAAAAGATGGCGAGACCAAGTCCCACCGTGATTGCCAAAAGAGCTGTAGGTGCTGAAAATGCTCGTGTGATTAACATGAAAAAGCTATGTTGTTTAGTGTAAACTAACCTATTAAAAATCAGCAACTAAAGTGCAGTGATCGCCAGAAACTTTTAACTTAAAAAGTTTCAAAAGAGATATGATCGCCTACCTGTTTGAACGCGGAAGAATGAGTCCTTGATTCCCCTCCTTCAGCCGGCTGAAGAAAGAGAGCCCTTTCTTTGTTCTTTTGTTCTTGCTGTTGAATTTGAGGTTGAGGATCGTCCAAAAGTCCTTCTGGCTTTGTGCTTGATTTCCCCTTTTGATTCCTTGTTGTTGTTGAGTGCAGCAGAGACAGAAATAGAAAATAAAGAAATAATGATAATGAGAATTCAAATGGAAGCAATATCTAAACTAATCATGATTTTAAGCATGTTTAAACAGCAAACTCACTTGTTTAAATGGCTTTGAAACCCCTTAAATCAAGGTTTTGAAAGATTGATGCTGTGGTGTGTGTTGCATGAAGTGATTATGAAGAATGTAGTTAATGAAAATGTAGAATGAATGCAGAATTGAAACACTTATGCCCAATTAGATGGAAGCCTTGAAAGGATGAAGATCTTGAAAGGACGCCGACTTCTGGAAATGGCAGCGCTCCGGCGTTCCGACGTTGTTGCTTCGATATTCAACTCGCTATAATAACGCTCTCTTAATGACTTTCAACTATGACTTTTTTTTAACTCTCGCGATGCAAGGTATTTATAGGCTTCTTTCTGCGTTCGCGATTAACATAGAAAAATCTAGGATTTATCTATCTTAACTGACAGATAAATACTGATTAATTCATCTTTATCTGTAATTATCTAAAACGCGTCTACTATGGATGACGCCTTTCAGATTAATTAAGATAAGGATAAATATCCGGGAAAACTTATCTTTATCTTTATTAGCTAACACGCGTCCACGTGTGTAGACGTCTTTTACACTAATTAAGATAAGGATAAACATCCGGAAGAGAAGTTGAAATAGCTTAGGAAACCTAAAACGCGTCGACCCTAAAAGACGCCTTTTAGTTAATAAATAAAATTTAAATTTAAACGCTAAAATAGGAATAAACTCTAAATGGCGTCCACATGGGTAGACGTCTTTTAGAATTATGCATATTTTAACTGAAATTTAAGCTAAAATCTATTCAATTGATTAACTTAAACATGTCTGTTAAACTCGACACTCAAAAATATCAATAAAAATTAATTAATTATTAAATATCAGACCATTATGAGGCATTATTATATGATATAAAATTTACTCGAAATGATGTCAAAATTAGCGTGTCTACACCATATGGTAGGACTCACATGTCGCAAACGATTCATAATCGAATGCATTTAAATAACCATGTTTATGCAACTTTTGCAGTCTGCTTTCACCAATGTGTCCAAGTCTACAATGCCACATGTAGAGTTGGTTCACACAATTCTTACACTTCTTAAGAGTATTATCAACGTGAAGATTGTAATAAGAAACATTTAAAAGATATAGACTGTTGACTAAAGATGCCGAAGCTATTGATTTATTACCATAATAAATCGAATAACTTCTATTCTCATTAGTCAACCTATATCCTATCTTGTCCAAACAAGATATTGATATGATGTTCTTTATTACGCTAAGAACATAATAACAATCTTCCAATGATAAGATGTTTCCCAATGGAAGCATGAGGTTTACTGTCCCTATAGCAACCGCTGCAACTTTTGCGCCGTTTCCTAGCCTCAATTCCACCTTGTCTTTTCTCAGCTTGTGCTTACTTGTCAGCATCTGTACATCATGGCAGATATGAGAAGCACATCTAGTATCTAATACCCAAGATGTAGAATCTCTAACTGACAAGTTGATATCTATCATATAGATATCTGAAGTTTCTGACAGCTTCACCTCCATGAGCTTTATCGTTAAGGAACTCATTGCAGTTCTTCTTCTAGTGACCATTCTGCTTACAGTAGAAGTAGTCACCCTTTACTATTCCTTTGCCATTGTCCTTCTTCCTTTTATCATATGCGATCATCTCTACCTCAGGGGTATCTAATGCCGATTCAGCAAGAGGATAAGCTCCAAGGACGTAGGCAATGTGCTCAGATTTGAAGACATTCTTCAGATTTATAAGCCAATTCGAGTAGTTCGAGCCTGTCAAAATATTGGCATCATGTATGTTATGGAGTGGGTTATTTGACGACATTATTTCTCTACAGGAAATAAGTAAAATTTATTTAGCAGATGTTCAATTATTAAATTCTAAAACAAGACATGGTCTTTTAATCAAATTTTAACTCCCACTAATTTTCGACGGACTGTATAACCCTCATTAATACAGAACGGGAGACACTGACAGTCTCCTAATGGGGATCAAAATCTCAATGACTTGCAGTATAGTCTTGTGGATAACACAACACGCTGTAATGCAGTCAAAGAGCACCCATCTCATGAGACTTGTAACTCCTTGCAATATCCGATCATATCTTTAGTCCCCAGAGATTTAACGGCCTTATAAATAGCACAACAAACCATTAATTATGTTCTAAGTATTACCATCAATATGTGACGAGCGTAGATTTGCATGCAGTCCTTGTGGATAGCACAACAAGGCTACATAGTTCCTCTACCCAGATATATAGGCATCTTTTACCATAGCCATAATCTCTCCTTACAATTAGACAGGCCTTGTGGATAGCACAATAAACCTGCCTAAGATAATTTGAATCCTATGACTATAACAATGGAGGACCACGCGGTAAATTCTTAACTACTCACGTTATGACTTAGAATTTAGCGAGGATTTTTAGATAACTTTTATCTTGGTCTCTCCTAGGTGATAGTATATAAATATATCGTATATATTTACTAAATACTATACATGTTTTGATTCATAATCAAAAATAAAACAATGCATCTCATACATGACAAGTGTGCTCATAGATAGCACAATGGGTTTGACTGGAGCCAACAATCAAACGCACAAAAAAATCTAATATAACAATTACATTAGACAATCCTACAAACTCATAGGTAAATGATCTCCATCGAATCGTCTTCCTGGTTGTAGCTGTGGATCATCCTCGCTCCTTCCTCAGTTGCCGCGATCAGATTACAATTAATTCCAAATTTACATGTAAATTGAAGAAGGCCTTATGGCGAGTACAAGAGAGAGGGAGGTAAAATTACATTAGAGTTTAAGAGAAGGAAAGGTACGCAGACCTCTATTTATTAACAATTAATAAATACCCATTCCAACTTCCATGATCCACACACATCATTCATCACATGAATAATATTAAAAATGCATATCTATGACCACAGTGTGTTTTAACCATTCCACACATGATAAATGCATTATATGGCTAAAACAAAAGAGTTTTTAAAATAAATAATTTTGTCTTTCAAAAAACTGCGTTCCAATCAAAATTGGCATTTGAATTTTGAAAACTCACTTATTATCTTAACATGCAATTAAATCAAATTTAAGAACATATAAAACACACATCAAATGTGCACACACTCCAAATTAATAATTTCTAGATTATTCCATGCCATTAGAACATTTCTAATAATTAAAAATAATCTAAAATTTAGATTAAATAATATTAATAATCTAACAATTAGAATATTAATAACTTATTACTAATCTAACTCTTAGATAAGTCAATTAAAATTAATTACTAATTTAACATTTAAAATAATAATCAACTATAATTAATTATTAACTACTAATCTAACTCTTAGATTAGTTAATTAATGTTAATCACTAATTTAACATTTAAAGTAATAATTAACACCAATTAATTTATAACTTTTAATCTAACCTTTAGATTAGTTAATCAAAATTAATTATTAATTTAACACTTAAATTAACAATTAACTCTAATTAACTGATAGCTATTAATTTAACACTTAAATTAGTCAATTAAAATTAATTATTGATTTAAAACTTAAATTAATAACTAACTCTAATCAATTAATAATTAATAATCTAACATTTAGACTAATAATTATTAACCACTAATCTATCTCTTAAATTAGTTAAATTAAGGTTAATTATTAATTTAACACTTAAACTAATAATTAAACTTAATTAATTATCAACTAATTGTTAATCTAAATGATTCAAAATCATTAATGCCCAATTAAATTAAATTGAACAATAATTTAAATTTTCAAAACATATTTTGAATTTAAATTAAAATCTAATTTTAATTGTATTAAATGGGCCAATAGGGGTTTTGGTGTTTTAATAGGAAATAGGGGTTTAAATAGAAATATAGGAAGTGGGCTCAGCCACATGGGCCGAGCCATGGCTCGGGCCCTACCGAGCCAGGGCTCGGACCAGATGCCCAACAGTTGGGCGCCTGGTTCGGGCTCGGTCCGACTAGGGCCCTAACCCAGCTAGACCGGCCTGGTTAGGGCGCCTGCGGCCCAGCCGAACCGTCTGCCCCAACCTGACGCCCCCCTAACAGTCGGACTGGTAATTGGGCATAAAGGGTCACACGCAAAAGATTCTCAAGGCAATGGATTAAAAAGTGGGTTTTATATTAAAGCGGAGTTTTTTTATGAAAAACCGCGCAATTAATATAAAATGTAGCGAACGGGCTGAGCAAGCCAAGCTACTGCTCAGCCCTAGCCGCCTCCTGTTTCAATGGAACCTAGCTTTGATACCATTGTTCGGTTCTCGTATTCCCTAGATCGCTCACCTAGCGGAAATAAATAATTTAATAATAGCAATCCATTTCCCATTTCAAATATTTAAAATCGATTATCGGATAATCGAATTATTACTTCGCGCGGATTCGAATCCACGTCCGAATGGTTCCGTCGGTGTGACACCGCTAGCCGCGTAGATGTCTGGCCTTTAGCGAAGTCCACAAATCCTCCTCGCGGTGGATTTCCTCTCGTTCCTCGTTCCACGTAGCCCACGAGCGATTTGCCGTTCGCCGCAACGACCGCCGCAACGCGCGGTTGAATTCTCATCGAACGCGAATCAGAGAAGATGACGGAGCAAACCCACAGCAGAGGGCCGGCCTGGGGGGCCAGAGAGAGAGAGAGGGAGAGAGGAGGGGGCGGCTAGGGCCCGATCACGTTGGGTGCCAAGCAACACCGCGTGAATCCGGAAGGTATTGGGGTTAAGTAACCCACTCTTGGAACCTGTCCGCCGACAGTTATCGCGTGGATATAATCCTTCATTCGTACAATCCTCTCGAGTCAACTCAGGATATGGTTTACCGTCAAACCCTAACCGATCGACTCACTTGGATTAGATGCTGCCGAATAATATCGGAAAACTCCTTTCCCGATATTATCGTCCGCCCTGACCAGGGACTTCCGCGCATCCTTCCTAGAGCATTATCTCTTTAAGTACCGAGAGCGAATGACTCCTTATTAACGCTCAATTCCCTTCGATGGTATTCCGCTGCACCCGATCGTTGACTGTTTAGAATCCCATGAATAGAGATCCATAAACCAAGGTCAAAATATAGAAGTCCACCGACAAGGTGTCCTTGGTGTCTCAGGTCCAAGGACCATCCACGCAACTACGACAATAGAATCAAGCTGGTTGACAGTGAGGTACTATACCATCCATCGATTCAGTCGGATCAGTTCAGTAAACTCATTCTTTAATGAGCACCTCCATATTCGCCTTAGTGTCTCCATACAAGTGACTATAAGATCAGTCACCCTCATCGTATGAGCAAGAGTAATCTGTACTAGTCTAATTGGATATCTGATGTCCTTTTCGGATATCCTCCGACTAGGAACTATTAAGAATATGTATGTTTAAGTGATCAGTCTCATTAGTATGATCTCATCATAATTTGATCACCATCGCACATATTCACGGACTTCATTATGAGACGATAACAATACGAATTTACATATAATGAAATAACGCCACTTTTATTAATAAAAGAACAAGATTTACATAGTCAGATTGGCTTGTAGGCCACCTAAACTTATAGTATACACCCCAATGTCTTCCAAGATTACGCGGTGTTGCTCGACACCGAACGTGATCGGAAGTCCATCCGAATTTATTGTGGGACATTAAATTCGGTTGATTAATTAATATAGGGATATTAATTAATTCAGTGGGTCTGTAAAAAGTTACTGGACTTAATGGGCTATTAACTGGACTGGTATTTGGACCTAGAGGGGCACACGCAAAAGGTTTTCAAGTCAATGGATTATTTGACGGAGTTTCAGATAAGTGTCGATTTTTCAAAAAAACCGCAAAACTACTTATTATAAAAGAACCGCTTCGCGCACTTGGGCCAGCAACCCAGTGCTGACCTAGCTGCCCCCCTCTCTCTCCTCTCTCTCTCCTAGGTGCCCCTCTCACAGGCCGGCCCTCCCGAAGGCTCCGCTCTAACTCCCACCCACTCTGCTTCCCGTCCGACGAGAAATTCGAAACCGCATGTCGCGGAGAATTACATGCAGCCAAACGGGATCCGTGGACGTTGCATCGAGCGAGGAAGCGAGGACAATCTATCAAGAGGAAGACCGTGTAGATACCGCTAGAGGCCGGGCACCTACGCGGCTTGCGGCATCACACTGACGGAACCGAAAGAATGCGGATTCGAATCCGCGCAAGGTGAAAATCGTTTTCACTATCTGATTATTTTCTGCGAAATGGCAGGGATCTGAAATTGTTTTTTCCGTTGCGTTTTGTTCGGATCCCACATAGTGAACCCAACAGTTTCTTTCTTAATAGGTACATTGTGTTTTTCTTTCAATAGTGATTTCGTGGGCCTTCATCTGTAAACATCGTACACCACGGAATGTCCTCTTCTATATCATTTGTTAATTCATGCATAACTAATGCGAAAAGGTAAGGACTTACTATAGATCCTTGATGCACTCCAACGGAAATAGGAAAATCTCTTGTTTTTCCTCCGACCATGCAGACACTAGTAGTTGCTCCTTCATATACATCTTTTAATACTTGTATGTACCTAATAGATACCCTCTTGCGCTCCAACACCCACCACAATACATCTCTTAGAACTCTATTATAGGCCTTCTCTAAATCAATGAACACTATATGTAGATCTTTCTTCATATTTCTATATTTCTCTATCGAGCTCCTAATGAGAAAGATAACTTCCATAGTTAATCGATCTGACATAAAGTCAAATTGATTGACCGAGATAGTTGTGTCAAACGATATTCTACAAGTCTCTCCCATAGCTTCATAGTATGACTCATGAACTTAATTCCTTTATAATTTGAGCAGTCATAGATGTCTCTTTTGTTTTAAAAAATAGGTACAAGAGTGCTCTTCCTCCTTTCATCTGCCATTTTCTTAGAGACTAGGATCTTGTTAAACAGTCAGGTCAATCATTCCACTCCTATATCTTCTAAATATTTCTACACTTCAATAGTAATTCTATCAGGACCACAAGCTTTACCTACTTACATCCTCTTCAATACTTCCTTAACTTCTGAAAATCTAATCATCTTAGTATAGTTCACATTACGCTCTGTTTTTGTAAGGACTGAGGTTTTCGGATCCGGTTATCGGGTCAGTTTTCGAGGTCGAACCCTGTAGTTCAGGCCCTAATGGGGCTGAGACTCTGTTCTGTTTCGCGTCGAGCCTGCTCGACGCGGTTTAAACGGCGTCCAGCATGGCAGACGCATTTTAGATTGTGCCACGTGGGCCGGCCTTGGGTCGCGAGAGTACGGCCCCTGTCTTGTCGTCTGAACGGCGTCCGTGATGGACGACGCCATTCAGACTGCGACCCTAAGATGTCAGGGTACGGCGCCGGTCTTGTCGTCTGAACGGCGTCTTGGGTAGGCCACGTGTTTCAGACTTATGTCAGTACGGCCCGTCATGTCAACTGATAGGCATCCGTACAGCTCGACGCGTTTTGACTAGTTTTTGGCTACCCCGCGAACTCTCCTTCCTTTCCCTCATTTCTTCCTTCCCTCTCTCTCTCCTCCCTTCCTCCGGCGTTTCCGGCGACGCCTCCTTCCCCTCCCTCTTTTCCTCCCACCGTTTCATCTCTCCCTCCACTCCATCGACCTCCTAACTCCCACCACTACCACCACCACCTCCTCCGCGGCGTTTTCTCTCCGGACGGCGGCCGACGTCCCGGTGGAGTAACGACGACCTCGGCGGTACCGGCGGCGGCGTGGGGCGAGATGGGTGGGCAGCTTAGAGCTTAGAGGAGTTCAAGTAACTGGTAGGGTGACGATTCCTAGTGCATTTTCATTTGAATCTATATTTTCCCGCGTTTGAAGCATGTTTTGGGGTGCTTTTTGGGGTGAAAATGCTAAGTACATGTATGAGAAATTGGGTGTTCTAATGGGTAGTTGGGTTCTCCTCCTTCCCCTTTATGTTTTGTGCCATTTTCTATACATTTTGGGGGAGAAATCCCACCTCGAGGATTGGGAGAAGCGAAGGGGAGAACCTGTCTGTCGGGGCTAAATGGCGTCGAGGTGAAGCGACGCCTTTTAGAAAGGCGGCGCCCACCCACGACGCGATTTAACCCAATAACAGACCCTGTCCCGGACTGATAAGTGTCCAGGGACAGCGACGCCTTTTCAATAGGTGACTTGCATCGACGACGCATTTTAGTGAAAATCACCCCATGGCCTGTCCCTGTTTTCGGTCGCTAAAAGGCGACGAGGGACAGCGACGCCTTTCAAAAGGCAGCTACTTGTGGCGACGCATTTTACGCCAGGTTCTGTGGCCGAGTTTCTGTGAACCAGTTTAGGAGACTTGAATGGCGTCGACCTTGGGCGACGCGATTCAAGACAGAATCACACTAATTCATGTCATTAAAACATGTTACACTGTTAGACAGTTGTTTAGTTGGTTAAATGCATGCTTTAAATTATACTCTATGGTGATGGATTCCTTGTAACCGGATTGTACACGTGGTGTTGCATGCGACCATGGACTTCTTACTGTGCTGTGTTTTGAGCTACTGTGGACCTAGAGTGATAGTTGTAGCGCTTTATCACCCTGTGCTGGTGTGGGTGGAGCACATCACCGGTGTGGGTGTGGCGGGGTGACGCCTAGTGAGAGAGGGTCACCTGGTGGACCCCGGGGTTAGCTAGTACCGGTGTGGGTGTGGTACCTTTGGAGTGTCACTCGTGCTGAGGGAAGGAGTAACCACCTGAGCCAGTTGGGCCGGAGTAGCTAGAGTGTTGTCCGAGGGGTTACTGTTTGGTCTCAGCGGGTTGGTATTTTCCCCACCTTCGTTTGTGTGGTTGACGTGTTCTACCGAGACGTTGGTTCTGGGTTCCCTGGTAGACTGGTTTTAGAAATATGCATGTTAAATATATTTCGAATGCATGTGATTCATATCGAGATTTAGGAGTAGTAATTACTGCTTTACTTGTTCACTGTACTTTTAGCTGTGTCTTACACTTGTGGGTGTGTGAGTGGGCAGTGGGGATCGAAGGATCCCTACTGAGTCTTTTCGTTGAGACTCACTCCTGCAGTTTTCAGGTGAGGGTTCCAGGCAGACTTAGCAAGGTGTGTACTGCTGTGAGTCGCGCGCCGTCAGTTGTTATTCCGGGGTATGCCCCGACGTAGTTGTTATCTTTATTTCTGGCATGTATGCTTAATTATTTCTTTTCTGTTGGAGTATGTAATTATTTGTTGTATCGAGTCGCATTGTAATAACTTTTAATTCCTACATTTTCCTTCCAATTCAATGCGATGTGAATGTTTAACTTAGTTTATTGTTTATTTCCCAGACTTATTTAGATCCTGGTTTGGTTCCAAATTAATGATTCAGTACCCATTTAGTAATCGGATCTCCGATTATAGGGTGGCGGGTCGTTACAGTTTTACATTATATGCCCACTATGTTTCCACTACGATTATCATTAAAAAGATTGTCAAAGTAGTTTCTCCACCTTTCTCTGATGTCCTCATCTTTCACCAAAACCTTTCATTCCCTATCCTTGATGTACCTAACTTGATTAAGATGCCAAAACCTTTTCTCTCTTATCCTTGACAATTTATAAATATATTTTTTCCCTTTTTTGGTTCCAAGTTTCTCATACATCCTTTCAAAGGCCTGAGCTCTTACTCGACTGACAACCTTTTTTGCTTTCTTTTTTGCTATCTTGCATTGCCCATAAGCCTTATTATTATCATACTTTAGCAATCTTTTATACCATTCTCTTTTACTCTTCACTGCCTTTTGTACCTCTTCATTCCACCACCACCTCTCCTTCTCAGGTGGGCCATGTCCTTTAGACTCTTCGAGTACTTTTCCAGCTACTTCTCTAATCTTTGAGGTCATATCTATCCACATAGTATTAGCCTTCAAATCCGACTTCTAATAACCCATATTGAGAAGTTCATTCTTATACATCATTTGTTTCATCCCTTTTAATTCCTACCACTTTGTTCTAACAGTTATCTTCCATTTAAACGTATCCGACCACCTCTTGATCTTAATATCTAAGACTACCAACCTGTGTTGACTTGCTAGGACTTCTCTGGAAATAACATTGCAATCCTTGCATGAAGCACAATTTATTTTTCTTGTGAGAAGGAAGTCAATTTAACTTCTACTTTGTCCACTTTTAAGGTCACTAAATGAGATTCTCTTTTTATAAAGTGAATATTTGCTAGTATAAAGTCGTATGACATAACAAAATCGAGGATATTTTTTCCCTCCTCATTTCTAGCCTCAAAGTCAAAATCTCTATGAATCTTCTCATAATCTTGACGTTCACTTCCTACATGTTTATTGAGGTCTCCACTAATAAAGATATTCTCTTTATTTGGTATGTTCTGCATAAGGACATCTATATCCTCCTAAAACCTCCGTTTACTCTCACTATCTAAATCAACTTGTGGAGCATAGGCAATAAATATATTAATCGCATCTCCTTCTATAATTAATTGCAATAGGATAATCCTATCTCCTACTCTCCTCACTGCTACTACTGCATCATGCAAAGTTTATCAATAATAATACCTACCCCATTATTATTTCTCTCATTTCCAGTATACCACAATTTGTAGTATGTACTTCCTACTTTCTTACTTTTCTCTCGTACCCATATTTCCTACTTCTTTACTTTTTTCTCCTACCCATTTACTCTCCTAAATGCAAGCAATATTAACTTTTCTTCTCTCCATAGTGTCAAAAAGTTCCATCAACTTTCCTGTAAAAGACCCTATATTTCAAGAACCAACTTTGATCATCTTCTCAACATGTGTTTTCTTAGAATTCTTTCTGTAGTAACATCTATTATTCTCTAAGTTTGTTATGTGTTCTATTCTCTATTCGGTTCTATGGACTAGCTTCTTTACGCACACCCGTCCATGATGTGAGAACCTTTGTTTATTTAATATCACACCCGCCCATGATGTGAGAACCCTTGAGGCCAGCTAAGCATAAGAGGCTCGTACCTAAGCGGAGTTAATTATAGAAAATAGTAAAAAAATAAAAATTTACTTCAATTAACTTTAGGATTAATTCCATTTCTTAGAGGTTTTTACTTCTAATTGTGAATGTACTTTATTGGATAGCTACAATTGAATTTTTAGATCGAACGATGAAAATTAAAATCCAAAGAATGGGAAAAATTCTAAGCGGGATAATTAAATATTTTAAAATTTATGATGATATTTATTTTCTTTAACAAGGGCACGGGGAGTTTTTGGGTGGGGTTAGATACAACCTAGGGTGCATTAAATCCGCATCCCAATATATATATATATATATATATATATATATATATCTTTTTGGTACTCCATTAGAGTTAATTTACATTTTGATGGAAAAGGTTCAGCAGCCACTTTTCTTAAGATGGTAGGAGTATTGATAACAACATGTGGAAGTCAAGGATATACATGCAACTATAAAAGTTTACAGAGATATATATACAAAACTCCCTTCATCGTATAAGAGGAAACGTAGTTTGCTTCTTGTTTAGCTCAATACGAGCTTTTAATTCTTTTTTTTAGCATTTATGATATGATGTATTACAACATTTTTGATGATTGACTTATGCTTGCATTAGTTCCGACTAAGTTACGCGCAAATTTTGTTTGGCCCTCCAAGATCCTTGCCAACGCTCTTGGACCTGCGGATGAGTTCAGAACGGGAACAATGGATCGGAGCATCACATTAGGCATGTTTCAACTCTCATAGTCTCATTTGACACGAGCATCCACTTGACGTCCACCTTCCACAAGTCCGTGGAAATGTGGGATTTAACACTTGGTCGCTACCCGATGGTATCTTAAGGTTCCGTTTGGTAATGATTGTAAGATTTTAAATTTTGAAAAAATTCAGATTTTAAAAAAGTCACTTCCTCACATTTCTGTTGAATGTGCAGCGGCCATCTTATCAGCGAATGGCTGCAGCAGTAATTAGTATTTTTTTGCCTTTATTTTTTAAAATTCAAGATGACAAGGGTAATCTTAGAGGAGTTATGTATACTGTCTGATCTTCGATTGGATGTATAAAAATTTGTAAAAGTATAATAATTGAAAATTAAAAAAAATATTTAATTTTAATTTTTCAAATTTTTTAACCATCCCCTCCATGATTGGATAGTGCATATGGTTCCCTCAGGATTACTCGTACTTTCTGAATTTTTAGAAAAAAATTAAAAAAATAATTACCTGTTGTTGCAGCTGGATGGTTGCCACTGCTGCATGGTGCAACAAGTATAACTCATCCCCTCTACATATCATATCATTACAACTGCTATAACTTCTTGGCATGTGAAAATGTCCGCTACCGCCGCCTTAGTGTAGGTAGATGAGATGTTGTTGAGAACCAGCCATGTTTGTTTTCTCTTTGTTTCCCATTGCTCCAGTTAGGAGCCCAACGTTTGGACCCGCACTATGATTCAATTTGAAACTCGAAATTACTTTTTTTTTTTTGCGTTAGAACTACTTCAACTGTTTTTTTTTTTTTTGCGTTATTTGCCATGCACATCTTAATTATAGAGTAATATTTTTAATCTTTGAACTCAGAACCTTGTGATGGACACTCTTATATGTGGGCTATCAATAGGCCGGGCCGGCCCGACCCATGGTGTGCTTGGATGCGAGCTGTTCATTGGAGCCCATGGGCTGCAGCGGGCCAATATTTCCTAGCCCATGGACTTTGAAAGGAGCAGCAGTCCGAACCCGCAAGCATACCCAACCCAACCACTACCTACCCTAGGAGTCTTCACCATGCTTTGCCCCTAGTATGCGTTCTTGTCGTGGCCCCCGACCCACCCTTACTGTGCTCCACCGTGACCTGCCCTCGCCATCCTTCTTGTGCTTTGCCCATGATCGTGTGGTCGCCGTACTCTACTGCTGACCCCCCTCACCGTGATCCACCCCAATCTGCTCCTCGCCTTCCTTTCTGTGCTCCACGCCGGCTCGTGCCGTCGCTGTGCTCTGCTCCTGACCCACCACTAACCTAGGATCTCGCTAGCATGCTTTAGGTTTTCAGGTTGATCAGATCCAGAGGAGACGAGAACTGTCATGTTGAAGAAGGAGATGTAGGGCAGCGGGCCGGGCCCACAGGCCTGGTAAGACAAGCTGCGGGCTGGGCTGGGCTGCGCCCGGAAAGGCAGAATTAGGATTTGGATTCAGGCCGGCCTTGATCGTGAAATCATGGGCCGGGCTGGGCTCATGTTTGGCTAGGCTAGGTCCGGCGCATTGACACCCCTGCACTATCAAGGAGCGCACAAACAAAACGTAGTCCATAATTACAGTGTTCCAGTTGAGAGGGCCCCATCGAATGCACCCCACGGGCAAGGGCAACCAGCTGACGCCAGACGAACAATAGTATTCACAGAGAAGATTCCCTTTAAATTGCTAATGGCTAAGAGCCAATGAACGCCTTATTAAATCCATTTAACAAGTGTCCAGCAACTTTCCTCCTATGTTATCTTCAATGGCCTCATCATCACATTATCTTCATGGTCCAATATCTGTGAGGCAAATAACAGCATAGACAACTATAAGCCAAGATGAAATAATTTTAAAAGGATGAAAATAATTTTAAACATCGACAATATGAACCAAAAATGTAAATGACAGATATTATGTTAATGTTTAACAGGAGTTTCAACAATATGTTAGATTGTAAATTTATTTTTTAAGAAATAATGTTTTACATAATTATTTAATGAATTACTTTGCTAAAGTTTTATACATGTAAAATCGTTTCATAAAATCACCTTGCCATTGGTATCCTTCTCAAGATGAAAATATCACAAGCGTCTTTTTAGCATCATGATTGTGATAAGCTTTCTGATAAAAATATTCATAAAGGTACAGATTCAAGAGATACTTTTACCTAACAAATTTTTTATTCTGGAATTTTAATTAATAATCATAACTTATTTATTAATTATTTTTCTTTTCAGAGAACTCGAGCCCACTGCAAAGCCTCTGTCCCTCTACAGGGCTCAATCCTCGATGGAGGACAAATAAAGACAATCATCTGAAAACTCAGCATGATGCTATTTGTTTTTTCTGGTCACATGTCACCCGAAAATCCTTTGTTTCTTCATCCCGTGAACCGCAGGATTATCTTTTCCAAAAGACTTTGTGGATTTAACGTCTGTAAAAATTATTATACGTAAAAGGGAAGAAATATGACTGGGGGAGGAAGGACGAGCGCTTACGTGGCAGTGGTACACGTAGCCCGGATCGGCCGCGGCGTTGAACGGATAGACAACCGGGCTCGGCCGGAGCGGGGCGAACCGCACGAGCAGCGTCGTCACGTAGCCGGGCTTAATCTTGAACACGTTCTTCCACCCCCGCTCCTGGCGCGGCACCCTCGCCGGCTTCCCCCGCGCGTGCCGCCGCACCGCGCATGCCTCGGCGTCGTTCCTCCTGGTCATGCACGCCTTGAACACTTCCGCGTCAACAAGCCCACGCTGCTCCAGCGCCGCTATGAGCCCCAGGTGGACGTGCAGCGGGTGGTTGTCGTCCGTCAGGTTGATCACCTCCCACACTTCGCTCGTCCCCGCCCTCGGCGTCTCCGTCACCGGGTCGTCGTAGGATTTGCCATTCAGGAACAGGTGGGTCGGCTCCCCCGTGGAGCTCTCGTACTCGTACATCACGATGTACCGCCGCTTCACGGCGTTGCGCAGCGACGGCCTCGGGTACGGCACCAGCCGGCGAGGAACCCGCGAAGGATCCGCTTCCGCCCGCCTCTCGATCACGAACTTCATGACCACCCCGTTGCTCTGGTCCGTCGGGTCCCCCGTCGGGTACGGGTACGGGGCGTCGTTGGCCAGCACCGCCGAGTCGGTGGTCGACAGGGAGAAGTCCACCACCACGTCGGCGATCTCCGACGGCGCCAGCAGTAGTTTCTGCATCCGGACCGGCCGGTCCAGGTAGACTGAGTCGGCGGCCACTTGGTCGAACCGGAGGCCGTTGGTGAAGAAGAACCTGAAGAACCGGGCGTTGCTCGCGTTGAGGATGCGGAACCGGTACCTCCGCCGCCGCACGCGAAGGCGCGGCCACGCCTTGCCGTTGACGACGATGGCTCCGCCAAAGTATTCCGGCTGCCACTGCGGGTGGATGGAGGGGTTGTTGCCGGTGGAGTTCATGTAGATGGATCCGTCAGTAAGGAAGCTCCTGTCGAAGACAACCAGATGGCGGTCGAACGCGTCTCCCGTGGGCAAACCCAGCGGGAGTTCCAGCGCTGGCTCGCGGACGACATAGGCGCCGATGAGCCCGGACAGAAGGTTGACCCGGGTCAAACCCATGGCGTGATCGTGGTACCACAGGTTGCCTGGCTCCTGGACGTTGGGGTAGGCGTAAGTCTCCTGTGACCAGTTGGGACCTCTGGACTTGAACCCAGCAGTGAACCAGGCCTTGGCGTTGCCATCGCTCGTGGGCTCGACGATGGCGCCGTGGAGGTGAACGACCGTAGGGACGCCGTCGCCGTGGCCGGGGAACGCTGTGGGGATGGTGGGGTCCCAAGGGAGGAAGTGAAGTGGAGGGAGGTGGTTTTGCCACGTCACCCGGGTCTCGACGGCGCGAAGCGATTCGATGGTGGGGCCCGGGACGGTGGCGGACTCCCTGGTGAGGCCGTAGGCAAACACCCGCGTCGGCGGGAGGTCCCGGTGAAACTTCTGCGATGAGAGGGTAAGACAGCAAGTATCATTACAGAGGCATAGCATGAGTGGTGGTGCATGCGAGTGGTGTTGTTGATGACCGGGCGGGACCAAAAGACGAACGCCCACAAATCAGTAGTCGAATTGTATAACCCCAGGTGCAGTGTGCAGTAAAGATGAGAATTTCTTCTCTTTCTATCCACTCTTTAAAGAAAAGGAGCTTAGCTTTAATTTGGTTGCTCAAAGTTGAGTTGAAACTCCACATGGGTGTCCTCCGGCGGAGCAGCAAAAGGGGAAGGGGAGAGAGAAAAAGAGAGAGAGGGGAGATTGGGGATGCGACGCTAACCCATGTCTTCTCGAACATGCCGATGGTGAGGGACTTGGGGACCGGGACGCCGTCCATGCGCATGTCGAACCCTCTGATCTTGGGCATGTCCGGCAGGTCGTCCACGAACATCTCCAACCTGGCGTCGCTGAGGAGCCCTTCATATGCGCATTCAGTACCACCAGGCAAGCACAGCAGGAGGATGCGCAGCAGCAGGACCACAGCCGCCGCCGGTGGCGGCAGTAGTCCTCGCCGGTGCCGCAATAGCATCTTAATGACCGCACCTCTCTCCTCCCCCTCCCCGTGCGCCTGCCTTGGTGCGAGCTCACAGCCAACTGTGGTTATTTTCGTCTCCCTCAGAGGAAGGGGAAGGAGAGGATTAAAAGGGAGGATCCGAATGGGGAGCACCAGGGTACAAGTGTAGGAATGACAAGGATGTGTGGGTAGGGTTGCTGCTTTCTTAGCCATATCCCTGTGCTCTTGGCGTTACTTCCTTGGGCGTGTCCTTAATAATAATAGAGCCGGTGCAGTTCCTGAAGAAAAGGAGAGAGATATTTTAAAAACTGATCGGATGAGAGAAGGGAAGAGAAGGTTAGTAAGAACCGGAGCCAAGAGTTGGATTTTGTCTGGAGTGCCTGGACTTTGCCGGGTTTAAGGCATACCTTCAATATAAGGTTCACTCGACAGACTCGGATCTCTTATGATTCGGTACAAGTCAGGTAGTCGACTCGTCCGAATCGTATACTTAAATCGTATAAATTCAGACAAATCACATCAATTCAAATTCGTCCTGATACAGTACAAATCGTCCGAATTGACACGAGTTGATCAAGTACAGCAAACCTTACTTCAACATCTCAGGGCCAAGAGCATTTTATCAGAAATCTACATAAATCTTCTTTTGCTTTAAAGAATTAGTACTTTTTTTTTACATAAAAGAAGAATTAGCACATGAAGTGATGCAGAATGCAAGTGGAATGTGAAGAACGTGGACGGGTTCTGTATTCCGCAGCACTCCATGTTATTCCAAGATGTTTTGGGGCCTTAATTAATTGGCCTTTCTATAAAGACGGTCTTCGCTGTAAAGAACCTGCAAAAGAAATATTCCTCGACTTAGATAGTACATACCTTATGTTAACTCTTTCCTTTTACACATAAAATGATTAATTAAGAAGATTACCAGGACTACCTGCTAATGGCCATTAGGACCACTGTTCTTCATGTCAAGTGAATGGGGATTAATTAAGTTTATACTTTGGGTAGACCAGGAGGTAATCCTTAAGCCTAGGTGGTCCCTTGTATAATTCGATGGTCGGCATTGTCAAGCGCTTAAACCTAGATATTTCGAAATTGTTGATTCCCTAGTCTCCCTTGGCAGTCAATAGAGATAGGACAATGGGGAGTCAGCATCAATTGTCGTTGTATTGAGGGAACTTGCCTGCCAAAACTCTTCGGTTTTCCCGTGTGAACGAACCAAACGTGAATAGAGAAGAAGCAGCTTTGTCCAATTAAACCATTTTCCAACGCATGAACTTTCCAGTAGCCAACACATCGGCTGGGTCCGCCACAAAGCCAAGCCACTGTCACCTTGAAATGTCCCTTAACTCTCTACGGCCGCACGATTTACGACTTTTCTTTGGGTGTTACTGTCATATGCTATGAATGTGCAACGGAGTCGCTCGCTGCGGACTGGATCAAACCTTCACTCGCGAAGGACATAACCGGGCCGGAGGCCCAAAGCCCATATTCCACGTGGACGACCTATCCTTGGGGAATGGCAGAGCTGTGCTCTGCTGTCACGTTCCCTCTCCATGTCGTCACGAGGACAAGCGTGCCACGTCGGCGACGGACACGTTCCCGCAGCTTACGGTGCGTCGTTGGCACCCGAGTCCCTGTGCGTTACGTCGCTTGGCACGAGCACGGCAGGAGAGATGAGTGCTGAGCGGAAATCTATCTCTAAGTTTGTAACGAGTAATACTTGCTACGTTGATTCTAATGTCATGCACATTAATTGTTCGATCGGGTCCGATGGACCATTGGTGTGCAGTCCGTCTAATTTAAGGATGAGTCAGTTGAAAGCTGAAAGCGTTTTTCATTTTTTTTATTTTCTTGTCAGGTTTTTTATATTTTTCTAGGATGTCCGTTTAAAAATCCGATGATATGTTTGGATTGCTCAGGTGGCCCCAAGCCGAGTGTACATTTTTTTAAAAAAAACACATTGCACATAAGTCGAGATTTGTGTCTATTTTTTTAAAATAAAAAATTATACATTCGAGTCGGGACGGACCCAAACAATTCGAATGTATCTTCGGATTTTTAATCGGACACCTTAAAATTTTTTAAAAAATCCGACAAAAAAATAAAAAATGCCACAACTGGCTCCCTTAAATTAGACGAGCTGCACAATAAAAATTAGATCGAACGAACTTTTGTGCATAACATTACAATCCACGTTATATTGCAATGTCATACATTGCAGCAGGTATTACTCATCTCTAACTGTTATTATCCTCCCCAAGTCTCACCCCAAACTGAGTCCACGTAACCCACGGAAGTCTTTCTTCCATAACGAGCCTTCTTTCTCCCAGTTATACTTATACTAAATGAAATTAACTGTATTAAACACATTTGAAGGGAATATAATTTTTTATATATTTTTTATCAATATATTTATAATATAAAATTAAACATCTCTCCTTCTCTCTCTTTCTTCAGGTTCCCTCTCTCTGCATGTCGCTGTCTCTCTCTTATCTCTCTCTCTCCACTTCACTGTCACACACTCGGTTCCCTCTCCCTAGATGTCTGTTTCTCTTTCACAGCCAGGCTCGCACGCACATCTCTTTCTCTTTCTCTTTTTTCCTAGGGCTTCGAACTACTTGCCACACAACTTCCACGTTCCATGCCCACGTATTAATCGGATCAGTTATGGCAGAAATATTAAAGATATTCTTTACGATTTATTAAAATCAAAATCTAGCGGTACTCCCTCTCTCTCTCACGATGTTTAACCTCTATGCAGAAGTCATAGGAGACTTACGGCTTGCCTCAGCATCTTACAATGTACATCTATGTTGCTCCACTCTATCAGCTTTTTTCTCTTTAACCTCTATTTGTTGCCTATCTCATCTTTCCTCTCCTAATTTTCTGTCTGACTCCCTTCTCTCCTTCATATATACATACAGTGAGTCAGTGACTCATGTCCTACTGCATGACATTTACTGTGGCCATTGATTAGTAAGGTTTATGCCTGAGATTGTAGAATTTGCTTGTTGCACTAGTAAAAATGTGAGTATCCGCGACCGCTAAAAAAGAACCGTCACTGATAAAGATATTTGCGACGGCTAGTCAGTAGGCATAAAAAATATACCTATTTGCCAGCGAAAATCTCTGGGTCACTAATAGAGAATGATGTAGACTGGATCTATCACGACCGGATTTCGGGGCTGGAATCCGAAGAAGATGATATGGAGCTGGGCCGGATCGGTGTTCGAAGGGGCCCGACGGGGATCCGGAAGGCGAAGGACGCAGAGGCGGAGCCGGGGGTTCGATGCCAGAGGCGACTCGGAGCGGGTTTGTTCTTCGATAGTGAGCCCGAAGGCTCCTTCAGCGCGAGACCGAGTCTCCTTCAGCCTGCTTGCCGACAGGCGACGAAGCCGAAGCCGAAGGTCCGAGGCCGGGGGCGACTCGGAGTGGGCTTTCTCTTGGATAGTGAGCCCGAAGGCTCCTTCAGCGCGAGACCGAGTCTCCTGTCTTGGGGCAGCCGGCGTACGGCGTCGAGACCAGGGAGAGGAATCCGAGGTCGGCGGCCGAGACCGACTCGGGGAGGTCGGCGATGATTCGAACCGAGCCCTTGCAGGAGGGAAAGAAGAAGAAGAACCAGTCAGCAGGAGTCCCGGGCGTCAGTCCTGGGGAACCCCCTCCGACGGTCAAGTTAGCTCCTGAAGAAGATTCGATTCAGAAGGCAAAGAGAGCAGCTTTAATGCTTTTCGGACAATAGTCCTTTAAGGGTCTCGGAGGCTTGGGGAAGCATCTGTTGCCTACCTTTGGCCATAAATAGCGGGGTATTTATAGCAGAGGATAGCGGATGGTTAACGGTGGCAGCCGATATAGGACTAAATGATGGCTTACTGATAAACCGCCATAGTGCCCGATCCGCCACCGGAGTGGGCCGGATTCGGCTACCGGGCCGAAGGGGGTTGGGCCGCTGATGGGCCGAAGCCTGTTGGGCCCTGGGCTGCCGCGCTGCTCCCGGGCCGTAGGCTAGTGGGCCGCTGACGGGCTGAAGCCTGTTGGGCCGGGAGCGACGGTGCCACTTATTGGCCGAAGGCTGCTGGTGGGCCGCTGACGGGCCGAAGGCTCCCGGAGGGCCTGGTACTGCTGCTGTTGGGCTGAACGGGGTTTGGGCTTGTTTTAATGGGCCGAATCGGATTCTGCCTCATCACATAACCCCCCACTCTTGTCTTCCTCAGTTCTGAGATGGCGAGAGTATAGCCCGAAGCTGTCAGAAGAATATTGTAACAGGTGCTTTACCCGAAGGTCTGTTCTTTTTTCACTGGGAAGAGGGTGCCCTCGGTCGGCCGAGGGCTACGCGGTTGCTTCGTCTTCGCTCGGAGTGGCGACGAAGGCTCAGAGCTCAGAAGCCGAGGGGCCGAGCCCTCTGACTCGTGTCAGGCTTCATTAAATGGACGGGACGGCGCGTCGCCTCGCGAGGAAGCACGGGACACGCGTCGCGCATCCAGCCGCTCCGTCAAAAACACAAAAGGATCCCGACCGCTCGCGGGTCGCGGATCGCCTCGGCTCTCTGCCCGAGGCTCCACTCGAATAGCCGCCGTTCCCTTCGTCGCACGCAGATCGGGACACGTGGCGGGCATCCGAGAGGTTAGCCGAAGGGTCGGAGAGCTCTCGGCCGTTGATCGCTCTGCTTCAAGTCCCGGAGCCGGCCCGTCATCATTGCCGAAGGACGGTGCACGTGGCGGGCATCCGAGAGGAGCGAGGGGACGAGCGGGATGATCTCGGCCGTTGGCTTCAGCGGGAGGCGCTTCGAATGGACTTATAAATACAAGCCCTCAGCAGGGCACTGTTCTTCTTCCTGCTGCTGCGCTTGCGTTTCCCTTGCGACCATCCGAGCTCTTCTTCCTTCTCCAGCGAAAGGATAGCTTCCTGAAGGCTTCGTCCGAGCTCGCCGGCCACCGTGGGAGGTTCTCCGTTCCTCAGAGTACATCGCTGGTGGAGCTTGGAGGCTTGAGGCAGCATTCGGTTCAGGAGAGACTCCCTCCCCCTTCCTGCGAGTAAGCTTTGGCCTCCTTCTTCCCCCTCGCGGCCTTATGGTCCAGAGCCCTTCCAGCGAGATTACTCCTTCGGACGAGGAGTATACTCCTTCCCACTCTCCGAAGTCCTCCTTGTCAGATCCTCTCGCCTCGGGTTCCCTTGCTTCCACAATGTCTGGGGAGCCTGAAAACTCCGGGACTGAGGAGTCCGAGACTTCTGGGGAGGAGGTCTCCGAGGCCGAGGTTTCTGGGGCCGAGGCTTCCGGGGCCGAGGCTTCCGAGGCCGAGGCTACCCAGGAGGTCCGGACCTCAGGCCAAGCTTCCACCTCGGAACGCCGCCTTCCGGACATTGCTTCGGAAGCAACCTGCGCCCTTTCGGACGTAGAGGTGAGGAACTTAGTTTCTTACTTTCAGCTTCCTTCTTGGACGACCCTCCATCGGCCTAAGTCCGCCACCAGGGCCAATACTGTCCGCCCGGGCTCCTTCTCCATCTATGTTGATAGCTTTGCGGCGGGCTTCCGTCTTCCTCTTCCTACCTTCGTCATTAATCTCCTTAGCTTCTACGGGCTGGCCCCGTCTCAATTCTTTCCCAATTCTTGGCGTACCGTGTACGGATTTTTGAGCGTCTTCGCTCGTATAAAGATCCGTCCCTGCATCAATGTCTTCCGTTATCTCTTCAAAATCCAAAGGCAGGGGAAGTCCGAGTGGTACTGCTTCGTCCCTCGGGTCGGCCGAAGCATCTTCTCCGGGAAGCCCTCGTCCATCCACGGCTGGAAGAGGAAGTTCATCTTCGTCTCTCTGCCGGAGAACGAGAAGGGCGTGTGGCCCTTTCCCACCGAATGGGCGCCGCTGGCTGCAGGCCTCTTGGACCCTCCTGCTCTGACCCCCGTGCAGAGCACTCTCGTGGGCCATGTCCAGGTCATGGCCCCGTACGACATCGGGGGGCTCCTCAGCGCGTCGGAGCGGTTGGTGAACGCTGGGGTCTGGCCGGATCCTCGGTCCGATCCAGCGCGGGCCTTCCCTTATCTTCCTCCTGGGGAGACTCCGCAAGGCCGCGGAGGAAGGGCTGCCGCTCCTCTGGCCGAAGCTCTTCCGGCTGAGGATGCTGATGAAGTTTCGGCCGAGGGTAAGTCGGCTCTGTATTTGCACTTGATCACTGTCTCGTTTCTAACACGCCGCTCCTGCTTGCAGCAATGGCCGATCTCGACAACCTCCTCGCCCTGATATCCGACCAGCGCGGTTCAGGCCGGGCGCCGGCCGCGCAAGCGGCAGGCAGGTCTGGCCGAGGCGCTGGGGCTCCGAAGACCCGAGGCGGGGTCCCAAGGACTGCGGCCTCCGCCGAGGGCCGCGCTGCCGCTGCTGCTCTCGAGAGGGAGCAGAAGACAAAATTCGCCGCTTGAAGGGGCGGCCGAGCGTCGAAGCGCCCCCGGGTAGAGGAGGCCAAAGAGACGGAGGTGGCTCCGCTGGTCAGAAGGAGCGTCGGGGCCCGAAGGGCCGCAAGGCTGGCGTCTCCCGAGGCGTCGAGGGGCGAATCCCCTCCGGCCGTATCGGCAGGGGCTGATGACGGAGGCGCTGGGCCGCGGGCGCCCCGGGCGCAACGCGAATGGTGGCACCCCGAGCCGGGGGTGTACAAAGATGAGAGCATGGAGGACCCGCAGACGTGCCTTCATCTGCTCAGCAGCCTCACTCTCCCATCAGCTTTCGAAGAGCTGAAGGAGCATTCGATTGCTGACCTGGCGGCGATGAGCGCCCGGTTGGTGGTCCAGGTAAGAAGTCCGAAAATTCTTCAACCTAGCCTTCCTTGGCTGTCTTGATTTTCTAACCCTCAACTGCTTTCGGTCCGCAGGCTGCGATGACGGGTAGCGTCCTGATGCATCATCAGGAGCTGCTCCGGCTTAAGCATCTGGAGGCCGAGGAGGATTCGGCCGGTTCTGGTGAAGGTACCTCGGCGGCGCCCCGCATCGAGCCCTTGGTTGATAGGCTCACTACCGCGAGCGGCCGGGCGCGGGCGCAGCTAGAGGAGAGGGCAGCAGAGGCCCGTGCTGCCGCCGAGGCCAAGGCGAAGGCCGAGCGGGAGAAGGAGAAGGGAGAGGGTGCGCTTGCTGCGGCTCAGACTGAGATCCGGGCCCTCAAGGCCCAGATCCAGGACAAGGAGTCCCGGCGGGCTTCGGAGAAGCGCCGCCACGCCGAGGAGGTCTCGGCCCTGAAGCAGGAACTGGAAGAGGCGGCGGAGTCGGCCATAGCCGATTACAAGGCCGGTCGTGACTACGCCCGAGAGATCCTCCAAGCCCAGCTGCTAGCGTCTTCTTCGGTCTTCGACCTCGGACTGGCTGTCGCCCAGAGGGCCTGCCCGAGCGTCGATTTGACCGGGGTCGCCCTGCCGATGGGCGAGGAAGCCAGGGAGCTCCTATCCTGGTGGAAGGACCTCATGGCTGAGAGGGCCTCGCCTCCAGTTGCTGAAGATGAAGTCGAGACCGCCGAGGAGGCTCCCGCCGAGGAGGCTCCCGCCGAGGCTGCTGCTCCTGAAGCGGTGCAGATCGTTGACTCTCCCTCTCCCTCTCCTGGCCGAAACGTCGTCGAGGCGGAGGAGGAGAGGGCCGTCGAGGACTGATACGAGGGTTCCCCTCGGTTTTTGCTTTTCCGCTTTTGTAAGCCTTCGGCCAGGCATATGGCCGAGTTTGTACTTCCTTTCGTTTGTGAATACAAGGAATGTTTTTGGTTTTACCTTATTGTTTTTTGCATGACGAGTGGATCTGGCCTTTCTGAAATCCGAGATCTTTCCGTCGTCCGCTATAGCTTGCGAAGCCGAGACCCGATGTAGGTTCGGATAGGGCGTTGATAGAATCTCGCCGGCAGATAGGGCTGCTTTAGATGCGGCTTCTGTGGCCGAAGCCGCTCCTGCTTCGTCTTATGCAGACTTAGAAAATAACCTGCCGCGTCCCGATCCGGATTACATGGCCGAAGCCATTCGTCGGATCGAAGGACTTGCGGACTTTAAGAGAATCATGCCGCTCCTGGTACGGTTTGCATGGCCGAAGCCACTCCCGATACGGTTTACACGGACTTAGAGAAAACCATGCCACGTCCTGATCCGGATTACATGGCCGAAGCCATTCGTCGGATCGAAGGACTCGCGGACTTTAAGAGAACCATGCCGCTCCCGGTACGGTTTGCATGGCCGAAGCCACTCCCGATACGGTTTACACGGACTTAGAGAAAACCATGCCGTGTCCTGATCCGGATTACATGGCCGAAGCCATTCGTCGGATCGAAGGACTCGCGGACTTTAAGAGAATCATGCCGCTCCCGGTACGGTTTGCATGGCCGAAGCCACTCCCGATACGGTTTACACGGACTTAGAGAAAACCATGCCGTGTTCTGATCCGAATTACATGGCCGAAGCCATTCGTCGGATCGAAGGACCTGCGGTCTTTAAGAGAATCATGCCGCTCCCGGTACGGTTTGCATGGCCGAAGCCACTCCCGATACGGTTTGCACGGACTTAGAGAAAACCATGCCGTGTCCTGATCCGGATTACATGGCCGAAGCCATTCGTCGGATCGAAGGACTCGCGGACTTTAAGAGAATCATGCCGCTCCCGGTACGGTTTGCATGGCCGAAGCCACTCCCGATACGGTTTGCACGGACTTAGAGAAAAACCATAACAAGTTTCCTGAACAAGAGAGTTCTTTATTCATACCCTCCGGCTGAAAGCCTGGGAAGAGGTGACTTACATATAATAACACCAAAGGCGCTCTACATTCCATGTGCGAGGAAGAGGTTGGCCCGAAAGGGTCTCCAACCGGTAAGCTCCACGCCTGATCACCTCCCTGACCCGATAGGGCCCCTCCTAGTTGGGGGCAAGCTTTCCTGAGGCTTCGGCTGGCTTGGAAGCATGAGCATTCCTCAACACGAGGCTCCCCACTTTAAAGCTTCGGGGCTTTACTCGAGTGTTGTGGTATTTGGCCATGCGCTGTTGATAAGCCGCCAGCCGGATACGAGCTTTGTCTCGGGTCTCTTCAATGAGGTCCAAGTGGTCTTTCAAACCTTCCTCGTTGGCCTCCGGACTGTAAGCAACGACCCTGGGAGAAGGAAGGCCGATTTCCACTGGAATAACGGCCTCTATCCCATAGGCCATGCGAAAAGGAGTTTCGCCGGTGGGGGTTCGGCTCGTCGTCCGATAGGCCCACAGAACGCTCGGTAGCTCCTCCACCCATCGGCCTTTAGCCTCGCCGAGGCGGGTTTTCAATCCCTGCAGGAGGCTTCGGTTAGTGACTTCGGCTTGGCCGTTTGCTCGAGGATGCGCCACCGAAGTGAATTTGTGAAGTATGCCGAAGCTGGCGCAGTTGTCGCTGAACCGTCGGCTGTCAAATTGCTTTCCATTGTCAGAGATGATGGCCTGAGGGATGCCGAACCGGCAAATGATGGACTTCCACACGAAGTTCCAAGCATTGCTATCGGTTATTGACGCGAGGGGTTCGGCTTCGACCCACTTGGTGAAGTAATCGACCGCCACGATGAGGAACTTTCTTTGGCCGGTGGCGACTGGAAAAGGTCCCAGGAGGTCGATTCCCCATTGGGCGAAAGGCCAGGGATCGGACAAGGGGTCAGAAGGGTGGATGCCTGGTGGATGAGGGAGCTGAACCTCTGGCACTGGTCACAGCGCCGCACGAGGGCCAAAGCGTCCTCTCGGAGTGTTGGCCACCAGTAGCCTTGCCTCAGGAGCTTGTGAGCCAGGGCCCTTCCTCCCGCATGCGCCCCGCATATCCCTTCATGGACTTCTCTTGCGGCGTAATCAGCTTCAGCCGGGCCGAGGCACCGCAGCAGTGGTCGGCCGAAGGATTTCTTGTACAGCACCCCGTCCAGAAGGAGGAAGTGGGATGAGCGCTGTCGAATGTGCTTCGCCTCCTTCGGATCTGGCGGGACTTCTCCTTGGAGAAGGAAAGCGACGAGGGGGGTCATCCACGTCTCGGCCTCGACCTCAGTGACTTGCATGGCTTCGGTTTCGCCGAGGCTTGGTTCGGCAAGCTCCTCGACGAGGATCATTCGGCCTCCACCCCCGTCTTGGGTTGACGCCAGCCGGGAAAGAGCGTCGGCTCGGGTGTTCTCGGCTCTCGGGATCCTCCCGATTTCATAAGAATCGAATTGGGTGAGGATCTTGCGAGTCACCTGGAGATAAGATGCCATCACCGCGTCCCGAGCCTCGTACTCCCCGGAGATGTGGCCGGCGATCAACTGGGAATCGCTGAAGGCTTTTAGGTTCCGGGCGCCGAGCTTCTTCGCGGCCCGGAGGCCGGAGATGAGAGCTTCGTACTCGACGGCATTGTTGGTTGCTGGGAAGGAGAAACGCAGGGCGTACTCCGTGACGACCCCTTCGGGCGATGCCAGGATCCATCCGGCGCCGTTTCCCGTGGAGCACGCGGAGCCGTCCACGAAGAGTCGCCATTCGTCCACCGGCGCAGTAGCCGAAGTAGCCTCGGCTTCGACCACGTCTGGTGCCGGCTGAGGTGCCGCGGGGGCGCCGGGGGTAAGCTCAGCGATGAAGTCTGCCAACGCCTGGGCTTTTATTGCTACCCGAGGGGCGTAGGAGATGTCGAACTCCCCCAGCTCGATCGCCCACTTCGCCAGCCTGCCGGACACCTCCGGCCGGGAAAGAATCTGCCTCAGGGGCTGGTCGGTGAGGACCTTCACGGAATGGGCCAGAAAGTACGGCCGGAGCCTCCTCGCGGACGAGACGAGGGCCAGAGCCAACTTCTCCAGGGCTAGGTACCGGAGTTCTGCTCCTTGAAGGGCTCGGCTGGTGTAATAGACGGGCTTCTGAACGCCCTCCTGCTCTCGGACGAGGACGGCGCTGAGAGCCGTCTCGGAGACTGCAAGGTACAAGCTTAGAGGCTCCCCGGGAATCGGCTTGGACAAAATGGGGACTTTGGAGAGGTAGGCCTTCAGCTGATTGAAGGTTGTCTGGCACTCCTCCGTCCAGTCGAAGTTGTTGGCCTTTTTCAGCAGTTTGAAGAAGGGGAAACAGTAGTCGGCCGCCCTTGACATGAAGCGGCTGAGGGCTGCGATCCTCCCGTTCAGCTTTTGTACCTCTCGGAGGTTTGCCGGGGGTCGCATCTGCATGATGGCCGAAACCTTCTCGGGATTGGCCTCCACCCCTCGGTGAGTGACCATGTAGCCGAGGAACTTGCCGGAGGCTACCCCGAAGGCGCACTTGGCCGGGTTCAGCTTCATCTTATACTGCCTGAGGGCGGAGAAAGTCTCGGCCAGGTCGGCCAAATGCTCTGCAGCAACGCGGCTCTTGACCAACATGTCGTCTATATAGACCTCCATGTTTCGGCCGAGCTGTGTGGCGAATACTTTGTTGACCAGTCGCTGATATGTTGCGCCGGCGTTCTTTAGACCGAAGGGCATTCGGGTATAACAGTACAGGCCCAAATCGGTCGTGAAGCTGGTCTTGCTCTCATCGTCCGGATGCATCCGGATCTGGTGGTAGCCTGAATAGGCGTCGAGGAAGCTTAGCAGCTCGTGGCCGGAAGTCGCGTCCACCACCTGGTCTATCCGAGGCAGCGGAAAGCTGTCCATCGGGCAGGCCTTGTTGAGGTTGGTGAAGTCCACGCACATACGCCATTTGCCATCTTTCTTTGGCACCATGACCACGTTGGCGATCCAGTCCAGATGGTGCACCTCTCGGAGGTGTCCGGCGTCCAGTCCCTTCTGTACTTCGGCTTGGATGGCGGCCCTCCTTTCCTGATTGAAGGTGCGCCGCTTCTCCTTTACCGGGGGCTGGTCGGGATCGGTATAGAGTCGGTGCTCTGCTACCTCCGGGTCAACCCCGGGCATGTCCGCCGGAGACCAGGCGAAGACATCGAGATTCTTTTTCAAGAACTCGGTAAGTTTCTCTGCTTCACCCCTTTCCAGGCCGGAGCCTATCATCAGAACTCGTCCTTCGCCTCCCGGAACAGGGACGGCGAGGAGTGCTTCTCCCGGAGATGCCTCGGCCGATGACTCGATCGTTAGGGTTTCGGCTGCTGTCTTCCCCTTGACCGAAATCATGTAGCACTGCCGGGCTGCTTCTTGGTTTCCTTTGGCCTCGCCTATTCCATGGCTGGTATGAAACTTCAGCTTCTGATGGAAGGACGAAGGCACGGCTCCGACTCCGCCGATGAGCCTTCGGCCGAATATGGCGTTGTAGGCTGACTCGATCTTTACAACGGCAAAGTCCGTTTCAACGGTTAATTGCCGGGGGGCGGAGCCTAAGGTTACAGGAAGTCGGACAATACCCTCTACTCGGCAGGGCGAGCCGTTAAAACCGTAGAGGGGGCCCCGGTGAGGCTTCATATTAGCCTCACTCAATCCCAATTTCTCGAAACAGTCATAAAACAAGATGTTTGCGGCACTTCCATTATCCACAAAGATCCTATGTACATCATAGTTATTTATTACAGCATTGACGACGAGGGCGTCGTCATGAGGGACCTGAACATCAGTCAGGTCCTCGGCGCCGAAGGTGATGTCTTCCAGACGAGGACGCTTCGGTTCGCCGTCCACCGCCGCTACTGTGCTGCGCTGCCGCGGCCTGGACCCTTCCCCCGGCCCTCCGGATATCATCATGATAGACCCAGAACTGGGTCTTTGATGGGATGACTCTACCGGGGCCGAGGTGGATTTTGGCGGAGGAGCGGCTTCTATCGCCGGGGGCTGCTGTTGCCTGGGCGCTGCAGGGACGTCCCGGTTCTGTTGCGGCGGCTGCTCCCGCCGGTACTGCGGCAGTCTTCCTTCCCGGATGATGCGGTCGATCTCCTCCCGGAGCTGCCGGCACTCATCCGTCGTGTGGCCGATCTCCTGGTGGTATTCACAGTACCTGCCGGGATCCCTTCGGCGAGGATCGGTCTTGATGCGATCAGGCCGTCGGAGCATGCCCTTCACCTCCATGAGCATCCGGGAAGGGGGAGCAGGCAAGGGCAGGTACTGCGGCTGCGGGTCCCGTCGCCTCTCCCTGTCCCAGTCCTCCCGGTGAAATCGCTTTCGGGAGGGCTCTTGGTCTTCAGGCCGAGGTCGGACCACCTGGGGAGCAGGCGCCGAAGTGGCTTCGGCCGCGCCTTTACCCCTGGACAGCATCAGGGCCTCCCGGTTGATGTACTTATGGGCCCGGGCCACGAGGTCCTGGAAGGTCGGGGGATGGCGCTTCCCAATGGAGCCGAGGAGCCCCTCGTCCCGGCACCCGCTGATCACGGCCGAAACCGCGATCGAGCTGTCGAGGTTCGGGATCTGGGCGGCCTCGGTCCGGAACTTGGTGAAGTACTCCTGGAGAGTCTCGGCGGGGCCTTGCCGGATGGCCAGCAGGCTGGCGGAGGTCTTGCACTGCCGGGTGGCATCATAGAACTGGTCGATGAACAGTTGGCCCAACTGGACTAGGGAGTAGATGGAGTTGGGGGCCAATGTCTCGAACCAGGTGAGGGCGATTTTTTCAAGGGTGAGGGGGAAAAGACGGCAGCGGACTGCCTCGGAGATCCCTCGGACCCGGAGGTAGGCGTTGAATCTCTGGAAGTGACAGACTGGATCTGTCATTCCGTCGTAGAGAGGGCCCTTCGGTAGCTTGAAGTTGGGGGGCACCTCGGTGGCCAGGAGCTCCGCTATGAACGGGGTCTGCTCCAGGATGCTGCTGGCGAGGGGCGCCCCGTGAGGCCGGGACACCATCTGCTGCATCTCTTTGCGCATCGCCGTCAGCCGCCGGTCCAGGTCCGGGGCAGTTGAGGTGGCGACGGATTGTCCTCCGGTCCGGGCCGGACGGTACTCTGACGAAGCATAATCCTGCTCCGTCAGACGATCGGCGCGGGGAGCTCGGGCAGGTAGCGCCGAGGGCTCGTTGCGCGCCGCCGTGGTTTCGTCGAGAGAAACTGGCGTAGGCACCGGCCGGAACCGGGCGTCTTGTACTGGGTAGAGTGGGGGGAGCGGCGCCTGCTGGGGAAGATGCCCCGTCAGTCCCATGCGCTGGGCGATGGCGGACACCATCTCCTGAAGAGGCGCTAGGGACGTGACGGCAGCGGCCAGCGTTGCCATATGCTGCTGGAGCACGCCCACTCGGTCTTCCGAGCCGAGAGACTCCGGTATGGTTGGCAGAGGCAGGCTCGGCGGGACAGAGGGTGCGCCTTCGGAAGGCAGCATCTGCGCCGAGGCCTCCCGCGCTTTTGCTTCGCTTTGTCCGGATCGACGGGTCACTGGTCGCTGAGACATGACTTGTTTTGTTGGTTTCCCACAGACGGCGCCACGTGATGTAGACTGGATCTATCACGACCGGATTCCGGGGCTGCAATCCGAAGAAGAGGATCCGGAGCTGGGTTGGATCGGTGTTCGAAGGGGCCCGACGGGGATCCGGAAGGCGAAGGACGCAGAGGCGGAGCCGGGGGTCCGATGCCGGAGGCGACTCGGAGCGGGTTTGTTCTTGGATAGTGAGCCCGAAGGCTCCTTCAGCGCGAGACCGAGTCTCCTTCCGCCTGCTTGCCGACAGGCGACGAAGCCGAAGCCGAAGGTCCGAGGCCGGGGGCGACTCGGAGTGGGCTTTCTCTTGGATAGTGAGCCCGAAGGTTCCTTCAGCGCGAGATCGAGTCTCCTGTCTTGGGGCAGCCGGCGTACGGCGTCGAGACCAGGGAGAGGAATCCGAGGTCGGCGGCCGAGACCGACTCGGGGAGGTCGGCGATGATTCGAACCGAGCCCCTGCATGAGGGAAAGAAGAAGAAGAACCAGTCAGCAGGAGTCCCGGGCGTCAGCCCTGGGGAACCCCCTCCGACGGTCAAGTTAGCTCCTGAAGAAGATTCGGTTCAGAAGGCAAAGAGAGCAGCTTTAATGCTTTTCGGACAGTAGTCCTTTAAGGGTCTCGGAGGCTTGGGGAAGCATCCGTTGCCTACCTTTGGCCATAAATAGCGGGGTATTTATAGCAGAGGATAGCGGATGGTTAACGGTGGCAGCCGATATAGGACTAAATGATGGCTTACTGATAAACCGTCATAGTGTCCGATCCGCCACCGGAGTGGGCCGGATTCGGCTACCGGGCCGAAGGGGGTTGGGCCGCTGATGGGCCGAAGCCTGTTGGGCCCTGGGCTGCCGCGCTGCTCCCGGGCCGTAGGCTAGTGGGCCGCTGACGGGCTGAAGCCTGTTGGGCCGGGAGCGACGGTGCCGCTTATGGGCCGAAGGCTGCTGGTGGGCCGCTGACGGGCCGAAGGCTCCCGGAGGGCCTGGTACTGCTGCTGTTGGGCTGAACGGGGTTTGGGCTTGTTTTAATGGGCCGAATCGGATTCTGCCTCATCAGAGAATATTTGCGACGGTTACATCTTAAGCGGTCGCTAATAATAAATATTAACCACGACTACATAGTGAGCCGTCACAATTACTATTATTTGCGACAGCTAATTTTTTAGCGGTCGCTAATATTTTTTATTACCGACGGATAAAATCCAGCGATCGCAAGTAAAGAATATTAGCGACGGCTAAATGGGTAGCCGTCGCTAATATTCATTATTTGCGACTGCTAAATTCTAACCATCGGAAATAGAAATATTTGCGACGGTTTGTTCATAAGCCGTCGCTATTAATAGTTAATTATTCTAACTAACTTACTATTGGAGTATTAAACGTATATAAGTGTTTAACTAATATAATGAAGTATATCGTTAACTAATATACATAACTATTTAGGCCCGTAACTATTTTATTAAATATTTTCTTAACGAATCTAATGAATACATAATAATTTAATATAATTACATAAGCATAATATAGTTAATTATATTTAACAAAGTATATTTAGTATAGTTAAAGTTAATTATGTATGAAAATAGTTAAATATATAGTAAGCTAAGTATATAAGTTAACTAAGAGGTATAATAGTTAAGCAAAATAGTATAAATATATTAGTATATATATATTTAAGATATATATTATGCATCTATTTAAAGATATAAGTATTTAAGTGATAAATTAATATATATACTTAATATAAATGTTAGCAAATATATATAGTTAACTAATATACTTAACTAATTAAGCGTGTAACTAATATAGTTAAATATTTACTTAACAAATCTAACTAATATAACAGTAAATATTTTGTATATTTAAATGTAGTTATACTAACTTACTAAGTAGTGTGACATACTTATGTAACTTAATTATATTATACTGATGGTAAGTAAATATATTAGCTAAATATATTGATAATAAAATATATAGTATACTAACTAAATGTATAGTATAGTTATACTAAGTGAATATTAATATAAATGTATTCATGCTAAGTAAATATTAATGCAACTTTAGTTATATAAGTAATTATTTAGTATAGTTAAATGTAGTTATACTAAGTAATATTTCATAGTTATGTAACTTAACTATAAGTAAATGTAGTTATATTAAGTGAAAATATAGTATAAATAGTTAAATATATAGTATTTGGTGTAGTTAAATATAGTTACCAAGTATGGTGGCTGTAACTTAAGTATATCATAGGTATACTAAGTAAATATATTAATAATAAATACAGAGTATAATATTGTAAGTAATTAGTTATATAGCATATCTAAATCATAGTTAAATATAGTGCACATAAACATTTAAGTAATATGATTAGAGTGTAATTATTTATCCTAGGTAATAAAATTATTATTCAAGTATTAAGTATATATAGGTGTTTAAGTAGATACGATGGAGTATATAGTTAACTAATATACATAATTATTTAAGCATGTTACCTAAGAATAATATATAGTTAAATAAAGTTAATTAGGCACTATAACTATAGTTTAAAACAAATATAAGTAAACTAATATAAGTAAGATAACTAGGCATAATTTTATTAAACTAGTTATAATGTTGTAAGTATATATAGGATAATTAAAGAGTATAGTTAAATTATAGTTAAAATATAGTTAAACATAGCATATATAAGTATTAACTAATATGATTAAATTGTAATTAATTATCCTAACTAATAAAATTATTATTCAAGTATTAAGTGTATATAAATGTTTAACTAGATATAATGAGGAATATAGTTAAGTTAAGTATACTAGTTAAGTTTAATATATAAGTGTTTAACTAGATACATACATAACTAAGTATATTGGTAAGTTAAATATATTAGTTATAGTTAACTAAATATAATATTACTAAATATGCAGTTAAGTATTTAACTAGTATAGTGAAGTATATAGTTAACTAATATATTTAAATGTTTAAGCATATAACTATACATTATATTAGTTAAATATATTAATATAAATATACTTATACTAAGTAAATAAATAACATAAATATAGTTAAATATGTTGAGACCGTTGTGTTGAGATTCGACCGAAAAACGCAGCGGAATAAAATATTCGGGATCGAATCTGTCCCATTTCGATCGTAGAAATAAAATCGAAGTAAATCGGATTTACCTTGCGCGGATTCGAATCCGCGTTCGTTTTCCAGTTCCGTCGGAGCGATGCCGCAAGTCGCACAGATGCCCGACCTCTAGCGGTATCCACGCCGTTCTCCTCGCGATGGATCGTCCTTGTTTCCTCGCTCGCTTCGGCGTTCGTAGATCCCGTCTGACTGTGCGTAATCCGCCGCGATATGCGGATTCTGATTCTCCCGTCGGACGGAAGGCGGAGCAGTCGAGAATCGCACGCTCAGAAGAGAGAGAAAGAGAGAAAGAACGAATGACGGCTAGGTCAGGGTTGCTGGCCCCCGACGTAGAATCCGTTCTTTTATAATAAGCCTATTTGCAGTTTGTCATAAAAACCCAGACTTATCCGAAATCCTATCAGATTATCCATCGACTTGAAAACCATTTGCATGTGACCCTCTAGGCCTAAATACCAGTCCAATTAATAGCCCATTAAGTCCAGTAACCCTTTACTGACCCACTGAATTAATTAATATCCTCATATTCAATTAATCAGCCGAATTTAATGTCCCACAATAAATTCGGACGGACTTCCGATCACATTGGATGTCAAGCAACATCGCATGATCCTGGATGGCACTGGGGTTATCGCAACCCTCTATTGGAACCTTTCTGTCATCGGTTAGCGTGCGGATATAATCCTTCATCCGTACAATGTTCCCAAATCGACCTAGAGTATGGTTTACTGTTAAACCTGATTCGGTCGATTCACTTGAATCAGATGCAGCTAATCTGAATCCGATAACTCCTTATCGATTACAGAGTCCACCCTGGCCAGGGATTTTAAGCGCATCATTCTCAGAACATTCTCTCTCAAACTACCAAGAGCGGATGATCTCGTATTGAACACACAATTACCTTCGAGGGCATTTCCCTGAACCCGATCGCTTGACTTATTGATAACCCATGGTTAGGGATTCGTTAGTCAAGGTCAAAGTTCAGAAACCTACCAACAAGATATCTTTGGAGTCTCAGGTCCAAGGATCATCCACGCAACCGTGACAAACGAATCGAGCTGGTTAACAGTGAGGTGATGACCATCCAACGATTCATAGTCGGATCAGTTCAGTGAACTCATTCACCAATGAGCACCTACAGGTCCAGTATAGTGTCTCCACACAAGTGACTTATGGGATCAGTCATCCCCATCATATGAGCTGAAGTAACCTATATTAGTCTATCCGGATGTTCAATATCCTATCTCAAACATCCTATGACTAGGAACAATTAAGAACATGTGTTAATAAGTCTTCGGTCCCGTAATTATGATCTCATCATAATCCGAAAACTGTTGCACATGTTCATGGACTTCATCGTGATACGATAAATAGAGATCGAATTAATTACACACAATGAATTATTGCCATTTATTAATAATCTGAATAAGTACATAGTATCGGATTGGCTTTGAGACCATCTAATACTAACAAAATATACTTAAGTAAGGATATTAGCTAAATATATTAGTTAATTAGTTTAAGTAATACACTTAAATATATATTATACAAGTTTTAAGTATATATACCAACGAAAAAAGAGGTAACTAAGTTTAATATAGGTAAATATATAGATAGTTAACTATTATAGTTGACTATTTACTTAACTAGCATAACTAATATAATGTAGCTAAATATAGTATAGTTAAATATAAATAATTTAACTATTATATTAGTATAAGTATGACATACTTAGCATAATATAAGTATTTATTTTCAAGTAAATTATATCTTTAAAGAATAATTTTTTTTTATATCTAATATGATTAAAGTATAGTTAAAAGTATAGTTTAACTATAGCATATATAAGTATTTAACTAATATGGTTAGAGTGTAAATTATTATTCAAGTATTAAATGTATATATAAGTTATATAGTTATTTGTGACGGCTAAATTATTAGCAGTCGCAAATAATTGTCATTTGCGACGGCTATATTATTTGTAGTGGCATACAATTGACATTTGCAATGGCAATTAACAGCCGTCACAAATATATGTATTCGAGACTGTTATACCCTACATTTTTATAATTCATTAATAAATTTAATTAATTTAAGTTATATTAATTAATTAATTATGAGAACTTATTAGTAAGTTTAAGTAAATTGATTTAATCTAATTAACTCAATTATGAAAGTCCATTAACCCAATTATATCACTAAAAATAGTCCACTAATTTAATTCAAATTCTGGGTTGATGCATTAGACATCAATATAGTAAAATAATGATAACTTTCTGTAAAAAATTCTAATTAAGGCATAGTTAATATCACTATAAAGAGAATAAAAATATCTATAACTTTATAGAAGATCATTTTTACTAATTCAGATTTTTAACAGGTCAAAAATATCGATGATAAATTTTAGAAAGGACTACTCATAGAGAACAAGTCCAAATTACACTAAGATTTAAATTAGGAAATAAAAGATGATATAATTAAAATTAACCATAACCTAAAAAGTTATGTATGACATATTTGACTTTAATTATAAGTAGAATATAATAAATTTGAATACAATGAAGATTATAATTATTGGGTAAAAAGTCATAATTGAAATCCTACTTGAACTAGGATTTGTACACAGATTTATTTGACACAGTCTTAATGTTTCATATATTACATAGTGTACAAAATTCTAAATTAAGTAAGATAACTCCCATTAGAACGATGACTCAAAATTATATAAGCTTTATGAAGACCATGCATTTAAAATTAGTAGTTTATCACTCGGAATCAGGATATGTTTGGACGAAAAGAAATCTACCAGACTGCTGGGTTCGGAGTACCACTACCAAGAATACAGGATTTGTCAGTGGCTAAGAGAACGACTGACAAATCTCAGAGAGCCGCTGACAAAAGTTTATGTCAACGGCTGCACATCTGTTGATAAAGCCATGGACAAAAGTCCCGTTGGCATATATTTGTCAACGGTTAAAAGCAACCGCTGACATATAATATATATGTCTACAGGTAGAAGCCGCTGACAAAGAGAACATATGTCAACGGCTGCGAGCCGCTGACAAATACCTTTATCAATGGCTTTGAAGCTGCTGATAAAGCCTTTTGTCCACGCCTGCGAGCCGCTGACAAAGGCATTTATCAACGGCTGCATAGCCACTAACAAAGGCTTTGTCAACGGCTGTGTAGCCACTGATAACACCTTTGTCCGCTGCTTTGTAACCGCTAACAAATGTCATATTTCCACAGTTTTGAGCCGTCGACATATGTGCACAGAAACCTTTGTCAGCGGCCTTAGCCGCTGACAAATAGTTATTAAATAAAAAAATATATTTTAAAATATTAAAATAATGCACAAAAACTGTAGATACACAAACCTGTACATAAACATCCATATAAAGCATACACAAATAACCACATCGACATCTACAAATAAACATCACACTTTCAAATAAATACATTCATGAAATCGCAAAAAAAAGACATCCATATGCATAAATAAACATTCACATAAAATTAATAAGCACATCCACAAAAAATTCATATTACACATCCACAAATAAATGTATCAATTATCCTCGAGTCAACTTCACTCCGTTAAGGCAATTCCGACATGGACTGTAAGGATTGAGGTTTCGGATCCGATTATCGGGTCAGTTTCGGGGTCGGATCCCTTAGTCTAGGTCTTGGTGAGGCTGAGACTTAGTTTCCAAGCTCGAAGCGGTTCAAACGGTGTCCACGTGGGCTGACCTTGGGGCGCGAGTGTACGGCCCCGGTCTTATCGTCTGAATGGCATCTTGTATGGACGACGCCATTTAGAGTACGACCCTGGTTTTTCAGAGTGCGGTCCGGTCTTGTCATCTAAATGATGTCGGGCTTAGACGACGTGTTTTCCCCAATTTCTATTTGACCCCGCGAACCCTCCCTCCTTTCCCTCATTTTCTCCTTTCTCTTCTCTCTCCTCTCTTCCCTCCGACCTCCGGCACCATTTCCCCCTCCCCTTCCTTTCCTCTCCCCATTCCTCTTCTCCCTCCACTCCATTAACTTCCCAACTTCCTCCACTACCACCACCACTTCCTCTGTAGCGCATTTCTCTCCGGACGGCGGCCAACGTCCCGGTGGAGTAACAGCGTCCACGGCGGTACCGGCAGCAGCGTGTGGCGAGGTGGGTTGGCGGCTTGGAGCTAGGAGGAGTTCGAGTAACCGGTAGGATGACGATCCCCGTTGTATTGTGTTTAAAACCATGTTTTTGCCGCTTTGAAGTATGTTTTAGGGGGTTTTTGGGGTGAAAACACTAATTGCATGAAATGAGAAATTGGGGTTTTTAATGGGTATTTAGGTTCTTCTCCTCCTTCTCCACTTTTTAGTATTTTTACACTATTTGGGGGAGGAAATCTCACCCCATGATTGGGAGATGGTGGAGGAAGAACCTGTCTATGAGGGTTAAATAGCGTCGGGGGACAGCGACGCCTTTTAGAAAGGCGGTTTCAACCCGCGACACTATTTAGCCCAAATAACATATTTTGTCTATGGACTAATGAGCGTTCAGGGACAGCGACGCCTTTTGAACGACGACTTCCATGCTCGACATGTTTTAAGTTAGATCACCCCGAGGTCTGTCTTTGTTTCTGTTGTTATCATGCGACTAGGGACATCAACGTCTTTTAAACGGCGACCCATTTATTCTGAGGCCCATTTTCACATGAACCAATTTAGGAGGCTTAAATGACGTCGGCTTTGGGCGACGCGATTCAAGACAGAATTTCATTAATTCTTGCAATTAACATGTGTTTACATTGGTAGATAGTCGAGTTAATTGCATGCTTGAAATGATGCTTAAGGACGATGATTTCTACATGATCGGATCGCACCATATTGCGTTTTGTGCGATCGTGGACCTAGAGTGACAGTTGTTAGCGTTTAGGCACCCAGTGTCGGTGTGGGAGTGACACGGCGCCGAAATGGGAGTGGTGGGGTGACGCCTAGAGAAAAGGTTACCTGCCGGGGTATAGCTAGTACTGGTGTGGGAGTGGTACATTCGGAGTGTCACTCGTGCTGGGGGAAGCAGGACCACCTTGAGCCGTGTCAGGCAGGAGTAGCCAAAGTGCTATCCGAGGAGTTGTTGTTTGGTCTCAGCGGGTCGGTGTTTTACGCGTTCGGCCGTGTGACTTGTGTGTTTAGCCGAGATGCTAGTTGTGGACCTTATAGTAGTTTCAGAATCGTACATGTTACTGTTATAAATACGTGTGTTTTATATCGAAATTGTGTTACTGTTTTATTTAGTTAAATTGCCTATATTTGTGTACTACACTTGTGGGTGTGTGAGTGGGTGGTGGGGATCGAAGGATCCCTACTGAGTCTTTTTCGATGAGACTCACCCCCTGCGGTTTTCAGGTGAGGGTTCCAGACAGGCGTAGCGAGGAGAGTGTTGCTTTGGGTCGTGCGCCAGCAGCCGCTATTCCGGAGTATGCCCCGATGTAGTTGTTACTTTATTCTTTGGCCTGTATGCTTAATTATTTCCTTTCAGTTGGAGCATGTAATTATTTGCTGAGTTGAGTCGCATTGTAATAATTTTTAATTATTGTACTTCCTTTTCAATTCAATGCGATGTGAATGTTTAGCTTAGTTTATTATTTATTTCCCAGACTTATCAAGATCCTGGTTTGGCTCCAAATTAATGATTCGGTACCCATTTAGTAATCGGATCCCCGATTATAAGGTGACAGGTCGTTACATGGACACTGTATCAATCATTGTTTTGTCCATGCCTAAAACTTACTTTATCTTCATGAAAGGCAAAGTCCAAAAACTCAGCTACCCCTCTCTCATATCTAGGATCTCCTCGATTATGAGCAAACTTAATTCAACTCTTGTCAAGTCCAGCCATTTCTATGTATCCTCTAACCTACATATTAATAAATATGATCGATTAATAACTTATACATTATCTACGTACGTAAAACACAAACACACACACAATGGCGTCTCCATAAAGTTTAGGAGAGGGGAGACCGGAGGCATAGATGGAAAATGTTTTTAACCCCTAGGGGCTTCCGTATGCTTCAACGATCCGCACAAACGGTCGCAACCCGATTGCCCCCCAGGACCGTCCAAGATTGTCGTGCCGTTAGTGATAAGTTCACAATTTTACATAAATAACAAATGAAACTTACACACTTTGCTACCAATTTAATGAACAAAATCACATGAAATGATAGATAAATCAATTATGCTTTCAAACATATCAATTCTGTAAAATTCGAATTTCAAATATCATCACTCTATGGATTGAATAAGGATAGCAATTTCATTCTCAAATAAGACTTTCTTGACAATCATTTAATGTGCATTTGGATGATTTATTGATTGCCGCATGAACTTAACTGTTATTTTATGTGAATGTAGGATATGAACAAGTAGATGGCATAGTGGTTGGACTACTTGGATTTCAAGGAAGTGGCCAAGGTTCAAATCTTGGAAGGAACAAGATTTTATTTTTTTGTCTTAAAAAGGGAACCACAAGCCAACTAAGAGAGAGAAGAGAGAATTTCAAAATTCAAATTTCAAAAATAGTATTTTTTAAATTTGAATTTTAAATTTTTAAAATATCGAAAATAACATTTATTGTTCAATTCAAAATTCAAAATTTGAAATATCCCTCTCTAAATTTAAATTTCAAATATACATTCATGTAGAATCCTCTAATCAAGGGGGAGCTTAATACGAGCAATTAAGGGTCCATTTATTAGAGGATTTGAAATTCAAATTTTGAATTAAGAATTCTCTTCTATAAAACCAAGAGAGAGAGGAGGAGGGAATCTTGAAATTTAAAAAGAAAGATATTTATTTCGAAATTCAAAATTCAAAATAGTCTTTATGGGTTTAAAAGAATATCCACTAATCAAGGGGGAGCTTAATAGCCTATTTATTACCCTATTTGAAATTCAAAATTTGAATTAAGAATTCTCTTCTATAAAACTATGGGAGGAGGGAGGAAAAAGGGAGCTTTGTTTTTTGAAAATTCTCTCTTTCAATTTCTCTCCCACTTTCTCCCTTTCTTTTCTACAGTACCCGCGGGTACTGTAGCAGCCCCTCTCTCTCTCTCTCTCTCTCTTTCTCTCTCTCTCTCTCTCTCTCTCTCTCTCTCTCTACATCTCTCTCAAACCAGCGGCTATTAGTGCAAGAGGTGGACTCGAGACACTACAACTGACCATTGGAAGGAGTCCAAGGCTACCAAGGATCCGCGTGAAGGGCTACGACAGTTGCAAACATCAATTTTCTCTCTCCATTGTCTCTCTCTCTAGGTTTTGAGTTCTCCATGTTACACTGTATTTTGAATATTTTCTGTAAAAGTTTTCTTATGAAAGTTATATTAATGTTTGATTTTAAATATCTCTGTAAAATTTCATATTGTTCTGATAACGAATGACAGTGGCTCCTTTGAAAATAGTTATCTTTTCTCCATCTTTTTGTTCTACAACTTTTATTTTTTCTTCTGTTGACACTACTCAAATTTTATATTCTACTTTTAATTAGTGGTTTAGAGGTAGTCTTAGTTCAGTAGATAGTCTGATTATGCTCGTTTAGGGGTGTTCCTTTTGTGAGTTCATAGTAAGTCCGGTTAATTTCAATTCTTTAACAAATCAAATCATCATGCTCCCTCTTCTTTCTTCTCTATTTTTCCTCTAAAAACTCAAAGTTTTCAACTTTAAAAATCTATTTCCCTGTGGATTCGACCCAATCTCACCACTTGCTATTTTTCAAATAATTATATGTAAAAATTAGAATTTTAATATTGATGTTCGAATATGCTTAACGACACATAATTTCGAGCGATCAATTAGCAGATGGCTTGCAGTGGCTGCAAAGACAAGTGCATCATCATCGCCTCACACAACACAAGAAACTCGATCCTCTCATCTCCTCAATGTACTCCTTTACAGTATGAACTTAGCCAATAAGTACACAAGCCGCGAGGGAGCACATTGATTAGATGAGGGGGTCCAATTTTATAATAAGTACGTTGCACACATTGCACACGCACGCATAATACAAACACACACAATGGCCTCTCCATAAAGTTTAGGAGAGAGGATACCGGAGGCTCAGATGGAAAAAAATTTAGCCCCTAGGGGCTTCCGTATGCTTCAGCGATCCGCACAAACGGCTGCAACCCGATTGCCCACCAGGGCCGTCCAGGGCTGCCACGCCATTAGCAGATGTCTTGTAGTGGCTGCAAAGGCAAGTGCATCATCATCGCCTCACACAACACAAGAAACTCGATCCTCTCATGTCCTCGACGTGCTCCTTGACAGTGTGAACTTAGCCAATAAGTACACAAGCCGCGAGGAAGCACATCGATTACATAAGGGGGTCCAACTTTTTACAATAAGTACATGTGGAAATCCAAAAATAATTCCAATAAAAAGTTGTGCTAAACATGTCATAATAAGTTATATTTCCCCACCTCCCCAAGTGGGAGGCCAGCAACCCCAAGAGAAATGGATCCTAGTCTCTTTTGCAGCTGCACGATCAAGGGGAATTGTGCAGAGCTAGTCACAACGTTTACAAAACTTAAATCTGGATCTCAATGGCCTAGGTGCAGGTCCATCCAGATGTGTGTCCGTCCCAACATGACCAAGTTTGGGAAATATGTCTGAACATGTGGATCACTTTCTATAATTAACAGGGGCCAATGAAAGTTGGCATGTTCCTGAATGTTTTCAGTAAATAAAATATGAAAATAACAACTTTGGTTACACACTACATCTTTGGTTTGTGTGATTCTAACCCTTGTGATCTTGTGTGTATAAAGCAAGTAAGGTGCTGGACTACCTGTAGGTCCTCCATAACAGATGGGTGTGCATCCTTGACATCAGAAATGGCAAGGCCCTCTGGGAATTTCCTTATCAATGAAAGCAGCTGCTCTTTCCCCACCAGGTGGTGTTTTGGCTAAAAATAAACTTAAGAGCCAAATTAGATTTCACCAGGGATCTAATAGTATGCCAACATTGGCAGTTGACTGAAGAATAATGCTAGGTGGTGATATCATTTTGGACAACACGTAAGAGAGTTTGCATAGGAAATTCTACAAGAACACCCCCTGGCACTCATGCAATAAGGAGCAATATGTGATGATCTACATGTCATTGGTCGTTCTTTATCAGAAGTGCTATACTGATTTGGTTAACAAAAGTTGAACATAGAGAGACATAGATACCCCTTGGGGAAAACCATGAAATTAAAATTTTCTAAATGCAAATACAGAAAGAAGATGCAAAACCAGTTGGTATGCAGAAAGACTCCTGGCAAAACACTGTGAGTATTTGCTGAGGTTTAGAACTAATTACCTTGTAGAATAAGTGTTTCCCATCATAAAAGACCTTTGGATTATTTTTCAAACTGCTAAAGATGGTTGTGTTGCTGTCTACATCAACATAACATGCTTCGTTTATCTATTTTGAGGTAAGAGCTTGCCTTGTCAACAAAACTTGAAAATATAAATCCAATATATACTTGAATTACAGTCGAAGATAGTAGCATGCAAACTAGGTGACAACAACTATTTTTAAAAGCTTATGTATAAAAATATGTTATATGTATTTAACCAACCGCTTTGTAGGATACTTCTTCCCATCCTATTTCTTGTGAGCAAGTATCACTCAAGTTCACTTTAGCAGAAAACATGAAGGTCACGAAGCCATTAGCCTGCCAAACACAGCTTTCCCTTCTATCATATTTTACATATTAGCCAAAGTTGGCCAAGAAGAACTTCATTATCTTAGGGAAAGAGCTCTAGGGTGGTCTCCAAAATGTTAGCCCTCACAGAGTCTGAAACAGACACAAAGTGAGGTATACCAGCATCTACAACCATTTGTGTGGACACAACTTTGTTATAGCTATCATACATGTAGTTCATGTGCACAATCAGGGCCAACAAGTGCTTTTGCCACTAAAATTTGGAAAAATATTTTCACATTCATAGTAGACATTCGTTGTTCTTGCACAATACATACTGTAACACAGAAACTAAATATTCAAAAGGGAATTGGAAATTGAAAATGTGGAGAAACATTATTCAAAGTATACATTCAAGACTATAAATCTATAAATGTGCATCAAACGTGGAATTTATACTTACATCTCGATACGGGAAATCATCTACTTCAAGCATGTGAATTACGTGCCCCATATTTGACCGCTTTGTTGAATCAGGATCCACACATCTCAGTGCCACTAAAAGGGCTTTCTTCAATGCCCTTAGAGAAGGCTTCTCAGGCATCTTGGGATCCACTACACCCTTAGAATTGTGATTACTAACCATAACTTTGAGCTACTCAACAAGATTAACCTGAAAGATTTTTAAACATATTATTAATTCTAACTGAAAGATGTTTAGCATATGTTCTAGTAGTGAACCTCATACAGACCTCTCTAGGAGGCCTATTGTAGTCAACTGCTTTCTTGCTGAAATTATCTCTATTATTAAGATTCCAAAGCTGTACACATCACTCCTCTCATTTAACATACCAGTGCCAGAATATTCAGGTGCCACATAGCTACCAAAGGATAAATGTAAAGCTAACAGCATTAAGTCAATCAGTAGCCATGAGAAAGAATGCAACTTTCTCCCATAAATACAGACAAGTAGGCAGCCAAATCATGAGTAGTGAAAACTGAACTAACCCAAAAGTTTCCATCATACGAGTTGTGACATATCTTCTCTCTGAACCTAAGAGCTTTGTGAGTCCAAAATCAGATACCTTGGGATTCCACTGCCTGTCAAGCAAAATGTCGCTAGACTTTATGTCGCGATGAACAACCTTGGGCTCAAGCCCCTCATGCAAATACATTAGCCTGCATCTAGGTAAGGTTTTATGCATGATGAGCATAAGATAATGAGCAAACGTAAAGCCAGCTTGATTGGGATGCAAGCATCAATAAAACATATACCCTTTTGCAGTTCCAAGAACAATGTTCATTCGGATTTCCCATGTAATAGGACTAGTGGGGCCAACATCACCATGAAGCCACTGTTCTAAGTTTCCATTATCCACATATTCATACACAAGCATCCTAGCATGACAATAGCATAGAAAAAAAGAAGAAAAAACCTACATTGATTCAAGCATGAAGAATTGCCCTTCAACAACAACATAGCACATTGGTAAAATTCAAGTAAACTGAAACCATAAAGCACTGTATTGGCTATACCTATGAGCCCCTTCCGCACAATATCCAAGCAGTCTGACTAAATTCTTATGCCTAACTCACCCAATTGCTTCCACTTCAACCTTAAACTCCTTCTCAGCTTGTCCCCTAGAGGAAAGAGGATGACAACAACCAGCATTTAAAAGTAACTTCAAATTAAACAACATTTTATCTCCAAATGAGATACTAAAACTACAAATTCTCTGAAAAAATTCATAATCCATCACCCTCTTAGATAAACTATAAATTCCATTCTTTAAATCAAGCAAGAAAATTGACAGGCCAAAGCTTTCGTTGTAAATATGCCAGAGGCAAGGAAGCTAGGCAGAAGGGGCACCTGTTGTTGAGCAAGTTCTTCACAGCGACCTGGGTATTATCCTCGAGGACGCCATGGTATACGATGACATAGCCTCCTTCCCTAATCACGTTCTTGTCCGCGAACCGATCGGTGGCGGCTTTGAGCTCCCTGAGGGTGTACTAGTGCCCCCATCCCAGGTGAGACACCTCGGGGATAGCAACGGGGACGGCGTCTGCCAGCCTGTACTCCTCGCTTCTGTACGAGGACCCCTTGCCGCCGCTCCCGCGCTCCGAGTACGTGACCTAGTGATCCTTTCTGAGCTCAATGTGGATCCTCTGTAGCACCACAGGGCTCCCTGTTAGTTTTAGGTGGCCTACAAGCCAATCTGATTATGTAAATCTCGTTCATTTATTAATAAAATGATATAATATTCATTATGTGTAAATCGCATTAATTATCGTTTCATAATGAAGTCCGTGAATATGTGCTATAGTGATCAGATTATGATGAGATCATACTAATGAGACTGATCACTTAAACACACATACTCTTAATTGTTCCTAGTCGGAGGATATCCGAGAAGAACATCGGATATCCGGTTAGACTAGTACAGATTACTCCTGCTCATATGATGAGGGTGACTGATCTCATAAGTCACTTGTGTGGAGACACTAAGGCAAATCTATAGGTGCTCATTGGAGAATGAGTTCACTGAACTGATCCGACTGAATCGCTGGATGGTATTGTACCTCACTGTCAACCAGCTTGATTCTATTGTCGCAGTTGCGTGCATGGGCCTCGGACCTTAGACACTAAGGACACCTTGTCGGTGGACTTCTGTGCTTTGACCTTGGTTTACGAATCTCTAGCCACGGGATTCTAATATGCCAAGGATTGGGTACAGCGGAATACCGTCGAAGGGAATTGTGTGTCAATAAGGAATCATTCGCTCTCGGTACTTAGAGAGAGAATGCTCTAGGAAGGATGCGCGAAAGTCCCTGGCCAGGGCGGACGATAATATTGGGAAAGGAGTTTTCCGATATTCATCAGCGGCATCCAATCCAAGTGAGTCGACCGGTTAGGGTTTGACAGCTCGCTATACCCTGAGTTGACTCGAGAGCATTGTACGAATGAAGGATTATATCCACGCGGTAACTATCGGCGGAAAGGTTCCAATAGTGGGTTACTTAACCCCAATACCTTCCGGGTTCACGCGGTGTTGCTTGGCACCCAACGTGATCGGAGGCCTGGTCGAATTCGATGTGCGACATCAATTCAATTGATTAATTAATTAATAAAAGGGTTATTAATTGATTAATAAAGCCAATGAGGAGTCACTGGACTTGTTGGGCCATTAACTGGACTGGTACTTGGGCCTAGAGGGTCACACGCACATGATTCTCAAGGCGATGGATAAATAAGTGGGTTTTATACAAATTGGGGGTTTTTATGAAAAACCCCGCGGTTAGTATAAAACATAGTGAATGGGATGAGCAGGCCAAACTGCTGCTAATCCTAGCCGCCCCTCCTCTGTTTCTCTCTCTCTGTGGCGTCCAGACATATCCAGATCTGCTCCGCCGCTTCTCCGAATCCCGTTCGACGGGAAATCGTCCGCGCTTTGCGGCGATCGTTGCGGTGACCGGCAGAGGTTTCGTGGGCTGCGAAGAACGAGGAACACGAGGATATCCGTCGCGGGGAGGATCGCATGGACTTCGCTCGAGGCCGGGCACTTGCGGGGCTTGAGGTGTCGCACCGACGGAACCGAACGGTTGCGGATTCGAATCCGCACACGGTGAGAATCGATTATCCGATAATCATTGTTTTTAGTTTTTCGAAACGGAAAAACGGATCGCTGGTTTATTTTATTTTCCGCTGCGTGAGCGATCCAGAGAAACCCGAGAAATCCCAACAGTGGTATCAGAGCCAGGTTCCACTGTTTCTCGTCCCGTTTCGATCTCCGAAATTAATTTTCTCATGAGTTATTCCATGCACAAACTCGATTATGTTGCTGGGATCATGTTCATGTGATGAATACGAAATAATTAGATTATTTTGATGCAAGATCGGATTTTATTTGGGGTTTTTTTCGTGTTCTTCGTGGGATGAAGAACGACAGGTTTGTGCGGCTTTAATCGGGCCTTCCCATGCTATGGGGTGATGGCTGGAGATCCTGGTGTGACCAGGGATCTCTCTGGTCATTAACAGAGCTGGTGGCTGGCGCCGGTGAGCTGCACTAGGTGGCCGGATAAGGGGCTATTCTTACCCTTTTAGTTTTTGAGGAAAACCAGACATAAAGGGGAATAGAAGGCTCAGACAACAGCCTTGGGCCACCGCCGGCAGTCCTGCTGGGCTGGGCACGTTGCCGGCGCTGGGGCGACGCCGGCGGGGGGCCTGGCGACGCCGGCGGGGGGCCTAGCGGCGCCGGCCGGCTGCAGCGCTGCATCACCACCTGCAACTACCGCTTAGAGATTTTTCTGCTGGTAGTTAGGCCTCACCGACGTGCCCACCGGCGTCGTGGCCGTCACCGGCGAGAGTGGACGGCGGCGTCGGGCCGGCCGCCGCCCACCGGCCACCCCGAAGCTTCCTCCACCGAAACCCTAACCCTAGTTGCAGGTCGTGGGCGGCGGCGGGGAGGAAGACTGGCTTGGACCGGCGGTCCCGAGCCGGTCGGACCGGCCGGGCCAGGTCCAGGGCCTGACCGGGCCAGGCCCGAGCCAGGCACCTGCCTGGTTCGAGCCCTGGCTCGACCAGGACCCGAGCCCAGGGCCCAGTCCAAGCGGCTGAACCACCCCACCCTTATTTTTCATCTTTTAAACAATTAAACCCCAGCTTTGCCCATTTAATTTATATAAAATTGGATTTTACTTTTAAAATTCAAAATGTTTTGAGATTTTATTTTATTATTCAATTTTATTTTATTTGGGCTTATTGATGATTTTTGAATCAATTTTAATTAACATTTAGTTGTTAATTGATTAATGTTAATTGTTAGTTTAATAGTTAAACTAATAATTAATCTTAATAAAACTAATTTAATGGTTAAATTAGTAATTAATAATTATTCGTCTAACAGTTAGATTATTAATTATTATTTCAACTAATTGTTAATTAATATGTAAGTTAATTGTTAATTTAAGAGTTAAATTGAGAATTAACTTAGATGACTAATTTAAGTGTTAAATTAGTAGTCTTTATATCGTTAGTTATTAATTTAAGGGTTAAATTAATGATTAACATTAATCTTATAATCTAATGGTTAGATTAGTAATTATTGATTAATTAAATTTGATTGTTAATTTAAGTGTTAAGTTAATAATTAATTTTAAATTAACTAATCTAAGTGTTAGATTAGTAGTTAATAATTAATTTGGTTGATTATTAATTTAAGTGTTAAATTATGAATTAACTTTGTTGGACTAGTCTAAGAGTTAGATTAGTCATTAATAGTCTAATTGTTAGATTATTAATGAGGTTTAATCTAAGTGTTAGATTATTAGAATTGTTTTAATTTTCATGGAATAATCTGAAATTATTAATTTGGAGTGTGTGCACATGTGATGTGTGTTTATTGCTTTCAAATTTTGATTTAATTGCATGTTAAGTTAATAAATGAGTTTTTCGAAATTCAAATACCAATTTTGATTGGATCCCAGTTTTTGAAAGCCAAAACTTATTTATTTTTAAAACTCATTTATTTTAGCCATATGATGCGCTGAATCATGTGTGGAATGTTTAAAACACACCGTGGTCATGGATATGCACTTAATTTATTATTCATGTGATGAATGGATTGTGTGGATCGTGGATGTATGATTGTTTATTAATTGTTAATAAATAGAGGTCTGCGTACCTCTCTCTCTCATACTCTGATGTATGTCTACCTCACTCTCTCTCTTGTACTCGCCATAAGGCCTTCTTCAATTTACTTGTAATTCTAGAATTATTATAATCTGATCGAGGCAACCGAGGAAGGAGCGAGGACGATCTACAGCTGCAACCAGGAAGGCGAAAAGATGAAGATCCTTTGCCTATGTGTTTGCAGGTTTATCTAATGTAAATGTTATATTAGATTGTGTGTGCGTTTGACTGTTGGCTCCAGTCAAACCCACTGTGCTATCTTTGACCACACTAGACATGTATGTGATGCATTGTTTTCTTTTGATTATGAATCAAAGCAGGTTATAGTATTTAGTAAATATATACGATATATTTATACTATCACCTAGGAGAGACCAAGATAAAAGTTATCTAAATACCCTCAGATAAACTCTAAGCCGTAACATGAGTAGTTAAGAACTTATCGCGTGGTCTACCATCGTTATAGTCATAGGATTCGAATCACTTTAGGTAGGTTTGTTGTGCTATCCACAAGGCCTGCTTAATTGGGAGGAGAAACTGTGACTATGGCATTAGATGCCTATAGATCGGGGTAGAGGAACTATGTAGCTTTGTTGTGCTATCCACAAGGGCTGCATACAAATCTATACTCGTCGCGTAACGATAGTTAGCTTAGAACAGAATTAGTGGTTTGTTGTGCTATCCACAAGGCCATTAAATCTCTGGGGACCGAAGCTATGATTAGATATTGCAAGGAGTTGCAAGTCCCATGAGTTGGGTGCTCTTTGATTGTATTACAGTTTGTTGTGCTATCCACAAGGTTGTAGTGCAAGTCATTGAGATTCTGATCCCCACTAGGAGACTGTCGGCGTCTCCCGTTCTGTATAACTGAGGGTTATACAGTCTGTCGAAAATTAGTGGGAGTTAAACTTAAACAAAAGACCATATCTTGTTTTAAATTTTAATAATTGAATATCTGCTAAATAGATTTTACTTATCTCCTGTAGGGAATTATGTCGTCGAATAACCCACTCCGTGGCATACTTGATGCCCTTATGACTTACCTGATCTACTCGGATTGGTTCAGAAACTTGAAGAATGTCTTCAGATCTGAGCACATTGACTTTGTCCCTAGAGCTGATCCTCCTGCTGAATCGGCATTGGATGCCCCCGAAGCAGGGATGATAGCTAACGATAAAAGATCGAAGGACAAAGGCAAAAGAGTAGTGAAGGGTGACTGCTTCTACTATAAGCAGTATGGTCACTGGAAGATGAACTGCAAGGAGTTCCTTAACGATAAAGCTCATGGAAGAGTGAAGTTGTCTGAAGCTTCAGATATCTATATGATAGATATCAACTTATCAGTTAGAGATTCCACATCTTGGATATTGGATACCGGATGTGCTTCTCATATCTGTCATGATGCACAGATACTGACAAGTAAGCGCAAGCTGAGACATGGTGAGGTAGAATTGAGGCTAGGAAACGGCGCAAAAGTTGCGGCGATTGCTGTTGGGACAGCAAACCTCAAGCTTCCATCAGGAGACACCTTACTATTAGAAGATTGTTATTATGTTCCTAGCATAATAAAGAACATCATATCAATATCTTGTTTGGACAAGATAGGATATAGGTTCACTATTAAGAATAGAAGTTGTTCGATTTATTATGGTAATAAATCAATAGCTTCAGCATCTTTAGTCAACGGTCTATATCTATTAGATGTTTCTTATTACAATCTTCAGATTTATAATGCTCTTAAGAAGAGCAAGAATTGTGTGAACCAAGCCTATATGTGGCATTGTAGACTTGGGCACATTGGCGAAAGCAGGTTGCAAAAGTTGCACAAGCATGGTTACTTAACTGCATTCGATTACGAATCGCTTGCAACATGTGAATCCTGCCTTATGGGAAAGATGGCAAAATCTCCATTTACTGGATATGGAGAATGTGCCAAGGACATTCTTGAACTAATACATTCGGATGTATGTGGTCCCATGTCTACCCAAGCCAAAGGTAGCTTTTCATACTTCATCGCGTTCACCGATGACTTCTCAAGATTCAGCTATGTATACTTAATGAAGTACAAGTTGGAAGCATTTGAGAAGTTCAAGGAGTTCAAGAATAAGGTAGAGAAGCAATTAGGAAAGAGTATTAAAGCTCTTCGATCAGATCGAGGAGGAGAATACTTGAGTACTAATTTCACACAATTCTTAAAGGATAATGGTATCCTTTCTCAGCTGACGCCTCCATATACACCACAGATGAATGGTGTATCAGAATGAAGGAATCGCATCTTGTTGGACATGGTGCGATCCATGATGAGCTTTTAAGGATTACCAGTGTCCCTCTGGGGGTATGCTCTAGAGTCAGCAGCATACCTACTGAACAGAGTACCCAGCAAGTCTGTAGCCTCTACTGCATATGAGATATGGAAAGGCAGGAAACCAGAATTTAAACATTTTAAAGTCTGGGGTTGTCCTGCTCATGTAAAGAGGCATGATCCAGACAAGCTGGAATCGCGAACTGATAAATGTAGGTTTATGGGATATCCAAAGGAAACCTTTGGATACTATTTTTCCATCTTAGTGAACAAAAGGTGTTTGTCGCCAGGAAAGTTGTCTTCTTGGAAGAGGAATACCTTCTCCAAGAGGACAGTGGGAGTAAAATAGTACTGGAAGAGGTTCCAGATCCCCAAACAGCTATATTATCATCAGATGAGATATCAGTTCCTGAATCTGTTCATGTACACACAGATGAGCCTCGTAGATCTGGTAGAGTACCTAGACTATCCGAACGATATGTGGGACACATTGCTGAAGGTAAGTCTAAGGTACAATATAATGAGGATGATGATCCGAAAACCTACCAGGAGGCCATAGAAGGCCCAGAAGCCAGGAAATGGCGAGAAGCCATAAACTCAGAAATCCAGTCCATGTACACCAACCAAGTTTGGAACTTGGAGGACTTGCCCGAGGGTATTGTACCCAACGGTTGCAAGTGGATCTTTAAGAGAAAGATCGGTGCTGATGGACGGATCGACACTTATAAGGTAAGGTTGGTGGCAAAGGGATATCGTCAAAGGTAAGGAATTGACTATGACGAGACTTTCTCACCAGTTGTCATGATAAAGTCGATCAGAGTTCTACTCGCCATTGCTGCACATTTTGATTATGAAATCTGACAGATGGATGTGAAGACTACCTTCCTTAATGGTAACCTTGAGGAAGAGGTGTATATGATACAACCAGAAGGTTTCACATCCAAAGAATCTCCATATAAAGTGTGCAGGCTTCAGAGGTCCATTTATGGACTGAAGCAGGCTTCCCGGAGCTGGAACATAAGATTTGACGAGACTGTCAAGTCTTATGACTTCATTAAGAATGAAGATGAGCCTTGTGTGTACAAGAAGATCAGTGGGAGTGCAGTCACTTTTCTAGTTCTTTACGTAGATGACATACTACTCATTGGGAATGATGTAGCTATGATGTCATCAGTAAAGATCTGGCTGTCGAAAAACTTCTCCATGAAGGATTTAGGAGAAGCATCCTACGTATTGGGAATACGGATCTATAGAGATAGATCAAAGAGGATGCTTGGAATGACCCAATCCTTGTACATAGATACTATAGTCAAAAGGTTTGGCATGGAAAATTCCAAGAAAGGTCTCATACCGATGAGACATGGAATTAGTCTCTCAAAGGAGCAGTCTCCTAAGACTCCTGATGAGAGGGCATTTATGGATAGAATACTCTATGCCTCTGCCATAGGATCTATCATGTATGCCATGCTATGTATATGGCCTGATATTGCATTTGCTCTAAGTGTTACGAGCATATTTCAGGCTAATCTAGACGAAGAGCACTGGAAGGCAGTGAAATGTATCCTTAAGCACTTGAGAAGAACTAAGGATATGTTTCTTGTCTATGGAGGAGGTGACTTGAAACTGCGAGGCTTTACTGACTCGAGTTTCCAGTCAGATCCAGATGATAGCAAGTCTACATCTGGATTCGTGTTTACTTTGAACGGAGGCGCAATGTGCTGGAAGAGTTCCAAGCAAGTAACCACTGCAGATTCGACGACTGAAGCTGAGTACATCGCTGCAGCTGAAGCCGCCAAGGAAGCAGTATGGTTGAAGAAATTCATCACCGACCTCGGCGTAGTTCCCAGCATCTATGAACCTGTTCCACTGTTGTGCGACAACAATGGAGCAATTACGCAAGCGAAAGAACCGCGGTCTCATCAGAAATCGAAGCATATTCTGAGGCGCTTTCACCTTATCAAAGAGATCATATCCAGAGGAGATGTAGTAGTGGAAAGAGTTCCATCCGTCGACAATGTAGCGGATCCACTGACAAAGCCGTTAGCTCAAATTGTGTTTGAGCGTCACCTAGAGTCTATAGGCTTATTGTATAAAGGTGATTGGCTTTAGTCCAAGTGGGAGATTGTTAGTTTTAGGTGGCCTACAAGCCAATCTGATTATGTAAATCTCGTTCATTTATTAATAAAATGGCATAATATTCATTATGTGCAAATCGCATTAATTATCGTTTCATAATGAAATCCGTGAATATGTGCTATAGTGATCAGATTATGATGAGATCATACTAATGAGACTGATCACTTAAACACACATACTCTTAATTGTTCCTAGTCGGAGGATATCCGAGAAGGACATCGGATATCCGGTTAGACTAGTACAGATTACTCCTGATCATATGACAAGGGTGACTGATCTCATAAGTCACTTGTGTGGAGACACTAAGGCAAATCTGTAGGTGCTCATTGGAGAATGAGTTCACTGAACTGATCCGACTGAATCGCTAGATGGTATTGTACCTCACTGTCAACCAGCTTGATTCTATTGTCGCAGTTGCGTGGATGGTCCTCGGACCTGAGACACCAAGGACACCTTGTCGGTGGACTTCTGTGCTTTGACCTTGATTTACGAATCTCTAGCCACGGGATTCTAATACGCCAAGGATTGGGTACAGCGGAATACCGTCGAAGGGAATTGTGTGTCAATAAGGAATCATTCTCTCTCGGTACTTAGAGAGAGAATGCTCTAGGAAGGATGCGCGAAAGTCCCTGGCCAGGGCGGACGATAATATTGGTAAAGGAGTTTTCCAATATTCATCAGCGGCATCCAATCCAAGTGAGTCGACCGGTTAGGGTTTAACAGCTCGCTATACCCTGAGTTGACTCGAAAGCATTGTACGAATGAAGGATTATATCCATGCGGTAACTGTCGGCGGAAAGGTTCCAAGAGTGGGTTACTTAACCCCAATACCTTCCGGGTTCACGCGGTGTTGCTTGGCACCCAACGTGATCGGAGACCCGGTCGAATTCGATGTGCGACATCAATTCGATTGATTAATTAATTAATAAAGGATTATTAATTGATTAATAAAGCCAATGAGGAGTCACTGGGCTTGTTGGGTCATTAACTGGACTGGTAATTGGGCCTAGAGGGTCACACGCACATGATTCTCAAGGCGATGGATAAATAAGTGGGTTTTATACAAACCGGGGGTTTTTATGAAAAACCACGCGGTTTGTATAAAACATAGCGAACGGGCTGAGCAGGCCAAGTTGTTGCTAACCCTAGCCGCCCCTCCTTTGTTTCTCTCTCTCTCTGGCGTCCAGACAGATCCAGATATGCTCCGCCGCTTCTCCGAATCCCGTTTGACGGGAAATCGTCCGCGCGTTGCGGCGATCGTTGCGGCGACCGGCGGAGGTTTCGTGGGCTGCGAAGAACGAGGAACGCGATGATATCCGTCGCGGAGAGGATCGCGTGGACCTCGCTAGAGGCCGGGCACTTGCGCGGCTTGCGGTGTCGCACCGACGGAACCGAACGGTTGCGGATTCGAATCCGCACATGGTGAGAATCGATTATCCGATAATCATTGTTTTTAGTTTTTCGAAACGGGAAAACGGATCGCTGTTTTATTTTATTTTCCGCTGCGTGAGCGATCTAGGGAAATCCGAGAAATCCCAACACTCCCCTCCTTCGACGGCGGGGGAAGCGCCGCCTACCGTTCCTTCGACGGTGCATGTGGATTTGGCTCGGAGAGGGGAGTCTGGAGGACTTGGGCAAGGGGATTGGGGTGGGCCGGGTCGACGCGGTTTTCCTGGATATCCTTAGTGACAATGGGGATGGTGGGCTTGTGGGCGGCCTCAGTTAGGTGGTGTTGTTGCCATCGTTGTTGTTGTTGTTGGTAATGGTGGCAGCAACGGGAGGAGGGCCTGTTGCACTTGGCAACGAACCAGAGGGAAAGAGGGAAAGGGAAGGGCGTGGGAAGGACGATGGCCAGGGGTCGGCAACCGGAGCGGGGGAGGACGACGGTCGGCGGTGGCAACCGGAGGGGCGGACAATGGCGGTTGCCGAGCTGGAGGGAGGTGGCAGCGATTAGGGCACGGGAGGGAGAAAAGAGGGAGAGAGGGAGAGGGAAAGGAAAGGGCGTGCGAGGATCAGATCTTACAGGGTTTTTGTCCACGGCTACAAAGCTAGCTGTTGACATAAGGAGGATATGTCAACGGCTAATTTGTAGCCATTGACACATAAAAGGATATGTCAACTGCTAATTTACAACTGTTGACATATATAGTGTTGTTATTATTATTATTATTTTATGTGTGTGTGTCAACGATTATGACAGCAGCCGTTGACATATACAAGATATATCAACGACTATAAGTGTAGCTGTTGATATATCTTAAGTATATTTATTTTTATTTTTTATCTATATTGTATGTCGACGGCTAGAGTTATAGCCTTTGACATATATAGTATATGTCAACGGCTATATCTTTAGCCGTTGATATATCTTAAATATATGTAAACGGTAGTCATAGCCGTCGACATATAATATTATTGTAGACGGTCATGTTTTAGCCGCTGACTAATATTTTTTTTATCGACGATTGTCTTTAGCCGTCGACATATATTCACTGACAAATCCCCTCCTCCTTGTAGTGTACTCAGGACAGCAAGGCAGTAAAACAGGTATAACGTTTTATACCAATATTCAAAAATAGTGAAATTAGTGATATTAGAACGATAATAAAAAGTTATAAAACTTTATAGAATAAATGATTTTCTAATTCGGACATTTAAGGGGTTGAATTTAAAGATTTTCAGAAAAGGAAACTACAGGTGACATGAACATAGTCCAATTTGCACTATAAAGTAACTTTAACTTGGTGATTAAGTCATGGGGAGTAGGAGTTCGACTCTACCAAAGAAATGAGGTATTAGTGATTATATTAAGAATGTAAATAAGCATAAATAGAGCATTGGGATCTTGCTCAAAGCTCTATTGCATACAGCTCTCTTCCAATGGTAAGTTCATGTGATGTTCTTGAGAGAATAGATGATTATTTGTTTTGAGATTTTTTATTCTAATCAATATTTTATATTATTAGAGGTTTAGATAACGTGATAAAACTTAGAGAATGTGAAAAAATAATTTAGAGAAAGAAGAAATCGTGGATAGATAGCAAAGAAGCCATAGGGGAACCCAGAGCCGATCTTTCTTCAAGAGATAGGTAGATAACTCTAAATATAATCTATTTTGTATTAAAAATTATATTATTTTTAAAAGATTTAAAAAGTTAATCAATTAGTAAAAAGTTTTACATATATGTCTAATTCATGATCAGCAAGTTTTAAGTTTTTGTGATCTTCTTTATTATTTATTTTATGATTATTATCTCAGTCTATGCAATCTATCCATTCAATCTATTTTGTTTCTATTGAGTTACAAATGTTTGTTCTCCTTGGTCCGATGTCCAATTGAATTACAATTTTTATAGAAACTTATTTTATATGTTATCTTCATGTCTAATAAATTTTATAATTTAATAAAGTCATTGTCTATTTATTTCATAATTTATTTGTCGTACTATACATTCTGTGCAAATAATTTTGAAATCTTAATTTGTGCATCTTATATATCACTTGATTCATATCCAAATCATGTCAAATGTTGTGAAGACCTTTTTTATATTATCCTTAACTTCTATATAAATTTTTACAATTTTATGACTCCGTTTGCTATTTATTTTGCCCTCTATTTTGATTTATCGAAAGTCTATTTAAGTCAGATTCTCGAAATCAAAGTGAGAGTCTAAATTATATCATACTAATCCAGAAATTAATGAAACTTTTTTCACACTTTACATATGACCCATTTGACATGCTATCCAAGTTTGACAATTTTCTGAATCTGTTTGATAATATTCGGCCTATTTGTTGATTTTTCAACTTTGAAAATCAGTTTTGATAGCCGAAAAATATGCTTGTTATTCCAAAAATTCTAAGAAACTTCTTTTGACAATGTTTTATGTCCAGCAGCCTATTTTGATCAGCTTTACTCTGATTATCTATGTATATGACTATGTTGATTCTTTAAGTAACTATTTTGTATATAAAAGTATATATTTTAACTCTTATATGTAAATATCACTATGTCAACTTAATTTTCAGATGTATGATCATTATGAAGTCTGTGAAAGTATATTTGTGTCATATTTATTTGATATATGTTTGGATATTACTATTTTAAAGAGATCGGTTCTCGTTTTATAAGCGTCCGTGGATGAGTTCTGCCCTTGGACAAAAGGAAAATCTCGGTGACTGTATTTTATTTGCAGTCATCCAAGGTGGGACAATAGACTCCCGACTATGCATGTGCCAAGATCTTAGCATACTTGCCTATATACTCTGATATTTGTTTGTTCGACTCTTTATATGGTGATTGGATACATGTCTATTTGATATGTTTGGATTTAACTTGTTTGACACATAATTATGAAAAATAATTTGTTGTTTAGATCCATTTGGTTCAGCTTATGATCTGCTCAGTTTGTTCTTTTAACATCTACACTCAGTGATTTTCATCTAAGTCTATTTGATTAAGAATTCATGTTCATTCTGATTAGTTATCCTGACAATATAAACTCTGATTTGATAAGATAACATACCATGATAAATTTACTATATGTTTAGTTCGATATGTTCAGGTTGATATATAATATATTCTAATAATGGTTAGTAGACATATTCAGTTAGACAAGTATCTGATCATGCCGTATATGTTATATGTTAGTCTATCCATTCATGCTATTAAAAAATACATTTAATTTGATGAGCTTATATCTCATTATATTTTATATCATGTTCTTATTTGAACTATATATAGAAATGTGTAAAATCATGTTTAATATAATTGTATAATATGATTTATAAAATTTACTATATTTTAAGTCATGTGAATGGTTTGAAGCTTACTGAGTGGTTGTACTCATAAATCTTATTAACATTTTCGGAGTCTAAGAAAGAGAACCTGAAATTTGAAGAGACTTTTGATTGAGACATTTGACATTTTCAAGATGTTATTTGGATTTAAATTTACAGCTGTCTTAGATTTAATATAGTAGGGATAATGAGAAATTGATGTTTTTTTTTATTTAAGGAGATTTAGAATTTCTATACAAATTATTGGATATTGTAATTTGTAAACTTTGGTATTATTTTTTTTATTTGGATATCTTGGATTACTTGATGGTTCTGACATTTATTTAAATCACCTTATTATTATTTAGCTCTCATATCTATTTGTCATAGTGAAATTTGTTCTGAGATTACGCAGTTAAACTCTGAGTTAAAAAAAAAAATGAATCGAATTCGGAGCGTGATAATATGGTATCAAAGCATCCACAACCATCTGATCTTAAGTCATATCAATTGATCTTAAAAGATATGATGAAGTTTAACATTAGTATGATCTTAGATTTAGATTAGTAATTAAAGTAATACCTAATTACAAGTTATAGTTTGGAGATTTGGGAATAGGTGATTATAAATGACGTGTTTAATTGGTTTACACAATTAAACTTATATAAAGAGAATTCTTAGTATGACAGGAGATTAAGGAGATTCAATTTTTTTCTTTTAAGGGAGAGAACTAGTTATAAGATATATAGGTGCCACCTATTTATACCTTTCTATTAAATTTGTTAAATTATTAAAAATTGATCTACTCTTATTCTTGATTCTTTGATAATTAATATTAAAGATATCTCGACCACAACGTATATTTTTATATTTAATTAACAATCTATTCAACTAAAATCACATTAACAATCAGACAACTTAGATAATGGTGAAACATTTATTGCTAGTTCTCCATACTTCTTCCCTTCATTTTTTCTTTTCATTTTTTCTTGGTTATTCACTTAAGTAGTTTCATATTCACATCATCTTCTATAATAAGTGTGTACGTGTCCTAAGATATTTATATGTATAATTTTGACTCCTACCTATATATAGTTATAAATATAATCGGACTCCCAGTCCCCCATATGCTGCCATATAAATGTCCCTTTATAATTGTTGATAAAAACACAAATATCTCCATGCATCAAATGAACAAGCGGAAGCATGCACGGAGATGGATCGTAACGGAAAACGTACCTTAACGGTAACGTTCGTAGATGGACGGCGACGACTCCGTGAGGACGAGAAGGAGAACCACGTGACGGGCTTCTCCCCAAAATCCACACTGCAAATCCTAGGCCCTTGGTGATAGCCTCTTGGAGAACAACCTTTAGAGAGGGAGAGAGAATGTGTAGAAAGAAGAGGACTCTAGAGTGAGAAAGAGGGCTGCCCAAAAGTGAGAGTTCTCTTGAGAGAATGTACTCACGTAATGCCATTCTTCCTCTTTTATATCTCTCTCCTCTACCCTTTCAAATAAAGGGGGGAATGGTTATAACCAAAGGGTGCATCTCATGTGTGGGTAACTTCCCACAACCACTCCCCCTCATCTCCTATAACCAACTCTTGGCCCCACGTGGGCATATGCATGGTAAGAACCATGTGTTGGTTAACATCTCCCACTTGCCCACGGAGGGCAAAGGTTAATAAACAATCTCTTTAAGTTGCTACAATCCAACTATCATACAGGAAATGCAGTGTGCGACCTCACGAGCATAACACTATCAGGCGAGTAGTGATCCATTAAGTTATCACCAAAACTAATGGAATACAATACTCTTTAAAATCTCGTGGTACCCCAGACCATCTTATATTCACCTGATTTAACACTCCGGATCTCTCAGATAAATAACTGGCAGTGTTTAAATCCCAAATGTCATGTGATCATAACTCTGTCTGTACACAACTGACTGAGTTCCCCGGGGTATGATCCACATAACATGATGCAATATATAGATATCTTCCCCAAGTTCTCATGTCAATTCGATTAATCTCGGCCGCTTTCCTAGTCATGTCCCGCTAGACTGTATCAACCTTAGTCCGAAGGATCATGCTAAAGTAGCGACGCCGAACTTCCTCTTCATGACATAGTTCCTAGGTCACAAAGGGTACTGTAAGGACTGAGGTTTCGGGTTCAATTTTCGGGTCGGTTTCGGGCCGGATCCCTTGGTTTGGACCTTGGGAGGGGTCTTGAGAGTTTCTTCTGAATGACGTCTACACTTCACGACGCCTTTCAAACGGCGTCTTGATAGGTGGACGCCATTTAGATGAATTGCTGTTGTGCCACGTGGGCGTCACGTGGGCGGGTTTCGGGCCGCGAGAGTACGGCCCCTGTCTCGTCGTCTGAACGGCGTCCATGATGGACGACGCGATTCAGACTGCCACCCTGCGGTGTCAGTGTACGGTGCCTGACATGTCAGCTAAACGGCGTCCGTGGTGGTCGACGCGTTTCAGACAGCTGTCAAAACGGCCCGTCCTGTCATCTGATAGGCGTCTTTCTCGCTCGACGCGTTTTAGGCAGTTTCTGATTGACCCCCGCGAGCCCTCCTTTCTTTCTCTCATTCTCACCCTTTCACTCTCTCTCCTCTCCCTCTCCGCCTCCTCCGATCCCACTCTTCCCCTTTCCCTTCCTCTTCTTCCTCTTCCACCACTCCAACGCCTCCCTACCTCTAACCTCTGCCACCACCACTTCCTTCGCGGCGTTCCATTCTCCGGACGGCGGCCGACGTCCCGGCGGAGTGGCGACGTTCTCGGGGGTACCGGCGGCGGTCTGCGGTGCGGCGGTTCGGCGACACGGAGCCAGGAGGAGTTCAAGTAACCGGTAGGGGGACGAACCTTGCATGTGTTGCTCGTGTTTTCCTAGGCGTAATGTGACGTGTTTTGGGTTAGATTGAGCATGTTTAGGGGGTGTTCTTGTGGGTATGGCCGTGCTCGTGAATGTGGATTCGTAGCATGCTTGTGGTAGATGAACTTCTTTTCCTCCCCCTTCTGTTTTGGGACTTTTTCGGGGTATTTGGGGTTAAGGGAGAAACCCTCGGATCGAACCAGGGAACCAGGTTTCTGGCGCTAAACGGCGTCGTGCCTGGTCGATGCCTTTTAGAAGGACGTCAGGGCAGTACGACGCATTTTAGGGCAGAAACCCCCCTGTTCGAGGTTTCACGAGTCAGGGGTCCTAGCGCTAAATGACGTCATGGATGGACGACGCCTTTTAGAAGGACGTCGGGCCATCATGACGCCATTTAGGCAGGAAATCACCCCGACTGAGGGTCTGTCAGTTCGGGGATTCTGGGACTAAAAGACGTCGTGGGAGGGCGACGCGATTCGTAAAAGCGTCAGGTAACCATGACGCCTTTTAAGGCAGGAATCCCCTGATTAATGTTTTCTGGAATTCCTGGATTTTCGGTGTGAATGGCGTCGGTGGATGTCGACGCCTTTCAAAAGGCGGCCTCTGGTGTCGACGCTTTTTAAGGCCTGATTCTGAAGACAGTGTTTTACATAAACCAGTACATGGAGCTTGAATGGCGTCGGCCTTGGGCGACGCGATTCAAGACAGAACAACACTAATTCATGCCAGTAAAATGTGTTCATACTGCTAGATAGTTGGTTAATGCATGCTTTAGTGCACTCGATAATGATGGATTCTTCATGACTGGATGACACTGCGTTGTGTGTCGTGCGATCGCGGGCTTTTCACGTGACCGGATCGTACTGTGCCGGGTTTTGGTGTTTTGTGTTACTGTGGACCTGGAGTGACAGTGTAGCGCTTTATCACCCTGTGCTGGTGGGGGCGTGAGCACAGCGCCGGTGGGGGCGTGGGCGGGGTGACGCCTAGTGAGAGAGGGTCACCTGGTAAACCCCGGGGTCAGCTAGTACCGGTGTCGGAGTGGTACATTCGGAGAGTCACTCATGCTGAGGGAAGGAGTAACCACCTGAGCCAGTTAGGCCGGAGTAGCTAGCGTGCTATCCGAGGGGTTACTGTTTGGTCTCAGCGGGTCGGTGTTTCCTACTTTCGGTTGCGTGGACGGTGTTTTCCCCACTTACGGCTGTGTGGTTGGTGTTTCCCACTTTCGGAGGCGTGGTTGGCGTGTTTTGCCGAGACGTGAGTTGTAGGCTCCTTGATAGAATGATTTTAGAGATATGCATGTTACGTTTCGAATGCACATGGTTCTTATTGAGATTTTAGGAGTAGCGTGTTACAGCTTTACTTGCCTTATCACCTGTATCTTTGCTACTACACTTGTGGGTGTGTGTGTGGGAGGCGGGGAATCGGATGATCCCTACTGAGCCCAATTCTTGTGTGGCTCACTCCCTGCGTTTTCAGGTGTAGACCTTGTGGCGTGTGGCGGCTCGTGGTGTTCTCCTGGGTGTGCGGACCAGCAGCTATCTCAGTTCCCGGGGTATGCCCCGATGTTGTTGTACCTTATTTCTGCCTGTACTTAATTAATTTGTTGGACATGTAATTATTGTTGGACTGTGTACGGACGTTATTACTTTACTTCCTGCGCACTGTACCTCCTTGTAGTCCGTGTGAATGTTATATTTAATCTTGTTTAACGCTTACTCCTCCAGATGTGTGTATAAGATCCGGGTATGAACCTTCAGTTAATGGGCCGACATCCATTTAGTGACCGGGCCTCCGGTCATAGGATGGCGGGTCGTTACAGTTGGTATCAGAGCTCAGTCTGGTCGAGTATGTGGTAAACTGGGTTAGATATCGTAGTCCAACAATAAGTACGAGTCTGTACAGGCGATGGCTGCTGGTGTAGAGTGATAGGTTTTGACGTGTTTGTGTTGATTTTTGCGTTCGTGAGGTGGTGATGGCGCCGAGGAAGAGAGTTTCGTTGGCTCGTGGTACGAGGTCAGACGATGGTAGTTCGGGGGCAGAAGGGCATAATGTGGATCGTTTCGTGGAGGCTATGATTGGAGCTATGGGTAGATACCAGCAGGGAGACGGTAGTGAGGGATCCAATTCCCGAGGTGACCAGTTCACGGTATTGGAACGGTTTTTGAGGTTGGAGACCCCTTCTTTTACAGGTCGACCAGTCCCAGACGAGGCAGCTCGTTGGATTAAGGAAGTGGAAAAGGCGTTTGACATTCTTGAATATGCTGAGAATGACAAGACCTTGTTGGCAACCTATTTGTTGAAAGATAATGCATACGAGTGGTGGGTCACCATCAAGACAAGGATGTTTTCAGATAGATCCTTGAGAGAGATCCCTTGGGAGGTGTTTGTGAGAGAGTTCAGTGGACAGTACTTTCCAAGGCTCGTCCAGGAGACCGAGGAAAGAGAGTTTATGGAATTGGTGCAGAATGACATGTCAGTTCTAGATTATCATACGAAGTTTGTGGCTCTTGGAAGATTCGTTCCACACTTATCTGAGCATGAGAGATATAGAACAGAGAGATTTGTAGACGGGCTCCGATATGATCTAAGGACAATAGTGGCACCTCAGGGTTGTAGAGATCTGGCGTCAGCAGTTCGGTGCGCGGCAGCGGTGGAGACTCAATTTCAGCAGATGGCGAAGGAGTTGGAGCGATCGGCACGAGGGAGGCAGCAAGGCAAGAGCAAATCAACGGCCCTTCCGTCAGGTGGTTCGAGTTCTTTTGAGTTCGGGTTCCAAGAGACGTCACGTGATGGAAATGAGGACGATTCGGCCCAACAGATGCAGACTGTAGCTAGCAGGCAACAGGGAAAAAGACATGATGCGGCAGATTATTGTCCCCGTTGTGGTAGGTATCACGGCAACCGGGTGTGTCCATTGGTCGCTGGTAGCTGTTTTGGCTGTGGCAGGAGGGGACATCTTGCGAGGAATTGTCCCCAGAAGAATAAGACAAGTCAGGGGCCGAGTGGTCAGTAGGAGCCCGGTACCTTATGTAGTGTTGTGTGTTCTTTCTGTAGAGATCCGAGGTGCAGGGATAGATGAACACTCTTATCTTGTCTTATAAGGTAGTAGTTGTGAACTCTTATGGCACTCTGTATGTATTTTGGGTCGTGGTGGTGATTTGATATTGTAATGTGTACCTTGTAGGGTTATTCTATTATGATGTTGGTCTATCAATTCTGGTGGAATCATGGAACATAATTAATTTTGTTTTGATCTGGTGGACCGATTGCGTGTGGGGAGCCCCGTGTAAGAGTGCGATCGGTGAGGGCATTAGCAGGATCTTACCGACGGTTGGTCCAGAGGTTTTTCTTCTTTAGCAACCCCCCCCCTTGTTGAGGTTGACTCGTAGGGGAATTCGTTTCTTATGGACCGAGGAGTATGAGCAGAGTTTCATTAAGTTGAAGACTCGCCTCACTTTGGCTCCAGCATTGGTACTTCTATTAAGTTCCAGTAGAACTGTGAGACGATGGTGCAGTCAGATTAGAGGTAGATTCTGTGATTTGACCGTAGAGGACGTGCGCAGGTGTGTCCTTTTTGAGGTGCACTGTTCTAGATAAATAGTGCTTCCCGGATTGAGTAAGGCGTATCATTGTTGAGGTGGTCTAGTAGGAAGGAGGATAGGGCTGATTTTGTAATTGAATGCTTGTATTGTCGGCAGGTTAGGGTGGAATATCAGAGTGGCGCAGCGGTAGCGTGGTTGCAGTCCTTGCCGATCCCGGTGTGGAAACGGGAGCTTGTGACTTTGGGCATGTATTAGGATTGTCTTATTCCTTGGTGGAGGGAGCGTGATCTGGATTACCATTGAGCAATTGACTACGTCAGCACACTTCCTGGCTATCAGGAAAGACTGGTCAGTCGGTAAGTTGGCTGAATTGTTTGTGAGTCAGATCATCTCTTTCTGCTCGATGTGCCCTTATCCATCATGTCGGATCGGGTTTTGAGATTTACTTCTTAATGGTGGGAAGAGTTTTTGGAAGGCCTTGAGTACACGGTTAGCCTTCAGCCCGGCCTATCATCCTGAGGCTGATGGGCGGTCAGAGAGGGCCATTCAGATTTTGGAGGTTTTGCTCATGGCATGTTGCCTAGACTGAGGAGGTTTTTGGGAGCGGCGTTGGTTTACAGTGGGGTTTTGTGTACCATAGTAGTTACCACTCTAGCATTGGCATGGCGCCTAATGAGGCATTGTTAGATGGCTATGTCGATCCCTTGTGATCTAGTCTGAGATTGGCAAGAGACAGTTAGCAGGATCAAGGTTGGTATAGCAGGGTGCTTAGGTTGCCAGAGTTGTGCTATCATCGGTAAGAGACCGATTGAGTTTGAAGTTGGGGACCTCGTGTTTTTCCAAGTCGCGCCCTCCATGAGTGTGAGGAGATTTGAGAAGCAAGGTAAGCTGGGTCCGCGCCGTGCTGGGCCTCTTCCCGTTCTTGCTTGAATTGGGGAAGATTACCAGCCAGCCTTGCCGTTCAATCTTGCGGGTGTGCACGATGCGTTTCGTGTTTCGTTGTAGAGGAATGTTTTGGATCCACCCCAGGTGTTAGAATTTTCAGAACTTGAGGTCGCTGAGGAATTGTCCTTTCCAGAGTGTCTAGTGCGTTTTGAGAATCACTAGTGACAGGTCCTCCGAATCAAAGTTGTACCTGTGAACTGAGTATTTTGACAGTATCGTTCCGGGAGCGAGGTGACCTGGGGGCACGAGATTGAGATACTGGGAAACAGTTCCCTACCTTTTCTGGTAAGTTCCCATGTGAGTTGGCAGTGGAGGTATTTCACCCTCGTTGCTTGTAGCGGGCAATTTCGGGGACGAAATTCTTTTAAGGGGGGGAGAATGTAAGGACTGAGGTTTTGGGTTCAGTTTTCGGGTCGGTTTCGGGCCGGATCCCTTGGTTTGGACCTTGGGAGCGGTCTTGAGAGTTTCTTCTGAATGACGTCTACACTTCACGACGCCTTTCAAACGGCGTCTTGATAAGTGGACGCCATTTAGATGAATTGCTGTTGTGCCACGTGGGCGCCACGTGGGCGGGTTTCGGGCCGCGAGAGTACGGCCCCTGTCTCGTCGTCTGAACGGCGTCCATGATGGACGACGCGATACAGATTGCCACCCTGCGGTGTCAATGTACGGTCCCTGACATGTCAGCTAAACGGTGTCCGTAGTGGTCGACGCGTTTCAGACAGCTGTCAGTACGGCCCGTCCTGTCATCTGATAGGGGTCTTTCCCGCTCGACGCGTTTTAGGCAGTTTCTGATTGACCCCCGCGAGCCCTCCTTTCTTTCTCTCATTCTCACCCTTTCACTCTCTCTCCTCTCCCTCTCCGCCTCCTCCGATCCCACTCTTCCCCTTTCCCTTCCTCTTCTTCCTCTTCCACCACTCCAACGCCTCCCTACCTCTAACCTCTGCCGCCACCACTTCCTTCGCGACGTTCCATTCTCCGGACGGCGACCGACGTCCCGGCGGAGTGGCGACGTTCTCGGGGGTACCGGCGGCGGTCTGCGATGCGGCGGTTCGGCGTCACGGAGCCAGGAGAAGTTCAAGTAACCGGTAGGGGGACGAACCTTGCATGTGTTGCTCGTGTTTTCCTAGGCGTAATGTGACGTGTTTTGGGTTAGATTGAGCATGTTTAGGGGGTGTTCTTGTGGGTATGGCCGTGCTCGTGAATGTGGATTCGTAGCATGCTTGTGGTAGATGAACTTCTTTTCCTCCCCCTTCTGTTTTGGGGCTTTTTCGGGGTATTTGGGGTTAAGGGAGAAACCCTCGGATCGAACCAGGGAACCAGGTTTCTGGCGCTAAACGGCGTCGTGCCTGGACGACGCCTTTTAGAAGGACGTCAGGGCAGTACGACGCATTTTAGGACAGAAACCCCCCTGTTCGAGGTTTCACGAGTCAGGGGTCCTAGCGCTAAATGACGTCATGGATGGACGACGCCTTTTAGAAGGACGTCGGGCCATCATGACGCCATTTAGGCAGGAAATCACCCCGACTGAGGGTCTGTCAGTTCGGGGATTCTGGGACTAAAAGACGTCGTGGGAGGGCGACGCGATTCGTAAAAGCGTCGGGTAACCATGACGCCTTTTAAGGCAGGAATCCCCTGATTAATGTTTTCTGGAATTCCTGGATTTTCGGTGTGAATGGCGTCGGTGGATGTCGACGCCTTTCAAAAGGCGGCCTCTGGTGTCGACGCTTTTTAAGGCCTGATTCTGAAGACAGTGTTTTACATAAACCAGTACATGGAGCTTGAATGGCGTCGGCCTTGGGCGACGCGATTCAAGACAGAACAACACTAATTCATGCCAGTAAAATGTGTTCATACTGCTAGATAGTTGGTTAATGCATGCTTTAGTGCACTCGATAATGATGGATTCTTCATGACTGGATGACACTGCGTTGTGTGTCGTGCGATCGCGGGCTTTTCACGTGACCGGATCGTACTGTGCCGGGTTTTGGTGTTTTGTGTTACTGTGGACCTGGAGTGACAGTGTAGCGCTTTATCACCCTGTGCTGGTGGGGGCGTGAGCACAGCGCCGGTGGGGGCGTGGGCGGGGTGACGCCTAGTGAGAGAGGGTCACCTGGTAAACCCCGGGGTCAGCTAGTACCGGTGTCGGAGTGGTACATTCGGAGAGTCACTCATGCTGAGGGAAGGAGTAACCACCTGAGCCAGTTAGGCCGGAGTAGCTAGCGTGCTATCCGAGGGGTTACTGTTTGGTCTCAGCGGGTCGGTGTTTCCTACTTTCGGTTGCGTGGACGGTGTTTTCCCCACTTACGGCTGTGTGGTTGGTGTTTCCCACTTTCGGAGGCGTGGTTGGCGTGTTTTGCCGAGACGTGAGTTGTAGGCTCCTTGATAGAATGATTTTAGAGATATGCATGTTACGTTTCGAATGCACATGGTTCTTATTGAGATTTTAGGAGTAGCGTGTTACAGCTTTACTTGCCTTATCACCTGTATCTTTGCTACTACACTTGTGGGTGTGTGTGTGGGAGGTGGGGAATCGGATGATCCCTACTGAGCCCAATTCTTGTGTGGCTCACTCCCTGCGTTTTCAGGTGTAGACCTTGTGGCGTGTGGCAGCTCGTGGTGTTCTCCTGGGTGTGCGGACCAGCAGCTATCTCAGTTCCCGGGGTATGCCCCGATGTTGTTGTACCTTATTTCTGCCTGTACTTAATTAATTTGTTGGACATGTAATTATTGTTGGACTGTGTACGGACGTTATTACTTTACTTCCTGCGCACTGTACCTCCTTGTAGTCCGTGTGAATGTTATATTTAATCTTGTTTAACGCTTACTCCTCCAGATGTGTGTATAAGATCCGGGTATGAACCTTCAGTTAATGGGCCGACATCCATTTAGTGACCGGGCCTCCGGTCATAGGATGGCGGGTCGTTACAGGTACAGATAGAATCAACAATATGATCCAAGAGCTCACACAATGATGAAGCAGAGATCCATTCATCATTCTCATTTATCGGTCGAGAATTGCACATGCGGTATGAAACGCATGTTATGGTGTTCTTCCACAAATGTGGGCGTGTCAATGATAGATTTATCATTTAAACACCATACGGATCTTAGTCTAATCGCTCCCACTGCGATTAACCTGAGTCTCATGACCCAGTCGCTTCCACTCAGCGCCTTGTCTCAAGACTCACATCCGGCTTCTCCAGACTATACAGGATGGGCTCAATTATTCCCGTATTCGATCTTTAAAGATCTCATCTCGGCTCTTATCCGAGGCGACATAAATAAATATCTTAAGTGTATCTTGTTCGCTCTTCTAGCGCCATAGATACATAATGTCTCATCTTGCTCGCTATCTCAGCGCCAAGGCGAATTACCCGTGTGAGAGGGTAAATTTAAGTCTGGTGACACTCATTGATGTGTAAACAAGCATTCCATCAAAATACTTAATAAGAGAATGCATCGAAGTCAACAATAACTGTTCTTTACATTACAGTTTACATAAACCCATGGCTCTACTATGGGTCGTGAAAGCCTCTCTAGTGATCTGTTTAGTTAGCGGGTCTGCTACCATACGATCGGTAGAAATATATCGAAGGACCACTGCTTCTTTTGCTAACAGATCTCGAATGAAGTGATATCTAATGTCAATGTGTTTGGTTTTACCATGGTACTTAGGATCCTTGGCGTAAGCCAAAGCTGATGTACTATCAACATAGAGAAGTACACTCTCCTCCGAATGAGGAGTGACAGCTAATCGCCGCAGGAAACTCCTTAACTAAACTGCTTCTTGACAAGCTGCTGAACATGCCACATATTCCGATTCCATAGTGGATAGAGCAATGCATGTCTGTTTCTTGCTACACCAAGAAATGGCCGCGCCACCGAGTATGAACACATACCCTGACGTAGACTTTCTTTCGTCTTTGTCGCTGGCCCAATCAGCATCACTATAACCTTTCAACCTTAGATCACCTCCTTCGTAACATAAGGCAAGGTTTGTTGTTCCACGTAAATATCGGAATATTCTCTTGACTGCCTTCCAGTGAGCAGGACCATGGTTACTTTAACTGATGTCGGGTCGAGTACACAACATAGCATACATCAGACTCCCAATAGCTGCCGCATATGGCACTTTATTCATTTGATTCTTCTCTTCTTCATTCTGTGGGCATTGGCTTACACTTAAAACACAACTTTTATCAACTGGAGTATCAATGGGCTTGGAGTGATTCATTCGGTATCGCTCTAGAATCTTATTAATGTTGGTTTCCTGAGAGATACTCAAAAAACTTCTAGAGCGATCTCTGACTATTTTCACTCCTAACACATAGTTAGCTTCGCCCATATCTTTGGTCTCGAAGACGGAAGATAACCACTGCCTAGTGGCATTGATAGACTCCATATTATTCCCAGCCAACAAAATGTCGTCAACATATAATGACAGAATTAGAATCTTCTCTTTCTTTCATTTGACGTATATACAGTGGTCTTCCTCAATCGTCTCAAAACCGAATGAGGTGATTTCCTTATGAAATCTCAAATACCACTGTCTAGACGATTGTTTGAGGCCGTAAATGGAACGTTTTAGGCGGCAAACTTTGCGCTCTTGTTCCTTTACCTCAAAACCCTCTGGTTGGAACATGTAAATTTCCTCGTCTAGTTCTCCATTAAGAAATGCCGTCTTAACATCCATCTGAAAGAGTTCTAAATCTAAATGTGTGACAATAGCTAGGATCAGGCGAATAGACGTAAATCTCACCACCGGGGAGAACGTCTCATCAAAATCAATACCCTCCTTCTGGGTATACCCTTTCGCCACTAGTCGTGCTTTGTATTTGTCAATTGATCCATCTGCCTTGCGTTTAATTTTGAAAACCCATTTGTTTCCAATAGCTTTACGCCCAGGTGGAAGATCAACTAACTCCCAGACCTTATTCTTTTCCATTGAATCCATTTCGTCTAGCATAGCAGCTTCCTATTCTTTCTTTGATAATGATGAATATGCCTCTTTGACATTTCTAGGTTCTTCATCATCCGCAGGCTAACACATTAAAATCTCCTCTTCAATCTCAAAACGTCGACGAGGAGTGTGGCCGCGTTTACTTCGACGTACTTGGGTGTCGGCATCTTCCGATTCTAATGGAGTACTCCCACTCGGTAAATTAATAGGTATACTACCACTAGCTTGATCATCTATACTATCTCCAGCGATGACATGGTCAGGAACTAATTCCCTCCCTTCGCTGGAAGATGGTAAGAGAGCTGTCTCATCCACTTCATGGAGATCAAAGCTTTTTCCGACATTGCCAAGTTTAGGGTATTCTTTCTCTAAGAATACAACGTCTCGAACCTCTTTCTCTGTCATTCCTCCATTTTGATATTGTCCATACATGACATACCCTTGTGAGCTATCAGGATATCTTATGAAGATAAGCTTTTTAGCTTTATGACCCAGTTTCCCATACTTGTGGGACGAGTCATAGACATATCCAGCTGACCCCCACGGGCGTAGGTTTCCCAAATACGGCTTTTGGCCACGCCACAACTCATAAGGGGTAGAAGGAATTGACTGTGAAGGCACACGGTTAAGTAAATAGGCGCAGTCAACAAAGCATCCCCCCAGAAGGATATTGGGAGGTTGGCATGCGCCATCATAGACCTAACCATGTCTAATAACGTTCTATTCCTTCTCTCGGCAACACCATTTTGTTGCGAAGTGTATGGAATAGTGAGTTGTCTTTTAATTCCCTTTTCCTCACATAGAATTCTGAACTGATCAGATAAATATTCGCGTCCTCTATCGGTGCGTAGAGCTTTTACACTCTTACCGGTCTGATTCTCAACCTCAGCTAGGAAGCGTTTGAAACAATCCAGTGCTTTATAGCGGTGAGCGATCAGATAAACATAACCGTATCGCGAATAATCATCTATAAAGGTAAGGAAATATGATGCTCCATGTCGAGCCTTCACACTTAAAGGTCCGCAAATATCAGAATGGATAAGCTGCAATACATCAGTGGCCCTTCTGGTCTTTCCGAAAGGTTTTCAGCATGCCTTTCCAGCCAAACATGATTCACATAAAGGTAGAGTGACCTTAGCGAGTGAACTTAAAAGGCCTTCTCGAGCTAACATGGTCATTCTATCATGTCCTATGTGACCTAGGCGAGCATGCCATATTTCCGAACTAAGGTCTTTATCATTAGCCACATACGACACAGAAGAAGCAGAAGCATTGAAATCAACATCTAATTTAAACAAACCACCACTCAATAAAGCATGTCCATACAGCACATCATTTAAATAAATGTCAATACCAGTACCAATCATAACAAGAGCAAATCCTAGGGATAATAAAGATGAAGCTGACAAAAGATTATGTTGAATCCCTGGCGCATAAAGAACATTATGCAATGTCAATACACGACCAGTTCTAAGTTTGAGCTGGTATACACCAACTCCTAAAACTTCTTCACTGGTCCCATTGCCCATGTAAATTCTTTGCGTCCCTCTTGGAATTCGGCGGTAATCTTGGTACCCATCTCGATCTCTAGTTACATGCTTGGTCGCTCCTGAATCCACAATCCACTCAGGATAAGTTCGGGCGACTAAGACATGAGAACAAACATACACAGAGAGAGAATCTGGGTTGAGGGATACCTTTTTCGGCTCAGCGCACTCGCGAGCGAAATGTCCCATCTTATCACAATTGTAGCACTTCACCTTTGATTTGTCCCTTTTTCCACCGCGCTTGCCTCTGTGGTGGCGCTTCGGTGTCCGCTCTGCCTTGTACATAGAGCTGGATGCAGTTTCACGATCCTTTCGTTTGAAAATTTTCTTTGGGCCCTTACTGCCTTGGTGTCTGCCTCCCTTGGCGACTAAGGCAGTGGCGCGTACAGCTTCTTCGCGCTCAGCCTCTAACTCCACATGACGAGAAATATCAGAAAAATCCTTGATATTCTCGTTGTGGGTAAGAATCTGCTTCATATGGACCCAAGAGTCCGGTAGAGATCGGATTACTGCAAGGACCTGTTGCTCATCCGTGAGATCATGACCTGCCGACTTTAAGTCCCTGATCATGCCCGACATAACCCTAAGGTGTTCGGTCATGGCCTGTCGTTGGTCTTTGCGGTAGGTCTCAAACTTAAGTACAAGAGCGCGCAACCGCGTAGTCGAAGTTCCACCAAATTGAAACTTTAGCTGATCCCACATATCTTTTGCAGTTTGGAATTTCTCAAATTCCCCAATAAGATCGTCTTGCATGCTGCTTAACATAGTAAAGCGCGCGCTACGATCCTTATTGAACCATTGACGGTACGTTTCTTGATCTCTACGGTGCTGTGCTGTATTGCCATCCTCAGGCGGTGACATGACGGTGGTAAGATGTTCTAGCAATTCCTGCTCGTTTAGCAAGTATTGAATCTTACAGTGCCAAATGTCATAATTCATTCCCGTCAACTTGTCACCCTTGGTCAAATCAGCAATGACATTTTTCATGGCCATTTTAAATCACTACATAAATAAAATTTAGAGAGTCAAGTTGACATGGTTTACACATCATAATTCGCTTCCAAAAAAATCCAAACTAATAAATATTAAGTTAACTCGATCATCGGAATCGAAATATAGATCTAGGATACTATAATCATCTTCCGATTAAATCAAGGTAACTTAATTTTAATAGAATGATTTTGAGCGAATTCACAACGAGAGAAACACTTTAGATCTCTCGTAATAGCCACTTATCAAACGTTTACAAGTTTAATTCGAATATCATGGATGTGAATACCTTCATAATTAAATCAACAGGAATAGCAAAGTCCATGATATTTCAATAACTTGATCATATTTTAGCTATCATGAATATTTACAAAAACACATGATCATGTAAATATATCATTTTTTTTTTAAAATTTCAACATGATCATTTTAAATGAAATGATAGCTAAGTGGTGCATAAATTGGTCAATTCAAGACGTGCAGATTAACAAATTATCATTTAAAAATTAATCAATTGACGCTACACGAGCATGCGCAATATTTAAATGATCCGATAATTATGCACGAATTAAATCAATTTAATTGGCAAATATACAATCATGCATATTTAAATCTAAGAACGTAAAATTCAATTGCCGCTAACCGATAAACGCAATAATTTAACGATCTATAAATATGCATTTTTCATAGTTGAATAATTGATTATTAGTGTCATTTTTCTCCATTGCGCAAATATTCAATTCAATTACACGCAAACTATGTTAAGGTCGATATTAGTGACAAAAATAATTATTTGCGTGACGAAATAAAACAATTCAATTTATTTCATTCTGCGCAATTTAATATCAAGACAATCATCACATTTAAATAAGTGGCACTAATCAGGATAATTTAACTATAAATCAAATAGACCAAGGAAATCAAATTACATTAATTTGAACTAATAAGTCTACGATTCAAATTAAATTCTAATGCATCATCTAATCATAAATAAACTAAACTAATACTCATTGATCTCAAATTCAATTTCTCCGTTCATAATCATACGGAGAATTTGAAACGGATCCATTCGAACAACCAACCGGCCCGTTCCGGATCCAGTCCAATACGGTGCATCGTGAGGTTCACGGCGACCCATGTGAGGCCACGTGCCACCAAATGGTCCGCCGCGGTGACGTCTGCGGGCCTCCCAGCGCCGACGTCATTGGGCTCGACCCGTCCTCGCCAAGGACACGCCCGTTGGACCATGCGCGGCTGCCACGGCAGCCCCATGCATGGGCGTGGGAACCCCCCTGCGCAGGGGCGAGAACGCCTCACCTGCGTGGGGAAAGGGCACCACGCCCGCATGCATGGGCGGCACGTCCATGCGGGACGTGAGCCCCACGCCCGCGCGGGGCATGGGAGCTCCGCCCACGCGGGGCGTGAATGCCACGCCCGCGGGAGTGGCCGCACCGCCCGCGCTGGGCGCGAGCACCACGCCCGCGGGCGTGGCCGCTCCGCCCGCACTGGGCGCAAGCGCCACGTCCGCCGGCGTGGCCGCCGCTGCGTTCGTCGGCTTGGGGCCTTCTCCGCGCAGGGACGTCGACCGTTGCGGCGGGCTTCCCTCATCGTCTGCGCCGCCGTTTGCATGGCCGCCGTTACAGGCGCCGTCTTCATCCTCGTTGTGGCTGCCGTCACGTACTATCTCGGATGGTTGGTCGCGTCCAGAATGCGTGCCGCAAAACTCTCTGAGATAGCCTAAGTACTCCGGCGCTCTAAGTCTCCTTGGAGGAGAAGATGGGACGCGGTCGTCGCCGGATTCCTCCTTGGAATAGTCGGTCAGTTCATCGGGAACCCGCTCCGATTCCTCGTCACTGATAACCACCATGGGAGCCATTCGGCTCGACGAGGCCGCAACATCGGAACGGTTCTTTTTGATCGAAGACCACGCTGCGATGGTTCCGTAACCTGGCTCTGATACCAATGTTGATAAAAACACAAATATCTCCATGCATCAAATGAACAAGCGGAAACATGCACGGAGATGGATCGTAACGGAAAACGTACCTTAACGGCGACGTTCGTAGATGGACGGCGACGACTCCGTGAGGACGAGAAGGAGAACCACGTGACGGGCTTCTCCCCAAAATCCACACTGCAAATCATAGGCCGTTGGTGATAGCCTCTTGGAGAACAACCTTTAGAGAGGGAGAGAGAATGTGTAGAAAGAAGAGGACTCTAGAGTGAGAAAGAGGGCTGCCCAAAAGTGAGAGTTCTCTTGAGAGAATGTACTCACGTAATGCCATTCTTCCTCTTTCATCTCATGTGTGGATAACTTCCCACAACCACTCCTTCAACCACTCCCCCTCATCTCCTATAACCAACTCTTGGCCCCACGTGGGCATATGCATGGTAAGAACCATGCGTTGGTTAACAATAATAAATCAATGAAAAGAAGTCACGTTATTGTTTTCAGGTTTTGATATTTGCAGTGTTATCAATCAAAATTTTCATCAGATCTAGCAAGTAAGAGTCGTTAGTTGAAAAAAAATATGAACTTTCAAAAAAAAAATTCCTGTCATTGGCATCATAATTAATTTTAAAAATTGCATCATTGTTTTTCTTCCCCTTGCATTTTTGAAAAGAAAAACAATAGAAAAAAAAGAAAAATCTTCAGCCGTCTTCCCCGTCTGCCTCCCGTTTTCCACGCCGCAGCTGCACACACACACCACAACCGCTGCCACCTGCATAACCAACTAGCGCTGCATCGTCCAACCCGTCGCCTTCTCCGTCCATATCGTCTCCTTCTCCAACACCGCAGCTCACTTCGTCTCTCTGCTACCTTACTGATCACCAGCAGCTGTTCACACGCAGGACACTTGAAAGGACCCGGCGAACAACTCCTCACTGGACAGCAACCAGAGTTTTTGGGCCGAAGCCGGTCCATGCCCGGGAGTGAAATCATTTAGCCAGGCCCAACATGACCGTCTTAAGTTTGTTAGACAACATCAGCGCCAGTACCCAATCTGCACAACCCCAATGTCACCCAAAGGCCAGGACGTGGTCCATCTCCAAAGATGGTCCACGAATTAATTAACAATCCTCTTTAAGTTGCACCGCGTTTTCCCATGACCCCATGCTTATCCCTATGTGATGATGTCGGTCAATGGCAATCTGACCACCTGAATTGGCCCAATAACTCCGCTAGTCACGCTCACATCTCCAAGACCTGACCATAACACAACAGAAACTTACACTGACGGAGTCAAAACCAAATGGGTAATAATTGCTGCACCGCTAGATGCACCTGGCGATACAGGTACATAAAAAAAAAAAAATTTAAGTTAGACCCTATATATTCCACATGTCTGCACAGTTCACTCTACACTTGTGCATAGTTTGATCTCCGATTGGATGATCTAAAAAACTTTAACAAAATATAAAATTATTATTTGGCTCAGTCCATTAAGAGTACCTTTTTTCTCTTTCTTGTGCTTGATTTTATTTTTAAATAATTTTGTAGGTTGTCCAATTACAGATCCGCTTGTACCAAGAAAAGTTATTTTCTTTTGGTGGTGTAACTGTATCACCAGGTGGTGCACCTGCACCTGGCAGTGCCATAATAATATTTGCTACACCACATGGGGTGCAACTTAAAAGATAAATTTTTTTTAATTTTTTTATGGTCGGCCTCGTGATTTCAACGTGTTCATGCAACTCGATCTTTGATCAAACGACTTGAAATAGTCTAAAAATAAAAATAGAAGCCTCATTTTATTGTGTTTGATTCATTTAGAGTGTTTTTTAACTGTTCATTGGGGTCAATTTTTTATTTTCTTTTTTTTTAAATTATTCGATCGGAGATTGAGTTTTATGGACATATCAACCTAGATGTGTTACCATAAAAAATTAAAAAAATATTACTTTTTAGATTGCACCCCATGTTACCACACTGCACGTCGTTCAGCAAATATTACTCTCACCCAAGCCCAATTACCTTGCTCTGGACCTCAACGCCAACTAAACGAATCCTGAACAACTCCTAATCTTAGCTCAATAATCCAACTAATCTGATAGCCGACCAGGCCACTAACCTATCCACTTCCTTAGCCCAAAAACTGCGCACCATGACTGAAGTCCATATCAAAAGTCATCCAACCCAAACTACGCCACTTCCATTTTTAAACCCAGCTTACCTATTCTTTCTTACTTTCCGAAGCTCATAATCTTCACAAGACCTAGTTTCAGCGCCTCTTTGCACTTATTACCGAGTTCAAGAGACAAGGCAATCTGTCTGCATGCCATCATCAACTTGTTTAGGTCTAATATCAAATTTCCTAGTTGCCAGTCCATGTTACACCAGCCAAACCGATTGACTCTATTGACTAATGTTAGAGTTTGAGTGTTTGACAGTGGGAACAACTCATCAAGCAAATGGATATAAGGTAAGATAATTGAAATAAATGTTAAGACTTTTTGCAAATAATCTCCTAAAAGATTTCATATTTGTAGGTAGCCCTTTGTATAGTTTATGTTTGCATATAACTCCCTTAACTATGGTAGTATTTGCATATAAACTGCTTAACTATGTAGTTTGCTTTGAATTTCATCCGATTTTTTACTTGACATAAAAATAGAAATAATTTTTTTAATGCTAAGTATACACAATAAGCTTTTGAATAGATGTTTATGCAATTTTTTTCTTGTAAGGTGTTTGTATTTTAACTGCGAGCATTGTTAATAATGTCTTTTAATACCTTTCATATATTTTATATAAGGTTAGGTGAAATGCAAAGAATACTCATACAGCTATGGAGATTATAAGCAAATAACACCACAGTTAAGAGGTTTATATCCAAATATAATGATATAGTGTGTTATTTTAAAAAATTCCTAAATGTTATTACCATCACAATAAGTCTAAATACCCATTCCATAGATAAATTTCACATATAATAAATTGAAAGAGTATAAATCTCGTAACTCTTTTAGACGAGATATTACATCATTCTTACAAAACAATCCTACTATACTGTTTTAATAAACTAAAAAAATCAAATGACAATCTACACCAGCCGATATCCTCTTCAAAGTTCCAGTAGGAATTAAACTCCAACAATAACTTAATATATAATATATATGGAAATCAAATTGTATATGGACAAATATCATGGTAATCAATAAATTCTACGTACAATACAAGGACATAGATGCAAAGTTGTAAAGTCAAACCTTGCCAATCAAAGCAAGTCTTAGATAAATATTCATATATGAAAGACTTTAATCACATGTCAAGATTAGTATATCTATATCGAATTTCATATCATATATGCATAAATCTCTAACTAATACACAACCACACTTCGATAACAAAGGGCTATTGGATGTGATGGGTAAAAGTCTTGCCCGGCCAAAAATAAGCAATGGGCCGGACCGACAACATGGGCTTAAGGAAAGATTCATAGGCACACCTGGTGTAGACACCGATTTTGGCCCCATTTTTGGTCGTAAACCCCATCCACCATTAGCCCATCACCACCAAGCCATCTCATCTTCCCAGCCCACTAAATAATCAGGCCCATTAACCAATCTCGACTTTAGCCACCTTTTTCGTGGAAGGCCAGCCAGCCCGCCTTCCACCATCCTTAGAAGGCCACCCCTTGCCTTCCACCATCCTTGTAAGGCCACCCCTCGCCTTCCACCATCCTTGGAAGGCCACCCCTTGCCTTCCACCACCCTTGGAAGGTCAACTGGGCCGCCTTCCACTTTTTCGTGGAAGGCCAACTACCTGGCCTTCCACGGAAGTAGGAGGTAAGATAGTTGGCCATCCACTCCCCTAACTATCACTTTGACCTCCTCTTCCCACGATCTCCTCCACTCGCCACCCTCATCCCCACTACTCCGATCACTCCCCGCTTTGGCGACTGCCACGGCCACGACCTCCCATGACTGACTATTTCCTATTGGTTCTAAGGGATTTACGGGGATTTAGACCCCTATTTTCCTTCACCTATTTAAAACCTCCATGTCCCTTCGAGAAAGGGGGTTGGAGGTTGAGTTGGGGGTTTTGGCAGGAGTTGGAAGGCTTCAGTTTGCGAGTTAGGAGATTGAAGGACTTCAAGCGGGAGAAAGTCTTAGCGGTCGATAAGTCAGGGGAAGCAGAGGAATCCTCCGCATTCCAAATGGGTCTGTTTTCTTAACTCTCTCCTTACTTTTCTCTTTTTATTTTTCATTGCATTCCCACCATTCATCCACTCCGTAGCATCATCTTCTCTTCCTACTCTTTTTCTTTTACCACATTACTTTTACTTTTCACTACTATCACACACGAGCACCCCATCTGCATGCATGCATGTCAGGATGACTTAGCACCCTTTACCCCCAGAGGTTTCAAACAAAAAACGGGAGGTGGGTGGCCATAACATATGGTCACCTTCCCTCCCCAAACACCCATCTGGTGCGCCCCCTTTCAATTCTAACATTGTTTACATATTTGCACGAATCGATCCTACATGACGTAGTTCTAATCGGGCTATTTTATTCTTCTGCTTTGTCTTTTCTTTTCAGGGACTCTTATCATATTTTGCGTGCAGACTATCGAGCTCTCCTCCTCTAGCCGGCCAGAGGTAGAGAAGAGGAACCCGTCGTCTCCCGCTCCATCAAAACACGATCATTCTCGCCACCCTGCGGAGCACAGGGACCATAAGGTAATGCTCCTGGCGATCACATACTTCAATTCCTAATCCTTCCAAATCGCCGCAGTGCTAAAACGAATGGAGAAGCCCTCGCCCGAAGCCCACAGCAGCGGCGGGGACGTTCCAGGCGCCTACAGCCCTCTGGCGATTACGGTGGGACATCTACTAGCTCGCTGCATGCACCGCGATCAAAGGTAAGAAGGTAAGGCCCTGGCATATTTTGTTTTTTGATCTGGACGGCCTGTTGCTAGGCCGTTCGAGCTACCAAACGGCCAAGCGGTCGGCCGTCCAACACCTTGGACGGCCACTTGCCTGGCCGTCTATATTTCTAGACGGCCAATACCCTGGCCGTCCTCTCCCTTGGACGGCCAAGATACAGGCCGTCCTCCCACTTTTGACGGCGGTCCTATTGGCCGTCGTCCTCCCTTTGACGGCCAACCTGTTGGCCGTCCTCTTCTTTTGACGGCCAATCCTCTGGCCGTCCTCCCTACATTGACAGCTACTCTGTTAGCCGTCCGTGTATGCTGTATGCTGCCTACTTTGTTGATTCGTTGTACGTTCTGGCTCGTTCTTTGTTAAGTTTCTGGGTTTTTTCAGGGTACTCTCCGTGGGGGCTTTAAGGAAGAGCCGGCATCACATCTCTAGTCACCTCTCCCACAGTATTTGACTCTTCACATGATGATTCCCACTCAGGTGTGACTAGTCTTATTCTATTGGGAACCTCCGTAAGTCTCCGCAAGCTAGGGATTCTCACTTGGCCGCCGAGCAGGTTGTACCTAAAACCACCTGATAGGAACCCCGGGTTTGTGTGAGGAATTGAGTCTTTCCATTCACAATTATCCACCCATAGGCGTCACTGAGAGAATTGTTTCAAAATCTAAGACACCTAACTAAACTCTGGGAGAACACATTTTGAAAGAATAATACAGGATCGTTAAGGGTTTGAACTTGATTTGTTAGAAACCATCACTCATAATACACTATTAACCTTTCACGTTGAATATAAAATCTTTTAGGATTTGTGTTTCATAATGAATCGAATGTATGTTAACACTGTGTATGATGACATGGATGAGCTTGGTAACAATGTCATGCACAACCCTCTGTTTGAAATTGAAGAAGATCCACAACAAACCTTTATAAGTATGTTCCAAGCATCCAGAGAAGGACATCCGAGGAAAGATTCTGATGAATCTTCTACCTCGCAGGGAGAAGATGAGCCGGTAATTTCAAGTAGAACATTCCAAAATCCTGGAGAAGATTAAGAACTTATTGCTGTATTATCACGTTATACTCCCGATCAACTCATCCAATTAGTCTCCCGTGGCAAAATCCAGGATGTCACTCCTCGGAAGACTCAATTCCAAGGATCTTCTAGCCGACCCCAGACTAATCAAACAATGCCAGCTCAAACAATGCCAGCTCAAACAATCCCATCTAATCTCATCAACCAGGTCACACCTTCCAAGCAGGAGGAGTTCATCTATAAGAATGAGGTTGATACTTGTGTGCGGCAACTCATGGCCGAAAATCTCAGCCTTAGACAACCTCATTCCCTTTCGAGCTACTGCAAGCTCCCTCCGGCCTACTTTCCACCATGATTCAAAGTACCTAAGTACAGGAAGTACGATGGTACTACTGACCCACACCATCACTTATCAGGGTTTCTCATGGATTCTCACCAGTGGCTCTTCGATAGAGTCTTTCTTGTCCACCTCTTTCAGAAGTCTCTCGAGGGAGAGGCCTTGAGATGGTTTTCTTCTCTACCAGCCACTGACTTGATCAATTTTGATATGGTCTCTGAAAGATTCATCACCCATTTCAATCACATGGCAGCCTTGCCCCCTACCTTATTTGACCTTGTAATGGAAAAAATGAAGTCTGATGAAGACTTCACTCACTTTGCTAATAGGTGGAGAGCTATGGCCTCTAGAGCAGAGGTTGTCATCCCTGAAGCCCAAGCGGTCACTATGCTTGTTAACAACGGTACCCCTCAGCTCCGAGCTATTCTCATGCTTAGCGAACTTCAAACATTCGCTCAGCTGTATAATCGAGCTAGAGTAGTTCAGTCTCAAATCCAAGACTCCACTCTGCCTTCGTTCTTTGAGAACTGAAATAGGAACAAGAAAGTCACATCGACTCCTACCACAGAAGGAGTCACCATCAATGAGCAGGTTAGTATGCTAGCAAGGCCAACCAGGGTTCCCAATTCTCACCTTAAGTCTGATACTCAGCCCAATCAGAAACAATATTCAGTTGTTCCTCCCCCGACTAATTACAGTCGTCCTATGGCTAAACGAGCATCATATCCACCTCTGCCAGAATCATTAGAAGACATTTTTTATGCCTTGCTAGGTTGTAATGCCATTCAACTCTCACCTCAAAGAGAAGGTGTTCCGCGCAGTGTGGACACGTCCAGGTATTGCCCCTACCATAGGGTCCCGGGACACACGATCTACAATTGCTTCACTTTTAGGGATTGGGTGTATGACTTGAATGATGGAGGTCGGATAAACTGGGAGGACATGAATAAGGCTATTGATGCTTTGAAGGCCAAGAAGGAATTAAGAATTGTGAAATACCCGTTACCTTCTCGTCAAGCAGTCCAAGATTCCTCCAGTTCTCAAGGAAAGATCAATACTTTGATCAAAGACCTAGAGCCCAGAATAGTCTGCAGAGAACAATACTGGAAGTATGAAGGATCTGGGATAAAACATCAAGACCCCACCTGGTCGCGTGAGACTAAAGGAGTTACCCCAGAAGTCTCTACGATCTCCCAAGACAAGCCTTTGGTCCTAATCTGACCCAAAGAACAACCAGCAATCCTCAAGCCAGTCACCCTCATTCAGATCCCTCCGATCACAGCTGAGGGACCCACCCTATCCATCTTTTGCCCAACCAAGAATCAGGGGTCGATGACCTGCCTCAATCCTATAAGGTCACCAACGAAGGAAGCAGATCCAATCTCAGTGGGAGTAACACTCAGGAATCGCATTATTCCTCCAAGCCAACCCTTGGACTCCCAAGATAACTCAATCCCTACCACGGGAAATGTCCAGTCTGAATATGACATCCTCCAGCATTTGGAGAAGACTCCTGCCAAGATCTCTATCCTTGAGCTAATTCGGAAATCTCCCACACACAGGGAAACGCTGTTTAATTTCCTACAAGAAATCACGGTCAATGAAGATCTTCCTATTGGAGGAGTCACTAATGCCATCCTCTCAGTCACTCAGACCCCCATGATATCCTTTTCAGAAAAAGATCTGGCTCCCCCCGAGTGCCGATCCCTTCCTTTGTGCCTAACTGCCACTCTCAATGGTCATTCAGTATACTCCATTTTACTGGATACCGGAGCCTCTATCAATGTCTGTCACCTCAAGACCCTCAAAAGGATAGGGATAGATCCAGAGAAGATTGAGTCTACCTCCATGATGGTTTCGACTTATGATAATTCTCAAAGACCAGCAGATGGAAAAATCTTCCTACAACTGGAAATTGGCCCGGTAGCCATGATTTCGGAATTCTACATCTTGGATGTTAAGCCCATCTACAATGCTATTCTAGGGAGACCTTGGATGGACCAAACCTTGGAAGTCCCATCCACCAACCACCAGTGCTATAAGTTCCCGTATAACGAAAAAATTGTGAAGGTCAAAAGCACTCCCTATGTCGAGTCACTGGATTCAGTAACAGCAAAATAGATTCCATCTATGATAACTTCCAAGAAAGGCAAAGAACCCGTTCTTTCATCAGTCAATTCTCATCCCAAGCCTAGGCCCAGCATAGGTTGGCAGCTCATGGGTAAGATGGGGTATAGTTCAGGCTCCGGATTAGGAAGAGAAGAACAAGGCATTCGTGACCCTATCTTAGAGAACCCTATCATCGGGGGATTTGGCCTAGGTTACAAGTCTATTGAACCAGGAGTTGCTCAGGATAGAAGAGGGAGTGCAAGAAGAGAATGAGGATAGTCGAGAAGAAAATGAAGAAGATTTCGGCATAACATCCTTGTTTCATGAATCAGACAGCCCACAGATAGGGCTCTTTTTGGTCAAGAATGAACCAGCTCCTGCCACGTTCATTCTTTTCTTGTTCCACCCACCTTCCATCCTGATACTCCCAGCACCGGTCGAGGCCCCTTCTTCTGAATGTTTCATGTTAGAGGCGTTTGGTTGTCAAAAAAAAAGTTCAATTCTCATCCTGAAGGGGGCGAGGTCACTTTTGAGGAACTTACATGGTAGGGCAATCCCGCCATCATTGAATCTTTATCCCAAGGATCTACCCTTGTCCCATCTGGGACAAACCTGACCCATTCTCCGGGTCATATACATAGTAGCTTAGGAATTAGGATAGCCTCCTCCCTGTTTAGGGATTGTAGGGCTAAGCAGGTTTCTTTGTTCTTAGTTCAGGAGTTAGCAAATAGGTGTAAAGTTTTGAACAAAGTTGGCAAGTTTCTTCAGATAGGGGTCATCTCTGAGCCATTGGAGCTTGTGAAAGTTGAATCCTGCAATGATGGTCTAAGAGTATTTGAGCTTAGCGAAGGGGAAGAGGATGATGACTTGGCCGAACCACTTGTCAATGGGACGAGACAGTTTGATGAACCTTCGTCAGCCGTCGACGAATCCACTAAAGAAGTCAACCTTGGAACAGAGAAGGATCCGAAGATAGTACTAATTAGCGCCAGATTGAGTCCAGAAGAAGAAGGGTCCATAATAGCCGTACTCCGAGAACATCATGACGGGTTTGCTTGGTCATATGAGGATATGCCCGGATTAAACACAGAGTTGGTAGAACATCGTTTAATCCTCAAGCCTGATGCCAAACCCGTGAAACAAAAGTTGAGACGGCTACAACCGGAATTAGCACTTAAGGTAAAATAAGAGGATGACAAATTACACAAGGCCAAGTTCATTCGGGTAGTACTCTATGTTAGTTTTAGGTGGCCTACAAGCCAATCTGACTATGTAAATCTCGTTCATTTATTAATATAATGGCATAATATTCATTATGTGTAAATCGCATTAATTATCGTTTCATAATGAAGTCCGTGAGTATGTGCTATAGTGATCAGATTATGATGAGATCATACTAATGAGACTAATCACTTAAACACACATATTCTTAATCGTTCCTAGTCGGAGGATATCCGAGAAGGACATCGGATATCCGGTTAGACTAGTACAGATTACTCCTGCTCATATGATGAGGGTGACTGATCTCATAAGTCACTTGTGTGGAGACACTAAGACGAATATGTGGGTACTCATTGGAGAATGAGTTCACTGAACTGATCCGACTGAATTGCTGGATGGTATTGTACCTCACTGTCAACCAGCTTGATTCTATTGTCGCAGTTGCGTGGATGGTCCTCGGACCTGAGACACCAAGGACACCTTGTCGGTGGACTTCTGTGCTTTAACCTTGGTTTACGAATCTCTAGCCACGGGATTCTAATACACCAAGGATTGGGTACAGCGGAATACCGTCGAAGGGAATTGTGTGTCAATAAGGAATCATTCGCTCTCGGTACTTAGAGAGAGAATGCTCTAGGAAGGATGCACGGGAGTCCCTGGCCAGGGCGGACGATAATATCGGGAAAGGAGTTTTCCGATATTCATCAACGGCAACTAATCCAAGTGAGTCGACTGGTTAGGGTTTGACAGCTCGCCATATCCTGAGTTGACTCGAGAGCATTGTACGAATGAAGGATTATATCCACGCGATAACTGTCGGCGGAAAGATTCCAAGAGTAAGTTACTTAACCCCAATACCTTCCGGGTTCACGTGGTGTTGCTTGGCACCCAACGTGATCGGAGGCCCGGTCGAATTCAATGTGCGACATCAATTCGATTGATTAATTAATTAATAAAGGGTTATTAATTGATTAATAAAGCCAGTGAGGAGTCACTGGGCTTGTTGGGCCATTAACTGGACTGGTACTTGGGCCTAGAGGGTCACATGCAAATGATTCTCAAGGCGATGGATAAATAAGTGGGTTTTATATAAATCGGGGGTTTTTATGAAAAACCGCGCGGTTAGTATAAAACATTTTGAACGGGCTGAGCAGGCCAAGCTGCTGCTAACCCTAGCCTGCCCTCCTCTGTTTCTCTCTCTCTCTGGCGTCCAGACAGATCCACATCTGCTCCGCCGCTTCTCCGAATCCCGTTCGACGGGAAATCGTCCGCGCGTTGCGGCGATCGTTGCGGCGACCGGCGGAGGTTTCGTGGGCTGCGAAGAACGAGGAACGTGAGGATATCCGTCGCGAGGAGGATCGCGTGGACTTCGCTTGAGGCCGGGCGCTTGCGCGGCTTGCGGTGTCGCACCGACGGAACCGAACAGTTGCGGATTCAAATCCGCACACGGTGAGAACCGATAATCCGATTATCGTGTTTTTAGATTTTTCGAAACGGGAACGGATCGCTGTTTTAATATTTTATTTTCCGCTGCGTGAGCGATCCGGAGAAACCCGAGAAACTCCAACACTTTATCCTAAGTGGGTAGCTAATATCGTCCCCCTGGCAAAAAAGGACGGAAAGGTTAGGATCTGCATAGATTTTGGCAATCTCAATCAAGTCTGTCCGAAGGATGATTTCCCACTTCCTCATATAGACTTGCTAGTCAATAATACGACTAGATTTGAAATGTTGTCCTTCATGGATGGTTTTTCATGATATAATCAAATCCGACTGGCTAAAGAAGACCAAGAGAAGACATCTTTCATAACCCCATGGGGAACTTATTGCTACATGGTCATGTAGACACCGATTTTAGACCATCCTTTTGGTCATGAACCTCATCCATCATTAGCCCATCATCACCAAACCCATCATTTTATCCATCTCATTTAGCCCATCAGATTTTCTCACATAATTCAACCCACTAAATAATCAGGCCCATTAACCAATCTCCGCTTCCTCTCACCCGTGGAAGGCCAACCAGGCCGCCTTCCACTATCCCTGGAAGGCCAGCCAGCCCGCCTTCCACCATCCCTGGAAGGCCAGCCAACCTGCCTTCCACCATCCTTGGAAGGCCACCCCTCGCCTTCCACCATCCTTGGAAGGCCACCCCTCGCCTTCCACCACCCTTGGAAGGCCAGCCACCTTGCCTTCCACCTTTTGGCCTCCTTTTTCACTTTTTACCACCTTTTCGTGGAAGGCCAGCCAGCCCGCCTTCCACCACCCTTCGAAGGCCACCCCTTGCCTTCCACACCCTTCGAAGGCCACCCCTTGCCTTCCACCCCCTTCGAAGGCCAACTGGGCCGCCTTCCACCACTTCGTGGAAGGCCAGCTACCTGGCCTTCCACGGAATTGGAAGGCAGGTTGGCTGGCCGTCCACTCCATAACCAACCCCTTGACCTCATCTTCCCCACGATCTCCTCTACTCGCCGCCCTCACCCCCACTACTCCGATCACTCCCCACTCCGGCGACTGCCGCGCGCACCACCTCCGATCCTTGACCACTTCCCATTGGCTCCAGGATGATTTACGGGGATTTAGACCCCTATTTCCCATATTTTTTCCTTCATCTATTTAAACCCCCCAGGTTCCCTCGAGCAAGGGGTTTGGAAAGGGATTAAGAAGGAGTTTCTTTCTCGGAGCGGGTCGGCTTTGAGGAGTCGAGCGGGCAAGGAGTCAGAAAGTTCTAGAGGAATCCTTCGCACTCCAAATGGGCTTGTCTTCCTAACCCACTTATACTTTTCTCCTTTCTTCATTTCATTGCATTCTCACTCTCCATCCATGCCATAACATTCTCCCTTTCTCACTCTTCTGTCCACTTTTAATACAGCACATCACTTTTCACACACGAGCACTTATCTGCATGCATGCATCCTAGAATAACTTAGCAATCCCTATTTACCCCCAGAGGTTTCAAACAAAAATCGGGAGGTGGGTGGCCATAACATATGGTCACCTTCCCTCCGAAACACCCATCCGGTGCGTCTCCCTCCAATTCTAGTTAGTTTTTTTTATATTTTTATGGACAGATTCTGCATATTATAGTTCTAATCGGGTCGTTTTCTATCTTGTCTTTTCTTTTCAGGGGCTCTTACCAAATTCTGCGCGCGGACTACCGAGCTCTCCTCCTCTGGCCGGCCGGAGGAAGAGAAGGGGAAACCACCATCTCCCGCTCCCTCAGAACGCGATCACATCCTCACCATCCTGCGGAGCACAGGGACCGTAAGGTAATGCTCCTGGCGATCACACCTTAATTTCTAACCCCCCTTTAATCGCCACAGCGCTAAGACGAACGGAAGGACCCTCGATCCGAAACCCGCAGCCGCGGCGGGGGACGTTCCGGGCGCCTACAGCCCTCTGGCGATCACGGTGGGACACTCTCTTGCTCGCCGCGCAGGGAAGACAACTTAAAAATATAAGAGCTCCTCCCGTAGACGGCCAAGCACTTGGCCGCCCGGAGTCCTGAACGGCCAAGCGCTTGGCCGCCCAGACCGGACGGCCAAGTAACTGGCCGTCCAGCGCAGACCGGACGGCCAAGTACCTGGCCGTTCAGTGGACCGGACGGCCAAGTGCCTGGCCGTCAAGCCCAGCCCGGACGGCCAAGTACCTGGCCGTCCAGAGCCCAGGACGGCCAAGCGCCTGGCCGTCCAGGCTAGACGGCCGACTGCCTGGCCATCCAGGCTCTAGGACGGCCAAGCAGCCTGCCGTCCAGGCTCCGGCCTTTCTGGCTGCCTGATTTTTTTAGTGTCCTTTTTTTTTTTTTATATTTCTGATTAAATTGTTGTGCATTCTAGTTTGCTTTTTTTGTTTACTGTTCTCTTGTCTTTTCTTTTCTTTTCTGTCTGTTGGACTGTGGGTTAATTTCAGGGTTTTCTCCGCGGGGGTTTTAAGGAAGAGCCGGCATCACATCTCTAGTCACCTCTCCCCCAGGATCTGACTCTCCACCTGAGGATTCCCACTCGGGTGTGACTAGTCTTATTCTGTTGGGAACCTCCGTCAGTCTCCGCGAGCCAGGGATTCCTACTTGGCCGCCGAGCAGGTTGTACCTGAAACCACCCCATAGGAACCTCAGGTTTGTGTGAGAGATTAATTAAACCTTTCCATTCACAATTATCCACCTATAGGTGTCACTGAGAGAATTATTTCAAAAATTTAAAGACACCTAATTAAACCTTGGTGGAACATGTTTTGAAAGAAAAATTCCGGGGTCGTTAAGGGTTTGAACTTGATTTGTTAGAAACCCACTCTCATAATACACAGTTAACCTTCCAAGTGAAATAAAAAATCTCTTAGGATTTGTATTTCATAATGAACCGAATGTATGTTAACACTGTGTGTGATGACATGTATGAGTTTGGTAACAATTTCACACACAACCCTCTATTCGAGATTGAAGAGGATCCACAAACATTTGTGGGCATGTTCCAAACACCTAGAGAGGAACTTAAGAGAAGATACTTGGATGAATCTTCCTCTTCAGAAAGTGACCCTATAATATCCAACAGAACCCTCCGAAACCCGAGTGAGGACCCGGAACTTATTGTCGTGTTATCACGGTACACCCCTAATCAACTCATCCGGTTGGCCTCTTGTGGCAAAACTCAAGATGCCACTCCTCGGAGAACTCACTTCCAAGGGTCTCCCAACAGAGCTCAGACCCACATCAATCAGCCAACTCCTACTTCAGTTGCTCCACCCGTCATGCCGATTCCAGTCTCTCCAACTACACCTCCTCCCGAGCAGAAAGAATTCATCTACAAAAGTGAGGTTGAAACCTGTGTGCGTAAGTTCATGGGTGAGAAACTTATCCTGAAACAACCGCACTCTCTCTCGAGCTATTGTAAGCTCCCTCCGGCCTACTTTCCACCAGGATTCAAAGCCCCCGAGTACAGAAAATATGATGGCACCTCTGACCCTCATGATCACCTGTCAGGTTTCCTCATGGATTCCCATCAATGGCTCTACGACAGAGTCCTCCTTGTCCATCTGTTCCAGAAATCCTTAGAAGGTGAGGGCCTTAAGATAGTTTTCTTCCTTGCCCACCACAGACTTAATCAATTTTGATATGGTCTCCGAAAAATTCATCACTCAGTTTAGTTATATGACAACCATGCCTCCCACCTTGTTTGATCTTGTGATGGAGAAGATGAAGCCTGAAGAGGAGTTCACGTATTTTGCCAACAGGTGGAGGGCAATGGCCTCTAGGGAGGAAGTGGCAATCCCCGAATCTCAAGCTATCACCATGCTAGTCAATAACGCTACCCCGCAGCTTCGGTCTATTCTCATGCTGAGCGAATTTCATACATTCGCACAACTTTATAATCGAGCTCGGGTAGTTCAATCTCAGATCTGGAGTTCCACTTTGCCATCCTTCTTTGAAAATCAGAACAGAAATAAGAGGGCTACACAAACTCCACCAATAGAGGGAGTGACAATCAATGAACAGGTGAGTGCCTTGGGGCAACCCTTTAGGTCACCCAGTCCTATGTCCAGATCAGACAACCAATCGAATCAGAAACCATATTCAGCAGTTCCCCCTTTCTCTAGCGCTAAGATCAATTGAGGGCACATGAAAGAGGCTACTGAAACCATGAAAATCAAGGGCCCTCCGCCCTCTCATCAAGTAGCTCAAGATCCATCTAGCTCTCTAGAAAGGGTGAGCACCCTTGACAAAAATTTGGAACCAAATGTCGATAACAGAGGACAGTACTGGGAATATGAAGAGGTTGGGATATGGCGTGAGTGCCCTACTAGGATGACCAAACCTAGAGAGCCATTGCAAGGAGTCTCCACTATTATCCAAGACAAACCTTTGGTCTTGATACGACCTAGGGAACAACCAACAGTCATCAACCCAGTCACTCTGGTCCAAGTTCCCTCAATCTCAATCAGAGAACCTCCTCTATCCATCTTGTGTCCAACACCAAAGCCAGGTCCAGTAACCCAATTCTGCCTAATGAATTCACCACCAGTTCAACCACTAAAGTCAGATCAGGCAGTGGACCCCAGTTCGATTGGTGTTACACTGAGAAATCGCATCATTCCCCCAACGAGTCAACCCTTGGACTCCCAAGTGGATTCAGATCTGCCTAAAAGGATTACTCAATCCAAGTATGACATCGTACAACACTTAGGGAGAACTCCCGCCAAGATGCCAGTCCTAGGGTTGATTAGGAGATCTCCTACACAGAGGGAGACATTGTTCAAGTTCCTCCAACGAATTACAGTCAATGAAGATCTTCCTATCAGGGGGCTCACAAATGCCATTCTCTCAGTCACCCAGACACCTACGATATCCTTCACAGATACGGATCTAGCTCCCCCTGAATGCCAATCCCTTCCCTCATGCTTGAGCCCAACACTCAAGGGTCACTCATTGGACTCCATCCTGTTGGATACCGGGACATCAATCAATGTTTGTCCACTCAAGACCCCAAAGAAAGTAGGGATTGATCCCGAAAAGATTGAGTCTACTTCCATGATGGTCTCAACCCATGATCATGGGAAACGGGAAATTGGCCTAGTGACCATGATCTCTAAATTCTACATCCTTAATGCCAAGCCCATATACAACGCCGTTCTGGGAAGGCTTTGGATGGACCAAACCCTGGGAGTGCCCTCCACTAATCATCAGTGCTATAAATTCCCATACAATGGGAAGATTGTCAAAATGAAGGGTACCCCCTATCTTGAGTCTTTGGACTCGGTCTCGACTGAACAAATTCCATCCATGATCACTTATGAAAAAGGGGCAGAGCCCGTCCTTTCATCGGTTGACTCTCAGGCCAAGCCCCAGCCTAGCATAGGTTGGCAGCTTATGGACAAAATGGGGCATAGTTCGGGATCTGGATTAGGTAAAGAAGAGCAAGGAATTCAAGAGCCTATCTTTGAAAATCTGACTATTGGGGGATTTAGATTGGGTTACCTACCAACCAAACCAACTGAGGAATCAATAAAATGGAGTCTCTTGGATCACTTTGTGAAGGAAAGTCAAGTGGTAATCAAGACACACTATTTTGAGGATGAGTTGAAGGAAACAAGTACGGAAGCTCAAAGAGAAGATGCAGAAGATTTCTCTACACAGCAGTTGTTCTATGAATCAACCACTCGACGAGAAGGAGCCTCCTTAGTGAGGGATAGACAGGTACCCACCGCACTCATTCCCTTCCTATTCTACACACCTGCCCTTCTCAGACTTTTATCATCTGTCGTAACACACTCCTGGGGCAATTCTGCCATCATTGAGTCTCTGCCTCAAGGACCCACCTTTGCAACATGTCTGACTCACCCTCAGAGTCTTGTACATAATCGCTTAGGGATTGGATAGCTTCCTCTTTATCTACAAGTTGTAGAGGTAAGTAAGTTCTTTTGTTTCTAGTTCAAGGGTTAGCAAATAAGTGTAAATATTTGAAAAATGTTTTTCTTTGGATAGGAGTCTATCTAAAATTTCTACCATTAAAAATACAAAAAAAAAAAATTCAAAAATTTCAAAATCTCAAAAAAATCGAATATCCAAAAAGCATCAAAAATATTTGTAAATATGTACATACTCCAATGAAAATGACAAAAAAATCAAAAAGACACAAAATCCAACTGTCTGGTGACTGCTATGTAACTCCTGTCTAGGTCTAGTTGCATGATAGATCGGGTTAACATTAAGGTTTGGCTAAGATTTTGGTCCACTAGAACCTTGGACGTGTCTACTTTACTTTCATATGGATTCCTATGATCATTCTGAGATGCACACACTTACACGTTTTTTCAAAAGAGAACCCTTTAAAATGAGTTCCAGGTCTTTAGTATACTGTCAAAATGCAATCTTTGCTCTTCGTCTCTCGACCAATCAGGACAGTTGACGCCCTTAAACGGTCGAGCTCAGCAAATTGCGGTTCCTCCACAATCCGATAGGTGTAACCCCCCAAAAGGGCCCAAAATTGAAATGTAAAAGACCAGAGCACATGAAGAGGGCAGTGTCCCCGCAGGAGGAATATCAAATAACCCCAAAATGTCAAGAGCAGAAAAGAAATACGAAAAAGAAAAGGGGGTTCAAGCAATCATGAAAAAAGCCTGGTCGTGACCGTGCCTGGCCATGAAATCTAATAAAGGCCTGAAAAGTCAAAATAGGGGCATCTAGGAGGTCAAAAGGAGTCCATTTTGTCACAGCTCGTCCTTTTAACGGTTTTTTCAATCCTCCTGTGAGGTTTACCTCCAAAATTTCTTCACTTTTCCCCTCAAGGTTAGCACGAGATAGCTGTCTAAAGAACGAACATCATTTTAAAACGGTTCGTTTTGCAAAAATCGTCACATGCTCACAGGAGTCTAAAATGGGTGAAGAGTAATGTCGATGTTTCTGGTGAACTAATTTCTTGACCATAATCTCAATGCGTACTCTCGAAAACTTCGGGCTTAGGTCAATGCATGCGCGTCACCAATCGGTGCGACGGCGTCTGATTCCGGGTCAGCGTCGCGTGGTTGACCGTTAGGATTCCAAGGTGTTCCATCATATACCTTCTAGATTGTGAAGAAAGAGATCCGGGTCGGGCAAATTATTTACCTCGAAAACTTTTTAGGCAAACTTGGTGGTCGGAAGCAGCTGGGAGCCTAAGCATGGCATGACGGTATTGTCATCAGTATGAGTCTTAACCGGTCAAGGTTAGTTTGAGGAGTCTAGAGGCCCAAATCAATCTAGATGTGAGCTTAGGATACCTGGGAAGTTGAGTGTGCATTTCCCTTTCATCATTCAACCAGCCTAGGATTGGGCAGTCACCAGGCAGGCAGAATCAAAAACATGTTTTCATCACACATCCCATTTGTTAATATCCACCAGCATTTGCATATTTACTTGTCGCATCAGTTTCAATACTCTTCCTTTTGTCTGGTTAGTTGAACACGGCCCCTTGACCCTATACGAAGGCTAGGGAAAAGGTAGTTGCTCTATTTTGGGCAAGGGGCCGAAAACAGATACTTCTAACTGTTTTCCCTTCATTTTTGTGCATACAAGAAAAGGATTCTGTCCAAGAGATGGACACTTTTACTGTCGAGTCGAAGCCCAAAAGCAGCCGGATTGGCATTCTACTTTGAGAATGGCCATATCTTCCATGCTGGCTTCGACTCGACAGGAACCTTTGTCCCTCGTTTCCTTGCAGCTTATCATTAAGATATTGTGGATCATTGATTATTTACATTTACTGATGTGCGTTCTTGCAGCTGCAGGAAATCAGAGGCAGATAGGACCGAAGACACAGGAGGCTAATAACTTCGGGCGTTTAGACTCTGAGTTCCTCTTTAAACAAAACAATGAGGAGTCTATATTCCCCAAGTTATTCGATTGGCCAATAAATCCCTCCTGTTTGCATTAGGAATTTGTTTTCTAAGTTTTAAACCAGCATGCATTGCATAAGCATCATCCACCATTCCCGCCCTAGGGGCAATGACCATAATGTATCACTCTGCTTAACCCATTGTTGATCTGTGGGTCTAACAATTGTTCGTCTGTTAACTCTTCGAATTGCAAGACCTTATCCTTTTTTCCAATACATGTGCTTAAGATTCTCTCACTTGGCGATCCCATGATGCGCCAGGCCACCGCGCGCCCGTTGTGTCAAGAGTTCTTCAAGTCACACTCCTACACCCTTCATGCTTGAGATCCCCTTGGGCCAGATCGTTGCATCCTGATGCGCCAAGGCCTTACGGTTCCAGCACCCGAGGGTCCCACGGACTGTGATTCTCAAGTACTAAACTTTGTCCCTTTTCTTAAACCACCCTTGCAACTCGAATAGCTAGATTTCATGCATTTGCCGCATTCACATTGTTGGGTTTTCTCGGTTTCTCCGGATCGCTCACGCAGCGGAAAACAAAATTATTTACAGCGATCCGTTTCCCGTTTCGGAGACTAAAATACGAGATAATCGGATTACCTTTTCTCACCGCATGCGGATTCGAATCCGCAGCCGTTTGGTTCCGTCGGTGTGACACCGCAAGCCGCGCAAGCGCCCGGCCTCTAGCGAAGTCCACGCGATCCTCCCCGCGACGGATATCCTCGAGTTCCTCGTTCTTCGCAGCCCACGAAGCCTCCGCCGGTCGCCGCAATGATCGCCGCAGCGTGCAGACGATTTCCCGTCGAACGGGATTCGGAGACGCGGCGAAGCAGATCTGGATCTGCCTGGACGTCAGAGAAGGACAGAAACTGAGGAGGGGCGGCTAGGGTTAGCAACAGCTTGGCCTGCTCAGCCCGTTCGCTATGTTTTATACTAACCGCGCGATTTTTCACAAAAACCCCCGGTTTGAATAAAACCCACTTATTTATCCATCGCCTTGAGAATCATTTGCGTGTAACCCTCTAGGCCCAAGTACCAGTCCAGTTAATGGCCCAGTAAGCCCAGTGACTCCTCACTGGCTTTATTAATTAATTAATAACCCTTTATTAATCAATTAATCAATCGAATTGATGTCGCACATCGAATTCGACCGGGCCTCCGATCACGTTGGGTGCCAAGCAACACCGCGTGAACCCGGAAGGTATTTGGGGTTAAGTAACCCACTCTTGGAACCTTTCCGTCGACAGTTACCACGTGGATATAATCCTTCATTCGTACAATGCTCTCGAGTCAACTTAGGGTATGGCGAGCTGTCAAACCCTAACCGGTCGACTCACTTGGATTGGATGCCGCTGATGAATATCGGAAAACTCCTTTTCCGATATTATCGTCTGCCCTGGCCAGGGATTTCCGCGCATCCTTCCTAGAGCATTCTCTCTCTAAGTACCGAGAGCGAATGATTCCTTATTGACACACAATTCCCTTCGACGGTATTCCGCTGCACCCAATCCTTGGCGTATTAGAATCCCGTGGCTAGAGATTCGTAGACCAAGGTCAAAGTACAGAAGTCCACCGCCAAGGTGTCCTTGGTGTCTCAGGTCCGAGGACCATCCACGCAACTGCGACAATAGAATCAAGCTGGTTGACAGTGAGGTACAATACCATCCAGCGATTCAGTCGGATCAGTTCAGTGAACTCATTCTCCAATGAGCACCTACAGATTCGCCTTAGTGTCTCCACACAAGTGACTTATGAGACCAGTCACCCTCATCATATGAGCAGGAGTAATCTGTACTAGTCTAACCGGATATCCGATGTCCTTCTCGGATATCCTCCGACTAGGAACGATTAAGAATATGTGTGTTTAAGTGATCAATCTCATTAGTATGATATCATCATAATCTGATCACTATAGCACATATTCACGGACTTCATTATGAAACGATAATTAAAGCGATTTACACATAACGAATATTATGCCATTATATTAATAAATGAACGAGATTTACATTGTTAGATTGGCTTGTAGGCCACCTTAAACTAACAATCTCCCACTTGGACTAAAGCCAATCACCTTTATACAATAACTCAACAGACTCTAGGTGACGCTCAAGCACAATTTGAGCTAACGGCTTTGTCAGTGGATCTGCTACCTGGTCGACGGGTGGAACTCTTTCCACTACTAAATCTCCTCTGGATAATATAAAAGCGCCTCAGAACATCTTTCAATTTCTGATGAGACCACGGCTCTTTCACTTGTGCAATAGTCCCATTGTTGTCGCACAACAGCGGAACATGATCAAGGATACCGGGAACTATGTCAAGGTCGGTGATGAACATCTTCAACCACACTTTTTCCTTAAAAGCTTCAGTTGCAGCGATGTGCTCAGCTTTAGTCGTCGAATCTGCAGTGGTTACTTGTTTGGAACTCTTCCAGCACACTGCCCCTCCGTTCAATGTAAACACAAATCCAGATGTTGACTTGCTATCATCTGGATCTGACTGGAAACTCGAGTCAGTAAAGCCTCATAGTTTCAAGTCACCTCCTCCATAGACAAGAAACATATCCTTAGTTCTTCTCAAGTACTTAAGGATGCATTTCACTGCCTTCCAGTGCTCTTCGCCTGGATCAGCCTGAAATCTGCTCGTAACACTTAGAGCAAATGCAACATCAGGCCGTGTACATAGCATGGCATACATGATAGATCCTATGGCAGAGGCATAGGGTATTCTATCCATGAATGCCCTCTCATTAGGAGTCTTAGGAGACTGCTCCTTTGAGAGATTAATTCCATGTCTCATTGGTATGAAACCTCTCTTGGAATTTTCCATGTCAAACCTTTTGACTATGATATCTATGTACAAGGATTGGGTCATTCCAAGCATCCTCTTTGATCTATCTCTATAGATCCGTATTCACAATACATATGATGCTTCTCCCAAATCCTTCATGGAGAAGTTCTTCGACAGCCAGATCTTTACTGATGACATCATAGCTACATCATTCCCAATGAGTAGTATGTCATCTAGGTAAAGAACTAGAAAAATGACTGCACTCCCACTGGTCTTCTTGTACACACAAGGCTCATCTTCATTCTTAATGAAGTCATAAGACTTGACAGCCTCGTCACATCTTATGTTCCAGCTCCGGGAAGCTTGCTTCAGTCCATAAATGGACCTCTGAAGCTTGCACACTTTATCTAGAGATTCTTTGGATGTGAAACCTTCTGGTTGTATCATATACACCTCCTCCTCAAGGCTACCATTAAGAAAGGTAGTCTTCACATCCATCTGCCAGATTTCATAATCAAAATGTGCAGCAATGGCGAGCAGAACTCTGATCGACTTTATCATGGCAACTGGTGAGAAAGTCTCGTCATAGTCAATTCCTTGCCTTTGACGATATCCCTTTGCCACCAACCTTGCCTTATAAGTGTCGATCCGTCCATCAGCACCAATCTTTCTCTTAAAGATCCACTTGCATCCGATGGGTACAATACCCTCGGGTAAGTCCTCCAAGTTCTAAACTTGGTTGGTGTACATGGACTGGATTTCTGAGTTCATGGCTTCTCGCCATTTCCCGGCTTCTGGGCCTTCTATGACCTCCTGGTAGGTTTTAGGATCATCATCCTCATTATATTCTACCTTAGACTCACCTTCAGCGATATGTCCCACATATCGTTCGGGTAGTCTAGGTACTCTACCAGATCTACGAGGCTCATCTGTGTGTACCTGAACAGATTCAGGAACTGATATCTCATCTGATGATAATGCAGCTGTATGGGGATCTGGAACCTCTTCCAGTACTATTTTACTCCCACTGTCCTCCTGGAGAAGGTATTCCTCTTCCAGGAAGACAGCTTTCCTGGCGACAAACACCTTTTGTTCACCAGGATGGTAAAAATAGTATCCAAAGGTTTCCTTTGGATATCCCACAAACCTGCATTTATCAGTTCGTGATTCCAGCTTGTCTGGATCATGCCTCTTTACATGAGCAGGACAACCCCAGACTTTAACATGTTTAAATTCTGGTTTCCTGCCTTTCCATATTTCATATGGAGTAGAGGCCACAGACTTGCTGGGTACTCTGTTCAGTAGGTATGCTGCTGACACTAGAGCATACCCCCAGAGGAACACTGGTAATCCCGAAAAGATCATCATGGATCGCACCATGTCCAACAAGGTGCGATTCCTCCTTTCTGATACACCATTCATCTGTGGTGTATATGGAGGGGTCAGCTGAGAAAGGATACCATTATCCTTTAAGAATTGTGTGAAATTTGTACTCAAGTATTCTCCTCCTCGATCTGATCGAAGAGCTTTAATATTCTTTCCTAACTGCTTCTCCACCTCATTCTTGAACTCCTTGAACTTCTCAAATGCTTCCGACTTGTACTTCATTAAGTATGCATAGCCGAATCTTGAGAAGTCATCGGTGAATGTGATGAAGTAAGAAAAGCCGCCTTTGGCTTGGGTGGACATAGGACCACATACATCCGAATGTATTAGTTCCAAAATGTCCTTGGCACATTCTCCATGTCCACTAAATGGAGATTTTGCCCTCTTTCCCATGAGGCAGGATTCACATGTTGCAAACGATTCATAATCGAATGTTGTTAAGTAACCATGCTTGTGCAACTTTTGCAACCTGCTTTCGCCAATGTGCCCAAGTCTACAATGCCACATGTAGGCCTCGTTCACACAATTCTTGCTCTTCTTAAGAGCATTATCAATTTGAAGATTGTAATGAGAAACATCTAATAGATATAGATCGTTGACTAAAGATGCCGAAGCTATTGATTTATTACCATAATAAATCGAACAACTTCTATTCTCAATTGTCAACCTATATCCTATCTTGTCCAAACAAGATATTGATATGATGTTCTTTATTATGCTAGGAACATAATAACAATCTTGCAATAGTAAGGTGTCTCCCGATGGAAGCCTGAGGTTTGCTGTCCCAACAGCAATCGCCGCAACTTTTGCGCCGTTTCCTAGCCTCAATTCCACCTCACCTTTTCTCAGCTTGCGCTTACTTGTCAGCATATGTACATCATGACAGATATGTGAAGCACATCCGGTATCCAATACCCAAGATGTGGAATCTCTAACCGACAAGTTGATATCTATCATATAGATATCTGAAGCTTCAGACAGCTTCACTCTTCCATGAGCTTTATCATGAAGGAACTCCATGTAGTTCCTTTTCCAGTGACCGTACTACTTATAGTAGAAGCAGTCACCCTTCACTACTCTTTTTCCTTTGTCCTTCGATCCTTTATCGTAAGCTGTCATCTCTGCTTCAGGGGCATCCAACGCCAATTTAGCAAGAGGATCAGCTCCAGGGACAAAGTTATTGTGCTCAGATCTGAAGACATTCTTCAGTTTGAACCAATCCGAGTAGATCAAGTAAGTCAAAATGGCATCAAGTATGCCACGGAGTGGGTTATTCGACGACATAGTTCCTACAGGAGATAAGTAAAATCTATTTAGCAGATGTTCAATTATTAAAATTTAAAACAAGACATGGTCTTTTGTTCAAGTTTAACTCCCACTAATTTTCGACGGACTGTATAACCCTCAGTTATACAGAACGGGAGACGCCGACAGTCTCCTAGTGGGGATCAGAATCTCAATGACTTGCACTACAGCCTTGTGGATAGCACAACAAACTGTAATACAATCAGAGAGCACCCAACTCATGGGACTTGCAACTCCTTGCAATATCTGATCATAGCTTCGGTCCCCAGAGATTTAATGGCCTTGTGGATAGCACAACAAACCATTAATCCTGGTCTAAGCTAACCATCATTACGTGACGAGCATAGATTTGCATGCAGCCCTTGTGGATAGCACAACAAAGCTACATGGTTCCTCTACCCCGATCTATAGGCATCTAATGCCATAGCCACAGTTTCTCCTCCCAATTAAGCAGGCCTTGTGGATAACACAACAAACCTGCCTAAAGTGATTTGAATCCTATGACTATAATGATGGTGGACCACGCGGTAAGTTCTCAACTACTCGCGTTACGGCTTAAAATTTATCTGAGGGTATTTAGATAACTTTTATCTTGGTCTCTTCCTAGGTGATAGTATATAAATACATCGTATATATTTACTAAATACAATAACCTGCTTTGATTCATAATCAAAATAAAAACATTGCATCTCATACATGTCATTAGTGTGGTCATGGATAGCACAGTGGGTTTGACTGGAGCCAACAATCAAACGCACACACAATCTAATTATAACATTTACATTAAATACCCTGCAATCACATAGGCAATAGATCTCCATCTTTACGCCTTTCCTGGTTGCAGCTGTGGATCGTCCTCGCTCCTTCCTCGGTTGCCTCGATCATATTACATTAATTCTAGAATTAACAGGTAAATTGAAGAAGGCCTTATGGCGAGTACAAGAGAGAGAGAGAGGTAGAAATACATCGGAGTATGAGAGAGAGAGGTGCGCAGATCTCTATTTATTAACAATTAATAAACATCATACATCTATGATCCACACAAACCATTCATCACATGAATAATAAATTAAGTGCATCTCCATGACCACTGTGTGTTTTAAACATCCCACACATGATTCAGTGCATCACATGGCTAAAACAAATGAGTTTTCAAAGTAGATAATTTTTGGCTTTCAAAAAGCTGGGATCCAATCAAAATTGGTATTTGAATTTCGAAAACTCATTTTATTAACTTAACATGCAATTAAATCAAAATTTAAAAGCATTAAACACACATCACATGCGCATACACTCCGAATTAATAATTCTAGATTATTCCATGCAAATTAGAACATTTCTAATAATCTAACACTTAGATTAAACCCCCTTAATAATCTAACAATTAGACTATTTAAAGACTAATCTAACTCTTAGATTAATCTATCAAAGTTAATTAACAATTTAACACTTAAATTATTAATTAACTCTAATTATTAATTAACTACTAATCTAACTCTTAGATTAGTTAATTAATGTTAATTAGTAATTTAACATTTAAATTATTAATCAACACTAAATAATTAATAATTTTCATCTAACACTTAGATTAGTTAACTTAAAATTAATCATTAATCTTAACACTTAAAATTAACAATTAACTCTAATTAACTGATAAGTACTAATTTAACATTTAAATTAGCTAATTAAAGTTAACTATCAATTTAACATTTAAATTAATAACTAACTTTAATCGACTAACAACAATTGTTAATTATAATGATTTTAAAATCATTAAAGCCCAATTTAATAAAACTGAATATTAATTAATAAATTTCAAAACAGATTTTGAATTAAATTAAAATCCAATTTTAATTTGATTAAATGGGCTAACAATAAATAAAGGGGTTTAATATGATTCAAAATCATATTAAGTCCATTTAAATAAGATAATTGAATAATAAATTTTAAATTTCAAAAGAATTTTTGAATTTTAAAACTTATTTACAATTTTTATTTATATATGGGCATTGGGGTTTTAATTTACAAAAATAAAGAAGGCCCAAACTGGCTCAGCCAATAGAGCCAACTGGCTCGGCCCAAATTGCAGGCCCTGGGCTCGGCAGAGACCCGAGCCAAGGTCCTGGGCACGAGCCAGGGCTCAGGCCCCTGGCCCAAGCGGCCCTGGCTCACCCAACCGCCCGGTCCACTCGAGTGAACCGGCCCCGAGCCGGCCCCCTTCATCTCCAACAACCCGACGAGTGATAAAGTGTTAAATTGATCATTTAAGGGCAACCATTTGCATCATACTCATGTTTTTATCTGCAAAATAGCATGAAATGATAGATAATTGTGTAACAAGTCCAACGGTACCAATTTTATCAAATTCTGACTTAAAAACATCGTCATTTCATGTGATCAAAGGAGTGTAGCGCATTTGCGGTTTTTCGACAAAACCGAGACGAAATGAATAAATATGATGATATTTTTATGATAATGCGCTAAATTATATTTATTTGATGTGAACAGGACACGTCGATGATGCAGTGCAGCTGGAGGAGTTTCCGGAAATTTGGGGGAGGTCTAGTGTGCGGATTTCAACTAAAACAGGGGTAAAAATACAATTTGATTCCTTCCTTCGCTGGAGTTTCCTAAAACCCACTATTTCCCTCCGTCTCTCCGATTTCCTAAACACATCCCTTCCTTTATTTTAAAAATCCTCTCTCTCTTTCTCGTTTTAGAAAGTCGAATCCTATTTCTTTTCCAAATTTCCTCTTCCTCTCCAGATCCAAATCCTGTCCCTTCTCCAAGTCTCCCACATACCCTCCTCCTTTTCCAACTCAAACCCGGCAGCCTCTCCTCCTTCTCCTCTCTATAAATCTCTCCTTCTCCTCTCTATAAATCTCTCCTCTCCTCTTTCTCTTCCTCCACCACCCCGGTTCTCTCTCGTTTTTATTTTCCCGCAGCCCTCTCCTTCTCCAACTCTCTCCACGGAGCTCTCTCTTCCTCTCTCCCACGTTTTGTTTTCCAGAATTCCTAGCCCTCTCTTCCTCTCTCCCGTATTCTCCCTCTCTCTTTCTCCCACGCACAGGTTCCTGCCACACTCTCCCTCTCCCCGGCTATCCCTCTCTTCTTCTTCTTTTTCAACTTCTCTGCCTCCCTCTCTCGGTTTTCTCTCCTTCTCTCCCTCTGTTTTCTCTCTCTCTTCTAAACCTGAACCAGCAAGCCTCTCTCAGCCGAACCCTTCCTTCCTCCTCGCTCTCTCCAGCACCCTCGGTTCTTTCCTCCTCCGACTCTCTCTATTCTCTCTTCCTCCCTCCTAGCACGCTCCTTCTCTCTCTCTCCGGTTCCCCAGCTCCCTCTCAGCCGCTCCCACGGATCACCAGCAGCCAGCAGCTGCACCCACGGGCCTGAACCCAGCGCCCTCCAGCGCGACTTCAGCAGCCGGCAGCCACGCGGCAGGCTCCGGCAAGCTCCTCCGCGAAGCTGCATTCACGGCTCCTACGCGACTCCAGCACGCTTGCAACGCCTCCAGTGTCCCTCCACACGGCGACATGCATGCATGCACGTCCACCCAGCGCACACCCGGCTGCTCCCCGCGCTCCTGCAAGCTTCCACATCCTCAGCGCATGCATGCAGGCTTGAAGCTCCACGCACCAGCACGAGCCTCCAACGCATAGCTAGCACCCGGCTGCTTCTTCCAAGCACACCAGCATATCCAAGCAGCTTCTTTTCTCCTCCACGTAGCCTTCAACCTCTTCCGGCAGCAACCTGAAGCTTGGACCACTGCACCACTCTCCTTTCTTTGCGGCTCACTGCGCCGGCAGACCTACCACTGTTGCTGTGTTCTTTCTTTATTCCCTCCCTACTAATTTAGTATTAGGTTATTTAATTAGGGGTAGTTGCTGGATATTTGATGTTTAATGATATTTTCTTAGTTGTTAGTTTATTTAATTAGGGTGAGTTAGTAGTTGACACAATTAAACAATAGCTTTTTTGTGTTGTTATAATTTTCTTAGTTGTGTTCAATTTAGAAGTTTTGTTATTTTTATAATATTTTGTTAATCTCTCTCTCCTCAATTTCAAATATGGTTATATTTGTGCTTTTAATTAGTTTAGTTAAATTTGTAAACTTAGTTTAATTTAATTAGATAGTTAATTAATCAATTCAAATTCCCAATTTTTCTAGATAATTAAAATCTAAGGTTTTCGAAATTAAAATCTTAACTCCCTGTGGATCGACTCGGACTCACTACTATTAATTTCCGAAAATTTGATTTGAGTGAACCGGATAAATTTAGATTGAACGTTTTCATGTGTTTAACGACGCACAATTCGAAACGATCAATTTTTGGCGCCGTTGCCGGGGAGTTAGATTTTTAATTTTGATTATCTTGGATTTACTGTACTTATTTCTCTTATTTTTTTGCAGGTATATTGAAAAAAAAAGAAAGAAAAGGAAAGTGAAATCATGGTCAGTGTGTTCCAACTTTCTATGTTTCAATTTCCTTACTTTAGTTAGTTTCCTTTTTTGTAGTTTCTAGTTTAGATAGGTTGCCATTAACTAAAAAAAAGAAACAAAAAGAGGAACATCCAAATTTAAAAACCTTCATTGCCAAGATTAGAAACTTTCCATGCTAGGCATTCATCATCCTAGGAAAGCATGAGTTAGTTTCCTTTTACAGTTATTTCCATAAATTGTTGAAGATTGCGGGGGAAAGGTACGTGTTTCAATTTTTAGCAAGTCATTCATGATTGCATCAACACACCTTGCATTGATTTGTTGCCTTGTATTGCATTCAAAACGACTCTAAGGGCAGCAACCTTAACCACATAAGGTAGGGATTTGATCACCCTTCCTTAGCCCACAAATCACCTTCCTTGCATTGGCATTTCCTAATCCAACTACAAGCAAGTCGAAAGAGAATCTAGGGTTTACACCGTGAGTGGTTTAAATCTCGAGTTGCCTCTATTTTTGGAAACGGTGTCTAGGCTAGAGGTAAAAAGGCAAACGTCTAAGCGGGAAAGTGGTTCTCTAATTAGGTCCCTACGAAAGTAGGGGGAGCCTCCCACTACCCCACCTCTTACCTGGCCGTTGACTGATTGTGGTTGTGACTCAAGGTGGACTCCATTCACCTTGTAAGAAAATTCACATAGAAAGTCTAGGTTAACATTAGATCATTAGGATAATTTGTCTGTCAAAATTGTCTGCATTTAAAAAAAAAAAAAAAAAAAACAAGAAATAGAAAACAAAATCCTCTCTCCATCAGTCCTAGTGCATGCGAGGTAGGAGATCTCAAAATCCTAACCTTTTAGGACCACTTGCTGAAATAGGAAGAATCTTACATCACAGAAATCCACCACAAGATCCAATGGCTGATAATCAGGACCCACCAAAGCAAATGAAGGATTATTTCATTCCAAATCGATATCAACCTTCATCTTGTATTCATCTTCCTCAGAATCCAGCCAATCAATATGAAATCAAATCTAGCACCATTCAGATGCTCCCATCCTTTTATGGGAATACTAATGAAGATCCTTATAAGCATCTGGATGAATTCCTAGAAATCTGTTCCACAGTGAAAATCCAGAATTTCACCGATGATGGCCTTAAATTGACCTTATTTCCCTTTTCATTAAAGGACAAGGCTAAATATTGGTTGGGAACTATAGGAAGGCCCATTAGGACATGGGAAGAAATGCAAAAAGAATTTCTTAAGAAGTTCTATCCCATCGGGCGGACCAATACCATGAGACGGGCCATCACGAGTTTTACCCAAACTCCCAGGAAATTGATCCATGAATCTTGGGAAAGACTGAAAGAATTGCTTAGAAAATGCCCTCATCATGGGCTTTCAAAATGGCAAATTGTCCAAGCATTCTATGAAGGATTGTCTGAACAGTTCAGACAGATGGTGGACGCCTCATGTAGAGGGACATTTATGGTGAAAAATGAAGATGAGGCCTATGATCTGTTTGAGATGTTAAGTGAAAATTCCATCAATCATGCCTCATTATCATCTTATGAAAGGTCTGTTGGGCCATCTAAACGGACTGGAATGTATGAACTTAAGGCCCGCGGAGAGCCCGAATCTAGAATGGACATAAATCTGATTAATCAGAAATTGGATAAGGTAGACATCTTGGCCCAGAAACTAGACCAACTCTTGGCCTTAAACAAGCAAGAGCCTACTTACCCAACACAATCTAGTCCATATGAAGGCCCATCTTCTGCCAATCATGATATTTGTGCCTTATGCGCAAGTCCAACCCATCAAGTGAATGAATGCCCGACTGCGGCCCAACTTCCACCATTCATTCAAGAACAAGTTCAGACTGCCCAAGGATTCTCCAGGCCCAATAATGATCCATTCTCAAATACTTACAATCCTGGCTGGAGAAATCACCCTAATTTCTCTTGGAAGAATCAGCAAGCCCCATTACCGATGTCCAATCCTCCCATGCATCAAGCCCAAAAGCCACAGAATTCATTTCAACAACAATCTAATTTCTATGGAAATGTTCAGGCTAGGGGATCCCAAGCCCAGTTTTCTCAACCGGCCCACTATCCATCAGGCCAACCGGCCCCTTATCAATCATTCCAATCGGGTCAACCGGCCCACTATCATTCATTCCAATCTGGACAACCAACCCAATACCATCCTCCACCCACTTATCCACAACCTCCTCAGTCCAACTTTGATGATAAATTCACTCAACTCCAACAACTGATTTTGACTCAGTAACAATCCATTGCTAAGTTGGAAAGTCAAATGGGCCAACTAGCTGAGGCCGCGATGAGAAGAGAAGTAGGCCAACTTCCTAGTCAACCCGTTGCCAATCCAAGGAATCAACCTCCGGGTTTTCCACAGCAATCGGGCCTTTTACCTCAGCCTGGCCCGGTACCACAGCCTAAAGGGCCACAATTTGAGAATGCTAAAGCCATTTCAGCCCTTAGGAGTGGGAGAAGTTTAGAAAAACCACATGTATATGGAGAGTTAGCTAAAGGTTCCACTGATGGGCCTCAGGAAATTGAAAGTGAGAGTGAAGATGAACCCATCATAGAGAAGTTGGAGAAGGATCTGAAAGGAAAAGGGAAGATTGATGAAGGCCCAAGTTCTTATAAACCTAGGGTGCCATTTCCTAATGCTTTGTTAGCTAAGCCCAATACCAGGAAGAAACTGGCCCAGAATGAGGAGTTGTTGGATTTGTTCAAACAAGTCCAAATTAATATTCCACTCCTCGATGCCATCAAGCATGTGCCAGCTTATGCTAAGTTTCTCAAGGAATTATGTACTCCACGAAGAGAATCTAGAATGGCACCCGAAAAGGTTCGGCTTTCTGAGGATGTTAGTGCAATTGTGATGAATCATTTACCTAAGAAGTTAAAGGATCCTGGAGCACCTCTAATTTCATGTGACTTAGCTGGAGTTACATTTGACAGAGCTTTATTGGATCTAGGTGCGAGTGTAAATCTATTGCCAACAGCCATTTATGAAAAATTTGATATTGGAGAATTAAAGCCCACACCCATCATCTTGCAGTTGGCTGATAGGTCTGTGAAAACTCCACGGGGATTAATTGAGGATGTTATTGTAAAGGTTCATGATTGTTATTTTCCCGTGGATTTTCTTATTCTAGATATGGCATTACCTGAGGAACTCATTCACACCCCGATCATCTTAGGTCGTCCATTCTTAGCCACTGCCAAAGCTAATATAAATTGTGAAACTGGCATAATGGACATTTCATTTGGGGGTCAAAAAGTCCAGATTAATGTCTTCAAAGCATCTCAATACCCAGATCATGAAAAAGAATGTCATACTATTGATATCTTTGATAATCTGGTTGAAGAAAATGAGATGTCCACATATGACCTTTTGGAGGAAGCCAATACTTTAAAGGACTCCCCTGGCCCATTAACATCTTGGCCCAAGGTTGAACCTTTACCAGCCTTACAGTCTGAACCCGCTTTGCCATCTTTAGAGGACCCTCCTGAGCTTGAACTCAAACCATTACCGGAGTCTCTCAAGTATATCTTTTTGGGCCCGGACCACACTCTCCCGGTCATCATTGCGGCAAATCTCACATCGCCGCAGGAGGCCCAATTAACCGAGGTCCTCAAAGACCACAAAGGTGCTATTGGATGGTCGGTGGCCGATTTGAAAGGAATAAGTCCGTCCATTTGCATGCATCACATCTATATGGAAGATAATTCTAAGCCCAGTCGGGAGATGCAAAGGCGGCTTAACCCCAATATGAAAGAAGTAGTGAAGAAGGAAGTTGTGAAATGGCTGGATGCGGGTATTATTTACCCAATATCATACAGTAAATGGGTCAGCCCAACCCAAGTGGTACCCAAGAAATCTGGATTAACAGTTATTAAGAATGATCATGGAGAAGAGGTACCCACTAGGCTCACCACGGGATGGAGAGTGTGCATTGATTACCGAAAGTTGAATCTCATGACTAAGAAGGACCACTTTCCACTCCCATTCATGGACCAGATTCTGGAAAAGTTATCGGGCCAGAAGTACTTCTGCTTCTTAGATGGGTACTCCGGGTATAATCAAGTGGCTATTTACCCAGAAGATCAAGAAAAGACCACCTTCACGTGCCCTTATGGCACGTTTGCTTTTAAGAGAATGCCATTCGGATTATGCAATGCACCAGCCACATTTCAACGGTGCATGATGGCTATCTTCTCCGATATGGTGGGAGAATTCCTCGAAGTTTTCATGGACGATTTCTCAATCTTCGGGGACTCTTTTGAAAATTGGCTGGAAAATCTTAAACAGGTGCTAGCACGATGCATAGACACCAATCTGATTCTTAGCTGGGAAAAGAGCCATTTTATGGTTCGAGAGGGCATTGTTTTAGGCCACATTGTGTCTGAAGGGGGGATAGAGGTAGATAAAGCTAAGATCGATCTCATATCCAATCTTCCTCCTCCCACCTCGGTCAGACAGATCCGTTCATTCCTTGGCCATGCCGGTTTCTATCGCCGGTTTATCCACAATTTCTCTCAAATTGCCCGGCCCCTAACTCTTCTCTTAGCTAAGGATGTCCCGTTCCAAATGGATGAATCTTGCATCAAGGCATTTAATTCTCTGAAGGAATCTTTGACCAAAGCCCCGATTCTTCAATCTCCAGATTGGTCTTTACCCTTCGAAATCATGTGTGATGCCTCTGATTATGCTATCGGTGCAGTTTTGGGAAAAAGAATCAACAAGTGTCCCGTGGTGATATATTATGCAAGCCGCACCCTTGCCGATGCTCAAATGAATTATACCACCACAGAAAAGGAATTGTTAGCTGTGGTTTTTGCCCTAGAAAAATTCAGATCTTATCTTTTAGGGGCAAAAGTCATAATCTATTCTGATCACTCAGCTCTGAAATACCTGTTGACCAAGAAGGATGCAAAACCTAGGCTTATTAGATGGATCTTACTCCTTCAGGAATTCGATTTGGAAATTCGGGATAAGAAGGGTTCTGAGAATGTGGTAGCTGACCACCTATCCCGAATTCCGATCTCTGACAGTACACCAATCACTGATTCCTTTCCTGATGAGCATCTACTGACCATTTCTCACACTGCTGCACCATGGTATGCTCATATTGTCAATTACAAGGTGACTAATCAGCTTCCGGAAGGATAGACTAAAAGTGAAAAGGACAAATTCTTTTCTCAGGAAAAATTTTATTTCTGGGAGGATCTTGAATTATTCAAATTTTGTCCTGATCAAATCATTAGGCGATGTGTCCCTGAAGAAGAACAACAGAGTGTTCTCAATTTCTGTCATAATCTGGCCTGTGGGGGCCACTTCTCAGGAAAGAAAACTGCAGCCAAAGTCCTGCAAAGTGGTTTTTACTGGCCCACACTTTTCAAAGATGCCCATCAATTTAGCAAAACTTGCCTCCGATGTCAGGCTGTAGGAAATATGGCGAAAAGGGATATGATGCCACTCAACCCAATCCTGGTGGTTGAAGTCTTTGATGTTTGGGGGATTGACTTTATGGGACCTTTTCCACCCTCTTTTGGACATACATATATTCTGGTAGCGGTGGATTATGTCTCAAAATGGATTGAAGCAGTAGCCACCCGAACCAATGATCATAAAGTGGTCATTAAATTCGTCCAGAAGAATATCTTTTCTCGGTTCGGGTGGCCTAAAGCTATCATAAGTGATGGGGGAACACATTTCACGAATTACCAATTTCGTGCTTTGCTTAAGAAATATGGGATTAATCACAAAGTAGCTACCCCTTATCACCCCCAAACCAGTGGCCAAGTGGAAGTTTCCAATAGGGAGATCAAGAATATTCTGCAAAAGTCCGTTAGGTCCGATAGAAAAGATTGGTCTGAAAGATTGGATGATGCTTTATGGGCCTATTGGACCGCTTACAAAACTCCTATTGGCATGTCTCCTTATCGCCTGATTTTTGGAAAAGCGTGTCACCTTCCGGTGGAATTGGAACATAGGGCTTATTGGGCCATTAAACAAGTCAATCTGGACCTAGCCCAAGCTGGTTCCCACCGAACCTTACAACTGAGTGAGCTGGAAGAGTTGCGCAACGAGACCTATGAAAATTCAAAGATTTATAAAGCCAAAACTAAAGCTTTTCATGATAAACATATTGTGAGAAAATCCTTTCTTCCAAATCAGAAAGTTTGGCTATTTAACTCTAGGCTCCGCTTATTTCCAGGAAAACTGAAATCCAGATGGGATGGACCATTCGTGGTCGTTAAAGCCTTCGATCATGGAGCCGTTAAAATTCTGAACCCCAAAAGTGGGAACACTTTTACTGTTAATGGTCAAAGGTTGAAACCATTCATTAAAAATCTTCAAAATGAGCCACCTGAATCCATAGAACTGAGTGATCCACACTAACTGAACTTCCGTCTGGATGAAGACGATAAACTTAGCGCTTGTTGGGAGGCAACCCAATATTTTACTTCAGTTTTTGGTATTTCTTCTCCTTTTAGGTCCCTGAACAGCAATCCCCGTGGGTATGTCGCATCCTCGTCATCAGTGGCGGACGCAGGAATTTGGTCCAGTGGGGTCCTCAAATTGAGTATTGTGGATCAAGTTGAAAGTGGGACAGCCAAGTATGTAAACGGGTCGGATTCGGTGCGGATCTAGGGTAGATCCATGACCGTATCCATTAAGTTATCAGTTTAAAAAAATTATCCGTCAACGATCCTATAAGTTAATAATCGGTCAGATAATTAAATCTTAGTATATCATATGTATTCGATAAAAAATAATGTGTATTCATTATCTTATCGATTATGAATATCGATTTGAAAAGATAATTTGCTAATTGACCTATAAGGCTATAAGCTAATGATCTGTCAAATATTCGGATCATCGATCGATTATCATTTCAATCGCTAGGACAACAATAGAGTTCATTTAGACTGAGCGATTTATTTGACAAATACATTCACTACAAATAAAAAATAATACACTTCAATAATTAAAAAAAAAATACATTCAACATGAATAAAAAGAGTACAAAAACTTAACATTAAATATAACATCTAAGAAGAGCAAAATAAAATATAAATGAGCCACCACCCAGACTCACTGGATCACAAACATTTAACATTAAATAAATAAGTAATAATATATAAATGAGCCACCTCCCAGGCTCGCTGGATCATAAAAATTAACATCTAAGAAAAGTAAAATAAAATATAAATGAGCCACCACCCAGGCTCGCTGGATCATAAAAATTGAAGAAAATCTTATGTGGATTTGATACCTTGAGTTGTCCACTTCACGATGTCAGCAATCTTCAGATATCGAAAACCTAGAAAAAAAGATAATTTTTTCAAAATTAATAAAAGTTTATCTTTCTCGACTTTCAAGTAAAAAACATTAGATTAAACTTTTTACAACTAGGATAAATATAAAATTGACATAATATAAAGGTGAAGGATATATCTAAAGGTGTTGTTGAAATTTTAAGATCGTCATATAATCCTCTTATACACATCTCTTGTGTCCATGCAAACATATATGATAGAACAACATAATATGAAAGCTTCACACTTAATGCTCTTCCATCCAAATTGGTTTCGATTTGGGGTAGCTTTGATGCGGATGATGCATGATTTGTTCTTTGTGGGAGTGGTGAAGGATGCCCACCATGAGAATCGGGTCCATCACAATGAAGCAACGGGCCACCAACCTTACCCATTTTGGATCCGAAATTGTTTCCGGATCCAATCTGGATTAATCTGAATCAGAATACGGACCCATCAAAGTGGATCTGTAGTTGGGTCCATGAGGCAAAAAAGAAATAGAAAAGCGATTTTTAAGTAATTCAGTAAGTCCTCACAAAAATTAGGAATAATCCCCTCTACATTTTTGAAAAATCAAGAAAAGGAAGTTTTATCCAATGAGCGTGCAATTGCAGGCAGATTAAAAATAAATATTGAAAATAGGATAATTCGTTCTTCAATATGATTAGGTTGGGGGTTGAGATCTAAAAATTCCAGAAACAAGTATATTTTTTTCTTACAGTTGATGGATCTCCTTTAGAATTAAAAGTCTGGATTATATAGGTGTGTCCAAATGTACACATCGGAGAGGTGCCTATCAATAAGGGAGAGGAATTAATCAAATGTCTCTCCATTGCCTTTTAATCATAAACCAACATAAGGAAATGGCAACTTGGAGTCACTCTAAAATAGTGATGCTCACCTCTCTAATGTGCACTAATTAATACAGATTTGACCCGTATTCCAGCCACAAATTAAGATCATCTTCCGTTAGGGGAAGCTTGATCCAAGAATCCGATATTAGTTCGGTTCATATCTTAATTACTTTGGCCCTAACCGATTGGATCCGCTTGCATGCTGTCCAATGTCTGTAGAAGATGTTAGAAAAAGAAACTTCAAGTATGCCATTCTAGAAGGAGAACCTGCTTTATTAACATACTGAGTGATCATTAATTATCTTCAGACATAGCTTCGGAAGGATGCTTTTAGCTTAGTTTTTAAAAACCATAGAATAACCCACAAGAAACAACAAGGAATGCAAAAGTGCAGAACATAAATGGTCATAACTGCAACCCTAAAATTGTACTGACAATCCAAATCACTAGAAATAGAGAAGAGAACAAAAAAAAAAGAATCAAAACAAATCAAGATGAACAAAAATGGTACACAAAAAAATCTCACAGAAGTCCTTAATCTGATTCCAAAAAAAAAAAAAAACTCTCCCATGATCAAGTCAACATATGAGAGATTGAGAAAATAAATCAGAAAAATTATGCACAATTTTTTTCCCATGTGCGTTAATCTTATTATTAAACAAAAAAACTAACCTTGTTCTGGTTCTGCAGCAGTTGCGGCGCGATGGGGGACCAGCCGGTGGCCGGAGTTGGAGGGCAGGCCGCAGCGGCGGAGGAGGTGATCGGCCAGGCCGGGTTCAGCGGCTGGCGGTCAGAGGGGTGACCGGCCAGGTTGGGCTCAGCGGCTGGCGGTCGGAGGGGTGACCGGCCAGGCCGGGCTAGGCGGCTGGGGGTATGACTAGTCAGGCTGGGCTCAGCGGCTGGTGGTCGGAGGAGCTGGGCCGGGCCGTGGAGGGCAGCGGCCAAAGCCCAAAGGGCCGCCGCCGGCGCTGGCTACGGCGGCGCTGGGCAGATCCGCAGCAGAGCCGCAGAGCCGAGGGGTGAAGCCGTGAAGGGAGGGAGGCGGACGGGGCGGAGGCTCAGAGCCGCGGAGGCCGGAGGCGGAGGCGGAGGCGGAGCCTGGAGGGCAGCGACCAAAGGGCCGCCGGCGCTGGCTGCGGCGGCGCTGGGCAGATCCGCAGAGGCGCAGAGCCGCAGAGGGGTGAAGGGAGGGAGGCGGACGGGGCGGAGCTGCGGAGGCTCGGAGCCGCGGAGGCCGGAGGCGTAGGTGGAGGCCGGAGGCGTAGGCGGAGGTGGAGGCGGAGGCCGGAGGCGGAGGCGGAGGCGGAGGCCGGAGGCGGAGCCTGGAGGGCAGCGGCCAAAGGGCTAGGGTTTGGGAGTGGGAGCTCCGAGCTCGGGCAGCCAGGAACGGACGGGGTGGGCGGCGTGGGCCGGTAGGGAATGGATTGGGCGCTCCGCGCCTTCGCGCTCGGTTGGGCCTGGGCCTGCGGCCTGCCTAAGTGGGCTGGGCGATCGGGCAACCCAGTGGGTTCCTGCATCTGTGCCAGTGGGGTCCTAGACAATAAATATTGGGGTGGGCCTCTAGGATTTCGAAATTCCAGTGTGGTCCTGGGACCCCACTGGTTGTACATTGGATCCGCCTCTGCTCGTCATTACAGGTTGTTTCGCTCCTTTACAAATTCTCTTTTAGCTGCGTGTTTTTTCATATCTTTTATGCCATTGAGGACAATGTCAATCAACTTGGGGGGTGGGACAATCATATGCATTTATTGAAAATCTTTTGAAGAAAACTGATACCTTTCTCTGAAAAATTGTCAAATTTTTTCAAGAACTTCTTTTCGCATCTTAAAAAAATTGCATGAAAATCATGTTTCATTAAGTAAATCTTAAACAAATCAGTTTTCTGTTAGTCACATTGGTTAAAGAGCCTTTAAAGTTCAAATATCCCACTTTACAAAAATCCACGGCGGGATGATTTTCACACACACACGGCAACTTAGAATAAATGAAAGATCTTAAGGGTATAGAATTGCTGGAATTAACCTCAAGGATAAGACTACTTATTCTAATTTTTCTTTTGGATTGAACGAAAGGAATGTGTAAGATCCGTAATAGGGGACTGTCCCACTCAGCACTCTAAAAGAGGCGGTCAGTTTAAATGGACAGTTGTAAACACTAAAGGCAAAAGAAGGCGATAAAAGAGCTAAAGGAAGGTAGGTGGCAAAAAGTACGCACCTCCCCTCAGGCAATTCAAAGAGAGTGGCAAAAAGTACGCACTCTCAAAAGCAAAAGTACAATAAAATGAAGAAACGCCATGCTAAAAAGTCCATCGTACCAAAAATATGACCAAGTCGTGAAAAGTGCTGAGTTGGGACGGGAACTGAAAAACGGTCCTCACTGACTGATCGGGAAATCTTTTATTCCCTTCCCCTCCCCAAGAAGTCTTATCTAAAGGGTAGTAAAGGCAAGAATATACCAGAAAGGTCGGAAACGAGTTCTAAGTGTGTCAAATTTCATGCACAATCACCTGTCTGAATCAAAATATTGTGGGATATGAAAACTTTTTAGCTCAACCAAATGGCTACCACTTAAATTGATTGTGAAAGATACTACAAATGAAGCATGATAATTCATTAATTGTCCTAACATTTCCTTATTTGCATTGCTAAGGGACTAGCAATGGGTAAGTTTGGGGGTGTGATAAAGTGTTAAATTGATCATTTAAGGGCAACCATTTGCATCATACTCATGTTTTTATCTGCAAAATAGCATGAAATGATAGATAATTGTGTAACAAGTCCAACGGTACCAATTTCATCAAATTCTCACTTAAAAATATCGTCATTTCATGTGATCAAAGGAGTGTAGCGCATTTGCGGTTTTTCGACAAAACCGAGACGAAATAAATAAATATGATGATATTTTTATAATAATGCGCTAAATTATATTTATTTGATGTGAACAGGACACGTCGATGATGCAGTGCAGCTGGAGGAGTTTCCGGAAATTTGGGGGAGGTCTAGTGTGCGGATTTCAACTAAAACATGGGTAAAAATACAATTTGATTCCTTCCTTCGCTGGAGTTTCCTAAAACCCACTATTTCCCTCCGTCTCTCCGATTTCCTAAACACATCCCTTCCTTTATTTTAAAAATCCTCTCTCTCTTTCTCGTTTTAGAAAGTCGAATCCTATTTCTTTTCCAAATTTCCTCTTCCTCTCCAGATCCAAATCCTGTCCCTTCTCCAAGTCTCCCACATACCCTCCTCCTTTTCCAACTCAAACCCGGCAGCCTCTCCTCCTTCTCCTCTCTATAAATCTCTCCTTCTCCTCTCTATAAATCTCTCCTCTCCTCTTTCTCTTCCTCCACCACCCCGGTTCTCTCTCGTTTTTATTTTCCCGCAGCCCTCTCCTTCTCCAACTCTCTCCACGGAGCTCTCTCTTCCTCTCTCCCACATTTTGTTTTCCAGAATTCCTAGCCCTCTCTTCCTCTCTCCCGTATTCTCCCTCTCTCTTTCTCCCACGCACAGGTTCCTGCCGCACTCTCCCTCTCCCCGGCTATCCCTCTCTTCCTCTTCTTTTTCAACTTCTCTGCCTCCCTCTCTCGGTTTTCTCTCCTTCTCTCCCTCTGTTTTCTCTCTCTCTTCTAAACCTGAACCAGCAAGCCTCTCTCAGCCGAACCCTTCCTTCCTCCTCGCTCTCTCCAGCACCCTCGGTTCTTTCCTCCTCCGACTCTCTCTGTTCTCTCTTCCTCCCTCCTAGCACGCTCCTTCTCTCTCTCTCCGGTTCCCCAGCTCCCTCTCAGCCGCTCCCACGGATCACCAGCAGCCAGCAGCTGCACCCACGGGCCTGAACCCAGTGCCCTCCAGCGCGACTTCAGCAGCCGGCAGCCACGCGGCAGGCTCCGGCAAGCTCCTCCGCGAAGCTTCATTCACGGCTCCTGTGCGACTCCAGCACGCTTGCAACGCCTCCAGCGTCCCTCCACGTGGCGACATGCATGCATGCACGTCCACCCAGCGCACACCCGGCTGCTCCCCGCGCTCCTGCAAGCTTCCACATCCTCAGCGCATGCATGCAGGCTTGAAGCTCCACGCACCAGCACGAGCCTCCAACGCATAGCTAGCACCCGGCTGCTTCTTCCAAGCACACCAGCGTATCCAAGCAGCTTCTTTTCTCCTCCACGTATCCTTCAACCTCTTCCGGCAGCAACCTGAAGCTTGGACCACTGCACCACTCTCCTTTCTTTGCGGCTCACTGCGCCGGCAGACCTACCACTGTTGCTGTGTTCTTTCTTTATTCCCTCCCCACTAATTTAGTATTAGGTTATTTAATTAGGGGTAGTTGCTGGATATTTGATGTTTAATGATATTTTCTTAGTTGTTAGTTTATTTAATTAGGGTGAGTTAGTAGTTGACACAATTAAACAATAGCTTTTTTGTGTTGTTATAATTTTCTTAGTTGTGTTCAATTTAGAAGTTTTGTTATTTTTATAATATTTTGTTAATCTCTCTCTCCTCAATTTTAAATATGGTTATATTTGTGCTTTTAATTAGTTTAGTTAAATTTGTAAACTTAGTTTAATTTAATTAGATAGTTAATTAATCAATTCAAATTCCCAATTTTTCTAGATAATTAAAATCTAAGGTTTTCGAAATTAAAATCTTAACTCCCTGTGGATCGACTCGGACTCACTACTATTAATTTCCAAAAATTTGATTTGAGTGAGCCGGATAAATTTAGATTGAACGTTTTCATGTGTTTAACGACGCACAATTCGAAACGATCAACGAGCACCTGCTAGGGTTTGCAGGTGTGAGGCAGCCGGCGGCGGGCCTCCACAGCGCCAGCCGGCATCAGGCCACCGGCGCCGACCGGCCTCGCTGGCGACACCCCCAGCACCGGCGGGATCCCAGCCGCCGGTAGACACCCGGAGAAGCCCAAATAGCTCCATAGCCACCCCTTTGATTTCTGGTTTTTATGCCCGAAAATAAAGAAGATGAACTCCCGGAGCTCCTTCAATAGCCTCTCCCAGTGATGGCCCTAATGCTCTGTGAACATAGGGGACTATCCCCTGAAGATCTGGGATCTCAATCCTCCATCCCAACGATTGGGAAGTGCTAACAAAGCCGCCATAAAACCGGATCTTCATCACATGAAAAATCCGAAAACCCACAAAAAAAAAAATTGAAAAATTGCAGAAAAATAATCTAATTAACTGTGCCCATCGTATGAACACAAATCCGACAATTAATCGAACATTTATGCATGGAATAACGCAAGAAAAATTAATTTCGAAAACCGAAACGGGACGAGAAACAGTGGAACCTGACTCTGATACCACTGTTGGAGTTTCTCGGTTTCTCCGGATCGCTCACGCAGCGGAAAAACAAAATTATTTACAGCGATCCGTTCCCGTTTCAGAGACTAAAATACGAGATAATCGGATTATCTTTTCTCACCGTGTGCGGATTCGAATCCGCAGCCATTCAGTTCCGTCAGTGCGACACCGCAAGCCGCGCAAGCGCCCGGCCTCTAGCGAAGTCCACGCGATCCTCCCCGCGACGGATATCCTCGAGTTCGTCGTTCTTCGCAGCCCGCGAAGCCTCCGCTGGTCGCCGCAATGATCGCCGCAGTGCGCGGACGATTTCCCTTCGAACGGGATTCGGAGAAGCGGCGAAGCAGATCTGGATCTGCCTGGACTCCAGAGGAAGACAGAAACTGAGGAGGGGCGGCTAGGGTTAGCAGCAGCTTGGCCTGCTCAGCCCGTTCGCTATGTTTTATACTAACCGCGCGGTTTTTCACAAAAACCCCCGGTTTGTATAAAACCCACTTATTTATCCATCGCCTTGAGAATCATTTGCGTGTGACCCTCTAGGCCCAAGTACCAGTCCAGTTAATGGCCCAGTAAGCCCAGTGACTCCTCACTGGCTTTATTAATTAATTAATAACCCTTTATTAATCAATTAATCAATCGAATTGATGTCGCACATCGAATTCGACCGGGCCTCCGATCACGTTGGGTGCCAAGCAACACCGCGTGAACCCGGAAGGTATTTGGGGTTAAGTAACCCACTCTTGGAACCTTTCCGTCGACAGTTACCGCGTGGATATAATCCTTCATTCGTACAATGCTCTCGAGTCAACTCAGGGTATGGCGAGCTGTCAAACCCTAACCGGTCGACTCACTTGGATTGGATGCCGCTGATGAATATCGGAAAACTCCTTTTCCGATATTATCATCCGCCCTGGCCAGGGACTTCCGCGCATCCTTCCTAGAGCATTCTCTCTCTAAGTACCGAGAGCGAATTATTCCTTATTGACACACAATTCCCTTCGACGGTATTCCGCTGCACCCAATCCTTGGCGTATTAGAATCCCGTGGCTAGAGATTCGTAGACCAAGGTCAAAGTACAGAAGTCCACCGCCAAGGTGTCCTTGGTGTCTCAGGTCCGAGGACCATCCACGCAACTGCGACAATAGAATCAAGCTGGTTGACAGTGAGGTAAAATACCATCCAGCGATTCAGTCGGATCAGTTCAGTGAACTCATTCTCCAATGAGCACCTACAGATTCGCCTTAGTGTCTCCACACAAGTGACTTATGAGACCAGTCACCCTCATCATATGAGCAGGAGTAATCTGTACTAGTCTAACCGGATATCCGATGTCCTTCTCGGATATCCTCCGACTAGGAACGATTAAGAATATGTGTGTTTAAGTGATTAGTCTCATTAGTATGATCTCATCATAATCTGATCACTATAGCACATATTCACGGACTTCATTATGAAATGATAATTAAAGCGATTTACACATAACGAATATTATGCCATTATATTAATAAATGAACGAGATTTACATTGTTAGATTGGCTTGTAGGCCACCTTAAACTAACAGGGGCAAGGACCACAATTTATCACTCTGCTTAACCCATTGTTGATCTGTGAGTCTGGCAATTGTTTGTCTGTTAGTCCTTTGAATTGCAAGACCTTATCCTTTTCAATTCGTGTGCTTGAAATTCTCTCGCTTGGCGATCATATGATGTGCCAGGCCACCGTGCGCCCGTCCTGTCGAGACCATTTCAAGTCACATCCCTCCATCTTTCGTGCCTGAGATCCCCTTGGGCCAGATCGTTGTATCCTAGTGCGCCAAGGCCTCGCGGTTCCAGCACCCGAGCCTCCCACGGATTGTGATTCTCTGGTTTGGATTTTGTTCCTCTTCTTAAATCATCCTTGCAATCCAAATGCCTAAACTCTCATGCATTTACCACACTCTCATACCATCTTTGGATATAGCTCATCCCTTCTTTGGGCTGTCCAAAATCAGGTTTGATTTCCGGAACATCTATCTATCATTCCGCTCTACTCCACTGCAAAACAGGTGTGCCGGAGGGGCATTTGTAGACACCGATTTTGGCCCCCTTCTTGGTCGTAAACCCCATCTACCATTAGCCCATCACCACCAAGCCATCTCATCTTCCCAGCCCACTAAATAATCAGGCTCATTAACCAATCTCGATTTTAGCCACCTTTTTCGTGGAAGGCCAGCCAGCCCACCTTCCACCATGCTTGGAAGGCCAGCCAGCCCGCCTTCCACCATCCTTGGAAGGCCACCCCTCGCCTTCTACCATCCTTGGAAGGCCACCCCTCGCCTTCCACCACCCTTGGAAGGCCAACTGGGCCGCCTTCTACCTTTTCGTGGAAGGCCAACTACCTAGCCTTCCACGGAAGTAGGAGGCAAGATAGTTGGCCGTCCACTCCCCTAACTTTCACTTTGACCTCGTCTTCCCACGATCTCCCCCACTCGCCACCCTCATCCCCACTACTCCGATCACTCCCCGCTCTGGCGACTGTCACGGCCACGACCTCCCATGACTGACTATTTCCTATTGGTTCTAAGGGATTTACGGGGATTTAGACCCCTATTTTCCTTCACCTATTTAAAACCTCCATGTCCCCTCGAGAAAGGGGGTTGGAGGTTGAGTTGGGGGTTTTGGCAGGAGTTGGAAGGCTTCAGTTTGCGAGGTAGGAGATTGAAGGACTTCAAGCGGGAGAAAGCCTTAGCGGTCGATAAGTCAGGGAAAGCAGAAGAATCCTCTGCATTCCAAATGAGCCTGTTTTCTTAACTCTCTCCTTACTTTTCTCCTTTCATTTTTCATTGCATTCCTACCATTCATCCACTCTGTAGCATCATCTTCTCTTCCTACTCTTTTCCTTTTACCACATTACTTTTACTTTTCACTACTATCACACACGAGCACCCCATCTGCATGCATGCATCTCAGGATGACTTAGCACCCTTTACCCCCAGAGGTTTCAAACAAAAAACGGGAGGTGGGTGGCCATAACATATGGGCACCTTCCCTCCCCAAACACCCATCTGGTGCATCCCCTTTCAATTCTAACATTATTTACATATTTGCACGAATCGATCCTACATGACGCAGTTCTAATCGGGCTATTTTCTTCTTCTGCTTTGTCTTTTCTTTTCAGGGACTCTTATCATATTTTGCGTGCAGACTACCGAGCTCTCCTCCTCTAGCCGGCCGGAGGTAGATAAGAGGAACTCGTCGTCTCCCGCTCCATCAAAACGCAATCATTCTCACCACCCTGCGGAGCACAGGGACTGTAAGGTAATGCTCCTGGCGATCACATACTTCAATTCCTAATCCTTCCAAATCGCCGCAGTGCTAAGACGAACGGAGAAGCCTTCACCCGAAGCCCACAGCAGCGGCGGGGACGTTCCGGGCGTCTACACCTGGTAAAGTGGTCTTGCCAACGGTAACACCTAACCTGCTAATCTAAGCCCATCGAAAAAAATGCGTGAGTCCTTCTCCTAGCAGACACCTTGAAGCAGGCCATCCGGAGACCTACTCCCTTACGTGGAACTTGATGCTCATTGCCTATGTCCTTGGAGACGATCATCTTGCTGAACCAGCATTAGATGCCCCTGAGTCAGAGATGATCGCATATGATAAATTGAAGAGGAAGATGTTAGAAGCTATTGGGATTCTATTTCCCAATGAGATGCATACTGACCTTACACTTACCACACTCCATGCATCATATGCACCGTTCATAGTTGATCACATCATGAACAAGATACAAATTTCCATGGCTAAACTTCCAGATATGCTAATAACTACAGAGGGCAACCTTGTGAAGGAAAAATCTAATATCCTCTTAATTGGTGAGACCAATAAAAGGAGGAAAACTGCAATTACCTTTGATAAAGGTAAAAGCAATAAGCTGAATAAGCCAAAGTCTGTGTTCAAGAAGAACAATGTCAAAGGAGTAGTAAAGGGTGACTACTTCTACTGTAAGCAGAATGATCACTGAAAGAGGAACTGCAAGGAGTTCCTTGACAATAATGCTCATGGAAAAATGAAGCTATCAGAAGCTTCAGATATCTATATGATAGATATCAACTTGTCAGTTAGAGATTCCACATCTTGGGTGTTAGATACTGGATGTGCTTTTCATATCTGCCATGATGTGCAGATGCTGACAAGTAAACGCAAGCTGAGAAAAGGCGAGGTGGAACTGAGGCAAGAAAACGACGCAAAAGTTGCGGCAGTTGCTGTAGGGACAACAAACCTCAAACTTCCATTGAGAGACTTCTTATCATTGGAAGATTGTCATTATGTTCCTAGCATAATAAAGAACATCATATCAGTATCTTGTTTGGATAAGATAGGATATAGGTTGACTATTGAGAACAAAAGTTATTTGATTTATTATGGTAATAAATCAATAGCTTTGGCACCTTTAGTCAACGGTCTATATATTTTAGATGTTTCTTACTAAAATCTTCACATTGATAACGCTCTTATGAAGAGCAAGAATTGTGTAAACCAAGCCTACATGTGACATTGTAGGCTTGGACACATTGGTGAAAACATGTTACAAAAGTTGCACAAACATGGATATTTGAATGCATTCGATTATGAATCATTTGCGACATGTGATGTAAGGATTGAGGTTTCGGATCCGGTTATCGGGTCAGTTGCGGGGTCATATCCCTTAGTTTGGGCCCTGATGGGGCTGAGACTTAGTTTTAGGCGGTGCCACGTGGGCACCACGTGGGCTGGCCATGTGGGCTGGCCTTGGGGCGCGAGAGTACGGCCCCAGTCATATCGTATGAATGGTGTCTTAGATGGACGACGCCATTTAGAGTACGACCCTGATTTGTCAGTGTACGGCCCGGTCTTTGTTGGGTTTTCTCTGTTTCTCCGGATCGCTCACGCAGCGGAAAAATAAAATTTTACAGCGATCCGTTTCCCGTTTCGAAGAACTAAAATACGATAATCGGATTATCGAAGTTCTCACCGTGTGCGGATTCGAATCCGCAGCCGTTCGGTTCCGTCGGTGTGACACCGCAAGCCGCGCAAGCGCCCGGCCTCTAGCGAAGTCCACGCGATCCTCCCCGCGACGGATATCCTCGAGTTCGTCGTTCTTCGCAGCCCGCGAAGCCTCCGCTGGTCGCCGCAGTGCGCGGACGATTTCCCGTCGAACGGGATTTGGAGAAGCGGCGGGGCAGATCTGGATCTGCCTGGACTCCAGAGGAAGACAGAAAACGAGGAGGGGCGGCTAGGGTTAGCAGCAGCTTGGCCTGCTCAGCCCGTTCGCTATGTTTTATACTAACCGCGCGGTTTTTCACAAAAACCCCCGGTTTGTATAAAACCCACTTATTTATCCATCGCCTTGAGAATCATTTGCGTGTGACCCTCTAGGCCCAAGTACCAGTCCAGTTAATGGCCCAACAAGCCCAGTGACTCCTCACTGGCTTTATTATTTAATTAATAACCCTTTATTAATCAATTAATTAATCGAATTGATGTCGCACATCGAATTCGACCGAGCCTCCGATCACGTTGGGTGCCAAGCAACACCGCGTGAACCCGGAAGGTATTTGGGGTTAAGTAACCCACTCTTGGAACCTTTTCCGTCGACAGTTACCGCGTGGATTTAATCCTTCATTCGTACAATGCTCTCGCGTCAACTCAGGGCATGGCGAGCTGTCAACTCCTAGCCGGTCGACTCACTTGGATTGGATGCCGCTGATGAATATCGGAAAACTCCTTTTCCGATATTATCGTCCGCCCTGGCCAGGGACTTCCGCGCATCCTTCCTAGAGCATTCTCTCTCTAAGTACCGAGAGCGAATGATTCCTTATTGACACATAATTCCCTTCGACGGTATTCCGCTGCACCCAATCCTTGGCGTATTAGAATCCCGTGGCTAGAGATTCGTAGACCAAGGTCAAAGTACAGAAGTCCACCGCCAAGGTGTCCTTGGTGTCTCAGTCCGAGGACCATCCACGCAACTGCGACAATAGAATCAAGCTGGTTGACAGTGAGGTACAATACCATCCAGCGATTCAGTCGGATCAGTTCAGTGAACTCATTCTCCAATGAGCACCTACAGATTCACCTTAGTGTCTCCACACAAGTGACTTATGAGACTAGTCACCCTCATCATATGAGCAGGAGTAATCTGTACTAGTCTAACCGGATATCCGATGTCCTTCTCAGATATCCTCCGACTAGGAACGATTAAGAATATGTGTGTTTAAGTGATCAGTCTCATTAGTATGATCTCATCATAATCTGATCACCATAGCACATATTCACGGACTTCATTATGAAACGATAATTAACGCGATTTACACATAATGAATATTATGCCATTTTATTAATAATGAACGAGATTTACATTGTTAGATTGGCTTGTAGGCCACCTAAACTAACAATCTCCCACTTGGACTAAAGCCAATCACCTTTATACAATAAGCCTATAGACTCTAGGTGACGCTCAAACACAATTTGAGCCAACGGCTTTGTCAGTGGATCTGCTACATTGTCGACAGATGGAACTATTTCCACTACTACATCTCCTCTGGATATGATCTCTCTGATAAGGTGAAAACGCCTCAGAATATGCTTCGATTTCTGATGAGACCGCGGCTCTTTCGCTTGCGCAATCGCTCTATTGTTGTCGCACAACAGTGGAACAGGCTCAGAGATGCTGGGAACTACGCCGAGGTCGGTGATGAATTTCTTCAACCACACTACTTCCTTGGCGGCTTCAGCTGCAGCGATGTACTCAGCTTCAGTCGTCGAATCTGCAGTGGTTACTTGCTTGGAACTCTTCCAGCACACTGCCCCTCCGTTCAATGTAAACACGAATCCAGATGTTGACTTGCTATCATATGGATCTGACTGGAAACTCGAGTCAGTAAAGCCTCGCAGTTTCAAGTCACCTCCTCCATAGACAAGAAACATATCCTTAGTTCTTCTCAAGTACTTAAGGATGCATTTCACTGCCTTCCAGTGCTCTTCGCCTGGATCAGCCTGAAATCTGCTCGTAACACTTAGAGCAAATGCAACGTCAGGTCGTGTACATAGCATGGCATACATGATAGATCCTATGGCAGAGGCATAGGGTATTCTATCCATGAATGCCCTCTCATCAGGAGTCTTAGGAGACTGTTCCTTTGAGAGATTAATTCCATGTCTCATCGGTATGAAACCTCTCTTGGAATTTTCCATGCCAAACCTTTTGACTATGGTATCTATGTACAAGGATTGGGTCATTCCAAGCATCCTCTTTGATCTATCTCTATAGATCCGTATTCCCAATACGTAGGATGCTTCTTCCAAATCCTTCATGGAGAAGTTTTTCGACAGCCAGACCTTTACTGATGACATCATAGCTACATCATTCACAATGAGTAGTATGTCATCTACGTAAGAACTTGAAAAATGACTGCAATCCCACTGGTCTTCTTGTACACACAAGGCTCATCTTCATTCTTAATGAAGTTATAAGACTTCACAGCCTCGTCAAATCTTATGTTCCAGCTCCGGGAAGCTTGCTTCAGTCCATAAATGGACCTTTGAAGCTTGCACACTTTATCTGGAGATTCTTTGGATGTGAAACCTTCTGGTTGTATCATATACACCTCCTCCTCAAGATTACCATTGAGGAAGGCAGTCTTCACATCCATCTGCTAGATTTCATAATCAAAATGTGCAGCAATGGCGAGCAGAACTCTGATCGACTTTATCATGCCAACTGGTGAGAAAGTCTCGTCATAGTCAATTCCTTGCCTTTGACGATATCCCTTTGCCACCAACCTTACCTTATAAGTGTCGATCCGTCCATCAGCACCGATCTTTCTCTTAAAGATCCACTTGCAACCGATGGGTACAATACCCTCGGGCAAGTCTTCCAAGTTCCAAACTTGGTTGGTGTACATGGACTGGATTTCTGAGTTCATGGCTTCTCGTCATTTCCCGGCTTCTGGGCCTTCTATAGCCTCCTGGTAGGTTTTCGGATCATCATCCTCATTATATTGTACCTTAGACTCACCTTCAGCGATATGTCCCACATATCGTTCGGGTAGTCTAGGTACTCTACCAGATCTACGAGGCTCATCTGTGTGTATTTGAACAGATTCAGGAACTGATATCTCATCTGATGATAATGCAGCTGTTTGGGGATCTGGAACCTCTTCCAGTACTATTTTACTCCCACTATTCTCCTGGATAAGGTATTCCTCTTCTAGAAAGACAGCTTTCCTGTCAACAAACACCTTTTGTTCATCAGGATGGTAAAAATAGTATCCAAAGGTTTCCTTTGGATATCCCACAAACCTACATTTATTAGTTCGTGATTCCAGCTTGTCTAGATCATGCCTCTTTACATGAGCAGGACAACCCCAGACTTTAACATGTTTAAATTCTGGTTTCCTGCCTTTCCATATCTCATATGGAGTAGAGGTCACAGACTTGCTGGGTACTCTGTTCAGTAGGTATGCTGCTGACTCTAGAGCATACCCCCAGAGGGACACTGGTAATCCTGAAAAGCTCATCATGGATCGCACCATGTCCAACAAGGTGCGATTCCTCCTTTCTAATACACCATTCATCTGTGGTGTATATGGAGGAGTTAGCTGAGAAAGGATACCATTATCCTTTAAGAATTGTGTGAAATTAGTACTCAAGTATTCTCCTCCTCGATCTGATCGAAGAGCTTTAATACTCTTTCCTAACTGCTTCTCCACCTCATTCTTGAACTCCTTGAACTTCTCAAATGCTTCCGACCTGTACTTCATTAAGTACACATAGCCGAATCTTGAGAAGTCATCGGTGAACGTGATGAAGTAAGAAAAACCACCTTTGGCTTGGGTGGACATGGGACCACATACATCCGAATGTATTAGTTCCAAAATGTCCTTGGCACGTTCTCCATGTCCACTAAATGGAGATTTTGCCATCTTTCCCATAAGGCAGGATTCACATGTTGCAAACGATTCATAATCGAATGCTGTTAAGTAACCATGCTTGTGCAACTTTTGCAACCTGCTTTCGCCAATGTGCCCAAGTCTACAATGCCACATGTAGGCCTGGTTCACGCAATTCTTGCTCTTCTTAAGAGCATTATCAATCTGAAGATTGTAATAAGAAACATCTAATAGATATAGACCATTGACTAAAGATGCCGAAGCTATTGATTTATTACCATAATAAATCAAACAACTTCTGTTCTCAATTGTCAACCTATATCCTATCTTGTCCAAACAAGATATTGATATGATGTTCTTTATTATGCTAGAAACATAATAACAATCTTCTAATAGTAAGGTGTCTCCCGATGGAAGCCTGAGGTTTGCTGTCCCAACAGCAATCGCCGCAACTTTTGCGCCATTTCCTAGCCTCAATTCCACCTCACCTTGTCTCAGCTTGCGCTTACTTGTCAGCAACTGCACATCATGGCAAATATGAGAAGCACATCCGGTATCCAATACCCAAGATGTGGAATCTCTAACTGACAAGTTGATATCTATCATATAGATATCTGAAGCTTCACACAGCTTCACTCTTCCATGAGCTTTATCATCAAGGAACTCCTTGCAGTTCCTCTTCCAGTGACCATACTGCTTATAGTAGAAGCACTCACCCTTCACTACTCTTTTACCTTTGTCCTTCGATCCTTTATCGTTAGCTGTCATCTCTGCTTCAGGGGCATCTAATGTCGATTCAGCAAGAGGATCAGCTCTAGGGACAAAGTTATTGCGTTCAGATCTGAAGACATTCTTCAGGCTTCTGAACCAATCCGAGTAGATCAGGTAAGTCAAAATGGCATCAAGTATGCCACGGAGTGGGTTATTCGACGACATAATTCCCTACAGGAGATAAGTAAAATCTATTTAGCAGATGTTCAATTATTTAAAGTTTAAAACAAGACATGGTCTTTAGTTCAAGTTTAACTCCCACTAATTTTCGACGGACTGTATAACCCTCAGGTATACAGAACGGGAGACGTCGACAGTCTCCTAGTGGGGATCAGAATCTCAATGACTTGCACTACAGCCTTGTGGATAGCACAACAAACTGTAATACAATCAGAGAGCACCCAACTCATGGGACTTGCAACTCCTTGCAATATCTGATCATAGCTTCGGTCCCCATAGATTTAATGGCCTTGTGGATAGCACAACAAACCACTAATTCTGGTCTAAGCTAACCATCATTACGCGACGAGCATAGATTTGCATGCAGCCCTTGTGGATAGCACAACAAAGCTACATGGTTCCTCTACCCCGATCTTTAGGCATCTAATGCCATAGCCACAGTTTCTCCTCCCAATTAAGCAGGCCTTGTGGATAGCACAACAAACCTGCCTAAAGTGATTCGAATCCTATGACTATAACGATGGTGGACCACGCGGTAAGTTCTTAACTACTCGCGTTACGGCTTAGAGTTTATCTGAGGGTATTTGGATAACTTTTATCTTGGTCTCTCCTAGGTGATAGTATATAAATATATCATATATATTTACTAAATACTATAACTTGCTTTGATTCATAATCAAAAGATAAGCAATGCATTACATACATGTCATTAGTGTGGTCATGGATAGCACAGTGGGTTTGACTGGAGCCAACAGTCAAACGCACACACAATCTAATCATAACATTTATATTAGATACCCTGCAATCACATAGGCAAGAGATCTGCATCTGTTCGCCTTCCTGGTTGCAGTTGTGGATCGTCCTCGCTCCTTCCTCGGTTGCCTCGATCATATTACATTAATTCTAGAATTAACAGGTAAATTGAAGAAGGTCTTATGGCGAGTACAAGAGAGAGAGGGAGGTAGAAATACATCGGAGTATGAGAGAGAGAGAGGTGCGCAGACCTCTATTTATTAACAATTAATAAACATCCATCATTCATCCACGATCCACACAAACACATCATTCATCACATGAACAATTAAAAGTGCATATCCATGACCACGTTGTGTTTTAGACATCCATACATGATTCAGCGCATCACATGGCTAAAACAAATGAGTTTTCAAAAATATATAATTTTGGCTTTCAGAAAGCTGGGATCCAATCATAATTGGCATTTGAATTTCGAAAAACTCATTTATTATCTTAACATGCAATTAAATCAAATTTAAAAGCAATAAACACACATCACATGCTCATACACTCCGAATTAATAATTCCAGATTATTCCATGCCAATTTGAACAATTCTAATAATCTAACACTTAGATTAAACCCCATTCGTAGTCTAACAATTAGACTATTTAAAGACCAATCTAACTCTTAGATTAATCCAACTAAGTTAATTAATAATTTAACACTTAAATTAATAATCAACTTGAATTAATTATTAACTAACTACTAATCTAACTCTTAAATTAGTTAATTAATGTTAATTAGTAATTTAACACTTAAATTATTAATTAACACTAATTAATCAATGACTACAATCTAACAATTAGATTGGTTAATTAATTGTTAACTTAACACTTAAATTAACAATCAAATTTAATTAATTAATAATCATTAATCTAACAATTAGATTGGAAGATTAAAGTTAATCATTAATTTAACCCTTAAATTAATAACTAACAATTAATCATTAAATACAACTAATTTAACACTTAAATTAATCATTTAAGTTAATTATTAATTTAACAATTAAATTAATAACTAACTCAATTATTAATTAACAATTAGTTGAAATAACAATTAATAATCTAACTATTAGATTAATAATTATTAATTACTAATTTAACTATTAAATTAGTATTATTAAGATTAATCATTAGTTTAACTATTAAACTAACAATTAACATTACTCAATTAACAACTAATTGTTAATCAAAAATTGATTCAAAAAAAAATCATTAATAAGCCCAATTAATAAAAATGAATAATCAATTTAAATATCAAAACAATTTTGAATTTTATAATTTAATTCAAATTTTATCTGAATTTTAAATGGGCTTATTTGGGGTTTTAAATGGGGTTTAATAGGATAGAACTGGGCTCAGCCCAATGTGCCATCTGGCTCGAGCCAGTGGCTCGGCCTGGTTCGAACCAGGTTCGAACCCTGGCTCGAGGCTAAGCCCAGCCAGGCCTAGCCTGGCCAGACCAACAGACCGGACCGGCCCAGCCGGTCAGACCGGCTCGGGACCGGCCGGTTCACCCTCTTCCTGCAACTTTGAAACCCTATTGCAGCAGGTAACCGTGGCAGGGGAGGATCCGGCGCCACCGCCGGCGGCCCTGCCGGCGCTGGGCACGTCGCCGGTCAAGCCAATCTAACAGTCTTGTCATCTGAATGATGTCGGGCTGGCATGACGCGTTTTACCTAGCTTCTGTTTGACCCCGCGAATCCTCCCTCCTTTCCCTCATTCTCTCCTTTCTCTTCTCTCTCCTCTCTTCCCTCCAATCTCCGGCGACCTCTCCCCCTCTCCTTACTTTCCTCCCTCCATTCCATCTCTCCCTCCACTCCATCAACCTCCTAACTCCCACCACTACCACCACCATCTCCTCCGCGACGTTTTTCTCTCCGGACGGCGGCCGACGTTCCGGTGGAGTAATAGCGTCCACGGCAGTACCGGCGGCGGCGTGTGGCGAGGCGGGTTGGCGGCTTGGAGCTAGGAGGAGTTCGAGTAACCGATAGGGTGACGATCCCCGTTGTATTTTGTTTAAAAATCATGTTTTTCCCACTTTGGAGCATGTTTAGGGGTTTTCTTGGGGTGAAAATACTAAATGCATGTAATGAGAATTTGGGTGTTTTAATAGGTATTTAGGTTCTTCTCCTCCTTCTCCACTTTGTGTGTGTTTTTACACGATTTGAGGAGGAAATCCCACCCCGTGGATTAGGAGATGGCGGAGGAAGAACCTGTCTGTGAGGGTTAAATGGCGTCGGGGGACAGCGACGCCTTTTAGAAAGGCGGCTTCCACCCGCGACGCTATTTAGCCCAAATAACAGACTCTGTCTCTGGACTGATGAGCATCCAGGGACAGCGACGCCTATTTGAACGGCGACTTCCATGTACGACGACTTTTAAGAAAAATCACCCCGAGGTCTGTCTCTGTTTCTATCGCTATCAGGCGACTAGGGACAACGACGCCTTTCAAAGGGCGGCTACATATGACGATGCGTTTTAAGGCCATTTTCGAGGCCCATTTTTACATGAACCAGTTTAGGAGGCTTGAATGACGTCGGCCATGGGCGACGCAATTCAAGACATAATCACATTAATTCATGCTATTAATATATCTTTACACTGTTATATAGTTTGGTTAAATGCATGCTTGAAATCATACTCGAGGATGAGGATTTTTATGTGATCGGATCGCACTGTGTTGTATTTCGTGCGACCGTGGACCTAGAGTGACAATTGTAGCGCTTAGGCACCTTATGTCGGTGTGGGAGGGACACAGCGCCGGTGTGGGAGTGGTGGGGTGACGCCTAGAGAGAGGGTCACCTGGTGTACCCCGGGGTTAGCTAGTACCGGTGTAGGAGTGGTACCTTTGGAGTGTCACTCATGCTGGGGGAAGCAAAAACCACCTAGAGCCAGTTGGGCCGGAGTAGCTAGCGTGCTATCCGAGGGGTTACTGTTTGGTCTCAGCGAGTCGGTGTTTCCCGCGTTCAGCCGTATGGTTGGCGTGTTTTGCCGAGACGCTGGTTGTAGGCTCCTTGGTAGAATGGTTTCAGAGTTGTGCATGTTACATTTTGAATGCATGTGTTTTATATCAAAATTTAGGAATTGTGTTTACTGCTTTACTTGCTTAATTTACCTATATTTGTGTTGCTGCACTTGTGGGTGCATGAGTGGGCGGTGGGGATCGAAGGATCCCTACTGAGTCTTTTCAATGAGACTCACCCCTGCGGTTTTCAGGTGAGGGTTCCAGGCAGGCGTAGCGAGGAGAGTGCTGCCTTGGGTTGCGCGCCAGCAGCCGTTGTTCCGGGGTATGCCCCGACGTAGTTGTTATTTTATTTTCTGACATGTACGCTTTATTATTTCTTTTTCAGTTGGAATATGTAATTATTTGCTGTGTCGAGTCGCATTGTAATTATTTTTAATTCTTGAACTTCCTTTTCAATTCAATGCGATGTGAATATTTAGCTTAGTTTATTATTTATTTCCCAGACTTATCAAGATCCTAGTTTGGCTCCAAATTAATGATTCGGTACCCATTTAATAATCGGATCCCCGATTATAGGGTGGCGGGTCGTTACATGTGAGTCATGCCTTATGGGAAAGATGGCAAAATCTCCATTTACTGGACATAGAGAACGTGCCAAGGACGTTTTAGAACTAATACATTTAGATGTATGTGGCCCAATGTCCACCCAAGCCAAATTTGGCTTCTCGTACTTCATCACGTTCACTGACGACTTCTTAAGATTCGGCTATGTGTACTTAATGAAATACAAGTCAAAAGCATTTGATAAATTCAAGGAGTTCAAGAATGAGGTAGAGAAGCAGACAAGAAAGAGTATTAAAGCTCTTCGATCAGATCGGAGAGAAGAATACTTGAGTACCAATCTCACACAATTCTTAAAGGATAATGGTATCCTTTCTTAGCTAACCCCTCCATATACACCACAGATGAATGGTGTATTTGTAAGGAGGAATCGCACCTTGTTAGACATGGTGCGATCCATGATGAGCTTTTCAGGTTTACCAGTGTCCCTCTGGAGGTATGCTCTAGAGTCAGCAACATACCTACTGAACAGAGTACCTAGCAAGTCTTTGACCTTTACTCCTTATGAGATATGGAAAGGCAGAAAATCTGAATTTAAACATGTTAAAATATGGGGTTGTCATACTTATGTAAAGAGGCATGATCTAGACAAGCTAGAGTCACAAACTGATAAATGCAAGTTTGTGGGATATCCAAAGGAGACCTTTGGATACTATTTTTACCATCCTGGTGAACAAAAGGTGTTTGTCACCAAGAAAGTTGTCTTCCTGGAACAAGAATACCTTCTCCAGGAGGACAGTGGGAGTGAAATAGTACTGGAAGAGGTTACAGATCTCCAAATAGCTGCGATATCATTAGATGAAATATCAGTTCTTAAATCTGTTTAGGTATACACAGATGAGCCTCGCAGATCTGGTAGAATACGTAGACTACCCGAACGATATGTAGGACATATCGTTGAAGGTGAGTCTAAGGTTGAATATAATGAGGATGATGATCCTAAAACCTACCAACAGGCCATAGAAGGCCAAGAAGCCGGGAAATGGCGAGAAACTATGAACTCTGAAATCCAGTCCATGTACACCAACCAAGTTTGAAACTTGGAGGACTTGCTCGAGGGTATTGTACCCATTAGATGCAAGTGGATCCTTAAGATAAAGATCAATGCTGATGGACGGATCGACACTTATAAGGTAAGGTTGGTGGCAAAGGGATATCGTCAAAGACAAAGAATTGACTATGACGAGACTTTCTCACTTATTGTCATGATATAGTCGATCAGAGTTCTACTCGTCATAGTTGCACACTTCGATTACGAGATCTGACAAATAGATGTGAAGACTGCCTCTTCAACGGTAACCTTGAGGAAGAGGTGTATATGATACAACCTGAAAAACTCACATCCAAAGAGTATCCAAATAGACTGTGCAAGCTTCAGAGATCTATTTATAGATTGAAGCAGGCTTCGCAGAGCTGGAACATAAGATTTGACGAGGCGGTCAAGTCTTATGACTTCATTAAGAATGAAGATGAGCCTTGTGTGTACAAGAAGACCAGTGGGAGCGTAGTCACCTTCTTAATTCTTTACGTAGATGACATACTACTCATTGGGAATGATGTAGCTATGATGTCATTAGTAAATATATGGCTGTCGAAAAACTTCTCCATGAAGGATTTGAGAGAAGCATCCTACATATTGGGAATGCGGATCAATAGAGATAGATCAAAGAGAATGCTCGGAATGACCCAATCTATGTACATAGATACTATTGTCGAAAGGTTTGACATGAAAAATTTCAAGACATGTCTCATACCGATGAGACATGGAATTTTTCTCTCAAATGAGCAATCTCTTAAGAAGCATTCATGGATAGAGCACCCTATGCCTCTGCCATAAGATCTATCATGTATGTTATGCTATGGACACGGCCTGATGTGGCATATGTTATAAGTGTTACGAGCAGATTTCAGGCTGATCCAGGCGAAGAGTATTGGAAAGCAATAAAATGTATTTTTAAGTACTTAAGAAGAACTAAGGATATATTTCTTGTTTATGGAGGAGGTGACTTGAAACTACGAGGCTTTACAGTTTCCAGTCATATTCAAATTTGGATTTGTGTTTACTTTGAACGGAGGCACAGTATGCTAGAAGAGTTCCAAGCAATAAACCACTGTTGATTCGACGACGGAAGCTGAGTACATCGCTGCAGTTGAAGTCGCCAAGGAAGCAGTGTGGTTGAAAAAATTCATCACCGATCTCGGCGTGGTTCCCAGCATCTCTGATCATGTTCCGCTGTTATGCGACAACAATGGAGCCATTGCACAAGCGAAAGAGCCGCGGTCTCATCAAAAATCGAAGCATATTCTGAGGTGCTTTCATCTTATTAGAGAAATTATTTCCAGAGAAAATGTAGTAGTGGAAAAAGTTCCATCCGTCGACATTGTAGCAGATCCACTGACAAAGCCACTGTCTCAAATTGTGTTTGAGCATCACCTAGAGTCTATAGGTTTATTGCATAAAGGTGATTGGCTTTAGTTCAAGTGGGAGATTGTTAGTCTTAGGTGGCCTACAAGCTAATCTGAGTATGTAAATCTCGTTCATTTATTAATAAAACGACAATATTTCATTATGTGTAATTCGTTTTAATTATCGTCTCATAATAAAGTTCATGAATATGTGCAACAGTGATCAGATTATGATAAGATCATACTAATGAGACTGATCACTTATACACATATATTCTTAATTGTTCCTAGTCGGAGGATATCCGAGAAGGACATCGGATATCCAATTAGACTAGTACATATTATTCATGCTCATACGTTGAGGGTGACTGATCTCATAGTCATTTGTGTGGAAACACTAAGGTGAATCTGTATGTGCTCATTAGAGAATGAGTTCACTGAACTGATCCGACTGAATCGTTGGATGGTATAGTACCTCACTGTCAACCAGTTTGTAACTATTGTCGCAGGTGCGTGGATAGTCCTCGGATCTGAGACACCAAGGATACCTTGACGGTGGACTTCTATACTTTGACCTTGGTTTACGGATCTTTATTCACGGGATTCTAAACAGCCAAGGATCGGGTGCAGCGGAATATCATCGAAGGGAATCGAGTGTCAATAAGGAATCATTCGCTCTCAGTACTTAAAGAGAGAATGCTCTAGGAAGGATGCGCGGGAGTCCCTAGCCAGGGCGGACGATAATATCGAAAAATGAGTTTTTCTATATTATACGGCAACATACGATCCAAGGGAGTCGACCGGTTAGGGTTTAATGGTACACCATACCTTGAGTTGACTCGAAAACATTGTACGAATGAAGGATTATATCTACGTGGTAACTGTCGGTGGGAAGGTTCTAATAGTGGGTTGCTTAACCCCAATACCTTCCGAGTTCACGCGGGGTTGCTTGGCACTCAACGTGGTCAGAAGCCCAATCGAATTCAATGTGCGCCATTGATTCGATTGATTAATTAATTAATATAAGTTACTAATTGATTAATTGAGTCAATGAGGAGTCACTGGACTTATTAGGCCATTAACTAAACTGGTAATTGGGCCTAGAGGGTCACACACAAATGATTCTCAAGGCGATGGATTAAAAGTGAGTTTTATATTAAACCGGGACTTTTTATGAAAAACCGTGCGGTTAATATAAAATGTAGCGAATGGGCTGAGCAGGCCAAGCTGCTGCTCAGCCCTAGCCGCCCCCTCCTCTCTCCCTCTATCTCTCTTTGGCTCCCCCTAGTTGACCCCGTTCTCTGGGTCTGCTCTGCCGTCTTCTCCGACTCCCGTCCGACAGGAATTCGACCGCGTGTTGCGGCAGTCGTTGCGATGATCGGCGAACTATTCGTGGACTATGAGGAACGAGAGGAAATCTACCGCGAGGAAGATCGTGTAGACTTACCTAAAGGCCGGGCATTTATGCAGCTGGCGGCGTCATACTGACGAAATCATTCGGACGCGGATTCGAATCTACGTGCAATAATATCCGATTACCCGTTCTAATCGTTTTTAGTTTATCGAAATAGACATGGATTTGCGATCTCGGGAAACACGAAGAACCTAACAGGTCAAAGGCCAGCAACTCTGACCTAGCCGCCGCCCCCCTCTCTCCTCTCTCTCTCCTGGGCACCCCCTCAAAGGCCGCCCTCCCCGAAGGCTCAGCTCCGACTCCCACCTGCTCCGCTTCCTGTCTGACGGGAATTCTGAATCCGCATGTCACGGAGGATTACGTGCAACCAGACATGATCTACAGACGCTACACTGAGCGAGGAAGCGAGGACGATCCGTCGAGAGGAAGACTGCGTAGATACTGCTAGAGGTCGGGCACCTACGTGGCTTGCGGCATCGCACAAATGGAACCCGACGAATGCGGATTCGAATCCGCATAGAGTAAAATATAATAGAGAACAAGGAAGCCGTAGACGGTCCGCCAAGGTTTAAGAAAACTGAGACGGGGCGAGACCATAAGTATATAGAAGGTCAAAGATGAAGGGGTGAAGAGGGAGCCGAAAGCCTGCTCAAAAACCCTGCTCGTAAATCGAAAAACAATCAAGCCGAGAAGAGTTGGCTCTAGAATCCAGCTGAGGTTTAATCAGGTGGATCCAATCAGGGATATCGTGATGTTTCCACATCTTGGCGACCGCTTCTCTACATAGGTTAGATGGAATATCCGAGATCAGCTCGGTCCATTTTCGGCTATACCCAACCGGCTCAGTATGTTGGGTCTCAGTGGGTTCAGAGGTATTAGCAAGCGAGGTGACCTCATCCGCCATTATAGAAGTAAAAGAATTGATGGAAAAATAAGATGAAAGGGAAGGTTTAGGCTGACTCAGGTATAGTAGAAGAGTAGGACGAGTTGCTCGAAATGAGAGAGGAGGAAAGGGACATGAAATGAGTGGACTAGACGGAGTCTGAGGTACTTATCCTTAGACTTATTTGGCAACCACCACTCGAAAAGACGCACTCAGGCCACCCCCTCTTGCTCTACGACCGAGACCCCCAAATAAAGACACGCAAATAATGCCCCCTGTGGGGGCAAGCAGCTATTTATAGGGGAATCGCAAAAAGGCCTAATACATGATCGACATCGAAGATTGAACGGCCGTTCGGTTTCTGTCTCTCGATTTATGCCACGTGTCATGGCCCTTCGAATAACATGCTAGCGAGCAGAAAATTCAAATTTATTGCTGCCTTAATTTGGCGCCCACGCTTTCAAAATGACGATCAAAGTTCTACTTCGGCCTGGTCAATCGGTTGGCACTACAGACCTCAAGTCCGAGTATCTCTCAATCAGAGACACAAGCTTCGCCCTGGCCGAGTCAATCAGTCCCATTTTCTCGAGTACGAAAGAATAAAAGTTTCCGAGAGCCTCTCGGTATCAAATATTCTCACAGGTCGAGTCTATTGGTCACATTCCTTCAGGCAAGGACCTTCGATCCAGTTCGCGAAATCGAGTAGTACTCAGTGAACTTGGTTTTACTCCCGGCACCTTATTGATCTAAAGCCTGTTGAGAGTAGCATGCCATATGATAGTGAAGGCCAAGAGCTAGGCCGCGTGGTTCGAGGAGCATGGGCCACCTAGTTCCAAGCCCAAAGTTGGAAGGAAGAATAGGTCATAGGCCTTCGGCCCAATACCAAAGAAAGGCAGCCAGTATTTTCGACGTGTGTACCTCTACATCTATGAATAGTCCTACATCGCTTGCTATAAAGAAGGTTTTCTCACATACTTCCTGTAAACAAAATACTGCTTACATCAAAAAAGGTATGTGATACGTGCCATCCTCTTACCAATACTTCTTATCCTTATTCTTTTCCCTGATCACTAACTTGACCATTAGAGAGGACTCCTCTAAAACCATACCTAGGGCTCTTGCTGATCAATTATTTCCTCTTGTAAGCGATTCTCGGTCTCAGATTCCTTCAGTCTCGGATCTTCTTCAAAGGTCTCGGATCATCTATCTGTAAGTCCTCCGTAAGTGCCTCGGCTGCATCAGTATATTTTAGTAATGCTTTAAATATACTTTTATTATCAAAATCTATACTTATAAAAAAAACCTTTGTTATAACAGCCGAACACCCCGAGAGCGGAATTTGAGCATTAACGAGTTAATTAACCACAGCTCATTAATTTCTTGGAGGCTGACGGTACCGCTACTTCCCATTATTCCTAGCCACCATAGGTGGCTCGACTAGTCCTTCCTCCACTAAAAGGTATATGACCTCACAAGAGGAAAACACCGCGTCGTTTGCTTGGTCCAACGGAAACATGGCTTATTCACATTGTCTCTAAGACGTTAATTTGTGAAATGAAAGCTTGTGATGCCTGTTAACTATATAAGGCAGACGTACTTAGTCAGCGATTAGAGGGTCCATTCCGTTCACATCCTTTGTTCTTCTCTGTCTGAAAACGACCCAGAAAGCTGGTATACTTCCGTCGTTTAAGGTTGTCATTTTCTGTGATTCTGTCAATAGATTATAATGGGAGCAGAATTGTCACACAATCTCTCACTCAATGTAAGGACGTCATCATTGCTTTCTAAGGGGATTGTTTGTAATCGATATGATCAAGAAGGGACGTTGAAAGGGAAGAACAGATTAAGAATTAGTGAAGTAGACGAGTGCGAAGGAAATCTTTCGTTGATGGACAACTTTGCCACGTACCTTGGTGGTCTGAAGGATAATCTGGCTAGCATGCACGACAAAAACAAACCCAGAAAAGAAAACGAAACGAAAAGAAGTAAATTAAAAACAATTCCTGTATAGGCTAGGCTGCTTCCACAGAAATATTGATTTTCCAAAGCAGCCGGCCGGCCGGGATATTTGATTTCGGGTGCACATCTTGGTCAACTTGCTGCATAAATGCTAGTGGTCGTTGGAGATGCTAGTACACTTTGGAGTCAAGTAGCATTTTCTTATTTGAAGAAAGTTGATATTTCCGTCCTGCAAGATCTTCCCTTCTTATAAATTGTTGGATATTCTGAGGGGATTAGGAACTTGATACTGCGTTACCCTTCCATTCACGTTCCCATTGTAGTGGTTGTGGACCTTCAATGCTTGGAAGGTTGACGATGCGTCATCCTTCCATTCACATCACCATCGTAGTGGTTGTGATTGTGAATCTTCAGTTTGCATGGAAATTGGACGTAGTCTAACCCATTCATATGTAAATCTTTATATCCCAGTACCACCTCAATCCAGACAAGATATTCATGGTTTACGAGCCAAAAAATTTCAGGTCTACGTACCAGCATCTCTTTTCATTAGTATGAGAGCTACAAGTTTTGTCATCATGTACCAATTCCACTATAAGCTATTTTTCATTTGTTCATATATACGTGCCATGCGTTAACGGTCTTTTCAGATGGAAGATGCATGCGGGCTCCAACTTTCATCGATGGTTGGCCATTTGGCCATTTGGATCTTAATTTTATTGATGTACTCATTCAGGAATAAGGTGATTATATCCTCCCCTTGTATCTCTAACTTTTTGATGATATAAAATCTCTAGGGTCAGCCCAGAGTCCTAGTTAAGTTCCTAGGTTAAAAAAAAAAAAAAAAAAAGTATTCATTTTGTCTTTTAAATCTAATTCCTCTCACATGTAAAAGAAAAATCACTTGTACGATAAAAATTTTTCCACCACTCAAGCTTTTAGTAATGAAGTCAGTTTAACTAACTTGCATCATATAGTTTCTCCAACGGCAAAGTTGATATCTTAAAGAGGTTGATTTGTGAGTTAGCTTGCGCACTTAGTTCAACCTAAAATATTCGAATGGAAAAGATTTTCTTAAAAATTTAAATTATAATTAAAGTACAAACAGAATCTATCAATTGGTATACTCAGAAAAGTATTTTCAAGTCGTAGACTAGAGTTTTCAGATTACCAATTAATGGATCATTATATTATATTTTTTGAGAAAATTCTTTCATGCTAACTTGTTTGATATGAAATTAAACTGACCCTTATTCCCACCTCATTGCAAATGTACATCGAATAATTTTTTTTCTCTCTTTTTTCAGGTAATGAGCCCGCAGATGCTTCACCTCTGTTGGCCATCATTAGCTGAGCGCAACCGGTAAGTAAGAATATGGCGATAGAGAAGTTGGCCAGGATGTAATGTGACATTAGAGCCGGATGATCGCTTTCCCTTTCCACCCCATGTTCGTAGTTGTTGTCATTATCTTCCCTCTTTATGAGAGACTATACCAAAAAAAATGTCATACTATACACAGCTGATCTGCTGTGATCATATTTTGCATTGAGGAAATGCGTGAGAGAAAAAAGGAGGTTAATTTTTTTTTTGAAATTGTGGCTGCCTAATATAAGTAAAATATGATATTTTCCTCTCAATCCAAAGATAATTCCGCACAATTGATGTTTTTGTTTGATTAGGCGATAGTTTTGAGTCCAAGTCATTTTTTTAGAAAAAAGTAATCTCATAAATTAGGAAACATAATCCCTCACACCTTCGACCGAATAATTGGGAGTTTTTTTTTCGCACTTATTTCATGTATATCTCACTGGTAAATTTTAAAAACCTCGCGACACCGAACACAATCTTCAAAATTGTAACCTTCACATGGTATATAAGTGACTAGTAGGTCGGATGCATATTTACTATGTCAATAGTTTTGAGCACGATACATAGGCTCCCAACTCTGACCAAATCTTTGAGTTTCCAAAGAAAAGTCAAGAGGTGAAGTTAATTGTCTTTTTCAATTAATTTAAGGAGTTTAAACCGAAACCTGATAGTGTAGGAGTTTAAAAGAAGAGAAGAGATCCTTAAATTCACGGGGGTTGGGTATGGACGCGTTTTTGATGTTTTATTAATTTAAGGAAAATAGATTGATACAAATCAAGATATATACCTACACACGCAATTTAGTAATCTTGGGAAGCTTTCTATCCTACACACGCACAACGCAGAACCAAACCCGTAGAGGGTCAATAATGAACAGGGGGCGGGGGGGGGGGACGTGAATTCACGGGGGCTGGGTATGGACGCGTTTTTGGCATCTCTACCCCCACGGTCCAACGTGGACTGTAGAGAATTTCCTCTTAAAAGAAACAATTTGTCCATGCTTTTTGGCAATTTTACCGAATGTCCGGTTTCAGATCGACTCGGTGCAAGGCTACTTCAACGGACTTCATTCAACCAAGCACCAAGAACACTTATTGATATATATCTTCTCCAAGATTGCTGTAACTAAGGATGCAGGAAAGCGCTTCTGCCTCCTTGCCATTCTCACATATATTATTTAACGAGGTTCATGGGACGTATCATTGCGTTGTCTTCGTGATCCAGGATCTGTAAATGTTATGCCACAACAGGACTAATTAGGGAAGAAAGGATTGGTAAGAAAATATAATTAATGGTAAAGTAGATATACTTTAGAAACTGGGAGCATTAGGATTATGAATGTACCGGAGCTCAAAATTCCTAGTAGGCTACGTACAGAGATGTGTCAACATGTATGATCGATATAGATGGACGACTTACGTGACAGTGGTAGACGTAACCAGGCTGTGCGGTCGCGTCGAAGGGGTAGGGCGCGTTGGTGTCGATCAGGCTGAACTTGACGACGACGGTGGTCATGTACCCCGGCTCCATCTTGACCACATTCTTCCATGTCTTCTCGTGGTCGGGGATGGCCAGCGTCCTCCCGGTGGCGTGGGAAGAGATGTTGCACTGCACGGCGTCGTTCAGCTGCGTCATGCAGTTCTGGAAGGTGGTGAGGTCGAGGATCTCCTGCACCTTGACGGCTTCGAACACTGCTAGGTGGAGGTGCAGGGGGTGGTTGTCGCCGGTTAGGTTGATCACCTCCCACACCTCCGTGCTCCCCGTCTTGGGCGTCTCCGTTACGGGGTCCTCCAACCTCTTGCCGTTGATGTACAGATGGGTGGGCTCCCCGGTGGCGCTCTGGTACTCGTACAGCACGATGTACCTCCTCACCGTGGCCTCGCTCACCGACGCCTTCGGGTAGCTCACCAGGCTCGCGGGGACCCTCGAGACGTCGTTGGGTGCAGCGGCCGCGATCACAAACTTCATAACCCTGCTGTTTGGCAAGTCGGCCGCCGTGCCGCTAGGGTAGGGGTAGGGCGCGTCGTTGGTAAGCTCCGCCTCGTTCGTGGTAGCCTTGGAGAAGTCGATGATGACGTCGAAGATCTCCGCCGGAGACACAAGGATCCTGGATGTGGCCACCGGCGCCTGCAAGTACGAAGTATCCGAACCCAGCACGACGAAGGGGAGGCCGTTCGACAGGGACAGACGGAAGAAGCGGGCGTTGCTGGCGTTGAGGATCCTGAAACGGTACTTGCGGCGCTGCACGTTCAGGTAGGGCCAGGCCTTGCCGTTTACGACGATGGCGTCGCCAAAGTACTCGGGCTGCCACTGCGGGTGGATGGAGGGGTTGTTGCCCGTGGCGTTCATGTAGATGGAGCCGTCAGTGTTGAAACTCCGATCGACGATCACGAGGTGGAGATCGAAGTCGTCCCCGGACGGCAACCACCAGCCCGTCTCAACCTTGGGGTTACGGACGACGTAGGCGCCGATGAGGCCGGCGAGAAGATTGACGCGGGTGAGGCCGAGGGCGTGGTCGTGGTACCACAGGTTGCCGGGGTGCTGCACGTTGGGGTAGGTGTAGGTGGTCTTGGACCACGCCGTCCCCTTGTCGTTGTAGTCGGCAGTGAACCAGGCCAGGGCGCTGCCGTCGCTCTGGGGCTCGTGGACTCCACCGTGGAGGTGGACCACGGTGGGGACGCCGCCGTTGTTGGCGATGGCGGTGGGGATGGTTCGGTCCCACGGCAGGATGTGGCTCTGGGGTAGGTGGTTCTCCCACTTTACGTATAAGGGCACTCCTTGGAGGGTCTCAATGGTCGGGCCGGGGAAGGTGGCCGTGGCTGCGCTCGTGCCGTAGACGAACACCGTCGTGCTCGGCAGATCTCGGTGGAATTTCTGGGAGAAGAACAGTTTGAAGACAATATCAATTAAGTAGAACTATTCTAGCACTGATGCCTGCGGTGACCCATTAGCAGTGTCTCGTGCCAGTGTATTCATACTGCATTGCTTGGGGAGAACACAATTATTCGTCTACAGGCATATACATATATACAACCGAAGAACGAATGGACCCAAGCGATGTTGATGGCTCACCTATAAATAACTTTTGTCATTGAAAATTAAAAAAGGTTCTATATATGGGGGCCATCTCACGTGTGGAAACAAAACGTACGTACGCTAACATATCTCGTCTTCGACTTCAAAGAATTGTCCAATATTTAAGTAGCAGTAAAATATATAAGAACCGGTATGCGTCATTTGTACTTCTCGTTCAATAATGCAGAAGAAAATGGAGAAGTGGTGTTTACCCATTGCTTTGCATAGATGCCGATCGTGAGACTTGTCGACTCGGGCCAGCCTGTTCCGTTACCATACCCGTAGATCTTGGGAATCTCCGGAAGAGGATCCACGTACATCTTCAGAGTAGTACCCGCTGTCTGGGAAGCCACCGGCCTAGAGACCGCAGTCATGAACAACAAAGCAAACCCTACTGCCGCTCTCATCCTTGTGGTGCAAATATTAAGTACCTGCGTGTCAAGATAAGAAACATATATAAATTTGTGTGTTTGTGAGAAAAGGTGGAGACGGATCGGATGAGAGAGGGCAGCGGAAGAACAGTAGCAGTGCAGGATCTGTTGACAATAATGGAAATTAAGAAGATAGGAGACAAGATTATATAACTTTTGGTAGTGAAATTGTGTGGCAAGCAACATTCCCCATGGGGCCTGTTTCAGAAGCTGAAAGAAAGAAAATGGTGACGCGACCAACGCAGTGGCTTCACGGTCAGCACTGCAATGATCATGATACCCACTGCGACACACTTCCTCTTGTTCGGTCAGTGGCATTTGGTGCTTCAGATGTCAAATTAGAAAAAGAAAGTTGCGACATGATTACTGGAATCTTTGACCTATCCTTGCTCCATCGTGCAGCTCCTACCAGTAGGACATACGCGCGCAAGAGTTCTTCACAAAAGCCCTTAAGATTAACCACAGGCATTCCTATGCGTCCAACTCCTAATGGACTACCATCGTACTCCAGTTCATGCAATCTAATAAGCGAGGGAAAACTAGTAAAAATCTTACAGTAGCATAGTCTACCAGTCGACAAATACCAACTACCTTGTAACTTGGAAGCATACTGGGACATAGACATGGACTGAAGGTAAAATTATGGCTACAAGAAGAATTGGAAGGGTAACGAAATTAATAAGAATCAAGAGAGAGGAGTTTGATGAAAGTACTCCTTCTCGAACAATGATCTCAAGATTGCTTCGGAGAAGTGCAGCTTTACCTTCTCCATGCATGTCGATCAAGATAAGCAACTCCGCGGAATTAGGGCAAAGGAAAGGGGAAGTAAGACTTGGAGCGAGGACGGGGCGAAGGTCCATTGGCACGAGGGCCCTTTAAATAGCCGAGAGAAGCCAGCTTATCTGTACACGTGTCAAAATCGCAGTGGCTATTTACAGAATGGTTCTCGCGCGCCCGTGGATTTTTCAGAGGGAAAGCTCCCTCCGATCCCCGTTTCACATTTGAAGTGTGAGTTTCCGCGTGCGCCAGCTTTCTTCTATTCAGAGAATGAAATTAATCCTGGTATCTATACTATGCTAATAAAACAGAATTTCTAATTTTACAGATATGGCAATATGATATGCTTTTCCTCCAAAAGAAATTATTAAACAACTCCTAAGAGAAGTCATTAATATTCAACCATTGTGATTATTCTTTCCTTTTCTCACCTCCACTCATTTCTAAATGACTCATTAATGGTTATATCTCACATCTCACGTATTTCAAAACCGTTCATTAATAGTCATAACTCAAGGGATAATAATATCTAATTTTGATATTGTTGTTATTATTATTATTCTTATTATTATTATCTCATAGGATAATAATAACTAATTTTGATATTATTATTATTACTATTCTTTTAATGTAAGATGGTGGAAAGTATTATATTATTATTATTATTGTTGGAATAGTCATATAAGGTAATAATACTAATTTTGATATTATTATTATTCTTATTAAAATTAATATCAAAATGATAGTCTTATAGGATAACAATAACTAATTTTGATATTGTTATTATTATTATATTAACTATTTTTCTCCTCTTTCACATTTTTCTCTCTCCATATTAATATTTCTATCCCCTATTTTATTATTATTATTATTATTATTATTGTTGTTGTTGTTGTTGTTACAATCTCTTGAGATAATAATAACTCTTTTTAATACTATTATTATTATTATTATTAAAACAATCTCATAGGATAATAATAATTAATTTTGACATTATCATTATTTTTTAAAAGTACTTTATTATTATTATTATTATTATCTCTCTTTCTCCTCAATCACATTTTTTTCTCTCTATTAATATTTCTATCTCTTTTTTTTTCTCCTATTATATTATTATTATTATTATTATTGTTGTTGTCGTTGTTGCAATCTTTTGAGATAATAATAATTAATTTTGATATATTATTATTATTATTATTGAGATAGTGTTATAAGATAATCATAACTAATTTTGATATTAATATTATTATTATATTTGAAAGTATTACTAATTTTGTTGTTATTATTATTATGATAATTATTATTATTATTATTAATGAGACCAATCTCTCTCTCACTCTTCTTACTCATGTTATTATTTTTATTATTTTTGTCATTGTTATATCACTTTTCTCACTCATATTACTGTTGTTATTGTTATTGTTGTTGTTAATATTGGGACAGTCTATTGCGATAATAATAATTAATTTAAATATTTATTATCATTATTGAGATAATCTCATAGGATAATAATAACTAATTTCATTATTAACGAGACCAATCTCTCTCTCATTTTTCTCTCAATCTATGTTTCAACACAACATTTATTGAGATAATCTCATAAGATAATAAGAATAACCTTCAGTACAATTTTTAGTTTTCTCTCTCAATCCATATCTCTATAGATATAATGGTTTTGAACTTTTAATATTTATCAAATAACTAACCTAATATTCATAGAAAAAAAATGTTAGTATTTTTGAACATATATTCTTCTACAATTATTTTATTCATTCCTTAACAACTAACTAAATAATTAATTTTGATATTATTATTATTATTTAAAATATTATTATTATCATCATCATCTAAGATGGCAGAAAGTATTATTATATTATTTTTTTGAATGTATTATTTTAATATTATATTATTATTATTTTGAAAATGATTCTCATCATATGATGTTGAGAGGATATCTCATCATATCTTGGCATCACCTTTTCAGTACATTCCATTCCATTTCACTTTCTTATAAAGTCAATGTCAAAGTGAGACAGCTATAGACATGCTAATTTTAATCTCATATTAAGTAAATTTCATGTCACAATTATCATATCCCAAAATAGTCTGATGTTTAATCATTAATTAATTTTTATTGATTTTTCTCATAATTTGTTAATTAGCGTCGCCGAATCACAACGCCATTTAAATTCCTAGCCGAAATCAGTTCGGAATTAAATTTCAAATTCAGATAGATTTAACTAAATAGCGTCTCCCTTGGGAGACGCCATTTAAATCATAATCTGTTTGGGTTTCCGATTTTGAATCCGAATTAATTTCCTAGATTATCTAAAACATGTCGTCCTTAGGAGACACGATATAGATTTCCTAATATATTTTGGTTTCCTTTTCAGATTTTGTTTCTATTTTAACCGCTTTAATTAGCCAAATGTCGTCCCGGTTGGATGACACAATTTGCAAGTTTCCTGATAAACATGATTTGGCCGAGATAATCTGATTTCCGAAGTTGGAAAAGTTGTTAACTCCTTCATGCTCATCCAAGGTAAGTCCGACTATGGGAGATAATCTTTTTGAAGCCCTAAACACCCCTAAATCTATTATTATAAATACAACACCCTTTGGACCTTTGAAAAAGGTTGGCCATTGGTGATTTTGAAGCTCGAGGCAAGTTGTTTTGAGGCTCTAGAGGAGAAAAACGTGGATAGCAAGAAGAACTTCATCCAAGGCTTCTTTTTTTTCATCATCTTCATCCTTAGAAACTTTCGAAGACAAAGGCTATGGAGGAGCCAACCAACCATCTCCTTTCCCTAATTCATTTCTAGTTTTTCATTAATCTTATATAGTTTATTCATTATTTTTCATAGTCCATCATCATTATCACTCCATATTTACACACACACTCATATTTTCATATCCACATGCTTATAGGAGTTTAAAGAATACCAATCAAGTGAGTAGATTAGTTTAATTGCATGTTTAAATTTATTATTAAAATAGATACTACACTACTCTAGTTCTAATTAGATTATTTTTCTTTCTTGTTTAATCTTTTGCAAGGTACGAAGAAGAAGAAAGCAAGAGGATCAAAGGCAACGATCATCAAGAAATCAAAAGTAAGAATATCAACAAAAATGGCTATCTTTCTTTGGCCGGCCAAAGGAAGGGAATCAAGGACTCCACATCTCCTAAATTTGAAAAGGTAAGCGATCGATCTTTCTTTGAAACTTTACAGTTTCTGGCAATCATGTTTTCTTTAATTTTTAACAGTTTTACTACTCATATAGACAACATGAAATTCATGAATATCATACACCTAATTTGAGCACCTACACCAGTTAGTTGATTAGGTCATTACACTTTAGCATGCCAGCGAGCCTTCAAGATCCTTTCCAGCGGTTGGTGGGGTGGGGCGATGAGGGCGACTGAGGGATGGCAGTAGGGGTAGTGGGGGAGGTGGCGAGGTAGGGGTTGGGGAGGGAGGGGTTGGGCAATGGGTGGTTTGGGGGGGTGGGGGGGTGGGGGGTTGGGGGAGGTGGCGAGGTTGTGGAGGTGGGGCATAGCTGGGCAGGTAGGCTAGCTGGGGTGGAGCGGACAGGCTGTGGAAGGCCAGGCAGGCATGCGGGCTAGCTGGGGTGGGAGCGGACATATTTGGAACTTCCAAGGCCAAGTTCACTGTCAGAGTCTTATGAAGTAACAACAGAAGGTGAGAATGTTGTGTCCTAGAAGTTCACTGTCAGAGTCTTTCATTGTTTAGTTTCAGATATTGCGTTGTTGCACTTTGCTACTTTCTGACCATCTGATGTGTTCCTAGAAAAATCATGCTTGATTGTTCTACTTCTTAGTTTACTAAGGGCTCATGGGCATGCTCTGTGCTTGTCTCTGATGTAAGTAAAATAGTGCTTGTTGATTAGTTGGCAAAAAGGATGGAAAGAAAGTATGTAGACGCACTATTGATAATAGGGCCACCCTGTGCATTCAATAGTTGTTAGATAGCTATCAAGAGATGAGTGGGCATTTCTTTTGCGTACAGATATTTTGCCTATAGTCTGTTGACATGGGTTGTTTATGCATACATTATTTTTGAGGGGTTTGTTAAGAGCTGAGTGTGTATGTTGAATGTACTTTGGTAGGTTAAAAAGAGCCGATAGGGTCGACCATTGCTCAAGGATTGGCGAATCTCAATTTGTATTTGACTGATGCTATAGTTGGTGACCACCATTTACATACCCAAGGAGTAGCATATGATTAATACAAAAATGGAATCTTACTACTCAGCCTTCTTTAGGAAATTAAAGCTCGGTGATGCACTTTTGGTAAGAGAATGTGGGCTAGGCTGTACATGGGGAGTGTATGCTGAGACTAGGGCTATGTATAAATCATATGTGCTTCTTGTACGTTATCTGTTTATCCCAGATAAGTTGATCGTCACAGACTCATAGTAAGTTAGATGTGTCCTATAGATCTTTACCATGTCATATATAATAAACAGAAAATTACAGGGGTGGCCCGGTTATGGACAAAGGAGTCTGTGTAGTTTAGGTGTGTATAGAGTATCCATTGCAATAGACAATCATCTTTTTGTGTAGTGTGTAGACTATTGCTCTACCCAACAGAGCTATGAACAAAGAGAAATGTTCATCTAAGGAAGGTATGACCTAAGTCTCATTCAATCCTTTTCCAATAAACATAACATTTGATATTTAGGATTGTTAAAGCAGGCAAGAGGCGGTTGATCATGATGCTTAAATCATTGCTCTTGAATGCATTATTATGTTTCTTAGTATCAAAGCTAGGCATCTTGTATGTCTGGTAATTTTACCCTGTGGATGAGGTTATTCTTTTATAGAATGATGCCATGAGATTTAAAAAAGAAAAAGAAAAAATAGTGAAGGGTAAAAATGATAAGGACAAAATGAAGTGTAACCTATTTTTCATGGAAGTGACCAGTTGAAATGAATACATTGTGGAGATCATATGAGAAAACAAAGTCAATGACACCAATGTTAACAATGGTTGAGGTAAGGGAATTAAGACAAAGCTTAGCAAAATAATCTTCCATCTATAACTAATAGTTAAAGAGAAAGAATCGAACCACTAACAGACAATCATACTTAACTGCATGCAAAAGGATGGCACATTCATACTTAACTTGCCTTGGGCTATTAAACTGCAAAAAGATTAAAAAAAAACATGAAATTCTGAACTGGTTATTGGTCAATGTCAACATCAAATCATGGAAAATTAATGTCCTAGGGATAATGAAAGAGTCACAAACCGCATGCACTGTCTCAACAAATGTCAACATTGCAACTGGAAAACTACGAGTGCCAATAGACATGGTAATAGCTTTTGCCATTACCCTGTGGACCTAGGGTTGTCGAGTGTGACCTGACCATTTTCAGTTCCTTGATCAGGTTGTGCTTCCTTACTTCCTGAACTTACTAATTTTGACATGCAAAATATTCGTTATGCCCACTTTTAGTGCACCCACATTACTGTGAGTTTTTCCATTCCAATAAATATTCTAAAAGATTAATTGTTGAAATGGGTAGGATTTGCACCATCCATTTGGGAGTCGGTCACAGTGACAACTTTCCCCATAACTTCTTCAAGAGTAAGCATCATACTGTCAAAATTTTCATGAGAAAGTGAAGCTTCATTTGCTAATCTTATGGCATAATGTTGACAAAGATAATTAAATTGTTGCAATCAAGATGTTACTGCATTGGGTTTTTGGCTTAATGTTAAACAACTTTCTACATCTTTTGTCCAACGCTTGGGGACTCCTGAAAAAAGAATACAACTGTCGTTATATATGTGATGCATCAAAATTCGAAAGGAAATCCCTGAGCATATTACCTGAAAATTGGAGAACAATCATTGCATGCCTACAAAGCTAGCCATTAAATTCAAAGGAACAACAAGATTTTTGACTATACACCATTCTAGGTGGCCGAAAATTCATCATCTTGTTCCAAGTCTTTTACACAAAAAGTAACATTTTGTCCATCCTCTATCTCTCTGAAAATATAGTATGCCCGTGTTCCCATGACCTCCACCTAAAATTTCTCAAATGCAAATTTGGTATACACAATAGATGTTTGTTGCTCATAAGGTGATGTAGACTTTAATGAGGGCTTTGTGTGCCATGTATCAAAATCAGCCTTTGCTTCCATTTGACAGTGACCATTCAAAATATCCACATCCTGCTCTATCAGTTCCTTAATCATCGACTTTCACATGATTATCTCCAAACATTCACCACTAGAACACTAGACAGAGAACTTATATATATTGCATGTCAAAGTGTTATTAAGAGCTGTAGATGCATATCTTTATCTTTTTTTCCTCAAGTGAACTGTTGTCTTTTAAGCTGCCAAATACCTTGCCTATAATTCAGTAGGGAATCCACACTAGTGCAATCGAGAGTTTAACTACTCATGAATGGATTTGTGCCTAAAATCCCTTTTAGTTATCTCTCTCATGTTATCTTCATTCAAACTGTAGAAGACCTATCCTAACCAAAATTACAATCATGAATGATACAGGATCTTATTTTTAACAGGGGTTCATCCTAGTTCGTAGAAAATTTATAGTTTAACTGTCTATTCACCATCATGGCGAAAAAACTTTCTGCTTAGGAAAAAGATTGGCACTTTGGATCCAGACTGATAGTGTCAATTTCAGATGTATCATGGGACCAATGTCCTTAAAGAAGGAATCTTCATGTCTTTTCCATTTTTATTTTAAACGCAGTACAAGTGCATTGTGCAGAGCAACACATAAACAAGTGAGGCACACAGACAGGTGGATTGTAGGATCCGCAAATGTGTTGCCTTGCATTGCCATCCCCCCGAATTGCCCTTGCAGAGGTCAAGGCAAAATCTTACTGGCGCATCAGTTACGAAGACATGTAATCCTCGAGCAGCATATGTATCTCTAACACGGGCTGTTGTAGCCAAATCAATTTTCATCTTACAATAGCATGAAATCCAATACGCCTGAAAACCTAAAAAATTTGCACAAACCCAACCTAAAGAACCACTACACCAACACTACGTCTAAAATGCATAAAAAAAAACACATCTAGGAGGAGAGGAGGGAGAAAAAAAAACCCTCAAATAAATGAGGAAACAACACCAAATAGTACCCTCATCTACCCACAGCAACAAAAAGGACATCCGACAGCTTGAGGACCACAGATGCAACCAATTTAACAAAAAATGAGAACAATTTGACTGAAACAAATAGAAAACTTCTCAGTAGGACTCACAAAAGTATCCGATTTTATCACAAAACACATATGATTAAAAAACCTTGCCAAGCTCCTTGGAACTAGTTAGTTTTCGTTATTTATTCCAAATGAAATATGAGTTTGTCTCTATCTTATTATCATTACCACTTCCATGTTTATTCTTTTTAACGTTTAACCTAGCACTTGTACATATGCCTAATTAGTATATTTGTCAAATATGCTTGATGAGTATTCTTTTCTTTACTCCTTTATAAGACAAAAATCTGGAGAAACCCAACCACTTTTATTAACATATGCAAAATCAAAAGGCACAACTATATTGCAATCTAATCAATCCCAAGGATAATCATCTTCTGCTAAATGTCTATATTGTGACAAAGATGACAAATATTTGTTAATTTCTTTCTTTCTAATTTATTACTTTTTATATTATATAGATACAAGGAAAAAATGTCACATTGTTAGATATGGGAGGACAAGAAGTTGGAAGGAGTATAGTCATGAGTGAAGATAAGGACAAAGTGGTCATGAGAAAAGTTTGAGGGATCTAGTATGTGAAATCTCAATCTTTTTGGCAGTTGAACCTAATGCACCACTCTTTTTAAAAAAAGGTAGAAAGAAAGACAATGAGAGATGCTATAAGCAGCCACATAGCTTAGTTTAAAGACTACGTAAATTTGTGTTTCGTCATTTCATTTAAATTAAATTACTCTATTAGGCATTGAGAATAAAATTCAAATATATTTGTTTCATCATTTTCTATAAATTCAACTTGATGTGGGGTAGTTGCTAATGATGGAATATTTTATATTCTCATTTTTGCGGTTGGTGGACGCACTGGCTGGATTTTTGTATACAATTTTATTTTGTTAGTTACCACATGTTTGAATGTTTTTGGAATACATATATTTTGTGGGCTAATTGGATGTTGGATGTTTGAACGTGCTACATTTGGTTATGCTGACATTTTATTTAAACAATTTATATGAATCAAATATAAATTGTTAGACAATATTTTTTGTAGTGTACAATTAATTAAAGTATGAGAATTGTTGTAGTTAGATGTATTGTTCTATATGTCTTCATTCTAAGTGTTGATTCATACATATATGAAGCCTAAGAGTAGTATTAATAAGTTATATTTTTTTTTTCAAATAAATTGTTGCGTAAAATTATAGATGATTATAAATTGTTGCGTAAAGTTATAGATGATTACAAGTTGATAGTTATAGATTTGGTTCAGTCCACTAGGATTTTTTTTTTTTGTAAACAGAGGTTATCAGCTTAGTGTTTAAGAACCGTGATTATAAGTTTAGTTACGACATTGTCTTATGGTTCAAGAATCATAAATAAATTTCTAATAACGGTTTAGTTACGACACTGAAGTGTGAGTGTACTAAGTCATAACATTAGTGTTTCTTAGCATTTTGGGTCAATATACTTACAAGTATTTTCGTAATTGTAAATGCACAGATCCGTGAAGTGACGATTTACTTATGGCCCCAAAGGGTGAGTGTACGAAGCCATAACATTAGTATTACTTACTGTTTGAATAAATACACTTACGGACGTTTTCGTAATTATAAGTGCAGTTACAGTTATGGTATAATCCGATGGTATAGATTAGTTAGTACTTACGGTTATGGAACTGTAAGAAAACTTCTAATAACGATTGCTACGCCGATCGGTAACTAGTCGTAAGAAATTCCATTAGTATAAATAATTTGTAACTATTTTACGTCCACCCCTTATGGTGTTCTGACGTAAGGACAACCTACTTTAATTGCAAAGTATGTGGGTATGTCCCTCACTCACTTTCTATGAATTGGTGAGAAAACATTCCAAACACACCATTCAGGTGTGCATTCCACCACATCAAATTTGCACAACAAAATATGCACCAAATATCATTCTAACCATTATAAGTAGATAGTACTAATTGAGGTCGGACCACTGCAAGTTGCATGTGGATCAGGATCCCATCTTTTGGTTCTGATACTAATTCAGTGACGACACATGCCAAAGAAATTAAGATGGGTCCAGCTACATCGAGCTGACTTTAATTAGCCTCTTTTCATCATCCCCTTGTTAATAACAAGCTGCCCTATATAGGAAGCATAGCGAAGAGGTTATAGTAAGCTCGATATTGCCGGCCCCATCTTAATCGTGCCAATAGCAAATCTAAAATTAAGGGCAGTGAAGAAGTCATCTAAATTGACATGTGATGGCAGCCTAACTCTGCTGTCCACTTTCCCATGTTGAGCCACCAACCTCATGAGCCTAGGAATAAGAAAGGAAACGTGGTAGCAAGCCCATGGTTTTGGACGCATGAGGGAGTAAAGCGAAGCCATTACGGAATGGTACAATCGTAATCCGTGCATCGGAGCTCTTTGATCTAGTGTTGCAGTTTTAGTTGTTCTCTACATGTGTTCCACCTTTAAAGCAATGCTTCGTTCATGTAATTTCTTCAAAATTATTTCATCAAGGAGATTGCTAGTATATTATATATTTGTCATCCTACTTTACCATTCAAAAGAAACAACTGTCACATGAGCATCTCCTAAGATTTGATTTCCTCATATAACAAATTATTAATAACTTAAAAAATATTGAGGTGGCATTTGTTTTATGTCGGTGGTAAAGGAGGTAACCGAAAAGGTACGGTATGCTTGTATCTCTTTCTCAGTTTTGGACACAACACACGGGTTGGCTGTTGACTGTTGGCATATATATATAGTTTTCCACTAGTGAAGTTTCTCGATATATATTGGGACGATGTTAACCAAGATGAAGAATTTCATGGAATAATCCTTTATACAACATTTCTTTCTATATACCAATCGTATAAATTCTTGTTAACGACGTTTTTGAGACATTTCTGTGTGTAAAGGATGTCTAATTAATATGAGTTGTCCATTCCTTCCTTGTCTTTGAGAAATTGCAAAAGGTGGAATACGTCCAAACACGGGCAAAAAGTTCCACTGGGTATTGCCCCCCAAATTTAGATTTCCATTGCGCAGTACGCACGGGATCAGATGTAGTAGTCTGGCCGCCTAACCAGATAGCCTCCAATAATGATTCTTATGTGATTATTTCAAACCATACATCAAGATAAGAAAGAAGATGTCGACCTAGTTTTGACAAATTAATGTCATTTCCATTGAGTCTCCCACCTTGTTTAATATCGCACCATGTATGCATCAATCGTTTTCTTTCTGATGGGGACTGGCCAACGGCTTAAAGCTTTGGTTGCATATACGGTACTGTCCTGCTGTGTATCCGACTCCAATGATTTTGGAATCTTTTTATATATATCCCTGAAAAAATTATATCCGTGTCTAAATCCCCAATTCTCACATGTTATCATCAGTCTCTTAAAATCTTTAGAAAAGTTGTACTTATATTCCTGCATCTAAAGATTTTGCATAGATGCCCTTAACTCATTAATATTTTGCATATATACCCATCAATTCATTAAAATTTTGCATATGTACCCTTCGACAGCCGACAGATTTATGGAATCTTTTTGACATATTTCGTTGAAATTCACGTTATTCTGACTCTGACGGAGAGATATAAATATAACATTTTGAAGATTTTAGGACTATCGATAATAATATGTGAGAGTTGAGGTATAAATGAAAATATGATGTTTTCAGCAGTATATATGCAAAAAAAATCCTAATTTTTCAACCTCGTTAATGAGAAAAGAATCGCATACTTGTTTGCCAAGAATTTATGAAGACTATACATTGATCCGTGCGTCCAAAGGTAGATTTCTGTCAGCCTTTTTGTCTGCCCTTGCGGCAAAAACCTCGTTGTAAGAGGTGACGGTACTTAAGCCTTTTTGATCAGTAAGATAAAGGCACCACAAATATACCTAGTTATTTGCATAAAATATCTTTTCTAAAATAGAATAGCTGTATCTTAAATAGACATGCTGTTGGCTTGGAATCCTGTCGGGATTCAGAAGGCCAGAGGTGGTATCTGAGTAGAATTCGGATTGCATGGGATAGGAGTCGGACTTGGACATCGGTTGCCTATGGGAGAAATCCGATTAGGACTCGGATTATAGAGCAACTATAGTGATTATCCCTCTATAAATATGTGTAAGCCCCCAATGGGCAGCTCCACCGCCGTGGACGTCAGGTGTGCGGGGGAACCGCCAGAGAGAAGGGTGTAAGATCTTTTTTCTTAATAAAAAGGATATGACTTCTCCAATCTCGTTCTCTCTCTGTGAGTGTGTGTATTGTTTGGTCATCTTCAGATCCTAGGTTCCCACACGTGGTATCAAAGCTAGGTTGGAGACGAGGTTGCACAGGAAACACTCACTGGAGTTCGAGGGTGAGCTGAGGGGGCTCTCTGTTTTCCGACGAGGTCCTATGGTGGGGGGCTCGACGTGGGAGGCGGCGGAGCAGCTGGCTTTGTTTAGATCATCACACCATAGCAGGTGGATGTGGTTGACGAGACGCTCGGCGGCGTGGAGGCCGACAACAGCAGTGGCGGCGTGTCGGTGTTGGTGGTCTACAGTGGACAGCTCTTAGTTCTGTGTATGACCTATAAACTAATCAGACTTATTCTTGTTTATTTATTAATGGCAATAAATATTCATTATGTGTAAATCATCTCTTTTATATTAATCGTATCATAATGAAGTCTACAAATGTATGTAATGATTGTCAGATTGTGATGAGATCACAATAATGAGATTGACAATCTATAAATATGCATTCTTAATTGTTCTTAGTTAGTAGATATCTGAGAAAGATATCAGACATCCGGTTAGATTAATACAGGTTGCTCCAGTTCATATGATGAGGGTGACTAGTCTCATAGTCACTTGTGTGGAGGTACTATGTTAAACTTGTAGATGCTCATTGAGGAATGAGTGCACTGAACTGATCCGACATGGATTGCTAGATGGTAAGTTACTTGCTTGTCAATCAACTTAATCCATCGTCACATTAGCGTGGATGGTCCTCAAACTTGAGACAATAAAATCTCCTTATCAGTGGACTTCTGGGTTTGACCATAGCTTATGGATCCCTATCCACATGATTCTAGTCAGTCATGTGATCGGGTTCAGCGGAAGACCTTCGAACGTGATTGTGTATCAATAAGGAATCATTCGCTCTTAATAATTAGAGAGAGAATGTTCTAGGTTAAATGCTTTGAAGTTCTTGGCCAGGACGGGCTCAATATCAGGAAAAGAGTTCTCTGATATTTAAGATGCGCACATTTGTGCTTAGTGGGTTAACCAGTTAGGATTTGACAATTAATCATACCCTAGGTTAACTCGGGAGATTGTACGGATAAAGGATTAAATCTACGTGGTAACTGTAGATGGATAGGTTCCAAGAGTGGATTACGGAATCTCATCGCCTTCCAAGATCATACGGTGTTGCTTGGCACCCAACAGGATCGGAAACTCGGACAATTACCGTGAGACAGTAATTCAGTTTAGTAATAAATTGAATATCATATATTAATTAATTGAATATCATATATTAATTAATTACCATAAGTCAATAAGGAGTTATTGGACTTATTGGGTTGAAAATTGGACTAGTGTTTAGGCCTAGAGGGTTACACGTAAAAAGGTTCTCAGTTTGGGATATTTAAGTGGGTTTTATATTAACCGAGTGCTTTTTTATGAAAAACCGCTGAAGTTGATATAAAAGATAGCGAAGAGGACTAACCTGAGCCAAGCTCCAGAGTAGCCTTAGCCACACCGCACCCCTCCCCCCCCCCTCCCGCCCCAAGGAGGATATCCAGGCTCCGTCTTCTCCGCTTCGCAATTCCCACTTGTCGAGATTTCATCGTCTACATGCCACGACGATCGTTGCAGATTCAGAAGCACGACACGGTTGCTGATGGAGACGAGGACGATCCTACAACGGAAGGACCACGTGGATACTGCCAGAGGTCGGGCATCTACACGGCTAGCGAGATCGTTCGTTCGGAATAAAACGAATGCGGATTCGAATCCGCGCAAGGTGATTATCGAATCGCCGTTTTGTGGTTTATTTGTCAAAACTGATCGGTGACGATGGGATAGAAAATTTTTAATTCTTAATTTTCGTTGCATTCTTCGTGCCCCACCCGATCCTTACAGTGGTATCAAAGCCAAGTTCCACTGTCGTCCATTTTGGATCGCTAGAATAATTTTTCTAGACACTATTCCACGCATAAATTCGATTTTTCTCTCAGAATTTCTTTCATAGGATGAACACACGATTTTGTATAAAAAAATTTGTGTAAAAATTGATTTTGTTTTTTTGGATTTTTGGGGCATTCTTCATGAAATGAAGAAGGGCATAATAGGTCGCTGCCCAACAACACTGTCGGCCACAACTAGTGTTGCCAGTGTGACCGGCGGTGACTAATGGCCCTACTGGACCTGTTTGGGTCGGTGGTTGCCGGCAGCCACAACTGCTAGGGTTGAGCAGTAGCTTGACCTGCTCAACCCGTTCGCTACATTTTATATTAATCGCGCGGTTTTTTATAAAAACCTCTAGTTTAATATAAAATCCACTTTTTAATCCATGACCTTGAAAATCATTTGCGTATGATCCTCTAGGCCCAATTACCAGTCCGATTAATGGCCCAATAAGCCAAGTAACTCCTCACTAACTTAATTAATTAATTAATAATTCATATTAATTAATTAATCGACCAAATTAATGTTGCACATTGAATTCGATCGGGTCTTGTGCCAAGCAACACCGCGTGAACCCGGAAGGTATTGGGGTTAAGCAACCCACTTTTAGAACCTTCCCATCGACAGTTACCGCGTGGATATAATCTTTCATTCGTACAATGCTCTCGAGTCAAGTAAGGGTATGGTGTACCATAAAACCCTAACTAGTCGACTCACTTGGATCGGATGTTGCCGTATAATATCGGAAAACTCATTTCCCGATATTATCGTCCGCCCTGGCCAGGGACTCCTGTGCATCCTTCCTAGAGCATTCTCCTTCTAAGTACCGAGAGCGAATGATTCCTTATTGACACTCAATTCCCTTCGAAAGTATTCCACTGCACCCGATCTTTGGCATAATTCTGTGAATAGAGATCCATAAACAAAGGTCAAAGTACAAAAGTTCACTGACAAGGTGTCCTTGGTATCTCAAGTCCGAGAACCATCCATGCAACTACGACAATAGAATCAAGTTGGTTGACAGTGAAGTACTATACCATCCAGCGATTCAGTCGGATCAGTTCAAGGAACTCATTCTCTAATGAGCACCTACAGATTCGCCTTAGTGTCTCCACACAAGTGACTATAAGATCAGTCACCCTCATCATATGCGCAGGAGTAATTTATACTAGTCCAACTGGATATCTGATGTCCTTCTCGGATATCCTCCAATTATGAACGATTAAGAATATGTGTTTAAGTTATTAGTTTCATTAATATGATCTCATCATAATATGATCAATATCGCACATAGTTGTAGACATGCTAATTTTGACATCATTTTAAGTAAATTTCATGTCATATAATAATGCCTCAAAATGGTCTGATATTTAATCATTAGTTAATTTTTATTAATCTTTCTTGATTAATTATCTAAATGACATCGGGTCAGACAGACATAATTTAAGTTTATTAATGAAATTCATTTTAACTCAGATTTTTAATCAAATATGAAGAATTCTAAAAGACGTCGACTAGTGAAGACGCCATTTAAGGTTATATTCTTATTTTGATTATTAATTTGATTTTAAATTAATTTCTTAATGAACTAAAAGACGTCTGCTTGTCACGACGCCATTTAGGTTTCCTAAAGTGTTTCAGTTTCTTCTTCCCGATGTTTATACTTATCTTAATTAAGCTAAAAGACGTCTCCCATGGGCGACACGTTTTAGTTAATTACAGATAATGATGAATTAAGCTGTATTTATCTGTTTCTTGGTTGGATTGGCTTCAAACTCTTTCATGTTAATCTGTAAGTAACCGCGGACACGTGATTTAAGTCTATAAATACCAAAGTCTTTGGCCATTAAAAAAGTTAGTGATAGTTAGTGATTAAAGTGATAATTTGAGTGCGGAAATTATTAGCAAATTAGTAAAGGATTTTAAGAAAGACGACGTCCAAACGCTGAAGGATCGAAGTGCTGCTACTACTTCCAGGACTTTTGAAGCAAGCTTCATCCTCTCTTCGTCCTTTCTTCATCCATTCAAGAACCAAAGCTTTCCAGGGACCATCCAATTCAGTTCTTCTTAATTGATTTTTACATCTTTCTCATATTTTCATCATATTAGATCATAATTTCATCACATCACTCCCTGCAACACACACTCACTAGCATTATTTTCCAATCCATGTGTTAAGGGGTTTTAAAGACCACAAACAAGTGAGTTCATTCGTTTAAGTTACATGATTAGAATCATTATTAGAATAGATACTACCACTATTTGAGTTCCTATTATTCTTTCCCTCTTTCTTTCTTTCCACTTTTTGAAAGGTACAAAGGAGATCAAAAGGAAGGAATCAACAAGAAAATCTAGACGATCCTCAAAGCCCCATAAGCATCCAAAGCAAGAACAAAGTCAGAAGGGCTCTTTTTCTTCAGCCGGCTGAAAGAGGAGAATTGAGAACTTCAACATCTCTCACATCCAAAACAGGTAAGCGATCAATCTTTTTCTTTTGAAACTTTTTAGTCAAAAGTTTTTAGCGATCACATAGTTTTTAATAGGTTTATTTGTCACATAAACAACAAAATTTTCATGATAATTACACATCACTATTTAAGCACTCATAGCTTTTTGGCGATCATGGTGGGACTTGGTCTCGTCCTCTTTTAAATCTTTGTTCTTCCTTTCATCAATCGGGCACCCACGGTGCACCACCTGTGTCCCTCGGACACGCCCTCACCGATCGATGAGTTTTTAGTTTAATTGTTATTCCCACGTGCACCACGTGCACACCCTTGTGGCAAAATCTTGCCCTCCCCGTTTGATTGATTGAAGAGTTGTGATTGTGATAAGAAGTATGTGTGATTGATTGAATGTTTTAGTTGTTTACATGATAAATCATCCTGTTAAAAATTGAAATAAAAAAAAAAGATTTGCATAAGCCGATTATTTATTACTTTATCCTATAGTTTGAGGGGGAATTGACCTAGAAATTCCTTCTAAATTGTTGATTCTGCGACCTGAAAAGCGTCCGCGTTTCATAACGCGTCGCCCTACCCAGACGCCTTTTAAGCAAAATTCCCTGTTGTCTGCTGCCTGAGCTTCTGCGAGCAGAATAAGGTTTTGGTTTGAATAGCGTCGAGGAACAGCGACGCGATTCAGGCAGTTTCTTGTTTTGTTCTTCAGTTCTCAGATTTTTGATTTGATTGCTACTACACATTACATATTAAGCATTAGAGGCCATCCCAGCCCCAGGTCATACACACTAGGGCTAACACCCCCCTTTTCTCATAGGAACACCTTTCTTGACGTCTTCACCTCTCTCTGATTGGGTCGATCTCCCGATCAGACTAGAGTGGTTGGCGTTAAAGACCTCCGTAAGTCCCCAAAATCAAGGTATTCCTCCTTGTTCATTGGGCTGGTTGTACCAATCGAAGTCCTGGTTAGATTTTCATGTCGTTGTGAGAAAAAGCTTTAAAGTATAACGGTGGAAACTGAACTGAAACTAGGATCCTACCCGTTGAGTGAATTTGTGATTAACTAAATCCAAATAATCCAACAAGGAATCCCAAAACAACGTTAAACATCCACTTGTTTGTCTAATCTCTGCACAACTTGTCTGCAAACTTTTGTTAAAAAAAAAAAATCTAATACCATGTTGCTTCGATCAGGTAGGGATTTGAGCATGCCTTCAGATGCTCTAGTCAACTACGAGGGAGATGTTAATGCCCCTCTTGAATCTGATTATCACTATGAAAACGGGGGAGATGCTAATGCCCCCCATGATCCCCATTCTTATCTATTTAACATGAGGGAAACCACCAAATCCCTCCTTCTTTTGTTAATGATCAACATAATTCTGGCACTGATCTTCCTCCGCATGTGCATGCGGTTTATAATCTTGTCTTTAAGGGGGCCATGAACCCGAATGAGCCCTCATCTTTCAATCCTTCTGATCTAGTCAACGCTTTGGGAGTTCTGGCCTCCCATTTGGATCCTCAACAGTTCGAGGCAATCCAATCCATCTTGAAGGGGAAGACGCCCGTGCAATCTACTGAACCGAATTCTGTGGTTCCCCCTGCCATTCCTCAACCTCCTCCCCATCATACTTCCTTCATTCACCAAGCCATGGAAGGCCTTCAAGTTTCGACTTCTTGGCCAGTTGGGCCACAACTCTCCTCCTCAAGGCAACCGGCTAGGCCGCCCACGCTAACCTATCAAAATGCCCTCGGGCATGGCGGAAGCGCTATCGGACCTCAACCATATTGTCCCCCTTGCCCCACATACTCTAGGCAGCAGGCCTATCATGTACCACCACCACCTCCTCCTCAGGCTGATTCAACGACTCAAGCTCTGCTCGTGAAGATGGAGCGTATGTATGAACAGTTCAACAATTTTCAGAAAATGATGGGAGTTAAGGCTACACCTGAGATCAGTCTTCCGAGTCTGCCCGTGTTTCATTTTCCACCCTCGGAAATGCTGGTGTATAGAAAATACAACGGTACTGGTAACCCCTTCACCCATTTGAAGGAGTTCATGTACGAGTCATCCTTCTGGTAGAACGACAAGAGGTCGTTGGCATTCCTATTCAGGAAATCGTTAGAAGGGCCAGCCCTCGAGTGGTTCTTCTCATCAGAACCATCAGAAGTGGAGGATTACGGTATCGTATCCTGAAAATTCATTCAACGATACCAGGACAGTGTCGCGCCGTCTCTGTCCATCATTGATCTAGTTGCTGAGAAAATGAAGCCTGATGAGGACTTCATCACATTTGCTGATAGATGGAGGAGCATGGCGGAAAAGATTAAGGATTATATGTCTAAATCTGAACAAGTCAAGATGTTGATTTCCAATGCCACCCCTCAATACAAACTGGTCCTAGCTTTGAACAACTTGACCAGTATGGTAGAACTTTACGAGAGAGCGTGTTATTGTCAAAACGCCTTCAAGGATGCCACTTTTTCCAATGTCTTTGATCCTTACCAACCCAGCAGACCTCCACCTCGGAAGCCTGCCGTGCCAAATCCTCCTAGCACGGGTCCGACAACCGAAGGCATGCTCTCTCATAAGCATATCAGCACCATGAACAACAATCAGCCCCAGTTCATAAGAAACCAGCAACCACCAAGCTAGCAGGATTACAGACCTCCAAACCAACAAGGTTATAGACCTCCGAACCAGCAGGGTTACAGACCCCAGCAGCCACAGTACCAACCACAGCAGCAGACCTTGAACCAGTAGCAGTATCAGCAGCCCCAGTACCAGCAGCAGTACCAGCCGCACGCACCGCCGACATACCATAATGTACCTCCCCCAAATTATTACAACCAACAAAGGAAGCCTCCAGGTCCTAAAAGGGCGACATATCCAGCACTCCTAGAATCTTTATTGGAGATTTTTAGCACCCTGATGGCAGCCAATGCCTTAGTCTTGCCCAAGGAAAAGACAGTTTGGCCCCAGAATGCCGACACTTCCAGGTATTGCGCCTTCCATAGGCAACCTGAACATACAATAGACACATGCTTCCAATTCCGAGATTACATCCATGATCTTAACGATCAAAGAGGCATTGACTGGGAGGAGATGAGGAAGTACATATCTACCTTAAAAGCAAGAAGACTTCAACAACAACAACAACAACCACAACAACAACAACAACAGCAACAACAGAGAGCGCCAGCACAGGCGGCAGCACCTCCAAACATAGGTATAGTGCAAAACCCACTTCTGGAGAACCAACATCAAAATCAAATTGCCCCCATCTTGACGAATAGCCAGTCTGAGGCTAATCGAGGGCAGCAGTGGAAAATAGAGGATTCTTCCTCTATTTAGTCGACAGGCCATCAACCAAGCACCGCCAACCAACCACCACGCCACATTCTTCGCATACCCAAACCACAATCCGTCACCATTACACCTGTACCAACACCACATACCTCCTACCCACACCCATTACACCATCCACTACCACGCCACCATTAAATAACCATCCACAAGCCAACTATGCACCCATACTGCCATCCAAACCATTACTCTGCATGCCATTTCCCACATCATCTACCACAAACACTTACCCCAGTGACATACAGCCATCTAGACCGCTCCTCCGTATGTCATTCCCCACTTCACCCGCACCAACCACTTACCCCTCCACCATCCAACCATCTAAACCCTTCATCTGCACCACGCCTCCACCAAACAACCCCACGCCATCACCTGTTTACCAATCCCCCACACCATCTAAACTACGTACCAACACCGTGGTGCTCAAACTGTCACCTACACCTTCCACCATTGAAGAACACACGCTCCGGAGCGAGAGGATATTCAACAAGGTCTTTCCTCAGTCTACTGTCAGAGACGGCCCATCACATCCGCCAGAGGAAGCTAATAATGATGAGAGTGTACCAGGCACTCAATACGACCTATTGAAACAGTTAGACAGAACACCGGCACAAATCTCCGTGCTTGAGTTGATCAAGAGATCCAAGATCCATCAGGAGGCTCTGATGGAGTATCTGCAAAAAGTTATGGTCAACGAAGACGTGCCGGTGGAAAAGATCACCACACTGTTAGTTCCTCAAGGGGATCAGCCCTCCATTACATTCCATACTTCAGAACTAGCACCACCAGCAGCCAGAAGCATGGCTTTGAGCATTACGGTCAATATCTGCAAGAAGGTCATAGACGCATGCCTGGTTGACACAGGGGCTTCAATCAACGTTTTATCACCAAAGACCCTTGAATTGTATGATATACCCAAGGAGAAGTGGCTACCTTCCCCTATTTCTGTTACAGCATACAACAATTCTACCCATTCCCCTGTGGGAATGATTTATTTAAAGGTAGAATTAGGCCCTGTTTGTCACAGTGAAGTCGAATTCCACATCTTGGAAATCGATCCATCTTTGAAGGATATCCTTGGCCGCCTTTATATTAAGTCCCTTGAGGCAATTCCTTCTACAAACCATCAGTGCCTCAAATTTCCATACAAGGGACGTATTATTAAAGTTACGAGCATGCCAATCCTTGCAGCTGCTCATTCCTTGAATATCAAGCCGACTTCTTTACCTGGCCAACAACCTCTATTGTCGGTATTACAGGTTTACCGTCCCGTGGCTGATCCCTTGAAAGCTGCCACACTTAGTCCTTATCCACTTGATGCCATGAAGCAAGGGAAATGCATGAGTACCCCTGGTTGGAAAATCATGATGAAAGGCGGCTATCAGCCTGGAAAGGGTCTAGGCACACAATTGCAGGGTAGAACTACGCCCATTAAAGACAGCCGAAGGACACCTGGTAATGGCCTGGGCTATAGGCCAAGAAAAGTCAGGCATGATATCATTCAGCAACAAGAAAATGAAGACGGTCAGAAGGCCTGGGAAACAATGACTACACCATGCAAAGAAGGTCGGGATCCCTTGACAAGGACCCTGCATACACATTTTGTCAAAGGACCCATAATCAGTCATGATAATGATAATACAGTGCTAATCACGTCCCAGTTCGATCTGCATGACATATATGGAAGGGACCTGGCCAGGGACTGCTCAGAATTGCTGACGTACCAGTCCTTGGAGGCTCTGCGGCCGATGAAAAGGAGGAAATTCCAAGATCCAGAGTGTGAATGGTACCGATGGTTCGACCTGAGGGATCTGTACATTGCATTAAACAAATTATTTCTTGATCCCTCAGAGTCGAAATGGCCGCCATTGATAGACGAGCTGATTGAAGGGCCTGGCGCCATTTTTGACAAGAGAATTCTGCTGTCTGAGGAAACAGATGAAGGGGAGCCAGATGACCCCTATGAAGCTGGTTATACAACTTATTTTCTCTGGAGAGGAACTTACCCCTCTCGCATTTTCACACTTCATACTCTATTCCGTACTCTGCTTCTGACCCCGACTTGGTCGCGGGTCATCACTGAAGATATTCCACGGGCTCTGCCCATCATGATCACTCTATCCCCACGGGACTTTATCCCTCAACTTCCTCTCGATCTAGAGAAGATTTACGATTTAATCTGGGACATACTACTGTATGATCCCCCCAATCCTTTGGCCTTGGTGCCGCTTCCTCCATCCCATTCTCCTCCTATTCATATCCATTCTTGTTTTATGATTAATTCATCTTTTCTCCAAAAAAAACGCCAATTTGGCAACTTCCTTCCCCCATATCCTCATTGAGGAAACTTCCTACTTGTCCGATTGTACCCCATCGCGCGGGTCATTCGGTCAAGATTGTCTTCTAGATCTACTATGCCCCTCCCCTCGGGAGGATTCTCCTGTATTTCCGCATGTATCCTATAATTTTCATCCTTCTTCGTCCTCATTAGGTCAGGATAGGGAGTCTAGTGAAATTAGGGAGTCTAGTTCTAAGCAGGTTAATCAGGTTAGGAAGTCTAGAAAATCTAAAGGTAAACAAATTTCAAATAGATACCTCCAGGATCTAACTGTTAAATGTCTTTCTTGCTCTATGATCCATCAGCTATTAGAAAATCCTATTCAGATGCCAGAAGATTGTGTAGATGATGAGTCGGTCAATGATGGATATGGGGTGTATGAATTGATACACGAAAAAGACCACATTGTTGAAGAAGAGGAAGATAACGAAGACGTAGCTGAGGCATATGCCAATGGAGTAAAAAGATTCGATGAACCCTCAGCTGCCGTAGAAGAGCCCACCAAATAGATCAATCTAGGGACTGAAGACGAACCTAAGGTTGTCCTCGTTAGCAAAAATCTTTCTGAAATGGATGAGAAGGCAGTGGTCCAAGTTCTTAAGGATTATAAGGACACTTTCGCCTGGAGTTATGAGGATATGCCGGGGTTAGACTGATCACTAGTGGAACACAGGTTGACATTAAAGGATAGAGCTAGCCCGGTTAAACAGAAGTTAAGGCGATTCCACCCACAAATGGCTTTGAAGACAAAGGCAGAGGTCGATAAGTTACATAAAGCCAAGTTTATTAGAGTTGTCTTCTATCCACAATGGGTGGCCAATATAGTCCCGGTTATGAAGAAGGATGGGAAGGTCAGAATCGGTATTGACTTCCGAGGTTTAAATCAGGCATGTCCTAAGGATGATTTTCCACTGCCTCACATTGATGTACTCATCGATAACACATCTGGCTATGAAACTCTATCATTTATGGATGGATTCTCATGATATAATCAAATCAAATTGACATAAGAAGATCAAGAGAAGACATCATTCACTACACCTTGAGGAACATATTGCTATGTCGTGATGCCTTTTGGACTGAAGAACACTGGAGCCACTTACCAGAGGGCTATGATGGCAATATTCTATGGCATGATGCATATAGATTTGGAAGTGTATGTGGATGACTTATTAGTGAAATCTAAGACTAAGACTGAGCATGCCAAAGTTCTGGCAAGAGTATTAGAAAGATCGAGAGAATATCAGTTGAAGATGAACCCTAAGAAATGTGTATTCGGGGTATCCTCAAGGAAATTACTTGGATTCATTGTCAGTAAACGGGGAATTGAGATCGATCCCAACAAGGCAAAGGCTATCAGAGAAATGCCACCTCCCAAGAACTTGAAAGAGTTAAGAGGATTAATTGGGAGGTTGTAGTTTATTCGCCGATTTGTCTCTCGGCACTCACAAAGGTGTAAGCCGTTCTATGAGCTTACCAAGCCGGGAGTCAAATTCGATTGGAACGATAAGTGTCAGGAGACATTTGATGGATTGAAGAATTATTTGGCAAGTCCTATTTTGAGACCACCATCTCCGGACAAACCTTTGATTCTATACATTTCTGTCCTACATGATGCGGTGGGGGTTGTCCTAGCACAAGAAGATGAAGAAGGAAAGGAGAGGGCAGCCTACTATCTCTCTAAACTTCTCAACCCCGCTGAGAAAAGATACACAGCGATGGAGAAAACATGTGCAGCACTTGTATGGGTGGTTCAGAAATTGAAGCATTATTCTCTAGCCAATGAAGTTCATCTCATCGCGAGGATGAATCCGATCAAGTTTCTTCTTGAGAAATATGTCCTTACCAATGGGTTAGCACGATGGCAGAGCTTTTTATCCCAATTTGATATCACTTACATTCAACAGAAAGCAATCAAAGGCTATGCCATCGCAGAACATCTTGCTCATCATCCCCTTCCCTGTTTTGATCCAGTCCGATTGGAGTTTCCTGATGAGAAACTGATGTCCATAGACCGAATCAAAGATGATATATAGACTCTGCATTTTGACTGAGCTCTAAATTCTCATGGAAAGGGTATCGGCATTGTTCTGTTATCACCTGAAGGTGTCACCATTCCACAAGCCTTTCAGCTTGACTTTCCAGACACTAACAATATAGTTGAATACGAGGCACTCCTTACTGGCCTCAAGGCTGCTCATCTCCATGGTGCCACCAAATTCAAAATTGTGGGTGATAGCCAATTGATTCTTCGCCAGGTGATAACCAAATATCGAACTCTTGATCCCAAGCTCAAGCCTTATCAAGAACTCACTTCTGCTTATGCTAAGCTTTTCACTAAATTGATCTTCATCCATGTTCCTCGAAATCAGAACATCTTAGCTGACGCTCTAGCTTCCCTCGCATCTTCCCTCAATTTTTCAATCAGCAGACAATCCGAGTCGATCATTGTTCATAGGGGTCTTTCACCCGCCGTGAAGGTCCCTTCATTCCTTAGGACGAAGGAGAAGTTGCTGAAGAAAGTCAGAGATGGAGATATCGTGGAAAGGCGAGAGATAATGTTATTGGAATTACAAGAAGAGATGAATGATGAAGAGAAGCCATAGTACTATGAAATTGCCAAATATTGTGAAGATCAATCATATCTTGAAGAAGCCACATCTGAGGAAAAAGGGCTATCAAGAGAGTTGCGCAGAGATACACCCTAGTTGGGGGAACACTTTATAAAAGAGGTTTTGATGGAGTTCTTTTAAGATGTTTAGACGAAGATGAGCTTTGGAAGATCATGGAAGGAGCTCATGCTGGAGTTTGCGGTGGCCATGTTAATGGACAAATGCTAGCAAAGAAGATCCTTAGACAAGGATTCTATTGGCCGACTATGGAAGAAGATTGTGTAGGATATGTCTGTAGGTGTGCCAAGTGTCAACTTCACGTCGACAGGATCCATTCTCCTGCATCTTCACTCCATCATATTTCCTTCCCATGGCTTTTCTCTATGTGGGCTTTCGATGTCATTGGACCCCTTGGCAATCCTGATTCCGGCATTAAGCAGAAGTCCTTTATTCTCACGGCAACGAAATACTTCATCAAGTGGGCAGAAGCCAAAGCATACACGGAAGTCAAAGCATCAACCATCTGCAAATTCATCATGAAGAGTATCATCACAAGATTTGAAATTCCAAGCACCATCGTCACCGACAATGGACCGCAGTTCGTGTTACAAGAACTGAAGGACCTCTGCAACAGGTATAAAATTGCATTGCATCATTCGTCTCCATATTATCTGCAAGGCAATGGCCAAGCAGAGACAACTAACAAGACTTTGATAAAAATCATCAAAAAAACGTGTAAGTCTAATAAATTCACATACTGGCCAGAAAAATTGATTGAGACTCTATGGACATACCAAACTTCAATCCGCACGCCCACTGGGCAGACACCTTATTCCTTAACATTTGGAATGGAGGTGGTAGTTCCATACGAGATCCTCGTACCGTCATTAAAAGTACAATTGAATAAGGAATTCTCCATTGATGAGCACCGCTCAGCACTCCTTACTCAATTGGAACTCCTAGACGAGAAAAGATGGTCAACTGTTAATCATGCAAGAGTATATCAAAATAGATTAGCACATTTTTATCAAAAGAAAGTCATTGAACGTAAGTTCAAAGTTGGTGAAATGGTCGTCAAAAGAATCTTTGTAAAACCTAGTGGTCCTCGTTCTAAGCTCCAACCCAATTGGGAAGGACCATATGTCATATCGCATGCTTTTCCTGGTAACGCTTACCGTCTAGTTAATGCAGAAGGGCAAGAGTTAACTCACCCCTGGAACGGTCTGTATCTTAAGAAATACTACCCTTAGGTTAAAGAGTCGATCAGTATAGTGCAAAGACCAATTGAATCAGAAAATTTAAAAACTCAAATTCCCTTATCAGTCTGGATAATTTAATTCAAACACATTACTACACATACTGACACGTTTGATTCGTGAGTAACAAGAGATGAGAAGTCCGAAAGAATACCAAAAGCTTGACTAAGGGTGTAAAGTGCAAATCATTCTTTTTTAAAAACTATGTTTTTACACTTGGCCCACGATGTCGGAACGAGGCTTAGAATAAACTACCAAGAATACCCGTCATCTTAGCAGGAGGCCGTCATAATAAAAAATGGGCAGATCCGTCCCATGAAAGAAAAAGAAAAAGCAAAAGACAAAAGCCAAATATCAAATATCAAGGCCATTACAATACAAACGTTACATCAAGGCCATGAAGTGAAATAAAAGGGAACGCAAGGTCGATAAATACCCCGGAAAGAAAGTGACCGAACCCCAACAGATATTAAGGTAAGAAAGGAATATCTTTTTAGGTCTCCGGAACCTTCTCGTGGGCTTTATAAATAAATTCTTCATTTCTTTCTGAAGAGGCGTACTCCAAGCTTAAGCAACGGTCTAGATTGACTAAGGGTCAGACCATCGAATGGGATCACGAATAAAAACACAAATTCAACCACGATGAGTCTAAGTTAGATTATTGAAGAACAATTTGAGAATTAAGTTAATAAATGAATATGTTCTTTTGATCTGAGTGCCATGCTGGTCTTTTAGTTTGCACATTGTTCCAAAATCCAAAAAAAGGTACATATCTCAAAATCCAAAAAAAATACATATTTTAAAATCTAAAAAAAGTACATATCTCAAAATTCAAAAAAAATACATATTTCAAAATTCAAAAAAAGTACATATCTCAAAATCCAAAAATATATATATATTTCAAAATCCAAAAAAGGATACATATCTCAAAATTCAAAAAAAAATAGATATTTCTAAAATCTAAAAACAAAGATAGATATGTCAAAATCCAAAAAAATATATATGTTCCAAAACCCAAACAAAATGAATATTTCAAAATCAAAAATATTTCAATTAGCATCTTCTTGTAACATTTGGTGTACTTCATTCCTTTATTTTCAGCGAGCATCTGCATGCTTGTACGTTGCATCTTACTCCGTTATTTTCTTCAGTTCAATTATTATTTCCTTTGTTAATAAAGGCTACGCCCCTTGACCCTTCTATCAAGAAAAGGATTGATTGATCGGTTACTTAACTTGACAAGGGGCTAAGCCTGAATAGATACTTAACCTGTTTGCTAAGTCATGTACAGGGCACAAGGTTAAAGACACAAGGCACAAAAGTTGAAGGCAAAAGTTTCATATATATATCAAAAGATATTTTGTACATGATTCACAAATTAAAAAAAAAAAAAAAACTACATAAGCAGCCCTCACGGCTGACTCTCCCCGGCCCCTTCATCGAATTGGCTCTGAGCCTCATCAGGAGCATCCGGTGTCGGTCCTCGGCTAGGCGGAGGAGGAGGCCCCATCAGGCTCGGTCCAGCTTGGCCCGATGATATGGCCACGCTCGCGGTGAACGCACTCCCATGCCCCCTTTCCTGCGCTCGCTGGCGGGCACGTCGGTTACGCTCCTCCACGCTGCGTCGCTCGTGCTCCGCAACGCCAAGCTGGACCCGAAGGGCGCTCATCTCAGCATCAACCCACTGCCGCTCCTGTCGCTCCCGCTTTCGGTCCTCGGTAAGTATCTCCAGACGAGTCTGGAGACGTGTAAGCTCTCGAGGAAGATCGTCGCTGGAGAGGCGTGCCAGCTGCTCCTCCAAAGCCCTGATGCGTACAGCATCGGCCTGGGCTCGCACAGCTGCAGCACGAGACTGCTCCAGCTCCGCCTCAGCCCTCTGAAGGGCTTCCTGAAGCTCGGCAACCTACAAGAGAAGACGTTGTTAGTTCAAGGTAATCAACATCAAATTTACTAAGGAAAGTCAAAGGAATTGGGACTCACTCGAGCAACCCGATCCTCCTCCACAAGAGAAGCCCGGTGGATGGCAGAGGCAAGCTGACTCTGGAGGTCAGTAATGGTAGCCTCGTAAGCAGCTAGCGGGGCAGAAGATGAGGCTCCATGTCAAGAGGGAGCCGCTTGGGTATAGACAGCTCGCTGCACCAAAAGAATGACCGTCAATGGCTAATCGTCAAAACAAATTAACTAATTAAAATACTCATACACGTCATGCATACATACCAAGTCGAAGAGCTCCTTCTGGACTTGTTCCAACTGGACCTCCGCATCATGTAGGCGGGCCCGGAGGTCGATAATCACTGCATCTCGTGCATCCTACATATCATCCATACATACATTCATTCACAAATATAAATTAAGATAACAATAAAATGAAAGAAGCATGAATCATACTTACATCGAGTGGATGGAGGAGCCGCAACTGGTCGGCGTAATGGGCCCGGTACTGTTGAAGGTAAGCATCGCTACTCTCCGCGTGGGACTCCACCCGTACGCCCCGGCGGTGCCAGTCCTCGTATTGCTCCAAGAACTTGGCACGCCGGTCCGTAAGGGCTTGCTTGCCCCTCATGCTCCTCCCAACTCCCTCCGGGACCTCCTCATCCACCCATTCATGGTGGAGGCCCAGCGTCCTCATCACTAGACAGAGGCGGAGCGGCTCGATTTCGTTGAGACAGTAGAGCCACATCTGCCTCCCGAACCATCTCCGACCAGCTGTCACCCACAGCTGGCCCTCCTCGCCCATGCCCAAGTATGGGCGCCAGATCACCTGCATATAAGTTAGATGCATTCATACATAAATAAATGGCGTTTGATAAATGAAACATTGCATTTAATAAAATTGAATAAATTAAAGACTTATCAGGAGTTCTGGATAATCGAAGAATTGACGGTGGAGGGCCGTCAGCTGGTGGTGCTGCGGGGCTGTGTCCACTATTGGCTGCCAACGGGACAGCGTCCAACCTCACGATCCTCGCTCGGCCGAGCGGAAAATAATAGTAACTCTAAACCTGCACACATGAACACATAAGTTAGAGAAGCATCATTTCATTGCATTTCATATCATAAACAAATAATTAAAATAACTTAATACTTGGAGGAACGGCGAGAAGCCGCTGACAGTCGTCTCGCGGTCCGGCGTGACCGCGGAGAGATTGGCGAACAGGTGGGCCAGGAGGGCTGCACCCTATGCATACTCATGCAGACTCTCTAAATCATCTAAAAGGAAAAGAAACCTACAATGAATATGGTCGCCTTTCGTGCCGAAAAACAACCGACCAAAAAAGAAAACAAGAAAGACCCTTAACTGCCTATCTACCTCATCTACCTAGCTAGGGTCTCTATAAAAAACAGCAGAAGAGGACTCGGCTAATCTACCCTTAAACTCCTCCCGGGTCTCGTCAGACCGACGCCGGCGCTCAACTAATCCTAAACCAACCTCTACCTCTACCCTAGGGACTATCCTAGACTCCCTATCTAGGCTAGATACCTCTATCCCTAGCAGGGCCTCAGCCATCCCACGGTAATCGGGGTAAGTCACCTTGCTCACCAGTCTACCCTCTACCCTGAGGCCAGTGATCTTGGCCACATCTTCTAGACTTCGGACCATGTGGCCCCAGGACATTAAGAATGCCCGACTCTCTGCATGCCAATGCTCCATGAGCGCCTACAGGAGAACCAAATCGAGCCAAAATGGCTCGATCTCCAAGATCTCGCCGAATCCCATCCGGCGCAGGACCACCATTTGGAAATCCGGAAGTCCCCGATAGGCCCCTATCACTAAGTCCCATGAAATTCGGGCCCTCATTGTCCCCTACAAACAATTCAAGAAAATTTCATCAGTCAATAGACATAGAAAATCAATAAAATATTCTAACTAAAAGGCGTCGAGAAACATGGACGCCCATTGAAAGGCGTCCACATACCTTGACACCATTTAAACCCATTTTCTACTCTAATAAAAAATTAAAATTCCCTTTGAATGGCGTCGGACCATGGCGACGCCCTTTGAAAGGCGTCACCTGGTCTGGATGCCATTCAAACCCGATTTTCGGGCTTCTTCCAACAAGCCCCTTTCTCCCCTTTTCTCCCATTTCCCTCATTCCATTCATCTAAAAAAAGAGCATCCATAGAAGCTTACCAGATGGAGGTCGCCCTCTACTTCTTCTTCTTCTCCCGCCGCCGCGGGTGGAGCATCTTCCTCTTCCAAGAAAGCCGCCACCGCCGCGAGGTCGGCCGGCGCTTCTTCGTGGATTTCTACCACTGGGACCACCGGGAGGGAGGTGGTCCATCGCCTCTTTACCACCACCTTAGCTTTGCTCGATCCTCCATACTCCATGGCGAAGGAGAGTGAGTAAGAAAGAGGTCGAGTAGAGAGAGAAGCTTGGATTGGTTGAGAGAGAGAGAGCTTGAAGGGGGCTTGTTGGAGAGGATGGATGGTGGCGAAGTGCTTCGACGATGATCGTCGGAAAGTGTGGGGAGTCGCCGGAGAGGAAGGTGAAAACAAGAGAGAGAAAGAGTTTTGAGAGAATGAGGAAGAAAGGGGGCTTTCGTAGGTTCTGTTTGGAGAAGTTAAAACGTGTCGACGGACAGCGACGCCATTCAGTGAACTTAAATTGAGGCGGCAAGGCAGGGGTTTGAAATCGGGTAAAAGGTGTCTTTACCGAGCAACGCGTTTCAGGTTAAACCGCCAATTCTGGTCAGAACCGTACCACGGTCAATGATTAAACGCGTCTTGTCTGGACGACGCGTTTCAGTGGATTAATCACAGAATTAATGGTATAATTCTGGGGAAAAGTAAGAGAGAGAATTGAAAGACGTCTACGCGTAAGGACGCTTTTTAAGCATAAATGCGATTTTCAGGATTAATCTCTAATTTATGGAAAATGATTTTTAGTTGAACGGTGTCTACAAGGGTAGATGCGTTTTAAGCATAAACTGGGTTTTTAAGGAATTGATCTCTAAATTTCAGAAATTAATTATGATTGAAATGCATCTTGGATGGACGATGCTATTTACACCCAGAAATCATATTTAAAGGAAAAATCAAGTTTTTATTAGAGGATAAATCTTGGACAAGTCACAGAAGATTAAGGATGAATTTCAAGGCATAAAGGAACAATTCTTTATTGGAAATAAATTATTTACATCAAAAAGGAAAAGATAAAAAAGAATCTTCAATGACGAATTTCCTGAAGTCCCATTATATATGGATATGATAATCCTCTATTTGTTTGTTGAGAGGATTTTACACGATGATTGAAGCTAATATTCCATAATGTAACTATAAGTTCAGTCGCTTCAAAGTCTTCATCGGATTCCAAGGCACGCTTCTTGATTGGAGATGTATAGGAAAACTCAAGAAGTTCATAGCGAGGCAGGCTGAGTTGAGTATGACATCGATGAGAATTGTACAAAACGAACTCAGTAGCCCCAATTAGTTTAAGCTCTGCACCCGCTGCACGGCGTACTCGAATTGGTTTTCGTATGAGGGCAAGTGGTGAAGAGTCGAACCCATTTAATGACATTGTCCTCAGATAATCTCTCCAATCAGCTCAAGTCTTGAGTTTGGGCACTCAATTGATCATCCTCTCATTGAATTTCACAATATTGGAAATATGGAAGATAGGACTATTCTGATAAATTTGAGATGGTCTTGCAGAATTTCTAGTGTGGTATTCAAATTTGAAGTGCAACTCAACCCACAGAGCGAAGAGAAGTATGCAACCATAGGGAGGCTGACTTGTAGATGCTACAGAGAGCCCACTGTAGAGATAAGCTAAAATTGTTGTGCCGATCTATCTTCCTTCAAAGATCTCGCAGATTGCACTGACTTGATCATCCTCCAGTATGTTGTCTTGAGCAAGAAAGAATGGAGCTCCAGCTAGACACGTGGTGAATGCTTTCATCACGTTCTCAGTGTCATCCTCTCTAAAATCTTTAATCTCGTATAAAGTCCACTCTACTAGCTTTGCAAGGTTAATTCCTTTTTTAGTGAGGCATCCTTTAACTTCTTTTGGATCCTTCATGATCTTCATCAACAATTGTTGACCTGTGATCTTTTCTCTCATCAGATCCATCTTATTCAGAATCACTTCATTATTGTTCAACTTGATCTTAAGAAGGCCCAATAGGAGTTCAGCCTCTTCAAGAAGAATAGTGGATTCAAATTTAGGAAAGAGGAAAGTATGAGTTTGAGGATGCCACAATTCAATCAAGGCACCCATAGCCGCCCAGTCCACGTTTGAACTCTTGTAGTGCTTTTCATGGACTACTAGACCTTGGATATTCCACTTGGAAACAAAAGATTGCATGAAAATAGTAATACTTTTAGCAAGCTTGCGAATCCAAGGAAGGGATGTGAATTTTCTTGGGCCGAGAAACAAAGGATATGCCTAGAAGAATAAAAAGAGAGAGTTGCTATAATTCTATGGAGAAAAAAAGGAAATTTAAGAAGAAGCATTGAAAGAAGAAAGGATTTAACTTACTTGGAAGTTAGGATCTCTCTCACTAAGATGATCCTTCACAACAGAGAGCTTCTCTAGCGTCTTATTCATCCTCTTGCTTGAAGAATCCATCTTGTTCTTAAGCTTCTTCTTGAAACCTTAAAAACCTTGATTTCCTTTGAACTTTGAAGAGAATTCCTTGCTTCAATCTCTAGATTATGGTTGGATTTACCTTGATACAAGTTAAGGAACCTTATATAGAGAGATTTGCAAAGTTGAAAAGGCTTTTGCATATTGGAGAAGGGATGTGCATGGAGAGAGTTGAAATCTGGATTGAAGACAGCCAGAACCTGTTTCTGCGACTTAAAAGGCGTCGTAGAACAGCAACGTGTTTTGAATGGACTTAACGGCGTCGGCGCGACACGATGCTTTTTCGGGTTTTCTGTTATTTGCCCGAAATTCAATGTTTATCCATATTTTGATGCTTAATTAAATACTTGCTTGAAGTTATTGATGATTTCTTAGTGCAGGAAATTCAAAGAAATGATTGCAAAGTTGAAAATTTTCAAGAATATCCCATTGTAGGAGTTTATGAGTCTTGACCGTGGCTAAAAAGACAGTTATCTCTATCCCTTGTATTCCTTCATGTGATTGATTTGCATTAGTATTACTATATGTTAAATATTTATTAGACTATATCAAGGACCTTGTGATTTTGATGAAACTGGAATTTGAGTTCTCCTTCAACAAAAATAAAGATAATTCCAGAGAATTCTTGATCGCACGGATAGGCCGTTGGATTATTAATTAGTGAGGACGATGGTTCCACTTTTGTGAAACAGTACGTGGATAAACAAGCTTCAGCTTAGCACTGAATTGCAAGAATTTATATCTTGACTCATTAATGACAATTTAACAATATTATCCTTGATTAATTTATATTTTATTTGATTTTATATTTTTATTTTAGCCCAGCATGCATCATGTAGGACTTTGATATAATTATGATAAGAATTAATTACTGATTAAGTTTCAGACCATTGATCGAATAATTCTAACATGATATGAAATATTCCATTCTAAATTGAATATCTTGATTATCTTTGAGGTTCGCTTGAAGATATCCTTAGAATTATATCTTTTCTTGGATTTTTTATCCAACATTCTTGTTTTCTTTTAAGATCTATCATGGTTGCAGCACGTCTACATTGGTTGGCAATCGCTCCTCATGATGAAACCTGCAGGGTTTGTGACCTAGGGTACTTCCCAATCGTGCAGGTTGATCGACTTTATTTTATTTCTTTGTCTATCTCATCCAAACAGGATTGATTCCATCGATATTTTTTAGTTATCTTCATTGATGATTTTGAGAAAAATTCCATTCATGTGATGTTGAGAGCGTGTCTCATCACACCTTGGCATCACCTTTTCAGTACATTCCATTTCATTTCACTCCCTTGCAAAGACGATGCCAAGGTGAGGCAGCTGTAGACACGCTAATTTTGACATCATTTTGAGTAAATTTCATGTCATATAATAATGCCTCAAAATGGTCTGATATTTAATCATTAGTTAATTTTTATTAATCTTTCTTGATTAATTATCTAAATGACATCGAGTCAGACAGACATAATTTAAGTTTATTAATGAAATTCATTTTAACTCAAATTTTTAATCAAATATGAAGAATTCTAAAAGACGTCGACTAGTGAAGACGCCATTTAAGGTTATATTCTTATTTTGATTATTAATTTGATTTTAAATTAATTTCTTAATGAACTAAAAGACGTCTGCTTGTCACGACGCCATTTAGGTTTCCTAAAGTGTTTCTGTTTCTTCTTCCCGATGTTTATACTTATCTTAATTAAGCTAAAAGATGTCACCCATGGGCGACACGTTTTAGTTAATTACAGATAATGATGAATTAAGCTGTATTTATCTGTTTCTTGGTTGGATTGGTTTCAAACTCTTTCACGTTAATCTGTAAGTAACCGCGGACGCGTGAACTTAAGTCTATAAATACCCCAAGTCCTTGGCCATTAAAAAAGATAGTAATAGTTAGTGATTAAAGTGATAATTTGAGTGCGAAAATTATTAGCAAATTAGTGAAGGATTTTAAGAAAGACGACGTCCAAACGCTGAAGGATCGAGGCGCTGCTACTACTTCCAGGAGTTTTGACGCAAGCTTCATCCTCTCTTCGTCCTTTCTTCATCCATTCAAGAACCAAGGCTTTCCTGGGGCCATCCAACTCAGTTTTTCTTAATTGATTTCTGCATCTCTCTCATATTTTCATCATATTATATCATAATCTCATCACATCACTCTATACAACACACACTCACTAGCATTATTTTCCAATCCATGTATTAAGGGGTTTCAAAGACCACGAAAAAGTGAGTTCATTCGTTTAAATTGCATGATTAGAATCATTATCAGAATAGATACTACTACTATTTGAGTTCTTAATATTCTTTCCCTCTTTCTTTCTTTCCACTTTTTGCAAGGTACAAAGGAGATCAAAAGGAAGCAATTAACAAGGAAATATGCACGATCCTCAAAGCCCCATAAGCATCCAAAGCAAGAACAAAGTCAGAAGGACTCTTTTTCTTCAGTCGGCTGAAGTAGGAGAATCGAGAACTTCAACATCTCCCACGTCCAAAATAGGTAAGCGATCAATCTTTTTCTTTTGAAACTTTTTAGTCAAAAGTTTCTGGCGATCACATAGTTTTTAATAGGTTTATTTGTCACATAAACAACAGAATTTTCATGATAATTACACATCACTATTTGAGCACTCACAATATTCACGGATTTCATTATGAGACGGTAAAAAGAACGAATTACACATAATGAAATAATGCCATTAATATTAATAAACGAACGAGATTTATGTAGTCAGATTAGCTTGTAGGCCACCTAAGACTAACAACAACAAGGTGGCGCCTAGGAGGCGAGGGTCACCTGGTGTACCCTAGGGTAATAGCTAGTACCGGTGTGGGAGTGGTACACTTCGAAGTGTCACTCGTAGTTAGGAGGATGCAGAACCACCTAGAGCTAGATAGGCTAGAGTAGCCAGCCGCTATCTAAGGGGTTGTTGTTCCATCCCAGTGGGTTGGTATTTTTCCCGATTGGCTTCGCAGCTGTAGGTGCTTAAAATGCTCGTGTGATTAACATGAAAAATCTATGTTGTTTAGTGTAAACTAACCTATTAAAAATAGCAACTAAGTGCAGTGATCGCCAGAAACTTTTAACTTAAAAGTTTCAAAAGAGATATAATCGCCTACCTGTTTGAATGCGGAAGATATCGAGTCCTTGATTCCCCTTCCTCAGCCGGCTGAAGAAAGAGAGCCATTTCTTTGTTCTTTTGTTCTTGCTGTTGAGTTTGAGGTTGAGGATCGTCCAGAAGTCCTTCTGGCTTCATGCTTGATTTCCCCTTTTGATTCTCTTGTTGTTGTTGAGTGCAGTAGAAACAGAGAGAAATGAAGAAATAATGATGATGAGAACTTTAGATAGAAGCAATATCTAAACTGATCATGATTTTAAGCATATAATTGAACAGCAAACTTACTTGTTTAAATGGCTTTGAAACCCCTTAAATCAAATAGGTTTTGAAAGGTGATGCTGTGGTGTGTGTTGCATGAAGTGATTATGAAGAATGAAATTAATGAAGATGTAGAATGAAAATGCAAAATTGAAACACTTATGCCCAACGGTTGAAGCCTTGAAAGGATGAAGATTCTTGAAAGGGACGCCGACTTCTGGAAATGGCAGCGCTCCGGCGTTCCGACGTTGTTGCTCCGATCTTCAACTCGCTATCGCTCAATTAATTCAAGATTACGCTTCACACTTTTTTTTCTCTCTTCGAGATGTAAGGTATTTATAGGCTTTTTCTGCGTTCGCGATTAACATAGAAAAATCTAGAATTTATCTATCTTAACCGACAGATAAATACTAATTAATTCATTTTTATCTGTAATTATCTAAAACGCGTCCACCATGGCTGACGCCTTTCAGATTAATTAAGATAAGGATAAATATCCGGGAAAACTTATCTTTATCTTTATTGGATAAAACGTGTCTACATGTGAAGACGTCTTTTACACTAATTAAGATAAGGATAAACATCCGGAAGAGAAGTTAAAACAGCTTAGGAAACATAAAACGCGTCAGCCTTCACAGACGCCTTTTAGCTAATTAATAAATTAATTAAAATTCAAATTTAAACATTAAAATAAGAATAAACTCTAAATCGCGTCCACATGGGTCGACGTCTTTTAGACTTTTTCATATTTTGACTGAAATTTGAGTTAAAATCAATTCAATTGATTAACTTAAACATGTCTGTTAAACCCGACACTTAAAAAGATCAATAAAAATTAATCAATGATTAAATATCAAACCATTCTGAGGCATTATTATATGATATGAAATTTACTCAAAATGATGTCAAAATTAGCGTGTCTACAGCTGCCTCACCTTGGCATCGTCTTTGCAAGGGAGTGAAATGGAATGGAATGTACTGAAAAGGTGATGCCAAGGTGTGATGAGACACGCTCTTAACATCACATGATTGGAATTTTTCTCAAAATCATCAATGAAGATAGTTCAAAGAAATCAATGGAATCAATCCTGTCTGGATGAGGTAGACAAGGAAATAAAATAAGGTCGATCAACCTCCTCGAAGTGGGAAGTACCCCAGGTCATAGACACTGTAGGTTTCATCATGGGGAGCGTTTGCCAGCCAATGTGGACGTGCTACAGCCATGATGGATCTTAAAAGAAAACAAGAATATTGGATAAAGAATTCAAGAAAGGATAGAATTCCAATGATATCTTCAAGCGAACCTCAAAGATAATCAAGATACTCAATTCAGAATGGAATATTTCATATCATATTTGAAATTGTTTGATTTAATGGTCTGAAACTTAATCAATAATTAATCCTTATCACAATGATTTCAAAGTCCTACATGATGCATGCTGGGCTAAAAGAAAAATATAAAGTCAAATAAAATATAAATTAATCAAGGATAATATTGTTAAACTGTCATTAATGAGTCAAGATACCAATTCTTGTAATCCAGTGCTAAGCCGAAGCTCGTTTATCCACGCACCGTTTCACAAAAGTAGAACCATCGTCCTCACTAATTAACAATCCAACGGCCTATCTGTGCGATTAAGAATTCTCTGGAATTATCACTGTTTTTGTTGTAGGGGAACTCAAATTCCAGTTTCATCAAAAACACAAGGTCCTTGATATGCTCTAATAGATATTTAACATATAGTAATGCAAATGCAAAAATAATTACATGGAATAATACAAGGGTAGAAATAACCGTCTTTTTAGCCACGGTTGAGACTTTTTGACTCCCACAGTGGGATCTTCTTGACATTTCCAGGTTTACTCAAGTTTTCTTTGAATTTTCTGCAATCAAAATCATTAGCTCCAAACAAATATTCAATTTAAACATCCAAAACCCACAGAATTTCGAATAAATAACAGAAAGTCTAAAACGCGTCGTGTCGTGAAGACGCCATTCAACGTTCAAACGCGTCAGTGCTCCTCGACGCCTTTTACTCACAGAAACAGGTTTCTGCTTGTTCTCTATTCGAATTCCAACTCTACCAATGCACATCTCTTTTCCAATCCGAAAAAGTCTTCCTAGGATCGCAATTCCTTCTATATAAACACCCTTAGGTTGTTCCCAAGCAATCCTACCACAATCCAAAGATCCAAAGTTGAGTTTTCTTCAAAGTTTCTTCAAAGTTCCAAGGTTTCCAAGATTTCCAAGCTTCAAGAAGGAGGAACTCCGAAAAAGGGAGGATGAACTCTTCAAGCAAGAAGATGAAGATGTCTTTGGAGAAGTTTTCTGATGTGGAGAATCACCTCAATGGAAGGAATCTCAATCTCCAAGTAAGTTCAATCAACTTCCTTTCAATTCTTGTTCATGTTCTTCATGTTCTTCATATTCTTCGTCTTTTCTTTTGGTTTTCAAAACTATCCCATGTTTCCTGGCCCAAGGAAGTTTACCTCCTTACCTTGGATTCGTAAACTTGCAAAAAGTATCAAGCTTTCCATGCAAGTGTTTATATCCAAGTGGAATCTTCAAGGTCTCGTAGTGCTTGCCAAACATTACAAGAGCTCGAACGTAGATTGCGCGGCTATGGGTGCCTTGATCGAGTGGTGGCATCCCCAAACTCATACGTTCTTCTTCCAAGACTTCGAGTGCACAATCCTCTTGGAGGAGGCGGAGCTTCTTTTAGGTCTCCCAAAGACCAAAGAGAACAAAGATAAGATAGCTTTGACGAAAGAGAGAATCACCGGTCAACAATTGTTGACATCAATTATGAAAGATCCTTCAGAAGCTAAAGGATGCCTTACCAAGAAGGGGATCAATCTTGCCAAGCTAGCCGAGTGGACGCTGTACGAAATTGATGATCTAAGGGAGGATGAAGCGGAGGATGTAACAAAAGCTTTAGTTACATGCCTTGTCGGTGCCTTGTTCTTTTCTGCACAGGATAACATCTTAGAAGATGACCAAGTTAGTGCCATATGCGCAATCTTCGAAGGTAAATCCATTAGCACTGCACTCTTAGCATATCTTTATAGTGGGCTTTCTGCAGCGTCTGTGGGCCGTCCTCCTTATGGATGCATGCTACTCTTTGCCTTGTGGGTTGAACTTCACTTCAAGTTTGAGTACAGCAAGAAAAGGCCTTTGAATCCATCTCAAATCTACTTAAATAGCCCAATTCATTGCATTGCTAACATTGTAAAGTTCAATGAGCATATGGTTAACAAGGTTCCAAAACTCAAGACCCGAGCCGACTGGAGAGAGTATTTAAAACTCATGACGTCCGACATATTCGACTCATCTCCACTCGCTCTGGTTGGAAAACCTGTTTGGGTGCGTCGTGCAGCAGGAGCAGACCTTAAGTTGATTGGGGCCACCGAGTTCGTGTTATACAATCCACACCGGTGCCTTACTCAACTTAGCTTGGGCCGTCGTGAATTCCCTGAGTTCTCTCCCACACTCCCAATCAAGAAGCGCGACTTGGAATCCGATGAAGATTATGAAGCCGTACAAATCATCACCACTCTATGGAATCTTGGCTTCAGTTACCGTGTAAAATCCTCTAAAGATAGAGATAGAGGATTGAAAGCTCCTTACCTTAAAAGTCTTCATGAAATTCTTCCTTAAATGTCCTCTTTCTCTTTTTTTTTTTATGTGATGTAATAAAGAATTTTATTGAATAAAGAAGTTTTTTCATACCTCAAAACCTTTCTTCAACTTTCTGTGATGTGCACATGATTTTTCTTTTAGTAAAAACTTGATTTTTCCTGAAAATTCAACAGTTCGGGTTCTGTTAAATGTAAAACGCGTCCACTCAGAGAGACGCTTTTCAACAATAATTCTTTTCCAGAAATTCAATTTAATCCTCAAAAATCCGATTTAAACCTTAAAACGCGTCTGCATAAGTTGACGCTTTTCAACTCTCTCTCTTACTTTTTCTAGGATTCTGTCATTAATTCCATGATTAATTCTCTGAAACGCGTCAACACACTAAGACGCCTTTAATCATTTTCCTCTGTACGGCCCTGACAAAAATCTTGAAACGCGTCCACCTATGTGGACGTCTTTCATTCAAATTCAAACACATGTCCTTGCCGCCTCAACTTTTGCGCTCTAAAACGCGTCTTCCTGAGTCGACGCCTTTCAACCTTTCTGTTAACAGACCCGCGAAGGCCCCTTTCTTCCTCACTTTTTACAAAAATCCCTCTTTCTCTCCTCTCTCCGGCGACGATCTCTGGCGATCTCCTTCCCTTTTTCCTCAAAACTCTCCCTTCTCGAGCTATGGAACACGGTGAGGGCTCAAGGAAGACTAAGACCCTAGCCAAGAGGCGGCGAAGGCAAGAAGAAGAAGCCCCCGAGGAGATTCCGGCGTTGCTAGCCGAGGCGGCGGCCTTCTTGGAGGAAGAACTCCCTCCACCGGCACCCATGGCGGTGGAAGAAGAAGAGGAGGGCGACCTCCACACGGTAAGCTCCCTGTGGGTTTGAATGGGTGAAGAAAAGGAGGGAGAACGGGGTTCTTTGAAGAACCCGGGCTCTGGACTTGAAAGGCGTCCAGACCAGGTGACGCCATTCAAAAGGCGTCATCATGGGCTAACGTCTTTTAAGATAAATTCCGGATTTTTTAATTAGGAATAAACATTTTGAATTGCGTCAAGGCATGTTGACGTGTTTTAAAAGACGTCCATATGGGCTGACGCCTTTCAAAACAGAACTGATTTTTCCTGTTTTTTTTTTTTTTAATACTGACCTTTTTTTATGTTTTTTTTTTTATTATTTGCAGGGAGTGATGAGGGCTAGAATCAGCTGGGACCTAGTGATAGGGGCATATAGAGGGCTCCCGGATTTCCAGAAGGTGCGCCTGCGTCGGATGGGATTCGGCGAAGTATTGGACATCGAGCCATTCTGGCTCGATTTGGTCCTCCTGCAGGTGCTGCGGGAGAGGTGGCATGCGGAAAGCCGTGCTTTCCTAATGCCGTGGGGGCATATGGTCCCCACCCTAGAGGATGTGGCCAGGATCACTGGCCTCAGGGTAGAGGGCCGTCCAGTGAGTGGGGTTACTTACCCCAACTATCAGGGATTAGCAGAGGCTCTCCTAGGGATAGAGGTATCTAGCCTAGGCAGAGAGTCTAGGATGGTCCCTAGGGTAGAAGTAGAGGCTGCATTAGGACTAGATGAGCCCCGGCGTCGGTCTGACGAGACCCGGGAGGAGTCTAGGGATAGACTAGCAGAGTCATCTTCTCTAGCCTACTGTAGTGACCCTAGTCAGGTAGAGGAGATAGATAGACAGCTTAGGGTCTTCTTAGTTTTCTTTTTCGGTCGGTTGCTCTTCGGTACGAAGGGCGACCACATCCACTGTAGATTTCTTTATTTATTAGATGATTTAGATAGCTTAGGAGAGTATGCCTGGGGTGCGGCCCTTCTGGCTCACCTCTTCGCCGATCTATCCGCGGTCACGCCGGACCGTAAGACCACTATCAGCGGCTTCTCGCCGTTTCTTCAGGTATTAACTTGTTTAACTATATGTTTATATGCAGTGCAATATGATATGATGCTTTTTCTAACCTATATGTTCATGAATGCAGGTGTGGAGCTACTATTACTTCCCGCTCGGCAAAGCGCGGATTGCTCGTCCGGATGCTGTCCCATTTGCCTGCCGTTGGCAGCCGATTGTGGACACGGCTCCACAGCATCACCAGCTGACGGCCCTCCGCCGTCAGTTCTTGGATTATCCAGAGCTCCTGGTAAGTTTTAACTTGTTTAATTTCATTAAATGCAATCTTTTTATTCATTAAGTACAATTTTATTTATGAATGCATCTAACCTATATGCAGGTGATCTGGCGCCCGTACCTGGGCATGAACGAGGAGGGTCAGCCGTGGGTGACGGCTGGCAGGAGGAGGTTCGGGAGGCAGATGTGGGTACATTGCCTCAACGAGATCGATCCCCTCCGCCTCCGGCTCGTGATGAGGACGCTGGGCCTCCACCAGGAGTGGATAGACGAGGAAGTCCCGGAGGGTGTGGGGAGGAGCATGAGAGGGAAGCAAGCCCTCACCGACTGGCGTGCCAAATTCCCGGAGCAGTACGAGGATTGGCACCGTCGGGGCATACGAGTGGAGTCCCGTGCGGTGAGTAGCGAGGGCTACCTCCAGCAATACCGGGCCCACTACGCCGATCAGCTTCGGCTCCTTCGACCACTCGATGTAAGTATGCATTCATGCATCTTTAATTTTATTATTATCTTGATTTATATTTGTGAATGAATGTATGTATGACATGCAGGATGCGCGTGATGCGGTCATCGTCGACCTCTGGGCCCGCCTACATGATGCGGAGGCCCAGCTAGAACAAGTTCAGAAGGAATTATATGACCTGGTATGTATGAATGCTTATGAATGCATGTTTTAATTAATTGTTTTGGCGATTAATCACTGACAGTTGTCTTTGGTGCAGCGAGCCGTCTACACCCAAGTGGCTCCCCCTACCTTCGGAGCTTCGTCTTCCTCTTCATCCGCTGCACACGATGCCGCCCTGGCTGACCTCCAGAGTCAGCTCGCCTCTGCCATCCACCGGGCTTCTCTTGAAGAGGAAGACCGGGCCGCTCGGGTAAATTCTTCAACTTTAGACTTCTGAAATTGATTTTAATTACTTGATTGTCTTGAACTAACAATGACTTCCTTTCAGGTCGCTGAGCTTCAGGAAGCCCTTCAGAGGGCTGAAGCAGATGCCTGTACTACAGCGACTCATGCCGAGGCTGATGCAGAGCGGATCCGGGCTCTAGAGGAGCAGGTGGCTCATCTCTCGACTGGAGATTTTGCGCGCCTCCAGATTCGCCTGGAGATCATCAACGAGGAGCGAGAGCGGGAGAGGCAGGAGCGGCAGAAGATGGATGCTGAGATATCCGCTCTTCGGGTCCAGCTGGGGATTGCTGAGCACGAGCGCCGGAGTGTGGAGGAGAGGTACAGGCGTGCCCGACAGCGTGCACAGGAGCGCGGTTTGACGAGTGCCTTCACCGCCAGTGCTGCCGTGTCTACTGGCCAGGCAGGGCCGAGTGCGATGGGGCCACCTCCACCTCCTAGTCGAGGGCCAGCACCGGATGCGCCTGACGAGGCCCAGAGTCAGCTCGACGAGGGCGGAGGGGAGAGCCAGCCTTGAGGGCTCATGTATCTTCTTTTTCTTCTTTTATGTATCATGTACAAACAATCTTTTGTTAATATACATGAAACTTTTGGGCTCCGATCTTGTGTTCCTGTGCTTGTCTTGCATCCTGTACACATTTAACAAACAGGTTAAGTATCTATTTAGGCTTAGCCCCTTGCCCGACCAAATAAATGGTCAATCAATCTTTTTCTTCAATAAATGGTCAAGGGGCATAGCCTTTATTAACAAAGGTAATGAGAATAATCAAACTTAAGCAAAGTGCAACATACAAACAAACAGATGCTCACTTGAAAATAAAAGGAATGAAACACATCAAATGCAACAGGCAGATGCTAACTGAAATATTTTTGTTGTTTTGAAATATTCATTTTTGTTTGGGGTTTTGAAATATATGCTTTTTTTGAATTTTGACATATGTATTTTTTTGGGTTTTTGACATATGTATTTTTTTTTTACTTTTGACATATGTTTTTTTTTTTTAATTTTGATATATGTATATTTTTTTTGAATTTTTGATATACGTATTTTTTTTGAATTTTTGACTAAAAGATCAGCATGGTACTTAGATCAAAAGATCATATTCATTTATTCACTTAATTCCCAAATTGTTCTTTAACAACTTAACTTAAAACCCATCGTGTTTGAATCTGTGTTTCCATTCGTGATCCCATTTAATGATTTGACCCTTAGTCAATGTAAGTCATTCCTTAAGTTTGAAGTACATCTCTTTAGAAAGAAAAGATGAATAAGTTTAGAAAACCCACGAGAAGGTTCCGGAGACTTAAAAAGATGTCCCTTTTCTACCCTAATATCCGTTGGGGTTCGGTCATTTTCTTTCCGGGGTATTTATCGACCTTGCATTCCCTTTTATTTCATTTCATGGCCTTGATGTAACGTTTGTAATGTAATGGCCTTTTTTATTTGACATTTGGCTTTTTGCCTTTTGCTTTCTCTTTTCTTTTTTCTTCTCTTCGGGACGGATCTCCCCCTTTTTTTATGACGGCCTCCTACTAAGATGGCGGATATTCTCGGTAGTCTATTCTAAGTCTCGTTCCGACATCATGGGCCGAGTATAAAACAGAATTTTGTTTTTAAAACGAATGATTTGTACTTTACACTTTTGGACAAGCTTCCGATATTCTTTAGGCCTTGTCATCTCTTGTTATTCACGAATCAAACGTGTTAGTGTGTGCAGTAATGGGCTTGAAATTAAGTTATCCAGACTGATAAGGAAATTTGAGTTTATAAATTTTCTGATTCCACTGGTCTTTGTACCATACTGATCGACTCTTTAACCTAAGGGTAGTATTTCTTAAGATGTAAACCATTCCAGGGATGATTTAGCTCTTCTCCTTCTGCATTAACAAGGCGATAAGCATTACCAGGAAAAGCGTGCGATACAACATAAGGTCCTTCCCAGTTGGGTTGGAGCTTAGAACGCGGACCACCAGGTTTTACAAAAATTCTTTTAACAACCATTTCACCGACTTTGAACTTACGTTCAATAACTTTCTTTTGATAAAAACGTGCTAGTCTATTTTGATAAACTTTTGCATGATTAGCAGCTGACCATCTTTTCTCGTCTAAAAGTTCCAATTGAGCAAGGAGTGCTGAACGATGTTCATCAATAGAAAATTCCTTATTCAATTGTACTCTTAATGACGGTATGAGGATCTCATATGGAACTACCGCCTCCATTCCAAATGTTAAGGAATAAGGAGTTTGCCCAGTGGGTGTGCGGATTGAAGTTCGGTAGGCCCATAAAGCCTCAACCAATTTTTCTGGCCAATCTGCGAATTTATTAGATTTACACGTCTTTTTGATAATTTTTATCAAAGTCTTATTTGTTACCTCTGCTTGGCCATTGCCTTGCGGATAATAAGGAGACGAATGATGCAATGCAATTTTGTACATGTTACAGAGGTCCTTCAATTCTTGTGACACGAACTGCGGTCCGTTGTCGGTGACGATGGTGCTTGGAATTCCAAATCGGGTGATGATGTTCTTCATGATGAACTTGCAGACAGTTGATGCTTTGATCTCCACGTACGCTTCAGCTTCTGCCCACTTGGTGAAGTATTCCGTTGCCGTGAGAATGAAAGATTTTTGCTTGATGCCGGAATCTGGGTTGCCAAGAGGTCCAATAATGTCGAAAGCCCACATGGAGAAAGGCCATGGGGAAGAAACAGGATGGAGTGAAGATGCAGGAGAATGAATTTTGTCGGCGTGAAGTTGACACTTAGCACACCTACGGACATATCCTACACAGTCTTCTTCCATGGTTGGCCAATAAAATCCTTGTCTAAGGATCTTCTTTGCTAGCATCTGTCCATTGACATGGCCACCACAAACTCCACTATGAGCTCCTTCCATAACCTTCCAAAGCTAATCTTCGTCTAGACATCTCAGAAGAACTCCATCAAAACCTCTCTTGTACAATGCTCCTCCAACTAGGGTGTATCGTTGAGCAACTCTCCTGATAGCTCTCTTCTCCTCAGTTGTAGCTTCCTCAGGATACGATTGATCTTCACAATATTTGGCAATTTCATAATACCATGGCTTCTGTTCATCATCCATCTCTTCTAACAGCTCCATTAACATGATTTCTCTTTTCTCAATGATATCTCCATCTCTGACTTTCTTCAGCAATTTCTCCTTAGTTCTAAGGAATGAAGGATCTTTCACGGCAGGTGAAAGACGCCTATGAACTATGATTGATTCGGATTGCTTGCTGATTGGAAAATCAAGAGAAGATGCAAGTGAAGCTAGAGCGTCAGCTAAGATGTTCTGATTCCGATGGACATGGACAAAGATCAATTTCGTGAAAAGCTTTGAGTAAGCAGAAGTAAGTTCCTGATAAGGCTTGAGCTTGGGATCGAGAGTTCGATACTTGGTCAGCACTTGACGAAGAATTAGTTGGCTATCACCCACGATCCTGAGTTTGGTGGCACCATGGAAATGAGCAGCCTCGAGACCAGCAAGGAGTGCCTCGTATTCAGCTATATTGTTTGTGACTGGAAAATCAAGCTGAAAGGCTTGTGGAATGGTGATACCTTCAGGTGATAACAGAACAATACCGATCCCTTTTCCATGAGAATTCAGAGCTCCGTCAAAATGCAGAGTCCACATATCATCTCTGATTTGATTTACGGACATCAGTTCCTCATCCGGAAACTCTGATCGCACTGGATCAAATCGAGGAAGGGGATGATGAGCGAGATGTTCTGCTATAGCATAGCCCTTGATCGCTTTCTGCTGAATATAAGTGATATCGAATTGAGATAGAAAGCTTTGCCATCGCGCTAACCTATCAGTAAGAACAGATTTCTCCAGAAGGAATTTGATCGGATTCATCCTAGCGATGAGATGGACTTCATGGGCCAGAAAATAATGCTTTAATTTCTGCACAACCCAGACCAATGCTGCACATGTTTTCTCCATCGCCGTATATCTTTGTTCAGCGGGGTTGAGAAGTTTAGAGAGATAATAGGCTGCCCTCTCTTTTCCTTCTTCATCTTCTTGTGCTAGGACCGCCCCCACTGCATCATCCAGGACTGAAATATAAAGTATCAATGGTTTGCATGGAGATGGTGGTCTCAAAACAGGAGGGCTTGCTAAATAGTTCTTTAATCCATCAAATGCCTCCTGACACTTATCGTCCCAATCAAATTTGACTCCGGCTTGGTAAGCTCGTAAAACGGCTTACACCTTTGTGAGTGCTGGGAGACAAAACGGCGAATAAATTGCAACCTCCCGATTAATCCTCTTAACTCCTTCAAGTTTTTGGGAGGTGGCATTTCTCTGATAGCCTTCGCCTTATTGGGATCGATCTCAATTCCCCGTTTGCTGACGATAAATCCAAGTAATTTTCCTGAAGATACCCCGAATACACATTTCTTAGGGTTCATCTTTAACTGATATTCTCTCGACCTCTCTAATACTCTTGCCAAAACTTTGGCGTGCTCAGCCTTTGTTTTAGATTTAACCAGTAAATCATCCACATACACTTCCAGATCTATGTGCATCATGTCATGAAATATCGCCATCATAGCCCTCTGATAAGTGGCTCCAGCATTCTTTAATCCAAATGGCATGACAACATAACAATATGTTCCCCAAGGTGTAGTGAATGACGTTTTCTCTTGATCCTCTTCTGCCAACTTAATCTGATTATATCCTGAAAATCCGTCCATAAACGATAGAGTTTCATAGCCAGCAGTATTATCGATGAGTACATCAATATGAGGCAATGGAAAATCATCTTTAGGACACGCCCGGTTCAAATCGCGGAAGTCAATGCAAATTCTGACCTTCCCGTCCTTCTTCATAACCGGGACTATGTTGGCCACCCATTGTGGATAAAGGACAACTCTAATAAATTTGGCTTTATGTAATTTTTCAACCTCTTCCTTCATCTTTAAAGCCATTTGTGGGTGGAATCGCCTTAATTTCTGTTTGACAGGGCTAGCTCCTTTCTTTAATGTCAGCCTATGTTCAACTAAAGATGAGTCTAACCCCGGCATGTCTTCATAACTCCAGGCGAAAGTGTCCTTATAGTCCTTAAGTACTTGTACCATTGCCTTCTCATCCTCTGTAGAAAGATTTTTACTGACGAGGACAACCTTAGGTTCGTCTTCAGTCCCTAAATTGATTTCTTTGGTGGGCTCTTCTACGGCAGCTGAAGGTTCATCGAATCTCTTCACTCCACTGGCATATGCCTCAGCTGCGTCTTCGTCATCTTATTCTTCAACAATTGGGTCCTTTTCATGCACTAATTCATATACCCCATACCCATCATTGACTGACTCATCGTCCATACAGTCTTCTGGCATCTGAATTGGATTTTCTAAAAATTGAGGGATCAAAGAACAAGAAAAGCACTTATCAACCAAGTCCTAGAGGTATCTATCTGGAATTTGCCTACCCTTAGGCTTCCTAGACTTCCTAACCTGACTAATCTGACTAAAACTAGACTGCCTAACTTTACTAAACTTACTATCATAACCTAATGAAGATGAAGTAGGATGGAAATCCTGGGATACAAGTGGAAATACAAAAGAATCCTCCCGAGGGGAGGGACAGAGTAGATCTAGGAGAGAATCTTGACCGAAGGACCCGCGCGGCGGGGTGCAATCGAACAAGTAAGATGTTTCCTCGATAAAGATTTGGGAAGAATTTGTTGCCAAATTGGCGTTTTTTTTTGGACAATGAAAGAATTAAACATAAAGCAGGAATGAATACAAATGGGAGGAGAATCAGATGGAGGAAGTGGCACCAAGGCCAGGGGATTAGGGGGATCATATAGCAATATGTCCCAGATCAAATTATACAACCTCTCTAGATCGAGAGGAGGTTGTGGTATAAGGTCCCGAGGGGACAGAGTAATCATGACGGGCGGAGCCCGTGGAATATCTTCAATAATGACCCGCAACCAAGTCGGGGTCAAGAGCAGTGTACGAAATAGAGTATGGAGCATGAAGACATGTGAAGGATATGTCCCCCTCCAGAGCAGATCTGTAGTGTAACCAGCTTCATAGGGGTCAGCTGGCTCCCCTTCATCGGTCTCTTCACACAGCAGTATCCGCTTGTCAAATATGGCACCAGGGCTTTCAATCAGCTCATCAATCTGCGGCGGCCACTTGGGTTCTGCAGGATCTAAGAATAGTCTGTTCAGTGCAATATACAGGTCTCTCAGGTCGAACCACCTGTACCATTCACATTCAGGATCATGAAATTTCCTCCTTTTCATAGGCCGCAGAGCCTCCAAGGATTGGTACGTAAGTAGTTCAGAGCAATGTCTGGCCAAGTCCCTCCCATATATACTATGGAAGTCAAAACACGAAGTAATGACCACCGTGTTGTCGTGGCTAAGTATGGGCCCTTTCACGAAGTGCGTACACAGGGTCCATGTTAGGGGATCTCGGCCTTCTTTAGGTGGTGTAGACATTGCCTCCCAGATTTTCGGACCTTCTTCGATTTCTGCTTGCTGAACCAGATCTTGCTTTAGTTTTATTGGCCTATAGCCCAGACCACTTCCAGGTGCTGCTCAATGATTTCTAACAGGAGTGGTCCTGCCTTGCAGCTGTGTGCCCAGACCTTTCCCAGGCTCGTAGCCGTTCTTCATCATAATCCTCCATCCTGGGGTACTCATGCACTTCCCCCTCTTGATAGCATCTAATGGGTATGGAGAAATAGTAGCGGCTTTCAGAGGATCAGCCACTGGACGGTAGACCTGTAATACCGACAGAAAAGGTTGTCGGCCAGGTAAGACAGCAGATTTAATGTTCAAGGTATGAGTAGCAGCAAGGATCGGCATGCTCGTCACTTTAATAATTCGTCCTTTGTAAGGAAATTTGAGGCATTGGTGATTCGTAGAGGGAATCGCCTCAAGGGTTTTAATATAAGGACGACCCAAAATGGCATTTATAGAAGGGTCGATTTCCAGGATGTGAAATTCGACCTCTGCATGACTTACAGGGCCCAGCTCCACTTTTAAATAGACCATTCCCAGAGGGGAACGGGTAGAATTGTCATATGCTATCACTGAGATGGGGCTGGGCAGCCATTTTTCTTTGGGCACACCGCACAGCTCCAGGGTCTTCGGAGGTAAAACATTGATCGAAGCCCCTGTGTCGACCAGGCATGCATCCACGGCCTTCCTACAGATGTTGACCATGATACTCAGAGCCATGCTTCTGGCTGCCGGCGGTGCTAGTTCCGATGTATGAAATGTAATGGAGGGCTGATCCCCATGAGGAACTAGTAGTGCTGCAATTTTCTCTACCGGCACGTCCTCATTGACCATCACCTTCTGCAGATATTCCATTAAAGCTTCTTGGTGACTCTTGGATCTTTTGATCAGTTCGAGTATAGTGATCCGTGCCGGTGTCCGATCCAGGTGTTTCAACAAGTCATATTGAGTACCTGGTGCACTCTCTTCATTATGGGCTTCCTCAGTCGGCTGTGATGGGCCGTCTCTAACCGTGGACTGAGGAAAGACCTTGTTGAAAATCCTTCCACTCCGGAGCGCGTGTTGCTCAACCGTGGAGGACCCGGGTGACACCTTAAGTACCGCAGGGTTGGATGGTACGAATGACGTAGAGGGTTGGTATGTAGATGATGGCGTAGGGCTAGGTGGTGATGGCGCGGTGCGGATTAAAGGCCTAGAGGGTTGGATGGTGGATGGGTAAGTGGTTAGTGAAGTGGGGAATGGTACGCGTAATAGCGGTTTGGATGGTAAGGGGATATCTGGGTAGATGGTAGTGGTAGCGGGTGAAGTAGGAAATGGTACGCGTAATAGCGGCCTAGATGGTAGGAGGGGCGCGTTATTGGTTTGCGGGGGGTTATATGATGGAGGCGTAGGAGTGCGGGGCGTAATGGGTCTAAGGAAGGTGGGTAGTGGTAATGGGTTATTGGGTGTGGGCGAGTGATATGTGGGTGTGGGTAGAGGGGTGATGGTAACGGGTTGTGGCCTAGGTATGTGGATGGTGCGGCGTGGTGGTCGCTCTGCGGTACTTAGAACGTGACCCATTGAACAAAGAGAGGAAGAGTCCTCTATTCTCCACTGCTGCCCACGACTAGCCTCAGACTGGCTGTTCGTCAAAATGGGAGCAACTTGGTTTTGGTTCTGGTGCTCCGGGAGTGGATTCTGCACTATGCCCATGTTGGGTGGTGCTGCTGCTTGTACTGGTGGTCTTGCTTGCTGCTGCTGCTGCTTCTGTGGTCTTCTCGCCTTCAGGGCAGATATGTACTTTTTCATCTCCTCCCAGTCTATGCCGCCCTGCTCATTGAGATCATGAATATAATCTCTAAACTGGAAGCAGGTGTCAATGGTATGCCCAGGTTGCCTATGGAAGTAGCAATACCTGGACGTATCGGCATTTTGAGGCCAGACGGCCTTTTCCCTTGGCAAAACTAAGGCATTAGCTGCCATTAAAGCACTAAAGATATCTGCCAAGGATTCTGGGAGGGCCGGGTATTCTGCCCTCTTCAGGCCTGGAGGCCTTCTCCGCTGGCTGTAGTCACCAGGAGGAGGGACATTGTGGTACGCCGGCGGTGCGCCCGGCTGTCACTGTGGCTGTTGCTGCTGATACTGCTGCTGCTGGGGTTGCTGGTACTGCTGTTGCCGTTGCGGCTGTTGTTGTAGCTGTTGCTGTTGCTGGTTCTGATTCGGCTGCTGGGGCCGCTGATACTGCTGTTGGTAATGGGGGTTCTGCGGCTGCCTATACCCTTGTTGGTTCGGCTGCGGTGGCCTCTGGTACTGCTGCTGGTTCCTCACGAACTGGGGCGAGTTATTATTCATGGTATTCACTTGCTCGTGAGAGAGCGTGCCCTCAGTAGTCGCACCTGTGCTGGGAGAATTCGGCACTGCAGGCTTCCGAGGTGGAGGCCTGCTAGGTCTGTGAGGATCAAAGACGCTAGAGAACGTAGCGTCCTTGAAGGCATTCTGGCAGTACCGTGCTCTTTCATAGAGCTCTGCCATGTTGGTCAAATTGTTCAAGGAGAGGACTAGCTTGAACTGGGGCGTGGCGTTAGAAATTAACATTTTCACTTGCTCAGATTCGGACAAGTGATCCTTCACCTTTTCAGCCAGGCCCCGCCACCTGTCAGCAAAACTGACAAACTCCTCATCAGGTTTCATCTTTTCTGCAATAAGGTCCATGATAGACAAGGAGGGTGCAACTCTGTCCTGGTATCGTTGGATAAATTTGCGTGAAACGATACCGTAATCCTCCACTTCGGAGGGTTCCAGAGAAAAGAACCACTCGAAGGCTGGTCCCTCTAGAGATCTCCTGAACAAAAAGGCCAACGACCTCTTGTCGTTCTGCCAGAAAGATGATTCGTACATGAACTCCTTCAGATGCGTGAAGGGGTTACCAGTACCGTTATACTTCCGATAGACTGGCATCTCAGAGGGTGGCAGATGGAATACTGGCAGGCTCGGTAAACTGATTTCTGGCACAGCTTTAACCCCCATCATCTTCTGGAGGTTGTTGAACTGCTCATCCATGCGCTCCATCTTGGCCAGCAACGCTTGCGTGGTCAGATCTGCCTGGGGAGGAGGAGGAGGTGGAAGTACTTGATAGGCCTGCTGCCTAGAGTACGTTGGACAGGGAGGACAATAAGGAGGAGGTCCGGCAGAGCTTCCGCCATGCCCGAGGGCATTTTGATAAATAGGCGTTTGCGGTCTAGCCGGTTGCCTAGATGATGAAAGTTGCGGCCCAGCTAGCCGAGAAGTGAGATGAAGGCCTTCCATGGCCTGATGGATATAAGGAGGAGGAAGAGGAGGTTGTTGAGTAACAACAGGGGGAGCCATAGGGTTCGGCTCAACAGGCTGCACGGGTGCCTTCCCCTTCAAAATAGACTGGATCGCCTCGAACTGCTGAGGGTCCAGTCGGGAGGCAAGAACTCCCAGGGCGTTGACGAGATCCACAGGATCGGAGGATGAGGGATCATTCTGATTCATGTCCCCCTCTAGATCGGGATTAGGGATCGCATATTCATGCGGGGGAAGATCAGGATATCGATCCTGTAGATGAAAAAGAGGAGTCCGGACATTCCCATCATGTCGATACGGAATGGGGGCAGAATTACGGGAGGCATCAGCATCTCTCCCGTTCTCATAGTTGAAGTCTGAATCGCGAGGGGCATTAGCATCTCCCTCGTAGTTGATGATGGCGTCTTGAGCCATACTCAAGTCCCTGCCTGATCGCAGCAACATGATATTAGATTCCCTTTTCAAAGATTTAATCAAACAAGTTGTACAGAGATTAATCAAACAAGTTGATGCTTAACGTGATTTTAAGGTTCCTTGTTGAGTTATTTGAATTGGATTAAACCACAATTTCACTCAGGGAAAGGATCCTAGTTTCAGTTTGATTTCCACCGTTGTTCTCTATGGCACTTTCTCACAACGCTTTCGGAATCTAGCCGGGACTTCAATTAGTACAACCAGCCCGATGATCAAGGAGGAATACCTTGATTTTGGGGACTTATGGAGGTCTCTACGTCAACTTCTCTAGTCTTATCAAGGGACCAACCCAATCAGAGAGAGTTGCTGACGTCGAGTAGTGTGTTCCTAAGAAGAGGAGGGTATTCGCCTCAATGCGTATGCCCTACGGCCTGGATGGCCTCTAATGCTTAATAAATAATGGGTAGCTAGCACTCAAACCACAGAAATCTGGAAACTGAAAAATAATTAAAAAACTGTCTGAATCGCGTCGATGGTAGTAGACGCTATTCAAAACAGAACTTAATTCTTTCGCAGAAACAAATCTGAAAAATAATTAAGAAACTGTCTGAATCGCGTCGATGGTAGTCGACGCTATTCAACACAGAACTTAATTTTTTCGCAGAAACAGATGCAAACAGCAGAGAAGATGTGAAGACTGAAAGGCGTCTGGGAGGGTTGACGCGGTTTTGAAACGCGTCAGTGCTCCTGGACGCTTTTCAGTTCGCAGAAACAGTTTTGCAGGAGGATTTTCTGGGTTGAATCCACCTCAGACAGGGTAAAAAGCAGTAAACAATCGACTCATGCAATTTTTTTTAGTTCCAGATTTTAAACAGGATGATTTACTAACTAAACAACTAGGAAATCTATCAATCACACATCATTTTTACCACAAAAATAGCTTTTTGAACTAATCAAGGGGAGGGCAAGATCTTGCCACTGGGTGTGCACGTGGTGCACGAGGGAAATTAATTAAACTAAAACACTCACCAATTGGTGAGGACGTGTCGAGAGACACAAAAGGTGCACCGTGGGTGCCCGATATGATGATAGCAAGAACAAAAAGAAACTAAAAGATGGCGAGACCAAGTCCCACCGTGATCGCCAAAAGAGTTGTAGGTGCTTAAAATGCTCGTGTGATTAACATGAAAAATCTATGTTGTTTAGTGTAAACTAACCTATTAAAAATAGCAACTAAGTGCAGTGATCGCCAGAAACTTTTAACTTAAAAGTTTCAAAAGAGATATGATCGCCTACCTGTTTGAATGCGGAAGATATCGAGTCATTGATTCCCCTTCCTCAGCCGGCTGAAGAAAGAGAGCCCTTTCTTTGTTCTTTTGTTCTTGCTGTTGAGTTTGAGGTTGAGGATCGTCCAGAAGTCCTTCTGGCTTCGTGCTTGATTTCCCCTTTTGATTCTCTTGTTGTTGTTGAGTGCAGTAGAAACAGAGAGAAATGAAGAAATAATACTGATGAGAACTTAAGTAGAAGCAGTATCTAAACTGATCATGATTTTAAGCATATAATTGAACAGCAAACTCACTTTTTAAATGGCTTTGAAACCCCTTAAATCAAATGGGTTTTGAAAGATTATGCTGTGGTGTGTGTTGCATGAAGTGAATATGAAGAATGAAAGATTGATGAATATGTAGAATGAAATTGCAGAAATGAAACACTTATGCCCAATGGGTTGAAGCCTTGAAAGGAAGAAGATTCTTGAAAGGGACGCCGACTTCTGGAAATGGCAGCGCTCCGGCGTTCCGACGTTGTTGCTCCGATCTTCAACTCGCTATCGCTCAATTAATTCAAGATTACGCTTCACACTTTTTTTTCTCTCTTCGAGTTGTAAGGTATTTATAGGCTTTTTCTGCGTTCGCGATTAACATAGAAAAATCTAGAATTTATCTATCTTAACCGACAGATAAATACTAATTAATTCATCTTTATCTGTAATTATCTAAAACGAGTCCACCATGGCTGACGCCTTTCAGATTAATTAAGATAAAGATAAATATCCGGGAAAACTTATCTTTATCTTTATTGGATAAAACGGGTCTACATATGAAGACGTCTTTTACACTAATTAAGATCAGGATAAACATCCGGAAGAGAAGTTAAAACAGCTTAGGAAACATAAAACGCGTCAGCCTTCACAGACGCCTTTTAGCTAATTAATAAATTAATTAAAATTCAAATTTAAATGTTAAAATAAGAATAAACTCTAAATCGCGTCCACATGGGTCGACGTCTTTTAGACTTTTTCATATTTTTACTGAAATTTGAGTTAAAATCAATTCAATTGATTAACTTAAACATGTCTGTTAAACCCGACACTTAAAAAGATCAATAAAAATTAATCAATGATTAAATATCAAACCATTCTGGGGCATTATTATATGATATGAAATTTACTCAAAATGATGTCAAAATTAGCGTGTCTACAGCAGCTTCTTGTGTGTTTCCCACGGTGGACGTGTGATTTATTTACTGCTTTACCTGTTCTTATGTTGCCTATATATCTTTGTTGTGTTGCGATTGTGTGTGCACGTGTGAGAAGTGGGGATCGAGGGATCCCTACTAAGTCTATTCTGGTGTGACTCACTCCATGTAGTTTCAGGTGAGGGTTCCCGGCAGGCATAGTGGTTGTGGGGTTTCGTCTCAGGTTGCGCACCAGCAACCACCGTTCCAAGATATGTCTCGATGTAATTGTACTTTCATTTTCAGGCTTATACGCATAATTATTTCATTTTAGTTGTGGACTATGTAATTATTTACTGAGTCGAGTCGGCCTGTAATATTTTTTAATTATTACACTTTTTTTACAGTTCGATGCTATGTGGAATGTTTAGCTTAGTTTATCATTTATTTCTCATATTTATTTGAGATCCTGGTTTAGCTCTTAATCTTAATGATTCAATACTCATTTAGTAATCGGATCCCCAATTATAGGGTGACGAGTCGTTACAGTTTCCCTTAGCCGCTTACTGCCCTATACGCAGGGCGCAAAAGGGGGCTAGGCTGAGCCCTATCGGGCCGGCCTGGCCCAAGCCAGCTAGGGCCTATTTGGGCCTGGCCTAGCTCAGCCCATAGGGCCTGGGCTGAGCTAGACCGCCCCTGGGCCGACCCAGCTCATTCCCTCATCTTTTAATTAGGCCCATTTAAAATGTTTTAAATTTTATTTTATTTTCGAAATTGTTTCATAATATTTTTTTTAAATATTTAATTAATTAGGCCTTTTTAATTAAAGATGTTGATCTTTAATATTGTTAACAAGAGTTGTTAATTTAACATTATTAGTCTAAGTGTTAAATTAATAATTAATGACTTATTGTTTAATATAATTGTTAGATTAATGTCTTTTGTATTTAGAATTGTTCTAAATGGCATGGAATATTTCTAGAAATTTGATTTTAGGGTATGTGCACATGTGATGTACTGCTAAATGCTTTATAATATAGGATTTAAAGCATGCTAGAAACTTAAAGTTTTTGAAAATTTGAATTGATTCTCAATTTTGATTGAAACCCAGTTTTATATAAACCAAAACTAAATTATTTTCAAAATTTTAATTTCTATCCCATTATAATGTGCACCTGCATGTATGTTTGGTTAAAAGTTAACCCTATTTATGGATATGCCCATTTATCTATATTATGTAATGATGTTGAATGTTGTGGATATGCGATTCGTGATGAGTTTGGTTAATTGTTAATTCAATATGGCTTGCATGTCATGCCTCTCTCTCTCTCACTCCAATGTAATTCTATATCCCTACTATGATGTACTCCGCCATAAGACATTCTATTACAAATATGTATATTATATTTATCTATTTCATTCAATTATTGTAATTGATCGTAAGGGAAAATCAAGGAACGAGGATGATCTACAGATGCAACAGTGAAGGACAAGGAGAAGTGATCCCCTGCCTAATGCTTGTAGCATTTGATGTAAATATTATGTTAATGCACTTTGTGTGATTGACCATATAGCTCTGGTCAAATCACCGTGCTATCAATGACCACACTATATGAACATGTATGATTCATACATACTTTATTAGTTTGCTTATGAATTAAATTACTATCTCGGTATAGATAAATATATACGTATATTTATAATCTATCACTAAGGATGAGACCAATTTAAAATTTTAATTAAATCCCTCGTTAAAATATTTAAGCCGTAGTACGTTAATTGAGAACTAATTGTGTGGTCCGTCCATCATTATAGATGCTTACATCTAGATTTTACATGTCTGTTGTGCTATCCATAAGACTTGTCTCTCTATTTCTAGGACTAAAACTATGGCGTACTGATGCCTGACCACAGGGTAGAAGACGGTGTTACTAGTACCATCTGGATCCATTGCTGTAACGTAATGATGGTAATGCTTAAACCATCAGTTAGTGATTTGTTGTGCTATCTACAAGACCACTAAATTTATAGGGGCAAAATAGCGATCAGATATTGCAAGGAGCTGCAAGTGCCAAAAGTTGGCTGCTCTATGATCTTGGTGTGGTTTGTTGTACTACCCGTAAGACTGCACTGTAAGTCATTAAGATTCTAATCCTCACTAAAAGACCGTCAGCGTCTCCCGTTCTGTATATCTGAGGGTTATATAGCTCGCCGAAAATTAGTTAGAGTAAAATTTGATAAAAGTCCAGACCATGTTTTTCTAATAAATTGAACATATGCTAATTTCAATATTTTTTCCTGTAGGCAAAAATGTCATCACACAATCCACTCTATCGCATGCTTGATGCTAACAAGCTGACAGGTTGAAACTACTCAGATTAACTCAGAAATCTCAAGATTGTCTTGAGATCTGAGCAAATTTTCTATGTCTTGGAGAGTGAGATGCCGCCTGAGCTGGCATTGGATCCCACTAAAGATGATACGATTGTGCATGAAAAATGGAAAGAGGACTTTAACCTTACTGAATGCTATATATTGGCCTTCATAAGTAACAACTTATATAAGCAACACAAAAATATGGATGCCAGATCCATCCTTCTTCACTTGAAGGAACTATCTGAAGCACAGAGTAGGGTTGAGACATATGAGATATCCAAATTCCTATTCAAGGCTCAGATGGCAGAGGGATCTTCAGTACAAACGCATTTGTTGAAGGTGATAGAGTGGATAGAGGTTGGAGGCTCTTAGGGTGTCTTTACCTAAGGAGATGCATGTTGACTTTGTCTTAGCTTCATACTCTCAGTTCATAGTGAACTTCAACATGAATAAGATTCAAGCAACATTAGCTGAGTTGCTTAATATGCTGAAGACCACTGAGGGTAGCCTTATGATGGAAAAGCCCATTGTTCTCTTAGTTGGTAAGACAAACAAGAAGAGAAAGATTGTCCAAGCCTTTAAGAAAGGCAAGAACAAGCAACAACCCAAAAAGAAGCTCACTCCCAAAAAAGACAAAGGAGCTGAAAAGGGTGAGTGTTTCTACTGTCATCAAAAGGGACACTGAAAAAAGAACTGCAAGAAGTACCTAGATGACAAAGCTCAAGGAAAGGTGAAGCTTGGAAAAGGTTCATGTATCTATCTGATATATACGTACTTGTCCATTAGAGATTCTACGTCATGGGTATTAGATACTAGATGTGCATCTCATATCTACAATTCTCTACAGGTGCTGGCAAGTAAAAGAAAACTGAGCAAGGGCATGGTGGAATTGAGATTGGAAAATAGGGAAAAGGTTGCAGCAGTCGCTATAGGGACAGTAGAGCTCATTCTACCATCTAGATAGAGAATAACTTTATATGATTGTTATTATGTGCCCAGCATAATAAAGAACATAGTTTCTGTTTCATGTTTAGACGGACAAGGTTGCAAGTTAACTATTCAGAATGATAGTTGTTCAATTTATTTTGATATTGAATTATTTACTACTGCAAATTTAGTTAACAGGTTGTACCTATAGGATGCTTCTTATGATTCTCTGTACCTTGATAATGCTTTTAAGAGAAGCAGGAACAGTGTGAGCCCCACCTACCTGTAGCACTACAGGTTAGGTCACATTGGTGAAAACAAACAACAAAAGCTTGAGAATGACTAAGGATTTGTTTCTAGTCTATAGACGGGCTGACTTGAAGTTGAGAGGATATACTTACTCGAGTTTCTAATCTAATCCAGATGATGGGAACTCTACTTTCGGATTCATATTCACTTTCAACGGAGGTGCAATGAGATGGAAAACTTTCAAGCAATCGACAACTGAGGCAGAATACATTGCTGTGACGGAAGCGACTAAGGAGGCAGTCTAGATGAAGAAGTTCATCACCAACCTTGGCGTAGTTCCTACCATCTCTGATCTTGTCTCATTGATATGTGACAACAATGGGGCGATTGCACAAGTGAAAGAACCACGGTCTCATTAGAAGTTAAAGCACATTCTGAGGTGTTTTCACTTGATCAGAGAGATTATTGCCAGAGGAGATGTATCGGTGGAAAGGGTTCCATCAACCGACAACATAGCAGACCCACTGACAAATCCCCTTTGTATTTGAATGTCACCCACATTGTATGGGGGTACAACATATGGACAATTGGCTTTACTCCAAGTGGGAGATTGTTAGTTCTGTGTATGGCCTACAACCCAATCAGACTTATTCTTGTTCATTTATTAATGGCAATAAATATTCATTGTGTCAACGGTCTCTTTTATATTAATTGTACGATAATGAAGTCCATGAATGTATACAATGATTGTCAGATTGTGATGAGATCGCAATAATGACACTGACAATCTATAAACGTACATTCTAAATTGTTCATAGTCAGTGGATATCCGAGAACGACATCAGACATCCGGTTATATTAGTATAGGTTGCTCCAATTCATATGATAAGGGTGATTGGTTTCATAGTCACTTATATGGAGACACTATATTGAACATGTAAGTGCTCATTAGGGAATGAGTTCACTAAAATGATCCGACATGGATCACTAGATGTAAGTTACTTCATTGTTAACCAGCTTGATCCATCGTCACAGTACCGTGGATGGTCATCGGACTTGAGACAATAAAGACTCCTTATCTGTGGACTTCTGGGCTTTGACCATGGCTTATGGATCCCTATCTATGGGATTCTAGCCAGTGATGTGATCAAGCTAAGCGGAAGATCTTCAAAGGCGATTTTGTCTCAATAAGGAATCATTTGCTCTCAATAATTAGAGAGACAATGCTCCAAGTTAAATGCGTGGAAGTCCCTAGCCAGGGTGGACTCAATATCACAAAAGGAGTTTTCTGATATTTAAAATGTGCGCATTCATGCCGAGTGGGTTAACCAGTTAGGGTTTGACAATTAACCATACCCTAGGTTATCTCGGGAGCATTGAATGGATGAAGGATTAAATCCACGTTATAACCGTAGACAGACAAGTTCCAAGTGCGAGTTACGAAACCCCATCGCCTTTCGGGATCATGCAGTCTCGCTTGGCACCCAACATAATCAAAGACCCAGAAAATTACCGTGAGACAATAATTCAGTTTAGTAATTAATTGAATATCATATATTAATTAATTACCATAAGCTAATAAGGAGTTATTGGGCTTATTAGGATGAAAATTGGACTAGTGTTTAGGCCTAGAGGGTTACACGCAAAAAGACTCTCAGTTTGGGATATTTAAGTGGGTTTTATATTAACCGAGGGCTTTTTTATGAAAAACCGCTGAAGTTGATATAGAAGATAGCAAAGAGGACTGCACTGGGCCAAGCTCTAGAGCAGCCCTAGCCGCACCACACCACTCCCCCCCCCCTCCCGCCCCAGGGAGGATCTCCAGGCTCCGTATTCTCCGCTTCGCGATTCCCACTTGTCGAGATTTCATCGTCTACATGCCACGATGATCGCTGCAGATTCAGAAGCACGACACAGTTGCCGATTCGAGCAAGGAGACGAGGACGATCCTACAACAGGAGGACCGCGTGGATACTGCCAGAGGCTGGGCATCTGCACAGCTATCAAGATCGCTCGTTCGGAATAAAACGAACGCGGATTCGAATCCGTGCAAGGTGATTATCGAATCGTCATTTTGTGGTTTATTTGTCAAAACTGATCGGTGACAATAGGATAGAAAATTTTTACTTCTTAATTTCCACTGCATTCTTCGTGCCCCACCCGATCCTTACAGTGGTATCAAAGCCAGGTTCCACTGTCGTCCATTTTAGATCGCGAGAATAATTTTTCTAGACACTATTCCACGCATTGATTCGATTTTTCTATCATAATTTCTTTCATAGGATGAACACACAATTTTGTATAACTATTTTTGTGTAAAAATTGATTTTGTTTTTTTGGATTTTTGGGGCATTCTTCATGAAATGAAGAAGGGCATAATAGGTCGCTGCCCAACAGCACCGTCGGCCACAACTGGTGTTGCCAGTGTGGCTGGCGGTGACTGATGGCCCTATCGGACCTGTCTGGGGCGGTGGTTACCGGCAGCCACAACTGCTAGGGTTGAGCAGCCGCTTGGCCTGCTCAACCCGTTCGTTACATTTTATATTAACCGCACAGTTTTTCATAAAAATCTCTTGTTTAATATAAAACCCACTTTTTAATCCATCGCCTTGAGAATCACTTGCGTATGACCCTCTAGGCCCAATTATCAGTCCGATTAATGGCCCAATAAGCCAAGTGACTCCTCACTAACTTAATTAATTAATTAATAATTCATATTAATTAATTAATTGACCGAATTAATATCGCACATTGAATTCGATCGGGTCTTGTACCAAGCAACACTGTGTGAACCTGGAAGGTATTGGGGTTAAGCAACCCACTTTTGGAACCTTCCCGTCGACAGTTACCACGTGGATATAATCCTTCATTCTAACAATGCTCTCGAGTCAAGTAAGGGTATGGTGTACCGTCAAACCCTAACTGGTCGACTCACTTGGATCGGATGCTGCCGTATAATATCGGAAAACTCATTTCCCGATATTATCGTCCGCCCTGGCCAGGGACTCCTGTGCATCCTTCCTAGAGCATTATCCTTCTAAGTACCGAGAGCGAATGATTCCTTATTGACACTCAATTCCCTTCAACGGTATTCTACTGCACCCGATCATTGGCTGTTCAGAATCCCGTGAATAGAGATCTATAAAACAAAGGTCAAAGTACAAAAGTCCACTAACAAGGTGTCCTTGGTGTCTCAGGTCCGAGAACCATCCACGCAACTGCGACAATAAAATCAAGTTGGTTGATAGTGAGGTACTATATCATCCAACGATTCAGTCAGAGCAGTTCAAGGAACTCATTCTCTAATGAGCACATACATATTCGCCTTAGTGTCTCCACACAAGTGACTATAAGATCAGTCACCCTCATCATATGAGCAGGAGTAATTTATACTAGTCCAATTAGATATCCGATGTTCTTCTCGGATATCCTCCGATTATGAACTATTAAGAATATGTGTGTTTAAGTTATCAGTCTCACTAGTATGATCTCATCATAATATGATCAATATCGCACATATTCACGGATTTCATTATGAGACAGTAAAAGAACGAATTACACATAATGAAATAATGCCATTAATATTAATAAACGAACGAGATTTACATAGTTAGATTGGCTTGTAGGCTACCTAAGACTAACAGCAACAAGGTGGCGCCTAGGAGGCGAGGGTCACCTGGTGTACCCTAGGGTAATAGCTAGTACCGGTATGGGAGTGGTACACTTCGAAGTGTCACTCGTAGTTGGGAGGAGGCAGAACCACCTAGAGCTAGACAGGCCGGAGTAGCCAGCCGCTATCTAAGGGGTTGTTGTTCCATCCCAATGGGTTGGTGTTTTTCTCGGTTGGCTTTGCAGCTTCTTGTGTGTTTCCCACGGTGGACGTGTGATTTATTTACTGTTTTTCTTGTTCTTATGTTGCCTATATATCTTTGTTGTGTTGAGATTGTGTGTGCGTGTGTGGGAAGTCAGGATCGAGGGATCCCTACTAAGTCTATTCTGGTGTGACCCACTCTCTATAGTTTCAGGTGAGGGTTCCCGGCAGGCGTAGTGGTTGTGGGTTTCGTCTCAGGTTGCGCGCCAGCAACCACCGTTCCATAATATGCCCCGATGTAGTTGTACTTTCATTTTCAAGCCTATACGCATAATTATTTCATTTTAGTTGTGGACTATGTAATTATTTACTGAGTCGAGTCGGACTGTAATAATTTTTAATTATTGCACTTTTTTTATAGTTCAATGCTATGTGGAATGTTTAGCTTAGGTTATCATTTATTTTCCAGACTTATTTGAGATCCTGGTTTGGCTCCTAATCTTAATGATTTGATACTCATTTAGTAATCGGATCCCCGATTATAGGGTGGCGGGTCGTTACAATTTCCCATAGCAGCTTACTGCCCTATGCGCAGGGCGCAGAGGGGGCTGGGCCGAGCCCTACCGGGCCGGCCGGGCCCGAGCCAGCCAGGGCCAATTTGGGCCTGGCCTAGCTCGGCCCATAGGGCCTGGGCTGAGCTAGACCGCCCCTGGGCCGACCCAGCTCATTCCCTCATCTTTTAATTAGGCCCATTTAAAATGTTTTAAATTTTATTTTATTTTTGAAATTGTTTCATAATATTTTTTTAAAATATTTAATTAATTAGGCCTTTTTAATTAAAGATGTTGATCTTTAATATTGTTAACAAGAGTTGTTAAATTAACATTATTAGTCTAAGTGTTAGATTAGTAATTAATGACTTATTGTTTAATATAATTGTTAGATTAATGTATTTAGAATTGTTCTAAATGGCATAGAATATTTCTAGAAATTTTATTTTAGGATATGTGCACATGTGATGTACTGCTAAATGCTTTAAAATATAGGATTTAAAGCATGCTAGAGACTTAAAGTTTTTGGAAATTTGAATTGATTCTCAATTTATTGAAACCCAGTTTTATATAAACCAAAATTAAATTATTTTCAAAAATTTAATTTCTATCCCATTATAATGCACACCTACACATATGTTTGGTTAAAAGTTAACCCACTTTATGGATATGCCCATTTATCTATATTATGTGATGATGTTGAATGTTGTGAATATGCGATTCGTGATGAGTTTGGTTAATTGTTAATTCAATATGGCTTGCATGTCATGCCTCTCTCTCTCTCACTCCAATATAATTCTATCTCCCTACTATGATGCACTTCGCCATAAGGCATTCTATTACAAATATGTATATTATACTTATCTATTTCATTCAATTATTGTAATTAATCGTGATGGAAAATCAAGGAACGAGGATGATCTACAGATGCAACAGTGAAGGACAAGGAGATGTGATCCCCTGCCTAATGCTTGTAGCATTTGATGTAAATATTATGCTAATGCTCTTTGTGTAATTGACCATATGACTCTGGTCAAATCACCGTGCTATCCATGACCACACTATATGAATATGTATGATTCATACATACTTTATTAGCTTGATTATGAATTAAATTACTATCTAGGTATAGATAAATATATACGATATATTTATAATCTATCACTTAGGATGAGATCAATTTAAAATTTTAATCAAATCACTCGTTAAAATATTTAAACCGTAGTGCGTTAATTGAGAACTAATTGTGTGGTCCATCCATCATTATAGATGCTTAGATCTAGATTTTACATGCTTGTTTTGCTATCCATAAGACTTGTCTCTCTATTTCTAGGACTAAAACTATGGCATATTGATGCCTGACCACAAGGTAGAAGACGGTGTTACTAGTACCATCCAGATCCATTGCTATAACGTAATTATGGTAATGTTGAAACCATCAGTTAGTGGTTTGTTGTGCTATCCACAAGATCACTAAATTTATGGGGACCAAATAACGATCAGATATTGCAAGGAGCTGCAAGTGCCAAAAGTTGGCTGCTCTATAATCTTGGTGTGGTTTAGTGTACTACCCGCAAGACCGCATTGTAAGTCATTGAGATTCTAATCCTCACTAGGAGACCGTCAGCGTCTCCCATTCTGTATATCTGAGGGTTATACAGCTCGTCGAAAATTAGTTGGAGTAAAATTTGATAAAAGTCCATATCATGTTTTTCTAATAAATTGAACATCTGTTAATTTCAATATTTTCTCCTATAGGCAAAAATATCGTCACACAATCCACTATGTCGCATGCTTGATGCTAACAAGCTGACAGGCTGAAACTACTCAGATTAACTCAAAAATCTCAATATTGTCTTGAGATTTTAGCAAATTTTCTATGTCTTAGAGAGTGAGATGCCGCCTGAGTTGGCATTGCATGCCACTAAAGATGATATGATTGTGTATGAAAAATGGAAAGAGGACTTTAATCTTACCGAATGCTATATATTGGCCTTAATAAGTAACAACTTATAGAAGCAACACAAAAATATGGATGCCAGATCCATCCTTCTTCACTTGAAGGAACTATTTGAAGCACAGAGTAGGGTTGAGACATATGAAATATCTAAATTCTTATTCAAGGCTCAAATGGCAGAGGGATCTTCAGTACATACGCATTTGTTGTAGATGATAGAGTGGATAGAGGTTGGAGGCTCTTAGGGTGTCTTTACCTAAGGAGATGCATGTTGACCTTGTCTTAGTTTCATACTCTCAGTTCATAGTGAACTTCAACATGAATAAGATTCAAGCAACATTAGCTGAGCTGCTTAATATGCTGAAGACCGCTGACGGTAACCTTATGAAGGAAAAGCCCATTGTTCTCTTAGTAGGTAAGACCAACAAGAAGAGAAAGCTTGTCCAAGCCTTTAAGAAAGGCAAGAACAATCAGCAACCCAAGAAGAAGCTCACTCCCAAAAAAGACAAAGGAGCTGAAAAGGGCGAGTGTTTCTACTGTCATCAAAAGGGACACTGAAAAAAGAACTGCAAGAAGTACCTAGATGACAAAGCTCAAGGAAAGGTGAAGCTTGAAAAAGGTTCATGTATCTATCTGATATATACATACTTGTCCATTAGAGATTCTACGTCATGGGTATTAGATACTAGATGTGCATCTCATATCTGCAATTCTCTACAGGTGCTGGCAAGTAAAAGAAAACTGAGCAAGGGCATGGTGGAATTGAGGTTGGAAAACGGGATAAAGGTTGCGGCAGTCGCTATAGGGACAGTGGAGCTCATTCTACCATCTAGATAGATAATAACTTTATATGATTGTTATTATGTGCTCAGCATAATAAAGAACATAGTTTATGTTTCATGTTTAGACAGACAAGGTTGCAAGTTAATTATTCAGAATGATAGTTGTTCAATTTATTTTGATATTGAATTATTTACTACTGCAAATTTAGTTAACGGGTTGTACCTATTTCATGTTTAGACAGACAAGGTTGCAAGTTAACTATTCAGAATGATAGTTGTTCAATTTATTTTGATATTGAATTATTTACTACTGCAAATTTAGTTAACGGGTTGTACCTATAGGATGCTTCTTATGATTCTTTGTACCTTGATAATGCTTTTAAGAGAAGCAGGAGTAGTGTGAGCCCCACCTACCTTTAGCACTACATGTTAGGTCACATTGGTGAAAACAAACAATAAAAGCTTGAGAAGGACTAAGGATTTGTTTCTAATCTATGGATGGGCTGACTTGAAGCTGACAGAATATACTGACTCGAGTTTCTAATCTAATGCAGATGTTGGCAACTCTACTTTCGGATTCATATTCACTTTCAACGGAGGTGCAGTGAGATGGAAAACTTTCAAGCAATCGACAACTGAGGCAGAATACATTGCTGTGACGGAAGCGACTAAGGAGGCAGTCTAGATAAAGAAGTTTATCACCAACTTTGGCATAGTTCCTACCATCCTTGATCTTGTCCCATTAATGTGTGACAACAATGGGGCGATTGCACAAGTGAAAGAACCACGGTCTCATTAGAAGTTGAAGCACATTCTGAGGTGTTTTCACTTGATCAGAGAGATTACTGACAGAGGAGATATATCGGTGGAAAGGGTTTCATCAACCGACAACATAGCGGACCCATTGACAAATCCCTTTTGTATTTGAATGTCACCTACATCGTATGGGGATACAACACATGGACAATTGGCTTTAGTCCAAGTGGGAGATTGTTAGTTCTGTGTATGACCTACAACCCAATCAGACTTATTCTTGTTCATTTATTAATGGCAATAAATATTCATTATGTGTCAAGGGTCTCTTTTATATTAATTGTACGATAATGAAGTTCATGAATGTATACAATGATTGTCAGATTGTGATGAGATCGCAATAATGACACTGACAATCTATAAACGTACATTCTTAATTGTTCATAGTCAATAGATATTCGAGAAGGACATCAGACATCCGGTTAGATTAGTATAGATTGCTCCAGTTCATATGATAAGGGTGATTGGTCTCATAGTCACTTATGTGGAGACACTATGTTGAACATGTAAGTGCTCATTGGGGAATGAGTTCACTGAAATGATCCGACATGGATCACTAGATGGTAAGTTACTTCATTGTTAACCAGCTTGATCCATCGTCACAGTAGTGTGGATGGTCATCGGACTTGAGACAATAAAGACTCCTTGTCAGTGGACTTATGGGCTTTGACCATGGCTTATGGATCCCTATCTATGGGATTCTAGCCAGTGATGTGATCAAGCTAAGCGGAAGATCTTCAAAGGCGATTTTGTCTCAATAAGGAATCATTTGCTCTCAATAATTAGAGAGAGAATGCTCCAAGTTAAATGCGTGGAAGTCCCTAGCCAGGGTGGACTCAATATCACAAAAGGAGTTTTCTGATATTTAAAATGTGCGCATTCATGCCGAGTGGGTTAACCAGTTAGGGTTTGACAATTAACCATACCCTAAGTTATCTCGGTAGCATTGAATGGATGAAGGATTAAATCCACGTTACAACCGTAGACGGACAAGTTCCAAGAGCGAGTTACGAAACCCCATCGCGTTTCGGGATCATGCGGTCTCGCTTGGCATCCAACATAATCAGAGACCCAGAAAATTACCGTGAGACAGTAATTCAGTTTAATAATTAATTGAGTATCATATATTAATTAATTACAATAAGCCAACAAGGAGTTATTTGGCTTATTAGGTTGAAAACCGGATTGATGTTTAGGCCTAGAGGGTTATACGCAAAAAGGTTCTCCATTCAGGATATTTAAGTGGGTTTCATATTAACTTGAGTTTTTTTTAGGGCTCCCCCCCCCCTCTCTCTGTGCTCTAGGCGCCCCCCCTAGGGACTCTCTCTGGGCTCCATCTTCTTCGCTTTGTGATTCCCACTAGTCGAGATTTCATCGTCCACATGTTGCGATGATTGTTACAAATTCAGAAGCACAACACGTTTGCCAATTCGAACGAGGAGACGAGGACGATCTGGCAAAAGGAGGACCACGTGGATACCGCTAGAGGCTGAGCGTCTGCATGGCTGGTGACATCGCTCGTTAAGTACGAAACGAACGCGGATTCTAATCTAGGCAAGGTGATTATCGAATTGTCATTTTGTGGTTTATTTGTCGAAATGGATCGATGACGGTGGGATAAAAGAAAAAATTAATTCTTAGTTTCAACTGCATTCTTCGTGTCCCACTCGATCCTTACAGCGGCATCCAGGGTCCGGGCACGGCGCAGCAGAGGCCTGGGCGTGGTGGCTGACCGATGATCCACCAGTTATGGTAGACCGGCGGTGAAGCAGACAGCCAATAGGCGGCGACCGTGGCTGGTGATAGTAGTGATAGAGACCTACAACAGTGCTGCTGGGGATTCTTTGGCGGAGGCTACGGAAAGAGCAGATGGAAGTGGTGCTAGTATTGTACTACTGTGGCATTGTCGGCGGCGGCAGCGGCAGCGCACAGTCAGCAGCCGCACTTGGGGTTGAGAAGATCTGGCAGCTATAAGGACTAAGGTTTCAGATTCGGTTATCGAGTCAGTTTCGGAGTCGGACCCCTCGATTTGGGCCCTTGTGAGCATGTGGCATGGCATCTTAATCGCGTTCAGCTGGCTCAATGCACTTTTGAAAGGCGTCGGGCTTGGGGGACGCAATTTAAGAGCCATGTTGATGGGACGCGTGGGCGGGTGTTGAGGCGCATACGTACGGCCCCGGTCTTGTCGTCTGAATGGCATCACTCATGGTCGACACGATTTAGAGATCTGCCAATGTACTATCCCGCCTAGTCGTCTAATTGGCATCGTTTGGGAAGGATGTGTTTTAACGCGATTCGGTTTGATGCCCCGAGCCATCCCTCCTTTCCTTCATTCTCTCCTTCACTCTCTCTCTCTTCCCTCTCTCCGACTCCCTCTGTTTCCCCCTTCTCTTCCCCTTCCTCTTCTTCCTCTTCCACCACTCCAACACCTCTCTACCTCTCACCACTACCACCACCATCTCCTCCGCGGCACTTTCACTCTCCGGATGGCGGCCGACGTCCCGGCTGAGTGATGGCGTCCACGGCGGTAATTTGTGGCGTTTGAGGCGATTTGGGGGAGGAAATCCCACGTTGTGGCTCGGTAAGGCTTGGGGGAGTTCTATTTTCGGGTCAAGTCAGGTAATGCCATTTAAATGGTGTCGACCATGGGCGACACGATTTAGGCCCATATCCCCCGAAGTCCCAAGGCCAGTTTCTGAGGAACCAGTTTAGGGCGTTGAATGACGTCAGCTACGGGCGATGTGATTTGTGAATCGTGTCGGCTGTAAGCGACGAGATTCAAACCAGACCCCATGATTCCTGCAATTAACATGTGTGTATATTATTAGACAATCCTATTAAATGCATGCTTGAAATCATACATTAAGGGCGGGGATTTCCATGTGATCAGAATTGCATTGTGTGTGTTTATGCGATCGTAGACCTTGAACAACTGTGGTTTGTGTTTAACACCTTGTGTCGGTGTAGAAGTGACGTGGTGTCAGTGTGGGAGTGTTATTGTACCAGTGTGGGAGTGGTACATTTCAGTGTGTTACTCGTGGCTGGGAGGAGGCGAAACCACCTGAGCTAGACATGTCGGAGTAGCCAGTATGCTATCCAAAGGGTTGCTGTTCCATCTCAGCGGGTCGGTGCTTTCCTGGTTTGTCGTGGCAGTTTCTAGTGTGTTCCTTGCTGTGGAGCCGAGTGTGATGCTGCTAGAAGTGTACCCGTTTGCCACTGGACTTGATGTAACCTGAGACGTCAAGGTTATGAGTGTACACACATTCGCCCTTTGGCCTGATGTAACCCGAGAGGTTAGGATTACGAGTTGTCCCTAGAGCTTCGGCTTAAGGGGGGTTTCGCCGGTCCCCAGGGTCCTCGTGTAGCACCTAGGCCAGGGGTAGAGGGAAGTCCGGTCGACAGGACAGCGGTTTCGACTTCTTGTGTACACACGTACGTGGGCGGTGGTTATTCACTAGTCCCAGTTAGTCCTAGTTGGGCTCACTGCCTCACCCTACGGCGTCCGGAGCTTGCAGGGGCGGACAGGCGTGAGTATTGGTTGTGTTGAGAGGCGCCGTTTGTACGCGTTCAGCTATATGGATTGCGTGTTTAGCCGGATCGTTGGTGTGAACTCCGGTATTGAAGTGGGTTGCTTGAGTTGCTTTAGAACTGTGCATGTTGCATTTACAAATGCATGTATTTAATACCACGTAATGGAATTTGGCAATCTTTGGAGCTGTGTTTACTACTGGTGGTTCCTTCTCTTCGACTCTCGCCGATGTGGTTGTAGCTTTATTGCTTTCCTTTACAGCTTTCCTTTACTTCTTCGATTGCCTGGTAGTGTTTCCGGGAGGTGGGATCGGGTGATCCCTACTGACCGCAATTCTGGTGTGGCTCACTCCCTAGTTTTTCAGGTGTGGACCTCTCGGTGAGTGTTGGCGTGCGGGTTTCTTCTTGGTGTTCCCCAGCTGCTATCTTAGTTTCAGGGTATGCCCCGTTGTCATTGTACATTTTCTTTTGCCTGTACATATTTAGTTTCTGTGGACTATGTAATTGTTGTTGGACTGTATATAGACATTGATATTGTGCTCCCTGCACATTTGTGCATTTCTTGTGGTCCATATGATCGTTATATTTAGCTATGTTTAACGCTTACTTCTCCAGATGTTTTGTTTGAGATCCGGGTGTGAACCCATAGATACTGGTTCGATACCCATTTAGTAATTGGGTCCCCGATTATAGGGTGGCGGGTCGTTACAGCAGCTCTCTTTTCTCTGTTGATTGCTTAGCGAACTTGAAGTAGAGAAAAGGAGAAGAGGAAGAGAGTTGTGTGCAGTGCATGTCGTGGCAGGACACTGGCAGTGGTGTCGGGTTGGAGGCCAGTGGTGGTGCCATGGTAGAGGCCGACACCCAGTGGTGGCAGAACCAAAAAGGACTGGCTGCCAGGGTTCTCTCGGGATTCCCTCTCTTCTAGTTGGCTTTGTGCGGTAGAAGAAGGAAGGGGGAACATAGAGAAGGAGAAGTCGGGTTCAACCTTTAAAGAGGAAGAAGACAAAAAGGAAAGCTCCTCCTTTTGGTTTGTGTAGAGTAAAAGAGGTAGGAGAGAAAAGAATGTGGGGCCCAGCTCATTCGGTGAAAAAAAATGACAAAAAAATGAAAAGGAAGGTCTTTCCTTTAAGTGGGTTTTGTTAGTATTAGATGGTCTCAAAGCCAATCCGATATTATGTACTTATTCAGATTATTAATAAATGGCAATAATTCATTGTGTGTAATTAATTCGATCTGTGTTTATCGTATCACGATGAAGTCCATGAACATGTGCAACAGTCTTCGGATTATGATGAGATCATAATTACGGGTCTTCAGTCTTCGGATTATAAACACATGTTCTTAATTGTTCCTAGTCATAGGATGTTTGAGATAGGACATCGAACATCCGGATAGACTAGTATAGGTTACTTCCGCTCATATGATGAGGGTGACTGATCCCATGAGTCACTTGTGTGGAGACACTATGCTGAACCTATAGGTGCTCATTGGTGAATGAGTTCACTGAACTGATCCGACTATGAATCTCTGGATGGTAATCACCTCACTGTTAACCAGTTCGATTCATTTGTCACGGTTGCGTAGATGATCCTTGGACCTGAGACTCCAAAGATATCTTGTTGGTAGGTTTCTGAGCTTTGACCTTGACGAACGAATCCCTAACCATGGGTTATCAATAAGTCAAGCGATCGGATTCAGGGAAATACCCTCGAAGGTAATTGTGTGTTCAATACGAGATCATCCGCTCTCGGTAGTTTGAGAGAGAATGTTCCGAGAATGATGTGCTTAAAGTCCCTGGCCATGGCGGACTCTGTAATCGATAAGGAGTTATCGAATTCAGATTAGCGGCATCTGATTCAAGTGAATCGACCAAATAGGGTTTAACAGTAAACCATGCCCTAGGTCGATTCGGGAACATTGCACAGATGAAGGATTATATCCGCGCGCTAACCGATGACAGAAAGGTTCCAATAGAGGGTTGCGATAACCCCAGTGCCATCCAGGATCACGCGATGTTGCTTGGCATCCAACATGATCGGCAGTCCGTCCGAATTTATTGTGGGACATTAAATTCGGCTGATTAATTGAATATAAGGCTATTAATTAATTCAGTGGGTCAGTAAAGGGTTACTGGATTTAATGGGCTATTAACTGGACTGGTATTTGAGCCTAGAGAGTCACACGCAAATGGTTTTCAAGTCGATGGATAATCCGACAGGATTTCGGATAAGTCTGGGTTTTTATGAAAAACTGCCGACTGACTTATTATAAAAGAACGGATTCTACGTCCGGGGCCAGCAACCCTGACCTAACCGTCATTCTTTCTTTCTCCCTTTCTTTCTCTTCTGGGCGTGCGGTTCCCGACTGCTCCGCCTTCCGTCCGACGGAAGATTCAGAATCCTCATGTCGCGGTGGATTACGCGCAGCCAGAGGGGATCTACGAACGCCGCAGCGAGTGAGGAAGCGAGGACGATCCATCGCGAGGAGAACCGCGTGGATACCGCTAGAGGTCGGGCATCTGCACGACTTGCGTTTTTCGGTCGGATCCCGACACAGCGATCCTAACAGTGGTATCAGAGCCAGGTTCCACTGTGTTTTCGCCGTTTCGGTCTCTAAAATTGTGGTTTTAGAATTTAAATCCATGCTGGTAATTATGTTCTTGAAAGATTTATAATCATTAGATGATTACTGCGATGAGATCGCGATTTAAATCTGAAGAAAATATTATTTTTGGGGTTTTTTCGTCGTGTTCTTCGTTGGACGAAGAACAGAGTATTTTAAATAAGATCGGATCCATAAAGATGGATCTTAAGGGGTTTTTAATCACTGTAAATCATGCCCACTGACCCTGCACGAATTGTTGGTGGCATGGGAAGCCGTGGAAGAACGGCCATGGACCTTCTTCTTCCTCCCCACGGGTTTGAGAAACCTGCAAAACAGAGTTTTTTGGAGGAAAAGGGAAGGCGAATAAACCCCTTTCTGGAGCACCTCCAGGGCCACCGCCGGTCGCCGGACCTCGCCGGTGGCAAGGCGCGGTCCCCAGCCGCCGCCGGGATCGGCGCCGGAGAAGACCCCAAAAGGGGGACGGTGCTGTCGGGTTCCCTGCTGTGCAGGGAACCCTCGGGCAGCCCGGCCGGGCGGCTAGGGTTTCCCTAGCCGCCGACCAGGCCGGCCCGGCTGGACCCCGGCCCGAGCCAGGGGTCCGAGCCAGGGCCAGCCAGGGGCCGGACCAGGCCTGCGGGCTTGGGTCTGGGCCCCTGGCTGAGCCCTGGCTCGGCCCTGGCTCGAGCCAGGGGCTCAGCAGGGCTGAGCCCTTTAAGGGCCCCAGATAATTTTTTTTTAAAAATTAATCATGAAATTGATTTAATAATTAACTGTAAAATATGATTTTACTATTTTTTATTAAATTAAATTTTTGATTGGATCCTAATTAAGGTTTATTTTGTTAATTAATAAACAAAAGTTGTTAATTTAATTAATTCTAAATGTTAGATTAAACCTTATGTAATCTAATTGTTAGATTAACCCCAAATTATTTGAATTGTTCAAATTGAGCATGGAATATTTCTAAAGCCATTATTTTTGGTTTTATGCACATTTTATGTGTAGTAATTGGTTATTTAAAATTTGATTAGTTTGCTTATTTAAATTAGATTTAAATTGGCATGCTTAAACTTATTGAAAAATTTTCGAAAATTCTAAATCCAAATTTTGTTTGGTCCCTGGTTTTATGAAACATGAAATTATTATTATTTTCAAAAAAATTATTTAGCCATTTGATGCGCATGTGTGGTTTGTTTAACTAAAACACATGGTGGTTATAGACGAGCATTATTTGTGGATATGGAATGTGATTGTGTGGTTTATTGTTTATTAATAAATAGAGGTCTGTGAACCTCTCCCTCTCATATTCCATTGTACTTCTACCTTCCTCCTTGATGTAATCACCATAAGGCTTCCTCATTTAAATTATCATGTAATTGAGAATTACGATGTAATTTGACCGAGCCGGCTGCAGGCGGAGCGAGGATGATCCACAACTGCTGACCAGATGAAAATGAAGGAGTTCATTGAATCCATGGGTTTGCTGACTCATGATATAAGTTGTTATATTGTGTATGTGTGTGCGTTTGACTGTCTGGCTCAAGTCAAACCGCAGTGCCGTCCATGACCACACTAATGACATGTATGTGATGCGTGTGCTTGATATTTGCTAGGTTATTAGTATTTATAATATATTCGATATATTTAATACTATCACATAGGATGAGACCAAACTAAATAAGTAAAACCTTCGTTACAAACTCTAAGCCATAGCGCGAGTCATTGAGAATGCACCGTGTAGCTCTCCATCAATATGATCAATAGAACTTAATTCAGTCATGGCAGATACTATGTGTTTACCTGAGGTCGGCCATTGTCTGTTGAGAGGACTGTTGATCATGGCATTAGATGCCTTTGGATAAGAGTAGAGGAACGATATAGTTATCCACGTGTTTACCCGGGAACTATATTTCTACTTTACTCTGTCACGTATTGATGGTAAAGCTTAGACCGGGCATAATGGTCTACTGTGTTTACCCGGGACCATTAAACTTGGGAGCCGAAATATGATCGGATATTGCAAGGAGTTACAATTATCATGAGATGATTGCTCTGAGATAGCGGTATGATACTACGTGTTTACCCGAGGTCATACTGTGATGCTTGGATATTATAATCCCCACTAAGAGACAGTCGGCGTCTCCCGTTCTGTATATCTGAAGGTTATACAGTCCGTCGAAAATTAGTGGGAGTAAAACAAGATAATAAAAGACCATATCTTGTTTTAGTTAATCTGAATATCTACTAATTATCAATTGATTATCTCCTGTAGGCGAGAATGTCGCACCATAACCCGTTGCGAGGCATACTTGATGCCAACCGTTTGACAGGCACCAATTACTCAGACTGGCTCAGAAACCTGAAGATAGTCCTCAGGTCTGAGCAGATTGCCTATGTCTTGGATAATGAACCTCCTGCTGAACCAGCATTGGATGCTCTAGAGGAGGAAATGATAGCGTATGAAAAATGGAAGGAAGATTCCACTATGGCCCAATGCTACATGTTAGCCTCTATGAGTAATGAGTTGTAGAGGCAACATGAAGAGATGGATGCTAGATCCATCATGCTCCATTTGAAGGAGCTATTTGGTGAGCAGAGCAGAATCGAACGATATGAGATATCGAGGAATCTGTTCAAGGCTCAGATGGCAGAGGGAACTTCAATACAGAATCACGTGTTGAAGATGATTGAGTGGGTGGAGAGGCTGGATGCTCTTGGGATTACACTTCCCAAGGAGATGCACACAGACCTTGTGTTGTCTTCACTTCCACCGTCATATGCTCAGTTCATTGTTAATTTTAGCATGAACAAGATCCAGGCCACCTTAGCTGAACTGTTGAATATGTTAAAAACTGCTGAGGGGAACCTTGTGAAGGATAAACTCCAAGTCCTCATGGTTGGTAAGACCAACAGAAAAAGGCTTGCAGTCCAAGCTTTTCGAAAGAACAAGAACAAGGTTCAGAGAAAGGCAAAGGTTGCCAAGAAAGACAAAAGTAAAAGTGCTGAGAAAGGTGATTGCTTCTACTGTCACCAGAAAGGGCATTGGAAGAGGAATTGCAAAGAATACCTCAAGGACAAAGCTCAAGGAACTGTGAAGCAGCAGGACGCTTCAGGTATCTATATGATAGATGTAAACTTGTCAATAAGAGATTGTACATCATGGGTATTAGATACTGAATGTGTATCTCATATCTGCAATTCTGTGCAGGCACTGACAAGAAGGCGTAAGCTGAGGACCGGCGAGGTGGAGCTGAGACTAGGTAAAGGCGCAAGAGTTGCGGCGATCGCTGTGGGGACAGTGAAGCTCAAGCTACCATCCGGAGACACATTTTTATTAGATGAATGTTATTATGTACCTAGCATAATAAGGAACATCATTTCTATTTCATGCTTAGATAGAATTGGATACAATTTAAATTTTGGGAACAATAGTTGTTCAATTTATTTCGGAAATAAATTAATAGCTTCTGCTATTTTGTCCAATGGATTGTATCTATTGAATGTGACTCATGATAATTTACATATCGGTTCTTCAATTAAAAGAAGTAAGTATGAAATGAACAAAGCCTACTTGTGGCATTGTAGGCTTGGACACATTGGTGAAAACAGACTCCAAATGATGCATAAAGATGGATATTTGGATCCATTTGATTATAAATCATATGCAACCTGTGAGTCATGTTTAATGGGTAAAATGGCTAAGTCTCCATTTAGTGGAACTGGAGAATGAGCCAAAGACATATTAGAACTCATACATTCAGATGTACGTGGTCCTATGTCAACCCAAGCCATTGGTGGTTTCTCATACTTCATTACATTCACTGATGATTACTCAAGGTTTGGATATGTATACTTATTGAAGTATAAATCTGAAGTCTTTGAGAAATTCAGAGAATTTGAAAATGAAGGAGAAAAACAAACAGGAAAAAGTATAAAAACCATCCGATCTGATCAGGGTGGTGAATACTTGAGTACTGAGTTTATTAAATACTTAAAGGATAATGGTATCCTTTCTCAGCTTATACCTCCTTATACACCTTAGATGAATGGTGTATCAGAAAGGAGAAATCACACAATAATGGAAATGGTGCGATCCATGATGAGCATGTCCAAATTACCAGTGTCATCATGGGGATATGCACTTAGCTCGGCTGTGTATATCCTGAACAAGGTACCCAGCAAATCTGTTGAAACCACTCCATATGAGATATGGAATGGAAGGAAACCAGACCTTAAACATGTTAAAGTCTGGGGATGTCCTGCTCATGTTCAAAGACATGACGCAGATAAGATGGATTCCAGAACTGACAAATGCAGATTTGTGGGATATCCAAAGGAAACTTATGGATATTACTTTTATCTTCCTGGCGAACAAAAGGTGTTTGTGGCTAGGAGAGCTGTCTTTCTGGAAGAAGATTATATTCTCCAGAAGGACAGTGGGAGTAAAGTAACACTGGAAGAAATTCCAGACCCACAAACTGGCAATGGCTCATCAGATGAACCGTCGGTTTCTGAACCTGTTCAAATTGATACACAGGAACCTCGTAGGTCTGAAAGAGTACCTAAACCACCAGAAAGATATGTAGGACATATTAATTTGGATGGTTCAAGGATACTCTACAATGAGGATGATGATCCTAAGACTTACCAGGAGGCCATTGAAAGTCCAGAGGCCGGCAAATGGCGGGAAGCCATGAATTTTGAAATACAGTCCATGTACATCAACCAAGTTTGGAACTTGGTAGATTTGCCCGATGGTATAGTACCTATCGGCTGCAAATTGATCTTTAAAAGAAAGATCGGTGCATATGGACGTATTGAGACTTATAAAGCAAGATTAGTGGCGAAAGGCTATCGTCAAAGACAAAGTGTTGACTATGACGAAACCTTTTCACCTGTTGCTATGATTAAGTCCATCAGAATTCTTCTCGCCATTGCTGCCTACCATGATTATGAAATCTGGCAGATGGATGTAAAGACTGCCTTCCTCAATGGAAACCTTGAGGAGGAGGTGTATATGATACAACCAGAAGGATTCACATCCAAAGAATCTCCAGACATGGTATGCAAGTTGCAGAGGTCCATTTATGGACTGAAGCAAGCATCCCGAAGCTGGAACATAAGATTTGATAAGGCAATCAAATCTTATGGCTTCATTAAGAATGAAGATGAGCCCTATGTATACAAGAAAAACAGTGGGAGCGCAATCACATTTCTGGTTCTTTACGTTGACGACATTCTACTCATTGGGAATGATGTAGGAATGATGTCATCAGTAAAGATATGGCTGTCAAAGAACTTCTCCATGAAGGATTTGGGAGAAGCATCTTACGTATTGGGAATACGGATCTATAGAGATAGATCAAAGAAGATGCTAACTTTAACCCAATCCATGTACATAGAAACTATTGTCAAAAGGTTTAGCATGGAAAATTCCAAGAGAGGTCTCATACCGATGAGACATGGAATTTCACTCTCTAAAGGTCAGTCTCCCAAGACACCTGAAGAGAGGGCTGTGATGTATAAAGTCCCCTATGCTTCTGCCATAGGATCCATCATGTATGTCATGCTATGTACCAAACCTGATGTAGCATATGCTCTAATGTTACGAGCAGACATCAGGCAGATCCAGGTGATGAACACTGGAAGGCCATGAAATGCATCCTTAAGTACTTGAGAAGGACTAAGGATCTATTTCTAGTCTATAGAGGAGGAGACTTGAAGCTGCAAGGATATACTAACTCGAATTTTCAGTCTGATCCTGATGACAGCAAGTCAACATCAGGTTTTGTTTTCACACTCAATGGGGGAGCAGTGAGCTAGAAAAGTTCCAAGCAGGAAACCACTGCTGATTCGACAACGGAAGCCGAGTATATTGCTGCTGCTGAAGCCGCCAAGGAAGCTGTATGGATGAAGAAATTCATCGGCGATCTTGGTGTGGTGGAAAGCATATCTGGTCCCGTCCCACTGCTGTGTGACAACAATGGGGCGATTGCTCAAGTGAAAGAGCCGAGGTCTCATCAGAAATCAAAGCACCTTCTGCGGCGCTTTCATTTGATCAGAGAGATTATAGCTCGAGGAGATGTCGTGGTGGAAAGAGTTCCCTCAGCCGACAACATAGCAGATCCACTTACAAAGACTTTGTCTCAAAATGTTTTTGAGCGTCACTTAGAGAATATGGGTATTCTGTATAAAAGTGATTGGCTTTAGTCCAAGTGGGAGATTGTTAGTATTAGATGGTCTCAAAGCCAATCCGATACTATGTACTTATTCAGATTATTAATAAATGGCAATAATTCATTGTGTGTAATTAATTCGATCTGTGTTTATCGTATCACGATGAAGTCCATGAACATATGCAACAGTCTTCGGATTATGATGAGATCATAATTACGGGACTGAAGACTTATAAACACATGTTCTTAATTGTTCCTAGTCATAGGATGTTTGAGATAGGACATCGAACATCCGGATAGACTAGTATAGGTTACTTCAGCTCATATGATGAGGGTGACTGATCCCATGAGTCACTTGTGTGGAGACACTAAGCTGAACCTATAGGTGCTCATTAGTGAATGAGTTCACTGAACTGATCCGACTATGAATCGCTGGATGGTAATCACCTCACTGTTAACCAGCTCGATTCATTTGTCACGGTTGCGTGGATAATCCTTGGACCTGAAACTCGAAAGATATCTTGTTGGTAGGTTTATGAGCTTTGACCTTGACGAACGAATCCCTAACCATGGGTTATCAATAAGTCAAGCGATCGGGTTTAGGAAAATGCTCTCGAAGGTAATTGTGTGTTCAATACAGGATCATCCGCTCTCGGTAGTTTGAGAGAGAATGTTCCGAGAATGATGCGCTTAAAGTCTTTGGCCAGGGCGGACTCTATAATCGATAAGGCGTTATCGGATTCAGATTAGCGGCATCTGATTCAAGTGAATTGACCAAATATGGCTTAACAGTAAACCATGCCCTAGGTCGATTCAGGAACATTGCACGGATGAAGGATTATATCCGCACAATAACCAATGACAGAAAGGTTCCAATAGAGGGTTGCGATAACCCCAGTGCCATCCAGGATCACGCGATGTTGCTTGGCATCCAACGTGATCGGCAGTCCGTCCGAATTTATTGTGGGACATTAAATTCGGCTGATTAATTGAATATAAGGCTATTAATTAATTCAGTGGGTCAGTAAAGGGTTACTGGACTTAATGGGCTATTAATTGGACTGGTATTTGGGCCTAGAGGGTCACACGCAAATGGTTTTCAAGTCGATGGATAATCCGACAAGATTTCGGATAAGTCTGGGTTTTTATGAAAAACCGCAAACTGACTTATTATAAAAGAACGGATTCTACGTCCGGGGCCAGCAACCCTGACCTAGCCGTCATTCGTTCTTTCTCCCTTTCTTTCTCTTCTGGGCATACGGTTCCCGACTGCTCCGCCTTCCGTCCGACGGAAGATTCAGGATCCGCATGTCGTGGAGGATTACGCGCAGCCAGACGGGATCTACGAACGCCGCAGCGAGCGAGGAAGCGAGGACGATCCATCGCGAGGAGAACCGCGTGGATACCGCTAGAGGTCGGGCATCTACGCGACTTGCGGCATCGCTCCGACGGAACCGAAAAACGGACGCGGATTCGAATCCGCGCAAGGTAAATTCAATTTACTCTGGTTTTATTTCTACGATCGAAACAGGACAGATCCGATCCCGAATATTTTATTCCGCTGCGTTTTTCGGTCGGATCCCGACACAGCAATCCCAACAGGTTTTGTCTTGGATCTTGGTTAATTGGATCTGATTTTAGGTTGGGTTCGGATCCAGGTGGAGGATTCAGCTGGCATCTCGGTGGATCAAGGTTAGTGGGTCCAGCTGGAGTTAGCATGGTTAACGGATATGTGTCCATATCCGTGGCAGAAGCTCACTAGTAGTGGAGGTGCGACGATCATACTGTCAAGGGTGTTTCAGCTTGATCGGAGGCGATCGGTGGCAGAATTGGGTGATCTAGGAGTCCATCCCTAGGTTTTTTAGCTCTCCAAATTCGTTGGATGGTGTGGATTAAGTGAATAATTTGTGCAGGTTGGTCCGGTGATCGACGAAGACAGAGACGATCGGTGGTAATGGCGCCTAATTGGGAAGCGTCACTGGGGGACAAGAAGGTCACAGATTAAAAGGTAGAAGGAAGGGTCACGAGCTTCTCCATGGACCCCTTCAATGGCTACAACGACTTCATTCCGTGGTTGCAGAGCGTGAAGAACATCCTAACACGAGAGGAACTGGTGAAGGCTCTCAACATGAAGTCTCAGAGGCTGGAGAAGCTAACGGCCGAAGCGTAGCAGGATATGCAGGACATGGCGAACAGTACGATACATTTGTTCTTGTTGGACAACATGTTTCATGAGGTGATCAACTTAGATGATCCGACAGATGTCTTGGAGAAGTTGGAGAGCAGGTACAAGTACAAATCGCTAACGAACAGGTTGTTTCTCAAGAAGAAGTTATATGGATTGAGGATGCCGGAGGGATCACAATTGGAGAAACATCTGAATGAGTTCAACAGGATCTTAATGGAAGTGCTTGTCCTAGATGTCAAGATCGATGAAGGACAAGGCACTTCTCCTGTTGGCATCACTGCCTGCACCATATGATCACATAGTGACCACACTACTGCTTGGGAAGGATACTCTAAGCCTGGATGATGTAGTCGCTTCGTTGCTTATGAATGAGTCGCGATGGAAGAGTAATGGCGAAGGGGCATCAGGTGGGAGTGATTTTTGGTTGCAAGCGCAGGTCGGGGGAGATCCAATGAGAGGCAGTATTTTAGAGGAAGCAAGGTTCGCTAAAAGTCACAGGCTCCTTGGACGTGTTACTATTGTGACCAGGAAGGCCATATAAAGAGAGAATGTCCAAGGCACAAGGAAGATGAGAGGTTGCGAAAGGAAAAAGGGAATGAGAAGGAGGAAGCGTCATCTATCAAGGCAGTAGAGGAAGACAACGATAGAGAATACACAGAGGTCTTATGCGCGACATCTACAGGTGAGGGAAAATTCAAGTTGGATTTTAGATTCTGGTTGTTCGTCTCACATGTGTGCAAACATGGAGAAGTTCAATAGGTATCAAGCATGTGATGGTGGCTCGATCTAGTTAGCAAATGGTGCGGTCTGTATGGTTGCCAGAGTGGGATCAGTACGAGTTCACATGTTTGATACGACGGTGCGAACTTTGACGAAGGTCCAACATGTGCTAGATCTAAAGAGGACGCTAATCTCACTAGAAGTATTGAGTTCAAGAGGTTACCAATGCACTCTTGAAGGTAGAGCTCTTAGAGTTTGCAGAGGAGCACGGATTTTCCTATAGGGTCTGATGACGAAAGATGTGTACAGGCTCGTAAGGAGGGTCAACACAAGTGTAGCTACAGTGGTGTCCTAGGGGAATAGTACAGATCAACAATAGGTTCGACTTGCCGATGGTGAAGCTCAGAGGAAGCTGGCCACTTTCGCTTCAGATACCAATGGTGGCGGAGGTCTCTCATGTCAACTGAGAGAGGTGGAGCCACATCGGGTCATGCAACAATGCTGAGCTGTGTGAGGCACCTAGGTGGGGTGCGAGCATCAGAGTACGGGATGCGGGCCATACTGGTGGAGCTGGAGGACGGATAGGTTGCATATTCGACATCAGGTTATTCATCAAGATGCCTTGCAGATTCAAGACAAGGTGGAGAATATTGTACAATGGCTTGGAATCCAGTGGGGATACAAAAGGCCACAGGTGGGATCCAAGAAGAACTTGGATGGCATGGGGTAGGAGTCAAACTTGGACTCTAGTTGCCCATGGGAGAGATCTAATTAGGACTCGGATTAGAGAGGAGCTATTTGGGTTATCCCTCTATAAATATGTGTAACCCCCCAAGTGGCAACTCACCACCGTCGACGTCAGGTGTGCGGGGGAGCTCTCGGGTAAAAGGGTATAGAATCTTTTTTCTTAATAAAAAGAATTCAGCTTCTCCAATCTCATTCTCTCTCTATGAGTATGTGTACTATTTGATCATCTCCGGATCCTAGGTTCCCACAACATGCCACATTTATCATTAGGAGAATTTTGTTTGTGTGATACACTTTTGTACAATCATAGGATTATATAACGTTCCCTTAGATCAATCTCATTTTAGTTAAAGTGTTGATTATAGAACTATTATTATCATTATTATTATTATTATATCGATTCCATTTTAGCCCCCTTAGGAAAGTTAGATGGCCCATTAGAATCTAATTCAACAACTCAACTAGAGCATGTCCGTTATTGCAGATTTTTACACATTAGCCCATTCTCATAGAGGACAACTTTTGCAAGGGAAGTTCAAAGGATCAAACCGTGAACTATTGAATGTTCTTCATGTATCTGCAACTTTCAAGTTTACCATTTTTTTTAACTTTTGTCCACATTTGGAAGGGCCAGAATGTAAGGAACTATATGAGGGTATCAATTTTAGCAGACTTTATCTTGAAATACTAGCCAGATGATGTGTCTCAATTGAATTGGAGTTATAGGGAGAGGTTCTTCAAAGGACAACCAACATGTGTGATCTCCCACTCCCCCACAAGGACTCAAAATTAAACCTTGATACAGCTTTGTGACATGGAAGAGGAGGATTTGACATTGTGATAAGGGATCACATCTACAAGGTTGTCGCAACTTTCACATTTGGCACCACCGTCACTGTCCTAGTGGTAGTGAAAGCCAATGCTTTGCTGAAAGCTATTTAGATCGTCGTCAGCCTTAACAGCTAGGTCTTTGTTGAAAGTTATGCCCAGGTCATTGTTCAAGTTGTCAATCATCTATCCACCCCTCTTTGAAGTATCAGGATGGTCGGACCGATGGGGATGCAAGAATGGCATATCTTAATTCAATCAAATCTGGATCTGAAAGTTTTCCATCCGAACTAAAGCGTTTTGGTTCCTGCTTCGATTGGATCTGGAGAAATATTTTCGGATATGAAGAATATATCTGAACCTTTTGGATCTTTCTGCATTTGCAGCAATAGAGCAGTTACGGTGAGAAAGTCATAAAAAGCTCTCGCATTGTCGTCGTCCACTCATGGGGTTCATGTCGAAGGTGGTGACAAAGAGGAAGGGGTATGCCAGCATAGGGATGAACCCGACGAGGTGCGTGGGGGCAAGGATGGCGAGGGGAGGGGTGATGTCGAGGCAATAGTGTGGTGTTCTTAGTCACGTGAAATGTGGGGCGTTTTGTGTGTACTCCGGGATAGTCCCAACGCCGCTCTTCTATCCCCATGCAGGAGAGCATGATGTGGGGGCTGCTACTGCCAAGTTGTTGTGTGCGAGGGATGTAGGAAGAAGCAGCCATGCTATTGTTGGATATAAGTGTTAAAGCCAATCATTAGGCACTTATGGACATTCCTATTCACTAATAAATGACAATTAATTCATTACGAAGATTGGCGGGTAATTAATTGTGCATAATAAAGTATGTGGGAATATTGGATCACAATGAGATTGTGATAATGAGGCCAATACTTCTGACCATAATTCTTAAATTATTCCCAATCATAAGATATTGGAGGAAGAACATTTTATATCTAGATAGACTGGTGTGTACTGTTGATCGTTTCAAATTGTGCGTCGTTAAACACATGAAAACGTTCAATCTAAATTTATCCGGCTCACTCAAATCAGATTTTGAAAATTAACAGTGGTGAGTCCGAGTCGATCCACAGGGAGTTAGAATTTTAATTTTGAAAACTTTGGACTTCAGTTAATCTAAAAATAAGTGAAAATTTAAATAGACTAATTACTTAATTAAACTAAAACACAATTAACTAATGTAACCTAAAAACATAATTACTTGAATTAAATAACTCTTTTTTTTTCTTTTTCAAAAATTAAACACAAACATATACGGAAAATAAGCACGACTAAGAAAAATTAACAAAGAAACTATTATTCACTAAGTGTAAATGATTAATTAACTAAAAATTATGAAACAACTTACAACATTTAACGGTTTAATATCCTAAATAAACAAAATATTAAATAACAACTTGACTAATCCTAATTAACTAAACAATTATTATACTAATGGGGGAAGGGAAAGAATAAATTGAAAGCAATATGTGGGGGACTTTGTGGATGGCTGCCGTGAACGCTGGTGGCTGGGTGGCTACGTGGAGATGCAGCCGGCATGCATGCTGGAGGTTGGCTTCACCGCGTAGACAGCTGGAGGAAGGTGCAGCTCCAGGTCTTGCCAATAATGCGTGGAGGCTTCTGCTGGTGCTGCAGATGGAAGGCAGCCGGCTGGTGCTGCAAGAAGCAACTGCTGGTTGGTGGAAGGAGTTGCAGGAAGGTTGTTGCTGCTGCTGGCAAGCTGGTGTACGTGGAGAAGCCGCTGGAGGGTGGTTGAGCTTGCTGCTATGCGCTGGATGAAGCAGGTTGCTCGCTGGCTATGCGCTGGCTACACCGCATGCATGCAGTCTGTGTGCTGCTGCAGGTTGCTGTGTGGAGAAAGAAACTGCTGCAGGTTGCTGGTTGCTGGCAGCGTGGAGGAGAGGAAGAAGGTGCTGGTGGACTGCCGCTTGGAAGCTGCTGCGTGGAGTGCTTGGAGAGTAGCTGCGTGGGGTTGCTGGCTTCAACGCATGCAGGAGGAAGAAAGAAGCCGTTGCTGGTGTACGTGGCTGCTGGTGCTGCAGGCTAGAGAAGCTTCGCAGGAGGTGTTGGCCGGCTGGTTCGTGTAGGTGCTGCGGGCGTGCCTGCAGTCGTGCATGCATGCACATGGGGCTCGGCTACTGGAGCTGAACTAGGGGCCTCACCGGACTGTGAACGCGTGGATGCAGGCTGCTGTTGGAGTTGGAAGAAGTCGTTGCTGGAGAGTTGCCGGCGCGTGCACGGAGGGAACTGGTTTCAGCCGGCTGCTGGTACCGGCTTGTAGGTGCGGTGGAGAGAAAGAATAAAAGAGAGAGAGAAAGAGAACAACCGAGAGAGAGCAGCGAGAGAGAAAGAGAGATGCTGGAAAGGAGCGGAAGAGAGGAATAGAAGAGAGAGAGCAAGAGAAACCGAGGGAAAAAGAGAGAGGAGGAAGACGCTGTGAAAACAAACGAGAGAGAGAACCGGAGAGAGGGAGGCTACGGGAAGCTACGGAGAAAACGGGAAAGAGGAGAAAGAGGAGGAGAGAGCAGTGGAGTGCGGCTAGGAAATTGGAGAACAAAACGTGGGAGAGATCCGAAAATTTGCAGAAGGAGAAGGAGGAAAGGAGGCTGCTGCGGCTGGGAGGAAGAGAGGGATGGCAAGGAGAGAAGAAAACCAGAGAGGAGGAAGGGAGAGTGTAATGACCGAGATTTCGGGTCCTGTATTCGGGTCGGGTTCGGGCCGGATCCCCTGGTTTGGACCCTGGAGGGGTCTTGAGATTGCTGACTGAATGGCGTCAGCACCGCTCGACGCCTTTCAAAAGGCGTCAGGTTGTGTGGACGCCATTTAGGGTCTGTCGGTTGTTGCGCCACGTGGGCGGGTTTCGGGCCGCGAGAGTACGGCCCTGTCAGATTTGTCTGAACGGCGTCCACCTCGGTCGACGCGTTTCAGACTGCGACACCTGCGGTGTTAGGGTGCGACGCCAGAGCGTTGTTAGTACGGCCTGTCTTGTCGTCTGAACGGCGTCCGCGGTGGGCGACGCGTTTCAGAGCGGTGTCAGTACGGCCGTCCTGTCTGACTGAATGGCGTCTGCCTCGATCGACGCGTTTTAGAGGAGTTCTGGTTGATCCCGCGAGCCTCCCCTTCTTTCCCTCATTCTCTCCTTCACACTCTCTCTCCTCACCCCTCCGCCCTCTCCGGCGATCTTCTTTCCTTCCCTCCCTTTTCTTCCTCTTCCACCACTCCAACACCACCTTACCTCTCACCTCTACCTCCACCACCTTCCTCGCGGCGTTCCCTTCTCCGGACGGCGGCCGACGTCCCGGCGGAGTGGCGGCGTCCTCGAAGATACCGGCGGCGGCGTGGGGCGAGACGGGTCGGCGGCGAGGAGCTTGGAGGAGTTCAAGAACCGGTAGGGGGACGAAACCTTGCATGTGTGCTCGTTGCTTTCGGCGTAATGTGGCGTGTGTGGGGCTAGGTTGAGCATGTTTAGGGGGTTTCCTTGAGGGAACGACGGTGTTGTGATCGTGTTTTCGTAGACATGATTGTGTGGTTGAGTTTCTCTCCTCCCCCCCTTTGATTTTGGGATTTTCGGGGTGCCCGGGGTTCAAGGGTGAAGCCCTCGGGTCGAACCAGGAAACCTGGTTTCTGGCGCTAAATGGCGTCGGGCTGGGTCGACGCCTTTCCGAAAGACGTCCGGTCAGCACGACGCGTTTTAGCGCAGAAACCTCCCTGTGCGAGGTTTCCTGAGTTAGGGTTCTGCGCTAAATGACGTCATGGATGGACGACGCCTTTTAGAAGGACGTCGGGCCATCATGACGCCATTTAGGCAGGAAATGCCCCCGTTTAAGGGTCTGTAAATCTGGATTTCTGGGTTTAATGGCGTCGGGGAACCCAGACGCGTTTTAAATGGCGGCTTCACTGGTGGACGCATTTTAGGGATAATTCGGGTTTTTAATAAACCTGTCTAAGGTTCTTGAATGGCGTCGACCTCGGTCGACGCGATTCAAGACAGGAATGCTTAATGCTGTTATTTTATGCATGTTTCACGGTGGGATGGTTCTAAAGCATGCTGTGGGTTGTATACTGAGACGGGGACTTCTGCGTGAGTGGAATTGTATCACCGGTGTGTGTGTGTATGTGTGTGTGCGTGTGTGCTTTGACTATATGCTGAGAATGAGGTTTTACGGTGCGAATGGAATCATGTTATATGTGTGGTTGTATTATGCGGATGTGGATCGGGTTAACTGTGCTTTACGTTTGTCACCATGGGCTGATGGGAGAAGGACCATGGTGTCTGTGAGGAGGGGTGCTTGTTGTGTTTCACTCTTGGCTGAGACAAGCAGAACCACCTTGAGCCCGTCGGGCCGGATTAGCTGTGTGCTATCCGAGGGGTTGTTGTTTGGTCTCAGCGGGTCGGGGTTTCCTTTGGTTGTCGTGACAGCTTCTGGCGTGCTTCTTGCTGAGGAGCTGGTGGTGTTTCTGGTGGGAGTTGGTTTACCCTTTAGCCAGTGGGCCTGATGTGACCTTTGATCAAGGTTACGAGTGGTACCTATAGCCCTTGGCCTGACGCAGCCCGGGAGAGTTGGGTTTGTGGGTAGTTCCTATAGCTTCGGCTTGACGGGGGTTCGCCGGTCCCCAGGGCCCTCCTGAAGCGCTGAGGCCTAGCGTGGAGGCAATCCGGTGGTAGGACAGTAGTCTAGACTGCTTGTGTGCACACGTAGCTGGCAGTGGCGGTACACTGAGTCCAGCTAGTCCTAGTTTGACTCACTGCCTCACCCTACAGTGCCCCGGAACACTGTAGGGGTGGACAGGCGTGAGTAGTGGTAGTGTTGGGAGGCGACGTTCGACTTCGGTCGACAGTGTGGTTCAGTCGCTTCGTGGACTTTGACTGTGAGTCGTGACTCTGTGTTGAGTTCTTCGGGTTACTTGGTGTGGTTCTTGTTACACTGCTTACCGTGCGTTTCACATCAGAGTTGGGTGTTGTGTTTACTGCTTTACTTAAATTGCCATATATTCCTGTTGTTACACTTGTGGGTGTGTGAATGGGAGGCAAGGGATCGGATGATCCCTACTGAGCCCATTTCTGGTGTGGCTCACTCCCTGCGGTTTTCAGGTGTGGACCTCGAGGCGAGCGGGAGCGTGGTGTCTTCTTGGTGTGCGGACCAGCAGTTGTCTTAGTTCCGGGGTATGCCCCGATGTTGTTGTACTTCCTTCTGCCTGTACTTATTTAATTGTTGGACATGTAATTATTGTTGGACTGTATACAGACATTGTTATTCTCCTTCCTGCGCACTTGCTTACCTTTGTAGTCCGTGCGATTGATATATTTAATCTTGTTTAGCACTTACTCCTCCAGACGTGTTGTGTGAGATCCGGGTGTGAACCCGCAGTTAATGGGCCGACATCCATTTAGTGACCGGGTCTCCGGTCATAGGATGGCGGGTCGTTACAGATGGTATCAGAGCTCAGTCTGGTCGAGTATGTGATAAACTGGGTTAGATATTATAGTCCAACAATAAGAACAAGTCAGTACGGGCGATGGCTGCTGGTGTAGAATGATAGGTTTTGACGTGTTTTGGTTCGATTTGCGTGTTGTGGAGCAGCGATGGCGCCGAAGCGGAGAGCTCCAGTGGCTCGAGATGCGAGAGCAGATGGCGGTGGTTCGAGGGCTGAAGGTCATGATGTGGACCGTTTCAGGGAAGCTATGATTGGGGCTACGTCTAGACATCGGCATGGAATTGGGAGTGAGGGATCCAATTCCCGAGACGGTCAGTCTACGATTTTGGAGCGGTTCTTGAAGTTGAAGACCCCTTCTTTCACAGGTCGGTCGGTCTCAGACGAGGCAGCCCTTTGGATTAAGGAAATGGAGAAGGCATTTGATGTTCTTGAGTGTGCAGAGAATGACAAGACTTTGTTGGCGACTTACTTATTGAAGGACAATGCATTTGAGTGGTGGGTCGCGACTAGAGGAATGATGTTTGCAGATAGGTCCTTGAGAGAGATCCCTTGGGAGATGTTTGTGAAAGAATTTAGCAGACGGTACTTTTCGAGACACGTTCAGAAGACGAAGGCAATGGAGTTTATGGAATTGGTACAGGACGACATGACGGTTTTAGAATACCAGGCGAAGTTTGTGGCTCTGGGAAGGTTTGCTCCTCACATATATAAGCGTGAGGATCTGAGGACTGAGAGATTTGTGGACGGACTTCGTTATGATCTGAGGTCAATGGTGGTACCTCAGCATTGTAGGGATCTGGCGTCAGCAGCACGATGCGCGGCAGCGGTGGAGACTCAATTCCAGCAGATGGCGAGAGAATTGGAGCATTCAGCACGAGAGAAGCAGCCTAGCAGGGGTAGACCAACGATCTTTTCATCAGGCAATCCGAGTTCCTTCGAGTTCAGGTCCCAAGAGGTGCCCTGTGGTGAGGGCAGAGACGGTTCGGTACATCAGATGCAGTTTGTGGCTAGCAGGCGGCAGGGAGCAAGGCAGGATGCGGTAGGTCATTGTTCCCTTTGTGGTGGTTATCATGGCAGTCGGACGTGTCCATTGGTCACTAGTGGCTGTTTTGGCTGTGGTAAGAAGGGGCATTTTCTGAGAAATTGTCCCCAGAAGAACCAGGCAGGTCAGGGACCGAGCGGTTAGTGAGTGCTCAAGGTGTGTTTGGAGTCGTGTCTCCTTGTGGAAATTCGAGAGGGTGTGCTAGATGAGCACTTTTATCTTGCCTTGTTTAGAGATGGTCGTGGTCTTTAGAGATGGTCGTGGTCTCGTGTGGCACTAGTATGTATTCGGGATGGTGGAGAAATCAGGTTTTGTAATTTGTGCCTTGTTAATGTATGGTTGTTTTAATCTACCAGCTCTTGTCAGGATTGAGAATCTTGGTTAGCTTGGCGTGTATATGTTGGAACCCTGTGTAGGTGATTGGTGAGAATGATTGTTGTTATTGATATTTGTCGGCATGTGTGGGTTAGCCGAGTTGAGCATAGAGCGGTTGCAAATTTCGAAGACGAAATTCTTTTAAGGAGGGGAGATTGTAATGACCGAGATTTCGGGTCCTGTATTCGGGTCGGGTTCGGGCCGGATCCCCTGGTTTGGACCCTGGAGGGGTCTTGAGATTGCTGACTGAATGGTGTCAGCACCGCTCGACGCCTTTCAAAAGGCGTCAGGTTGTGTGGACGCCATTTAGGGTCTGTCGGTTGTTGCGCCACGTGGGCGGGTTTCGGGCCGCGAGAGTACGGCCCTGTCAGATTTGTCTGAACGGCGTCCACCTCGGTCGACGCGTTTCAGACTGCGACACCTGCGGTGTCAGGGTGCGACGCCAGAGCGTTGTCAGTACGGCCTGTCTTGTCGTCTGAACGGCGTCCGCGGTGGGCGACGCGTTTCAGAGCGGTGTCAGTACGGCCGTCCTGTCTGACTGAATGGCGTCTGCCTCGATCGACGCGTTTTAGAGGAGTTCTGGTTGACCCCGCGAGCCTCCCCTTCTTTCCCTCATTCTCTCCTTCACACTCTCTCTCCTCACCCCTCCGCCCTCTCCGGCGATCTTCTTTCCTTCCCTCCCTTTTCTTCCTCTTCCACCACTCCAACACCACCTTACCTCTCACCTCTACCTCCACCACCTTCCTCGCGGCGTTCCCTTCTCCGGACGGCGGCCGACGTCCCGGCGGAGTGGCGGCGTCCTCGAAGATACCGGCGGCGGCGTGGGGCGAGACGGGTCGGCGGCGAGGAGCTTGGAGGAGTTCAAGAACCGGTAGGGGGACGAAACCTTGCATGTGTGCTCGTTGCTTTTGGCGTAATGTGGCGTGTGTGGGGCTAGGTTGAGCATGTTTAGGGGGTTTCCTTGAGGGAACGACGGTGTTGTGATCGTGTTTTCGTAGACATGATTGTGTGGTTGAGTTTCTCTCCTCCCCCCCTTTGATTTTGGGATTTTCGGGGTGCCCGGGGTTCAAGGGTGAAGCCCTCGGGTCGAACCAGGAAACCTGGTTTCTGGCGCTAAATGGCGTCGGGCTGGGTCGACGCCTTTCCGAAAGACGTCCGGTCAGCACGACGCGTTTTAGCGCAGAAACCTCCCTGTGCGAGGTTTCCTGAGTTAGGGTTCTGCGCTAAATGACGTCATGGATGGACGACGCCTTTTAGAAGGACGTCGGGCCATCATGACGCCATTTAGGCAGGAAATGCCCCCGTTTAAGGGTCTGTAAATCTGGATTTCTGGGTTTAATGGCGTCGGGGAACCCAGACGCGTTTTAAATGGCGGCTTCACTGGTGGACGCATTTTAGGGATAATTCGGGTTTTTAATAAACCTGTCTAAGGTTCTTGAATGGCGTCGACCTCGGTCGACGCGATTCAAGACAGGAATGCTTAATGCTGTTATTTTATGCATGTTTCACGGTGGGATGGTTCTAAAGCATGCTGTGGGTTGTATACTGAGACGGGGACTTCTGCGTGAGTGGAATTGTATCACCGGTGTGTGTGTGTATGTGTGTGTGCGTGTGTGCTTTGACTATATGCTGAGAATGAGGTTTTACGGTGCGAATGGAATCATGTTATATGTGTGGTTGTATTATGCGGATGTGGATCGGGTTAACTGTGCTTTACGTTTGTCACCATGGGCTGATGGGAGAAGGACCATGGTGTCTGTGAGGAGGGGTGCTTGTTGTGTTTCACTCTTGGCTGAGACAAGCAGAACCACCTTGAGCCCGTCGGGCCGGATTAGCTGTGTGCTATCCGAGGGGTTGTTGTTTGGTCTCAGCGGGTCGGGGTTTCCTTTGGTTGTCGTGACAGCTTCTGGCGTGCTTCTTGCTGAGGAGCTGGTGGTGTTTCTGGTGGGAGTTGGTTTACCCTTTAGCCAGTGGGCCTGATGTGACCTTTGATCAAGGTTACGAGTGGTACCTATAGCCCTTGGCCTGACGCAGCCCGGGAGAGTTGGGTTTGTGGGTAGTTCCTATAGCTTCGGCTTGACGGGGGTTCGCCGGTCCCCAGGGCCCTCCTGAAGCGCTGAGGCCTAGCGTGGAGGCAATCCGGTGGTAGGACAGTAGTCTAGACTGCTTGTGTGCACACGTAGCTGGCAGTGGCGGTACACTGAGTCCAGCTAGTCCTAGTTTGACTCACTGCCTCACCCTACAGTGCCCCGGAACACTGTAGGGGTGGACAGGCGTGAGTAGTGGTAGTGTTGGGAGGCGACGTTCGACTTCGGTCGACAGTGTGGTTCAGTCGCTTCGTGGACTTTGACTGTGAGTCGTGACTCTGTGTTGAGTTCTTCGGGTTACTTGGTGTGGTTCTTGTTACACTGCTTACCGTGCGTTTCACATCAGAGTTGGGTGTTGTGTTTACTGCTTTACTTAAATTGCCATATATTCTTGTTGTTACACTTGTGGGTGTGTGAATGGGAGGCAAGGGATCGGATGATCCCTACTGAGCCCATTTCTGGTGTGGCTCACTCCCTGCGGTTTTCAGGTGTGGACCTCGAGGCGAGCGGGAGCGTGGTGTCTTCTTGGTGTGCGGACCAGCAGCTGTCTTAGTTCCGGGGTATGCCCCGATGTTGTTGTACTTCCTTCTGCCTGTACTTATTTAATTGTTGGACATGTAATTATTGTTGGACTGTATACGGACATTGTTATTCTCCTTCCTGCGCACTTGCTTACCTTTGTAGTCCGTGCGATTGATATATTTAATCTTGTTTAGCACTTACTCCTCCAGACGTGTTGTGTGAGATCCGGGTGTGAACCCGCAGTTAATGGGCCGACATCCATTTAGTGACCGGGTCTCCGGTCATAGGATGGCGGGTCGTTACAGAGAGAAACAGAGAGAGAGAAGCACAAAGAGAGGGTATGCGGAGGGAGAGAACAAAGGGAGAGAAAGAGAAAAACTAAGAGAGAGAGAACCGGAGAGAGGGAGCTACGGAGGGCGGGATACGAATAATAGAGAGCAGAATCTGGGAGAGAGAGGGGGATTATATGGGAGAGAAGAGAGATCGTGTGGAAGAAATTTGGAGAAGGAGTCAGATTCGGATTTGGAGAGATTTCTTTAAAAAAGAGAGAGAGAAGATTTTAAAATAAAGAAAGGAAGGGATGTGGCTGGGAAATTGGAGAGAAAGAAGGAAATAAAGGATTTTTGGGAAACTCCAGAGAAAGAAGGAATCAGAGCAATATTAGGACATCAAATTGCACTTTTACCCCTACTTTAGTTGAATTTATTGAAATCCGAACACTGGACCTCCCCCAAAATTTCCAGAAACTCCACCAGCTGCACTGCATCATCGGCATGTCATGTTCACATAAAATAAATATAAATTAGCGCATTATCATAAAAATATCATCATATTTATTCATTTCGTCTCGGTTTTGTCGAAAAACAGCAAATGCGCTATGCTCCTTTAATCACATGAAATGACGATGTTTTTAAGTCAGAATTTGATGAAATTGGTACCGTTGGACTTGTTACACAATTATCTATCATTTCATTCTATTTTGAAGATAAAAACATAAGTATGATGCATATGATTGCCTTTAAATGATCAATTTAACACTTTATCAACTGTGCATGCTCATATGATGAGGGTGATTGGTCTCTTAGTCACATGTGTAGGATACTTGGACAAACACACAGGTGCTCATTAGGGAATGAGTCCACCGAACTGATCCAACATGAATCACTGGATGGTAATTTAACTAACTGTCAACCAGCTTAATTCATCATCACAATAGTATGGCTGGTCCTTAGACTTGAGACACCAAAGATACCTTGTTGGTGGACTTTTGGGTCTTGACCTTAGCTTACAGATCTCTAACCATGGGGTCCTAATAGTCATCGGGTTCAGCAGGATACCTTCAAAGGTGATTGAGTGTTCAATACGAGATTTTTCATTCTTGGTAATTAAAGAGAGAATGCTCTAGGAAAGATGCGCACGAGAGTCTCTAAACAGAGCGAACATAATATCAAAAAAGGAGTTTTTCCTGCCTAGCTTGGTAGTTGACCGTCTAGGGTTTGATAGTTGGCCATGCCATAGGTTGACTGAGGTGCATTGACGAATAAAGGATTATATCCACCCGATAACTGTTAACGGAAAGGTTACATGAGTAGGTTATTGAACCCCATTACCTTTTAAGATCATGTGGTGTTGCTTGGCACCCAACTTGATCGCGTCCGACTGATAAATATGAGATATTAATTTAGTTAATTAATTATTTAATATGTGATATAAATTAATTAATATAAGCCGGTAAGGGGTTATTGAACTTAACGGGCTAAAAATCAGACTAGTACTTAGGCCTAGAGGATCACACACACAAAGATTCTCGATCGAAGGTCTTTATGTAACAAGCGGCTACCCTATAATCTAGGATCCAATTATTAAATGGGCATCGAATCATTAAAATTAGGAGCCAAATCAGGATGTCAAATAAGTTTGGACAATAAATGATAAACTAAGCTAAACATTCCACGTCGCATCGAACTGTAAAGTAAAAGTGCAAGAAATAAAAGTTATTACAGTCCGACTCGATTCAGTAAATAATTACATAGTCCACAGCTGAAATGAAATAATTATGTGTACATACCAGAAATAAAAGTATAACTACATTGGGGCATACCCCGAAACGGTGGTTGTTGGCGCGCAACCCGAGACGAAATCCACAACTCCGAAGCCTATTGGGAACCCTCACCTGAAAACGCAGGGAGTGAGTCACACATGAATGGACTCAGTAGGGATCCCTCCATCCCGACCTCCCCCCCACACGCAACACAACAAGGATATATAGGCAAGATATGTGCAAGTAAAGTGACAAATAAACCACACTTCTAACGTAGGAAACACATAAGAAGCTGCCTAGTCAACTGGGAAAACATCGACCCGCTGGGACATAACAACAACTCCAAGGATAGCGTACTGGCCACTCTGGCTTGTCTAGCTCTAGGTGGTTCTGCCTTCTTCTAGCCACGAGTGAAACTCCGAAGTGTACTACTCCCACACCAGTACTAGCTACTACTCCGGGGTACACCCAGTGACCCTCGCCTCCTAGGCGCCACTTTGTCACTCCCACACCGACACTGCGTCACTCTAGGTCTACGATCGCATAATCACAAAGTAATGCGATTTCTAGCACATGAAAAACCCCTAACCCAGTGTATAATTTCAAGCATGCATTTAACAAGATTGTCTAATAATATATATGAATCTAATTGACATAATATATAATAATCACACATGAAAAATACAGGAAAATGGGGCTCTGGCTTGAATTGTGTCGACCCTGGTCGACGTCATGCAACGCCCTATCTCACTGGAAGCACAGCCTCTGGCCTCAGGACTTCGGGGGCATGGGCCGCAAATCGCATCGACCTAGGCTGATGCATTTTGCAAATCGCGTTGCCCTGAGTGGACGCGTTTTGTGCCCGAAACTGAACTCCCCCTCGGTCTCCACCGAGCCACAACACGAGATTCCATCTCCCAAATCGATGAAAACAACACAAGTAGAGATATGGAGAATCCATTAACTACAATAAAATACGCCACTCCCATTTTCATAAAAATGCCCATTTTCAATCAAAGAAAACCTAAAACATGCTCATTTCTACCCAAAAACCCCCACACATCCATAGCATGCTTCAAAGCAAGAATCATTCAAAATGCAAGAGTTAAATCGATCAAACACATGTGAGGATCGTCATCCTGCCAGTTATTTGAACTCCTCCTAAATCCTCACCACCGAACTGCCACACCGCAAGGCGCCGCCGATACTGCTGTGGACACCATCACTCTACGAGACGTTGGCCGCCGTCCGAAGAGTGAAGAGCCATGGTGGAGAAGGTGTTGGAAGTGGTGAGAGGTGGTAGAGGGGAGTGGAGGAGGAAGAGGAAGAAAAGGAGATAGAGAGACGAAAAGGAAGAAGAGAGAGAGAGTGAGGTAGAGAATGAGGGAAAGGAGGGAGAAAAGAGGGGTGGTTCGGGACGTTAACCCCGACTGAGCTAAATCACATTATCTCATAACGACACCGTTCAGATGACAAGACGGGGATCGTACACTGGTAGATGTCTGAATCTAGTCGACCATGCGCGACGCCATTCAAACGACAAGATCGAAGCCGTACACACGCGCCCCAACGCCCGAACATGCGTCACACATATATGGTCCCTAAATCGCGTCGCCCATAGCCGACGCCTTTTAAAATCATGTCTTGCCTGCTTGACGCGGTTCAGAACCTATGCACCAAGCTTACAAAGACCCAAACCAGGGGATTTAATGCCGAAACCAACCCGATAACTGAATCCCAAACTTCAGACCTTACATCCTCCCCCCCTTAAGGAAATTCCGTCCCCGAAATTACTGCAACTAAAGTAGAACCAAAGGAAAAAGATACTATGAAGCTCAAAGGAGAACTCATTAGAAAAGGTAGAAAAACTGATCTCGCATCTCATCTTCTAGCTCCCAAGTCGCCTCGCCTCCGAAGTGATGCTGTCAAGTCACCTTCACCAGAGGAACAACCTTGTTTCGAAGGACCTGCTCCCTATGATCTGCAATGCGCACTGGATACTTTGGAAAAGATGAGTCCTCCAAGACTTCCAACTCTGAAAAGTCCAAGACATGGGAAGGATCCTGGACATACTTCCTCAGCATCGATATGTGGAACACATCGTGGACTCCCGTAAGATTGGGTGGTAAGGCTAGCTAATACACCATCTCTCCAACTCGAGCAAGAATGGGAAAAGGCCTAATAAATCGTGGACTCAGCTTGCCTCGCTTCCCAAATCACATCATACCCTTAGAGGGTGAGAAACGGAGGAATATGTGATCCCCAACCTCAAACTCAAGCGATCTTCTACGAACATCAGTATAACTTTTCTGCCTGTACTGAGCTGCGGTTAACCTCTACTGTACTACTCTTGCAACCTCTGCACACTATTGAACCATCTCTAGCCCTGCCATTTGCCTCTCACCAATTTCGAACCAATTTAATAGAGATCGACACGGCCTGCGATACAATGCCTCATACGGCACCATGTCGATGTTGGAATGATAGTTATTGTTATATGCAAACTCCACAATAGATAAGTGATGTTCCCAAGGACCTCCCCACTCTAGGCAACAAGCCCTCAGCATATCCTCCAGAGTCTGAATGGTCCGCTCTGACTGCCCATCAGTCTCGGGGTGGTAAGCCCAGCTGAATGTCAATTGAGTACCCAAAGCCTTCTGAAAACTTCTCCAAAAACCTAAGGTGAACCTCGGATCCTGATCCGACACAATAGATAAAGGCACTCTGTAAAAAGATACGATCCGATCCACAAACAGTCTACCCAGCTTGCCAACTATCCACTCCTTCCTAATGGCTAGGAAGTAAGCTGACTTGGTCAATCGATCGACAATCACCCAGATCGCGTCTTTCCTGCTGGATGTCACGGGTTATCCCGTCACAAAATCCATGGTCACATGCTCCCATTTTCACTCTGGTATCGGCAATGGCCGAAACAAACAAACCTCCTGGCCTCTGATGTTCTGCCTTCACCTATTGACAAACCAGACACCTCGCCACATACTCAGCTACGTCTTTCTTCATCCCTGGCCACCAAAAGTGCTTCCTCAGACAATGGTACATCTTGGTAGTTCTTGGATCTACGCCATATCTAGAATGATGTGCCTCATCAAGAATGCTCTTGCGCACTTCCTCCTCTGTCGGAACATAAAGTTTGCCTCTAAACCTGATTATACCATCTTCTAATAGCTCCACCTCTTATATATGAAGAATATGTGGTAACTCTGCATCTGCCCTCTGAGCCTCAATCATTGAATGGTACACTGCTGATCTCACAGTCAAACTAGCCATCACGGCTCTGCCAACCTCTCGGGGAATCCTAAAGGAAAATTCTACAACCTGTTGATACAACTTTCACTCCTGAACCGTGCGATATGACACGACCGTCTTCCAACTCAAGGCGTCTACCACAACGTTAGCCTTGTCCGAATGATAAGAAAGGTCGAGATCATAATCCTCAATGAACTCCATCCATCTATGTTGCCTCAAGTTCAAATCTTTTTGTGTGAATACGTACTTCAAGCTCTTATGGTCAATAAAAACATGAAACTCCTCCCCATACAAATAGTGCCACCAAATCTTCAGTGCAAATACAACAACTACCAACTCCAAATCATGAGTGGGGTAATTCTCCTCATGCCGCTTCAATTGCCTGGAAGCATAGGCATGACCATCCCGTGCTGCATCAGGACCGCACCTAAACAATGATGAGAAGCATCTGAGTAAGCCACAAACCCACCCGAACTGGATGGAAGTACCAAAATCGGAGCCGAAGTGAGACGAGCCTTCAGCTTAGCAAAGCTCCGCTCACACTGCTCAATCCATACAAAACGAACTCCCTTGTGAGTCAACCTCAACATGGGTGCTATTATGGAAGAAAAATCATGGACAAACCGCCTGTAATATCCTACCAATCCCAAGAAGCTTCTGATCTCAGTCACAGTCCTCGGTCTCCCCAAATCCATCACTGCCTCAACCTTGGTTGGATGAACTGAAATACCATCACCAGGAATGACATGCCACAGAAAGTGCACCTTATCTAACCAGAATTCACACTTACTAAATTTGGAATAAAGTTGGTGCTCCCTTGGGACCTGTAACACCGCCTGAAGATATGTAGCATGCTCTTCCTCACAAGAAGAATACACCAAGATATCATCCACAAATACTACTACCAACTGATCCAGATAGGCCTTGAAAATCTGGTTCATCAAATCCATGAAAGCTGTCGGAGCATTGGTCAAGCCGAAAGGCATAACCAAAAACTCATAATGTCCATACCGAGTCTTAAAAGTTGTCTTACTCACATTTGATTGATAGATCCTCAACTGATAATACCCTGACCTCGAGTCAATCTTCGAAAACACATTGGCATACTGCAGTTGATCCATCAGATCATCAATCCTCGTAAGTGGGTACTTGTTCTTTACTATCACTTGGTTCAGTTGTCTATAATCACTACACAGCCTCAAAGCACCGTCCTTATTTCTAACAAACAGAATAGGAGCACCCCACGGAGAAGTATTGGGCAGATAAAATCCTTATCTAGTAATTCATGTAACTTCGCCTTCAACTCAGCAAGTTCGGCTGGAACCATCCAGTACGAAGCCTTAGACAAGGGTGTCGTACCCGGTGCGAGCTCAATAGTGAACTAAACCTCCCGCTGAGGAGGAAGGCTAGGCAACTCCGCAGGAAACACATCGATAAAATCACACACTATAGGCACATCCAAAGGGCTGGAAATACTATCCTCATGAGCAATAACCACTGAGGCGAAGAAAGCCTCATAACCACCAACAAGCAACCTCAGAGCCTTAAAAGCATAAATGAGAATACCACGAGAGGAGAGCCTAATACCTTGGAAGTAGAAGGCTGGAATGCCCAGAATGGAAAAGTGCACCCTCTTCCTGTGGCAATCTACCTCAACATAAAAGGCCTCCAACCAGTCCATGCCCAAGATCACATCTAAGTTTCGAATAACGAGCACAACCAACTGGGCTGGTAGCTGATGCCCCACAATGGCTAAGGAACCTCACTCAAACAGTTATAAGTCAATAGAAAATCTCTAGAAGGAACCTCAACTATCAGCCCGCCAAAAATCTCATCGACGGGTGCAGAAAGAACATTCACGAACTGCTCGGAAATAAAAGAATGTGATGCATCCGAATCAACCAACACATGAGTGGAGTTCCTAAGGACAAAAATAGTACCTTCCACTAAGTTAGACGCATGAGCCTCCTTCCTGGCGATCGCAAAAACTCTCCTCTAGGTTATCTACTTCTTCTTATCTCCTGGGCCCTGCCCCTAACCATACTTCTATGGGCAACTCCTCGCCAAATGGCCCTACTGGCAACATGTATAACACTTGCCTGAGAATGCGGGACACTGAGTCCCACAGTAACGACCCGCCACCCTATAATCGGGGATCCGATTACTAAATGGGTACGGAATCATTAAAATTTGGAGCTAAACCAAGATCTTCAGAAGTCTGGGAAATAAATGATAAACTAAGCTAAACAACCTACATCACATCGAATTGTAAAGGAAGTGCATGAATTAAAAATTATTACAATTCGACTTGACTCAGCAAATAATTACATATTCCAATAGACAAAAATAATTAAGCGTACATGACTGAAAGAAATTAACAACTACATCGGGGCATACCTCGGAACAGTGGCTGTTGGCGCGCAATCCAAGACGAAACCCTCCACGCTACGCATACCTAGAACCCTCACCTGAAAACCGCAGGGGTGAGTCTCATCGAAATAGACTCAGTAGGGATCCTTTGATCCCTACCACCCACTCACGCACCCACAAGTGCAACAACACAAATATAGACAATTTAAATAAATAAAACAGTAAACACAACTCTCAAATATTCCCAAATTCCGATGTAAAACACATGCATTTGTAAATGCAACATAACTCTGAAACCACTCCACCACAAAGTCCACAACCAGTGTCTCAGCAAAACACACAAACTACGCAGCCGAACGCGAAAAACACCGACCCGCTGGGACTAAACAGCAACCCCTCAGATAGCGCGCTGGTTACTCCGGCTTGTCTACTTCTAGGTGGTTCTGCTTCCCCCAGCACGAGTGACACTCCGAATGTATCACTCCTACACCGGTACTAGATATACTCCGGGGTACTCCATGTGACCCTCTCTCTAGGCGTCACCCCACCACTCCCACACCGGCGCCATGTCACTCCCACACCGACACAGGGTGCCTAAGCGTTAACAACTGTCACTCTAGGTCCACAATTGCACAAAACACAACACAGTGCGATCCGATCACGTAGGAATCTTCGTCCTTAAAATACGTTTTCAAGTATGCATTTAACCAAACTATCTAACAATGTAAACACATGTTAATTGCATGAATTAATGGGGTTCTATCTTGAATCGCGTTGCCTGTGACCGACGTCATTCAAGACCCCTAAACTAGTTCACACGAGAACTGACCTCAAGGGATGGGCCTAAATAGCATCACCCATGGTTAACGTCATTCAAATGGCGTCAGCGGGTCGCGATGTCATTTACCACAGGAAAACCGAATTGTCCTCTTGCATCTGGGCCTAAATCGCGTCGCCCATAGCCGACACCATTTACAAATGGCGTCGCCCTGGCCCAACGCCATTTAACGCTCGAAGCAAGATTTTCCTGCGTCCTCCCCCGAGCCATAAAATGGGATTCCTCCTCCTAAAACCGCCCTAAAACACTTAAAATAGAGAAGGGGGGAGGAGAATCCAAATAACCATTTTAAAACCCAAGATTCCTCATTTTATAAAACGAGCATTTCACCCAAAAATCCCCTAAAACATGCTCCAAAGTGGGAAAAATATGGTTTTAAGCAAAACACCACGAGGATCGTCACCCTACCGGTTACTTGAACTCTTCCTTACTCCTGGCCGCCGAATTGCCACGCCACGTGTAACGACCCGCCACCCTATAATCGGGGATCCGATTACTAAATCGGTACCGAATCATTAATTTGGAGCCAAACCAGGATCTAGATATGTCTAGGAAATAAATAATAAACTAAGCTAAACATTCACATCGCATTGAATTGAACAGGAAGTACAAGAATTAAAAATTATTACAATGCGACTCGACACAGCAAATAATTACATTCTCCAACTAAAAAGAAATAATTAAGCGTACATGCCAGAAAATAAAATAACAACTATGTCGAGGCATACTCCGGAACAACGGCTGTTGCCGCGCAACCCAAGGCAGCACTCTCCACGCTACGCCTGCCTGGAACACTCACCTGAAAGCCGCAGGGGTGAGTCTCAACGAAAAGACTCAGTAGGGATCCTTCGATCACCACCGCCCACTCACGCACCCACAAGTGTAGCAACACAAATATAGGTAAATTAAGCAAGTAAAGCAGTAACACAATTCCTAAATTTCGATATAAAACACATGCATTCGAAATGTAACATGCACAACTCTGAAACCATTCTACCAGGGAGCCTACAACCACGGCAAAACACGCCAACCACACGGCCGAACGTGGGAAACACCGACCCGCTGAGACCAAACAGTAACCCCTCGGATAGCACGCTAGCTACTCCGGCCCAACTGCCTCTAGGTGGTTTCTGCTTCCCCCAGCACGAGTGACACTCTAAAGGTACCACTCCTGCACCGGTACTAGCTAACCCCGGGGTATACCAGGTGACCCTCTCTCTAGGCGTCACCCCACCACTCCCACACCGGCGCTATGTCCCTCCCACACCGACACAAGGTGCCTAAGCGCTACAACTGTCACTCTAGGTCCACGGTCGCACGAAACACAACACAGTGCGATCCGATCACGTAAAAATCCTCATCCTCGAGTACGATTTCAAGCATGCATTTAACCAAACTATCTAGCAGTGTGAAGATATGTTAATAGCATGAATTAATGTGATTCTGTGTTGAATCGCGTCGCCCAAGGCCGACGTCATTCAAGCCTCCTAAACTGATTCATGTGAAATCTGGCCTCGGAGATGGCCTAAAACGCATCGTCATATGTAGCCGCCTTTTGAAAGGCGTCGCTGTCCCTAGACGCTCATCAGTCCAGAGACAGAGTCTGTTATTTGGGCTAAATCGTGTCGTGGGTGGGAGCCGCCTTTCTAAAACGCGTTCTTGTCCCCCGACGCCATTTAACCCTCACAGACAGGTTCTTCCTCCGCCATCCCCCAATCCACGGGGTGGTATTTCCTCCCCCAAATCGTATAAAGACACAAAAAATGTGGAGAAGGAGGAGAAGAACCTAAATACCCATTAAAACACCCAAATTCTCGTTACATGCAATTAGTGTTTTCATCCCAAGAAAACCCCTAAACATGCTTCAAAGCGGGGAAACATAGTTTTGAAATGAAATACAACGGGGATCGTCACCCTACCGGTTACTCGAACTCCTCCTAACTCCAAGCCGCCAACCCGCCTCGCCACACGCCGCCGCGGTACCGCCGTGGACGCCGTTACTCCACCGGGACGTCGACCGCCGTCCGGAGAGAAGTGCGCCGCGGAGGAAGTGGTGGTGGTAGTGGAGGAAGTTGGTAGGTTAATGGAGTGGAGGGAGAGGAGGAATGGAGAGAGGAAAGGAAGGAGGGGGAAAACGATCTGCCGGCTCACCGGAGGGAAGAGAGGAGAGAGAAAAGGAAGGAGAGAATGAGGGAAAGGAGGGAGGGTTCGCGGGGTCAACCAGAAGCTGGGTAAAACGCGTCGTGCAAGCCCGAAGTCATTCAGATGACAAGACCGAGCCGTACACTGACAAACCAGGGTCGTACTCTAAATGGCGTCGTCCATGCAAGACGCCATTCAGACGATAAGACCGGGGCCGTACTCTCGCGCCCCAAGGCCAGCCCACGTGGCGCCCACGTGGCACAGCCTAAAACACGTCTACATTGTTGGACGCCGTTTAAACCGCGTCAAGCAAGCTCGATGCGAAACAGGAACTAAGTCTCAGCCCCATCAAGGCCCAAACTACGGGATCCGACCCCGAAAACTGACCCGATAACCAGATCCGAAAACCTCAATCCTTACATTCTCCCTCCCTAAAAAGAATTTCGTCCCCGAAATTGCTTGCTACAATTAACGAGATTGAAACGTAAAGATACAAGCTCACAAGAGAACTTACGAGAAAAGGTAGGAAAACTGCTCCCGCATCTCATCCTCGCGCTCCCAGGTCGCCTCGCCCCCGGAGCGATACTGCCAAATCACCTTAACCAGAAGCACAATCTTGTTCCGAAGGACGTGTTCCCTGCGATCCTCAATACGTATAGGAAACTCTGGAAAGGACAAGTCATACGCGACTTCCAACTCTAAAAAGTCCAAAACATGAGATGGATCCTGAACATATCTCCTCAGCAAAGAAACATGGAAGACATCGTGCACCCCTGCAAGACTGGGCGGCAAGGCTAGCTGATACGCCGTTTCCCCAATTCGAGAAAGAATGGGAAAAGGCCCAACATATCGAGGACTCAGCTTATCTCGCTTCCCGAATCTCATCACACCCTTGGAGGGTGAGACTCGGAGAAACACGTGGTCACCAACCTCAAACTCAACCGGTCTCCTACGAGTGTCTACATAACTCTTTTGTCTGCTCTGAGCTGTAATCAACCTCTACTGCACCACTCTGGCAACCTCAGCACACTGCTGAACCAACTCTGGTGCTGCTATCTGCCTCTCGCCAATCTCAGACAATTCACAGGGGATCGACACGGCCGCCCGTACAATGCCTCATAAGGCACCATGCCGATACTAGAATGATAACTGTTGTTGTAAGCAAACTCCACTGTAGACAAGTGCTGCTCCCAAGAACCTCCCCAGTCTAGGCAACATGTCCTGAGCATATCCTCCTGAGTCTGAATGGTCCTCTCCGACTGCCCATCAGTCTCGGGATGATAGGCCGAGCTGAAGGCTAACTGCGTGCCCAAGGCCTTCTGAAAACTCTTCCAGAACCTAGAAATAAATCTCGGATCCCGGTCTGACACGATGGATAAGGGCACCCCGTGCAAAGAGATGATCCGATCTACAAACAGCTTAGCCAACTTACCGACTGACTAGTCCTTCCTAATAGTCAGGAAGTGTGCCGACGTGGTCAATCGATCAACAATGACCCAGATCGCGTCTCTTCTGCCAGGGGACACAAGTAATCCCATCACAAAGTCCATAGTCACATGCTCCCATTTCCATTCCGGAATCGGCAAAGGCTGCAACAACCCTCCTGGTCTCTGATGTTCTGCCTTAACCTACTAACAAGTCAGGCACCTTGCCACATACTCAGCCACGTCCTTCTTCATACCAGGCCACCAAAAGTGCCTCCTCAAATAATGATATATCTTAGTCGTTCCGAGATGCACTGCATATCTAGAACGGTGCGTCTCATCCAGGACACTTCTGCGCACGTCCTCCTCGGCTGGAACATAGAGTCTGCCTCTAAACCTAACTGTACCATCATCCCACAATTCCACCTCTAGTGTCTGGAGAACCTGCGGAAACTCTGCATCTGCCCTCTGAGCCTCATTTACGGCATGGTACACTGTTGGCCTCACAATTAAGCTGGCCAACACGGCTCTATCAGCCTCTCAAGGAACCCTAAAGGAAGATTCCACAACTTGCTCAAATAACCTCCATTCTCGAACCATGAGGTATGACACGACCGTCTTCCGACTCACGGCGTCTGCCATCACATTCGCCTTGCCCGGATGATAAGAAAGGTCGATATCATAATCCTTGATAAATTCTATCCACCTGCGCTGCCTCAAGTTCATATCCTTCTGCGTGAATACATACTTCAGGCTCTTGTGATCGGTAAAAACCTGAAATTTCTCTCCATACAAATAGTGCCTCCAGATCTTCAATGCAAATACCACAGTTGCCAACTCTAAGTCATGAGTGGGATAGTTCTCCTCGTGCTTCTTCAGCTATCTAGAAGCATAGGCCACAACCTTACCATGCTGCATCAGAATAGCACCCAAACCTCGACGTAATGCATCTGAATAAACCATAAATCCACCGGAACCTGATGGAAGCACCAGCACTGGAGCCGAAGTGAGGCGAGTCTTCAACTCAATGAAACTCCGCTCACATTCCTCGGTCCACACGAAACGAACTCCCTTACGAGTCAACTTCGACAAGGGGGTCGCTATCAAAGAAAACCCTGGACAAACCATCTATAATATCCTGCTAATCCCAAGAAGCTCCTGATCTCAGTTATTGTTGTTGGTCTGCTCCAATCCATTACTGCCTCAATCTTGGCTGAATCTACGGCAATGCCAACTCCAGAAATGACATGCCCCAGGAAGTGCACCTTATCTACCACCTGAAGATGTATGGCATGCTCTTCCTCAGAAGAAGAGTATACCAAAATATCATCTACAAATACCACCACAAACTGATCCAGGTAGGCCCTGAAGACCCGATTCATCAGATCCATAAAAGTCGCCGGAGCATTGGTCAAGCCAAAAGGCATATCAAAAAACTCATAATGTCCGTACCGAGTCCTAAAGTCCCTCTTACTAATATCAACCTCACGGATCCTCATCTGATAATATCCTGATCTCAAGTCAATCTTTGAGAACACCTTCGCAGACTGCATCTGATCCATCAGATCGTCGATCCTCGGAAGTGGGTACTTGTTCTTTTTCGTCACCTGGTTCAGCTCTATATAATCGATACACAACCTCAAAGAACCATCCTTCTTCCTGACAAATAGAACTGGAGCACCCCACGGAGAAGTACTGGGACGAATAAAACCGTTATCCAACAATTCCTGCAACTGCGCCTTCAACTCAACGAGTTCGGCTGGCGTCATCCGATACGGGGCCTTAGACAGGGGCGTCGTACCTGGTGCAAGCTCAATAGTAAACTCAACCTCTCGCTGAGGAGGAAGGCCAGGCAACTCCTCAGGAAACACATCTACAAAGTCACAAACTACAGGCACCTTCCAAGGACTAGGACTACCACTAACATCAGCTAAAACAACAGAGGCAAGGAAGGCCTCACAACCACCAACAAGCAACCTCTGGGCCTTAAAGGCAGGAATAAGAATACCTCGAGAAGGGAGCCTAATACTTTGGAAGTAGAAGGTCGGGATGTCTGAAATAGAGAAACACACCCTCTTCCTGTGGCAGTCCACCTCGGCATAATAAGCCTCCAACCAGTCCATGCCCAGGATAACATCAAAGTCGCGGATGGCAAGCACAACTAACTAGGCAGGTAACTCATGGCCCTCGATGGTCAAGGGAACTTCACTCAAACAGTTATAAGACAACATGAAATCCCCAGAAAGAATCTCTACCATCAATCCATCAGATATCTCATCAACAGGTGCAGAAAGAATATCTACGAACTGCTCAGAAATAAAAGAATGTGAAGCACCCGAATCAATTAACACATGCGCAGAGTTCCCAAGGATAGAAAGTGTACCTTCCACTAACTTGGATGCACGAGCCTCCTTCCTGGTGATAGCTAAAACTCTCCCCTAGGTCCTCGGCTTCTTCTGATCATCTGGACCCTGCCCCTGACCATGCCCCTGCGGGTAATACCTTGCCAAATGGCCCTGCTGGCCACAAGTGTAACACCTCCCAGAAAATGCAGGACACTGAGTCCCACCGTGAGTGCCACCGCAATGCCAACAGGCTGTCGGAAGCCTCTGAGCTACCTCCTGCTGAGCACTGGACACTGATTGACTCTGCTGGCTCTATCTGGGTCTGCTACTACCGCTGTTGCCGTTGTTTCTGTCACTGCCTCAAAAGAACCTCCTGAATCTGGAGCCGAGTGAAGACGATCCTGATCCGGACGAAGGAGCTGCTGCTGCTGCCTTTCCCCTGCCACGAACTGGCCCCTGAGTAGTCAGTCCCCTCTCCCGGGCTGACTGATCATGCTGTGCGTCTATTGCCGCGGCACACCTAACCGCCGATGCCAAATCTGTACAACAGTGGGATGCCACAAAACTCCTCAGATTGGACCTCAGTCCATCCACAAATCTCTCAGTCCGACGCTCCTCGTCTCATGAGATAAAAGGCACAAACCTCCCAAACGAAACAAACTTCGTCTGGTACTCAAGCACTGTCATGCTTCCTTGGGTCAACTCCATAAATTCCCTCTCTTTGACCTTCTGGACATGCCAAGGGAAGTATTGTGCATTAAATTTCTTCACAAAAGTCTCCCATGGAATCTCCCTGAGACTCCTATCCGCATATGACAGACTCTTCAAAGTGGTCCACCAGTCGTAGGCATCATCCTTCAACATGAAGGTAGCCAACGGAGTCCTCTCAACCGCCGCACAATCCATAGTATCAAAAGTCTTCTCCATCTCCCTCAACCAATGAACAGCCTCATCAGGGTCGGGACAACCGGTGAAATGAGGCGGTTTCAGCTTCAGAAATCTCTCCAGTTTAGCTGAAGACCCTCCCCGAGCACTGGAACTCTTACTAGGGTCTCGGGTCTGGTATCTAGCCATCGTGTCCATCATAGCCTCCATGAAATGCTCCATACTCGGCCTACCGGCCTCAGATCCACTAGGGACATCTCCCCGCTCTCTAACGACTAGCATCCTCTTCCTAGGAGCCATCTAATCGCCTACAATCACAAAAATCGAAAAGTTCTAATTAGAATCCTAAAACCAACACTACCGCCGTGCCTGTACGGGATAATGTAATTATTTGCCAAAATTAAGATATTTAACCTAGTTATTCATTTATTTGCCAGAACGAATGCTCTGATACCAACTGTAACGACCCGCCACCCTATAATCGGGGATCCGATTACTAAATCGGTACCGAATCATTAATTTGGAGTCAAACCAGGATCTAGATAAGTCTGGGAAATAAATAATAAACTAAGCTAAACATTCACATCGCATTGAATTGAACAGGAAGTACAAGAATTAAAAATTATTACAATGCGACTCGACACAGCAAATAATTACATTCTCCAACTAAAAAGAAATAATTAAGCGTACATGCCAGAAAATAAAATAACAACTATGTCGAGGCATACTCCGGAACAACGGCTGTTGCGGCGCAACCCAAGGCAGCACTCTCCTCGCTACGCCTGCCTGGAACCCTTACCTGAAAGCCGCAGGGGTGAGTCTCAACGAAAAGACTCAGTAGGGATCCTTCGATCACCACCGTCCACTCACGCACTCACAAGTATAGCAACACAAATATAGGTAAATTAAGCAAGTAAAGCAGTAACACAATTCCTAAATTTCGATATAAAACACATGCATTCGAAATGTAACATGCACAACTCTGAAACCATTCTATCAGGGAGCCTACAACCACGGCAAAACACGCCAACCACACGGCCGAACGCAGGAAACACCGACCCACTGAGACCAAACAGTAACCCCTCGGATAGCACGCTAGCTACTCCGACCCAACTGGCTCTAGGTAGTTTCTGCTTCCCCCAGCACGAGTGACACTCCAAAGGTACCACTCCTACTACCGGTACTAGCTAACCCCGGGGTACACCAGGTGACCCTCTCTCTAGGCGTCACCCCACCACTCCCACACCGGCGCTGTGTCCCTCCCACACCGACACAAGGTGCCTAAGCGCTACAACTGTCACTCTAGGTCCACAGTCGCACGAAACACAACACAGTGCGATCTGATCACGTAAAAATCCTCATCCTCGAGTACGATTTCAAGCATGCATTTAACCAAACTGTCTAGCAGTGTGAAGATATGTTAATAGCATGAATTAATGTGATTCTGTGTTGAATCGCGTCGCCCAAGGCCGACGTCATTCAAGCCTCCTAAACTGATTCATGTGAAATCTGGCCTCGGAGATGGCCTAAAACGCGTCGTCATATGTAGCCGCCTTTTGAAAGGCGTCGTTGTCCCTAGACGCTCATCAGTCCAGAGACAGAGTCTGTTATTTGGGCTAAATCGTGTCGTGGGTGGGAGCCGCCTTTCTAAAAGGCGTCACTGTCCTCCGACGCCATTTAACCCTCACAGACAGGTTCTTCCTCCGCCATCCCCCAATCCACGGGGTGGTATTTCCTCCCCCAAATCGTGTAAAGACACAAAAAACGTGGAGAAGGAGGAGAAGAACCTAAATACCCATTAAAACACCCAAATTCTCGTTACATGCAATTAGTGTTTTCATCCCAAGAAAACCCCTAAACATGCTTCAAAGAAGGAAAACATAGTTTTGAAATGAAATACAACGGGGATCGTCACCCTACCGGTTACTCAAACTCCTCCTAACTCCAAGCCGCCAACCCGCCTCGCCACACGCCGCCGCCGGTACCGCCGTGGACGCCATTACTCCACCGGGACGTCGGCCGCCATCCGGAGAGAAGTGCGTTGCGGAGGAAGTGGTGGTGGTAGTGGAGGAAGTTGGTAGGTTAATAGAGTGGAGGGAGAGGAGGAATAGAGAGAGGAAAGGAAGGAGGGGGAAAAGGATCCACCGGCTCGCCGGAGGGAAGAGAGGAGAGAGAAAAGGAAGGAGAGAATGAGGGAAAGGTGGGAGGGTTCGCGGGGTCAACCAGAAGCTGGGTAGAACGCGTCGTACAAGCCCGACGTCATTCAGATGACAAGACCGAGCCGTACACTGACAAACTAGGCTCGTACTCTAAATGGCGTCGTCCATGCAAGACGCCATTCATACGATAAGACCGGGGCCGTACTCTCGTGTCCCAAGGCCAGCCCACGTGGCGCCCACGTGGCACAACCTAAAACACGTCTACATTGCTGGACGCCGTTTAAACCGCGTTGAGCAAGCTCGACGCGAAACAGGAACTAAGTCTCAGCCCCATCAGGGCCCAAACTACGGGATCTGACCCCGAAAACTGACTCGATAACCGGATCTGAAAACCTCAATCCTTACACCACAAGCCGCCGCCGGTTCCGCCGTGAACGCCGTTACTCCACAAGGATGTCGGCTGCTGTCCGGAGAGAAATGCACCGCAGAGGAGATGGTGGTGGTAGTGGTGGAAATTAGGAGGTTGATGGAGTGGAGGGAGAGAAGGAATGGGGAGGGGAAAAGAAGAAGAAGGGGAAGGGGACGTCGGAGGTTCGGAGGGGAGGGGGAGGAGAGAGAGAGGAATGGAGAGAATGAGGAAAAGGGAGGAAGGCTTCGGAGCGTCAATTGAAACTGCGCCAAATCGCGTCGTCCAAGACCGACGTCATTCAGACGATACGACAAGGTTGTACACTGCCATATCTCTTAATGGCGTCGACCATACAAGACGCCATTCAGACGTAAAACCGGGGCCGTACTATCGCGGCCCAAAATCGGCCCACGTGGCACATTATAAAAAGCGTCCCCCTAATCCGACATTGTTTGAACCGCGTCGAGCTTGAGCCCATGCCCCAGCCTCACAAGGGCCCAAACCAAGGGGTCCGACACCGAAATCGACCTGATAACCAGATCCGAAACCTCAGTCCCTACATTCTCCCCCCCTTAAAAGAATTTTGTCCCCGAAATTACTGGTATAAAGATAACGAGATCGAAAATAATGGTACAAGCTCACAAGAGAACTTACAAGAAAAGGTAGGGAAACTGTTCTCGCATCTCATCCTCTCGCTCCTAGGTCGCCTCGCCTCCGGAGCGATGTTGTCAAATTACCTTAACCATAGGAACAACCTTGTTCCAAGGACCTGCTCCCTGCGATCCTCAATACGCACTGGAAATTCCGGAAATGACAAGTCCTCAGCGACTTTCAACTCTAAAAAGTCCAAGACATGAGACGGATCCTGAACATACTTCCTCAATAAAGAAACGTGGAACACGTCGTGAACTCCTACGAGACTGGGTGGCAAGGCTAGCTGATACGTCGTTTCCCCAATTTGAGCAAGAACGGGAAAAGGCTCAATATATCGTGAATTCAGCTTACCTCGCTTCCCGAATCTCATCACACCCTTGGAAGGTGAGACTCTGAGAAACACGCGGTCCCCAATCTCAAACTCAAGCGGTCTCCTATGGATATCTGCATAAGTCTTCTGCCTACTCTGAGTTGTAGTCAACCTCTGTTGCACCACTTTGGCAACCTCAACACACTACTGTACTAATTCTAGCCCTGCCATCTACCTCTCGCCAATCTCATACCAATTTACAGGAGATCGACACGGCCGCCCGTACAATGCCTCATATGGCGCGTCGTGCCAATACTAGAATGATAACTGTTGTTGTAAACAAACTCCACTGTAGACAAGTGTTGTTCCCAAGAACCTCCCCAATCTAGGCAATAAGCCCTGAGCATATCCTCTAGTGTCTAAATGGTCCTCTCTGACTGCCCATCAGTTTCATAATGGTAAGCCAAGTTGAAGGCTAACTGTGTACCCAAGGCCTTCTGAAAACTCCTCCAGAACCTAGAAGTAAATCTTAGATCTCGATCTAACATGATGGATAAGGGCACCCCATGCAGAGAGATAATCCGGTCCACAAACAACCAAGCCAACTTACCGACTGACCAGTCCTTCCTAATCCCTAAAGAGTGCGCTGACTTGGTCAATCGATCAACAATGACCCAGATTGCGTCCCTCCTGCCGGGTGACACGGACAATCCCATCACAAAGTTCATAGTCACATGTTCCCATTTCCATTGCGGGATCGCCAATGGCTGCAACAACCTTCCTGGTCTCTGATGTTCTGCCTTAACCTGTTGACAAGTCAGGCACCTTGCCACATACTCAGCCACGTCCTTCTTCATGACATGCCACCAAAAGTGCCTCCTCAAACAATGATACATCTTAATTGTTCTGGGATGCACTACATATCTAGAACGGTGCGCCTCATCTAGGACATTCCTGCACACCTCTTCCTCTGCTGGAACATAGAGTTTGCCTTTAAACTTGACTGTGCCATCATCCCATAACTCCACCTTTGATATCTGGAGAATCTACGGTAACTCTACATCCGCCTTCTGAGCCTCAATCACTACATGGTACACTGCTGGCCTCATAGTCAAGCTGGCCAACACGGCTCTATCAGCCTCTCAAAGAATCCTGAAGGAAGATTCTACAACCTGTTTATATAATCTCCATTCTTGAATCATAAGATATGATACGACCATTTTCTGACTCAAGGCGTCCGCCACCACGTTCGCCTTGCTCGGATGATAAGAAAGGTCGAGATCATAATCCTTGATAAACTCTATCCACCTGCGTTCCCTTAAATTCATATCCCTCTGCGTGAATACATACTTCAGGCTCTTGTGATCAGTGAAGACCTGAAACTTCTCCCCATATAAGTAGTGCCACCAGATCTTTAATGCAAATACCACAACCGCCAACTCTAAGTCATGAGTAGGTTAGTTCTCCTCATGCTTCTTCAGCTACCTAGAAGCATAGGCCACAACCTTACCATGCTGCATCAGAACCACACCCAAACTTCGATGAGATGCATCTGAGTAAACCACGAATCCACCATAACCAGATGGAAGCATTAGAATTGGAACCAAAGTGAGACGAGTATTCAACTCAGTAAAGCTCCACTCACACTCCTCGGTCCACACAAAACGAACTCCTTTACGAGTCAATCTTGACAAGGGGGTCGTTATTGAAGAAAAATCCTGAACAAACCGTCTATAATACCCTGTTAACCCCAGGAAGCTCCTGATCTCAATCACTGACATCGGTCTGCCCCAGTCCATCACTATCTCAATCTTGGCTGGATCTACAATAATGCCATCACCAAAAATGACATGGCCCAGGAAATGCACCTTATCTAGCCAGAATTCACATTTGCTAAACTTGCCATAAAGTTGGTGCTCTCTCAGAACTTGCAACACCACCTGAAGATGGGTGGCATGCTCTTCCTCAGAAGAAGAATACACCAAAATATCATCTACAAACACCACCACAAATTGATCCAGGTAGGCCCTGAAGACCCGGTTCATCAAATACATAAAATTCGCCGAAGCATTGGTCAAGCTGAAAGGCATAACCAAAAACTTATAATGTCCGTACCGAGTCCTAAAAGCCGTCTTACTCATATCAACCTCATGGATCCTCATCTGGTAATACCCTGACCTTAAGTCAATCTTCGAGAATACCTTAGTATACTGCAACTGATCCATCAGATCATTAATTCTCGGAAGTGGGTACTTATTCTTTACTATCAGCCGGTTCAACTGTCTATAATCAATGCACAGCCTCAGAGAACCATTCTTCTTCCTAACAAACAGAACTGGAGCACCCCACAGAGAAGTGCTGGGACGGATAAAACCCTTATCCAACAATTCATGCAACTGCGTCTTCAACTCAGCGAGTTCGGCCGGAGCCATCCGATACGGGGCCTTAGACAAGGGCGCCGTACCCGATGCAAGCTCAATAGTGAACTCAGCCTCCCGCTGAGGAGGAAGGCTAAGCAACTCCTCAGGAAACACATCAACAAAGTCACAAACTACAGGCACCTCCTAAGGATTGGAACCACTGCTAACACTAGCTACAACTACTGAGGCAAGGAAAGCCTCACAGCCACCAACAAGTAACCTCTGGGTCTTAAAAGCGGAAATAAGAATACCACGAGAAGAGAGCCTAATACCTTGGAAGTAGAAGTCCGAGATGCCCGGATGGAGAAACGTACCATCTTCCTGTAGCAGTCCACCTCAACATAATAAGCCTCCAACCAGTCAATGCCTAAGATGACATCAAAGTCACGAATGACAAGCACAACTAACTGGGCAGGCAACTGATGACCCTCAATGGTCAAGGGAATCTCACTCATACAGTTATAAGTCAACATGAAATACCCAGAAGGAACCTCAACCATCAATCCATCAGATAATTCATCAACGGGTGCAGAAAGAACATCTACGAACTGCTCAGAAATAAGAGAATGCGAAGCACCCGAATCAATCAACACATGCGCGGAGTTTCCAAAGACAGAAAGTGTACCTTCCACCAAGTTGGACGCACGAGCCTCCTTCCTGGTGATAGCGATAACTCTCCCCTGGGTCCTTGGCTTCTTCTGATCACCCGGTCCCTGCCCCTGACCATGCCCTTACGGACAACTCCTCGCCAGATTCCCCTGCTGGCCACAAGTATAACACCTCCCAGAAAATGCGGGACACTGAGTCCCACCATGATTACCACGACAATAATGGCAAGCTACTGGAAGTCTCTGAGTTGCCTCCTATTGAGCGCTGGACACTGACTAACTCTGCTGGGTCTGTCTGGGTCTGCTACTACCACTGCTGCCGCTGTTGTCGCACCGCCTCGAAAGAACCTCCTGAATCTGGAGCCGAGTGAAGACGATCCTGATCCAGACGAAGGAGTTGCTGTTGCTACTATCTTCCCCTTGCCGTAAGTTGGCCCCTGAGTAGCCAATTCCCTCTCCCGAGTCGACTGATCGTGCTATGCCTCTACTGCTGCGGCACACTTAACTGCCAATGCCAAGTCTATACAACAGTGGGACGCCACAAAACTCCTTAAGTTGGACCTCAGTCCATTCACGAACCTCTCAGCCCGATGCTCTTCGTCTCCTGAAATGAAGGGTACGAACCTTCCAAGCGAAACAAATTTCATCTGGTACTCGAGTACTGCCATGCTCCCTTGTGTTAATTCTATAAATTCCCTCTCCTTGGCCTTCTGGACAAGCCTAGGGAAGTACTGCCCGTTGAATTCCTTCACAAATGTCTCCCATGGAATCTCCCTGAGATTTCTATCTGCATAAGACAAACTCTTCAAAGTAGTCCACTAGTTATAGGCATCATCCTTCAATATGAAGGTAGCCAATGGAGTTCTCTCAACTGCCGCACAGTCCATGGTATCGAAAGTCTTCTCTAACTCCTTCAGCCAATGGACGACCTCATCAAGATTGGGACGACCGGTAAAATGAGGTGGCTTCAGCTTCAGGAATCTCTCCAGAGCAGCTGAAGGCCCTCCCCGAGTACTAGAACTCTCATTAGGGTCTTGAGTCTGATATCTAGTCATCGTATCTATCATAGCCTCCATAAACGCTCCATATTCGACCTACCGGCCTCAGACCCGCTAGGAACATCTCCATACACCCTAATAATTGTCACTCTCTTCCTATGAGCCATCAAATCACCTACAGTTACAAGAATCGAAAATTTCTAATTAGAACCCAAAACCTACACCACCGCCGTGCCCGTACGGGATAATGCATTTATTTCCTGAAATTACAGTATTTAACCTAGTTATTCATCTATTTGCCATACTGAATGCTCTGATACCAACTGTAACGACCCGCCACCCTATAATCGGGGATTTGATTACTAAATGGTACCGAATCATTAAAATTTGGAGCCAAACCAAGATCTTGATAAGTCTGGGAAATAAATGATAAACTAAGCTAAACATCCCACATCACATCAAATTGTAAAGAAAGTGCAGGAATTAAAAATTATTACAATTCGACTTGACTCAGCAAATAATTACATATTCCAACTGAAAAGAAATAATTAAGCGTACAAGCCTGAAAGGAAATTAACAACTATATGGGGGCATACCCCGGAACAGAGGCTACTGACGCGCAATCTGAGACGAAACCCTCCACGCTACGTCTGCTTGGAACTCTCACCTGAAAACCGCAGGGGTGAGTCTCATCGAAATAGACTTAGTAGGGATCCTTCGATCTCTACCACCCACTCACGCACCCACAAGTGCAATAACACAAATATAGACAATTTAAATAAATAAAACAGTAAACACAACTCTCAAAGATTCCCAAATTCCGATGTAAAACACATGCATTTGTAAATGCAACATGCATAACTCTGAAACCACTCCATCACGAAGTCTACAACCAATGTCTCGGCAAAACACACAAACTACGCAGCCGAACGTGGAAAACATTGACCCGCTGGGACCAAACAGCAACCCCTCGGATAGCGCGCTAGTTACTCCGGCCTGTCTAACTCTAAGTGGTTCTACTTCCCCCAGCACGAGTGACACCCCGAATGTACCACTCTTATACCGGTACTAGCTATACTCCGGGGTACACCAGGTGACCCTCTCTCTAGGCATCACCCCACCACTCCCACACCGACGCCCTGTCACTTCCACACAGACACAGGGTGCCTAAGCACTAACAACTGTCACTCTAGGTCCACGATCGCACAAAACACAACACAGTGCAATCCGATCACGTAGAAATCTTCGTCCTTGAGATACGTTTTCAAGTATGCATTTAACCAAACTATCTAACAATATAAACACATGTTAATTGCATGAATTAATGAGGTTTTCTCTTGAATCGCGTCGCCCGTGGCCGACGTCATTCAAGGCCCCTAAACTGGTTCACACGAGAACTGGCCTTGGGAGATGGGCCTAAATAACGTCGCCCATGGTTGATGTCATTCAAATGGCGTCACCTGGTCGCGACGTCATTTACCACCCGAAAACCGAACTACCCTCTGACATCTGGGCCTAAATCGCGTCGCCTATGGCTGACACCATTTACAAATGGTGTCGCCCTGGCCCGACGTCATTTAACGCCCGAAGCAGGATTTTCCTGCGTCCTCCCCCGAGCCATAAAATGGGATTCCTCCTCCTAAAACAGCCCTAAAACACCCAAAATAGAGAAGGGGGGAGGAGAATCCAAATAATCGTTTTAATACCCACCATTCCTCATTTTATAAAACGAGCATTTCACCCAAAAATCTCCTAAAACATGCTCCAAAGTGGGAAAAACATGATTTTAAGCAAAACACCACGAAGATCGTCACCCTACCGGTTACTTGAACTCCTCCTTACTCCTAGCCGCCGAACCGCTACGCCACGAGCCGCCGCCGGTTCCGCCGTGAACGCCGTTACTCTACGGGGACGTCGGTCGCTGTCCGAAAAGAAATGCACCGCGGAGGAGATGGTGGTGGTAGTGGTGGAAATTAGGAGGTTGATGGAGTAGAGGGAGAGGAAGAATGGGGAGAGGAAAGGAAGGAGAAGGGGAAGGGGACGTCGAAGGTTCGGAGGGGAGGGGGAGGAGAGAGAGAAGAATGGAGAGAATGAGAGAAAGGAAGGAGGGCTTCGGAACGTCAACTGAAATTGCGCCAAATCGCGTCGTCCAAGACCGACGTCAATCAGATGATACAACATGGTCGTACACTGACAGATCTCTGAATGCCGTCGACCATGCACGATGCCATTCAGACGATAAGACCGGGGCCATACTATCACGGCCCAAAACCGGTCCACGTGGCACATTCTAAAAAGCATCCCCCTAACCCGGTGTCGTTTGAACCGCGTCGAGCTTGAGCCCATGCCCCAGCCCCACAAGGGTCCAAACCAAGGGGTCCGACACCAAAATCGACCCGATAACTGGATCCAAAACCTCAGTCCTTACACCCACCGTGTGGACCACCGTAATGACAACAAGTCGCTGGAACCCTCTGGACTGCCTCCTATTGCGCACTGGCCGCTGACTGACTCTATTCGGTCTTCTTGGGTCTGCTGTTGCCACTGCTACCACTACTACCTCAGAAGAACGTCTTGAATCTAGAGCCGAGCGAAGACGATCCCGAACCGGATGAAGGAGTTGTTGCTGTTGCGGTCTTCCCCTTGCCGTATGTCGGTCCTTGAGCTGTCAATCCCGCTCTCGAGCCATCTGATTATGTTGCGCCTCTGCTGCTGCTACATACTTCACTACTGAAGCTAAGTCTAAACAAGAATGGGATGCCACCAAACTCCTCAAATCGAACCTCAATCCGTCAACGAACCTCTCGGTTTGACGCTCCTCATCCTCTGATATGAAAGGTACAAACCTCACCAAAGAAACAAACTCCATCTGATATTCGAGTACGGACATGCCCCCTTGAGTCAACTCCATGAATTCTCTCTCCTTAGCCTTCTGGACATGCTTGGGAAAGTACGTAGATATACATTAAAGAGCAACGTAGGTCTTTTAGAGTTCTCCATATAGTCAGATTGATATGTATGACACATCAAAGATGGCAAAAGGGGTAGAACTCTAAGACATGGATGATGATCTAAGGACCTATGATGAGACTTTTAGTAGATTTGACTTCGAGAATGGCAAGAGGGCAAAAATTCTGACAACTAGTCCATGTATACTAACCAAGTTTGGAATATGGTGGACTTGCTTTAAGATATAGTATATGTGGGTGGCAAGTAGATCTTCAGATGGAAGATCAGTACTGATGGACTGTTTGATACTTATGTGGCAAGATTAATGGCCAAAAGTTATCATTAAAGTCAAAGTGTTGACTATGACGAAACCTTCTTGACAGTTGCTGTAATTATGTAAATTAGAATTCTTCTTGCATAACTGCATGTCATGACGGTGACAAATGATAGATGGATGTTAAAACAACTCATCAATGAAGTGAATTCCACATATATAATCAAGGAACAAAAGGGGCTCATCAAAATAGGATTAATTGATTAACAGAGCAAAAGGATAATCGATTAGCATAAAAAACCTAATCGATTAATAGAACAAAGGTGAATCGATTTAACAGACTAAAGGGCTAATCGGTTAAAATTTCAATGGGAAATAAATTAAAAGAGTAAAGACATATTGACTAATTGAACAAAATAAAATCAATTAACAAAACAAGGCCTAATCGATTAACCGAGTAAAGGTAAATCAATTAACTGAACAAAAGAAAATCGATTAGCGAACAAGGCCCAATCGATTAACTGAGTAAAAGTAAATCGATTAACTGAACAAAAGGAAATTGATTAACAGAATAAAACCTAATCGATTAACTGAGCAAGATAAATCGAATTAATTGATACTATATCAATTATCTGCTCAAAGGAAATCAATTAACTGTGTAAAGGCGTAATCGATTAATAGAACCAATACTTGCTCGATTAACTGAACAAAATTGGACATAATTGATTATATAACTAATTTCTCTCTAATTAACAGCTCATTTTGTAACTTCTCAATGATTAAATTCTGATCAAATAATAGCAATTGAAATAAAAATTCTCAACACAAAAACTAAATTAAAATGGATCAAATAATAGCAATTGGATTAAATTAACTGAATTTTAATAAATTGAATTGATCTGAACTGGATTATATGATCAGATTATATCTAATTGAACTGAAATATCAACAATGGACTGATCATACTGAACCGAACTGAAATTAACTGGAATTAATCCAATGAACTATCATGAACTAAATTGAACTGAAATTAATCCAAATGGACTATAACGAATTGAACTGAAGTTAATCCAAAGGGACAGTAACGAACTGAATAAATCGAAAATCAGTCCAAATGAACTGGAATATTCAAAGTGAACTGAATCAAACAATTTGAACTGAAATCTAATGAATTGAACTAATTTTGAACTTAACATATTTTAAAGGATCATCATGGATCATCAAACAAATAGGCATAATTTAGGACTGTCAGATATTTGTGCCAAAATAGATTAAATCACATACATATCACATTAGAATGTACCAACATGCATTCCAACCCTCTCCTAAGGCAACAAACAAACGCACAGTACCTAGCCCCAGTGCTAAGTCTTGGTGTATGCAGCACTGAGGAGTCTTATGTCCTAACCTATTGCCAGCAAGTTTTTGACCAACCTTATGAATGCTTATACTGTTGGCCCAAAAATCTTCTTAGTGAGAGCAATATCTGATTCTGAATTGTCACATAAATGCACAAATTTCAGGAACTTCAACAAACAGAGCCCTAGATTTCAACAACAAGGCCATCAAACTTGAAATCCAAACAGATTTAATAAAGAAGGCATAGAATTGAATGAATTGATAGGTCTCTTCAATTGGGACAAAAGAAGGTTATCATGAAATCACATAAGAATAATCTGAACTATATTTCTAAGAAAACAAAAATGAAAGAATTGAATATGAATACTGATCAAATCTAGATTTCTGAGAAGAACTAAAGAACAAAGTATAAATTTAAAGAAGAACTGATGAGCAGATCAAATTCCACTTTATAACCATTGTTATATTTAGATGTAAAAGTATATATGAAGCATTTCAGATCCGAATGTAGATCAATTCCATGGATAAATCCTTAGATCAGAAAAAAAAACTTAAGAAGAATATATCATATTTGAATGAAATAAGAATTTTCATGTATTAGAGATGAATTTTGGAACAATTAGAATAGATAGATCTCAAGAACAGTTTGATATCTTCAAAATTATTCTAATTTTCTATAAATTAAACTTGTTTCAGAAGATCCACTTACCTAACTTATAGCCGAATCCCTAAATTCTCTAGGCTTCTCCTAAAGCTAGGCTCTCCTCCTCCAGCAGCCGTGGCTCTCAGAAAATTCTGAACAAAATGAGATTCTAATGGTACTAAGGGTCTATTTATAGGTCTCTAAAATATCTCCATGCACGTCCAAAACCTGATCCCTTTCTCCTATCAAAATTGGATCCCAAATAGCTCTCAATGCAAATTCCGAATTGGCCACATAATTCCGCTACAACAATTCACACAAATGTTGACTTTTCTAAGTAACCTCCACTACCAGGCTAATGACCTTACAAGGACACCTATGATCCTAACAAACAAATCTACTAGCTCAACCAACTTCTAACCGATTGCCATAATGGCAAAAGACAAAATAACTAACTAACTATCTAATGGCCATGCTGCCCATTCGAATTCTAATACCCCTAATTATACAATGTCCCAATTAAATCACTTAATTAAATTTCTAATTTAATGTTCATATTAATTTTACGTAATAACTGAACAGGTCATATCATCCCCTTTCCCCTAAAGAAATTTCGTTCTCGAAATTTAAAATACCAACTTACCAAATAAATGAGGATATTTCTTCTTCATCTCTTCTTCTGATTCCAAGGTTGCTTCTTCAATAGAGCAGTTCCTCTGAAGAACTTTAACTAAAGGAATTACCTTAGTTCTCAACACTTGTTCTTTGTGATCTAAGATCTTCATAGTTTGTTCTTCATATATCATATTTGATTGGACTTCTAATGGTTCATATTCAACTACATGAGTCTGATCTTGAATATAATTATTGAGCATAGATAGATGAAATACTGGATGTGCACTAGATAGTGTTGGTGGCAATGCCAACTTATAGGCAACCGCTCTAATCTTTTCTAAAATTTCAAAGGGACTAATATATCTTGGACTTAACTTATCTTTCTTGTCAAACCTCATAACTCCTTCCATAAGTGATACTTTCAAGAGCACACGATCTTCCACTTCAAAATTGAATTCTCTTTTCTTGCTATTTACATAACTTTTCTGTCCACTTTAAGCTGTAAGTAACTTCTTCTTGATGAAATCAATCTTCTCTAAGCATTCTTGCACAATTTGAGGGTCTAACAAACTCCTTTCCCCAACTTCAGCCTAGTACAATGGTGATCTCCAAGGTCTACCATAGGGAGCTTCATATGGTGCTATGTCAATAATAGCATGATAACTGCTATTGTATGCAAATTTCAATAATGGCAACTGCTCATTCAAGCTTCCTTTCCATTCAATATTGTAGGCTCTAAGCATGTCTTTCAAGATCTAAATTGTCCTTTTAGATTGCCCATTTATTTGGAGGTGAAATGTAGAATTGAACTTTAATTGAGTTCCTAAAACTTCTTGCAAGCTTCTCTAGAATCTAGCTGTGAATCTTAGATCTCTATCTGAAATAATTAACATAGGCACACCATGTAATCTGACAATTTCTTCAATATATAACTTAGCTAATGCTTCTAAAGTTTGAGTTTTCTGTATGGCCAAATAGTGAGCTGATTTAGCCAATCTATCTATAATTACCTAAATCATATCATGTCTTTTCTTAGTTATGGGCAAACTAGCAATAAAATCGATGGTAATATGCTCCTATTTTCACTAGGGAATCTCTATTGACTGCAAAAATCTAGCAGATTTTTTATGTCCAACTTCAATTATGTTGACAAGTCAAACATTTAGAGACAAATTTAACATCTTTCTTCATTCTTGGCAACCAAAATTTGTACTTCAAATCTTTATACATCTTAGTATTGCTGGGATGAATAGAAAATTTAAACTTATGTGCTTTAGAGAACAATTACTTCTTAAGTTCTTCTTGATTAGGTACACATAACTTGTTATGAAATTTAATCCCTTTATCGGTATCCTGTGTTCAGTAATTTGTATTTTCATATTCATCATATTTTAGTGATAACACACTGTGAAATATTAGAAATTTGTTTTCTTGAGAATGAGAGAAATCCTTTTATTTCATTACTTTAGTTGCTGATAGTTTCAATCATAAATTGTGTAAGCTCTATGACTTAATCGCTTTCAGTGTTTCTCAACTCTTATGATTAAAGAACTAACTGGAACCTAGATTAAACTTTAGGACTTCTAGTAACTTGCAGTTGGTTCAACAATAATCGAATCTCACTCACTATTTTAATTTGAATCAGTTTCTCTAAGTGTTCTATTAGGTAATTAAGTTTCACTTTGATTAAAGTTAATTTAGTCACTTCGAGTAAAGAGCTTAAAATTCCTTATCAATTAGCTTTGTAAGCCTTTTATCAATTAACGTTCTAAATTCTCTATCGATTAACATTGTAAATTCTCTATCAATTAACGTTTCATAGTTCCATTTGATTACCAATTAAGTTTTTCATTTCGAGTCTATCTAAGTCTGACCTAGATTAACGTTTAAGCAACCTCTTCGATTACCTTGATAACATTAATCGAAACTAAACTTAGAGTTACGTTTTGTGTCTTAATCGAATCAAAGTTTTAATTTACATTTCGATTAGCATCCTGAGATGTTCTTTCGATAAGTGTTATAACGCTAATCGAAGTTTTACTCTCGGACTTCACATCGAGTAACGCTGTAAGTTTCACTTTGATCAATATTTCCAACATTACTTCGATTAGTGATGTACTTTTGATTACTAATCATAAGTCTCACTGTGATTACTGAACAATTTGAGACTTCAATTAGTAAGACATTTGACTTAAGTTTAGCATTTACCTCATACTGATTAAGACTTCGTTTAACGCCTTAGTTATCACTTCGATTAATTATTTCTTGCATTTTAAGTTAAGTCATTCTTATAATCTGAGTGAGAGCCACCTGTATTTCAATTAACAGTTTGTTTGTAAGTCAAACTAACACTCACTTACTGATTTCGATTCATAGCCAGATTCTTACTTTAATTAGCGTTTGCTTATGACTTATAAGTTCTTTTGCCCCTATTAATCCTTAAGAAGATCCTACCCTCCTCTACCCTTGGACATAAAATGTTCTCTATAGAGGGCTATTTTAGGGTGGAAGGTGAGGTTAGGAGGTCCATTCCAAGGTGAACTTAGGCAAAAACAAGATGCTATACAGGGCACGGGCCATGGCCATGCGAACATCACTTGCCATAACAGCCATGCCATGTAACTAGGTATTCTCTAATAAGAGTGGCTGTGTCACGTACTTTGTTATTCCCTCTCCTGTTCTTTATTTATTGTTTTATGCACCCTCTTCATAATGTTTGGATCCTATCCATCTTATACTTATAAAAAATCGAACTGATATAATTCAAAATTGATATGCCATGTGCACATAAGCATGTCATGGCGACTGACATAGTTAAATATGATACATGAATTATATGGTAAAAATACATTCAAATATAATTTGATTTAAAATTTAAATGGGACCGCTCAAAATATATAAGATATTTAATATAGATTTTTAAAAATTAAAATTAAATCATATAATAAATAGTGATTAATCAAATTATGAATTTTTATCAATGAAAAGTGAGTTTATTTATCATATGATCATACGTCGTATGATATTTCAAGTAGTAAACGTCCTTTAATATAATATATGAAATGAAAAATATTAAACATGTTTATATTACACGTGAGTAAAACAGTTGAGGTAAAGAAATGAGTATTTTTTCCTATCAGTTCTTATTGCCAAAGTTTTAGAGATTAAAAAATGTACGTGAATTATAATTTGTATAATACTATATTTAATTGAGGCTTTTTGCATATGTATTTTTCAAATATATCGTATTTATATGTATACCTCAAATTCTCACGTATTAACATCAATACTTTTGAAATATTTAGAAAACAGTACTGATATCTTTCAATCTAATAATTTTATATAAAAATTCTTAATTTCACTAATATTTTTTATATATATCCCTCAATGCATTAAAATCTTGCATTATGTACCTCCGACACGTCTGAAGATATCATGATTTATACAATGTTTTTGACATATTTCGTTGAAATTTATCTAATTTTGACGAGATGAATATAAATATAATATTTTAAAGAATTTAAAAATAATTTAAAAATATTAGTGATAATATATGAGAGTTGAAAGTATACGTACAAATACAATGTACGTAAAAAGTATATACACAAAAAAAAATCTTTAACTAATTATGCACTAGGATGTACGATGTGTTACTTCTTTCTGTAGGTCATCATATAACCAGGGCGCACCCTACGAAGCAACGGGTATCTCCCCCTCCTTCCCTGCACCGCCCACCTCCACCTGGGAAGGCGACGAAGGGTCGCAGTCGGGGAGCAGCGGCGGCCGTGAGGCATTTCTTCGGGTGCGAGCCATGAGCGGCAAAGGGAAGAAGGGCGGCGTCGTCAGCAGCGGCGACGTCAGCACCGGCGACTTGTTCCCGAACGAGGAGCAGCTGGCTAACTTCGCGCAGATCCCCACCAGCTTCGGCCACGAGCTCCGCGCCTGCCTCCGCTGCCGCCTCGTCAAAACCTACGACCAGGTTTTGGGCTCCTCCCCGCTCGGCTCCCTTCCGTCTGCTCCTGTTCCTTTCTGCTATTCCTTCTCCCTTGTTTTGGTGCTGGTACTAGGGTTCGGGCTGCTTTGCCTTGTTCTTGGCCCCGTTTATACTAGTCAAGGTGCCAGCTTTGTAGAAATTTTCATCAGACGCACCTTGGAACTAGAAATTTCTTTTATTTTCGTCTTATCTGATGCATGCCCTCTCGCTTTGCGCTGTTTGTTCATAAACATGGAAAATGGAAATAAATGCAGATGGGAAGAAAGGCGGAGGGTCATCTGAAACATCATATATGTAGTTGTCGCCTGGAAGGAAACTATGTAGGTCATCTGAAACATGCTATATGTAGTTGTTACTTGGAAACTATACATTTTTTGGTAGACAGGTTCTAACTTCCAAGTAAAGTGATTTTTCATCCTTGTTTTCTTCCTTTCTGTTACTGGATTGCTATACATTGATGCCAGTTTTGGGTAATGAAGTATGGCCTTCAGAGACTTTTCATCTTTCAGGAAAGTAGGAGTGTAGGTAAATAATGTGAGAGTAAAAAATGTGACGATGTTGGTCAGAAAAAGCCGTGATATATAGGGTCTATTTCGTACAATGTAAAATCTGTTACCTGTACAGATTTCCAGAAAAGTTGACCATAATATGATTGCCGAATTATGGATATGAAGATAACCAGTGGGTGTCTCTTTTAATTGTCTGAAGTTGGTGTATGTTGGTGAATTACAATGTTGTGGGTGCATAGCTGACTTTTGCTCCACTTTGTGTGATTCTGAATGATATTCTTTTGTATAGTAATGCTAAGCATTGTGCCAGATGTGGTTTTCTTTGATGCTTCCATAAAGACTTTATGTTTTCTTATTTTTCCCAACACTGTGCCTTCTATGTGATTATTGTCCTTTTCTTTGAACATTTATTATGTCCTATGGTACTTGTGCAGTTCAGAGAATCCGGTTGCGAAAACTGCCCCTTTCTAGAAATGGATAGAGATCACGACAATGTGGTGAATTGCACAACACCAAATTTCACGGGGTAGGTTCTCTTCTAAATGGCATTTCTTATTTATTGCTATCAGTTTGTCACTTATTTTATTTGAAGTGTAATCCATGGGTTCGTTCATAGTTGGATTACTTTTGATACCAAGTGAAGAGCTACAGTGATAATTCTGTTTTTTTAATTAATTCATGAATGGTTTCCCATTTGATAAGTCATTTTGGAGGGAATAGAGGAAAAACGGGCCTCATCTGTTGAATTTCCCTTGGATCATTATATGTAGAACCCTGCTGTTGGTTAAGTTCCTCATGTGGATGGTTGCTGATCTCTGGCTTCTCTTTTGTGACCACCCACTAGTCTATTTCATGGTTAATATTAGGACTACTTGTTATTTATGTGTCAGGGAAGGGGGAGATGTGGATCACCTTTTTGTGCAGTGCCCTTTCTCTCAGTCAGTATCGGGAGCCATTTTCCCTAACCTAGGTCTGGTGTGAAATTGTCAAACTATGGTTAGCATGTTGACAGCTTACAACAGGTTATGGAGGCTCGATATGGACAAGCAAGTTTGGTGGCTGGTCCTTTATATGCCATGGTATAGACTTTATGGATGGAGAGGAACTTTTTCCTTCTTCAGAACAAGTGCAAGTCCCTAAAGCATCTTACGTCCTGTGATTATGGTCATTTTAGGGTATGGGCATCGCTTCCTACCAATTCTTGTATTTTGGTGAAGATTCGTGAGTAGCCATGACACCCTACCTTAGTTTGGCCCTTTGTTTAATGGCTGCCTTAGTGTATAGGGTGGGGGATCCTTATACTGTATAGGGTGAAGGTTTTCTTGGGGTAGGTTTGTTTGTTTCTTCTTATGCCAAGTACAATCCACTTAAAAAAATAGTTGCATAGTCCAAGATCCATCCACCTAATTTCTCAATTTTGATCAGCATTAATTTAGCTTTCTCATGAAAATTTTCTTTATAGAACTGGAGATAATTCCTTTTATGTACACTTGGGTCTTGTGTTTTATAAAACAAACTCTTTTGTTGCTTCAATCAAAAAAGGAATGTGCTGATTGCTTATAGGATTTTAAACATTAATCCTTTTGATGGAACTTACAAAATTAATAAAATGCTAACCAATAGACTGGATTTGTGATGGAGAAATTAATGAGCTGGAAACAAAGTTCCTATTCAAGGCAGATTAATTGGGAGAGCTTTTTTGTATCCCATGAATGTATCCACGCTAGAAAGTGCCAATACAAGACGGGTTTGGTGGTCAAGCTATATTTTGAAAAGGCATATGATAGAGTTACACAGGACAAGTTCTAACATATATGTGTTTCGCGGATGGATGGGTGAACGGGATCAAGGCTAGTATTTCTACTTTTTTTGTCAAAGTAGTATTTATTCAGCTAGCCTGAATAATGGACAGCCTGCCCATGTCTTTCACAGTGGGAATGCCTTGAGGCAAGGGGACCTGCTTTCCAGTACTACTTGTTGATATCATTGGTGATGTGTAGAACGTAAGACAGCACAAGGCGACAAGGCAGTCCCTTGTGCCCAAGGTGACCTGGCGCCTAGGCGAGCGGCCCATTAAGGCGCTTGCCTAGGCTGCCTAAGGGCATGCAGCCCACTCAAGACCTGCCCAGCACACCTTGTTGCACAAACAACCAGACTTCTCTTATTTCTGTTTTAGTTATTAGAAAGAAATTGAAGGGTATTTTCATATAATTGACCATATTTACGTCAAAAAGGGAAATAGATGATCAAACTTCCCACTTTGCCTTGGATTCTTCTATCAAGGGATTTCCTTTCCTTTCCTCTCAAATTTAAACATTTCAGTATGTTTAACAGTTGATAAGTGGAGAACTATGATATTAGTATGTTGGTTTGCTTATTGTTTGTTTAAATATATCTTATACTTGTCTCTTTATATGGCATGCTTATCTAACCACTAAATGTCATGTTGGGTTGCTTTTTCTTTATTGACATACTTGAAAGTTCTCATTGGTTTTTTCCTTATTCATTTGTTAACATTTGTCATGTATTATATATTTTCCTTTTACACTATAAATATATGTTGAATATTGTGAATGCCACCTTTATGTACAAATAAAAATAGAATTTTATATTGTGGAGTATGTAGATTGTAATTCTCTTGAAACATACTAGGTTATATAAACTAGACTTAGCCTAGGCGCCTCGCCTTGTTGCCTAAGCAGTGAGGTGGCAGGCTGCTGCCTTGATCGCCTTGGACGCCTTAATAACAACGGTCTTATTAGAGCTTTATCCATTATAGGCAAGGGGTTCAAGTTACTCATGTCTAGTATGGTGGTGACACTAATCCTTTTTGACAGCGGAGGAGGAATGGTCTTTGTGATGAGGCAGCTGTTTGCGTTGTTGGAAGATGTGATCAGCTTAAGGGTGAACATGGATGGGTGTAGTTGTAGGAGCAGCAAGAGTAGGCTAGGAAAAGTATGGCAGACAGGATCCTGAGAATCATGCAGAATGGGATGTTTACCTGTCAGTTGGATACACAAGATGGATAGAAGATTGATTAGTTGGAAAGCAACACCTTTCATATGGAGGTAGATTGTTGCTCTGCAAGGAAGTTTTCTCTAACTTACCCATCTTCATCCTTTTACCATTCCATCTTCTAAAGATGGTAGGTAGGAAGGCAAACACTACTCAAGGTAGATTCTGATAGCATGGGAGTGGAAGGAGATGCAAGGCCTGGCATGATATTTGCTAGTGTAGGATCTATAAAGTGAGGAGGAAGTGGATGTTAAGGATCAAAAAATCTTCATGACTTCAACCTGGTTCTAATGAGAAAATGACTTTTGAAACTGAGAATAGAAGAGAGGGGATTATGGCTAGATGTTGTTAGACAAAAGTACCATAGGAGATCTAGAGTGTGACGTACTCCTTGCATCACGCATAGTGTCCCAAGCCTGTAAAAGTTTATCTTCAATGTCATGGAAAATTACTCTAAGATGATCAGTATGATGATAGGAATTCATAAATAATTAATTTAATAATGTGCAATTTAATTATTGCAAATATTCACATTCAATCTTTCTTATTGATTTAAGTGGAATGTGCTCGAAATAATGCAGTGAACAACAAAAGCTTCCATCTTACATCTACTGGTTTCTCTAAGGTCTTTGAAGTGTCCTATGATGCCTCTGGAGTTGGCATAGGCAGAGCCCTGAGTTAGATAAACATCTTGTTTCATTGTTTAGTGAGAAGTTAAATGATGTCAACCTTCCACTTATGATAAGGAGTTCTATGCAGTTATGCAATCATTGCCCATTGATGACATTATTTACTAATATAGGAGTTTTTTTCTCTTTTTGATGTAGTGCCTATCAAGCACTACGATACTTTAACTCCTAAAAAATCTAGGGCCTGGCATGCTAAGTGGATTGAGTCCCTCCATAATTACATCTTTGCCCTAAAACATGAGTTAAGGGTAACAAACCTGTGGGGCAGGTGACTAGCATAGTGGATAGGCCCCAACCTTCAGCGGGTTAAATTTTCCCACAGGCTGTAGGTTTGAGTTCCTGCATTTCCACAGACTAGTTTCCCAGCATGTTGTCCCCCTCCTCATGTTGAGTGGTTTGCTCAATATACTTAGGTGTTTGTCCTGGAAGCTACCCCCAACCTATGTTGGGATTTTCCACGGGTACTATCTCGTTTCAAAAAAAAAAAGGGGTAACAAACCTGTTGATGCTTCAAATAGTCGTGTTACTCTTTTACATGTTGTGAATGCCAAATGTAATTGGATTTGAGTTGATCCAAGGATAATATGTAACTTGTTAGGATTTTGCATGGATATACACAAAACTTTCACGGGGACAATTTACATTAAACATAAATTATCTTCTCCAAGATGGCTACTTGTTTAGAGAGTTTTAGTTTGTGTCCCCTTAGTACATATGTGAGAGATTTTGTCATGAGAATTGCATGCTGAGTGGGTTTATTCCCAACAAGAGTTCATTTGAGTTGATCCAAGAATAATATGTGACTGATTGGGATTTTGGAGAGAGATACACACAACTTTCACAAGAACAATCTATGTCAGATGTGGATTATCTTCTCCAGAATGGTTATTTATTCAGAGTGGTTTTAGCTTGCATCTCCTAGTATGTCTGTGATTGTCATATGGAAATTGCATGCTGGTGGTTTTGTTGGACATTTTGGGTGATATAAGACCCGTTGCTGTAGTTGAGGGTGAATTCTTTTGGCCTTGTCTTAAATGAGATGTGGTGAGACTTGTTGGTCGTTGTCAGACCTGCCAACTTGCTATGCAAAGAAGGCTCCCTTCTCGTACCATATGCACCTTGGTAGGACATTAGTATGGACTTTGCCCTCGGTCTTCCTCATCATGTAGCAAGGCGGTTTTGTTGGACATTTTGGGTGATATAAGACCTGTTGCCATAGTTGAGGGTGGATTCTTCTGGCCTTGTCTTAGATGAGATGTGGTAGGTGCATATGGTACGAGAAGGGAGCCTTCTTTGCATAGCAAGTTGGCGGGTTTGTTGGACATTTTGGGTGATATAAGACCCGTTGCCATAGTTGAGGGTGGATTCTTCTGGCCTTGTCTTGGATGAGATGTGGTGAGACTTGTTGGTCATTGTCAAACCCGCCAACTTGTTATGCAAAGAAAGCTCCCTTCTCGTACCATATGCACCTTCGTATAATGTATGGACTTCGCCCTCGGTCTTCCTCATCATGTAGCAAGGCTCTCCCTTAAAGAAGTTGCCCAGTTGCATGGTTTGCCTAATTTTTTTTTTATTCGATTGTAATGTCAGGTTAGCTACTTCTGGAGGATACTGTGGAAGATGTTAGGTACCAAAATTCAGTTTTTGTCGGCCTTCATTCTTGGGCTGATGGTTAGACAGAAGTTGTCAATAGAGGTCTAAGGGCTTGCTTTGCTGACTTGTTGGGGACTGTATATTTAGCTGGGACTTGGTCTTGCTGCTGGCCGAGTTTGCCTACAATGATTTGGTTAATCACTCTCTAGGCATAGGCCTTTTGAGATTGTTACTAGATGCCATCCTATGAGACCTATGGATCTCATTCTTTTACCTATTAAGTCTAGGCTAAGCATGGTGAATTATTTGCCTGGTATATATTCATGGTTTACATGTAGAGATTCACAGAAAAATTAATATTAGCAATATGCAATATAAGTTATTTGCATATTCTCTCTGTCGTTTGCAAGAATTTCAGGAGGGATATATACTGATGGTTAGAGTGAGACTTAAGAGAATTCCCAAGTGTGGACAGAGGAAGCTTCTGTTTGACATGTTTTCTTTCTAGTAGAGGTAATAGAACAACAAAACATGCATGCATGGTTTGAAATACATGCGTGAGAAGGCATTGAAGAGAGTGGGGGAAAGCCTAGGGTTTTACCGCGGCTTCGTCGTGCCTCTGAGATGCAGCAGCCGCAGCACAACAATAGCAAGCAGCAGCCGCAGCACAACAACAAGTGCAGCAGGGTGTAGCCATGGTAGCAACAAGAGCAGCAGTAGCATGGGCAGGCTGCAGCAAGGGGAAAGAGAGAGAGAAGGGTGCGGGACAGAGAGAGAGAGAAAAAAGGAGAGGAGGGCACCGGTGGGGCTTCCCCCCCACTGGTTGCCCATATACCCCCATCGGTGGGTGGAGGGGGGCCAGAAAAGGGGAAAAAAAGAGAAGAAAAAAGAAATATAGGGAGAGAGAGAGAAATAAAAAGAGAGAGAGAGGGAAGGAAGGGGGGTTGGGAGCCACTGGTGGGCTCCCCCCCATCGGTGACACCGACGGGTGAGGGGAGCTGCTGGTGGCACCCACCTGTGGAACCCCCACTCCCAACCGGTGGCACTCACTGGTGGGGGTGGGGGGTTGCCACTTGCTACCGGTGGCCACCCCCACGGGTGGCCACTCCCACCGGTGGGGGTGCCATCGCACCCCTCTCCTCCCTCTTTCTCACTCCCCTCTCCCCTCCACCCTATAAAAGGACCCCTAGGAGGGGGGCTGCAGGCTCTGGACTTCTTTTGGAGAAGGAAGAAGGCCGAAGGAGACTCTGCCCGGACCAATTCAAAGCTCGAGAAGGATCCGACACGTTGTTTAAGAAATTTTGTAACTTGTCATTCCAAATGAATTAAAAAAAGGAGAAAATTTTTAATCGATTCATTCATATAGGTTGAACGACCAAAGATTATGTAATTTTTAATAGTTCATTCATGTAGTTTGAATGGCCAAATTCATTTAAATGATCGGTTCATTCATATGGGTTGAATGACCAATTTTGTTTATTTGGTTCACTCATATCGTTTGGGTGACCAATTGGCTTGGTTCATTCATATGGTTTGAATGACCAAATTCTTGGTTCATTTATGCTCTACAAATGGCCAAAGTTGGATTGTTCATGCCATATGAATAACCCTAAATTTCAACTTCATTCTGGATTAAGTGAGCGAATCTTGTGCTCACCAATCAAAGTCTTGAATTTATACTCTTTGAATAAAAAATGAAAACTCATGGATTGTATCAAACATTTGTATTCATTCCTTTTTTTTAAAGTTGTGTGTTTGTGTTCAAGGGCATTATCAAATGGTTAATAAAGGGTTCCGATTATTTTTTAGCGTAATTAACATAGACTCATTGTCAACAAGGAAAGGTTAAATGCACGGATCTAGGTTTGATCCACACAATCTCTTAACTCTCTGAGGACTAACCCCAAATCCTTAAGGTCTAGATGAAACAAAAATAATTTGAATTAAACAAATGAAGGAATAATTAAAGAAGAAAAAATATTGAAGTCTTACAAATGGCACGCCCGGTGGGACAAGCCTTGCCTTCATCTCTCCGTCCGATGATGCCCTGACCACAATGTTATTAATGCTGTCCTATTTTGTGCAGGCACGCGAACACTCGAAGAAGAGAAGAAAAACTACCAACGGTCTCAAAGGTTACCTACGGCTCGCTGGTGATTGCTACCCATGCTCAATATGGGTATCTCACTTCCCTGGCATACTTTGGAGACTTCCCGGCAATTATTACATCTCTGTACTTCTTGAGAGTGATCCTGGCACCAGAGCCTACTCTTGAGGCGTTGAAGAAGCGATGCGCCTCTTGCGTCGGAAAGAACACGACTATAGACAGTAGACCCAAACGGGTCCTTACTATAAACACCATCCACCTGTCACCCGCCTCCTCCAACATGAGGTAGAAGAGGAAGATCCCAGCGACAAGCCCGTCTAACACGGGAAAGACCATCTTGGTGGGTGACCTCCGCATCTGTTTGGGTGGTGGGGAGCCTATCGTCCTTAAGGTCCGCCATGTCCCAACGATGCCTACTAATAACCGTTTTGGAATATTGCCAAAGGTCTGTCAGGAAGAGGTAATATTCAAAAAGAAGAATCGCAAGCCCTCTGCTCGACAGGGGCAAAGATTTGAGAAGAAACCCATTGCACCCATGTCGGGGGAAATTCTCTGGAAGATAGAAATCTCCACTTGAAAAAGATGTGGGTTACCAAGGAGGAAGCCCGCAAGATATACCAGGCCAGGGCTACACGGGCGAAGCAATCATCCACCAACTTGCCAGGCAAGAAGAACCGGCTGTGGGACCAATAAACCGGCCTCACTCTCTGCGAGGCCAGAAAAGGAAGGGCACCTACAAGTCGAAGAAGCAAATTCCTTAAAGAGTCTCCGTATTTGAGCGGTTGGGTGTCCCCGCCCAGACCACTCAAAAGAAAAGAGGAGCTACGAAAGTGACAGAAGATAGCATCCGGGTCTATACCTGTTATGCCTCCAGCTCAAACAATCGGCAACCTTCTCTGTTAGATGACCTGAATGAATTTGCTAACTTGGCTCAACGGGATGGGCCTATGACCTGTCAGGTAGAGCAAGCCAGATGCTGGTTACATCAAAGGAACATGACAGAAGATCAAGCCTACAATGGTGGTGCCTAGGCCATCGAAGGAGGAGGAGAAGATGGAGTAAACGCTCAAGAGAATGGGCGTGACCCCGAGCAGCCGAGTCAAGTCCAACCTCAGAGTATCGAGGAGATGAGGCAGGAAAATCAACAACTTAAGGCGCTACTCCTAGGCTTCATGCAAAAGTGAGAGGAGCATCAGAGGGCTGCTCAAATCCCCCAAGTGAATGCTCCACCTCCAAGGGTCGTCCCTATGCCCGCAATGATAAGAAATCAGGCCCATGGAGTTAATTTTACCCCCGATGAAGTACAGGAAAATTGGAGAGAAGAATCAAATCACAACGCTCAACAATCCCATGCTTCTGGAGAAGATATTGTTGTGTACCAGAAACATTTGATTGAACAAATTGTTGAGGCCAAGATCGCAGAGCAATGTGACGGGATAAGCACTTTTGACTTGTACAAGGTGCCATTCTCAGTTCACCATCTGTTCAAGAAGCTGCCCCTTAATCACATTAAGCGCCTTAAATTTTCAAGATATGATGGAGAAGGTTCTGCCTAGGAGTATATCGCCCATTACATGAGCGAGTCGGGGGAGCTGGCCACAGAAGAAGCGTACCTACTGAGGTTCTTCTCGACCTCGCTGACGGGCACAACATTCCAATGGTATGCTAAATTGAGGCCCAATTCTATTAGCAATTGGGAGGAAATGCAGAGAAAAATTCTGGACCACACTTCAAGGTGTCAGAACGGAAGGTTACCATTACCGAGCTGGTGGCGTTGAAGCAAGGCAAGAATGAGTCTGCCATCGACTACATTAAGAATTGACGAAATCTTAGCATGAAATGTGATAACCTGCCAGTTCACGAAGATGCAGTAAAACTCAGCAAGAGGAGCTTGAAGCTGGAAATCAATGAGAAGTTGATTGGAGCAAATATTAAAAACTTTGATCAGTTGAACAACATTGTATCAAAAATTGAAATGTTCTTTGCAGACAATCCGACAGTAATGTTCAATAAGGGGAAGGCTCCCAGACCTTTAATACGAAAGAAGTTAATGTTGTCGATTTTGTCTCGACAGTAGAAAAGGCAGGAGGCAAAGCCAATGCAAACGGCTCCACATCTAATACTAAGGGAGGTGGCAGGATGTCGTCTTTGTCTCTTAACGAGAAGATGAAGAAATCATACTCCTTCACCAAGGAGCATATTAGGAAGCTGTTCGACACCTGCATTCGGGCAAATCTATTGGTACTCCCGGAACTAAAGAGGTCATCAGAAGTCGGGAAGACAAACGATCTCAATTATTGTTTATATTATCGCATGCTGGGACATGTGATAGAAGATTGTTATCTCTGCAAGGATGAGATTAAGAAACTCATTCAGGAAGGGTAATAGAAATGGAAAAATACTTTGTGAGTCCACCCCAACCGCACCAGAAGCCAAGACAAACGTTTGTAGTAAACGTTGTTCACATGAATGAAGGTTCATTTTGGGATGATTTAGAAGAAGACATGAATTCCTCTCCAGAGCGAGAGGCCATACCCACTTATACCCCGGCGACGCCAACCTACACGCTGACAACACCCCTGTCTGAGGATCCCACCATAGATATGCTAGAAAAAATTCAAGTCGGCCTGGGACAACTGTTTCAACAAGCAGCAGCCTTGACACATAAGGTGGAAGAGCTCTCAAAGCAGTTGGCCGAGGTCCTGGCGGAGAAGAGGGTCCGTCGATCCATCTCGTTCGAAGAGTCAGAGTCAGAATATCAATGCAGAAAAGGTAAACAAGTGATCGACTTGAACAAGAAGCCCGAGGCACAATACAAGGAACGAGTATTTCCCAGAAGAAAGTGGTGCAATTATTGCAATGACAATCCTAAAGATATTGTGATGATTGAAAAAAGCCAGTAAGGGAAGCAAGTAAAGAAGAAGGGAGGATAAGAATTGAATGTAGCACATCCCTCGGGGAGAAGCTCATGAAAGAATATTCCTTTCTGAAGGAGAAGACCCGAGAACTCTTCAAATTGTGCTTGGGCCAGAAGGTGATGATCTTGCCGAAGTCCAAGAAGCAAGAAGAAATGTATGAGAAAGACATGCCTCGTTACTGCCCATATCACCGCTCTATTGGCCACGCAATCGAGCAGTGCATTGCATTCAAAGATGAGGTAGAGAAGTTAATTTGAAGTGGGGAGATAAACATAGGAAAATATTTGGTGAATCCTCTACGGCCTCACAACCGAAGTGTCACCACTTATACAGTTAATGTGTTGCATACGAATGTTGGGAAGAATGAAGTAGCACTGGTCGGCAAAGGGGTTAGCCCCAAGTTTGAAGAAGAGCCCCTACATCAATATGGGGGAATAGTCCTGAACAGGCCTCTCACTTCTCGTACTGAAGCCACTATTGATACTGTGGCAGCAATTGCAAGGGATATGGAAAAGCGAGGCCTGGAGCGGCAGCGAAGAGCCCTAGAAGAGGAAAGTGCGACATCAAATTTCTCTCGGGATGACTAAAAGAAGATTTTTGGTGAATTCCAAATGTTTCCAGACACTGTAGTAGAGCAGGCTATTAAGGCAACCTTCGACTGCAACCAACTACAACAACAATGGACTTTAGTCCAGAGAAGAGGGTGGAGCATGCGCATGCATCAGGGGTAAAAGAGAAAAAAGGGAAAAGCCTTCATTCGCAAGGCCCCGCCTCCAGAAATGATGGCTCAATCCCGCCTTGTTAAAGAAGCAGCCAAGAAGTAGATGAAAATTAGAAAGAAGAATGAGAAAAGGAAACTAAAGAAGAAAGAGGCCCAGACCAACTCAGTGATGGTGTCGAAAGAGATAACACCTCTGCAGAAACTACAAAAGATTATTGATGAATTAGAAGAATATGAGCAAGGATGCCCAGTAAAGAGTGTGCCACTGGACGAATACATGTCCTGGGAAGAAATTGAGAAGAAATCACGGTTAAGAAGTTGGCTGTTATAGCTCCATTAGTATATGTGGAATACATGTAAAGAAGCCTTCTCAGATGATGAAGCTGCTGCATTCTGGGAGGGGGACGTGATTGTAGAAAAGTTAGAAAAACAATTCCAATCATTCTCCTGTAATATGACCTCGATGTAGTTCCGAGCTGGAGCCGGTCCTCTCGATGACGAGATAAGGTGTGTATCATCCAGATCCAGAAGGCCCTTGGTGACATATCAAAGAAGAGGCAACTCGCAGAACCGGGGAAGTGGCCAAGATAGAGGCCACGATGATGGTCGTGGTAGAGGCAAGAGTGTCGCGAGCTAAGATAAAAGTGATACACTTTAGGGGAGAGATCTCGAAGCCAGCCTCCGAGCTAGAAGTGAGAGGAAATGTCTACTTTTACCCCTCGTCAGATGAAGGAGAGGATGCACAGTAGTCTAAAGAGTTAGGTCCCGCAACAAATCCCGAAGAAGCAGGTCCTTCGGCGCAGCCTGACGTTGCAAAAGATATAGAGGCCTTGGCATGTCTGTTCGATGAAGGCCTGAGAGTTGACTCCTAAGAGAAGGAGGCTCTAACTGAAGAAGCTCCAGAAGAATCAAAACAACAGAAGGCATTGATTGAAGCTCTGAAGAGCACAACTGAGATAATGCAAACCAGTAAGAAGGCTCGTGCAAGAGCGGATCGGAATATCTTGCAAACCATGAAAAGGATGCCGGCAGGCCTTAGCATCTGAGAAGCCATCTCCCAGAGTAAAGAGCTAAAGGAAGCGCTAATCACTGTCCTTCAAGACCGAGAAGCCTATGAAGTCCACATGGTCGAGATCTGTGCCGAATTATACACGGTGTACGAAGCCACAATGACTTTCACTGAAGAAGACATGTTGCTGTCCTATCCCTACTATAATAGGCCACTATATATGAGAGGCCAAATCAATGGACGAGAGGTAGATCGGCCCTTGATAGATTCGGGGTCCACCGTCAATATCGTGCCGTTCAAAACTTTCTAGGTTTTATACCTCACACCATATATGAAAAAAGTACAAGGGTACTATATCAAATTTCAATCAAGATGCGGAGGAGGCTCTGAGGCGAGTGGATGTGGAGTTGACTTTAGATGATTGGATGACTCATGTGTCATTCCTCATTGTAGACCCAATACATCTTTCAAGGCGCTCCTGGGGAGGCCTTGGCTACACAAGAATTGGGTTATCCCCTCCACCCTCCATCAATGTATCAAATACACCAAAGGCGACGAGCAACACCGGATCTTTGCCGAACGAGAGCCGTTCAAAGCCTATAATTGCCATCATGCGGGTGCACAATTATATTTTGACGAAGCAATGGACCTGGCAACTGGTGAAAGCCGTCGCGAGGGAAAACAGGTGGTAAAAGAGCTCTCTGATGGAGGAGGAGGCATAACCATAAATGAAGCCAAGGCTGAGAGGTTCAGATGGAAGCCGAAGGGCCTTGTTAAATACGGGAGGCCCGTCATTAACTTCATTAGTAAAGGGGTGGAGGCGAGTGCATGCATGACTCCCAATTTAATGAAGTTGGTCTCTCAAAGAGAAGTTCACACAGTGGAAGAGTTGAAAACCTTCATTTTGCCCCACAAAGATGATTGGTGGATTGTCGTTTACAAGGGAGATTTGGTGCCTGAAAATTCTCTAGTGGATGATTTCGAGTTGAAAGTCCCTTGACAAGAAGTCGAAGAGGAAATCCCAGAACTAGATGTTATGCCCTAATACATCAAGAAGATGTGCCGACATCAAAAGATTCCAGAAAAGCAAAGTGCAACAAGAAGAAAATTCTTCCAAGAATTGTGGTACCCAACTTAAGTGAGGGGGCAACCTCCCTTTTCCAAGCAAGATCGGAGGGGTCTGGGTTACGGACGACGTCGTGGTCCTTCTGTCCACTATGCAGTCAATATGGTGAGCATGTCATCATTTGAAGCAGAAGGGTAGACCTCAGAAGCAAGATTTGACAGTTCATGAGGGGAAGAGGAAGAAGTCATATTTTCTCCAGAATCCATTGTGGTTGGCTCAAATCTCGCCTGTAAACAGAAGCCTTCTCTAGAAAAACTCCCTTAAGCATTGGAGGAGCGTCCTGAAGCTAACAGTGAAGAGGGAGGAAGCCCCATACGTCTTCAATAAAAGAGTACACAAGTTAACCAAGTAGCTTCCCCGGAAGAAGAATCACTACAGTTAGCCTCTCTGGTGGGATCTAGTCTTATGGAGGAAGAGTCAGTTTGGCATGAAGTGTATGTTGCCGACATTAATGAAGAGAAAGACTTTGTAGACATTTAGCCAACTCCACGAGAAATGGAAGACGACGAACAAGCTACAATCGATGAATTGGTGGAAATCAACCTAGGTGGGCGGGGAGATCCACGTCCGATCTTCCTTAGTGCATTGTTGAAAGAGGAAGAAAAACATATATATACATAATTGCTCTTGGAGCATAGAGGCTGTTTTGCCTAGAACTACAAAGAAATGCCTTGCCTAGACCCCTCAGTGCCAGAGCATGAGTTGTCCATTCTGCCTGACGCTAAGCCTATAAAGCACCCTAAAGACGAATGTGCCCAGAATTGGTAGTGAAGGTGAATGCAGAAGTTGACTTCATCGAAGAACGTATATATCCAGTGTTGCTGGCCAATATTGTGCCAGTAAAAAAGAAGAATGGTCAAGTCCGAGTCTGTATCGACTTCCGAGACTTGAATAAGGCATACCCTGAAGATGACTTCCCACTGTCGATCACAGAAACAATGGTAGATGTCACTACAGGTTTTGAGGCATTATCCTTCATAGATGGGTCGTCGAGTTATAATCAAATCAGGATAGCCATTAAAGACAAGAACTTTACAGCCTTTAAAACCCCGAAGGGTATATTCAATTACAAGCAAATGCCCTTTGGACTCAAGAATGCTGGCGCCACCTATTAGAGGGTCATGACGAAGATATTCGATGAGATGCTCCATAACCTGATTTAGTGCTATGTTGACGACCTGGTTGTAAAATCTGAAAGAAAAGAAGACCATCTGGTGGACCTCTGAAGAGTGTTCGAGAGGTTTCGACAGTACCATTTGAAGATGAATCCCATGAAGTGTACCTTTAGTGTGTCCAGTGGCAAATTCCTCAATGTTGTGGTCAGATACCAAGGCATAGAAATCGACCCCGACAAGATTAAAGCTATCCGGGAGTTACCTCATTTTAGGAACCTGACCGAGCTCAGATCTTTGCAAGACAGGTTAGCCTACATAAGAAGGTTTATTTCCAACCTATTGGGAAGATGTCAACTGTTCTCGAAGCTGACAAAGAATGGGGCACCTTTTGGATGGGACGAGGAATGCCAATATGCCCTGTACAAGATCAAAGTGTACCTCTTTAAGCCACCGGTGCTGGGGGGGACGGTAAAAGGCAAGCCTCTAATCCTATACATTGTCTCCATGAACGCTTCATTGGGGGCGTTGCTCGCCCAAGAGAATGAAGACGGGAAGGAACAACCCTTATACTAGTTAAGCAGAATGTTGGTGGGTCCTGAGCACCGGTACTCCCCGATGGAGAAAATGTGTTTGGCCTTGGTGTTTACTGTGAAGAAGTTGAGGCACTATCTCTTGGCAAAAAAGTTCAGTTGATATCACGGTATAATCCATTGAAGTTCCTCCTCAAGTAGTCCGCACTGTCAGTGAGCCTGGGGAAGTGGGCCTTACTCCTCATAGAGTTCGATATCATATTCGTGCCTTAAAAAGCAATTAAGGGGTAAGGTATGGCCGAATTCTTGGCAGCTCATCCCATTCCCGAAGATTCTCCTCTGCGCAGTGAATTGTCAGACGAAGAGGTGTTGTCGGCACAAGAAGCAGTGGAAGTGCAACAAGCAGAAATTAAAATGTGTCAATTATACTTCGATGGGGCATCGAAGACTGCCACCATGCCGGATGACACTAATAACTCGAGTTGGAGCGGGTCTCGTCCTAGTCACTCCTAAGGGTGGCGTGTTACACCATTCGTGCACTCACAAAATCCTTGACAAACAATGAAGTAGAATATGAAACTTTGATAGTGGGGTTAGTAATCGCCCTGGAAATTAGTGCCCGGTCTATCCAAGAATATGGAGATTCCCTCCTTGTCATTAGGTAGGTCCTCGGGATCAGAATTGATAGCCTATCATGCTGCTGCTGTAAAATTAAGCGAAAGATTTTATACTTTCCGAATAGAACATGTCGAAAGGGGGTAGAATGCTCAGGCCGATGTCCTTGCCAAACTAGCCGCCGCTCTAAAGTTGTCACCAGTAGGCTAGGCTAAAATCTTTGTGAAAGATAGGAGACTTCCTAAGCTCTCTAAATGAAGAAGACAACTTAACAATATGCAAAGTCAACTTTATAGAAGAAGTGGAAGAAGATGACTAGCGGATTCCCATAATTAAAATCAAGGAAGGTTGGCTCCTAGATGATAAAGTTGAAAGGGTCCAACTATTACGTAAACCAGTGTCCTACAGGCTAATTGGTGGGGTCCTATACCGGCTGGTCCCTGAAGATAAAAAATGCGGTCTTCTTAAGGTGTCTTTCACCAAAAGAGGCTCGAAAGATAATAAAAGAAGTTCACTCTGGGGTCAGTTAGGCCTGAAAATGGAGATCGACATAAAAAACAAGGATTTCTTCTGGCCAATGATGTATGCAGATTGTGACAAGATTGTCAAGAGCTGCCCACAATGCTACGCTTTTGGACTAATCCCTAGAAGGCCTCCAAACCAGTTACATCCTACGGCCCCTACATGGCCTTTTGCCCATCGGGTATGGATATGGTAGGCCCATTCCCACCTTCGTCAAGAGGCAAGAGGGTGTAAATACATTTTGGCCGCTACAGAATATTTCACGTGTTGGGCAGAGGCCATCCTGCTGAAGAAAATCATAGGTGAAATAGTGTCACGTTTCGTTCGGCACAATATCATATACAGGTTTGGGACGCCCAGTCGAATCACTTCAGATAATGGTACCCCATTTAAGAACCAGACAATCTATAGATTGGGAGCTAAATTCCACATTGAGTGGAATGCATCTTCAATCTACTACCCTAAGGCCAATAGTATGACTGAAGCCTTTAATAAGACATTTTGTAAGCTGCTGATGAAGATCAGCGAGGGGCAAAAGTGCAATTGGGATGAAAAGATGCATGAAGCACTATGGGCCTACCATACGATCTACAAAACCCCTACGGACTACTCACCATATTCCCTGATCTATAGGGCAGAGGCAATAGTTTCAATTGAAATTGAGTTGGCTTTCTATAGGGTAGCTTTACATTATGAATGACAAGAAGGTGATCAAAATGAAGCACAAAGGTGCTATGAGGAGCTGGCAGACCTCGAAGGGGAAAGATTGGCGACTTATCAATGCCTGCAAGTCTATTAGGTTCGGATGTCCAGGACTTTTGACAAGCTGGTAAAGGAAAGAGTATTCAAGAAAGGTGACATGCTCATGGTCAAACAAAAAGATGTGTGGCCTCCCGTCTCGAGAACAAGTTCAAGCCTAATTAGATAGGGTCCTTTATGGTCAGCAAGGTGTACGAAGGGGGCGCCTACAAATTAGTTGATGAAAAAGGGAATATCAAAAAGATGTGTGGCCTCCCGTCTTGAGAACAAGTTCAAGCCTAATTAGATAGGGTCCTTTATGGTCAGCAAGGTGTACGAAGGGGGCGCCTACAAATTAGTTGATGAAAAAGGGAATATGGCATTTCCTCTGTTGAACGGGCACCACATGAAATTGTATTATGCTCCGGAACACGAACTTCCTGAAAATCTACAACCGAAGAATTCATAAAAAAAGGGGGGGGGAGGCTTAAAAATGAGATGCCCTGACAGACTTAATTGGTTCACTTGTCAAAAAGAGAGCCAGTTACGGGCAAAAAGGTCTTAAATCTGGCTAAGGTGAAATCTCGCAAGGGTCTCTCAGGCAAAAATGGAAAACCCTACTGTGCGAAAATCCGTAAGAGCGTCCAGGAAAAAGTAAGAAGGGGCTAGCTTAGGTGAAAACCTAAAAAGGCACTAAAGTTAGTTGAAAAAAGAAGGAGAAAAAGAAGGATGTTCCACCAGATCGAGACTCTCTGTCCCACTGGAAGATCTATCCTAAAGTTCACAAATACCCTCGGCCTCGGGAGCCGTTGTATCCCGAAGTTCACAAATACTCTCGGCCTTGGGATCTGTTGTATCTCAAAGTTCACAAAGACCTTCGGCCCCGGGAGCCGTTGTATCCTGAAGTTCATAAATACCCTCGGCCCCAGGAGCCGTTGTGTCTCAAAGTTCACAAATACCCTCGGCCTCGGAGCTGTTATATCCCGAAGTTCACGAACATGCTCGGCCCTCAGAAGTCGTGATATCCCCTCACAAAACGTAAGTCCCTTGGTTACCTGAAAGCTTTTGTTCCAGCAAAGATCAAATCCCTAGTCCCACCGGAGTCACCACATTTATTGGAAACTTCGTTACTACGAGTTTTGCCTGAGGCCTCCCTTAAAATCCCACCAACTTGGCCCTTAGGGAAGTCATAATTCCCTACCAACCCAAAAGGAACAAAACCTAGTCACTGTTAAAAGAGAGAGAGAGAGGAAGAAATGGCTTAAAAATGAGGTGTCCTAATAGACTTAATTGGTTCTCCCATCAAAATGAACTAATTAAGGGTAAAAATGTCTTTAACCTGGCTGAGGTGAAAACTCGCAACGGCACCTTAGGTAAAAATGAAAAGCCTTACTGTGTGAAAACCCACAAGGGCAAACATGCAAAAGTAAGAAGGGGTTAGCTTTGGCGAAAACCCAAAAGGACATTGAAGTTGGTTTAAAAAATAAAAAGAAAAAGGAAGAAAAAGAAGAATCCAACCCATTGGGATATGACAAAAAAAGGGAAGAAAGAAGGAAATACTCGAAGGAAAAAAGCGAGAAGAGAAGAGAAGAGAAGGTGAAGAGGAGGAAAGGGAAAAAAAAAAAAGAGAAAAAGGAAAAAGAACGAAAAGAAAAGAAGAAGTCATATCCCGGTGGGGGAAAACTCTCTCGGCCCATTTCAGGTAGAGATTGAGTTTTTCCACATCCTTACCCAGGGAGGATGTCAGAATCGTCAATGACGAGAAAACCTTTATGTCACTTTATATTAGTAGGTGACACGAAGACTTTCAATAAAGGGCTACGATTGAGGCGATGATGACAACATCTTCCCGACTCGGTAAAGCAGTGGAAAAAACTTAATTTCTCACCTGATAAGATTAAAAAAAAAGGGACGCAAAATACTCCCCGTTCAAAATCCCTTGCCCCACCAAGAAAATTCTTATAAACAAACACAAAAAAATGCATGGCTACTCGGAGCCTTTACCCCCTTGAAAACTCAAAGTTCATGACTACTTAGAACTTTTACCCCTTTGAAGACTCCAAAAGTGCATGGTTACTTGGAGTCCTTATTCCCTTGAAGACCCTAAGTTCATGGCCGCAAGGAGCCGTTATATCCTTGAAAAGTCGAAGAAGACCCTAATCCCGTCGGAGTCATTGTGTCTAGATACTTTGAAAATTTGGATCACGGGATACCATCCAAAATAATGACTACGGGGAGACTCGCGCCTAATTCGGCGACTATTCAAAACTCTCCAAATTTGACCTGTGGGGAAACAAGTTCCTTCTAAAAAAAGAAGAAGAAGAAAGGAGGAGGAAGAGGGAGAAGTTATCCTCTCATCATTTTTGCAACAAGAAGAATGGCAGGAGTATGTCTTTAGAAGAACATTTGTAACATACTACAATAACATGGTGCCCGAGACAAGCCCTCTGGGTAGCTCAAAGATACCAAAGTGTACAAAAGTCAATCTTGTCGCCGCGGCGACACATAATCTCCAGGAGGTGACTGGGGGTCATCCACCAAAAGTCGAAGGACTGCGATCTTATGCATGGATTCGAGGTGCTAGGCACAGAGCTCGTCCAGATGATGAGTGAGAGTGGTCGAGAAGCGAGTGTCTTCCTTCACTGATTCTTCCAAGAGTTACATTTGGAGGCGTAAGGCAGCCAGGCATGACTTCTTCCCCTCCAAAGCAGAGGAGTAGTATCTATCTGGTTCTGGACAACATGATTGCTTGCTGCCAGGGAAGCCACCATCCCCGTGAGAGTAGCAATCTCGTCTCGAATCACTGTCATATTGAGGGTATACTCTGCGGAAGTATCCTCAACCACCTCAATTGTCAAAAGAAGAAAAATGACAGATCGTCATGTGCAACATAGTAAAAAAGGGGGGAGGAAGAACTAGATGAACTGAAAATAAAAATTACAGACCTGACACAGAAGCGGCAGGCATAGCTGAAGAGGGAGTCTTAGGCCCTTCCCAACCATCCCAGTAGGCATCATCGAGTTGAAGGATGAGGGAGATAGTAATACAGTGTGTGCAGAATCCTTGGAAGCCGCCTCATCGTCAAGAACCTCTGATAATGGGAAAACATGTGTCATAGGACTTCGACAGAGCTCTCATAAGGTAGAAGTAGGGCTGCCAGGGTCCCCCCTAGCCGTGGAAGGCGAGAGCAACACAATGTGCATAGAATCCTCAGAAGTCACTTGGTCATCACTAGTCTCTGACACTGGGAAGACAGGTGTCGCAGGACCTCGGCAAAGCTCTCGCAAGGCGGAAGTAGGACTGCCAGGGTCCTCCCCATCCACAGAAGCAATAGCAACACAATATGCACAGAATTCCCAGATAGCGCAGGAGAGCCCGAGTGGATGTGAATGCTGGTCGGATCTTCTGCGGGTCCTATAAAATTGGTTATCCCGTAGGAAGAGATCAGACGTTAAGAATGCAATAAGAAAGAAAACGGAGGGCGGAAATAGGATGTTTACTGAGCACGGGAGAAACTACTAAAAGACCATCTGGTCTGGAGGTGATCAGATCTGTAATCACCTTAGCTGGGACAATGGAAACAATAAGCTGACCAGGAGTCTCAAATATGGTCGCCAAAGCCTCACCTATGACTGAGGGGACGGTGGCTTCCCCTGTCGGGAGCATCAGAACATTGGACACCATCCCTTGTCCCGCATCAGGCAAGTCCATGACTGCAAAACAAACGGGGTAGTGAAAATCAACAACAAACAACAGAAAGGAAAGCAAAAGAGAAAAGGGGAGCAAGCAAGGTGTTATATAAGCAGCTGCCGAAGCAGCCACAACTAGAAGAGAAACCCCCTCCGCTAAAGTGGCGTCTGAAACCCTACCACTGGAAGCCTGATCAGTAGGCGGAATGGCCAAAGGTGTAAGGTCGAGCTGAGCAAGGTCTTCCACAGTCAAATCTACACAGGAGAAAGAAAAGAGATCAGCCGCGTCAATAACTACAAGATTATATATGATTAAGAACGAAAGAGAAGGGATAAAGAGTCGTACGAAAGATGAGGGTCATCGTCAAATATGATGCCGTCCCCCATAATATCTTGATACACTTGATTAAATAGGGGGACATCTGAAAGGTTTGGCTCGAAGTCTACCCAGTCCAAGTCTCCGAAGTCCTCATTATCCCCCGTAAGCTTGATATTGGTGGACTGAGATACCCCCCTGCACTTGGAAAGGAAAGCAAGATCAGAAGCTTAAAAGGGGAGGGGGCACTAAGTAGAAAAGCATTGTAAATTCACAGACCTAAGGAGTAATTGGATGTCTCTGCGAATAGACCTTCAAAGAAGATGGATCAGGGATGCTGGTTCCTAATAAAGAGAAGGAAAGGATATAAGTGAGTCAAATCTGGCCATGTAAATAAAAGACTCCAGTAAATCCATAAAGGCAAACCGCATACCATTTGCGGTAGGAAGAACTTCGTTTGAAGCCCTAGAAGTAACAGGGAGGGAAGCAACATCGGCACCTATTATAAAGAGTATTAACCAAACCCTAATAAGCAGATAAAGCATAAAGCAGGTCTAAATAAATTAGCCGAGGGAAGGACGACGGTGTAGGCGCCTGGAACGTCCCCCCGTCGCCGCTGCGGGCTTCCGACCGAGGGTCCCTCCATTCGTCTTAGCACTGTGGCGATTTAAAGGGGGTTAGAAATAAAGGATGTGATCGCCAGGAGCATTACCTTACGGTCCCTGTGCTCTGCAGGATAGTGAGGATGTGATCGCGTTCTGTGGGAGCGGAAGATGGTGGTTTCCCCTTCTCTTCCTCTGGCCGGCCAGAGGAGGAGAGCTCGGTAGTCCGCGCGCAGGATCTGGTAAGAGCCCCTGAAAAGAAAACACAAACAAAGAAAAGAAATAGCTCGATTAGAACGGTGACATGTAGGATCCGTTCATGCAAACATAAAAATTAACTAAAATTAGAGGGAGACGCACCGGATGGGTGTTTGGGAGGGAAGGTGACCATATGTTATGGCCACCCACCTCCCGATTTTTTTTGTTTGAAACCTCTGGGGGTAAATAGGGATTGTTAAGTCATTCTAGGATATATGCATGCAGATAAGTGCTCGTGTGTGAAAAGTGAAATGATGTGTTGAAGGTAAAAGAGAGTGAAAGAGGGAGGATGTTACGGCATGGATGGAAATTGGAAATGCAATGAAGTGAAAAAGGTGAAAAGTAAAGAGAAGGTTAGGAAGACAAGCCCATTTGGAGTGACGTTCCTCCTGAAACAGTCCTCTGACTCTTTGCCCGCTTAACTCCTCAAAGCCGACCCGCTCCGAGAAAGAAATTCCTTTTTAATCCCCTTTCCCCAGCCCCCTTGCTCGAGGGAACCTGGGGGGTTTAAATAGATGAAGGAAAAAGTAGGAGGAAATAGGGGTCTAAATCCCCGTAAATCAACCTTCAGCCAATAGGAAGTGGTCAAGGGTCGGAGGTGATGCGCGCGACAGTCGCCGGAGTGGGGAGTGATCGGAGTAGTGGGGACGTGGGCGGCGAGTAGAGGAGATCGTGGGGAAGACGAGGTCAAGGTGGTAGTTAGGGGAGTGGACGGCCAGCCAACTTGCCTTCCATATGAAGTGGTGGAAGGCGGCCCGATTGGCCTTCGAAGGGAGTGGAAGGCAAGGGGGCTGGCCTTCCACAAGAAGGTGGTAAAAAGTGAAAAAGGTGGCTAAAAGGTGGAAGGCAAGGTGGCTGGCCTTCGAAGGGGGTAGAAGGCGATGGGTGGCCTTCGAAGAAGATGGAAGGCAATGGGCTGGCCTTCCACGGAAAGGTGGTAAAAAGTGGAAAAGGTTGGCCAAAAGGGTGGAAGGCAAGGTGGCTGGCCTTCTAAGGGTGTAGAAGGCAAGGGGTGGCCTTCGAAGGGGGTGGAAGGGGGACTGACTGGCCTTTCACGAAAAGGTGGTGAAAGACGGGGTTTAGTTAATGGGCTTAGTTGCTAGTGGGCTGAGATGGCTAAATGCGGGGATTTTGGTGGTAAATGGCTAATGATGGAGGGGACTTATGACCAAAAGGGTTGTCAAAAATCGGTGTTTACAAATGCCCCTCCGGGACACCTGTTTTGCAGTGGAATGGAATGGAGTGATAAATAGGTGTTCCGGAAATCGAAACTGATTTTGGACAGCCCGGAGAAGGATGAGCTATCCCCAAGGATGACATGCGAATGCGGCAAATGCATGAAGGCTGGCTATTTGAGTTGCAAGAGTGGTTTAGGAAAAGGAACAAAGTTCAGTACTAGAGAATCACAGTCTGTGGGACCTCCGGGTGCTGGAACCGCGAGGCTTTGGTGCACCAGAATGTAGCGATCTGGCCCAAGGAGATCTCGAGTATGAAAGGTGTAGGAATGTGACTTGAAGAGCTCTCAACACAACGGGCGCGCGGTGGCCTGGCGCATCATGGGATCGCCAAGTGAGAGAATCTCAAGCACACATGCTGAAAAAAGGAGGAAGGGGTCTTGCAATTCAAAAGGCTAACAAACGTACAAGTGCCAGAAACACAGATCATCGATGGGTTAAGCAGAGTGATGAATGATGGTCATTGCCCCTAGGGCGAGGATGAATGCTTATGTAAATGCATGCTGGGTTGAAATTTAGAAAAACAAATTCCTAATGCAATTCCTAATGCAAACATGAGGGATTTATTGGCCAATCGAATAGCTTGGGGAATATAGACTCCTCATTGTTTTGTTTAAAGAGGAACTCAGAGTCTATACGCCCGAAGTTATTAGCCTCATGTGTTTTCAATCCTACTTGCTTCGGATTTCCTGCAGCTGCAAGATCGCACATCAGTAAATGTAAATAATCAATGATCCACAATATCTTAATGATAAGCTGCAAGGAAACGAGGGTCAAAGGTCCATGTCGAGTCGAAGCCAGCACGGAAGATATGGCCATTCTCAAAGTAGAATGTCAATCCGGCTGCTTTCGGCTTCGACTCGACAGCAAAAAGTGTCCACCTTTTGGACAGAATCTTTTTTCCTGTATGCACAGAAATGAAGGGGAAACAGTTAGTAGTATCTGTTTTCGGCCCCTTGCCCAAAAGAGCAACTACCTTTTTCCTAGCCTTCGCATAGGGTCAAGAGGCCGTGTTACTAACCAGACAAAAGGAAGAATATCGAAACTGATGCAAGAAGTAAATATGCAAATGATAGCGGATATTAATAAGTGGAGTGTGTGATGAAAACATATTTTTGATTCCGCCTGCCTGGTGACTGCCCAAACTTAGGCTGGTTGGATGATGGAAGGGAAATGCACACTCAACCTCCCAGGTATCTTAAGCACACATCTAGATTGATTTGGGCCTCTAGACTCAAACTAACCTTGACCGGCTAAGACTCATACTGATGACAGTACCGTCATGCTATGCTTAGGCTCCCAGCTGCTTCCGATCACCAAGTTTGCCCAAAAAGTTTTCGAGGTAAATAATTTGCCCGACCCGGGTCTCTTTCCTCACAATCTAGAAGGTATGTGGTGGAACACCTTGGAACCCTAACGGTCAACCGCACGACGCTGACCCGGAATCAGACGCCGTCGCACCGATTGGTGACGCGCATGTATTGACCTAAGCCCGAAGTTTTCGAGAGTACACATTGAGATTATGGTTAAGAAGTTAGTTCCCCAGAAACATCGACATTACTCTTCACCCATTTTAGACTCCTGTGATCATGCGAGCATGTGACGGTTTTTGAAAAATGAACCATTTTAAAATGATGTTCGGTCTTTAGATAGCTATCTCGTGCTAACCTTGAGGGGGAAAAAGTGAAGAAATTTTGGAGATAAACCTCAAAGGAGGATTGACAAAACCGTTAAAAGGACGAGCTGTGACAAAACGGACTTCTTTTGACCTCCTAGATGCCCCTATTTTGACTTTTCAGGCCTTTATTAGATTTCATGGCCAGGCACGGTAACGACCAGGCTTTTTTCATGATTGTTTGAACCCCTTTTCTTTTTTTGTGTTTCTTTTCCACTCTTGACATTTTTGGGGTTATTTGATATTCCGCCTGCGGGGACACTGCCCTCTTCACGTGCTCTGGTCTTTTACATTTCAATTTTGGGCCCTTTTAAGGGGTTACATCTATCGGGTTATGGAGGAACCGCAATTTGTTGAGCTCGACCGTTTAAGGGCGTCAACTGTCCTGATCGGTCGAGAGGTGAAGAGCAAAGGTTGCATTTTGATAGTACACTAAAGACTTGGAACTCACTTTAAGAAGGTTCCCTTTTGAAAAAACGTGTAAGTGTGTGCATCTCATGATGAGCATAGGGATCCGTATGAAAGTAAAGTAGACACGTCCAAGGTTCTGGTGGACCAAAGTCTTAGCCAAACCTCAATGTTAACCCAACCTATCATGCAACTAGACCTAGACAGGGGGTTACATGGCAGTCACCAAACAGTTGGATTTTGTGTCTTTTCTAATTTTTTTTTGTCATTTTCATTAAAGTATGCACATATTTATAAATATTTTTGATGCTTTTTGGATATTCAATTTTTTTGAGATTTTGAAAATTTTGAATTTTTTTTGTATTTTTAAGGGTAAAACTTCTTCAAATAGACTCATATCCAAAGGAACAATTTTCAAATATTTACACTTATTTGCTAACTAGAAATGAAAGAACTTACTTACCTCTACAACTTGTAGATAAAGAGGAAGCTATCCAATCCCTAAGCGATTATGTACAAGACTCTGAGGGTGAGTCAGACATGTTGCAAAGGTGGGTCCTTGAGACACAGACCCAATGATGGCAGAATTGCCCCAGGAGTGTGCTACGACCGGTGATAAAAGCCTAAGAAGGGCAGGTGTGTGAAGTAGCAAGGGAATGAGAGCGGTGGGGACCTGTTCATCCCTCACTAAGGAGGCTCCTTGTTGAGTGGTTGGTTCATAGAACAACAACTGTATACCGAACTCTTCTGCATCTTCTCTTTGAACCTTATTACTTGTTTCCTTCAACTCATCCTCAAGATAGTGTATCTTGAGTACCTCTTGACTTTCCTTCACAAAGTGATCCAAGGGACTCCATTTTCTTGATCCTTCAGTTGGTTTGGTTAGTATGTAACCCAATTTGAATCCCGTAATGGTCGGATTTTCAAAGATAGGCTCTTGAATTCCTTGCTCTTCCTTGCCTATGCCAGATTCCGAACAATATCCCATTTTGTCCATAAGCTGCCAACCTATGCTAGGCTGGGACTTGAGCTGAGAGTCGACCGATGAAAGGATGGGCTCTGCCCCTTTTTCAGAAGTGATCATGGATGGAATTGGTTCAGTCGAGAGTGATCCCAAAGACTCAAGACAGGGAGTTCTCTGCATTTTGACAATCTTCCTATTGTATGGGAATTTATAGTGCTGATGATTAGTGGAGGGCACTCCTAGGGTCTGGTCCATCCAAGGCCTTCTCAGAACGACGTTGTATATGGGCTTGACATTAAGGATGTAGAATTCAAAGATCATGGCCACTGGCCCAATTTCCAGTTTCCCATTTGAGACCATCATGGAAGTAGACTCAACCTTTTCTGGGTCGATCCCTACTTTCTTGGGAGTCTTGAGCGGACAGACATTGATTGATGCCCCAGTATCCAACAGGATGGAGTCCAATGAGTGACTCCTGAGTGTTGGGGTCAAGCATGAGGGAAGGGATTGGCATTCAGGGGGAGCTACTCTTATCTGTGAAGGATATGGTAGGTGTCTGGGTGACTGAGAGAATGACATTGGTGACCCCCCTGATAGGAAGATCTTCATTGAGTGTAATGCGCTGGAGGAACTTGAACAATGTCTCCCTGTGTGTAGGAGATCTCCCAATCAACTCTAGGACTGTCATCTTAGCAGGAGTTTTCCCTAGATGCTGTAGGATGTCATACTTAGACAGATCTGAATCCTCTTGAGAGTCCAAGGGTTGACTTGTTGGGGGAATGATGCGATTTCCCAATGTAACACCAATCGGACTGGGATCCACTGCTTGATCTGACTTTAGTGGTTGAACTGGTGGTGAATTCGTTAGGCAGAATTGGGTTACTGGACCCGGCTTTGGTGTTGGACACAAGATGGATAGAGGAGACTCTCTGATTGGAATTGAGGGAGCTTGGACTAGAGTGATTGGGTTGATGACTGTTGGTTGTTCCCTAGATCGTATCAAGACTAAAGGTTTGTCTTGGATAATAGTGGAGACTCCTTGCAACGGCTCTCTAGGTTTGGTCATCCTAGTGGGGCACTCATGCCATATCCCAACCTCTTCATACTCCCAGTACTGTCCTCTACGATCGACATTTGGTTCCAAATTTTTGACAAGGGTGCTCACCCTTTCTAGAGAGCTAGATGGATCTTGGGCCACCTGATAAGAGGGCGGAGGGTCCTTGACTTTCAAGGTTTCACTAGCCTCTTTCATGTGCCCCCAATTGATCTTGACGCTAGAGAAAGGGGGAACTGCTGAACATGATTTCTGATTGGATTGGTTGTCTGATCTGGACATAGGACTGAGTGACCTAAAGGGTTGCCCCAAAGCACTCACCTGTTCATTGATTGTCACTCCCTCTATTGGTGGAGTTTGTGTAGTCCTTTTATTTCTGTTCTGATTTTCAAAGAAGGATGGCAAAGTGGAACTCCAGATCTGAGATTGAACTACCCGAGCTCGATTATAAAGTTGTGCGAATGTATGAAATTCGCTTAGCATGAGAATAGCTCGAAGCTGTGGGGTAGCGTTATTGACCAACATGGTGATAGCTTGAGATTCGGGGATTGCCACTTCCGCCCTAGAGGCCATTGCCCTCCACCTGTTGGCAAAATACGTGAACTCCTCTTTAGGCTTCATCTTCTCCATCACAAGATCAAATAAGGTGGGAGGCATGGTTGTCATATAACTAAACTGAGTGATGAATTTTTCGGAGATCATGTCAAAATTGATTAGGTCTGTGGCGGGCAAGGAAGAAAACCATCTTAAGGCCTCACCTTCTAAGGATTTATGGAACAAATGGACAAGGAGGATTCTGTCGTAGAGCCATTGATGGGAATCCATGAGGAAACATGACAGGTAATCATGAGGGTCAGAGGTGCCATCATATTTCCTGTACTCGGGGGCTTTGAATCCTGGTGGAAAGTAGACTAGTGGGAGCTTGCAATAACTCGAGAGGGAGTGCGGTTGTGTTAGGGTAAGTTCCTCGGCCATGAGCTTACGCACACAGGTTTCAACCTCACTTTTGTAAATGAATTCTTTCTGCTCTGGAGGAGGTGTAGTTGGAGAGACTGGAATCGGCATGACATGTAGAGCAACTGGAGTAGGGGTTGGCTGGTTAGTGCGGGTCTGAGCTCTGTTGGAAGATGTTTGGAGGTGAGTTCTCCGAGGAGTGGCATCTTGAGTTTTGCCACAGGAGGCCCACTAGATGAGTTGATCAGGGGTGTACCGTGATAACACGACAGTAAGTTCCGAATCCTCTCTTGGGTTTTGGAAGTTTCTGTTGGGGATTACAGGGTCACTTTCTGAAGAGGAAGATTCATCCAAGTATCTTGCCTTAAGTTCCTTTCTAGGTGTTTGGAACATGCCCACAAATGTTGGTTGTGGATCCTCTTCAATCTCAAACAGAGGGTTGTGTGTGACATTGTTACCAAACTCATACATGTCACCATACACAGTGTTAACGTACATTTGGTTCATTATGAAATACAAATCCTAAGCGATTTTATATTTCACTTGGAAGGTTAACTGTGTATTATGAGAGTCGGTTTCTAATAAATCAAGTTCAAACCCTTAACGATCCTGGAATTTTTCTTTCAAAACATGTTCCACCAAGGTTTAATTAGGTGTCTTTAAATTTTGAAATGATTCTCTCAGTGACACATATAGGTGGATAATTGTGAACAGAAAGGCTCAATTAATTCCTCACACAACACCCGGGATCTTATTAGGTGGTTTAAGTACAACCTGCTCGGCGGCCAAGTGGGAATCTCTGGCTCGCGGAGACTGACGGAGGTTCCCAACAGAATAAGACTAGTCGCACCCGAGTGGGAATCCTCAGGTAGAGAGTCAGACCCTGCGGGAGAGGTGACTAGAGATGTGATGCCGGCTCTTCCTTAAAAACCCATGCGGATAGCACCCTTGAATCAACCCACAATCCAGCAGACATAAAAGAAAAGAAAAGACAAGAGAACAGTAAACGAAAAAGGCAAACTAGAATGCAACAATTTAATCAGAAATATAAAAAGGACTAAAAAAAAATCAGGCAGCCAGAAAAGGTCGGCGCCTGGACGGCAGGGTACTTGGCCGTCCTAGAGCCTGGACGGCCAGGTACTTGGCCGTCCGGTCTGGGCGGCCAAGCGCTTGGCCGTTCAGGATCCTGGGCGGCCAAGTACTTGGCCGTCCACAGGAGCTTTTGTATTTTAAGTTGTCTTACCTGCGCGGCGAGCAAGAGAGTGTCCCACCGTGATCGCCAAAGGGCTGTAGGCGCCTGGAACGTCCCCCCGTCGCCGCTGCGGGCTTCCGACCGAGGGTCCCTCCGTTCGTCTTAGCACTGTGGCGATGTAAAGGGGCTTAGAAATAAAGGATGTGATCGTCAGGAGCATTACCTTACGGTCTCTGTGCTCTGCAGGATGGTGAGGATGTGATCGCGTTCTGTGGGAGCGGAAGATGGTGGTTTCCCCTTCTCTTCCTCCGGCCGGCCAGAAGAGGAGAGCTCGGTAGTCCGCGCGCAGGATCTGGTAAGAGTCCCTGAAAAGAAAAGACAAACAAAGAAAAGAAATAGCCCGATTAGAACTGTGACATGTAGGATCCGTTCATGCAAACATAAAAATTAACTAAAATTAGAGGGAGACGCACCGGATGGGTGTTTGGGAGGGAAGGTGACCATATGTTATGGCCACCCACCTCCTGATTTTTTTTGTTTGAAACCTCTGGGGGTAAATAGGGATTGCTAAGTCATTCTAGGATGTATGCATGCAGATAAGTGCTCGTGTGTGAAAAGTGAAATGATGTGTTGAAGGTAAAAGAGAGTGAAAGAGGGAGGATGTTACGGCATGGATGGAAATTGGAAATGCAATGAAGTGAAAAAGGTGAAAAGTAAAGAGAAGGTTAGGAAGACAAGCCAATTTGGAGTGACGTTCCTCCTGAAACAGCGCTCTGACTCTTTGCCCGCTCAACTCCTCAAAGCCGACCCGCTCCGAGAAAGAAACTCCTTCTTAATCCCCTTTCCCCAACCCCCTTGCTCGAGGGAACCTGGGAGGTTTAAATAGATGAAGGAAAAAGTAGGAGGAAATAGGGGTCTAAATCCCCGTAAATCAACCTTCAGCCAATAGGAAGTGGTCAAGGGTCGGAGGTGATGCGCGTGGCAGTCGCCGGAGTGGGGAGTGATCGGAGTAGTGGGGACGTGGGCGGCGAGTAGAGGAGATCGTGGGGAAGACGAGGTCAAGGTGGTAGTTAGGGGAGTGGACGGCCAGCCAACTTGCCTTCCATATGAAGTGGTGGAAGGCGGCCCGATTAGCCTTCGAAGGGAGTGGAAGGCAAGGGGTGGCCTTCGAAAGAGGTGGAAGGCAAGGGGGCTGGCCTTCCACGAGAAGGTGGTAAAAAGTGAAAAAGGTGGCTAAAAGGTGGAAGGCAAGGTGGCTGGCCTTCGAAGGGGGTAGAAGGCGAGGGGTGACCTTCGAAGGAGATGGAAGGCAAGGGGCTGGCCTTCCACGGAAAGGTGGTAAAAAGTGGAAAAGGTTGGCTAAAAGGGTGGAAGGCAAGGTGGCTGGCCTTCTAAGGGTGTAGAAGGCAAGGGGTGGCCTTCGAAGGGGGTGGAAGGGGGACTGGCTGGCCTTTCACGAAAAGGTGGTGAAAGACGGGGTTTAGTTAATGGGTTTAGTTGCTAGTGGGCTGAGATGGCTAAATGCGGGGATTTTGGTGGTAAAGGGCTAATGATGGAGGGGACTCATGACCAAAAGGGTGGTCCAAAATCGGTGTTTACAGACGGCTGGAACCTCTGAAGAAGGAACAAGGGGAGTCGAGAAGGCGCATTTTGGAAAGAGGTCCTCAAGTTCGATCTCTCTTTTTCCTAAGAGAGGAAGGATAAGTTCAGAAAGAAGACGAAATTAACGGCAGAAAATGAAAAGAAGCCAAGGTGAGAAGGTTGTCACCTGGAAGAATGACAGGAGCGGGGGATCGAGGCAGATCGAGACGAGGCCTAACAGCCTGCTGGCTCTCCTCCTCTTCCAATATTCGCTTCTTTCCTTTTGCGGCTTCCTTAGTAATAGCAATCAGGGCTTGTAACTCACTGGGAGTTGTCGTGGGGACAGAAACATTAGGAACTGCGGGATCTAAGATGGGGATCAGGTAGGAGCTAAAGCCGTGGGTCGAGGAGCAGAAGATGGGGCATCCCCTAATATAAGAAAAGGGAGTGTTAGGAGCCAAAAAAGGGGCTGATTCCAGAGCCTCAGTGTGAAATAAAAGATTAAGAAAAAAGGATCACCTGGCTGAGCAAAGGGGGTAGGAGGCTCTGGAATCAGGGTATGAAAAGACACGCTTAGTAGGGAGGCTACTTGGCCCACCGCCTTCCAAATGTCGCCAACAGTGTGGGCCCTCAAAGCTAGAAAGGCCTCACGCCGAGGTCCAAAGAGAAACAATGTCCGGCTGATATATCTGAGCTAGTGCCGAGCAGGGTCACTATTGAAGCTCCAGATGGGTAGTGTCCATCGAGGGCTTCAGAGGAAGGCCACAATCTGCAAGAAACTAGTTGGTCCACACATAATCGGGGGCTGCCGTCACGTAGAAATCTTCCTCTGCAGAAGACTATTGTTTCCCCTTCAGCTTCTTGGGAGACAAAGCGTCATGCCCTTTGTAAGCGTGATGAACTGAAGACTTTCTCGATCCCGCGCATGCCTGTGAGATACTTGGTGTGATACCCTGAGGGGAGAAAGAAGCCCATGGCCCTGGCGAGAAGACTCAGAATCTCGAATAAATTTAGAGCGTTGGCGAATATTGCCCCCGCGCTTGTGCCACCAATTGGCATAAGCTACAGTCATACCACCCTCATAGGTGGGAGAAGGCACTTGAGCTCTACCGGAAGCACTGGTATGCTGAAAACTGTTCCACCAAGGTCGGACCACCAAATGTCCATTCTGGCTTTCGTAAACCCGAGGAAGGCTAGAGAATATAAGGCTCAGAGGCACCATCTGGTCATATCCGAAGTTCTGTGCAAAGCGGTGAGGATAATAAGGCTTAAAAACAAATGTGCTTCCTTTCTTCAAAATAAGCATGCCTGGTCTTGTGCTTTGAATCCACCCCTCCAATACAGTTGTGTCGTGCCCCATCCCACCCAACCATGTATTATTCCAGGGGCGATCCGTTGCTTCTCTTTTGTCATAGAAGGGCCTGAAGTCCCGAGAGGAGTGGTCGAAATCTATCTTCTTCGGCTCGTGATAAGGAACAAAACCCAGGACATCCCGGGCATAAGTGAGCTGGTGTGCTCCATCTCCTTTTGGCTGCCCGACAAAGCGAAGGATAGTGGGGAAAGCACCATCCACCTGACCGCCGATGGGACAAAGATCAGCAAGTAGCAGGCCGGCCCATGCACTCACATAGTGGGTCACCATTACGACAGAACAAGACGAGGGATCAGTTGAACTGCACAAAGCTCCAAAAGAGTGATATATGTTGGCTAGAGCTGCAGGAGCAATGGCCAAGTGAGTCTCGGTGGCCAGGCGGCAAGTTGCAAGAAGCACCTCTGTCGCAATACACCCTCACTCCCATAGGGCACGGTGAAAGTAACCAACCAATAAGTCAAGGATGCTGCCACATAAGTAACATCTCTAATCCCCATGGGTTCTCAGTCTGTAGCTTTGACTCTACAACAAAATTGTGATGGGGAAGCTTATCTCTGTAAATCGGTGGCAAATCCCTTCTGTCCGATACGTTTGTCCCCTGCCTCCGATAATAGAAAGGGCCGCCGTAGAAGTAGCAAACCTATGCAGAAATAGAAACTCGGCCGTGCCCCCTCACGCCACCGTCCTCGAAAGATGTATGCTTCTTAGCCTTATACAAATCCCGCCAAACCATCAGAAGATACTGGTAGTAGTAGGGGGTATCATAGTGACCTGCTCCATTTGTGGTGCTCTTATAAAACTCGTCAAGATTGGCCTCCTCGTACGGCTCTCCCACTATAGGAAGCCCAGAGATGTGGTGAAGGGCCCACAAGTCAAATGAGGTATCTCCCTCAGCAGTGGCAATAGTGTTGTCCTCGCGGATGTGTACCTCTTTGCCAAAGCCTGTATGTGGCAAGAATAGTATGGATAATTGAATTGTGCAGCCGCTACAGTCTAGAGGCGGCCCACTCTATCTAGCAAATAGCTGTGGTTTGCCAGAACAAACTTTAACCACTCTGTCGCCTTGGGGTGATAAATGTGGGAAGCCCTCACTTTCAAGTGTCCCCGCCAACCTGGACGTCGATTTGACATAATATCATACAGTAAAAGCTGTGGCTCAAAGGGGTCATGCGGCGAAGCCTCAGGTGTTGCAGTAAGAAAGAGGCCTGAGAGGCACCTAGGCTGTGAAGAAGCATGCCGCCAACAGAAATCCAGACAACAGGCTGAAAAGTGTGGCAGACGCTGTGAGTATGCATCAAGAATTGGATAGGTCTAGTCTATTGTGGAAAAGGAAACTCCGGCACCCGAATAGTCAAAGGTGAGAAGGAAGGACAAGAATAAGCAACCAACTTCTCCATATCGTCACGCTCGAACAAAATAGCTCGCTTCAGGTCACAGCGAGCCACAGGGGTGAGTGTCTGCTCAATACTATCCTCTGTAAGAGTGAAACTGCTAAGTAGTTCATGGATGGATGAGTCGGAGGGAAGGTGTTGCTCAAAGCCTCCACTCCGCGAGAAGTAAAAGAAGCCCTCGCTAAAAGTGATACGGTCCCGGTCCACCGGAGAAGTATCCTCCACTGTGATCCTCAGGTGAGGCCGAGCCACATAAGTGAAACCAACGTTGTAAAAAGGCAACCGGACAATAGGCTGCTCGGGGTGGCCAGCCTCATCATGAGTAGGCACACCAGTGGGGAAATCTCCTGCTCCAGCCATAGCATTAGGGGAAGAAAGGTGCAGATAAAAAAGAAGATGAGAAAAGTCAGATACAAGACCAAACGACAAAAAGTAACATAACGAAATAGAAGTGCACAAGTTTTAATGAAGATACACAATGACCTGATACGGGTCAAAACCCAAGTCAATTTAGAACACCATTTATGGTGTTTGGGCCGAAGATAGGGTCACCTACACTCTGAAGGAGGACAAAAGTTGAAAGAGTCACAAAAAACACTGCTCAAATAACTTCTAGAAAAGAAGTGCCCGAGTTAGGAAGACTAGGATGCTCAAGGAAGACGGGTTCTCTCTGAATGTTGCTAAGTGCCACCAGAGAGTCAAAAAGGAGAGTGGGACACTCTAAAAATCATCCAAGGATAGAACCACAGGGACTGGTTGGACACTCTTTGGCTCACCATGAACATGAGACAAAGTCATCGCAAAGTCCCAAAAAGGTCAAAAATCCAATAGGACCAATGACGATGAACAGTCACAAGAATTAATCGTTTCTGATTGATTCAGAAAAGTGCCGGACATATTTTTTCACTACCAGATTGAAGTTCGTGAGAGTTAAGTCCAACATGACTACCAAAGAGTACCGCACATGCGTGGTATGAGCCGCAGTACCAGTTGAGTCTTGGGGTCAGACTAATGGTTTGGAGGAAACTAATGACCCAAATATTCTAAGTACTCAAACCAAGAAGCTTTAGGAAAGGAAAAGGACAGCACAAGCATGTGCGTGGGGCATTGGCAAAAGGAAGTCTAACATGCATGTAAAGTGGCCGACGTACACGGGGTGCGTGCCATTGCCTTCGCCTCTGACACCCGCCCCGTGGGGGGCATTTGTTTGACAAGTTTTCTTCCTAGTAGAAGTAAAAGAACAACAAAACATGCATGAATGGTTTGAAATACATGCATGAGCATGCATTAAAGAGAGTGAGGGAAAGCCTAGGGTCTTACCTCGGCTTCGTCGTGCCTCCGAGATGCAGCAGCTGCAGCACAACAGCAGCAAGCAGCAGCCGCAGCACAACAACAACAACAAGCGCAGCAGTGGCAGCAACAAGAGCAGCAAAGGGGAAAGAGAGAGAGAAGGGTGCGGGACACACACAGAGAGAGAGAGAGAGAGAGAGAGAGAGAGAGAGAGAGAGAGAGAGAGAGAGAGAGGGGAAGGGGAAAAAAAAAAGAGAAGAAAAAAGAAATAGAGAGTGAGAGTGAGAGAGAGAAATAGAAAGAGAGAGAGAAGGAAGGAGGGGGGGAGCCACCGCTGGCTCCCCTCACCGGTGGGGGGGGGAGGGGGTGCCACCAGTGCAGGAAATAAAATAAATAAAATCGACCTATATTTCTCCAAATAAAATAATCGACGAAACAAAACATTATAAGAGAGATCTAGGTGCAGGTCCAAACAATTTGTTAGAAGCACGTGGTCTTCCACGCGAGATGTACAATTGAATTTGTAGCTCAACGAGGGTGATATAGTCACTTGAGTACTTATTTAAGTTATTTCCTATTTTTCCTTGATTAAGACCACAATTTTAGGGTAATTTTGTAATTGAGTCAAATTTATGTTAAATGGAGAAGTTTGAATTCTACTTGAGCTAGGGTTTCTGTTAAAATCAAATGACTTATTTTATTCTGTTCGAGTCTCATTCACATATGAATTTGAGTGAGTTTGAGTCCCATCCGAACATGTAATCCTACACTATATATACAGATGAATGAAATCAAATAAGGCAAATTTGATTTGCAGAAGAATTTGAGAGCCTTGTTTTGGTTTATACCTTCTTTTTTCGTGGGGGTCCAAAGTCTTCATTCTTCTAATCCCATGCTCTCTGTGTCTATACTACTATACTTTCCCTCTTTCCATTCTGCTCATCATTCATTTTGCACTTGGTCATTGAAATCTCACATCCTGTGAGAGCCTGCTGGTCAGGTTCTACGTCTGACACCAGCAGGAGAGCACGCAACTACAGAACCATCAACAACCCTCTCTGTCACCGGTTGGACGTCCCTAGAATCCAGGCTTTCCTATGTAGAGTGATGCTTAATTACTGGTAATGCCACTGGTGACTTTGTTTGGCTTTATCATCACCATAGTTGTCAAGGCAGGTGTTCTTAGGGTCTGTCCCCAAGTGCCTAAGAGCTTAGGCACCCGCCTAGGCATTACCTTGGCGGTTCATCAGGAGAGAGAGAGAGAGAGAGAGAGAGAGAGAGAGAGAGAGAGAGAGAGAGAGACTCTGTGTGCATGTGTATAAGAGAGAGAGAGAGAGAGAGAGAGTTTAGTGGTGGGATGCTCTATGCATTGTGCACAGTGGCCCCCTCCTGGAATTTAAGAGACATTTAGACACAGAGGCCCTATTTCGGAGCCAGAGAGAGAGAGAGAGAGAGAGAGAGAGAGAGAGAGAGAGAGAGAGAGAGAGAGGGACTCTGTGTGCATGTGTATAAGAGAGAGAGAGAGTTTAGTGGTGGGATGCTCTATGCATTGTGCACAGTGGCCCCCTCCTGGAATTTAAGAGACATTTAGACACAGAGGCCCTATTTCGGAGCCAGAGAGAGAGAGAGAGAGAGGTTTTTTTTTTTTGGGGGGGGGGGTCAGGTGTTGCACTGTGCACAATGCCCCCTTCCGGGGACGCAGAGCAAGGGTTACAGAGAGAGAAAGAGAGAGTCTTGCACCCCCAGTATTCCTTTTTACCATCTATCCAACACTATGTTAACACTGGCCAATAGCTACATGTTGATTGTCTTCTTCGAATATATAATTGTTGCATTTTTTGCATGGTACTCTTGAACCTTTGGTGTTATTTATTGTCTGTGGACAAAAATAAAGTAGAAGCATTATTTCGGGCACATTCCACTTAAATTAATAAGGGAGCATGCATCTGAATATTTGGAATAATTAAATTGCATATTGTTAATTTAATTACCTTCAAATTCCTGTCATCATACGCTTCATCTTAGAGTCGTCCTGCATCACTTTCTGTTTTGCTCATTTCTTGTGTAGTAATGATTGAGGGTCCTTGGACGATTCAAAGCTTAATGATAACTTTAGTAAGGAAAAAATGAAAAATTTAAATATGAAGCCTCAGATCCTATGTCAGGAATTAAGTCAAATATAATGGTTTCTTCACTGTGAGTATAGTATATCTCTTTTAAATGTACCTCTTTCTTTTTTTCCCTATTTTCCTTTTTTGTTTATAGCCATTTACATTTCATTACATCATTATGTTTCCACCAATTGGTTGATAAGTCCTGTATGTCAGCAATTGACAAAGAGAGGCAACAAACTTTATATACCAAGCCGTGCATTTTATGTCAGGAATTTAGTGAAATATAGCACTTTCTTCAATGTGCCTACTGTATATTTCTTGTAAATGTGCCTTTCGTTCTTTTCGGATGCTAATAGGCATGAGCATTTCATTAGAAAGCTCATATTTCCTTTCACTTCTAGTGGTGAATTCTCTAGAGCAGACCATATCTGCCAACTTAATTTCTTTCCACTTTCATCTAATCTCTGTCCAAATATCTCGGGGAATCTCTAAGGTTTATGTTGTGGTTGCACGAACTTAAACTGTGCAATTATGCTACTCACTAATCGATCACACTGATTTCTAATTGAATATCTAAAGACACCCTATTGTAGGGTTTGTGTCATGTAGGTAATTAGTTGTAACACCAAAGAATCAGATCCTTCATTAAGCTCTAGGTAACCCCAGACCACTGAGCTAAGCCTTCTGGTGTTGATACTTTTGCTGATGCGGATAGGGATTTGTGTTTCGCTTTCTGAAGGGACAAACATAAGTTCCAGATTTTTAATCCAGGTAAGTAGCCTTCTTTGATATACAGTTCCATATTTTATGTTCTCGACCCTTACTTTGCGGACGTTGAGTGCTTCACTTTAGCAGGTTTAGTAAAAAATTTCAGGCAGACTTCATGCCTTCTATTGAAAGTAATGATGCCTGATGTGAAGACTTTCTCTAAATGGCCCAGTTTGGTTCCAGAATAGAGAAATTCTAGAATTCGTATTTAATTCTTGAATAGGCATTATAAACTTGTATTTGGAGAGTACAAATGTATCCCACTTGGGAGAGAGAACTTCAGTTTGGTTTGCACTTCTTGAAGGAGAAAGGGTAGAGGGAATGAACCCTTTTATGGCTCGTACCCATCTTGATTGGAAGGCTATAAAGCAACATTCCTTGAATGGCTGAGATGAGCCAAATTTATTTTTTTACTCCACCATTAACACCCCCCTCCCTTCCATCTCTCTGCTACTTCCAGCGGGAAACATAGATGGCCAAACAGCCAACAGGGGGACAGCACTTTGGAGACTCACACTGCTGTCTGTGAAGAGGATGGCTGTGCAGAGGGCAATATTGTGGTCAATGAAGCCGTTGAAGATGTCCCTTGCTGTTGGTCACTGCTGCAGAGGATGATGCCGTGGAAGACGGAGATTTAAAGGGAGGCAAAGTAGAGCAAACAAAAGAGGGTGCTGGTGGGGGAAGATGGACACTGAACAAAGAAAGTTAGAAAGTAATTTGAGATCTCAAGGATTAGAGGAGCTGTGAAGAGCAAGAGGATAGAGTTCAAATGAAAGATGTGGTCCGACGGTGAAGAAAAGAGCGAGATGTGGAGCACTATGGGGTGAGTATGGTGAAGGTGTCTTTATGTGGGGGGAAAGGGATGGCGGCGATGAAGGACAAGAGGGGCATTGGGCTCAGCTACTGAGATGCACACATGCTGCAAGAAAAGCTCTCCCATCCGCCCATGGGATTGGCATTTTGGAACAAACATGGTAGAATATAATTTCTTTCAGCTGCTATACCAAGTTTTTCTCTAACAAGAGAATTTCTATTCGCTTTTCCCCTTATCAGCCTTATTCAGAGCTCTGTTCGGAAACCGTTCCCATGGTGCAGTTTGGTTGCTGAATAAAGTGTTGAATGAGGACAGAATAAAGCCAGAATGGAATTCATATTCAGATTGGTCAAGGGAAAAGCCAAAGAAACCCTGAATATGAACTGCTTGAATTTCAGTATTGCAATTCTGTAGGGAAGATAGAATAAGAACATTCGTCAGGGAGAAAATAACATGAATAATTTATAGCGCTCATCCAACGTAACTCGTCCAAGTTTGCCATAATGGCCTCAAGGTCAATGTGTCCTTAATGCTAGCTGATTCAAACCAATTAGTATTTTTCTTTCAATGAAAGAGGGAACAGGATTTCCCCCCCAAACTTGGATTGACATTGGCCAATTCGGATATGTATCAGCCAAGCCTGCAAACAATGTGATGAGCCTTGGTGTGATGATGAGGTGCTCCGTTGTGACATGGGGTCCTGGGTTCAAAGCCAGAAACAGCCTTTTTGCAAAAAGCAGCAGGAAAAGTGCATACACTTGATCATCACCAGACTCTGCAGTGGCAGGAACCTTGTGGCACAGGGCTGCCCTTCTTTCCTTAGTAAATGGTGACCTTTAGTTCAAACAGATGAAAGCCTTATGTGTACATCTTTTCTGAATTTGTTTTACCTTTCTCTCAAGTGCCATATCCACTAGCTTCAATAGTATTGCACCCTCATCTGTTCATGAAGCTTTTGTATCTCTGGGAAGGTTCGAGTGATCATACTTTTTTTTGTTCAGGAGTGAGTGATCATACTTGCTATCTCTGTTCTTCAGTTAGGGAAAGTCTTATGCCATCATCTTCTTTTGTAACTGTTTTAGTGTGTTCCTTAAGTGTCTGCTTTATATTTGTTAGTGGGAAAATATGCTCAGGTCACATTAATTATACAGTAATTTAATTTTATCTGGTTTAAACACATGCAATACATGTTGCATAAACCAGTATCGAAATGAGTTGACATTTCTTACATTTACAGTAGCCTACAGACCACTCAAATCAACTGTGGAATAAGACCCCTGTGAAGCTCAATTCCCCATACAATGTTGATCTTCTCACTTGCCTTTTTGCTATCACAATACCATGTTTGTAACCTTCTTATCTTATTTTTAGCTAATCTTTTGGGTCTTCTGTGTTTCTTTATCTACATGTGCATCCATATTCTGTATCATTTCTAAATATCCATCATTTAGGACCATTCAAGATCGATAAAGGGATGGTTAATTTGAGTTTGAGGGGGTCATACTTTTCTTTCTTGCTTCCTTATTGCAGGATAATCTCAGTTATGGATCCATCCCGAAGCTGGGCTGCTAGATGGCTGAGAATTGGTAAGTTCAACTGTCTGGCAACTGCATCCATATGTGATACGTCAAATACTTCGAAGTGGTATTGGACATAAGTGAACTTGAACATTGAAAGTTGTCATGAGAATTAGTTCCCATCCAAATTTATTTTTGTACTAGTGCCCCCAATTTTCCTGCTGTTTAGCCTTGTCTTATATTTGTGTGGAGTTTTGAAGCCTTGCTTTGCATGAGAACCAAATTTCCTATTTGATGTTGACAATTTTGTTTTGCAATGTAACATTTGTCATCTGTATTTGCTTATTGGAGTATTTCATTGAGGGTACGTTTGGTAATTTTCATATGATGCAGGTGGGTGATCTGACTAACTGATTACTATGCTTTCAGGGAGGTTCATCCCTGGTTGTTACACGCTTGCAGTCTCAGAGGAACTCCCAGAAGAATACCAGGTTCATTTTTCATAGTCACTCCTGATAATGCCCTACTGTATAACAATAATCTTGATATCATGCATTTTCACATTTTTTATTTCAGACCATTTGTGCTGACAACAACGTGCAGTACGTGCCTCCTAAACGCTCTTAGCTTCATGGAAGCTCATCTACAACTGAGATTGGCTTCAAATTCCCACCTTTGGATGTTAGTTCTTTTTGATGACCGACAGACAATACATGAGCTAGGCCAGGAGGAAACATTGAGATGATTGTCGGGAAGTGGAATGCTGTGCATCTTAACATCCTTGTGTATATTAAGTTGGCACCCAAATCTATGACTTGGCAAACTTTAATAAAGAAAATCGGCGTGAAGCTATCTGTGGCAACCTCGCATTTCAGTTACACTAACTTCTGAAAATTACTTTATGTTCATTCAGTGTATTCTTTTTCCTTGAGCAGTCAGAGAGATCTCTGACGCACGGAAACAATAGCTTGGATGGTGTTTCAGCAGAGTTCTTGTCCTGTCTCCCATGAACAATCAGGCAGGTCTTGCTCTCGCCCCACAGGGCCACAAGGTGGCAGAAATGTTGGGTCCCTTGGCTCGCAAATGATGGCTGGGCAGAATTTTTCCCGAGCCCTCCTGTCCAACTGTCAAAATAACTTCCCCCCCCCCCCCCCCCCCCCCCAAAAAAAAAGAAAGGAAAAAAAGAAAAATAAAAAAGAAAAAGAATAAAAGACAGAAAAAAAAACAAGAGACTGTAAGTGCCATCATGCTTCCGAACGTCAATGCCCTGTTGGTGTAATCTTTGCTTAATTAACTGTTAGTTTGGTTCTCAAGTATTTCACGTTCATACCGACAGAAGATTGAGCATTGAGCCTTAAGGTCTGAGTTGGCCGATGCGTGTACAAAGCGGGGCCCGTTCCACAACGTACCGGAACTGTCCACAACCTTCAGCTCCAACCTTGTCAATCATGCAGCTATTTTCATCACAGTGATCGGCTTAAGGAAATGAAGATTGTGTTCTCTAAACGTACGCCTTGTTGAATTCATGATGTGGATGGTAGAACAAATGAGCATTTATCGATTCGTCCTAAATAAGAAATTCTTTCATATGGTCACGATGGTTTTGCCTTCTTCAAGCAATTATTCTGAACTCGAGGTCTCACTGCAGAAAGCAATATTCTCGATAGGTCTGTCGCTTGCTGGGAGTACGTGGGACAAGTCTTACAAACTCATGGAATAAATCTTCCTCCTACGTATCTACATGAGCTAGCTAGTTCTCATCTGCTTCTCCTCAATGTTACATGGCGTATACCGGCAACATCTAGAAAAATTTTGAAGCACCAGGTTTGATGCCATAGTGACGTCTCTATTTACATTATTTTAAGTTACATATACTGATTTTTTTTTTCTAATTTGTCTTATCTTTTTTGTTTCTCTAGATGTTCCTGAAAGTTATTCTACACTTTTGATTTATTTCCAACCAAGAAATTGACCTGATTTTGCCACGCACTAATTGTTAAGGTATGCTTATCTGCAAGTCCATGGAATAGGACTACTGATGGGCTTCCCCTTAGGTAGGCTAACCGAAGACCGAAGGCCCTACAGTTGCAATGTCAATGCAGGCCAGCAACTGTCCGATGCTGCAGCAAGTATGTTTTTTGTTTCTTTATCTTTCAAAAACATAGAAAGAGGGGGTGCCCATAAGGGGCCGACTTTTATCGTCCAATCTTTGATCGATGGTATAAAAAATTCAAAAAAAGGGACAAAAAGAACTATACTTTTTTTGTTTTGAATTTTTTGGACCGTCTGATCAAAGATCATATAATGCAGATCTGCCCCTTAGGATTGCCCACTCCACCTTGAATTTCTAAAAAATAAAAAATGAAAATTATGTTTGTTGATTTAGGTCTAAGTAGTAAAGGGCAAGCCTCATACAAAGGAATCAAAGGAATCAAGGTTCGTGTGAGTGTTAAACCCTACAAGGTTGGTAAGAGGTGGGAAGAAGCTGCTGGTTCCCTCTATGTGAGAAAAGTGGGAGGGTAGAAGAGGCGGTTCATGGAGTAGACTACAGTCATCCCCTCCTTTAGAGTGTGTGTGTGTGTGTGTGTGTGTGTGAGAGAGAGAGAGAGAGAGAGAGAGAGAGAGAGAGTCAGTCTGGGGGTTGGGGTGGACAGAGAGAAGTGATGGATGAACAAAGAGGTAGATAAACTGTTATGCCTGGAACTCAAGCCCATTATAATTAGTTATTGAGTCATAATTAATTAAGTCTAATTTGATTAATTAATGGGTTGTGGATAATTAGGTCTGATTATAGTGAAGTATTTATTAAAATAATGAATTTAGCATGAGGAATCTATTAGACGAACAATTAGGTCTGTTAAGCCCATTAATGTTTTAAGAAGGAAACTAGTTTAGTTCCAACACTTAGTCAAATTTCTAAGTTCGGAGTTGTATGACAGTAGTTTGATAAATCGACGATAACTTTTCACTCGGTTGGTCAAAAATTATGATCCTTATATCGTCATAAAGAGGGAATTAATATCTACAACTTTGTAGTTTTTTTTTTTTTTTGTTAATTCCAATGTTTTGGAGGTCAAATTTGAGAGTTTTAAGTTAAGAAAATATTTAAGTGCGACTTGTATTAGGAAGTGACTTTGACTTGGAGGTTAAACTATGAGGGGTTAGAGTTCGACTCCAATATGAAAATGAGGTGTTAGTAGTTGTATTAGAAAGAGAAAAAAGTATAAATAAGGCCCTAGGGTCGTGCCTAAGCTGTCTTACATGCACCTCCAAAACTAAGGTAAATAATAATGGTGTTCTTAAGAAAAGAGGTGTTTTTTTATTATTCTTGTCAGATATTTGATTCTAATTGACTTGTGTTTCTTTGAGGTTTGGTGAACGTGGGAGAACCTCTAAAGTTTGGATAATTCGTGGTAGAAGTTAGAGGAAGTTAGGGGATTATTGGGGAGATCGGTTTGTTCTTCTTCAAAGGTAGGTAATGACAACCTTTCAAGTGAATATTTTGTATTATATAAAAATTAACATTTTGATTTTGAAAGTGGTCAATTTGGATTCCTAGAAACATGTTCTGTCAGTCCATGATCTTAGATTCTCATTAAATCTATGATTTATTTGTTAAAATCTCGAATTCATGAAGTTCTAGAAATTTTTCTGATATGTCGTCTACTTCCCTGGACGTCTTTTGAAAGACGTCTCCTCGACCGGACGTGATTTAGTTTGAGCCTGTGACTTAGCCTAAAACACATCCACCACCATGGATGCATTATGTGAAAGACGTTCATCTGCATGGACGCCTTTTGCAATGATTTGTCTACTATCAGTCTAGAAATCTAATCTAATTTGTCTTAGTCATAACTCCGTGAATACTTATCTGAATCCTCTAAAATTTTGACCATAGTTTTGTTTTGACAACTCTACATGTTTACAATATTTTATAATTTAAAAATTTATTTCTAATTATTCTGTTATTTATTTATTTAGTCAGAATTTACTCAAATTCTTCATATATTACTTGATTCTCAAAACCATTCATTTGATGTCCAAATTGCATGAAAATTTGTCCACATATTTCATATGATAATTTGCCATGTTCGTCCAATTTGGCTATTTTTTTAATATGTTTGCTATTTTCAGCCTTGTTTATTAAATTTTTAGCTCTAAAAATTAGTTTTAATGGCCAAAAAATATGATTTGTAATCCGAAAATTCTGAGAAAATTCTTGGAGCATATTGTCATGTCCAAAAATTTGTTGGCATCAACTTTGTTCTGATTATCTATCTATATGCCCATGTTGATTCTATAAGTGACTATTTTGTATGTAAAGCATGTATTTTGACTTGTATATATATCTAACACTTTATTAAGTTAGTTTTTAGATCTATGATTATCATTTACTCTCTGTTATCCGATTATATCATAATTATTTGACTTTATTTGAATATTGTCATTTTAAGGAGATTTTTGACTCGATATTATAAACATCTATATTGAATAAGGGTATTTTATTTGAACATGAGAGAAAACGGATGGAATCTTGATTTTCGGCCAGCTAAACTAAGAGACAGCGATATGTAACATCCTAGCAGTTTAAAGTTGGTGAGACTTAGATTCCCTAGTTCTATGCTAAGGTCCCAAGCCGGAAGATACTTTCTATTATCAGTGTCCAAGGCACAATTCGATTAGGGATTTGTCTATGTAATGAGGGCAGAAAATCTAATTGGTCAAGATTGTGAGACATTCTTAACTAGTGTAGTGCTTGATAATGACACGGCCAAGACGGTGCAAGACATTGAGGTGATTCGGGACTTCCCCGATGTGTTTCCTAATGATCTGTCCGATTTGCCACCATTACAAGAGATTGATTTTACTATTGATCATATGCCAGGGATGACACCTATTTCTAAGGCACCATACAAGATGGCTCCTGCCAAATTGACATAATTGAGGAAGCAACTGCACGAACTTTTGAACAAAGGTTTTATACGTCTTAGTGGGTCCCCATGGGGTGAACCGGTGTTATTTGTCCGGAAGAAGGATGGGTCGATGCGGCTATCCATTGATTACCGCAAGATCAATCAGGTCACTTTCAAGAACAAGTATTCTTTGCCAAGGATGGAAGACTTATTTGATCAGTTGCAAGCAACAAAGGTCTTCTCCAAGATTGATCTTCGTTCGGCTATCATCAGTTGTAGATCAAAGATGAAGACATTTTGAGGATGGCCTTCTACACAAGGTATAGTCACTGTGAGTTCTTAGTTATGCCTTTTGGGCTAATCAACGCCCCTGCTGCATTCATGGATTTGATGAATAGGATCTTTTAGCTGTATTTGAGCAGTTTGTCATGATTTTCATTGAGGATGTGCTGATTTACTTTCTGAGTGAGGAGGTACACAAGGAGCTATGAATGCTCAAATAGGTGTTTGTTGAAATCAAAAGAAGATATTGTCTATGTGGATCTTCTAGTTTCTTCCTCCTCGGCCGACCGAAGATGAAGAACCTTTCTTCTTAGATTTTTTACTTTCTTTGAATCAACGATAAGATGATGAAGCTTTGCGTCACTTGAAGCCTTCTATCCTTCTCCAGTCCTTGCAAGAAAGACAAAAGAAACAAACTATAAAAGAACGATTAGAGCTCTAATTGGAGTGTAGTATCTATTCTAAAATGAAAAGAAACGTGCAAGTTCACTAAGAAGCTCACTTGTTTTGTATTTTTTTCTTTAAACCCCTATGATGCAAGGGAAGGGAATAGTAGTGATGTGATGCTAGTGATGTATGTGATTGTGATGAAAATGATATAATGGATGCAACTAAAAGTTGAAAAGAAGAAAATGAAAGAAAGATGATGAAAAAACTATGAAGTTGGCCCCTCCAAAGCTACCTAAGCTTTCAAGGTCTTCTAATGGTGGATGGAGTGTCTTAGAAGAAGAAGAAGAAAGCTCACAGTTGATGTCCACGTTCATAGAGAGTGCACTCTTCTCACTTGGATGCGACTCACAAATCATTCACTGACCAACCTCTTCAAGGTTCTAATGGTCATATGTATATATAGAGCTTTAATTCCTACAATAATTCTATGAAAAATGGAGTTCTTAGGCTCCAAGGCACCCCAAAACATGAAAATCTTGTAAAGCACTCTACAAATTAGTATCAATTGCATGGGAATGTTTCCAATCAATTAGAGGCCTTCAAGGATGGAAATTACTGAATTTCGGCTGGATATGGGCCTTGTGGGCTACGCAATTGAATCGCGTCGGCTCGAATAGACATCTTTCAGAATCGCGTCCCCCCTACCTGGATGTCTTTTAGAGAGGTCAATTAGGAAAGATAATCTCGAGAAAATCTAAAGATAAACATGAAAATTACAAAATACGTCAACCATAAATGACACTATTTAGATAAATAGTAAATCGATTAAGAATTAAATCAGTAATCAATTAAGATTAGAAATCTAAACCACGATGACCATGGGCAATGCCATGTAGTTAAATCGCAAATCGATTAAAAAATAGATTAAAAAGTTATTTGAACTAGAAATCTAAAGACGTTGATCTAGAGCGATGTGAATTAGGAATTTAACCGAATTTCAAGAAAAATAGTTAAAAATAAACTCGATGATCAAATCAAAGACCATTTTGAGACGTCACAAATACGATATGAGATTTGCTCAGTGTGAAGTTAAAATTAGTGTGTCTATAGTTACCCCACCTTGACATCTGTTTTGCAAGAGAATGAAATGAAGTAAATGAAATTGTGGTAAATGAAATGAGGCGCAATGGAATGAATTGAAAAGTGGATGGCAAGGTGTGATGGGACACACGCTCAACATCACATGATTGAAATCTTTCAAAAGCAATCATTAAATAATTTCAAAATTTTTTCAAAGATCAACAAATATTTGGATGGAGAAAACAAAGAAAATGTGCACGTGGGTAAGAGAGAAATAGAAGCAGATCAACTTCCACGTGCGAAATACCTTAGGTTACAAACCCTGTAAGTATCACCAATGAAGAGCGATTAGCAGCCAGTATGGACGTGCTACAACTATAGCAGATCTTGAGGAAATCAAAGATGAATATGGGATAAGGAATCCAAACATAGTTAATTCCAAAGATGTCTCAAAACGACTTCAAGGATAGCTAAATACTCAATTTTGAATGAATATCTCACATCATTTTAGGATTTATTGGAACAAATAGTCTGAAATTTGATCATTAAGCTGATTTTCACACTGTTAATTCAAAAACCTACATCAATACATGCTGGGCTAAAAGAAAAAATAAATAAAAAAAATAAATCAAAGATAATATTGCCAAATTATCACTAATGAGTCAATATATCAACTTCGTGAACTAGTACTAAATCGAAGTTCGATTGTCCGCATGCTAACCCACAAAACGGAACCATCGTCCCTATTAAACTAATAACTTGACGGCCTATCTGTGCAACTAAGACTCTTATGGAATTATCATTATTTTTGTTAGAGGGGAACTCAAATTCTAGATTTATCAAAGCCACAAGGTCCTTGATATAATCGAATATCTAATTATCATATAGTAATGTAAAATAAAATAAATTACAAGACTTGTGGGACTAAAGTATAAGTTTGAACAAATTGTAATCACAGTGGGACCTACTAGCACAATACATATCATGTTGAGATAAAGCACATCATCATCTTCCTTCTTCATTTTCCTATACTCAAAGGCTGTCAACAAACATTAAATAAATGATAAACAATGAAATTTTTAGCATTTTCTCTAAAATGCGTCAACTTGAGTGGACACCATTTAATTATTTATAAAATACGTTGAGTCGAGCCAATGCGATTCAACTTCTTGAGACATAGTTCTCTAAATCCGCCTTCAATGCGACTTTCTACTCATGTTAGCACCTTTTCTCCTCAAATAAGGATTAGGAAACATGGCTGCGTGAATCAACACTATATATACTCCCCTTTTGGTCAATTTGATTCAAAGAAGCTCCAAAAAGTAAGAGAGAAAGAAGAGACGATTCAAGCAATAGTTCAAGCAGTCGAGAAGAAAGAAAGACCAGCATGTCAAGCTCATCGGAGAGTTATACAACAAACTCCTCCAAAAGAGTGAAGCTTCATCCCAACAATGTAAGGATTGAGGTTTCGGATCCAGTTATTGGGTCAGTTTTGGTGTCGGACCCCTTGGTTTGGGCCTTTGTGGGGCTGGGGTATAGGTTCTTTATCGCGTCAAGCTTGCGAGACGTGGTTCAAATGGCGTCTTGATAGGGGGACGCGTTTTAGAGTGTGCCACATCGACACCACGTGGGCCAGTTTTGGGTTGCGAGAGTACGACCCTGGTCTTGTCACTTGAATGGCGTCGGTATTGGACGACGCATTTTATCTAGGTTCGGTTTAAACCCGCGAACCCTTCCTCTTTTCCCTCATTTCTCTCATTTTCTTCTCTCTCCTCCCTCTCTCCGATCTCTTCGCTCTCCCTACCCCTTCTCCTTCCTTTTCTCCCCCTCCACTCTATCAACCCCCCCCCTAACTTCCACCACTACTACCACCATTTCCTCTGCGGCGTATTGCTCTCCGGACAGCGGCTGACGTTCCGGTGGAATAATGGCGTCTACGGCGGTACCGGCGGCGGCTTGTGGAGTGGCAGTTCGGCGGCTTGTGGCGTGGCAGTTCGGCGGCTTGGAGCTTGGAGGAGTTCAAGTAACCGGTAGGGTAATGATCTCCGTTGTGTTTTGATTAAAACCACGTTTTTCCTGCTTTGGAGCATGTTTAGGAGATTTTCGGAAAGAAATTTCACTTTTTGTACTCGGAAGGCTGGGGGAAACCTGTTGGCGAATGCTAAATGGCATCTTGAGACAACGACGCCATTTTGAATGGCGGCTGCCTCCAACGACGCGATTTAGTTCGGATCACCTCGAGCCCTGAATTCTGTTTATGTCGTGAATAGGCGACTAGGGATAGTGACGCCTTTTAAAAGGTGACCACCTTGAATGATGCGATTTAGGCCATCTTCTGAGGCCAGGTTTTTCATGAACCAGTTTAGGAGTCTTGAATGACGTCGGCCATGGGCGACGCGATTCAAGACAGAACTTCATTAATCCATGTAATTGACACATGCTTACATTGTTAGATAGTTTGGTTAAAATGCATGCTTAAAACCATACTTCAAAGTCGAGGATTTCTATGTGATCGATCGCACTTTGTTGTGTTTTGTGCGTCCGTGGACCTAAAGTGACAGTTGTTAGCACTTAGGCACCCTGTGTCGGTGTGGGAGTGACACAGCGCTGGTGTAGGAGTGGTGGGGTGACGCCTAGAGAGAGGGTCACCTGGTGTACCTCGGGGTATAGCTAGTACCGGTGTAGGAGTGGTAAATTCGGAGTGTCACTCGTGCTGGGGGAAGCAGAACCATCTGGAGCCGGTCAGGCCGGAGTAGCCAGCGCGCTATCTGAAGGGTTGCTGTTTGGTCTCAGCGGGTCGGTGTTTTCTGCGTTCGGCCGTGTGACTTGTGTGTTTAGCCGAGACGTTGGTTGTGGACGCCATGGTGGAGTGGTTTCAGAGTTGTGTTTACTGCTTTATTTAAATTGCCTTTATTCGTGTTGTTGCACTTGTGGGTGCGTGAGTGGGTGGTGGGGATCAAAGGATCCCTATTGAGTCTAGTTCGATGAGACTTACCCCCTGCGATTTTCAGGTGAGGGTTCCAGGCAGGCATAGCGTGGAGGGTTTTGTCTCGGGTTGCGCGCCAGCAGCCATCGTTCCGGGGTATGCCTTGATGTAGTTGTTATTTCTTCAGGCCTGTACGCTTAATTACTTCTTTTCAGTTGGAATATGTAGTTATTTGCTGAGTCAAGTTGAATTGTAATAATTTTTAATTCCTACACTTCCTTTACAATTCAATGTGATGTGGATGTTTAACTTAGTTTATCATTTATTTTCCAGACTTATCGAGATCCTAGTTTGGCTCCAAATTTTAATGATTCGGTACCCATTTAGTAATCAGATCCCCGATTATAGGGTGGCGGGTCGTTACAATTGGTATCAGAGCATTCGGTCTTGCAAATAAATAAATAACTAGGTTAAATACTGAAATTTCAGCAAATAAATGCATTATCCCGTACAGGCACGGCAGTAGTGTAGGTTTTGGGTTCTAATTAGAAATTTTTGATTCTTGTGACTGTAGGCGATTAGATGGCTCCTAGAAAGAGAGTGCCAGTTATTAAGGAGCAAGGAGATGTTCTTAGTGGGTTTGAGGCCGGTAGGCCGAATATGGAGCGTTTTATGGAGGCTATGATGGACACGATGACCAGATATCAGACTCGATACCCTAGTGAGAGTTCTAGTACTCGGGGAGGGCCTTCAGCTGCTTTGGAGAAATTCCTGAAGCTGAAGCCGCCTCATTTTACTGGTCGTCCCAACCTTGATGAGGCCGTTCATTGGCTGAAGGAGTTGGAGAAGACTTTCGATACCATGGATTGTGCGACAGTTGAGAGGACTCCGTTGGCTACCTTCATGTTGCAGGATGATGCCTATGACTGGTGGACTACTTTGAAGAGCTTGTCTTATGCAGATAGGAATCTCAGGGAGATTCCATGGGAGACATTTGTGAATGAATTCTATGCACAATACTTCCCTAGGCATGTCCAGAAGGCCAAGGAGAGGGAATTTATGGAGTTGACCCAAGGGAGCATGACAGTGCTCGAGTACCAGATGAAATTTGTTTCGCTTGGGAGGTTCGTGCCCTTTATTTTAGAAGACGAGGGGCGTCGGACTGAGAGGTTCGTGGATGGACTGAGGTACAATTTGAGGAGTTTTGTGGCGTCCCACTGTTGTATAGACTTAGAGTCAGCAGTTAAGTATGCTGCGGCAGTCGAGGCACAACACGATCAGTCGGCTCGGGAGAGGGGATTGGTTACTCAAGGGCCGACTTACGGCAAGGGGAAGACAGTAGCAGCAGCTCCTTCGTCTAGATCGGGATCTTCTTCACTCGTGTCCAGATTTAGGAGGTTCTTCCGAGGCGGTGGCGGCAGCAGTGGTAGTAGCGGTAGTAGCAGACCCAGGCCGAGCCAGCAGAGTCAGTCCGTGTCCAGTGCTCAGCAGGAGGCAGCTTATAGACTTCCAGTAGCTTGCCGTTATTGTGGTGGTACTCATGGTGGGACTCAGTGTCCCGCATTTTCTGGGAGGTGTTATACTTGTGTCTAGTAGGGGAATCTGGCGAGGAGTTGTCCGCAGGGGCATGGTCAGGGGCAGGGACCGGGTGATCAGAAGAAGCCGAGGACCCATGGGAGAGTTCTTGCTATCACCAGGAAGGAGGCTCGTGCGTCCAACTTGGTGGAAGGTACACTTTCTGTCCTTGGGAACTCCGCGCATGTGTTGATTGATTCGGGTGCTTCGCATTCCTTTATTTCTGAACAGTTCGTAGATATTCTTTCTGCACCCGTTGATGAGTTATCTGATGGACTGATGGTTGAGGTTCCTTCTGGGGATTTCATGTTGTCTTATAACTGTTTGAGTGAGGTTCCCTTGACTATTGAGGGTTATGAGTTACCTGCCCAGCTAGTTGTGCTTGCCATTCGTGACTTTGATGTCATCTTGGGTATGGATTGGTTGGAGGCTTATTATGCCGAGGTGGACTGCCACAGGAAGAGGGTGCATTTCTCCATTCTGGGTATCTCGGCCTTCTACTTCCAAGGTATTAGGCTCTCTTCTCGTGGTATTCTTATTTCTGCTTTTAAAGTCCAGAGATTGCTTGTTGGTGACTGTGAGGCTTTCCTTGCCTCGGTAGTTGTAGCTGGTGTTAGTAGTGGTTCAAGTCTTTGGGAGATACCTGTAGTCTGTGACTTTGTTGATGTGTTTCTTGAGGAGTTGCCTGGCCTTCCTCCTCAGCGGGAGGTTGAGTTCACTATTGAGCTTGCACCAGGTACGGCATCCTTGTTTAAGGCCCCGTATCAGATGGCTCCGGCCGAACTCGCTTGAGTTGAAAGCACAGTTGCAGGAATTGCTGGATAAGGGTTTTATCCGTCCCAGTACTTCTCCATGGGGTGCTCCAATTCTGTTTGTTAGGAATAAGGATGGTTCTCTAAGGCTATGCATTGATTATAGATAGTTGAACTAGGTAACTATAAAGAACAAGTACCCACTTCCGAGAATCGATGATTTGATGGATCGGTTGCAGTTTGCCAAGGTATTCTCGAAGATTGACTTGAGATCAGGGTACTACCAGATGAGGATCCGTGAGGTTGATGTGAGTAAGACAGCTTTTAGGACTCGGTACGGGCATTACGAGTTTTTGGTTATGCCTTTCGGCTTAACCAATGCTCCGGCGGCTTTTATGGATTTGATGAACCGGGTCTTCAAGGCCTTTTTGGATCAGTTTGTGGTGGTGTTTGTAGATGATATTTTGATATATTCTTCTTCTGAGGAAGAGCATGCCACACATCCTCAGATGGTATTGCAGGTTCTGAGAGAGCACTAACTCTATGCCAAGTTTAGCAAGTGTGAATTCTGGTTAGATAAGGTGCACTTCTTGGGGCATGTCATTTCTTGAGATGGTATTGCTGTAGATCCAGCCAAGATTGAGGCAGTGTTGGACTGGGGAAGACCGATAACAGTGACTGAGATCAGGAGTTTCCTGGGGTTAGCAGGATATTACAGACGGTTTGTCCAGGATTTTTTTTTAATAGCAACTCCCTTATAGAGGTTGACTCGTAAGGGTGTTCGTTTTGTGTGGAGCGAAGAGTGCGAGCAGAGTTTCGCTGAATTGAAGGCTCGTCTCACTTCGGCTCCAGTTATGGTGCTTCCATCAGGTTCAGGTGGATTTGTGGTTTACTCCGATGCATCTCGTCGAGATTTGGGTGCTGTTCTGATACAGCATGGTAAGGTTATGGCCTATGCTTCTAGGCAGCTGATGAAGCATGATGAGAACTATCCCACTCATAACTTAGAGTTAGCGGCTGTAGTATTTGCACTCAAGATCTGGTGGCACTACTTATATGGGGAGAAGTTTCAGGTCTTCACTGATCACAAGAGCCTGAAGTATGTTTTCACTTAGAGGGATCTGAATTTGAGGCAACGCAGGTGGATGGAGTTTATCAAGGATTATGATCTCGACCTTTCTTATCATCTGGGCAAGGCGAACGTGGTGGCAGACGCCTTGAGTCGGAAGACGGTCTTATCACATCTTATGATTCAGGAATGGAAATTATATGAGCAGGTTGTGAAATCCTCTTTTAGGATTCCTCGAGAGGCCGATAGAGCCGTGTTGGCCAGCTTGACTGTGAGGCCAGCGGTGTACCATGCAGTGATTGAGGCTCAGAGGACGGATGCAGAGTTACCACAGATTCTCCAGATACCAGAGGTTGAGCTGTGGAGTGATGGCACGGTCAGATTTAGAGGCATACTCTATGTTTTAGCTGAGGAAGAGGTGCGCAGGAGTGTCCTGGATGAAGCACACCGTTCTGGATATGTAGTGCATCCCGGAACGACTAAGATGTATCATTGTTTGAGGAGGCACTTTTGGTGACCTGGTATGAAGAAGGGCATAGCTGAATATGTGGCAAGGTGTCTGACTTGTCAGCAAGTTAAGGCAGAGCACCAGAGACCAGGAGGGTTGTTGTAGCCGTTACAGATCCCGGAGTGGAAACGGGAGCACGTGACTATGGACTTTGTGATGGAATTGCCCGTGTCACCCAGTAGGAGGGATGCAATCTGGGTCATTGTTGATCGATTGACCAAGTCTGCGCACTTTCTAGTTATTAGAAATGACTGGTCAGTCGGTAAGTTGGCTAAGTTGTTTGTGGACCGGATCATCTCTCTGCATGGGGTGCCTTTGTCCATCGTGTCAGATCGGGATCCGATATTCATTTCTAGGTTCTGGAAGAGTTTTCAGAAGGCCTTGGGTACGCAGTTAGCCTTTAGCTCGGCTTACCATCCTGAGAACGATTGACAGTCAGAAAAGACCATTCAGATATTGAAGGATATGCTCTGGACTTGTTGCCTAGATTGGGGAGGTTCTTGGGAGCAGCACTCGTCTACAATGGAGTTTGCTTACAACAACAGTTATCATTCTAGTATTGGCATGGCACCATTTGAGGCATTGTACGGGCGACCGTGCTGATCTCCTGTGAATTAGTCTGAGATTGGCGAGAGGCAGATAGCAGGGCCAGAGTTGGTACAGCAGTGTGCTGAGGTTGCTAGGGTAGTGCAACAGAGGTTGACTATAGCTCAGAACAGGCAGAAGAGCTATGTAGAGCTAGGGGGACGCGTTTTAGAGTGTGCCACGTCAGTGCCACGTGGATGCCACGTGGGCCAGTTTCGGACCGCGAGAGTACGACTCTGGTCTTGTCACTTGAATGGCGTCGGTATCGGACGACGCGTTTTATCTAGGTTCGGTTTAAACCCGCGAACCCTCCCTCCTTTCCCTCATTTCTCTCATTTTCTTCTCTCTCCTCCCTCTCTCCGATCTCTTCGCTCTCCTTACCCCTTCTCCTTCCTTTCCTCTCCCTCCACTCTATCAAACCCCCCCTCCCTAACTTCCACCACTACCACCACCATTTCTTTCGCGGCGTATTGCTTTCCGGACAGCGGCCGACGTCCCGGTGGAGTAACGACGTCCACGGCGGTACCGACGGCGGCTTGTAGCATGGCAGTTCGGCGGCTTGGAGCTCGGAGGAGTTCAAGTAACCGGTAGGGTGACGATCTCCATTGTGTTTTGATTAAGACTACGTTTTTCCTACTTTAGAGCATGTTTAGGGATTTTCGGGAAGAAATTCCACTTTTTGTACTCGGAAGGCTGGGGGAAACCTGTTGGCGAACGCTAAAAGGCGTCTTGAGACAGCGACGCCATTTTGAATGAAGGCTGCCTCCAACGATGCGATTTAGTTCAGATCACCCCAAGCCCTGAATTCTGTTTCTGTCGTGAATAGGCGACTAGGGACAGCGACGCCATTTTGAATGGCGACTACCTTGAACGACGCGATTTAGGCATTCTTCTGAGGCTAGGTTTTTCATGAACCAGTTTAGGAGTCTTGAATGACGTCGGCCATGGGTGACGCGATTCAAGATAGAACTTCATTAATCCATGTAATTGACACATACTTACATTGTTAGATAGTTTGGTTAAAATGCATGCTTAAAACCATACTTCGAAGTCGAGGATTTATATGTGATCGATCGCACTTTGTTATGTTTAGTGCAATCGTGGACCTAGTGTGACATTTGTTAGTACTTAGGCACCCTGTGTCGGTGTGGGGTGACACAGCGCCAGTATAGGAGTGGTGGGGTGACGCCTAGAGAGAGGATCACCTGGTGTACCCCGGGGTATAGTTAGTACCGGTGTGGGAGTGGTACATTCGGAGTGTCACTCGTGCTGGGGGAAGCAGAACCTCCTAGAGCAGGTCAGGCCAGAGTAGCCAGCGCGCTATCCGAGGGGTTGTTGTTTGGTCTCAGCGGGTCGGTGTTTTCTACATTTGGCTGTATGACTTGTGTGCTTAGCCGAGACGTTGGTTGTGGACTCCGTAGTGGAGTGGTTTCAGAGTTATGTTTACTGCTTTATTTAAATTGCCTTTATTCGTGTTGTTGCACTTGTGGGTGCGTGAGTGGGTGGTGGGGATCGATGGATCCCTACTGAGTCTATTTCGATGAGACTCATCCCCTGCGGTTTTCAGGTGAGGGTTCCAGGCAGGCGTAGCGTGGAGGGTTTTGTCTCGGATTGCGCGCCAGCAACCATCGTTCCAGGGTATTGTAGGCGCCCGGAACGTCTCCCCCGCCGCGGCTGCGGGTTTCGGATGGGGGTTCCTCTCCGTTCGTCTTAGCACTGTGGCGATTCAGAAGGGGGTTAGAAATAAAGTGTGATCGCCAGGAGCATTACCTCTCGGTCCCTGTGCTCCGCAGGATGGTGAGGATGTGATCGCGTTCTGTGGGAGCGGGAGATGTTGGTTCCTCCTTCCCTTCCTCCGGCCGGCCAGAGGAGGAGAGCCCGGTACTCTGCACGCGTGAAGGTGGTAAGGATCCCCTGAAAATAATAAACAAAACACAGAATAACCCGATTAGGAATATTTGGTGCAGGATCTACTCATAAAGATGTAAAAAAAACTAACTAAAATCAGTGGGAAACGCACCGGATGGGTGGTGGGGAGGGAAGGTGACCATATGTTATGGCCACCCACCTCCCGTTTTTTTTAGAACCTCTGTGGGTGTAAGGATCACTAAGTCATCCTACGTGTATGCATGCAAATGAAGAGTAGTTGCGTGTGTGGAGAGTGGAGTGGTATTACTAATGCAATGGAATGAATAAAAAAAGTAAAAGAGAGAAGTTAGAGAGGCAAGCCGGTTTCCAAATGTAGCATGAGCCTTCCTCCTTGGAGTATCCTCGAGCTTCTCACCAGAAGGTCCCTTCCTCTTGGAATCCTTCTTAACCCCGAAGTCTTCCAACCTCCAGTCTTTCTTCTTCCGAAATCCTTAACCCCCTGCTCGAGAGGATGTGGGGGGTTTAAATAGGCGGAGGGAAAAAGGGGGAAAACAGGGGTCTAAATCCCCGTAAATCACCCTTCAACCAATGGGGGGTGGTCAAGGGTCGGAGGTAGTGGTCGCGGCAGTCGCCGGAGTGGGGAGTGGTCGGAGTAGTGGGGAACGAGGGCGGCGAGTGGAGGAGATCGTGGGGAAGACGGAGTCAAGGGGGTGGTTAAGGAGTGGACGGCCAGGTGACATGCCTTCCATTCTTGTGGTGAAAGGCGGCCCAATTGGCCTTCGAAGGGGGTGGAAGGCGAGGGGTGGCCTTCGAAGGTGGTGGAAGGCAAGGGGTGGCCTTCGAAGGTGGTGGAAGGCGAGGGGTGGCCTTCGAAGGTGGTGGAAGGCGAGGGGTGGCCTTCGAAGGTGGTGGAAGGCAAGGGGGCTGGCCTTCCACGAAAAGGTGAAAGGAGGGTCAAAAGGGTGGAAGGCAAGGTGGCTGGCCTTCGAGAGTGGTGGAAGGCGAGGGGTGGCCTTCGAAGGTGGTGGAAGGCAAGGGGTGGCCTTCGAAAGTGGTGGAAGGCAAGGGGGTTGGCCTTCCACGAAAAGGTGAAAAGGGTCGGGATTTGGTTGATGGGCCTGGCTGGTAGTGGGCTTAGATGGCTGAAATGAGGGGATTTTGGTGATGACAGGCTAATGATGGGTTGGGTTCATGACCAAAAGGCCGGTCCAAAATCGGTGTCTACAAATGGCCCTCCGGGACACCTGTTTTGCAGTGGAGTGGAACGGAATGATAAACAGGTGTTCCGGAAATCGAAACTGATTTTGGACAGCCCGAAAAGGAGTGAGCTATCCCCAGGGATGATATGTGAATGCGGCAAGTGCGTGAAGGCTGGCTATTTGAGTTGCAAGAGTGGTTTAGGAAAAGGAATAAGGTTCAGTACTAGAGAATCACAGTCCGTGGGACCCCCGGGTGCTGGAACAGCAAGGCCTTGGCGTACCAGATTATAGTGATCTGGCCCAAGGGGATCTCGAGCATGAAAAGTGTAGGAGTGTGACTTGAAGAGCTCTCAACACAAAGGGCGCGCGGTGGCCTGGCACATCATGGGATCGCCAAGTGAGAGGATCTCAAGCACACGTGCTGAAAAGCGGAAGAGGTCTTGTAATTCGAAGGGCTAACCGATGCACATCTGCCAGAATCACAGATCAGCGATGGGTTAAGCAAAGTGATGAATGATGGTCATTGCCCCTAGGGCGAGGATGAATGCTTATGCAAATGCATGCTGGGTTGAAATTAAAATAAATTCCTAATGCAATTCCTAATGCAAACAGGAGGAACTTATTGGCCAATAGAATAACTTGGGGAATATAGACTCCTCATTGTTTTGTTTAAAGAGGAACTCAGAGTCTATACGCCCGAAGCTATTAGCCTCCTGTGTCTTCAATCCTACTTGCTTCGGATTCCCTGTAGCTGCAAGAACACACATCAGCAATGTTCACATATTCAATAATCTCAACATCAGATATTGAATTGCAGGAAGTTAAGAAGCAAATGTTTCGTTTCGAGTCGAAGCCGATATGGAAGATATGGCTATTCTATCGGTAGAATGCCAATCCAATATGGCTTCGACTCGAATTCCATGATGAGCCATTAACTCATTTGATGAGGGTGGTCTCCTTCTTTGTGAGGTGAGGTTACCTCCTTGAAGAGAAAGGCATCTTGTCCTCTTCGTGGATGAGCTTTTCCTTTAAGGTGGTAGAAGGCCAGGCGGCTTGCCTTCCACGAAAAGGTGGAAGGTCAGCTAGCTTGCCTTCCACTAAGTGGTGGAAGGCAAAGGGCATGCCGTCCACAAAAGGGGAAAGAAAAGGGATGTGGATGCCTTTCCGTCTTTTGCGGAACGTGGAAAGAGTTTGAGATTATCCCGTGACAATTAAAAGGGCTGTTGTCGCGGGACCCTCTTCCAGAACTCCACTTTTCCTGTGCAAAGATGGCTTCGTCTTCTACTCCTGCTACTGCCAGAGGGCCCGGAGTTCTGTCTGATGTGGATGGCCACCTGAGCAACCTGGTAGCCCGCGGACAGGTACGCTAGGACCTTTATTTGCTCATCTTGCCTCTCTCTTCTCTTTGTTGATTTTTGGTTACCCTGCAGCCCCTCCCAAAGTTCCCCGATGCTAGGCATACCCACAAACATGCCTGGCTCGCACCCCTGTTGGAGGTGATAACATTGAGCATGAGAGTGTACATGCACCGATGGAATTTGACACGCTCCATCGTGTTTGCAAAGTGGTTTACCGCCATCCACTGGCACTGGGAAGGATTGGGCGCGTTGCTGGAGTTGTGGCATCCGGAGACCCACACCTTTGTGTTTAGGGAGTTTGAGGCAACGGTCTTGCTAGAGGATGTGGAGACCTTCTATGGTTGGGAGGGCCTGGCCGCCGGTGATCCTTCTGGCTTGCCTTCGTGGGAAGAGACCTTCGCTGACGTTGTGCGGGATAAACGGGAAGTATGCCGTATGACCAACAGCCGAGGGATCCTTGTTGACCGCCTTGCATATTGGTTGATCCGGGAAGTCAAGCGCAAGGTGGTCGAACCTGAAAGGCTGATGCGAGGTTTGTGCTTGGTTCTTGGGGGAGTCATGTGGTTCCCCACTACAGGCTCGGTACTAGAAAAGGAATATGTGAGCGTGCTAGGTTTACTGCAGAGAGGTCACTCCCTTGCCCCGGTGATCTTGTCACACCTGTACGGAGGGCTCAGCCATATGAGCATGGGGCGATCTGCGAGAGGAAGTTTGTTCACTTTGCAACTATGGATGGAAATGCATGTATCCTTCGACTTTGATGAAAGTGTAACTTCTGCCTCAAGAATATTTCAGCACAGTGCGTGGTATCCTGCACGCTCGCTTCTTGGTCCCGAGGATCAAGTCAGGTGTCTCACGGCTCACCTCAAGACGCGGGACGACTGGCGTGATTACCTAAACTTCCTGCCTGTGGAGAACTTCATATTCGTCCCAATGATCCTTCGGAGCACGGAGTTTACCACGAGGGCTTCTCGCGACCGTGAGTTGTGGCTGATTGGCCCCGATGAGCTGGTTGTGTATCAGGGACATCGCTGTCATCTTCAGATCGGCATTCCCAGACAAGTACCATTCCCTGCCTTACATGATACCCTGATCGTGCCGCGACACACTGGGTACGCGAGAGAGGTTCAGGCCATAGAGCCACTCCGACGTGCATGGCGGCGTCACTCCAGGTTCACCAAGGCATGTTTAGACGTAGCGGAGACTTCAGGGGAAGTCGCGAAATATGTAGGCTATTTAGCCGATATCCGTCCTGCTGTCTGTGCCTTTTTTATGGGGCGCAGAGCTTTGGAGTAATGTAGCCTTCAATTTTCAATGAATAAAATCTTATTGTCCCTGAAATTCCTTTTGCACATGTGAGCAATCTGCCTCCGAATGGCTAACCGGCTTAACTGACACGAGACGACGGGCTCCTGGACGTCCGAGCGGGCAGACGGCCAGGGAATGGCCGTCGGTGTTGGCCACGCGTTGGCGGACGGCCAGAGCATGGCCGTCCACGCCAGCGGACGGCCATGCCGTGGCCGTCCGGGCGGGTGGACGGCCAGCACGTGGCCGTCCGTGGCGGCCACGCGCCGGCGGACGGCCAGCGCATGGCCGTCCACGCCAGCGGACGGCCATGCCGTGGCCGTCCGGGCGGTTGGACGGCCAGCGCGTGGCCGTCCGTGGCGGCCACGCGCCCGCGGACGGCCAGCGCATGGCCGTCCACGCCAGCAGATGGCCATGCCATGGCCGTCCTTTCGGGGTTTAACTAGACTTAACCCGGCCTTCTCTTCTTTCTCCTGGCTTTCCTTCTTCTCTTCGCTCTTCTTCTTCTTTATGCTCTTCTTCGAACTCTCCATGGCCAGGGTATGGCTCCCCCGTGCTCTTAGGAGGAGGAGGGCCGGCGGCGGCGACGAAGCGGGTTCCAGTGGCGGCGGCGGCGGCGGAGGCGAAACCGTCCGTGCCGGCGACGCCGAGGATGCCTATGGCGGCGAAGACGCCCCTAGCGGCAGCGGCGGCGGCGACGATGCCGGGGAGGAAGGAGAAGAGGCAGCGGCGGCGGCGACAGAGGAGGACGAGGAAGACGAAGGCGGTGGCGAGGGCGAGGAAGAGGAGGGGGAAGGCGAAGGTGACGGAGAGGACGGCGGCGAGGAGGCGCCCCCGAGGAAGAAGGTGAGCTTTTTTTTTTGATTTCCTGTGAAGCGCAGGGAGAGCGGCCGGTGGAGGCGCCGTCCGTGCAGACAGACGGCGGGCGGGCCTGCCGTCCGCCCAAGCGGACGGCGGAAGAGCCTGCCGTCCGCCCGCGCGGACGGCGGACGAGCCTGCCGTCCGCCTGCGAGGACGACGGACGGGCCTGCTGTCTGCCGGAGTGGGCGGCAGGCCGCCTTGTCGTCCGGCCAGGTGTAGGCTCAATTGTATATGCCCTTATTCTCTGATGTTGTTTGGATTTTTTCAGGGTCCTCAGAGGGTCCGAGGCCGCGTTTCATGGGAGCTGGTCTGGGCCTGGTATCACGCACTGCCTGATCAGCTGATCTTCCAAGTGGATGCTTTCGGGTTCGGGCCGCTGTTCCGGGTCCGACCGTTCATGGTGGATGCGCCCTTCCTAGTGGCTCTCAGGGAGCGCTGGGACGACAGATGCAGGGCCTTCGTCATGCCCTGGGGACACATGCTGCCCACGCTGGAAGACGTCTCCTTCTTTACGGGCTTGCCAGTTATCGGAGATCCAGTGGTGGGTCCCGAGCTTAGGGACTACAGGCAGTTGTCCGATCGACTCCTAGGCGAGGGATACTACAGGATCCAGGGGGCACTATCCCACATACCTCTTGGGTACTTCGCCCGATCTGTGGGGTTGAGCCGGGTGAGGCGGATGCCGAGTGAAACCTTGGAGGCTTTTGCAGAGAGAGTGGAAACACTCCTGGATTTGGATGGCCGATCGGACGATGAGAACCTGCGGATCTTCCTCCTGTTCTTCTTTGGGAGGCTGCTGTTTGCCACAGCTTCAGATAGAGTTAATCTGAAGTATTTGCCACTACTGGAGGACCTTCAGGCGGCGAAGGAGATGGCGTGGGGAGCTGCCATGCTAGGTCATCTTCTCTCCCACCTGGTGAGCTACCGCCAGGGCTCTAGCAACTTGGGTGGGTTCACCCCTTTTCTCCAGGTAATCTTCTTAGCTGTGGTTCTCCATTCCTTTTGTTGATGGGTACTGACTGTATTATCTCTTGCATATCTGGGGTTACACCCGCTTTCCCATTGGCCGTGGGAATGTCTCAGCGGATCGTGAGGGATGGACCCCTCTGATGGCACGGTGGGAGGTGACCCGGGACTATCGTCCAGTGGCGTACCGTGTGGAGGGCATCCGCGCTCAGCTTGATACCTTCCCTCCTCATATGGTGAGTGACTTGAAATATATGTGCACCTGAACAAATGATTAGGCCTAATTCTTTGTTCCATTCAGGTGGTGTGGATGCCATATGCAGAGGAGGACCTGGACGATCATCCGTGGGTGTCCCAGAGCCTTTCTCAGTTCCGGCGGGAGGTGCCCCTGATGTGCGTGAACATTTGTGACGGCCTCTTCGTCCGGATGGCGTACCGCACATGGGGATGGCATCAGCCTCTACTCGTTTACCCAAGCTATCCTGATATGAACCGAGGTCGCCGCCGATCTTCTGCTATTGGTCAAGATTGGCGAGTAGTGAGGCAGGCTGAGATTGCCATATGGCACCGCACTGGGGATGCCCTGCAGGAGGACAAGTCTCTGCGGAACAGCTTCAAGTATTTGGGGGATTATTCCCGGCGGTACTCCAACCGCATGTTTCTGGATACACGGCGGGTATGTCACTTTAACCCTTCAATTTCTTGCACTTAAATTCTCCCTGGACTAATTCTTGTAACAGATGCCTGAGACTGAAGCTATCGAGATCTTAAAGAGTCAGAATGAGCTTCTGGTTTTGCAGACGAGCGATCTGCTTACTCAGATTGGAGAATTGGTAAGAAGTCTGAATTTTGAGTTAGGATGTAACATTGTCCACCTTATCTTTGTGAAAACCTTTGTGACGCAGAGGGAGGCGCTAATCCGCCATGGGCTGCGAGGGGATCCATGTGCGGGCTCATCATCCCAGGGGCCAGCTGCCCCAGTTGATTGTGAGACGAGATTGCAGGATGCTCTCCGCCGGGCGGAGGCCCGAGAGGCCGATTTGGCACAGCAGGTGAGACTTGTTCTGTATTTGTGTTCTAATGATTGAACATGTCTGACTCTGAATTTCTTTTGCAGCGCCAGGAATTGGAAGCCGCTTTGGCGAGGGCGCAAGAGTTGGAGAACCTCAATCAGCAATTGAGGGATCAGGTTTTGGAGGAACGGACGGCGAGGGCCAGGACGAGCGAGGGATCCCACCCAGACGTGTACTGGGAGGGTAAGATGGCTGGCCTACAAGAGGAGCTGGTGAGGTCGCAGACAGAGGTGCGGGAGCTTGATTTCAAGTACCGAACCTTATGGGACCGGGTGATGAAGAAGGGGCGAGAACGAGCCATGAGATCCGGCACTCAGAGTCTAGGAGCTCGTCCCCCCATTCCTGCCCCGTCAGCTGGCCAGGCCCCTGCTGGGAGTTCCGTCTTCAGAGACCTCGACTCCCTGCTAGCTGAGGATGCGTGGAGAGCATTGCGACCCACGGGCTCATCAGGGTCTATGCGTCCAGCTTCCGGACATCGTCGTGCTCGTGAGGAGGACGCCGATAGCCAGATGAGGCACCCCTCTCGGGATAGGAGAGATGATGATGCGGAGGGAGGGAGAAAGGTTTGAGAGGGTACCAACGCAAGGGTATGCCCCTGTGTCGTGATGATGTATGATTATGATGTTATGCTTGCATAGTTCTCTTATTTACATGGGCACTTTTTGTTCTGCTTTCTGTTCATACCTGTGATTCCTGCATGCACAACATCAGGGGAAACTGTTAGTAGTATCTGTTTTCGGCCCCTTGCCCAAAAAGAGCAACTACCTTTTCCCTAGCCTTCGCATAGGGTCAAGGGGCCGTGTCCTACTAACCAGACAAATGGAAGAATATTAATGCGTCATGCAAATGCAAATGATATTAACAAAATGAGATGCGTGAGGAAATATTTCTTTTAATTCCGTCTACCTGGTGACTGCCCAGAGTCAGCCTAGTCGAATGATGAAAGGGAAATGCACACTCAACTTCCCAGGTATCCTAAGCTCACATCTAGATTGATTTGGGCCTCTAGACTCCTCAAACTAACCTTGACCGGTTAAGACTCATACTGATGACAATACCGTCATGCCATGCTTAGGCTCCCAGCTGCTTCCGACCATCAAGTTTGCCCAAAAAGTTTTCGAGGTAAATAGTTTGCTCGACCCGGGTCTCTTTCCTCACAATCTAGAAGGTATATGATGGAACACCTTGGAACCCTAACGGTCAACCGCGCGACGCTGACCCGGAATCAGACGCCGTCGCACCGATTGGTGACGCGCATGCATTGACCTAAGCCCGAAGTTTTCGAGAGTACACATTGAGATTATGGTTAAGAAATTAGTTCACCAGAAACATCGACATTACTCTTCACCCATTTTGGACTCCTGTGATCATGTGAGCATGTGACGATTTTCGAAAGTGAACCATTTAAAATGATGTTCAGTCTTTAGATAGCTATCTCGTGCTGAACCTTGAGAGAGAAAAGTGAAGAAATTGTGGAGACAAACCTCACAGGAGGATCAACAAAACCGTTAAAAGGGCGAGCTGTGACAAAAACGGACCCCTTTTGACCTCCTAGATGCCCCTATTTTGGCTTTTCAGGCCTTTGGTAGATTTCATGGCCAGGCACGGTCACGACCAGGCTTTTTTCATGATTACTTGAACCCCCCTTTTTTTTTTCTTTTGTGTATTTCTTTTATGCTCTTGGGGTTATTTGATATTCCGCCTGCGGGGACACTGCCCTCTTCACGTGCTCTGGTCCTTTACATTTCATTTCTGGGCCATTTTTTGTTGAGGAGTTTCATCTATCGGGTTTTTTTGAGGAACCGCAATTTGCTGAGCTCGACTGTTTAAGGGCGTCAACTGTCCTGATCGGTCGAGAGACGAAGAGCAAAGGTTGCATTGTGACAGTGCACTAAAAACTTGGAACTCATTTTAAACAGGTTCTCTTTGAAAAACGTGCAGGTGTGTGCATCTCATGATGAGCATAGGGATCCGTATGAAAGTAAAGTAGACACGTCCAAGGTTCTGGTGGACCAAAATCTTAGCCAAGTCCTAATGTTATCCCAACCTATCGTGCAGCTAGACCTAAACAGGGGTTACGTGGCAGTCACCAGATAGTTGGATTTTGTGTTTTTTGATTTTTTTGTCATTTTTCATAGGAGTATGTACATATTTACAAATATTTTTGATGGTTTTTTGGATATTTGATTTTTCTGAGATTTTTTGATTTTTTGATTTTTTTGCGTTTTTTATGGATAAAACTTCTTCAGATATACCCCATTCTATGGGTGGGGCAACTCCTCTCCTTTCTCATTGATTAAGCGGTAAGCGTTACCTGAGTATGCCTCCTTGATGACAAATGGACCTTCCCAATTTTCTTGCAATTTGCTCCTGGGACCAGGAATTTTGATCATTTTTCTTTTAAGTACCATTTCCCCAATTCCAAACTTTCTTTCAAGAACCTTTTTTGCATAGAATCTTGCAATCCTATTTCTGTAAACCTGGGCGTGATTTGCCGCCATCATCCTTTTTTCGTCTAACAGTTCCAGTTGGGTTAACATGGCGTTACGACGCTCGGCGTTACTAATTCCATTGTTCAACTGCACTCTTAGAGAAGGGAAGAGAATCTCATATGGGAGTACCGCATCCGTTCCGAATGTGAGTGAATAAGGTGTTTGTCCAGTAGGGGTTCGGACGGAAGTACGGTACGCCCAAAGAGCTTCTACTAGGCGATCAGGCCAGTCTGAATAATTATGTGATCTGCAAGTTCTTTTAATGATTCGAATGAGGGTTTTATTAGTGGCTTCAGCCTGACCATTTCCTTGTGGGTAGTAAGGCGAAGAATGATGCAAATTGATGCCATACTTACTGCACATGTCCTGGAGCTCTTGGGAGATAAATTGGGGTCCATTGTCGGTGATGAGGTCGCGCGGTGTCCCGAACCTGGCGAGGATGTTGCGCTTGATGAACTTCACCACCGTGGATGCTTTGATTTCTGCAAATGCTTCCGCTTCGGCCCATTTAGTGAAATATTCAGTAGCGGTTAGGATGAATGATTTCCTTTTTGTTTCACCTGATCGATCTTCCAGAGGTCCTATAACGTCGAATGCCCACATGGCGAAGGGCCACGGGGAAACGACGGATTTGAGAGATGAAGAAGGTGCATGAACCTTGTTAGCATGTAACTGGCATTTTAGGCACCTTTGAACGAATATGGAACAATCGGCCTCCATTGAAGGCCAATAATAGGACATGAGGATAGACATGACCGCCACAATCACTGGCATGGGCTGCCTCTATGACATGATGAATTTCGGTATCATCTAGACACCGAAGAAGTACTCCGCTAAAGGATCTCCTGAAAAGGTGATCGCCTAAGATAAGGTATCGCTGAGATGCACGACGGATAGCCTTACGATCAGAAGATGAGGCATAAGATGGGAATGACCCATCGCGGAGATAGTTCATGATGTCAAAATACCACGGATTCCCATCATCCCAATCAGGGGTGAGTTCATATGTGATAGCAGAGATATGTTCGGATGGATGGAGGAATTGCTGGAACCAGGGGTCCCGGAAGGAAGGTAAATCTTGCTTGTGTAGGGTGATGGTGGCTGAACCTTTGGTGGCAGGAATCTTTAAAGCTGAAGATAGAGAGGCCAGAGCATCTGCTAGGATATTCTGAGATCTAGGCACATGCACGTAGGTGATCCTTCTGAAATGCCTAGTGAGTGACTTTACTAATTCCTGATATGGCTTCAGTTTTGAATCCCGGGTTTGGTATTTGCCCACAGTTTGGCGGAGGATTAGTTGAGAGTCTCCAATTATCCTCAATTCTAAGACATTAAGAACCAACGCCAATTTTAAGCCAGCTAGGAGAGCCTCATATTCAGCAACATTATTGGTTACTGTGAAGGAGAGTTGGCGAGCATGTGGAATACTTATCCCTTCTGGAGATACGAGGACCACTCCTATCCCACTACCTTGAGAATTAAGTGCCCCGTCGAAATGAAGGACCCAGGATGGAGTATTATCCACTATTGATCCCAACTCCTCATCCGGGAATTCTTCGTCGACAGGTGAAAATGTGGGCAATGGGTGATGGGCTAGGTGCTCGGCAATTGCTTGCCCTTTCACAGCCTTCTGATTCACATAGGTGATGTCAAATTGATTCAAGAAGGTCTGCCATCGCACCAGCCTATCTGTTACAACCGGCCGCTCTAGCAAATATTTGATTGGGTCCATTCTTGCTAGAAGTTTGACCTCGTGGGCGAGGAAGTAGTGCTTCAGTTTCTGCACTACCCAGACGACGGCCGCGCATGTCCTTTCCATGGCAGTGTATCGCTTTTCGGCATCATTGAAAAGTTTGGACAGATAATACACTGCTCTTTCCTTCTTCTCGTCGTCTAATTGGGCCAATACTGCACCAGCTGATTCTTCAGTGGTGGAGACGTATAGCAGTAGAGGCCGCCCCGGGATAGGAGCCATAAGGACTGGAGGGTTGAGGAGGTAACTCTTCAATTCATCAAAGGCCTTTTGACACTTATCACTCCAAATGAACTTTGCCCCTCCTTTCAATAGGTCGTAAAAGGGTTTGCATCTCACAGAGTGTTGAGATATGAACCGTCTGATGAATTGCAGACGGCCGATGAGACCCTTTATGTCCCTGACATTCTTAGGCGGGGGCATTTCCACTATTGCCTTCACTTTGTCTGGATCGACCTCAATCCCTCTTCTACTCACCATGAATCCTAGCAATTTCCCTGAAGAGACACCAAATACGCACTTCTTTGGGTTCATTTTTAACTGGTGCTCCTTCGATCTCTGCATTACAACCCTAAGGATTTGAGCGTGCTCCTTCCTAGTTTTGGATTTCACCAAGATATCATCTACATAGACCTCCATATCAATGTGAATCATGTCATGAAAGATTGCCATCATAGCCCTTTGGTAGGTGGCTCCAGCATTCTTAAGTCCAAATGGCATGACCATGTAGCAATAAGTTCCCCATGGGGTTATGAAGGATGTTTTCTCCTGATCTTCCTCAGCTAGTCTGATCTGGTTATACCCCGAAAAACCATCCATGAAGGATAACATCTCGAATCCAGCCGTATTATCAACCAGCAAGTCTATATGAGGTAGTGGGAAATCATCCTTTGGGCAAGCTTGGTTGAGATTGCGAAAGTCTATGCAAACTCTAACCTTTCCATCCTTTTTTGCCACAGGGACGATATTAGCTACCCACTTAGGGTAGAGCACTACCCGGATGAACTTGGCCTTGTGTAGTTTGTCAACCTCTTCTTTTACTTTAAGTGCTAATTCTGGTTGTAGCCGTCTCAACTTTTGTTTTACGGGTTTGGCATCGGGTTTGAGGATTAGCCGATGTTCCACCAGTTCTGTGCTTAATCCAGGTATGTCCTCGTACGACCAAGCAAACCCATCACGGTGCTCTTGGAGCACGGCTATTATGGACCCTTCTTCTTCTGGACTCAAGCGGGCACTGATTAGCACTATCTTCGGATCCTCCTTTGTTCCGAGGTTGACTTCTTTAGTGGGTTCGTCGATAGCTGATGAAGGTTCATCAAACCGTCTCGCCCCACTCACAAGTTGTTCGACCAAGTCATCCACCTCTTCCTCTTCACTAAGCTCAAACACACCTAAACCATCACTGCAAGACTTTTCTGCCATTACCTCCAGTGGTTCGAAGATGACCCCAGTCTGAAGATACTTATCCAATTTTTTCCAATCTCTGCACCTACTTGCTAACTCCTGAACTAAGAACAAAGGGACTTGCCTAGTCCTACAATTTCTAGACATGGAGGAAGCTAACCTAATTCATAAACTACTATGTACATGGTTTGGAGAACGAGTCAGTTCTGTCCTGGATGGGACAAGAGTAGACCCTTGGGACAAAGATTCCATGACGGCAGGGCTCCCCCACCGCACAGGCTCCTCGAAAGTAATTTCCCCTCCAGCGGGATGGGAATTGGACTTTTTTTTTCGTGACCGAACGCATGTAGCATGGAACACTCCGAAGAGCTAGCGTTGGTCGGAGCTGAGAGCATCGGGACAGTAGGCGGGTGGAACAAGAGAGGAATGGACGTAGCTGGGGCTGGTTCATCCCTGTCCAAGAAAAGCCCTTCCGTTGGTCTGGCTGATTCACAGAACAAGGAGGATATGCCAAAGTCCTCCTCTTGATCATCTTCATAACACTCTTGCACTTCTTCCTCTATCCTGGGTAATTCCTGCTTCTTTCTTACAAAATGATTCATGAGGGACCATCCCTTCGTTTCTTTTGGTGGTTCAACAAACTTATATCCCAGGCCACATCCCCCAGTGGCAGGGCTCTCTGAGATGGGGTCACGGATTCCTTGTTCTTCTTTCTCTAACCCAGAGCCTGAGCTATATCCCATCTTACCCATGAGTTGCCAACCTATACCCGACCTAGGCCTCAGGTGGGAATTCACTGATGAAAGGACAAGCTCTTTGCCTTTCCTGGAAGCTATCATGGATGGGATTTGCTCTACCGTCACTGAGTCCAATGACTCGATGTAGGGAGTGCTTTTAACCTTCACAATCTTCTCGTTATACGGGAACTTATAGCACTGATGATTGGTGGATGGGACTCCCAAGGTTTGGTCCATCCATGGTCTCCCTAGAATGGCATTGTAGATTGGCTTAACGTCCAGAATGTAGAATTCCGAGGTCATGGATACCGGGCCGATTTCTAGTTGGAGGAAGATCTTCCCGTCTGCTGGTCTCTGGGAATTGTCATAAGCTGAGACCATCATAGAGGTTGACTCGACCTTCTCTGGGTCTATCCCTATCCTTTTGAGGGTCTTAAGGGGACATACATTGATGGAGGCACCGGTATCCAATAGAATGGAATCTACTGAATGGCCATTAAGGATGGCGGTTAAGCACAGAGGGAGGGATCGGCACTCAGGGGGAGCCAGATCCTTTTCGGGGAAAGAGATCATAGGAGTCTGAGTAACTGAGAGTATGGCATTAGTGACCCCGCCACTAGGAAGATCTTCATTAACTGTGATTTGTTGTAAGAAATTGAACAACGTCTCCCTGTGTGTGGGAGACCTGCGGATAAGTTCAAGGATGGAGATCTTAGCGGGGGTCTTCTCCAGATGCTGGAGTATGTCATACTCAGATTGGGCATTCTCTTTGGCAGGGAATGAGTTATCTTGAGAATCTAGAGGCTGGCTCGAGGGAATGATGCGATTCCTGAGCGTTACCCCTACTGAGATTGGGTCTGTTTTCAATGGTGACCTAATGGGATTGAAGTTGATCATTGAACCCTGGATCTTGCTTGGACAAAAGACAGATAAGGTGGGCCCCTCGGCTGTGATTGGAGGGATCTGAATGAGGGAGACCGGCTTGAGGGTTGCCGATCGCTCTTTGGGCCGGATTAGGACCAAAGGCTGATTAGGGGAAAACGTGGAGACCTCTGGGGTAGCCCCTTTAGCTTCGCACGACCAAGTGGGATCTTGGTGTCTTATCCCGGATCCTTCGTACTCCCAGTATTGCTCCCTGCGGACTGTTACGGGCTCCAAGTCCTTGATCAATGTGTTGACCTTTCCTTGAGAGCCGGAGGGATCTTGGCTTACCTGATGAGAGGGTAATGGGTCCTTCACAATTCCCAGTTCTTTCCTAGCCCTCAGAGCCTCAATGGCTTTTCTCATGTCTTCCCAATTTATCCGTCTTTCATCATTCAAGTCATACACCCAATCCCTGAAGGTGAAGCAATTATATATGGTGTGTCCCGTGATCCTATGGTAAGGGCAATACCTGGAGGTGTCCGTATTGCGCGGGACACCTTCTTTTTAAGGCGGAAGTTGAATGGCGTTGCAGGCCATTAAAGCATAAAAGATATCTGCCAGTGATTCCGGCAGAGGTGGATATGAGGCCCGCTTAGCCATAGGACGACTGTAGTTAGTCGGGGGAGGGACGGCTGAGTATTGCTTCTGATTGGGCTGAGTATCAGACTTGGGATGAGAACTGGTAACCCTGGTTGGTGGTGCCAGCATGCTGACCTGTTCATTGATAGTGACTCCTTCTGTGGTAGGAGCTGATGTGGTTTTCTTATTCCTGCTTCTATTTTCAAAGAATGAAGGCAGAGTGGAGTCTCGGATTTGAGATTGAACTACCCTAGCTCTGTTGTATAGCTGAGCGAACGTCTGAAGTTCACTGAGCATAAGGATTGCTCGAAGCTGGGGAGTAGCATTGTTAACAAGCATGGTGACTGCTTGTGCTTCAGGAATGACGACCTCCGCTCTAGAAGCCATGGCTCTCCACCTGTTAGCGAAATGAGTGAAGTCTTCATCAGACTTCATTTTCTCCATTACTAGATCGAACAAGGTGGGGGGCAAGGCTGCCATGTGGTTGAAGTGGGTAATAAACCTCTCAGAGACCATGTCAAAGTTGATCAGGTCAGTAGCTGGTAGAGAAGAGAACCACCTTAAGGCCTCTCCCTCGAGGGACTTTTGGAAAAGGTGGACCAGGAGGACTGTATCGAAGAGCCACTGATGGGAATCCATGAGAAACCCAGACAAATGATGATGGGGGTCAGTGGTACCATCGTATTTTCTGTACTTAGGTACCTTAAACCCTTGTGGAAAATAAGCTGGGGGGAGCTTGCAGTAGCTCGAGAGAGAATATGGCTGCCTGAGGTTGAGGTTCTCGGCCATGAGTCGCCGTACACAATTCTCGACCTCATTTTTATAAACGAACTCCTCCTGCTTGGGAGGTGTAACCTGATTGATGGGATTAAAAGGGATCGTATGAGTGGGCATGGCTTGACTCGGCTGGGGTCGGCTAGAAGATCCTTGGAATTGGGTTTTCCGAGGAGTGGCATCCTGAATCTTGCCACGAGAAACCAACTGGATGAGTTGATCCGGAGTATAGCGTGATAGGACGGCAATGAGTTCCGGATCTTCTCCGGGGTTTTGGAATGTCCTACTGGAGATCACCGGCTCATCCTCTCCTTGCGAAGTAGAAGATTCGTCGGAATCCTTCCTCTGAGGGCCTTCTCTGGATGCTTGGAGCATCCCTATGAAGGTCTGCTGTGGATCCTCTTCAATCTCAAACAAAGGGTTGTGACTCACATTATCACCGAACTGGTCCATATCATCATATACAGCATTGACATACATTCGGTTCATTATGAAGTACAGACCCTAACTGATTTTGGATTTCACTTGAAATGTTTGCCAACGTTTTATGGAAGTTGGTTTCTAACAAAACATGTTTAACCCTTAACGACCCTTCATTTTTTTCAAAATTTGTTGCACTGGGATTCAATTAAGTATCTTCAAACTTGAGACAATTCACTAATTTCTCACACAAACCCAAAGGTTCCTACAGGGTGGTTTCGGGTACAACCTGCTCGGCGGCCAAGTGGGAATCCCTGGCTCGCGGAGACTGACGGAGGTTCCCAACAGAATAAGACTAGTCACACCCGAGTGGGAATCCTCAGGTGGAGAGTCAGATCCTGCGGGAGAGGTGACTAAAAGGTGTGATGCCGGCTCTTCCTTAAAACCCCCGCGGAGAACACCCCAAAAAACCCAGACAGTTAACAAACAGGAAGTCAGAGCATTCAACAATTCAACAAAACAAGCAGCAGCAAAACATGCGTGAACAGAAATAGCAGAAAAGAAAAGGAAACTGACGGGATGTCGGCGGCTAAGGGCTAGCCGTCAAAGGGCACGGACGTCCAGGTGGCAGCCGTCCAAGAGGGAGTCGACGGCCAGGGTCTGGCCGTCCAGTGGGTCGGACGGCCAGGCGCTGGCCGTCCGCTGGAGCTGTAGACGGCCAAACGGTGGCCGTCCAAGGAGCTCGACGGCAGGGGTCCGGCCGTCCAGCAGGTCCGGCGGCCGGGTGATGGCCGTCCAAGGGGTTCGACGGCCGGGGTCCAGCCGTCCAGTGATTATTGAGTTCAGGATCCTTACCTTTTTTTCCTTTGAACGCGACGCGTGCAGCGGGCTACAGAGGTCCCACCGTGATCGCCAGAGGGCTGTAGGCGCCTGGAACGTCTCCCCCGCCGCGGCTGCGGGTTTCGGATGGGGGTTCCTCTCCGTTCGTCTTAGCACTGTGGCGATTCAGAAGGGGGTTAGAAATAAAGTGTGATCGCCAGGAGCATTACCTCTCGGTCCCTGTGCTCCGCAGGATGGTGAGGATGTGATCGCGTTCTGTGGGAGCGGGAGATGTTGGTTCCTCCTTCCCTTCCTCCGGCCGGCCAGAGGAGGAGAGCCCGGTACTCTGCACGCGTGAAGGTGGTAAGGATCTCCTGAAAATAATAAACAAAACACAGAATAACCCGATTAGGAATATTTGGTGCAGGATCTACTCATAAAGATGTAAAAAAAACTAACTAAAATCAGTGGGAAACGCACCGGATGGGTGGTGGGGAGGGAAGGTGACCATATGTTATGGCCACCCACCTCCCGTTTTTTTTAGAACCTCTGTGGGTGTAAGGATCACTAAGTCATCCTACGTGTATACATGCAAATGAAGAGTAGTTGCGTGTGTGGAGAGTGGAGTGGTATTACTAATGCAATGGAATGAATAGAAAAAGTAAAAGAGAGAAGTTAGAGAGGTAAGCCGGTTTCCAAATGTAGCCTGAGCCTTCCTCCTTGGAGTATCCTCGAGCTTCTCACCAGAAGGTCCCTTCCTCTTGGAATCCTTCTTAACCCCGAAGTCTTCCAACCTCCAGTCTTTCTTCTTCCGAAATCCTTAACCCCCTGCTCGAGAGGATGTGGGGGGTTTAAATAGGCGGAGGGAAAAAGGGGGAAAACAGGGGTCTAAATCCCCGTAAATCACCCTTCAACCAATGGGGGGTGGTCAAGGGTCGGAGGTAGTGGTCGCGGCAGTCGCCGGAGTGGGGAGTGGTCGGAGTAGTGGGGAACGAGGGCGGCGAGTGGAGGAGATCGTGGGGAAGACGGAGTCAAGGGGGTGGTTAATGAGTGGACGGCCAGGTGACATGCCTTCCATTCTTGTGGTGGAAGGCGGCCCAACTGGCCTTCGAAGGTGGTGGCCTTCGAAGGTGGTGGAAGGCGAGGGGTGGCCTTCGAAGGTGGTGGAAGGCAAGGGGGCTGGCCTTCCACGAAAAGGTGAAAGGAGGGTCAAAAGGGTGGAAGGCAAGGTGGCTGGCCTTCGAGAGTGGTGGAAGGCGAGGGGTGGCCTTTGAAGGTGGTGGAAGGCAAGGGGTGGCCTTCGAAAGTGGTGGAAGGCAAGGGGGTTGGCCTTCCACGAAAAGGTGAAAAGGGTCGGGATTTGGTTGATGGGCCTGGCTGGTAGTGGGCTTAGATGGCTGAAATGAGGGGATTTTGGTGATGACAAGCTAATGATGGGTTGGGTTCATGACCAAAAGGCCGGTCCAAAATCGGTGTCTACAGGTATGCCCCGATGTAGTTGTTATTTCTTTTCAGGCCTGTATGCTTAATTACTTCTTTTCAGTTGGAATATGTAGTTATTTGCTGAGTCAAGTTGAATTGTAATAATTTTTAATTCCTGCACTTCCTTTACAATTCAATGTGATGTAGATTGTTTAGCTTAGTTTATCATTTATGTTCTAGACTTATCGAGATCCTAGTTTGGCTCCAAATTTTAATGACTCGGTACCCATTTAGTAATCGGATTTCTGATTATAGGGTGGTGGGTCGTTACAAACAAGATCCTCAAGAAGCTCTCGGATGTGGAGGGACACTTAAGTAGAAGGAACCCCAATCATCAGGTATGCTTTTCTTCTCTACTTCAATTCAATTCTTCTACTTCAACTCTCTTCATCAATTTATCATCTCTTCTTTCTCAATTCCTCCATACGTCATCACAGTGGGACTTGTGTTAATTTTTCTTCTTTTAAAAGATTATCCCCTCTTCCCGGGCCTAAGAAGATTGTACAAGTTTCCATGGCTTCCGAAGCTTGTGGAGAACATCTCTTTTTTATGAGAACCTTCATCTCTAAGTGGCATATTGAAGGCCTTGTAGTGTACGCTAAGCATTACAACAAAATATGGATGGATTGGGCAGCTATGGGTGCCTTGATGGAGCTATGGTATCCTCAGACTCACACCTTCATTTTCTTCATTTTGAAGCCACCATCCTTCTTAAAGAAGCGGGGTTGCTTTTAAGATTGAAGAAGATTAACAAACTCTATGTTGATCGGCATAAATATGGCAAGGAAGAGATGCCTTTCTTGACAAAAAGAGTGACATCACATGAACTCTTGTCAAGGATCATGGAGAGTCTGGAAGAGATCAAGTGTGTTCTTGCTCACAAAAGAATCAATATGCAGAAGCTGGCTGAGTGGACTATGAAAGCAATCCCTAAAGCCAAGATTGATGAGGACATGAAGTATGCAATGAAGGGATTCACAATTTGCCTAGCTAAGACACTTATGTTCCCGTCTCAAGACAACGTTCTAGAAGATGATCAGTTGAGTGTGATTGTTGAGATTTGAAAGGGCAAGAAGATAGGGCCTGCGGTGCTAGCCAACCTCTACAGTTGACTCACGTAGCATCCATCGAACATCTTCCTTATGATAGCATACTTCTCCTCGCTCTTTGGATTGATTTTCATTTCAAATTCAACTTCAATGCAGAACATGTTTGAAGAGCTTCTAGAATCTATGAAAGGAGTCCCATCCGCCACATAGTCGATGTGGTGAGGTTTAATGACAATATGACGAACTGGGTGCCAAAACTCAAGACAAGGGCGGATTGGTGCAATCACTTCAACACCATGGCACGTAACGACTTCACTCATGTGCCTCAAGCTCTCCTCATGAAAGAGGTCTAAGTATGCTTCGATTGAGTGGACCTTAGACTTATTAGAAGGACTGAAGTTGTGTTGTACAACGCCCATTGATGTCATTCCCAAATTGGCATGCCCCGTTATGAATTTTCGGAATTATCTCATCGCCCTCCTATCAAGAAGAGTAATCTTGGTACGTTTGAAGATGTAGAAGCGATGATGGATATTATAGGATTATGGATATTTAGCATGACCTAACGAGTTCAACTGCATGAGGAAGATAATCAGGAGATGTGGAAATCCTATGTGAAAGCATTGAGAAAAATTAAGCCTAGGAATCTCAACAATTAAACTCATGTCTTTTATATTTTTTTCTTTGAATAAGAAGGTCATTCCTTCATGTCTTAGGATCAGTCATTGAGTTTTGTAATTTTCTGAGAATGTTTTCTCAAATAAAATGGATCAAAATCCTTAATTTTCACTGGTTTGGTGCAAATGAGTTAAATTGCATCCACGCAGAACGATGCCCTTCAGTGAAATTCGATTTATAAAATATTATGATAATTTCTCAAAATTGCTAAATCACGTCGATCGACCATACCTGACGCCTTTCAAAATTTTGCACAATTTTCAATGTACCAACTCCCTAAATCGTGTCATCCACACTCGACGCGTATAATCATTTCCAAAGTTTTACACAATTTCTAATGCATGGACCTCTAAAATAGGTCGGCTCAAGGTGACGTGGTTCAAATTTTCTAGAAAATATTAAGGCAGCAATTCAATAAAACATGTCAACCATGCCCGATGCCTTTCACTCAATTTCCAAAATTCAAACAGTCCTCAAATTGTGTGCCGCTAAAACACGTAGACCTGAGTTGCAATTCAACTGTGTAAACCGCCTGAGCCTGAGCCTTCCTTCCTCATTCTTCCATTTTCTTTCTCTCTCTTCCCTCCCTCTTCTTCTCTGGCAATAGTAACGAACTCTAGTGATCCTCTGAACTTCGGTGAGCTTCCCAACGATCCCGAGCTCTCCGGCAACCTTCTCGACATTTGCGACCTTCTCCTTACTCTTCCTTTCACTCTCTCTCATTCTCTTTTGTTTTGCCATTCACTTCTATCCCATCAGTGGCTATGAAGGAGGGCGACCGAGTAAAAAATGTGAACAGGTGACAACGCCTATGGTCATCGACTTGGGTGAAGAAGTAGTGATGATGACAGAGGAGATGCTAGCAACCATAGCGGTGATCATGGAAGGGGATGAGGACGTGGTAGAATTACCACCGATGGAGCTTAAGGTGATAGATTCAGAGGGTGAGGATGCCCTAGAGATAGCACAGGAGGCGGCACCCGCGGTGGCACTGAGCGAGGAGGCTAGATATCCCATGGTAAGCCCTAACTTTCTCCTTTTTTATTTGTGTTTGCATGGTTGCACGGTGCGGATTATGGGGGTAAAATGCATGGGACTATGAATCTGCACTGAAACTCGTTGGTCCTAGTCGACGCCATTCAAACGATGTCGACAACCTCCGACGCAATTCAGGGCATTGGTCAAAGTTCAACAAATTAACGAAATTCAGACTCATTTAAGTGCACTGATAACTAATTGAAAAATATTTTTGACAATTGGCAGGGAACTGTGAGGACCAGGATCTCTTAGGATTTGGTGATGGTTGCATATCGGGGACTTTCGGCTTTCCAGATACCACGTTACCAGCGGATGGGCTTCGGGGAGCTGCTCATCATCAAGCCATTCTGGATCGACCTGGTTTTTTATTCATGCACTAAGGGAGAGATGGGATGTTTAAAGTAGGGTTTTCATCATGTTGTAGGGGCATATGGTCCCTAGTCTAGAGGACATGATGCGGATCACGGGGTTGAGGGCAGAGGGCCAAGCTGTGAGCAGGACTACATACCCAGACTACAGAGACTTGGCATAGAGACTGCTAGGGTTAACAGTGGCTACTACAGGACGCGAGTCGAGGACAGTAGCTCGCGTGGACGTGATGGACACTCTCGGCCTGGAGGACCTGAGATAGCGAGTAGGAGAGTCCCATGATGACATCTTGGAGAGACTATCTAAGTCCGCAGCGGTCGTCTATTGCCATGATGAGAGTGAGGAGAAGAAGGAGTAAACAGACCAGGACCTATCGAGGTTCCTCCTCTTCATGTTCGACTTCATGTTCGACAGACCCTTGTTCTGCACCAAGGGAGACAATATCCATTGTCGCTTCTTGGAGTGGTTGATTGATCTAGACAAGATTGGCGAGCATGCTTGGGAAGCTACACTGTTGGTGCATCTATTCACAGACATGTCCGCGGTGACATCGGATAGAGAAACCACCATTAGCGGCTTCGCACCGTTCTTACAGGTACGTAACCTAGCTTTATATGAGAACTTTTTATTCTTTTTACGAGTTGTTAAAATGCAACAATATGCGCACCCTAACTACATGAAATGGATACAACTGTGGAGCTGCTATTACTTTCCGTTGGATGGGCACAACAAGTGATCTCGGATGTTGTACCAGTTGCATGCTTGTGGCGTCCGATTGTGGACATGGCGCCACAGTACCATCAACTCACTGCCCTCCGCCGTCAGTTCTTGGCTTACCCTAAGTTGCCAGTGAGTATGAATGTTTGTAGTTATGCCATTTTTAATGCAATCCTATAATTAGTTAAAAAAATGAATGACATGAGGCATGCAATGCAGGTTATCTGGGGACCATATCTGGGGATGGGGGAGGATGCCCAACCCTAGATCACCACTGGCAGGCTATGTTTTGGGAGGCAGATGTAGGTGCACTGCCTTAACAAGATCGAGCGGCCACGCCTCCATTTGGCTATGAGGACCTTGGGCATGCCCAAGAGTGGGTGAAGGAGGATATCTAAGAGGGCATCAGGCGCACCATAAGGGGAAAATAGGCTCGCACCAACTGGTAGGTCAAATTTGTGGATCAATACAACAACAGGTAGTGGTAGAGTCTCATGCGTAGAATAGTGAGGCCTATCTCCAACACTATCGGGTTCGCTACGCTGTGTAGCTCCAACAACTCCTCCCTTCGATGTGAGTATAATGGATGTTTTAATCTATATGTTTCTAATATATATGTAAAATGCAACTAACTAAATGATGAATGTAGGATGGTTTGCAATGCCACGATCATCGACCTCCAGGCCTATGTTCGTAATGCAGAGCAACAACTTGAGCAGACCTGTACTAATCTTAATGCCTTGGTATGTATGCAACCCTATTCTATATGTGCCCTATAAGTTAGATGTTCAATTTTTGATGAATTGTCTCCTCTTCCTTCGCAACGATGCCGCACAGGCATAGGCTACCCAGGCCACTCAGGGTACCGCCAACTCCTCTAGCTCCAGCACCCCACCATCCTCGGAGGTTACCTCGCTGTAGGAACGACTGGTGGGGCCATTCTTCGTGCATCTCAGGCAGAGGAGGATTGCTCTGCTTAGGTTAGTTGCTCAACTCATTCATTCACACATTCCATTCAAATATTTAATTCAAGCACATAAGGACAACACAAGAATCAATCGAAGCATTCATTATTCATTCAAATTTCATTACATTTGGCTGACTATAAGGATATTTCTCATCTGGCAAGTGACAAAGATCCAAGAGGCTCTTTAGAGAGTGGAGGAGGAGGCAGAGAGAGCCAGGGGTGATGCTGCATAGGCCCGAGAGGAGGCCATGCTTGTCTAGGAGGGGATTGCCCAGAGAGATGCCTGTATCCATGAGTTGGGGAGCGAGCTGAGTCGATGCCCTATAGGAGAACCTTCTTCAATGGTCTTGAGACTCCAGCTCATGCGGGAGATAGAGTAGCGGGAGTGGGAGTAGGGGAGAGAAGATAGAGAGAACGAGAAGTAGGTGATGGAGGTAGAGATCTTGGCATTGCGTGTCAATTTAGGCATGGCAGAGCGCGAGCGAAAGAGCCTTGAGGAGAGGTATCAGAGAGCTCGTCCGCGTGCCAGAGAGGGAGGACAAGGGAGCGTATTCTCAACGAGTGTGGCGATCTCCTCGGTCCAACAAGGGCAGAGTGAGCATAGTTCTAGTAGGGCCACTTCCAAGAGCTCAATGAGACCTCCTCCAGCGCCAGCTAGCTAGGACCCAACGACCTAGGACGAGACCCAGAGCCAGATCGATGAGGGCCATGATGAGAGCTAGCTACAATGATGATGTTGTGATCCCTTTTCTTTTATGATCTTGTGGTGCTGATGTGATGCGATGTTTTGATCCTGATCTACGGACATGATGGATGGATGATCCATGTATGTATGCGTAAAAAGCTGATATGTATGATATGGACTTTTCTACTTCTTTTGTGTTTCTTTATACTGAACATCTGGCTCCTGTGAATTGTACTCAAAATAAATGAGTTAGTTTATCTATTATGGCTTAGCCCCATGCCCCATAGGCAGAAGATTACCTTGACCCTATCCTTAATAAATGAGTCAATGGTGAAGCCTTTATTTAATGAAAGCAAAATAAATAAAAGGAAATCTGTAAATGCAACACACAAGCAGACAAATGTAAACAAACATTAAAGTATGCAAACATGCAAGATGCGACATGTGGATGCATTTTTTTTTAGATTTTAACTTATTCAAATTTTTATGGGGGTTTTTAAAATATTCAATTTTTGGATTTTAAAAGATTTTTTTTGGATTTTAAAATATTCAATTTTTTAGTTTTTAAAATATTCAATTTTTTAGATTTTGAAATATATATATATATATTAATTTTGAAATATTTAATTTTTATTTTTTAAATATTCAATTTTTTGGATTTTAAAATAATTATTATTTTTTGAACTTAAAATATTCAATTTTTTGGTTTTGAAATAATGTCGCAGCCTAGCGTAGCCCCTTCAAATAAAGATGCATAGATCGAAGGGAATATAATCCAACAAGACTCGTGACTTCCCAGGCATCCTAAGTGCACATCAAGGTTGATTTGGACCACTAATGGTCCTCGTCTAGACTGTACCTGGCTATGACTTATACTGATGGCAAACTGTTATGCCACACTTTGGCTCCAGCTTCATTCGACCAACAAATTCCAGTTAAAAGCTAATAACTGTAATGGATTTACTAGACTCGGGTCTCTTTCCTCACAACCAAGATGGTATAAAATGGGTTACCCTGAAACCTTAATTGCTAACCACGTGATGCTAATACGGAATTAACGCCGTCATACTGATTGGTAAATCACTTTCATTGACTTAAGCTCGAAGTCACAAAGTATACTTATCCTAAATGCCAGCATGGTACCAAGATCAAAAGAGACTTATGAATCAACAACTTAATTCTTAATTCATTCTCTAATAGTTCAGTATGAAGGCAACGTGTAGATATGGTGCTCACCTTTGATCCCATCCATTGATCGGACCGTTAGTCAGCCTCCACCATTCCTTAAGCATCGGGTACACCCTAAGGGCGAAGGGAAGAAAGGGTTCAAAAAGCTCACGTGAGGGTTCAGGAAACTTGGGAAGATGTTCCTTCTCTGTCCTATTTCCTGTTGGGATTCGGTCATTTTTCTTTTATGGAGTTTTTCTACTTTGATTTTGTCCTTTTTGTTTTAGCCTTTTGACATTTGGTTTTGGTTTTGGTTTTGGATTTTTAATTTTGAGTTTTGATTTTCCCACTTTTTTTTTTCATGACGGCCTCCTATTAAGGTGGTGGACAGATTTAATAGTCTATCCTGAGGCCTCGCTCCCTCGCCATGAACCAAGTAAAAGAGAATGGGTAATACCTTGCACTCTCGATTTGGCTTCGATTTTCCTCGGACCTAACATTGTTTGTTACTCGAGATGTTAGCGTGAGTGTGTGATAAATTACCCTTAAATTAAACAATAAAGATGAAGAGAGAATTTGAGATATTGACGTTTCAATTTCCACTAGTCTTCGCACCATACCGGTCGACACACCTATCTAAGAATAGTACCTCTTAAGATACAAACTATTCTAAGGATGAGACAACTCCTGACCTTCAACATTCACTAGCCTATACACATTACCAGGGAAAACATCTTTAACAACATACGGGCCCTCCCAGTTGTCGACACGCTAATTTTGACTTCATACTGAGTACATTTCATATCACATTATAATACTCCAAAGTGATTTTTAATCTAATCATTTGAGTGATTTTTACTAATTATTTCTTGAATTTAGTTAAACTAATGCGGAACGACAGTGCAACGACGGATCGATGCGAAAGGGGCGACACGAACACGGGCCTCACGCCTACGACCTCTCGCTGGAACCTCTCTTAGGGGACCTCCTTGGAGGGAAGGGCTCTCATCCTCACACTAGAAGAGAATAACACATGCAAAAAAAAACTTCATTCAATCTACCATCCTCTCAAGGGAAGAGATGACCCCTTTATATAGGAAGGGTATCTCTTTGTTAAGACAAGAAAAGACCACATTCAAGATGAAAGTACCAAACATGTCCTAAGGGCAAAATGACAGAAAAGCCCTTAGGATTACACTAAAGGCTAGACTGAAAAGAAAAATACATAATACAGACTAGACTCGATCCTAGATATGGAGCAAATCGTGAAGCCACAAAGACGCCTACATAGTACGTGTTCGACGCCTGCTCGCCTGTTGCTCGGTATCCCCACCAACTCTCTCGGGGTGTTGGGAACTCGACCCTATCGAGTAAGGGTCTACACCACTCTGGTAGCGCTCGAGAAGATATGGATCAAGGAGCTGCAAGTCCTCTCAGCTGATCCACGTGTCGTCGCACGGTGGCCGATCCCGCAAGCGGACAAGGAAGCACTGATACTCCTTGCTCCTAGTGGTGATTACCTGTTCATCCAGTATTCACCCAATTTGCTCGCGCCGTGCAGGGGGTGGAGCTGGTGGACACTCTGCAGGTAGGTCACTCTCAATGGATGGCAAGGCCCAAACGGATCACTGGGAATTATTGTGGGCTCCTTGTAAGCCGCGAGGTCTGCCACGCTAAATGTGGGATTGATCTCATAATCTGTCAGCAGGTCCACAACGTAAGCAATCGACCCAATCATTTTCAGGATCTTGAATGGGCTAGCACCGCGGGCTTGTAACTTTTTAACGACCCTTGAGGGGAATCGTTCAGGCCGCATCTTGAGCATGACAAGGGCAAGCGCTGGTTTGCTAATCCGAAAACTTCATGAAAATATTAGGCGAGGCATGTAATTTTTTAATATATAAAATAAAATTTTACGATATTCTGTGTATATATATATATATATATATATATATATATATATATATATATATATATATGATACAAACCAACGAGTTTGTTTGAACAGTGCATGCTTTTTTCTGAAAAATGCGTGATCAAATTGTGATTAAATTGCTACTTTTTGAATCAATGAAGATTTAAAACATTCTTCGTTCGTGAAAAAAACGTTCTTTTCCAAAAGAAATAGCAAATTTATGTTACCCCGTAAGCGGATTCTGAGGCGGGCGGCAAAAAAGTACTACTCACGCCCAAGCACCCTTAGATTAGGAGTTCTGATGGGATCCGGTGCATTAGTGCTGGTATGATCGTACTCGCACAGAAGAGGTGGACGCCGGTCGATAAGGGCAAGCGCCGTTTCGCTAATCCGAAAACTTCCTCAAAATATTGTGCGAGGCATGTAATTTTTTAATTTTTTAAGATATTTGAAAAGTGCTTGCTTTTTTCAGAAAAATGCGTGATCAAATTGTGATTAAATCGCTACTTTTTGAATCTGTGAAGATTTTAAGGATTCTTTCAGGAAATTGGGGTTTGTCTGTTAAAGAACACGGTCTTTTCCAAAAGAAATCGTAAATTTATGTTACCCTGCAAGCGGACTCCGGGGCGGGCAGCAAAAAGGGGTGCAACATGAGGACTTCTCAGGAGGTAACCCATCCTAGCACTACTCTCGCCCAAGCAAGCTTAACTTCGGAGTTCTAATGGGATCCAGTGCATTAGTGCTGGTATGATCGCACCCGCATAGAAGAGGTGGACTCCGGCTTGTAAGGGCAAGTGCCGATTCGCTAATCCGACCACTTCTTCAAAATATTGTGCGAGGCATGTAATTTTTAAAAATATAAAATAAAATTTTACGATATGGTGAGTGTGTCAATATATATATATATATGATAAAAACCAATGAGTTTGTTTGAAAAGTGCATGATTTTTTTCGAAAAATGCGGGATCTCGTGCATTAGTGCTGGTATGATTGCACCCGCACATAAGACGTGCAACCCGGCCAATAAGGGCAAGCGCCAGTTCGCTAATCCGATAACTTCCGCAAAAATGTTATGCGAGGCATGTAATTTTTTAATATATAAAATAAAATTTTATGATATGGTGTGTGTATATACATATATATACATATATATATATATATGTATATGTATATATATATATATGTATATGTATACATATATATATATATATATATATATATATATATGTATACATATATATATATATATATATATTTATATATATATATATATATATATATATACATATATATATATATATATTTATATATATATGATAAAAACCAGTGAGGTTGTTTGAAAGGTGCATGCCTTTTTCCGAAAAATGCGTGATCTAATCGCTACTTTTTGAATATGTGAAGATTTTATAGATTCTTTTAGGAAATTGGGGTTCGTCCGTTAAGGAACACGGACTTTTCCAAAAGAAATCGCAAATTTATGTTACCCCGCAAGCGGACTGCGGGGCGGGCAGTAAAAAAGGGTGCAACACAAGGACTTCCCAAGAGGTCACCCATCCTAGTAATGCTCTTGCCCAAGCACGCTTAACTTCGGAGTTCTGATGAGATCCTGTGCATTAGTGCTGGTATGATCACACCCGCACATAAGACGTGCACGCCGGCCTATAAGGGCAAGCACCAGTTCTCTAATCCGAAAACTTCCTCAAAATATTATGCGTGGCAAGTAATTTTTTAATATATAAAATAATTTTTATGATATGGTCTATATATATATATATATATGAAAAAAACCAGTGTGTTTGTTTGAAAAGTGTATGCGTTTTTCTGAAAAATGCGTTATCAAATCGCTACTTTTTGAATATGTGAAGATTTGAAGAATTCTTTCAGGAAATTGGGGTTCGTCCGTTGACGAACACGGACTTTTCCAAAAGAAATCACAAATTTATGTTACCCCGCAAGCGGACTCAGGGCGTGCGGTAAAAAAGGGTGCAACACGAGGACTTCCCAGGAGGTCACCCATCGTAGTACTACTCTCGCCCAAGCAAGCTTAACTTCAGAGTTATGATGGGATCCGGTGCATTAGTGCTGGTATGATCGCACCCACACATAAGACGTGCACGCCGCCCTATAAGGGCAAGCGCCGGTTCGCTAATCCGAAAAATTCCTCAAAATATTATGCGAGGCATGTAATTTTTTAATATGTAAAATAAAATTTTACGATATGGTGTGTGTGTATATATATATATATATATGATAAAAACCAGTGAGTTTGTTTGAAAAGTGCATGCCTTTTTCCGAAATATGCATGATCAAATCGCTACTTTTTGAATCTGTGAAAATTTTAAGGATTCTTTCAGGAAATTGGGGTTTGTCCGTTGACGAACACGGTCTTTTCCAAAGGAAATTGCAAATTTATGTTACCCCACAAACGGACTCCGGGGCGGGCGGCAAAAAGGGATGCGTAACGAGGACTTCCGAGGAGGTCACCCATCTTAGTATTACTCTCGCCCAAGCACGCTTAACTTCAGAGTTTTGATGGGATCTGGCGCATTAGTGCTCGTATGATAGCACCCGCACATAAGACGTGCATGCCGGCCTATAAGGGCAAGCGCCGGTTCGCTAATTCGAAAACTTCCTGAAAATATTATGCGAGGCATGTAATTTTTTAATATATAAAATAATATTTTTTAATATATATATGTATATGATAAAAACCGGTGAGTTTGTTTGAAAAGTGCACGCCTTTTTCCGAAATATGTGTGATCAAATCACTACTTTTTGAATCTGTGAAGATTTTAAGGATTTTTTCAGGAAATTGGAGTTCGTCCGTTCACGAACACTGTCTTTTCGAAAAGAAATCGCAAATTTATGTTACCCCGCAAGCGAACTCTGGGGCGGGCGGCAAAAAGGGGTGCAACACAAGGACTTCCTAGGAGGTCACCTCGTACTACTCTCGCCCAAGCACGCTTAACTTCGGAGTTCTGATGGGATCCGGTGCATTAGTGCTGGTATGATCGCACCCGCACATAAGACGTGCACGCCGGCCTATAAGGGCAAGCGCCGGTTCGCTAAGCCGAAAACTTCCTCAAAATATTATGCGAGGCATGTAATTTTTTAATATATATATATATATATATATATATGATAAAAACCAGTGAGTTTGTTTGAAAAGTGCATGCCTTTTTCCGAAAAATGCGTGATCAAATCGCTGCTTTTTGAATCTGTGAAGATTTTAAGGATTCTTTCAGGAAATTGGGGTGCGTCCGTTGACGAACACGGTCTTTTCCAAAGAAAATCGCAAATTTATGTTACCCCGCAAGCGGACTCCGGGGCGGGCGGGAAAAACGGCTGCAACACGAGGACTTCCCAGGAGGTCACCCATCCTAGTACTACTCTCGCTCAAGCACGCTTAACTTCGGAGTTCTGATGGGATCCAGTGCATTAGTGCTGGTATGATCGCACCTGCACATAAGACGTGCACGTCGGCCTATAAAGGCAAGCGCCGATTCGCTAATCCGAAAACTTTTTCAAAATATTGTGCGAGACATTTAATTTTTTAATATATATATATATGATAAAAACTAGTGAGTTAGTTTGAAAAGTGCATGCCTTTTTCCGAAAAATGCGTGATCAAATCGCTATTTTTTGAATATGTGAAGATTTTAAGGATTCTTTCAGGAAATTTGGGTTCGTCCGTTGACGAACATGGTCTTTTCCAAAAGAAATCGCAAATTTATGTTACCCCACAAGCGGACTCCGGGGCGGGCGGAAAAAAAGGGTGCAACACAAGGACATCCCAGGAGGTCACCCATCCTAGTACTACTCTCGCCCAAGCACGCTTAACTTCGAAGTTTTGATGGGATCCAGTGCATTACTACTCGTATGATCACACCCGCACATTAGACGTGCATGCCGGCCTATAAGGGCAAGCGCTGGTTCGCTAATTCGAAAACTTCCTCAAAATATTATGCGAGGTATGTAATTTTTTAATATATAAAATAATATTTTTTAATATATATATATATATATATATTGAGTTTGTTTGAAAAGTGCATACCTTTTTTCGAAAAATGCGTGATCAAATCGCTACTTTTTGAATCTGTGAAGATTTTAAGGATTCTTTCAGGAAATCAGGGTTCGTCTGTTGACGAACACGGTCTTTTCCAAAAGAAATCGCAAATTTATGTTACCCCGCAAGCGGACTCCGGGCGGGCGGCAAAAATGGGTGCAACACGAGGACTTCCCAGGAGGTCACCCATCCTTGTACTACTCTCGCGCAAGCAGACTTAACTTCGGAGTTCTGATGGGATCCGGTGCATTAGTGCTGGTATGGTCACACCCGCACATAAGACGTGCACTTCGGCCTATCAGCTTAAGACTCGATTGAAAGTGACTCGGCCACTGCCTTGCCGTTTATCGAGATCATATGACACTGACGAGCTGATTCCTGATTTCCTTTGGCTTCTGCTACCCTGAAGTCAGTATGGAACTTAAGCTTCTGATCGTAGGACGAGGGTATGGCCCCGATGCGCCCGATCAGGCGTCGGCCGATGATGGTATTATAGGCCGAATCCACCTTTACTACTGTAAAGTCAGTTTGCACTGTTAGTTGTCTCAGAGCCATTCCAAGGGTCACTGGAAATCGGACTATGCCTTCCATTCAGCAGGATGCTCCGTTAAAACCAAACAAACGTCTATGATGGGCCTTCATGTCGGCCTCAGCCAGGCGAGTTTGAGAAAATAGTTATAAAAAAACACGTTAGGTGCACTTCCATTATCTACAAAAACACGATGAACATCAACGTTATTTATTACAACGCTAACGACGAGGGCTTTATCGTGTGGGACCTGGACTCCTTCAAGGTAGGCTTCAGAGAAGGTGATTTCCTCCCACTGAGAGTGCTTTGGTTCGCTGTCAACTGCTGCAACTGCCAAGGGAGCCTCGGATCGCCGACGCGTACGTGGTGCCTCATCCAGTCCTCCGGATATGACCATGATGGATCCCACGCTCTGCTGCTGGTGGGAAGCTTTTACTACTGGGGCAAGTTTTGGGGGAGGCCCATCCTTGGATGGGTGCTGATGCTGCTTCAATGCAGCCTGTGGATTATGGGCTTGTTGCTGCCGTGATTGCCTGTCCTGGTCGTACTGAGGTAGACGCCGCTCTTGGATAAGGCGCTCTATCTCTTGACAAAGATGGCGACACTCGTCCGTTGAGTGGCATGTTTCCAGATGGTACTTGCAATACTTCCGGGGATCCCTCCTCCAAGGGTTTGTTTTGATAGGTTCAGGCCGGCAGAGCATGCCTTTGACTTCCATGAGCATTCTTGAGGGAGGAGCTGGTAAAGGCAAATGTTGAGGATGATTAGGCCGACGACGATCTCGGCTCTAGTCTTCTTCTCCCCTAAACCTCTTACGGGAGGGATCGAGGACTTCTGATCGGTGACAGATTGCAGGCAGGGCAATAATTGAAGTAGGCTCGACTGTCTTTTTATCCTTGACCATCATCAATGCCTCCCGATTGATGTATTTGTGCGCCCGGGCCACCAGGCCCTGGGATGTTTGGGGGTGTCGTTTCCCTATGTAACTGAGCAACCCCTCGTCGGTACAACAGCTGATTGTTGGGATCCGGGCAGGGCGCGACGAACGTAGCGGAAGCAAAAATGAAATCCCGCCTGATGCCCGCTGATCCATTTTGGAATGAAAATCGAAAATCAAAAACATGTTGTGATCTTATCACCTTGGACGGATTCGAATCTACGATGGTTTCGGTTCCGTCGAGGCGATGCCGCTAGCCGCACAAGCGTCTGGCCTCAAGCGGTATCCACGCGATCCACCGCGGTGGTCCATCCTCGATCCCTCATCCAGATTAGCACGCTCACTGAAGAATCCTTGCCGCAACGATGTCCGGATCATCTGGACAGGAATTCCCGACTCTCGGGAAATGCGCGCGGTAGAGACAGGTATTAAGGCGCCTCGAATGGGGCACCCAGAGGAGGAGGAGAGAGAGAGGGGGGACGGCCAGCCTTGAAAGCTCTTGGAGCTTGGCTCAGGATTTCTCAACAGCACGTAGATATATTAAGTCGGTGCGACTTTTTACAAAAGTCCCTAACTTAATATAAATCCCACTTAAGTACCATTGACTGAGAATCATTTTGTGTGTGACCGTCTAGGCCCATTAACCAGTTCGGTTTTCAGCCCGTTTAGTCCAATAACTATTTATCGACTTATAGTAATTAATTAATATCTAAAGTTTAATTAATTACTTAACCGAATTAACATCTCACGTAAATTCGATCGGACTTCCGATCAAGTTACCGCATGATCCTAGAAGGTAATGGTTATGGAACATGTCGGTCCACAGTTACCGCGTGTCTATAATCCTTCGTTGGCACAATGCTCTTGAGTTAACCTAGGGTATGGTCAACTGTCAAACCCTAGATAATCAACTCACTTGAATCAGACTCCGCTGTACAATATGCAAAAACACCATTTCTGATATTGTGTCTGCTCTGGCCAGAGACTCCAGCGGATCTATTCTAGAGCATTCTCTCTCTAGTTACCTGAGAGCGAACGATCCTATATCGAACACATAATCACCTTCGAAGGTCTTCCGCTGGACCCGATCCTTGACTATTAGAAATCCCGTGGATAGAGATTCGTAAGCCAAGGTCAAAGCCCAGAAGTCCACCGACAAGGTGTCTTTGATATCTCAAGTCCAATGACCTACTACGCTACTATGACAATGAATCAAACCGGTTGACAGTCAAGTAAATTACCATTCGGCGATTCATGTTAGATCAGTTTAGTGAACTCATTCCCCAATGAGCACCTACAAGTTCACCATTGTGTCTCCACACAAGTGACTAACGAGATTAGTCACCGTCATCATATGAGTTGGAATAACCCGTACTAGTCTTATCAGGTGTTTGATGTCCCTCTCAAACATCCTACTACCAGGAACAATTAAGAATATGTGTTCATAAGTCATCAGTCTCATTATTATGATCTCATCATAATCCGATGACTTTTGCACACATTCATGAACTTCATTATGTGTACTTATAAATATGCTAATTTACATAATGAAATAAATGCCATTTATTAGTGAACCAGATTGAAATAGGTGCCTTATGATTGGCTGTGAGGACACCCATATCCATCAATGTCCCACTTGGACTCACGCCAATCACCTTCGCATTTGATCTCCATCAAATCTAGGTGATGCTCACATTAAGTCTGTGACTAAGGCTCGGTCGGAGATATGCTTGTTAGTTTAGGTGGCTTACAAGCCAATCTAACAATGTAAATCTTGTTCATTATTAATAAAATGGCATAATATTCATTATGTGTAAATCGCGTTAATTATCGTTTCATAATGAAGTCCGTGAATGTGTGCTATGGTAATCAGATTATGATGAGATCATACTAATGAGACTGATCACTTAAACACACATATTCTTAATCATTCCTAGTCGGAGGAAATCCAAAAAGGACATCGGATATCCGGTTAGACTAGTACAGATTACTCCTACTCATATGATGAGGGTGACTGGTCTCATAAGTCACTTGTGTGGAGACACTAAGGCGAATCTGTAGGTGCTCATTGGAGAATGAGTTCACTGAACTGATCCGACTGAATCGCTGGATGGTATTGTACCTCACTGTCAACCAACTTGATTCTATTGTCGCAGTTGCGTGGATGGTCCTCGGACCTGAGACACCAAGGACACCTTGGCGGTGGACTTCTGTGCTTTGACCTTGGTTTACGAATCTCTAGCCATGGGATTCTAATACGCCAAGGATTGGGTGCAGCGGAATACCGTCGAAGGGAATTGTATGTCAATAAAGAATTATTCGCTCTCGGTACTTAGAGAGAGACTGCTCTAGGAAGGATGCGCGGAAGTCCCTAGCCAGGGCGGACGATAATATCGGGAAAGGAGTTTTCCGATATTCATCAGCGGCATCCAATCCAAGTGAGTCGACCGGTTAGGGTTTGACAGCTCGCCATACCCTGAGTTGACTCGAGAGCATTGTACGAATGAAGGATTATATCCACGCGGTAACTGTCGGCGGAAAGGTTCCAATAGTGGGTTACTTAACCCCAAATACCTTCCGGGTTCACGCGGTGTTGCTTGGCACCCAGCGTGATCGGAGGCCCGGTCGAATTCGATGTGCGACATCAATTCGATTGATTAATTGATTAATAAAGGGTTATTAATTAATTAATAAAGCCAGTGAGGAGTCACTGGGCTTATTGGGCCATTAACTGGACTGGTACTTGGGCCTAGAGGGTCACACGCACATGATTCTCAAGGCGATGGATAAATAAGTGGGTTTTATATAAACCGGGGGTTTTTGTGAAAAACCGCGCGGTTAGTATAAAACATAGCGAACGGGCTGAGCAGGCCAAGCTGCTGCTAACCCTAGCCGCCCCTCCTCAGTTTCTGTCTTCCTCTGACGCCCAGGCAGATCCAGATCTGCTCCGCCGCTTCTCCGAATCCCGTTTGACGGGAAATCGTCTGCGGCGATCATTGCGGCGACCGGCGGAGGCTTCGTGGGCTGCGAAGAACGAGGAACTCGAGGATATCCGTCGTAGGGAGGATCGCGTGGACTTCGCTAGAGGCCGGGCGCTTGCGCGGCTTGCGGTGTCACACCGACGGAACCGAACGGCTGCGGATTCGAATCTGCACACGGTGAGAAAAGATAATCCGATTATCTTGTATTTTAGATTTCGAAACGGGAACGGATCGCTGTAAATATTTTGTTTTCCGCTGCGTGAGCGATTTGGAGAATCCGAGAAAACCCAACAGTGGTATCAGAGCCAGGTTCCACTGTTTCTCGTCCCGTTTCGGTTTCCGAAATTAATTTTTTCCTTGAATTTATTCCATGCTTTAAAACTCTAATTTTGCTGAATCTATGTTCATGAGATGAACACACATAATAGGATTATTATTCTGCAATTTTCGGAATTTTATTTGGGGTTTTTTCGTGTTCTTCGTGGGACGAAGAACAGTGGGTTTACGGCAACTTCAATCGGCCTTCCCAAGCATTGGGATGGAGGCCGGGACCCTGGATTCTTCTCGGGTGATCCTCTTTCATCACCAGACTCCTCATCAGTGCCGGAGTGGCCACCGGAAGGGGCTGGATTGGAGATCTTTTTGTGTTCTTCCCACGGGTTTATGAAACCTGAAAAAAATCAGATTTTTGAGGGATGTTGAGAGCTTGGCCGGCACCTTCAAAGGGCCTCTCCGGCGACTTGCAGACAACGGAGTGGACTGTCCAGCGGTGAAAGGCCATCCCCAACTCCTTCCTTCTCCACGGGTTTATGAAACCAGAAATATGGAAAAGAGGGAGGAGTTCGGCCCAATTAAATGGGCATTGCCGGCTACCTAGCCGGTGCCGGAGTCATTGCCGGCGTTGGGCCGACGCCGACGGGGCCAGGCGGTGGTGGCCGCCGGGGGGCTCAGCCGGGTCCCTCCCCGCCGCCGCCTGCAACCTGCATCAAAAATTAGGTTTTCCTGCAGGTTGGGGTCGGTTTGCAAGGAAGAGGGCGAACCAGACGGGCCGCTTGGCTCGTGCCCGGATGGACCGGACCGGCCCGGTTAGACCGGGCCCTTGCCAGCCGAGAACTGGCGCCCTTGCTCGAGCCATGGCTGCCATGGGCTGAACCCATTGGGGTCTTTTGTTCCTTTTTAAACCCATTTCCATTTAAACCCCATATTTCCTGTTGAAACCCCAAATATATCCTATTAAACTTGAATGACCATTTAATAAATAAATTGAATTGTAATTTAAAATTCAAAATAATTTTGAAATATTTAAATTATTATTCAATTTTAATTTTATTTGGCATTAATGATTTTTGAATCATTTATATTAACAAAGGGTTGCTAATAATTAGAATTAATTATTAATTTAAATGTTAAATTAATAATTAATTTGAATTGTCTAACTTAAGTGTCAAGTTAGTGTTTATTAGTAATTTATTAGTTAACTGGAATTAATTGTCAATTTAAATGTTAAATTGATAATTAGTTTTAATTAACTAATATAAAGGTTTAATTAGGAGTTATTAGTTATTAGTTTAAGTGTTAAACTAATAATTAATATTAATCCAATAATCTAAGAGTTAGATTAGTAGTCAAATAATTAATTTGTGTTAATTACTAGTTTAAGAGTTAAATTAGTTATTAATATTAATTAATTAATTAGTCTAAGAGTTAGATTAATAGTTAATGACTAATTAAAGTTGATTATTAATTTAAGTGTTAAATTAATTATTAATTTTAATCTACTGATCTAAGTGTTAGATTAGTAAATAATTTAAATAGTCTAATTGTTAGATTATTAATGGGGTTTAATCTAAGTGTTAGATTATTAGAATTGTTCTAATTTGCATGGAATAATCTGGAATTATTAATTCGGAGTGTGTGCACATGTGATGTGTGTTTATTGCTTTTAAATTTAGATTTAATTGCATGTTAAGATAATTAAATGAGTTTTCGAAATTCAAATGCCAATTTTGATTGGATCCAAGTTTTTGGAAGCCAAAACTTATCTAATTTTGAAAAACTCATTTGTTTTAGCCATGTGATGCGCTGAATCATGTGTGGGATGTTTAAAACACACCTTGGTCATGGATATGCACTTAATTTATTATTCATGTGATGAATGGATTGTGTGGATCGTGGATGTATGATTTTTTATTAATTGTTAATAAATAGAGGTCTGCGCACCTCTCTCTCTCATACTCAGATGTATTTCTACCTCCCTCTCTCTCTTGTACTCGCCATAAGGCTTTCTTCAATTTACTTGTAATTCTAGAATTAATGTAATATGATTGAGGCAACCGAGGAAGGAGCGAGGACGATCCACAGCTGCAACCAGGAAGGCGAAAAGATGGAGATCTTTTGCCTATGTGTTTGCAGGTTATCTAATATAATTGTTATGATTAGAATGTGTGTGCGTTTGACTGTTGGCTCTAGTCAAACCCACTGTGCTATCCATGACCACACTAATGACATGTATGTGATGCATTGTTTATCTTTTGATTATGAATCAAAGCAGGTTATAGTATTTAGTAAATATATACGATATATTTATATACTATCACCTAGGAGAGACCAAGATAAAAGTTATCCAAATACCCTCAGATAAACTCTAAGCCGTAACGCGAGTAGTTGAGAACTTATCGCGTGGTCCACCATCGTTATAGTCATAGGATTCGAATCACTTTAGGCAGGTTTGTTGTGCTATCCACAAGGCCTGCTTAATTGGGAGGAGAAACTGTGGCTATGGCATTAGATGCCTATAGATCGGGGTAGAGGAACCATGTAGTTTTGTTGTGCTATCTACAAGGGCTGCATGCAAATCTATGCTCGTCGCGTAATGATGGTTAGCTTAGACCAGAATTAGTGGTTTGTTGTGCTATCCACAAGGCCATTAAATCTCTGGGGACCGAAGCTATGATCAGATATTGCAAGGAGTTGCAAGTCCCATGAGTTGGGTGCTCTCTGATTGTATTACAGTTTGTTGTGCTATCCACAAGGCTGTAGTGCAAGTCATTGAGATTCTGATCCCCACTAGGAGACTGTCGGCGTCTCCCGTTCTGTATAACTGAGGGTTATACAGTCCGTCGAAAATTAGTGGGAGTTAAACTTGAACAAAAGACCATGTCTTGTTTTTAAACTTTAATAATTGAACATCTGCTAAATAGATTTTACTTATCTCCTGTAGGAACTATGTCGTCGAATAACCCACTCCGTGGCATACTTGATGCCATTTTGACTTGATCTACTCGGATTGGTTCAGACTGAAGAATGTCTTCAGATCTTAGCACAATAACTTTGTCCCTGGAGCTGATCCTCCTGCTGAATCGGCATTGGATGCCCCTGAAGCAGAGATGATAGCTAACGATAAAAGAACGAAGGACAAAGGCGAAAGAGTAGTGAACGGTGATTGCTTCTACTATAAGCAGTATGGTCACTGGAAGAGGAACTGCAAGGAGTTCCTTAACGATAAAGCTCATGGAAGAGTGAAGCTATCTGAAGCTTCAGATATCTATATGATAGATATCAACTTGTCAGTTAGAGATTCCACATCTTGGGTATTAGATACCGGATGTGCTTCTCATATCTGCCATGATGTGCAGATGCTGACAAGTAAGCGCAAGCTGAGACAAGGTGAGGTGGAATTGAGGCTAGGAAACGGCGCAAAAGTTGCGGCGATTGCTGTTGGGACAACAAACCTCAGGCTTCCATCGGGAGACACCTTACTATTGGAAGATTGTTATTATGTTCTTAGCATAATAAAGAACATCATATCAATATCTTGTTTGGACAAGATAGGATATACGTTGACTATTGAGAATAGAAGTTGTTCGATTTATTATGGTAATAAATCAATAGCTTCAGCATCTTTAGTCAACGGTCTATATCTATTAGATGTTTCTCATTACAATCTTCAGATTGACAAAGCTCTTAAGAAGAGCAAGAATTGTGTGAACCAGGCCTACATGTGGCATTGTAGACTTGGGCACATTGGCGAAAGCAGGTTGCACAAGCATGGTTACTTAACAGCATTCGATTATGAATCGTTTGCAACATGCGAATCCTGCCTTATGGGAAAGATGGCAAAATCTCCATTTAGTGGACATGGAGAACGTGCCAAGGACATTTTGGAACTAATACATTCAGATGTATGTGGTCCAATGTCCACCCAAGCCAAAGGTGGCTTTTCTTACTTCATCACGTTCACTGATGACTTCTCAAGATTCGGCTATGTGTACTTAATGAAGTACAAGTCGGAAGCATTTGAGAAGTTCAAGGAGTTCAAGAATGAAGTGGAGAAGCAGTTAGGAAAGAGTATTAAAGCTCTTCGATCAGATCGAGGAGGAGAATACTTGAGTACTAATTTCACACAATTCTTAAAGGATAATGGTATCCTTTCTCAACTGACCCCTCCATATACACCACAGATGAATGGTGTATCAGAAAGGAGGAATCGCACCTTGTTGGACATGGTGCGATCCATGATGAGCTTTTCAGGATTACCAGTGTCCCTCTGGGGGTATGCTCTAGAGTCAGTAGCATACCTACTGAACAGAGTACCCAGCAACTCTGTGGCCTCTACTCCATATGAGATATGGAAAGGCAGGAAACCAGAATTTAAACATGTTAAAGTCTGGGGTTGTCCTGCTCATGTAAAGAGGCATTATCCAGACAAGCTGGTATCACGAACTGATAAATGCAGGTTTGTGGGATATCCAAAGGAAACCTTTGGATACTATTTTTACCATCCTGGTGAACAAAAGGTGTTTGTTGCCAAGAAAGCTGTCTTCCTGGAAGAGGAATACCTTCTCCAGGAGGACAGTGGGAGTAAAATAGTACTGGAAGAGGTTCCAGATCCCCAAACAGCTGCATTATCATCAGATGAGATATCAGTTCCTAAATCTGTTCAGGTACACACAGATGAGCCTCGTAGATCTGGTAGAGTACCTAAAGTACCCGAACGATATGTGGGACATATTGCTGAGGGTGAGTCTAAGGTAGCATATAATGAGGATGATGATCCTAAAACCTACCAAGAGGCTATAGAAGGCCCAGAAGCTGGGAAATGGCGAGAAGCCATGAACTCAGAAATCCAGTCCATGTACACCAACCAAGTTTGGAACTTAGAGGACTTGCCCGAGGGTATTGTACCCATCGGTTGCAAGTGGATCTTTAAGAGAAAGATCGGTGCTGATGGACGGATCGACACTTATAAGGCAAGGTTGGTGGCAAAGGGATATCGTCAAAGGCAAGGAATTGACTATGACGAGACTTTCTCACCAGTTGCCATGATAAAGTCGATCAGAGTTCTACTCGCCATTGCTGCACATTTTGATTATGAAATCTGGCAGATGGATGTGAAGACTGCCTTCCTCAATGGTAATTGTGAGTGCTTTAAAATGCTCGTGTGATTAACATGAAAAATCTAGGTTGTTTAGTGTAAAATAAACCTATTAAAAACAGTAACTAAGTGCAGTGATCGCCAGAAACTTTTGACTTAAAAAGTTTCAAAAGAGAGTATGATCGCCTACCTGTTTGAACGCGGAAGATATCGAGTCCTTGATTCCCCTCCTTCAGCCGGCTGAAGAAAGAGAGCCCTTCTCGTTGTTCTTTGTTCTTGCTGTTGAATTTGAAGTTTGAGAAGTTGAGGATCGTCCAGAAATCCTTTGTGACTTTGATTGTTCTCCCCTTTTGTTCTCTTGTTGTTGTTGAGTGCAGCAGAAATAAAGAAAGAAATGAAGAAATACTGATGAGAATTTAAGTGGAGGCAGTATCCAAACTAATCATGATTTTAAGCATGCAATTGAACAGCAAACTTACTTGTTGAAATGGTTTTGAAACCCCTTTAATCAAATAGGTTTTGAAAGATGATGCTGTGGTGTGTGTTGCATGAAGTGAATATTGAAGAATGAAAGATTAATGAAAATGTAGATGAAAATGCAGAAATGAAACACTTATGCCCAATTGGTTGAAGCCTTGAAAGGATGAAGATTCTTGAAAGGATGCCGACTTCTGGAAATGGCAGCGCTCCGGCGTTCCGACGTTGTTGCTTCGATCTTCAACTCGCTATAATAACGCTCTCTTAATGGCTTTCAACTTCTTTTTTTTTTTTAACTCTTCGAGATGTAAGGTATTTATAGACCTTTTCTGCGTTCGAGGATTAACATAGAAAAATCTAGGATTTATCTATCTTAACCGACAGATAAATACTGATTAATTCATCTTTATCTGTAATTATCTAAAATGCGTCCACCATGGCTGACGCCTTTCAAATTAATTAAGATAAGGATAAACATCCGGAAAAACTTATCGTTATCTTTATTAGCTAAAACGCGTCCACATGTGCAGACGTTTTTTACACTAATTAAGATAAGGATAAACATCCGGAAGAGAAGTAGAAATAACCTAGGAAACCTAAAACGCGTCAAGACTCACAGACGCCTTTTAGCTAATTAATCAATTGATTAAAATTCAAATTTAAACGTTAAAATAAGAATAAACTCTAAATGGTGTCTACATAGGTCGACGTCTTTTAGACTTCTTCAGATTTTAACTAAAATTTAAGTTAAAATCAATTCAATTGATTAACTTAAACATGTCTGTTAAACCCGACACTCAAAAATATCAATAAAAATTAATCAATGATTAATTATCAGACCATTCTGAGGCATTATTATATGATATGAAATTTACTCAAAATGACGTCAAAATTAGCGTGTCTATAGCTGCCTCACCTTGGCATCGTCTTTGCAAGGGAGTGAAATGGAATGGAATGTACTGAAAAGGTGATGCCAAGGTGTGATGAGACACGCTCTTAACATCACATGATTGAAATTTTTCTCAAAATTATCAATGAAGATAGCTTAAGAAAATCAATGGAATCAATCCTGTCTGGATGAGGTAGACAAGAAAATAAAATAAAGTCGATCAACCTCCTCGGAGTGGGAAGTACCCCAGGTCATAGATACTGTAGGTTTCATCATGGGGAGCGTTTGCCAGCCAATGTGGACGTGCTGCAGCCATGATGGATCTTAAAAGAAAATAAGAAATATTGGGTAAAGAATCCAAGAAAGGATAGAATTCCAAGGATATCTTCAAGCGAACCTCAAAGATAATCAAGATACTCAATTCAGAATGGAATATTTCATATCATATTGAGATTGGTCGATTGAATTGTCTGAAACTTAATCAGTAATTAATCCTTATCACAATGATTTCAAAGTCCTACATGATGTATGCTGGGCTAAAAGAAAAAATATAAAGTCAAATAAAATATAAATTAATCAAGGATAATATTGTTAAACTGCCATTAATGAGTCAAGATACCAATTCTTGTAATTCAGTGCTAAGCCGAAGCTCGTTTATCCGCGCACCATTTCACAAAAGTGGAACCATCGTCCTCACTAATCAACAATCCAACGGCCTATCCATGCGGTTAAAAATCCTCTGGAATTATCACTGTCTTTGTTGTAGGGGAACTCAAATTCCAGTTTCATCAAAACCACAAGGTCCTTGATATACTCTAATAAATACTTAATATATAGTAATGCGAATGCAAAATAATTACATGGAATAGTACAAGGGTAGAAATAACCGTCTTTTTAGCCACGGTCAAGACTTCTTGACTCCCACAATGGGATCTTCTTGATATTTCTAGCTTCATTTGAATCTTCTGATTTTCATAATTGTTGAAACGCGGCGGTTCTCCTCGACGCCTTTTTCTCGCAGAAACAGGTTCTGACTGTTCTTCTATTCGAATTCCAACTCTCTTCATGCCTTGTGTTCTGTATATGACTTAACAAACAGGTTAAGCATCTATTTAGGCTTAGCCCCTTGCCTGGTTAAGTAACCGACTACTTGATCCTATCCTTGGTAGAAGGGTCAAGGGGCATAGCCTTTATTAACAAAGGTAATGAGAATAATCAAACTTAAGCAAAATGCAACATACAAGCAAACAGATGCTTACTGAAAATAAAAGGAATGAAACATACTGAGTGCAACAAGCAAATGCTAATTGAGATATTTTTGTTGTTTTGAAATTTTCATTTTTGTTTGGGGTTTTGAAATATATGCTTTTTTTTTAATTAAGACATATGTATTTTTTTTGATTTTTGATATATGTATTTTTTTGATTTTTGACATACGTATTTTTTTTTTTTAAATTTTGGTATATGTATTTTTTTTGGTTTTTGACATATGTATTTTTTTTGGGTTTTTGACATAAAGACCAGCATGGTACTTAGATCAAAAGATCATATTCATTTATTAACTTAATTCCCAAATTGTTCTTTAACAACTTAACTTAAACCCATCGTGTTTGAATTTGTGTTTCCATTCCTGATCCCATTTGATGATTTGACCCTTAGTCAATCTAAGCCTTTCCTTAAGTTTGGAGTAGACCTCTTTAGAAAGAAAAGAAGAATAAGTTTAGAAAGCCCATGAGAAGGTTCCGGAGACTTAAAAAGATGTTCCTTTCCTACCCTAATATCCGTTGGGGTTCGGTCATTTTCTTTCCGGGGTATTTATCGATCTTGCGTTCCCTTTCGTTTCATTTCATGGCCTTGATGTAACGTTTGTAATGTAATGGCCTTTTGATTTGACATTTGGCTTTTGCCTTTTTGCTTTTGTTTTTCTATTCTTTTCTTCGGGACGGATCTCCCCCATTTTTTATGACGGCCTCCTACTAAGATGGCGGATATTCTTGGTAGTCTATTCTAAGCCTCGTTCCGACATCATGGGCCGAGTTTAAAACAGAATTTTGTTTCTAAAAACGAATGATTGGTACTTTACCCTTTCGGTCAAGCGTTCGATATTCTTTAGGACTTAACATCTCTTGTTACTCACGAATCAAACGTGTCAGTGTGTGTAGTAATGTATTTGAAGTTAAGTTATTCAGACTAATAAGGAAATTTGAGTTTATAAATTTTCTGATTCCACTGGTCTTTGTACCATACTGATCGACTCTTTAACCTAAGGGTAGTATTTCTTAAGATGTAAACCATTCCAGGGATGATTTAGCTCTTCTCCTTCTGCATTAACAAGACGATAAGCATTACCAGGAAAAGCGTGCGATACAACATAAGGTCCTTCCCAATTGGGTTGGAGCTTAGAACGCGGACCACCAGGTTTTACAAAAATTCTTTTGACAACCATTTCACCAACTTTGAACTTATGTTCAATGACTTTCTTTTGATAAAAACGTGCTAGTCTGTTTTGATAAACTTTTGCATGATTAGCAGCTGACCATCTTTTCTCGTCTAAAAGTTCCAATTGAGTAAGGAGTGCTGAACGATGTTCATCAATGGAAAATTCCTTATTCAATTGTACTCTTAATGACGGTATGAGGATCTCATATGGAACTACTACCTCCATTCCAAATGTTAAGGAATAAGGAGTTTGCCCAGTAGGCGTGCGGATTGAAGTTCGGTAGGCCCATAGAGCCTCAACCAATTTTTCTGGCCAATCTGCGAATTTGTTAGATTTGCACGTCTTTTTGATAATTTTTATCAAAGTCTTATTTGTTGCCTCTGCTTGGCCATTGCCTTGCGGATAATAGGGAGACGAATGATGCAATGCAATTCGGTACCTGTTACAGAGGTCCTTCAATTCCTGTGACACGAACTGCGGTCCGTTGTCGGTGACGATGGTGCTTGGAATTCCAAATCGGGTGATAATGTTCTTCATGATGAACTTGCAGACGGTTGATACTTTGATCTCCACGTACGCTTCAGCTTCTGCCCACTTGGTGAAGTATTCCGTTGCCGTGAGAATGAAAGATTTTTGCTTGATGCCGGAATCGGGATTGCCAAGGGGTCCAATAATGTCGAAAGCCCACATGGAGAAAGGCCATGGGGAAGAAACAGGATGGAGTGAAGATGCAGGAGAATGAATTTTGTCGGCGTGAAGTTGACACTTAGCACACCTACGGACATATCCTACGCAGTCTTCTTCCATAGTTTGCCAATAAAATCCTTGTCTAAGGATCTTCTTTGCTAGCATCTGTCCATTGACATGGCCACCACAAACTCCACTATGAGCTCCTTCCATAACCTTCCAAAGCTCATCTTCGTCTAGACATCTCAGAAGAACTCCATCAAAACCTCTCCTGTACAATGCTCCCCCAACCAGGGTGTATCTTTGAGCAACTCTCCTGATAGCTCTCTTCTCCTCAGTTGTAGCTTCCTCAGGATACGATTGATCCTCACAATATTTTGCAATTTTATAATACCATGGCTTCTGTTCATCATCCATCTCTTCTAACAGCTCTATCAGCATGATTTCTCTTTTCTCAATGATATCTCCGTCTCTGACTTTCTTCAGCAAGTTCTCCTTAGCTCTAAGGAATGAAGGATCTTTCACAGCGGGTGAAAGACGCTTATGAACTATGATTGATTCAGATTGTTTGCTGATTGGAAAATCAAGAGAAGATGCAAGTGAAGCTAGAGCGTCAGCTAAGATGTTTTGATTCCTAGGGATATTGACAAAGATCAATTTCGTGAAAAGCATTGAATAAGCAGAAGTAAGTTCCTGATAAGGTTTGAGCTTGGGATCAAGAGTTCGATACTTGGTCAGCACTTGGCGAAGAATCAGTTGGCTATCACCCACAATCCTGAGTTTGGTGGCACCATGGAAATGAGCGGCCTCGAGGCCAGCAAGAAGTGCCTCGTATTCAGCTATATTGTTAGTGACTGGAAAATCAAGCTGAAAGGCTTGTGGAATGGTGACACCTTCAGGTGATAACAGAACGATACCGATCCCCTTTCCATGAGAATTCAGAGCTCCGTCAAAATGCAGAGTCCACATATCATCTCTGATTTGATTTACGGACATTAGTTCCTCATCCGGAAACTCTGATCGTACTGGATCAAATCGAGGAAGGGGATGATGAGCGAGATGTTCTGCTATGGCATAGCCCTTGATCGCTTTCTGCTGAATATAAGTGATATCGAATTGAGATAGAAAGCTTTGCCATCGCCCTAACTTATCAGTAAGAACATATTTCTCCAGAAGGAATTTGATCGGATTCATCCTAGCGATGAGATGGACTTCATGGGCCAGAAAATAATGCTTTAATTTCTACACAACCCAGACCAATGCTGCACATGTTTTCTCCATTGCCGTATATCTCTGTTCAGCGGGGTTGAGAAGTTTAGAGAGATAGTAGGCTGCCCTCTCTTTTCCTTCTTCATCTTCTTGCGCTAGGACAGCCCCCACAGCATCATCCAGGACTGAAATGTAAAGTACCAATAGTTTGCCTGGAGATGGTGGTCTCAAAACAGGAGGACTTGCTAGATAGTTCTTTAATCCATCGAAAGCCTCCTGACACTTATCGTCCCAATCGAATTTGACTCCCGGCTTGGTAAGCTCGTAAAACGGCTTGCACCTTTGTGAGTGCTGGGAGACAAAACGGCGAATAAATTGTAACCTCCCGATTAATCCTCTCAACTCTTTGAAATTTTTGGGAGGTGACATTTCTCTGATAGCCTTCGCCTTATTGGGATCGATCTCGATTCCTCGTTCGCTGACGATAAATCCAAGCAATTTTCTTGAAGATACCCCGAATACACATTTCTTGGGGTTCATCTTTAACTGATATTCTCTCGACCTCTCTAACACCCTTGCCAAAACTTTGGCGTGCTCATCCTTTGTTTTAGATTTAACTAATAAGTCATCCACATACACTTCCAAATCTATGTGCATCATGTCATGGAATATTGCCATCATAGCCCTTTGATAAGTGGCTCCAGCATTCTTTAACCCAAATGGCATGACAACATAACAGTATGTTCCCCAAGGTGTAGTGAATGATGTTTTCTCTTGATCCTCTTCTGCCAGCTTAATCTGATTGTATCCTGAAAATCCGTCCATAAACGATAGAGTCTCATAAACAGCGGTATTATCAATGAGTACATCAATATGAGGCAATGGAAAATCATCTTTAGGACACGCCCGGTTCAGATCGCGGAAGTCAATGCAAATTCTGACCTTCCCGTCCTTCTTCATAACCGGGACTATGTTGGCCACCCATTGTGGATAAAGGACAACTCTAATAAATTTGGCTTTATGTAATTTGTCGACCTCTTCCTTCATCTTTAGAGCCATTTGTGGGTGGAATCGCCTTAATTTCTGCTTGACAGGGCTAGCTCCATCCTTTAATGTCAATCTGTGTTCAACTAAAGATGAGTCTAACCCTGGCATATCTTCATAACTCCAGGCGAAAGTGTCCTTATAGTCCTTAAGTATTTGTACCATTGCCTTCTCATCCTCTGTAGAAAGATTTTTGCTGACGAGGACAACCTTAGGTTCGTCTTCAGTCCCTAAATTGATTTCTTTGGTGGGCTCTTCTACGGCAGCCGAGGGTTCATCGAATCTCTTTACTCCACTGGCATATGCCTCAGCTGCATCCTCATCATCTTCCTCATTCTCAACAATGGGGTCCTTTTCATGCACTAATTCATATACCCCGTACCCATCATTGACTGACTCATCATTCATACAATCTTCTGGCATATGAATTGGAATTTCTAAAAACTGAGGGATCAAAGAACAAGAAAAGCATCTATCAGCTAAGTCCTGGAGGTATCTATCTGGAATTTGCCTACCCTTAGGCTTCCTAGACTTCCTAACCTGACTAATCTGACTAAAACTAGACTGCCTAACTTCACTAAACTTACTATCATAACCTAATGAAGATGAAGTAGGATGAAAATCCTGGGGTACAAGTGGAAATACAAGAGAATCCTTCCGAGGGGAGGGACATAGTAGATCTAAGAGAGAATCTTGACCGAAGGACCCGCGCGGCGGGGTGCGATCGGACAAGTAAGATGTTTCCTCGATAAAGATTTGAGAAGAATTTGTTGTAAAATTGGCGTTTTTTTTTGGATATCAGAGGAATTGAACATGAAGCAGGAGTGAATACAAATAGAAGGAGAATCAGATGGAGGAAGTGGCACCAAGGCCAGAGGATTAGGGGGATCATATAGTAATATGTCCCAGATCAAATCATACATTCTCTCTAGATCGAGAGGAGGTTGTGGAATAAGGTCCCGAGGGGACAGAGTAATCATAACGGGCGGAGCCCGTGGGATATCTTCAATAATGACCCGCGACCAAGTCGGGGTCAAGAGCAGTGTGCGAAACAGAGTATGGAGCATGAAGACATGTGAATGATATGTCCCCCTCCAGAGCAGATATGTAGTGTAACCAGCTTCATAAGGGTCATATGGCTCCCCTTCGTCGGTCTCTTCAGACAGCAATATCCGCTTATCAAAGATCGCACCAGGGCTTTCAATCAGCTCGTCAATCTACGACGGCCAGTTAGGTTCTGCAGGATCTAGGAATAATCTATTCAGTGCAATATAAAGGTCTCTCAGGTCGAACCACCTGTACCACTCGCATTCAGGATCATGGAATTTTCTCCTTTTCATAGGCCGCAGAGCCTCCAAGGATTGGTACGTAAGTAGTTCTGAACAATGTCTGGCCAAATCCCTCCCATATATGTCATGGAAGTCAAAACACGAAGTAATGACCACCGTGTTGTCGTGGCTAAGTATGGGCCCTTTCACAAAATGTGTATACAGGGTCCATGTTAGGGGATCTCGGCCTTCTTTGGGTGGTGTAGACATTGTCTCCCAGATTTTTCGACCTTCTTCAATCTCTGCTTGCTGGGCCGGATCTTGTTTCAGTCTTCTTGGCCTATAGCCCAGACCACTTCCAGGTGCTGCTCGATGATCTTTAACAGGAGTAGTCCTGCCTTGCAACTGTGTGCCCAGACCTCTCCCAGGCTCGTAGCCGTTCTTCATCATAATTCTCCATCCTGGGGTACTCATGCACTTCTCCCATTTTACGGCATCTAACGGGTATGGAGAAATAGAGGCGGCTTTTAGAGGATCAGCCACTGGACGGTAGACCTGTAATACCGACAGAAAAGGTTGTCGGCCAGGTAAAACAGCAGATTTAATATTCAAGGTAAGAGTAGCAGCAAGGATCGGCATGCTCGTCACTTTAATAATTCGTCCTTTGAAAGGGAATTTGAGGCATTGGTGATTCGTAGAGGGAATCGCCTCAAGAGTTTTGATATAAGGACGACCCAGAATGGCATTTATAGAAGGGTCGATTTCCAGGATGTGAAATTCGACCTCTGCATGACTTACAGGGCCTAGCTCCACCTTCAAATAAACCATTCCCAGAGGGGAACGGGTAGAATTGTCATATGCTGTCACTGAGATGGGGCTGGGCAGCCATTTTTCTTTGGGCACACCGCACAGCTCCAGGGTCTTCGGAGGTAAAACATTGATCGAAGCCCCTGTATCTACCAGGCATGCATCAACGGCCTTCTTACAGATGTTGACCGTGATGCTCAGAGCCATGCTTCTGGCTGCTAGCGGTGCTAGTTCCGATGTGTGTAATGTAATGGAGGGCTGATCCCCCTAAGGAACTAGTAGTGCTGCAATTTTTTCTACCGGCACGTCCTCATTGACCAAGGCTTCTTGGTGAATCTTGGACCTTTTGATCAATTCAAGTACAGTGATCCGTGCCGGTGTCCTGTCTAGATGTTTCAACAAGTCATATTGAGTGCCTGGTGCACTCTCTTCATTATGGGCTTCCTCAGTCGGATGTGATGGGCCGTCTCTGACTGTGGACTGAGGAAAGACTTTGTTGAAAATCCTTCCACTCCGGAGCGCGTGTTCCTCGACCGTGGAGGATCCGGGTGACACTTTAAGTACCGCAGGGTTGGATGGTGCGGATGATGTAGAGGGTTGATATGTAGGTGATGGCGTAGGGCTAGGTGGTGATGGCGCGGTGCGGATTAGAGGCCTAGATGGTTGGATGGTGGATTGGTAAGTGGTTGGTAAAGTGGGGAATGGCACGCGTAATAGCGGTCTGGATGGTAAGGACGTATCTGGGTAGGTGGTAGTGGGTGAAGTAGGAAATGGTACGCGGAGTAATGGCCTAGATGGTAAAAGGGGCGCGTGATTGGTTTGCGGGGGGTTATATGATGGAGACGTAGGAGTGCGGGGCGTGATGGGCTTGAGGAAGGCGGGTAGTGGTAATGGGTTATTGGGTGCGGGTGAGCGATATGTGGGTGTCGGTAGAGGGGTGATGGTAATGGGTTGCGGCCTAGGTATGTGGATGGTGCGGCGTGGTGGTCGTTCTGCGGTACTTTGAACGTGACCCGTTGAACAAAGAGAGGAAGAGTCCTCTATTCTCCACTATTGCCCACGACCAGCCTCAGACTGGCTATTCGTCAAAATGGGAGCAACTTGGTTTTGGTTCTGGTGCTCCGGGAGTGGATTCTGCACTATGCCCATGTTGGGTGGTGCTGCTGCTTGTGCTGGTGGTCTTACTTACTGCTGCTGCTGCTGCTGTGGTCTTCTCGCCTTCAGGACTGATATATACTTTTTCATCTCCTCCCAGTCTATGCCGCCCTGCTCATTGAGATCATGAATATAATCTCTGAACTGGAAGCAGGTGTCGATGGTATGCCCAGGTTGCCTATGGAAGTAGCAATACCTGGACGTGTCGGCATTTTGAGGCCAGACGGCCTTTTCCCTTGGCAAAACTAAGGCATTAGCTGCCATTAAAGCACTGAAGATATCTGCCAAGGATTCTGGGAGGGCCGGGTATTCTGCCCTCTTCGGGCCTGGAGGTCTTCTCTGCTGGTTGTAATCACCAGGAGGAGGGACATTATGGTACGCCGGCGGTGCGCGCGGCTGATATTGTAGCTGTTGCTGTTGCTGATATTGCTGCTGTTGGGGCTGCTGGTACTGCTGTTGCCGTTGCGGCGGCTGCTGTTGCTGTTGCTGGTTCTGATTCGGCTGCTGGGGCCGCTGATACTGCTGTTGATAATTGGGGTTCTGCTGCTGCCTATACCCTTGTTGGTTCGGCTGCGGTGGCCTCTGGTACTGCTGCTGGTTCCTCACGAACTGGGGCGAGTTATTATTCATGGTACTTACTTGCTCGTGAGAGAGCGTGCCCTCAGTAGTCGGACCTGTGCTGGGAGAGTTTGGCACTGCAGGCTTCCGAGGTGGAGGCCTGCTAGGTCTGTGAGGATCAAAGACGCTAGAGAACGTAGCGTCCTTGAAGGCATTTTGGCAGTACCGTGCTCTTTCATAGAGCTCTGCCATGTTGGTCAAATTGTTCAAGGAGAGGACTAGCTTGAATTGGGGCGTGGCGTTGAAAATTAACATCTTCACTTGCTCGGACTCGGACAAGTGATCTTTCACCCTTTCAGCCAGGCCCCGCCACCTGTCAGCAAAACTGACAAACTCCTCATCAGGTTTCATCTTTTCTGCAATGAGGTCCGTGATGGACAAGGAGGGTGCAACTCTGTCCTGGTATCGTTGGATAAATTTGCGTGAAACGATACCGTAATCCTCTACTTCGGAGGGTTCCAGAGAAAAGAACCACTCGAGGGCTGGTCCCTCTAGAGATCTCCTGAACAAAAAGGCCAACGACCTCTTATCGTTCTGCCAGAAAGATGATTCGTATATAAACTCCTTCAGATGTGTGAAGGGGTTACCAGTACCGTTATTCTTTCGGTACACTGGCATTTCAGAGGGTGGCAGATGGAATACTGGCAGGCTCGGCAAACTGATCTCTGGCACAGCTTTAACCCCCATCATCTTCTGGAGGTTGTTAAACTGCTCATCCATGCGCTCCATCTTGGCCAGCAACGCTTGCGTGGTCAGATCTGCCTGGGGAGGAGGAGGAGGTGGAAGTACTTGATAGGCATGCTGCCTAGAGTACGTTGGACAGGGGGGACAATAAAGGAGAGGTCCGGCATAGCTTCCGCCATGCCCGAGGGCATTTTGATAAACAGGCGTTTGCGGTCTAGCCGGTTGCCTAGATGATGAAAGTTGCGGCCCAGCTGGCCGAGAAGTGACATGAAGGCCTTCCATGGCCTGATGGATATAAGGAGGAGGAAGAGGAGGTTGTTGAGTAACAACAGGGGGAGCCACAGGGTTCGGCTCAGCAGGCTGCACGGGTGCCTTCCCCTTCAGAATAGACTGGATCGCCTCGAACTGCTGAGGATCCAGTCGGGAGGCAAGAACTCCCAAAGCGTTGACAAGATCTATAGGATCAGAGGATGAGGGATCATTCTGATTCATGTCCCCCTCTAGATCGGGATTAGGAATCGCATATTCATGCGGGGGAAGATCAGGATATCGATCCTGTGGATGAAAGAGAGGCGTCCAGACATTCCCATCTTGTCGATATGGAATGGGGACGGAATTACGGGAGGCATCAGCATCTCTCCCGTTCTCATAGTTGTACTCCGAATCGCGAGGGGCATTAGCATCTCCCTCGTAGTTGATGATGGCGTCTTGAGCCATACTCAAGTCCCTGCCTGATCGCAGCAGCATGATGTTAGATTCCTTTTTCAAAGATTTGACAAACAAGTTGCACAGAGATTAATCAAACAAGTGGATGTTAATCGTGATTTTAAGGTTCCTTGTTGAGTTATTTGAATTGGATTAAACCACAAATTCGCTCAGGGAAAGGATCCTAGTTTCAGTTCAATTTCCACCGTTATTCTCTAGGGCTTTCTCTCACAACGCTTTTGGAATCTAGCCGGGACTTCAATTGGTACAACCAGCCCGATGATCAAGGAGGAATACCTTGATTTTGGGGACTTATGGAGGTCTCAACGTCAACTTCTCTAGTCTGATCAAGGGACCAACCCAATCAGAGAGAGTTGCTGACGTCGAGTAGTGTGCTCCTAAGAAAAGGAGGGTATTCGCCTCAATGCGTATGCCCTACGGCCTGGATGGCCTCTAATGCTTAATAATAATGGGTAGCTAGCACTCTAACCACAGAAATCTGGAAACTGAAAAATAATTAAGAAACTGTCTGAATCGCGTCAATGTTAGTCGACGCTATTCAAAACAGAACTTAATTTTTTCGCAGAAACAGATCTGAAAAATAACTAAGAAACTGTCTGATTCGCGTCGATGGTAGTCGACGCCATTCAACACAGAACTTAATTTTTTCGCAGAAACAGATGCAGACAGCAGAGAAGATATGAAGAGTGAAAGGCGTCTAGGGGTGTTGACGCGGTTTTGAAACGCGTCAGTGCTTCTGGACGCTTTTCAGTTCGCAGAAACAGTTTTGCAGGAGGATTTTCTGGGTTGAATCCTCCTCAAATAGGATAAAAAGCAGTAAACAATCGACTCATGCAGATTTTTTTTAGTTCCAGATTTTAAACAGGATGATTTACTAACTAAATAACTAGAAAACCAATCAATCACATCATTTTCATCACAAAAACAGCTTTTTGAACTAATCAAGGGGAGGGCAAGATCTTGCCACTGGGGTGTGCACGTGGTGCACGAGGGAAATTAACTAAACTAGAACACTCACCAATTGATGAGGACGTGTCAAGAGACACAAATGGTGCACCGTGGGTGCCCGATTGATGATAGCAAGAACAAAAACAACTAAAAGATGGCGAGATCGAGTCCCACCGTGATCGCCAAAAAAGCTGTGAGTGCTTTAAAATGCTCGTGTGATTAACATGAAAAATCTAGGTTGTTTAGTGTAAAATAAACCTATTAAAAACAGCAACTAAGTGCAGTGATCGCCAGAAACTTTTGACTTAAAAAGTTTCAAAAGAGAGTATGATCGCCTACCTGTTTGAACGCGGAATATATCGAGTCCTTGATTCCCCTCCTTCAGCCGGCTGAAGAAAGAGAGCCCTTCTCGTTGTTCTTTGTTCTTGCTGTTGAATTTGAAGTTTGAGAAGTTGAGGATCGTCCAGAAATCCTTTGTGACTTTGATTGTTCTCCCCTTTTGTTCTCTTGTTGTTGTTGAGTGCAGCAGAAATAAAGAAAGAAATGAAGAAATACTGATGAGAATTTAAGTGGAGGCAGTATCCAAACTAATCATGATTTTAAGCATGCAATTGAACAGCAAACTTACTTGTTGAAATGGTTTTGAAACCCCTTTAATCAAATAGGTTTTGAAAGATGATGCTGTGGTGTGTGTTGCATGAAGTGAATATAGGAGAATGAAAGATTAATGAAAATGTAGATGAAAATGCAGAAATGAAACACTTGTGCCCAATTGGTTGAAGCCTTGAAAGGATGAAGATTCTTGAAAGGACGCCGACTTCTGGAAATGGCAGCGCTCCGGCGTTCCGACGTTGTTGCTTCGATCTTCAACTCGCTATAATAACGCTCTCTTAATGGCTTTCAACTTTTTTTTTTTTTTTTAACTCTTTGAGATGTAAGGTATTTATAGACCTTTTCTGCGTTCGAGGATTAACATAGAAAAATCTAGGATTTATCTATCTTAACCGACAGATAAATAATGATTAATTAATCTTTATCTGTAATTATCTAAAATGCGTCCACCATGGCTGACGCCTTTCAAATTAATTAAGATAAGGATAAACATCCGGAAAAACTTATCGTTATCTTTATTAGCTAAAACGCGTCCACATGTGCAGACGTCTTTTACACTAATTAAGATAAGGATAAACATCCGGAAGAGAAGTAGAAATAACCTAGGAAACCTAAAACGCGTCAAGACTCACAGACGCCTTTTAGCTAATTAATCAATTGATTAAAATTCAAATTTAAACGTTAAAATAAGAATAAACTCTAAATGGCGTCTACATAGGTCGACGTCTTTTAGACTTCTTCAGATTTTAACTGAAATTTGAGTTAAAATCAATTCAATTGATTAACTTAAACATGTCTGTTAAACCCGACACTCAAAAATATCAATAAAAATTAATCAATGATTAATTATCAGACCATTCTGAGGCATTATTATATGATATGAAATTTACTCAAAATGACGTCAAAATTAGCGTGTCTACAGTAATCTTGAGGAAGAGGTGTATATGATACAACCAGAAGGTTTCACATCCAAAGAATCTCCAGATAAAGTGTTCAAGCTTCAGAGGTCCATTTATGGACTGAAGCAGGCTTCCCGGAGCTGGAACATAAGATTTGACGAGGCTGTCAAGTCTTATGACTTCATTAAGAATGAAGATGAGCCTTGTGTGTACAAGAAGACCAGTGGGAGTGCAGTCACTTTTCTAGTTCTTTGCGTAGATGACATACTACTAATTGGGAATGAGGTAGCTATGATGTCATCAGTAAAGGTCTGGCTGTCGAAAAACTTCTCCATGAAGGATTTGGGAGAAGCATCCTACGTATTGGGAATACGGATCTATAGAGATAGATCAAAGAGGATGCTTGGAATGACCCAATCCTTGTACATAGATACCATAGTCAAAAGGTTTGGCATGGAAAATTCAAAGAGAGGTTTCATACCGATGAGACATGGAATTAGTCTATCAAAGGAGCAGTCTCCTAAGACTCCTGATGAGAGGGCATTCATGGATAGAATACCCTATGCATCTTCCATACGATCTATCATGTATGCCATGCTATGTACACGGCCTGATGTTGCATTTGCTCTAAGTGTTACGAGCAGATTTCAGGCTGATTCAGGCGAAGAGCACTGGAAGGCAGTGAAATGTATCCTTAAGTACTTGAGAAGGACTAAGGATATGTTTCTTGTCTATGGAGGAGGTGACTTGAAACTGCGAGGCTTTACTGACTCGAGTTTCTAGTCGGATCCAGATGATAGCAAGTCAACATCTGGATTCGTGTTTACTTTGAACGGAGGTGCAGTGTGCTGGAAGAGTTCCAAGCAGGTAACCACTGCAGATTCGACGACTGAAGCTGAGTACATCGCTGTAGCTGAAGCCGCCAAGGAAGCAGTGTGGTTGAAGAAATTCATCACCGACCTCAGCGTAGTTCCCAACATCTCTGATCATGTTCCGCTGTTGTGCGACAACAATGGGACTATTGCACAAGTGAAAGAGCCGTGGTCTCATCAGAAATCGAAAGATGTTCTGAGGCGCTTTCATATTATCCAGAGGAGATTTAGTAGTGGAAAGAGTTCCACCCGTCGACCATGTAGCAGATCCACTGACAAAGCCGTTGGCTCAAATTGTGTTTGAGCGTCACCTAGAGTCTATGGGCTTATTGAATAAAGGTGATTGGATTTAGTCCAAGTGGGAGATTGTTAGTTTAGGTGGCCTACAAGCCAATCTAACAATGTAAATCTCGTTCATTATTAATAAAATGGCATAATATTCATTATGTGTAAATCGCGTTAATTATCGTTTCATAATGAAGTCCGTGAATGTGTGCTATGGTGATCAGATTATGATGAGATCATACTAATGAGACTGATCACTTAAACATACATATTCTTAATCGTTCATAGTCGGAGGATATCCGAGAAGGACATCGGATATCCGGTTAGACTAGTACAGATTACTCCTGCTCATATGATGAGGGTGACTGGTCTCATAAGTCACTTGTGTGGAGACACTAAGGCGAATCTGTAGGTGCTCATTGGATAATGAGTTCACTGAACTGATCCGACTGAATCGCTGGATGGTATTGTACCTCACTGTCAACCAGCTTGATTCTATTGTCGCAGTTGCGTGGATGGTCTTCGGACCTGAGACACCAAGAACACCTTGGCGGTGGACTTCTGTGCTTTGACCTTGGTTTACGAATCTCTAGCCATGGGATTCTAATACGCCAAGGATTGGGTGTAGCGGAATACCGTCGAAGGGAATTGTATGTCAATAAGGAATCATTCGCTCTCGGTACTTAGAGAGAGAATGCTCTAGGAAGGATGTGCGAAAGTCCCTGGCCAGGGCGGACGATAATATCGAGAAAGGAGTTTTCCGGTATTCATCAGCGGCATCCAATCCAAGTGAGTCGACCGGTTAGGATTTGACAGCTCGACATACCCTGAGTTGACTTGAGAGCATTGTACGAATGAAGGAATATATCCACGCGGTAACTGTCGGCGGAAAGGTTCCAAGAGTGGGTTACTTAACCCCAAATACCTTCCTGGTTCACGCGGTGTTGCTTGGCACCCAACGTGATCGGAGGCCCGGTCGAATTCGATGTGCGACATCAATTCGATTGATTAATTGATTAATAAAGGGTTATTAATTAATTAATAAAGCCAGTGAGGAGTCACTGGGCTTATTGGGCCATTAACTAGACTGGTACTTGGGCCTAGAGGGTCACACGCACATGATTCTCAAGGCGATGGATAAATAAGTGGGTTTTATATAAACCGGGGGTTTTTGTGAAAAACCGCGCGGTTAGTATAAAACATGGCGAACGGGCTGAGCAGGCCAAGCTGCTGCTAACCCTAGCCGCCCCTCCTCAGTTTCTATCTTCCTTTGACGTCCAGGCAGATCCAGATCTGCTCCGCCGCTTCTCCGAATCCCGTTCGACGGGAAATCGTCTGCGCACTGCGGCGATCATTGCGGCGACCGGCGGAGGCTTCGTGGGCTGCGAAGAACGAGGAACTCGAGGATATCCGTCGCGGGGAGGATCGCGTGGACTTCGCTAGAGGCCGGGCGCTTGCGCGGCTTGCGGTGTCACACCGACGGAACCGAACGGCTGCGGATTCGAATCCGCACACGGTGAGAAAAGATAATCTGATTATCTTGTATTTTAGATTTCGAAACGGGAACGGATCGCGGTAAATATTTTGTTTTCCGATGCGTGAGCGATCTGGAGAAACCGAGAAAACCCAACAATGCTAAATCCTTCGTTGGCACATTGCTCTCGAGTTAACCTAGGTTATAGTCAACTGTCAAACTTTAGATGGTCAACTCACTTGAATCAGACTCCGTTGTACAATATCCAAAAACACCTTTTCTGATATTGTGTCTGCTCTAGCCAGAGACTCCTGCAGATCTATTCTATAGCATTCTCTCTCCAGTTACCTGAGAGCGAACGATCCTATATCGAACACATAATCACCTTCGAAGGCCTTCCGCTGGACCCGATCCTTGATTATTAGAAATTCCGTGGATAGAGATTCATAAGCCAGGGTCAAAGCCCAGAAGTCCACCGACAAGGTGTCTTTGATATCTCAAGTCCAATGACCAACTACGCTACTATGACAATGAATCAAGCCGGTTGACAGTCAAGTAAATTACCATTCGGCGATTCATGTTGGATCAGTTTACTGAACTCATTCCCGAATGAGCACCTACAAGAATCTGAAAACTTCCTCAAAATATTATGCGAGGCATGTAATTTTTTAATATATAAAATACGATTTTTTAATATATATATATATATAATAAAAACCAGTGAGTTTGTTTGAAAAGTGCATGCCTTTTTCCGAAAAATGCGTGATCACACCGCTACTTTTTGAATATATGAAGATTTTAAGGATTCTTTTAGGAAATTGGGGTTCGTCCTTTGACGAACACGGTCTTTTCCAAAAGAAATCGCAAATTTATGTTACCCCGCAAGCGGACTCCAGGGCGGGCGGCAAAAAGGGGAGCAACACGAGGACTTCCCATGAGGTCACCCATCCTAGTACTACCGTCGCCCAAGCACGCTTACCTTCGGAGTTCTGATGGGATCCGGCGAATTAGTACTGGTATGATCACACCCGCACATAAGACGTGTACGCCGGCCTATAAGCGCAAGCGCCGGTTCGCTAATCCGAAAACTTCCTCAAAATATTATGCGAGGCATGTAATTTGTTAATATATAAAATAAGATATTTATATTTATATATATATATATATATATGATAAAAACCAGTGAGTTTGTTTGAAAAGTGCATGCCTTTTTCCGAAAAATGCGTGATCAAATCGCTACTTTTTCAATCTGTTAAGATTTTAATGATTCTTTCAAGAAATTGGGGTTCGCCCGTTGACGAACGCCGTCTTTTCCAAAATAAATCGCAAATCTATGTTACCCCGCAAGCGGACTCCAGGGCGGGCGGTAAAAAGGGGTGCAACACGAGGACTTCCCAGGAGGTCACCCATCCTAGTACTACTCTCGCCCAAGCACGCCTAACTTCGAAGTTCTGATGGGATCCGGTGCATTAGTGCTAGTATGATCGCACCTGCACATAAGACGTGCACGCCGGCCAATAAGGGCAAGCGCTGGTTCGTTAATCCGAAAACTTTCTCAAAATATTATGCGAGGCATGTAATTTTTTAATATATAAAATATGATTTTTTAACATATATATATATATATATATATATATATATATATATATATATATATATGATAAAAACTAGTGAGTTTGTTTGAAAAGTGCATGCCTTTTTCCGAAAAATGCATGATCAAATCGCTACTTTTTCAATCTGTTAAGATTTTAAGGATTCCTTTAAGAAATTGGGGTTCGTCCATTGACGAACGCGGTCTTTTGCAAAATAAATCGCAAATCTATGTTACCCCGCAAGCAGACTCCGGGGCGGGCGGCAAAAAGGGGTGCAACACGAGGACTTCCAAGGAGGTCATCCATCCTAGTACTACTCTCGCCCAAGCACGCTTAACTTCGGAGTTCTGATGGGATCCGGTGCATTAGTGCTGGTATGATCGCACCCGCACGTAAGACGTGCACGCCGGCCTATAAGGGCAAGCGCCGGTTGGCTAATCCGAAAACTTCCTCAAAATATTATGCGAGGCATGTAATGTTTTAATATAGAAAATATGATTTTTTAACATATATATATATATATTATATATATATATATATATATATATATATATATATATATATATATGATAAAAACCAGTGAGTTTGTTTGAAAAGTGCATGCCTTTTTCCGAAAAGTGCGTGATCACATCGCTACTTTTTCAATCTGTTAAGATTTTAAGGATTCTTTCAAGAAATTGGGGTTCGTCCGTTGACGAACGCGGTCTTTTCCAAAATAAATCGCAAATCTATGTTACCCCGCAAGCGGACTCCGGGGCGGGCGGCAAAAAGGGGTGCAACACGAGGACGTCCCAGGAGGTCACCCATCCTAGTACTACTCTCGCCCAAGCACGCTTAACTTCGGAGTTCTGATGGGATCCGGTGCATTAGTGCTGGGATGATCGCACCCGTACGTAAGACGTGCACGCCGGCCTATAAGGGCAAGCGCCGGTTCGCTAATCCGAAAACTTCCTCAAAATATTATGCGAGGCGTGTAATTTTTTAATATATAAAATATGATTTTTTAACATATATATATATATATATATATATATATGATAAAAACCAGTGAGTTTTTTTGAAAAGTGCATTCCTTTTTCCGAAAAATGCGTGATCAAATCGTTACTTTTTCAATCTGTTAAGATTTTAAGGATTCTTTCAAGAAATTGGGGTTCGTCGAGTTCTGATGGGATCCGGTGTAGACACGCTAATTTTGACGTCATTTTGGGTAAATTTCATATCAGATAATAATGCCTCAGAATGGTCTGATATTTAATCATTGATTAATTTTTATTGATCTTTTTGAGTGTCGGGTCGAACAGACATGTTTAAGTTAATCAATTGAATTGATTTTAGCTCAAATTTCAGTTAAAATATGCATAAGTCTAAACGACGTCTAGCTGTATGGACGCTATTTAGAGTTTATTCCTATTTTGACGATTAAATTTGAATTTTAATCAATTGATTAATTAGCTAAAAGGCGTCTGTAAGTTCTGACGCGTTTTAGGTTTCCTAAGCTATTTCTACTTCTTTTCCGGATGTTTATCCTTATCTTAATTAGTTTAAAAGACGTCTGCACATGTAGACGCGTTTTAGCTAATACAGGTAAAGATAAGTTTTTCCGGATGTTTATCCTTATCTTAATTAATCTGAAAGGCGTCAGCAAATGTTGACACGTTTTAGATAATTACAGATAAAGATGAATTAATCTGTATTTATCTGTTGGTTAAGATGGATAAATCCCAGATTTTTCTATGTAAATCCGCGGACGCAGAAGAAGCCTATAAATACCTTACATCTTGAAGAGTTAAAAAAAAGAAAGGGTTAAGCGTAATCTTGAGTTGATTATCATTGAGCAATAGCGAGTTGAAGATCGGAGCAACAACGTCGGAACGCCGAAGCGCTGCCATTTCCAGAAGTCGGCGTCCTTTTAAGATTCTTCATCCATTCAAGAATTCAACCATTGGGCATAAGTCTTTATTTTCTGCATTCATTTCATTTAGTTCTACATTCTTCGTCATTCACTCCATGCAACACACAACACATTCATTCTTTTCAAAACCTATTTGATTAAGGGGTTTCAAAAGCCACTCAACAAGTAAGTTTGCGGTTTAATTGCATGTTTAACATCATGATTAGAATAGATACTGCTTCTGCTTAAAGTTCTCATCATTGTTTCTTCATCTCTTTTCTTTCTATTTCTGCTGCACTCAACAAAAGAAGAATCAAAAGGAGTAAATCAAGCACAAAGTCACAAGAATTTCTGGACGATCCTCAACCTCAACTTCAAATTCAACATCAAGAACAAAGAACGAGAAGGGCTCTCTTTCTTCAGCTGGCTGAAGGAGGGGAATCAAGAGCTCAATATCTTCCGCGTTTAAACAGGTAGGCGATCAAAAACTTCTTTTGGAACTTTCAAGTCAAAAGTTTCTGGCGATCACTTTACATAGTTTCTGTTTTTAACAGGTTTATTTTGCACCTAAACAACATAGATTTTTCATGTTAATCACACGATCATTCTAAGCACTCAAAGCTTTTTTGGCGATCACGATGGGACTTGGTCTCGCCATCTTTGTAGGTGCTAAAAATGCTCGTGTGATTAACATGAAAAATCTATGTTGTTTAGTGTAAACTAACCTATTAAAAACAGCAACTAAATGTAGTGATCGCCAGAAACTTTTGACTTAAAAGTTTCAAAAGAGATATGATTGCCTACCTGTTTGAACGCGGAAGATGTTGAGTCCTTGATTCCCCTCCTTCAGCCGGCTGAAGAAAGAGAGCCCTTTCTTGGTTCTTTGTTCTTGCTGTTGAAGTTGAGGTTGAGGATCGTCCAGAAGTCCTTCTGGCTTTATGCTTGATTTCCCCTTTGATTCTCTTGTTGTTGTTGAGTGCAGCAGAGATAGAAGCAAGAAAAGAAGAAGAATGATGATGAGAATTTAAGTAGAAACAATATCTAAACTGATCATGATTATAAGCATATAATTGAACAGCAAACTTACTTGTTTAAATGGTTTTGAAACCCCTTAAATCAAATAGGTTTTGAAAGATTATGCTGTGGTGTGTGTTGCATGAAGTGAATATTGAGAATGAAATTAATAAAGATGTAGAATGAAAATGCAGAAATGAAACACTTATGCTCAATTGGTTGAAGCCTTGAAAGGATGAAGATCTTGAAAGGACGCCGATTTCTGGAAATGGCAGCGCTCCGGCGTTCCGACGTTGTTGCTTCGATCTTCAACTCGCTATAATAACGTTCTCTCTTTTCTCAATAGGGCTCAACTGAACATTTTTTACTCTTCAACATGTAAGGTATTTATAGGCTTCTTCTGCGTTCGCGATTAACATAGAAAAATCTAGGATTTATCTATCTTAACCGACAGATAAATACTGATTAATTCATCTTCATCTGTAATTATCTAAAACGCGTCCACCATGGCTGACGCCTTTCAGATTAATTAAGATAAGGATAAATATCCGGTAAAACTTATCTTTATCTTTATTATATAAAACGCGTCCACATGTGTAGACGTCTTTTACACTAATTAAGATAAGGATAAACATCCGAAAGAAAAGTTAAAATAGCCTAGGAAACCTAAAACGCGTCAGCTCTCACAGACGCCTTTTAGCTAATTAATCAATTGATTCAAATTCAAATTTAAACGTTAAAATAAGAATAAAGTCTAAATGGCGTCCACACAGGTCGACGTCTTTTAGAATTCTTCATATTTTAACTGAAATTTGAGCTAAAATCAATTTAATTGATTAACTTAAACATGTCTGTTAAACCCGACACTTAAAAATATCAATAAAAATTAATCAATGATTAAATATCAGACCATTCTGAGGCATTATTATATGATATAAAATTTACTCAAAATGACGTCAAAATTAGCGTGTCTACAGCTGCCTCACCTTGGCATCGTCTTTGCAAGGGAGTGAAATGGAATGGAATGTACTGAAAAGGTGATGCCAAGGTGTGATGAGACACGCTCTTAACATCACATGATTGGAATTTTTCTCAAAATCATCAATGAAGATAGCTCAAGGAGATCAATGGAATCAATCCTGTCTGGATGAGGTAGACAAGGAGATAAAATAAGGTCGATCAACCTCCTCGGAGTGGGAAGTACCCCAGGTCGTAGACACTGTAGGTTTCATTATGGGGAGCGTTTGCCAACCAATGTGGACGTGGTACAGCCATGATGGATCTTTAAAAGAAAACAAGAATATTGGATAAAGAATCCAATCAAGGATAGAATTCCAATGATATCTTCAAGCGAACCTCAAAGATAATCAAGATACTCAATTCAGAATGGAATATTTCATATCATGTTTGAAATTGTTTAATTAATGGTCTGAAACTTAATCAATAATTAATTCTTATCACAATGATTTCAAAGTCCTACATGATGCATGCTGGGCTAAAAGAAAAATATAAAGTCAAATAAAATATAAATTAATCAAGGATAATATTGTTAAATTGCTATTAATGAGTCAAGATACCAATTCTTGTAATCCAGTGCTAAGCCGAGGCTCGTTTTTCCACGCACCGTTTCACAAAAGTGGAACCATCGTCCTCACTAATTAACAATCCAATGGCCTATCCGTGCGATTAAGAATCCTCTGGAATTATCACTGTTTTTGTTGTAGGGGAACTCAAATTCCAGTTTCATCAAAACCACAAGGTCCTTGATATACTCTAATAAATACTTAACATATAGTAATGCGAATGCAAAATAATTACATGGAATAATACAAGGGTAGAAATAACCGTCTTTTTAGCCACGGTCAAGACTTCATAAATTCCACAGTGGGATCTTGATATTTTCCAGCTTTATTCGGGTTTTCTTGAATTTCTGCAATCAAAATCATTAGTAATTCCAAACAAATATTCAATTTAAACATCAAAAACCACTGAATCACAAAAAGACTGAAACGCGTCATGTCGCGAAGACGCCGTTTAACCTTGAAACACGTCAGTTCTCCTCGACGCCTTTTACTCACAGAAACATGTTTCTGGTTGTTCTCTATTCGGATTCCAACTCTATCAATGCACATCCCTTTTCCAATCCGGAAAAGTCTTCCTAGGATCGCAATTCCTTCTATATAAACATCCTTAGGTTGTTCCCAATCAATCCTACCATAATCCAAAGATCCAAAGTTGAGTTTTTTCAAGGTTTCTTCAAAGTTCCAAGGTTTCCAAGCTTCAAGAAGGAGGAACTCCGAAAAAGGGAGGATGAATTCTTCAAGCAAGAAGATGAAGATGTCTTTGAAGAAGTTTTCTGATGTGGAGAATCACCTCAACGGAAGGAATCCCAATCTTCAAGTAAGTTCAATCAACTTCCCTTTCAATTCTCTTTATGTTCTTCATCATGTTCCTTTTTGGTTTTCAGAATTATCCCATGTTTCCTGGCCTAAGGAAGTTTACCTCCTTACCTTGGATCCGTAAACTTGCAAAAAGTATCAAGCTTTCCATGCAAGTGTTCATATCCAAGTGGAATCTTCAAGGTCTTGTAGTGCTTGCCAAACATTACAAGAGCGCAAACGTAGATTGGGCAGCTATGGGTGTCTTGATCGAGTGGTGGCATCCCCAAACTCATACGTTCTTCTTCCAAGACTTCGAGTGCACAATCCTCTTGGAGGAGGCGGAGCTTCTTTTAGGTCTCCCAAAGACCAAAGAGAACAAAGAGAAGATAGCTTTGACAAGAGAGAGAATCACCGGTCAACAATTGTTGACATCGATTATGAAGGATCCTTCAGAAGCTAAAGGATGCCTCACCAAAAAGGGAATCAATCTTACAAAGCTAGCCGAGTGGACGCTATACGAAATTGATGATCTAAGGGAGGATGAAGCGGAGGATGTAACAAAAGCTTTAGTTACATTCCTTGCCGGTGCCTTGTTCTTCCCTGCGCAGGATAACATCTTAGAAGATGATCAAGTTAGTGTCATATGCGCAATCTTCGAAGGTAAATCCATTAGCACTGCACTCTTAGCATATCTTTATAGTGGGCTTTCTGCGGCGTCCGTGGGCCGTCCTCCTTATGGATGCATGCTACTCTTTGCCTTATGGGTTGAACTTCACTTCAAGTTTGAGCATAGCAAGAAAAGGCCTTTGAATCCATCTCAGATATATTTAAATAGCCAAATTCATTGCATTGCTAACATTGTAAAGTTCAATGAGCATATGGTTAACAAGGTTCCAAAACTCAAGACCCGAGCCGATTGGAGAGAGTATTTAAAGCTCATGACGTCCGACATATTCGACTAATCTCCACTCGCACTTGTTGGAAAACCTGTTTGGGTGCGCCGTGCAGCAGGAGCAGATCTTAAATTGATTGGATCCACCGAGTTCGTGCTATACAATCCACACCGGTGCCTTACTCAACTTAGCTTGGGCCGTCGTGAATTCCCTGAGTTCTCTCCCACACTCCCAATCAAGAAACGCGACTTGGAATCCGACGAAGATTATGAAGCCGTACAAATCATCACCACTTTATGGAACCTTGGCTTCAGTTATCGTGTAAAATCCTCTAAAGATCGAGATAGAGGATTGAAATTTCCTTACCTTAAAAGTCTTCATGAAATTCTTCCTTAAATGTCCTCTTTCTCTTTTATTTCTTTATGATGTAATAAAGAATTTTATTGAATAAAGAAGGATTTTTCATGCCTGAAACTTTTCCTCAACTTCCTGTGATGTGCACATGATTTTTCCTTTAGTAAAAATTTGATTTTTCCTGAAAATTCAACAGTTCGGATTCTGTAAAATCCAAAACGCGTCCAGTCAGAAAGACGCTTTTAAACCATAATTCTTTTCCAGAAAATTAATTTAATCCTCAAAAAACCGATTTAAACCTTAAACCGCGTCTGCATATCATGACGCTTTTCAACTCTCTCTCCTACTTTCTCCAGGATTCTGTCATTAATTCCATGATTAATTGTCTGAAACGCATCAACACATTAAGACGCCTTTCATCATTTTCCTCTGTACGGCTCTGACCAAAATATTGAAACGCGTCCACATGTGTGGACGTCTTTCAATCAATTTCAAACAGTTGTCCTTGCTGCCTCAACTTTTGCGCTCTAAAACGCGTCTATCTGAGTCGATGCCTTTCAACCTTTCTGTTAACAGTCCTGCGAAGGCCCCTTTTCTTGCTCACTTTTCCAAAATCCCTCTTTCTCTCCTCTCTCCGGCGACCGAGCTCCGGCAATCTCTCCCTCAAAACCTCCTCTATTCAAGCTATGGAACGCGGTGAAGGCTCCAGGAAGATGAAGACCTTAGCCAAGAGACGGCGAAGGCAAGAAGAAGAAGCTCCCGAGGAGGTTCCGGCGATGTTAGCCGAGGCCGAGGCATTCTTGGAGGAAGAACTCCCTCCACCGGCACCCATGGCAGTGGAAGAAGAAGAGGAGGGCGAACTCCACTCGGTAAGATCCCTATGGATGTGAATAGGTGAAGAAAAGAGGAGGGAAAGGGGTTCTTCAAAGAACCCGGAATCTGGACTTGAAAGGCGTCCAGACCAGGTGACGCCATTCAAAAGGCGTCATCATGGGCTGACGTCTTTCAAGATAAATTCCGGATTTTTAATTAGGTAGAAAATAATTTTGAATTGCGTCAAGGCATGTGGACGTGTTTTAAAAAACGTCTGTGTGTGCTGACGCCTTTCAAAACAGAAGTGATTTTCCTATTTTTATTCATTACTGACCCTATTTTTATATGTTTTTATTTGCAGGGAGTGATGAGGGCTAGGATCTCCTGGGATTTAGTAGTAGGGGCTTATAGAGGGCTGCCGGACTTCCAGAAGGCGCGCCTGCGTCGGATGGGATTCGGTGAGGTACTAGACATCGAGCCATTCTGGCTTGATTTAGTCCTCCTGCAGGTGCTGTGGGAGAGATGGCATGCGGAAAGCCGTGCTTTCCTAATGCCGTGGGGGAATATGGTCCCCACCCTAGAGGATGTGGCCAGGATCACTGGCCTCAGGGTAGAGGGCCGACCAGTTAGTGGGGTTACTTACCCCAACTATCAGGGGTTAGCAGAGGCTCTCCTAGGGATAGAGGTGTCTAGCCTAGGCAGAGAGTCTAGGATGGTTCCCAGGGTAGAAGTAGAGGCTGCTTTAGGATTAGAGGAGCCCCGGCGTCGGTCTGACGAGACCCGGGAGGAGTTTAGGGATAGATTAGCCGTGTCATCTTCCTCTGTCTACTGTAGTGACCCTAGTCAGGTAGAGGAGGTAGATAGACAGCTTAGGGTATTCTTAGTTTTCTTTTTCGGTCGGTTGCTCTTCGGTATGAAGGGCGACCACATTCACTGTAGATTTCTTTAGTTATTAGATGACCTAGATAGCTTAGGAGAGTATGCCTGGGGTGCGGCCCTTCTGGCCCATCTCTTTGCCGATCTGTCCGCGGTCACGCCGGACCGTGAGACCACCATCAGCGGCTTCTCGCCGTTTCTTCAGGTATTAACTTGTTTAATTATTTGTTTATGCAATGCAATATGATATGATGCTTTTTCTAACCTATATGTTCATGAATGCAGGTGTAGAGTTACTACTACTTCCCGCTCGACAGAGCGCGGATTACTCGACCGGATGCCGTCCCATTTGCCTGCCGTTGGCAGCCGATTGTGGATACGGCTCCACAGCATCATCCGCTGACGGCCCTCCGCCGTCAGTTCCTGGATTATCCAGAGCTACTGGTAAGTTTTTAACTTGTTCAATGCAATCTTTTTATTCATTAAATGCAATTTATTTATGAATGCATCTAATCTATATGCAGGTGATCTGGCGCCCGTACTTGGGCATGAACGAGGAGGGTCAGCCGTGGGTGACGGCTAGCAGGAGGAGGTTCGGGAGGCAGATGTGGGTACATTGCCTCAACGAGATCGAGCCCCTCCGCCTCCGGCTTGTGATGAGGACCCTGGGCCTCCACCAGGAGTGGATCGACGAGGAAGTCCCGGAGGGTGTGGGGAGGAGCATGAGGGGGAAGCAAGCCCTCACCGACTGGCACGCCAAGTTCCCGGAGCAATACGAGGGCTGGCACCGTCGGGGCGTACGGGTGGAGTCCCGTGCAGAGCCTTCGACCACTCGATGTAAGTATGCATTCATGCGTCTTTAATTTTATTATTATCTTGATTTTATGTTTATGAACGAATGTATGTATGACATGCAGGATGCACGTGATGCGGTCATCGTCGACCTACGGGCCCGCCTACATGATGCGGAGGCCCAGCTCGAACAAGTCCAGAAGGAGCTGTATGATCTGGTATGTATGCATGAATATGAGTGCATGTTTTAATTAATTAATTGTTTTGGCGATTAATCACTGACAGTTGTCTTTCGGTGCAGCGAGCCGTCTACACCCAGGCGGCTCCTCCTTCCTTCGGGGATCCATCATCCTCATCATCCGCCCATGATGCTGCCCTGGCTGACCTCCAGAGTCAGCTCGCCTCCGCCATCCACCGGGCTTCTCTCGCGGAGGAGGACCATGCTGCTCGGGTAAGTTCTTCAACTTTGACTTTCTTTTCCAAATTTGATTCTCATTGCTTAATTGCCTTGGACTAATAAAATCTTCTTCTGCAGGTTGCTGAGCTTCAGGAGGCCCTTCGACAGAGGGATGCAGAGCTAGCAGAAGCACGAACTTCGGCTGCTCGCATTGCCGAGTTGGAGGCTCAGGTGGCGCGCCTCTCCACTGTAGATTTGGCACGACTCCAGGTTCGCCTGGAGATCCTGACGGAGGAGAGGGACCGCGACCGCCTTCGACTGGAGAGTCTTCAGGGTCGGCTGTCAGTTGCGGAGCATGAGCGCAAGATGGTGGAGGAGAGATACCAGCGAGCCCGCCAGCGGGCTATCGATCGAGGTCAAGCGAGTGCCTTTACCGCCAGCATAGCCATATCATCTGGTCAGGCAGGGCCAAGTGCGATGGGACCACCTCCACCTCCTAGAGCTCCACCGCCAGATGCCCAGGATGAGGCCCAGAGTCAGATGGATGAGGGGGCAGGAGAGAGCCAGCCTTGAGGGCTTTTGTACTTTTTTTTTTTTTTTTATGTATCATGTACAAACAATCTTTTGATAATATACATGACACTTTTGGGCTCCCATCTTGTGTTCCTGTGCTTGTCTTGCATCCTGTACAACACTTAACAAACAGGTTAAGTATCTATTTAGGCTTAGCCCCTTGCCTGACCAACTAAATGGTCAATCAATCTTTTCCTTCAGTAAATGGTCAAGGGGCATAGCCTTTATTAACAAAGGTAATGAGAATAATCAAACTTAAGCAAAAATGCAACATACAAGCAAACAGATGCTCACTGAAAATAAAAGGAATGAAACATACTAAATGCAACAAGCAGATGCTAATTGATATTTTTTGTTGTTTTGAAATATTCATTTTTGTGTTTGGGGTTTTGAAATATATGCCTTTTTTTTGAATTTTGACATATATATTTTTTTTTTGGTTTTTGACATATGTATTTTTTTTTGAATTTTGACATATGTATTTTTTTTGAGTTTTTGAATGTATGTATTTTTTTGGAATTTTGACTAAAAGATCAGCATGGTACTTAGATCAAAAGATCATATTCATTTATTAACTTAATTTCCAAATCATTCTTCAACAATTTAACTTAAACCCATCGTGTTTGAATTTGTGTTTCCATTCGTGATCCCATTTGATGATTCGACCCTTAGTCAATCTAAGCCATTCCTTAAGTTTAGAGTACACCTCTTTAGAAGGAAAAGATGAATAAGTTTAGAAAGCCCATGAGAAGGTTCCGGAGACTTAAAAAGATGTTCCTTTCCTACCCTAATATCCGTTGGGGTTCGGTCATTTTCTTTCCGGAGTATTTATCGACCTTGCGTTCCCTTTCATTTCATTTCATGGCCTTGATGTAACGTTTGTAATGTAATGGCCTTTTGATTTGACATTTGGCTTTTGCCTTTTTGCTTTTTCTTTTCTTTTTTCTTTTTTGGGACGGATCTCCCCCTTTTTTTTTATGACGGCCTCCTACTAAGATGGCGGGTATTCTTGGTAGTCTATTCTAAGCCTCGTTCCGACATCATGGGCCGAGTGTAAAACGAAATTTTTGTTTAAAATGAATGATCTGTACTTTACTCTTTTGGTCAAGCTTTCAATATTCTTTAGGACTTGTCATCTCTTGTTACTCACGAATCAAACGTGTCAGTGTGTGCAATAATGGGCTTGAAATTAAGTTATCCAGATTGATAAAGAAATTTGAGTTTATAAATTTTCTGATTCCACTGGTCTTTGTACCATACTGATCGACTCTTTAACCTAAGGGTAGTATTTCTTAAGATGTAAACCATTACAGGGACGATTTAGCTCTTCTCCTTCTGCATTAATAAGACGATAAGCATTACCAGGAAAAGCGTGCGATACAACATAAGGTCCTTCCCAGTTGGGTTGGAGCTTAGAACGCGGACCACCAGGTTTTACAAAAATTCTTTTGACAACCATTTCACCGACTTTGAACTTACGTTCAATGACTTTCTTTTGGTAAAAACGTACTAGTCTGTTTTGATAAACTTTTGCATGATTAGCAGCTGACTATCTTTTTTCGTCTAAAAGTTCCAATTGAGTAAGGAGTGCTGAACGATGTTCATCAATGGAAAATTCCTTATTCAGTTGTACTCTTAATGACGGTATGAGGATCTCATATGGAACCACCGCCTCCATTCCAAATGTTAAGGAATAAGGAGTTTGCCCAGTGGGCGTGCGGATTGAAGTTCGGTAGGCCCATAGAGCCTCAACCAATTTCTCTGGCCAATCTGCGAATTTGTTAGATTTGCACGTCTTTTTGATGATTTTTATCAAAGTCTTATTTGTTGCCTCTGCTTGGCCATTGCCCTGCGGATAATAAGGAGATGAATGATGCAATGTAATTCTATACCTGTTACAGAGGTCCTTCAATTCCTGTGACACGAACTGCGGTCCGTTGTCGGTGACGATGGTGCTTGGAATTCCAAATCTGGTGATGATGTTCTTCATGATGAACTTGCAGACGGTTGATGCTTTGATCTCCACGTATGCTTCAGCTTCTGCCCACTTGGTGAAGTATTCCGTTGCCGTGATAATGAAAGATTTTTGCTTGATGCCGGAATCTGGGTTACCAAGAGGTCCAATAATGTTGAAAGCCCACATGGAGAAAGGCCATGGGGAGGAAACAGGATGGAGTGAAGATGCAGGAGAGTGAATTTTGTCGGCGTGAAGTTGACACTTAGTACACCTACGGACATATCCTACACAGTCTTCTTCTATGGTTGGCCAATAAAATCCTTGTCTAAGGATCTTCTTTGCTAGCATCTGTCCGTTGACATGGCCACCACAAACTCCACTATGAGCTCCTTCCATAACCTTCCAAAGCTCATCTTCGTCTAGACATCTCAGAAGAACTCCATCAAAACCTCTCTTGTACAATGCTCCCCCAACTAGGGTGTATCTTTGAGCAACTCTCCTGATAGCTCTCTTCTCCTCAGTTGTAGCTTCCTTAGGATACGATTGATCTTCACAATATTTTGCGATTTCATAATACCATGGCTTCTGTTCATCATCCATCTCTTCTAACAGCTCTATTAACATGATTTCTCTTTTTTCAATGATATCTCCGTCTCTGACTTTCTTCAGCAACTTCTCCTTAGTTCTAAGAAATGAAGGGTCTTTCACGGCAGGTAAAAGATGCCTATGAACTATGATTGATTCGGATTGTTTGCTGATTGGAAAATCAAGAGAAGATGCAAGTGAAGCTAGAGCGTCAGCTAAGATGTTTTGATTCCTACGGACATGGACAAAGATCAATTTCGTGAAAAGCTTTGAATAAACAGAAGTAAGTTCCTGATAAGGCTTAAGCTTGGGATCGAGAGTTCGATACTTGGTCAGCACTTGGCGAAGAATCAGTTGGCTATCACCCACAATCCTGAGTTTGGTGGCACCATGGAAATGAGCAGCCTCGAGGCCAGCAAGGAGTGCCTCATATTCAGCTATATTGTTGGTGACTGGAAAATCAAGCTGAAAGGCTTGTGGAATGGTGATACCTTCAGGTGATAACAGAACGATACCGATCCCTTTTCCACGAGAATTCAGAGCTCCGTCAAAATGCAGAGTCAACATATCATCTCTGATTTGATTTACGGACATCAGTTCCTCATCCGGAAACTCTGATCGCACTGGATCAAATCGAGGAAGGGGATGATGAGCGAGATGTTCTGCTATGGCATAGCCCTTAATCGCTTTCTGTTGAATATAAATGATATCGAATTGAGATAGAAAGCTTTGCCATCGTGCTAACCTATTAGTAAGAACAGATTTCTCCAGAAGGAATTTGATCGGATTCATCCTAGCGATGAGATGGACTTCATAGGCCAGAAAATAATGCTTCAATTTCTGCACGACCCAGACCAATGCTGCACATGTTTTCTCCATCGCCGTATATCTCTGTTCAGCGGGGTTGAGAAGTTTAGAGAGATAGTAGGCTGCCCTCTCTTTTCCTTCTTCATCCTCTTGTGCTAGGACAACCTCCACTGCATCATCCAGGACTGAAATGTAAAGTATCAATGGTTTGCCTGGAGATGGTGGTCTCAAAACAGGAGGACTTGCTAAATAGTTCTTTAATCCATCGAATGCCTCCTGACACTTATCGTCCTAATCAAATTTGACTCCCGACTTGGTAAGCTCGTAAAACGGCTTACACCTTTGTGAGTGCTGGGAGACAAAGCGGCGAATAAATTGTAACCTCCCGATTAATCCTCTCAACTCTTTCAAATTTTTAGGAGGTGGCATTTCTCTAATAGCCTTCACCTTATTGGGATCGATCTCAATTCCCCGTTTGCTGACGATAAATCCAAGCAATTTTCCTGAAGATACCCCGAATACACATTTCTTGGGGTTCATCTTTAACTGATATTCTCTCGATCTCTCTAATACCCTTGCCAAAACTTTAGCGTGCTCAGCCTTTGTTTTAGATTTAACCAACAAATCATCCACATACACTTCCAGATCTATGTGCATCATGTCATGAAATATTGCCATCATAGCCCTCTGATAGGTGGCTCCAGCATTCTTTAATCCAAATGGCATGACAACATAACAGTATGTTCTCCAAGGTGTAGTGAATGATGTTTTTTCTTGATCCTCTTCTGCCAGCTTAATCTGATTATATCCTGAAAATCCGTCCATAAATGATAAAGTCTCGTAGCCAGCAGTATTATCAATGAGTACATCAATATGAGGCAATGGAAAATCATCTTTAGGACACGCCCGGTTCAAATCACGGAAGTCAATGCAAATTCTGACCTTCCCGTCCTTCTTCATAACCGGGACTATGTTGGCCACCCATTGTGGATAAAGGACAACTCTAATAAATTTGGCTTTATGCAACTTGTCGACCTCTTCCTTCATTTTTAGAGCCATTTGCGGGTGGAATCGCCTTAATTTCTGCTTGACACGGCTAGCTCCTTCCTTCAATGTCAATCTGTGTTCAACTAAAGATGAGTCTAGCCCTGGCATATCCTCATAACTCCAGGCGAAGGTGTCCTTATAGTCCTTTAGTACTTGTACCATTGCCTTCTCATGCTCTGTAGAAAGATTTTTGCTGACGAGGACAACCTTAGGTTCGTCTTCAGTCCCTAAATTGATTTCTTTGGTGGGCTCTTCTACGGCAGCTGAGGGTTCATCAAATCTCTTCACTCCACTGGCATATGCCTCAGCTGCGTCCTCGTCATCTTCCTCATCTTCAATAATGTGGTCTTTTTCATGCACTAATTCATATACCCCGTACCCATCATTAACTGACTCATCATTCATGCAATCTTCTGGCATCTGAATTGGATTTTCTAAAAACTGAGGGATTAAAGAACAAGAAGAGCATTTATCAGCTAAGTCCTGGAGGTATCTATCTGGAATTTGCCTACCCTTAGGCTTCCTAGACTCCCTAACCTGACTAACCTGACTAAAATTAGACTGCCTAACTTCACTAAACTCACTATCATAACCTAATGAAGATGAAGCAGGATGGAAATCCTGGGATACAAGTGGAAATACAGGAGAATCCTCCCGAGGGGAGGGACATAGTAGATCTAGAAGAGAATCTTGACCGAAGGACCCGCGAGACGGGGTACAATCGGACAAGTAAGATGTTTCCTCGATAAAGATTTGGGAAGAATTTGTTGCCAAATTGGCGTTTTTTTTTGGACAATGAAAGAATTAAACATAAAGCAGAAATGAATACAAATAGGAGGAGAATCAGATGGAGGAAGTGGCACCAAGGCCAGAGGATTAGAGGGATCATATAGTAATATGTCCCAGATCAAATTATATAACCTCTCTAGATCAAGAGGAGGTTGTGGAATAAGGTCCCGAGGGGACAGAGTAATCAGAACGGGCGGAGCCCGTGGAATATCTTCAATAATGACCCGCGACCAAGTCGGGGTCAAGAGCTGTGTACGGAATAGAGTATGGAGCATGAAGACATGTGAAGGATATGTCCCCCTCCAGAGCAGATCTGTAGTATAACCAGCTTCATAGGGGTCATCTGGCTCCCCTTCGTCGGTCTCTTCAGACAGCAATATCCGCTTGTCAAATATGGCACCAGGGCTTTCAATCAGCTCATCAATCTGCGGCGGCCACTTAGGTTCTGCAGGATCCAGGAACAATCTGTTCAGTGCAATATAAAGGTCTCTAAGATCGAACCACCTGTACCATTCGCATTCAGGATCATGAAATTTTCTCCTTTTCATAGGCCGCAGAGCCTCCAAGGATTGGTACGTAAGTAGTTCAGAGCAATGTCTGGCCAAGTCCCTCCCATATATGTCATGGAAGTCAAAACAGGAAGTAATGACCACCGTGTTGTCGTGGCTGAGTATGGGCCCTTTCACAAAGTGTGTACACAGGGTCCATGTTAGGGGATCTCGGCCTTCTTTGGGTGGTGTAGACATTGCCTCCCAGATTTTCGGACCTTCTTCGATCTCTGCTTGCTTCAGTTTTCTTGGCCTATAGCCCAGACCACTTCCCGGTGCCGCTCGATGATTTTTGACAGGAGTGGTCCTGCCTTGCAACTGTGTGCCCAGACCTCTCCCAGGCTCGTAGCCGTTCTTCATCATAATCCTCCATCCTGGGGTACTCATGCACTTCCCCCTTTTGATAGCATCTAACGGGTATGGAGAAATAGTAGCGGCTTTAAGAGGATCAGCCACTGGACGGTAGACCTGTAATACCGACAGAAAAGGTTGTCGGCCAGGTAAAACAACAGACTTAATGTTCAAGGTATGAGCAGCAGCAAGGATCGGCATGCTCGTCACTTTAATAATTCGTCCTTTGAAAGGGAATTTGAGGCATTGGTGATTCGTAGAGGGAATCGCCTCAAGAGTTTTGATGTAAGGACGACCAAAAATGGCATTTATAGAAGGGTCGATTTCTAGGATGTGAAATTCGACCTCTGCATGACTTACGGGGCCCAGTTCCACCTTCAAATAAACCATTCCTAGAGGGGAATGGGTAGAATTGTCATATGTTGTTACTGAGATGGGGCTGGGCAGCCATTTTTCTTTGGGCACACCGCACAGCTCCAGGGTCTTCGGAGGTAAAACATTGATCGAAGCCCCTGTGTCGACCAGGCATGCATCCACGGCCTTCTTACAGATGTTGACCGTGATGCTCAGAGCCATGCTTCTGGCTGCTGGCGGTGCTAGTTCCGATGTATGAAATGTAATGGAGGGCTGATCCCCCTGAGGAACTAGTAGTGCTGCAATTTTCTCTACCGGCACGTCCTCATTGACCATCACCTTATGTAGATATTCCATTAAAGCTTCTTGGTGAATCTTGGATCTTTTGATCAGTTCAAGTACAGTGATCCGTGCCGGTGTCCGATCCAGGTGTTTCAACAAGTCATATTGAGTGCCTGGTGCACTCTCTTCATTATGGGCTTCCTCAGTCGGCTATGATGGGCCGTCTCTAACTGTGGACTGAGGAAAGACCTTGTTGAAAATCCTTCTACTTCGGAGCGCATGTTCCTCGACCGTGGAGGATCCGGGTGACACCTTAAGTACCACAGGGGGTGGTGCGGATGGCGTAGAGGGTTGGTATGTAGGCGATGGCGTAGGACTAGGTGGTGATGGCGCGGTGCGGATTAAAGGCCTAGAGGGTTGGATGGTGGATGGGTAAGTCGTTGGTGAAGTGGGGAATGGCACGCGTAATAGCGGTTTGGATGGTAAGGGGATATCTGGGTAGGTGGTAGTGGTAGCGGGTGAAGTAGGAAATGGTATGCGTAGTAATGGCCTAGATGGTAGAAGGGGCGTGTTATTGGTTTGCGGGGGGTTATACGATGGAGGCGTAGGAGTGCGGGGTGTGACGGGTTTCAGGAAGGTGGGTAGTGGTAATGGGTTATTGGGTGTAGGCGAGTGATATGTGGGTGTCGGTAGAGGGGTGATGGTAATGGGTTGCGGCCTAGGTATGTGGATGGTGCGGCGTGGTGGTCGCTCTGCGGTACTTTGAACGTGACCCGTTGAACAAAGAGAGGAAGAGTCCTCTATTCTCCACTATTGCCCACGACCAGCCTCAGACTGGCTGTTCGTCAGAAAGGGAGCAACTTGGTTTTGGTTCTGGTGCTCCGAGAGTGGATTCTGCACTATGCCCATGTTGGGTGGTGCTGCTGCTTGTGCCGGTGGTCTTGCTTGCTGCTGTTGCTGCTGTGGTCTTCTCGCCTTCAGGGCTGATATGTACTTTTTAATCTCCTCCCAGTCTATACCACCCTGCTCATTGAGATCATGAATATAATCTCTAAACTGGAAGCAGGTGTCAATGGTATGCCCAGGTTGCCTATGGAAGTAGCAATACCTGGACGTATCGGCATTTTGAGGCCAGACGGCCTTTTCCCTTGGCAAAACTAAGGCATTAGCTGCCATTAGAGCACTGAAGATATCTTCCAAGGATTCTGGGAGGGCCGGGTATTCTGCCCTTTTCGGGCCTGGAGGTCTTCTCTGCTGGTTATAGTCACCAGGAGGCGGGACATTATGGTATGCCGGCGGTGCGCGCGGCGGATATTGTGGCTGTTGCTGCTGCTGATACTGCTGCTGAGGCTGCTGGTACTACTGTTGCCGCTGCGGCTGTTGTTGTAGCTGTTGCTGGTTCTGATTCGGCTGCTGGGGCCGCTGATACTGCTGTTGATAATGGGGGTTCTGCTGCTGCCTATACCCTTGTTGGTTCGGTTGTGGTGGCCTATGGTACTGTTGTTGGTTCCTCACGAGCTGGGGCGAGTTATTGTTCATGGTACTGACTTGCTCGTGAGAGAGCGTGCCCTCAGTAGTCGGACCTGTGCTGGGAGAGTTTGGCACTGTAGGCTTCCGAGGTGGAGGCCTGCTAGGTCTGTGAGGATCAAAGACGCTAGAGAACGTAGCGTCCTTGAAGGCATTCTGGCAGTACCGTGCTCTTTCATAGAGCTCTGCCATGTTAGTCAAATTGTTCAAGGAGAGGACTAGCTTGAACTGGGGCGTGGCGTTAGAAATTAACATTTTCACTTGCTCAGATTCGGACAAGTGATCTTTCACCTTTTCAGCCAGGCCCCGCCACCTATCAGCAAAACTGACAAACTCTTCATCAGGTTTCATCTTTTCTGCAATGAGGTCCGTGATAGGCAAGGAGGGTGCAACTCTGTCCTGGTATCGTTGGATAAATTTCCGTGAAACGATACCGTAATCCTCTACTTCGGAGGGTTCCAGAGAAAAGAACCACTCGAGGGCTGGTCCCTCTAGAGATCTCCTGAACAAAAAGGCCAACGACCTCTTATCGTTTGGCCAAAAAGATGATTCGTACATGAACTCCTTCAGATGTGTGAAGGGGTTACCAGTACCGTTATACTTCCTGTACACTGGCATCTCAGAGGGTGGCAGATGGAATACTGGCAGGCTTGGTAAACTGATTTCTGGCACAGCTTTAACCCCCATCATCTTCTGGAGGTTGTTGAACTGCTCATCCATGCGCTCCATCTTGGCCAGCAACGCTTGCGTGGTCAGATCTGCCTGGGGAAGAGGAGGAGGTGGAAGTACTTGATAGGCCTGCTGCCTAGAGTACGTTGGACAGTGAAGACAATAAAGAGGAGGTCCGGCAGAGCTTCCGCCATGCCCGAGGGCATTTTGATAAATAGGCGTTTGTGGTCTAGCCGGTTGCCTAGATGATGAAAGCTGTGGCCCAGCTGGCCGAGAAGTAATATGAAGGCCTTCCATGGCCTGATGGATATAAGGAGGAGGAAGAGGAGGTTGTTGAGTAACAACAGGGGGAGCCATAGGGTTCGGCTCAGTAGGCTGCACGGGTGCCTTCCCCTTCAGGATAGACTGGATCGCCTCGAACTGCTGAGGGTCCAGTCGGGAGGCAAGAACTCCCAAGGCGTTGACAAGATCCATAGGATCAGAGGATGAGGGATCATTCTGATTCATGTCCCCCTCAAGATCGGGATTAGGAATCGCATATTCATGCGGGGGAAGATCAGGATATCGATCATGGGGATCAAAGAGAGGGGTCCGGACGTTCCCATCATGTCGAACCGGAATGGGGACAGAATTACGGGAGGCATCAGCATCTCTCCCGTTCTCATAGTTGTAGTCTGAATCGCGAGGGGCATTAGCATCTCCCTCGTAGTTGATGATGGCGTCTTGAGCCATACTTAAGTCCCTGCCTGATCGCAGCAGCATGATGTTAGATTCCCTTTTCAAAGATTTAACAAGTGGATGTTTAACGTGATTTTAAGGTTCCTTGTTGAGTTATTTGAATTGGATTAAACCACAAATTCGCTCAGGGAAAGGATCCTAGTTTCAGTTCAATTTCCACCGTTATTCTCTAGGGCTTTCTCTCACAACGCTTTCGGAATCTACCCGGGACTTCAATTGGTACAACCAGCCCGATGATCAAGGAGGAATACCTTGATTTTGGGGACTTATGGAGGTCTCAACGTCAACTTCTCTAGTCTGATCAAGGGACCAACCCAATCAGAGAGAGTTGCTGACGTCGAGTAGTGTGTTCCTAAGAAAAGGAGGGTATTCGCCTCAATGCGTATGCCCTACGGCCTGGATGGCCTCTAATGCTTAATAAATAATGGGTAGCTAGCACTCAAACCACAGAAATCTGGGAACTGAAAAATAATGAAGAAACTGTCTGAATTGCGTCGATGATAGTCGACGCTATTCAAAGCAGAACTTAATTTTTTCGCAGAAAAAGATCTGAAAAATAATTAAGAAACAGTCTGAATCGCGTCGATGGAAGTCGACGCTATTCAACACAGAACTTAATTTTTTTTTTGCAGAAACAGATGCAGACAGCAGAGAAACTGTGAAGACTGAAAGGCGTCTTGAAGTGTTGACGCGGTTTTGAAACGCGTCAGTGCTCCTGGACGCTTTTCAGTTCGCAGAAACAGTTTTGCAGGAGGATTTTCTGGGTTGAATCCTCCTCAAACAGGATAAAAAGCAGTAGACAATCGACTCATGCAAAATTTTTTTAATTCCAGGTTTTAACAGGATGATTTACTGACTAAACAACTAGGAAATCAATCAATCACACATCATTTTTATCACAAAAACAGCTTTTTAAACTAATCAAGGGGAGGGCAAGATCTTGCCACTGGGGTGTGCACGTGGTGCATGAGGGAAATTAATTAAACTAAAACACTCACCAATTGATGAGGACGTGTCGAGAGACACAAATGGTGCACCGTGGGTGCCCGATTGATGATAGCAAGAACAAAAACAACTAAAAGATGGCGAGACCAAGTCCCACCGTGATCGCCAAAAAAGCTGTGAGTGCTTTAAAATGCTCGTGTGATTAACATGAAAAATCTATGTTGTTTAGTGTAATCTAACCTATTAAAAACAGCAACTAAATGCAGTGATCGCCAGAAACTTTTGACTTAAAAGTTTCAAAAGAGATATGATCGCCTACTTGTTTGAACGCGGAAGATGTTGAGTCCTTGATTCCCCTCCTTCAGCCGGCTGAAGAAAGAGAGCCCTTTCTTGGTTCTTTGTTCTTGCTGTTGAAGTTGAGGTTGAGGATCGTCCAGAAGTCCTTCTGGCTTTATGCTTGATTTCCCCTTTGATTCTCTTGTTGTTGTTGAGTGCAGCAGAGATAGAAGCAGGAAATGAAGAAGAATGATGATGAGAATTTAAGTAGAAGCAATATCTAAACTGATCATGATTATAAGCATATAATTGAACAGCTAACTTACTTGTTTAAATGGTTTTGAAACCCCTTAAATCAAATAGGTTTTGAAAGATTATGCTGTGGTGTGTTGCATGAAGTGAATATTGAGAATGAAATTAATAAAGATGTAGAATGAAAATGCAGAAATGAAACACTTATGCCCAATTGGTTGAAGCCTTGAAAGGATGAAGATCTTGAAAGGACGCCGATTTCTGGAAATGGCAGCGCTCCGGCGTTCCGACGTTGTTGCTTCGATCTTCAACTCGCTATAATAACGTTCTCTCTTTTCTCAATAGGGCTCAACTGAACATTTTTTACTCTTCAACATGTAAGGTATTTATAGGCTTCTTCTGCGTTCGCGATTAACATAGAAAAATCTAGGATTTATCTATCTTAACCGACAGATAAATACTGATTAATTCATCTTTATCTGTAATTATCTAAAACGCGTCCACCATAGCTGACGCCTTTCAGATTAATTAAGATAAGGATAAATATCCGGGAAAACTTATCTTTATCTTTATTATATAAAACGCGTCCACATGTGTAGACGTCTTTTACACTAATTAAGATAAGGATAAACATCCGGAAGAGAAGTTAAAATAGCCTAGGAAACCTAAAACGCGTCAGCTCTCACAGACGGCTTTTAGCTAATTAATCAATTGATTCAAATTCAAATTTAAACGTTAAAATAAGAATAAAGTCTAAATGGCGTCCACACAGGTCGACGTCTTTTAGAATTCTTCATATTTTAACTGAAATTTGAGTTAAAATCAATTTAATTGATTAACTTAAACATGTCTGTTAAACCCGACACTTAAAAATATCAATAAAAATTAATGAATGATTAAATATCAGACCATTCTGAGGCATTATTATATGATATAAAATTTACTCAAAATGACGTCAAAATTAGCGTGTCTACAATCTTTTAGTTTTTGTTCTTGCTCTCGTCAATCGGGCACCCACGGTGCACCATGTGTGTCTCTCGACACGTCCTCACCAATTGGTGAGTGTTTTAGTTTAGTTAATTTCCCTCGTGCACCACGTGCACACCCCTGTGGCAAGATCTTGCCCTCCCCGTTGATTAATTGAAAAAGCTGTTTTTGTGATGAAAATGATGTGTGATTGATTGATTTTCTAGTTGTTTAGTTAGTAAATCATCATGTTAAAATCTGGAACCAAAAAAAAAAATCTGCATGAATTGATTATTTACTGCTTTTATCATGTTTGAGGAGGATTCAACCCAGAAAATCCTCCTGCAAAACTGTTTCTGCGACTTGAAAAGCGTCTAGGAGCACAGACGCGTTTCAAACCGCGTCAATACACCCAGACGCCTTTCAGTCTTCATATTTTCTCTGTTGTCTGCATCTGTTTCTGCGAAAAAAATTAAGGTTCTGTTTTGAATAGCGTCGACTACCATCGACGCGATTCAGACAGTTTCTTAGTTATTTTTCAGTTCTCAGATTTTTGTGACTTGTGTGCTACTACCCATTATTATTAAGCATTAGAGGCCATCCAGGCCGTAGGACATACGCATTGAGGCGAATACCCTCCTTTTCTTAGGAACACACTACTTGACGTCAACAACTCTCTCTGATTGGGTTGGTCCCTTGATCAGACTAGAGAAGTTGACGTTAAGACCTCCATAAGTCCCCAAAATCAAGGTACTCCTCCTTGATCATCGGGCTGGTTGTACCAATTGAAGTCCCGGCTAGATTCCAAAAGCGTTGTGAGAGAAAGCCCTAGAAAATAACGGTGGATATTGAACTGAAACTAGGATCCTTTCCCTGAGCGAATTTGTGGTTTAATTAAATCCAAATAACTCAACAAGGAATCTCAAAATCACGTTAAGCATCCACTTGATTGATTAATCTCTGTGCAACTTGTTTGTCAAATCTTTGAAAAAAAGAATCTAACATCATGCTGCTGCGATCAGGCAGGGACTTGAGTATGGCTCAAGACGCCATCATCAACTACGAGGGAGATGTTAATGCCCCTCGCGATTCGGACTACAACTATGAGAACGGGAGAGATGCTGATGCCTCCCGTAATTCTGTCCCCATTCCCTATCGACAAGATGGGAATGTCCGGACACCTCTCTTTCATCCCCATGATCGATATCCTGATCTTCCCCCGCATGAATATGCGATTCCTAATCCCAATCTTGAGGGGGACATGAATCAGAATGATCCCTCATCCTCTGATCCTGTGGATCTCGTCAACGCTTTGGGAGTTCTTGCCTCCCGTCTGGACCCTCAGCAGTTCGCGGCGATCCAATCTATTCTGAAGGGGAAGGTACCCGTGCAGCCTGCTGAGCTGAACCCTGTGGCTCCCCCTGTTGTTACTCAACAACCTCCTCTTCCCCTCCTTACATCCATCAGGCCATGGAAGGCCTTCATGTCACTTCTCGTCCAGCTGGGCCGCAGCTTTCATCCTCTAGGCAACCGGCTAGACCGCAAACACCTGCTTATCAACATGCCCTCGGGCATGGCGGAAGCTTTGCCGGACCTCCCCTTCATTGTACCCCATGTCCAACGTACTCTAGGCAACAGGCCTATCAAGTACCTCCACCTCCTCCTCCCCCCCAGGCAGATCTGACCACGCAAGCGTTGCTGGCCAAGATGGAGCGCATGGATGAGCAATTCAACAACCTCCAGAAGATGATGGGGGTTAAAGCTGCGCCAGAGATGAATTTGCCGAGCCTGCCGGTATTCCACCTGCCACCCTCTGAGATGCCAGTGTACCGGAAGTACAACGGTACTGGTAACCCCTTCACACACCTGAAGGAGTTTATGTACGAATCGTCTTTCTGGCAGAACGATAAGAGGTCGTTGGCCTTTTTGTTCAGGAGATCTCTAGAGGGACCAGCCCTCGAGTGGTTCTTTTCCTTGGAACCCTCCGAAGTAGAGGACTACGGTATCGTCTCTCGTAAATTCATTCAACGATACCAAGACAGAGTTGCACCCTCCTTGTCCATCACTGACCTCATAGCAGAAAAGATGAAACCTGATGAGGAGTTTGTCAGTTTTGCTGACAGGTGGCGGGGCCTGGCTGAGAAGGTGAAGGATCACTTGTCCGAATCTGAGCAAGTGAAGATGTTAATTTCCAACGCCACGCCCCAGTTCAAACTAGTCCTCTCCCTGAACAATCTGACCAACATGGAAGAGCTCTATGAAAGAGCACGGTACTGCCAGAATGCCTTCAAGGACGCTACGTTCTCTAGCGTCTTTGATCTTCACAGACCTAGTAGGCCTCCACCTCAGAAGCCTGCAGTGCCAAACTCTACCAGCACAGGTCCGACTACTGAGGACACGCTCTCTCATGAGCAGGTTAGTAGCATGAACAATAATTCGCCCCAGTTCGTGAGGAACCAGCAGCAGTACCAGAGGCCACCGCAGCCGAACCAGCAGGGGTACAGGCAGCAGCAGAACCCCAATTATCAGCAACAGTATCAGCGGCCCCAGCAGCCGAATCATAACCAGCAACAGCAACAACTACAGCAGCCGCCGCAACGGCAACAACAGTACCAGCAGCCCCAACAACAGCAATACCAACAACAACAGCAATATCAGCCGCGCGCACCGCCGGCATACCATAATGTCCCTCCTCCTGCTGACTATAATCAGCAGAGAAGACCTCAGGCCCTAAAAGGGCAGAATACCCAGCCCTCCCAGAATCCTTGGCAGATATCTTCAGTGCTCTAATGGCAGCTAATGCCTTAGTTTTGCCAAGGGAAAAGACCGTCTGGCCTCAAAATGCCGACACGTCCAGGTATTGCTACTTCCATAGGCAACCTGGGCATACCATCGACACCTGCTTCCAGTTTAGAGATTATATTCATGATCTCAACGAGCAGGGCGGCATAGACTGGGAGGAGATGAAAAAGTATATATCAGCCCTGAAGGCAAGAAGACCACAGCAGCAAGTAAGACCACCAGCACAAGCAGCGCCACCACCCAACATGGGCATAGTGCATAATCCACTCCCAGAGCACCAGAACCAAAACCAGGTTGCCCCTATCTTGACAAACAGCCAGTCTGAGGCTGATCGTAGGCAACAGTGGAGAATAGAGGACTCTTCCTCTCTTTATTCGACGGGTCATATTCCAAGTACCGTAGAATGACCACCACGCCGCATCATCCACATACCTAGGCCACAACCCGTTACCATTACCCCTCTACCGACACCCACATATCACTCACCCGCACCCAATAACCCATTACCACTACCCGCCTTCCTTAAGCCCATTACGCCCCACACTCCTACGCCTCTATCATATAACCCACCGCAAACCAACTACGCGCCCCTCCTACCATCCAGACCGCTATTACACGTACCATTTCCTACTTCACCCGCTACCACTACCACCTGCCCAGATACCCCCTTACCATCCAGACCGCTATTACGCGTGCCATTCCCCACTTCACCAACCACTTACCCATCCACCATCCAACCCTCTAGGCCTTTAATCCGCACCGCGCCATCACCACCTAACCCAACGCCATCACCTACATACCAACCCTCCATATCACCTACACCACCCAACTCTGCGGTACTTAAGGTGTCACCCGGATCCTCCACGGTTGAGGAGCATGCGCTCTGAAGTGGAAGGATTTTCAACAAAGTCTTTCCTCAGTCCACAGTTAGAGACGGCCCATCACAGCCGACTGAGGAAGCCCATAATGAAGAGAGTGCACCAGGCACTCAATATGATTTGTTGAAACATCTGGACAGAACACCGGCACGGATCACCGTACTCGAATTGATCAAAAGGTCGAAGATTCACCAAGAAGTCCTCATGGAATATTTGCAGAAGGTGATGGTCAACGAGGACGTGCCGGTAGAAAAAATTGCAGCACTACTAGTTCCTCAGGGGGATCAGCCCTCCATTACATTTCATACATCGGAACTAGCACCGCCAGCAGCAAGAAGCATGGCTCTGAGCATCACGGTCAACATCTGCAAGAACGCCGTGGATGCATGCCTGGTTGATACAGGGGCTTCGATCAATGTTTTACCTCCGAAGACCCTGGAGCTGTACGGTGTGCCCAAAGAAAAATGGCTGCCTAGCCCCATCTCTGTGACGGCATATGACAATTCTACCCGTTCCCCTCTGGGAATGGTTTATTTGAAGGTGGATCTAGGCCCTGTAAGTCATGCAGAGGTCGAATTTCACATTCTGGAAATCGACCCTTCTATAAATGTCATTTTGGGTTGTCCTTATATTAAAACTCTTGAGGTGATTCATTCTACAATTCCCTTTCAAAGGACGAATTATTAAGGTGACGAGCATGCCGATCCTTGCTGCTGCTCATACTTTGAATGTTAAATCTACTGCTTTACCTGGCCGACAACCTTTTCTGTCGGTATTACAGGTCTACCATCCAGTGGCTGATCCTTTGAAAGCCGCCACTATTTCTCCTTACCCGTTAGATGCCATAAAAAGGGGGAAGTGCATGAGTACCCCAGGATGGAGAATTATGATGAAGAACGGCTATGAGCCTGGGAAAGGTCTGGGCACACAGCTGCAAGGCAGGACCACTCCTGTTAAAGATCATCGAGCAGCACCTGGAAGTGGTCTGGGCTATAGGCCAAGAAGACTGAAGCAAGATCTGGTTCAGCAAGCAGAGATTGAAGAAGGTCAGAGAATCTGGGAGACAATGTCTACACCACCTAAAGAAGGCCGAGATCCCCTAACATGGACCCTGTATACACACTTTGTGAAAGGGCCCATACTTAGCCACGACAACACGGTGGTCATCACTTCGTGTTTTGACTTCCATGACATATATGGGAGGGACTTGGCCAGGCATTGCTCAGAACTACTTACGTACCAATCCTTGGAGGCTCTGCGGCCTTTGAAAAGGAGAAAATTCCATGATCCTGAACGCGAATGGTACAGGTGGTTCGATCTGAGAGACCTTTACATTGAACTTAACAGATTGTTCCTAGATCCTGCAGAACCCAAGTGGCCGCCGCAGATTGATGAGATGATTGAAAGCCCTGGTGCCATCTTTGATAAACGGATATTGCTGTCTGAAGAGACCGACGAAGGGGAGCCAGATGACCCCTATGAAGCTGGTTACACTACAGATCTGCTCTGGAGGGGGACATATCCTTCCCATGTCTTCATGTTCCATACTCTGTTTCGCACACTGCTTTTGACCCCGACTTGGTCGCGGGTCATTATTGAAGATATTCCACGGGCTCCGCCCATTATGATCACTCTGTCCCTTAGGGACCTCCTTCCTTCACCTCCTCTCGATCTAGAGAGGATATATGACTTGATCTGGGACATATTGCTATATGATCCCCCTAATCCTCTGGCCTTGGTGCCACTTCCTCCATCTGATTCTCCTTCTATTTGTATTCATTCATGTTTCATGTTTAATTCCTCTGATATCCAAAAAAAAACGCCAATTTTACAACAAATTCTTCTCAGATCCTTATCGAGGAAACTTCTTACTTGTCCGATCGCACCCCGTCGCGCGGGTCCTTCGGTCAAGATTCTCTCTTAAATCTACTCTGCCCCTCCCCTCGGGAGGATTCTCCTGTATTTCCACTTGTATCCCAGGATTTCTATCCTGCTTCATCTTCATTAGGTTATAATAGGGAGTTTAGTGAAGTTAGGCAGTCTAGTTTTAGACAGGTTAGTCAGGTTAAGAAGCCTAAGGGTAGGCGAATTCCAGATAGATACCTCCAGGACTTAGCTGATAAATGCTTTTCTTGCTCTTTAATCCCTCAGTTTTTAGAAAATCCAATTCAAATGCCAGAAGATTGCATGAATGATGAGTCAGTTAATGATGGGTATGGGGTATATGAGTTAGTGCATGAAAAGGACCCCATTGTTGAAGATGAGGAAGATGACGAGGACGCAGCTGAGGCATATGCCAGTGGAGTGAAGAGATTCGATGAACCCTCAGCTGCCGTAGAAGAGCCCACCAAAGAAATCAATTTAGGGACTGAAGACGAACCTAAGGTTGTCCTCGTCAGCAAAAATCTTTCTACAGAGGATGAGAAGGCAATGGTACAAGTACTTAAGGACTACAAGGACACTTTCGCCTGGAGTTATGAAGATATGCCACGGTTAGACTCATCTTTAGTTGAACACAGGTTGACATTAAAGGAAGGAGCTAGCCCGGTCAAGCAGAAATTAAGGCGATTCCACCCACAAATAGCTCTAAAGATGAAGGAAGAGGTCGACAAATTGCATAAAGCCAAATTTATTAGAGTTGTCCTTTATCCACAATGGGTGGCTAACATAGTCCCGGTTATGAAGAAGGACGGGAAGGTCATAATTTGCATTGACTTCCGCGATTTGAACCAGGCGTGTCCTAAAGATGATTTTCCATTGCCTCATATTGATGTACTCATTGATAATACTGCTGGCTATGAAACTTTATCGTTTATGGACGGATTTTTAGGGTATAATCAAATTAAGCTGGCAAAAGAAGATTAAGAAAAAACGTCATTCACTACACCTTGGGGAACATACTGCTATGTCGTCATGCCATTTGGATTGAAAAATGCTGGAGCCACTTATCAGAGGGCTATGATGGCAATATTTCATGACATGATGCACATAGATTGGGAAGTGTATGTGGATGATCTATTGGTTAAATCTAAGACAAAGGCTGAGCACGCCAAAGTTTTGGCAAGGGTATTAGAAAGATCGAGAGAGTATCAGTTAAAGATGAACCCCAAGAAATGTGTATTCGGGGTATCTTCAGGAAAATTGCTTGGATTTATCGTCAGCAAACGGAGAATTGAGATCGATCCCAATAAGGTGAAGGCTATCAGAGAAATGCCACCTCCCAAAAACTTGAAAGAGTTGAGAGGATTAATCGGGAGGTTACAATTTATTCGCTGTTTTGTCTCCCAGCACTCACAAAGGTGTAAGCCGTTTTACGAGCTTACCAAGTCGGGAGTCAAATTTGATTGGGACGATAAGTGTCAGGAGGCATTCGATGGATTAAAGAACTATTTAGCAAGTCCTCCTGTTTTGAGACCACCATCTCCAGGCAAACCATTGATACTTTACATTTCAGTCCTGGATGATGCAGTGGGGGATGTCCTAGCACAAGAGGATGAAGAAGGAAAAGAGAGGGCAGCCTACTATCTCTCTAAACTTCTCAACCTCGCTGAACAGAGATATACGGCGATGGAGAAAACATGTGCAGTATTAGTTTGGGTTGTGCAGAAATTGAAGCATTATTTTCTGGCCCATGAAGTCCATCTCATCGCTAGGATGAATCCGATCAAATTCCTTCTGGAGAAATCTGTTCTTACTGATAGGTTAGCGCGATGGCAAAGCTTTCTATCTCAATTCGATATCACTTATATTCAGCAGAAAGCGATCAAGGGCTATGCCATAGCAGAACATCTCGCTCATCATCCCCTTCCTCGATTTGATCCAGTACGATCAGAGTTTCCGGATGAGGAACTGATGTCCGTAAATCAAATCAGAGATGATATGTGGACTCTGCATTTTGACGGAGCTCTGAATTCTCATGGAAAGGGGATCGGTATCGTTCTGTTATCACCTGAAGGTGTCACCATTCCACAAGCCTTTCAGTTCGATTTTCCAGTCACCAACAATATAGCTGAATACGAGGCACTCCTTGCTGGCCTCGAGGCCGCTCATTTTCATGGTGCTACCAAACTCAGGATTGTGGGTGATAGTCAACTGATTCTTCGCCAAGTGCTGACCAAGTATCGACCTCTTGATCCCAAGCTCAAGCCTTATCAAGAGCTTACTTCTGCTTACTCAAAGCTTTTCACGAAATTGATCTTTGTCCATGTCCCTAGGAATCAAAACATCTTAGCTGACGCTCTAGCTTCACTTGCATCTTCTCTTGATTTTCCAATCAGCAAGCAATCCGAATCAATCGTAGTTCATAGGCGTCTTTCACCCGCTATGAAAGACCCTTCATTCCTTAGAACTAGGGAGAAGTTGCTGAAGAAAGTCAGAGACGGAAGCATTGTAGAAAAGAGAGAAATTATGTTAATAGAGTTGTTAGAAGAGATGGATGATGAACAGAAGCCATGGTATTATAAAATTGCCAAATATTGTGAAGATCAATCGTATCCTGAGGAAGCTACAACTGAGGAGAAGAGAGCTATCAGGAGAGTTGCTCAACGATACACCATAGTTGGAGGAGCATTGTACAAGAGAGGTTTTGATGGAGTTCTTCTGAGATGTTTAGACGAAGATGAGCTTTGGAAGGTTATGGAAGGAGCTCATAGTGGAGTTTGTGGTGGCCATGTCAACGGACAGATGCTAGCAAAGAAGATCCTTAGACAAGGATTTTACTGGCCAACCATGGAAGAAAATTGTGTAGGATATATCCGTAGGTGTGCTAAGTGCCAACTTCATACCGACAAAATTCATTCTCCTGCATCTTCACTCCATCCTGTTTCCTCCCCATGGCCTTTCTCCATGTGGGCTTTCGACAAAATTGGACCCCTTGGTAATCCAGATTCCGGCATCAAGCAAAAATCTTTCATTCTCACGGCAACGGAATACTTCACAAAGTGGGCAGAAGCTGAAGCGTACGTGGAGATCAAAGCATCAACCGTCTGCAAGTTCATCATGAAGAACATCATCACCAGATTTGGAATTCCAAGCACCATCGTCACCGACAACGGACCGCAGTTCGTGTCACAAGAATTGAAGGACCTCTGCAACAGGTATAGAATTGCATTGCATCATTCATCTCCTTATTATCCGCAAGGCAGTGGCCAAGCAGAAGCAACAAATAAGACTTTGATAAAAATCATCAAAAAGACGTGCAAATCTAACAAGTTCGCAGACTGGCCAGAAAAATTGGTTGAGGCTCTATGGGCCTACCGAACTTCAATCCGCACGCCCACTGGGCAAACTCCTTATTCCTTAACATTTGGAATGGAGGCGGTAGTTCCATATGAGATCCTTATTCCGTCATTAAGAGTACAATTGAATAAGGAATTTTCCATTGATGAACATCGTTCAGCACTCCTTGCTCAATTGGAACTTTTAGACGAGAAAAGATGGTCAGCTGCTAATCATGCACAAGTTTATCAAAACAGACTAGCACGTTTTTATCAAAAGAAAGTCATTGAATGTAAGTTCAAAGTCGGTGAAATGGTCGTAAAAAGGATTTTTGTAAAACCTGGTGGTCCGCGTTCTAAGCTCCAACCCAACTGGGAAGGACCTTATGTTGTATTGCACGCTTTTCCTGGTAATGCTTATCGTCTTGTTAATGCAGAAGGAGAAGAGCTAAATCATCCCTGGAATGCCTTACATCTTAAGAAATACTACCCTTAGGTTAAAGAGTCGATCAGTATGGTACAAAGACCAGTGGAATCAAAAAATTTATAAACTCAAATTTTCTTATCAGTCTGAATAACTTAACTTCAAATACATTACTACACACACTGACACGTTTGATTCGTGAGTAACAAGAAATGCCAAGTCCTAAAGAATACCGAAGCTTGACCGAAAGTGTAAAGTACAAATCATTCATTTTAAAGCAAAAAATTATGTTTTATACTCGGCCTATGACATCGGAACGAGGCTTAGAATAGACTACCAAGAATACCCACCATCTTAGTAGGAGGCCGTCATAAGAAATGGGGGAGATCCGTCCCGATAAAGAGAAAAAAAATAGGAAAACAAAAGCAAAAGGCAAAAGCCAAATGTCAAATCAAAAGGCCATTACATTATCAACATTACATCAAGGCCATGAAATGAAACAAAAGGGAACGCAAGGTCGATAAATACCCCGGAAAGAAAATGACCGAACCCCAACGGATATTAGGGTAGGAAAGGAACATCTTTTTAAGTCTCCGGAATCTTCTCATTGGCTTTCTAAACTTATTCTTCTTTTCCTTCTAAAGAGATGTATTCCAAACTTAAGGAATGACTTAGATTGACTAAGGGTCGAATCATCAAATGGGATCACGAATGGAAACACAAGTTCAAACACGATGGGTTTAAGTTAAGTTGTTAAAGAACAATTTGGAAATTAAGTTAATAAATGAATATGATCTTTTGATCTAAGTACCATGCTGATCTTTTAGTCAAAAAAAAAAATCCAAAAAAAAATACATATGTCAAAATTCCAAAAAAATACATATGTCAAAAATCCAAAAAAAAATACATATGTCAAAATCCAAAAAAATATGCATATGTCAAAAATTCAAAAAAAATACATATGTCAAAATTCAAAAAAAAGCATATATTTCAAAACCCAAACAAAAATGAATATTTCAAAACAACAAAAATATTTCAATTGGCATTTGCTTGTTGCACTTAGTGTGTTTTATTTCTTTTATTTTCAGTGAGCATCTGTCTGCTTGCATGTTGCATTTTGCTTAAGTTTGATTATTCTCATTACCTTTGTTAATAAAGGCTATGCCCCTTGACCATTTATTGAAGGAAAAATTAATTGACCATTTATTTGGTCAGGCAAGGGGCTAAGCCTAAATAGATACTTAACCTGTTTGTTAAGTATGTACAGGATACAGGACAAACACAGGAACACAAGGTTGGAGCCACAAAGTTTCATCTATATCATCAAAAGGTGTTTTTGTACATGATACATGAAAAGAAAAAAGAAGAAGATACATAAGCCCTCAAGGCTGGCTCTCCCCTCTGCCCTCATCGAGCTGGCTCTGGGCCTCGTCAAGTGCGTCCGGTGCTGTTCCTCGGCTGGGAGGTGGAGGTGGTCCCATCGCGCTTGGCCCTGCCTGGCCAGAAGACATGGCGACACTGGCCGTGAAAGCACTGGTCAAACCACGCTTATGGGCACGCTGTCGAGCTCACTGATACCTCTCCTCCACCATCTTGCGCTCATGCTCTACAACTGACAATCAACCCTGAAGACTCTCCAGTCGAAGGCGGTCGCGATCTCTCTCCTCGGTTACGACCTCCAGGCGAATCTGGAGGCGCGCAAGATCTCCAGTCGAGAGTCGGGCCACCTGCTCCTCCAGAGCCCGGATCCGCGCCGCATCAGCCTCAGCACGAGCAGCTGCAGCACGGGAACGCTCCAGCTCCGCTTCAGCCCTCTGAAGGGCTTCCTGAAGCTCAGCGACCTGCAGAAGAAGATTTTATTAGCCCAAGGCAATCAGGCAATCAAAATTAAAATTCGAAAAGTTGAAGAACTTACCCGAGCAGCCCGGTCCTCCTCCGCAAGAGAAGCTCGATGAATGGCGGAGGCGAGCTGGCTCTCGAGGTCAGCCAGAGCCGCATCATAGGCCGAAGAGGAAGAAGACGAAGCTCCAAAGGAAGGGGGAGCCGCCTGGGTGTAGACGGCTCGCTGCACCAAAAGACAGCCGTCAGCGTCAATCGCCAGAACAATTAATTAATTAAAACAATCATTCATATTCATTGATACATACTAGATCAAACAACTCTTTCTGGACTTGTTCTAGCTGGGCCTCCGCATCATGTAGGCGGGCCCGGAGGTCGATGATGACCGCATCACGTGCATCCTGCATGTCATACACACATTCACTCACCAATATAAATCAAGATAATAATAAAATTGAAGACGCATAAATGCATACTTACATCGAGTGGTCGGAGGAGCCGAAGCTGATCGGCGTAGTGGGCCAGGTACTGCTGGAGGTAGGCCTCGCTACTCTCCGCCCGTGACTCCACTCTGACACCCCGGCGATGCCAGTCTTCATATTGCTCCGGGAATTTCGCTCGCCAATCAGTAAGGGCTTGCTTGCCCCTCATGCTCCTTCCTACACCCTCCGGGACCTCCTCGTCGATCCACTCCTGGTGGAGGCCCAGGGTCCTCATCACGAGCCGGAGGCGGAGGGATTCGATTTCGTTGAGGCAATGCACCCACATTTGCCTCCCGAACCTCCTCCTCCCAGCCGTCACCCACGGCTGACCCTCCTCGCCCATACCAAGGTACGGGCGCCAGATCACCTGCATATAGATTAGATGCATTCATATAAATAATTTGCATTTAAACAATAAAAGATTGCATTTAATAAAATTGAATAAATTAAGAACTCACCAGAAGCTCTGGATAGTCGAGAAACTGACGGCGGAGGGCCGTCAGCTGGTGGTGCTGGGGGGCGGTGTCCACAATTGGCTGCCAACGGCAGGCCAACGGGACGGCGCCAGGTCGAATAATCCGCGCTCTGCCGAGCGGGAAGTAATGGTAACTCCAAACCTGCATTCATGAACATATAAGTTAGGAAAAAGCATCATATCATATTGCATTGCATATCATAAACAAATAATTAAATAACTTAATACCTGGAGGAACGGCGAGAAGCCGCTGACGGTGGTCTCACGGTCCGGCGTGACCGCAGACAAATCGGTGAAGAGGTGGGCCAGAAGGGCCGCACCCCAGGCGTACTCCCCCAGACTCTCTAAATCATCTAACAGGTATAGGAATCTACAGTGGATATGGTCGCCCTTCGTACCGAAGAGCAACCGACCAAAAAATAAAACTAGAAAGACCCTAAGCTGTCTATCTATCTCCTCCACCTGACTCGGGTCGCTACAGTAGACGGAGGAAGATGACTCGGCTAACCTATCCCTGAACTCCTCTCGGGTCTCGTCAGACCGACGTCGGGGCTCATCTAGACCTAGGGCAGCATCTACCTCCACCCTAGGGACCATCCTAGACTCCCTGCCTAGGCTGGACACCTCTATCCCTAGTAACGCCTCCGCCAATCCCTGGTAGTTGGGCTAAGTCACCCCACTCACAGGTCGGCCCTCTACCCTGAGGCCAGTAATCCTGGCCACATCCTCTAAGGTGGGGACCATATGCCCCCACGGCATTAGGAAAGCACGGCTTTCCGCATGCCACCTCTCCCGCAGCGCCTGCAGGAGAACCAAATCGAGCCAAAATGGCTCGATGTCTAATACCTCGCCGAACCCCATCCGGCGCAGGCGCGCCTTCTGGAAATCCGGGAGCCCTCTATAAGCCCCTATCACTAGGTCCCAACTAATCCTGGACCTCATCACTCCCTGCAAATAAAAACACAAAAAAAAAATAGGGTCAGTAATGAATAAAAACAGAAAATCACTTCTGTTTTGAAAGGCGTCAGCACACACAGACGTTTTTCAAAACACGTCCACACGCCCTGACGCGCTTCAGGTTTATTTTCTCCCTAATTAAAATTCGGAATTAGTCTTGAAAGACGTCAGCCCATGGTGACGCCTTTTGAATGGCGTCACCTGGTCTGGACGCTTTTCAAGCCCCGATTCCGGGTTCTTGAAGAACCCCGTTTTTCCCTCTCTTTTCTTCATCCATTCAAACCATAGGGATCTTACCGTGTGGAGGTCGCCCTCCTCTTCTTCTTCCACCGCCATGGGTGCTGGTGGAGGGAGTTCCTCCTCCAAAAAGGCCGCCGCCTCGGCTAGCATCGCCGGGACCTCCTCGGGGGCTTCTTCTTCGTGCCTCCGCCTTCTCTTGGCCAAGGCCTACATTTTCCTAGAGCCCTCACCGCGTTCCATAGCTCGAGAAGGGAGTTTTCGAGGGGGAGAGAGCGAGATCGCCGGTCGCAGTAGAGGTAAAGGAGAGAGAGAGTTTTGTGAAAAGTGAGGAAGAAAGGGGGCCTTCGCGGGTCTGTTAACAGAAAGGTTAAAAGGCGTTGACTCAGACAGACGCGTTTTAGGGCGCATAAGTTGAGGCGGCAAGGACAGCTGTTTGAAATTGATTGAAAGACGTCCGTACATGCTGACGTGTTTCAGATTACCGCCAATTCTGGTCAGAGCCGTACAGAGAAAAATGATGAAAGGCGTCTTAGTGTGTTGACACGTATTAGTGGATTAATCACAGAATTAATGGCAGAATCCTAAAAAAAGTTGGAGAGAGAATTGAAAGGCGTCAATGGTTGTAGACGCAATTCAACCTTTAAATCAGGTTTTGAAAATTAAGATGAATTTCTGGAAAAAGAATTATTGTTGAAAGGCGTCTTTTTGAGTGGACGCGTTTTGAATTTTACAGAACCCGAATTGACAAATTTTCAGGAAAAATCAGTTTTTTGCTAAAGGAAAAATCATATGCACATCACAGGAAGTTAAGGAAAGGTTTCAAGGTATGAAAAATACTTCTTTATTTAATGAAATCCTTTATTACATTCAAAAGATCAAAAGAAAAAAAGAAAGAGGACATTTAAGGAAGAATTTCATGAAGACCTTTAAGGTATGGAAATTTCAATCCTCTATCTCTATCTTTAGAGGATTTTGCACGGTAACTAAAGCTAAGGTTCCATAAAGTGGTGATGATTTGTATGGCTTCATAATCTTCGTCGGATTCCAAGTCATGCTTCTTGATTGGAGATGTGGGAGAGAACTCAGGGAATTCACGACGGCCCAAGCTAAGTTGAGTAAGGCACCGATGGGGATTGTATAACACGAACTCGGTGGCTCCAATCAACTTAAGATCTGCTCCTGCTGCACGGCGCACCCAAACAGGCTTTCCAACAAGAGCAAGTGGAGACGAGTCGAATATGTCAGACGTCATGAGCTTTAGATACTCTCTCCAGTCGGCCCGGGTCTTGAGCTTTGGAACCTTGTTGACCATATGCTCATTGAACTTTACAATGTTAGCAATGCAATGAATTGGACTATTCAAGAAGATCTGAGATGGATTCAGAGGCCTTTTCTTGCTGTACTCAAACTTGAAGTGAAGTTCAACCCATAAGGCAAGAAGTAACATGCACCCATAGGGAGGACGACCCACAGATGCCGCAGAAAGCCCGCTATAAAGATATGCCAAGAGTGCAGTGCTAATGGATTTACCTTCGAAGATTGCGCAAATAGCACTAACTTGATCATCTTCCAAGATGTTATCCTGCGCAGGGAAGAACAAGGCACTGGCAAGGCATGTAACGAAAGCTTTCGTCACATCCTCCGCTTCATCCTCCCTTAGATCATCAATTTCATATAGAGTCCACTCAGCGAGCTTTGAAAGATTGATTCCCTTTTTGGTGAGGCATCCTTTAGCTTCTGAAGGATCCTTTATAATTGATGTCAACAATTGTTGACCGGTGATTTTCTCTCTTGTCAAAGCTATCTTATCTTTGTTATCTTTGGTCTTTGGGAGACCCAATAGAAGCTCTACCTCCTCCAAAAGGATTGTGCATTCGAAGTCTTGAAAGAAGAACGTATGAGTTTGGGGATGCCACCACTCAATCAAGGCACCCATAGCCGCCCAATCTACGTTCGAACTTTTGTAATTTTTGGCAAGTACCACAAGACCTTGAAGATTCCACTTGGATATGAAAACTTGCATGGAAAGCTTAACACTTTTTGCAAGTTTACGAATCCAAGGGAGAGAGGTGAACTTCCTTGGGCCAGGAAACATGGGATAATTCTGAAAACAAAAAGAAAGATGGAGAACAAGAAGAATAAGAACAAGGATTGAAGGGAAGTTGATTGAACTTACTTGAAGATTGGGATCTCTTCCATTGAGGTGATTTTCCACGTCGGAGAACTTCTCTAGAGACATCTTCATCCTCTTGTTTGAAGAATTCATCCTCTTTTTCGGAGTTCCTCCTTCTTGAAGCTTGGAAACCTTGGAAACTTTGAAGAAACCTTGAAACTTTGGAAGAAAACTCCACCTAGGATCTTTGGATTATGGTAGGATTGCTTGGGAACAACCTAAGGGTGTTTATATAGAAGGAATTGCGATCCTAGGAAGACTTTTCCAGAGTGGAAAAGGGATGTGCATTGGTAGAGTTGGAATCCGAGTAGAGAACAGCCAGAAACCTGTTTCTGTGAGTAAAAGGCGTCTAGGAGCACCGCCGCGTTTCAATATTAAATGGCGTCTGCGCGACATGACGCGTTTCAGCCTTTCTATGATTAACCTGAAATTTTGTGGTTTTTGATGCTTAAATATAATATTTATTTGGAATTATTAATAATTTTGATTGCAGGAAATCAGAGAATCAAGAAGATCCCATTGCGGGAATTTATGAAGTCTTGACCGTGGCTAAAAAGACGGTTATTTCTACCCTCGTATTATTCCATGTAAATCATTTGCATTACTATATGTTAAATATTTATTAGATCATGTCAAGGACCTTGTGGTTTTGATGAAACTGGAATTTGAGTTCCCCTACAACAAAAACAGTGATAATTCCAGAGAATTCTTAATCGCGCGGATAGGCCGTTGGATTGTTAATTAGTGAGGACGATGGTTCCACTTTTGTGAAACGGTGCGTAGATAAACGAGCTTCGGCTTAGCACTGGATTACAAGAGTTGGTATCTTGACTCATTAATGACAATTTAACAATATTATCCTTGATTAATTTATATTTTATTTGACTTTATATTTTTCTTTTAGCCAAACATGCATCATATAGGACTTTGAAATCATTGTGATAAGGATTAATTATTGATTAAGTTTCAGACCATTAAATCAAATAATTTCAACATGATATGAAATATTCCATTCTGAATTGAGTATTTTGATTATCTTTGAGGTTCGCTTGAAGATATCCTTGGAATTCTATCATTTCTTGGATTCTTTATCCAATATTTCTTGTTTTCTTTTAAGATCCATCATGGCTGAAGCATATCCACATTGGCTGGCAAACGCTCCCTATGATGAAACCTACAGTGTCTACGACCTGGGGTACTTCCCACTCCGAGGAGGTTGATCGACTTTATTTTATTTCTTTGTCTACCTCATCCAGACAGGATTAATTCTATTGATCTCTTTGAACTATCTTCATTGATGATTTTGAGAAAAATTCCAATCATGTGATGTTAAGAGCGTGTCTCATCACACCTTGGCATCACCTTTTCAGTACATTCCATTTCATTTCACTCCCTTGCAAAGACGATGCCAAAGTGAGGCAGCTGTAGACACGCTAATTTTGACGTCATTTTGAGTAAATTTCATATCATATAATAATGCCTCAGAATGGTCTGATATTTAATCATTGATTAATTTTTATTGATCTTTTTGAGTGTCGGGTCGAACAGACATGTTTAAGTTAATCAATTGAATTGATTTTAGCTCAAATTTCAGTTAAAATATGCAGAAGTCTAAAAGACGTCTAGCTGTATGGACGCTATTTAGAGTTTATTCCTATTTTGACGATTAAATTTGAATTTTAATCAATTGATTAATTAGCTAAAAGGCGTCTGTAAGTTCTGACGCGTTTTAGGTTTCCTAAGCTATTTCTACTTCTTTTCCGGATGTTTATCCTTATCTTAATTAATTTAAAAGACGTCTACACATGTAGACGCGTTTTAGCTAATACAGATAAAGATAAGTTTTCCCGGATATTTATCCTTATCTTAATTAATCTGAAAGGCGTCAGCAAATGGGGACGCGTTTTAGATAATTACAGATAAAGATGAATTAATCTGTATTTATTTGTTGGTTAAGATGGATAAATCCCAGATTTTTCTATGTAAATCCGCGGACGCAGAAGAAGCCTATAAATACCTTACATCTTGAAGAGTTAAAATAAAAAAAGGGTTAAGCGTAATCTTGAGTTGATTATCATTGAGCAATAGCGAGTTGAAGATCGGAGCAACAACGTCGGAACGGCGAAGCGCTGCCATTTCCAGAAGTCCGCGTCCTTTCAAGATTCTTCATCCATTCAAGAATTCAACCATTGGGCATAAGTCTTTATTTTCTGCATTCATTTCATTTAGTTCTACATTCTTCGTCATTCACTCCATGCAACACACAACACATTCATTCTTTTCAAAATCTATTTGATTAAGGGGTTTCAAAAGCCACTCAACAAGTAAGTTTGCGGTTTAATTGCATGTTTAACATCATGATTAGAATAGATACTGCTTCTGCTTAAAGTTCTCATCATTGTTTCTTCATCTCTTTTCTTTCTATTTCTGCTGCACTCAACAAAAAGGAGAATAAAAAGGAGTAAATCAAGCACAAAGTTACAAGAATTTCTGGACGATCCTCAACCTCAACTTCAAATTCAACAGCAAGAACAAAGAACGAGAAGGGCTCTCTTTCTTCAGCCGGCTGAAGGAGGGGAATCAAGAGCTCAATATCTTCCGCGTTTAAACAGGTAGGCGATCAAAAACTTCTTTTGGATTATCGAAATTCTCACCGTGTGCGGATTCGAATCCGCAGCCGTTCGGTTCCGTCGGTGCGACACCGCAAGCCGCGCAAGCGCCCGGCCTCTAGCGAAGTCCACGCGATCCTCCCCGCGACGGATATCCTCGAGTTCCTCATTTTTCGCAGCCCACGAAGCCTCCGCCGGTCACCGCAACGATCGCCGCAATGCGCAGACGATTTCTCATCGAACGGGATTCGGAGAAGCGGCGGAGCGGATCTGGATCTGCCTGGACCCCAGAGGAAGACAGAAACTGAGGAGGGGCGGCTAGGGTTAGCAGCAGCTTGACCTGTTCAGCCTGTTCGCTATGTTTTATAATAACCGCGCGGTTTTTCATAAAAACCCCCGGTTTGTATAAAACCCACTTATTTATCCATCGCCTTGAGAATCATTTGCGTGTGACCCTCTAGGCCCAAGTACCAGTCCAGTTAATGGCCCAACAAGCCCAGTGACTCCTCACTGGCTTTATTAATTAATTAATAACCCTTGATTAATCAATTAATCAATCGAATTGATGTCGCACATCGAATTCGACCGGGCCTCCGATCACATTGGGTGCCAAACAACACCGCGTTAACCCGGAAGGTATTTGGGGTTAAGTAACCCCCTCTTGGAACCTTTCCGCCGACAGTTACCGCGTGGATATAACCCGGAAGGTATTTGGGGTTAAGTAACCCCCTCTTGGAACCTTTCCGCCGACAGTTACCGCGTGGATATAATCCTTCATTCGTACAATGCTCTCGAGTCAACTCAGGATATGGCGAGCTGTCAAACCCCTTACCGGTCGACTCACTTGGATTGGATGCCGCTGATGAATATCGGAAAACTCCTTTCCCGATATTATCGTCCGCCATGGCCAGGAACTTTAGCGCATCCTTCCTAGAGCATTCTCTCTCTAAGTACCGAGAGCGAATGATTCCTTATTGACACACAATTCCCTTCGACGGTATTCCGCTGCACCCAATCCTTGGCGTATTAGAATCCCGTGGCTAGAGATTCGTAAACCAAGGTCAAAGCACAGAAGTCCACCGCCAAGGTGTCCTTGGTGTCTCAGGTCCGAGGACCATCCACGCAACTGCGACAATAGAATCAAGCTGGTTGACAGTGAGGTACAATACCATCCAGCGATTTAGTCGGATCAGTTCAGTGAACTCATTCTCCAATGAGCACCTATAGATTCGCTTTAGTGTCTCCACACAAGTGACCTATGAGATCAGTCACCCTCATCATATGAGCAGGAGTTATCTATACTAGTCTAACCGGATATCCGATGTCCTTCTCGGATATCCTCCGACTAGGAACGATTAAGAATATGTGTGTTTAAGTGATTAGTCTCATTAGTATGATCTCATCATAATCTGATCACCATAGCACATATTCACGGACTTCATTATGAAACGATAATTAACGCGATTTACACATAATGAATATTATGCCATTTTATTAATAATGAACGAGATTTACATTGTTAGATTGGCTTGTAGGCCACCTAAACTAACAATCTCCCACTTGGACTAAAGCCAATCACCTTTATACAATAAGCCCATAGACTCTAAGTGACGCTCAAATACAATTTGAGCCAACGGCTTTGTCAGTGGATCTGCTACATTGTCGACGGATGGAACTCTTTCCACTACTACATCTCCTCTGGATATGATCTCTCTGATAAGGTGAAAGCGCCTCAGAATATGCTTCGATTTCGGATGAGACCGTGGCTCTTTCACTTGCGCAATCGCTCCATTGTTGTCGCACAACAGTGGAACAGGCTCAGAGATGCTGGGAACTACGCCGAGGTCGGTGATGAATTTCTTCAACCACACTGCTTCCTTGGCGGCTTCAGCTGCAGCGATGTACTCAGCTTCAGTCGTCGAATCTGCAGTGGTTACTGGCTTGGAACTCTTCCAGCACACTGCCCACCATTCAATGTAAACACGAATCCAGATGTTGACTTGCTATCATCTGGATATGACTGGAAACTCGAGTCAGTAAAGCCTCGCAGTTTCAAGTCACCTCCTCCATAGACAAGAAACATATCCTTAGTTCTTCTCAAGTACTTAAGGATGCATTTCACTGCCTTCCAGTGCCCTTCGCCTGGATCAGCCTGAAATCTGCTCGTAACACTTAGAGCAAATGCAACATCAGGCCGTGTACATAGCATGGCATACATGATAGATCCTATGGCAGAGGCATAGGGTATTCTATCCATGAATGCCCTCTCATCAGGAGTCTTAGGAGACTGCTCCTTTGAGAGATTAATTCCATGTCTCATCGATATGAAACCTCTCTTGGAATTTTCCATGCCAAACCTTTTGACTATGGTATCTATGTACAAGGATTGGGTCATTCCAAGCATATTCTTTGATCTATCTCTATAGATCCGTATTCCTAATACGTAGGATGCTTCTCCCAAATCCTTCATGGAGAAGTTCTTCGACAGTCAGATCTTTACTGATGACATCATAGCTACATCATTCCCAATGAGTAGTATGTCATCTACGTAAAGAACTAGAAAAGTGACTGCACTCCCACTGGTCTTCTTGTACACACAAGGCTCATCTTCATTCTTAATGAAGTCATAAGACTTGACAGCCTCGTCAAATCTTATGTTCCAGCTCCGGGAAGCCTGCTTCAGTCCATAAATGGACCTCTGAAGCTTGCACACTTTATCTGGAGATTCTTTGGATGTGAAACCTTCTGGTTATATCATATACACCTCCTCCTCAAGGTTACCATTGAGGAAGGTAGTCTTCACATCCATCTGCCAGATTTCATAACCATAATGTGCAGCAATGGCGAGCAGAACTCTGATCGACTTTATCATGGCAACTGGTGAGAAAGTCTCGTCATAGTCAATTCCTTGCCTTTGACGATATCCTTTTGCCACCAACCTTGCCTTATAAGTGTCGATCCGTCCATCAGCACCGATCTTTCTCTTAAAGATCCACTTGCAACCGATAGGTACAATACCCTCGGGCAAGTCCTCCAAGTTCCAAACTTGGTTGGTGTACATGGACTGAATTTCTGAGTTCATGGCTTCTCGCCATTTCCCGGCTTCTGGGCCTTCTATGGCCTCCTGGTAGGTTTTAGGATCATCATCCTCATTATATTGTACCTTAGACTCACCTTCAGCGATATGTCCCACATATCGTTCGGGTAGTCTAGGTACTCTACCAGATCTACGAGGCTCATCTGTGTGTACCTGAACAGATTCAGGAACTGATATCTCATCTGATGATAATGTAGTTGTTTGGGGATCTGGAACCTCTTCCAGTACTATTTTACTCCCACTGTCTTCCTGGAGAAGGTATTCCTCTTCCAGGAAGACAGCTTTCCTGGCGACAAACACCTTTTGTTCACCAGGATGGTAAAAATAGTATCCAAAGGTTTCCTTTGGATATCCCACAAACCTGCATTTATCAGTTCATGATTCCAGCTTGTCTGGATCATGCCTCTTTACATGAGCAGGACAACCCCAGACTTTAACATGTTTAAATTCTGGTTTTCTGCCTTTCCATATCTCATATGGAGTAGAGGCCACAGACTTGCTGGATACTCTGTTCAGTAGGTATGCTGCTGACTCTAAAGCATACCCCAGAGGGACACTGGTAATCCCGAAAAGCTCATCATGGATCGCACCGTGTCCAACAAGGTGCGATTCCTCCTTTCTGATACACCATTCATCTGTGGTGTATATGGAGGGGTCAGTTGAGAAAGGATACCATTATCCTTTAAGAATTGTGTGAAATTAGTACTCAAGTATTCTCCTCCTCGATCTGATCGAAAAGCTTTAATACTCTTTCCTAACTACTTCTCCACCTCATTCTTGAACTCCTTGAACTTCTCAAATGCTTCCGACTTGTACTTCATTAAGTACACATAGCTGAATCTTGAGAAGTCATCGGTGAACGTGATGAAGTAAGAAAAGCCACCTTTGGCTTGGGTGGACATTGGACCACATTCATCTGAATGTATTAGTTCCAAAATGTCCTTGGCACGTTCTCCATGTCCACTAAATGGAGATTTTGCCATCTTTCCTATAAGGCAGGATTCGCATGTTGCAAACGATTCATAATCGAATGTTGTTAAGTAACCATGCTTGTGCAACTTTTGCAACCTGCTTTCGCCAATGTGCCCAAGTCTACAATGCCACATGTAGGCCTGGTTCACACAATTCTTGCTCTTCTTAAGAGCATTATCAATCTGAAGATTGTAATAAGAAACATCTAATAGATATAGACCGTTGACTAAAGATGCTGAAGCTATTGATTTATTACCATAATAAATCGAACAGCTTCTATTCTCAATAGTCAACCTATATCCTATCTTTTCCAAACAAGATATTGATATGATGTTCTTTATTATGCTAGGAACATAATAACAATCCTCTAATAGTAAGGTGTCTCCCGATGGAAGTTTGAGGTTTGCTGTCCCAACAGCAATCGCCGCAACTTTTGCGCCGTTTCCTAGCCTCAATTCCACCTCACCTTGTCTCAGCTTGCGCTTACTTGTCAGCATCTGCACATCATGGCAGATATGAGAAGCACATCCGGTATCTAATACCCACGATGTGCAATCTCTAACTGATAAGTTGATATCTATCATATAGATATCAGAAGCTTCAGACAGCTTCACTCTTTCATGAGCTTTATCATAAAGGAACTCCTTGCAGTTCCTTTTCCAGTGATCATACTGCTTATAATAGAAGCAGTCACCCTTCACTACTCCTTTGCCTTTGTCCTTTGATCTTTTATCGTTAGCTGTCATCTCTGCTTCAGGGGTATCTAATGCCGATTCAGTAAGAGAATCAGCTCCAGGGACAAAGTTATTGTGCTCAGATCTGAAGACATTCTTCAGGTTTCTGAACCAATGCGAGTAGATCAGGTAAGTCAAAAGGGCATCAAGTATGCCACGGAGTGGGTTATTCGACGACATAATTCCCTACAGGAGATAAGTAAAATCTATTTAGCAGATGTTCAATTATTAAAGTTTAAAACAAGACATGGTCTTTTGTTCAAGTTTAACTCCCACTAATTTTCGACGGACTGTATAAACCTCAGTTATACAGAACGGGAGACGCCGACAGTCTCCTAGTGGGGATCAGAATCTCAATGACTTGCACTACAGCCTTGTGGATAGCACAACAAACTGTAATACAATCAGAGAGCACCCAACTCATGGGACTTGCAACTCCTTGCAATATCTGATCATGGCTTCGGTCCCCAGAGATTTAATGGCCTTGTGGATAGCACAACAAACCACTAATTCTGGTCTAAGCTAACCATCATTACACGACGAGCATAGATTTGCATGCAGCCCTTGTGGATAGCACAACAAAGCTGCATGGTTCCTCTACCCCGATCTATAGGCATCTAATGCGATAGCCACAGTTTCTCATTCCAATTAAGCAGGCCTTGTGGATAGCACAACAAACCTGCCTAAAGTGATTCGAATCCTATGACTATAACGATGGTGGACCACGCGGTAAGTTCTCAACTACTCGCGTTACGGCTTAGAGTTTATCTGAGGGTATTTAGATAACTTTTATCTTGGTCTCTCCTAGGTGATAGTATATAAATATATCGTATATATTTACTAAATACTATAACCTGCTTTGATTCATAATCAAAAGAAATCAATGCATCTCATACATGTCATTAGTGTGGTCATGGATAACACAGCGGGTTTGACTGGAGCCAACAGTCAAATGCACACACATTCTAATCATAACATTTACATTAGATATCCTGCAATCACATAGGCAAGAGATCTCCATCTTTTCGCCTTTCTGGTTGCAGCTGTGGATCGTCCTCGCTCCTTCCTCGGTTGCCTCGATCATATTACATTTAAATTTTAGAATTTATAAGTAAATTGAAGAAGGCCTTATGGCGAGTACAAAAGAGAGACGGAGGTAGAAATACACGGAGTATGTGAGAAAGAGGTGCGCAGACCTCTATTTATTAACAATTAATAAAATCATACATCCACGATCCACACAAACCATTCAGCACATGAATAATAAATTAAGTGCATATTCATGACCACGGTGTGTTTTAAACATTCCACACAAGATTCAGCGCATCACATGGCTAAAATAAATGAGTTTTCAAAATAAATAATTTTGGCTTTCAAAAAGCTGGGATCCAATCAAAATTGGCATTTGAATTTCGAAAACCCATTTTAATTAATCTTAACATGCAATTAAATCCCATTTAAAAGCAATAAACACACATAGCATGCGCACAAACTCCGAATTAATAATTCCATATTATTCCATACAAATTAGAACATTTCTAATAATCTAACACTTAGATTAAACCCCATTAATAATCTAACAATTAGACTATTAATAACTAATCTAACTCTTAGATTAGTCCAACAAAATTAATTAATAATTTAACACTTAAATTATTAATTAACTACTAATCTAACTCTTAGATTTGTTAATTAAAAGTTAATTACTAATTTAACACTTAAATTAATAATCAACTCCAATAAGTTATTAACTACTAATTTAACTCTTAGATTAGTTAATTAAATGTTAATTACTAATTTAACTCTTAAACTAATAATTAACATCAATTATTAATAACTATCAAATAAACCCTTAGATTAGTCAATTAAAATTAACTATCAATTTAACATTTAAATTAACAATTAATTTCAATTAACTAATAATGACTAATTTAACACTTAAATTAGTCTATTAGAATTAATTATTAATTTAACTTTTAAATTAATAACTAATGCAAATCATTAACAACAATTTGTTAATACTGATTCCAAAACCCATTAATAACCCAATCCAATATTATTAGAAAATAAAATTTAATTTTCAAACAATTTTGAAATATAAATTTAAAATCTAATCAAATATTAATTGGGTCAAAAAAAAGACTTAATAGGGTTTAAAAGGGGATTAAAGGTTTAATAGGATAATTAGGGAATTAATGGCGGGGGGGGGGGGGGTATTAAAGAAAAAAGGGCCCAGCCCTTTAAACCGAGCCAGGGCTCGGCCAAAAGCCTGAGCCAGGGCCAAACCTGGCTCCTGGGCTCGAGCCAGGGCTAGGGTCCCGGGCTCAGCCAGCCCCTGGCCCCCGGTTCAACCGGGGCCGGCCCGGTCCGTCGGGACCGGCCAAGTGGGCTGGTTCGGCCGGCGTTCTCCAACATAAGCCCTATTATGCAGAAACCCTAGGCACTGTTGCATGCCGGCGGCAGGCGGCGCCAGCGGCCACCCCCCGGCGGCATAGGCCCCGGCCGGCGGTGCCCCCTGCGCCGGCGACGTGCCCGGCGCCGGCAGGGCCGCCGGCGGAGGCCAAAACCAGCTGCAATACCCCCTTTGTAAATCCCCCAAAACTGGTTTTTCAGGTTTCAAAAACCCGAGTTTGGGCTCGTTTTTCAGGACCTCCAAGGGTACTCCGGCGCCGATCTTGGTGACCGGTGGAAAGAAGTGACTATCCTCTATGGATCCGGAGTCTCGGCTGGCCATCCCAACGCTTGGGAAGGTCGTATAAAATCATCGAAGTACCCCGGTTCATCATCTCATGAAGAACTCCGAAAACCCCAAATAAAATCCGAAAAATCACAGAAAAATAATCAAATTATTTGTGTTCATCTTATGAACACGATTCCGTCATTTTAATCGGAATAAACGCATGGAATAAGTCAAGAAAAATCAATTTCGGAAACCGAAACGGGACGGGAAACAGTGGAACCTCGCTCTGATACCACTGTTGGGTTTTCTCGGTTTCTCCAGATCTCTCATGCAGCGGAAAACAAAATATTTACAGCGATCCGTTCCCGTTTCGAAATCTAAAATACGATAATCGGATTATCGAAATTCTCACCGTGTGCGGATTCGAATCCGCAGCCGTTCGGTTCCGTCGGTGCGACACCGCAAGCCGCGCAAGCGCCCGGCCTCTAGCGAAGTCCATGCGATCCTCCCCGCGACGGATATCCTCGAGTTCCTCGTTCTTCGCAGCCCACGAAGCCTCCGCCGGTCGCCGCAACGATCGCCGCAATGCGCGGACGATTTCCCGTCGAACGGTATTCGGAGAAGCGGCGGAGCAGATCTAGATCTGCCTGGACGCCAGAGGAAGACAGAAACTGAGGAGGGGTGGCTAGGGTTAGCAGCAGCTTGGCCTGCTCAGCCCGTTCGCTATGTTTTATACTAACTGCGCGGTTTTTCATAAAAACCCCCGATTTGTATAAAACCCACTTATTTATCCATCGCCCTAAGAATCATTTGCGTGTGACCCTCTAGGCCCAAGTACCAGTCCAGTTAATGGCCCAACAAGCCTAGTGACTCCTCACTGGCTTTATTAATTAATTAATAACCCTTTATTAATCAATTAATCAATCGAATTGATGTCGCACATCAAATTCGACCGGGCCTCCGATCACGTCGGGTGCCAAGCAACACCGCGTGAACCCGGAAGGTATTTGGGGTTAAGTAACCCACTCTTGGAACCTTTCCGCCGACAGTTACCGCGTGGATATAATCCTTCATTCGTACAATGCTCTCGAGTCAACTCAGGGTATGGTGAGCTGTCAAACCCTAACCGGTCGACTCACTTAGATTGGATGCCGCTGATGAATATCGGAAAACTCCTTTCCCGATATTATCGTCCGCCCTGGCCAGGGACTTTAGCGCATCCTTCCTAGAGCATTCTCTCTCTAAGTACCGAGAGCGAATGATTCCTTATTGACACACAATTCCCTTCCACGGTATTCCGCTACACCCAATCCTTAGCGTATTAGAATCCCGTGGCTAGAGATTCGTAAACCAAGGTCAAAGCACAGAAGTCCACCACCAAGGTGTCCTTGGTGTTTCTGGTCCGAGGACCATCCACGCAACTGCGACAATAGAATCAAGCTGGTTGACAGTGAGGTACAATACCGTCCAGCGATTCAGTCAGATCAGTTCAGTGAACTCATTCTCCAATGAGCACCTACAGATTCGCCTTAGTGTCTCCACACAAGTGACTTATGAGATCAGTCACCCTCATCATATGAGCAGGAGTAATCTGTACCAGTCTAACTGGATATCCGATGTCCTTCTCGGATATCCTCCGACTAGGAACGATTAAGAATATGTGTGTTTAAGTGATCAGTCTCATTAGTATGATTTCATCATAATCCGATCACCATAGCACATATTCACGGACTTCATTAAGAAACGATAATTAACGCGATTTACACATAATGAATACTATGCCATTTTATTAATAATGAACGAGATTTACATTGTTAGATTGGCTGGTAGGCCACCTAAACTAACAAGACGTGCACGTCGGCCTATAAGGGCAAGCGCCGGTTCGCTAATCCGAAAACTTCCTCAAAATATTATGCGAGGCATGTAATCTTTTAATATATAAAATACGATTTTTTAACATATATATATATATATATATATATGATAAAAACCAGTGAGTTTGTTTGAAAAGTGCATGCCTTTTTCCGAAAAATGCGTGATCAAATCGCTACTTTTTCAATCTGTTAAGATTTTAACGATTCTTTCAAGAAATTGGGGTTCGTCCGTAGACGAACGCGGTCTTTTCCAAAATAAATCGCAAATCTATGTTACCTCGCAAGCGGACTTCGGGGCGGGCAGCAAAAAGGGGTGCAACACGAGGACTTCCCAGGAGGTCACCCATCCTAGTACTACTCTCGCCCAAGCACGCTTAACTTCGGAGTTTTGATGGGATCCTGTGCATTAGTGCTGGTATGATCGCACCCGCACGTAAGACGTGCACGCCGGCCTATAAGGGCAAGCGCCGGTTCGCTAATCCGAAAACTTCCTCAAAATATTATGCGAGGCATGTAATTTTTTAATATATAAAGTACGATTTTTTTACATATATATATATGATAAAAACCAGTGACTTTGTTTGAAAAGTGCATGCCTTTTTCCGAAAAATGCGTGATCAAATCGCTACTTTTTCAATCTGTTAAGATTTTAAGGATTCTTTCAAGAAATTGGGGTTCGTCCGTTGACGAACGCGGTCTTTTCCAAAATAAATCGCAAATCTATGTTACCCCGCAAGCGGACTCCGGGGCCGGCGGCAAAAAGGAGTGCAACACGAGGACTTCCGAGGAGGTCACCCATCCTAGTACTACTCTCGCCCAAGCACGCTTAACTTCGGAGTTCTGATGGGATCCGGTGCATTAGTGCTGGTATGATCGCACCCGCACGTAAGACGTGCACGCCGGCCTATAAGGGCAAGCGCCGGTTCGCTAATCCGAAAACTTCCTCAAAATATTATGCGAGGCATGTAATTTTTTAATATATAAAGTACGATTTTTTTACATATATATATATATATATATATATATATATATATATATACATATGATAAAAACCAGTGAGTTTGTTTGAAAAGTGCATGCCTTTTTCTGAAAAATGCGTGATCAAATCGCTACTTTTTCAATCTGTTAAGATTTTAAGGATTCTTTCAAGAAATTGGGGTTCGTCCGTTGACGAACGCGGTCTTTTCCAAAATAAATCGCAAATCTATGTTACCCCGCAAGCGGACTCCGGGGCGGGCGGCAAAAAGGGGTGCAACACGAGCACTTCCCAGGAGGTCACCCATCCTATTACTACTCTCGCCCAAGCACGCTTAACTTCGGAGTTCTGATGGGATCCGGTGCATTAGTGCTGGTATGATCGCACGCGCACGTAAGACGTGCACGCCGGCCTATAAGGGCAAGCGCCGGTTCGCTAATCCGAAAACTTCCTCAAAATATTATGCGAGGCATGTAATTTTTTAATATATAAAGTACGATTTTTTAACATATATATATATATATATAAATATATATATATATATATATTTATATATATATATATACATATGATAAAAACCAGTGAGTTTGTTTGAAAAGTGCATGCCTTTTTCCGAAAAATGCGTGATCAAATCGCTACTTTTTCAATCTGTTAAGATTTTAAGGATTCTTTCAAGAAATTGGGGTTCGTCCGTTGACGAACGCGGTCTTTTCCAAAATAAATCACAAATCTATGTTACCCCGCAAGCGGACTCCGGGGCGGGCGGCAAAAAGGGGTGCAACACGAGGACTTCCCAGGAGGTCACCCATCCTTGTACTACTCTCGCCCAAGTACGCTTAACTTCGGAGTTCTGATGGGATCCGGTGCATTAGTGCTGGTATGATCGCACCCGCACGTAAGACGTGCACGCCGGCCTATAAGGGCAAGCGCGGGTTCGCTAATCCGAAAACTTCCTCAAAATATTTTGCGACGCATGTAATTTTTTAATATATAAAGTACGATTTTTTAACATATATATATATATATACATATGATAAAAACCAGTGAGTTTGTTTGAAAAGTGCATGCCTTTTTCCGAAAAATGCGTGATCAAATCGCTACTTTTTCAATCTGTTAAGATTTTAAGGATTCTTTCAAGAAATTGGGGTTCGTCCGTTGACGAACGCGGTCTTTTCCAAAATAAATTGCAAATCTATGTTACCCCGCAAGCGGACTCCGGGGCGGGCGGCAAAAAGGGGTGGAACGCGAGGACTTCCCAGGAGGTCACCCATCCTAGTACTACTCTCTCCCAAGCACGCTTAACTTCGGAGTTCTGATGGGATCCGGTGCATTAGTGCTGGTATGATCGCACCCGCACGTAAGACGTGCACGCCGGCCTATAAGGGCAAGCGCCGGTTCGCTAATCCGAAAACTTCCTCAAAATATTATTCGAGGCATGTAATTTTTTAATATATAAAGTACGATTTTTTTACATATATATATATATATATATATATATATATATATATATATATATATATATATAGATATATACATAAGATAAAAACCAGTGAGTTTGTTTGAAAAGTGCATGCCTTTTTCCGAAAAATGCGTGATCAAATCGCTACTTTTTCAATCTGTTAAGATTTTAAGGATTCTTTCAAGAAATTGGGGTTCGTCCGTTGACGAACGCGGTCTTTTCCAAAATAAATCGCAAATCTATGTTACCCCGCAAGCGGACTCCGGGGCGGGGGGCAAAAAGGGGTGCAACACGAGGACTTCCCAGGAGGTCACCCATCCTTGTACTACTCTCGCCCAAGTACGCTTAACTTCGGAGTTCTGATGGGATCCGGTGCATTAGTGCTGGTATGATCGCACCCGCACGTAAGACGTGCACGCCGGCCTATAAGGGCAAGCGCGGGTTCGCTAATCCGAAAACTTCCTCAAAATATTTTGCGACGCATGTAATTTTTTAATATATAAAGTACGATTTTTTAACATATATATATATATATACATATGATAAAAACCAGTGAGTTTGTTTGAAAAGTGCATGCCTTTTTCCGAAAAATGCGTGATCAAATCGCTACTTTTTCAATCTGTTAAGATTTTAAGGATTCTTTCAAGAAATTGGGGTTCGTCCGTTGACGAACGCGGTCTTTTCCAAAATAAATTGCAAATCTATGTTACCCCGCAAGCGGACTCCGGGGCGGGCGGCAAAAAGGGGTGGAACGCGAGGACTTTCCAGGAGGTCACCCATCCTAGTACTACTCTCTCCCAAGCACGCTTAACTTCGGAGTTCTGATGGGATCCGGTGCATTAGTGCTGGTATGATCGCACCCGCACGTAAGACGTGCACGCCGGCCTATAAGGGCAAGCGCCGGTTCGCTAATCCGAAAACTTCCTCAAAATATTATTCGAGGCATGTAATTTTTTAATATATAAAGTACGATTTTTTTACATATATATATATATATATATATATATATATATATATATATATATATACATAAGATAAAAACCAGTGAGTTTGTTTGAAAAGTGCATGCCTTTTTCCGAAAAATGCGTGATCAAATCGCTACTTTTTCAATCTGTTAAGATTTTAAGGATTCTTTCAAGAAATTGGGGTTCGTCCGTTGAAGAACGCGGTCTTTTCCAAAATAAATCGCAAATCTATGTTACCCCGCAAGCGGACTCCGGGGCGGGCGGCAAAAAGGGGTGCAACGCGAGGACTTCCCAGGAGGTCACCCATCCTAGTACTACTCTCGCCCAAGCACGCTTAACTTCGGAGTTCTGAAGGGATCCGATGCATTAGTGCTGGTATGATCGCACCCGCACATAAGACGTGCACGCCGGCCTATAAGGGCAAGCGCCGGTTCGCTAATCCGAAAACTTCCTCAAAATATTATGCGAGGCATGTAATTTTTTAATATATAAAGTACGATTTTTTTACACATATATATATATATATATATATATACATATGATAAAAACCAGTGAGTTTGTTTGAAAAGTGCATGCCTTTTTCCGAAAAATGCGTGATCAAATCGCTACTTTTTCAATCTGTTAAGATTTTAAGGATTCTTTCAAGAAATTGGGGTTCGTCCGTTGACGAACGCGGTCTTTTCCAAAATAAATCGCAAATCTATGTTACCCCGCAAGCGGACTCCGGGGCGGGCGGCAAAAAGGGGGGCAACACGAGGACTTCCCAGGAGGTCACCCATTCTAGTACTACTCTCGCCCAAGCACGCTTAACTTCGGTGTTCTGATGGGATCCGGTGCATTAGTGCTGGTATGATCGCACCCGCACGTAAGACGTGCACGCCGGCCTATAAGGGCAAGCGCCGGTTCGCTAATCCGAAAACTTCCTCAAAATATTATGCGAGGCATGTAATTTTTTAATATATAAAGTACGATTTTTTTACATATATATATATATATATATATATATATATATATATATATATATATATATATATATATACATATGATAAAAACCAGTGAGTTTGTTTGAAAAGTGCATGCCTTTTTCCAAAAAATGCGTGATCAAATCGCTACTTTTTCAATCTGTTAAGATTTTAAGGATTCTTTCAAGAAATTGGGGTTCGTCCGTTGACGAACGCGGTCTTTTCCAAAATAAATCGCAAATCTATGTTACCCCGCAAGCGGACTCCGGGGCGGGCGGCAAAAAGGGGTGCAACACGAGGACTTCCCAGGAGGTCACCCATCCTAGTACTACTCTCGCCCAAGTACGCTTAACTTCGGAGTTCTGATGGGATCCGGTGCATTAGTGCTGGTATGATCGCACCCGCACGTAAGACGTGCACGCCGGCCTATAAGGGCAAGCGCGGGTTCGCTAATCCGAAAACTTCCTCAAAATATTTTGCGAGGCATGTAATTTTTTAATATATAA